>CM060945.1:723866775-728866775 GCA_030765085.1 Allium cepa
GGAAGAAGGAGAAAAATTAGATTAAGAAAGAATGAAGTAATGAACGAGAGAGAATAAAGGAAACATTGAAACCTTCAAATACCCTACTTACCTTCCTTATTTAATTCATAATTAAATCTCATCAAAATCCTCTTCCCCCACCATGCATGGCCAGTTATATAATGAGTTGCAGTGGACACCAAATGTTTTCAAATCCATTCAGCATTTGTTCTATTTAAATCTAAATTAAATATCCTATAGATATCGTGTATCGATAAGTGCATCTTTAACTTTTATATACCCACTTTATTAGATATTGATGGTATTCAAACATCGAACAAAATTTAATAATTAATATTTCAAAAATGTTAATTAATTTAAGATGATTATAAAGTAATTAAATCCAATGGTTTATTCAAGTAGTTATTATTTCGATTATGCGACTCAAAAGTGTAAATTCAACCAGCGATTAATATTGAACAATTTGAATATTAACATTCACTCGTCACCTTAGCTAGTGGTCTAGGATTTTAGATGAATTTATTGCTTACTCTTCTTTTTTGGAAAAATTTAATCATACTCTTAATAAGCGATACCCGGGAGTAACGATTATTTAATCTAATAATCTTTGTCAACACTATATTACATTACAACTTATGGTATCTAGTTTTTGTAAGAATTCCAATATCATCCACATTCAACTTGGTTAGTCCATAAAAAATGTCCTTGGTTCAATAATAATGTTTTTTTATTAACCATACTACTCTGGGCAGAGATTTTATCTTTGAGTTGACAACAGTTGACCGTGATGCTAACTCTATATAACTTAAGAGACAAATTCTCCATTAAATAGTGTTTCACTTTCAATATTTTAACTTAGACACGACTATAGTCATTCAATGGATGGATTTAACTGTAATCAAGTGGACTCTTCACATTGATGTTCCATGGTATTCTTAAGTTGATGGAAGCGTGTAACATCGTAACTTCAAGATGCTTCATTTGCCCTTAGTTAACCAAAAGAAAACTCTCGAGTGATTCATTCCACTGTTATCCAATAACTATCTAGACGTAACTCTTTGGTGGCTCGGAAGGTCATGAGTAATACACTGCCCAACATTTAGAGGGTATTATGCACTCTAGTCATAATGGATGTATTGATATCTCGTCTCGTAGCATCTTGACTAGGAATAGTTAAAATAATATGTTATTTTAATGTGATAATTTCTCATGATTACAACACACTGTAATTACTACCCCATAAAATATCATTTAAGAATTTTATATTTTATATATTTTGAATTAGTTACCTAACTAGCTATATCACGATTTAACAAGTATACAATATAAAGAAAACACCTTTTACTTTGAACAATATTGATTATCAAGTTAGATACATGTAACAAATTACATAATTGCTATTATGGCAAACCCCTAAGTCTATCAATTCCCACTTGCACTTGGGTCAATTATGGAATCTTTTCCAACTTCATTGATTGGTTTTCTCCAAAAAGTAATCGGGCCAGTCCTTTAGTGAATAGGTACGCTGTTTTGTTTTAATTATCTACTTTGTCAATCAACTCTTTCTAACACCGATAAACAGCTATTATCATGTGGAACTAGTCAGAGCATGTCTCTCGACTTCTAGTGAGCATTAATTTCTACTATGACCTGAATTGTGGCATTGTTATCGTATCATAATGTAATGACCCTGGATTTTGGCCCCGTTTATTTTAATAAATATTTGATCTAATTAAATAAAATGTGAACTGATCATATTAAAATGAATATGGTTTCGAAATTATTGCTATTTATTTATATAAATTGTATTTTAAAAAGGAGATTGATTTGGAAATTTAAAATAAAATCTCCTAGGATTATTTAAGGTAAAATCTATCTTGTATAATTAAAGGAAAATACTTTTTCTTGTTATAAATATATAAATGCAATATATAGAAAATAATGTTCAAAATAAAATCAAAGCTTGTTAATATAAAATATAAATATAGAAATAAGTATAAATGTAAGTCAAACACATGAATATAACTTAAAAATTGATAGTTAAAATACAAATACAAACAAAAGTATAAAGCTAATATAAGTCACCATATTGAATATAACTTAAATATTGTTAGTCATAGTCAAAATACAAATATAAATACAAACTGGAAATAAATAACAAAACAAATATATTTTTTATGCAAGACCAAAGTATGGTATAATCCGATGTAACGACCCTAAATTTTGAACAATTTAAATTGAAAATATTCAATTAATTTTAATTATTTGAATGATGATTTAGATTTGAATTTTCAATATAGCTTTGAATGCGATTAAATTATAAAATTTAATCGATTGATAGTGAATAAAAATTTGAATCTTAAATTCTAAGCTGATTAAAAATATTTCAAAGACTTAGAAAATTTATATTGATAATACTGAAGATAACAGAAGCTTCAGAATTGAAATTGAAACTGTTTTGATCAATTTTGAATTTATATCGTTTAAATCAATAATTAAAAATAGTCATTTTTCATACAGTCTCGGAATTCGACGAAACCAGTTCCATTGGGTCCGTAATATTGAATTATTATCGGATTTCAAATTTCGTAGTGTTTGGAGTTGTTGTGTGACTGTACGATAAGAAAACGCGTTGAAATTAAATCGAGTTCAGTTTAAATTTAAATATAAATCTATACCCTCAAATCATCAGCCACCCTAATATACCACTGCTACCCTACTATGTACGAAGTCGACCCCTCTTTTATTTTAAAATTGCAAAGATCAAATCGTGTCTCCTCAGCACGCAACCATCTTCGTTTAAAGTGATAACCGAGCTTCCTTTAGTTCAATCTTTTTTTAAACGAAGCCCTCCCCTTCTCTCATTTTCGAAATCGAACTCCTTTCAGTAATAAAAATAAAAAAAAAATCGCGAGCAAGACAATGGAGGCGGCGACTTGGGCGTCGCGTGGATCTGGGATGGGTGGCGTTCGAAGCGGCGGCCGCGCGAGGGAATAGGGGCGGCGCTAGTATGGATGTGGAGCTCGTTCGTGTGCGGTCTCGAGGCGGGGCGACGATGGATTTAGTGTCGCTGTTCAGAGGAGTTTGTCGCGAGCTCGTTCGTGGTTGATGGATCTTGGTGGCTGCGGCTTCGTGTAGCGAAGGCAGTGGAGGCAGGGGTTGCGGCGGCGACGTGATGTCGCGAAGTTGATGGTTGGGGGCAGCATTAGCAACCGAGAGCGCGAGGAGGCGTCGCGACATTGGCGGCAAGGCTAGGGTTCTGAATGCTTGGCGAATCAATCGAGCGGTGAGGTATCACCCTAAATTCGATTTTTTTTAAGTAGTTAGTAAATATGATGTTCACATTGATAAATGCAGAGAATAAATTATTAAGTGAAAATTTAATTGTTTGATTGATTCAAATGTTAATAAAAAAAATCATAATATGTTTATACAGAAATTTGAGCCTAGTTTCTATTTTTACTAGAATAGTGAATATACATATATATGATTTTGCGAAAATAAAATAGATAATAGATATTATAGAGGTGGTTTTATTTAATAAAACTTAATAAAATTTTTTTTTTACTAAAGGTTATTTTATTTAGAATTTGGTTTAGAAAGTTATTTTTAGTTAAATAAATTTATTTAAGTAAATCTAGTTGAAATTTAATTTGAATTAGACAAATGTGTCAGGAATAATCTGTTTAAAATTAAATTGTAATTGAATAAAATTATTAAAGAAATTGGTTTAGAACAAAACCACTGAATAATTAAAACAATCAAGAAAAAAATGAAAATTTATTTTTCGATCTGTTCGAATGTTAATAAATTGTAAAATTGTGTATACAAGGTTTTAAAATCACGGAAACAAGCTGAAAAGGAAATGGACTGCAAATAAAAGCTAAGGTGAGAACTTCTCACTCAAAAGGGATTATTTAAATTTTAAATAGTTATATTTAAAATTTTGTTGATTGATTGAATTGTTTGGCTTGATTGTGATATTAGATATTTTAGGATATATCTATATATAGCAATATATATATATATTGGCATATGTATATATTGCAGTTGATTGATTTCCCGCCTCGTATAGCGGATGAGACCCTATCGCGCCGTTAGTAAGCGGATAATATTTTATAAAAATCCCATATACCGCGATATTCCACCTCGAAGTGGAATGGGTATTGTGCTAACTCTTTGGATGCAGGGAAACAGGTTGGAGGGATCCAACTGGACCCCTCACAAATATTTATTTGTTTATAAATATTTTTGATGATTGTGAATATCATATCGATATATGATATTTGTGTAGTGATTGACCAATTGATGCTGTGGCATCATCGGATTCGTTTTTAAAGTTAAAAATAACGATTTTTGATTTTAAAAGGATTTTTTTATCGATTTTCCAAATATATGTTTTTAGTAAAATTTTGAATTGATTCATTTTAAATCAAATTAAAAATTTAATTTTTGAAGTTATAGAATTTAAGATTTTTATAAAATATAACCGAATTGAGATTTTTGGAAATAAATAGTTAAGTAATTTATAATCGGTATAAAATTGGAATTTTTGAATTATTAAGAACAATGTATATAAAAGATTTTTAAATTGATTTTTTTTATAAGTTAAAAATATTGGATTTATAAAACGAGTTTTACAAGTGTTATAAATGAAATATAAATTGTTTTTCTTAGTAAAAGAAAATTTCTAAAATTTTAAATTGTGAAGTATAAAATGAATAGCTTGGGTAAAACAAAAGATTATAAGTAAATTACTTATGAATTGGACTTTGTCATTTATATGGAATATAAATAGAATTTGCTAATAAATTGATTTTTGGTAAATAGAAGTTTATGAAATTATAAATGGGATTTATAAACGTCGTTTTATAAATCCGAAATCAAATTGAATTTGATAAGTTGGAAATAGGAAATTTATAAAGAAATCTTATAAGTAATAAGATTCAAGATTTGTGAAGTTCAAAGGAACGATTTGGTAAATGAATAATATTATAAGTATTTAACTTATAATATAGCTTTTGGTATATGTAATTGGGTTTATAAATTGAATTGGATTGGTAAAGGAAATTTATAAATCGAAGTTACAAATAGGAATAGAATTTGTAAACATTGTTTATAAATTCGTAATCAATTGAAATTGATCAATTGAATATAGAAGTATTAAAGAAGTTATATTCACGTTTTTGAATAGTGAATATATTATTAAAGAAAATGGATATATTTTGGGAAAGGAATGTTTTAAATGTAATTTAAAACGATTTAAAAAATGTTTTAAAATGTATTGAGTATCGAAAATATAGATTTCAACATTTATTGTTGAAATAGGCGTTTTCGAGAAAATAAGGAAATGGTGGACTATAACACTGTTGTTATAGTAAATGATTTCCAAAAGGAAATATTTTGAATAGTATTGGGATTTATATATCTATTTTAATTTAGAATCCCTATACTAGTGTTTTTGGGTTGTCGTAACGATGTTTTACGCAACATTCGTTTTGACCCAATTAAATGTGAATAAAAAAAAATGATTTCCTTAACAAATGAAATATATACTTGGCTATGGTTAAGTATATTGAATATTTTCAAATTGTTGAAAATAAATAAGATTTTGAATTACTTATTATTAAATAAGTATGGTATTTCTTTTCCAATATGAAATGGAAGGATTTTTAAGAATTTATCTTTTTGAAGATAAATTGGAATTGAATATTTGAAAATCTATTGAAACTGTAAATCAATAGAAAATTTGAAATATAAATTCACTATGGGAATTTAGAAATGGAAAGGGAAATTGGTTTTTTTTTTTAATAAACGTTGTTTATTTTTGAAGCGTGGAAAATTATATATCTTGTAAAGATATTTTGGGAAATTAAATAATTTGAGAAATTATTTGGAATCTGGTGATGTGGCGCATCTTTATTGATAGTTAAATAACCGACTATCAATATTTACCTTTAAATAGGTAATTGTTGTGAATTGGATGAATTTGAATGCCACACTTATTTTTAAATAAGCGCTCTCTATTCGGGTTAACCGGGAAAGGACCATGGGGTCGTATAACCCATTCCGAATAGTGATACGTCGTAATGAATAGCATTTGAAGACCGGTGTTGAAGACCGGGTATTTGTGAAAACGATAGAATGACCTATCGATTGTCTCTGCACTGGGTAGCTCCTGGTATAGAGATTTCCCTTTGTGATAGGAAATTTTATCGGGATTGTGAATATCTGGATTTGCAAGGGCTTCTTTGGAAGTGCCTTCGGTTCTGTTCGAACCCGGAACAGAGTTGTATGGTTACGTGTCTGACATTATATTTTGAGAATTAGAGCCGATTTCTTTCAAATACATTTCTGTTGGTGGCGGAGAATTTATTCTCTTAGCTTAACACCCATCTCTGAGACGTACGAGCTCAGAGGTTATGTAGTTGAAGGTTATCAGCGATATATTCCCAATCTGGTAATGTGACATGCTGAGTGCTGCTGTGTGATGATCATTGGTTGGTCATTTGTGATATGATCATTTGTTTGATCATTTATCTTTGTGATCATTGCTTTGGTCATCTGTTGACCCAAAGCATGGCTTTGTTGCACAAAGCGTAGCTTTGTGGACGAGACTTCGTCAGGACCTCACTCCCCGGAAATGGTCGAAACAGGAATATGCGGCAAGGTTATGAGGGTCGCTCCCTTTAGGGTATGTCATTCCCTTCTGGAAAAGGGTGGTATCATGGTATGGAGCCCAGATATTTACTCATGTGGAAACACTATATCTATTTCTGTGTGGTGTTGTTGGTATCGAGCGCTCGGATAAAGGTCCCAAAGGACCGGGGGATGACATATTCGTGTAGTAGTTACCTAGTGACAGAGGCAACCCGGCCTTGTGTTGGCAGAGGGCTAACCGTAACGTTAGTTCTCGGGACGTCCCGCCAGAGGCGATCCCATGTGGCAGTAGGAAGTTCCTTAGCCTGACCATTTGTTGGAAATCCAAAGAAACAATACGAGCCTTGTACGGTTTTAGTTGTATTACCTGCTATGGAATGTGGCGGTAACCTGCTATTGAACATAGTAGCTATAGTAGGCA
The DNA here is from genome assembly GCA_030765085.1 of Allium cepa. Taxonomy (NCBI): domain Eukaryota; kingdom Viridiplantae; phylum Streptophyta; class Magnoliopsida; order Asparagales; family Amaryllidaceae; genus Allium; species Allium cepa. Next base: position 723,873,857 of record CM060945.1, read on the forward strand.
TACGATAATGGTCGTATGTTGGCTAAGATTTATATTCTACTTTCGAAATTGTTTTCTACACTATGCACTAATAATAATATCAAAATGATTTGATTTATGCGTATCAAGCATTTTTGACTATCATAAGGAGAAATCTCCTCCGATTCTGCATTTGCATTGTGTGTGTGTGCGGGAGGCCTTATGGTAGTCTCATTTTCTAAAAAGCATCGCGAATTTATTTAAAAATTATCCTATTCTTTGTTTTAAAGATAAATAACTGTTTTTAGTTCTCACACCAGTCACATGACTGACCTGGAGTTTATTGTTCCTTTCCTAAACTCTGGGTGCCCACTATTTTCCACACGGGCAGTCTAGAGTTAGGTTATCAGGTTATTCTGGTTTCGGGAGTTGCTGTGCAGATCTGGAGGCGAGCCAGATAGCGTAGTCTATTATCTATTGTATATAGTATTTCCTTTCCGCTGTTTTGTTGTTGTACACTCTGATTGATGTAATGTAATGTGATGTATGTATAAATTGTATAGTTCATTTGTTTTAATGAATATTCATTTATCTATTATATGTTGTTCCGCTGCGATTGTGAGATTCAGATATTGTTTCCTGTTCTATTTCTTGTTTTCTGTTTCTTCTCTCTTTTCTCTCTTCTTCTACCTCTTTCTTCTTCTAAAACCTTAACGGTTCGATTTTTCGGCGACGAAAAATCTTGATCGTTACATTTGGTATCAGAGCATATGGTTAAGCGACAACCTGCTCTGTTGGGTGTTACTCATTAGAGATAGAGTCAGCAGTACTCTAGAATGAGTTTGAGTGTAATAATAGATATGAGCGCGTATTTGTTAGTGAATATAAAATTGTTTTATATTGTGATGATTGGTTTGTTGAGTGGTATATGAACCTTCGTCGGCGCAGCCTCGAAACTGAATCGAAGGGCTTTCTAAACACTTGAATAGAATAATTCGACACAATATTGTTTTAAAATTTGGTAAATGAAATAATTTTACCATGACTATATTTTATATATAAAAGAATATTTTTTCAGAAATTAGTAAACTGTATATAAATTGATTGTTAGGTTGTTTGCATAAATTAAATCAAAACAACAATGGTAAAGGAAATGAATTGTATAAACAAATGAATTATAAGTATGGAATTATAATTAAAATGGTTTGCAACTGTGGAATAATCTTGTATATGGAAGTGAAACTAAATGAAAAGATTTATAAAGGTGATTTATAAATAAAAAGAAAGATTTTAACTTTGGAAAAGTTGAAACAAATGGGAATAAGCACAATAAAATTTAACTGTAGAAAGTTAAATAAATAGAATTGGATTTCTAAGTGGAAACTTAAGTTAAGTTAAACAAACGATGTTTGAAAAAGAATAAAACTTAAGTGAAGTTGAATAAAATTGATTTTAGTATCGAAGTAAAATAATCAAGTGAATTAAATGATGTGAACTTGAGTTATATAAATGAAATTCAACTTGAAATGTTAAATGAATTAACAATTGAATTGATAAGAAAAATTGAATGAAAATCGATCAAATGGAAAAAAGATTGAATAAATTGGAAGTTGAACAAATTGAATGGAAGTCAATTTAATATTTAACCAAATTAAATATAAAGAAGAGTAAATAAATTTGGTTGTGTGGTCTATACATTGGTTGTTAGTTTGATTGTTAGTTGACTATATAAAATTCATTAAGTGATAATGAAATTGAATTAGCAAAGTTGAAAGTTATGAAATTAAATTCAAATAAGAAGTAAATGAATTTGAATAAAATTGATTTGGATTGAATTCAAGTAAAATTAACTTGATAATTTATTTATTTATGAAATAGTTTCAAATGGAAGTAAATTTGTGAATGGATAAACAAAATTTACAATTGCAAGTAATTAAAATAAAAATATGAGATTGAATGTTGAAATTCATTTCAAATTAGTAAGCAATAAAATTGAATTGAATAATTATAAATGAAAGATGAATTAAAATTCGTATGGGAATTAAAATGAGTTAGTAAATGAAACTAATTTAAAATAGTGATACGAATTAGTTGTAAATGAAGCTAATCAATAAAAGTTCAATATTCAGAGGAAATTAAATTTGAATAGAATTGAAATTGTGAATTGAATTCAAATGAAATTTGAAATGCAAAATTGATTGAAATATAAAATTGAATGAAATTGAATATGCAACTTCAATAGTGAAGTAAAAAATGGTATAAGAAGTATATATTGAATATTTTGTAATGGAATGTGCAAATTGGTTTGAATGTTGGAATTGGATACTACTACTAGCAGGTTATACAGGTATATTAAAAGAAATGGGAATGAGATTTTGATTTCAAAGATAAAAAATTGAATGGCTCGACAAAAAAAAGGTACGTATTTCAATTTCCGTATGAGATTTGATGACTTTCTTCTCTAGCCACTTGGATTTTCTCTTTTCTTTTTGATTCTGAGGGGCCGTGGTGCCATTTTGTAGTCGTACCGATCGAGCCGCGCAAAGGAAACGCTGGCGAAATTTTTCGAAAATTTAGGGTGTTAGAAAAGCTTTGAGGAAATTTTAAAAGTTTAAAAATTTGAATTTGAATTTAAATTTAAATTTTGAAGTAAACAATGTTGTTTGAAACTTGTAATTGAAGTTAGAAATCTAGACGGAATAAGAATGAATCTTTAATAAAAGATCTAGGTTAGTAAGTTGATAAAACAATTTTGATTGAGAAAAATAATAAACGATTTAGGATCATTCTTCCTAACTTGCAATTTCGGGACGAAATTCTTTTAAGGGGGGAAGATTGTAACAACCCTAAATTTTGAACAATTTAAATTGAAAATATTCAATTAATTTTAATTATTTGAATGATGATTTAGATTTGAATTTTCAATATAGCTTTGAATGCGATTAAATTATAAAATTTAATCGATTGATAGTGAATAAAAATTTGAATCTTAAATTCTAAGCTGATTAAAAATATTTCAAAGACTTAGAAAATTTATATTGATAATACTGAAGATAACAGAAGCTTCAGAATTGAAATTGAAACTGTTTTGATCAATTTTGAATTTATATCGTTTAAATCAATAATTAAAAATAGTCATTTTTCATACAGTCTCGGAATTCGACGAAACCAGTTCCATTGGGTCCGTAATATTGAATTATTATCGGATTTCAAATTTCGTAGTGTTTGGAGTTGTTGTGTGACTGTACGATAAGAAAACGCGTTGAAATTAAATCGAGTTCAGTTTAAATTTAAATATAAATCTATACCCTCAAATCATCAGCCACCCTAATATACCACTGCTACCCTACTATGTACGAAGTCGACCCCTCTTTTATTTTAAAATTGCAAAGATCAAATCGTGTCTCCTCAGCACGCAACCATCTTCGTTTAAAGTGATAACCGAGCTTCCTTTAGTTCAATCTTTTTTTAAACGAAGCCCTCCCCTTCTCTCATTTTCGAAATCGAACTCCTTTCAGTAATAAAAAAAAAAAAATCGCGAGCAAGACAATGGAGGCGGCGACTTGGGCGTCGCGTGGATCTGGGATGGGTGGCGTTCGAAGCGGCGGCCGCGCGAGGGAATAGGGGCGGCGCTAGTATGGATGTGGAGCTCGTTCGTGTGCGGTCTCGAGGCGGGGCGACGATGGATTTAGTGTCGCTGTTCAGAGGAGTTTGTCGCGAGCTCGTTCGTGGTTGATGGATCTTGGTGGCTGCGGCTTCGTGTAGCGAAGGCAGTGGAGGCAGGGGTTGCGGCGGCGACGTGATGTCGCGAAGTTGATGGTTGGGGGCAGCATTAGCAACCGAGAGCGCGAGGAGGCGTCGCGACATTGGCGGCAAGGCTAGGGTTCTGAATGCTTGGCGAATCAATCGAGCGGTGAGGTATCACCCTAAATTCGATTTTTTTTAAGTAGTTAGTAAATATGATGTTCACATTGATAAATGCAGAGAATAAATTATTAAGTGAAAATTTAATTGTTTGATTGATTCAAATGTTAATAAAAAAAATCATAATATGTTTATACAGAAATTTGAGCCTAGTTTCTATTTTTACTAGAATAGTGAATATACATATATATGATTTTGCGAAAATAAAATAGATAATAGATATTATAGAGGTGGTTTTATTTAATAAAACTTAATAAATTTTTTTTTTTACTAAAGGTTATTTTATTTAGAATTTGGTTTAGAAAGTTATTTTTAGTTAAATAAATTTATTTAAGTAAATCTAGTTGAAATTTAATTTGAATTAGACAAATTTGTCAGGAATAATCTGTTTAAAATTAAATTGTAATTGAATAAAATTATTAAAGAAATTGGTTTAGAACAAAACCACTGAATAATTAAAACAATCAAGAAAAAAATGAAAATTTATTTTTCGATCTGTTCGAATGTTAATAAATTGTAAAATTGTGTATACAAGGTTTTAAAATCACGGAAACAAGCTGAAAAGGAAATGGACTGCAAATAAAAGCTAAGGTGAGAACTTCTCACTCAAAAGGGATTATTTAAATTTTAAATAGTTATATTTAAAATTTTGTTGATTGATTGAATTGTTTGGCTTGATTGTGATATTAGATATTTTAGGATATATCTATATATAGCAATATATATATATTGGCATATGTATATATTGCAGTTGATTGATTTCCCGCCTCGTATAGCGGATGAGACCCTATCGCGCCGTTAGTAAGCGGATAATATTTTATAAAAATCCCATATACCGCGATATTCCACCTCGAAGTGGAATGGGTATTGTGCTAACTCTTTGGATGCAGGGAAACAGGTTGGAGGGATCCAACTGGACCCCTCACAAATATTTATTTGTTTATAAATATTTTTGATGATTGTGAATATCATATCGATATATGATATTTGTGTAGTGATTGACCAATTGATGCTGTGGCATCATCGGATTCGTTTTTAAAGTTAAAAATAACGATTTTTGATTTTAAAAGGATTTTTTTATCGATTTTCCAAATATATGTTTTTAGTAAAATTTTGAATTGATTCATTTTAAATCAAATTAAAATTTTAATTTTTGAAGTTATAGAATTTAAGATTTTTATAAAATATAACCGAATTGAGATTTTTGGAAATAAATAGTTAAGTAATTTATAATCGGTATAAAATTGGAATTTTTGAATTATTAAGAACAATGTATATAAAAGATTTTTAAATTGATTTTTTTTATAAGTTAAAAATATTGGATTTATAAAACGAGTTTTACAAGTGTTATAAATGAAATATAAATTGTTTTTCTTAGTAAAAGAAAATTTCTAAAATTTTAAATTGTGAAGTATAAAATGAATAGCTTGGGTAAAACAAAAGATTATAAGTAAATTACTTATGAATTGGACTTTGTCATTTATATGGAATATAAATAGAATTTGCTAATAAATTGATTTTTGGTAAATAGAAGTTTATGAAATTATAAATGGGATTTATAAACGTCGTTTTATAAATCCGAAATCAAATTGAATTTGATAAGTTGGAAATAGGAAATTTATAAAGAAATCTTATAAGTAATAAGATTCAAGATTTGTGAAGTTCAAAGGAACGATTTGGTAAATGAATAATATTATAAGTATTTAACTTATAATATAGCTTTTGGTATATGTAATTGGGTTTATAAATTGAATTGGATTGGTAAAGGAAATTTATAAATCGAAGTTACAAATAGGAATAGAATTTGTAAACATTGTTTATAAATTCGTAATCAATTGAAATTGATCAATTGAATATAGAAGTATTAAAGAAGTTATATTCACGTTTTTGAATAGTGAATATATTATTAAAGAAAATGGATATATTTTGGGAAAGGAATGTTTTAAATGTAATTTAAAACGATTTAAAAAATGTTTTAAAATGTATTGAGTATCGAAAATATAGATTTCAACATTTATTGTTGAAATAGGCGTTTTCGAGAAAATAAGGAAATGGTGGACTATAACACTGTTGTTATAGTAAATGATTTCCGAAAGGAAATATTTTGAATAGTATTGGGATTTATATATCTATTTTAATTTCGAATCCCTATACTAGTGTTTTTGGGTTGTCGTAACGATGTTTTACGCAACATTCGTTTTGACCCAATTAAATGTGAATAAAAAAAAATGATTTCCTTAACAAATGAAATATATACTTGGCTATGGTTAAGTATATTGAATATTTTCAAATTGTTGAAAATAAATAAGATTTTGAATTACTTATTATTAAATAAGTATGGTATTTCTTTTCCAATATGAAATGGAAGGATTTTTAAGAATTTATCTTTTTGAAGATAAATTGGAATTGAATATTTGAAAATCTATTGAAACTGTAAATCAATAGAAAATTTGAAATATAAATTCACTATGGGAATTTAGAAATGGAAAGGGAAATTGGTTTTTTTTTTTTAATAAACGTTGTTTATTTTTGAAGCGTGGAAAATTATATATCTTGTAAAGATATTTTGGGAAATTAAATAATTTGAGAAATTATTTGGAATCTGGTGATGTGGCGCATCTTTATTGATAGTTAAATAACCGACTATCAATATTTACCTTTAAATAGGTAATTGTTGTGAATTGGATGAATTTGAATGCCACACTTATTTTTAAATAAGCGCTCTCTATTCGGGTTAACCGGGAAAGGACCATGGGGTCGTATAACCCATTCCGAATAGTGATACGTCGTAATGAATAGCATTTGAAGACCGGTGTTGAAGACCGGGTATTTGTGAAAACGATAGAATGACCTATCGATTGTCTCTGCACTGGGTAGCTCCTGGTATAGAGATTTCCCTTTGTGATAGGAAATTTTATCGGGATTGTGAATATCCGGATTTGCAAGGGCTTCTTTGGAAGTGCCTTCGGTTCTGTTCGAACCCGGAACAGACTTGTATGGTTACGTGTCTGACATTATATTTTGAGAATTAGAGCCGATTTCTTTCAAATACATTTCTGTTGGTGGCGGAGAATTTATTCTCTTAGCTTAACACCCTTCTCTGAGACGTACGAGCTCAGAGGTTATGTAGTTGAAGGTTATCAGCGATATATTCCCAATCTGGTAATGTGACATGCTGAGTGCTGCTGTGTGATGATCATTGGTTGGTCATTTGTGATATGATCATTTGTTTGATCATTTATCTTTGTGATCATTGCTTTGGTCATCTGTTGACCCAAAGCATGGCTTTGTTGCACAAAGCGTAGCTTTGTGGACGAGACTTCGTCAGGACCTCACTCCCCGAAAATGGTCGAAACAGGAATAGCGGCAAGGTTATGAGGGTCGCTCCCTTTAGGGTATGTCATTCCCTTCTGGAAAAGGGTGGTATCATGGTATGGAGCCCAGATATTTACTCATGTGGAAACACTATATCTATTTCTGTGTGGTGTTGTTGGTATCGAGCGCTCGGATAAAGGTCCCAAAGGACCGGGGGATGACATATTCGTGTAGTAGTTACCTAGTGACAGAGGTAACCCGGCCTTGTGTTGGCAGAGGGCTAACCGTAACGTTAGTTCTCGGGACGTCCCGCCAGAGGCGATCCCATGTGGCAGTAGGAAGTTCCTTAGCCTGACCATTTGTTGGAAATCCAAAGAAACAATACGAGCCTTGTACGGTTTTAGTTGTATTACCTGCTATGGAATGTGGCGGTAACCTGCTATTGAACATAGTAGCTATAGTAGGCATACGATAATGGTCGTATGTTGGCTAAGATTTATATTCTACTTTCGAAATTGTTTTCTACACTATGCACTAATAATAATATCAAAATGATTTGATTTATGCGTATCAAGCATTTTTGACTATCATAAGGAGAAATCTCCTCCGATTCTGCATTTGCATTGTGTGTGTGTGCGGGAGGCCTTATGGTAGTCTCATTTTCTAAAAAGCATCGCGAATTTATTTAAAAATTATCCTATTCTTTGTTTTAAAGATAAATAACTGTTTTTAGTTCTCACACCAGTCACATGACTGACCTGGAGTTTATTGTTCCTTTCCTAAACTCTGGGTGCCCACTATTTTCCACACGGGCAGTCTAGAGTTAGGTTATCAGGTTATTCTGGTTTCGGGAGTTGCTGTGCAGATCTGGAGGCGAGCCAGATAGCGTAGTCTATTATCTATTGTATATAGTATTTCCTTTCCGCTGTTTTGTTGTTGTACACTCTGATTGATGTAATGTAATGTGATGTATGTATAAATTGTATAGTTCATTTGTTTTAATGAATATTCATTTATCTATTATATGTTGTTCCGCTGCGATTGTGAGATTCAGATATTGTTTCCTGTTCTATTTCTTATTTTCTGTTTCTTCTCTCTTTTCTCTCTTCTTCTACCTCTTTCTTCTTCTAAAACCTTAACGGTTCGATTTTTCGGCGACGAAAAATCTTGATCGTTACATCCGACATATGTGTTTATAAATTATTTGAGCTAGAACCAGACAAATAAACAGAAGTATGTAAACTATACAAATTTAAGGCCTTCATTCAAAGCCAAGTATTTATTTACAAAAATATCTTCACATACATGAGCCAACATCTACTTGCAAGAGTACTTTTGTATACGGTATGTCTTCAAATATAAAACAAAATAACGATCAGATGTACAATAACATTATTTAAGCTAGTAATTGATAAAACAAACACTTTTACTTTAAGTTTCTTCATTCACAAGCCACGTTGACCTGCCATAAGTACAAATCTACATACAAATATTCATCTACAACAAAACATAATTATACTATGTAAGCCTATTAAGTAGCAAAACATGTACTTGCTTCTTCTCGGCCAACATTTTTGTCAATTCAATATCTTAAAAATCTGTTCATAAGGAAGGAGCTGTCCAGATACTACCTTCCCCTATCCAACTGTTATCTTTTATATAAACGTGTATTCATCTTGTATTTGATTCATTTAGTAAACTATAGAAAGAAAAAAGAAAGAAAACTTGAGAAAACAAAACTCAATCTTTATTCAAATCAAAGGCAGAAATTCCAGGCAGTTTCATACTGTTGATTCAAGACAATTTCAAGCTTCAGATGTTCAACATCAAATTATTCTTTGTTCTGGAATTATGCAGGGTTGGTAAACTTAATTTTTAAAGAGTTTTAAAGTTAATTAAACAGTTCAATCTTCATTTATAAACTGTTTGTCTATGTTTCTTTGCATATGTTTTGAGATGCTCTATGATTTTGAATTTGGTACAGGCTTCATATTTTGATCAAACTCAAGTTATTCTTACTTAAATCATTTCTAAGCTTTAATTCTCAACAAAACAAGATGCTAAACTTGAACTAAGATTTTTAAAGGGTGATTACAATCATTTTCATCAAGTACTTCACTGTAATATTGATGTACAGGTAAACCAAGTGATAATTTGTAATATTCAATTGTTGCAAATACTGATTCATGATTGCATATTGAATCTATACAGCAAATCATGATTTTTATAGCAAAAAGATGGATTTTTAATTAAGAAATTCGATAGCGGTTTGAAGGTGAATGAAATTTGCATTTTTCTAAATTCCTGAAAATTGAATCAATAATAATCAGTGAAACTTGACTTGAAGCAAGATTTAGCCCTTGTGAATTCATGAAAATTATCAGAATATTTTTAAATTGCTTGAGTTTTGGATATGTGATCATAATAGGGTTTAAGGGTCGTGTCTGTTAGGAGTCGAATTCGCCACCATAACGTGATCGAGCTGTAAGAGAATTTGGGGAATGGAGGATGGTCGTGTTGACGAGGCATGGACGAAATATGGGCGATGCTGATGATCACTGCGGCGGTGGCAAGGTGATTTACCAAATGTTCGTTACTATTTTTTTAATGTGCAAACAGCAAATTTTTGAATTCGAATTTTTGTTTGCGGTTTGAGTTTGGATTACGAGCTTGGTGATGATTTGTGGCTTGTTGACATTATTATTGTTCGCCGGAGAAGGGAGATGCCGCCGTGCATGTGTACGGCGTGGAGGACGAAGCTGCGTCGTGTCAGTGGGTATTCTCGAGTTATTCTCGAGTTATTTTGATGTTTGCTTCGGATGTTTGATCGTGAGTGCGCATAGGTTCCTGATGTTTTGATTTTGCTTCAGTTTTTCAATTTGAATATACTGTTAAAAAAAATAAAGGAAGAAGAAGAAGATGTTCAGGACACGGGGAAAAGGGGGTGGAACATGGAGTAACACTCGAGTACAACGCAGGGGAGGTCTCGGGTTTTACCTGGGAAGCCTCGGGTTTCGTCAAACTGCAGTTTTGCAGTGATGTAAAAGTTGAGTAAATTTTGTTTTTACAAATTTCTCTAAACTTTTTGAGCTTAGAAAATGTTTTAAAGTTAAGCTAAGATTTTGTTCAAATTTTAATTATTTTAGTCAAAAGCCTAACGATGATCTTAAACACTTAAATTATTTTAATTAAGAATTAATTTAGGATAAGTGTAAAGTTAATTAACTCTTAAGTTTGTAGTTAATAAATAAATGATTTAAAATTTAAAGAGGACTTTTAAGGGTTAACTACACTGACTAAATAAAATTAAATGAATCATTTCTAGAAAGTAATTAAGAATAACTACTTTATAATTGTAATTAAGGATGGATAAACGGGTGATTAAGTGATAAAATAAATTGTAATTAACTACTTAAATTAATTAATTAATGATTAATAGTTAACTAGTCAAATAATTTAATTATGAATTAATAGTTAATTAATTAAGTAATTTAATTAAGAACTAAGGATTTATAATTGATTAATTAAGTAATTAGTAGTTAAATAATTAAGTAATTAAGTTTCATTAATTAGTAATTAAGGTTATTAATTAATGAATAAGGAATAGTAATTAAAGTTAAAAAACTTGACTATAAAGTAACTAATTAAATAAATGAAATAAATCATTAATTGAATAATTAAGATTTAATAGTTGATTAAGAAATGATTAATTAGATAATTTATAATGATTAAGTAATTAATTGTTGATTAATTAAAACAGGGTTAAGTGATTAGCTCTCAGGTAATTAATTTATATTAATTACAAATGAGAATTTAAGATGATCACTTATAGATTGTTGTGTGTGTAGAGTATCTGATTGTGATATTTATTTAATGATATTCTGTGATGTTCTATGATATGCTGAATTATATCCATGATGATTGTGTATGATTCATCTGTGATAATGCTATGTTAATTCAATCGTTGAATTTAAATTATTTAAACTATTTAAGTTAATTAGACAACTTGGCCTTTAAAATGGCGTTTGGATTTCGATGAGACCGGGATCGGGTATCAATTTGATATTCCAAAAACCACATCGATCCAATTTAAACGTTAGGTCGTGAATTCTGAAATGAAGATCGAGATGGTGTTTTCAGAATACAAGGGTCATCGTCGTTGACTTTGAGGGTGATTCCAAAATGAGTGTGACGAGATAATGCCTTCGGTTTCGTTCGAACCCGGAACGAACTTGTATGGATTGAATGCTTTCAGCACATCGTCAGGCGGACGATGAGCATTCTAAGTGACATGTCCTGTAAAGGTAATTGCAGCCTCGAGCCTCATCAACCGGGAATGGATAAAATTAGGGAGGTGCAGCAAGGTTAGGTGGGTCATGCCCAAGAAGGACAAGATATTCTCTTATCTAGATGTCCCTTTTTATTTCGGCTATGTAGGAGGTTGCTAGCTACAACTGCGGGGTTTATCTTGTTCGGGACTGTTCAGTAAGGAATGGTTCCGGCCTTGTGTTGTAGGGGGTCGGGAGTGAGCCTCGGTACGGTGATTTAAGCCCCGTACTGTGACGAGCGGTAGCCCTGCCATTGTTGGAAATCCATTTTCCCTACGAGACCCTACGGTTTTGATTTGTATTACCCACTTTTGTGGCTAATTGCTGGAATTTAATAGATGTAACAATTTCGGCTATTTTCTATTTACTTGAAAACCCTAGACACTATTATAATATCACTGGACCTTTGAAATGTTTTGGTTAGCGTAAGGTAAAAACTTACCCGTATTTATTTGTGGGGAGTCTTACGTGATACCTTTATTTTCAAATGTTTTATCAAAGTTAAACAACTTTAAACCGTTTACTCATACCAAACCCATGTCTGACCCGGAGTTAATATTTGTTTTTCATAAACTCTTGGGTACTCAAATTTTTATGAGTAGCCAAGTGATAAGTTTTGGACTTTGATTTCTGGAGGAGCTTGGAGTAGGAGTTTCCAGACGTATGTAGCTATCTATCTAGTTTCGCTGTGTTAGTTGATGTGTGCTGTATCTCTAATGTATATAGTGATAGATGTATGTATGACTGTCATATGTATTGATATTGTATAACTCTGGTATATGTAAAACTATGTAATAGTTATGTGATATATTATATTTTGTTCCATTCCGCTGTGAGATTTTGATGTTGTTGTTCTTTCTTTTCTATTCTTTTCTATTTCTACCCCTTTCTTTCTTAATGATGATGCCTCCTTCTGGTAGTAGAAGGGCGGGTCGTCACAGTTGGTATCAGAGCTTAGGTTGGTGATAACCTTGACTCGGGTGGAAATTACTCATAGAATAGAGTCTGTAGTACTCTAAAATGAGTTTGAGTGTATTAATAGATACGAGCGCGTATTTGTTAGTGAATATAAAATTGTTTTTATATTGTGTTGGCTTATCTATTGAGTGTTTATGAATTCTAGTCGATGTGTGGGACGCCATTTCATCGATAGGGATTTCTAAACTCTTAAACAAGGTAAACCGAAACAGTATTATTTTTAAAGTGGGTAAATGAAATAATTTTACCTAAAATTATATTTTGACATAAAAGTAATATTTTTCTGAAATTATTGTATATATATTTGGATGTTTGGTTGTTAATACTATAATTGAATAAAAAATTAAAATTTGAGTGGTTTATAACCAAATAAAATTGTCTAAGTATGATTTAAATAAAAAGGAATATAACTAAAATTTGATTAAACCAGAATTTGAGTCCCGGAAATTTGAAAGGTGTTTAAATGGATTTAAACAAAAGGATTTGGGAATTTAAAATCTTGGGAATGTTTGAAATATTTTTCCAAAAATTTGAAGGCAATAACGGAGAAATGTTTTGGAAAAATATTGTTGAATGGAAATTGTTTTGGAAAGAAATTTGTGGAAGTAAGGAAGCACTGAACTCATTTCAGTCGCTGGAAAATAATCCTGATGATGATAGCCACATCATTAGTGTTCATTTTCGAGTTTCTAACGTGATGGATGGCTACCAGGATAGTTAGTCATGATATTGTTTGGGCTTGTTGGGTTACAAGTTGTTTTAGAAATATTTTTTAAAAAAGGAAATTTTGTTTTGGTGAAAACAAGTGTTTGGAATTTGAAATTTTGATTTGATATACCAAGTGGGTATGTGTAGTTATCATTTCAAAATGGTTTTGGAAATGAAAACCGGGCAATCGAATTCTAAGAAATTCTATTGAAATAATGTGAAAAGTTTAAATGAATCAACTATTGAGCTTATAAAGTAAAGTTGATATTAATAAGAAGAAATTGGGAATTTTAATCCGGGAACTAAAATTTAACCTAAGTAAATGAAAGTGAAGAAAATATATTTGAATTTAACCTGAGATAAGTTTGATAAAATCAAAATTGAAATTGAATTAAATTGGATATAAAATTGGAAGGTAGAATGATTGTAATGGTGAAATAAAAATTTATACCTTAAGATAGTAAGTGTTATATATATAATCTGGAATTGCGGTTATTAGATGAAATGACCCAAATGAGCAATATAAGCTTTTAAGTAAATAAATAAGTTTTGAGCTCATATATTGAGCAATAAAATTTAAAAAGAATGGTAAGTAGCTAGATTTAACTAAAGTTGAGTTGGAGTAAAACTGAATTTAAATAAATTCAATCGAGTTACAGATAATTTTGAATGGAATAGAATTCCTACGTAAATAAATAAATGTAAACCAAGTAAGTATTGAATTGAATTAAAATAGAATTGGAGTAAGTTGTAAACAAATCTAATTCAAAAATAAATTGAATAACCTTATTATAAATAAATTCAATAATGAATTATTAATGCAAAATTAAAATTTAAGAATGGATAAAAGAATAAACTAATCGAATAAATTAGTAAATAGTTGGGATTCGATTAAAGGAAAATCAAATCAAAGATTTTAATGGAAATTGGTGGAATAAAAAAACTTAAGTTGTTGAGTGGAACAGTTTGAAGAAAATAAATAACTTAAGTAAATTATGAGATGGTTATTTAAAATATTGGTTGTCGAGATCAATAAAATGGTTTGGAATCTAACTTTTTGAATGAGAGAAAATGCAATAAAAAGATTGTGGATAAATTAAGATGGGGTGGAATCAAGTGTAAATTGAGTGGAATCGATTTAAAATAGTTATAAAGTTTAAGTAATTATTTATTTACAATAATATTGTTGAATTGCATAAGAAAATGGGTCGTTCGTAGTAAACGAGATTAGATAAAATTCTATGAATTATTAGAAGCAAAATAGGATGATTTTGAAATCAATTGGAATGAATATGAGTTTGTTTTGCTTAAATGGATTAAATATAAGCGAGTAAGTTGTAAATCACTTAAATTGAAGAGAATGGTTTGAGAATTGGTTGGAAGTAATTGTAATAAGTGTCGAAACCATACATATGTGCTTATGAAAATATGTAATGCTATATAAGCGTAATGCTATAAACTTCTTATATATAGTGCTTATATATTATATCTCTTGTCAAATTGCAAAAGCTCCTCCGTACAAAAGGAAACTCTGCCAAAACTTTTCAAAAATTGGGAAGTTAGAAATCAAAAATAAATAAATAAATAAAATTATCAACAAAACGATTTCAATTTAGAGATTGAAATAAACTATTGGATGAAACTAATTTAAAATAATGATAGAAATCAGTATAAACGGAAGATAGTCAATAAAATTCAATATTCAGGGTTGAAGATAAATTGAATTCACATGGAATTGGAAATTCAGATTTAAATAAGAGGATATAAAGGCTAAAGTGGTAGAGTAATAATATAAGAGTATATATAATGCTTATATTAAACTTAAGAAATGAATGTTGAAATTCTTAAGTAATTTTGATATTGAGAAAATTATTCCAAGTGGATAGAAATCAAAATAATGTGAATAAAAGAAATTGATATAGTTGATAATCAATGGATATAAATACGTAGAATGTACGTATATTATTTTATTCGCATAGCAATTTGATTCAGATTCGAGCACAGAATTTCGAGATAGTTATATCGATCCGAGTTAGGATTTTTCACTCGATTTTCCGACGACGAACCATGGATATGGATTTTGATTGATTCTGGAAATTCTCTATCATAGTTGTGGCTATGCAAGGAGAATGACAGTTTCTGATTAAGAAACCAGATCTGAGTCCGCATTAGGAAGTCGGGTGGATGATACTAGTTCGGAAGTGAAATTATGTGATCGAGCGAGCGATCGATTTGATATTGAGTACGAATGGTATATGTGCATCATACGGGATTGAATGAATAGATATTGAAATTCCGTAAAGAAGTCAATAAAATTTGGAAAGAGTTGGTGTTGTAGCTTTTAGAATTGAATTGCCAGAATGGATGTCTGGAATTCATTGTGTATTCCATATATCCTATCTAAGGAAATTTGTTCATGATCCATCATTAGTTGTTGAACCGGTAGTTCAGGGATTTGGAAGTCGAATCAAATTTGATTGTGGCCAGGAATCCAGTTCGGATTGTTGATCATCGAGAGACAACTCTCGATAGTTTTAGGAAACCTTATCCGGATCTATATCCGGATAGCAAGTGATGTTTGTTAAGATAGACTGTTTGGTTGTTTGCTAAGGTATGAATGATATCTATGTTGAATGGTTGGTATAACAGTTTTTAAATTATCTTTGTTTTAAATTTCGGGGACGAAATTCTTTTAAGGGGGGAGGAATGTAACGACCCTGGATTTTGGCCCCGTTTATTTTAATAAATATTTGATCTAATTAAATAAAATGTGAACTGATCATATTAAAATGAATATGATTTTGGAATTATTGCTATTTATTTATGTAAATTGTATTTTAAAAAGGAGATTGATTTGGAAATTAAATAAAATCTCCTAAGAATATTTAAAGTAAAATCTATCTTGTATAATTAAAGGAAAATACTTTTTCTTGTTATAAATATATAAATGCAATATATAGAAAATAATGTTCAAAATAAAATCAGAGCTTGTTAATATAAAATATAAATATAGAAATAAGTATAAATGTAAGTCAAACACATGAATATAACTTAAAAATTGATAGTTAAAATACAAAAACAAACAAAAGTATAAAGCTAATATAAGTCACCATATTGAATATAACTTAAATATTGTTAGTCATAGTCAAAATACAAATATAAATACAAACTGGAAATAAATAACAAAACAAATATATTTTTTATGCAAGACCAAAGTATGGTATAATCTAACATATGTGTTTATAAATTATTTGAGCTAGAACCAGACAAATAAACAAAAGTATGTAAACTATACAAATTTATGGCCTTTATTCAAAGCCAAGTATTTACTTACAAAAATATCTTCACATACATGAGCCAACATCTATCTGCAAGAGTACTTTTGTATACAGTATTTCTTAAAATATAAAACAAAATAACAATCGGATGTACAAAAACATTATTTAAGCTAGTAACTGATAAAACAAACACTTTTACTTTAAGTGTCTTCATTCACAAGCCATGTTGACCTGCCATAAGTACAAATCTGCATACAAATATTCATCTACAGCAAAACATAATTAACTATGTAAGCCTATTAAGTAACAAAACATGTACTTGCTTCTTCTCGGCCAACATTTTTGTCAATTCAATATCATAAAAAGCTGTTCATAAGGAAGGAGCTGTCCAGATACTACCTTCCCCTATCCAACTGTTATCTTTTATATAAATGTGTATTCATCTTGTATTTGATTCATTTAGTAAACTATAGAAAAAAAAGAAAACTTGAGAAAACAAAACTCAATCTTTATTCAAATCAAAGACAGAAATTCCAGGCAGTTTCATACTGTTGATTCAAGACAGTTTCAAGCTTCAGATGTTCAACATCAAATTATTCTTTGTTCTGGAATTACGCAGGGTGAGTAAACTTAATTTTTAAAGATTTTTAAAGTTAATTAAACAGTTCAATCTTCATTTATAAACTGTTTGTCTATGTTTCAGTTGTATATGTTTTGAGATGCTCTGTGATTCTGAATTTGGTACAGGCTTCATATTTTGATCAAACTCAACTTATCTTACTTAAATCATTTCTAAGCTTTGATTCTCAACAAAACAAGATGCTAAACTTAAACTAAGATTTTTAAAGGATGATTACGATCATTTTCATCAAGTACTTCACTGTAATATTGATGTACAGGTAAACCAAGTGATAATTTGTAATATTCAATTGTTGTAAAATACTGATTCAAGATTGCATATTGAATATATACAGCAAATCATGATTTTTTTTAGCAAAAAGATGGATTTCTAATTAAGAAACTCGAGAGCGGTTTGTAGGTGAATGAAATTTGCATTTTTTTAAATTCCTGAAAATCGAATCAATAATAATCAGTGAAACTTGACTTGAAGCAAGATTTAGCGCTTGTGAATTCATGAAAATTATCAGAAATTTTTTAAATTGCTTGAGTTTTGGATATGTGATCATAATAGGGTTTAGGGGTCGTGTCTGTTAGGAGTCGAATTCGCCACCATAACGTGATCGAGCTGTACGAGAATTTGGGGAATGGAGGATGGTCGTGTTGACAAGGCATAGACGAAATATGGGCGATGTTGATGATCACGCGGCGGTGGCAAGGCGATTTACCAAGTGTTCGCTACAGTTTTTTATGTTGCAAACAGCAAATTTTTGAATTCGAATTTTTGTTTGTGGTTTGAGTTTGGATTACGAGCTTGGTGATGATTTGTGGCTTGTTGACGTTATCGTTGTTCGCCGGAGAAGGGAGATGCCGCCGTGCACGTGTACGGCGTAGAGGACGAAGCTGCGTCGTGTCAGTGGGTATTCTCGAGTTATTTTGATGTTTGCTTCGGATGTTTGATCGTGAGTGCGCATAGGTTCCTGATGTTTTGATTTTGCTTCAGTTTTTCAATTTGAACATACTGTTAAAAAAAATTAAAGGAAGAAGAAGAAGATGTTCAGGACACGGGGAAAAGGGGGTGAAACTCGGAGTAACACTCGAGCACAACGCAGGGAGGTCTCGGGTTTTACCTGGGAAGCCTCGGGTTTGGTCAAACTGTAGTTTTGCAGGATGTAAAAGTTGAGTAAATTTTGTTTTTACAAAATTTTTCTAAACATTTTGAGTTTAGAAAATGTTTAAAAGTTAAGCTAAGATTTTGTTCAAATTTTAATTATTTTAGTCAAAAGCTTAACGATGATCTTAAACACTTAAATTATTTTAATTAAGAATTAATTTAGGATAAGTGTAAAGTTAATTAATTCTTAAGTTTGTAGTTAATAAATAAATGATTTAAAATTTAAAGAGGACTTTTAAGGGTTAACTACATTGAGTAATTAAAATTAAATGAATCATTTCTAGAAAGTAAATAAGAATAACTACTTTGTAATTGTAATTAAGGATGGATAAACGGGTGATTAAGTGATAAAATAAATTGTAATTAACTACTTAAATTAATTAATTAATGATTAATAGTTAACTAATCAAATAATTTAATTATGAATTAATAGTTAATTAATTAAGTAATTTAATTAAGAATTAAGGATTTATAATTGATTAATTAAGTAATTAGTAGTTAAATAATTAAGTAATTAAGTTTCATTAATTAATAATTAAGATTATTAATTAATGAATAAGGAATAGTAATTAAAGTTAAGCAACTTGACTATAAAGTAACTAATTAAATAAATGAAATAAATAAATAATTGAATAATTAAGATTTAATAGTTGATTAAGAAATGATTAATTAGATAATTTATAATGATTAAGTAATTAATTGTTGATTAATTAAAACAAGGTTAAGTGATTAGCTCTCAGGTAATTAATTTACATTAATTACAAATGGGAATTTAAGATGATCACTTATAGATTGTTGTGTGTGTAGAATATCTGATTGTGATATTTATTTAACGATATTCTGTGATGTTCTATGATATCTGAGTTATATCCATGATGATTGTGTATGATTCATCTGTGATAATGCTATGTTAATTCAATCGTTGAATAAATTATTTAAACTATTTAAGTTAATTAGACAACTTGGCCTTTAAAATGGCGTTTGGATTTCGATGAGACTGGGATCGGGTATCAATTTGATATTCCGAAAATCACATCGATCCAATTTGAACGTTAGGTCGTGAATTCTGAAATGAAGATCAAGATGGTGTTTTCAGAATGCAAGGGTTATCGTCGTTGACTCTGAGGGTGATTCCAAAATGAATTTAACGAGATAATGCCTTCGGTTTCGTTCGAACCCGGAACGAACTTGTATGGATTGAATGCATTCAGCACATAGTCAGGCGGACGATGAGCATTCTAAGTGATACGTCCTGTGAAGGTAATCGCAGCCTCAAGCCTCATCAACCGGGAATGGTTAAAACAGGGGAGGTGCAGCAAGGTTAGGTGGGTCATGCCCAAGCAGGACAAGATATTCCCCTGTCTAGATGTCCCTTTTTATTTCGGCTGTGTGGGCGGTTGCTAGCTACAACTGCGGGGTTTATCGTGTTTGGGACTGTTCAGAAGGAATGGTTCCGGCCTTGTGTTGTAGGGGGTCGGGAGTGATCCTGGGTACGGTGATCTAGGCCCCGTACTGTGACGGGCGGTACCCCCGTAGCCCTGCCATTGTTGAAAATCCAATTTCCCTACGAGACCCTACGGTTTTGATTTGTATTACCCACTTTCGTGGCTAGTAGCTGGAATTTAATAGATGTAACAATTTCGGCTATTTTCTATTTACTTGAAAACCCTAGACACTATTATAATATCACTGGATTTCCTATGAAATGTTTTGGTTAGCGTAAGATAAAAACTTACCCGTATTTATTTGTGTTGAGTCTTACGTGATACCTTTATTTTCGAACGTTTTATCAAAGTTAAACAACTTTAAACCGTTTACTCATACCAAACCCATGTCTGACCCGGAGTTTATATTTGTTTTTCATAAACTCTTGGGTACTCAAATTTTTATGAGTAGCCAAGTGATAGGTTTTGGACTTTGGTTTCTGGAGGAGCATGGAGCAGGAGTTTCCAGACGTATGTAGCTATCTATCTAGTTTCGCTGTGTTGGTTGATGTGTGCTGTATCTCTATGTATATAGTGATAGATGTATATATGACTGTCATATGTATTGATATTGTATAACTCTGATATATGTAAAACTATGTAATAGTTATGTGCTATATTATATTTTGTTCCGTTCCGTTGTGAGATTCTGATGTTGTTGTTCTTTCTTTTCTATTCTTTTCTATTTCTATCCCTTTCTTTCTTAATGATGATACCTCTTTCTGGTAGTAGAAGGGCGGGTCGTCACACATAATGTCATGAGATTTTCAACATTTGGAATCACCCATAGCTTAGATATAAATTTGTGCATTTATTTATACTTCCTTTCTTGCTGTACTTATTCAAGGCGATGTACTTTTCCTTTAGTTGAATCAGCCACTACTTATGGTTTGAAACATTTCCAACTTATATTCTTAACTTAACATTGAACATGAACTTACGATTGACATACTATAATCGATATCACTTATGAATTGTCAGTCCGCACAACTCCTTCAAAAGGAGTTTGTTGTTTCATTAAGTCTTTGGTATTTCATAAATAATTGAGAATGCTCCATACTATCGTATAGTAACCTTATTTCAGATCTAATAATTACTTTTGTATCAAATGCATAAGCAATATGTGATACTGTTGAAAACATAACATGTTGATAATTCTTACTACCAATGCATATGGAATCCATCTTACATACTCCATATTAAACAATTTAATATCGGTTTGTATATATCATTTGGGACATGCCTAACATCATTTTATGCTGATTATAACAAATCCAATGTCGAGAATTAAACAACCGAACTAAAATGATTTGAACACGAATACATTGTTAACAATCATAAGTTTGTTGTTTACTTTTGGTTTTAGAAATATTTTTTCACCTATTAATATTCTTTCTTACAAACACACGCTTCCTCTTTATTTTGAATTAAAATCAAGCTATTTTATTTCTCTATCAATTTACTTCCTTAACCATGATGCTTATCAATCATATCCATTAATCAATAAAGTTAGAATCACTCCCACTGACTTCGAGACACTTTGGTCATTAAGCATGAACAACATATTCTAAATCTATTTACGATTTCTTTTTTAACACACACACACATATATGTATATATGTATATAAATTCAAAATCATGTCCAAAAATAATTTTGTGAGTAAAATCTAAATAAACTTAAGCACGTTAAATGATGAATTTGTTATGTAAATTTCAACGGTTGAAATTTGCAATATTATTCTATCAACATAGCTTAACATATTCTAACTGAAGGTTCTTATTTTCGGAGACACCTTTGCAGCCGATGGATCATATCCCTTCGGTTAAATCCATTAAAATCTTATTTTGATATTGTTGTTGGAATCCATTTAGAATTAGCATATCATGCCACATGTAACGTCCCGCTATTTCGAACCATTCAAACCAACCATAATCCACACATGTCAGACTTGAATTTCAAAATAACAGATCGTTAATATATTTATTTGGCATAACTTAGCATACACAATGAATAAATCAATCGCAAAATCATAGACATAGAGTTACAAAAAACAACGGAAAGCTAAATAGTAGTTCATAAATCTACTACAGAAATAATATAGTCCGAAACAGAATACATTAGAAATCCCAGTACATAGAAATCTCTAGTACAAAGTAAATGACAAGTCTGAACATACAACTGGAAATAACAGAAATAAACTGAAAGGTGAAATAGATAAGCTAGATCTTCCAACGAACACCAACTCCAAAGGATGAATCTCAAACTGTGACACTCAAGCTGACTCGAGCGTAAAGCAAAACAAAACATTCGAATCACGATTAACATTATTATGTAGATAAATCAAGTTCAAGTGAAATGTCAAGTACATGCAATGTAACTTAAAGGGATGTTGGGATTTCCATCCTTTAAGGATCGGATAAACTATCTACATATATAATAGGATATGCCACATATATAATGTTACAGTAAAGTAAAAATCAAAATAGCATTAAGGCATTACCCATATCCCCCAAATTTTTTTATATATTCCCATAGTCT
Organism: Allium cepa; assembly: GCA_030765085.1. Taxonomy (NCBI): domain Eukaryota; kingdom Viridiplantae; phylum Streptophyta; class Magnoliopsida; order Asparagales; family Amaryllidaceae; genus Allium; species Allium cepa. The sequence continues at coordinate 723,896,161 of CM060945.1, forward strand.
GTACAGTACCGTACGCTTCTCCGTAAACTGGAGGTTTACTCAGAGGGCACTCCATAGGTATGGTACAAAACAAACTCATAAGCGCGATAAGGCATGCGACAAGGCACGCGAGGCAACGCCCAAGGTAGGATTCTACCCTTTTGCGGATCCAGACTGGTGGTAACGTATAGCAGCTACCGCCGCCCACCTCGAGACACACTCCAAATCAAAGGTATGCACACCAAAATCAAATCACAAAAGCAACAAATATGGCTTCGAAGAAATGTGTCCGATAGGAGGAATGACCTCACTTAGCTCGGCATGGCTCCTGTTTTTGCCACGTCATGCTGACTCATGGGAGTCAAAGCTACATATATACCATACAGAATCGTTGCCAAACCATCTTACTTCATTCTGGAATCTCCACCATGTACACAGTCTCTAAAGTGGTTTATGGTATTGGCAGAGAGTATGACATTATCCGATCTCTGTCTTTTTAACAACCTAACGCTTATTTCACACCATGGTCATTTATAAAAATTACTTTATAAATATTTCAATAAAATCTCAAATACATATTTAAGTCAAAATGAGTATTCAAATTTAAATCTAATTAAATTTTAAAGTATTCATTTAATCACCTTTATTAAAACAAGTTATAAATCATTTCCAAAATCACTAAGTTTCGAATGAATCTTTATTTAAATTAAATTACTAACCAGTTTAAGTTACCAATCAAATTTCAATGCCCCGTTCCAACCTTTTTATTTATTAAAGTAAAAATCTATTCTTAAATATAAATTAAATGAACCTTTTGAAATATTTTATATATTAAATAGAACTAATCTTATACATTTAAAAATAAAGTAAACTTTTTATTGATCTATTTAAAATCTTATTTTATATATTTTAGAAAATTATAAGTAAAATTTTACAAATTACCTCTAAATTTAACTCATACTTTATTTTAATCTCAAAAATCAACATTTAAGGTTACACATTTTCAAAAATAAAATAGAATGCTTATTGCATTTCAAAATCAAAGTCATATATTTCCTTTCAAATATTTGAAAATCATTTTTCAAAAACAGACCAACGGTGTCCGTATATAATTTTTTACCTTATGGTCAAGTGATACGGATATTTGTTATTTCAATTCATAAGAGTTAAAGTTTACGGGTTTTTATTATTAAACCTGCAATCCAAAAATTTAAATAATCATTTGGGTTTATCATTTCAACTCATAACGAATTTTCTCCTATTCGAAAGTCCATTCGGGTATGTATCATTTCCACCCATAGTGATTTCGAAAACTAAGGGAACTTGCAGAATGAGAAGATTAAATAACATAACATAACAATTACTGGCATATATGATTGAAAATAATATCAGTTATATAAAATCTTCAATTTACATATAACGGTGTCAAATTTACCTAACTGATCGATTTAAATAGCAACTCATCATTTTTAACGGTTAACAACTAGCACTTCAATATTTTTCCAGTACATTTAAATAATGATTACCTATGAAATCAATTTAATGAGCATAAGAATATTAATCGTGAGTGATTGGTCTCCTTTCGAAGCTAGAGAACGATAGAATTGAAGGAACTGACAAGGATACGACACGATATCAAATAGTTGTGACAACATGAAAGCGGATTTTAGCACGATGATGTAATGAAACAAATATATACATGCGAGTGATATACGTATACATTTATTTTATAATATTCGAAATAACGATATTAAACATATTATATATAAAATCCCCTACGAAAAATACAAGAAGAATGACCTGAGTATCATATGTTGTCAAATTTTTTGTATATATATCATATGTGATATATATTACTATATATACACGTACAACAGCTTCCATTAGTGGAAGGGGTGAATTATGCAACGGAAGAATGTCATCAAAATATATACGGCATGTATATTTATATATATATGCCAAAACAGTAGCAAGGTAGGAGTATAATTTATATACCGACCTATACGCATATATATATATATATATATATATATATATATATATATATATATATATATATATACATGCAATAAATCAAACAACACGTGTGTGCATTATTTCCATCAAAAATGTTAAACAGCCCCACATATAAAAGCTTGGATAATTAACAAATATACCCTATTCCAACAAGGCATACACGCCACAAAAGAAAAAAGAAAAGAAATGACATATATGAGAGATTAGATGCCAACATAAGCATTTTCGTCAACCTATGCATGCACAACAAAATGGTTTGAAAAAAACTCCTATTACATACATGCGCAACTTATTTTTCAATGAACTTGAGAGTAGAAAACAGTAGCAACCTATATATATAGCATATGCATATATATATATATATATATATATATATATTAATAAAAGCCAACAGGGTTGGCGCAGTTGGTTGATAGTCCGGACTGTGTGATCGAAGGTCACGGGTTCGAGCCCCGAAACTGACAACCCTGTAACAAGTACCCGAAGTATGTGTTTGGCAGGCACATACTTCCCTAGAGTTTACAAGCGAAGCTTGGTTCTCTAGGTAATTCAAAAAAAAAAATATTAATAAAAGGGTTGTCAGGGCCGTGCTTCGAGGAAGTGGAGGAATGCCTCGGTGGTGACTTTGGGTTCAAGAGGTAGTTGCTTGGGCTTTTGGTGAGGGGCAATAGCGGAGAGGGGCTGGGTCGGGCTTTGGGAAGGAGGTGGGGTGGATTAGGTTTGAAGGTGCAGATGTGAGGGAAGTGGTGGCTCTGTTAGGGTTTGGAAAAATAGGGTTTGTCTTCGGTTGGATCTGGAGAAGAAGAAGCAAAACAAGGAGAAAAAACTTAGAGGCTATAGGAAAACAAAAATGACGTACCTAGTTTGAGTAGAAATTGGCAAGGCAAAGGGCACACAATATATAGATAAAGATATAATCGTAATAGCAATAGTCCCCTCTAATTTAGCTAAATAATTGAAAAAAATTATTATCGTGGCCAGGGTTGCACGGTTTCAAATTTGAAAAGCAAAGAAATCAAAAGTCATAATTTTTGGTATCGAATATGATGAACCGTTTTACAGTTTTCGTCACGTACCGAACCTCAAAAACTGAAATAAATGTACTGCATGGATCAACACGATGAGGCGGATAGAATGGTACATAGATATCAGTGATACAATCAAATTTTAAAAACTCTAATTCCACTACTGAAAAAGATGCTAAAATGTAGAAAATAAGAAATGGAGCTATAGAAATCCAAATTTGACAAAACAAATTACGATGTCTCTCTCAGAAAGTGATTTACATTTTACTATATAAAAATGTTTAGTTTTCGAAATATTTAAATTTCACCAATTAAATTTATATTTTAAATTTCACAAATAAATTAACTTTAATATTTTCCAATTAAAATTTACCAATTACTATAATTGAATAGATGCGTTCCAAATAACAAAATTTTATCGCACAATTTTATCATATACATTTTAAGAAATTTTTATTATTTACGTTATAAAATCGTTGAAAATTCTCGGATGTTACACTCTCCCCCACTCAAAACTTTTCGTACACGAAAAGAAACAAGATAGAAGAATAGAAATAATCAAAAAGATAGAAGAAGGAAACGAATAGTACCTGAGTCAAGCAATTTAGTATTTGAAGCACTTATGGATTCCTCGGTTTCCCAAGTGCAATCTCGGTTATCCGTACTCCACTGTACCTTAACTAAACTAACAGATTTCCTTTGAAGCTGCTTTGTACCTCTATCGACAATACGAAGTGGTTTTCTCTCGATGGTGAGATTTGGCTCAACGTACAGATTCTCTAATAAAGCTGGCTGAAAAATCAAAGATAGATCACGGAGATATCTGCGAAGGTGAGTTACATGAAACACGTTGTGCACACCTGTCAGTTTCACCAGCAAATCGACTTTATAAGCCAAAGGACCAACTCTTTACAAAATGTGGAAAGGATTAATGAATCTAGGAGCATGCTTCCCTCTCCGTCCAAATCAAACCACATTCTTCAGCGGTGAGATCTTAATAAAGACCTGATCACCTACTGAAATTCCAAATCCCTCCTATGCCTATCTGCATACTTCTTCTACCTATCATGATTAATTCCCATCTTCCTTCTAATCTCCTAGACCTTCTCGGATGCTTCCAGAATTGTTATCAAGCCCAAGAACTAAGCGATCACCGGATTCAATCCAGCAAAATGGAGATTTGTAGGATCGTCCGTAAAGAGCAGCAAATGGAGACATCTCGATACTTTCCTAATTCCAAAAGATTGGGATAAATAGATTGATTAAGCTTAAGATGATTCAAATCTAAAGATAGGTCTATACTTGATAACTGTTATTATAGGTGAATTCTACGAAGTGGAGATGATTTTCCCAAGATCCTCCATAATCAAGAACACAAGCACGAAGGAGATCTTCCAAAATCGGTCCACCCTTTCCGTCCGACCATCGGTTTGAGGATGATAAGCCGTAATATGGTTCAAACAAGTACCCAAAGCTTTCTAGAAAGCTTTCCAGAATTTGCTAGTAAATATAGGATCACGATCACAAACAGTGCATGATGGAACACAGTGGAGACGGACAACCTCCCTCATATAGATCTCAGCTAGGCTCTAAGCAGTTCAATTCAACTTGACCGGAATGAAATGGGCAGATTTAGTCAATCGATCGACAACTGTCCAAATACTCTCGTTAACCCTTCTAGTCCTCAGTAAAACACCAATATAATCCTTAGAGACCTGATCCCACTTCCAAATGGGAATCTCAAGGGGTTGCAGCAATCCAGCGGTCTTCTGCTGATCAGCCTTAACCTGTTGACAAGTGGCACATCTACCAACAAAGATAGAATTGTCCTGCTTCATACCATTTCACCAATACAACATCCTCATATCCTAAACATCTTTACAACACATGGATAGATGGAGAGTCTTGACTGATAATTCTCCCTAAGAACTTCTTGCCTCAAACCATCAACATTCAGAACACAAATGCGACCATTAATCCTCAAAACTCCATTCTAGTCAATTTTCCCTCCTAACTCATTTTGATTATCACCTTCTCTATTCCAAATATTCCCTTTCATAAGCCTAAGCATCGCATCTTCATCCTACTTCAGTGCGATTCGATCCATAAGAGATGATGTAACCACAATCTGACACAACAAGGCTTTCTTACGACTCAAAGCATCGGCTACAACATTGGCTTTCCCAAGAGTATAGTTGATATTGAGATCATAAGATGATAAGACTCAAGCCATCGAACTTGCCTCTGATTTAAATCCTTCTTGTTGAAGATATGCCTAAGGATTAGTGATCGGTGAAAAGCTCAAACTTGGTTCCCAAAAGGTGGTGCCTCCATAACTTTAAAGCGAACACAACACCAAGCAACTCTAAATCATGGGTGGCATAGTTAGCTTCATGGTGCTTCAACTGACGACTAGCATAAGCTATAACCTTCCCATCATGCATCAACACAACAACCAATCCTTCTTTACTAGCATCCGTATAAACTGATAGTCCTTCACTCCCTTTCAAAATGGTGAGAACAGGAGCCAAGGTAAGCTTTTTCTTCAACTTATTAAATGCGGCTTCACACTTGTCATTCCAATTAAACTTGGCCTTTTTACAAGTCAAAGCAGTGAGAGGCGTGGCTATACGGGAAAAATTCTCAATAAATCTATGATAATAACTACAAGGCCCAGAAAGCTACGAATATCAGTCGGAGTCTTAGGTATCTCCCAATCCTGGAAATGGATAAGGGAATAAGTTCAAAGGTATATACTAGATAAGATGAATAAATTCAAAAGAGAAATAGACTTACATTAATCGTGGAAAACTTAACCGGGTCAACCGAGACTCCTTTTTCTGAAACAATATGCCCAAGGAATCAGACATCATCTCTCTAAAAATGGCATTTAGAAAAATTTTCTTTCAACTGATGACTCCTAAGAGTTTTGAGAACATGATTCAAATGTTCCCTATGCTCCTTCCGTGACTTAAAAAAGACGAGATATCATCAATGAAAATCATAACAAACTTATTGAGAACATCATGAAAAAGGCGATTCATAAGGTCGATGAAGAAGTCATGAGAATTAGTTAATCCAAAAGGCACGGCTAACCATTCATATAAGCCATTCTCCATTCGAAAAGCATTCCTAGGAATGCTCTCCTCGGCTACCCTTAGTTGGTGGAAACGAGTAGCAAGATCAAACTGAGAGAATTCTTTAGCTCCATAGAGTTGATCAAACATATTATTGATGTGAGGCATCAGATAATGGTTCTAAAGAGTAAGCTTGTTCAACTCTCGATAATCAACACACATCATCAAAGAACCATTAGATTTGGTGATAAAGACCACAATTGCACCCCATTCAGAAAAACTCTGCCTAATCAAACCTTCGGAGAACAAATCCTCAATTTGCTTCTTCAACTCAACTTTCTCTTTGGGTGCCATCCACCTGGGAGGGAGAACAACAGTTCGAACACCAGAAATAAGATCAATGTGGAATTCAATTTCCGGCTTGGGAGGGAGAGAAGTGACTTCTCCAAAAACATCAGGATAATCCCTGTCCATCGGGGTGGAGTCCAGATCACTAGGCTGAGGATCAATAGAAAAGATAAAGCTGCCTGCGACATCCCAAGGCATTCGACATTCAACTACAAGAGGATTGCCCTAATCGTCTATCGGTGAGAAGGTTCGGACCTTATAAGAAATGACTGCATCATAATGCTTTAACCAATCACCTCCAAGAAAGATATCAAAAGCATCAAAACCCAAAACATAGTAGTTTTCGGTGAATCGACGCTTCTTGTAAAGGAGTTTCATTCCTTTACAAATCATACTAAGATTGACAGGACCGTCGATGGGATTAATCATGCATAATGATGAAGTCGCCAATTAAGGTTGCAAAATATGCTCGTATTTATTACAGAGATCAATAGATATATAGCTATGGGATGCACCAGTGTCAAATTGAACATGAAAAGGATAATCATGCAAAGAAAACAACTCTAAAGAGTACCTTGGATATCACAGGAAAACGGAGGAGGAGTGGAAGATGTCATAGCAAAGACTCCAGATGTCTTGCCTCTCTGTTGGGTGGGGCATCTATTTTTGAAATGACAAGGCTGGAGACAAAGGTGGCAAAGGTTGGTTCTGGTAGCCTGAGGTGGAGGAATAGCGGCACTGTAGGAGATGGACAACTATTGGCATAGTAACCTTTGCTGGTCGCACTTGAAACAAGTGATGGAAGAATGGTCAATAGATCTCTTCTAAAGAACAGATCCAATACCATGAGTGTCCCGCCACTTCTTCTTCTGCTGCTAGAATTTGGGCTTCCTTTTCTTAGAACCACTGGGTTTTCCATGAGATGTTGAAACAGCTTGCTTACTCTTGGAAGTAGGGTTCTCAAATCTGGTGGCCATATCCATCAAAGAAGTGAAGGTGCCATGAACATGACTAATCAAGCGACTATTTTACTCTGGGCGAGCACCATCGATGAACTTCTCGTTCTTCTTTGGCTGAGTGTCAATCAAACTGGGACCAAACTTGGAAAGCGCATTGAACTTCCTTTTATACTCGGCAAAAGTCACGTCTCCTTGCTCAAGATCCATGAACGCGCTATACAACTGTGATTTCTTGGCTTCGGGCATCCTCTCTAATGAGTTTCACTCCACATGCTAAGCTTGCCAAAACCGAAGCTTTGATACCAACTATAACGTCCCGCTATTTCGAACCATTCAAACTGACCATAATCCACACATGTTAGACTTGAATTTTTTCCAAATAACAGATCGTTAATATATTTATTTGACATAACTTAGCATATAAAGTAAATAAAGCAATCACAAACATAGAGTTTACAACAAAATAGCAGAAAGATAAATAGTAGTTCATAAATCTACTACAGAAATAACATAGTCCGAAACAGAATACATTAGAAATCCCAGTGCATAGAAATCTCTAGTAAAAAGCAAATGACAAGTCTGAACATACAATTGGAAATAATAGAAATAAACTGAAAGATGAAATAGATAAGCTAGATCTTCTAACGAACACCAGCTCCAAAGGATGAATCTCAAATTGTGACACTCAAGCTGACCCGAGCGTAAAGCAAAACAAAACACTCAATCAAGATTAACATTCTTATGCAGATAAATCAAGTTCAAGTGATATATTAAGTAAATGAAATGTAACTTAAAGGCATGTTGGGATTTCCACCATCCTACTTCATTCTGGAATCTCCACCGCCTACATAGTTGTTGAAGTGGTTTTCGGTATTGGTAGAGAGTATAACAATATCCGATCCTGTCTCATTAACAACCAAATGCTTATTTCACACCATGGTCATTTATAAAAATTACTTTATAAATATTTCAATAAAATTTCAAATTCAAATTTAAGTCAAAATGAGTATTCAAGCTTAAATCTAATTAATTTTTAAATTATTCATTTAATCACCTTTATTAAAACAAGTTATAAATCATTTCCAAAATCATTAAGTTTCGAATGAATCTTTGTTTAAATTAAATTAATAACCAGTTTAAGTTACCAATCAAATCCTAGTGTCCCTTTCCAACCTTTTTATTTATTAAAGTAAAAATCTATTCTTGAATATGAATTAAATGAACCTTTTAAAATATTATATATATTAAATAAAACTAATCCTATACAGTTTAAAAATAAATTAAACTTTTTTGATCAATTTAAAATCTTATTTTATATATTTTAGAGAAACTATAAGTAAAATTTTACAAATTACCTTTAAATTTAACTCATACATTATTTTTATCTCCAAAATCAACATTTAAGGTTATACATTATCAAAAATAAAATAGAATACTTGTTGAATTTCAAAATCAAACTCATATATTTCCTTTCAAATATTTGGAAATCATTTTTCAAAAATAGATCAACGGTGTCCGTATATAATTTTCAATATATGGTCAAGTGATACGGATATTTGTTATTTCAATCCATAATAGTTTAAACTTTATGGGTTTTTATTATTAAACCCGCAATCCCAAAATTTCAATAATAACCATAAATCATTTGGGATTATCATTTCAACTCATAACAAATTTTCTCCTATTCTAAAGTCCATTCGGATATGTATCATTTCAACCCATAGTGATTTACAAAACTAAGGAAACTTGAAGAGTGAGAACATTAAATAACATAGCATAATAATTACTGGCGTATATAATTGAAAATAATAACAATTATATAAAATCATCAATTTACATATAACGGCGTCAAATTTACCTAAGTGATCGATTTAAATAACAACTCATCATTTTTAACGGTTAACAACTACCAGTAAAAAAAATTTAATGCATTTAAATTGTCATTTCCTATGAAATCAATTTATAAGAATATTAATCATGAGTGATTGCTAACCTTTTGAAGCAAGAGAAGGATGGAATTGAAGCAACTGACATGGATACGACACGATATCAAATAGCTGCGACAACATGAAAGTAGATTTTAGCACGATGATGTAATAAAACAAATATATACATACGAGTGATATACGTAAACATTTATTTCATAGTATTCGAAATAATGATGTTATACATATTATATATAAAATCTCCTATGACAAATAAAAGAAGAATGACCTAAATATCATCTATTGTCAAAAAAAATTATATGTATCATATGTGATATATATTACTACATATACACGTACACCAGCTTCTATTAGTGGATACAACAAGAGTGATTTATAGAACAGAAGAATGTCATCAAAATATATAAACTATATATTTATATATATTTGCCAAAATAGTAACAAGGCAGGAGCATAACTTATATGCCCACCTATACGCATAACACACACACACACACATATATATATATATATATATATATATATATATATATCCAATAAATCAAACAACACGTGTGCGCATTATTTCCATCAAAAATGTTAAACAATCCCACATATAAAAGCTTAGATAATTAAGAAATATAGACTCTTCCAACAAGGCATACACGACCTAAAAGACAAAAGAAAATAAATGACATATATGAGAGCTTAGATGCCAACATATGCATCTCTATCAACCTATGCATGCACATCAAAATGATTTGAAAAAAACTCCTATTACATACATGCGCAGCTTATTTTTCAATGAACTTGACAGTAGAAAATAGTAGCAACTTATATATGTAACATTTATATATATATATATATATATATATAAATATTAACAAGAGGATTGTCAGGGTCGTGCTTTGAGGAAGGGGAGGAATGACTCGGTGGTGAGTTCGGGTACAAGAGGGGATTGCTTGGGTTTTTGGCAAGGGTCAATGGCGTAGAGGGGCCGAGGCAGGCTTTGGGAAGGAGGTGGGGTGGATCGGGTTTAAAGGTTGGAGACGTGAGGGAACCGGTTGCTCTGTCGAGGTTTGAAAAAATGGGGTTTTTCTTCGGTTGGATCTGGAGAAGAAGAAGCAAAACAAGGAGAAAAAAACTTAGTGGCTACAGGAGAACAAAAATGATGTACCTGATTTGAATAGAAATTGGCAAGGCAAAGGGCACGCAATAAATAGATAAAGATATAATTGCAATAGCAATGATCCCCTCTGATTCAGCTAAATAATTAAAACAGTTTATTATTGTGGCCATGGTTGCACGGTTTCAAATTTGAAAAGCAAGGTAATCAAAATTCACAACTTTTAGTACCGATATGACGAACCGTTTTACCGTTTTCGTCGTGTACTGGACCTCAAAATACTGAAATAAATATATTGCATGGATCAGCACAATAAGGCAGATAGAATGGTACACAGATATCGACGATACAATCAAATTTTAAAAAATTGAATTTCTGCTACCGAAAATGCTGCTAAAACGTAGAAAACAAGACAAATGAAGCTATATAAATCCATATTTGACAAAACGAATTACAACGTCTCTCTCAAAAAGCGATTTACATTTTTATTATATAAAAATATTAGTTTTCGAAAATATTTAGATTTCACCAATTAAACTGATTAAAATTATATTTTAAATTTCACAAATAAATTAACTTTAATATTTTCTAATAAAAATTTACTAAGTACTGTAATTGAATAGACGCAATCCAAATAACAAAATTTTATTTCATAATTTTATCATTTACATTTTAAGAAATTTTTATTATTTACGTTATAAAATCGTTGAAAATTCTCGGGTCGTTACACCATATTGTAGAGTCAATACTTTTAATGGCTTATTAACAACCGAGGGAATCATTTATCGATATTGATAAGAAAATCATAGTTTCCCTTTAATGTACGATAGTTCTTATTAGACATTGTGATTAGTTGTTCCTGTTTAGGCTTAATCAATTTTATTTCGTCCTTTGTATTAGTTTTATCATTGGATCGCATCCAAATCTATTTTACTACCATTAACTTCTTATAGAAATTCCTTCATTATGAAGGTGGTGTTTCTTGAAACAACAATTCTTTCTCGGTACAAAGGAATAGATACTCATAAACAATTTAATGTATTACCTTTATATACGTGTAAAACTTATCTAGCTTTTAGTTGATGAAACTTAAGTCCGTTACATAAATCAGTCAAACAATATTGACTAATCCCAAATTCCTTTGGGGTCCACACAAAATCCCTCACGAATAAGTACTACGTATAGCCACTCGAATCACATAACTTTTTAACTCCTTGACTTAGGATATGTAGGGGTTTTTTATAAACTCTTATCTTGTATGATCTCGTAAACTATGCCTTTGATGAAATTAATTTTAACCTTATGTACTTACTCTTAAGACACGACCTTACAGAAAGAAGTTAACTCAACTTACTCATCATTAATCGTGCTTTTTCCAACAAATTCTAATTACTCTTTAACGATACATCATTATTTTTCACAGGAAAGAGTGACCTTTGGGATTGATCACATTTGTTGTTAGGTTATTTTTGAGCTCTTTCTAATATACTCACCTATTCAATCAAATCGAACTCTTTTATTACCTTTGCATGTTATGTATTCTACTTTTGTATTAATCTACAAACTTATCATAGCTATGTTATTTGTGCATCAAATACTCATGTTCATTCTGTGATAACTTATCAGTGACTTTTAACTAAGTATGTGGAACAATTTTAGGATTATTGTACTTTCAATTCATGCATCTATATGTATCAATCCGATGAGTCCACCAACTCTTTTGTCGCTCTTACTTTATGGGTGACTCGCCCTTAACCATATGAGATATTATTCATCGGTACCATGTTATTCATAATCATATGGCTTAAAGAATTATTCCTTCAAGGTATGGCTTAGTAGATAATCCTAAAAATAACTGTCAAAATTTTTGATACTTCAATGTTATGTGCTAATGCGACATATATCATTATTCCAATAGATTTATTTCATAATGAATATTCAAAATATCCATAACAAAATAAAACTACTTCTATTTTCAATCAATAGTAAAAACAATTATCTCATAAATAATATTTGGTATATCTACGAAAACAATTTTCCATATCTTGATGCATCCACTGATAAGTATTATATTTCATGCTCAAACTATTTCTGCCATTACAATAACAGCATACAAAATATGAAGCTTCATTTAAATACTTGTTATGGTTTATTTATTTCTTTTACTATAGCTAGTGTACCATTGAGGGTTTTTGATTAAATATCTTAAACTCATTGAAATAACCTTTACAAAAAGCAATTTACTATATTATAACATAATTGAAATAGAAATCACATTTCTCATTCCATATTAAGTGATTTTAGCATTTTGTACAATTCTTATTTCCAATGTCCCTTTATAAAGAAAAGGTGACCACTCATCCTCTTCATCCTAGTTATGCTTCGTGCATTCGCTTTCATTTCCAAAATGGTTGAACCATTCAAAGGAGATCCTTACTTTAATTAATTGTATTGAATACATGATTTTGCACTATGGTTTATTTTCTAATTTACAACAAACTAATTTCATTGAAATTTCATACATTAGGAACAGTGGCATTTCACCATATAATATTTATATGTGATTAAATATGAATCAAATATCCATACTCTTGTATTATTATTAGAGACGAAAAATAATAAAAGGCAATATACAGTCTTGAACAAATAAATAAGCGACCAAAACACGAATGTTTTAGTGGTTTCGTAAGTTGGCTCTTGCAAGGGTTTTAAAGTGATAAGACGACAATATATTTATTGGTAAATATATTTTATGTCTCTGTATCAACCTTTGTTTAGTTTATATGCATAATTTAATTGATAAACATTTTATCAATTTTATTACTTGCACAAAAATATAAATATAGATTATTTTAACACTGTATAGCAAATGTTCTTACAATATTAGAATGGTTAAACGTTCTCATTTAATTTTCCTAAAAATGATCCCAGTATTTTTTTATTTCCCAATACCCTTATAAAAACATAGAAACCTTTTGATTTATCTAGTGGATGTCAGGACTCGCTTTCATTAGGATTCTAGACTTGATTTTGCTCAAAAAATTATAGATCTACAAGCAATGAATAACACTTAATTGGTAGTACCATACACAATTCCTAACTCGTGGTCTCTATTATAATCACAATCTCGACCTTGAGTTTGCTCAACAAATTGAAAGAGGTTATTCACTCATACCCATCATTTTGCAATGGCCTAAGTATAAATGTACGTACCTTGAGCTTGCTCAACAAATACATGCATATACCTTACCATGTCCATCAAGATATTAATAATACTACACACAACATCTCACTCTTAAGTTTGCTCAAAAACTAGAAAGATATGCAGGTAATTTATTAACATATAAATGGTAGAGGACAACTTTATATTATGGAAATATAATCTTTAATATATTCATTTGAGTGAAATCGTTTTAGGGAATAATATATTTCTTTTAAAATACCCTCATGATTCAAGTGTCAATTACATCTGAAATCACGGTATACGTATTGTTAGCAAACTTGTTCGCTAACCAATTATACAAGGGAGCCTAAGGTTGGATTGAATAAGGGCTTAGCTAGCCTTAATTGGTTGGTGAATAAATTTGTTAATATTTTGGTGCTAGATGGTGGGTTTGAACCTTCGATTACTTGCATATCCCTACAAAGGACTTTAGGGACTTTAATTTCCTACATATCCTTACAAAGAACTTTGATATCTCTACATATCCAGCATATTCCTATTGAGGACTTTCCACATCTTACATAACCTATCAAACCATATAATGACTACCTTCAAACATGGTCCGAGCCTTACTTTCCTAAGTCAACTTCAAGTGTCCCATGGTCTAAAATTCCATGAAGAATTAGTGTTAAAAGAATTGGCACTGATGAATTTAGATGAAAAGAGATGACTAATTCCTTATGACCCGGATAAGTGGAGTATAAATCCATTCCACATGGGACCTAAATCAATCGTCTCTTATTATCCTGTTGTAAGAAAAGAAAAATAAAATAAAATGAATGATCCATTCTCATAAATGTGAAAACCTATATAGCTCCAAGTTAAAGGAACTATCTTTAAAAATGAAATAACAAAGGATTTCGATAAGTTGGCCCAAAAGTTGAAGGAAGTAATCGATCAATCTCCAACATCAATCAGAACTTGAGAATTTTTAAAGAGAAAAATTGCTGTTAGAATTGAAAAGCCTAACCAATATTACAAGAAAGCCAAATGGGGAACAAAGACACAATTTCTTATGAATTTCTAATCTGCAAAAGCTCGTTCCCTTACCACCTCCTATGAAAACATCTGTCTTCTAACCAAAGAAAGGTTAGACTATTGGCCTTCAAAGATAAAGCAACAAGGAAATGATAGAAATCTCACGGGCGCTTATTACCAATATCAACGAATGAATAGACATTAAACTAATCAGTGCCGAGCTCTTAAAAGGAATGATTGAGAATTTCTTGAGAAAAGGAGAACGTTGAGAGTTTGTTAACAAGCTTTAAGCAAAACATCAAACATATCTACAAAGATAAAGTGCTTAATATGGGAAATACTTCATGGAAAGGACTTATAAAATAAAGGAAAAGCCTTCGATCCCTCCACAAAGGCATGGTTAAAACACCTTATTGAGGGAAGCCAGAGTAAGCCTCGGATCCAGTCTATAAGGCCTGGCCAGAGCACTACAAGCATTTGGTCCCACCTACGTGGCTTGGTCGGAGAATCTCCTAGAGGGAGGTCAGAGTAACCCTTTGGTCCCGCCTAAGATGATCTGACCAAAGCACTACAAGCCTACGATGCTGCTTATGTGGCCTAGTCGAAGCACCTCTTAAATGGAGGACGGAGTAAGCCTATGGTCCCGCCAAAGATGGCCTGGCCAAAGCATCGACCATCCTTCAGTTCTGCCTATAAGGCCTAACCGGAGCGCCTCCTAAAGGAAGGATGTCAATGCTTTGGTTCTGTCAAAGATGTCTAACCAAATGCACCGACCAACCTAAATCACTAACTATAAGGTAATAAGGGGAGAAAGGGATTCAAAGACTAAGTCATTACCTATAAGATAACAAGGGACGAAAGAGATTAACGCTTAAACCATTACCTAAAAGGTAATAATGGGCAAGAGAGATCAATCAATCAATTATAATTTCATCTGGATCAAAGAAATTTTCTAAAAAGAAGTGTAATTAAATACGACCAATCTTTCTCCAAACTAAAACTAAAGTAGCCTTCGAAGGAAAGGTGAAGAACTATCTAGTGCTAGAACTAAGGATCTCAACGTCAAATTTAGATATCTAAGAAAATTGAAAGCTCCTTGTTTGAAATATTCTGTCGAATAGCGGGAATCTCTATTATTCGAATTTCTAGTCTCTTATTAGTTTGGATGTAAATCTTATCAGATAGATTTCTGGTCTTCTTATCAACTGAATTTATGGTCTTCCTATTGAGTGATTTTAGGTTCTCTATTAAACTGGCAAGTAACTTTCCATGCTTATAAATCTCATGTGACAAAGAAAAGTCATCGAACAACTATCCAAGAAACCCAGACAAAGGGAATAAAATTTAAGCAACAAGGGTCCATTTATGAAATCATTCAATGAAGAAAGATTAGGAGATAAACTAATCTGATTCGGTAGAAATTCAACTAATTTAATAATTAATCCTAAAGATAAATTTCAATACCACATTTTCAAAGATCAATTTGAAATTTTTTTCAAATTTCTTTGGCATTTACAAAACAAAATGATTGATTTAGGAAAGAAGTAACTTCTCGAAACTATATAAATCATAATTATTCACGTTATGCTTTTCCAGAAGAAAAATGTTAAGTCTCATCAAGAAATGTGGAAAACAAGTACTATAATGCCTGGTAAGCAATTCTCAAATCAAGGCTTATCTAATAGCATTCTTCGAAGAAGCAAAGAGCAAGCAAATCTATCAAAGACTATAAATCATATGGAATCAGATTAAAATTCCAAAGAAAAGTCACAAATCTCAAACAAGCTTGATAAGCTCAGATGCAAGACCAAAATAAGAAAGGGAAATATAAGGTTCATTCAAAATATCAACTACCTAGGTGCAAAGTTATTTACTAAATTTACATACAAAAATTATAAATGTCAAGAAAAATCATCCTAATCTTCCTAAGGAGAAAGTTGAGGAAGCGAATAATTTTGGTACACTTTTTCTTTCCCTTTTCCATCAACCTCGAGAAGGCATGGATGATTTTCTCTTGAATCAGGGGCATCTCTAAGAAAAAAAGGAGGGTCTCCAATGTTCTTAGGATGGTCAGCGCATCCATATATAAAAGAAGTGTTGATAACATCTGTATCCTGCTTCTGTTTCTCTACTCAACCTTTGATTCATTTATGTACCTAAGGAGGAATAGTCGATTTTTAAATCCAATGCAACTGTTTTTTCAAGCAAATAATCCACGAGTGAGTCTAATCAGGAATTTTCAAGAGACATCACCTTGGTCTTTTCGTTGAGACTCGAGGCCTTTAACTTTATCCTTTAAAAATTCAATGGTCGAAGAAGGTTCAGTGATATTACGAACCACCACATCTCGTAATTTTTTAATTTTCTTCTCTTTCCTATGGATGATGTTCGAATCATCAATGGAGCTAATATGAATCTTTAATGCATGATCAAGCGTCTTATTGGCTCCTTTGAGAGTCTTGACCTTTTTCTTAAGAGCATACTTCGCATGTCCCAACTCCTCAACCCGACCTTAACAATTATTGAGATGTTCCAAAACCTTTTCATCCCATTTTCATTTTAGGAACTAGGTGCGTTCATATTTATATTCTCAAAAAAATCAAGCAATCTCTCCCTCATCCTAACCAAGAAGCAGGTTCTCCCAGGAAGAAATTGTCTTTTTGCCAGTTAAGGAGGCGATTTGCCTCCACTTGCAATGGCTATAGAGATTGGCATGACACTTGACTCTTTAACAGGTCAACTTTATGATCTTCAATCTATGATGAAATTGAGAGATCCTTGCATCAACCTCGATCCTTTGATCTAAAGGTCCGAATTAGTCAATTGTAGCTATGTTTTCATTTAGCTCTTTAATCACTATATCTTTTTGTTTGACTTTCTCCTCTAAACTCGAGAACGTTTCATTTACACTGTTTAATGTGGACTTTAACTTGTAATATTTGTTATATCATTTGTAGGTATTCAGGTTGTTTGAAAATGGTATAACATAAGCACCTTAAGAAGAGCACTTTCCAATCCAATATCAGTCAAGTTTTTAGTCTATCTAGTCAAGAAATGAGTTCAGGACCACTGGACACAAGTGCTAATTGGCTTTCCTATTAAAAATAAATAAAAGAAAAGGAAATCAATACACGAAAAAAATCATTCTTTCATTAATAACAACAAAGTTTTCAAACATGAAATAGTTCTAATTACGCTAACAATTCAAATTTTATACACTCAATTCTTAAGTTTAGAAGTAGTCGTTTGAGCTTTTGAGCGAACCCATGGAAATTGGGAAAGCAGAGTCAAAGGAGGTGTTAAACCCATGAGGAGTAATACTGTGGGAAACTGATGATAATCCCATCTCTAGAGAGGGGGACTAGAATCACCGCATAACATTTTAGCGTAATTAGACCGGATTTCTTTAAGTAAACTGTCTTTTTTGTCGCCTAAGAAATCAAAATATAAGTGGGAAAGTTTTATGTGAAATTCTCAAAGGTCCCTAAGAAATAAATATTGTGTTAGACGAGAGATTTTAAGAATTAATGATTTCTTCTTAAAGTTTGTTTTTAGCTTACAAATTTACTTAAGAGTTCTTTTGAAATGGGAGTGCCCAATGATTCTTTAACTTGTGAATTTTAGGAAAAACAAACTATACTATAAAGAAATAAGAATTTCAATACTTATAAAGATTGTTCGAATTACATAATATAACAACAAAATCATTCGAGTTCATACAATATAGACCCTTTTAAAATTCAAAGACAAATTTATCTTTTTTAAACTTTGATTTTTTAAGAGGAAGAGTGTGTAAGGAAAGTGGAACTGCTCAATCCTCCCGAGGCTCCAGTATTCTCCCCGGTGAGAATCAGATCTATGATCATTTAAATATCTATTATGCATATGTTTAAGTAACCCTAAACTCTCTTTCCCAAAAAAAGAAAAATTAGTAAAAAGGTTCCTACAATAAACTTTATAAAGAAACTCTACTAAAGTGTCCTTATCTTTAATAAGCATCCAAAAGAGCATAGTCGGCTCCATATTCTCTTTTATAACTCTTTTCAAATGAAGGTGGGATCTTTTCAAGAGCTGAGTTGCACATTTTTCTTTAAAATCTTTCAATCAATTGGCATAGAAGACGCTTATACTTGTCATATAAACTATTATTCTCTTCAATCAGCTTCTCAATTTCTCTATTTAATCGTGGCACCTCCCTCCCACTTTTCTCTTGCAGAATCTCAAAATGATACTTGTTTCTTTTCCGTAACTAAAATAAGTAAACTTATTAACTAAAACTAACCAATAATTATAGGCATCTAAGAAATAAAAAATTTCATACCTATGCTAAAAGATCTTAAGGAATTGGAACTTGAGTTTTTTCTTTTACTTGATGGATGGGTGTAGGGGCATCTTTTGATGGTATTCCTTCCTAAGGAAAGTTTTGAGATCTAAGAGGATCAGGAAAGCCTATATCATGGGTAGAGGGGCCTACGTCATGGCCACCCGATCTGCTACCACCATTTCCTAGTCCTTTAAGATCTTATTGCATCACCGCCATCCTCATCATCATTGTCATCATTATCATCATCGTCATTTTCACCTTCCTCGTCATCCTCTCCTTCATCATTATTTTCATCTTCATCGAGCAAAGGATTATCAAAAGATAATAGCTCTTGAGGAATAATAGGCTCCTCTTCTGGATATTCATTTTAAAGTGATCAGGAGCACTATCTAGCTTGAGGTCGAACTTCCTTCTAAATTTATCATATAAATTCAGGAGTGAAGGAAGTCCAACTCTAAAAACTTCCTTATGTTAACAAGATATGCAATAATAGGGCATCCTCGTAGTATCATTCCATTAACTTGAGGAGGGCTTGGTTGATAATGTGGGAAACTTTTCATTTGGGATCTTTAACAATGTTGTTCGTATAGACGAGTGTGACTCCTTTTCTTTTCAATTTATCAGCCATTTGAGCCTTTTCCTTTCTGGCTTGCTCTAGTTTTGTCTCTAAGGCCTTCCCTCTCTTCAACTACTAGACTAGTTTTTCTCTCCTCATCTAAGTTGGAGGCAAGTTTATTCTTTTCTGAGATAGCATCATTCTTCTCCACTGCAGCATCAAATACTTGACCCTCAAGGAACCTAACTTCAATGAAGAAATCTGCTATTTAAAATTTGAAACTTGACCAATAGATTCTTGAGAAGCTTATTGGAGGAAAAACATGCGATTGCTACATGAAATATGTAAAAATTATCTGATAAATAAGGATATATAACGTCACAGTTTGAGTTACCTAAGCACATAAAGATAAGCATAACTAGGAGCTGTTGATAGAGAATATAAAGTTGGCCCCTAGAAAAGATCGAGGGCTACACTAGCATTAGGGAAGCCATAAATGGGGACAGGATGACTGAACGGACAAAGTCGTCAAAGCCTGAGGGGATGGGCTGAAATTAAACCTTCGAGGGAGGAGATTCAAGGAGAGGAGGAATCAAGCCTAACTCCTAATATAAATGTTAAAAAGCGAAAGTAGATGTGGGAATCATGATATTAATAAAAGGATTTGGAGTGGGACCAGCCTTTGCCTTGTTATGCAGATCCTAAATTGGAAAACTGGATCGCCATAGTTGGATTCTTGGTGGAACGCGATCATGTCCACATTTGATTCTTTAATGGTGGCAGTAAAAATTTGGCATTCTCTGAGATAGGCCTTTTATTTGGCGATGTGCTTGATGCATCAAATAAATCATTAGAATCCCTCATTATTTTGTGACTATCAACATAAATATTCTTGAGGGCATTAACAATGAAGTCCTTGATAGGGGCCACTTTAGTAGAAGTGGTTAATAAAGAAATACGAACTTTGGCCTTCTTAGACTTAGAAGTTGTGAAAATAAGAGCCTTACCTATATCAAAGGAAAAATCGTAAGATAGTGATGTAGGAAACTTTGTTGAAAATCATAATAAGAGCTTGCCACAAGATTCACGGTGAAAGGGGGAAGAATTAGAAAATGCATTTTTGTTACTGTCAACCAGGGCTTGTCTCCCATGTTCATCTTTCTTCACCATGGGTGGCTCCAGGAGAACCTTATGTTTTCTAGGATCAATGATACGTTCTAGGGTTGAAATCGGTTAAGCTTCAACATTTGTCTCCTATGGTTTGGGATGCTATGCTCAAAGCACCAACATTACGAGCAATGAAAGGATTCATCCACCCATAGAAGCAGATTCTAAAAGGAAATGATAATCATAAGGAAACAATAGAATATAATATAAGCAATAAGGGAAAAGCGGCAAGTCTTGCTAGGGTTTGAGAAAGTCCCTCTAATTCTAAGGGTTTGGCACTTAACGTAAAAGAACTGGTTCTCCCAGTCCTTGCTCTGTTGATCAAATTAGTGATCGGGCTCTTTTGAGGGAGAAGGTGATATACAATACACACTGGCTGGTTCCCTACTTTGATAGGAGTTACTATAGAATGAAAGGTGTCAACATCGAGAGAAGGGAGTGAAACTTCCCTAGCCAATATTTCAAGATACATTAGATAAGTATAGGAGTTGGGTAGCAACTGTATCGGGGTAACTCCTAAGTGATCCAAGAATCGAAGAAGAAGTCTGAAAGGGGGAGGTAGCCCAAGTATCAAACGTGGATTGGGGTGAAAGCATAGAAACCTTCCATAGGATTGTCTATCCTTTCGGATGGGCATGCCACCCTAGCCTCTATGTTTATAATCCTAAATAGTTAAAGAATGGTGTTGACTTCATCAAGAGTAGTTATGAGGGATGGAACAAGCCTGTAGTCTTCTTTCTCTAAAGCAAGAGAAGACTTGGAACCCTTATTGACTTTTTTGCTAGCCATTTAACTGCTATATGATATTAAGTATTATATATTCTATAAATGTTTAAAATATTCAAGAAAAATGTTAAGGAAAAGTTAATTCCTTATATAAATGAATAATTAAGCGTCAAATTTATAAATGGTTAATGAGTTCATAGTAAATCAAAAATTATTTAACTTGTTATTGAGCTCATAATAAAATGCCAAACTCGTAAGTAGTTACCAAGTTTATGACTACTTGAAAATTCACTAAATAGTTGTGGAATTCATAACGTGATGCCAAATCCACAGGAGGTTACTCAATTAATAACTAATTGAGAACTTAGTTAATGAGATTGCTGCAAGATATCGAGTTTATAATTAGTAATTGGATTCATAGCAAGATATCAAATTTAACTCTACTTATTGAGCTCAATAAAGGGTGTCGAACTTATGACTAGTTAACAAGTCTATAACAAGGTATCAAACTCATAAATGATCAACGAGTATAAAATAGCTTAAAGACACTTTATCTAGTTGTCGAGTTTGTAAGATGTCGAATACATGAATAGTTGTTGAATTCATAACTAGTTGGAAATGCTATAAATGATTTCCGAAGCTATAGTAAGATGTCGAATTTGTACAAGCTATCAAGTTTGTAACTAAATAACAACCCTTTAAATAGTTGTCGAAATTGTAGAAGGTTAGTAACTCATTAAAAGATTGTTGAGTTTATGATAGGTGGAAAATTATCAAGTTTCTATTAATCAATTGCAATCAACACATTTGAATTCGAACACCAAAATTCTTAAAATTTTGAGAAGTACACAAATCCAATTGCTAATCAAACCCTAGATAGCTCGTAAATGCCCAATTGTTAAAATCTTAATTTCAAAACTAAAAAACCCCACCTTTCATTTAAATCAATTAGAAATAGGAGTCACGCCTTAAATAGAGCTTGAATGTTATATGAATCGAAAGCTTTTATTTGAAATAAGAAAGTTGAAATCACAGTTTTGAGTTTAGCTTGCAGGTAAAGTTAGGAGAAGAAGCATGTATTTATAGAAGGAGGGAAAGCACCATGAGCACTGCTTTAAATTCAAATGAACGAATGAGATTAAAGCCGAATACCAATAGGCAGCAATGCTGATATTGAAAGGTGGTAATGTTAATATTGACGAAGAAATGTGAAAAGTTAAACTATAGTAAAGTATAATACGCTTCTTCTACACGTGGAGGAGTAAATGTCACTATATTCATATTGAGCTTCTAAAAAAGAGTGTATCAAGGTTGGTAACATCAATAGTGTCGAGGAAGAAGAAAGTAAAGTCATTAAGCCCTCAAAATTCAACAAACGATAGCGAACTCCTAAGATAACAAGAAGATGTCGAATCTCTATATAAAAAAGGTGTCGAGTGTTTAGATAGATAACAAAAGGTGCTGAGCTTCCAGGGACATCAAACTCCAAGCAGTCATCAAGTATGAGATTTATCGAACTTGAACATAGAGAAGAAATGGTATCAAGCCTCAATAACCATAAAGGTTGTCGAATGTGTAACAAGCATAAGAAGACGTCGAACCATAACAATGAGCTAGGGTATCGAGCATCTAAAGTGATAAAGATACCGAATCAATAAGAACTTATAAATATCAAGCTTCTATAACGCAAAGTCCACCGAACCTAAAGATAACTAGATTGATAAAGATGAAGGAGGAGATATCAAACCACTACAATAAGGAGCATTGTAGAATAAGTTAAAAGGAAGACATCGAGAATTTAACCTAGGAATGAGGATGTTGAGCTTCTAGAAATGGTGAGCCTATGCTACATTAATTGTCTCCAAGCCACTGCCACAATAACCACTATTGAGCACCTATCATAACGAAGGTTATTGAGCTGCTACCAAAGGAAAGTTGCATTGCTAAATTTGAGAAAGAAAATGATGTCAAGTTTCATTAATGATTTAGAAGATATCGAGTCTTTAACCAATGTCGACGATGGCTGTTGTAAAGCATATAAAAGAGCAAGGGGTTTTGAACTTCTATAGGTGGCAATGAATATCGAAGTCCTAAAGATGTAATGGATGTTGAGAGCTTCTACAAGGAGATAGTATTTTTGAACTTATATAACCGAATATGTCGAATCTCACAATTAGATGTCGAGATTCCATCACAATGTTACTATCAGCCCCTTAGATTCGAAGACATGCTACGTGTCAACCATCCCATTTAGGTGACAATGATATAAAAACTCTCATCGACACCAAGGAGGAGCGATGAATTCTTATATCTTTCTCAAATTTTAAAGTTGCAAACCCTAAATCGATTTAGGGATTTTTTTAAGCCGATTATAATTTGTGAACTTTTTACACATAAGGATTTGAACAATTAACTTTGCATAGCATGTTATTATCGAATAAGACTGTTTGACTCATTTTGATCTATGGACATACATTTGACTCATCATTGAATATAGGATTGGACTATGGACATGCATATGATTAATTTTTGACTCGGACTTGAATTTGGACTTGCATAAACTTCTGGACTTGCATAAGGTTACTTACTCCCTTATCCAAACCAACTTTGACTTGCCTTGCATATTTGGTTAGCATAGAAATTTGCTAATATGTATTATATGTATAAATTTATTCCATAAATCTAATTTGGTTT
Organism: Allium cepa; assembly: GCA_030765085.1. Classification (NCBI taxonomy): domain Eukaryota; kingdom Viridiplantae; phylum Streptophyta; class Magnoliopsida; order Asparagales; family Amaryllidaceae; genus Allium; species Allium cepa. The sequence goes on from CM060945.1 coordinate 723,920,284, forward strand.
TCTTTCTAGTTCTGCTTAATTTTATACATACATATAATTATATAAGTATTAACTTAGTTATATCATTTATAATTCAATTCATTTATATAATCTGTACATGTATCTTATTACTTAAATCTTATTTTAAAAAATTTCGATTCTTATTAATTAAATAATATTTAATTTATTTTTTATACATTTTCTAAACATTTTATACTACTCAACTTAAGCTCTTTAAGATTGTTAATCGATAATGACATTTATAGTTTGTTTATTTGCACATATCAGTATACATATACATTTTAATTAACTAACTTTTAATTAACTTAATTTACTAAAATAATATTTTAATCAAAAAATATTAATTAAATTTAAATTTTATCATCATTTATCTTAAACATTTTAAGATAAATATACATACACACACACACACATACATACATACATACATACATATATATGTGTGTGTGTGTGTGTTTTAATTTAATTAACTAACTTTTAACTAATAATTTATTTATCTAATGCAATTAATTAAATAATTAAGATGATAATTTTGAAATTTAATTTTTTACATTTCAAAACCAATTTTGATAACTTTATAACATGTCTAATTTTAAACTTAACTTTTAAATTTAAAATATGACTTTTGAATTACATATTATTAAGCCTTAGTCCAAAGCCCAAAACCAATTTAGGCCTTTATACTAGGGATAATCTTTGGCTTACTTCATCTTTCAGGATAGGCCAGAAGCCGCATAGAGTAGAGTAGTTAATTACCAACAACCCAACCTTCGACGCTACCATTTTGGACACACTACTAAGTGGGTAGGTTTTAATTGGTTAATCATAACATTGATAAGTTAGATCGCAAAGATTATTAAGCTTCGATACCATTGTAGGAAATTTGTCGGTCGGAAGCGGGTTAAATGGGTGAATTCAAAAAAAAATTCCATGTTGATCTTAGTTAAGTCTATGAAGCCTAATCGGATTTTAATTGCAGTCTAAATATTTTAAGTAAAATCTTTATTTTATTTGATATGTTTAAGGTAGATTTTATTTAAACTTAAACGTATGAGTGTATCAAATAAATCCATGTGTGTAACATTTACCAGTTAAAGTTAAGTTAGAGAAGGAAATCTTTTATTTCTCTCTTTAAAACTTATGCAATTAATTAAGGGAAGAATTTTTTTTAATTAAAGAGAGAAACATTCATTTCTCTTTCTTTCATTAATGTGCAATTTATAAATAGCGTAAATTGTGAATACATCGGGATATGCTCTAATGTATATTGTTTAAGTGCAATATAAAACGATGTACATATTTAATGTGATCGTGTGTAGATGTTGTGATTTACATCGCAATAGATCCATTTCATCTTTACGTATGTCCATCGCAATAGACCTTCATTTCATCTTTACATGTTGATTTGAAATTATTTATATATAATTAATGTGTGTGTGTATAGGTGGTTTAATAAGAAGGATCTGATCTAGAGCTTAATTCCCACCTGTGGCCTCTTCTTCCCTAAACCCTAACCCATTCGCTGCCCCTAAACCCCCATAACCCATTTCCTTCTCTTTCACCCACCACCACACCCTATCACATGTTTCCCAATATCCCACGAATCCTTCCCGCCTTTCACCACCATTCCCATTCAACCTCCTCAACCTCCTGACCCCCTTCACCCTGGATTACGTTCATCATCCCTATCACCCGTTTCAGCTAACATTCAAACATCCCCTCATTCTGCTATTGTCTCACCATATTAAACTGATACAGCCCCCTCGTGTTAGACTTTCGATCCACAACCCAAGGTTGGTCCCCCTTTTTAAAAACTTCATAAGAACGCTATAGTAAATATGTGCTAAGGAAGTTTGATTTGAAGCCTTTCGATTTCAATCAATGATCCCACCTAGCGAGGTTATAGAAAATAGCATGAAGTATTTAAAAAATCACCTAGTAGGTATTTTCTTGGATAAACCACTTGCTTATACAATGGTAATGTATCATCTTCGGCTTGTTTAGGAACTTGAGTGGAATCAACATCAATTCCGATGGTAAACTATTCTTCATTTAATTTGAAGATGAGAAACGAAGATCCAAAGTTCTCGAATCCGACTCTATAATTATTATAGGGAAAGTTTTTATTATAACTCAGTGAAATCCATCGATTGATTATGTTCATGAGCAAGTAAAATGTATGTTAATTTGTGTCTACATATCTTAAATCTCATTCATCCATTGGTCCTTTATCGGGATAAGTTGGATAGCAATTCTTTTGGCAATGTCATACGCATCGATGAATCAATGGAAAAGATGCCAAGATTTAAGTGCAGTAAAATATTGATAGATATTAAGCCGACTAAGTTATTTTCAACGAAAATCCGAATCCAGCTTGGGGAGAGGAAAGATGTACAAGTTAAAGTAGAATATATGTAGAAACCAAACACATGTGAAATATCATTTGTGTTTGGTCACATTAGCAACACATGGAGCAAAAAGGTTCCAGCTTTAGGAAATAACTACACTTCAGAACTAGGAAATGCAAAGATTCAAATACAAGAAACAAACAACAGGAATCCTACAGAGAATACTGGTTTGGAAAACATAAATGCACAAGTTTCTCTCAATGCCTCACCCCCTGCTTAGAAATAATTTAGCAACAAGAAAAGTAATATATGCAAAAGCAGGTCTAAGTCCAGCTACTAGACTCAATCTAGAACCTATGTGATGAAACGTCATTCAAAATTGTCACGCACCCATGGCATCATTCATTTGGATAAATCACCAATGAAGTCATGCCACATGCAGTTGAAGACAAGCAAACTAATCTTTCAATAGTTAACTATCCAAACCCTTCCATGTGCAACTGAACAACTCATTAACCTAATTGCACTGCTGCACTTCCATGCAAATTCCATGCAGAAGAACAACGTGGATATCAGCTACCAAGTAAACTGCCATTTAATGCAACCAATCCCCACCTTAACAGCACCAACTACCCATCTCTTGAAAATCTGCAGCATGAACAACCTTTATTCTCGCGAAACCCTGTCTCTAATAAATGCAGTGATGATCCACAAACCTAAGCAACCATTCACTACTCAATGAATTTAACCCAGCCTACCACTAGTAAGGTACAGTGTTTACATGGTCTGATCTAGCTGCGGTGCAACCTTGAATAACCCTGAACCGTCAATCATTACGGTTCGAAACTCAATCAGACCTCAGTCTTGCATGAACCTTCAAACCAGCGGTTCAACCATCCATTTTACCAGGTTGAACCGCCGTTCTTTTATTTTCCCCTTATTTTCTTACAGTTTCATTCTTTCTCCTTCTCATTAATTATACTTTTTCAAAAATAAATAAATATATGTTGAAAAATCATGAACGTCTCAAAATTTAAACAACATGCTCTACCACCTCGTTCTTCACCGTTGCAAGCTTCTTCAAACCACTGTAGGTTTTGCCAAGTTTTCTATTTCCGAATTTCTATCATTGTGCATTACCATTGTGTACACAGCTACATTTGTGCAATACAACAATATATAACTTCGGTTGCAAATCTTGAATACCCCGTCCAGCTCGCATAGCTGGTCTTTTTATTTCAATATTTTCGCGTATAGCTGCAATTTATATATGTCAATTTTCTGTAAATTAATTTTACAATTCCAACGGTTTGACCGGTTGAACCATCAAAACCTTAAACACCGAGCCATCACGGTTCAACTAACGACTTGAAAACTATGGTACGGTACCATTCACCCCATTCCAATGCTGCATTTCCTTTCTCCACACGAAGGACGCGTCCGATGCATCCGACGCAACAATAGGCATTTCCTTTAGCTGGCCCGTTATATGAAACAAGGGAAAATGGTGCATTGCGGTGAATGTGTCAGATGTTGTAAAATTTTCAAATATATAGTTTTGGGGATTTGGGTTTTGATTTGGAAGATAAGAAGTAAAGAGGGAAGAAGAAATCAATTAGTCCCATATGCTAGAAAATTATGCAATATATTTGTATAAATATAGCTTTCTCATATGGATGTTGGGGCCTTGGGGCTCCCACGCGTTTGCTGTGTTGTGAGGGGAGAAGTCATGCAACACCACACGCGCGCCGCTACCGTCCGTCCGACTGAGCCAGGTACGGTTTTCGGGTTCGAATTTGAAAATATTTTTGGATCATATGTGAACAGTAACGGGCTAGATTTCAGCCCGTTAAGGACCCAAAATCGAAATTCCTGAATTTGAATAAATAGCGAGAATTTTAACGTTTTCTCAACGTTACAAGAAATGAATAGACGCGACGTTTAAATGTTGAATGGATAAAGCTGTTTGTAATAGTTGTGACGCTTAGCGAATAGGCACCTCTCTACCACTATAAGTAGTGACGTCCAGAATACGTTAGATAGTACTATAAATCTTCTTCTTCACAGAGCAGTTTTGTGACACCCGAATGTGTTACAAAACACTGCGTCACCATTACTCTATTTTGTGACACCTCCAATGTGTTGCAAACTCAGAAAACGCCATAGAATTTCTCTCTTCTTCCTCTTCGTCCTATTCCATACAAATTGCATCATTAGAAACCATTACTAAAGTGTCCTTGGTCGGATCAAAAGTGTACAAACTTTGAATCTGATTATGTTGTTATAGGGCTTTATTGAATCTTGTTAACTCGTTTGTACCTGGTGGGTTGGACTATTGTCTGAAAGAATCTATTCTATAGATCCTTAAAGTCGGAAGTACAGCATTATCTTCATCGTAATTGCCATCAAATTCGCCTCGAACCGCAAAATCCCCAACAAATTTTGTACACATCAACCACGGAAGGTACGAGCGCTCTACAAGTTATGAATTAGCATACAACTCGATTGGAGCGTTTTGATGGTGAAAATTTCACTCTTTCGCAAGAGACGATGAAATTTTTCCTGGTTACCGTCATGTTGTTCTACATTTTGGAAGATGACTTGGAAGACATTCCGGAGGAAACCGATAAGGGTGATGCTGCTCTAAAGGCTAAACATGTAAAGTGTAAAGAGGACAACTTTTAATGCAGATGCCATATTCTGAATGCACTATCTACCATATTCTACAATGCTCATAGGACTTTGGAAACAGCAAAGGCACTCTGGACTGCACTGGACAATAAGTACCGCATATCCGAGGCAAGTAATAAAAAATTTCTTATTTCTAATTTTATGGATTTCAAAATGGTCGACAATAAATCCATAATTGAACAAGTGAGCGAAATATCACTTTTGGTGAATCGACTTAAAAATGCTGGAATTGATCTCCCTGAATCTTTCACTGTTAGAGTTATAATTTCTAGACTTCCGTATAGTTGGAATGATTATAAGAAAAAGATGAAGCATGTGGAAACGAATTATAATTTAGACGATTTACAGCGTCGTCTTCGTATTAAAGACTCTCGCAAACGCAATCTAGATGATATTCCGCAAACTGAGTCCTATTCTAAGGCAAATAATGTTGAAATTACTGATAAGTTAAAGCCAAAGAATGAGACACAGTTTAAGAAGAAAAATCATTCTAAAACCAACAAGAAAAAGCAAGGTGCTTGTTGTTTTAGCAATAAGCCCGGCCACTATGCCCGAGACTGCCATCTGTGGAAGAAATAACAAAAAGTGAATGTGGTCGAAGACTTTGTGGCTGTAGTGCAAGAGGCGAACTCCGTTAGCGGCAATGATAATGATTGGTGGTTCGATACTAGAGCAACCATTCACATTTGCAATGACTGTGATCTGTTTAAGAGTTATGAAGAAAATAAAGAAGAAGCCGATGAAGTTACTAGAGCAAATAAGGTTTCAAGCAAAGTTTTGGAAAAAGGCATTATAGAACTTCCTTTCACCTATGGAAAATTTCTTACATTAGTCAATGTATTTTATGTACCTGATATATATAAGAATTTGGTCTCTGGATACCTTCTTAACAAAGGAGGATTCAAGATGGTGTATGAATCTGATAAACTAGTGTTGTCTAAGAATGGTAGATTCATTAGACGGGATACTCTTGTAATGGCATTATTAAGTTGAATCTAATAAAGAAATCTTTTGTTTATATTGTTGATACTATTAATTTATGTCATGGTAGACTAGGCCATGTTAATTATAATTCCATTAGAAATATGCGTAAATTAGGATTAATTTTTGATTGTTATTTCGATACCATCTCTAAATGTGAAATATGTGTTCAAGCAAAAATACACCAAAAATTCTTTAAATCCGTAGAAAGAAAAACTAGTTTGCTTGATTTGGTATATAGTGACGTGGGTGACTTAAAAAGTCATATCACCTATGGTGGTAACCAATACTACATGACATTCATTGATGAATATACTAGATATGCATATGTATATCCAATGAAAACTAAAAATGAGGCTTTTGATAAATTCAAAATTTACAAAGCAGAGGTTGAAACACAACTAGGACTTAAAATTAAAATATTACATTCAGATCGTGGTGGTGAATATTTCTCAAATGAATTCACCTTGTTTTGTAAACAATAAGGTATAGTTCACTAATGTACTTCCCCATATACACCACAACAAAATGGTGTTGCTGAAAGGAAGAATAGAACTTTAGTAGAAATGGTTAATGCCATGCTCATAAGTTCTAATTTACCTTATAACCTATGTGGTGATGCTTTGTCACCTGCATGTTATATTTTAAATAGAATACCACTTAAAAAGAATAATATTTCCCCATATGAATTATGGTTTAATAGGAAACCTAACCTAACTAGACTTAAAGTTTGGGGTTGCTTAGCATATGTTAGAAAACCAGACCCTAAACGACCAAGTTTAGGAAATAGGGCATTTAAATGTGTTTTCATATGATATTCACTTAATAGTATAACTTATAGATTCCTTATTCTTGACACCCTAGAAGATATAGAATCTGTAGATGTAGAATTTTTTAAAATCAAACTATTGAGATCCTATTGAGATCATCTAGTACAGAACCTAGTATGGCTAATGATATCAATGATGATGATTATGCTCCTGCTCAAAACAGCAAGGAAGTATCACTACCAGATAATAGTACTGAACAACGGAGAAGTAAAAGAGCGAGAATAGAGAAGGACTATGGTCCTGACTTCATTACATATCTTGTAGAAGGCAGTAAAGACGAAGTCCTTAATATGACTAAATATGTAATGAACGTTGATGACGATTCCAAAACTTATTCTGAGGCTATGAGTTCTAGAGATTCCAATTTCTGGAAAGAAGCTATCAATGATGAAATGAATTCCATACTGTTGAACCAAACTTGGGTTTTAATTGATTTACCTCCTAGTGCTAAACCTATAGGATGTAAATGGATATTCAAGAAAAAATTGAATACAAATGGATCCATTCATAAGTTTGAAGCCAGATTAGTTGCTAAGGGATATAAGCAAAGACATGGAGTAGATTACTTTGATACATATGCTCTAGTTGCTCGCATATCTTCTATACGCTGTTTAATGCATTTGCATCAATTCATAACTTAGTCATACATTAAATGGATGTAAAGACTGCTTTTCTAAATGGAGATTTAGAAGAAGAGATATATATAGAACAACCTGAAGGTTTCAAAACCCCAGACCAAGAAAAGAAAGTTTGCAAATTAGTGAAATCTCTTTATGGCCTGAAGCAAGCTCCCATGCAATGGCATGAGATATTTGATAAAGTTGCACTGTCATATGGATTCATTGTTAATAATGCTGATAAATGTATTTATAGCAAATCGAAAAACAACGATAGTGTTATAGTATGTTTATACGTTGATGACATGCTAATATTTGGTTCCAATATATCCTGTGTGAATGAAACTAAAAAGTTTCTGCCTTCTAAATTCGATATGAAAGATTTAGGAGAGGCTGAAGTAATTATAGGAATTAAAATTATTAGGAAAAAGGGGGAGTTATTACTAACTCAACCTCATTACATAGAGAAATTCATACAAAAGTATGGTCATTACGATGACAAACCATCACAAACTCCTTTAGATCCTAGTATTAAATTTAAAAAAACACTAGACGTACTATCTCTCAACTAGAGTATTCCAGTGTTATTGGGAGTCTTATGTATGCTATGCATTGCACCAGACCAGACATCGCACATGCTATAAGGTATTGTGTCGATTTACGACTAATCCAGGTTTCGAACATTGGAAAGTTATTTCCAGAGTTTTAGCTTATATGAATGGAACCATTAAATATGGTTTATCTTATAAAGGATATCCAGCTATAATAGAAGGATATAGTGATGCAACCTGGAACAATCTAGAATCCGAATCCAAGTCTACCACTAGATGGATCTTTACATTAGGAGGCGCTGTTGTGTCTTGGGCTTCCAAGGAGCAAACCAGTATTTCTGACTCAAAAATGTTGTCAGAATTGATTGCATTAGCAGATACATGTAAAGAAGTGGAATGGCCTAGGAATTTATTAATGGAAATCCCTTTATGGAAGAAGCCATCTCCAGCAGTCTTGATTAACTGTGACAATCAAGCAACAATATACAATGTGTCTAATAAGACATATAATGGAAAGTCTAGACATGTGAGTCTAAGACATCAAATGGTGAGATAGTTACTCAAAAGAGGAGTTATAACTGTTGAATACATAGAAACGAAGAAAAATTTGGCTGATCCACTTACAAAGAGTCTTTCAAAGGAAATGGTTTCTATAAAGTCACAAGAAATGGGACTAAGGTCTGTGAATGAAGGTTTATCATCTTTATCAGAAACCCAACTTATGTCTTGAAATGGATAGACAAAGTTCAATGGGTAACAACAAGTTAAGAGAATGATTATGGAACACTAAATCGATAATCCCATAATATTTAGTGTTGGATTCTGCAAGAACAAAGGATGAATATATATCCTTAATAAGTCTATAAACCTTAAAAGGTGTATCGCAAAAACACCTTAAGAGACTTACCTATATGAGTATGGAAATCAGGCCGTTTCTTAGGAAAGTAAGGCCGCTTTCTAAGTAGACTCGTGAATCAGGATTTAAGCACATGGCCATTAACGTGCTGAGCAATACAGAACACTTTACCTAAGGAAATCCATATGTGTGATTGTTCCATTTTTATCATTAGGGATACTTGGTTCAAGATTCGTTCACCATACAATCTCGATAAGGCTTTGAATGGTTTACACTAAGTAAAGGTTCAAATACAAAAGATACCTTTTATTTATGTGTTGTTTTTCACGATGATGCAAAACTTGATCTTAGAACTACATATTCTTAATCCAACTTGGGTATGTAGGAAGTCACTCTATTGATTCAGCTGTCTTATGTATTTTAAAAATTGGGGGAGATTGTTGTAAATTTTCAAATATATAGTTTAAGGGCTTTGGGTTTTGATTTGGAAGAGAAGAAGTAAAGAGGGAGGAAGAAATCAATTAGTCCCACATCAATATAGCTTTCTCATGTGGATGTTGGGGCCTTGCGGCTCCCACATGTTTGCCTTGTTGTGAGGAGAGAAGACATGCAACACCACATGCGCATCGACGCTGTCCGTCCGACCGAACGAACCGAACCGTGTCGGGTTAGGTTTCGGGTTTGAATCCGAATTTTTTTGGGATCATATTTGAATAATAACGGGCCAGATTTCAACCCGTTAAGTACCTAAAACCGAAATTCCTGAATTTGAATAAATGGTGGGAAATTTGTAACATTTTCTAAATGTTATAAGAAATGAATAGACGCAACGTTTAAATGTTGAATGGATAATGCCGTTTGTAATAATTGTGAACCGTTGCAAACAATTGTGACGCTTAGCGAATATGCATCTCTCTACCACTATAAATAGTGACGCCTAGAAAACGTTAGATAGTATTCTAAATCTTCTTCTTCACAGAGCAGTTTTGCGACACCAGAAAGTGTTACAAAACATTGCATCACCATTTAGATAGTATTCTAAATCTTCTATGCATCATGAAGTTGCTACTTGGTCGTCGCTAGCCTAGAACCATTAGGTCATTGCTAGCTGCAAGCCTGGAGTGTTGTTTTACAAAACTTTTATTGTTTCATCCATTAAACCACACATATACGTTCATCTGTCTATCCACTTCATATAGAACACATATAAACCCAATTTCACCAGTACAAACATCGCATATATTACATAATATCGTACATATCATAAAAAACCAAGTTTATATCATAACAATTCATATTCACATCAGCATTCCATCAAAAATCCATAAATATCCACCAAACATCAACAAAAAAATCAATTTCAAACTAAATAATCCAAGTTTAAACTACATAATCAATCGAACATCCATCAGAAAGCACAATCTTATCTACTAATCCTCGTTTCCATCATTTTCGAATCCCTGGAAAGTAAATGTCACATGCTTTGACAAGTATATCATAATCCTTTCATCTAACCACACAATAAATCCTCCATTCTTATATCAATTGTTCATTTAAGCTATCTCAGCTCTCAATTGTGCTATCTCCTCCTCGGTCAGTGATTTTAATCAGCTTGAGAGGTTCTCGCCTGTAAATTAGTTAATAGCTAATTATAATTTATTCGTAATATTAAATAAAATTTATAAATTAGTTAATGAAGTAGTTAAACTTAATAAAAATTACCTCCTGATTATCGTAACCGTAGCATCTGTCGACCTATCGACCATAGCATCAAAATTCCTATCCTCCTTCTCAACTTTCAAAAGCTTCGTATCGAACTTTTCCTGCAATTAAAAATAGAATTTTTCCAAAATAATTATTTAATTTATAATTTGTGTAATATGAAATAAGAGAAAAAATTAAAGCATGTTTACCATGATAGCATGGGATATGGGATCTATCTAAATAAATGGTATTGAGCCAACTTCATTAGTTTGCTCAATGACATGCGTATGAGTGAAGACCTCTAAATATGTAGGATCAAGATCCTCCTCCTTCGCTTGAATTATATATGATTAAATGATGTATACATTATAAATATTTTATAATCACAATTTATAAGTTTACAATTTCCTTCTAATATTGTTGGAAGGATTTTGATCCACTATGGTATGTAACAGGACTTTTAATCCTATTTGCCGAGTTTCGCATAGTTACTTCATGTAAATTTAACATACAAGTTATTCATAAGCGATTGACTAAATTAATGAAATTATTATACAAACTTTGAAGAAAAAATAATAAACATATGAAACTGGAAAACTTATTTTTGCAGTGGGAGTTTGCCAATACTCAAGAAAATCCGTCCAAACAATAGCACTCATCCAATCAGCTTTTTTAATTCCCGAGAGGTTTTCCCTATGCTTTTTCCTCATCTTCTTATTCTAGTGGTTCCTAAATAGCTTTTGAGCTTCCTACTCTACAACAACCCTAGCCTATACATTGAAATTAAAATAATTATATGTAGTATATTAATTTTCAAAGATCAAATATATCATTTCAAATGAACTATAAATTTATACTTACCAATAAGTCGGCCCTTATAGCATCTTTAATATAAGATGGGATATCATTCCACTTCGGCCAATAACCTGACATCTGACTCATATATGCCTTCCTAGTGATAGATAGAATATAAGCAGAAGGCACCAACTCAAAATCCATGTATTAATTTTGTTATAGACATTTAATAAATCATAAATAATATACGTACACTAAATATGAACGACGTTGCAATAAAATTGATACTTACCTTCCAGTTTTGGGAGTCATACTCGCCCTTAGGCGCAAATTAGACGAGCCACTAACGCCCAATCCAACGGTAGGGAAACCTTAAGAATGAGATCTAGAAGGTTCCGTATGAGAAATAATATCTACCACAAACTATCATTTTACATAATGAAGAAACATACCATTTTATTATTAGAAAAACACGTTTGATTAATAATCACATAAAACTTTCATTAAAACTACAAAAATAGAATAAGATCTCCTAAATACATAGAATTCATAAAACAATGTAATACATAGCTCACAACATAGCCATCATCATTAATAAGAGCAGAAACCTAAAATACAAAATAGTACAAAAAGCGGTACAAATATTCATCATATGTACATTACATCATTAGTAACCAATAACGAGTTCTTGTCATTTTCTGATTCAAACTCGATCTCATACTCAATATAGTTTCCCTCTGCACTCAAATGCTTTTATAAAAACATTTGATTCATCACTCAAAGGCCCTAAATCGATATGATCATCAGTTATTATTACTTCATTATTTGGCTCAAGATTTGCTTGATTAGCTGCTTCGTTCAGAATGTTATATCTGTTAAATATAAATCTTGCCTTTGTTTTCAAAACAGCCAACCATTCTGCTTTATCTCTTTGTAAAGATGAATACAGAACAAAATTGACTTGCAATAGTTGTTTGGACAATACGAAAGATCAAATTTATAGTAATGCGAGTTATGCTTTACTTCAATAAGCTTATAATCTTTATGCGTGTTGATTCCAAAACCAGGAGCATTATCAAACTAATTGCATTTGAATAAAAAAAACCTTTTCTACAGGTTGTATAAAATATGTCAATTCTAAACATGTATTAAGACGCCTAAAAAAATCTTGTATCTGTTCATCTAGATCATCACTACGTTTGACAAATACGCCGCCATCATAGGTTGATTTTTTTGCATCATATTCCTTGGTGTTGAATTTAAATCAAAGAATACTTGATAAATCTTGACATTTTTATAGTCCTGTCGCAAGATGTTTCAATCCTTTACCATCGACAAAAATTTTTGGATCACAAAAACAAACCAGTTAGCCAATTTTTTTTACTGAGATCGCCATGTGTAGTTTGTGATTCGTAAATACTACATATATATATATATATATATATATATATGATATATTGCATTACAATCTATAAGTATAATTGAAATAAATATGAATTTGGAAATTCATACATCAAGAATTATTATTTAATATTACCTAAAAAAGGCACAACTTCAGTACAATTAAGAAGAACATGTATGTGTGTTACATGGTAATCTCTATCGTCTAACCACAGTTCCATATATTTTCCAACAGTTCGACCATGTTATTTAAAAATATATGCATTGGTTGAAAGGAATCTTATTCCATGGCTTCATCATTACGAGGAACATTCACAAATGATAAGTACACATGGTTACTAAAATAACGAGAGAGAACGAATGGAGCTTCTTCTTCAACATATGATTTGCAAATCGAACATTGAACTCGTGATTTTTGTATAACTTTTTTATTCAAATGATTTAAGTACCTATTATAAATTAATTCAATCTAAATTTACTTATGGAAATTAAAATTAATATATGAATCTTCAATATTACCTCCTAAATAGATACATGTATCCATATTGCACATGAACTCGAAGAAGCGCTTCAGATGGAAGATGAACATGTAATGATCCATTACGTTATAGAATCCTGAAGAAAATATTTTCTTAAGTTAACGAAGTAGCATAGGGATATTCCCTTCAAGTTTACGTATATGCTCGACTTTTAATGTAGTCAAACAAAGCTCTTTGTAAAACAAACTTAATTGTGTTATAACACTCCATTCCTTACGGGAAATAGTTTTCTGAAATCGTAGGGAATAAATTGTTCATCATGTCATGACAATCATGAATTTTTCATCCCACTCGATTTATTGTTTTTAAAGTCAACACATCTATTAAGACTAAAAAAATATCATCAAGAAATCTTAGTCATTCCACCTACTTTAATGCAAGTTTCACTTGCTTACTGTCTAGCTCATAGCATGGTTTGGGTCTTTAGTTGTCATTTGCCTTCATTTGAAGTTCAGGACATTTACATAATTCTGCAATATCATGTCTCGAATTCAAATCGTCCTTAATTTTCCCATTAATATCCAAAATTGTATTAAACACATTATCAAACACATTTTTTAATGTGCGTCACATTAACCTTATGTCGAAGTAAAAGATCTTTCCAATAAGATAGCTCCCAAAATATACACTGTTTGCACCAATTATGAATCATTTATTTATCTAGAATTTCAGTTTGTAGTCTAGTTTCATGTATCTTTCAATATTTGTTAATAGGTTCATATATTTCTTGGCTTGACAAAATCATTGGTCGTCGCCTATTCTCTACTCTATTAGCTATAAAGTTTTTTTCAATCTCTTCAACAAGTATGATTAACATGAAGAAAACATCAATGACAATCAAATCATGTAATTTTCCTTCCATTCAATAATGAAAACGCTCGCGTTTCTTCCATGCAATAAGGAGGAGCTATATGACCTGCCGTACACTAACCTGAAAGCGGTGCATAAGCCAAAAAATCATGTTAGTCCACAATAAAGATGCAAACAAATGAAAACCTTTTTTTAGAAATGTCATATGTATCAACATCTTCATGTTATAATGTTTTCGACTCTTCAATCAATGGTTGCAAATAAACGTCGATTCCTTATGCCGAATCATCGGGACCAGGGACGACAATAGTAAGAACATGTATGGAGTTTTGATACACATCTATGGAGGTAAAGTATAAAGTGTAACGGTAATTGGCTAAGATGAATATTTACTACCAAATTAAGAGAACGATGAAAATCCATCCGTATATAACCATGTCTGACATTACGGCTCTCTATAGCAAACGTGGAATAAGTTCCATCGAAATGTTTCCATGCTTCTCCATCAGATGGATGCATCAAAGTTCCCTCTTTCTATATTCTAACATTGTGCCATCTCATATGAGATGCGGTAGAAGAAGACGCATATATCCTTTAAAGTCTAGGAGTGATGGGTAAATAATGCATTATTTTGTATGAAACTTCATTTCATTTCATTTTTCTTGATTTGTATTTTTTCCTCATTAAACATTCTACATTTTCTAAGGTTAATGTCATCTTTCCAATACAACATGTAACCATTTATACATATATCTCTCATTTGGTATAGTAGAACAAAAGTGGACATTAGTATTTTCACTTTATAATGACTATCGCACATCGAATTATTGGGTGGCATATGTCCTTTTGCAGTTTGTCCAATTGCTGTAATTCCAGTTTATATAAAGTTGAATTTTGATTTACAATACTGTATTTGGTAGGTACTAATAATTTAGTTGTGCTTTTACAACCGTCCCATAGCAGCCACTCTAATAAATCATAGATTCTTTTTGCTTCCAAGTTCGGTTCTTTTTCGACATTTATGCCTTCATCGTAAACTTGAACGGTATGGAACATTGATCATATTGCATCTTAAACCATATCTTTTACTGAATTTGTCATAATGTAATCGTTATTCATCTCAATTTTTGAAACTACAAGATTTGATGCAACGAGCTCTCCATAACGATCCAAAAAATACTAATCTAGTGCAAAACCAACTTGATACAAATGCACTATAACCATATCTGGTTTCTAATGCTTCAAATGTTTGCATATACTAAACGGGCAACGAATTTCTACATTATTTTCATTATTTGATCCGGCGAATCTAATAAATTCATGTACACCAGTCTAGAAATGTTCATTCATTGAATCTTTCTTACTAGTTCGGTCTTCACATGCCCAACCACGGTTGAGAAAATAACTGAACATTTTTCCTAATTTAAAAATATATGTTAGAAATTTCGATAGTAATTCACTTCTTTATATTATATGCAAAATTTTGAATCCAAGGGGTGTGTTATTATTGTGTTTCTAAAATAGTATTTTCAAAAATAAAGCCTTTTTGGGACTGAAGGCTTTGTAATTGTCGTATTTGTTAAAATAATATTGACATTAATTTTCAAATTAACGTCATATTTATGAAAGCAGCCAAGGCGCAAAAAGCGCAAGACTTGGGCCGTGAGCTTTTTTGAGCTTTGGACCTTTTTGTGCGTCTTTTATACAAGTTTGATCTTGTATTTTATGAACTATAAATTAAATTTTAATCCATATTTTATAATTTGTTAATAATTCAATTTTTTATTTAAATATTTTGTAAACTAAAATTTAGTTTTTTTAGTATGGCGCTTTAAATTGCAAAAAGTGCACTCAAACTACAATAGAACGCACGACATGCATTGAGTCTTTTTTGAACCAAGGCGCGCACCTGTATAACATTGATATTTATCTCATAATATTTACAAATTTAATTTAATTGAATATTGTTAAACCGCTATTTTATAAGGCCACGGACAGGCGGATATAACCAAATCGACTGTTCATTTGTCGAAACTGGAATACGATTGGTTGGAACTAGCTGGATGGATTGGCGATTGGTCAGAAATGGTTCGATATGCATGACCCGGCATTAGAGAGGCGGCTCGATATTGGAAGGGCCGCTCGGCATTGGAGAGGCCGTTCGGCATTAGGAGAGGCGTCTCGGCATTGGAAGGGCCGCTCGGCATCATGGGTCGCTCAGCATTGGAGAGGCCGCTTGGCATTGTACCTCACTCGGCATCACACCCAGCTCGGCATCGTACCTCGTTCGGCATCGTACCTTGTTCGGCATCGCACCTCGCTCGGCATTGGTGAGACGGCTCGGCATAGTGGTGAGGTCGGTGTGGCTCAGCATTATAGTGAGACCGGTGTGGCTCGGCATGGTAGAGGTAGGTGGCTCAGCATTGTAGTGAGACCGATGTGGCTCAGCATGGTGGAGGTAGGTGGCTCAGCATTGCGATGAGACCGGTGTGGCTTGGCATGGTAGAGGTATATGGCTCGGTGGAAGGCCTTGATGGGCCTATACCATTCAGAAAGCAAAACAACTCAGGATTTGTCTATAAATACAGCGTGTGGAGGTTTAGAAAAGAGATATTCTCTTCGGCTCTTTGACTTTCTACTTTCTAAGGCTAAGGCTAGTCTACCATTTTGTAACTGTAATCAACTCTTAGATCAATAAAAAGGAAATTTCTAGAGTGGACGTAGGCTGGAGTTAGCTGAACCACTATAAATTCTGTGTCTTTACTGCTTTCATTATAATTTCTGTTATTCTTCATATTTGTATTCTCTTCATACAATCTATCAGTTATATGTGACTGGTGCTTGGTGCTTTCACAAGGATTTGGGTGTTGGTGACCAATTTTGGCGCTAATATTTTGGTGCTTTCACTGAGAAGGCAAGCACTCGGGGATTTTGGAGCTAGGAACTTGGATTCTATAAAGCAATGGCTAGGCCATCAACAAGAAAGCAAGTGACGGAAAGAAGCAATCAGAAGGGAAGTCAAGAGGATTCTTCTTGAGCTGAAGTAGGTCAAGCATCCATCTACATCACCAGAGACGAGATGGAAGCGATGTTGAAAAGATAAGAGGAAATGACGTTGGCTCTTCTCAGATAATTTACACAAGAAGGAAATGTAGGAGCTCAGATCCATGGAGCCGGATCAAAAGCACTCAATCAGCAAGCGGAGGGAATGGCTCAGTAGGGGGCAGCCCATAATCAGCAGGTGGCTATCAACTCGGATGGATCTAGATTTACCAGAAAACACTGGACCAATCCATGGAGGGATACTAGATGATGCTGTGCAACCCGACACTAACAAGAGTGTAGGAGTACGAGATGGGGAGTATGTGCCAGAGTACCCTCATGAACTCGAGGGGCAGACCGGAGGCAACGGACAAGGATTACAACTCGGGGACAATGACAGATTAGCGAAGATGGTCAGACGGGCTGTAAGAGGTGGATTGGTAAACAAAGACTTGGAGGATGTGAATAGGAGTCCCTTTACTCCTATTATCAGGCAAGCTAGAAGTCCACCAGACTTTAAGCTACCAACGTTAGATATGTATGATTGTAGAACGGATCCCACCGTTCACCTGACAAGGTACATGAGGCATATGGAGGTACTGGGGGCATTGGATGATGTCATGGCTCGATGCTTCCCATTGTATTTGATGGATATCGCAGCTATGTGGTTCAGACGGTTGGAGAGTGGTTCTATCGGTACATGGATGAAGCTGATTGAAAAGTTTATGAGACAGTTTCATGTCCATATAGTCAGACCTAAGAACGTAATGACCTTGACATCGATGAAGCAATGGAAGAGAGAGTCAACTCACGAACTTCTTAACCAAATTTAATGCAGCAGTAGAATCAGTGCATCGACCCGATCCGTCAATGGTTTTGATCGCAGCAGTCTCAGGAATCGCGGATAATTCGGATTTCAAGATATCATTGAAACGGGACCCACCGAGGGACCTTGGCGAGTTCTACCATGAGGCGGAAAGGTTTCTGAGACAAGAGGATGCACAGGCTGAGAGGGTAGGGAGAGAGGTTGAAGCTTATGCAGTGAAGGGTGGAGGCCCACACTTCGAGGATCCAAGTAAAGACGACAAAGGAAAAAGGAAAACAAATGACAACCGTGGCACTTCGAAGAAACCTCGGAGGGATTCAAAGTTTCCTTCTTACATAGATTTAATTATGACTCTGGAAAGGATTTACTTAGATACTCGAGGGCGCCTGCAGTATCGAAGGCCGACAAAGAGAGAGCCTTTGAATACGAGCGGATATCGGGAAAGCATTGCCTATTCCATGAGTTGGATAGGCACAACAGAAATGGCAGCAGACATTTGAGAGATATCATTAAGGAGCATGTAAGGAATGGTCATCTGCAACAATATGTAAGGAATCGATCTGTGGCAGTGGCACAGGAGCGGCCGCCACCTACCTCTAGCAATGGTGGCACTGGATCTGGTCAACGCCATCTTGTTATAAACTGAATGGTTCGATGGTTCTGAATAAGTAACAGTACCCGGTGTAATACGGTTAGGTCACTTACACACGTACGGGATCGAGGATGGTCCCTAGGCGTGCTCTGAGATGACGAAAAACCGTATTGCTCGGGTCTATGAAATTCTGTTTTCTTTCTGTTTTTTTGCAGACTTTGGTTTTCTCTTTGGTACTTTGGACATCTACTTTCTTTGGTATGGTTTAGGAGTTTGGGATGAACTCCTGGCTTGGTTGGTTTTTTGATTCGCCATTTTGGTTTGGATGTTTGATTTTTGGTGTGGATTTCTTATTTTCTGATCGGATTCGGATCAGTGTATTAAACAATTCAGGTTTTATGATTACTATCCCGACCGGAGAGAAGGAGCAGTGATCGCAAGTTGCAAGCCCCTTCACTGGAGAGCAGTGGAGTGGACTTGAACAAAATATCAAAGTCCTTGGCCGGAGTGTCGAGGCCGGTGGATATCAAAGTCCTTGGCCAGAGTTCCGAGGCTGGTGCATATCAAAGTCCTTGGCCGGGGTGCAGAGCACAGTGAATATCAAGTCCTTATCCGGAGTGCCAAGGCCGGTGAATATCAAAGTCCATTTTCGGAGTCCCGAGGCCAATGAATATCAAAGTCCTTGGCCGGAGTGCCAAGGCCGGTGAATACGAAAGTCCTTGGCCAGAGTGCTAAGGCCGGTGAATATCAAAGTCCTTAGCCGGAGTACTGAGGTCGGTGAATATCTAAATCATTGACCGGAGAGTCGAGGTCGAAGAACATATAACCCTTGATAGGAGAGTCAAGGCTGGTACAGGATAACACAACCCGGCGAGTTCCATAGATTCAAAGACTAAAGCCGAGAAGTAACGGATTCGAATTTCGACTTTGGGTACACGGACCCGGCGAGGTCCTGAATTTGGCAAAATGGCCGGAGCGGTCTAGAATTTGGATATCGATTTGGAAAGGTTATAGGTTTGGCTTTTGGGAATTGATGGATTAAAGCTTGGTTGGTGAATAAGATGGCTCAGTATTGGGTTAGATTATGAACCGGAAGGTATAGATGTGGTTAACACACGGACTTCAGATATCGGACTTGCGGCTATTCAAAACACACCTTCCAATAGAAAGGCATGTTTTGGGAGGCAGTGTTAACTCGCCTTTTTACAAGGCCATGGACATGTGGATTTAACCAAATCGACTGTTCATTTGTCGAAACTGGAATACGATTGTTTGGAACCAGCTGGATGGATTGACGGTCGGTTAGGAATGGTTCGATATGCATGACTTGGCATTGGAGAGTTGGATCGGCATTGGAAGGGCCGCTCGGCATTGGAGAGGCCGTTTGGCATTAGGAGAGGCGACTCGGCATTGGAAGCACCGTTCGGCATTAGAGAGGCTGCTCGGCATCATGGGTCGCTCGGCATTGGAGAGGCCGCTCGGCATCATACCTCGCTCGGCATCATACCTCGCTCGGCATCATACCTCGCTCAGCATCACACCCCGCTCATCATCGTACCTCGTTCGGCATCGTACTGTTCGGCATCGCACCTCACTTGGCGTCGTACCTCATGCGGCATTGCACCTCACACGACATTGGCAGGATGACTCGGCATAGTGGTGAGGCCGATGTGGCTCGGCATTGTAGTGAGACCGGTGTGGCTCGGCATGGTAAAGGTAGGTGGCTTAGCATTGTGGTAAGACCGGTGTGGCTCGGCATGCTGGAGGTAGGTGGTTCGGCATTGCGGTGAGACTGGTGTGGCTTGGCATGGTAAAGATGTATGGCTCGGTGGAAGGCTTTGATGGGCCTATACCATTCAGAAAGCCCAACAACTCAGGATTTGTCTATAAATACAGCGTGTGGTGATTCAAAAAAGGGATCTTCTCTTCGGCACTCTGACTTTCTAATTTCTAAGGCTAAGGTTAGTCCACCATTGTGTAACTGTAATCAACTCTTAGATCAATAAAAAGGAAATTTCTGAAGTGGACATAGCCCGGAGTTAGCTGAACCACTATAAATTCTGTGTCTTTATTGCTTTCATTTTAATTTCTATTATTCTTCATATTTATATTCCCTTCATACAATCTATCTGTTATTTGTGACTGGTGCTTGGTGCTTTCATAAGGATTTGGGTGTTGGTGACCAATTTTGGCGCTAACAAATACTTGTTTAGTGTTTTATAATTATCAAATTGAGGATGAAATGAAGAGTCAGGCGAGTTGTGGTGGCCTGCGACCATGGAAAAGAGTGGTAGCAGCTTCCAGGGGTAGTGATGGGTGGAGATAAAGAAAATTTACTTCGTTTTGTTTCGGTAAAAAAAGAGGACCAGACAAAGTAAGGAACAAGAGGGACGCGTTGTTCTATATACTCGACATACGGACGACTACCATCGACTCTTTGTTTTCTTTAACATAATTTTTAAATTCTTTAGATTTTTTTTATGTTTTCAAAAATGTAAAAAATACTAATTTAACTGCTACAAAAATAAATATGATATTTTAGCTTAGCCTTTCAACCAAGTTTTATTTATTTTTAAAATTGATAAGAAACTCATAGTTTCTCTTTAACGTTCAAGAATACTCATTAGAAGTTTTAATGCATTTGCATTAATTTAGGTTCGGTCAATTTCATTTCATTTCTTGTAATCAGTTTTATCATTGGATCGTTTCCAAATTCATTTTATACCAACAATTTCCTAAAGAAATTCCTTCACTGTGAAGTTGTTATTTCTAGAAAAAATAGTTGTTTCTCAGTGGAACGGAACATGCTTTCATAAGTATTTTATGAATTGCCTTATATTAAACTGAATTTGCATTAGTTCACAATATATTTATGTTCACAACATAAATTATTCATCTAATGATTTTCATTTCCAAAATTATCTTGGGACGATTCATATAATATCCCTTACATATGATTATTATATGCTGTCTTTCAACTTTTATAACATGTCAAATCATAAGCCTAGGATAAGGGGTTTCTTATAAATCCTTGTCTTGTATGGTATTGTAAACTATTCTTTGGATAATATTAACTTTGAACCTATGTACTACTCTGAAGTACACACCTTATAGAAAGAATTTAACTCAAGTTCACTCATAATTTATCGTGCTTTGTCCAACAAAGTTCGATTACTTTTTATCAATACATTATGTATTATACAGAGGAGTGACAATTGAGGTTATTCATTTTAGGTACATATAGAAATCTTTCCAATATACTCATCCACTCGATCAAATCAAATTATTTCTTTCACATGTTATTTTATTTACTATGTTTTATATTCTATGAGCTTATCTAGACTTGTACATGCATATCAAATACATATATCCATATCTATGATAATCCAGCTGTGAATATGATGAACTATATGGAACCGTTTTGGTATTAATAGACTTACGATTACATGCATCTATATGTATTAATCAGAATAGTTCATTGACTCTTATGACATACCCACTGAATGAGTGTAGAACTCTTAATTGTTTGAGATAGAATAAACTAGTATCCTATGATTCATAATCTTACAATAAAATTACTTCTCAAAACCACGGCTTAATCTATGATTCCAAAATAACTGTAAATAATTTTAAATAGTCCAGTACTTTCAATGCATTACTTTTGATTGAAAATCACTACCACATTATAGTTTTATTTCATAATGAATATTCAGAATATTCATATTGAAATATAACTATGCCTATTTTCACACTCAACATCAAAAAATGGTTAGTATTTCATAAATAACGTTCAATATGTTTTAGATAAACAATTTTCCTAATTTAAATGCAATCAATACGAGTTATATGGCATGTTCCCACTATTTCTGCCATTGCTAAAAAGAAGATCCATTATTCACTTAATATAGCTTATTTATTTCATACATCGCAACTAGCTTATAATAGAGAGTTATTTGATCAAATATCTTGTACTCAAGGAAATAAATCTCATAGAGAACAATCTTCTACATGAAAACATTTCATAATAGAAAACATATTTCTTATTCCAATGTTAAGTATCAATTATTATTATTACAATTCTCGTTTCAATGTTTCTTTTTGAAGCTGAAGTGACCATTCACTGCTTCATCCCAATTGTATCTTAAATCATAAACATTCGTCAATATCTCAAAATATATCAAACATCATGTCAAATCAACCTCATCCATCCAACATCATTTCAAAATGTATCATAAATATCAAGTCACATCACCCTCACTCATCTCAAAGTATATAAAACTATCAAACTACCTTGCAATATAGTCAAACTACCTTGACCATCTCAAAATGCATGTATGCATAATGTCTCAACATAAACCAAAAAAAATCATACCTACTAATCCTCATCGCTTCCAAATGCCTTTGATGAAGGAAATGTATCATGTTGTTGCATATACATAACGATGCGCTCATCCAGCATCCAGTACATCTGTACAGACCAACACCTGTCTCGTTCCTCCAAGTTAGTAATCCAAGCTCTTAACTCTGGAATCTCTTAATTGTCTTGAACTCTTTTATATCTGCTTTGCTGCATCTACCCTATAACATGTTTACCAAAGTATATGAATTTAATATAGCGTGATTAATAAAATCAATGTGTTACACATTATTCATAATTATATTACACATAAACATTACCTCTTAGTTCCCAAAACCATACTGCCTATTTCGCGTTGGCTATTCTTTTATAGCATCAATATTCTAGTCTTTCTCTTTAGCGGTAGCACGTCCCGACCTATTCCCTTGAGCAGTTTCTCTCATTATTTCATCACTTTATCCTACAATTACAAATAGAATTATAGTTAAACTCATACTATCTTATTTTAATTATTTATAACTTATAATTTAAAGAGATTATTAATAACTTATAATTTAAAATATGTTTATCATGACCTCCTGTGATTTTGTATCATATCATATGTATGTTATAGAGCCATCATCATTAATATGCTCAATGACATAAGTACGACTAAACATTTCCATGTAAGAGACGACACGATCATGCTCTCTTTCCTAAAATAATTAATATATATTATATATATAATTGACAATGTAATAAGTATTTATAATCGCAATCAATATATTTACTAGCTCTTCACGCTAATGTAGGAATAACTTGGAACCCTACAATGTGTAATGGGATTTTTGTTTCTATTTGTAGAATTTCATGAAGATTCTGCCTATAAATTCAACATGAACATTATATTTCGCATTTGTAGATCGATTTAATTATTATACTAATTCTATGAAAATTTTAATAAATATACGAGACTAGTAAACTTATAATCACTTCTGGACTTTTCCAATAATCAATCCAAGCTTCCCATATGTTTGCACTCATCCAGTCGAGCTTTTTCCCTACTTATTTTGATGCTCTAAGTTGTATCATGGTATTTTTTCTCATTTTTTGAACTAGTAATTTCTTCAAAGGGAATAGTCAGATTCCAGCAAGTCTACCACTCCCTTCCCCGCACATTGAAAAAAAAAGTTATACATTTATACTTAGTCAACAAAATATATAATGATTTTATATAAAATGAAATACACATTTACACTTATGTAGAAATCCTTTTAAATACACTCTACAATGTGGACTGGGATATTATCATACTTAAGCCAATAAGTAGCCATTTTGCTCTTATAAGCAGCCTTAGCAATATCAAGAACAACATCCGAGTGCTCCAGTTTAAAGCCCTGTATTAATTATGATATTGACCTTTAATAAGTCATAAGTAATATATCATACAAAAATATTTATGATATTTCAATAAATTTGATACTTACCTAGTCACTTTACTTACTAATATGACTATGCGATGATATACTTACTACAATAGGCCCCCGCCATCGCTTCTTGTCCCACTCTGACTAGAAGAGACTGAACATAATGATTGTGAAGATCTCCAACATCGCAGCATGATATTTGTCATAGGCATTTCATTTTCTTATGCGAGGACATATCTTTTTATTATGGGCAAACATAGAATTTTATTATGGAAAAACATATCATTGTTTTGTGAGGAAACATGTAACTTTAATAATCACATAAATTATCTTCTATCCAAACATACGTTAATAATTAGTCTTCGTCATTTTCTTATTTAGACTCGACCTTTCACTTTATATTGTTTTCCTCTATAGTCTCAAATGCTTCTTTTAAAGCAGTTGATTCATTAAGAGATCCAAAATCAGTATGATCATCGATTATTATTTCTTTATTTTTCTCAAGATCTGCCTGATAAGCTTGTTCATTTGGAATATCTTTCCATCAACGTAATTCTTTCCTTTATTTTAAATACTATTTATAAATCTGCTTTCTCTCTTTTTAAGAATAGATATGGAGTAAAATAAACTTATTGTGCCTATTTGGCCAGTACAAAAGAATCATATTTATGGTAATATGAGTTATGTTTTATTTCAATAAGATTACTTTATTCACATTGATTCCAGAACTTGGAACATTGCTGAACCAATTGTTTTCTCTACAGGTCGCATAAAAATGCAGATTCCAAATTCTAGGTTAAGATGCCGTAAAAATCATGTATATGATCATCTAGATCACCGCTACCTTTAACAAACACACCAGTATTGTTAGTTAATATCTTAGCACCATATTATTCAATGTTGAATTTAGATCAACCGACGAAGAATATTGGATATGTCTTGGCATATTTCTCGATCCCCCAACAAGATGTTTCAATCCTTCGTCGACTACAAAATTTCTCAGATCATAAATGTTGTTTAAAAACCAATCAGCAAGTTCTTTACTAAGATTGTCACATGGGTGCTGTGATTCATAAATACTATAAATATTATATATTGCACGTATTCTTTAGGTATGATTAAAATAAATATAAATTTAAAAGTTCATAAATTAAGAATTATTAAGTAACAATACCGAACAAATGGTGTAACTTCAATGCAATTAAGGAGTACATTTGCCTTTGCTGTTTAGTAATCTCTGTCGTTTAACCATGTTTTCTTACATTTTCCTGTAGATTAACCATGTTATCTAAAAATAGATAACATAACTTGAGAAGAATCATGTTCAACGCCTTCACCATTACATGATTTTTTTTTCAAATAATGAGTCCACATGGTCACTGAAATAATGAGAGAAAAAGAATGAAGCATCTTCTTCGATATATGATTTTCAAATTGAACCTTCAACTTGAGTTTTTTAATCTAAAATTATAAGTTGTAACGATAATAGGCTAAGGTGAATATTTAGAACCAAATTAAGAGAATGGTGAGAATCCATCCGTAAAAAAACAAAGTCTAACATTACGGCTCTCTGCACCATAAGCGGGTTAAGTCTTATCAAAATACTTTCATGCTTCTCCATCAGCTAGGTGTATTAAGGTACCTTCTTCCAATGTATTAAGTCCTATAAAAATTTGTAACGATTCTGATTTTTAATCAAATTTAAATTGGTAATTAAAATAAATTTTTGAATAAAATTGTGAATTAATTTGAATTTTTCAAATTTAATAAGATATTTGTTTATTTAGGTATTGATTTTAAATTTAGTTGGGGCTTTGAAATTCTAATTAAATGTCTTATAAATGAAAAAATGGATTTGAAAACTATATGATTTTATACTAATAGAAATTTGTTATCTAATATACATATGTGTGTTTATTTATATATATATATATATATATAACTTTATTTTGAATTTCATTTTGAATTTAAAACTCTAAAATAAATATTTTAGAAAATAAATTGAAAGAATTTGAGGAATTCAATTCTAAATATTTACAAATAAATTGGGTATTTAAGAAATAATTTGAATATTGGAAACAAAAATTGGATTTAGAATTCGATATTTTAAAGAAACAAATATATATAAGTATATGACTATTTATTAGTAATGAATAATTTGATTCCAAATCTTTTTTCAAAAAAAAATTGTTTAAGATATAAGTAATATAAAATATATGAATATCAAGGTAAGATTGGTTTGAAAATATGAAAAGTGAGATTTAATTCGAGATTTAAATTTTATTTTCTTTTAAAATGAATAAAAATAGTTTGTAAGTTTAAAACATATGTAAATATAAAAAATCAAGTAATTTATGAAATAAAGGGTTTAAAATATAAATTAAATAAAATTTTAATAAAGGACTTAAACAAAATTTAACCAAAAATGACATTTGCAAATTAATAATCTCATTCATGTTAGAAGTGTTTATTTACGTTAACAAGTGACATTTTTTTATAATATTCTTATCATCTTTGAATTTAATTAATAAAGAGAAAATTATCATACTCTTTTCAATTTTATTTCAAGTATTTAAAAGAAAAGAAAAACCTCAAATCTAAAAAGAAGATAAAAAAACATAGTATAGTTTAAAATAATTAAAAGAATCAAGTTGAATCAAAGCAGATTCAAAAATCAAGCAAGCAAAAGCCTGGAAGCTTTTAACTTGAAACAAAGTAAAACAAGTAAAAAGAAATCATCTCAGAAAATTCAAAGCCTGTATTCAAGCAAATCTGAGAAATCATCTCTTCGATTTTCAAAGAATTCAAGACAAACCAATAAAGCATCTCAAACTAAAGCCTGGAAAAAGAAAAAAAAATTAAGCAAACAAACCTCTTCAGATTTTGGAACTTGGAAGCAAGCTTAAAGCAAAAACATTTTCCAGTTTTGTATCAATGGCAGTTCAAAGGAGCAAATCAAATTCAACATTAACTCAAAGCAAAATGGAAAGCAAATATAATCCAGCAAACTCCAAACTGGAAGCTTTAAAACAAATCATGCACGCAAATTCCTGGCCTAAAAATCTTTCTCTGCTCTTCTCTGTCTTCATTCAAGGTGAGCAAACTCTTATTTTTAAGCTAAAGCTGTTTGATATCTTAATGCATTTAAACATCCTTGAGATTTGATGAAGTATCTGCTTGCATATATATATAGATATATGTGTGTATATGTCTGTTTATGTCTGTGTTTATGTATGTTTACACATCACTATTGGATTACAGGCTTTCAAACCCTGTTTCATAAATCAAAATCTTCTTCTCAAATCCTTTTTAGGCTTTAGGATCTATATAAAGCTTGTTTGTTTTATCAAGAATTAGATCTTAAAAATGTTTTTAAGAAGAATACAAGTGATTTTGATTGGAAATATTAGTATATGGTGAAATTATCAAAAATATGACTAAACTGAATGAAATAATTGTTTGATTCACTTAAACAATTCATTTCATATTTGAAAATCATGATTTTTAAAATTAAAATCGGAATTTTTAATAAAGAAATGAGCAAGGAATTCGAAGTTGAACGGCATTTCCTTTTCACCAAATTCTGGAGATCAACGAAGCAATGGGCCTCGAAGTTCATGTCATAGCTCGTTG
Organism: Allium cepa; assembly: GCA_030765085.1. Classification (NCBI taxonomy): domain Eukaryota; kingdom Viridiplantae; phylum Streptophyta; class Magnoliopsida; order Asparagales; family Amaryllidaceae; genus Allium; species Allium cepa. The sequence goes on from CM060945.1 coordinate 723,948,263, forward strand.
GGGGGTCAGAGAATTTGGGAAAAATGTTTGATGAAATTCCAAGCAATCGTGGATGGCATAAGATATAGATTTAGGGTTTAAGGGTTCAGTTGGTCGACATAGTTTGGATAGTAATTTCGCCGTCGATGGTGATAAATATGTGATCGGACTGGGGGGGAACGTTGCAAGGGTCATCGAATCATCTCTGGACGCTGTGGCATGGTTTCAGGCAAAAGGCGGTGATCAAGCATTTTTCGCTGACGATGTTAGTTTCAATTTCAGGTCAAAAAAGCTCGATGTCGATCTACGGTGTGATTGGGCGATCTGGGTGCTTTCGTGAGGAGGGGTGGTCAGCGACGACATGCCGAAAGTCTCAGCGATGATCAGATCATCGTCGATCGATCGTACATGTGCATCATTCACTTATATCCGATTAGGATTATGGGTTGGAGAAGAAGCAAAGGTATCAGGTTGGTCTCGGAGATTTTATCATGTGGTCTCGAAGGAGTAATGCAAGGAGGGAAAATCATGGGTTAGCTCGAGAGTTTGAATGTGTTTGCCCGGTTTTTAAAGTATAACAGATTTTAAACTTAAGGTAATTGGTACTAGGTTTAAAGGTGCAAAATTTTAAATTGTTAAATGTCTTTGAATTGTTTAAAAATTTAATTAAGTAAATGATTAAAGGACTTTTGTTTTAATCCTTAATTTAACTTAAAGGTTTAAGTTAAGTGCAATTAATTACATGATTATTAAACAAGGCTTAAATGATAGTTCGAGTAATTAATTAAGATAAGATGCTTTATCTTTTAATCAATTACGATCTTAAGTAAATGGTAATTTATTAATTAAAGAAAGTAATTAAGGACAATTAAATAAAGGAATAATTAGATAATTAAGGGTTAATTATTCAATGATTAAAGATTGTTTTATTTATTAATTAAGGTTAATTAATAATTTAATGTTAATTAATTTATTTTTAATGGTTATTTTATTATGTAATTCACTTAGGGTTAATTAAATTATTGTAATTAATTCAGGATAATTAATTTAATGGTAATTAATTAAGGGTTAATTAATTAAGATAATTAATTCAAGATAATTAATTTAAGAATAATTGAATAATTAAAGTTAATTATTTAATGATTAAAGGTTAATTGATTATTATTAATGGTTAATTAATAAGTTATTAAAGGAAAATTAATTAAAATGGTTTGTAATTAATGTTAATTAACCGGGATCGGTAGTTTATTCATAAGTAATTAATCTGATTTAAATTAATCAGATAATTAATTGATTTTACTTATGGATGTTTGGATTCTATTGAACGTTGTTTGATATCCCTGATGTGTGATGCTCTGTTTTGATTTGAGCTATTATGAATGTAACCCATTTATCTGTGATGAAAGTAATTTATTTATCTGTAATAAATTTATATTGTCTGTGAGTCTGTGAATGAAGATAAGCATTACAAGATTATACTGCTTATCGATATTGATATGTTTAAATCTGTGATGATTGATGATGTTGCACTATTGTGTAAAATCCCTGGACTACACTATACATACACAAATATGGATTTCACGAGGAAGTCAGTTAAGTACAGATTTTTGAATTAATTTTAAAGTTGAATTTTGAATCCAAATGATTTTGGAAATGGAATTGGATTAAATATGAAAATCTTTTGAAAAGGAGTTTTGAAGATTAAAGTTATTTTATAATTTGATAAAGTTTTGAAATTCAAATAATTTGATTTGAATTTAAATTCAAGATTTGAAATTGAATTCTATGTTTGGAAAATTATGGTTTAAAAAGGTTATACAAGTTATAAATCTGTTCATATGGGTTTTAAACTATTTTAGAAAGTATTATTTTGTCCGCGAGTATAGCTCAGCTGGTTGAGGACTACTTTGCAACCATGGAACAAAGTTCCTTGAGGTTGGGGGTTCGAGTCCCACAGCCGAGATATGTTTCCCTTAAGGCTTGGAGCGGTTATCCTCAATAAAACCAAACACGGTTGAGGATTGATGCTCTGGGCTGGACTAGCTTGAAAGGGGGATCAGTGTGGCGGACAGTTGAATTCCCCTGCTCTACTCTCCGGAGTAGGGTTTTTTGAAAAAAGTATTATTTTGAGAATTGGAATTTGCCCTAAGTTTGAAAGGCTTTAACTTGAGCAAATGTAATCGAGTTTTTCCGAAAGAAAACTATTTGTTTTGAAATAAAAATAGCTTTCGTATAACGAAAGTATTTCCAATTTGTGTTGAAAGGTTTCAATTTTGAAATGGAATTGAAATAGTTTTGAAAGCTATAAATGAATACTTGTGAAAGAAGGTTGAACCTTGTTTTGAAATTTAAGAGTATCTTAAAGGTGAATCTTTTGTATAAAAGATTTGAAATGGAATTGTTTCGAAAGCTATAAAGGAATCTTTGTGAAATATTTGGTGAACTTTGTTTTCAAACAAAAGAGGGTCTCAAAGATAGAACTTTTGTGTAAATATTGTGAATGAATCTTTGTGAAAGATGGGTGAACTTTGTGAAATGGATCTTTTTGTTTAAAGATTTGAAAATGGTAATTTGTTTAAAACATTTGAAGGAAGGTTTTGTGTTTTAAGTTGTGACTTAACTGAGATCCTATTATCCATATGTTTTAAAATATTACGCTCACTATTCGATTTAGCTAGGAGAGGACCTTGTGTCATATAGCCCATTCTGATTAGTTATACGATGAAATGGATAGCATTTGAAGACCGGTGGTGAAGACCGAGTGTCTTCGAGAACGATAGGATAACCTGTCGAATGACTCTGCACTGAATTGCTCTGGTATAGAGATCTCCATATGTGATGGGGAGTCCGATCGAGATTGAGGATGCCTAGAATTGCAAGGGCTTCTTTGTGAAGTGCCTTCGGTTCTGTTCGAACCCGGAACAGACTTGTATGGATGTGTGTCTAACATTACACTTTGAGATGTAAAACCGGTTTCTATCGAATACATTTCTGTTTGGTGGCGGAGAATTTATTCTCTTAGCTTAACACCCTTCTCTAAGACGTACGAGCTCAGAGGTTATGTAGTTGATGGTTACTAGTGATACATTCCCAATTTGGTAATGTGGCATACGAAGTGCTGCTGATCATTTGTTGATCAAAGCATGGCTTTGTGAAAAAGTGTAGCTTTGTGGACGAGACTTCGTCGAGCCTCACAACCCGGTTATAGTTGAAACAGGAATCGTGGCAGCAAGGTTATCTGGGGGTAGCGCCCCTAAGGGTATGTCCATTTCCTTCTGGATTATAAGTGGTATCATGATATGGAGCCCAGATACTTAACTTTGTGGTTGTTGCAAACTTATTGCTTTGTGGTTGGCGATTGAGAGGTACCTTGGATAAAGGTTGGTAATGACCGGGGGATGGCATCCTCATGTCAGTAGTTACCTAGTTACAGAGGTAACCCAGCCTTGTGTTGGCAGAGATCCGGTTAGGTTCTCGGGGACGTCCCTCCAGAGGAGTTCCATTTTGTGTGGGAAGTTCCTTTGCCTGACCATTGTTGGAAACCCAATCACCCAATATGCGCCTTGTACGGTTTTAGTTGTAGAACCTGCCATTTAACATGGTAGCTATAGTAGGCATACTATAATGATACGTGTGCTGGCTAAGATTAATATTATAGTTGAAAATGTTTTCTGCACTATGCACTTATAATAATATCAAAATGTTTTCGTGTATCAAGCATTTTTTACTATCATAAGGAGAAATCTCCTCCATGTTTGCACTTGCATTGTGTGTGTGGCAAGAGGCCTTATGGCAGTTCCATTTTTCAAAAGCATAGCGAATTTCTTCTACTTCTTCTGTTTGTTTTAAAAGATAAAACTGGTTTTGTTTGCTCATACCAGTCCCATGACTGACCTGGAGTTTATTGTTTCCTTCCTAAACTCCGGGTGCCCACAATTTTCCACACGGGCAGTCTAGAGTTGAGATTTTCAGATAATTAAATAATAGCTTTGGAAATCTTTGAAGTCTTTTGGTCTTTGAAGCCATTTGGATTTTGGAAATCGCTTTGTGGATCGAGTTTGATTAGTTCAACATTGATGGTGATTCGAGTTTCTTGGATTGGAGTTTTGGGATTTGGTATTGAAGACATTGTCTTTCCGTTGCTGAATTTTTGTGCTTGATGTTGATTCTTTCCGTTGTTGTATTCTAGCTCTGATATATGCACTGATATTCACTGTATCTTTGTTGTATCAACTACTGTATATCAATGATATTATTCATTTTCTTCCACTATGTTGTTATACTTTATGTGTTATAAGCTCCGGCGAACCAGATTCGGCGTTTGAATCTAAGGCATTCGAGTACAAGTGAAGTACGGGTGCCGATTTTCGAAGGTTGAGTCAGGGTCATTTCAATTGGCATCTATGCTAAAGGTTGAAACTTTAGCTCATGAGTATAACACATTAGGTAACTCATTAGAGATAGGGTGAAGTATACCCTAGAATGGGTATCCCTAAGATATCCGCTCATGTGCCTCAGAATACTTACTATTCACTGATAGTAAGTATGAGTGCAAGTAGAGGACGAGATAGGGGACAGGGGAATATGACTACAAATGGTCAATACTCTGCAATAGCGGAAACAATTTTCTATCAATCTCTTTGATCATCATTTACTTCTAATTCTTTAATTGCTTTATGGCAACTGCAAGGAGAAGCTTCGGTATGGTGATGGCCCTGCTGATCGTTATAGATAAGTTCTTATCTCGTATTCTCGTTATCGGTTTTTCGTTTTAACTTTAATAAATTTGAAAATTTATTTAAAATAAATTGGTTAATAAAATATAATGTTGATTTTCATCAATAAAACGATTTGGGTTAAAACCCAAATTTGAAATTCTGTTGTAATTTCTTGTGTGGATCGAAGTCCGAAGAGGGACAAGTTGGTATATACTTTGGGATATTCGAACCTGGATTGAGTATCCATTGTTTGTTCTGTTGGGCCCAGATATATTCTACGAATGATTAGTTATCCCTTCGAACTAATCAATGCCCTTGCATATTTCATAGACCGGATGACCCGAGTATCTTGTAACATATTAAATGAGTTTGTTCTCATATTAATGGTATTCTGATTTGGTAAGCCAAATGCAGAATATATATTCAGTTTGACCTGGAAAACTGTTTCTCTATCTTTGTGTGTCTATCTGTTCTTTGTTGTCTCTCTAGCAAATTTCGGGGACGAAATTTTCTTAAGGGGGGGATCTGTAACGATTCCGATTTTGAATCAAATTTAAATTGGTAATTAAAATAAATTTTTGAATAAAATTGTGAGTTAAATTGGATTTTTCAAATTTAATAAGATGTTGTTTGTTTGGGTATTGATTTTGAACTTAATGGAGCTTTGAAATTATAAATTAATATCTTATAAATAAATAAAAAATTGGATTTGAAAACTATATAATTTTATACTAATAGAAATTTATTATCTAATATACATATGTGTGTTTATTTATATGTATATAAATTTATTTTGAATTTCATTTTGAATTTAAAATCTAAAATAAATATTGTAGAAAATAAATTGAATTTAATTTGGGGAATTCAATTGTAAATATTTACAAATAAATTGGGTTTGGATTTATTTGTGAATTTATTTAAGAAATAATTTGAATATTGGAAATAAAAATTGGATTTAGAATTCTACATTTTAAAGAAACAAATATATATATATATATATATATATATATATATATATAAATATATGATTATTTATTAGTAATGAATAATTTGATTCTAAATCTTTTTTCTTCGAAAAAATTGTGTAAGATATAACTAATATAAAATGTATGGATGTCAAGGTAAGATTGATTTGAAAATATAAAAGTGAGATTTAACTCAAGGTTTAAATTTTATTTTCTTTTAAAACGAATAAAAACAGATTGTATGTTTAAAACATATGTAAATATAAAAAATTAAGTAATTTATAAAAGAAAGGGTTTAAAATATAAATTAAATAAAAGTTTAATAAAGGACTTAAACAAAATTTAACCAAAAATGACATTTGTAAATTAATAATCTCATTCATGTTACAAGTGTTCATTTACCTTAACAAGTTTCATTTTTTATAATATTCTTATCATCTTTGAATTTAATTAATAAGGAGAAAATTATCATACTCTTTTCAATTTTATTTCAAGCATTCGAAACAAAAGAAAAACCTCAAATCTGAAAAGAAGATAAAAAAACAAAGTATAGTTTAAAATCAAAAATAGAATCAAGTTGAATCAAAATAGATTCAAAAATCAAGCAAGCAAAAGCTTGGAAGCTTTTAAGTTGAAACAAAGCAAACCAAGTAAAAAGAAAACATATCAGAAAATTCAAAGCCTGTATTCAAGCAAATCTGAGAAATCATCTCTTTAGCTTTCAAAGAATTCAAGAGAAGCCAGTAAAGCATCTCAAACTAACGCCTAGAAACAGAAAAAAAGATAAGCAAACAAACCTCTTCGAATTTTAGAACCTGGAAGAAAGCTTAAAGAAAAAACATCTTCCAGTTTTGAATCAATGGCAGTTCAAAGGAGCAAATCAAATTCAATATTAACTCAAAGAAAAATGGAAAACAAATATAATCCAGCAAACTCCAAACTGGAAGCTTTAAAACAAATCAATCATGCAAATTCCTGGCCTAAAAATCTTTCTCTGCTCTTCTCTATCTTCAATTAAAGGTGAGCAAACTCTTATTTTTAAGCTTAAGCTATTTGATATCTTAATGCATGTAAACATCCTTGAGATTTGATAAAGTATCTGCCTGTATATATATAGATATGTATGTGTATATGTCTGTGTGTATGTATGTTTACACATCTCTGTTGGATTAAAGGCTTTCAAACCCTGTTTCAAAATCAAAATATCCTCTCAAATCCTTTTTAGGATTTAGGATCCATATGGAGCTTTTTTGTTTGATCAAGAATTAGATCTTAAAAATGTTTTTAAGAAGAATACAATTGAGTTTGACTGAAAATATTAATATATACAGTGAAATTATCAAAAACATGATTAAATCGAATGAAATAATTGTTTGATTCACTTATACAGTTCATTTTGTATTTGAAAATCATGATTTTTAAAATTAAAATCGGAATTTTTAATAAAGAAACGAGCGAGGAATTCAAAGTTGAACTGAATTGCCTTTTTCACCAAATTCTGGTGATCAACGAAGCATTGAGCCTTGAAGTTGATGTCATAGCTCGTTGGGGGGTTAGAGAATTTGGGAAGAATGTCCGATGAAATTCCAGGCAAATGTGGATAGCGTACGATATAGATTTAGTGTTTAAGGGTTCAGTGGGCCGACGTAGTTTGGATAGTAATTTCACCGTCGATGCTGATAAATATGTGATCGGACTGGGGGGAACGTTGCAAGGGTCGTCGAATCATCTCTGGACGCAGTGGCATGGTTTCGGGCAAACGGCGGTGATCAGGCGAAGCGTTTTTCGCTAATGATGGTAGTTCCATTTTTTGGTCAAGAAAGCTTGATGTCGATCTATGGTGTGATTGGGCGATCTGGGTGCTTGCCTGAGGAGGGGTGGTCAGCGGCGACATGCTGGAAGTCTCAGCGATGATCAGATCGTCGTTGATCGATCATACATGTGCACCATGCACTTATGTATCACATTGGGATTATGGGTTGGAGAAGAAGCAAATGTATCGGGTTGGTATCGGGGATTTTATCGTGTGGTCTCGAAGGAGTAATGCAAGGAGGGAAACTCGGGGGTTAGCTCGAGAGTTTGAATGTGTTGGCCCGGGTTTTAAAAGTATAACAGATCTTAAACTTAAGGTAATTGGTACTAAGTTTAAAGGTGCAAAATTTTAAATTGTTATATGTCTTTGAATTGTTTAAAAATTTAATTAAGTAAATGATTAAAGGACTTTTGTTTTAATCCTTAATTTAACTTATAGGTTTAAGTTAAGTGCAATTAATTACAAGATTATGAAACAAGGCTTAAATGATAGTTCGAGCAATTAATTAAGATAAGATGTTTTATCTTTTAATCAATTATGATCTTAAGTAATTGGTAATTTATTAATTGAAGAAAGTAATTACGGATAACTAAATAAAAGAATAATTAGATAATTAAGGGTTAATTATTTAATGATTAAAGATTGATTTACTTATTAATTAAGGTTAATTTATAATTTAAAGTTAATTAATTTATTTTTAGTGGTTAATTTATTATGTAATTAACTTAGGGTTAATTAAATTATTGTAATTTATTAAGGATAATCAATCTAATGGTAATTAATTAAGGGTTAACTAATTAAGATAACTAATTCAAGATAATTAATTTAAGAATAATTGAATAATTAAAAGTTAATTATTTAATGATTAAAGGTTAATTAATTATTACTAAAGGTTAATTAATAAATGATTAAAGGAAAATTAAATAAAATGGTTTGTAATTAATTAATGTTAATTAACCGGGATTAGCAGTTTATTCATAAGTAATTAATCCGATTTAAATTAATCAGATAATTAATTGATTTTACTTATGGATGTTTGGATTTTATTGAACGTTGAATTATTTGGTATCCATGATGTGAGATGCTCTGTTTTGATTTGAGCTATGATGAATGTAACATATTTATCTATGATGAAAGTAATTTATTTATCTGTAATAAATTTATATTATTTGTGAGTCTGTGAATGAAGATAAGCGTTATAAGATTATACCGCTTATCGATATTGATATGTTTGAATCTTTGATGATTGATGATGTTGCACTATTATGTAAAACCCTTGGACTAAACTATACACACACAAATATGGATTTCATGAGGAAATGAGTTAAGTCATAGATTTTTGAATTAATTTTAAAGTTGAATTTTGAATCCAAATGATTTTGGAAATGGAATTGGATTAAATATGAAAAACTTTTGAAAAGGAGTTTGAAGATTAAAGTTATTTTGAATAACTTGATAAAGTTTTGAAATTTAAATAATTTGATTTGAATTTAAATTCAAGATTTGAAATTGAATTCTATATTTGGAAAATTATGGTTTAAAAAGGTTATACAAGTTATAAATGTGTTTATATAAGTTTAAGCCATTTTAAAAAGTATTATTTAGAGAATTTGAATTTACCCTAAGTTTGAAGGCTTTAACTTGAGCAAATATAATCAGGTTTTTCCGAAACGAAAACTATTTGTATTCAAATAAAAGTAGCTTTCATATAAAGAAGGATTTCCAATTTGTGTTGAAAGATTTCAAGTTTGAAATGGAATTGAAATAATTTTGAAAGCTATAAATGAATCTTTGTGAAAGACAGTTGAACCTTGTTTTGAAATTTAAAAGGATCTTAAAGGTATATCTTTTGTATAAAAGATTTGAAATGGAATTGTTTCGAAAGCTGTAAAGGAATCTTTGTGAAATATTTGATGAACTTTGTTTTCAAACAAAAGAGGGTCTCAAATATAGAACTTTTGTTTAAATACTGTGAATTAATCTTTGTGAAAGATTAGTGAACTGTGTGAAATGAATATTTTTGTTTAAAGATTTGAAAATGGTAATTTGTTTAAAACATTTGAATGAAGTTTTTGGGTTTTAAGTTGTGACTTAACTGAGATCCCATTATCCATATGTTTTAAAACATTGCGCTTACTATTCGGTTTAACCGGGAGAGGAGCTTGTGTCATATAACCCATTTCGAATAGTAATAAGACAAAATGGATAGCATTTGAAGACCGAGTGTCTTCGAGAACGATAGGATAACCTGTCGAACGACTCTGCACTAAGTTGCCCCAGTTTAGAGATCTCTATATGTGATGGAGAGTCCAATCGGGATTAAGGATGCCCGAAATTGCAAGGGCTTCTTTATGAAGTGCCTTCGGTTCTGTTCGAACCCGGAATATACTTGTATGGATGTGTGTGTGACATTACCCTTTGAGATGTAAAACCGGTTTCTATCAAATGCATTTTTGTTTGGTGGCAGAGAATTTATTCTCTTAGCCTAACACCCTTCTCTGAGACGTACGAGCTCAGAGGTTATGTAGTTGATGGTTACTAGTGATACATTTCCAATTTGGTAATGTGGCATACGAAGTGCTGTTGATCATTTGTTAATCAAAGCATGGCTTTGTGAAAAAGTGTAGCTTTGCGGACAAGACTTCGTCGAGCCTCACAACCGTGTTATAGTCGAAATAGGAATCGTGGCAGCAAGGTTATTTAGGGGTAGCGCCCCTTGAGGGTATATCCATTTCCTTCTGGATTATAAGTGGTGTCATGGTATGAGCCTAGATACTTAACTTTGTGGTTACTGCAAACTTATTGCTTTGTGGTTGTTAGCTGAGAGGTACCTCGGATAAAGGTTGGTAATGACCGGGGGATGGCATGCTCGTGTCAGTAGTTACATAGTTGCAGAGGTAACCCGACCTTGTTTTGGGAGAGATCCGGTTAGGTTCTCGGGGACGTCCCTCCAGAGGTGTTCCTTTTTGTGTGGGAAGCTACTTTGCCTAACCATTATTGGAAACCCAATCATTTAATACGTGCCTTGTATGGTTTTAGTTGTAGAACCTGTCATTTAACATGGTAGCTATGGTAGGCATACTATAATGGTACCTATGCTGGCTAAGGTTAATATTATACTTGCAAATATTTTATGCACTATGCACTTATAATAATATCAAAAAAATTCATGTATCAAGCATTTTTGACTGTATAAGGAGAAATCTCCTCCAAGTTTGTGCTTGCACTGTGTGTGGTGGGAGGCCTTATGGCAGTTTCATTTTTCAAAAGCATAGCGTATTTCTTCTACTTCTTCTGTTTTTTTTAAAAGATAAAACTGTTTTTGTTTGCTCATACCAATCCCATTACTGACCTAGAGTCCATTGTTCCCTTCCTAAACTCTAGGTGCCCACAATTTTCCACACGAGCAGTCTAGAGTTGGGATTTTCAGATAATCAGATAATAGATGTAGCTTTGGAAATCATTGAAGTCTTTTGGTCTTTGAAGCCGTTTGGATTTTGGAAATCGCTTTGTGGGTCGAATTTGCTTAGTTCGGCATTGATGGTGATTCGAGCTTCTTGGATTGGAGTTTTGGGATTTGGTATTAAAGACATTGTCTCTCCGTTGCTGAAATTTTGTGCTTTGTTGTTGATTCTTTCCGCTGTTGTATTCTAGCTCTGATATATGCTTTGATATTCATTGTATCTTTATTGTATCAACTATTGTATATCAATGATATTATTCATTTTCTTCCCCTATGTTATTATACTTAATATGTTATAAGCTCCGGTGTACTAGATTCGACGTTTGAATCTACGGCATTCGAGTACAAGTGAAGTACGGGTGTCGATTTTCGAAGGTCGAGTCGAGGTCATTACAAAATTGGAGGCTATTGCATAAGAAACCTAATCCTATCGAATACAGCAGCATATTCAGTCAACTCCAACAATATCATTAGCCATACAACCACTGTTGGTGTCGTCGGTGATCCAATATTACGTTGGCAATAATGATGTCTTGTCATTAAAAGAATTCTGAATTTATACATCATGCCATATAGTAGAGTCAATACTCTTAATGGATTATTGAATACTAAGGAAATCATTTATCATAAAGGCCCATTTCTTTATTCCTCGGAAATCGACACTAATACATCCTCAATATTTCATGCCATAAATCCAAGTGTCAAAGAGGCGGTTCTTTAATGGTAAGAAAGAAAAACAGACAGAACAGAATCTTACTCAAATTGAATAACATGTGTTATTTCAATATAAAATCTTTACAGTAGAAAACCTTTTAAAGTACATATATCAGAGTCTAACCTAGATTTAACATGAACAGTTGTAATACTTGTCCTTACACTTGTTGAAAAACAAACAACACACAATGCAGCGGAAAATAGAATACATACATATATTGATAAAGATCTCCAGCTCTCCTCTAGAAACACCAAACTTCTTCAGCTAATCCTAAAATTACTCGGATCTAACCTAAGTATAGAATTACCTGGATCAATCTTGCAAACCAGCGTAAGAAACACGAACCTTAAATGACATTGTCATAGACCAGAGATTGGTGGCAAAAACTTTTTGAAAATAAAGAGTATCTCATAAGACCACACTGCACATAAACACAGACGGGTTTTAACTTATGATAACTAAAACATTTTTATCAAATTATTTGACATTATTTTTAATGACACTATTTGAAAATATTTTTCAAGTAAATATGTTCAAATAGCCGAAATTGTTACCATTATTAAAATTGTGGCATACTATGCTCTACAACTAAAATTGCAAGCTCATATTAGAGAATGGATTTCCAACAAATGACTAAGCAAGGGACTACTTTTCAGCGGTACATCTCTAGAGGAATGTATTGAGGCTCAACTGATGGTTCTCTACCAACGTAAGACTGGCCTACCTCTAACTAAATAGTATCAAATGTGTCATCACTCCGGTCGTTATTGACCCATCCGAGCATGCTTTAGCATACACTACATAATATAACACAAAAGTTATAGAGGGTAGAAATATATTTAGAAGGAGATGATCATACCCTAATAGTTGCGCACCACCTAGCCTTGTTGCATCTACCCTATTCAACCATTCCAGGTGTGAGGCTTAAGGTAATGATTACCTCTCGTGGAACATCAACTTTTCACTTTGAATGTCACATTATCATGCCACAATCACACAATTGATTTCTAAAACGTATAAATCCTGAGCTCGTACGTCTCAGCAAAGGGTGTTAAGCTAAAGAATTAGCCTTCTTTGCCACCAAAAAGAAGATACATTTATAGAAATCAATAAATGTGATTTTAAAATTCAATGTCAGACATTCATCCATACAAGTTATTCAAGAACAGGAAAAATCGAAGGCACTTCTACAACATCCTATCGAGAATTACCCCTAGAATTAGTAGCGATCAGTCCTTGCAAATAGAAGATTTCCATAATAGAGCTCTACTGCCACCTTAATATATGATATGGTAAATTTCACCGAGGGTCGAGTGGCAAGTAACCTTGCATTATGAAAATCTTCGTCTTCAAATATCTTCATCTTCAACATGTTTTATTTTGAAAGCATAAATTGGTTCAAAGTGGTTTTTGGATAGAAATTACTCAAACCTGATCCTGGTCTCTCCGAAATTCAATCATCGATAATAAATTGTGAATATGTGTATATAGGATTTGTTATGCCTCTTTTCATTTTAACTTTTTACCGATTAATCAAACTCCCTTTATCTTTGGAAATCTTCAAGTCATTTACTTACGAAAATTTAATTCCTACACTAATAAAAATTTCCTTTCCTGAAACATATCTTAACCGGCTCACAAACCATGTTATTTAAAACATCGTTTAGTGTAAACACAAGCCAGTTTATTGAGTAAAAGTTTAGAATAATCATACCCAGATTAATTTTCGTATTCAACTCGTACTATTCGTGGAATAACGATGAAATCACCTTTTAAATTCACACGGATAGTACAAATTTCCTCCTTGGAACTTAATAAAGATTTTGGCAAGAATATTGCTAATATTATAAAAATCTGGTTTAATTAAATCTTTTGAAAATTCCTTACTTTTGGAAATATTTAAATGAGATCTTTTTAGAGCATCTCGGGTTTCCTTTCAATCTGTTCCACCCATCACTGTAACACCCCTTACTTAGAGGCCCAAAACTAATGGCTACGAATGCTGTAGTCATCCACTGATATTAATTCTCGTTAACCAAATGCAATAATGTTAGATACATTGATATAACAAAAACACATGAATATGAAAAAAATATTATACTCATAAAACAACTTTATCATTCCACTTCACATCATGTTTCAAATTCATTACATAATTCCAATTTCGTATACTATATAATTATTACAAAATATGCCAAGAGCGATATGAAGATGCCCTTTGGATGATTGGAGTCTAAACATAGGCAATTAAACAAATTTTTCATTACAACCAAAATACAACAGAATCAAATAGAAAGAACTTCTAATAGCTAACTTGCCTTCTGCACATCTCTAGATGCTTATTCGTCTAAAGGAGAACCTAAAAACCTTGACTCTTAAACTACTCAAAATTAATTGAGCACTTGAGATTTTAAGGGGAAAACATAAACTTTGAGTCAGACAAAAGGTCTGGTATGAATAATAACCTACCATCTCAAATCATTTAGAAATCAAGCGAGACCATGCCGCTTGGCGGAACGGGCTTTCCCCCCACCAGTATCTTAACTCAATTTATAATAATCATATATTGTGCACCTACATCTACAATGGTTAAAACATAACATAATAAAAGGTACTATGATGATATGAGAAAATGCAATGTGCATTGATTTCTCATCCCCTTTTATTCAATTATCTGTCTCTATTTATATTTTCTAGGGTCACCATTAACCTATTAGTTTTCAAGGGCTGACTAATAACCTGCTAATTCTTTATGGAATTCCTATCCACTTTCATAGTTTTCCTGGGGTCACTATGAACTTATTGGTTCATATCAATACCGTTATCCAATCATAGTTTTTATTGGACCTCTATGAACCTATTGGTATCTACCAATAACTTTCTCCAATCATAGTTTTCATGGGTTTTCTATGAACCTATTGGGTTCTCCAGTAACTTCTTTCATATCATAGTTTTCATGGGTTTACTATGAACCTATTGGATTCCCCAATAACTTATCCGGACATAGTTTTCATGAGATCACTAAGAACCAATTGGCACCTGTCAATAACAATTTTCATGCATAGTTTTCATGGGCTTACTATGAATCTGTCTAAGTCAATAATTCTTTGATCAGTCTGTGGGCACCCCACATTCTAGTCTACCTGACCTTCAGGATGCAATTCTACTCACACAGGAGTTAATTCAATATATATTCACTACGGAGTTAACCTAGTTCGTTATTATGCCCTTAACACCCCCAAAATGCAGTTATGGGTTTGATTATAAAGTGAATATGTTTACGGACGAAGCACACGTGGTAACTAATCATAACATAATAATACAAACATCTATGGTTTAATTTCCTTGTAATCATTTTTCAAATGAAATATGGTAAACTCCTTTAGCCTATTATCTTTAGCAAGGATAGCTTCTTCAATAATACCAAAGTTAAATGCCATTTCAAAACTCCTTCATATAGCTATGCGTTAACTTTTTAAAAATGAGATGGGGTATTTGTTTGAAAACTAAGGCTTTCGAACCCTTAGCCCTTCTCTTTCGAAACCATAAAAACATACCCTTCAAAAGTGATCAAACCTTCCTTTCAAAACACTTAAAGATATTCCTTTCGAAACACTCAAATCATTCCTTTCGAAAGCATTGAAAGCTTCCTTTCGAAACCATTAATGGTTTACATTTCGAAACGCTTAAAGCTTATCTTTCGAAGGCACCTAGTTCAAGTAAAACTAAAGGAAGCGTAGCTCCGAAATCATTTAAGAGTATCTCTTTCAAAATTATTAGGTTTAACATTAAATATAACATCTGGGTTAAAGAAAATAAAATTGAAAGTAACCCTTTCGAAAGCATTGATCTTCAAATAAAAGAATTGGGGAAAATGATAATTTCGAAACCTCCCTTACGAAAGCATTGATAAAAGCGGCTACAAGAATCCTTTCGAAAGCATTAGGAAGACGACTTCAAATTTTACAACAGCGAAGGCTTCCCTTTCAAAAGCATTGATTTAAAATTATAAAGTAAACAACCTTTACATAATTTGAAAGGCATGAATGCGGTAGCTGGGTTTCGAATAGGTTCACCAACAGCAACCCATTCGAAAGCTCTTTTTAAAACTAAATATGTGGCAATTCTTTCGAAAGCTCCTTTTAACGCAAAGGCAAATGGTAATCCATTCGAAAGCTATTTAAAAGTAAGTTCAACATCTTCGAAAGCATCTTTTAAAAGAAATGGCAAGTAATACATTCAAAAGCTCACAAAATAACCTTTACCCCTTCAAAAGCTTGGTTTTGACACTGTCTCTTTTGCCTTTCTCCAATCCACTAGTATCAATGGCTTGATACCATGTGTAATGATTTCGAATGAATTCATTAGCAGAAGTATGGTGATGAAAGGTACCAATTAGAAGAGGCAAAGTTGTAAATTACATCAAAACAGATTTTTATACCTTACAAAGTATCATCTTTTCATCTAACTTGCCAATTTGTCAAAATATAATTGGTTATCATTTCTTTACTAAAAATCTTTTCCTAAAAAGGCCGCCGAGTTCAATAGTTTATAGTTGAATTAAGAAATAAGCCATCTTTGTCA
The DNA here is from genome assembly GCA_030765085.1 of Allium cepa. Taxonomy (NCBI): domain Eukaryota; kingdom Viridiplantae; phylum Streptophyta; class Magnoliopsida; order Asparagales; family Amaryllidaceae; genus Allium; species Allium cepa. The sequence goes on from CM060945.1 coordinate 723,964,500, forward strand.
TAAAACATTTAAGCATATAAGTCCTCCAAATTAAATAATTTAATAACCATATTAAACACTTAGGAAAAATCTCAATACTCATTATAATTCACTTTTAATATATTTTCTAATATATGAAAATTTCTGACTTGAAATCCTTTATATAATTGTTGTAACTAATTTTAAACCCTATTTATCTATTTCTTCCATTCAAAATTAATAATTAATTATCCATAGCTTGGATTATTATTAAAATATAAACCCATCTTCAAAATAATGTTTATATGACATATTCAGTCCCTATGGCATTCGAAATCCATTTTACATGATTTTAACCTTAAAATTGAATTATACCTTCACACACAAAATAATTATTTAAATCGAACATGGCATATAATCAAAGCATATCATCATTCAATCCACCCAAATAGTTTAAAAAACTTAAATTGAAAATTAAAATTTTCAAATAAATATATATGAGGTGTTTTAGATTACTATTCAACTTGTTTGGTTAAGGAACTTGAGATTTGTTCTTGCTTTATTCTTCTTTGCTTTAATCCTTAGCTTCTAATCAACTTTGATGCCCTTTTTCCCTAGGTTTATAGACAGCCTTGATCTCCTTTTATTTATGTTTTAGTTTTATGGATGTATGAATGAAAAATGAGATAATGGTTTAAGGGTTAAGGTGCATGGCCATTTCCCATATCCCTTTCCATACTTAACTTATTTTTCATCTTATAAATCATTCTTATGAATTTACTTATGAGCCATTTTATAGATCCATTTAATTAAGGCACGACTCTAATTAGTTCTCAAATCTAAATCCCTTTATCATTCTAGTCTCTACATTATTCTATTTAATTTAACTAATAAAATCTCTAATAATATTATTTAAACTTGGGATGTTACACTCACCTAGAAAGAGAAAATGGAGGACAGGTAAGTTTAGGACGCTGGTTGCTTCATCCCTAACCTTAGCTACACACCTTGTTTTACCTTTCTAGATCTTCCAGGCGGGACAAATGTACTAGTTGTTTCCGCATACTCAGTTTATTAATAATTTTTAAGGGAAATTCCAATTATTGTTTGAGTGTTATAAACAATTTTTCTTAACCATTTATTTAAGCTCTTATTAAAACTCGTGTAGAAAAGTGTCGGGGATGGTGCATTACAAATTTATTTGATTAAAACAACTTTTCTATCATTTGGAAATTCATATTTATAACTGAAATCTCTTTTAAAACATTTTAACATATTTTTCAAATTTGTTTCATATTTTTAAACATTTAAAAATATTCATTTTAAAGAATTTTAGACTTTGGTCACTTTGCAGAAAAACGCAACTTTCCTGAAAATTTTATTTGGTCATATCTTAAAATTTACAAGATGAAATCTTGGTTTTTGTTTTCCATTTGAAAACTATGGTTATAAGGATCCAAAAAATTCTTATTAAATAATTCTTACTGCATTTCTATTCGTACGTTTATTTAACATTTTCGGCGCGAAAACATGAACAACGGTTATGCGACGCGCCTTATTTTGACTTCTTTTTCACTATTTTCTAGAACGTCTACAAATTGAGTTTTATTATTTATAAAACATTAATAAGCCGTTTTAAATTAATATTTTACTAATTTATTTATTAAAAACCAACTTCCACTTTATTTCCAAATATTTTATATCATATTACTTTGATATTCAATTTTCTATTTGTTAAACTTTTTTTAAACCGCAAGCTACTTAGTTTTGAAACTTTAATTCTTTAGAATTCTTTAACATTAAAATCGCAGAACACTAACTTCCCTTCTTAAAAAATTTCAAAACTTTATCTTTATCTTCTCATTTTCAAATCAAATTTCTATCTTTTTCACAACGAATTCTTTTCTATAGTAGATATGAAGTGAGACTTAACTATATTTAGTATACCATGTATGATTTTTAAACAAACATGGTCTTACATCAACTATAATTAATTATGACTAATAATTTAGTCATAACTAACTTTAATTATGGTGTTGATATTATCAATCACAAATTCATCCATATTACCAAATTCATTCAAGCATCCATATTACAACTAAATGGTGTTAAATCAACAAAATATCATAGGGCTTAATCATGGTTATCATAGCAACAAGCAAGAATAGAATTTAAAATAAAGGAGCTCACTTTTATTTAACATGTTTAACTATATATATATATATATATATATATATATATATATATATATATATATATATAACTTTTTACTTCTTAAGCAACCATCAAACACCATTAGTTAACCATCCAAACATAATAACTACTTTAAATATTCATGTTAACCATTTTATAATTAATTTCAAATTACAAGAAGAATGTATTTAATCGAGTTCTCACTATTAACCAAATTGTTTTACTTTCTACCAACATTCGTTATAACAACACTTCATTATCATTTTTAACTTCAACCAGACATCACCAAAAACCATCCTTTCTTCCTCTTAAACTACATACCTATGACCTCCTTTCCCTTCTTTACTCATGGCCACATTCCTCCTTGCTTGATCTCGACCATAACCATCCTCCACCTTCCCCTAGGTTTGGCCTCCTCCCACTCCATTCCTTCCTCCATCGTTCTTCAAATTTATTGGTGCTAAACCATGTTTGTCTAATATGTTTTTAATAGTTGGTAGAGTTCAGAGTTTGTCTGATATGTTTTTAAGAAAATTAGTAAGGAGATTAGACAGAAGTAGAAGCCATTAGAGAAGTTTTAACAACCCGCATATTTAACGATTTTATATTTAAATGTTTAATTTAAATATAGCGTCGTTAGTCGGATTTTGGTCCGAAATGTTACTTTTTGCAAATGGCCGAATTGGGTCTCGAAACCACCTCCATTGATTCCAAAATGGCGTTTGCGATCTTTTTTAGTATAAGATTTGATATATTTGGAGTAAGTCGAATTTTGCTATTTGTTAAGTGGGCTTTTGGGTTTGGGTTTCACCCAAACTGTTCTATAAACCAACTCAGCCCTTCTCTCCTTCCATTCACTTATTCATTTCATTAAACTTAAGCTAAAAACTGATAATGGTGGAAGAGAATGGGAATTAGAAACTCCTAGCCCTAGTTTACTTGCAAATCCAAATTCTTGCTCCAAAATCATAGAGAAGATATTGGTAAGTCTTTCTTCTTCTTCTCCAACTCTTTCTCCTTCAATTTCAGAAAGTTTTCCTAAACCTAATTTAGGAAAATACTTGTTTGTTCTTAGATTGAAGCTTGTTGGGTTGTAGTAGTGATTAGTTGGTCTTCTCCCTGTGATTTAGCTCCTCCATCTTCTTTGTTTGTGAGATTAAAAGGTGAGTTTCTAACTCACATCTATTTCTTTTGATATCATTGATGTTAGGAATGAATTCCTAATATATGTTCATGTTCAATTGCCTTCGAATTGGATTGTTTTGGTGAAATTACCAAACATTGGATTTTGAAGCCAAATCTATGAAAAACCTTATATGGTTGATGTTTATGTTGTTTGGAGTGTTTGGGTGTGTTGTTAAGGTCGGGTAGTCGTTTGACGTAAGCCCATAATCAACACGCATCCGATCGCTTTCGATTTGCTTGGCCATAGTTGGCCTAGGTTCAGGAATTGCCTGGCCATCTGGTTTCAGACGTCTGAAATGCCCATTTCAGACGTCTGAATGTTGTCCTTGGAAGAAATTTACTTCCAGATTCAGACGTCTGAATTTTATATCCCAGACGTCTGAATTGGTTAAATTTCGACCAGAAAGGAAATAGGCAAAATATTGCCTATTTCAGACGTCTGGATGGTTGGATTCAGACGTCTGAATTCTGTTGGGAAAAACCAATTGATTTCCAGATTCAGACGTCTGAATCCATTCTTTCAGACGTCTGAATATGCTGTTTTTGGCCAATGTGCCTTCTCGTTTAATTTTCCAAATTTGATCGATGCAATTTGATTCCAATTAGTTGTTTATGCATATTTGACCTTGATAATTTCTTTTTGAATTCATTCACGGGTTTTTATAAATTACTTCTTCAAATTGTACTAAAAGTTCGCTTCTCCGATTTATAAATTCTATTTAAACCACACGTACAATTTCGCACTTCGAGCGAAGTGGAAGGGTGATTAAATGGTTGGGCAAAACACGGACCATGAATCTGTGCGTTTATCCTTCCGATTAATTCCCGACCTATTCAATTGATCGTTTTAACCTTCGTGTTTGGTTTACCGATGATATGAGGTGAACTTTGTACTGCTTTGAGTGTGAAAGTGGCTGACGGATAGTAAACCGTTTAGTGCGAACGAGTGGTTATGGGACATACGTTAACACTTTTCGGATTCCTTTTCGAGAGTTGTGACACATTCCGCCAGTTAGTGGTGTCCAGTACTGGGTCTCTGACCTTCACCACTACGGTTTGTTGCCTTCGGGTATGTGCCTTCGGGTTTGTGCCTTCGGGTTTGTTGCCCTTTAGTATCGCTTTCGATGTTGGTCGTTATGAGCCGCATGGGTGATATTGGGTTGCCCTTTAGTATCGCTTCCGATGTTGGTCGTTATGAGCCGCATGGGTGATATTGGGTTTGGAGTCTTCGGGCTCATGGATCCTTGTTTGTACAGTACTGAGCTCGAGCAATTTTATGATGTTTCATTCATATGTATATTCCCTTGGTATCGCCCTTCGGTGTTGGTCATTATGAGCCGCATGATGCGTAGCGTTTACCTTGTGGAACTTGTATACCTTATTGGTATTTGTTATTGCCTTTTGGCTTGTTTTGTGATATTTGTATCCTTTGTTTCTATATGTTGCCGATGATATGAGGCTTGTCATCATATGACTCATCTTTTGTTGATGATTGTGTTATCTCTTTTAGAGATATTTGTTATGCTTTGTAACCTTGCAGGTTTATTGTGTTCAGTTTATCTAACTGATTTGTTTAGCTAGACTGACCTGTGTATTTTATACTCGGGTCAGACCGAGATGTTTCAGGTTAGGTGCTTTTGGACTTAGCCTATTTTGCTTCCGCATGGACTATTCGCTAGATTCATTTTGTTATAGCGTCTTTTGTGGTCCTTATCTGTTGTAACTCTGACATGTATTCTTTTGACTCGCCTGTATATGGTGGTTTGCTATACCACTTGATATGTATTATTTTATAATTCTGTTATGTATCTGTATATGTGTATATGATTATTTACTGTTCTGTAATGTATATTACATTTGAGTTATTATATTCTGTTCTGATAGATCCAACCACCTATGGTTTTGTTTTAAGTATTCATTGAGTATGTCGACCTGCTTGGTATGTTTATTGTCGGTGTATTCAATAGATAGTTAGAGCAAGGCTATAGATGGTCGCTCCTAACCAGCCTTATTCTCCGTGTTAGTTGACGACATTACCTTGTAGTGTCCTTGGCTAGCGTGGGTATAGAAGTGGGGCATCACAGCGTGGTATCAGAGCTAAGTTCAGAACAAAGTATGATAAACACAGAATAGATGCACATATTATGGTACATCAAAGTGTATAAGTGATGCAAATCTTTGAATCATTGTGTCTCTTTATTCTATCCAGGTTAGATAGAGTTTGGGAATACGTCTAGGAATGCATTTTATTCCGTAGTATTCTGTATTGCAATATCTACCTTGTGAATAATCTTGTTCTTATGTTACCTTCAGAGTATGTCTGGAAGAGGCAGAGGTCGACGTTCGGATGCTGGGCAATCTAGTGGCTCACATCCGGATGGCGTTTATATGTCTGCCGATCAGTTTTTGGAGTTGTTTAGGAGCACTCAGCCTCCCGTTCCTCCTCGAGTGTCTCCACCTCGCAAGTCTGCCTTTGCACGTCAGTGTAGTGATTTTTCTCATCTTGGAGGAAAGCCGTTTAAGGGCTCTGAGTCCGTTCTTGAAGTCCAAGCTTGGCTTCGCACGTGCGAGCGTATCTTCTCTCGCATGGATCTTTCTGACCATGATAGAGTTCTTGTGACTTCTAGTTTGTTACAAGAGCGTGCTCTTGATTGGTATGAGCTTCTTGTAGCCGAGATTGATGAGTCTACTCTTTCTTGGACTCAGTTTCAGGAACGATTTGAACTCAAGTTCGTTCCTGAATCTGAAAAAGTTTTACTGACCCGTCGCTTCCTTGAGTTGAAGCAAGGGAAATCTTCTGTTTCTGAGTATGTCGCATCATTCGAGGCTTTATCTCAGTATGGTTTTGAATTCATCAGCACTTCTTATAAGAAGAATTTGAAGTTTGTTTCTGGTCTTAAGAAATATCTTAAGAAGTCTTTGTTGCTCCAGCTTAAACTTTCTTTTGAGGAGTTGGTTGATTCAGCACTTCATCTCGAGACCGTCGAGAAGGAGTGTGATAGTGATGTTGATGTTGAGGTTTCCAAGAACCCCGACAAAAGGCCGTTTCCAATTCAGAAGAAGCCTTTTCCTTCTAAGAAGAAGAAGACCGGTGGTCCTAGCTCTCAGCCTCAGTCTTCCGGAACACCTTTCGTTCGAAAGTGTTTCAATTGTGGTTCTCTGGATCATATTATTCGAGCTTGTCCTAAGCCTCTCTTCTGCCGTTATTGCAAGAAGGAAGGTCATCATGTTTCAGCTTGCCCTACTGTTCCGGCTGGTGCCAAGTCTAGCAATCCTTATGCTACCAAGGCTTCAAAAGGTCCTTCTCAACCCAAAGGTACATCTTCATCTATTTTGGAAGGTTCTATTTTATTTTATGACCATAGTATTCGAGTTCTTTTCGATACGGGTGCATCACATGCTTTCGCATCGAAAAAGCTCGTTGATGATTTATCTTTGGATGTTTCTTGTTTGGTTACTTCTTTAAGGATTGCGAATCCAATTGGGGGATCCGCGACCCTTAGTTTTCTTTGTGATGATGTTGAGATTGTTTTATGTGACATTTCTTTCCGTGCGAATCTGCACGTTATTTCTTGTCTGGGATTCGATATGATTTTGGGTATGGACTGGCTAGTGAGATATGATGCCAGGATTATTTGCTCGGAGAGGATTGTATATCTTCGACATCCGGATTTGCTTACTCAGCTATCTCTTATTCTTCGAGATGTGGATAATTCCGATATGGCTTTGTATTTTCTTGATTCTCGAGATGATGATGATATATCTCGTATTCCTATTGCTTGTGACTTTTCTGATGTTTTTGAGCCTGTATCGGGTTTGCCACCCAAACGGGCAATTGAGTTCCGCATTGATCTCATTCCAGGCGCGCAGCCAGTTAGTCGTCCTCCTACGAGGATGTCTACAAAGGAAAATGAGGAGCTCAAGAAGCAGCTTTTGGAGCTCGAATCCAAGCAGTTGATTCAATCCAGTTTTTCTTCGTGGGGATCTGCGGTCGTCTTCGTGAAGAAGTCTGATGGAACTCTTAGGCTTTGCATTAATTATCGCAAGCTTAACGAGTTAACCATCAGAAATAGGTATCCATTGCCTAGGATCGATGACATGTTCGATCAATTGAGTGGTGCTAAGGTCTTTTCTCAACTCGACCTTGCCACGGGTTTTCATCAATTACGAGTCGCGGAGGATAGCATACCTCTTACAGCTTTCCGCACTCGATATGGTTCTTTTGAGTGGCTCGTTATGCCGTTCGGTTTGACGAACGCTCCTGCTTTCTTTGTCGATCTCATGAATCGGGTATTCCGGGAATATCTCGATAAGTTCGTGCTTGTCTTCATTGATGATATCCTTATTTATTCTAAGTCTGAAGCTGAGCATGCTAATCACTTGAGAATTGTCTTGAGTACCCTCCGTCGTCATCAGCTTAGAGCCAAATTCTCCAAATGCCACTTTTGGGAGAATAAGGTTAAGTTCTTAGGCCATGTTGTATCTTCCGATGGCATTTCTGTCGATCCCTCAAAGATCGAAGCCATTCAGAATTGGAAGAGGCCCGAGAGTGTTCATGAGATTCGTAGTTTCCTTGGATTGGCGGGTTATTACCGTCGGTTCATTAAGGACTTTTCCCGTGTTGTGCTTCTCTCACTTGCCTTACTTGGAAAGGCATTCGTTTTGATTGGTCCGACAAGTGTGAAGCTTCCTTTTTGACATTGAAGGAACTTCTCACTAATGCTCCTATTCTTGTGGTTCCCAAAGGGAATCATGACCTTGTTGTCTACACCGATGCTTGTGGTAGTGGTCTCGGTGCTGTTCTTATGCAGAAGGATCGGCTAGTTGCTTATGCTTCTAGGCAACTGCGTCCGAATGAAGTTCGCTATGCCACTCATGATCTTGAGCTGGCCGCCATTGTCTTTGCCTTGAAGATTTGGCGACATTATTTGTTGGGCGAGCGCTTCATTCTCTATACCGATCATAAATCTTTGAAGTATTTGTTCACTCAGAAGAAACTCAATATGAGACAACAGCGTTGGCTCGAGTTTCTTGCTTCTTATGACTTTGATATCCAGTATACCCCTGGTAAGGGTAATCGTGTTGCTGATGCGCTTAGTCGCAAACATTCGGCTGTTATTTCTATGATACTTGCCGAATGGAATGTTCTAGAAACTCTATCTTTTTGTGAAATTCGTGATCGAGGTTCATCTTCTGATTCTCCTATTCTATTATTTAGTTTGGGAGCTCGACCTATTTTATTGGATCATATTGCCGATGGTCAGCGCCGTGATCCTAAGTTGTTGCATCTTATTCAGATTTGTGAGTCTGGATCTTGCGATGAGGTGTTGCAAGATTTCAGCATTGATTCTCATGGGTGTCTTCGTAAGAAGAACCGTCTTTTTGTGCCTTCTGATCTTGTACTTAGGCATGACATTCTTGATGATTGTCACCGTTCTAAGTATACCATTCATCCCGGTAGTAGCAAGATGTATGCCGATATGCGTCGTCTTTATTATTGGGAAGGCATGAAGCGCGATGTGGCGAGTTATGTGAGCAATTGCATAACTTGTCAGCGTATTAAAGCCGAGCATCAGCGTCCTTCGGGCCTTCTTTAGCCTCTTGAGATTCCATTGTGGAAATGGGATCAGATTTCTATGGATTTCATTGACGGCCTACCTCGTTCGAGATCTGCCATTCTACATTTGGGTTATTGTTGATCGCCTCACCAAGTCTGCTCATTTTGTCCCTATTAAGTCTAATAGGACTGCTTCGCATTTGGCTAAGTTGTATGTCAAGGAAATCGTGAGACTTCACGGTGTTCCTAGTTCTATTGTGAGTGATCGTGATCCTTTATTCCCGAGTCATTTTTGGAAGAGTCTTCAGCAAGCTTTGGGAACAAAGCTTAATTTTTCTACAGCCTATCATCCGCAGTCTGACGGACAGACTGAACGGGTGAATCGTATCTTGGAAGATCTTCTCCGTATTTGTATTTTTGATTTTGGTGGAAGTTGGGAGGATCATCTACCTCTTGTAGAGTTCTCCTACAACAATAGGTTTCAGTCTAGTATCGGTATGGCTCCTTTCGAAGCCTTATACGGAAGGCCATGTCGATCACCTTCTTGTTGGTTGGAATCTGGAGAGAAGCTTATTCTTGGTCCAGATTTTGTTCGTCATTCTTCTGAGAAGATTGATCTTATTCGGTTGAGAATGAAAGAGGCACAGAGTCGCCAGAAATCCTACGCGGACAACCGTAGGAAGCTTCTCGAGTTCTCGATCGACGATCTTGTTTTTATTCGTGTTTCTCCTTTGAAGGGGGTTATGCGTTTCAGTGTGATAGGGAAATTGGCTCCTCGCTTTATAGGACCATTTTCTATTACTAAACGTATTGGCCCTGTGGCTTATAGAGTTTCGCTTCCAGCTCATTTATCTGGCATTCATGACGTGTTTCACGTCTCGCAACTTCAGAAGTGTCTTCGGGAGTCGGATTCTATTATTACTTCTCCTGATTTGCAAGAGCTTGAGATCTCACCGGACTTATCTATTGTACAGCAACCTATTCGCATGCTTGACACGGAGGCGCGACACCTTCGGAACAAGGACGTACCGCTCGTTAAAGTTCAATGGTCCGCTAATCCCAATGACTGTACTTGGGAAACCAGAGGGTATATCGAGCGATCTTATCCGGGTATTCTATCTTTGCTTGTCGATGGTGAGATTATCTTTTCATTTTTTAACTTGTTTCCTTCTCTTTTGAATGTTGTATGTATGTAGTTGTTACAAATACCGTCTTTAGGAATTGCGGGGACGCAATTTTGTAAGGAGGGGAGATCTGTAACAACCCGCATATTTAACGATTTTATATTTAAATGTTTAATTTAAATATAGCGTCGTTAGTCGGATTTTGGTCTGAAATGTTACTTTTTGCAAATGGCCGAATTGGGTCTCGAAACCACCTCCATTGATTCCAAAATGGCGTTTGCGATCTTTTTGAGTATAAGATTTGATATATTTGGAGTAAGTCGAATTTTGCTATTTGTTAAGTGGGCTTTTGGGTTTGGGTTTCACCCAAACTGTTCTATAAACCAACTCAGCCCTTCTCTCCTTCCATTCACTTATTCATTTCATTAAACTTAAGCTAAAAACTGATAATGGTGGAAGAGAATGGGAATTAGAAACTCCTAGCCCTAGTTTACTTGCAAATCCAAATTCTTGCTCCAAAATCATAGAGAAGCTATTGGTAAGTCTCTCTTCTTCTTCTCCAACTCTTTCTCCTTCAATTTTAGAAAGTTTTCCTAAACCTAATTTAGGAAAATACTTGTTTGTTCTTAGATTGAAGCTTGTTGGGTTGTAGTAGTGATTAGTTGGTCTTCTCCTTGTGATTTAGCTCCTCCATCTTCTTTGTTTGTGAGATTAAAAGGTGAGTTTCTATCTCACATCTATTTCTTTTGATATCATTGATGTTAGGAATGAATTCCTAATATATGTTCATGTTCAATTGCCTTCGAATTGGATTGTTTTGGTGAAATTACCAAATATTGGATTTTGAAGCCAAATCTATGAAAAACCTTATATGGTTGATGTTTATGTTGTTCGGAGTGTTTGGGTGTGTTGTTAAGGTTAGGTAGTCGTTTGACGTAAGCCCATAATCAACACGCATCCGATCGCTTTCGATTTGCTTGGCCATAGTTGGCCTAGGTTCAGGAATTGCCTGGCCATCTGGTTTCAGACGTCTGAAATGCCCATTTCAGACGTCTGAATATTGTCCTTGGAAGAAATTTACTTCCAGATTCAGACGTCTGAATTTTATATCCCAGACGTCTGAATTGGTTAAATTTCGACCAGAAAGGAAATAGGCAAAATATTGCTTATTTCAGACGTCTGGATGGTTGGATTCAGACGTCTGAATTCTATTGGGAAAAACCAATTGATTTCCAGATTCAGACGTCTGAATCCATTCTTTCAGACGTCTGAATATGCTGTTTTTGGCCAATGTGCCTTGTTCGTTTAATTTTCCGAATTTGATCGATGCAATTTGATTGCAATTAGTTGTTTATGCATATTTGACCTTGATAATTTCTTTTTGAATTCATTCACGGGTTTTTATAAATTACTTCTTCAAATTGTATTAAAAGTTCGCTTCTCCGATTTATAAATTCTATTTAAACCACACGTACAATTTCGCACTTCGAGCGAAGTGGAAGGGTGATTAAATGGTTGGGCAAAACACGGACCATGAATCTGTGCGTTTATCTTTCCGATTAATTCCCGACCTATTCAATTGATCGTTTTAACCTTCGGGTTTGGTTTACCGATGATATGAGGTGAACTTTGTACTGCTTTGAGTGTGAAAGTGGCTGACGGATAGTAAACCGTTTAGTGCGAACGAGTGGTTATGGGACATACGTTAACACTTTTCGGATTCCTTTTCGAGAGTTGTGACACATTCCGCCAGTTAGTGGTGTCCAGTACTGGGTCTCTGACCTTCACCACTACGGTTTGTTGCCTTCGGGTATGTGCCTTCGGGTTTGTGCCTTCGGGTTTGTTGCCCTTTAGTATCGCTTCCGATGTTGGTCGTTATGAGCCGCACGGGTGATATTGGGTTGCCCTTTAGTATCGCTTCCGATGTTGGTCGTTATGAGCCGCATGGGTGATATTGGGTTTGGAGTCTTCGGGCTCATGGATCCTTGTTTGTACAGTACCGAGCTCGAGCAATTTTATGATGTTTCATTCATATGTATATTCCCTTGGTATCGCCCTTCGGTGTTGGTCATTATGAGCCGCATGATGCGTAGCGTTTACCTTATGGAACTTATACCTTATTGGTATTTGTTATTGCCTTTTGGCTTGTTTTGGGATATTTGTATCCTTTGTTTCTATATGTTGCCGATGATATGAGGCTTGTCATCATATGACTCATCTTTTGTTGATGATTGTGTTATCTCTTTTAGAGATATTTGTTATGCTTTGTAACCTTGCAGGTTTATTGTGTTCAGTTTATCTAACTGATTTGTTTAGCTAGACTGACCTGTGTATTTTATACTCGGGTCAGACCGAGATGTTTCAGGTTAGGTGCTTTTGGACTTAGCCTATTTTGCTTCCGCATGGACTATTCGCTAGATTCATTTTGTTATAGCGTCTTTTGTGGTCCTTATCTGTTGTAACTCTGACATGTATTCTTTTGACTCACCTGTATATGGTGGTTTGCTATACCACTTGATATGTATTATTTTATAACTCTGTTATGTATCTGTATATGTGTATATGATGATTTACTGTTCTGTAATGTATATTACATTTGAGTTATTATATTCTGTTCTGATAGATCCAACCACCTATGGTTTTGTTTTAAGTATTCATTGAGTATGTCGACCTGCTTGGTACGTTTATTGTCGGTGTATTCAATAGATAGTTAGAGCAAGGCTATAGATGATCGCTCCTAACCAGCCTTATTCTCCGTGTTAGTTGACGACATTACCTTGTAGTGTCCTTGGCTAGCGTGGGTATAGAGATGGGGCGTCACAGAAGTGAAGAAGATGAAGAAGCTAAGAAAAGAATGAATGTAAGTGCGAAGAAATGAAAGCATAAGGGTCCATATTTATAGCCTTAGAAACCTTAGCCTTTAAGAAATGTAATTTGATAAAAATACCCTTCCTTAAGCCTTAAATAAACATATTTTTTCAAAACTTACCGTCTTCACATCACCTCATCTCTTTATGTCATATTCAATTAATTCTTAAGGGAAGTATTTGGATGGAAAAGTGGATTAATGTGAATTTTTTTTTGATTTTGATGTGATTTGATTTGACTTGTGTTGAGTTTGGTGAAAATATCTTCTTTTTGTACTTTTGTTTACTTAATTAAATACTTAGCTTAACTAATATAAGTGAGGTGTTTATGTCCTTGTTAATGATTTTATATAAAACTATTAAAATTGTGTAAATGTTTACACAACTTATATTGAATAAAGTCTTGATTTTTGATAAAAATGTTTTTCGTTCACATTTTCTTTTTTTAATCAAATTATTTATTTATTTAAACAAAACTCAAAAATAAATTTCTTATTATCAATGATATTAAAATCCAATTGTAAAAATACAACATTGAGTTTTCAAAGTGCGACCAAATTTTCAATCTTCATAAAACAAGTATATGTATAGTTATAAAACTTTTATCAACCAATTATTATCATTATATAACAGTTTTAAAAAAGAATTATTTATCATAAAAACCAAAAATTGAACATATATCCAATATTATCAAAAATTGGCTTTTGCCCCTTTTAGACAAAAATCCAAACTTCTCGATTTTATAATCAAATTCTAAAATTTAGTTTATCATTCTTGTTTATCACATAAAACATGATCGTTTAAATTTGAAAATTCTAAATCTGAATATTTAAAATAAATTAAATATTACATTTTCAAAGTGGTAAAATTATGGGTGATTACATTCTCACCTCCTTAAAATAATTACATTCTAAAAATTAAACCCCAAAAAAAGTTTTCTCAAAGTATTATTTTTGAAATCAGTTTCGTTGGATATACATTGACAATCGACATGAAATATCTTATTCGATTTCCTATTTGAATACATAATTATTCTTCCGAACTAGTATTGATCCCCCGATCCTCTAGTGCGGACTCTGATGAGGCTCAAAAACTTTTATTTTCCTTACATTGCATTCAACTATGATAAAAAAACTCAAGTATCCAGCCACAAAACCCTCATAAATGTTCGCCGTCAAGAATTGAGTGATAAATCCTCTTTTGGACGGATGTAAACGCCTCAAAGTTTCGTACGTGGGTCTTAGATCAAATTTATGTGACAAAATTATCTACGTATAACTTACATATTATTCAGATTGGTTTCTCTTAACTATACCAATTTATTTTTATTCACATTCTTTAGTATATATCATTTGGCACTAATAATGCTTAGGAACCCTTCCCTAAAATTTGACTTAAGTTCATAAATACTTACAAACACAACTTTGGTTTAATTAAACCTTTGAAACTTGCGTTTCATAACCATTAACTTCATACTAAATCCTTTTTTTGAATTATCTCTCACAACATTTCTTATGTGTATAAATAGTCATGACTTAAATCTATATTTGTATAATACACCTTTAGATCCTAAGAGTAGATATATACAGATCCTAAATTTCAAATTGATTTTACTTAAATTGGGGTGTTTAATAAATTTAAAAATTGTTGCAATTTACTATCTTCTCCAATTCATAAGTTATAAAAACTTTATCACTTATATTTTTATAAAAATCACTTGGCTTCCATTACCATATCAAAGTTTGGAAATCCCGACGGTCCAAAATTGCTGAGAATTCCATTTTATCCTATAAATCTACGATTCAAAATTATTTTTGGTTTAAACACTTTTATAAACATGCTTTGTATTACTAATCAATTTGTCAATTAACGATTCACATTATCTCTTAACTTAAGCAAAGTATATAGATCGAGTAACTCCAAAATGATACCAAGGAAATAGGTACTACCAATAGTATAATATGTCATGTTAACCGGGAGGATAATACTTAGGAGAAGTGTTTACCATGGGAACACGTCTTCTGCCCATTTTTAGTTACTTTCGAACCACTCGAACTAATTATCCTAAGATATTCTTTTCAAATCCTTTTGAAATAATACTATAGGTATCTTTTTTTTATATAAAAAAGCCATTTATAAATTCATTTCTTAGAATCCCCATAACTTCCTTCTAATCATATTAAACTTTCAAAATTTATTTCCAAAATACCATGATTTATATTCTTAAAATTTATATAAAATGCCTTCCATGTTTATCTTTTACAAAATCGTTTTATTTGTGAAATATGCTCATAAATTTGTTTATCTTAAATTAATTTCTTTATCTTAAACAAATATTACTATCAAACACCTAATAGTCAAACCATGAAACTTAATTCACAAGGTACTTGAACCTAAACTTTTAAATTAAACAAAAAAATCAATTAGTGGTAATAACTGAGTATTATCATCCCTTAATAACCAAATATTTAGGAGTGTAGATATTAAGTATTTTAATTATCTTATCAAATATCAGATTTTAACTAATTCTTACTTAACAATTATCTTTAGGAAACATCTTATAGTCAAACCGTGAAACTTTAATCATAAGATGTTCATATATTTAAGTTTTACTAATCAAGATTCAAACAATCCTTCAAGTTATAACATATCTGACTATATATTATTTTGAAAATATCTTTTAAATCCAAAAAATATAATCCTATGTAAAATTATCTCATTACCAATTTTTCTTCAAAACAATTATCAGTTTATATAAGATTAACAAATGCAGGCTAATATGCATAATACTCTTAACTCATTCTAGGGTGTCACTTACCCTATTTCTAATGAGTTACTCACCCTAAGGTATTACTAAATCTATCAATGATAAGTCTTTATCCCTATCAGGCTCAAATGCCTCGCTCAACCTAAGCTTTGATACCAAATATTAAGACGAGTTTCTTCGACCCCTTGAAATCGACATTAATACACCCTTGGTATTCATGTGCCGCAAATCCAAGTATCCGAGAGGCGGCTCTTTAAAGGAAAGAAAGAAATGTACAACATAATCTTACTCGAATGGAATAACATATGTTATTTCAATATAAAATATTTACAGCGGAAAATATTTTAAAATACATATATTAGAGCCAAACTTAAATTCAGCTTGGATAATTATAATACTTGTCCTTATACTTGCTGAAAAACAAACAACACACAATGCAACGGAAAATAGAATACATCCATACATTCATAAAGATCTCCATCTATCTTTTGGAAACTCCAAACATCTTCAGCTAATCTTGAAACTACTTGGATTTAACCCGAGCATAAAAATACTCAGATCAGTTTGGCAAACCAACATGAGAAACACGAACCATAATTGATAGTGCCATAGATCAAAGATTCGTGACAAAAACCTTTTGAAATGAAAGTGTATCTCATAAGACCACGCCTAAACATAAACACAAATGGGTTTTTACCTTATGATAACTAAAACATTTTTATCAAATCATTTGATATTATCTTTAATGACATTCTTTGAAAATATTTTTCAAGTAAATATATTCAAATAGCCAACAATGTTACCATTATGAAATCCCAATATACTAGTCTCTACAACTAAAATTGCAAGCTTGTATTGGAGAATGGATTTCCAATAAATGACCCAGGCAAGGGACTATCTTTCGGTGGTACGTCTGTAGAGGAATGTACCAAAGCCCAACCAGTTGTCCTATAACAACACAAGACGACCTACCTCTAACTAGATAGTACCAAATATGTCATCACCATGGTCGTTACCGGCCCTTCGGAGCAAGCTCTAGCATACACCAGAAAATTTAAACCCAAACTTTACAGTGAGTAGAAATATATCTAGCAGAGGATGATTGTACAATAGTGGTTGCGAACCACATAGCCCTACCTTGTCTACCCTGTTTTAGCCATTTTCGGGTGTGAGGCTTTAGGTAGCGATTGCCTTTCACAGAACATTAACTTTTCACTTTAAATGCTACATTGCCATTCCATAATCACACAATTGATTTCTTGAAATGTATAACTCTTGAGCTCATACATATCTGAAAAGGGTGTTAAGCTAAGAGAAGTTGCCTTCTCCGCCAATAAATAGATGATGCATTTATAAAGACCAACCGAAGACACTTATCCTACCATATATTGTCTAGAATTACCCCTAGGATTAGTAACAATTATTCCTTGATAATCAAAGATTTTTATAACAGAGCACTACTCCCACCTCAATATATGATACAGTAAATTTCACATAGGGTCTAATGGCAAGTAGCCCTACATCATGAAGATCTTCTTCAATGATCTTTGTCTGCAGTATGTTTTACTTCAAAAGCATAATTTGGTTCAAAGTGCTTTTCAGATAGGAATCGTCCAAATCCGATCATGGTTTTTCGAAATCCAATCATCGATAGATATTGTAAATATGTGTATACATGATTTGTTGCGCCTCTTTTCTTTTAAGCTTTTTATTAGTTAATCAAATTCTTCTTTACTTTAGAAATCTTCAAGTTATTTACTTTGGAACTGTGACGACCCGACTTTCTAGCACCAGAAAATCGCATCACTAATTAAGAAAGAAAGGGATAGAAGAAGAAAAGAAAGAGAAGAAAGAGAAAACAACACATCAGAATCTCACAGCGGAACGATTAAATATAATATAGAACATATACATAGTATCATATACATCAGAGTACACAACTGAACATCTCAATTTAGATAGTTATAACATTTCTGTCTAATACAATACAAGACATCAACACAAAATAGCATACAGCGGAAACACTAACTATATCTCTACATGCTGAAGCCTCCTGCTCCCAAGCTCCTTCAGATTTCGTCAAGAGATAACCTGAATCACTTGACTACTCATATATAATATGAGTACCCAAGAGTTTAAATTGTTAAAATGTTTTATAAAATGTTTTAAAATCTGAAGTTTAAGGTTTAAACAGAGTTTAAAATTTAAATTTAAATCTGGATTCAAAGTTAATTTGAATCTTAGTTTGAAATAAAATGTTTAAGTGGTTGAATTTTTAAAATGTAAGAGAAGTTTAAATCTTAAGTTTAAATCTGGAATCAAAGTGGAATATGTATTTCAGTTTTTGAAATTAAAGAAGGTTTAAAGTTGAAAGATTTAAACTAAATATAAATTGAGTTATTGAAATGCTAAAGTTATAAATTGTTTAAACTTTGATAAGTTTAAATTATTTTCATTTCCAAACTTGTATATAAAATGAACTAAATTAACTATCTCTATTTCTAATTAATTTAAAATGAAATAATTAATTTAATTATAGATAAAGTAATTAATTTAATTCATTTTAAATTAATTAGAAATAGAGATAGTTAATTTAATTCATTTTAAATACAAGTTTTGAAATGAAAATAATTTAAACTTATCAAAGTTTAAACAATTTATAACTTTAGCATTTCAATAACTCAATTTATATTTAGTTTAAATCTTTCAACTTTAAACCTCCTTTAATTTCAAAAACTGAAATACATATTCCACTTTGATTCCAGATTTAAACTTCTCTTGCATTTTAAAAATTCAACCACTTAAACATTTTATTTCAAACTAAGATTCAAATTAGCTTTGAATCCAGATTTAAATTTAAATTTTAAACTCTGTTTAAACCTTAAACTTCAGATTTTAAAACATTTTATAAAACACTTTAACAATTTCAAAGTTGTTAAAAAACCTTCTATTTTTATAAAACTTATATATTTTTAAATCTTATAATTCAAACTCATTTTGAATTAAGATTTAAACTTATTTTAAAACTTTGTTTAAAACTTGCTCTACCCTTTTTAAATTCAGTTTAAATTTTAAAAACTTAAATACTGTTAGGTTTGTAAACAATATTTGATAAAACAAGTTCAGGTTTATTAAAACCTGTAAAACTTTCTTTTAAACTTCATTTTATTTAAACTGGAATTTAAATCATATTTGAATTCAAGTTTTGAATTTATGTGAATTCAAGCTAATTTAAAAATTCTAGTTTAAATAAAATGAAGTTTAAAAGAATTTTTTACAGGTTTTAATAAACCTGAACTTGTTTTATCAAATATTGTTTACAAACCTGACAGTATTTAAGTTTTTAAAATTTAAACTGAATTTAAAAAGGGTAGAGCAAGTTTTAAACAAAGTTTTAAAATAAGTTTAAAATTTTAATTCAAAATGAGTTTGAATTATAAGATTTAAAAATATATAAGTTTTATAAAAATAGAAGGTTTTTTAACAACTTTGAAGTTGTTAAAGTGTTTTATAAAATGTTTTAAAATCTGAAGTTTAAGGTTTAAACAGAGTTTAAAATTTAAATTTAAATCTGGATTCAAAGCTAATTTGAATCTTAGTTTGAAATAAAATGTTTAAGTGGTTGAATTTTTAAAATGTAAGAGAAGTTTAAATCTTAAGTTTAAATCTGGAATCAAAGTGGAATATGTATTTCAGTTTTTGAAATTAAAGAAGGTTTAAAGTTGAAAGATTTAAACTAAATATAAATTGAGTTATTGAAATGCTAAAGTTATAAATTGTTTAAACTTTGATAAGTTTAAGTTATTTTCATTTCAAAACTTGTATTTACTATTTTATCCTAACAAACAGGTTTGAATTTAAAAGCCTAAGTCAGATACATCAGCAATTACTGATCAAACCAAAGCATACACACCTATATCAGTATAAAGTAACTCCCAAAAATTCATATACAAGCAAATTTTCTACAGATTTTATCATGCATATCAATTCATTCCAAAGATAAAAACATGCAACCAGATTTTGTTAAAGAAAAATTTAGAAGTTACTCACTTTAAACAGAGCATCCATGTTTATTGAAAAATTTGCACTTGAATAGCTTTGGACTGAAAACTTTATGTTGCTTCTGATTATCTACTTCATGCATGCAAGCCATTCCAGAGATGAAATGCAGACATTTGATTTGCTCAATTTTGCAGAGATGAATAGCAATGATTTTTCAGGAAAAATGCAAACTTAATTATGTAGTAATTTCCAAGTCGTAAAAATGTAGACACTGATCTATATTTTTGTTTGAGGAGTGCATTACGGATTTATGTTTTGAGGGATTTTCAAATTTGCTTTTTGAAGTGAATTTTGCAGGTTTTGTTTTTAGGGGTTTTAGATTTTTAAGTGAAGTTTTCTTTTGATTCATTTATCTTTTGTTTTGAAAAGGAGAATGAGGGGAAATGGAAATGTTTTTAAAAGAGGCTGAAATAAATTTAACATAATAAATAAAAGAAAAATAGAATTTAAATGACACTTGTCATTTGGTTTGATTTTCAACTAACACATGTAGCTTAGACTTTTTAATTAGATTACACTTGTTTTAAATTAAATTTAGTTACATTTTTAAATGTTTAAAAAGAGTTTTCTTTAATTTATGTTATGTTTATGAATATATATGAATTTCTCATTTTAAAAGTAAATGTATATAAAACAATTTATAAATTAAAACTTATACAAATATTTTAAAGAATCTATTTATATGAATTTCAAAATAAAATTTCAAATCAATCAAACTTATGAAATCAAAATTAAAATCTATTTATTAAAATGAAGATTCTATTTTCCTTTTATATTTATGAAAATTAATATGACTTAAAATAACTAGTTCACAAACTTTATATGATTTACAAAGAAATTATAAATCACTTTTATATTATTAAATGAATTTAAATAATATGTTATCTTATATTTTAAACTTATATAAAAGAGTCTCAATTCATATTTAATCAAATAATATTTTAAAAAGAAATAAAATCAACCTTTATTTAAAAATAAAAATTAAGCTAAGTCAAATTTTAAACAATATAACATTTATTATAAATATTTACAAATCATATAGTTATTAATTTAAATAGATTTTTTTTAAAAGCTTAATATTAATTAAAACATAATTTCCTAATTACTCAATATTTTATTAGAATTTAAAAACAAAACTTCATTTATTAATTAAATTCCAAAACAAAGATAAACTATAATATATATGCAAATATATATATATATATATATATATATATATATATATATATATATATTAATTTAAACATTTATTTTGGCATTTAAAAAGATAAAATCACAAATTAAATATTCATTTAAATCTGATTATTAAACCAAAACATATTTTATTAATCAATATTGTCAATATCAATTTAATTTTATATAAAGATTATTAAATTGATATTGTCTAAAACTCCGGGATATCATAGAAAATTTAGTTCCTACTATAATAAAATTTCATCTTTTCAAAATATATCTTAACTGGGTCAAAAATAATGTTATTTAAGACATCGTTTATTGTATACCCAAACCAGTGTTTGAGTAAAATATTAGACTAATCATACCTAGGTTAATTTCCATATTCAACTCGTACTATTCATGGGATAACGGCGAATCACCTTTTAAATTCATGCGGATAGTACAAATTCTCTCCTCGAAACTTAATACAGAATTTAACCAAAATATTCCTTATACTATAAAATCTGGTTTAATTAACTCTTTTGAAATTCCTTACTTTTGGAAAAACTTAAACGAGATCTTTATACAGCATTCGGGCTTTCCTTTTAATCTATTCCACCTCTCGCCTAGAAAGAGAAAATAGAGGCCAGATAAGTTCAAGAAACTAGTTGCTCCATCCCGAACCTTAGTTACACACATTATTTTACCTTTATAGATATCAAAAGCGGGACAAATATACTTGTTTTTTCCACATATGCAGTTTATTATTACATTCCATACTTTTTAAGGATAAATTTCAATTATTGTTTAAGTGTTATAAACAATTTCTCTTAACCATTTATCTAAATTTTTATTAAAACTACTATAAAAAAGTGTTGTGGATAATGTTTTGCAAGCTTATTTGATTAAACAACATTTCTATCATTTTAAAATTCATATTTATAACTCAAATATCCTTTTAAATGTTTTAACATATTTATCAAACTTATTACATATTTTTAAACACCCAAAAATAATCATTTTAAAGAATTTTATACTTTGGTCACTTAACTACAAAAGCGTGACTTTACTGAAAATTTGATTTAATCATATCCTAAAATCTACAGGATGAAATCTTTGTTTTTCTTTACCATTTGAAAACTATGGTTATAAGGATCCGAAAAATTCTTATTTTAAATAATTCCGACTCCATTTCAATCATGTACGTTCGTTTAACTTTTTCGACGGGACATCGCGAACTACCTTTACACGACGTGCCTTATTTTGATTGTTTTTCACTATTTTCCAAAACTTCTTCAATTTATATTTATTATTTATAAAACATTTATAAACCATTTTAAATCAACAGTTTACTAATTTATTTATTAGAAAACCATTTTCACTATATTTCCAAATATTTTATGTTACTTTAATTTTCAACTTTCTATTTTTTAAACTTTTTTTTAAACCACAAGCTACTTATTTTTGAAACTTTTTAAATCTTTAGAATTCGTTCATATTAAAATCTCAAAACACTAACTTCCCTTCCCATAATAATTTCAAAACTTTACCTATGACTTCTGGTTTTTAAATCAAATTTCTACCTTTTCCAAAACAAATTATTTTCTATAGTAAATATGAAAGGAGACTTAATTATACCTAGTATACCATATATGATTTTTAAACAAATGTGGTTTAAAATCAATTATAATTTATTATGACTAATTATGTAGTCATAACTAACTTTATTTATCAATCAAAAATTCATCCAACTTCACCCGTACAACCAAATTCATTCAAGCATCTATATTACAACTAAATATAGATGAGGAATCCAAGAAAAGAATGAATGGTAGTGTGAAGAAATGAAAGCATAAGGGTTCATATTTATAGCCTTAGAAGCCTTAGCCTTTAAGGAATGTAATTTGATAAAAGTACCCTTCCTTAACCTTTAAGTAAACGTATTTTTTCAACGCTTACCATCCTTACATCACATCATTTCTTTATGTCATCTTTGTTTAATACTAAAGGGATGTATTTGGATTGAAATATGTATTAAAGTGAAGATTTGTTTTGATTTTGATGTGATTTGATTTGAATTGTGTTGGATTTGGTGAAAATATCTTCTTTTTGTACTTTTGTTTACTTAATTAAGCACTTAATTAATCCTTTGTTAATATAAATGAAGTTTTTATGTCTATGTTAATGTGGTTATATAACAACTATTCAAATTGCAAAATGTTTACACAACTTATATTGAAAAAAAATGTTGATTTTGACAAAACGTTTTCTGATCACATTTTCTGTTTTTAATCAAACTATTTATTTACGTAAACAAAACTTGAGAATAAATTTCTTATCTTCTTTAATTAATTAAGACAAGTTCATTTAAGTTATAAAACTATATTAAATAATATTAAAATCCAACTGTAAAAATACAATGTTGATTTGCCAAAGTGCGATGAAATTTATCAATCTTTATAAAACAAGTATATATATTATTATAAAACATTTATCAACCAATTATTATCATTATATAAAAAATTTAAGATTTATCATAAAGAACAATAATTGAATGTATATCAAATTTTATCGAAAACCAGCATTTGTCACTTTTCGACAAAAATAGAAACTTCTTTATTTTGTAATTAATTCTAAAAATAAGTTTATCATTCTTATTTATCACATAAAAATAATTATGTAAATTTGAAAGTTCTATATCTAAATATTTAAAAAAATTAAATATTCCATTTACAAAGTGATAAATTTATGGGTCGTTACATTTATCGCCATTGACGAGAAAATCGTAGTTTCCCTTTAATATACGAGAGTTATTACTAGGCACAGTGATTAGTTGTGTTCATGTAGGCTTAATTAATTCCATTTCATCCTTTATAATTAGTTTTATCATTGGATCGTATCCATATCCATTTTACTACCAATAATTTCTTAAAGGAATTCCTTTGGTACGTAGGTGGTTTTTTTTGATACAACAATTTTTTCCTCAGTATAATGGAATAAATACTCATTAACATTTTAATGTCCTGCCTTTATATATGTATAAAACTTCTTTAGCTTTTAGTTTATGAAACTTATTTCCTTACATAAATTGGTCAATGAATATTGATCAATCCCAAATTTCTTTAGGATCATCCATACAGTGACCTGGGATAATAGGGATTTTAAGGATAAATTAACACTAGAAGGGGGAGGTGAATAGTGCTTAATGGATTATGTGAATAATATTAAAATTATTTAAGACCTTACTTGAAATGATAGAATTATCAATCACAAAAACAATCACAGAATCAAAGTACATATAAAAGTAAATGCAGTAAAAGTAAAAAGAAAAGAACACACTAGGATTTTATACTGCTTCAGAGTTACCCAACATGCAGTCCTATAGGATTGCTTATATTGGTTTCTTTTTAACTATTAAATGTAGATACAATCTCGATTTCAAAACTATGAGACATACCCTCCAGAATCCCAGACTCTGGGTAGTGCCACTTTGATTTCTATGCCACAAGCATACCAACTAGATTTATGGACTACTAAGCACACCCAATTGATTTTATAAGGGTGCAATTACACCTACTTGGATTTCAAGGATATTAAGCACACCATAGTGTAAAAGATTACGATTTGACAGAGTTTACAGACTCAAATCTTCGATCTTGATTACAGTTGATCCTATAACTCTTGAATAGCACTTGATCTTCAGAGAGGTGAGAGTAATCATAGAGTACATGAAAGAGAATCAAACTAGTAATGATTGAATTTGATTCTAGTTGAATTTCGACAGACTTTCAATAGAATTTCTTTAGAAATCAGAAGAGTGAAAAGAGAAGAGAAAATAAGAAAGCAGTTAATGAAAATTTGTTTAGAAGTTTGGTACATATAGGAAAACAATGATCATGTCCATTCATGAAGATAAATAATGGAAACAACTTCCGTTCAAAATTTTAATTTTGAAATTTACGGCCAATATGACGACATATGGGATTTGGATATATCGACATATCCTTCATAAAATTGAAAAATGCTTTATAAAAATTATTTTAAAAATCTGTTGCTTTGTAAAATAATTTGATCCTCCGTAGAATCTTCAAACATAGTTTATAAAAAATTTAATCAAAATATAACTTTATGAAATAATTTTGAAGATTTTAATAAGAATATTCAATATAATGTAAATAATATATATATATATATATATATATATAATTAACATAGTTATAAATTATTAAAGTACAAACAAAAATTCAATATATATAAACTTGAAAACACTAAAAGAACGTCTCAATAAGTATAAGAGATTTGAAAACCATTTTGAAAAATATTTTGAAAAGATTATTTCAAAATAGATTATTGAAAAGCAATTTCAAAACAAAATTAGAGAAGATGAGAGAGATCAGGAAAGTGCTATCAAGGTTTTTACACAAGTTCTATGATTCTATAACTTATTTGGAATATCTTGAAATCTTGAACTCTTCAATACTCATGAGTCTTCATTCTTAAACTCTTGAAAATTTATATCAGCATCATGAATCTTCTCTTGATATCAACACTTGATACTATACATTCTTCTTAATAAACACCCTTCTAATATCATGCGCTATTTACTATATATATCTTGATAAAACATTAGTAACTATATTTTATATAATGTCCTATAATATATAAAATATATTATAACTCTACTTGAGTTACAAAACTCCACCTCAATCTGTGCCTAGATTTTATATATTAGTCCTCCTTTACCATCAACTAAAATTATAAATCTTACACTAAATTTTACTATAATCCTAACCCTAACTTTCCTAAATAAAGTACTTATCAATCTGTATAAGAATTATATATAATGGTTGTGAAAAAGATTATACACGATCAATAAGTGGTTTGTAAAACGAAATAATCAATCCAAATGTTTATCCAATCAAATAAAGTTTATGTCACACAACATTCAAAAAATCCATAAAATCAAAACCACTCAAATCCAATTAGACTAAGTATGATTTCTCATATACAATTAAACCTATTTAAACTAGATATTTTAAGGTACTTCAACCCACCGACCAGCGCCAAAGGTTGGATCCACTTTGATTGCATCATAATCTTCACGATCTTTATTGATGGTACACTCTGGATTGGTTGTTGGTTCTTCTTTGTTCAAGGCAATAATCATCCACCGAATCGCTTCGAAATGCCTTTCTTGCTTCTTGATCATCTGCATTTGACTTAATTCTAAGTGCCTCTGATTTTTTAGGATGAAAGTAAGAATGCTTTTGGATGATTTAAGAGTTTGTTCAAGGTTTTCGGTTATTTTTTGGATAGGAGAAGCCATTATTCTAGTTTTAGAGTTTAGGAATGCAAAGGAAGAAGAAATATAGTATAAAATAATAATTCTTTGGTCTCGAAAAATATTTAAAGAGGTGGGAATTCATTGGAAATGAATAGACATTAACTGTCTATTCAATTTTCAAAATTAAAAATTTTCAAAAGTTATTATTGTATGTCGACATATATGTAGAAATTTTCAAAGCAACTTTGTTTTGATACTTATGTATATAGCTTACACTATTATACTTTTATGTTTTTGACAAACAACCTATACAGCATGGACGTAAATTTTCATTAATATTTAGATAGAGTTTACATAGAACACAAATAAATGAAATGATACCTAAGATTCAACATAAATTAAAACTAGAAAGTACAAATACAAGGTATAAACAACTAGAAAGATATGGATGAAGATAATGAAGAATCGCCAAGCTTGCGGATGATCTTTCCAAAGAATTTAACTATTTTGCTGGAAATTGAAGTAAATTTCTTAGAAAATGATTTCTTAAGCTTCCTTTGGTTATGAATGATCTTCTGTTGATTTTTGAGAAGATTTTTTTTGAATGGATTTGGTGGCATATTGATACGTTCCAAAGAATTATCCTCCTCCTCTTCTTGTTCTTCCTCCCCGACTTCTATTTCATCTCCTTCCTCTTCCTCTTCCTCCTCTTCTCTTATTTAATGTTCTTCTTCCCAACCAAAACTTTGTTCCTTTTTCTCAAGTGTTTCATAAGGCTCGAAAAAGGGTGAAATATGCATAAGTGAAATGTTGGCCTTGTCAAATATTTGTCGAGGAATAGTTTCCTCTCCTTTAAGATAAACACCAAAATAACTGAAAACACGAGCAAGATACACACCATGAAATATTGTGTTTTCATTTATAGAAAGATTCATAGGAAAAAGTTCATCTAAAATGAATTGAGACCAATTTATGTTATATCGACCATAACTTGTGAAATGAGCTTTGAAAATGTTTTGAGCTGGATTATTATAATTACCCGTTTTAGAAGTGATACTTTGTAGAAAAAGATGGTTTAAAATTCTTTCTTTTGGACGCAAGTTTTTATTTTTGAATTTAAAATCATCATCACTTTCAATAATATCATAAATTACTTCGCAATTTTGAAAATCGATTAGAAAAGATGAAAGGTTCTGTAACGACCCGATATTTTCAACTATTCGCATCTATTATAAGTGTATAGGTAGACACTCATGCCGGAATTGAATTGCTCAAAATACCGCGTTGTAAATAAAAATTTGGCAAATCTTAGAATATACAGTAAATAATAATCACAGATCACAAACACAGAGTATTTAATAATGCAGCGGAAGTAAAAGAGATAGTAGTTCATGAAGCTACTATATAAATATATCAGAGTTAAACAAGATACAATAGAAGAAATAAAGTACAACAGAAGTTTCAATATGATGACCAAGTACAAGCTGAACAGAACAACCGAACTGAAATAGATAAGACTACATAAGCAGATAATCTCCAGCGATTCCAATCTCCTGAAAGTGGAATCCAAATCTATGAATACTAAGGCTGACCCGAGCGTAAATAAAAATACAAAC
Organism: Allium cepa; assembly: GCA_030765085.1. NCBI lineage: Eukaryota > Viridiplantae > Streptophyta > Magnoliopsida > Asparagales > Amaryllidaceae > Allium > Allium cepa. Next base: position 723,992,268 of record CM060945.1, read on the forward strand.
ACTCGAGTCAGGACATACATACTTATACAATGCAAACCAACTCAAGTGAACTGTAGAAAAAGTACATATAACTTAGAAGATGCTTGGGACCCCCATCCTCTAAGGATCCGTTAAACTATTTATTATATATTAATATATGCTATATACAGTAGTGTCTAATCAGTAAAGTATAATCATATAGAAAATAGCGTTAAGGGGATGGTGAACCTTAACGCGGTTGGATCTTTAAACCAAAATCGTAGTGGGCTCGATATAAGTAACATATGACAAGGCACGCGAGGCAATTCGAGGGTGGATACATCGTTTGCACTCCCGGACCAGTGGTGACGGCAAGCCAGGAGCTTCCGCCCACCTCGAGCAATACCCTGAATCAAAGTGGTGCCACCATATCGAATCACAAAAGTAATAGAATGGTTTCTGAAGAAGCATGCTCGATGAAAGGGTGCGACCCTTTGTGTAGCCCGGTATAGCTCCTGTTTTAGTTTTAATTAGGCCATCCATCAGCGTTCTCTTACTTCATTCCAGTAGCGTTCGCCAACCAACCTACATCGTTCTGGAATCTCCACCGCGTACACGGTTGTCAAAGTGGTTTTCGGTATTGACAGAGAGTATGCCAGATATCCGATCCCGGTTTCTTTGCCAACCAATCGTTATTATAACCCGTGGTTATAACTTTAAAACAATATTTTATACTTCAAAATAAAATATGCTTTTCAATCCAAATCTTTATCAAAATAAAGATTAAATCATTTCCAAAACCATTTCAATATATCAACATACCATATCTTTCAAATTCAAATATTATCAAAATAAATATCAAGTCATTTCAAATCATTTTTAATACATAAATGTCATATCTTTCAAACTTCATTTTCAAATCATTTTAATTTCAAAATATCATAACTTTCAAAACTTTATTTCAAATCATTTAATATATATCAAAATATCATATCTTTCACAAACTTCATTTCAAAACATTTAATATATATCAAAATATCATATCTTCTCAAAACTTCTTTTCAAATCATTTCAGTATATCATATTTTAAACATCTTTAAATTCAAAGATAACATTCACTTATTATCATCTCAAATCACCTTTTAAATAATTTATAATCCATCAACTTAATTCAATTAAAATCATTTTAAAAGTGTAATTTTTATACTTTCAAATCAAGTATTCAATTTCCAAAGTTTCAAATCATTCTTAGCTCATTTACTAAGTTAAAAACCATATTTATTAAAATTTCAGCCTTTCGCAGCATTTAGAAAAAGCTGTTATAAGTTATACTTGAAAACATTTTAATTCAGCAAAGACAGCACTTAAAAACTACTGTTAAAACTCAATTTTAGTTAAATTTTAGTTTAAAACAGGAAAGACGGCCTTTCAAGAAATGCTGCGGTAGCTCAGATTTCAAAACAAGGTTTTAAATTGATTTCAGCAAAAACTGCAGAGCACTATTGCATTTCCAGAGAATGCTATAATAGAACTGAGTCCAGTATTAGCCTATAAGTTCAATTACAGCAACTACAGCATTTCAGAAATGCTGTAGTTGCTCTTTTTACACAATTTTAGTTTAATTCAGAAACTATAGCATTTCTGAATGCTATTAAAAGTTAATTCCAGGTTTTAGTGTATTTCCAACCAATAACAAACATCATTTAAAACCTTTAAACATTTTAAAAATCAAAATTTAACATTAAAAATGTTCACTAGCATATCATTAAACATATTGATTTTTATAAAACCAATTTCTTATAAATAAATCCAAATTTCAATAATTCCACTTATTTGTTCAAGTGTATAATTTCCTTTCTTCACTTTTCAACAAATAAACCTAACACTTCAGATTTAAATTACCATTTCAAAAATTAACTAAATTTCCAATTTTATTTAATTAACTTAAACCTTTAATTAAAACCAAATTCTCCTTCCCCAGTCCAGTTATATTTTAAAGTTAAAATTAAGCATTCATTTATTTAAGCACTTAAATTCATAGAAAAAAAATCAATAATACTTTAATAAATCACTAAAATTAAAATTTAAATCAAATTATCATATTTACCATTTCCCAAATATAATTAAATTTCCATTTTATTCATATAACTTAAATATCATTTTTAACCAAAATTCCAAATCCCAAACTTAAGTTATATTTCAATAATCCAATTTAACCATTCATTGATTACATTTTTAACTCATAGAAAAATCATGATTTCTTTATTTTAAAACATTTAAAAATCTATTTAAATTAAATTACATAAATTTATTTTTTTAAAATACTTAAAAATATCCTAAACACTTTATAAAATAACCACGGGTCTATATACAGTTTTCTAACCTAGGTCAAGTGATACGGATATGTATCATTTCAATCCGCAGTTTAAAAAGAAAAATCCGGGTTCTATCATTTCAAACCTACAATCCCAAGTTTAAATAAATTAAATAAAAACCATTCAGGCCTATCATTTCAGCCCATAACGATTTTTTCCTATTCTGAAGTCCGTTCGGGTATGTATCATTTCAACCCATGGTGATTTCTAATCTACAGGGAACTTGCAGTGTGATAAACAGATATAAATGAACAGAACAACATTATATAACAGTAACAGATGATATGACAGGAAATTTAATAGTTTTAACATCATATATAAATGATCACAGGCAGTTATAACATCACGTAATAGTTCTACACATTCAAATGGTGTCAATTCACATTTGTATATGTATAAACGTCTGTGAGATTTACTCACCTTTATGGCTGGAGATTGCAATTCAAATGACACAACGGATTCCAGAAGGCACGATGACTCAACAGTAGGCTCAAGTGGGAAGAGATCTAAGTTTAGAACTTGTGTTACAACTCAAAACAAAACAAAATAATATTACAACTCAATACAACATTGAATAGGAATAACTTTGAAATAAAAAGAGATATGAATGTCAAATCTTTTGCACTGTTTTCTACAATGCTTTGCACAGCCTAGGGGTTTATGTAGGTCAGGTTTGACATGGCTTTTGCTCAGGTTTGAACATAGGAATGTATGTCATAAAGGCTAGAAAATGTGGAGGAAGTTACAACTTAAGAATATCAAGAGACTAGGCAGCGTAGTGGAGTTTGGTTCAACTTTTGGCTCGGTCTATGGGTCAAATGGCTCGGCCATCATCAGGTACAGGTATGGAAAGAGGTTTAGGTGGTGAGTATTGATGGTAGCAAGGTGGTGGTGGTGGCTCAAGGTGGTGGTGGTGATGGAAAATTGAGTAGTGATCAACTAGGTGCTCGGCTATGCATTGTTTTGAACATTGTTTGCATTTTTGGTGAAGTTTGGCTTCAAGGAGGGTTAGACCATGGTCTAACCTGAAGTGGTGGGTGGTGATGATGCCAAGGAGGAGTGGTATAGGATGGTGGCCGTGGCTACGGTGAGGAGGCCATGTAAATAGAAGAGAAAAACAAGACAAAAATATGAAAAAAAATTGGAAGAAAAGTGCAAAAAAAAGAGGACATTACCAAGGATGTTTGAAGAATCCATGAGAATAAGAAGTGCTGAGTTGTTTTTCATGTGAAAAGTAAAATAATACACAGCCAAAACTGAAGAAGTGGACAGCAAAATGAATTAAAGTGAAGGTTATGGCATTTGAAAAGTTCTGAAGATGAAAGGACTTATGTTTTGCACTTTTTTAAAACCTTTGGTATTTCCTTTTCTCTTTGATTTTATAAAAAAATAAATCAGAAATATACTTTACAAACCAAAACAAGTAAAAATATAAGAAAATAAATAAATAATTTTAAAGAAAATATAATAAGAATGAAAGAAATTACTTAAAAATACAAAACAGTGTCCAGAAATTACAAATAAATCACTACTGGTCTTGGAAAAATATCCACTTCATTTTAAAAATATTATGAAGTAAAAATTTGAAATAAAATAATTTATTTATCATTTTTAAAATAAAATAAATAATTAAATTGGAGAAAAATAGAAAAAGGAAAAAGAAATTGTTTAAAAATAGCAAGCATGACATAAAAATTACAAGAAATTTACCAATGGCTTTGGAAAATTATTTCTTCATTTTAAAAATATTATGAGACAAAAAAAATACATACAATAACATATTAACACATACTAAAATAAAATATGACAAGGAAAATATAATTTTTATAATTTAAAATAACCAAAATTGCTAAATAACTCAAATTGTACTCAATATTGAAATATACATAACTTTCACAATTTAAATCCGTTTCCAACGAAACAGAAAGAAGTATTCATGTTATTAAATCTATTTTCATAATAAAAGATAAAATATAAGAATTGAAATATTTAAATTTGAAATTTAAAAGTCAAAGTTTGACTAATTTGATCAGAAATCCACTTTTCAGTAAAATATTCATTTTATACAAGTTTGAAACTATAATTCACATAAAAAAAATCAACATTTATATTTAAAATAACATAACTTATTCATTTTAATAAATAAAATAAAATTTTTAAATCAAAATTTCAAATAAAATAATCAAAATAAACAATTAAAATAAATCACAAAAATTCAGGATTGTTACACTCTCCCCCACTCAAAACTTTTCGTCCCCGAAATGGAATGAGGTACGGGAAAGCATAGAAAAAGATAGAGTGAAATAGGATTAAGATAAGATGACAAGAAGATTGAAATTATACCTGATAACTGTTGTTATAGGTGAGTTTGACAAGGTGGAGATGATCAAATCAAGAACATAAGCACGAAAAGATCCTTTAGAATCTGATTCACCCTTTTCCATTTGACCGTCGGTCTATGGATGGTAAGTAGTGCTCAGATCCAGATGAGTACCAAAGAGTTTCAAAGATTATAGAAAGATTTCTAAACAGACTGGTATAGCAATAGCCTCCCCATTCTATAGCAAGATAAGGAAAATAAGGACAACTAAAAGATAGTTTGAAAAACAAAATAAGATAATAAATTTGAAACCACGATGCTTTGAAATCATAATACTTCAGAGATGTTATTATTTGGAAATCATACTACTAAAAATCATAACACTTTTAAAATAATCTTCATTTAAACCATTTAAATTCAAGGTCAAATAATATTCATTTCAAAGTTGTAACATTTCTAAGTTCATTTATTCAATTATAAAGTTTCCAAAACATTGTATTTTCAAAAATAGCAGTACTTTTAAAAGTACTACGGTAGATATATTAGTATTTCAATAAGTTCAATTTCAGAAATATTCATTTGGATATCATTTACTTATGATTTATTAAAAACTTTTATGAATGGAATATCCAAATCAAGCTATACTTCATTTATTAAGTCAAAAGTTTACTATTTTACTTAACTCTTAATTTAACAAATAGCCTAACATTTTACTTAAAATACCCATTTCATAAATAAGATATTCCTTCAATAAGTTACACTTGAAATTTCCACTTGAAAACCGAATTCTCAATTATCAAATTTTAGTGATATTAAAAATACGTCTTAACTATTTAAATCATAATTATTCATTTTACAAGATATCTATTACATAAATAAAATATTTATCATAGAAAATACAACAATCAAATTTCTTTACACCCCTTTTTTATTTAGACATCAATTAAACTATGATTCCAAATTAAATAAACTTTATTACAAAATATCCCATTCAAATATATTTTATTTTATCTATTCAAGATACATTATTTATTATACAAACATACTCATTTCAGGAAATAACTTTTATTAAAATTCCTAGGTTAGACTTTAGGTTCCATATTAAATCAGGTTTCATTATTAAGTTATTTAAATAAAACTCTTTAAATTCCTTTTTATTTACTTACCTCTATTAATATTTTATAACTAAAATTTAAGTGTATAACATTTATTGTAACCACTCAAATTTTATTTATAAAATCTTTTTATATTGTATATTATCCAATTACATATTCAACTTCTGAAAATTAAGGTAAGTTATATTGGAGTGAAATTGTGTGTTATACAAATAAAACTTTCAAATTCAATTATCTCAAGTTTGAATCATTTATCCAAATTTTTGATTTTCTTTTTATAATTGAAATTATTCTTCTAGATAGAATTTAAGAATTTAATTTCTGATTCCATTCAAACCATTTAGAGATAAGTAATAATATATACATAATATGTCAAATCAAATTTCAATCATATATCTATATATATATATTAAAATCAAGTCATATTTTAGAAATTCAAATCAATTAAATTCCCCAAAACAAAGCTGTAGCAAGACTACAGAATAATAGTCTCTTAACTTTGAAACTCGAAAATGAACGTCAATAATGCCGCGGTCATCACCGAAGTTATTTTCCAGCGACAAAGAGAAGAGCACTAATTTTAAACTTTAAAATTCTTTGGAAACAAATTTCTATTTGAAAATACTTTAAATAATATATCCCTTTTTAAAACTTTAAACCAAAGTTCGAAATCATTGGAATTTAAATTCTCAAATTCTTGTTTTAAATTCATTTCAGTTCCCAAATAAATTTATAACAACTATTTATAGATTCATTTGTAGAACAATAAATGATAAATCAAGTATTATCATTTTAAATTATCAACTTAAATCATTTTATTAAGTTCCATAAACTTATATATCAAAATTTATTTCATTAACCAAATTTTAAAATAATATTGTGTCAGCTCGTTCTGTCAAAGTGTTTTGGAAATCTTATCGATAGCGTTGATCAGACGAATCGATCGGAAACCCAAATCAACATCAACAACTCAAACAACACAATATATAAACAAAACATAGATTTACAAGTACAATTCAAAATGTTTGAAGAAAGGTTGGAAACAAAAGACAAGATGATTAAATAACAAAATAGGGAGGTGGATAAGCTTAATTAAATCACTGGCAACCTTAACCTGGTCAACCGTGACTTAAAGAATAAGATCGATTTGGGTTTTTCTGGGGTAAACCTACATTCGATCCCAAGAGTTAGAGTTTGGGATAACAAAAGATATTAGCATGTAAACCAAGGATAGATATAAATCTCTGGTGAATCGATGCTAATTGTAAAGGAGTTTCACCCTTTACAATTCAAGTTTTGAGATTTGGCGGGACTGCCAACTCATTATAAAGATCATTTTGAAGTGGAGTTATGGGATACTCCAGAACCAAAAGAAGATGAATAGTGAGGGACATGAATGGATTTTGGAACCGCAGGGAACGTTCCAAAATTCAAAGGAAACCGAATTGAAGAAGAAGGAATTCAAGCTCGAACGAAAGTGATTTTGAAATTAAATCTACTCTATATACTGAGTTTTGCCTAAAACCAGAGCTCTAATACCAACTGTAACGACCCGATATTTTCAACCATTCGCATCCATTATAAGTGTATAGGTAGACACTCATGCCGGAATTGAATTGCTCAAAATACCGAGTTGTAAATAAAAATTTGGCAAATCTCAGAATATACAGTAAATAATAATCACAGATCACAGACACGGAGTATTTAATAATGCAGCGGAAGTAAAAGAGATAGTAGTTCATGAAGCTACTATATAAATATATCAGAGTTAAACAAGATACAAAAGAAGAAATAAAGTACAACAAAAGTTTCAATATGATAACCAAGTACAAGCTGAACAGAATAACCGAACTGAAATAGATAAGACTACATAAGCAGATAATCTCCAACGATTCCAATCTCCAGAAAGTGGAATCCAAATCTGTGAATACTAAGGCTGACCCGAGCGTAAATAATAATACAAACACTCAAGTCAAGACATACATACTTATACAATGTAAACCAACTCAAGTGAACTGTAGTAAAAGTACATATAACTTATAAGATGCTTGGGACCGCCCATCCTCTAAGGATCCGTTAAACTATTTATTATACATTAATGTACGCTATATACAGTAGTGTCTAATCAGTAAAGTATAATCATATAGAAAATAGCGTTAAGGGGATGGTGAACCTTAACGCAGTCGGATCTTTAAACCAAAATCGTAGTGGGCTCGATATATGGAACATATGACAAGTCACGCGAGGCAATGCCAGGGTGGATACACCGTTTGCATTCCCGGACCGGTGGTGACGGCAAGCCAGCAGCTTCCGCCCACCTCGAGCAATACCCCGAATCAAAGTGGTGCCATCATATCGAATCACAAAAGTAATAGAATGGTTTCCGAAGAAGCATGCTCGATGAAAGGGTGCGACCCTTTGTGTAGCCCGGTATAGCTCCTGTTTTAGTCATAATTAGGCCATCCATCAGCGTTCTCTTTCTTCATTCCAGTAGCGTTCGCCAACCAACCTACTCGTTCTGGAATCTCCACCGCGTACACGGTTGTCAAAGTGGTTTTCGGCATCGACAGAGAGTATGCCAAATATCCGATCCCGGTCTCTTTGCCAACCAATTGTTATGATAACTCGTGGTTATAACTTTAAAACAATATTTTATACTTCAAAATAAAATATCCTTTTCAATCCAAATCTTTATCAAAATAAAGATTAAATCATTTCAATATATCAACATACCATATCTTTCAAATTCAAATATTTATCAAAATAAATATCAAGTCATTTCAAATCATTTTTAATACATAAATATCATATCTTTCAAACTTCATTTTCAAATCATTTTAATTTCAAAATATCGTAACTTTCAAAACTTTATTTCAAATCATTTAATATATATCAAAATATCATATCTTTCAAAAACTTCATTTCAAAACATTTAATATATATCAAAATATCATATCTTCTCAAAACTCATTTCAAATCATTTCAATATATCATATCTTAAACATCTTTAAGTTCAAAGATAACATTCATTTATTATCATCTCAAATCACATTTTAAATAATTTATATTCCATCAATTTAATTCAATTAAGATCATTTTAAAAGTGTAATTATTATACTTTCAAATCAAGTATTCAATTTCCAATGTTTCAAATCATTCTTAGCTCATTTACTAAGTCAAAAACCATATTAAAATTTCAGTCTTTCGCAGCATTTAGAAAAGGCTGTTATAAGTTATACTTGAAAACATTTTAATTCAGCAAAGAAAGCACTTAAAACTGTTATTAAAACTCAATTTTAGTTAAATTTTAGTTTAAAACAGCAAAGACAGCCTTTCCAGAAATGCTGCGGTAGTTCAGATTTCAAAACAAGGTTTTAAATTTATTTTAGCAAAAACTACAGACCACTATAGCATTTCCAGAGAATGCTGTAATAGAACTGAGTCCAATATTAGCCTATAAGTTCAATTACAACAACTACAGCATTTCAGAAATGCTGTAATAGCTCTTTGTACACAATTTTAGTTCAATTCAGAAACTATAGCATTTCTGAATGCTATTAAAAGTTTATTCCATGTTTTAGTGTATTTCCAGCTAATAATAAACATCATTTAAATCCTTTAAACATTTTAAAAATCAAAATTTAACATTAAAAATGTTCATTAACATATCATTAAACATATCGATTTTTATAAAACCAATTTCTTATAAATAAATCCATATTTTAATAATTCCACTTATTTGTTCAAGTGTATAATTTCCTTTCTTCACTTTTCAACAAATAAACTTAACACTTCAGATTTAAATAACCATTTCACAAATTAACTAAATTTCCAATTTTATTTAATTAAACCTTTAATTAAAACCAAATTCTCCTTCCCCAGTCCAGTTATATTTTAAAGTTACAATTTAAGCATTCATTTATTTAAGCACTTAGATTCATAGAAAAAATCAATAATACTTTAATAAATCACTAAAATTCAAATTTAAATTAAATTATCATATTTACCATTTTCCAAATATAATTAAATTTCCATTTTATTCATATAACTTAAATATCATTTTTAACCAAAATTCCAAATTCCAAACTTAAGTTATATTTCAATAATCCAATTTAACCATTCATTGATTACATTTTTAACTCAAAGAAAAATCATGATTTCTGTATTTTAAAACATTTAAAAATATATTTAAATTAAATTACATAAATTTATATTTTTAAAATACTTAAAAATATCCTAAACACTCTATAAAATAACCACGGGTCTGTATACAGTTTTCTAACCTAGGTCAAGCGATACAGATATGTATCATTTCAATCCGCGGTTTAAAAAGAAAAATTCAGGTTCTATCATTTCAAACCCGCAATCCCAAGTTTAAATAAATTAAATAAAAACCGTTCATGCTATCATTTCAGCCCATAACGATTTTTTCCTATTCTGAAGTCCGTTCGGGTATGTATCATTTCAACCCATAGTGATTTCTAATTTACAGGGAACTTGCAGTGTGATAAACATATATAAATGAACGGAATAGCATTATATAACAGTAATAGATGATATGACAGGAAATTTAATATTTTTAACATCATATGTAAATGATCACAGGCAGTTAGAACATCACATAATAGTTCTACACATTCAAATGGTGTCAATTCACATTTGTATATGTATAAACGTCTGGTGAGATTTACTCACATTTATGGCTGGAGATTGCAATACAAATGACACAATGGATTTCAGAAGGAACGATGGCTCAACAATAGGCTCAAGTGGGAAGACATCTAAGTTTAGAACTTGTGTTACAACCCAAAACAAAATAAAATAATATTACAACTCAATACAACATTGAATAAGAATAACTTAGAAATAAAAAGAGATATGAATGTCAAATCTTTTGCCTTGTTTTCCACAATGCTTTGCACAGCCTGGGGGTTTATTTAGGTCAGGTTTGACATGGCTTTGGCTCAGGTTTGAACATAGGAATGCATGTCATAAAGGCTAGAACATGAGGAGGAAGTTACAACATAAGAATATCAAGAGACTAGGCAACGTAGTGGAGTTTGGTTCAACTTTTGGCTCGGTCTATGGGTCAAATGGCTCGGCCATCATCAGGTTCAAGTCTGGAACGAGGTTTAGGTGGTGAGTATTGGTGGTAGAAAGGTGTTGGTGGCAGCTCAAGGTGGTGGTGGTGATGGAAAATGGAGTGGTGATCAACTAGGTTCTCGGCTATGCATTGTTTTGGACATTGTTTGCATTTTTGGTGAAGTTTGGCTTCAAGGAGGGTTAGGCCATGGTCTAACCTGAAGTGGTGGCTAGTGATGATGCAAAGGAGGAGTGATATGGGATGGTGGCCATGGCTATGGTGAGGAGGCCATGCAAATAGAAGAGAGAAACAAGATAAAAATATGAAAAAAATGGAAGAAAAGTGCAAAAAGAGGAGGACATTACCAAAGATGTTTGAAGAAGCCATGAGAATGAGAAGTGCTGAGTTGTTTTTCACGTGAAAAGTAAAATAATGCACGGCCAAAACTGAAGAAGTGGAAAGCAAAATGAATTAAAGTGAAGGTTATGGCATTTGAAAAGTTTTGAAGGTGAAAGGACTTATGTTTTGCACTTTTTTAAAACCTTTGGTATTTCATTTTCTCTTTGATTCTATAAAAAAAATTACTCAGAAATATACTTTACAAATCGAAACAAGTAAAAATATAAGAAAATAAATAATTATTTTTAAAGAAAATATAAACAGAATGGAAGAAATTACTTAAAAGTACAAAACAGTGTCCAGAAATTACAAATAAATCACTACTAGTCTTGGAAAAATATCCACTTCATTTTAAAAATATTATGAAGTGAAAATTTGAAATAAACTAATTTATTTATCATTTTCAAAATAAAATAAATAATTAAATTGGAGAAAAATAGAAAAAGGAAAAAGAAATTGTTTAAAAATAGCAAATAGGACATAAAAATTACAAGAAATTTACCAATGGCTTTAGAAAATTATTTACTTCATTTTAAAAATATTATAAGACAAAAATATACATACAATAACATATTAACACATATTAAAATAAAATGTGATAAGGAAAATATAATTTTTGTAATTTAAAATAACCAAAATTGCAAAATAACTCAAATTGTACTCAATATTGAAATATACATAACTTTCACAATTTAAATCCGTTTCCAACGAAACAAAAAGCGGTATTCATGTTATTAAATCTATTTTCATAATAAAATATAAAATTTAAGAATTTAAATATTTAAATTTGAAATTTAAAAGTCAAATTTTGACTAATTTGATCAGAAATCCACTTTTCAGTAAAATATTCAATTTATACAAGTTTGAAACAATAATTCACATAAAAAAATCAACATTTATATTTAAAATAACATAAATTATTCATTTTAATAAATAAAATAAAATTTTAAAATCAAAATTTCAAATAAAATAATCAAAATAAACAATTAAAATAAATCACAAAAATTCAGGGTTGTTACAGGTTCATTCCACTAGATTTGCATCCAAGAATGTGACCCAAAAATTCATAATTTAAAATATTTTTTGTCCCTTTGACACTACTCTAAACTTCTCCTTCTCTACCACCATAAAACTTTCCTTTTAAATTTGCATAAAACATCTTTACTAACTTTGGATAACAAGTAAAATCATTTTGAAAAGCATTGACTAAAGGAAGAATTTTATTTTGCAAACAAAGATTGAAAAGATCATAAGTAGAAAATTCTTCAAAAGTAGTAAATCTTCCAAGAAAGACATTTCTGAAAGATATATATTCTATATAGGCTTGAATGGCTATTCAATCATTGAGAAGATATTCTTTTATTTTCTTAGAAAGCCTCATGGTTGCCTTAGTATTGTTTGAGGATGCCATTCAAGAATAGTTTGAAGAGATAAGAGAGTTTCTGATTTTTAGATCTGAGAGTGAGAAATGAATGGATGGAGATATAGTAATTAAATAGAGAATCAAAAGACATGTTCTCTGGTTAAAAGGTAACTTTTAAGAACATATGAGTTGGAGAAAAGGTGGAGGGAAATTCATATTTTGAATTTGAAATTCAAATTCTATTTGCATATGTCGAAATATGCTCGTGGGGTATGTCGCTATATAGGTCGAACTTTTCAAAAATTATTTTTGTTTAACAATTTAATATTTTATTACATAGATCTATTTATAGTTATTCTATTTTCAGAAAAATTATTTTAAATTTTATTTTAAATTTTTTATATTACTATTATATTATCAAAATACATAAAATATATAAAATATATAAAATATAATCACACAATATTCAAACAATATTATTATTAATCTATACGATATTCCTAACAACCAATAAAGAAAACAAAAGAAAAGAAATATTCATTCAAGGGATTAAAGAAAAACTTTTGGTATATTAAATGCATACTTTTTCCGATCCATTTTACCATTTTGTTCTGAATTATGTATAGTTGTGAAGCACATTTTAGCAATTTCTGTACCTAATTCATTATCACTTGAGGATGTATCGGAGTCGTCTAATGTTGTAGTATAGATTCGTCTTCATTTTTTGGATGAATTGGTGTTTAGCGTAGTTTTTAGTTGTCGGGATGTGGACAGTCTCGATTTAAATTACCAGGGTCATCGAAGTTATAGCATCTAATGTATCCACTTCAACTTCCTTGATTTTTGTTGTCTTTTCTTTTGAAATTGTTTATCTTCCTATATTTTAAAAATTTTATGAAATTCCTTTTCATGAAAAAAATTTCTTCATCTTCATCGCTGTCTGAATCCAAATTATTTGTCATTGCATTAAAAGCTATAGATTTCTTCTCTATAGTTTTGCTTTCTCTCCAGCCCTGCATTTGTGCTTCAAAAACATTAAATTACTAATTAATTTTTCAATTTTTCGAATGCAATGTCATTAGCCTTTTCAATTGTAGGAGTCTTTTGATCCCATTCAGAAGTAAGTGAACTGAGGATTTTTCTAACTTGATCTTCTCCAGAATTTTTTTTATCCACTACAATAAGTGAGTGTGCTAAATCTTTTAATCTACTATACATATCAGATATGGACTCATTTGGACTCATTTTATACAATTAATATTGGTTTGTTAACATGGAAATTTTGATCTATTTGACTTTACTTGTCCCTTCATGTGTAACTTATAAAGTTCTCCAAATTTCAAATGTAGACTTACATATAGATATTCTAATAAATTCATTTCTATCCAGTGAATAACATAATATATTCATAGCCTTAGAGTTGCTTTATGCAACTACTTTTTGGTCAGTAGTCCACTACGTAAAATTTGTTTCGGGTTCAGTGTACTCAGCTAGTGTGATATTGCAAGTGTCTAAACCAATTGACTATAAATAAATTTTCAATCCACATGGCCAATATACCTTTAATAATAGTTGTAATACCTTTGGTGTCACATTTTTTTGGTGTCGACATGCACTGCCAAAAATGCCCCTAACATCAAATTTTAATATCACTTGAAAATAGGATCTAACCATTAAATTTCTTTTACAAATTCAAAACGTCTATAGACAAAACTAATTCAATCTCAATATCACTTAACTATAGGATCTAATAAACAAAATTATTCAGTAAATTTAAAACATCCATCTTCAAATACTATTAAATTTTAACATTACCTAAATATAGGATCTAACAAATAAATGATCAAATAATAATATGAATAAAAGTTCAAACTTAAAAAAAAATATTGCAACTTAGAAATAAAATTTAGACTAACAAAAATGGTTTCAACGCAAAAAAATATAGTTAAGTAATTTTATAAATCATTTTATCTTGAATGTGCTAAATATATATAATAATTTGCATAAAAACAATTCGCGTGTGAAGCACGTGCCATCATCATGTGCGAAGCACATGTCGTAACGCTCATGTAAATGCTGCCATTAAAAAGTGGACATGAAGCAGTGGATTGTCCTTCAACAAATGAGTTACTAACAAGTGTATTAACAGTGCTATTAGCAGTACTATTACCAGTGTTGGTATCCATTTAAACTTTATCAAAAATCAGACGAGGAATACTTTGAAAACCAATGCTCGGATACCTAATGTGAGTCAGTGGAATAGGAATTTTAAGGCTAAATTTACAATAGAGGGGGGTAGTCCGCGGGTGCGGCGTGGTGGAAAGGAGGCTTGAGTTCTTGTAAAAAAGACACAGGTTCGATTCCTACCATGCGCTTCCCTATCCAATATATATTTACCCGAGGGTATGAGGGCTTGGATCCAGTCCCGCCCAATTCCTTGTACATATTTCTTTTCAACTAGTATAATACACCAGGATTTTATACTAGTTCGAAGTTACCCTACATCCAGTCCCATCCAATTCCTTGTACAGATTACTTTTCAACTAGTAAATGCAAATACAATCTTGATTTTAAGGCTATGAGACACACCCTCTAAAATCCCAGCCTAGGCTCATACTACTTTATCCCGATAACTTAAGGAGGAAGGCAACCCAATCTTGATGATGACACATGGCCTCATTTCCATAGCGTGATTAACGGGATCGGATTTGCTTCATTACAGCATGATAGTGGGTTCTCGCTTCATGTTTGGTGGCAAGCAGGATACTCTTACCCCTACATATCCCTGATGGGTTGGCTACGGATGTCGAGAGGCTGGCCGTAAAAGCAAATTCGAGGTACCTCTCTATGCCACGGTAGAGCTGGGATGGTTGAAAAGCCTACTGATCGCCGCTGCTTTGCGTGCCATTACAGTAGGCCTCTTGGTAGAGCCTCTAGATTTCTGGGCCATACGCACACCACTTAGATTTACGGGCTACTAAGCACACCCAATTGATTTAATTAGGCTACAATCAAACTACTTTAATTTCAAGGATACCAACATAGAGTATAAGAATATGATTTGCTAGAGTTTACGGACTTAGATCTTCGATCTTGATTACAATTGATCCTATAACTCTTGAATAGCACTTGATCTTGAGCGAGATGACAGAAATCGAAGAATATATGAAAGAGAATCAAACTAGTAATGATTGAATTTGATTCTGGTTGAGTTTTGCCAAAGTTTCGATAGAAATTGCTTTAGAAATCAAGAAAGTGAAAAGAGGAGAGAAAAAAGAAAGTAGCTAATGAAATTTCATTTGGAAGTCTGGTATATATAGGAAAACAATGGTCATGTCTATTCGCGAAGAGAAATGACGAAAAGACACTTCCATTCAAAATTTGAATTTTATATTTTGGCTAGTATGTCGACATATAGGATTTGCATATATCGACATACCCTTCACAAAATTGAAAAATACTTTATAAAAATTATTTTGAAAATTCGTAACTTTATGAAATAATCTGATACTTTGCAAAATCATTTAAATATAGTTTATGCAAATTTTAATCAAAATATAACTTAATAAAACTTTATAAAATAATTTTGAAAGATTTTAATAAGAATAGTCAATATAATGTAAATAATATATATATAATTAACATCGTTATAAATTACTAAAGTATAAAAAAATTCAATATATATAAACTTAAAAACACTAAAATAATATCTTAATAAGAACAAGAGGTTTGAAAATCATTTTGGAAAATATTTTGAACAGATTATTTTAAAATTGGAATATTTGAAAAATAATTTTAAAACAAAATTAGAGAAGATGAGAGAGATCAGGAAAGTGCTATCAAAGTTTTAACATATATAATATGACTCAATAACTTATCTGGGGTATCTGGAATCTTGAACTCTTCAGTACTCGTGAGTCTTCATTTCTGAACTCTTAAAACTTTATATTAGCATCTTGAATCTACTTTTAATATCAATATCTTGATACCGTATAGTCTTCTTAATCAATAACTGTCTAATATCTTACGTTATATACTATATATATCTTGATAAAAAATTAGTTTCTATATTTTATTTAATGTCCTATAGTTATTATAATCAAAATTAATACCTAAGGTGCTAACACATACAAGATCCCTCACGAACATATATTACGTGCAGACACTCGACACACACAACTTGTCGACTCCTTGACTTAGGATATGTAGGGGTTTCTTATAAACTCCTCTCTTGTATGATCTTGTAAATTATGCTTTTGGTGTAATTAATTTTAACCTTGTGCACTTACTCTTAAGTAACCGACCTTACAGAAAGAAGTTAACTAAACTTCACTCATCATTAATCGCATTTCTTCCAACAAATTCTAAAACTAAACTTCACTTATCATTAATCATACAATAAATTCTAATTACTGCTTATCGAGACATCATAATGTTTTACAGGGAGGAGCGACCTTTAAGATTGAATCTCATTTGTATTTGGGTATTTTTTTGGAGCTCTTTCCAATATACTCGCCTATTCGATCAAATCAATTTATTTTATTACCTTTGCATGTTATGTATTCTATTTCCGTATTAATCTATGAACTTATCATATATATTCTATTTGTACATCTAATACACATCTTCATTTCTAAGATAACTCGTCGGTGAATTTTAACAAAGCACGTGGAACCATTTTGGAAGTATTATATTTTAAATTACATGCATCTATATGCATCAAAACCGATGAGTTCACCAACTCATTTCTCACTTGCACTTTATGGGTGCCTCACCCTTAATCTTATGAGATATAATTCATCAGTACCATATGATTTATTATCATATGATTTTAATAATTATTCCTCAACATGGCTTAAACCATAATCCTAAAAATAATCGTCAAAATTTTGGATATTTCGGTGTTACATATCTAATGTAATATATACCATTATTCTGAGAGATTTATTTTATAACAAATATTCAAAATATCCATAACAAAAAAACTATTTATTTTCAAACAATGTTGAAAACAGTTATTATTTTATAAATAATATTTGGTATATTTGCAAAAATAATTTTTCGTGTCTTGAGCATCCACTAACAAATATTATATGTCATGCTCGTACTACTTTTGCCATTACTATTATAGCATATGAAATGTGAAGCTTCATTTAAATACTTGTTGTGGGCTATTTATTTCTTTTACTATAACTAGTTTATAATCGAGGGTTTTGAGCAATTATCTTAAACTCATAGAAATAACCTTTGCATGAAATAATTTTCTATATTATAACATAACTGGAATAGAAATCACATTTCTATTTCCTTATTAAGTACTTATAGTATTTTTAAAATTCCTGTTTCTAATGTCCCTTCATGAAGTAAACATGACCATTCACCCTCTCATCCTTATTGAGACTAAATCACAGTCATACATTCGCTTGAATTTCCAAAATGGTCAAACCATTCAAAGAAGATACTTATTGTAATCAACCGTATTAAATACATGATTTTTATTATGGTTTATTTGCTTATTTCCAATGAACTAATTTCATCGAGGTTTCAAACATTACGAACAGGGCCAGTCCTAGGACTTTTGGTGCCTAAAGCGAAAAGCGAAAACAAGGCCCTTATACAGAAAACAAAGTGAAAAGTAATTTATATTGTTTATAAACAATTGAAATGGTAAAAAAATAACTTTATCCGTTAAAATAATTCAAGTTATACAACAAAATTAATATTATTATTTACGAATATTTTTCTAGCCTTCTGACTTGCAAAATTACTAATAATATTATCATATTCAAGTTAATAAATCATATATAACCAACTAATCCAAAATTAGAATATAGGATTAAGATTGAATTTGCATTGTATTGTACAACGTAAATGCTGTTATTCTTTGAATCATTTTACAAACTACTTAGTTTTAGTAAATAATGTAAATTGTAATGCAATAATGTAAATTATAATTACAAATTACTGAATTTATTTTAGTAAATAATGTAATTTACAAATTCAAATTACTGAATTAGTTTTATAAATTACCGAATTAATTTTAGTAAATAATGTAAATTACAGTCCAATAATGAAATTAGGTTTACACATTACTGAACTAGTTTAACGAATTACTGAATTAGTAATAGTACCTTCAATTCAGTCTTCAACTGAGATGGAGGACGATCCTGTTGCCTCCCTATGTAGCTGTGACCTTGTTGCCTACTACCAAGATCAAGATGGAGGAGCTTGCTACCACATGCCCGCCTGTACCCTAGCTACCGAGATGAAGCCAACCTGGAGAAGAGATGGAGTCACCTAGATGGGTCGCCGTCGCCGCCTCTCTGGTTCATGAATCGGAGTTTCACGATCGCGATTTATTTTTTTCCCTATCGCACGTTGAAACTAAATTTGGTGCCCTAGTTGTTTTGGGGCCCTAAGAGGATGCTTCTCCCTCTTTGGGGAAGGGCTAGGCCTGATTACGAACTGTGGAATTTCACCATATAACATTTATATATAACTGAATATGAATCAAATAACCATAATCTTATATTGCTATCAAAGACTAAAAATTATTAAAGGCAATATACAGTCTCGGACAAATAAATAAGCGACCGAGGTATGAATGTTTTAGTGGTTTTGTAAGTTCGCCTTGCATGGGCCTAAAAGTGCTAACATGACAACAGATTTATTGCTAAGTATATTTTATGTTTCTATGTCAGCTTTTATTCAGCTTATATGTATAATTTATTTGATAAACATTTTATCAATTTTATTAGTTGCACAAATTCATCAGTATAGATTATTTTAATATTATATAGTGAATGTTCTTATAATATTAGAAAGGTTAAATGTTATCATTTCTTGTTTCTAAAATGGATCCCAGTAAAATTTTATATTTTCCAATACCCTAAGAAAAATAGAGCAATCTTTCGATTTCTCTAATGGACATCGAGACTTGCTTTCCTTAGGATTCTGGACTTGATTATGCTAAAAAATCATAAGCCTACCAGCAATGGATAACACTTTAGAGGTAGTATCATACACAATTCCTAACTCGTGATATTTATCATACTCAATTCTCAACAAATCGAAAGAGATTATTCACCGATACCTACTATTTTGTGATAGCATAATTATCGATGTACTTAGCTTGAACTTGCTCAATAAATACATACATGTGCCTTACCATGTCTATCAATACATCAATAATACTACTCATAGCATCTCCAGCTTGATTTTGCTCAACAACTAGAGAGTATGTAAGTAATTTATTAACATATAAATGGTAGATGACAATTTTTATATTGTGGATTCATAATCTTTAATATATTTATTTGAGTGATATCAATTTAGGAAATAATATTTTTTTTAAATATCCTCGTGAATCAAGTGTTAGTCACATCTAAAATCACGGTATACGTACTATATGTATAAATTTATTCCTTAAATCTAATTAAGGTTTCTTTCTTGTCCTACTTAATTTTATACATATGTAAGGATTAACTTATTTATAACATTTATAATTCAATTTACTTATATAATCTATACATGTATTTTGTTAATCAAACGTTGTTTAATTAATTTCGATTCTTATTTATTAACTCATGTTTAATTAATTTAATTTATTTTTTTTATTCAATTATTATACATTTTATACTGCTCAACTTAAGCTATTTAAGATTGTTAATCAATAATGACATTTATAGTTTATTTATATGTACATATAACTATACATGTTAATTTATTAACTTTTAATTAATTTAATTTACTAAAACAATATTTTAACCAAATCAAGTCAAATTTTATCATCATTTACCTTGAACATTTTAAGATAAATACATATATCATCATATATAATTTAACTAATTAACTTTTTACAAATTATTTATTTATCTAGTGCAATTACTTAAATAATTAAGGTGAAAATTTTGAAATTTAATTTATTTTTTTCAAAATAATTCTGATAAGTTTGTAACATTTATAACATGTAATATTTTAAACTTAACTTTTAAATTTAAAATATAATTTTTGAATTATATATTATGAAAAATTATTCCAAGGCCCAAAACGAACTTAGGCCTTTATATTGGGGATAACTTTTGGGTTTACTTCATCTTTGAGATCGGCTAGTAGCTAAAGTTAGGTGGAGTAATTGATTACCTAACAATCCAACCTTCAACATTACCTTTCTAGAAACCTATTAAGTAGGTAGAGTTTTATTAGTTAGCCCTAACAGTGTTAATTTAGACTGCACCAACTACTAATCTCTGAACCATTGAAGGAACCATACCAGTCGAAAGTGGGTTAAATGGGTGAATTTCAAAAAAAAATCCATTTTGATCTTAGTTAAGTCTATAAAGCGTAATTAGATTTTAACTACAATCTAAAACATTTTAACTAAATCTTCATTTTATTTGATATGTTTAAAGTAGTTTTTATTTAAATTTAAATGTATGGGTGTATCAAATACACCTATATGTTTAGCATTTGCTGGTTAAAGTTAATTTAGAGCCTTTTATTTCTATGTCTAAAACTTCAGAATTTAATTAAGAAAATATTTTATTTTAATTGGAGAGAGAAACCTTTCATTTCTCTCTCTTTAATTAAATTTACTGATTTATTAAATGTCATTAACAAGAAATTTATACTAGCATAAATTATGGTACATCAAGATATACTCTAGTGTATACTATGTAAGTGCAACATAAAAAATATACATATTTAATGTAATGGTATGTAGGTATTGGGATTTACACCACAATGGAACCATTCACCATTACATATGTCTTTGTTGTCCAAAATTTTGATTTAAAATTATTTATATATAATAAATGCATAGAAGTAAACGTATACATATACATACATACCTATACGCATATACATATACATATACATATACATATACATATACATACACATACATATGCATACACATGCACAGACACAAAGATATATGTATATGTATATGTTTTTATATATTTATGTGTATGTGTATGTGTATGTGTATGTGTATGTGTATGTGTATGTGTATGTGTATGTGTATATCAGTGGTTTTGTGAGAAGGATTTGATCCAAAGATTGCTTTCCTCCTATGGCCTCTTTTTCCGTAAACCTTAATCCAATCCCTTCACCTAAACCTCAATAACGCGCTTCCTTCTCATTCACCCACCACCCCATCCTATCACATGTTTGCCAATCTAACCCATGAATCATTCCCACTACTCCCCACCATTCCCGTTCACCCTCCCCAACCACCCGACCAACTTCACCCTGGCTTATGTTTATCATACATATAACCGTTTCCACCTAATATTCAAACATTTCCTCATCCAGCTATTGTCTCGCCATATCAGACTATTACAGCCACCTCATGTAAGACTTCTAATCCGCAACCTAAGGTTTGGTCTACCACTTTTAAAAAACTTCCTAAAAATGCTGGTAAATATTTGTTAAGGATGTTTGAATTGAATCTTTTAGATTTCAAATCAATGATCCCACCTAGCGAGATTATACGACAAGGCATGAATATTGGAAAATATTTAGTGGGTTTTTTTTGGATACCACTTGCTTATACAATGGTAATGTATCATCTTCAGCTTGTTTGGGGTAACCTAGATGGAATAAAAATCAAATTCGACGGTATGTTATTCTTTGTTGGATTTAAAAACAAGAAACAAATGTCCAAAGTTCTTTAATTTGACACGGTAATTATTAGAAGGAAATTTTTTATTATCACTCAACGGAATCCATTAATTTATCCTATTCATAAGCAAGTAAAATCTATGCCAATTCGGGTCTACCGATCTAAAATTCCATCCGTCCATTAGCCCCTTATTGGTATAAATTGGATGGCAAACTTTTTGGCAATGTCATATGCTTTGATAAAACAACGGAAAAGATGCGAAGGTTTGATTACACTAAAATATTGATAAATATTGAGCTAAGTAAGTTTTTTCCAACGGATATGCCAATCCAACTTGATGAGGGAAAAGATGTATATGTTGACGTAGAATATGTTGTGCAAAGATTGCACAAATGAGGCAATAACAACAAATAGGATTTGGATTTGCCAATTGAACATCACTCAATCTAGCAACAATTTGTTATACTCCAAATAAATAGTAAATAAATATAAAGAAGAAAAGAAGATGCATAATATTTATACTAGTTCCATTATCATCAAGATAGTGCACTTCCAGCCCAAAGAATAAAGATTTTACTACACATGAGAGAGTTACAAGAGATTAGAAGATAAGAGTTTACATATCAAAGCCCTAAATTATGGTTAACAAGAAGAGACACTCTATTTGGGGATCGTTGGCTGAATGCCAAGATGGGTTTACAATGAAGTCTACTCTCAATATATTGCCAACGCAAATCCATGAGAGTCATCGATTAAATCACCAAGACATGGGAAGAAGATAATGGAGGCAATTTACAATGGTAATAAATAGTGCAAATGTAGCAAATAATTCACTCATTCCTTTAATTAACAAAGATGGAAGAAAATAATTCCAAAATAATGCGATTGTTGAGAAAGAAATAATATGCATATCCTTTTGCATATATATTATTCCATAATGTAAGCATGCATTTACTTCCTTGCCATCTAATGGAAATGCGATCCAATAATTTATGCATTTCCATAATAAACACACACGATTACTCTTCTTTTTGCATATTTGTTTCTTTTATTTGTGATTTTGTATCATCAAAATGACACTCCACCTTGATGAAAATCACATATCTCTAACACTCCACTTCGATTCAAATTCTCTTTTCAACGTAATACTCTAAAAAAATGAACTCCACCTTCAACAAAAATATCTTAACGAGATATAAAACAAAAATGAATACTTACCAATGGATTTCGACAAGGCCACCCTCTATCACTCCTTGCTATCGAGCTCAGACCATGTCCTTGCCCAATCCAAAATCAAAAGAAGGTAGATGCCAAAATAATCTCTATGCCACCGAGGCCAAAAAAATTTCTCAATCATCAGTCAAAATACAAAGCTAAAAAATAAAAGCCAATGGACATAAAGAAAAAAGGCTAATCCAAATAACTTTATGCAAGACAAATCTCTCTCCTCCCACATACCATCATGTGGCACCACAAGTCGCTAAGAAAAAATGAACCAAGTTCGGGGCACACTCGAAAGTACAAATATGCAAATCAACGAATCCAAAGCTAACTAGCAATTTCACGAAGTTCCCAAAGTCCACACGTGATTTGCATAACTCCTTTAAGATGGCATTATAAAATCGATGTTGTACCTCAACGGCACCAAATCCGCCAAGAATCAGCTCTATGAACTAAACTCTCCAAGATGGCATCACAAGTCGACAAGCCTCAATGGCGCCAAATCCATCACCAAAGTCAGCTACATTAGTTGAACTCTTCAGTATTACGAGCATCACCCTTAATACTCGAAGAACAAAGTGGACTACAAATATAGAGTACCAAAAGAAAATAAAATCTCCTTTTGCAATCTCCAAAATTCCCATGGAAATCAACATAAAACTCACACATCAGCTTTGAGCCATGAAGTAGATATAGGTTCATATGGATGTCCCTTTAATAAACTAAACTGCTTATCACCAAAGTTTCAAGACTGGAATGCTCTTTCGCTCTCAACATAACCTCCTCCATCTTTATCTTCCATATTGCGCAAAATCTACTTTTCATCAAAATGAGTAATAGAATAATTATCACTGAATGTACCGCTATTTTTAGAAGTCATCAATGCACAAATTTAAATAAATTGCCTTTCTTTGATACCAATCCGTTGAGCGAAGATTACAAAAATGCGGAAAACAATAAGAAAGATCTAGATTTGCCAATTTGAATATCACTTAATCAAGCAACAATTATTCTATTACTCTAAATAAATATTAAATAACTATAAAGAAGAAAAGAAGATGCACAATAGTTATACCGGTTCCACTATCATCAAGATAGTGTACGTCTAGTCTAAAGGATAGAGTTTTTATTACACATGAGAGAGTTACAAGAGATTACACGATAAGAGTTTACACACCAAAGCCCTAAATTAGGGTTAAAAAAAGAGACGCTCTGTTTGGGGATTGTTGGCTGAATGCTAGGATGAGTTTACAATGAAGTCTACTCTCAATATATAGCCAATGCAAATCCATGAGAGTCGTCGATTAAATTACTGGGATATGGTAAGAAGATAATGAAGGCATTTTACAGTGATAACAAATAGTGCAATCATAGCAAGTAATTCACTCATTCCTTAATTAGCAAAGATGGAAGAAAATAATTACAAAGCAATGCTACTGAGAAAAAAATAATATGCATATCATTTTACATATATATTATTCCATAACGTGAGCATGCATTTATTTCCTTGCCACCTAATAGAAACATGATCCAATAATTTATGCATCCATAATAAACACATGTGTCTTTTTGCATGTTCTTTTCTTTCCATTTGTGATTTTGTATCATCAAAAGCTAACAGAATACATGTGGAAACCCAACATAAATGAGATATGCTCTGTGTTTGGTCACACTAGCAACACATGTAGCAAAAGATTTCAGCTTCAAGAAGCAACCACAGTTAAGTACTAGGAAATGCTGAGAATCAAATACATAAAGCAAGCAATAGGAATCCTACAGAGAATATTGGTTTGGAAAAAATAAATGCACATATTTCTCTCAATGCCTCACCTTCCCAAGTCTAGAAATAAGTCGGCAACAAGAAAATAATATATGCAAAAGCAAATCTCAATCCAGCTACAAGACTCAATCTAAAACCTATGTGATGGAACGTAGAGCCGTCTCAAGACATCATGGGGTCCTAAGCAAAATTATTTATATTTTTTTTCTTCTTTTTACCTTTTTTTAAAAACCTTCATCCTTGTTACAAGCTTGGGACCAGTAATGTATCGTTATGTCACATTACAGACAAATAGAAGGACGCTACACAAGCGGATTTAAAAACATTATATATATATAACTAAAATTATTTTCTCAAAATTAATAACTAATTAAAATTTATTTTTCTTGCGTTTTTAGATGCACAGTCATTGATCAAATCATTATAGTCAAGGTTTTCTAAAATTTCCTTTTTAATAGACAATATTGCTAAACCACTTAATCTTTCTTGTGACATAGTTGATCTTAAGTAAGATGTTATTGATTTTAATTTTGAAAAACTTAATTTAGTGCAAGCGACGTTATAGGTATTGTCAATAAAATTCGATATGGTATATATGCATTTGGAAATGAAATAACTTTCTTTATGTAATTTAATACTTCAATTGTCATTTTTACATTGGGTTTTAAAAATTATCTTAGAACTTTTTACTTTGAGAACAAATAAACCCCACCAATATCTAAAAATTCTTTATGCTTTGAAAACGAGCAAAGTTGAGAAAGGATTTTTTTTAATCTACCATCATTTACCGATTTTAATTGTTCTAAATCAAACAAAAAAGACAAATATTTCTTCATATAATTTGAATTGTTCAAATCTATCATTTATCTTTACTGCTAATAAAGAGAATTTATTTAATTCATTTACACGGACTGAATGAGAATAACATTTCTTATAATTTTATCTTTAAGTTATTTTGGGTTTGTCAAAAACCAACTACTTTTAAGGTATATGAGTAGTTCATCCAGTTTATATAAAAAAGTATTTGCTGTAAGTGAATGCATATAGACTATAGAGTACCATATTAGTTTTAATTTCTTACTTCCTACATAAGCTTCACTCATTTTTGTCAATGGTCAGCATTACTTGCTTTCTATGCTTATAAACACAAGCTAAACTTTTTGGGTTGGAAAATGATTGGTTTGTGTTTATGCTGGATGAACTAGCTATCTTGCTTCCAATGTTACTTGACTATGCATGTTTATATCGCTGAATGGTGGTAGTATACAACATATTATTTTGAATCTAGAATTTACAAAATATTTCAACTCATACTCTAAATCAATTTTACGAGAAACTATGAAAACCGTCTAAAACTTCAATGTAATATAAGCACAAGTTAAGCATTTTTTAGCTTATAGACACAAGTTTAAAAAAATTTGAATCAAAATTCATATGTCTGTACAACATTAAATTAATAGAGAATATAATATATACATGGCTGCATATAGTGTTTCATGCTTCAGGAATTTCATGTACTATGTTGGAAACTATAACATACAAATATGCTTCTAAACGTGTCCAATACATTGGCAAACTACTTGAGCATACTTTAAGTATTTCATGTACAAAGTGGAGCTAAACCTAAGTAGAACTTCTTCGATTGTATTTACTGCATATAATGAATGATATGTTAGTTAAGATATTTACCTATACATGCATGAAGGGACACTAGCATTTATTCTAACTACAAAAGAAATTTTTATAGATCTAACGAACCACTACAATAATTGGAAGGAACAACAGAAATATCTAAAATTCCAGTCCATTCGTCACCAGGCTTCAAGGTGATGGGGTCCTCTATAGTAGCAGCCTCTACACATAGCATATGTTTCTATTTGTGGTATTGATGAACTAATTTTTTGTTGTTTACAGGAATAGATTGCAGATCCAAAACATGCTCATATGAAGTCTGCTAAAGTTTAATATAACTGCAAAAAAGTTTTTAGGTAGCGGTTGTTTATCTTTCCCTAATAAAACCGATAGTCGCTTAGCTTATTGGTCCAAATCGCTATTCATTTAATTTGTTCAATTAACTTTTATTAGGTGGTTAAATAGAGCATTGGTCCGACTTGTTGTTCATTTAATTTGTTCAATTAACTTCGATTAGGTAACTTGATCGATCATTGCAATCTTAGGTAAGGATTCAATGTATATTTAATTTATGTAATTTCTATCTTCTTTTAAAGCTTTTGTTTTATATTGTAATTTGTAGTGGAGTTTACAATTACAATATAAAGTTATGTGTAACATTCTTGAAAATTTACCAACTTTAATTTGGTAATTAATTTAATTTTTGAAAATAAATAACAAAAAAATGTATGAATGTGAATTTATATATACATAAGTGTATAAATATGTTGAACAAAATTAAAGGTGCAATGTGAAAATTAATTTGGATAAAATTTTGTTTGTGTAAATATAAATATAAAAGGAAACATAAACATTTTAAAAATGTAAACATTGAATTTGAATTTAAATTGCTTAATTATATGTATGAACTAATTTCAAGACAAGGGACTTTAACATAATTTTATAAATGAAAATGGAAAGATGGTTTTAAACATTTTAAAGAAAAAAATATAAAAGAAAAATGTAATTAAGAAAACAATCTGTATATATATATAAGATCATAAACAGAAGAGAAGTATATATATATATATATATATAAAGATTGTGATATATGTTAATATAAAAAAAGAAATGTTTTATAAAGTGAATATGATATAAAATTTTATATAAAATTTTCTTTTGTCTTTGAAAGATTACAAATGTAAACATGCATAAAGGAGATGAGTAAAGAAATCAATATGCATTGGGATTTCATAATCATTTGTTTTTACACATGGCATTCAATATAATTGATTTAATAAAATAATGAAATTTAGGATTATAAAAACTTTCCATCTTCCCATGCTCAATCATATGGTATCTCAGCAAATCTGAAGAAAAAAAAGTAACAATAGATTGAGTATCTAAGATCTCAACACCGAAGAAAATAATAAAGTAGAAAGAAAAAAAATTAGCAAAACAAATTCAAAGCAGTTTTCAGTTTTGAACCAAAGATTAAAACTGAAATCCAAAAATCTGAAAGCAAATTCAAGAAATGCAAATCTTCAACCTGGTCAAGTCTCAAATCTGGAAACCAAGAAAATTCAAGGCAAACAACCAGTAGCAGGAAAATGAAGTTCAAATGTAAAGTCTGCAGCCTGGAAAATAAAGCATTTGGAGCTTTAAACAAATTCAGAAATCAAATAAAAGATCAAAGATTCAATATTACAAATCAATGCAATATCAAGCTCAACAACAAATAGTCAAGAAACAAAAGGAAAAAAAAATCAAAATTCCAGATGTTTAAAGCTAAACCTCTCCTCTGTTCTTCAGTGTCAGGTGAGAAAACTACCAAATTTTACTTGAATCTGTTGTGATTTTCGATTACACACTCAAAGCTGTTAGTTGAAATGTTTGCATGTCTGTGTGGATACATATTTATATACTGTTGTTGAATGCTTGTCTGTATACACAAACACATCTCTGTTAACAGCAGGCTAGTAAAAAAATTCCAAGAAATACTTGTATCTGTTTTAAGTTCATGCGTTGGATTTATTAGAAGAAAAATTCCTATCTCCACACACATTTGATTTTAGGCTAAGTTTTGTAAAGAAAGATGACTCTAGAAATGTATCATCAATTTTTAATTTTGTTTCAAAAATTTTTTATATGAAGTAACCGTCTCTACATTTTGAAATTAAAGTGAAACAAATTTAGGCCGAAAGTCAATAATTTTAAATTCATGATTTGATTTCATAATGAAATTCATTTGGGCAAATGATGAATTTAGAGGTTGGAATCATGATTTTTAGGGAAGTAATTTTTTGAGATATGGGAAGTTGACCAGAATTTGGGTTTTGCCAAAATTCTGGCAATCGGCATGGAATTTGTTGACATGATTGTTGTCGAGGGAAGGTTGTAGATGGGTGGTCGTTGGAAAAATGCTGAGAGTATTTTTAGATGATCGTGTTAGCCATACGTCGGCGAGGTAGGGTTTAAGGGCACATATTTGTATACGGCGTTCTCGAGCTGATTTGATCATCGATGGATGATCGGAGTGGACATGTACAAGGGGGTTAGAGACTAGAGGTCGAGGCGAGCCTACAGTATGGTCGGCGTCGTTGATGGTGGAGTAGATAGTCGACGTCGAGGAGAAAATTGACGCAATTTGGTTCCAGTTGCTGTCAATCAGCTCATTTTAATTTCGTGGGTGATTCCGTCGATCTGAGTGTTTGGTAGGCCGGTGGAGGTTGTCGTCGATTCGGTAGCAATAGGAGTTTGGGTCGGAGATGGCTGGACTGGTTGTACATGTGCACTGTGCACGTGGGTATCTGGGTTTGTGAAGTTGTGGAAGAAGAAGCAGGTTTGGAGTAGTTCGCATGATTTTCGAGTTTGGGCTTGGGGAAGTGGTGGCGTGGCTCGAGTGAATACTCGGGTTCGTTCGCATATGTGGACTGGGTAACAGGTTTTAAATTTTAAGCATGATAAAGTTTTAAAAAGGAAGGGTGGCTCAGGTAGTTTTGTGGTGAGCTCGAGTTTGTTGGTTAACAAGTTTTAAAGTTACTTTTTTTTAAACAAAAGAAGATGTTCAAGTTTTCGAGCAAATTACTAAACCAAGTTTTTATATATAAAAAATGAATAAGTTTCCATTGGGATATGAACCAGATTCTTCAGAATTAAATCATTAAACAAGTTTTTAAAATAAGTTTCAATGATTTGATTTCAAAGTTAAATGTTTTTGAAATGATTTTTGGTTTATATAATTATTTAAAAAGAAATTTATCAATAGGGTGAATTGTAACATCCCTCCTTTTCGCACGCTTTAAATCGACACACGTGCCAATTCAAACCATACAGAAGGGCAGATTGTTATGGGGTAAATAAGAAAAAGCAGAGAAGGAAAAAACAAAATAGAATCTTGCAGCGGAACGATAAAATATAGTAATCAAATATACAGTTCACTGAGCTGTTTTATGAAAACATTTGATTATACTTATACAATATATATCAGAGTTACACATACCAAAGAATAATACAACGCAGCGGTAATAAATAATAGTAATACAAATCTTCGTCTTCGTCCTCTAGAATGAAACCTTCAAATCCTGAAACGCTCGGACTGACCAGAGCGAATTAAAAAGACAAAACACTCGAGTCAGAACTAAAAGATCTTATGTAAGTTAAATCAACAGAAATAAATATGAGTGTAACGGCGTCAGAGATGTTTACGGGATTTGACATCTCATATCCAGTGTCTAACGTGAGTGCAGTAACTCAAGAGATGCTCGGGATTCACATCTCCTAAGGATCCGTTAAACTATTTACTATGTAGTAATATTTCTCTATTATAATAATGTCTATTAGTAAAATAAACTTACTTTTAAATAGCGTTAAGGAGTGACTCAATATTCCCCTTAAAACAAATAATACCAATAGTCTATACAGTACCGTAATACCTCCTGATCGAGAGGCTACCAGAGGATACTCCATAGGTACGACACAAATAGAAACTCGTACAAGGCGCGCTAGCGTAGGTGACACGGCACAACTAGGCAATGCCAAGATAGATATACCAATTACACATCCGTGCTGGTGGTAACGCGTAGGAGCTACTACCACCCACCTCGGACAACACCCCCAAAATCAAAAATAAAAAATAGCCACCGAATAAATCCAAAAGTCAAAGTATAATACCGAAGAAGTGCGTCCGATCAAAGGAATGACCTCATTGGCCCGAGAATCGCTCATGTTTTAGTCACCTTATGCCAACTCACGGGAGTCGGGTCCACGTATTTACCTCGAAGGAAACGCCGCCACCATCCTACTTCATTCTGGAATCTCCATCGCGTAAACGGTTGTTAAAGTGGTTTTCGGAGTTGGCAGAGAGTATGACAACTTCCGATCACAGTCTCGTCAACAACCAAACGTTATTATAACACCGCGGTCTTTTAAAAATAGTTTATACTTTAAAACCAGGATATAATATCCATTTCAAAACCATATAATTACGCTATCAATTCCCTTTTAAAACCAAATCGATAATGATATCATTTTCAAAAATATTCTTTTCTAAAACCATAACAATTTCATGTTATAATATTTTGAAACCAACTCTTGAAATATAGCCTTTCAAAACATAAAACTTTGAATTTCATATCTTTGAAATATAACTACACCACTTAAATGGTTTAAGTATTAAATTACTTTATATAAAATAATAGTTTCTTCACCTTCACAGATCAATTCCAATATAGATTAAATTCCCAAATAAACAACTTCAATTTCCATATATTTCAAGCTTTTAATATTCCACCATTTCAAAATGAATTCTTTGAAAATTTCATATATATCAAATTCAATTACTATTATTTAGATTTTAAACGTTTACTTAATAAATTCAATATAATATAAGTAAAACCTTTAACTTCACGTAACTGGATATTCTTTCAATTTATTTAACTTGATATATTCATTTAAATCAACCCGATATTCATTTAAATCACTTTAAACCAAAATCAAGTTATAAAAATCATGCCCTTTGAAAATCTCAATTTTAAATTAAATTTCACATCCATTTTTATTCAAGTAAAATTCTTAAATCCTTCAATTCAAATCAATTTCATATTTGTCTTCCAACTATATATTATTTAAGTCTTCAAATCTCTATATATCCAATATCTTAAAAAGGTACTTGACCATATAACAATAAACAATCGAACTCTGTTATTCAACTTATATTTATTAAACTAATTTATACATAGCTTAATTTCAAGAATTTAACTATATATATATAAAATAATATTTATATAATATCAAAAATTAATATTTATTAATCCATATATTTCTTTCCAAACCATAGAAAATCATTTCAAAATATTTGTATATATAGACCACGGTGTCTGTATATAAATTTTCTACCCTATGGTCAAGTGATACAGATATTTATCATTTCAATCCGCAATTTAGAATAAAATTACAGTTATATATCATTTCAAACCGCAATCCCGAATAAAATGATGCATAACAACTTACAGATTATGATGATATAAATAAAAATCCATTCATCCATCATAAAATCACACATCCATTACAATCATCATCCAAACCAATCAATCAATATCAATATATAATTGACAGTAAATAACAGGTAATTTACAGATAGTTATATTCAATAATAAATTAAACAATTCATCTAACCGGTAGTTTATATGCAATAATAAATTTAAATAACAATTTAATTCAATAAATGCAAATTAACCGAGATAATGATTAAATATACGCCAAACAGCTATAAATAAATTTCAAATCACATCATAAATAAATTTAACAAACATAAGAAATTTTAGAAGTTGTGAGTGGGTTAAAACACTCACATTTTGAATTTAAATTGAATTTAAATCCTATTTAAACCCAAAATTTGACAGTTTCCAAATTCGTCCAAACGCCAAAATGTCCGGAATTCAGATACGATCCTAACAAAAGAAGCCGCGCGTAAAACGGATATCGTATGTGAAAGATATATCGATAATTGTGATTGAAATTCGTTAAAAAAATAAAGAAAAAGAGAACAAATTCTATCTAGGACACGTCACCTATACCTGCTTTGTAACGCAAACGACAACAGCATCTCTAGGTTCTCAAGCGCACAAGCATTTCTTTGAAACCCTAGCATGATTCGCGAACGCCGCCACCACGCGACGCGCCTCACGCCTCCAAACATGCGTCCACGCTCGCCCATCAAAACCGCACCACTCTTGACAAACGTCGAAGACAATTGATGCCAAAGTTTGTGCAGCCACTACCTCCAACTTGAAACCCTAGTCAATTATTGCACAATGTCCAACTGTCAATTCGACGAACGAACACTACTGATGCACTCCTCATCGTCCCCTCTACAATACCTAGAAACGGTTCGTCAATCCGACAACGTTCATCTGCGCGCGATGAACGGCCGATAATTGATTTTGAAATTCTGGACAAATGATGCATCGAATCAGAAAATGAATTTCAATTTTGAGATGCGTATATTGAGAACTTCGATATATAATTTTTTTGAATTTTTTTGAGGAGTTTGAAATTTTAGCTTTGCATTTGATTTGGGATTGCAATTGGAATTAGGGTTTGTCTGCCATTGAAGTGAGGAGGTGAATAGAACGTATAGAAATGAGGAACAGAGGCTGCTAGGGTTTATAGCAGGATATATATAGGCAGGGTTGACATTTGAATGGATGGACAAGATTGATTTACGCGCTAACGCCAAAGTGGCCCAAAAAGCCCGTTCTGACTCCGGAACGAAATTGAATCAACCCATATATCAAAATAGATGTTTTTAAACATTTTAAACGCGATGGAACAGGTTTCAAGTCCAAATTCCATCATATGAAGAAGTTATGCTCAAATAATATTTTTCAAATTGATTTCAATTTCATAAATTTCAAGACGTTTCGAGTCCGTACGATCAAACGACAAGTCCGATCGCTACGAAACTTGAAAGCCTACAATAATTCACCGTTACGGATCCAATGAAATTGTTTTCGTTGAAATCTGAGTCAGTGGCCAAAATGGCTATTTTTACATTAATTAAATAATTTAATATTAAATTTATTTAAATCAAGCTTCAGTTGAATTTTAAATAAGGAGGAAATAATTTAAAGGACAAAAATTCCTATATTTTTAGCCTCAAGAACACAATCTTCATAATTTAATCACAAGGACAAACATTCTTCCAAAAATTATTCAAAAGGGCAAACGTTCTTTCAAAATTATTCATAAGGACAAACATTTTTTCAAAACTGCTACTTAACTAAAAATTGATACATAAAAACTGCTGCCGATAAGTACAAACTGATACCTAAAAAATTCTATCAATAACTAAAAACTGATACCTAAAGAAAGTTGTCCTTAGGCAAAAATACTGAAGGTCTGTCCTTGAGGCTAAAATACTGAAATTTTTTTCCTTCACAGTAATTTCCTGTTTTAAATAAATCACAATTTCTCTCAATTCAAACTGCTTGGACATTTTCCATAAATTAGAGCAAATTCGGGACATCAGTTCAAAGTTAATAGATTTACCAATTCAGTTTTAACTTCAATTTCCATAGATTCAGTAATTATAATTTAACTTCAAATAATCCATATTCTTAACCCATATGGTTATTTAACTGATTTCATTTTTACGATATAATTATCATGGTTTATACCATAGTGCATTAATATACTTATTTGATCTTAATTTCAATAATGTAGTAATTAATTTCATTCACAATAAATTCAATTAATTAAAATTTATTTCAATAAATTAACTTTATTTAACTCCAAATCCTTTTTATTTAATCAATAATTATTCAATAAACAAAGGTAACCTTTGTTTACCCTTTAATACATTAGTAAGTTCAACTTTCCATCTTTACTTCGTACTAACTACCCTATTTTCATTTTATTGCATTTCTACCAATATACACGCTAATTGCATTTTACACTCTAAATAAATTCATTTACTTGAGTTCATACTTTCCATTATATCGATTACTACGCTATGCATAAATTTACAATTCCAATTATTTCATTATTACATTCACACCTTCCGTTATTACATTAATACTTACTAAAGTAACGTTTATTATCAAACATAAATATTATTATTTTACTTAACGGACATTGATTGTGTAATTTTTCAATTTATTACGCATTCTTCATCAGTTAACATAACTTTACAATCTTTTTCAATTAATAGGGTATGCACTAATTTAGTTATTGCATTAATTCTTATTAATGTAACATTAAGGTTCCTTTACTCTAATTGATTTCCAATTTTATTATTAAATGAAATAAACAGGTAACTTATACAAGTGTTACCACGCCTTTAATTTCACTCATGAATTCCCTATTATCAAGCAACCATTACAGTTCTTAAATACTTATGCTTTTATTTAATTACCATTAACTATATTATTATTATTCCATTAGCTAATAAGGTATTTACATTTGTTGCTTTCATTTTAATTTATCCCTTTATTAAGTCTTACATTAATATATCTTTATTTTCAAATATACTCTAATTTAACAACCTCTAAACATTGTATTACCTCTCACATTAATGTAGCTTTTGTTTATATTTATTCAAATTTGATCTTCTCATTTCAATTAACCATATAAATGAATAGGTAACCTACAATAAACATCGTTACTCCTTAGTCACATAGTAAGCCTTTATTACTTACAAATCAATGTTGGCATTTATTTCCATACTACTAATTGCATTCACTTATGTTCTATCCAAACATAACATTTAGATTTTATTTTCATTAAATTAATTCAATATTTGCATCCACTTATTAACAATTAACTTCTATTTATACATTTGCAATTCATTTTAGTTATTATTTCATTAATACTATTTCCACTTTCATTTCTTTCGGTATAAATTACACAATCATATTTAATTAACAAATTATAATGTTTTCCACTATTTCTTTATTTGGATTTCATTCCAATTGTCAAGAATTGATTTTATTTACCATTGTAACATTTAATTTCTAGCATTCGCTTCAATATAAATTATAAGATTTTCATTTCTTTCTACATTAAATTACAAAATCTTATAAATTTAACAAATTTAATTGTCGAAATTTACGGGTCGTTACATGAATTAATTAATGTGATTGTTTAATAGTTAATATGCTAATATGGTTAACTGTTAATGAAATGGTGAGTTAAATAATTTAAGGTAAATTTCTTTAATAATTAAAAGTTGATGAATTATAATTAAAGGGTAATTATTTAATGATTTAAGGATTAATTCATTTATTAATTAAGATTGATTAACTAACAACTAAAGGTATTTAACCACTTAAAGATAATTACTTAATTAAATGATTAAGGATAATTAATTAATGATTAGAGGTTGATTAATCAAGTGATTAAACAATAATTAAGTTAAGGATAATTAATTAGAGTGATTAATTAAATCAAGGTAATTAATTAAGGGATAAGCAATTAATGAAATTAATTAAGGATTAATTAATTTATGAAATTAATAAATGTTAATTAACCAGGATTAGTAATTCATGAGTTGTTAATCTGATTTGAATTAATCAGACAATTATCTGATCTTACTTATGGATGTTTGGATTCCATTGAATGATTGAATTGTTTGATACCCTGATATGTTCTGTTTTGATTTGAGCTGTGTTTGATGTAATTATTATCTGTGATATATACCTGTGATCTGTGAATAAAAGATAAGCGTTATGGTTTATACCGCTTATCAAATATAAGCATTATAGTTTATACCGCTTATCAAATATATTGCTGTATTTGAATCTGTACTGATTGATGATGTAGCATTTTTATTGTGTAAAAACCCTGGACCACACTTATACACACATAAATATGGATTGCACTTGGAGATGGGCTAAGTCACAGATTTTGAAATAGTTTTAAAGATTGAGTTTTTGAATCCAAAATAGTTTTAGAATTGAAAGCTTTTGAAAATTAATTTCAAAAATACAAGTTATTTTGAATAACTTGATTGAGTTTTGAAATTTAAATAAATTGATTTAAATTTGAATTCAATATTTGAAATTGAATTCTATGATTTGGAAACTATGGTTTAAAAAGGTTATTCAACTTGTAAATGTGTTTATATGGGTTTTTTTTACCATTTAAAAAGTGTTGTTTTGGGAATTTGAATTTAACCCAAAAATTATAACTTGTATAAATGAAATCGGATCTTTTCTGAAATAAAAAAAAAACTATTTTTTTCAAATAATAAAAGCTTTCACATAAGAAATGAACTTCCAATTGGTGTTAAAAGGATTTCAAGTCTAAAATGAACATGGTCTTCCAAGTTATGAATAAATCTTTGGAAATGGGTTTGAAAGCTATAAGTTAAATCTTTAATTTAAAGATTTAAATGAGTTAATCCAATTGAAATGGAAATTGTTTTGAAAATCTATGAATAGATCTTTGTGAAACTGGGTGTACTTTGTGAAACGAATCTTTTTGTTTAAAGATTTGAAACGGTAATTTGTTTAAACCATTTAAAGAAAGGTTTTGGGTTGTAACTTAGCTAAAATCCCATATCCATATATTTTTAAATATTGCGCTTACTATTTGGTTTAGCCGGGAGAGGACCTTGTTTCATATAACCCATTTCGAATAGTGATACGACGTTATGGATTACATTTGAAGACCGGTGTTGAAGACCGAGGTGTCTTCAAGAACATTAGGATAACCTATCGATTGTCTCTGCACCGAGTAGTTATGGTATAGAGGTTCCCTAAGTGATGGGAAGTCCGATCGGGATTGTGGATACCCGAATTGCAAGGGCTTCTTCGGAAGTGCGTTCAGTTCTGTTCGAACCCGGGACAGACTTGTATGGTTGCATGTTTGACACTACGCTTTGAGATATTAAACTGATCTCTATCAAATACATTTCTTCTTGGTGGCGGAGAATTGATTCTCTTAGCTTAACACCCTTCTCTGAGACGTACGAGCATAGAGGTTATGTAGTTGATATTTATCAGTGATATACTCCCAATTTGGTAGTGTGGCATGCTGAGTGCTGCTGTGTATCATTTTTTGATCAAAACATGGCTTTTGTATAATGCGTAGCTTTGTGGATGAGACTGCATTAGGACGTCACACCCCAGAAATGGTCGAAACGGAAAAGATGCGGCAAGGTTATGAGGGTCACGCCCTTTAGGTTTTATCATTCCCTTTTGGAAAAGGGAGGTATCATGGTATGGAGCCCAGATCTTCAATAATATGGATACTACAGATATATTACTTTGTGATTGCTTTGTGGTTGTTGGATTAGAGGTACCTCGGATAAAGGTCTCAAAGGACCGGGGGATGGCACGCTCATGTAGTAGTTACCTAGTTACAGAGGAAAGCTGACTTTGTGTTGGCAGAGTGCTGGTTAAGCTCTCGGGACATCCCGCCAGAGGCGTACCCATGCGGCAATAGGAAGTTCCTTAGCCTGACCATTTGTTGGAAATCCAATCTTTAATACGCGCCTTGTACGGTTTTAGTTGTAGAACCTGCCATTTACTTATGGTGGTCACCACTATTTAGATGGTAGCTATAGTAGGCATAGTTCGGAATGTCTATGCTCGCTAGGATTTATATTATACTTTCGAAATGGTTTTCCTACACTATGATAGCATCAAAGAAAATTTTTCGTATTAAGCATATTTGACTATCATAAGGGGAAATCTCCTCCAATTCTGCGTTTGCATTGTGTGTGTGGCGGGAGGCCTTATGGTAGTTTCATTTTCCAAAAAGCATTGCGAATTAATTTTAAATTCTATGTTGTTTGTTTTAAAGATAAAATGTTTTGTTTGCTCACACTAGTCCCACTACTGACCTGGAGTTTATTGTTCCTTTCCTAAACTCTGGGTGCCAACAATTTTCCACATGGACAGTCTAAAGTTGGGTTTTTCAGATAATCAATAGTGGGTGTAGATTCAATGGCTTTCAGCTTTAAGATTTGGCAATCGCATTTGGATCGAGTTGCTTCTCTTCATCTTGATTGAGAGTTCGGGCTACTTCTTGATTGGTGCTTTGGAGATGGAGTTCTTGGAGTTTGGCATTGAAGACATTATCTTTCCGCTGCTATTTCTTGTATCTCTGATGTATATTGATATTCATTGTATCATCTATTGTATCATATTGTATCAGATATTGTATCAATGTTGTATATGATATATAAATTATTCATTTCTTCCACTGTGTTGTACTTAATGTGTTATAAGCTCCGGCAAACCAGATTTAATGTTTGGATCTGTGGCATTTGAATACGAGGGTCGTATTCGGTGCCGATTTTCGAAGCTGGAATCAGGGTCGCTACATTATGCAAGTGCAAAAGAAAAGTGCCGGAAAATAAATATAGTGCTTGAATTTTATATAATATTTCGATCAGAAGTTTTAATTAGATTAGTTGAAGTAAATGTGTATTTATGTACATGCATGATTTTCTTTTAATTACGTACATGCCATTTTTTGTATTATATATGTATTTGTAATTGAGTTCAAAAATAGAGCCTTAGTCTCTTTGTCACGACCCGTCTTTCTATCACCAGAAAAACGCATCATGATTTAAGAAAGAAAGGTATAGAAGAAGAAAATATAGGAAAAAAGAAACTCAACAAGATCAGATACTCACAGCGGAACGAATGAAATATAATATATCACATAAAATATTACATAGTATCATATTACATCAGAGTGAACAACTTATACATTCCTATTAGAAAGTTATAAACATCTGTCTAACTATACAACTCAAGATATCACAAGATACAGACACAACTTAAACACAGCGGAACCATAATATATCTACACGCTGAAGCCTCCTACTCCATATCTCCTTCAGATTTCGTCAAGCTAACCTGAATCCCTCGACTACTCATATATAATATGAGTACCCAAGAGTTTAATAAAACAGAAAATAAACACTCGGGTCAGACAGGGGTCTAGTGTGAGTAAACGGGTTAAAATTGCTTAACTTTAGAAAATCCTTTGAAAAGAAAAGGTATCACGTAAGACTTCCCACACATAAACATGGAAAAGTTTTTACCTTACGCTAACCGAAATATTTGATACGAAATCCAGTGATATTATAATAGTGTCTAGGGTTTTCAAGTAAATAAGAATTAGCCCAAATTGTTACATTATTAAATTCCAGCTACTAGCCACAAAAGTGGGTTACACAATCAAAACCGTATGGTCTCGTAGGAAGAATGGGTTTCCATCAATGGCGGGGCTACTGGGGTACCTCCCGTCACAGTACATGGCCTAGATCACCATACCGTGGATCACTCCCAATCCCCTGCAACACAAAGCCGGGACCATCCCTTATTGGACAATCCCGAGTAAGATCACCCCGTGGTTGGCGCGACCAACCACCCACTAAGATGAAATAACAAGGGACATCTAGACAGGGATGACCTCACGCTGAAATGGGTGTTACCTACCTAGCCTTGCTGCAACTTCTGTAATGACCCGCAAATCCATACCCCTTGAGTCGACACTATTCTACATCAATTAACTCAAGTTGCACAGAAATACGAACCATTTGGGTTAAAGAAGAAGAGGTAGAAGAAGATAATAGAAATCAACATCAGAATCTAACCATCGCAGTGGAATAAAATATAATAGATAATAAATAATCTTTACTCAAAAATAAAATATATCAGTTTACATGTTACATCATCATAGTACATCAATCACAATTCAACATCAATAACATACAACTAGATACACAGCTACACAGCATAGCGGAATATATATAAAACAAGTATGAAAGTACATATCGTCATTCAGCTCGTCTTCTGAGCTCCACAGTACCAAATCCTGTATCCTATAATACTCGGTGTGACCCGAGCATTACAGTTAAATAACACCGGAGTCAATCTGGAATACCAGCGTGAGAAATCACACTCAAATTGATTATTGAAATTTCAAAAATTCTTTTAAAAACAAAAGCATCTCGTAAGACCACGCCAAAAATAAACATGTCGGGTTTTTACCTTACGATAGCTAAAACATTTCTTATTAAAATCCTCTGATATTATAATAGGGTCCATATACAAATACTTATTAAAATAGCCGAAATTGTTACATTATTAAATTCCAGCTACTAGCCACAGAGTGGGTAATACAAACAAATCCCGTACAAGGCTCGTAGGGATATTGGATTTTCGACTAATGACTAGGCACTGGGGTACCACCTGTCACAGTACATGGCCTAGGTCACAGTACCGAGGAGTAAGCCCGCTCCCCTACAACACAAGACCGGGACTACCCCTTACTGGATAATCCCGAGTGAGATCACCCCGCGGTTGGGATCAGCAACCGCCACTAAGCCGAAATAAAAAGGGACTTCTAGACAGGGATGACCTCACCCTGAATGGGTGCAACCCACCTAGCCTTGCTGCATAACCCCTGATTTCCAGTCATTCTCGGTTGATGAGGCTTGAGGCTAAGCATTACCTTTTTAGACCATATCCCTTAGAATGCCCATCGTCCACCTGACGACGTTCCGAAAGCATTCATCCATACAAGTCCGTCCCGGGCTCGAATGGAACCGAAGGCACTATTCCTACTACATCCGTTTTGGAAATATTCTCAGGATTAGTAGCGACTATCCCTTGCACTTCACCGCTCCATCTTCGAATCCAAACTCTTTTTCCATGAAAACGTACAAACCGGATCGAAGTGGTTTTCGAGAAATGGATCTCGATCTCGGTCTCTTCAAAACGATCAGCGCATTTGGCCAATATTGATAGTCGGTGATTTAACTATCAATTGACATTCACAACATCCATCACACAATAAATAATTTCCCAAAATTATTTATTTATCTCAAAAATATCTTCACAAGATATATTTTCACTT
Organism: Allium cepa; assembly: GCA_030765085.1. Lineage (NCBI taxonomy): Eukaryota > Viridiplantae > Streptophyta > Magnoliopsida > Asparagales > Amaryllidaceae > Allium > Allium cepa. Next base: position 724,033,998 of record CM060945.1, read on the forward strand.
TTCAAACCCCTTTGAAAAACAGTTTTCAAACTATCTTCCTTTCTCAGAATAAATTCCAAGTATTTTCTATTTCCACTGGAATCACCAAGCACAAAATTTTAGATTTTTCAAATAATTTAAAACGCTTACTTTGAAATATACTTTAAAACATTTAAGTTAAAAACTACTTCAATAATTGGGTTAAAAATACATACTATATAAATATTTGAAAACATGGTTACTTTATAACATATAAAACTAGGTTTTCACTTTTTAAAACAAAATACTAGGTCACTTTTTAAATAATTACTACGATAATAGATTTGAAAAATATTTACTTTAGAATTCAAGTATTTAGAAATAATATACTCCTAAAACATAACTTTTTTTTTAAAAAACAACCTTAATTTTTTTAATCTTATATTTAAAATTCTACTTTGAACGTACTAGGCTATCCAGAGAAATATACTTCTCTTCACATTCTTCTTGAAATTTCCAATTCCAAACACTTGAATCAATTTCCAAATTGATTTCCAATTTATCCCATTTATTCCAAATTCCATTAACTCCAGATTTAAATCCTTAATTATGATTTAAAATATTTTTAACTGAAATACCAATTTAGATTTCTCAAATTACTTCTTTATTCTTTTAAATAAATTTAAACTTTAAATTTTAAAATAATTATTTATTCCTTTGAAATAATATCACTTGATTTTACAATTCATTAATTTATGTTTATTCAAAATCTTTTCATACTCGAAATTATTTATTAGTATTGTGATATCACTTCCATTTCTTTCTATTCATTCTTTATTTATTCAAATTTTATATAATTATTTCGCTTGCGAATTTACTTCTTTTATTTTATTTCAAAAATCCAATTTATATATTTTTGGTAGCTCATTATATCCAAATATATTCCATCAACCCATAGCATTCAATATTCTAATATAATTCATCATAGAATATCAAATGATGACAACATAGAATATTAATTAATTTGAATAAATGTTGAGGGACCCATTTGGATCCCTCCAACCTATTTTTTCCCTGCATCCACAGACGTCAGCACAACATAAATCCCAATTCCACTTCGAAGTGGAATACCACGGTATATAGGTTTATATATAATATTTGCTATAAAATGCGGGAAATCAAACATTCCAAGATATAGTATATACTATAATATAGCACATCAATCAATTCAACCATTCAACCAATTATTTAAATTTAATCATTTAAATTTAAATTTAAATTCAGCTGAGTGAGATTAACTCACCTTTGCTTTTATTTGCAATCCACTCCAATATTCCCTTGATTTTCTCGATTCCTGGCCTTGAATAAATATATATGATTTATTAATATTTTAATTGTTCGAACAGTTAATTACTACTTACTTATCTAATTAAACTAATGATTTAGTTTTGAACAAATAATTTAGTTTAAACTGATTTTTCATTTAAATAAATTAATCAACTAATACTTTAGTTTAAACCGATTTTTCCCTTTAATATATCCTTTAGTGACTAAATAATTTAAATAAATTTATTAACCACATTTATCTCCATAATACATTAATTTAGAAAGAGGATTTTATAAAACTTCCTACAAACATTCATATACTTTTCCTTTTTCTGTAATTAACCTAATAAAATCTTTTTTTCTAACCTATACACATATATGTATATTTAAACAGAGACTATACTGTTATTTTATTATTATATTTTTTATATCTAGACGTATAAGATTCATATTTTAAAATCCATTATTATTTCTTCTGTGCATAAACATTTATCTATATAATTAAATTTAAAAACGATACCTTAGAGCGTTGATCGAACCCCTACCCTCGGATCCTTCCACTCACGCAGCCACTAGAGCAAACCACTACTTGTCCGCGGCATAGAGACTGCTCATCCATCACTGCCATGATGCCAGGTCCCATCCCACAAGTCGAGTACACGACTGCCGACTGCCATACCTAACCCTAAGTCGTCCATTCTACAGACTAATGCTCTAGCCGACGCCAAACCACTCGCGACCTCGACCAAACTGCGTCGGCCTCGTCCTCGAACTTCTATGCGCAAGCGAAAACCATATGACACTTCGAAGATCTCACCTTGATAAACTAGTCGCGTTCGATTCCCCTCGACATTGAGGCGATTTCGATTTGAAATCGTATTCGATTCCAAATACCCCCCTTTTTCTTTTCACGCGAGCCGATCGATTCGATCTCGAGATATTCAGGGAGGCGCGATTTGATTCGCGATTTCGATCTCGAATGGAATCGCGCAGCCATTTTTTTTCTGAACTTAAATTTTTTTCGATTACGTTCAACTGTATGTAAGACTCTTGATCTAAATTGGGATTAACAAAGGAAGTGTCGGCTATGCTATCTTATCGTGGAAGAGAGCAGCGCAATTTCAGGAGAGTAGGTAGCGTATGGAAGAAGGAAAAATAGTTACAGTGTTTTGAAGGTGAAATGAAAAGGTATTGACGTGATTTAATTTGACCGTTTAACTTATATATTATTTAAATTTAAAATTAAATTTAAATCGTCCCGATTAATATAGCCTAAAATCATGACCTCCTATCGAGGCGTGCCGCTAGGCGTTTATAATGTTATACACCTATTCCGAACGCAATGGAAAAGGTTTCAAGTCGTAATTCGATCGTATGGAGAAGATAGCTTTTGGACCAGTTATTATATTGAATTTTCGATAAAAATTTCAACGCGTTTACTTGTCGTACGCTCACACAACAACTCCGATCAATACGAAATTTGAAATCCGATAATCATACAATATTACGGACCCAATGGAACTGGTTTCGTCGAATTCCGAGACTATGCCTCGGAAAGCTATTTTTAAATTTAATTAAACGATAAAATTTTAAAACCGAACAAACCAGTGTTAAATTAAATTTTAAAGCTTTTATTATTCTTAGCACTATCAATATAAATTTTACAAGCCTTCAAATTATTTTTAACAGGCTTAAAACTCCAGATTCAACATTTAACCCAACTTCAAATTATTTAATTCAATAAGTTACTTATCAAATAAATAGTGATATTTGTAATTCAAGTTAAAATCACTCTATTGAATATTTAAAATCAATTAAATATTCCGATTTCAAATGCTCGAAAATTCCGGGTTGTCACATCTCCACTGTTTTAGCCATTCCCGGTTGATGAGGCTTGAGGCTGCGACTACCTTTATAGAACATATCTATCTTAGAATGCTCATCGTCCACCTGACGATGTTCTGAAAGCATTCAATCCATACAAGTTCGTTCCGGGTTCAAACGAAACCGAAGGCACGATCTCGTTGCACTCATTTTGGAATCACCCTCAGAGTCAACGACCATAGCCCTTTGCACTGTGAATAACCATCTCGAACCTGAAAGTACTCTCTCCGTCAAACTCATCACGGAATCACCCTCAGAGTCATACTGAGGAATAGTTCTTACACTTCGAGTCTTCACTAAGCTCCACTTGGATTCACGACCTAACGTTTAATTTTGGATCGATGTGGTTTTCGGATATCCAAATATAGAAACCCAATCCCGGCCTCACCGAATCCAAACGCCATTTTAACGTCTAAGTTGTTTAAGGGTTTAAAATTTTTAACTTATATTCAAGATAATATAACGGATAGATGAATCACATTATCACAATAGATAATTCATATCAACCAATTATCTCACAAAGCAGCATATCACATATCAGAGATATCACACCCAAATCATCCAACATCAATCATCCAATATTAATCAATCATCCAATATTAGTCAATCATCCAAAAGCAGAATTGATTAACTCTTAATCAATTTAATTAACCTTTAATTAAATTAATTATTATCCTTTCATCACTTGGATTATCTTAATCCTGCTTTATTAATTTATTCCAAATAAATAAATTAATCATCTCTTAATGATCTTTCTTAATCAATATCCCTTGATTAATTATCCTTTAATTACATTCAAGTAATTATCCTTTAATTAATTACACAAATTAATTATCTTTAACCATATATACTAATTAACCTTTAATTACTATCATTAATTACAATAATTAATGATCCTTCATTTGCTTCCATTAATTAATCAACTATAATTATTTGCATTAATCCTCAATTAATTACAAGTAATCAATCATACTCTAATTAATCACTTTTAATTAATTCATTAACTATATTAACTAATGAGCCTTATTAATTAATAATCCCTTTAATTAATAAATTTGTAATTAACCATCTCATTAATTAGTCTTAATTAATCATAAACAGTAATTAACAAACTTGTAATTACTTATCTTAATTAATTAACTGCTTAATTAATTATGTAAATCTTGATTAATTATATTAGTTAATAAATCTTTAATTACTTCATTAAGAAAATATTAATCAATTAAATTAATTAGTAATCTGTGACGCCCCACCCTGAGACCCACATTAACAAAGAGAATTACTAGGCAATTCTATCTGCTAATGCGGAGAATAGGGTTGGTTAGGAGCGACCATCTATAATCTTGTCTTAAGCATCTACTGCATACGTCGATAAATGATCTATTTTTTTTCTTCTATTCTAAGTTGATCGACATATCCAATAAATGCTTAATGCAAAACTATAGGTGGCTAACGGATCTATCAGAACAAAATACAACAACAAAATGCATATCACATCACAGAACAGTAATCATCATATATAAATACATATAAACAGATACATCCCAGTATGATACAAAGTGATGCACAAAAGTGGTATAGAGACCACGCTATATACATCCAATCAAATACATATCAGAGTCAAGCGGAAAGAAATATAAACTACACGAAAGTGCTAGGCTGATATCCAAGCAGATGCATCAAAGCTAAGTCCCGAAATGATAGCTAACCTGAAACAACTCGGTCTGACCCGAGTATAAAATACGCGGGTCAGTCTAGCTAAAACAATCAGTTAATAAGGATAGACGATAATATGAAGCATAAGATACAAGGTGATAATTCTTCTCAAATGAGAAGAGGCAATAGAAAGAACACATACTCATGACTTAAGTGAACAATGTCATTTAAGTATACAAAGACCTCAAAAGAGGTAAACTCGACAATAACGCTCAAATAATACAAACAATCGCCGATGAAAATCTCCAAATCAAAACTCATGAAACTCAATAAGAGTTTATAATCCCCATATTGAAATCACCATAAAACAACATATATATATATATGCCTTTCTCTAACTCAAGGCTATAAGTAAATTCATCATCTCAAAATTGGTGAAATCGAAATCGAAATCTTATAAAAATTCCCCAGATTGGCCAAATCCCATTTGCATGCCGAAGCGATGCTGCACGTGCCATTCTCATATGGCCGAAGCCTCTGACAAGGTCGCTAACACCTCTCAAAACAGTTCGTCCTTATGACAAGATCGCTGACACCTCTTCAAGCCATTTTGTCAGCCCTAACAAGGTCGCTAACACCTCCCTAAGCAGTTTGTTCTCATGACATGGTCGCTGACACCTCTCCAAGCTATTTTGTCAGCCCTAACAAGGTCGCTAACACCTCCCTAAGCAGTTCATCCTCATGACAAGGTCGCTGACACCTCTCAAAGAAGTTATGTTAGGTAAACATCGTGAATGTGTCACAAACTCACGGATAGGAATCCAAAAAGTGTTAACGTGTGTCCCATACCACTCGTTCGCACTTAGCGGTTTACTAGCCGCTAGTCGGTGCCACACTAGGAACATCATAAAACTCAGAAAATCATATCTCGCCTCATCTCATTGGCGAGTGGTAAAGAGACACCATACTCGTCTCATCTCATCGACAAGTATTAAATGGCATCGTAACTTGTCTCATTTCATCGACAAGTAAAAACATCGTGATGGTTCCTCATAAACCATAAATCTCAAAATATGAAATCATATACTCAAGACTTGCCTTATATCATTGGCAAGTAAATAAAACATCGTGATGGTTCTCATCGACCATACTCCTACATAGGAGATCCTAAACCATAATACTCGCTAAATATTGGCCATCTTAAATAATTCCAATAAATAGGAATTACAAAAATCAAAATATGCCATAAAATGGCAAACATTTCAGAATCAATAGTCTCAAATAGCTTCGACCGTACAAGTCCGGAATTAACCGAAATAACTTACATGTCCCATACCACGTGTTTTACTAAATCGTTTAATTCTCTTTCTCATACGTTCGAATAGTGCAAATGTGAGTGTTTTATATTTAAAATAGTTTACAAGAGAAAATAAGCTTTTAAAACTTTTCCCCGAAATGATTAATAAATCCAATATTTAATATTCCTTTATTATAGGAAATAAATAGATTTTATATTAGAAAAATAATTTTAAAATACTATGTAATAATAATTTGAAATGTCCATTTATTTCAATAATCACTTCAAAATGGTTTAGAGAAAACCGTGCTCGAAAACAATGAAAAACATGAAAGATAACTCAAGACCGATAACTTGAATTCAGTACGAATTCAAATCAAATTTAACCCAAAATCAATTCAAATTCTATTTAAATTTGAATTTCAAATCCTCTAAATATAGCTATCTTATTGACAGGAATCATAGCTCTCAAAACATTTCAAAACAACATCAAAATTGAATAAAAATGAGAGCAAAAATAAGCTAGTACAATTCTCAAGTCAATGATTTATTGCTGTCGTTTTACTCTCGGGACAACAACAAACAAATCTAGTTTTGACTTCAAATTTCAGAAACTCAAAAAAAAGAAATATTTATAAAATAATCCAAGTTTTCTAAAATATCAAGAATTATCTAAATCCGACAAGAAACGAGAAAGATACGTCTAAGTTACTAACTGTATTTAGTTTAGATAATGTAATTATCAAAGTGACGGAGATGAGAGTTTGCAACAGGATTTTGATCAACCTATGCTCAAAATATAAAAATGTGTTCAATAAGAAAATTGTCACACATAAAATAAGCTTTCCGAAACTTTAAAAATCATCCAAATCCGACAAGGAAAAATGAAGATATGCTTAATTTACTAATTGTATTTAGTTTGGATAACGTAATTACTAAATCGACACATCTGAGAGTTTGTAACAGCATTTTGATCAACCTATGCTCAAAATATGAAAATGTATTCAATAGGAAAATTGTCACACATAAAGTAAGGTTTTCAGAACATTTAAAATTATTGAATTCCGATGAAGGATGAATAAATTACGGCTAAATTTTTTTTCATATTTGAAGTTCATCTCTGCTGTAATTTTAGTCTCGGGACAACATCACAAAAAGGAATTTTCAACCACTAAAACCTCAAAATTTAACAAAATCCAAAACATAAAAGTCATAGAACACAATCTATGCTTTCCGAAACATCAATAATTTTTAAATTCGGACATCAAACGAAAAAGATATGCCATAATTACCAACAACACTAAGCACAGAAAGTGACAGTTTTACAGTGACAGGGCAGCGAGTTTGAATTGGATTTTTCGACCACTTATACTCAAAATTTTCGAAAGTGTTTAACATGAAAGTTATCACATTCTTCCCAAGCTTTCCAGAACATTGAAGAAAATATAATTCCAGTTTAAAACGAAAAAGATATGTATAATTTACTGACAGCGATTCACAAATTAACATGCAACAAATAAAATTGAGATTTCTTACATTGAAATCTCAATCAAAGCTAGAAAATGTAAGTTTTGATACTTACCTTACTGATTTGAAAGCAAATACCCAAATTTAGATGCAAGACAGAAGCATGGCTTAAGATTACAAGCTTTGAGAGCCCGAAGGAAGCAATTACAAACATGCGAAACAAATACAGTAAATAGAATTAGAAAACTTCTTCCTGTAAAATATTTAAGCGATGATATTGCATGATTAAGAGTTGTTTACCTTTGGTTTATCATTATCTTGCAAAAGATTTGAATTTGGATGAATTTGCTGAAGAAATTAGCTAGGTTTTGAGAAATTGGGAAAAAGTCTACTGACTCTCTTTTTAGGCTGTAGGAGGAAGAAGGCAATAAGAGATGAACGTACAGCCACTTTCTTTTTCCTCTTTTCTTAACTAGGCTAATCTAAATGGGTCAATGGGCTTGAGAAGAAAAATAATAATTAAAAGAATTAAAATGGCTTAAGGTTTATTAAACAACACTTAACAATATTAATGCGTACATGTCACATATACACATGATAGAAATTCATTTTCTTCATATTTACACACACAAGAAAAGAATTCTTTTGCACTATAAAAAAAGCTTAATTTTTATTTTTAGAAAATTATTATTGTTAAAATCCTATATTTCACAATAATACAAAATTTTCACCAATAAATGTAAAAGTTTACATTTTTAACTTCTAAAATTCGACCAAAATCATTTTCTTACTTAGAAAAATATGTCAAACCATATACAAATTTTATTTATAGCTAAAACTTATTTCTAAACCAATTTTCATCTTTTTATTTAAATAAACAACCTTTACAAATTTCATACTTCTTTTTAAAAATTACTAAAAGAAGAAATTGGCAATAATTAATGCAGTTATTATATTTTCTCCAAATAAAACTCATTTTTCAATCATTATTAACCCAATTAAATAAAATAATGTTCCAAACTTTATGTTTCTCATTTTATTTTCTAATTCGTCTTTTTTTTTCCAAATAAGCAAATAAAATTTCAAATTTTAGTTATTTTTTTTACAATATTAAATTATAACTACCGTTATAATTTAAAATTAACATGTAATCTCAAAAACCAGGGTTGTTACAGACTTCCCTCCTTAACAAAATTGCGTCCTCGCAATTTCTAGAGAAGAGTTTGTATTCAACATAATTATTTCATTAATCAAAGGAAAATAGATAAGCTCGAGTTTAAAATTTCTCACCCTCAACACAAGATGATAGAAAACCAAGATTAGATTGCTCGATTAATTCTATGCTTTCCCCAAATGGAATTACTGGGATTTGTGAACCATTGAATTTCTACGTGCAATACATCCATATTTCGAAGGTGTTTCACCTTTGAAGCAAAATACGGATATGATGTTACACAATAGATAAATCGGGTGAGATTGATTCCTAAGAAGCTCGACGAACAGAGTCAGGGTTTAGTCAAAACTTTATCCCGAACTCCAACGCACAAGATGATAATCGATACGACTTCCCGTATAACACTACGAAGGGATTCATACCGATATTAGATTGACTACTATTGTAGAAAGAAAACCCAATAAGGGGTAGGTGGTTTTCCTCCAATACCACCAAACTCATATGACTACATAAAAGCAAGTCGTAAAATAATTGCACAAAAGCAAGACAAGACTCAAAGAATAGATTTTTATACTCTCTCTTACTAATCAAATATTCTCAAAGTTTTCCAACCCATTATCTTCAAGACTTAAAATTCTAAATTTTCAACACTTGAAAATTTTCAAAGCTTCTTACATAGATTTTAAATTTAAACTCATTACTCTTCATTAGAGTAAATAAGGTTTAAGTTGTTTATTCTCTAATTCTACCATAGGTATTCTCTAGTCTACAACATATATTATTATTATTTTCCAATTTATTTCTCAAATTTTCTAAGTGTTAGAAATTTTCAGAAAAATCGGCGGAGTCTCCTTTGTATGGAGGGCCTTATACAATATTATAAAATGAATTACATAATATACATCGACCATTATGTCGGAACACAAATTATATATTATCATTCAACTCTTAAAAATTAATTCGAAAACATACCTTTCTTATTAGCATTTTAAAGCAAGTTTGTACAAACTTATACATATTCTTTTTTCTCTAAATATAATCCAACCATCCTCTTTTCACCTGCACTTAACTCAAATAGATGATATTACTTCATGCTCATAAATATGAAGTGCTACACTAAACTATTAAGGGGAAATAAATTAATTTCATTTCAGATCTGTTGTAAAGAAGACCTATTTTGTCCCAGCAAACAAAAAAATCCGAAGAAATTTATAAAATAAAAGTTGTTATACTCTATTTAAGCTTTCCAACAATGTAAAGCTCCTTAAAATCCGATTTACGGTTTGAAAGTTATGTTCAATTTACTTTCAGCTTAAGTCTTAGAGAATTTTTCAATAGGGCAGAACTGCCTATCCACTTTCAAACCCATTTTAGGCTCAGTAAAAAGAAAAATATTTAAATGTAGTAAAAATAAACTTTATTTCTTACTGAAAGCTCTTTCATTTGCAAAAATATTCAGCTCATTTGGAGTCAAAAATCTCAAATTATCGCTGTTTTAGTACAGCACTTTTCTAAATGAAATTTCAGCCTTTAAAATCAATTTAAAATTTGAAATTCTCCCAAACCATATTAACTTCAAACTATAATTTCAAACAAGCTTTTTGCTAAATGATTTATTAAATGATTCTCTTTTTCCCCGAAAAGCTAAGACATATAAAATTATGATCAACTTTATGTAATCATCACAAAACATTTTATTAAGTGGAAATATTTTCATTACTTTCCAAAATCTATTTTATAAACAATTAACTATGAAAACTCATTTTGGAAGAGATAACTAATTTCTTCCATCTTCAAGAGATGAATATTGATTATCCATCAAAAATAAAATTTTATAGTCATCATTAATAACTTGCACTAAAATATTCAATTAATATTTTAATTTTAAAACCAAAGTATTCTTTTACCGTAAATACATCGTTTTATATATCAAAGCATCAAATGATATTTTCTTCTAACTAAGACATATCCTTAATTAGAATTGCTCACTATACTTACCCAAATCACCATATTCAATTCCATAAATTTCAAATAATTTAAGGATATTTCCTCCGATTGATTTATAGTGAATGACCCAATCGATTGGCTGTAGAGTTGATCAAATGATCAAAACTGCCTCGCCACTTCTCCAATACTCACTATGGTTCAATGGTTTCGTTATACATTTAAAATAAAACCAATACTCCACTATATTAATTATTATCAAACTTTACTTATTAAAACTCATTTTACCGTGTCTGACTGTCTCATCATAGCATTCAGGAAATTCCTGTCGATAACGTTGGCCAAACGCATCGACCAGAATTCTTAAAGCACTAGACGGACAACCCAACACAAAAATTCATTTTCTTTAAAAAATACCTCATATATAGTACTTAAAATATCCTTTGTTTTTCCACCAAAACATAATCCCATTTCTCTTAGAAACATATCTTCATTTTTTTTTTTTGAAAACACAACTTATTACTTATTTTCAAAATCAAAAACAAAAATAGAACTCACGAGATATTCCTAGAATACTCGATCCTCAAGATTGATCAGATAGACTAGGGTGTTCATTATTCCGAATGGTACGATGAACCACTCTCAAGACTCACAATGAGTGTGGAATGCGTTAAGAGTAACGCTATCCTCCACGACTCGCTCATGAAAAATCGATATAAGGTCAAGCCGAGGAATGACCCTAGCAACACTCAATAGATTAAAGAAATCTATGAGATATAATAGTAATGGTAAGATATCTTATTGAATGAGAAGAAGAGCACAAAAAAACACATCATTACTTCAAGTGAAGTAATACCACAAAATATATCAACAATTGAGTATCCAAGGAGCTTATCTCAAAAGAGGTAAGAATGTCAATATCAAATAAATTCAACGAATCATCTCATTTCCCTAGTGGGCATCCTCGTGGGAGGATGACCCAAAAGCTAAGAAATAAAATCCTAAAATCCTCGAACATCATACCAAATATTGCGGATCCCCCAATAGGATCTGCTATCCTTAAAGAAATCATAAGATAAGAACATCAAAGATCATCAACAAACTCCTTCGATGCAGATGGGTGTCAAGCACCCGTATTGAAAAGGATTCAAATAAAACAATCATGATCTGGGTTACACCAAAGAAAATATATCATCAATTAAATTTGGGAATATTGTGGAATAAAATATTTTCCTAGACATATCCCAAATTATCTACTTCAAAAGACACGATAAGATAAAGGACACGATGATTAGGAGATTTGTAACACTTGTATAACACTAAGATGTACCATAATATTTTCTTTTTTCTGTTCTGTGTTTATCATACTTTGTTCTGAATTTAGCTCTGATACCAAGTTGTGACGCCCCACCCTGAGACCCACATTAACAAAGAGAATTACTAGGCAATTCTATCTGCTAATGCGGGGAATAGGGTTGGTTAGGAGCGACCATCTATAATCTTGTCTTAAACATCTACTGCATACGTCGATAAATGATCTATTTTTTATTCTATTCTAAGTGGATCGACATATCCAATAAATGCTCAATGCAAAACTATAGGTGGCTAACGGATCTATCAGAACAAAATACAACAACAAAATGCATATCACATCACAGAACAGTAATCATCATATATAAATACATATAAACAGATACATCCCAGTATGATACAAAGTGATGCACAAAAGTGGTATAGAGACCACGCTATATACATCCAATCAAATACATATCAGAGTCAAGCGGAAAGAAATATAAACTACACGAAAGTGCTAGGCTGATATCCAAGCAGATGCATCAAAGCTAAGTCCCGAACTGATAGCTAACCTGAAACAACTCGGCCTGACCCGAGTATAAAATACGCGGGTAAGTCTAGCTAAAACAATCAGTTAATAAGGATAGACGATAATATGAAGCATAAGATACAAGGTGATAATTCTTCTCAAATGAGAAGAGGCAATAGAAAGAACACATACTCATGACTTAAGTGAACAATGTCATTTAAGTGTACAAAGACCTCAAAAGAGGGTAAACTCGACAATAACGCTCAAATAATACAAACAATCGCCGATGAAAATCTCCAAATCAAAACTCATGAAACTCAATAAGAGTTTATAATCCCCATATTGAAATCACCATAAAACAACATATATATATATATATATATATATATATATATATATATATGCCTTTCTCTAACTCAAGGCTATAAGTAAATTCATCATCTCAAAATTGGTGAAATCGAAATCAAAATCTTATAAAAATTCCCCAGATTGGCCAAATCCCATTTGCATGTCGAAGCGATGCTGCACGTGCCATTCTCATATGGCCGAAGCCTCTGACAAGGTCGCTAACACCTCTCAAAGCAGTTCGTCCTTATGACAAGGTCGCTGACACCTCTTCAAGCCATTTTGTCAGCCGTAACAAGGTCGCTAACACCTCCCTAAGCAGTTTGTCCTCATGACAAGGTCGCTGACACCTCTCCAAGCTATTTTGTCAGCCCTAACAAGGTCGCTAACACCTCCCTAAGCAGTTCATCCTGATGACAAGGTCGCCGACACCTCTCAAAGCAGTTATGTTAGGTAAACATCGTGAATGTGTCAAAAACTCACGGATAGGAATCCGAAAAGTGTTAACGTGTGTCCCATACCACTCGTTCGCACTTAGCGGTTTACTAGCCGCCAGTCGGTGCCACACTAGGAACATCATAAAACTCAGAAAATCATATCTCGCCTCATCTCATTGGCGAGTGATAAAGAGACACCATACTCGTCTCATCTCATCGACAAGTATTAAATGACATCGTAACTTGTCTCATTTCATCGACAAGTAAAAACATCGTGATGGTTCCTCATAAACCATAAATCTCAAAATATGAAATCATATACTCAAGACTTGCCTTATATCATTGGCAAGTAAATAAAACATCGTGATGGTTCTCATCGACCATACTCCTACATAGGAGATCCTCAACCATAATACTCGCTAAATATTGGCCATCTTAAATAATTCCAATAAATAGGAATTATGAAAATCAAAATATGCCATAAAATGGCAAACATTTCAGAATCAATAGTCTCAAATAGCTTCGACCGTACAAGTCTGGAATTAACCGAAATAGTAAACTTACATGTCCCATACCACGTGTTTTACTAAATCGTTTAATTCTCTTTCTCATACGTTCAAATAGTGCAAATGTGAGTGTTTTATATTTAAAATAGTTTACAAGAGAAAATAAGCTTTTAAAACTTTTCGCCGAAACGATTAATAAATCCAATATTTAATATTCCTTTATTATAGGAAATAAATAGATTTTATATTAGAAAAATAATTTTAAAATACTATGTAATAATAATTTGAAATGTCCATTTATTTCAATAATCACTTCAAAATGGTTTAGAGAAAACCGTGCTCGAAAACAATGAAAAACATGAAAGATAACTCAAGACCGATAACTTGAATTCAGTACGAATTCAAATCAAATTTAACCCAAAATCAATTCAAATTCTATTTAAATTTGAATTTCAAATCCTCTAAATATAGCTATCTTATTGACAGGAATCATAGCTCTCAAAACATTTCAAAACAACATCAAAATCGAATAAGAATGAGAGCAAAAATAAGCTAGTACAATTCTCAAGTCAATGATTTATTGCTGTCGTTTTACTCTCGGGACAACAACAAACAAATCTAGTTTTGACTTCAAATTTCAGAAACTCAAAAAAAGAAAGATTTATAAAATAATCCAAGTTTTCTAAAACATCAAGAATTATCTAAATCCGACAAGAAACGAGAAAGATACGTCTAAGTTACTAACTGTATTTAGTTTAGATAATGTAATTATCAAAGTGACTGAGATGAGAGTTTGCAATAGGATTTTGATCAACCTATGCTCAAAATATGAAAATATGTTCAAGAAGAAAATTGTCACACATAAAATAAGCTTTCCGAAACTTTAAAAATCATCCAAATCCGACAAGGAATAAGGAAGATATGCTTAATTTACTAATTGTATTTAGTTTGGATAACGTAATTACTAAAGCGACACATCTGAGAGTTTGTAACAGCATTTTGATCAACCTATGCTCAAAATATGAAAATGTATTCAACAGGAAAGTTGTCACACATAAAGTAAGGTTTTCAGAACATTTAAAATTGTCGAATTCCGATGAAGGATGAATAAATTACGGCTAAAACAATTTTCAGATTTGAAGTTCATCTCTGCTGTAATTTTAGTCTCGGGACAGCATCACAAAAAGGAATTTTCAACCACTAGAACCTCAAAATTTAACAAAATACAAAACATAAAAGTCATATAACACAATCTATGCTTTCCGAAACATCAAGAATTTTTAAATTCGGACATCAAACGAAAAAGATATGCCTTAATTATCAACAACACTAAGCACAGAAAGTGACAGTTTTACAGTGACAGGGCAGCGAGTTTGAATTGGATTTTTCGACCACTTATGCTCAAAATTTTCGAAAGTGTTTAACGTGAAAGTTATCACATTCTTCCCAAGCTTTCCAGAACATTGAAGAAAATAGAATTCCAGTTTAAAACGAAAAAGATATGTATAATTTACTGACAGCGATTCACAAATTAACATGCAACAAATAAAATTGAGATTTCTTACATTGAAATTTCAATCAAAGCTAGAAAATGTAAGTTTTGATACTTACCTTACTGATTTGAAAGCAAATACCCAAATTTAGATGCAAGACAGAAGCATGGCTTAAGATTACAAGCTTTGAGAGCCCGAAGGAAGCAATTACAAACATGCGAAACAAATACAGTAAATAGAATTAAAAAACTTCTTCCTGTAAAATATTTATGTGATGATATTGCATGATTAAGAGTTGTTTACCTTTGGTTTATCATTATCTTGCAAAAGATTTGAATTTGGATGAATTTGCTGAAGAAATTAGCTAGGTTTTGAGAAATTGGGAAAAAGTTTACTGACTCTCTTTTTAGGCTGTAGGAGGAAGAAGGCAATAAGAGATGAACGTACAACCACTTTCTTTTTCCTCTTTTCTTAACCAGGCTAATCTAAATGGGCCAATGGGCTTGAGAAGAAAAAAAATAATTAAAAGAATTAAAATGGCTTAAGGTTTATTAAACAACACTTAATAATATTAATGCGTACATGTCACATATACACATGATAGAAATTCATTTTCTTCATATTTACACACACAAGAAAAAAATTCTTTTGCACTATAAAAAAAGCTTAATTTTTATTTTTAGAAAATTATTATTGTTAAAATCCTATATTTCACAATAATACAAAATTTTCACTAATAAATGTAAAAGTTTACATTTTTAACTTCTAAAATTCGACCAAAATCATTTTCTTACTTAGAAAAATATGTCAAACCATATACAAATTTTATTTATAGCTAAAACTTATTTCTAAACCAATTTTCATCTTTTTATTTAAATAAACAACCTTTACAAATTTCATACTTCTTTTTAAAAATTACTAAAAGAAGAAATTGGCAATAATTAATGCAATTATTATTTTTTTTCCAAATAAAACTCATTTTTCAATCATTATTAACCCAATTAAATAAAACAATGTTCCAAACTTTATGTTTCTCATTTTATTTTCTAATTCATCTTTTTTTTCCAAATAAGCAAATAAAATTTCAAATTTTAGTTATTTTTTTTACAATATTAAATTATAACTACCGTTATAATTTAAAATTAACATGTAATCTCAAAAACCAGGGTTGTTACATAATCCTTAATTAATTTCTTTAATAATTAATTACATTTTTAATTAATTACACTTAGTAATTAATCTTAAATTAATCACATTAATTAATTAATTAATCACATTAATTAATTAACTAAATTAGCTTAGTAATTAACCCTTAATTACTTACATAAGTAATTATATTCTAATTACTTCCATTAGATGATTTCTCTCTTAATTAATTACCTTAACAAGAAATTAATCCCATCATTAAATAATCCTTAATTCTTTAATTAATTAATCACTCTTTAATTAATTAACTTCAAATCAATTATGTTAATTAATCCTTAAATTAATAACATCAAGTGATTAACCCATAATTACTTCCATTTAATTACTTTCATAAGTAATTTTCCACTAATTACTTTCATCAGCAATTGCTTCCATAAGTAATTTCCTTTTCTTAATTACATTCAGTAATTATCCTCTATTAAATAATTACACTTAATTAATTCATAATTAGGTGATTATTTAAAATTACAAACAATTAATTAATCATTTAAAAATTAATTAAATAATTAGTTAACTTCTTATATTTAAGAATCCTTAATTAATTGAGAAAATCATTTATCTTAATTAAACTTTTACTTATTAACAAATCATATTAATTAAGTATTCTTAAGTTCAAAAAGTTAATCAGTGCCACATCAATCAAATCTTCCTCCCTCTCATGTCTGCGCATGGAGCCTCCAACCCAACCTGCCCTGTCTCATCAGACGTACCCCCCATCCCCACTGACAACTCCTCTGAAACAACCTTGTACCTCTCCAACAGTCTTGTCCCTCCTTCTGCCACACCGGCGTCTCCTCCTCCTCATGTTCCAACCAATACCACCTCATCCCTTTCTCACACGGTTATTCCTCCCCTTGTCCCCCCTGACCCTACCACGGCACCTCTGCTACCCTTAACCTCCGATCCGCTTGTTCCCCCTTCTAGTGAACGGTCATGGACTTCGTTGTTCAAGCGCATCCCCAAGAATGCTGGGAAGTACATCCCCGTTCACTTGTCTCCAGTTTATGAAGATGAAGTAATGGTTCCACCATCTGAAGTTATTGATGCTGGTGCATCGATTTGGAAGGAAACCTTGGTGGGTTTCTTCCTCGACAAACCTCTGTCATATACAGCGGTGATCTCCAAACTCAAGGCATTATGGAAGCTAAAAGGAACGGTTACAGTTAAGTCAGATGGTATATTATTCTTATTTAACTTTTCCTGTTCTGAAGACAAAAACAAGATTTTACAGTGTGATCCAATTATCATGAACAACAAGTTGTTTATTATCAAGCCATACGACCCAGCTATCAGTAATGTCACTGGCACGATTACAGCGGTACCGGTTTGGGTTCATTTGTACAATCTACCGCTTTATGCCTGGTCTCCGCTAGGAATAAATTGGCTTTGTAGCCATTTGGGCAAGATGTTATGTATGGATGAAATGACAGAAAAGCAGGAGAGACTGAGCTACGCTAAATGCTTAGTGGAAATAAGGCCACACAAGGAGCTTCCTGATGAGTTCAAGGTAAAGTTGGTTGAAGGAGGGCAACAAAAAATATTTGTGCAGTACTTGTGGAAACCTGATGTATGTGTGATATGTAAAGGCTTTGGTCATAAAACTGTGTGTTGTGACAACAAGAAAGAAAATATGTATGAGAACAAGGAAGATAACAACAGTAAAGAAAATGGAGATAAGGTAGTGGTATCTGTTAACTCAAACAAAGTGAAAAGGAATGTAAGGCAAACTCAAAAAAGGAACTTCAAAGTTTGGCAACGTGTAGGTAGGAAGAAGGTGGAACCAGAGAACAAGGGAGATAAGGAGGAGGAGAAAAAAGGAAGTATTAATGAAAAAGGAAAAAATGATAGAGAAATTAAGGCAAACTGTGAGAATGAGCAGAGTGGTGATAAAGAAGAGATTAACACTGATACAAGAGAAGCTGATATAAATAAAAACATTTTGCAAGATGATGTGACCAATACTGGGAAAGAAGGGGAAAAAGAAGTGGATTTAAGTGAATTAGAGACTGTAGGTGATGAGAAAGAAAAGGAAACAGAAGTAGAACTTTGTGAAATAGAGTCTGAAGGCAACTTGCTTACCTTCAACAAGTTTTCAGTGCTACTTAATATGGACGATGAGGATAATGTGATTGAAGTGAATGACGAAAGCAAGGAAATTAGTGAAAAATGTCAAGAAGTTCAAAGTAAAGTTGTTGAAAAGCAAAAGAAAATCAAAATGCAATATTCACATAAAGAAGAAGGTGGTAACAAAGAAAAATATGGAAGCGAGGAGGTTGAGCATACCATGGATGTTACTCACAATCATGAAGATGCAGTATACGTAGACAAAGGAGCGAGACAAGGTCACCAAGTTGGAGTAAGAGATTGCACACAGCAGGAAGGAAAAATAGGCAATAAGAATAATACCAAGCATATTAACCTCAGTTCAAAATCTCATGAAGCAGTGAACGTGCACCATGCATGCACAGAGAATAACACAATGCAAACAAACAATACAGCAACCCAAAGCAATGTTACAATCCCCAACCCCCCAACCCAACATATTTACTCTAAAATCATTCCTCCCCAAGCATACAAAGCTCCACCTCCTGTCGAAGTCCCATCTCTTTCAACCAACCATCTTTCTCCCCCTCAGCCCATCTACCTTTTGCATGAGGAATCAACTAAGCAAGCAGTGACACCACTATCAGCCACCATTCCTAATTACTTGTCTACGAAGCAAGCTGTGACTAGGAATATGAAGATTGAGTTCCTTAATGCACGTGTTGCCCAATGATGTTACGCATTGGAGCATGGAATATACGCGGTGCACATCATGTGATTAAGCAGGACCAATGCAAGCAACTCATTAGAACTCATCAACTTGAAGCCATAGCAATCTTTGAAACAAAATTGAATCTTGCCTTGACATCCAAAGCAGCTGAACACATTAATCCTAGGTGGAAATATATCCATAACTTGAATGAAGCTTCGTACGGTAGGATTTTGATTCTTTTCAATCCCAATACGATCCAACTCACCCCCATTCTATCCACTTCCCAAATGATTCACTGTCATGCCATAGACCTAACTGACCAAACATCCTTCTATGTCACCTTTGTGTACGCCTTTAACACATTTAATACCAGAGATCCCTTGCTTTCGCTCATCCCTTCTCTCAGACAAAACACTCATCCATGGCTTATTCTTGGAGACTTTAACTGCTGCCATATGCTCTCTGATAGAATTGGAGGAAACCCTCTCTCTCTTAGTGAAATCAAGCCCCTTGCTGATGCTCTCTCCGATGCTGAACTTGTTAAGGTTAGGACTGTGGGCATGCCTTACACGTGGAACAATAAAAGAAGGATAGGAGGCAGAACATTCTCTACCATTGACCACACTTTCTCGAACCACAATGCTTTAACAAAATGGCCTTTTCTCTTCAACCTCCTTCCCCCTCCTCTCCTATCTGACCACTCCCCCCAAATAATACACCTTCGTGAAGCGGATTTGAGAGGGAAAACAAATTTTAAATTTTTTAACACCTGGGTTTCTGAACCTGATTTTAAAAATACTGTGGCAAATGCATGGATAAAGCCTAAAAAGGGAAATCATTTGTTTGTTTTGCAGGAAAAAATCAAGGAGACGAAGAAAGAATTGAAGCAATGGGCGTACAATAAATATGGTCAAGGTGACAAGTTGAGTACTATGATCAAGGCAAGGCTTATTGCAGTACAGTCAGCTATGATGGCCTCAGTCAATAATGTTAATCTATCCGAAGAGGAGAGTATTCTCACTACGCAATATCATCAAGCTTTGAGTAAAGAGAGTGATATGATTAGGCAGAAGTCAAGAATCAAATGGCGAGTAAAGGGTGACAGAAACAGCGCCTACTTCCACGCCAGCCTAAAGAATAAGCAAACAAGCCAAAATTTCACAACAATATATGACAAGTATGGTAATCTTCATAATACACCTGACAAGGTCAAGGATGCTATTGTCAAACATTTCTCCGACCTATATGGCAATATGAACGACTTCATGCCACTAATTGACCAAATACCCAGTGACATACTTCCAAGACTCAATATAGCTCAGAAAGCTAGTCTGTGCAATGAAGTAACTCATGAAGAAATAAAGCAGGCTATGTTCTCTTTAAATACTGAATCTTGTGGTGGACCGGATGGTCTGAACGCCTTATTCTATACAACCTGTTGGTCTATTGTCTCTGACGACGTCACTAATGCTATTCTTCTCTTTTTTAAAAAAGGTAAACTCTACAGGTCATTCAACTACACCAACATAGCTCTGATTCCCAAGACCAAGAATGCTCACAATGTTAATGAATACCGTCCCATCTCCTGTTGTAATACGATATACAAATGTATCGCCAAGGTCATAGCTATCAGACTTAAGAATGTGCTTCCAACCATAGTGTCTAAGAATCAGGCTGCCTACTTACCTGGTAGGAGCATCTTGGATCATGTTCTCCTATCCCATGAACTCATTAAGGGATATAAGCGCAGGAATGTTACTCCTAGAGCAATGTTGAAATTGGATATAATGAAGGCATTTGATATGCTGCAATGGAACAGCATTGTTAGGGTCATGGGGTTCATGGACTTTCCACCACATTTCATTGCTTGGATTTACGAATGCATCTCTACTCCCGCCTTTTCTGTTAGTTTGAATGGCAGGAATGAGGGTTTTTTCGTCAGTAAACAAGGGATCAGACAGGGAGATCCCCTATCATCTTATATTTTTATTCTTGTCATGGAGCTTTTAACAAGAATGATTGACAGGATAATTAATCAAGGTAAATTCAAGCTTCATCCTAACTGCACTGAACCAAGGATCTCTGCTCTGTTGTTTGCTGATGATCTTGTTGTGTTCTGTACTCCTGACACCTGTACTCTTACTAACATCATGCACATTCTTGACAAATTCTATGAAATGACGGGGTTGAAAGTGAATCTCCTAAAATCTGACATCACCGTTGCTGGTGTTAGTTCTGAGCAATGTGCTCTTATTTCTCAAATCACTGGGTTATCTCTAAATCACAATACAATTTCTTACTTGGGTCTTCCAGTTACAACCTCTAGAATCACTTCGAACCATTGCCTTCCTCTTTTCGATAGAATTACTGCCAAGTTGAGCTGTTGGACTTCCAAGTTGCTCAGTCAAGCTGGAAGATTAACTCTCATAAAATCCGTGATCTTCTCTATGCAGGTGTACTGGGCTAGAACCTACATTCTTCCCTTTAAATTGATTAAAATGATCAGAGGTGCTTTCATGAGATATCTTTGGAAGGGCAGGACTTCAGGTAGATATATAGCTCCGATCAAATTTAGTTTAGTTGAAATACCAATGGATAAGGGGGGGTTGGGTATTCTCAACTTAAAACATTGGAACATGGCAGCCTTCGCTAAGCATATTGATACTTTTTATAATAGCAATGACAGTCTGTGGGCTGAATGGTCTGACAAGAATGTGATCAAAGGGAGGAGTATATGGTGCATGTCCAAGCCTCAAAATTTGAGTTGGACGTGGCAGTGCATATTCAAACTCAAAGATAAGGTTCTTCCACTCATCCAAATGAACACGAACCCAAGGTATAGTGTGAAATTCTGGGATGACCCTTGGTTGGAGGCGGGTCTCATCCTAAGGCGACAACTTAATCACTGTGAAACGCAACAGGCTGGTATTCACCATGCAGCCAAAGTCAGGGACATTCTACACAACATACAAAATGCACGTACTTCATGGTCAAACCCGAGGATACATGATATATGGAGAAGAATTAGCAACTTTACGCCTGTCTCAGATGTAGCTGCGCGTATACTGTGGGGGGACAAGAGAGCTACCTTCAAAATTGGAGACATATACGAATTTATGATGAAGAACAGAGCTAGACCGCAATGGAAATGGTGGAAACGTACGTGGGGAAGAGATAGCAGTATGAGACATGACTTCATGCTTTGGAAAGTTTTGAATCGCGCATTGCTGACTAATGCGAAGCTTGCTTGCATGGGTTTGGGCTTTATCCTCTCATGCAAATTCTGCAGTTATATGCCTGAATCGGTCGAACATTTGTTCTTCGAGTGCGCCTGTATTAAACTAATCTGGATATCCGTGATGGCGAGGCTTCATAGGCAGAATGTATCCCACGACAATCGAACTGAATGGGAAAGAGTTTATTATCATGCTGGAATCAATAACGAAAGAGGAAGAATCTTCAATGTAGTTCTTAAAAGCTTTATTTCTGCTGTTTGGAGGGAGAGAAATGCCAGGGTTTTTGATGTTGCCAATGCTAAAACTGACGTGGTGTTTAAAAGGTGGATAATGTGTGAGATATGTCTTTCTTTGGGGCAGCTGTCGTTCGCAATTGAGCCTGGGATACGAGCTTCCTTTCTACTAAACATTTAGTTGCTGTCTTCCACTCTTTCTTTTGTTTTTGTTTTTCCCCCGTGCTTGCTATGCCAAGTGTTCCCTGTATTCTGTTGTTTGTGTGTAGTTTTCTATGGTGTAGTAATAAATGGTCGGGGTCCATTTAACCCCGTCGGCCTTGCCAAAAAAAAAAGTTAATAAATTAACCTTATTTATCCTCATAAATAAATTATTTGAATTAATCAAATCTTATCAACTTAAAAACAAACTATTTTATGTGTTGACAATAACCTTATTGAAAATAAACATTTAGAAATCAATTTGAAATTTAAAATAATTTAATCATCAAATATAAAATTACTCATTTTCAATATAATTTGAAAACTTAGTTTTTAAAACATTACTTTAAAATTTACTTAAAAACTTTGATTTAATATTTTAAATTGAAACACTCCTTTTTAAATTAAAATCCAAAATTTATTTAAGATAATTACTTTCAAAAGAAATTATCTTAGCATTTTAAATTTGAAAATATTTTCAATTAACACCTTTTGATAGTTTGATTAATATTTACTTCAAAGAACAAGTTTTAACTTTGAAAATTTATTTCCTGTTGTAAAAAACTAAGCTTTGATTACCATAAGAAAATCATCTCGGGTCAAACCCGAGTCGACCACTATAAAAACACAAGCAATCCCCGTGACACACACCAAACCCAACTGCTTTGAGACCAACACCATGAAAACGCGAGAAACACTCCGAGTCACCCTCCATCTTCCCCAAACCCACCATTTCCAGTGCACAATGTACACACATTCACATGCGCGGCCTAACCACCCTCCTCCGACCAACTTTCTGGACGGCGACCGACCACACATGACCTCGACAACCATTCCCTCAACCCAGAATCAAGAATCTAACAACGAATCAAATTCGACCCTCTGCTCGAAAATCTGAAGCAACTCGACCACAAAAAACCCATCGCCTCTGATGAACTCACCACCAAAAACTCCAGAACCTCCCCCAGAGCAACGCCGTATCACCACGCCTCAATCCCCCATCTCGCGAACAACTCCGGTCACGTAAACGAGAAACCCATTGGAACGACAGCTTCCACAACATGACACCGAACCCTACTACGATCAATTTAGATCAAATCGGCCATAGGAAAAATTCGTGAGTATTTTTCCCTTCATCCACATTATAAAAGCAGCTTCGACTAAGAATTCAACTCAAATTATCGAGTAGATCGTCGGCAATTCATCAAATTGCCGAAACCGTTCAACTCAAAATTCCCAATTGAATATCAACTTAAAATTTTTGAAATGCATTTTAAAAATCATAATTTTTAACTACTAATCCATCTATACAATCCAAAGAAGGTATTAAAGATGTTGATTTTTGACATGAATCAATATGTCACTGTAGTTTCCATTTTAAAAATTATTTGTAAATTAAAAATCCCAGAAACTATTTTTAAAATTACCATCATACATTAATTCACAACTTTCATTCGAATACTAAGATCTAATATAGTTTAGATTGGAAGATTTTTGAATTTTCCTTAAGAAAAATAACTTCTGTAAATAAACAGATATGAAATTTACAGAGATGAATTTTACAGACACATATATTATCAGACATTTCATACCTTCCATATGCATACATAACAATATTCATGTAAACATACAATTCATCACATGCATCATCATTCAACCACAGATTTATTAAAACTGTTTTTAAAAATAATTTACTCACTATTAATTTGCAAATAACAAAGCATGTTTTCCAGGCCTGAAATTTTTGTCTGGAAAATGCCTTCGATTGCTTTGCTGATGAAAACCTTTGCATGCTCAAGAATCTTTGGTTTAAGTGTAAAAACTGATCTTGATCTTCCATTTGAGTTGCAGGTTGAAGTTGCAGTTTTTAATTTTAGATTTTTGTTAAGAAAAAGAAGACAATGTTTTGAGAAAGAAAAGAATTTGAACTTAGGAAGAATGAAAATAGGCTTTCCCTAAACATACATTCATTTACAAACTTTAAATTCTAAAAGATGATGATGCCACTTGTTGATTTATTTAGACAAATGCCCCTGCAAAATTCATTTAGCTTACAAGTGTTAAAATCCTTGCATAATTGTGTTTAAAACCTTATTATAAAAATAATTATATTTTATATTTATGTAATATGGACATCTGTATTTATATTCACTTATGTTTACAAACCCTTTAAATTAAAGACGTATTAAAAAGAAGGCTTTAATTCAAAAATATATACATATTTAACCATTTTAATCTAAGTACCTTAAATAAAACAAAATAAAACTTTGTTTAAATCTTATATAAACTATCATATTTAAAAAATAAATAATTAACTTATACTTTGAAAATAATTGAATTAATCTTAAGTTAACTTTTGAAAAATGTTGAATTTAAAACAAAGCTTCAAATCACAATATATTCATACACGTATTATCAATAGATTATATTAAATTTCAAAACAACTCCAAATAATAACATATACATACATATATATATATATATTACAATTTTAAAAATCCAATCTTTTATTTTGAAGAAAAGATTTTCTATTCACAATATATATATACCAAATATATACATTATAAATAGAATGCAATTTTATTAGTTTTGAAAAATAATCCTTATCAATTTTAAATTTTTAGAAACATATTAATCAATATTGTCAGACTAAATATTTATTAACCTTTAAAAGATTAAATTTACCAAATTAAATTAAAATTATAAAGGAAAATTATCAAATCAATTTAATTATTAATACAGATTATTAAATTGATATTGTCTGAAATTCCGGGTCGTCACATTCCTCCCCCTTTAAAAGAATTTCGTCCCCGAAATTTAAAAGCAAAGATAATTTAATAACCCAGCAAAGATTTTAATCTTAAATAGCAAAGCATTCCTATCAACCAGTTACTAACAACCAAAGCAGCAAATCAAGCAAACAAACCTAACCAATTATCCTGACACAAATCAAGATAGATCTTCATAACACTATCTAGAGTTTTCCAAGTATAAATCACTGGGAGACTCGCTCTATAGAAGCTCAGCAAACTACACCATTATAATCCCGAGCTGCTCTCATTTCTAGATCCACCAATCTAAACAGAACATCAGAATATACTCAAGTCTAGCTCAATGTCCAAATCCAACTGAACTGCAGATTCTACAACTAATGATGAATCATACACGTATTCACTTAGAGATACGTGAAATACAATGAATCCCAGCTATCCAAACTGGCAATTCAATCTTATAGACAAAAGAACTTATCCTATCAAAAACACCGATAAGAAATTCCCAAATACCTCAAAACTAGCCATCCAATCTTACCCAATTACTACTCTCTTAACCAGAGAAATCTTAATCAACAATGAAGTCTCCAACTTCAAATTTCAAACTCCTTATCTCATATCTACATAACTTAACAGACAATCCTACGCTGCACATCTTCTTGATCAGCTCAACCTATGCTGATGCTTCCAGAAACAACTAAACCAAAACCAACCAGCTTCTGGATCCTATCCAACAGAAAGGTCTTCCAAGATCCGTTGAAATCCAGAACACAAGCTTTACTTCCCAAGAAATAGTAAACTGAACTTGTTTCCTTCCTCGTACAGCTGCTACCTTGCTTCCGCTGCACAACTCTGCTTCCGAAATAGATGAGAGTACTGTTGATGAACCCGAATACAAATCTATCCAATATACCCGGGAAACTTGGTTCATCAAATTCATAAAATCTTAGTGACCCATCTGACTCGGTCACACAACCTTATAGCAGAATCCAATTCAAAAACTAGATCTGACTAATCCAAATTTCAAAAATTTCTGAGCTGTTACACCAACTCTTCCTTCTCCATGAACCATCCTACTACCAGGCTAACCACCAGTATCACTTCTGGAACCAATCAATACGGAACTCAACTCCAGATGCAGACAAACTTCTGATTACATTAGTAGCTCCTACTTCCATATGAGAACCCTTAGTCTCAAACAAAAGATTGCCGAAGATAAATTCCCAAATTAAGCGCAAGTCACTTTTTGCGATCTGGCCTAGTTCGGATTTCAAAGAAATTATCCTCTCTTTACCAATTAGAAGAGCCTTAAGCTTTTCCAAACAAGGTTGACCTTAAGAAAACATTCACCATCTGCCCGGTCTGCTGATAGAAGAACCACTAAGATTCCTGAACCGTCGGAGAAATGTCACACACTGTTGCTTCCAAACTCAACCTTGATGATACTGCAAAGCCAAAAGATCTTCTTGTCAGCACATCGAATACTTTGAGCTGCACTACTTCCACAGCTAACCAAAGGCTTCTAATCCCAAGGCTACTCGAACCCCAAAACCATCAACAGACCACCCAAAAGACCTTCGAGATGGCAGACATTCTCTCAAGAAATTCGGGCCCTAAACCAAGCATCAACATCTCGCTCTCCTTAAAGGATGACAATGAGACCATGCCGAAGTGAAGCAACTTATAGACCTTAGTCTCATATTCCAAAACAGCCAACCTCTTTGCTAGAGATCCAGATAACTTCTACACAGACGAATCTTTCCTACGACAGGTAAAGACTGCTCCTCAACTACTTCTAAAACTTCTTCAAGAGACATCTTCGGAAATACCCATGGGTACTGCATCTCACCACGCAGCTACCAAGATACCATCACTTGCTTCTGCACTTCTGACAGATCCAAACTTTATAAAATCCGCTCACCCGAGCGCAATCCAAACTTACACTTTAAAGATGAACTCCAAATCTTGAAAAGATTTCCTTCGGAGATCAGAGAAATCCTTACTCCAAACTGCAAATCTTACTTGAGACGGCATTAGGTCTACAGTCTCGACAAATATACTTCCAACCTCAAACATATGGTCCTCTTCCATTAGTGGTAGTCGTGTTACACATACACCACTTGCTCCATCTACCTCTAAAACTTATATTGGAAAACCCAAACAGGTAACCCAACAAATCAGGTAGATATATAAATATATAGTTATATATAAAAAATACAAGTATGCTTTCTCAAGAAAGACACCACTCCAGAGCCTAGGTATTCGCTCAACCTAATGCTCCGATACCAGTTATCACGACCCGTCTTTCTATTACCAGAAAAACGCATCATGATTTAGGAAAGAAAGGGATAGAAGAAGAAAAGATAGGAAAGAAGAAACTTAACAACATCAGATACTCACATCGGAATGAATGAAATATAATATATCACATAAAATATTATATAGTATCATATTACATCAGAGTACACAACTTATACATTCATATTAGACAGTTATAAAAATTTGTCTAACTATACAGCTCAAGATATCACAAGATACAGACACAACTTAAACACAGCGGAACTATAATATATCTACACGCTGAAGCCTCCTGCTCCAAATCTCCTCCAGATTTCCTCAAGCTAACCTGAATCCCTCGACTAATCATACATAATATGAGTACCCAAGAGTTTAATAAAACAGAAAATAAACACTCGGGTCAGACAGGGGTCTGGTGTGAGCAAATGGGTTAAAATTGCTTAACTTTAGAAAATCCTTTGAAAAGGAAAGGTATCACGTAAGACTTCCCACACATAAACATGGAAAAAAAATTACCTTACGCTAACCAAAACATTTGATAGGAAATCCAGTTATATTGTAATAGTGTCTACGGTTTTGAAGTAAATAAGAAATAGCCAAAATTGTTACATTATTAAATTTCATCTACTAGCCACAAAAGTGGGTAATACAATCAAAACCGTAGGGTCTCGTAGGAAGAATGGGTTTCCATCAATGGAAGGGCTACTGGGGTATCGCTCGTCACAGTACATGGACTAGATCACCGTACCGAGGATCACTCTCAATCCCCTGCAACACAAAGCCGTGACCATCCCTTACTGGACAGTCCCGAGTAAGATCACCTCGTGGTTGGCGCGACCAACCACCTACTAAGCCGAAATAAAAAGGGACATCTAGACAGGGATGACCTCACCCTGAAATGGGTTCTACCCACCTAGACTTGCTGCACCTCCCCTGTTTTAGCCATTCCCGGTTGATAAGGCTTGAGGCTGCGATTACCTTTATAGAACATATCTATCTTAGAATGCTCATCGTCCACCTGACGATGTTTTGAAAGCATTCAATCCATACAAGTTCGTTCCGGGTTCGAATGAAACCGAAGGCACTATCTCGTTGCACTCATTTTGGAATCACCCTCAGAGTCAACGACCATAGCCCTTGCACTCTGAATCACCATCTCGAACCTGAAAGTACTATCTCCGTCAAACTCATCACGGAATCACCCTCAGAGTTATATTGACGAATAGTTCTTACACTTCGAGTCTTCACTAAGCTCCGCATGGATTCACGACCTAACGTTTAATTTTGGATCGATGTGGTTTTCGGATATCCAAATATGGAAACCCGATCCCGGTCTCACCGAATCCAAACGCCATTTTAATGTCCAAGTTGTTTAAGTGTCTAAACAATTTAACTTATATTCAAGATAATATAACAGATAGATGGATCACATTATCACAATAGATAATCATATCAACCAATTATCTCACAAAGCAGCATATCACATATCAGAGATATCACACCCAAATCATCCAACATCACTCATCCAATATCAATCATCCAATATTAATCAATCATTTCAATATTAATCAATCATCCAAAAGCAGAATTGATTAACTCTTAATCAATTTAATTAACCTTTAATTAAATTAATTACTATCCTTTAATCACATGGATTATCTTAATCCTGCTTTATTAATTTATTCCAAGTAAATAAATTAATCATCTCTTAATGATCTTTCTTAATCAATCTCCCTTGATTAATTATCCTTTAATTACATTCAAGTAATTATCCTTTAATTAATAACATAAATTAATTATCTTTAACCATATACAGTAATTAACCTTTAATTACTATCATTAATTACAATAATTAATGATCCTTCATTTGCTTCCATTAATTAATCAACTATAATTATTTTCATTAATCCTCAATTAATTACAATTAACTAATCATACTCTAATTAATCACTATTAATTAATTCATTAATTATATTAACTAATGAGCCTTATTAATTAATAATCCCTTTAATTAATAAATTTATAATTAACCATCTCATTAATTAGTCTTAATTAATCATAAACAGTAATTAACAAACTTGTAATTACTTATCTTAATTAATTAACTACTTAATTAATTATGTAAATCTTTATTAATTATATCAATTAATAAATCTTTAATTACTTCATTGAGAAAGTATTAATCAATTAAATTAATTAATAATCCTTAATTAATTTCTTTAATAATTAATTACATTTTTAATTAATTACACCTAGTAATTAATCTTAAATTAATCACATTCATTAATTAATTATTCACATTAATTGATTAACTAAATCAGCTAAGTAATTAACCCTTAATTACTTACATAAGTAATTATCTTCTAATTACTTCCATTAGATGATTTCTCTCTTAATTAATTACCTTAACAAGTAATTAATCCCATCATTAAATAATCCTTAATTCTTTAATTAATTAATCACTCTTTAATTAATTAAGTTCAAATCAATTATATTAATTAATCCTTAAATTAATAACATCAAGTGATTAGCCCTTAATCACTTCCATTTAGTTACTTCCGTAAGTAATTTTCTACTAATTACTTTCATAAGCAATTACTTCCATAAGTAATTTCCTTTTCTTAATTACATTCATTAATTATCCTCCATTAAATAATTACACTTAATTAATTCATAATTAAGTGATTATTTAAAATTACAAACAATTAACTAATCATTTAAAATTAATTAAATAATTAGTAACTTCTTATATTTAAGAATCCTTAATTAATTAATAAAATCATTTATCTTGATTAAACTTTTACTTATTAACAAATCATATTAATTAAGTATTCTTAAGTTTAAAACATTAATAAATTAACCTTATTTATCCTCATAAATTAATTATTTGAATTAATCAAATCTTATTAACTTAAAAACAAACTATTTTATGGATTAACAATAACCTTATTGAAAATAAACGTTTAGAAATCAATTTGAAATTTAAAATAATTTAATCATCAAATTTAAACTTATTCATTTTCAATATAATTTGGAAACTTAGTTTTTAAAACATTACTTTAAATTTACTTAAAAACTTTGATTTAATATTTTAAATTGAAACACTCCTTTTTAAATTAAAATCCAAAATTTATTTAAGATAATTACTTTCAAAAGCAATTATCTTAGCATTTTAAATTTGAAAATATTTTCAATTAACACCTTTTGATAGTTTGATTAATATTTACTTCAAAGAACAAGTTTTAACTTTGAAAATTTATTTCCTGTTGTGAAAAACTAAGCTTTGATTACCATAAGAAAATCATCTCGGGTCAAACCCGAGTCGACCACTATAAAATCACAAGCAATCCCCGTGACACACACCAAACCCAACTGCTTCGAGACCAACACTATGAAAACGCGAGAAACACCCCGAGCACCCTCCATCTTCCCAAACCCACAATTTACCAGTGCACAGTGTACACGCGTGCACATGCACGACCTAACCACCCTCCTCCGACCAACTTTCTAGACGGCGACCGACCAAACACGACCACGACAACCATTCCCTCAACCCAGAATCAAGAATCCAACAACGAATAACCATTCGACCCTCTGCTCGAAAATCTAAAGCAACTCGACCACAAAAAAATCCATCGCCTCTGATGAACTCGCCACCGGAAACTCCAGAACCTCCTCCAGAGCACCGCCGTATCACCACGCCTCCATCCCCCATCTCGCAAACAACTCTGGTCACGTAACGACGATGAGAAATCCACTGGAACGACGGCTTAAACAACAAGACACCAAAACCTACTAGGATCAATTCAGATCAAATCGGCCATAGGAAAAATTTATGAGTATTTTTCCCTTCATCCACATTACAAAAGCAAGCTACGACCCAGAATTCGACTCAAATTATCGAGTAGATCGTCGGCAATTCATCAAATTGCCGAAACTGTTCAACTCAAAATTCCCAATTGAATATCAACTTAAAATTTTTGAAATGCATGTTAAAAATCATAATTTTTAACTACCAATCCATCTATACAATCCAAAGGAGGTATTAAAGATGTTGATTTTTGACATGAATCAATATTTCACTATATTTTCCATTTTAAAAATTATTTGTAAATTAAAAATCCTAGAAACTACTTTTAAAATTACCATCATACATTAATTCACAACTTTCATTCGAATACTAAGATCTAATATAGTTTAGATTGGAAGATTTTTGAATTTTCCTTAAGAAAAATATCTTCTGTAAATAAACAGAGATGAATTTTACAGACACATATATTATCAGACATTTCATACCTTCCATATGCATACATAACAATATTCATGTAAACATACAATTCATCGCATGCATCATCATTCACCACAGATTTATTAAAACTATTTTTAAAAATAATTTACTCACCATTAATTTGCAGAGAACAAAGCATGTTTTCCAGGCCTGAAATTTTTCTTTGGAAAATGCCTTTGATTGCTTTGCTGATGAAAACCTTTGCATGCTCAAAAATCTTTGATTTAAGTGTAGAAACTGATCTTGATCTTCCATTTGAGTTGCAGGTTGAAGTTGCTGTTTTTAATTTCAGATTTTAGTTAAGAAAAAGAAGACAATGTTCTGAGAAAGAAAAGAATTTGAACTGAGGAAGAATGAAAACATGCTTTCTCTAAACATACATTCATTTATGAACTTTAAATTCTAAAAAATGATGATGCCACTTGTTGATTTATTTAGACAAATGCCCATGCAAATTCATTTAGCTTACAAGTGTTAAAATCCTTGCATAATAGTGTTTAAAACCTTATTATAAAAATAATTATATTATTTATTTATGTAATATGGACATTTGTATTTATATTCACTTATGTTTACAAACCCTTCAAATTAAAGAGGTATTAAAAAGAAGGCTTTAATTCAAAACTATATATACATATTTAACCATTTTAATCTAAGTACCATAAAGAAAACAAAATAAAACTTTGTTTAAATCTTATTTAAACTATCATATTTAAAAATAAATAATTAACTCATACTTTGAAAATAACTGAATTAATCTTAAATTAACTTTTGAAAAATGTTGAATTTAAAACAAAGCTTCAAATTACAATGTATTCACACATGTATTATCAATAGATTATGTTAAATTTCAAAACAATTCCAAATTATAACATATACATACATATATATTACAATTTGAAAAATCCAATCTTTTATTTTGAAGAAAAGATTTTCTATTCACAATATATATACCAAATATATACATTATAAATAGAATGTAATTTTATTAGTTTTGAAAAATAATCCTTATCATTTTCAAATTTTAGAAACATATTAATCAATATTGTCAGATTAAATATTTATTAATCTTTAAAAGATTAAATTTACCAATTAAATTAAAATTATAAAGGAAAACTATCAATCAATTTAATTATTAATACAGATTATTAAATTGATATTGCCTAAAATTCCGGGTCATCACACTCTTTAATCTAAATATATCACTTTGACACTTTCAATGCATTTGTACCAAGCTTTGATCTTAGTATATTTTCACCCATCAATCAATAATAACAATAGAGCAATGATTCTACTATCTTAA
This sequence comes from Allium cepa, assembly GCA_030765085.1. Classification (NCBI taxonomy): domain Eukaryota; kingdom Viridiplantae; phylum Streptophyta; class Magnoliopsida; order Asparagales; family Amaryllidaceae; genus Allium; species Allium cepa. Next base: position 724,067,598 of record CM060945.1, read on the forward strand.
TGTCATCTCCTAACCCATGTTTCTATAGTAAATACATATGCATGAATGACTATAGAACACGATTATCCAATTTGATATAATCTAATCCTATAGTCTGTTGGATAACCTTATTTCAATTGCTAATTCTATATGAATCAAGTCTAATTTCTATCATATACACCGTAACATGTTGTTTGTAGGTCATCGAGGATAGAAATAACTAATTTGAGGTTTTATGTTATCTACATTTAAGTTCATGATGGGGATTGATATTGTATATATTTTAAATTATTATCTAGACTCATATAACCATTTAATGTCTACTGTGCACTTCGTTTTTGGCAGCTATTTAAGATGAACACTCAATCTATTGTGCTTAATTTAAATGTGAAACCATATCTTTTTCCATCGAAGTATATTCCTAATTTAAAATTTCTAGGTTGCATTTGTGCTCTTATGTCTAAATGTACAAAAGCAATATATTTAATTTACATAAATATTTATGCCAATGTGTTTTATGTAATGGATGAGGCCAAATATATGTCCAAGTGCATGAGAATATATAGTAGTCATACAGAAGTATATTTTCCCTCCATTGTATTATTTGAAAAACATGCTAGGGTTAAATTGACATATTTGCATGTTTTAAACCTCCTATTATTTTTGTTATTTATTCTAGAATTCTTTTGATATGCAGCATATGTTCCATTTGTATTAGTTGTAAATGAGGTGTGATTATAAGAATTATGAGGAAAAATTCAAGGAATTCAACTTGAGGGCAAGGAATTCATTTTGAGGAGTCTTTTGAAGAGTCACCAAGATGGATGAGAAGAGAAGAAAGGTTTTGATTTCATGAAGCGATGAGTGATGTTTTATGATTTTTTTTATACGAGGCAATGGGAAGAATTCCCGGAGACATGAAGGTCACGATTATTATGTACATTTGTTTAAATTAATGGATGGTAAATCGAACATGTATTCTTATTGATGCATGCTATTAGAATATGACTATGCTAAATGCAGCTTGAATTGACATGTAAGTTTGACTTTTAAAGTTAGTGATATTGATTTTTAATGGATAAAACATAGACTGAAGTCAATAGAACTATTGAAATATATTTGTAGTTCGATGTGCTATTTGTTAAGGGTGCAGAATTTTAGATCCATTATTTTTCGTATAATATTTTCTTTTGCAATGGATTTTATTGTTATCTTTTGGTAAGTGATAACATCATGCTAACACTAACATATTAGTTAATTAATAAAAGTGATGCAGTGATAACAATTTTTCTTTAAACCAAGATTAATGAAGGTGAATGCCATATTTTGTTTTATATTACGTACCAACTTCATCACCGTAGTTCATTTATAAGAGCTTATCAAGGGAACTTTAAGGGTAATTCTAAATGCATATCATTCAAAATGTATTTTATTGACACGACCACCTTAGGTATATGAATAACGAACATCCACAAAGTATAAAGTAATATTTTAGTAACATATAAATTGGAAATTTTGTGCCCTGACGTAATTTGCAAAGTTGTCTTAATATGTTCGGCTTTTCAATTAGATGTTGAAACTACTTCGGTTATGTTGTTTATATAATTAGATAGTAAATACACCAGTAACTAAGTCCAGGTCCACAAGGACATGCTTATATACTCGTTGACATAATTGTTTTATCAATTATAAAAATAGAAGTGATCTATTTTAAAGCTCTTTTCGGTAGTTGAATTATTTTATTATTTGAAGTGTCATCAAATTGTTTTTTCACAAAAATAATTGTTTTTCATGGAAGGTGGTTTCAATTTCATCTCTTGTGTAACCTCTATTGCTGAGATTATAGCCAATTTATACCCTTCTACTCTATATTTTGGAAAAAAATGCAAGCAAACCTTTTAATTGACCAATAGCAACACTAATAGGTATATCAACTGATTGTAAAGTTTTGCTAACTTCATTAACCGTAAATAAAATTTCATGCCATATACCCATACTTAATAAAAATTCATAATCTCCTAAATCATGTATTTCTAGACTTTCTGCTTCACCTTTTGTTTTAGCATCAACGTCTTTAGATTTTTCTAGTTCAATTAAAGCATCTCTTATTTATGGGGTTTGGTATCTCAACGCTTTTATACTATCTATTCTACTTTCCCATCAGGTTTGTGAAAATGATTTAACTATCAAAGAAGGTGCATTATCTAATAATATTTTCCAATGCTTTGGTGATGAAGAAAATGAAGTATAAAATTATTGTACTACTTCGAAAATGACATGGTTTTGAAGAGCAATAAGCCATATAACATATTACTAAATTTAAAATATGATAACCACATGTTGTATAAATAATCTAGGATTTAATTCTAGCAATCTTTTTTGCACACCTTGATTTTTTAATGTCCCGCCTTTTTGTATACTTTAAATCGACGATAAACCATACATGTCAGACTTAAACCATACAGAAGGGAAGATTGTTATGGGGTAAATAAGAAAAATTAGAGAAAGAAAAAGAACAATACAGAATCTTGCAGCGGAACGATAAAATATAATAATCAAATATACAGTTCATAAAGCTGTTTTACAAAAACATTTGATTATACTTATACAATGCATATCAGAGTTACACATACCAGAGAACAATTAATAACAATGCAATGGAGTGCATGATGTGGTGAATAATAAAATAGATAATAGTAATATAATCTTCGTCTTCGTCCTCCAAAAATAAAGTCTTCATAATCCTAAAATGCACAGGATGACCCGAGCGAATTGAAAAGACAAAACACTCGAGTCAGAACTAAAAGATCTTATGTAAGTTAAATCAACGGAATAAATATGAGTGGAACGGCATCAGAGATGTTTACAAGATTTGACATCTCCTATCTAGTGTCTAACGAGAGTGCAGTAACTTAAGGGATGCTCGAGATTCACATCTCCTAAGGATCCATTAAACTATTTACTATGTAGTAATATTTCGCTATTATAATAATGTATATAGTAAAGTAAACTTACTTTTAAATAGCGTTAAGGCTTTACATTTTCCACCTTAACACGTAATAGTCCAGTAGTTCATCCAATATCATGGTCCCTCCTGATTGGGAAGCAACCAGAGGATACCACACAGGCTACAGGAGAATACCAAACTCGTACAAGGCGCGATAGGGTAGGTGACATGGCACAACTAGGCAATGCCAGGGTAGATATACCAATTACGCTTCCAGGCCGGCGGTAACGCACAACCGCAGCTACCGCCCACCTCGAGCCACACTCTCAAATAAAAATCAAAAGCGGCCACCGAATCAATCCAAAAGTCAAAGTATAATATCGTAGGGATGTGTCCGATCAAAGGTGCTATCTCATTAGCCCGTCAATCGCTCATGTTTTATCCACCTTATGCCAACTCACGGGAGTCGAATCTACGTATTTACCTCAAAGGAAACGTCGCCACCATCCTACTTCATTCTGGAATCTCCACTACATACATGGTTGTTAAAGTAGTTTTCGGAGTTGGTAGAGGGTATGACAACTTCCAATCTCGGTCTCCTCAACAACCAAACGTTATCATAACACCGCGGTCATTTCAAAATAATTATACTTCAAAACCAAAATATACTATCCATTTCAAAACCATATAAATAAAATATCATTTCCATTTCAAAAACCAAATAAATATGATATCATTTTTATAAGACCCAAATCAATATAATATCACTTTTTCGAATATATCCTTTCCAAAATCATAACACTTTCAAAATGTAACACGCTGAAATTTATAACGTTGAAACATAACTTCCACCCCTTACATGGTTTAAATATTAAAATAGTTTATAAAATAAACTAGCTTCTTAAATTTCACAGATCAATTCCAAAACAAACCGAATTTCTAAATTTTAAATTTAACCAAATCCCCAAATCATAAATTTCAATTGAATTCGGTTTTCAACTAGACCATTCCAAATTATATCGATTTCAAAACAGATTTGATCCATAAAATAAACCATTTCAAATTCAATATATTTCAAAGCTTAAATATTCAATATTTCAAAACTAAATTTTATAATTCATATATATATATATATACACACCAAATTTACTTTACTATTATTTATTTTTGAAATATTTGCTTAATAAATCCAATATCCTTTAAATAAACTTCAAATTTCAATAACTAAATATTCCTCAATTTATTTAGCCCTGATATATTCACCTAAATCACCTTAAACCCGAATTAAGTTATAAAACCATATTCTTTTAAAATCTCAATTTCAATAAGTTCCAAATGGATTCTTATTAAATATAACTCATAAATAAATAAAATCTCAAATCAATTTCAAAACTATCTTCTCAACCTTGATTTATAAAAATCAATATAAACTCTGTATTAAATATAATATAAGTAAATACTTATCCATATTATATTTTAATACAATCAAACTTTATTATTAAATTTATTTTATACTTTAAACAATTTATTCATAGCTTAAAACCAAGAATTTAACTATATATAAAATAACATTTATAAAATATCCAAATCATTATCTCATAAAATCATATATTTCTTTACAAAGCCATAGAAATCATTTCAAAATATTTTTATATATCGACCACGGTGTCTGTATATAATTTTCTATCCTATGGTCAAGTGATACGGATATTTATTGTTTCAATCCGTAATTTAAAATAAAAATATGGTTATATATCATTTCAAACCGCAATCCCGAATGAAATAAAAATGCATAACAACCTGCAGTTTATAAAATGTAAAATACAACATCCATTCATCCAATATCAATCATCAACCGTTTATCACAATCATCATCCAATTCAAACAATAACATCAATATATAACAGATAATAGACAACAGGTATTTACTGGTAGTTATATTCAATAATAAATTAAACAACTATTTAACTAGCAGTTTATATGCAATAATAAATTAAATAAAAATTTAATTCAAATAAATTCAATTTATCTAAGATAATAATTAAAAACATGTCAGTCATAGATAAATTTCTAACCACATCAGATTTTAATTTAACACACATAAGAAATTTTAGAAGTTATGAGTGGGTTAAAACAATCATCTTTAGAATTTAAATTGAATTTAAATCCAATTTAAACCCAAAATTTGAAAAGTCTTCAAATTCATCCAAACCAATGCCAAAATGCCCAGAATTCCAATACGAACCCAGTGGCGAAAACCGCGCGTGAGACGGAGCTCGTATGTGGAAATTATTATAGTTAGAACGGTTGAAATCTAATTAAAATAAATAAAAGAGAAACACAAGTCACCTACGTCCGCAACAGCACGCACACGCCACTGCCTCTGTTCGACTTTGCCTAGGCTCGCAACGACGTTCGCACGCAACCAAATCAGGCCGTCACCACGCGATCGTCGTGCCGTCGCACCTGCCTGAGGCGCCACCTCCACCTAGGTGCCTCCCCACGACCATCGCTTGCTCTCGAGCTCCTCGTCGAAGATGAAATCAAACAGTCGCCGCCGACAACCCAAGCCCTAATTGAATTATTGAGGCTAATCTAGCCATTGATTTGACCGTCGAACCTCTCTGATGAATTCCCCTTCGACTCTCCATACAACAGTACCCTCCAATCGTCGATCTATCGATGATTATCACGAAGACATTGGACAGCTGAGACTAATCCATCGAATTCAAGATAAACGGTGCATCGAATTGGAAAACGAATTACATATCCGAGATGCACTCGTCGAGAGCTTGGAATCATATAAAATTTGCTATGGTTTAAGGAGAATGAAATATCAATTTGATTTTTGAATTGCAATTGGATTTGGAATTTTCTTCCATTGAGATAAGGCGATGAGGAGGAATTATACGTACATACAAATGATAATGAGGAACAATTAGGGTTTATAACGAGGTATTTATAGACAGAGCTGAAACAGAAAAAACGGACCAGATAAATTGAACGATATATGGCCCGCAAATCCCGTTCCGACTCCGGAAAAAAATTGGTTCAACCCATATATCAAAATAGACATTTTAAAATATTTAAAATGCAATGGAACAGGTTTCAAGTCCAAATTCCATCGTATGAAGAAGTTATGCTAAAATTAATATATTTCAAATTGATTTCAATTTCATTGATTTTAAGGCGTTTCGAGTCCGTACGATCAGACGACAAGTCCGATCTCTACGAAACTTGAAATCCTACAATAATTCACCGTTATGGATCCGATGAAACAAGTTTCTCGAAATCCGAGTCAGTGTCCAAAATGGCTATTTTTACATGAGTTAAATAAATTAATAATTAATTAATTAAACCACTTTTCCAATTTCTATTTCAAAATTAACTTATTATTTTGATTTCTTAAACAATTACAGAAATTTAAACAAATTTAGATGTTAATTTAACAATGATTCATTCTTTAATTTCAGCGTTAAGTTTCAATTTCATTTTATTCAGAAATTCATAAATTTAAAATTCCAAAAATCCATTTATAAATTATTAAACCTTGTTATTCAAGTCCTCTATTAAAATAAGAATATAATTAACATCGGTTTATATCCTGGTACTTTAATATTTCCAAATTTCATCTTAATTCCATTTACGTAATATTTATTAAATTCCATTTAATTTTAATTAATACAATTTATTAAATTAAAATTAATAATCTTGATCCCCATTCTTTTTATTAAATCAACCATTATCTTAGGATAACTTTAACACTACTATATATCCAATTGCCCTAATGGTTCATAGTCATCAGCTAAATTCATATTAACTTAGTAATTAATTACGTTTAATTCATATTAACTTAGTAACAAATTACGTTTAATTCGTATTAACCTAGTAATAAATTACATTTAATTGCAATGGATTTAGATCTAATTCAATAGATTAAATAAATGGGTAAACAATTAATAATTATCACCATTTTTCTAATTTAATCCTATTCATACTTTATTATCAAACAACAATTATTATAATTACTTTCTAGCATTGATCCTATCAAATTGCAATTTATTACGAATTATCTTATCAATTAATATACTTTGAACTTTTTTATGATTTCATTAATTACAATCAATTATAACCTTACATTGGTTTTAGTTAATTGGATTGTAGTAAATTAATTATTTATTCGCTTGCATTAACATTATTAACTTTAATTGCAATTTGATTACCAATTTTATTTAACACACTAAATAAATAAATAACATATATTAGTTATCACCTATTTACTTTTACTTACATTTACAAGTTTATTACTTACCAATAACTCTATATTATTTCGTTAATTAATTCAACAAATTTTTCAAACAATATTATAATACTTACATGACACTGATCTTATTCAATTACTATTTATTATTATTAATTCATTAATTAATTCACAATTTACCTTATATTAAATTTTTAGCCTAGTATAATAATTTACATTACCTCAATTAATCGTAATTCCATTTCAATTGTTAATTCTTAGCTTTAATTTCCATGGTTGCATTTCATTTTAACATTTATTTAATTATTAAAATACAAATTGTTTGTTTCGTCTTAAATTTACACCAAAACCTTAATAAACCAACTAATTTAAATCATCGAAAATCACTGGTCGTTACACTCTCCCCCACTACAAACTTTTCGTCCTTGAAAAGGGGAAAAAGAGAAAAGAAGAATTAAGAATCAATATATCTTACTTAAAATATTAAATTTATAAACAAATAAATTTACAAAATTAATTAATTTAAATAAAATATACTAATTTATAACCATTAAATCTTTTTATACTCAAATTAATAAAGTTTGGAAAATATTTTCAAAATATTATCTAAGTCCAAAATTTACGGAAATTTTTGGCAGAGTCTCCTTTGTACGGAGAGGCTCGGGAGACAATAAAATATCAAATATAACAGTATATAACATATATTTTTCAAATAATATATCCCAACACGGGAAAACAATATAATAACGCTATAAGACTGTAATACGAGAACGTACCTATTTGTCAGGCAAACAATGTTAAATTATGAAACCAAAAGCAGTAGCAATTGCTCCCATATCCTTCATTTCACTTATATAATTCGGAAGAGTTAATAATTATATAAAATGAAATATTAATTTTTTTTCAACCACTAACAAAGAAATCAATATAAACAACAATCATTCGGAACCAACAGCATGCACATCATATACAAATCAACCATTCAAGCAAAACAAAACAAATAGTTGTTTGGGTTCAAAAACTTTAAATTGTGCAGAATGAAAATAAACTATTAAGTGCACCATTTACTAAATTGTCTTAGATGAAACTAAAGACATTATTCATGCATCCAAATAATTTTAAAGTATCCTTCCCCAAACAACCATAAAGCAAACAAACAACAATTTCAAACAACAGATTATGTTCATTCTTATTAATTCCATTCTGTTTTTGATTTCCCTTTTCATTCATATGATGATTTATCTTTAAATTCACATTTATTTCTTACAAAATTTCATTTACTACTTACAACTATTCATAGTATTCGTGTTTAATTCAATTTCTTAGCATATCAATTTGTTTACTTAAGTTTATAACCATTTATTTATAATACTTTCATTTCTATTCTATTTTATTACAGGAACCTTTCAGCTATAACTTAAATGTACAAAAATTTCAACATCAAATTCTTGTTAATAAAAGAATTTCATTGAATACTTTCATTACATAAGTTTACTTGTACAATTTTCTCTTACAAAATCTTTAACATTTTAACTTTTAATATTTGGTAAGTTTTACATATGCCTTTAAGAATGTAATTGATAGTTATACAAGTTTTTCTTATTTCTTTTAACTAAGTTAATGTTCAACAATCATATCCTTTGTTTTTAGGTTACATATTTCAACTTTCTTGGTAACGACCCATAAATTTTAATAATTTTATTTGTTTTGTTTATATATTTAATTGAAATTTTAAAAAATAAAATTTTGTAATATAAATTTGATATTTGGAGTGCATCTAGTTAAACATAGCAACTGGTAAATTTTCATCCGAAAATACGAAAGTTTATTTTCACGTGTAATTTTATTTCAATTTAATCAATTAGGAATTGATGAAAATAAAATGTTTTTGAAACTTGAATATTTTTACATAGAAAAATTCTAAATCTTCTTCTGAGCAAGACGTCATTTTTCGTTTTTTAAATTCGGATTTATTTAGCTCCGTCGATCTTATTTTTCTGCGTTTTTGCTGCATTTTCCGCTAGTAGAAAATTTGAATTTTTATAATCCAATCGTACCACTAATATCCGTATGCCGTTTTAATCGTCTCGTTGTGCTGATCTCTACGGTATATTCGATTCTGTGCTTTGAAGTCCGGTGCACAGCGGAAATCGTCATACGGCCAACCGTATCAATTTCAAAATTTTAGCTTTTAAACTTCTCGTGACCGTGTAGTACCCTATAGCCATTGCCTTTAATTATTCCAGCTGTTGCATTTATTTTCCTCCTTAAATATGGCTGTGACTATTACCATTCAGCCTAGACTTTCTCTACTCCCAATGGTTGCTATGTTATTAGCATGCTGGTTTCATTCGAAATTATATATTATAATAAAATATAAAAAATTTAGGTGCGGGTCATATTGCCTGTAGCATGCTTTACTCACACACACGTTAATGCACACCATAATACTTTATATGATAAAAAGCAAAGACCCGCATTATGTATATTCACACATGAATATCCAGTATGTGACAGCCTAGGCATACAAACAAAAAGGAAAGAGTATCACAGGTATACCCGCATGGGAAATGAATGCAAACATATGCATATTCTGTGATAGCACACACACCTTAGTGCTTTTCTAAAAAAAAATCAGTTTACATTGCTGTGCATATATTTCATTCGATGCTATTTCCCATATTTCATAAATAGCCTCTTCCACTCCCAGAGAATCCATCCGCCAAAGCTACCGCTCTACCCCCTCATAGTTGAGCACCACCTCAACCGACCTTCCTCCACCCTACAACGTTTCCCTGTCGCCACACCATGCTTCCTCCATCTTCATATCACCGGCCTCGACCGCCTAGCCCCACCAAACCGAGCTACCTCTGCCCAAACCCAACACCAGTGCCGTAACCCGCCTCAAGAAGCCACGGCCTCCGCTTTCACCTTCTCGGCCGCCACACCCAGGCCTGACCGTGCTCCCTCCATCTCTGCCTCTCCGATCACATCCTCGTCAGCGCCTCCGCGCAGCCCTGTCCTCCAGCTAGTCGCCATGTTTCTTCCTCTTTCCCCGAGCCATCTTGGCCTTCCTCCCTCTCTATCGTGTAAGTATGGATATAGCATATTTTTTTTATGTTAGTTTAATTAGTTAGTATATATATTATTTAAGCGGAGAAGATTCAGATCTGTTGTTCATTATATATAAGTTGTATAAGTTATAAAGTATAAGTTATATATTATTGGTGCATTGTATTTTCTGCTTGATTTTACATGTACAAATTATACAAGTTATAGTATGATCTGTTCAAGCCATAATATTTTCGTTTTATATAATATCGGTTTTAAACATGTCTGTATATCCTATTTCAAACCGTATTGTATATATTTATGTAAAAGTTATGTATATGAGTGATGAGTACAGTATTTATAAAAGGTGTATATTTTATTGTATAACAGCTTATATATATTATAAGTTAGTATTTTTTGTTTTACTGTAGCATATACACATTTCAAAGTATATAAAAATGAATTCTGTTTAGTGATTTAGGGTGTGTTTTATATACATACATACATACATACGTACGTACATACATACATATATATATATATATATATATACAGTAAAGTAAGTGTGTATGTTGGTTTATACAATCTGTTTGTTTTATATATGAATTTATATATGTGGATCTAGTAGATATATATGTATTTATTTCAGAAATATAGTTTATATATACTGGGTTACTTTGAATATACATATGTAACCTACGGTTTATATGGGATAAGCTATGTTATTATGGATAAATATAATTGACTATATGATGAAATTTAGATTTATTTTATCTTATTTTATCTTAAGATGACATATATGTATACTGTATAGATATGATTGATTTTATATTACGCATAAGTACTTGAGTTTGATTTTAAATCATATTATATATGTGTTTAATTTAAACAATGATTTGAAATACCTGTATATATATTTAAATTTAAAGTGTCTGAATTGAGAATATGATTTCCTTAAATAGTATATATGATTTTGTATACGTAAGTTCACTTATACCACTTATCACCATCGATCGGTTCTGATTTGATTTCGTCAACTCCTTTTATTAGCTTCGACCATCAATTTCGTGCCAAGCTTGATTTGCTTTGGAATTCGTGCTTGGATTCGTAGCTTGCTCTGTCGCCAAAACCCCTAGTCTCGAAAGGTGAGCAATCACTCACGATTAATGTTCTTTTATTTATTAAATTTGATTTTAATTGAAACGACAATTGAAATATGCGGCTGTTAGTTATTTACACTGTTATATATATGTTATTACCTGTATCAGTTCACCTATGATAGATGACACCATTATCTGTTATTTATACAATGGTAATCCAGTTTGGTTGATAGATGTTTGATTATTTGATGTTGATTTTGGACGTTAAATTGTTAATGTATGAAGTGATAAATAATTTACAATTGAAATTGATGTAGGAGTTAACAATTTGAAATTGATATATGTATTGAATTTGATTAGATGAAATTTGTATAATATGACCCCTTTAAATGTTCAATTACTTGACACGTAGTGTGACGACCCGGAAATTTTAATGATTTAAAATGGAATAATAAATTAATTTGCTGATATTAAAAAATTAATTTTAACTGGAATTCCAAATATCAATATTTGCTTGATAACTAAATCATTGAATTATATAGTTTAAATATTGAATTTAATAATTATAATTGGGTAAATTGTCGAATCTGAAATTCCAAGCCAGTTTATATATAATTTGAAGGCTTACAAAATTTATAATGATCATACTGAAGGTAATAGAATGGTTAAAATTTAATTTAAAGGTGATTTTTTCAGTTTTGAAAATATATCGTTTAAATCGATATTTAAAAGCAGCCTTCCTAGGCACGCCTTGGAATTCGACGAAATCAGTTCCATTGGGTCCGTAATAGTTAGTTATTATCGGATTTCAATTTTTGTAGCAATCGGAGTTGTCGTTTGACCCTGGCAGCTCAAAATGCTTCGAATTATTTTAATCATTTTGATTTAAAATTGATCGTTTAGTTCCGTAACTCGTGCGTACGATCAAATTAGCCTCCGAAAAACGTTCCATTGTGTTCGGAATGCGAGTAAAACCTTATAAATGTCAGTCGGATGTCTGATTCGGGGTTCAGAATTTCGCGAAGCAATACGAGATATTTTTTCAATAATTAATTATATAATATCAAGCGTACTCGAGAAGCCATATTCCCAAACTGATACTTATTCTTCATCCCCTCTTTAATATACAAACAGAAGAAATCGACCTCGCTAAAAAAAAGGAAACAAATTTAATGGCCGAAGCCTATTCAAAATCAAATTCTCATCTTCACTACAATTCTCAAATCCAAATTTGGGAAATCAAATCATCTTCTTCGTTTCATATATCATAGCCGCCCCTTCTAAAAGCTTATCAAAATTGAACGAACGAACGAACGAATTTTCGGAACGAATCATTTCAAATGGAGCAAAAAATTCCCGTTCGAATCGTCTTCGATCAAATCAAGTTCGGCAAACTCGTTAAGGTTTGGGCATTCGAAGTCGCTCGTGACCGACGAGCTCGTGAACCAAGGGCATTCAAGCACGAGGCAGTTATCGGCGACATCAGGGAGTATGAGGCAGCATGGGCTAGGGTTTCGATAGCGGCGGCTCACCTGAAGCTCGAGCCTCGTTCAAAAATCACCGCGCGCAATGTCTGGTAGGGCGAGGCGGCATCGAGGAACAAGCTGGGGGTTGAGCAGAGGCTCGCGTGTGTCAGGTCGGTTTGGGCTAGGGTTCATCGAAGTGGGCAGCGGGCTGCTGGGGTTGCATTGGAAACGAGGCAGGGTCGCCGTGGTTTTGAGGCCGCGTGTGTGGTAGTAGAGTCGGCAGTAAGGTATAATCTTTGTTTGAAGCTAAGCATTTGATTTAATTTAGTTTCAAAGTAAATAACAGTAGGTTATTTTCTTTAAAATTTTAGATTTATGAGGTGTGTATATATATGCAGATAAACTGAAATCGTTTTAGACTTGGGATATAGAAAATTTAAATGAAATATTAGATTTTCAAAATCTATGTAGATTATTTTTACAAATATATACAAACATATGTCCTTTACTAGTTCATTTTTAAAATAACGTATGTTGGAGATAAATTAGTTTAATAAATTGTTTCATTATTTTTGTTGCCACTAACATTTTTTTTTTAAAAAAAGGAAAGAAAAGAAATTAGTTAAAATTTAAAACTATTAGTTCTATGGAAATTTAATTGTTCGCTTATCTCGAATATTGATAAATTGTATAAATATTTATACAAGGTCCAAACTAGGAGGTAATGGTTGAGATGGAATTGGATTGCAAATGGAATAAGGTGAGCAAACCTCACGTTTCTGGATTTTTATTTAAATTTAAATGGTTAAATTTAAATATTTGGTTGAATGATTGAATTGATTTGATATGCACTATGAATTGATGATCTGGTGATTTTGGTTTTGGATGGTTTCCGAGTTAATTGTTGCTTAACTCGAAGTATTGGGAATTTTAAGTTGTTTTAAACTTAAACATAAATAAGAAACTGTTTCCGTTTTAAAAGTTACTAAAGGCTTAATGATTTGTGATACATTAAATTAGTAGGGTAATTAAAATGCATAATTAATTAATTCAATTAATTAATGGTCTGGGTTATTTAACTTAGTAATTAAAGGGTTGAATAAATAATAAATTAAGTTGTAAGTTAATTAACTAAGTATAAGTAATTCAGAATACTCATTTGATGGTGTGATAAATAATTACTTAATGTAATTAATAAAATATAATTACTTCATGAAATTAATCAAGAGATTAATTAAGATAGTTAAGTAAGGAGTATTTATAAATGAAGTAATTAAAAAGATAGTTAATTACAGTTTGGGATTAGTCGGAAATGATTAATATTGTGTTTTAATTAATGTAATTAAATTTGACTGGGATAAATTAAATCGAAAATCATTAATTTATATAATTAATGAAGAAATTAAAGATTGGTAAATTAAAACTGATTAATCCATGATAAGAGACTTATGAGAAATTAATTAATATAAGTAACAAGGGTTAATGTAACTAATATAGTTAATTAAATTTTGAATAATTGAGATTACTTATTGATTTTGGTTAAGGATAATTAATATCGTGAAATTAATTAAAGATAATTATTTGAAAGTAATTGAAGATAGTTAATCCATGATGATTAATTAAGATGAATAACGAAGGGTTGATTAATTAATTTATTTGGAATTAATTAATATTGAGTGAAGGAATCTAAGGGAATGTGGTTAGAAAATTCAATTAGAATCAATTGAATTACTTTGTATGTGATTAAGCATTTCTTATGGATGATTGAATGGTATTGGATGCTTTGGATGAGTTGATATCTCTGATATGAAATGTTGTGTATTTCATTTAGATAACTTGGGTTAGGATGACATGAGTTTCGAAGAGACCGGAGTCGGGTATTAGGAAGTACCCGAAACCTCCTGGAATTTTTATAATTTGATTTGTGAAATAAATAGGCTGGAATGAAATGATTTAAGTAAATTGGATTATTTTGTCTAAGTTTGGTACTTAGAAATTGATATGTGAAATAAGTGTTGCCTATAGAAAATTGTGAATTGGATAAATTGATATATGTTACCCCAGGTTTATATAAGTTGTTTGCTTCGGTACTCCATGTTAGTTGGGTTTACTCATGCTGGTTTCCAGCCTGACCCGGGTGTTACTTTGGTGTAATGCTCGGGTCAGACCGAGTATTACAGATTTTCAAGTAAGTACATTCTGGAGCTCAGGAGGCCTGTAGGATGGCGATAGCATATAGTGTATTTCCGCTGTATGTATATTATTGTTAATCTGAGACATGATAATTGTATATATTCAGTGACTGTATATATATGAAACTCTGATGTATATTAAATGTAATCGACAGATATAGTATTCTTTTGTAAACTGTTATTATTTATTATTATATTTTATCCGCTGCGAATGTGAGATGTTTGGTGTTTCTGTTCTTCTGCTTCTTCTATCTCTTTCTTCTTTTTTATAGCTGTCTGGAATTTTCGAGTTCAAAAATTCTAGGTCGTTACAGTTGGTATCAGAGCGGAAAGGTTAAGCGAGAACCTTGGCCCTGGTGGGGATTACTCATTACATAGAGTCCGAAGAACTCTAGAATGAGTTGAGTGTATATATGTGTGAGAGCATACTTGTTATTTTCTTATAAAGGTTTTAAATGATTTTATATAAAAATATATTTTATATATAAAGCAATATTCCCTTCTAATAAATATTAAGGAGATTGGCTGTTAAATTATTGGAATTAAATTAAGAAGTAATATAAAATACGACCAAACTGAAATCTTGAATTGGAATTAACTTAAATGGTAACAGAAAATACAACCAAATTAAAATTTAAATTAATTAAAAATGAAATTGTAGAATCAGAACTCAAAAATTTAATTGTTTAAAAACTTTAAATGAACAAAGTTAATTTGGTTTAAAGGTTAAACCAACCTCTAGGAATTTAACTCGAATTTATATAATTCGAGATGGTTTAAAATTGAGATTGGAATTGAATTAGTTCAAATTGAATTTGATTTGAATTAAATGGATTTGAGATTGAAGATGGATGAGTTTAAGAATTTAATGGAAAATTTTAAGTGGATTAACTTAAAAGGGTATTGAAATTGAAGTGGGTTCGATTGATAATAGTCCAAAATTGATTGGAATAATTTGGAACTGTATATAAAGTTGAATAAGTAAAAATCAAATGGAATTTGATTTGCGGAATGAAATTGAGAATTAATTCAACTTGAATTGGGAATAAATCAAGTCCATTGGAAATTGGAGTTATTTAAATTGGAATTGGGTCAATTTAAATGAAGTAGAAATTTAAATTGAATTGATGAAAATGGAGATTGGGAATTGAACAGTTTTGACTCTGGACTATTTTCAATATAAATTGTTTTGATATAAACTTATTTTTCCAAGCTATTAAAAATATACAACCTTTCTTCCTTAAAGCCAAATTATTTTATACTTGTTTTACAATTATTTTGAAGCTATTTAACCATTTTTCAACTGTTTTCTAAACTAATTACTATTTTTCAACTATGTTACAAACTAATTACTAATTTACAACTATTTTGCAATTATTTAAAATTTCTAAAACTATTTAACTATTTCTCAACTATTTTATAATTAGTTAACTATTTTACATATATTTTACAAACTAATAATTATTTTTCAACTACTTATTTATTTTTAAATTTTCCAAGCTATTTTCTAAACTGGACAGAGTTCGAACTGTTATTGATTAAATACCCAACTGAGATGAGAATTGAAGTGATAATCCAAATGGGGATTAATGTAAATGTGAATAAGGAACTGTGAATAGAAAGGAAATTGAGTTAGCTAATAATCAATGAAGTTAAATACGTAGGATGTACGTATATTATTCTATTCGCCTAGTGATTTGATCCAGATTCGAGCATAGAATTTCGAGATAGTTATATCGATCCGAGTTGGGATTTTTCACTCGATTTTCGACGGCAAACCTGGATATGGATTGTTGATTGGTTCCGGACATTCTCTATCATAGTTATAGCTATGCAAGGAGAATAACGGTTTCTGATCAAGAAACCAGATCTGAGTCCGCACTAGGAAGTCGGGTGGACGATACTAGTTGGGAAGTGAAATTGTGTGATTGAGTGAGCGATCATATTGGTATAGCGTACGGATGATATGTGTACATCGTACGGATTTGAATGAAATTGATATCGAAAATTTGTGAATAAGAAATGTGAAAAGGTTCTTTTGAAATGAAAGAATATTTTGAGAAATATACAATGAATAAAGGTGAAAATTGGATATTTCTATGGTCGTTGAAAGTGTTTGAAGTATAAAAGGAGTTTTATACAAGTTTGAAATGATCCAAAGTTTTAAAAATTATATATATATATATATATATATATATATATATATATATATATATGTATATACATAAAGGATCTTATGATGATTTTGGAAAAAGGTTTTGGGAACCTTTGGATTTGAAAAGGCTTTTGATTTTTGGGTAAAATCAATATTGGTATTTGGAAAGCCTAGTTTGAGAATTATCGATTTTGGGATAATCGATTTTGTGTAAAGGAGCTTTGTATGAGATCATACTAGGTGTATGATTTAAAAGATACTATATGTGTATAGTATAAAGTGTTTTGATGATGGCTCTGGGGAAAAAGGCGCTCCCTTGAAATGAACTTCTCAGGAGTACCACTGAGTGGTGCTGCCTTGAGCCCCAAGGGGGGTTCTAAAGTTGATCCTGTGAGGAGTCCGGACAAAACTAGTTCCTGGGGATTATGAGCAGTGTACCATAGCAAAAGTCGTGTTTGCCGCTGAGAGCCAACAGTCTGCGTTTGATTTTATATCGGTAGACTGCGACCTATGTAGGAGTGAAGAAGTTTCATTTTGACAGCGAAAATCAGAGGCTGCTGAGAGCCTACGGTTACATTGACTTTTGCTGTGATGGCAACGTAACCCTAGAATGTAACTGTGATCTGCTGTGGGTTCCATGGCGTAATCGTGAGGCCGTGGAGAGCCTGCAGTTACATAGACTTTTGCTGCGACGGCAATGTCGTCCTGGTATGTAACTGCGACCATAGATGGGGGTGATGATTTCCAGAGCATTCTCACTAAAGATATTTCCTCTATTTTCAAAAAAAACTGTTCTCTATATTTTTAATAAAATTATTTTTGCAAGTATTTTCACTGGATGTTGGAAACGGGTTTACCAAGTACTTATAGATTTTCAGTCCTACGCCTGATCAACGTATGACTGAATTTCCGTAAGAACAAGGATGGACTGGTTGAAACATCGAGTTATAAGAAATATTTTTTTATAAAAAGTTATTTTAATTGTATTATCTGAATTTAAAGGCATTTCCAAATTTTTAAATAAAGGGGAATCCAAAATGGAATTATAAAATAAAACTGAACTCAAGAAATTTAATACAGGGAGTTTAGTAAAAAAATCGAATATTGATGTAACAGTTGGAGGTAAGCTAAATAACTAAATAATTATTCGATAAGGTATGTTAATAAAATTTAATTCGGTTGAATAAAATGGATTGTAAGTTAACAATGGAGTTTTGAAATGAATTCAAATTGTGAATAGAATTCGATTTGGATTTTGATAATGAATTAAATAAGAAGAGATGTTGTAATAAAAAAATAGTGATGGTTTGAATCACAAATAAAATCCAAGTGTGATTTGAATAATATTTAATGAAATTTGCACGTAAATTGGATATAAGAGAAGTGATGTCATATGAAACGGAAGTGAATAATAATAGAAATGGTTTGGCTTGCAAACAAAACCCAGGTGAGTAGAAATAAATTAAAGATGGTTTTGTATAAAAATAATAAATTGGAAAGTGAATTAAGTAGGTGAAATAAAAATTTAAAATGGGGTGAATAAATGGGCTAATTGAATTAAATGGAATTTGATTAAATGAGAATCAAATAGAAGTGAATTTAAGTTTGACGTTTGAGTAAATAAAAGTAAATTAACTTAAGTTTAAAATTTGTGGAAGCTTGGCTTCGAATAAGGGTGAGAGCCCATTAAATAAAAGCTTGGGTTGAATTAATTTGGAATGGCTAGAAGCACACAAGCATGGAATGTGTCGAACTAAATGAAATGGTTATTAATTTATAAGTATTTGAATGTGCCAAGCTTAATAAAATATTTTGAAATGAAACAGTTGCGGGAAAGAAATGGAATGCAATGTATGGTTGGAGAATAAATTAAAAATGAAATGAAATTAAGTACAGAATGAGTTGAAATTAATTTGAAGTTGTTATGAACTAAAATGAATACCCTTTTAAGCGAATATTGTCGAATTTGCATTAGGTGAATTGTCGTTTGATGTTAGTGAAAGTAATTAAAATTCTTTGGGTTGAGAGAAGTTAAAAAACTTGATTATGAAAATAATTGGATGGAATATGAGCTTGTTTGGATTAAAAATAAATTAAATGTAAGCACTTGAGTTGTAAACTATTAAAATTAAATGAAATGGCTTATGAATTGGTTGGAAGCAATTGGAATTAGCCTTAAATCATATTAAGTGGGTGGAAAGCATTTGGTGCTTGTTGTTTATGTAATGCATGTGTTTAGCTATTGAAAGTAAGAGGAATGCTAATAAACTCTTTATATATGGCACTTACATGTATAAATTGAGTAAGTACAGGTATCTGAAGGCCATTTGGTTGGATTTGGATTGCGCTGATGACTAAAATTTATAAGCTGCTTGCTTAAAATGCTAAATAAGGTACGCCTACGCAATAAAAATAGGAAATATGAACTGTTTTTGCTTTTTCCGACCGGGTGGGTCGATGTATACATATTTATATCTCTTGTCAAAGTGCAAAAGCTCCTCCGTAAAAAGGAGACTCTGCCAAAAAAATTCGAAAATTTTGGGAGTTAGAAAATTTTTGGGAAATTTTGGGGAGCGACAAAACGATTTCAAATTGGAAATTAAAGTAAACTAATAAATGAAACTAATATGAATCAGTTATAAATGAAAGATAAAATTCAATATTCAAAATCGAAAATAAATTGAATTCATTTGAAAATGGAGAAACCTAATTTAAAAGGAAGTAGATATGAAACCTGTGTAAGAGAATGTGTAAAATGATTTGTAAAATTATGATTGAATATTGTTGCTAAGTAAGATGTGCAGGTATTATTAAGGGAAAAGAAAATTGGATTTGATTCCAAAGGATAAATTTGAATTGCCCGACAAAAAGGTATGTACTTAAATTTCTGTATGAAATCGGGTTAGGTTTTTGATGTAGCCACTTGGCTTTTGTTTTCTTTTTGGAATTTGGGATCCCGTAGAGGCCTTTTGTAGTTGTACCGAGCTAGCCGCGCAAAGGAGACGCTGGCAAAAATTATCGAAAATTTAGAGAGTTAGAAAAAAATTTGAGAAAATTTTGATAAATCAAAATTTGGTTTTAAATTTAAATTTAAAGGATTGAGCAAAAGGGTATTGCGTGAAAACCATAGAAGGTTTTGGGAAGTTGGTTCAAGTGATAGTGGGTCTTTAATAAAGGATAGGTTATGGCAAGTTGATAAAACCTGTTTAGTTTTGGATAAATAGTAAACGAGTATTGGACCATTCTTCCTAACTAGTAATTTCGAAGACGAAATTCTTTTAAGGGGGGAGGAATGTGACGACCCGGAAATTTTAACGATTTAAAATGGAATAATAAATTGATTTGCAGATATTAAAAAGTTAATTTTAACTGGAATTCCAGATATCAATATTTGCTTGATAATTAAATCATTGAATTATACAGTTTAAATATTGAATTTAATAATTAAAATTGGGTAAATTGTCGAATCTGAAATTCCAAGGCAGTTTATATATAATTTGAAGGCATATAAAATTTATAATGATGATACTGAAGGTAATAGAATGGTTAAAATTTAATTTAAATGTGATTTGTTCAGTTCTGAAAATATATCGTTTAAATCGATATTTAAAAGGAGCCTTCCTAGGCACAGCCTTGGAATTCGACGAAATCAGTTCCATTGGATCCATAATAGTTAGTTATTATCGGATTTCAATTTTTGTAGCAATCGGAGTTGTCGTTTGACCCTGGCAGCTCAAAATGCTTCGAATTATTTTAATTGTTTTGATTTAAAATTGATCGTTTACTTCCGTAACTCGCGCGTACGATCAAATTAGCCTTCGAAAAACGTTCCATTGTGTTCAGAATGCGGGTAAAACCTTATAAACATCAGTCGGATGTCTGATTCGGGGTTCAGAATTTCGCGACGCAGTACGAGATATTTTTCAATAATTAATTATATAATATCAAGTGTACTCGAGAAGCCATATTCCCAAACTGATACTTATTCTTCATCCCCTCTCTAATCTACAAACAGAAGAAATCGACCTCACTAAAAAAAAGGAAACAAATTTAATGGTCGAAGCCTATTCAAAATCAAATTCTCACCTTCACTACAATTCTCAAATCCAAATTTGGGAAATCAAATCACCTTCTTCGTTTCATATATCATGGCCGCCCCTTCTAAAAGCTTATCGAAATTGAACGAACGAACGAACGAATTTTCGTTCGAATCATTTCAAATGGAGCAAAAAATTCCCGTTCGAATCGTCTTCGATCAAATCGAGTTCGGCAAACTCGTTAAGGTTTGGGCATTCGAAGTCTCTCATGACCGACGAGCCCGTGAACCAAGGGCGTTCAAGCGCGAGGTAGTTATCGGCGACATCAGGGAGTTCGAGGCAGCATGGGCGAGGGTTTCGATAGCGGCGGCTCACCTGAAGCTCGAGCCTCGTTCAAAAATCACCGCGCACGGTGTTTGGTAGGGTGAGGCGGCATCGAGGAACAAGCTGAGGGTTGAGTAGAGGGTCGCGTGTGTCAGGGCGGTTTGGGCTAGGGTTCATCGAAGTGGGTAGCGGGCTGCTGAGGTTGCGTTGGAAACGAGGCAGGGTCGCCGTGGTTTTGAGGCTGCGTGTGTGGTAATAGAGTCGGTAGTAAGGTATAATCTTTGTTTGAAGCTAAGCATTTGATTTAATTTAGTTTCAAAGTAAATAACAGTAGGTTATTTTCTTTAAAATTTTAGATTTATGAAGTGTGTATATATATGCAGATAAACTGAAATCAATTTATATTTGGGATATAGAAAATTTAAATGAAATATTAGATTTTCAAAATCTATGTAGATTATTTTTACAAATATATACATACATTTTCATTTACTAATTTATTTTTAAAATAACGTGTATTGGAGATAAATTAGTTTAATAAATTATTTCAATATTTTTGTTGCCACTAGCATTTTTTTTAAAAAAAGGAAAGAAAAGAAATTAGTTAAAATTTAAAACTATTAGTTCTATGGAAATTTAATTGTTCGCTTATCTCGAATATTGATAAATTGTATAAATATTTATACAAGGTCCAAACTAGGAGGTAATGGTCGAGATGGAATTGGATTGCAAATGGAATAAGGAGAGTAAACCTCACGTTTCTGGATTTTTATTTAAATTTAAATGGTTAAATTTAAATATTTCGTTGAATGATTGAATTGATTTGATATGCATTATGAATTGATGATCTGGTGATTTTGGTTTTGGATGGTTCCCGAGTTAATTGATGCTTAACTCGAAGTATTGGGAATTTTAAGTTGTTTTAAACTTAAAAATAAATAAGAAACTGTTTCTGTTTAAAAGTTACTAAAGGCTTAATGATTTGTGATACATTAAATTAGTAGGGTAATTAAAATGGATAATTAATTAATTCAATTAATTAATGGTCTGGGTTATTTAACTTAGTAATTAAAGGGTTGAATAAATAATAAATTAAGTTGTAAGTTAATTAACTAAGTATAAGTAATTCAGAATACTCATTTGATGGTGTGATAAATAATTACTTAATGTAATTAATAAAATATAATTACTTCATGAAATTAATCAAGAGATTAATTAAGATAGTTAAGTAAGGAATAATTAATTTATAAATGAAGTAATTAAAAAGATAGTTAATTACAGTTTGGGATTAGTCGAAAATGATTAATATTGTGTTTTAATTAATGTAATTAAATTTGAATGGGACAAATTAAATAGAAAATCATTAATTTATATAATTAATGAAGTAATTAAAGAATGGTAAATTAAAACTGATTAATCCATGATAAGAGACTTATGAGAAATTAATTAATATAAGTAATAAGGGTTAATGTAACTAACATAGTTAATTAAATTTTGAATAATTGAGATACTTATTGATTTTGGTTAAGGATAATTAATATCGTGAAATTAATTAAAGATAATTATTTGAAAGTAATTGAAGATAATTAATCCATGATGATTAGTTAAGATGAATAACGAAGGGTTGATTAATTAATTGATTTGGAATTAATTAATATTGAGTGAAGGAATCTAAGGGAATGTGGTTAGACAATTCAGTTAGAATCAATGAATTACTTTGTATGTGATTAAGCATTTCTTATGGATGATTGAATGGTATTGGATGCTTTGAATGAGTTGATATCTCTGATGTGAAATGTTGTGTATTTCATTTGGATAACTTGGGTTAGGATGACATGAGTTTCGAAGAGACCGGAGTCGGGTATTAGGAAATACCCGAAACCTCCCCGAATTTTTATAATTTGATTTGTGAAATCAATAGGCTGGAATGAAATGATTTAAGTAAGTTGGATTATTTTATCTAAGTTTGGTACTTAGAAATTGATATGTGAAATAAGGGTTGCCTATAGCAAATTGTGAATTGGATAAATTGATATATGTTACCCTGGGTTTGTATAAGTTGTTTGCTTCGGCACTCCATGTTAGTTGGGTTTACTCACGCTGGTTTCCAGCCTGACCCGGCTGTTACTTTGGTGTAATGCTCGGGTCAGACTGAGTATTGCAGATTTTCAGGTAAGTACGTTCTGGAGCTCAGGAGGCGTGCAGGATGGCGATAGCATGTAGAGTATTTCCGCTGTGTGTATATTATTGTTAATCTGAGACATGATAATTGTATATATTCAGTGACTGTATATATATATGAAACTCTGATGTATATTAAATGTAATCGACAGATATAGTATTCTTTTGTAAACTGTTATTATTTCTTATTATATTTTATCCGCGGTGAATGTGAGATGTTTGGTGTTTCTGTTCTTCTTCTTCTTCTTCTTCTTCTATCTCTTTCTTCTTTTTTGTAACTATCTGGAATTTTCGGGTTCGAAAATTCTGGGTCGTTACACGTAGAAATATAGTTAATTGCACTTTGAACCATTTAAATGTATGTTGTATAAATTTATGTAGTATAAAATTTAATAATGAATGACAAGTGAAGAACCGTATAACTATTAATGTAATAATTTTTAATCTACATGAAATGATAGTGTAGATTCTAGAAAAAATTATATTAACTTGCACAAACAACAATGTGAATTAATACGATTATTTCGGAATTATTTGGATTGATTTTTGGATTGTTATTGATTGTTGTTATTGCTTGTTTATTTACTTTGACACCATCCCAATTATCACACTACAAGTTCCCTTTGCTATGTTTTGATTTTTTAAATTGAAATGGAATTGGGTTGAAATGATAAATACCCAAATAAACTTTGACTTAGGATAGGGAATTAAATAAAATCCGATTGGTCAATAATTTGATTTAAAATAAAATAATGATTTTATTTGAATAAAGAATAGGGTTTTGAAATGAAGTTGGAATTTGAAATTTAATGAAAGGAAAATGTTAATGTTTAATAATCTGAAACAAAATATTAACATAGTAGTTGATGAAAGAACGTTGTTTTGAATTTAATTAATAATTGAGTTTTTGAAATTTGTTAATAATTAAGTTTTGAAATTATTTAATAATTAAATAAGATTAAATTATTTAATAATTAGATAAAATTGAATTCTTTGATAAGAGAAATTGAACTTCTTTAATAAGTGAAATTGAGTTATGTAATAATTAAGATTTGGAAATTTGTTTAAATTAAATAAGTAAATAAGTGAAATTGATTTTTCTTTAACAAGAAATAAAAAGGTGATTTATGTGTTGAAATAAATTTAAGACTTGTAATTTAAAGAATGTGATTTGACGAATCTAATTTAATTTAATTTGTAAGTTTTGATATATGGGGGTTGAACTTATGTAATTGATTTAATGAATTGGAAATTAAATAGAAATTGTTTTGAATGATAAATTAACTTAACGAATATTGACTGAAATCGATCAATGAATTTAAACCAATTTGAATGTTAAATTAAATTAATTTAAATGGTTTCGGAATGAAATTTATATACGAACTTGAATTAATATTTGAATTGTTTTAAATAAAAATTGAAATTGAATTATAATATTTTGAAATAGTAATTTGGAAGTTTGTAACTTGAATTATGGAAATTGATTTAGAAAGACAAATGAAATGTTGGTTTACAAATTCTAAATTGAAATTGAATTTGATTTGGTTTTAAAATATGTTAAACGACCAATCGGTGAATAATTACGAAGGTCATTAAAGAAACCTAAATCGGTTTTGGACATACTCTCTGTCTAAACCAAAAACCACTTTAATAATTATACGCGGAGTGTGATCCAGAATGAAGTGGTTGGAATGATGTACGTGATGACTGAGGAAAGAGAACGATAATGGATAGCCTTGACACTTGTGTCAAATTGGAAATGACAAAAACAGGAGCCGTGCCGGGACAAATGAGGTTAACCACCTCGAGCGAACACACTTCTTCGTAAACTATTCATTACTTGTTATTGATTGGTGCACCCTTGAATTTTGGAAGTGTTGTTTCGCTGTGTTGCGATCGTTGCGGCGATGCGTTCTCACCAGTCCGGATCAGGCAAACGGTAGTTTCACTACCTTAGGTATTGCCTCATGTGCCTTGTCATACTTTTATCCCTATATACGCGACCACTACGAATTTGTTTTTTGTTATATCTATGGAGTACTCCCTGACATCCCACTAGTTTGTGGTGGAGTTTACAGTGCTGTATAGTCTATGACACTTATATAAAAATGTGTTAAAGGGGATAATGGTAACGCCTTAACACTATTTTGATACTTTATATTACTGATAGGCATTATATATCTAGCGTATATTACTACATAGTAGATAGTTTAACGGATCCTTAGAGGATGGTTATTCCAACATCCTTTGAATTACGTGTATTTCAGTTGTTATTTCACTTGAGTTGGATTTATTAATATAAGAATGTTAATCTTGACTCAAGTGTTTTGTGTTTTGCTTTACGCTCGGGTCAGATTGAGTGCACGGGTATTCGAGACTCACCTTTGGAGTTGGAGCTTCGCTTGGAGATCCAGCTATCTATCCAACTTTCAGATATTCAGTTGATTCCAGTGATGTATTCTAATTCTTGTATTTGACTATTGTATTCGAGACTTCTATTGTAACTAATTTAACTCTGTTATATATATATATAGTAGGTTCATGAACTACTATCTTTTGTTTTCGCTGCATTTATTACTCTGTGTTTGTGATCTATGATTATTTATTTACTGTATATGTTCATTTTTGCCAAATTTAAATTAACAATTCGGTATTTTGAATTATTCAAGTCCGACATGTGCGGATGTGAATGGTCCAAAATAGCTGGTCGTTACAGTTGGTATCAGAGCTTTGGTAGCTCTGGGCAAAATTTAGTATATATAGTAATTGTATTTACAGAACCACTTTCATTTGAGTTTGAATCTCTTCCTTCTAACTTGATTTCTTGAATTTTGGAACGTTCCGTGCAGTTTCAAAATTCATTCGTGTCCCTCACTATTCGTTTCCCTTCGATTCTGGAGCATCTCATAACTCCACTTCGAATGATCTTTACAAAGGAATTGGCGGTCATGCCAACCTTCATATGAATTGTAAGGGATGAAACTCATTTATAATAGCGTCGATTCACCGGAGATTTCTATATCCTCGGTTTACGATGCTATCTATCTCCTGCTATATCAGAATTCTATCTTTTGCGATCGAATGTCGATTTGTCTCAAAATTCCACATCAATCTAATTCTTGAAGTCACAGCTGACACGGAAGGTTGCCCGCGATTTATATAAACTTATCCTTCCTCCTATTTTGTTGTTTAATCGCCTTATCTTTGTTTCAAACCTATTTTCGAATCAAAATTCTCTTTTATTTGAGTCCATCAAAATTTGGATCTCTATCTTTTCTTTGAATCCATTGTTGTATTGTCGAAGGAGGAAGTGTATTTGTAAATTAATATTTAAAATGTTATATATATATATATATATTGTGTTATTGAGTTCTTGATGTTGATTTGGGTTTTTGATTGATTCGTCTAATCAACGCTATTGATAGGATTTTCAAAACTCTTGAACAGAGCAAACTAACACAATATTGTTTTCAAATGGATAAATTTAATAAAGTTTGTATGATTATATTATAAATATAAGTATGAATTTTCTGTAACTAAACTGTTAATAAATTGATTGTTGAAATGATAATATATGATTATCGTTTATTGTTTGTAAACCATTGACTATTGCAATATAAAAAAATGAATTTATAAAACTTGGGTATAATTTGATTAGAATTTGAAGTGAATTTAAATTAGAATTTGAGAATTTAATTTCCGATAATTTCGAACTATGGTTTTTAAGTTTAAAATGTATATTATTTAAAATATTTTCAAATAGAAATGGTTTTCAAAGAATTTTTTATTAAATTAGAGATCTTCTCTTTTGTCGCTCGAAAATAATTTAGGTGCTGACGGCCGCATCATCGTCGTTCATTTTCGAGTTTCGAAGTGGAGAGATCAATTCATAGCTTTGCTGCAGTTTTGTTTTGGAAATTGAACTGATTTGAATTTCTTAAGTATGATTTGATTTATATATATATATATAGGTATATTATTTTTAAATTTAATTTGATTTGATATATATAGTATAAACATATTTATCTCTAATTGTTTGAAGTTAATCGGAAATTTAATTCTTAAATTTTGGTAAAGGATGATTTCAATTATAAATGAAACTAAAATTTTGAATTAATATCTAAACCTTAGAGAATTGAATTAGAAATTTACTTGTATAATACTCAATCACATTCAATATAACTTACTTAAATTGCTCAAAAAGTTAACTATGTAATTGGATAATATACAATATAAATTGTCTTTATAAATAAAATTAGAGTGCGTATAATAAATGTTATACACTTAAAGTTTAATTATAAAATGGTTAATAGAGATAAATAGAATACAAAGTTAGTTGAATAATAAATAGATTAATAAGAATAAATTGTTGTTTGAAATAAATTTTGTAACAAACAATGACAAATTGAAAATAAACCAAGTTAATGAAATTCCTTGAGTTTAAAGTCAATTGTTGAATATAAATTAATTTAAATTGAAATTTATATGGTTTAGATTAATTGTTCTATTTTGCTTTTCAATCCATTTTCTTTCTGGTTGTTTCTATTCTCCTACCTCGTTCCTTTTCGGGGACGAAAACTTTTGAGTGGGGGAGAATGTATGTAACAAGCGGAACTTTTCGACTCTCGAAAATTCAACATCGATACTCACTTTATCGACTGCCGAGAAATCGAAGGCCAAAAACCCGAAATGTTATGGTTTTAAGAAAAAGAAAGATAGAAAAGAAAAGAGAGAAAAGAAAGAAGAAGAAAAAGAAAATAGAGAATAGAACAAAATTTTAAAATAGAGGGAAAAGAGAATAGAACATAAAGAAAATAGAACGTAATAGAAAACAACAGAACAACATCAGAATCTCACAATTCGCAGCGGAACAACATATAATCATAAATGAATAATCTTTAAACAAAGAACTATATCAGTTATTACATTTTATACATTACATTTCATTACATCATATCATCAGAGTGTACAACAACATCAACAACAAACAGTGCGGCGGAAAAAGAAATACTATATAACTAGTAATACGCCATGCCATCCAGCTTGCCTCCAGCAACTACAGAATATCCTGATAAACCTTAACTCTTGACTGCCCGTGTGGAAATTGGTGGGCACCCAGAGTTTAGGAAGGAAAACAATAAACTCCGAGTCAGTCATGTGACTGGTGTGAGAACTCAAAACAGTTTATTTATCTTTAAAATCAAAATAGAGGAATATTTTTAAATTCAATTCGCAATGCTTTTTAAAAATGAGACTATCATAAGACCTCCTGCCACACACACAATGCAAACGCAGACTTGGAGAAGATTTCTCCTTATGATAGCCAAACATGCTTGATATGCATTAAAATCAAATCAATTTTGATATTATTATTAGTGCATAGTGTAGAAGAAATTCATTTCGAAAGTAGAATATAAATCTTAGCCAGCATAGGTACCATTATATTATGCCTACTATAGCTACTTCCTGAGGAAGCAGGTTCTACAACTAAAACCGTACAAGTTTCGTATTGTTTCTTTGGATTTCCAACGAATGATCAGGCCAAGGAACTTCCCATTGCCACATGAGAACGCCTCTGGAAAGACATCCCCGAGAACCAAACCAGAACTCTGCCAACACAAGGCCGGGTTACCCCTAACTGGGTAACTACTGACACGAGCACGCCATTCCCCGATCGTAAACGACCTTTCTCACGGGATCCCAATAGCCAACAACCACAAAGTAATAAATTCGCAGTAACCACATAGGTTAAATATCTGGGCTCCATACCATGATACCACCTCTATCCAGAAGGAAATGTACATACCCTAAAGGGAGCTACCCCTCATAACCTTGCCGCATCTTTCCTGTTTTGACCATTTCCGGGGTGTGAGGCTCGACGAAGTCACGTCCACAAAAACATACTTTATACAAAAGCCATGCTTTGGGTCAACAAATGATCAACACAATGATCACCAAGATAGACGATCAAATAAACGATCCTATCACAATAATCAACACAATGATCATTTACAGCAACACTCAGCATGTCACATTACCAAATTGGGAATATATCGCTGATAACTTCAACTATATAACCTCTGAGCTCGTACGTCTCAGAGAAGGGTGTTAAGCTAAAAGAATAAATTCTTCGCCACCAACAGAAATATATTTGAAAGAAATCGGCTTTATATCTCAACTTGTAATGTCAGACATACAATCCATACAAGTCTGTTCCGGGCTCGAACAAAACCGAAGGCACTTACAAAGAAGTCCTTGCAATCCGGATATTCACAATCCTGATCGGATTTCCCATCACTTAGGGAGTCTCTATACCGCTGCAACTCAGTGCAGAGACAATCGACAGGTCATCCTATCGCTCTCGCAAATACCGGATCTTCAACACCGATCTTCAAATGCAATTCATAACGACGTATCACATATTCGGAATGGGTTATACGACCCCATGGTCCTTTCCCGGTTAACCCGAATAGTGAGCGCTTATTCAAAAATAAGTGTAGCATTCACATTCAAACAAATCACATCAATTACCCATTCAAAGGGAAATATTGATAGTCGGTTATTGAACTATCAATGGATATGCACACATCACCAATTTCCAAATAATTTTCCAAATTATTTATTTTCCAAAATATCTTTACAAGATATATAATTTTCACATTTCAAAATAAATCAATATTTTTTTTTTAAATCAAATTCCACTTTCTTTTATAAATTCCTTAGTGAATTTATAATCCAAAATATCTATGAATATTCGATTTCAATTATTCATTTCAATTTATCTTCAAAAAGATAAATTCTCAAAATATTCACCTTATATTGGAAAGCATTTCCATACTTATACATTCATAAGTAATTCACAAATTTTATTTATTTTCAACACTTAGAAAATATTCAATATACTTAAATCGAGATTAAGTATATATTTCATTCTTTAAGGAAATCATTCTCTCAAACATAATTATTTGGGCCAAAACGAATGTTACGTAAAACATCGTTACGACAACCCAAAATCACTAGTATAGGGATTCGAATTTAAAATAGATATATAAATCCCAATACTATACAAAACATTTCCTTTCGGAAATCATTTACTATAACAGCAGTGTTATAGTCCGTTATTTCCTTTTATTTCTCGAAAACGTCTATTCCAACAATAAACGTTGAAATCTATGGTTTCGAATCTCAACACAATTAAAACTTCGTTAGATCGTTTTAAATTCTATTTCAAATATCACATTCAAAACAATTTCTTTAACATCTTATTCACTATTCAAAAACGTGAATATACTACGTTAACACATTTCATCCTTTTATACATTTTATTTAAAAGAATTATTCACTATTCAAAAACGTGAATATACTACGTTAATAAATTTCATTCTTTTATTCATTTTATTTCAAAGGATTATTCACAGTCAAAACGTGAATATAACTCCATTAATAGGTTACAACAATTTACTTATCAAAATAAGTCATTGCGAATTTATAAAACAACGTTTATAAATTCCATTTCTATTTATTTATAAAAACTTCCTTTTTATAAATTCTTTTATTAACCTATTCCAGTTTATAACTCAATTATAAACTAAAAGTTCATATTATAAGTTAAATACTTATAAAACGATTATTTTACAAAATCGTTCCTCTAAAGACTTTCCAAACCATAAATCTTATAACTTATAAGATTCATTTATTTAACCAAATCTATTCTTCAAATAACTTCATAAATTTATAAATCTTACTATTTATAAATTTTATTTATAACTTCACAGTTTATAATTTTATAAATTTCATTCTTTAATGAAATTCATTTTCACTTCATTCAAACACTTATAAAAACTCGTTTTATAATTTCAATATCTCAATTTATAAATATCCATTTATAAATCTCTTATATAAGTCAATTTATATTAATATTCTAAGGCGTCTTTAATTTCCTTTATAATTTCACCATTTTGATTTATAAAATAATCAAAGTTTATAAATCCTATATTTAAACTTTTAATAATAAATTCAAAAATCCCGATTAAACTCTTTTATAAAACCATTAGTTCATATTTCTCAAAAATCAGCTTTTAACTGTATTTCATAAAAACCATAATTTTATAACTTTAAAAATTATAGCGTTTAATTATTTTAAAATGGATCGATTCTAAAATATAGTATATTCTCAAAAATCACTTTAAAAATCATTTTAAAATCCCAAAATTTGGTCCAATGATGCTACACACCAAATAGTCCATCACGACTACAACGATATCATATATCAATATGAAAATCCATCAAATATCAAAATATCTGAAATCAAATAAAAACTGTTGAGGAATCCAGTTGGATCCCTCCAACCTGTTTTCCTGCATCCAAAAACATTAGCACAATACCAATTTCGCTCCAGTACGAAATTATCGCGGTATATGGGATTTCAAATATTATCCGCTTAATAACGGCGCAATAGGGTCTCATCCGCTAAACAAAAAATGCGGGAAATCAACAACTGCAATATATACATATGCCAATATATATATATTGATATTATTTATAATACCAATTTCACTGTTTATGAAATATTCGCGGTATATGTTTTTAATAAATAACATCCGCTTACTAACGGCGCATAATGTCTATTTTAACAATCAATAGATAACAATCATCATTCAAACATGCATTCAAGTATTTTAAATCTAACTATTTAAAATAAATTCGAAACTGATTCGATTGAGTGAGAAGTTCTCACCTTGATTTCAATTTCGTTTTAGCGATTTATTTCGAATAAAATTAAACGGACGTTTAATTTTACCCAAAATTCTCACAAACTTCAAACGACTCCAATCCAATTTCATCGCATAGTGCTCGTCCATACGATTCCAACGCAACTGGTTTCGCGCGTTTTCGACCTCGTATGAAAAAGTTACAACATTTTGAAGTTAATACAAATTTAATATAAACAAATTTACTTTTTATTTTTATAATTTTTTACTTAACCAATCTGGGCCATGAATTTCAAAACTACAGATCCAAGCCGCGTTTGCCTCTTCTCCTTCCTCTCGTTCGTTCCCTCCTTTGCAGCCGAACCCATCTTAGATTAGGGTTTCAATTTTTTCAACCCCAATACGTGATGATAACTCGATCAAGTTACTCCATGTTGAAGCCCCATCCACCACGCACGAACGCCAGGGAGCACTTGAAGCTCGGCCTCCATCCTAGCACAAAAATCGAGAATGAACGCGCGGCCTTTGCGGCCTGATTCCCATCAATTTACAGCTCCATACGCGATCATATCCGTTGAATCTGTAGAGCTCGTGATGCTCTATGATTCTCTAGTTAGAAGTTCGTCGAATCGTTGCACGGATTTGAAGAAATTTGGAGATGAAGATGGGAGCATTTTGGCCGTTCATGGGGAGGGTGGCGGCTGCGTTATTGCTAGGGTTTTGTTTTTTTTTTTTTTAATTTAATTTGTGTGAGGGCTATTTATAGAGAAAAACGAAACACTATTCATCCGGAAATTCCGAACTCCGATTTACGCGCCGAAACTGACATTCCTAGGGTTTATCCCGCACAATGGAACAGGTTTCGAAAGCTAATTCGATCATCTGTGCGAGTTATGGCTACAAACGTTCAGTTTAAATTAAACCGATTTAAATCGATTTCTAGGCGTTTTAATTTGTAACGGACAAACGGTAAATCCAATTGACATGAAATTTGAAACCTTACAATAATATCACATTACGGATCCGATGAAACTGGTTTCGTCGAAATCCGAGACTTTTTGAAAAATGGCTATTTTCACTCGTCAAATTTAAATTAAAAACAATTCGATGCGTTTCGAGCTGCCACGATCAAACGATAACTCCGATTGACACGAAAATTGAAATCCGGTAATAACTAACCATTACGGATCCAATGGAACTGGTTTCGTTCAATTCTGAGACTGTTCAAAAATTGACTATTTTCACTAGTCGATTTAAATATTAAAATATTCAATTTTCACAAATTAACTTTTAATTCGATTTTAAAAGTTCTAAAATATCATTCTAACTCCAACATGATAAAATAAAATTTTACAAATCATTTTCAATCATATTTAACTCGATTTCCAATTATTTCCATAATTTAACATATTAAATTATCGATTTAATTATTCAATTAAATCCAATAATTCAAATAAAAATTTATTCGACTTATAAATTCACTTATTAATATTCAAAATTAATTAAATATTCAAATTTTAATTAAATAAAATTCTGGGTCGTTACAATGTAACAACCCGTAAATTTTTAATAATTTTATTTGTTTTGTTTATATATTTAATTGAAATGTATGAAATTTTAAACAATAAAATTTTGAAATATAAATTTGATATTTGGAATACGTCTAGTTAAACATAGCAACTGGTAAATTTTGATCCGAAAATATGAAAGTTTATTTCCACGTGTAATTTTATTTCAATTTAATCAGTTAGGAATTGATGAAAATAAAGTATTTTTGAAACCTGAATATTTTTACAAAGAAAAATTCTAAATCAACTTCTGAGCAAGACGTCATTTTTTGTTTTATCAAATTCGGATTTCTTTAGCTCCGTCGAACTTATTTTTCTGCGTTTTTGCTGCATTTTTCGCTAGTAGAAAATTCAAATTTTTATAATCCAATCGTACTACTAATTTCTGTATGCCATTTTGATCGTCTTGTTGTGCTGATCTCTATGGTATATTCGATTTTGTGTTTTGAAGTCCGTTGCACAGCGGAAATCGTGATACCAACCGTATCAGTTTCAAAATTTTAGCTTTTAAACTTCTCATGACTGTGTA
Organism: Allium cepa; assembly: GCA_030765085.1. Taxonomy (NCBI): domain Eukaryota; kingdom Viridiplantae; phylum Streptophyta; class Magnoliopsida; order Asparagales; family Amaryllidaceae; genus Allium; species Allium cepa. The sequence goes on from CM060945.1 coordinate 724,102,099, forward strand.
GTACCCTATAGCTTTTAAACTTCTCGTTAACTTAAAGAAATTTGTTACCCTTTTATATTCAATTTCACTCACAACATCAATAACAACACTGTTGCCATAGATTTAGATTCAATTAAATAAATTAGATGAATGAGTGAAATTTTGTAATTATCCCAAATGCCAAATATATTTATGCATTAATTACTACTAATTATTATGAATTCATTTAAAATTTACTAATTGCCTTTGTCTTCTTATATCCTATTTACTACCAACATTCTATTTAGTTAAAGTTTATCAATATACAAACACCTAGGCAAATCAAATTCTTGTCCTTTATGTTATTTCAATTAAATCGGGTATGCACAAATAAATTTATAATTAACTTATTCCTCCAAAATTATTTACATACATTCAGTTCCAAATTTTATAGAATTAAATTCTAATTACTTAGCGCTTAATCCATCAATTATATATTCTATCCAAACATGCGTTTAAATCTTTTTATTCTAAATAAATTTATTCAATGTTGACATCCACTAAATAAAATTGACTTTCATTTATATAGTTGCAATTCAATTCAGTTATTATTTCATTAATACTATTTTCCATTTATATCTTCCAGTATTAATTTCCCAAACCAATCTAAATCAACAAATTATAACTTATAACCACAAACGCCAATTTACGTTATTTCAATCTATTGCCATATAAACATTTAAATTGTTAACCTTTAATTACAGTTACTATATCTAATTCCTACATTTACTCAAATAAAATCTTAAGACTTTTATTTCAGTCTAAAGTAGATTAGAAATCATATTAAATTAACTCATTTAATATCATCGAATTTAACGGGTCGTTACACTCTCCCCCACTCAAAACTTTTCGTCCCCGAAAAGGAAAAAGAAGGGAGAAGGAAGAATTTAAAACAGTACGTCTTATTTCAAATATTAACTTATAAACAATAATTTATTAAATTAATTTCCTTAAATAAAATATACCCGTTTTATAATCATTATATCCTTTTATACTTAAATAATTAAAGTTTGGAAAACATTTTCAACATAATTCTAAGTCCAAAATTTACGGAAAATTTTGGCAGAGTCTCCTTTGTACGGAGAGGTTTGGGAGAAAAATATAGTATTAAAATATAACAAATATCATATATAATATTCAAAATAATATATATCCCAATACGGGAAAAATATATAAATAGCGTTATAAATCGTAATCCGAAACGTACCTATTTGTCGGGCATATTACGCTTATTATTATGGAACCAAAAGCAGTAGCAGTTGCTTCTATAACCTGCATTTCACTTATAAAAATCTAAAAGGTTAACTATTTATATTAAAGTGAAATATTTTCATAGTTTCAACGACTAACAATAATCAATACACAATCATCGATTTCAACAAATAGCGTACACAACAAAAACAAAACAACCATTCAGTCAAACAAGCAAATAGTTGTTCCGGTTCAAAACTTGAAATGGTACGGAATGAAAAATAACTATCCAGTGCATCATTTACTCAACAGTCTTAGATGGAACAGAATAGATTATTTATTCATCTAACTACTTCAAATTTCCTTACCCGACCAACCAAAATCAAACAAAACAATTCAAACCAACCAATCAATTTAACTTATATCAAATCATTACATACTTTAGTTGTTTGATTTCCTTTCCTTTATTCAAACCACATAAATTTTCCTTTTTATAGTTTACATTTATTTCTAACAACTTCAAATTTTATTTTCTCGTCAGTGGTTGTATCCTTTATTTTTACTTATTACTTATAATTTATTCACTTTTATTATTTATTTATTCCGGTCATGTAAGTTTCTTTTATTTGTATTGTATTTAATACACTTCTCAATTTCAATCTTTTATTCCATGCTTACAATTCTATTACTTATTTATAGTAACCCTTTTTAATTCCCCTAAATTCTTAACCCTAAAATATCCATTCTTATAAGTAAAGGAATTTACAAATTCTTTAACTAGGGTTTGCAGTCATTTATTTATATTACCTACTTTCCATTATATTCAGCTAGTAGTATTTAATTCATACTTAAGTTAATAACCCTACACATCAATCCTTATTTATTAAAGAATTTCATTTTATTCACTTACGTTTAAAATCACCTATTTATAATACTTACCTTTAATTTTGGTAAAATTTCAATTATAACTTAAGTTTATACCATTAAATTCTTATTTATAATAGCAATTCATTGAATACTTCATTATTTCCAAAATTTCTACTTGTATAATATTCTATTCCAATTACTTATTTAACATTTCAACTTTTAATATTTGGTAAGTTATATATTTTAAAGAAAATGCAAAAGAACTTATACAAGTTTTATCTCATCCTTTAATTATGTTCATTGTTCAATAAATCTTTACCTTTTCTTATAAGTTAAAATTTTAACTTCCTTTATAACTTAGCATTAAAGTCTCTTATTCTATTTAGGTTTCAATTCTTAATTAAATTCTGTTTCACTACCATAAATGAAACAATTAATTAATGGAAATTTTAGAAGTAAATACCGGGTTAAATTTCAATAGATAAATATATCTTTATAACTTATATACCTCTAATTATAATTAAAACAATTAAAAATTTAGATATTTTCAAAATAAAGCTGTAGTAGAATTACTACAGTGGCCTTTCCCCTTCGAAACTCGAAAATGAAAATCGATGATGCGGCCGCCATCACCGAAATTATTTTCCAGCGACAGAGAGGAAAGTACGAAACTTATTTTCTCCAAAATCTTCTTTAAAACAATTCTTCCGAATTATACTAAATATTTATATAAGAAAATACTTATAAACAATTATTATATTTCATAAATCCTTTGAAAGCAAATTTTCAAAATCCCGGACTTAAGTCCTAAAATTTCCAAATTTTATTGATTTTACTTTCAATCTTATTTTACCTATTATATATAAATTTTATTCCTAGCAACCAATCTATTGCAACAAATATATATATCTTTTGGAAAATTTATTTTATACATATAGAAAATATGATAGGCAAAATTATTTCATTTACCTATATTAAAACAAATATTATGTCGGTCTGTCCTATTAAGTGTTTAGAAATCCCTATTGATGTCATAGCGTCCCATGCACCAACCAGAATTTATAAATACAAAACGGAACAGATTAACTGTAAAGACCCGTAAATCTGTACTCCTTGAATAGACACTAATCTCCTTTGTTTAATTCAAGATGAACGAAAATACGAACCCTTAGGGGTTTTAAGAAAAAGAAAAGAAGAAGAAAGAAAATTTAGATAGGGAAAAGAACATAGAAAATTTTAAAATAGAACAGAAAGAAAAGAGAAGAGAAAGGAAACATAGATAGAAAATAGAACGGAACAGAAAACAACATCAGAATCTCACAATTCGCAGCGGAACAACATATAATAATAAATGAATAATCTTTAAACAAAGAACTATATCAGTTATTACATTACATCACATTTCATTACATCATATCATCAGAGTGTACAACAATAACAACAACAATAGTGCAGCGGAAAAAGAAATACTATATAAACTAGTAATACGCCATGCCATCCAGCTTGCCTCCAGCAACTCCTGAATATCCTGATAAACCTTACTCTTGACTGCCCGTGTGGAAATTGGTGGGCACCCAGAGTTTAGGAAGGAAAACAATAAACTCCAAGTCAGTCATGTGACTGGAGTGAGAACTCAAAACAGTTTATTTAACTTTAAAATCAAAATAGAGGGATATTTTTAAATTCAATTCGCAATGCTTTTAAAAATGAGACTACCATAAGACCTCCTGCCACACACACAATGCAAACGCAGACTTGGAGAATATTTCTCCTTATGATAGCCAAACATACTTGATACGCATTTAAAAAGAACATTTGATATTATTACTAGTGCATAGTGTAGGAAATTCATTTCGAAAGTAGAATATAAATCTTAGCCAGCATAGGTACCATTATATTATGCCTACTAATAGCTACCATATTAGATGGCAGGTTCTACAACTAAAACCGTACAAGTCACGTATTGTTTCTTTGGATTTCCAACAAATGGTCAGGCCAAGGAACTTCCCATTGCCACATGAGAATGCCTCTAGAAAGACATCCCCGAGAACCAAACCGGAACTCTGCCAACACAAGGCCGGGTTACCCCTAACTGGGTAACTACTGACACGAGCACGCCATTCCCCGACCGTAAACGACCTTTCTCACGGGATCCCGATAGCCAACAACCACAAAGTAATAAATTCGCAGTAACCACATAGGTTAAGTATCTGGGCTCCATACCATGATACCACCTCTATCCAGAAGGAAATGTACACACCCTAAAGGGAGCTAACCCTCATAACCTTGCCGCATCTTTCCTGTTTTGACCATTTCCGGGGTGTGAGGCTCGACGAAGTCACGTCCACAAAAACATACTTTATACAAAAGCCATGCTTTGGGTCAACAAATGATCAACACAATGATCACCAAGATAGACGATCAAATAAACGATCCTATCACAATAATCAACACAATGATCATTTACAGCAACACTCAGCATGTCACATTACCAAATTGGGAATATATCGCTGATAACTTCAACTATATAACCTCTGAGCTCGTACGTCTCAGAGAAGGGTGTTAAGCTAAAAGAATAAATTCTCCGCCACCAACAGAAATATATTTGAAAGAAATCGGCTTTATATCTCAACTTGTAATGTCAGACATACAATCCATACAAGTCTGTTCCGGGATCGAACAAAACCGAAGGCACTTACAAAGAAGTCCTTGCAATCCGGATATTCACAATCCTGATCGGATTCACCATCACATATGGAGTCTCTATACCGCTGCAACTCAGTGCAGAGACAATCGACAGGTCATCCTATCGCTCTCGCAAATACCGGGTCTTCAACACCGATCTTCAAATGCAATTCATAACGACGTATCACATATTCGGAATGGGTTATACGTCCCCATGGTCCTTTCCCCGTTAACCCGAATAGTGAGCGCTTATTCAAAAATAAGTGTAGCATTCACATTCAAACAAATCACATCAATTACCCATTCAAAGGGAAATATTTATAGTCGGTTATTGAACTATCACTGGATATGCACACATCACCAGTTTCCAAATAATTTTCCAAATTATTTATTTTCCAAAATATCTTCACTAGATATATAATTTCAATTCTTCAAAAATAAATCAATATTTACTTTTAAACAAATTCTCCTTTCCTTTATAAATTCAATAGTGAATTTATATTTCACAATATTTATTGATATACGTTTTCAATTATCCATTTTCAATTTATCTTCAAAAAGATAAATTCTCAAAATATTCACCTTATATTGGAAAACATTTCCATACTTATACATTCATAAGTAATTCACAAATTTTATTTATTTTCAACACTTGGAAAATATTCAATATACTTAAATCGAAATTAAGTATATATTTCATTCTATTAAGGAAATCATTCTCATAAACATATTTATTTGGGTCTAAACGAATGTTGCGTAAAACATCATTACGACAACCCAAAATCACCAGTATAGGGATTCGAAATTAAAATAGATATATAAATCCCAATACTATACAAAACATTTCCTTTCGGAAATCATTTACTATAACAACAGTGTTATAGTCCACTATTTCCTTCTATTTTTCGAAAACGTCTATTTCAACAATTAACGTTGAAATCTATGGTTTCGAATCTCAACACATTTTAAAACATCGTTAGATCGTTTTAATTCTATTTAAAACATCCAAATCCAAAACAATTTCTTTAACGTGTTATTCACTATTCAAAAACGTGAATATACTTTGTTAACAAATTTCATCCTTTTATTCATTTTAATTCAAAGGATTATTCACTATTCAAAAATGTGAATATAACTCCATTTATAGGTTTCAACAAATTTTCTTGTCAAAATAAGTCATTTGCGAATTTATAAAACAACGTTTATAAATTCCATTTCTATTTATTTATAAAAACTTCCTTTTTATAAATTCTTTTATTAATCTATTCCAGTTTATAACTCAATTATAAACTAAAAGTTCATATTATAAGTTAAATACTTATAAAACGATTATTTTACAAAATCGTTCCTCTAAAGACTTTCCAAACCATAAATCTTATAACTTATAAGATTCATTTATTTAACCAAATCTATTCTTCAAATAACTTCACAAATTTATAATTCTTACTATTTATAAATTTTATTTATAACTTCACAGTTTATAATTTTATAAATTTCATTCATTAATGGAATTCATTTTCACTTCATTCAAACACTTATAAAAACTCGTTTTATAATTTCAATATCTCAATTTATAAATATCCATTTATAAATCCCTTATATAAATCAATTCATATTATTCTTTTTAAAAACGTCTTTAAACTCCTTTATAATTTCATCATTTTGATTTATAAAATAATCAAATTTTTATAAATCCTATATTTAAACTTTTCACAATAATTTCAGAAATCCCAATTTAACTATTTTATAAAGTCACTAATTCCTTATTTTCAAAAAATCAGCTTTTAACTATATTTCTTAAAAATCATAATTTTTATAACTTTAAAAATTATAACGTTTATTTATATAAAATGGATCAATTCCAAAAATATTTTTATATTTTCAAACATCACTTTAAAAATCATTTTAAAATCCCAAAATTTGGGTCCAATGATGCCACACACCAAATAGTCAATCACGACAACAACGATATCATATATCGATATGATAATCCATCAAATATCAAAATATCTGAAATCAAATAAAAACTGTTAATGAATCCAGTTGGATCCCTCCAACCTGTTTTCCTGCATCCACAAACATTAGCACAATACCAATTTCGCTCCAGTACGAAATTATCGCGGTATATGGGATTTCAAATATTATCCGCTTAATAACGGCGCAATAGGGTCTCATCCGCTAAACAAAAAAATGCGGGAAATCAATCAACTCCAATATATACATATGCCAATATATATATATTGCTATTATATATAATACCAATTTCACTGTTTATGAAATATTCGCGGTATATGTTTTTAATAAATAACATCCGCTTACTAACGGCGTATAATGTATATTTTAACAATCAATAGATATCAACCAACATTCAAACATGCATTCAAATATTTTAAATCTAACTATTTAAAATAAAATCGAAACTGATTCGATTGAGTGAGAAGTTCTCACCTTGATTTTAAATTCCGTTTTAGCGATTTATTTCGAATAAAATTAAACAGACGTTTAATTTTACCCAAAATTCTCACTAACTCCAAACGACTCCAAACCAACTCCATCGCGTAGTGCTCGTCCATACGATTCCAACGCAACTGGTTTCGCGCGTTTTCGACCTCGTATGAAAAAGTTATGAATTTTTAAAGATTCACGAATTTATATTAACAAATTACAACAAAACTTATAATTTTTAAACCCACATCCATTTCAGGCCATTAGATCCTTCATCATGCAAATCTGACCGTCCCTCCTTTTCTTCCCTCTCACGTTCTATCTACAGACAAAGGCCTCTCCACCCAAACCCATAGCTTCATGATTAGGGTTTAATTATGCAACTCCATTTCTCAACGATACTTCGATCAGGGACTTGCGTTATGAACCTCCTTCCACCACCTATGCACGGCCAAAACAACCTGGAGCTCGGCCACCTATAGCACGTGGAAAGTCGTGCATGACTGGTCATGAACGGCCCCTCCTATCTCCTCCTCTGGTCAACTAAACATCATCTCAACCGTATAGATCTCTAGCTCTCTTCATGCTCTTCGATGTTGTAGTTAACAACTTTGGCTAATTCTTGCTGGATTGAGAGAGATTGAGGGAGAAGTGAGATTAAATTCTGGCCTTAGAAAATGGGGGTGGCGGCTATGATATTAGGGTTAGGATTTGGAATGATTTTTCTAAATTATGAAGAGGTGGGTGCTATTTATAAAGAAAAATCGAACACTATTCATCCGGAAATTCCGAACTCCGATTTACGCGCCGTAACCAGCGTTTCTAGGGTTTACCCCGCGTTCCGGACACAATGGAATAGGTTTCGAAAGCTAATTCGGAAGTATGTGCGAGTTATGGCTGTAAACGCTCAACTTAAATTAAACCGATTTAAGCGATTTTCTAGGCGTTTTAATTTGTACCGGACAAACGGTAAATCCAATTGACACGAAATTTGAAACCTTACAAAAATATCACATTACGGATCCGATGAAACTGGTTTCGTCGAAATCCGAGACTTTTTGAAAAATGGCTATTTTAGCTCGCCAAATTAATATTAAAAATAAATCGATGCGTTTCGAGCTGCCACGATCAAACGATAGCTCCGATTGACACGAAAATTGAAATCCGGTAATAACTAACTATTACGGATCCAATGGAACTGGTTTCGTTCAATTCTGAGACTGTTCAAAAATTGGCTATTTTCACTAGTCGATTTTAATATTAAAATATTCAATTTTCACAAATTAACTTTTAATTCGATTTTAAAAGTTCTAAAATATCATTCTAACTCCCATATGATAAAATAAAATTTTACAAATCATTTTCAATCATATTTAACCCAAATTTCAATTATTTCCATAATTTAACATATTAAATTATCGATTTAATTATTCAATTAAATCCAAAAATTCAAATAAAAATTTATTCGACTCATAAATTCACTTATTAATATTTATAATTAATTAAATATTCAAATTTTAATTTCTAAAAATTCTGGGTCGTTACATTAACACAATATCAAAATCTTTTTATAACACTAACAAATACGCTCTCTCATATATATACACTCAGCGACTCCCATAGGGTATTACTACCCTATTACCAAAGAGTCAAACCCCACAAAGCTAAGGTTTATCGCTAAACCAAAGCTTTGATACCAACTTTAACATCCCGTCTTTTCGCACGATTTAAACAGACACACGTGTCGATTCAAACCATACGGAAGGGCGGATTGTTATGGGGTAAATAAGAAAACAGAGAAGAAAAAAACAAAATAGAATCTCACAGCGGAAGGATAAAATATAATAATAAAATATACAGTTTATAAAACAGTTTACAAAACATTTGATTCTTCTTTATACAATTAAATATCAGAGTTCACATACCAATAATATCAATGCAGCGGAATACAGTGTGAGTGTGGTGCAATACTATAAATAATAATAATACAAATCTTCGTCTTCGTCCTCCAGAGCTAAATCTTCAAATCCTGAAACGCTTGGACTGACCTGAGCGAATTTGAAAAGACAAAAACACTCGAGTCAGAACTAAAAGATCTTATGTAAGTTAAATTTACAGAAATAAATATGAGTACAGTAACACAAGAGATGCTCGGGAGTTACATCTCCTAAGGATCCGTTAAACTATTTACTATATAGTATATTGCGCTATTATAATAGTGTCTAATTATAAAATAAACTTACTTTTAAATAGCGTTAAGGGGTTACCCATATAGCCCTTAACACAGAATATATTCCCATAGTCTATACAGTACCGTAATCTCCCCCGTATTGGGCGTCGTCAGAGGGCACTCCATAGGTATGGTACAAAACCAAAATCGTATAAGGCACGCTAGGTTAGGTGACACGGCACAACTAGGCAATGCCAGGGTAGATATACCAATTGCTATCCGGGCTGATGGTAACGCATAGCCGCAGCTACCGCCCACCTCGAACAAACACCCCCAAAAATCAAAGAAATCAATAGTGGCCACCGAATCAATCCAAAGTCAGAGTATAGTATCGAAGGAGTGCGTTCGATCAGAGGAATGACCTCATTGGCCCGAGAATCGCTCCTGTTTTAGCCACCTTATGCCAACTCACGGGAGTTGGGTCCACGTATTTACCTTACAGGAAACGTCGCCACCACCTACTTCATTCTGGAATCTCCACCGCGTACACGGTTAGTCAAAGTGGTTTCCGGTATCGACAGAGAGTATGTCCATATCCGATCCCGGTCTCTTTGCCAACCAATCGTTATTATAACACCGCGGTCATTTAAAATAGTTTATACTTTAAACCAGAATAAAAATTCCATTTCAAAACTATGAATACGATATCATCTTAAAACCCAAAACAATATGATATCATTTTATCCAAATATATTTCTTTTCCAAAATCATACTGCTTTAAAATTTATAATATCTGGAACCCAAACATTTGAATTATACTTTCAAACATACTATTTCTGAATTCATACTTTTTAAAAACCATAACTTCTAAAACTTGAATGGTTTGGATATTCAACGGTATATAAAAATAAATGGTTTAACTTTAAGGTTACTTTGTAGGAAAAAAAAATTCCATGGTTTACAAATATGTTTCTTTATTTAAAGTCTGAACCAAAATTTAAATATCACTTTCGAGTTCCAAACCACTTCAATTTCTATATATATATATATATATATATATATATATATATATATCCATTTGGAGTAATAATATTTCAAACTAAAGTTGGAATTTATTCTTTGAACAAATTAAATGCTCTATTATTTAGTCTTGAATATTCACATAAAATCCACAAATAAAACTCCAATTTTTAGCAATTAAATATTTTCTTCAATTTAATTATACTAGAATATTCATTTTAAATTTATCTTGGAAAAATCCAGTTATAAATATCATATCTTAAAATTTCCATACTTAAACATTTAACATATAATATAAATCATCAAACTCCCTTTCCTCAATTTTTCCATTTTTATTTAAGATATTTATACACAGCTTAAATTCAAAATTTCTAACTTCATATGTATATATATAGAAGAAAATATCAAAATTAACTTATTATAAACCGTATCATCCAAACTATAGAAATCACTTTTAAAATAATTTATATATAGACCACGGTGCCTGTATATAAATTTCTATCCTATGGTCAAGTGATACGGATATTTATCATTTCAATCCGCAATTTAAAAATAAAATTTTGCGGTTGTATATCATTTAAAACCACAACCCCGAATGCAATGAAAATGCATGATGACTTGCAGTTTATACAATCTAGTTATAGCCTTCATTCATCCAAATATCAATCATCAATCAACAATTGCAATCATCATCCAACTTTAAACAATCATTGATACAAAGCATATGAATTATACAGGAATCAATAACAGATATTAACTAACAGTTTATATTCCATAATAAATTTAATGACTGTTAACTAGCAATTTATATGCAAAAATAAATTCTAGCTGTCAAATTTTATGCAAGAAATAAAATAAATTGACAGTTAAATTAAATAAATGCGATTTAACAGATATGAGGAATAAAACATGCCAAACGGTCATAAATAAATTTCTACTCATATCTAAAACAAATTCAACAAACATAAAAACTTTTAGAAGTTGTGAGTGGGTTAAAACACTCACCTTTTGAATTTAAATCGATTTTAAATCCGATTTAAACCCAAAAATTCGACGGTCTCATAATCCGTTCAAACCAGCGTCAACGGGTCCGGATTTTAATTACGATCCTAACAAAAAAAATTACACGTGAATCGGATACCGTATGCGAGAGTTATGCATTAAAACGATCATTGAAATCGAAATTAAATTTAAAAACAAAAGTTACAAACTAATACCTAAAAATTAACCACGTTAGCCTCTTCTAACGCGTTACGCAACTGCCTGGACCACGAAGCCCTAACACACGCAAACACCCAGCCTCCACGCGTTCTGACCGGCCTTTTGACCATGTTTTACGCTCGCCTCCACCCAAACTGAGCGTCGCCGACCACACCACGAGACTTCCCACATCAGGCCGCCCCTATGGCCAAAGTCTGCCGCCCAGAAACGCCACCGCCGCCGCCGTTTATACCCATGGCCGAAACCCTAATCAAGTCTTCTAGCTCGATCTAGCCGTTGATCTTCGACAAAACCCATACAGATGAACTCCTCTGGTCAATCTCTACCAAACCCAGAAATCGTTTGACGATCTGACAAAGTTTGTCGCGACGATGATGTAAGGCCGAAAATGATTTGAATTTTTCTGGACAAACGATAACTCCAATCGAAAAACGGATATCACCACTGAATTATGCTCGTCGAGAGCATTGACATATTTTTTTTTGAATTTATAGGAGGACTTTGAATTTTCCTTTGAATTTTGAATTGAAGTAGATCTAGGTTTTGCAACCATTGAGGAAGGGGAAGATATGAAGAAAAATGAACGTACAGCCAAATGACAATAGAAAGGAGGCTAGGGTTTATCACAGTATATTTATAGACAAATAGAAGAAGGCTAGGTGGGCACGAATTACGAACGTGCTAAACGGTAGTTGGCCCAAAATGCCCGTTCTGACCCCGGAACGAAATTTATTAAACCCATATATCCAAATAGGTATTTTAAAATATTCTGAACGCAATGGAAAAAGTTTCACGCCCAAATTCGATCGTATGGAGAAGTTATGCTGAAAACAAAATTTCCAAATTAATTTCAAATTGATTTTAATAAAATCAAATTTCAAGGCGTTTCGCGTCCGTACGATCAACCGACAGGTCCGATCGATACGAAACTTGAAACCCTACAATAATTCACCGATATGGATCCGATGAAACTGGTTTCGTCGAAATCCAAGTCCGTGGCCAAAATGGCTATTTTTATATTCATTAAATAAATTAAAATAAATTATAAAAATCCAATTTTATATTTAACTTCTAAAATTTGACCAAATTTCATTGCTTTTATATTCCTTAATCAACTTAAATGATTTAACAAGTTTAGATGTGAATTAGAAGTTGATAAGTCTAATAATTTCAGAGTTAAATTTCTCCACTTCCTTATATTAAGAAATTATAAATTAAATTCTCAAACAAACCCATTTATTAGAATTTTAACTTTTATATTCTCAACTTTTATCCAAAATAAAGATGCCACTAACATAGGTACATGATTCCACCTTGATATCCACAAATTCCATTTTAAATTTCAATAACGTAATATTTAACGTTTAAATTCCACTTTATTTGCAATAAATACCATTGTTGAATTTCGATACTTTAATTAAATATATAAATCTTGCTTTCTAAAGCCTATATCAACAAATAGTCCAATTATAAATAGAATTAGCATTAACTCTATCTTATAGCATTAACTATTTCAATTACAAAACAAACCTACGCTAACAGCACAATTTAAATCAATTAATTAATTGAGTCTACATTAAATGTTATAAATTATAAATTGGAACCGCAATAAATTCGTTTATTGATTTAGCCTCTTTCTACACAGTAAATAGACATTTTTATGTGTATACATAACCTTTTGAATTATAATACACTTCATTAGTGCAGGCTTCATTCCTTATAAATTCCTTTTTATTAACTAGAACACCTTAACTAAACAAAATAATTAAATTTAGATTTATTTCCATCGATTTCCACTCTTAACTTAATATACTCAATAAATGGTTAACTTAAAGAAATTTGTTACCCTTTTATATTCAATTTCACTTACAACATCAATAACAACACTGTTGCCATAGATTTAGATTCAATTAAATAAATTAGATGAATGAGTAAAATTTTGTAATTATCCCAAATGCCAAATATATTTATGCATTAATTACTACTTATTATTATGAATTCATTTAAAATTTACTAATTGCCTTTGTCTTCTTATATCCTATTTACTACCAACATTCTATTTAGTTAAAGTTTATCAATATATAAACACCTAGGCAAATCAAATTCTTGTCCTTTATGTTATTTCAATTAAATCGGGTATGCACAAATAAATTTATAATTAACTTATTCCTCCAAAATTATTTACATACATTCAGTTCCAAATTTTATAGAATTAAATTCTAATTACTTACCACTTAATCCATCAATTATATATTCTATCCAAACATGCGTTTAAATCTTTTTATTCTAAATAAATTTATCCAATGTTGACATCCACTAAATAAAATTGACTTTCATTTATATAGTTGCAATTCAATTCAGTTATTATTTCATTAATACTATTTTCCATTTATATCTTCCAGTATTAATTTCCCAAACCAATCTAAATCAACAAATTATAACTTATAACCACAAATGCCAATTTACGTTATTTCAATCTATTGCCATATAAACATTTAAATTGTTAACCTTTAATTACAGTTACTATATCTAATTCCTACATTTACTCAAATAAAATCTTAAGACTTTTATTTCAGTCTAAAGTAGATTAGAAATCATATTAAATTAACTCATTTAATATCATCGAATTTAACGGGTCGTTACACTCTCCCCCACTCAAAACTTTTCGTCCCCGAAAAGGAAAAAGAAGGGAGAAGGAAGAATTTAAAACAGTACATCTTATTTCAAATATTAACTTATAAAAAATAATTTACTAAATTAATTTCCTTAAATAAAATATACCCGTTTTATAATCATTATATCCTTTTATACTTAAATGATAAAAGTTTGGAAAATATTTTCAACATAATTCGAAGTCCAAAATTTACGGAAAATTTTGGCAGAGTCTCCTTTGTACGGAGGGGTTTGGGAGAAAAATATAGTATTAAAATATAACAAATATCATATATAATATTCAAAATAATATATATCCTAATACGGGAAAAATATATAAATAGCGTTATAAATCGTAATCCGAAACGTACCTATTTATCGGGCATATTACGCTTATTATTATGGAACCAAAAGCAGTAGCAGTTGCTTTTATAACCTGCATTTCACTTATAAAAATCTAAAAGGTTAACTATTTATATTAAAGTGAAATATTTTCATAGTTTCAACTACTAACAATAATCAATACACAATCATCGATTTCAACAAACAGCATACACAACAAAACAAAACAACCATTCAGTCAAACAAGCAAATAGTTGTTCGGGTTCAAAACTTGAAATGGTACGGAATGAAAAATAACTATCCAGTGCATCATTTACTCAACAGTCTTAGATGGAACAGAATAGATTATTTATTCATCTAACTACTTCAAATTTCCTTACCCGACCAACCAAAATCAAACAAAACAATTCAAACCAACCAATCAATTTAACTTATATCAAATCATTACATACTTTAGTTGTTTGATTTCCTTTCCTTTATTCAAACCACATAAATTTTCCTTTTTATAGTTTACATTTATTTCTAACAACTTCAAATTTTATTTTCTCGTCAGTGGTTGTATCCTTTATTTTTACTTATTACTTATAATTTATTCACTTTTATTATTTATTTATTCCGGTCATGTAAGTTTCTTTTATTTGTATTGTATTTAATACACTTCTCAATTTCAATCTTTTATTCCATGCTTACAATTCTATTACTTATTTATAGTAACCCTTTTTAATTCCCCTAAATTCTTAACCCTAAAATATCCATTCTTATAAGTAAAGGAATTTACAAATTCTTTAACTAGGGTTTGCAGTCATTTATTTATATTACCTACTTTCCATTATATTCAGCTAGTAGTATTTAATTCATACTTAAGTTAATAACCCTACACATCAATCCTTATTTATTAAAGAATTTCATTTTATTCACTTAAGTTTAAAATCACCTATTTATAATACTTACCTTTAATTTTGGTAAAATTTCAATTATAACTTAAGTTTATACCATTAAATTCTTATTTATAATAGCAATTCATTGAATACTTCATTATTTCCAAAATTTCTACTTGTATAATATTCTATTCCAATCACTTATTTAACATTTCAACTTTTAATATTTGGTAAGTTATATATGTTAAAGAAAATGCAAAAGAACTTATACAAGTTTTATCTCATCCTTTAATTATGTTCATTGTTCAATAAATCTTTACCTTTTCTTATAAGTTAAAATTTTAACTTCCTTTATAACTTAGCATTAAAGTCTCTTATTCTATTTAGGTTTCAATTCTTAATTAAATTCTGTTTCACTACCATAAATGAAACAATTAATTAATGGAAATTTTAGAAGTAAATACCGGGTTAAATTTCAATAGATAAATATATCTTTATAACTTATATACCTCTAATTATAATTAAAACAATTAAAAATTTAGATATTTTCAAAATAAAGCTGCAGTAGAATTACTACAGTGGCCTTTCCCCTTCGAAAATCGAAAATGAAAATCGATGATGCGGCCGCCATCACCGAAATTATTTTCCAGCGACAGAGAGGAAAGTACGAAACTTATTTTCTCCAAAATCTTCTTTAAAACAATTCTTCCGAATTATACTAAATATTTATATAAGAAAATACTTATAAACAATTATTATATTTCATAAATCCTTTGAAAGCAAATTTTCAAAATCCCGGACTTAAGTCTTAAAATTTCCAAATTTTATTGATTTTACTTTCAATCTTATTTTACCTATTATATATAAATTTTATTCCTAACAACCAATCTATTGCAACCAAATATATATATCTTTTGGAAAATTTATTTTATACATATAGAAAATATGATAGGCAAACTTATTTCATTTACCTATCTTAAAACAAATATTATGTCGGTCTGTCCTATTAAGTGTTTAGAAATCCCTATTGATGTCATAGCGTCCCATGCACCAACCAGAATTTATAAATACAAAACGGAACAGATTAACACAATATCAAAATCTTTTTATAACACTAACAAATACGCTCTCTCATCTATATACACTCAGCGACTCCCATAGGGTATTACTACCCTATTACCAAAGAGTCAAACCCCAAAAAGCTAAGGTTTATCGCTAAACCAAAGCTTTGATACCAACTTTAACATCCCGCCTTTTCGCACGATTTAAACAGACACACGTGTCGATTCAAACCATACGGAAGGGCGGATTGTTATGGGATAAATAAGAAAACAGAGAAGAAAAAAACAAAATAGAATCTCACAGCGGAAGGATAAAATATAATAATAAAATATACAGTTTATACAACCGTTTACAAAACATTTGATTCTTCTTTATACAATTAAATATCAGAGTTCACATACCAATAATATCAATGCAGCGGAATACAGTGTGAGTGTGGTGCAATACTATAAATAATAATAATACAAATCTTCGTCTTCGTCATCCAGAGCTAAATCTTCAAATCCTGAAACGCTTGGACTGACCCGAGCGAATTTGAAAAGACAAAAACACTCGAGTCAGAACTAAAAGATCTTATGTAAGTTAAATTTACAGAAATAAATATGAGTACAGTAACTCAAGAGATGCTCGGGAGTTACATCTTCTAAGGATCCGTTAAACTATTTACTATATAGTATATTGCGCTATTATAATAGTGTCTAATTATAAAATAAACTTACGTTTAAATAGCGTTAAGGGGTTACCCATATAGCCCTTAACACAGAATATATTCCCATAGTCTATACAGTACCGTAACCTCCCCCGTATTGGGCGTCGTCAGAGGGCACTCCATAGGTATGGTATAAAACCAAAATCGTATAAGGCGCGCTAGGGTAGGTGACACGGCACAACTAGGCAATGCCAGGGTAGATATACCAATTGCTATCCGGGCTGATGGTAACGCATAGCCGCAGCTACCGCCCACCTCGAACAAACACCCCCAAAAATCAAACAAATCAATAGTGGCCACCGAATCAATCCAAAGTCAGAGGATAGTATCGAAGGAGTGCGTTCGATCAGAGGAATGACCTCATTGGCCCGAGAATCGCTCCTCTTTTAGCCACCTTATGCTAACTCACGGGAGTTGGGTCCACGTATTTACCTTACAGGAAACGTCGCCACCACCTACTTCATTCTGGAATCTCCACCGCGTACACGGTTAGTCAAAGTGGTTTTCGGTATCGACAGAGAGTATGTCCATATCCGATCCCGGTCTCTTTGCCAACCAATCGTTATTATAACACCGCGGTCATTTAAATTAGTGTATACTTTAAACCAGAATAAAAATTCCATTTCAAAACTATGAATATGATATCATCTTAAAACCCAAAACAATATGATATCATTTTATCCAAATATATTTCTTTTCCAAAATCATACTGCTTTAAAATTTATAATATGTGGAACCCAAACATTTGAATTATACTTTCAAACATACTATTTCTGAGTTCATACTTTTTAAAAACCATAACTTCTAAAACTTGAATGGTTTGGATATTCAACGGTATATAAAATAAATGGTTTAACTTTAAGGTTACTTTGTAGAAAAAATTTTCCATGGTTTACAAATATGTTTCTTTATTTAAAGTCTGAACCAAAATTTAAATATCACTTTCGAGTTCCAAGCCACTACAATTTCTATATATATATATATATATATCCATTTGGAGTAATAATATTTCAAACTAAAGTTGGAATTTATTCTTTCAACAAATTAAATGCTATATTATTTAGTCTTGAATATTCACATAAAATCCACAAATAAAACTCCAATTTTTAGCAATTAAATATTTTCTTCAATTTAATTATACTAGAATATTCATTTTAAATTTATCTTGGAAAAATCCAGTTATAAATATCATATCTTAAAATTTCCATACTTGAACATTTAACATATAATATAAATCATCAAACTCCCTTTCCTCAATTTTTCCATTTTTATTTAAGAGATTTATACACAGCTTAAATTCAAAATTTCTAACTTCATATGTATATATATAGAAGAAAATATCAAAATTAACTTATTATAAACCGTATCATCCAAACCATAGAAATCACTTTTAAAATAATTTATATATAGACCACGGTGCCTGTATATAATTTTCTATCCTATGGTCAAGTGATACGGATATTTATCATTTCAATCCGCAATTTAAAAATAAAATTTTGCGGTTGTATATCATTTAAAACCACAACCCCGAATGCAATGAAAATGCATGATGACTTGTAGTTTATACAATCTAGTTATAGCCTTCATTCATCCAAATATCAATCATCAATCATCAATTGCAATCATCATCCAATTTTAAACAATCATTGATACAAAGCATATGAATTATACAGGAATCAATAACAGATATTAACTAACAGTTTATATTCCATAATAAATTTAATGACTGTTAACTAGCAATTTATATGCAAAAATAAATTCTAGCTGTCAAATTTTATGAAAGAAATAAAATAAATTAACAGTTAAATTAAATATGCGATTTAACAGATATGAGGAATAAATCATGCCAAACGGTCATAAATAAATTTCTACTCATATCTAAAATAAATTCAGCAAACATAAAATTTTTTAGAAGTTGTGAGTGGGTTAAAACACTCACATTTTGAATTTAAATCGAATTTAAATCCGATTTAAACCCAAAAATTCGACGGCCTCATAATCCGTTCAAACCAGCGTCAACGGGTCCAGATTTTAATTACGATCCTAACAAAAAAAAATTACACGTGAATCGGATACCGTATGCGAGAGTTATGCATTAAAACGATGATTGAAATCGAAATTAAATTTAAAAACAAAAGTTACAATCTCATACCTAAAAATTAACCACGTTAGCCTCTTCTAACGCGTTACGCAACTGCTTGGACCACGAAGCCCTAACACACGCAAACACCCAGCCTCCACGCGTTCTGACCCGCCTTTTGACCATGTTTTACGCTCGCCTCCTCCCAAACTGAGCGTCGCCGACCACACCACGAGACCTCCCACATCAGGCCGCCCCTATGGCCAAAGTCCGTCGCCCAAAAACGCCACCGCCGCCGCCTTTTATACCCATGGACGAAACCCTAATCAATTCTTCTAGCTCGATCTAGCCGTTGATTTTCAACAAAACCCATACAGATGAACTCCTCTAGTCAATCTCTACCAAACCCAGAAATCGTTTGACGATCTGACGAAGTTTGTCGCGACGATGATGTAAGGCCGAAAAATGATTTGAATTTTTCTGGACAAACGATAGCTCCAATCGAAAAACGGATATCACCACTGAATTACGCTCATCGAGAGCATTGACATATTTTTTTTTTGAATTTATAGGAGGACTTTGAATTTTCCTTTGAATTTTGAATTGAAGAAGATCTAGGTTTTGCAACCATTGAGGAAGAGCAAGAGATGAAGAAAAATGAACGTACAGCCAAATGACAATAGAAAGGAGGCTAGGGTTTATCACAGTATATTTATAGACAAATAGAAGAAGGCTAGGTGGGCACGAATTAAGAACGTGCTAAACGGTAGTTGGCCCAAAAAGCCCGTTCTGACCCCGGAACGAAATTTATTAAACCCATATATCCAAATAGGTATTTTAAAATATTCTGAACGCAATGGAAAAAGTTTCACGCCCAAATTCGATCGTATGGAGAAGTTATGCTGAAAACAAAATTTCCAAAATTGATTTCAAATTGATTTTAATAAAATCAAATTTCAAGGCGTTTCGCGTCCGTACGATCAACCGACAGGTCCGATCGATACGAAACTTGAAAGCCTACAATAATTCACCGATACGGATCCGATGAAACTAGTTTCGTCGAAATCCGAGTTCGTGGCCAAAATGGCTATTTTTATATTCATTAAATAAATTATAAAAATCCAATTTTATATTTAACTTCTAAAATTTGACCAAATTTCATTGCTTTTATATTCCTTAACCAACTTAAATGATTTAACAAGTTTAGATGTGAATTAGAAGTTGATAAGTCTAAAAATTTCAGAGTTAAATTTCTCCACTTCCTTATATTAAGAAATTATAAATTAAATTCTCAAACAAACCCATTTATTAGAATTTTAACTTTTATATTCTCAACTTTTATCCAAAATAAAGATGCCACTAACATAGGTTCATGATTCCACCTTGATATCCACAAATTCCATTTTAAATTTCAATAACGTAATATTTAACGTTTAAATTCCACTTTATTTGCAATAAATACCATTGTTGAATTTCAATACTTTAATTAAATCTATAAATCTTGCTTTCTAAAGCCTATATCAACAAATGGTCCAATTATAAATAGAATTAGCATTAACTCTATCTTATAGCATTAACTATTTCAATTACAAAACAAACCTACGCTAACAGCACAATTTAAATCAATTAATTAATTGAGTCTACATTAAATGTTATAAATTATAAATTGGAACCCCAATAAATTCGTTTATTGATTTAGCCTCTTTCTATACAGTAAATAGACATTTTTATGTGTATACATAACCTTTTGAATTATAATACACTTCATTAGTGCAGGCTTCATTCCTTATAAATTCCTTTTTATTAACTAGAACACCTTAACTAAACAAAATAATTAAATTTAGATTTATTTCCATCGATTTCCATTCTTAACTTAATATACTCAATAAATGGTTAACTTAAAGAAATTTGTTACCCTTTTATATTCAATTTCACTTACAACATCAATAACAACACTGTTGCCATAGATTTAGATTCAATTAAATAAATTAGATGAATGAGTAAAATTTTGTAATTATCCCAAATGCCAACTATATTTATGCATTAATTACTACTTATTATTATGAATTCATTTAAAATTTACTAATTGCCTTTGTCTTCTTATATCCTATTTACTACCAACATTCTATTTAGTTAAAGTTTATCAATATATAAACACCTAGGCAAATCAAATTCTTGTCCTTTATGTTATTTCAATTAAATCGGGTATGCACAAATAAATTTGTAATTAACTTATTCCTCCAAAATTATTTTCATACATTCAGTTCCAAATTTTATAGAATTAAATTCTAATTACTTACCACTTAATCCATCAATTATATATTCTATCCAAACATGCATTTAAATCTTTTTATTCTAAATAAATTTATTCAATGTTGACATCCACTAAATAAAATTGACTTTCATTTATATAGTTGCAATTCAATTCAGTTATTATTTCATTAATACTATTTTCCATTTATATCTTCCAGTATTAATTTCCCAAACCAATCTAAATCAACAAATTATAACTTATAACCACAAACGCCAATTTACGTTATTTCAATCTATTTCCATATAAACATTTAAATTGTTAACCTTTAATTACAGTTACTATATCTAATTCCTACATTTACTCAAATAAAATCTTAAGACTTTTATTTCAGTCTAAAGTAGATTAGAAATCATATTAAATTAACTCATTTAATATCATCGAATTTAACGGGTCGTTACACAAACACATGCATACTCTGTGATAGCGCACACACTTTAGTGCTTTTAAAAAAAATCAATTTACATTGCTGTGCATATATTTCATTAGATGTTATTTCCCATATTTCATAGATAGCCTCTTCCACTCCCAAAGAACTCATCCGCCATAGTTACCGCTCCACCCCCTCATAGTTGAGCACCACCTCAACCGGCATTCCTCCGCCCTACAACGTTTCCCTATCGCTACACCTTGCTTCCTCCATCTTCATAGCACCGGCCTCCACCGCCTAGCCCCACCAAACCGAGCTACCTCTGCCCAAACCCAACACGGTGCCGTAACCCGCCTCAAGAAGCCATGGCCTCCGCTTTCACTTTCTCACCAGCTACACCCAGGCCTGACCGCGCTCCCTCCATCTCTGCCTCTCCGACCACATCCTCGCCAGCACTTCTGCTCAGCCCTGTCCTCCAGCTAGTCGCCATCTTTCTTCCTCTTTCCCCAAGCCATCTCGGCCTTCCTCCCTCTCTGTCATGTAACTATAGATATAACATATTTTTTATGTTAGTTTAATTAGTTAGTATATATATGATTTAACCGGAGAAGATTCAGATCTGTTGTTCATTATATATAAGTTGTATAAGTTATAAAGTATAAGTTATATATTATTGGTGCATTGTATTTTATGCTTGATTTTATATGTACAAATTATACCAGTTATAGTATGATCTATTCAAGCCATAATATTTTCGTTTTATATAATATCGGTTTTATACATGTCTGTATATCCTATTTCAAACAGTATTGTATATATGTATGTAAAGTTATGTATATGAGTGATGAGCACAGTATTTATAAAAGGTGTATATTTATTGTATAACAGCTTATATATATATATATTATAAGTTAGTATTTTGGTATAGTTTTGTTTTACTGTAGCATATACACGTTTCAAAGTATATAAAAAATGAATTCTGTTTAGTGTTTTAGGCTGTGTTATATATATATATATATATATATATATATATATATAGTAAAGTAAGCGTGTATGTTGGTTTTTACTATATGTTTGTTTTATATATGAATTTATATATAAGGATTTAGTAGATATATATGTATTTATTTCAGAAATATAGTTTATATATACTAGGTTAGTTTGAATATACTTATGTAACCTGCAGTTTATATGGGATAAGCTATGTTATTATGGATAAATGTAATTGACTATATGATGAAATTTAGATTTATTTTTTCTTATTTTATTTTAACATGACATATATGTATGCTGTATAGATATGATTGATTTTATATTACACATAAGTACTTGAGTTTGATTTTAAATCATATTATATATGTGTTTAATTTAAACAATGATTTTGAAATACCTGTATATATATTTAAATTTAAAGTGTTTGAATTGAGAATATGATTTCCTTAAATAGTATATATGATTTTGTATATGTAAGTTCACTTATACCACTTGTCACTATCGATCGGTTCTGATTTGATTTCATCAACTCCTTTTATCAACTTCGATCATCAAATTCGTGCCAAGCTTGATTTACTTTGGAATTCATGCTTGGATTCATAGCTTGCTCTGCTGTCAAAACCCCTAGCCTCGAAAGGTGAGAAATCACTCACGATTAATGTTCTTTTATTTATTAAATTTGATTTCAATTGAAACGACAATTGAAATATGCGGCTGTTAGTTATTTACACTGTTATATATATATATATGTGTGTGTGTATATATATATATATGTATGTTATTACCTGTATCAATTCACCTATGACATCTGACACCATTATCTGTTATTTATACGGTGATAATCCAGTTTGGTTGATAGATGTTTGATTGTTTGATGTTGATTTTGGACGTTAAATTGTTAATGTATGAAGTGATAAATAATTTACAATTGAAATTGATGTAGGAGTTAACAATTTGATATTGATATATGTGTTGAATTTGATTAGATGAAATTTGTATAATATGACCTCTTTAAATGTTCAATTACTTGACACGTAGAAATATAGTTAATTGCACTTTGAACCATTTAAATTTATGTTGTATAAATTTATGTAGTATAAAATTTAATAATTGAATGACAAGTGAAGAACCGTATAACTATTAATGTAATAATCTTTAATCTACATGAAATGATAGTGTAGATTCTAGAAGTAATTATATTAACTTGCACAAACAACAATGTGAATTAATACGAATATTTCGAGATTATTTGGATTTATTTTTGGATTGTTATTTGATTGTTGTTATTGCTTGTTTATTTACTTTGACACCATCCCAGTTATCACACTACAAGTTCCCTTTGCTATGTTTTGATTTTTTAAATTGAAATGGAATCAGGTTAAGATGATAAATACCCAAATAAACTTTGACTTAGGATAGGGAATTAAATAAAATCTGATTGGTCAATAATTTGATTTAAAATATAATAATGATTTTATTTGAATAAAGAATAGGGTTTTGAAATGAAGTTAGAATTTAAAATTTAATGAAAGGAAAATGTTAGTATTTAATAATCTGAAACAAAATATTAACATAGTAGTTGATGAAAGATCGTTGTTTTGAATTTAATTAATAATTGAGTTTTTGAAATTTGTTAATAATTAAGTTTTGAAATTATTTAATAATTAAGTAAGATTGAATTATTTAATAATTAGATAAAACTGAATTCTTTAATAAGAGAAATTGAACTTCTTTAATAAGTGAAATTGAGTTATGTTATAATTAAGATTTGGAAATTTGTTTAAATTAAATAAGTAAATAAGTGAAATTGATTTTTCTTTAACAAGAAATAAAAATGTGATTTATGTGTTGAAATAAATTTAAGACTTGTAATTTAAAGAATGTGAAATGACGAATCTAATTTAATTCAATTTGTAAGTTTTGATATATTGGAGTTGAACTTATGTAATTGATTTAATGAATTGGATATTAAATAGAAATTGTTTTGAATGATAAATTGACTTAACGAATATTGAATGAAATCGATCAATGAATCTGAACTGATTTGAATGGCAAATTAAATTAATTTAAACGATTTCTGAATGAAATTCATATACGAACTTGAATCAATATTTGAATTGTTTTAAATAAAAATTGAAACTGAATTATAAGATTTTGAAACAGTAATTTGGAAGTTTGAAATGTAAATTATGGAAATTGATTTAGAAAGACAAATGAAATGCTGGTTTACAAATTCTAAATTGAAATTGAAATTGATTTGGTTTTGAAATATATTAAACAACCAATCATGAATAATTACGAAGGTTATTAAAGAAACCAGAATCAGTTTTGGACATACTCTCTGTCTAAACCAAAAATCACTTTAATAACTATACGCGGAGTGTGATCCAGAATGAAGTGGTTGGAATGATGTACGTGATGACTGAAGAAAGAGAACGATAATGGACAGCCTTTACACTTGTGTCAAATTGGAAATGACTAAAACAGGAGCCGTGCCGGGCCAAATGGGTTAGCCACCTCGAGCAAACACACTTCTTCGTAAACTACTCATTACTTGTTATTGATTGGTGCACTCTCGAATTTTGGGAGTGTTGTTTCGCGGTGTTGCGATCATTGCGGCGATGCATTCTTACCAGTCCGGATCAGGCAAACGGTAGTTTCACTACCTTGGGTATTGCCTCATGTGCCTTGTCATACTTGTATCCCTATATACGCGACCACTACGAATTTGTTTTGTGTTATATCTATGGAGTACTTCCTGATATCCCACTAGTTTGTGGTGGAGTTTACAGTGCTGTATAGTCTATGTCACTTATATAAAAATGTGTTAAGGGGGATAATGGTAACGCCTTAACACTATTTTGATACTTTATATTACTGATAGGCATTATCTATCTAGCGTATATTACTACATAGTAGATAGTTTAACGGATCCTTAGAGGATGGTTATTCCAATATCCTTTGAATTACGTGTATTTCAGTTGTTATTTCACTTGACTTGGATTTATTAATATAAGAATGTTAATCTTGACTCGAGTGTTTTGTGTTTTGCTTTACGCTCGGGTCAGACTGAGTGCACCAGTATTCGAGACTCACCTTTGGAGTTGGAGCTTCGCTTGAAGATCCAGCTATCTATCATGCTTTTAGATATTCAATTGATTCCAGAGATGTATTCTGATTCTTGTATTTGACTATTGTATTCGAGACTTCTATTGTAACTTATTTAACTCTGTTATATATATAGTAGCTTCATGAACTACTATCTTTTGTTTCCGCTGCATTTATTACTCTGTATCTGTGATCTGTGATTATTTATTTACAATATATGTTCAGTTTTGCCAAATTTAAATTAACAATTTGGTATTTTGAATTATTCAAGCCTGACATGTGCAGATGCGAATGGTCCAAAATAGCGGGTCGTTACAGTTGGTATCAGAGCTTTGGTAGCTCTAGGAAAAACTTAGTATATATAGTAATTGTATTTACAGAACCACTTTCATTCGAGTTTGAATCTCTTCCTTTGACTCGATTTCTTGAATTTTGGAACGTTCCCTACGGTTCTAAAATTCATTCGTGTCCTTCACTATTCGTTTTCCTTCGATTCTGGAGCATCCCATAACTCCACTTCAAATGATCTTTATAAAGGAATTGGCGGTCACGCCAACCTTCATATGAATTGTAAGGGATGAAACTCATTTACAATAGCATCGATTCACTAGAGATTTCTACATCCTCGGTTTAAGATGCTATCTATCTCCTGCCATATCAGAATTCTACCTTTTGCGATCAAATGTCGATTTGTCTCAAAATTCCACATCGATCTAATTCTTGAAGTCACGGTTGACACGGAAGGTTGCCCGCGATTTATAAAAACTTATCCATCCTCCTATTTTATTATTTAATCACCTTATCTTTGTTTCAAACCTATTTTCGAATCAAAATTCTCTTTGATTTGAATCCATCAAAATTTGGATCTCTATCCTTGCTTTGAATCCATTCTTGTATCGTCGAGCGAGGAAGTGTATTTGTACATTAATATTTAAAATGTTATATATATACATTGTGTTATTTGAGTTGTTGATGTTGATTTAGGTTTTCGATCGATTCGTCTGATCAATGCTATCGATAGGATTTTCAAAACACTTGAACAGAACAAAGTAACACAATATTGTTTTCAAATGGATAAATTTGATAAAGTTTGTATGATTGTATTATAAATATAAGTATGAATTTTCGGTAACTAAACTGTTAATAAATTGATTGTTGAAATGATAATATTTGACTATCATTTACTGTTTGTAAGCCATTGACTATTGCAATATAAATAAATGAATTTATAAAACTTGGGTATAATTTGATTAGAATTTGAAGTGAATTTAAATTTGAATTTGAGAATTTAATTTCCGATAATTTCAAACTATGGTTTTTAAGTTCAAAATGTATATTATTTAAAATATTTTCTATTAGAAATGGTTTTCAAAGAATTTTTTATTAAATTAGAGCTCTTCTCTTTTGTCGTTGGAAAATAATTTAGGTGATGACAGCCGCATCATCGACATTCATTTTCGAGTTTCGAAGTGGAGAGACCAATTCGTAGCTTTGCTACAGTTTTGTTATGGAAATTGAATTGATTTAAATTTCTTGAGTATGATTTGATTTATATATACACGTATATTATTTTTAAATTTAATTTGATTTGATATATATAGTATAAACATATTTATCTGTAATTGTTTGAAGTTAATTGGAAATTTCATTCTTAAATATGGGTAAAGGATGATTTCCAATTATAAATGAAACTAAAATTTTGAATTAATATTTAAACCTAAGAGAATTGAATTAGAAATTTACTTGTATAATACTCAATCGCATTCAATATAACTTACCTAAATTGCTCAAAAAGATAACTATGTAATTGGATAGTATACAATGTAAATTGTCTTTATAAATAAATTTTGAGTGCGTATAATAAATGTTATACACTTAAAGTTTAATTATAAAATGGTTAATAGAGATAAATAGAATACTAAGTTAGTTGAATAATAAATGGATTAATAAGAATAAATTGTTGTTTGAAATAAATTTTGTAACAAACAATGATAAACTGAAAATAAACCAAGTTAATGAAATTCCTTGAGTTTAAAATCAATTCCTTGAGTACCAGTATTCGAGACTCACCTTTGGAGTTGGAGCTTCGCTTGGAAATCCAGCTATCTATCCAACTTTCAGATATTCATTTGATTCCAGTGATGTATTCTGTTTCTTATATTTAACTATTGTATTCGAGACTTCTGTTGTAACTTATTTAACTCTGTTATATATAAATAGTAGCTTCATGAACTACTATCTTTTGTTTCCGCTGCATTTATTACCCTGTGTCTGTAATCTGTGATTATTTATTTAATGTATATGTTCGGTTTTGCCAAATTTAAATTAACAATTCGGTATTATGAATTATTCAAGTCCAACATGTGCGGATGTGAATGGTCCAAAATAGCGGGTCGTTACATTCTTTTAATTTTATTTATAACTTAGCATTTAATCTCTTATTTTAATTAAAGGTTCTAAATATAAATTAGTTACATTCAGTTTCACTACAATAATTGAAACTACTAATTAACGGAAACTTAAGAATTAAATACCGGGTTAAATTTCAAATCATTTTAAAATAATATATAGATACATATACTTACAACTTATATCCAATTATATTTAAAACAAATTAAAATTTTATATTTGTTTATCGAAGTAATCTGCAGTAAAACTACTACAGTGGCCTTCCCGCTAAGAAACTCGAAAATGAATGTCGATATGCGTGCACTCATCACCGAAATTATTTTCCAGCGACAGAGAGGGGAGTACAGAACTTATTTCTTTCAAAGTTTCTTTAAAACAATTCTTTCAATTATATTAAAATATTTATTTCAGAAAATACTTCTAAATAATATTATTATATTCCAAATCATTCAAAAGAAATTTTCCAAAAGCCCAGGACTTAGATTCTAAATTTCCAAAATTCGTTTATTTTATTTTAGATCTTATTTCCAACCAATATTTATAAATTTCACAACCTAACAACCAATATATCACAACCAAATATGTATCCTTCATAAAAAAATATTTTATATCTAGAAAATATAATAGGAAAAATATTTCATTCACCTATATTCAAAAATAAATATTGTGTCGGTCTGTCCTCTTAAGTGTTTTGAAATCTCTATTGACGTCATAGCGTCCTATTCACCAACCAGAATTTATAAATACAAAGCGGAACAAATTAACACAATATTAAGACCCTTTTATAACACTAACAAGTACGCTTTCTCATATAGACACACACACACACACAGCGACTCATCCTGGGGTATTACTACCCTATTAATAAAGAGTCGGACCGCACCAAGCTAAGGTTTATCTCTAAACCAAAGCTCTGATACCAGATGTAACGTCCCGTCTTTTTGTACGCTTTAAATCGACGATAAACCACATACGTCATACTTAAACCATACAAAAGGGTGGATTGTTATGGGGTAAATAAGAAAAAGAAGAAAAAGAAAAAGAAAAAAATAGAATCTTGCAGCGGAATGATAAAATATAATAATCAAATATACAGTTCATTAAGCTGTTTTACAAAAAACATTTGATTATACTTATACAATACATATCAGAGTTACACATACCAGAGAATAATTAATAACAATGCAGCGGAGTGCATGATGCGGTGAATAATAAAATAAATAATAGTAATATAATCTTCATCTTTGTCCTCAAGAAATAAAGTCTTCGAAATCCTGAAATGCTCAGGCTAACCAGAGCGAATTAAAAAGACAATACACTCGAGTCAGAACTAAAAGATCTTATGTAAGCTAAATCAACGGAATAAATATGAGTGGAACGGCATCAAAGATGTTTACGGGATTTGACATCTCCTATCCAGTGTTTATCATGAGTGTAGTAACTTAAGAGATGCTTGGGATTCACATCTTCTAAGGATCTGTTAAATTATTCACTATGTAGTAATATTTCGCTATTATAATAATGTCTATAGTAAGGTAAACTTACTTTTAAATAGCTTTAAGGCTTTACATTTTCCACCATAACAAGTAATAGTCCCAGTAGTCCATCCAATATCATAGTCACTCCTGATCGGGAAGCCACCAAAGGATACCACACGGGCTACGGGAGAAAACCAAACTCGTACAAGGCGCGATAGGGTAGGTGACACAGCACAACTAGGCAATACCAGGGTAGATATACCAATTATGCTTCCGGGCCGGTGGTAAGGCATAGCCGCAGCTACCGCCCACCTCGAGCCACACCCCAAATAAAAATCAAAAGTGGCCACCGAATCAATCCAAAAGTCAAAGTATACTATCGAAGTGATGTGTCCGATCAAAGGTGCTACCTTATTAGCCCGTCACCCGCTCCTGTTTTAGCCACCTTATGCCAACTCACGGGAGTCGGGTCTATGTATTTACCTCAAAGGAAATGCCGGCACCATCATACTTCATTCTGGAATCTCCACTGCGTACACGGTTGTTAAAGTGATTTTCTGTAACGACCCGGAATTTTGGACAATATAAATTTAATAATCTGGGTTTAAATTTATATTGAATTAATAATTTTGATTAATAAATTTGATTTGATTTAAATAATCTTCTTTATTTAATTATTTAATTTGTGAAATTATTTTTAATGAGTTAATAAATTGTTTTCTATTTAACTATGTATATGTATTTATATATTTTAAATAGACAAGTTGTTTTAGTTAAATTAGTATAGCATATTTTTAATATGTTTTGAAAATAGAAATGGTGGTTTATTTTTGGATTTGAGCTTTTCAAAAATATTTAATTAAAATAACTATATGATTTTATATATGAGATAAATGTTTTAATTAGTTTAAAATTCATTTTTAATTCAAGTTGTATATTAAAATTATGTTACAAACTCTTTTATAAATTTGTTTTAAGAGTTTCTTTTCAAATAAACTACTTGTATATTGTTATAATGCTTTGCTTTATTCTTTAGAGAATTATTTAGATAACATAATTATGTATAAGATTTAATTAACAATGTTTAATACTTATTTAACTCTAATTAAACATTAATTTAATTCAAAGACAAGTGTTTGTATATTAAAGCTTAAAGTTACAAATGTAAACTTATCATCTATTCAAAATGACATGTGTCCATTTCATTTTCATTTTTCTTTTAATTCACTTAAATCTGAAAATACATTCATAATTTTGTTCTTCATTCATTAGCATTATTTTTTCTCATCCCTTAATCAAGAAAACCAAATTACATGCTCACATCCATATTCAAATTTGCATCCTCCAAAATCCAATTCTGCATTCCACAAAAATTCAAAACTGCATATCTTAAAACTGTAAAACTTTACATTCACACTCCTCATTACAAAACTCAAAATATCACCTGCATGCAACCATTTGAAGTCTGCATTTCAATCTTTGTCATTTAAAGCCTTGCATTTCATTTGCAAGCAAGAAGCTTTGCATTTCTGGGATCTGAAACATGCAAGACATCTGCAGTTTCAAATTGAGGCCCTGTATGTTCTTGCATTTGAGAAACAACATTCAAGTTTTAAAGGGGATTCAGGCTACTGCATTTCTTTGCATCTGGAAATAAAGAGACCTGCATGCATTAAATTTCATAATCTGGGAACAGAGGCCTGCATGCATCATGTAGAACCTGAAAGCATTCAAGCATACATGTTAAATCAATGAAGCTCTGTTCAAATCTTCATCAAAGTAAGATCTGCATTTCAATTTTTAAAGCAAGACAGTGCCTGCATTTCACATTTTCAAAACTCTGGACCCTGCATATTGAGTAGGCTCTGCATTTTGCAAATAGAGGTGAGTAACTAAACTTTTATAAACTGTTTTAATAGGTAAATTGAGCATGCTTAATAAATTATCAATAAATATATATGAGAGTACCTGCATGTATGTGTTTGTGTACAGAATTATGACTGTGCATATGTGATTTTCAGAATTTCAGATTTATGATTCTTGAATATTTCCCTTAACTTGTTTGCTGAATTGAAATGAAATTTTTAAACAAATTTTGTTTACTTTAAAATGGTGTAAATCTAGCAGTATATGAACAACTTATGTTTGTCCTTATCTTAAAAAGAAGAAGGACAGTTTTAAAATTACAGTATTACACATATTTGGCAAACACTGGGATATTGGCATTTGTTTGGGTTGAATTTGCTTCAGAAGATGCTGTAACTATCCAAGATTTGTAGAAAAAAATTATTAAGTGGATTAAAATTCTATTTTGGGTTTTGTATTTGGGAATTGCAGTAAGAACCATAGTTACTGGGTTAAAATGTTTTGGGTGCTATGAACTCAAGGGTTGATCGAGTTCCATGCTATTTTGGGGATTGATGGATGGTGTAGTGATGGAGTTACTACCGGAGTTTGGTCGATGATGATGGCCGTAGTTGTGAAATATCGGTGTTGACAGGTATGAAGTGGTGGTGTTGGTCTGTTTCCAGGTTTGTGATATGTTGGGTTGCAGGGTTTTTGACTCGGGTTAGTCACGGGGGAAGTAGGAAATAACCCGAAGAAGTAGGAAAATGACTCGAAGTCATTTAGAGTAGTTCAGTGTGTATATGTTCAGGGTTTTATTCAACAGAATCTGTTCTGTTCTTAGAAATTTTAAGAATAAAGTTTAAATATGAATCTGGATATTAAAATTAAACTTGAATCTAAAAATGAATTCAAATTATTTGAATTCTTTTGTAATAATTTAAATGCAGAAGATTTAAGTTGGTTAAAAAAAAAATATAAAGAAACAGGAAAACTGTTTACAGTTTTGAAAGTGAAAGTTTTAAATGTAAGCTTAATTTGGACTTAGGCTTTAAGAACCTGAATTTGAATATGAATTCAAATAAGTATGAATTCAAATAGTTTGAATTATGATCTTTTGAAACAATGTAAATTTTTAAAAAGATTTCAAAGTTTAAGTTTTTGAATTAAACAGAACTGTTCTGTTTAATTTAGAAATTTATAAAGTAAAGTTTGAATTTAAATATGGAACTTAGAAATAAAACTGAATCTGAAAATGAATTCAAAGAGTTTGAATTCTTATTTTGAAATTATGTAAATGCAGAATTCAAATTTTGGTTTGAAATTAGAATAAAGAGAAAGGGGAAATTGAAAACCTGTTTCAGGTTTATAAAATTTGAAAATAAAGTGCAATATTACATTTGTGATTTAGAAGTTGAAACTGAATTAAAATTGAATTCAAATAAGTTTGAATTCTGTTTTCTATGAAATAGTTTAAAGTCAGGAATTTTAAAGTTTGTTTTTTTTTAAATAAAACAGAAAAACTGTTTTCTGTTTTATATGTAAAAGGTAAGTTAAATTTTAAGTGAGATTTAAACTGAGTTTTTAAATCTGGATTTAAAATTTAGATTTCAGTTTTTAAATTAAAGATTTAAATTTAAATTGTTTTCAAATGGATTGCATTTGAATTAAAGGTATAAATTATAGAAAGAGTTTAAAGAAGTTAAATCTAAAATAAGCTTGGAAGTTATATTTCAAATTTTGAAATTTAAAGATATTTTTAAATTGATTTGAATTTAATTTGAATTGAAATTTAAATTCTTTTTAAAACTTATTAAGTATATGTTTTTGTAAACATATAAGATTAAGTTGTATTGTTTAAAATCTTATATTAAATAAATTTGGATCTTAAGTTTAAAAGAAATGTTAAATTGAATTTAATGTAAATTTAAAAACATTTTGTTTTTAAATGCATGATTTAATAAGAAATGATTATCTAAAGATAAATAAAAATTAATGATTGGATTCATTAATTATTAAGGAAATTAGGATGAATATTAATTATTTAATTAATTAAATAATGTGAATGTTTAATTAAATAATTAATGATTTTTAATTTGATTTGAGATTAATTAATTTAGTTTAATTAATCTATAATTAAGGATGGTTAACTAAATTTTAATTTATGATTAAGATTTATTTAATCAAGTGATTAATGATAATTAAAGTTTTTAATTAACACTTAGTTAATTAATAATTAGAGATTAATTAAATAGTAATTAAATATTAATTACTTAATAACTAATGATGATTAATTTAAGTAATCCTTAATTAAGTAATTAAGAAATGATTAATGAAGTCATTAACAGTTAATTAATGTGATTAATTTTTGATAATTAATTAGATTAATTAATCAATAATCAATTATTTAGGTTTAATTACTTAATGAAAGTAATTAGTGAATTAATTACTTAATGTAATTAATTAAGGTTAATGTGATTTGTTTAGATTAATTAATTAAGTTTAATTAATTTAAACATTTGTTGAATGGTTTGATAATTACTTTATGTAATTTATAAATTTGTAATTACTTAAGGAAGTAATTAATTAATAATTACAGGATGTAATTAAAGATATTTGATATAGAAGTAATTTGGATTTAAATTACTTTGAAATTAATCAAGGGGATTAATTTAGATAATTAATTAAGATTAATTAATTATT
This sequence comes from Allium cepa, assembly GCA_030765085.1. Lineage (NCBI taxonomy): Eukaryota > Viridiplantae > Streptophyta > Magnoliopsida > Asparagales > Amaryllidaceae > Allium > Allium cepa. The sequence goes on from CM060945.1 coordinate 724,136,656, forward strand.
GAGTTGAGTAATTATTGTAGTTAATTACAGAATGATTATTAATCAAGGGTGATTAATATATATGTAGGGTTTAATATAATTAACTTGTGTGATTAATATTAAATGCTAATTACTTATTGTAATTAGAGATAGTTAATCAGTAATGATTAACTGAAAAGAATAATGAATGATGATTTATAAATTGATTTGAAATCAATTGATGGTTAAGATAAGCAGGATTTTCGATGAAGTGATTAATTTAATTCATTTTAAATTAATTAGAGATTGAGTAATTAATTTAATTCATTTTAAATTAATTATAGAAGGTGTGATCATTAGATCATTTGCTTATGTTTGATGATTGATATTGATTATCTGGTTTGGTTTGTAATCTCAGTTATGAGACGAATGGTGTATGTGATATGGATGCATTGGTTGCTCTTGGATGATAATATAGATTATCTGTTTATGATATGATTATCTGTTGATAATGATAATATTGATTATCTGTTGTGTTGTGAATTATCTATCTGTATATATTTAGATAATGAATTGAAATGTTTTAAACTTAAAACAACTTGGACCCTAAAAGACACGCTTTGGTTTTCGATGAGACCGGGATCGGGTTTCCATATTTGGACATCCGAAAACCACATCGATTCCAAATAACGTTAGGTCGTTAATCCAAGTGGAGCGAGTGAAGACTCGAGGTGTAAGGGCTATACGTCAGTATAACTCTGTGGGTGATTCCGTAATGAGTTTGACGGAATAGGTCTTATAGATTCGAGATGGTGAATCAGAGTGCAAGGGTTATTGTCGTTAACTCTGAGGGTGATTCCAATACGAGTGTAACGAGATAATGCCTTCGGTTTCGTTCGAACCCGGAACGAACTTGTATGGATTGAATGCTTTCAGAACATCGTCAGGTGGACGATGAGCATTCTAAGTGTTATGTCCTATAAAGGTAATCGTAACCTCAAGCCTCATCAACCGGGAATGGCTAAAACAGGGGAGGTGCAGCAAAGCTTCGTGGGTAGCCCCCACTTGAGAGTAAGATTTACCCCTGTCTAGAGGTCCCTTTATATTTCGGCTGTGTGGGACGGTTGATCATGACAACCGTCGGGGTTGTCTTATTTGGAACTGTTCAGTAAGGAACGGGTCCGGCTTTGTATTGCAGGGGAGTTAGGGTGGCTCCTCGGTACGGTGATCTAGGCCACGTACTGTGACGGGCGGTACCCCAGTAGCCCTGCCATTGATGGAATCCAAAATCCAATAAGTGCCGTACGTATTAGTTGTGCCCAACTATGTTGGAATGTGAGATGTAAGCATTTCAGCTATTTCTGTATTTTATTTGAAAACCCTAGACACTATTATAATATCACCGGATTTCCTATCAAATGTTTTGGTTAGCGTAAGGTAAAAACTTTTCCATGTTTATGTGTGGGAAGTCTTACGTGATACCTTTTCTTTTCAAAGGTTTTTTAAAGTTAAGCAACTTTAACCTGTTACTCACACCAGACCCATGTCTGACCCGGAGTTATTTCTGTTTTTCTTTAACTCTTGGGTACTCAAATTTTTATGAGTAGTCAAGAGAATTCAGGTTAGGATTCAGGATTAGCTTTGACGAATTGTGGAGGAGCATATGGAGCAGGAGGCTTCTGCGTATAGTTATATAGTTCCGCTGTGTTTGGTCTCTGAGTGTTCTGTTTGTATTGAGTTGTAATAACTAGACAGGTGTTTATAACTGTCTAGTATGTGTTGTATATGTCTGTGTACTCTGATAATTGATGTATACTATGTAATACTTTGTTATTAATATAATTTATTCGTTTCCGCTGTTGAGATTCTTGTGTTGTTTCTTTCTTCTCTTCTTTCTTTTCTTCTTCTATCCCTTTCTTTCTTAATTCATGACGCGATTTTCTGGGAGTGAAAGTCGGGTCGTGACATTTTCGGAGTTGGCAGAGAGTATGACAACTTCCGATCCCGGTCTCTTCAACAACCAAACAATATTATAACACCGCGGTCATTTCAAAATAATTATAAACCAAAATATACTGTCCATTTCAAAACCATATAAATAAAATATCATTTCCCTTTCAAAAAACAAATAAATATAATATCATTTTTATAAAACCCAAATCAATATAATATCATTCTTATTTGGAATATATCCTTTCCAAAATCATAACACTTTCAAAATGTAATACATTGAAATTTATAACTTTGAAACATAACTTCCACCCCTTACATGGTTTAAATATTAAAATAGTTTATAAGCTTCTTAAATTTCACAAATCAATTCCAAAACAAACCGAATTTTTAAAATTTAAATTTAACGAAATCTCCAAATCATACATTTCAATTCGATTCGGTTTTCAAATAGACCATTCCAAATTATATCGATTTCAAAATAGATTTGGTCCACAAAATAAACCATTTCAAATTCGTTATATTTAAAAGCTTAAATATTCAATGTTTCAAAAATAAATTTTATAATTCATACACACACACACACACACACACACCAAATTTTGCATTACTACTATTTAGTTTTGAATACTTGCTTGATTAATCCAATATCCGTTAAATAAACTTCAAATTTCAATAAATGAATATTCCTCAATTTATTTAGCCTTGATATATTCACATAAATCCCCTTAAACCTGAATTAAGTAATAAAACCATATTCTTTTAAAATCTCAATTCAATAAGTTCCAAACGGATTCTTATAAATATAACTCTTAATTAAATAAAATCTCAAATCAATTTCAAAACTATCTTCTCAACCTTGGTTTATAAAAATCAATATAAACTCTATGTTAAAATATAATTTAATACTTATCCATATTATATTTTAATATAATCAAACTTTATTATTAAACTTATTTTATACTTTAAAAAAAATTATTCAGAGCGTAAAACCAAGAATTTAACTATATATAAAATAACATTTATAAAATATCCAAATCAATATCTCATAAAATCATATATTTCTTTACAAAGCCATAAAATCATTTCTACCCTATGGTCAAGTAATACGGATATTTATCATTTGAATCCGTAATTTAAAATAAAAATACGGTTATATATCATTTCAAACCACAATCCTGAATGAAATAAAAATGCATAACAACTAGCAGTTTATAACAATGTAAAATACAACATCCATTCATCCTATATTAATCATCAACCATTTATCAAAATCATCATCCAATTCAAACAATAACATCAATATATAACATATAATAGACAACAGGTATTTACTGGCAGTTATATTCAATAATAAATTAAACAACTATTTAATTGGCAGTTTATAGGCAATAATAAATTAAACAAAAATTTAATTCAAATAAATTTAATTTAACTGAGATAATGGTTAAAAATATGCCAAACAGTCATGGATAAATTTCTAATCGCATCAGAAATTAATTTAACACACATAAGAAATTTTAGAAGTTGGGAGTGGTTTAATACACTCACCTTTTGAATTTAAATTGAATTTAAATCCAATTTAAACCCAAAATTAAAACAGTCTCCAAATTCATCCAAACCCACGCCAAAATGTCTGGAATTCCAATACGAACCAAGTTCGTGAAACGGACCTCGTATGTTGAAATTATTAAAGTTATAACGATCGAAATCTAAATTAAAATAAATAAAAGAGAAACACACGTCACCTACATCCACAACAGCACGCATATGTCACTGCCTCTATTCGACTTTGCCCAGGCTCGTAACCATGTTCGCACGTACCTAAATCAGGCCGTCACCACACGATCGTCGCGCCATCGCACCTGCCTGAGGCGCCGCCGCCATTTGCGTGCCTCCCCACGACCGACGCTTGCTCCCAAGCACCTCTTCGAAGATAAAATTGAACAGCCGCCACCGGCAACCCAAGCCCTAATTGAATTATTGAGGCTAATCTAGCTGTTGATTTGACCAGCAAACCACTCCGATGAACTCCTCCTTCGACTCTCCACACGACAGTACCCTCCAATCGTCGATCTATCGATGATTATCACGACGACATTGGACGGCTGAGACTAATCCATCGGATTCAAGATAAACAGTGCATCGAATTGGAAAATGAATTGCAGATCCGAGATACGCTCATCGAAAGCTTCGAATCCATATAAAATTTGCTATGGTTTGAGGAGATTGAAATTTCAATTTGATTTTTGAATTGCAATTGGATTTGGAATTTTCTGCCATTGAGATAAGGAGACGGGAGGATTTGTATGTACAGATAAATGACAATGAGGAACAATTAGGGTTTATAATGAGGAAATTATAGGCAGAGCTGAAACAGAAAGAACGGACCAGATAAATTGAACGATATATGGCTAACAATTTATATTACTTCAATTAATCGTAATTCCATTTCAATTGTTTATACTTAGCTTTAATTTCCATGGTTGCATTTCATTTTAGAATTTATTTAATTATTAAAATACAAAATTTTTGTTTTGTCTTAAATTTACACCAAAACCTTAATAAAGCAACTAATTTAAATCATCGAAAATCACGGGTCGTTACACTCTCCCACACTCAAAACTTTTCGTCCTCGAAAAGGAAAAAGAAGGGAAAAGAAGAATTAAGAAACAATATATTTTACTTAAAATATTAAATTTATAAACAAATACATTTACAAAATTAATTAATTTAGATAAAATATACCATATTATAACCATTAAATCTTGTTATACTCAAATTAATAATGTTTGGAAAACATTTTCAAAATATTTTCTAAGTCCAAAATTTACGGAAAATTTTAGTAGAGTCTCCTTTGTACGGAGAGGCTCGGGAGACGGTAAAATATCAAATATAACAATATATAACATATATTTCCCAAATAATATATCCTAACACGGGGAAAAAATAATAATAACGCTATAAAACTATAATCTGAGAACGTACCTATTTGTTGGGCAAACAAGGTTAAATTATGAAAACAAAAGCAGTAGCAATTGCTTCCATAACATGTATTTCACTTGTATAATCCAGAAGAGCTGATAATTATATAAAATGAAATATTAATTATTTCAACCACTAGAAAACAAATCAATATAAACAACAATCATTCGCGACCAACAGATGCACATCATATACAAATCAACCATTTAAGCGAAACAAAACAAATAGTTGTTCGGGTCCAAAAACTTTAAATTGTACAGAATGAAAATAAACTATTAAGTGCATCATTTACTCAACAGTCTTAGATGAAACTAAATTGATTATTCATGCATCCAAACAATTTTAAAGTATCCTTGCCCAAACAACCATAATCCAAACAAACAACAATTTCAAACAACATATCACGTTCATTCTTATTAATTCCATTCATACATTTGTTGTTTGATTTCCCTTTTCATTCACATGATGATTTATCTTTAAATTCACATTTATTTCTTGAAAAAATTTCATTTATTATTTACAACTATTCATAGTATTCATATTTAATTCAATTTCTTAGCATATCAATTTATTTACGTAAGTTTATAACCATTTATTTATAATACTTTCATTCCTATTCTATTTTATCACAGGAACCTTTCATTTATAACTTAAGTTTACAACAATTTCAACATCAAATTCTTATTTATAAAAAAAATTCATGGAATACTTTCATTACATAAGTTTACTTGTACAATTTTCCCTTACAAAATCTTTGACATTTTAACTTTTAATATTTGGTACATATGCCTTTAGGAATGTAATTGATAGTTATACAAGTTTTTCTTATTTCTTTTTAACTAAGTTAATGTTCAATAATCATATCCTTTGTTTTTAGGTTACATATTTCAACTTTCTTTTAATTTTATTTATAACTTAGCATTAAATCTCTTATTTTAACTAAAGGTTCTAATTATAAATTAGTTACATTAATTTCACTACAATAATTGAAACTACTAATTAACGGAAACTTAAGAATTAAATACCGGGTTAAATTTCAAATCATTTTAAAATAATAGATAGATATATATACTTACAATTTATATCCACTTATATTTAAAAAAAATTAAAATTTTATATTTGTTTATCAAAATAAATCTACAGTAAAACTACTAAAGTGGCCTTCCCACTAAGAAACTCGAAAATGAATGTCGATGATGCGTGCACTCATCAACGAAATTATTTTCCAATGACAGAGAGAGAAGTGCATAACTTATTTCTTTCAAAGTTTCTTTAAAACAATTCTTTCAAATTATGTTGAAATACTTATTTTGAAAATACTTCTAAATAATATTATTATATTCCAAATCATTCAAAAGAATTTTTTCAAAACCCTGGTACTTAGATTCTAAGTTTCCAAAATTTGTTTATTTTAGTTTAGATCTTATTTCCAACAATTATTTTTAAATTTCACAACCTAACAACCAATATATCATAACCAAATATATATCCTTTATAAAAATATTTCATACATAGAAAATATAATAGGCAAAATTATTTCATTCACCTATATTCAAAAACAAATATTGTGTCGGTCTGTCCTATTAAGTGTTTAGAAATCCCTATTGACCTAATAGAGTCCTATGCACCAACCAAAATTTATAAATACAAATCGGAACAGATTAACACAATATTAAAACCTTTTTATAACACTAACAAGTACGCTCTCTCATATACATGTATATATATACACACACACTCAACGACTCATCATAGGGTATTACTACCCTATTAATAAAGAGTCAGACCCCACAAAGCTAAGGTTTATCTCTAAACCAAAGCTCCGATACCAGATGTAACGTCCCGCCTTTTTTTTTTTGCTTTAAATGGATGATAAACAACACATGTCAGACTCAAACCATACGGAAGGGCGGATTGTTATGGGATAAATAAGAAAAAGCAGAAAAAGAAAAGGAACAAAACAGAATCTTGTAGCGGAATGGTAATATAACGACTCTGACTCGACCTTTGAAAATCGGCACCGAATACGACACTCGTATTCAAATGCCGCAGATCCAAACGTCGAACCTGGTTCGCCAGAGCTTATAACACATTAAGAACAACACAACGGCAGAAAAATGAAATAATACATCCCATATACAACATTTGATACAATAATCAGATACAACTGAATAAAAAGGATGATACAACACTATCACAAATACAAGAAATAGAAGTGGAATATAATGTCTTCAATGCCAAACTCCAAGAACTCCACTGTAACGTCCTGCCTTTTTGCACGCTTTAAATCGACACACGTATCAATTCAAAACATACGGAAGGGCTGATTGTTATGGGGCAAATAAGAAAAACAGAGAAGAAAAAAAAACAGAATCTCACAGTGGAAGGATAAAATATAATAATCAATATACAGTTCATAAAACTGTTTACAAAACATTTGATTCTTCTTTATACAATAAATATCAGAGTTCACATACCAATATATATCAATGCAGCGGAATACAGTGTGTAGTGGAACCATATAATATATAATAAGAATAATGAAATCTTCGTCTTCGTCCTCCAGAAATAAAGTCTTCGATCCTGAAACGCTCGGACTGACCCAAGCGAATTGAAAAGACAAAACACTCGAGTCAGAACTAAAAGACCTTATGTATGTTAAATCAACAGAAATAAATATGAGTGTAGTAACTCAAGGGATGCTCGGGATTTACATCTTCTAAGGATCCGTTAAACTATTTACTATATAATAATATTTCGCTATTATAATAGTGTCTAATTTTAAAATAAACTTACTTTTAAATAGCGTTAAGGAGTGACCCAATATTCCCCTTAACACAGTAATAGTCCCAGTAGTCCATCTAGTATCAGCGCATCTCCAGATCGGGAGACTACTCCAAATACTCCACGGGCTACGGGAGAAAACCAAACTCATATAAGGCACGCTATGGTAGGTGACACGGCACAACTAGGCAACGGAAGGGTAGATATACCAATTACGCTTCCGGGTCGGTGGTAACGCGTAGTTGCTACTACCGCCCACTCGAAAAGCACCCCCAAATCAAAGAAATCAATAGTGGCCATCGAATCAATCCAAAGGTCAAAGTATAATATCGAAGGGATGCGTCCGATCAAAGGTGCTACCTCAATTAACCCGTCAATCACTCCTGTTTTATGCACCTTATGCCAACTCACGGGAGTTGGGTCCACGTATTTACCTCAAAGGAAACGCCGCCAACATCCTACTTCATTCTGGAATCTCCACCGCGTACACGGTAGTTAAAGTGGTTTTCGGAGTTGGCAGAGAGTATGACAACTTCCGATCCCGGTCTCTTCAGCAACCAATCGTTATTATAACACCGCGATCCTTTCAAAATAGTTTATACTTTAAAACCATAATATAATATCCATTTCAAAACTATATAAATATGATATCATTTTCGTTTAAAACCCAAATCACATTTGATATCATTTAGACCCAAATCAATATAATATCATTTTAATTTCAAATATACCCTTTCCGAAAATCATAGTGCTTTCAAAGTATAACACTTAAAATCAAAACTCTTGAATATAATACTTCCAAATTGTAACGACCCAGAATTTTTATTAATTAATATTTGAATATTTAATTAATTTTAAATGTTAATAAGTGAATTTATAAGTCGAATAAATTTTATTTCGAATAATTGGATTTAATTGGATAATTAAATCGATAATTTAATATGTGAAAATACAGAAATAATTGAAAATTGGATTAAATATGATTGAAAATGATTTGTAAAATTTTATTTTATCATATTGAAGTTAGAATGATATTTTAGAACTTTTAAAATCGTATTAAGAGTTTATCTGTGAAAATTGAATATTTTAATATTTAATCGACTAGTGAAATTAGTCAATTTTTGAACAGTCTCAGAATTGGACGAAACTAGTTCCATTGGATCCATAATAGTTAGTTATTATCGGATTTCAATTTTCGTAGTAATTGGAGTTATCGTTTGATCGTGGTAGCTCAAAACGCATCGAATTATTTTTAATATTAATTTAGCGAGTTAAAATAGCCATTTTTCAAAAAGTCTCGGATTTTGACGAAACCAGTTTCATCGGATCCGTAATGTGATATTATTGTATGGTTTAAAATTTTGTGTCAATCGGATTTACCGTTTGTCCGGTGCAAGCTAAAACGCCTAGAAAATCGTTTAAATCGGTTTAATTCAAATTGAACTTTTATTACCATAACTCGCGCAGATGACCAAATCAGCTCCCGAAACACGTTCCATTGTGTTCGAAACGTGGGGTAAACCTTAGAAACGCCAACCGGCACGCTTCGTTTGGAGTTCGGAAAATCCGGGATGAATAGTGTCGCGCAAATTTTCTATAAAAGCCCCTAACTCTTCATTATTTTCATAAAAATTAAACCTAGGGTTTCATGAAGCTTCAGCCGCCTCCAATATTCTGATGGCTGAAAATATTCGAATTTCTTTCCTCAATCCTTCTCAATCCACTAACAATTAGAAGAAATGATCAATACAAACTTGTAGACAACATCGAGAACTACAACTTCAACGGTTAAGATCGCATTTGGAGCTACGGATCTTCACCATTCAAGCCGCATTCATGTGCGTTTGGGCACAAATTTTGTGGCCATAGAGATGGCCGAGCTCCACCTTGTCGCAGCCGAAAGTAGCTCGTGTTATGGGCTTTCGAATGGAGGTAGTTGATCGTGCTATAGTTCGTCGAGGAGGCCGAATTTTCAAACCCTAATTTATGCTATGGGTTTCTTCATGTTTCGGCTATTACTGGAGATGATACGTGAGGGAGATGGAGGAAGGAGCGCACGGCCTGATGGACTTGGAGTTGGAATCAACGGTGATGATTAAGCTTAGGTTTAAAACTAGAAAATATATGTTGTAATTATTATATAAAAAATTCGTGTAACTTTGAAATTGCATATCTTTTTCATACGAGGTCGAAAACGCGCGAAACCAGTTGCGTTGGAATCATACGGATGAGCACTACGCTATGAAATTGGATTGGAGTCGTTTGGAGTTAGTGAGAATTTCGGATAAAATTAAACGTCCGTTTAATTTTATTCGAAATAAATCGCTAAAACGAAATTAAATCAAGGTGAGAACTTCTCACTCAATCGAATCAGTTTCGATTTTAATTTTAAATAGTTAGATTTAAAATATTTGAATGCATGTTTGAATGATGATAGTTATCTATTGATTGTTAAAATAGACATTATGCGCCGTTAGTAAGCGGATGTTATTTATTAAAAACATATACCGCGAATATTTCATAAACAGTGAAATTGGTATTATATATAATAGCAATATATATATATAGGCATATGTATATATTGCAGTTGTTGATTTTCCCGCATTGTATAGCGGATGAGACATTATTGCACCGTCTGTTAAGCGGATAATATTTTAAATCCCATATACCACGATAATTCCGTACTGGAGCGGAATTGGTATTGTGCTAATGTTTGTGGATGCAGGAAAACAGGTTGGAGGGATCCAACTGGATTCCTCTACAGTATTTATTTGATTATGGATATTTTGATATTCGTTGATTATCATATACGATATATGATGTCGTTGTTGTCGTGATTGACTATTTGGTGTGTAGCATCATTGGACCAAATTTGGAATTTTAAAACGATTTTAAAGTGATTTTTGAAAGTACACGTTTATTAAATATTTTGGAATTGATTCATATTAAATAAATAAACGTATAAATTTTAATGTTATAAAATAGTGTAAATCGGGATTTCTGAATTTATTATAAAAAGCTTAAAATTAGGATTTATGAAATTTGATTATTTTATAAATCAAAATGGTGAAGTTATAAAGGAGATTAAAGATGTTTTAAAATAATAGTATAAATTGATTTATATAAGAAATTTATAAATTGATATTTATAAATTAAAATGTTTGAATTATAAAACGAGTTTTATAAGTGTTAGAATGAATTGTGAATGAACTTCAAAAATGAATGAAATTTATAGGATTATAAACGGTGAAGTTATAAATGGAATTTTATAAGCAGTAGTTTTATAAAATTTGTAAAGGTTATTAAAGAAAGGATTTTTGATAAATAAATGAATCTTATAAGTTATAAGATTTATAAATTGGGAAGTTTAAAAGAACGATTTTCGTAAACGAATAAATTATAAGTGTTTAACTTATAATATGAGTTTTTAGTATATCATTGAGATATGAATTGAGATAGGTTAATAAAGGAGATTTATAAAAGGAAGTTGTTATAAAATAAATAGAAATGGAATTTATAAACGTTGTTTTATAAATTCGCAAACGACTTATTTTGATAAGTTAATTTTTATAACTTATTTATGGAGTTATATTCACGTTTTATACAGTGAATAATCCTTTAAAATAAAATGAATAGAAAGGATGAAATTGGTTAACAAGGTATATTCACGTTTTTGAATAGTGAATAATATGTTAAAGAAAATGTTTAGGATGTGATATTTTAAACAGAATTAAAACGATCTAACGATACTTTTAAATTGTGTTAAGCTTCGAAACCATAGATTTCAACATTCATTGTTGAAATAGACGTATTCGAGAAATAAAAGGAAATGGTGGACTATAACACTGTTGTTATAGTAAATGATTTCCGAAAGGAAATGTTTTGTATAGTATTGGGATTTATATATCTATTTTAATTTCGAATCCCTATACTAGTGATTATGGGTTGTCGTAACGATGTTTTACGCAACGTTCGTTTTGGCCCAAATAAATATGTTTAAGAGAATGATTTCCTTAAAGAATGAAATATATACTTAATCTCGATTTAAGTATATTGAATATTTTCCAAGTGTTGAAAATAAATGGATTTGAGAATTACTTAATAAATAAGTATGGAAATGTTTTCCAATATAAAGTGAATATTTTGAGAATTTATCTTTTTGAAGATAAATTGAAAATGAATATTTGAAACCTATTGAAAATCGTATATCAGTAGATATTGTGAAATATAAATTCACTATGGAATTTATAAAAGAAAGTGGAATTCGTTTAAAATAAATATTGATTTATTTTTGAGGTGTTGAAGTTATATATCTTGTAAATATATTTTTGGGAAATAAATAATTTGGAAAATTATTTGGAATCTGGTGATGTGTGCATATCCATTGATAGTTCAATAACCGATTATCAATATTTACCTTTGAAAGGTATTTGTTGTGATTTGTTGAATTGGAATGCCACACTTATTTTTAAATAATTGCGCTCCTTATTCGGATTACCCATTCCGAATAGTGATACGACGTAAATGATAGCATTGAAGATCGGTGTTGAAGACCGGGTATTTGCGAGAGCGATAGGATGACCTGTCGATTGACTCTGCACCGAGTAGCTACGGTATAGAGTTCTCCATATGTGATGGGGAATCCGATCAGGATTGTGGATATCCAGATTGCAAGGACTTCTTTGTAAGTGCCTTCGGTTCTGTTCGAGCCCGGAACAGACTTGTATGGATTGTATGTCTGACATTACAAATTGAGATATAAAGCAGATTTCTTTCAAATATATTTCTGTTGGTGGCGGAGAATTTATTCTTTTAGCTTAACACCCTTCTTTGAGACGTACGAGCTCAGAGGTTATGTAGTTGATGGTTATCAGCGATATATTCCCAATTTGGTAATGTGACATGCTGAGTGTTGCTATGAAATGATCATTGTGCTGATCATTTTTGATAGGATCATTTGTTTGATCGTCTATCTTGGTGATCATTTCTATGATCATTTGTTGACCCAAAGCATGGCTTTTGTATAAAGTATGTTTTTGTCGACGAAACTTCGTCGAGCCTCACACCCCGGAATGGTCAAAACAGGAAAGATGCGGCAAGGTTATGAGGGGTAGCTCCCTTTAGGGTATGTGCATTTCCTTCTGGAAAAGGGTGGTATCATGGTATGGAGCCCAGATACTTACTCATGTTGAAACACTTTATTTGTGATTGTGTGATGTTGATGACGAGCGCTCGGTTAAAGGTCCCAAAGGACGGGGGGATGGCATACTCGTGTCAGTAGTTACCCAGTTAGGGGTAACCCGGCCTTGTGTTGGCAGAGATCCGGTTTGGTTCTCGGGGACGTCCTTCCAGAGGCGTTCTCATGTGGCAATGGGAAGTTCCTTGGCCTGACCATTCGTTGGAAATCCAATTCCCAATACGAAACCCTGTACGGTTTTAGTTGTAGAACCTGCCATTTACTTATGGTGGTCACCACTGTTTAGATGGTAGCCATAGTAGGCATAGTTCGAAATGTCTATGTTGGCTAAGATTTATATTCTACTTTCGAAATATTTTTCCTACACTATGCACTAGTAATAATATCAAATGTTCTTTTAAATGCGTATCAAGCATCTTTGACTATCATAAGGAGAAATCTCCTCCGATTCTACGTTTGCATTGTGTGTGTGTGCGGGAGGCTTTATGGTAGTCCCATTTTTAAAAGCATTGCGAATTGACTTTAAAAAAAATATTCTTCTATTTTGATTTTAAAGATAAATAAACTGTTTTGAGTTCTCACACCAGTCACATGACTGACTCGGAGTTTATTGTTTTCCTTCCTAAACTCTGGGTGCCCACCAATTTCCACACGGCCAGTCAAGAGTTAAGGTTTATCAGGATATTCAGGAGTTGCAGGAGGCAAGCTGGATGGCATGGCGTATTATTAGTATATAGTATTTCTTTTCCACTGTTTGTTTGTTGTTGTTGTACACTCTGATGATATGATGTAATGAAATGTAATGTAATGTAATAACTGATATAGTTCTTTGTTTAAAGATTATTCATTTATCTATTATATGTTGTTCCGCTGCGATTGTGAGATTCTGATATTGTTCTGTTGTTTTCTTTCTATTCCGTTCTATTTTCTATTTTCTTTTATTTTAGATTATTCAAACAACTAAACAATCAACTTATATACACTTTAATAATTCTGAAAAATTATTCCTTCATATATAAAATATAATCAAGGTAAAATTATTTCATTTAACCATTTTAAAACAATATTGTGTCGAATTGTTCTATTCAAATGTTTATAAACACCTTCGGCATAGTTGTCGAGACCGTGCTGACGAAGGTTCATATGCCACTCAATAAACCAATCATCACAATATAAAACAATTTCATATTTACTAACAAATACGCTCTCATAGCTATTATTACACTCAACTCATTCTAGAGTACTAATGACTCTATCTCTAATGAGTAATACCCAATAAAACCATGGTTGTCGCTTAACCATATGCCCTGATACCACCTGTGAGGACCCGCAAATCCGTACTCCTTGAATATACACTAATCTCCATAGATTAATTCAAGATGAACAGAAATACGAATTCTCAATGTTTATGAAAAAGAAAACGACAGAAGAAGAGAGAAAAAGATAGAAAAGATAGAGAAAAGAAAATAGAAAATAGAACGGAACAGAAAGAAAACAACAGAACAATATCAGAATCTCACAATCGCAGCGGAACAACATATAATAGATAAATGAATAATCTTTAAACAAAGAACTATATCAGTTATTACATTACATTACATTTCATTACATCATATCATCAGAGTGTACAACAACAATAAACAAACAGTGGAAAAGAAATACTATATACTAATAATACGCCATGCCATCCAGCTTGCCTCCTGCAACTCCTGAATATCCTGATAAACCTTAACTCTTGTCTGCCAGTGTGGAAATTGGTGGGCACCCAGAGTTTAGGAAGGAAAACAATAAACTCCGAGTCAGTCATGTGACTGGTATGAGAACTCAAAACAGTTTATTTATCTTTAAAATCAAAATAGAGGAATATTTTTTTTAAAGTCAATTCGCAATGCTTTTAAAAATGGGACTACCATAAGGCCTCCTGCACACACACACAATGCAAACGCAGAATCGGAGGAGATTTCTCCTTATGATAGTCAAAGATGCTTGATATGCATTTAAAAGAACATTTGATATTATTACTAGTGCATAGTGTAGGAAAAATATTTCGAAAGTAGAATATAAATCTTATCCAACATAGACATTTCGAACTATGCCTACTATAGCTACCATCTAAACAGTGGTGACCACCATAAGTAAATGGCAGGTTCTACAACTAAAACCGTACAGGGTTTCGTATTGGGAATTGGATTTCCAACGAATGGTCAAGCCAAGGAACTTTCCATTGCCACATGAGAACGCCTCTGGAAGGACGTCCCCGAGAACCAAACCCGATCTCTGCCAACACAAGGCCGGGTTACCCCTAACTGGGTAACTACTGACACGAGTATGCCATCCCCCGGTCCTTTGGGACCTTTAACCGAGCGCTCGTCATCAACATCACACAATCATAAATAAAGTGTTTCAACATGAGTAAGTATCTGGGCTCCATACCATGATACCACCCTTTTCCAGAAGGAAATGCACATACCCTAGAGGGAGCTACCCTCATAACCTTGCCGCATCTTTCCTGTTTTGACCATTCCGGGGTGTGAGGCTCGATGAAGTCCCGTCCACAAAAACATACTTTATAAAAAAGCCATGCTTTGGGTCAACAAATGATCATAGAAATGATCACCAAGATAGACGATCAAACAAATGATCCTATCACAAATGATCAGCACAACGATCATTTCACAGCAACACTCAGCATGTCACATTACCAAATTGAGAATATATCGCTTATAACCATCAACTACATAACCTCTGAGCTCGTACATCTCAGAGAAGGGTGTTAAGCTAAAAGAATAAATTCTCTGCCACCAACAGAAATATATTTGAAAGAAATCTGCTTTATATCTCAATTTGTAATGTCAGACATACAATCCATACAAGTCTGTTCCGGGCTCGAACAGAACCGAAGGCACTTACAAAGAAGTCCTTGCAATCCGGATATCCACAATCCTGATCGGATTCCCCATCACATATGGAGAACTCTATACCGTAGCTACTCGGTGCATAGTCAATCGACAGGTCATCCTATCGCTCTCGCAAATACCCGGTCTTCAACACCGATCTTCAATGCTATCATTTACGTCGTATCACTATTCGGAATGGGTAATCCGAATAACGAGCGCAATAATATAAAAATAATTGTGGAATTTCAATTCAACAAATAACAACAAATACCTTTCAAAGGTAAATATTGATAGTCGGTTATTGAACTATCAATGGATATGCACACATCACCAGATTCCAAATAATTTTCCAAATTATTTATTTCCCAAAAATATCTTTACAAGATATATAACTTCAACACCTCAAAAATAAATCAATATTTATTTTTAAACGAATTCCACTTTCTTTTATAAATTCCATAGTGAATTTATATTTCATAATATCTAATGATATACGATTTTCAATAGGTTTCAAATATTCATTTTCAATTTATCTTCAAAAAGATAAATTCTCAAAATATTCACTTTATATTGGAAAACATTTCCATACTTATTTATTAAGTAATTCTCAAATCCATTTATTTTCAACACTTGGAAAATATTCAATATACTTAAATCGAGATTAAGTATATATTTCATTCTTTAAGGAAATCATTCTCTTAAACATATTTATTTGGGCCAAAACGAACGTTGCGTAAAACATCGTTACGACAACCCAAAATCACTAGTATAGGGATTCGAAATTAAAATAGATATATAAATCCCAATACTATACAAAAAAATTCCTTTCGGAAATCATTTACTATAACAACAGTGTTATAGTCCACCATTTCCTTTTATTTCTCGAAAACGTCTATTTCAACAATGAATGTTGAAATCTATGGTTTCGAATCTTAACACAATTTAAAAACATCGTTAGATCGTTTTAATTCTGTTTAAAATATCACATCCTAAACATTTTCTTTAACATATTATTCACTATTCAAAAACGTGAATATACCTTGTTAACCAATATCATCCTTTCTATTCATTTTATTTTAAAGGATTATTCACTGTATAAAACGTGAATATAACTCCATAAATAAGTTATAAAAATTAACTTATCAAAATAAGTCGTTTGCGAATTTATAAAACAACGTTTATAAATTCCATTTCTATTTATTTTATAACAACTTCCTTTTATAAATCTCCTTTATTAACCTATCTCAATTCATATCTCAATGATATACTAAAAATTCATATTATAAGTTAAACACTTATAATTTATTCGTTTACGAAAATCATTCTTTTAAACTTCCCAATTTATAAATCTTATGAATATGAGTTGTAAATAAAGAATGAAATTTAAAGTTAAATGAAATTTACTTTAGAATTTGGAAGCTGAATTGATTTATAAGTGGGAATTTAAGTTAAGTAAAACCAAGTGATGTTTATTAAATGGAAGTATAACTTAAGTTATGTTGAATGAAGTTGATTTTGGTATCAAAGTAAATTAATAAAGTTAAGTGATAGATATGAACTTGAGTTATATAAATGAAATTCAACTTGAAATGATTAACTAATTGAATGTAAATCAATTGAATGTAGATTAAGTTGATATGGAATAATGAATGTAAGTGTTAATTCATTAAAATCTAATGTTATTGGAAGTTGAATAATTGAATGAATATAAGCAAAGGAATTTGGTTGTAATTAATATACATTGGTTGTTATATGGTTGTTAGTTGATTGTATATAATTCATTAAGTATTAATGAAATTGGAAACTAAAGTAATTGGAATTCAATTGGAAGTTAAGTGAATCTTAAATAGAAGTGAATTTGATTTGGAAGTGAACCAACTTGAATATGAATTAGTGAATATAAACTAATTGAAAATGAATGTTAGTAAGAACATCCACTGTTAATAAATCAAATGTAATTAAATTGAAAACCCAATTCATTGAATATTAATGAGAATATGAATGAATATTGATTTGGTTATGTATGTTAGTTGGTTGATGGTTGAATATATATTGCTTTTACTACATTTGCTATGTTGGCATGTATAGTTATTATGTTGCTATATGATGTATATTAAGATTATTTTCATAAATGCATGTTCTTATGTTGTTTGTTGAGTGTTTAGTAGGTGCGGATCGCGTTTGCTTCGCATTTGGAGCTCGCTTTCGCGCTATATTAGCCGTATATGCTCGCTAATAAAATATAAGGTACATATCTCGGATTAAATATCGCACTTTTACACTTTTTTCCCTGCGGGATGCCTCATTACTTGATGAGATGTATATTTGTGATATATATACTGTCATTTTTTTTTCGGATCGAGCCGCGCAAAGGAGACTATGGCGAATTTTTCCGAAAATTTAAGGCGTTAGAAAAATTTGAGAAAAAATTGTGAAAGTTTTGAAAACTATAAACTTTGATTTTGGAGTTGAAAGTTAAAAAATAGTAGTTGTTTTTGAAAATATAACTAAGTATGATTTGGAAACTTAGTAAAGTATTGTAAGAAGTTTAACTATGGATTTTGGGAAAATTAATAGATTCTGTAACTTTTCTTACTTAGTAATTTCGAGGACGAAATTCTTTTAAGGGGGGAAGTATGTAACGACCCAGAATTTTTATTAATTAATATTTGAATATTTAATTAATTTTAAATGTTAATAAGTGAATTTATAAGTCGAATAAATTTTATTTCGAATAATTGGATTTAATTGGATAATTAAATCGATAATTTAATATGTGAAAATACAGAAATAATTGAAAATTGGATTAAATATGATCGAAAATAATTTGTAAAATTTTATTTTATCATATTGAAGTTGGAATGATATTTTAGAACTTTTAAAATCGAATTAAGAGTTTATCTGTGAAAATTGAATATTTTAATATTTAATCGACTAGTGAAATTAGTCAATTTTTAAACAGTCTCAGAATTGGACGAAACCAGTTCCATTGGATCCGTAATAGTTAGTTATTACCGGATTTTAATTTACGTAGCAATTGGAGTTATCGTTTGACCGTGGTAGCTCGAAACGCATCGAATTATTTTTAATATTAATTTAGCGAGTTAAAATAGCCATTTTTCAAAAAGTCTCGGATTTCCACGAAACTAGTTTCATCAGATCCGTAATGTGATATTATTGTATGGTTTAAAATTTCGTGTCAATCGTATTTACCGTTTGTCTGGTGCAAGCTAAAACGCCTAGAAAATCGGTTTAATTCAAATTGAACGTTTATTGCCATAACTCGCGCAGATGACCGAATCAGCTCCCGAAACACGTTCCATTGTGTTCGGAACGTGGGCTAAACCTTAGAAACGCCAACCGGCACGCTTCGTTTGGAGTTCGGAAAATCCGGGATGAATAGTGTCGCGCAAATTTTCTATAAAAGCCCCTAACTCTTCATTATTTTCGCAAAAATTAAACCTAGGGTTTCATGAAGCTTCAGCCGCCTCCAATATTCTGATGGCTGAAAATATTCGAATTTCTTTCCTCAATCCTTCTCAATCCACTAACAATTAGAAGAAATGATCAACTACAAACTTGTAGACAACATCGAGAACTACAACTTCAACGGTTAAGATCGCATTTGGAGCTACGGATCTTCACCATTCAAGCCGCGTTCGTGTGCGTTTGGGCACGAATTTCGTGGCCATAGAGATGGCCGAGCTCCACCTTGTCGCAGCCGAAAGTAGCTCGTGTTATGGGCTTTCGAATGGAGGTAGTTGATCGTGCTATAGTTCGTCGAGGAGGCCGAATTTTCAAACCCTAATTTATGCTATGGGTTTCTCCATGTTTCGGCTATTACTGGAGATGATATGTAAGGTAGATGGAGGAAGGAGCGCACGGCCTGATGGGGTTGGAGTTGGAATTAACGGTGATGATTAAGCTTAGGTTAAAAATTAGAAAATATATGTTGTAATTATTATATAAAAAATTCGTGTAACTTTGAAATTGCATATCTTTTTCATACGAGGTCGAAAACGCGCGAAACCAGTTGCGTTGGAATCGTATGGAAGAGCACTATGCTATGAAATTGGATTGGAGTCGTTTGGAGTTAGTAAGAATTTCGGGTAAAATTAAACGTCCGTTTAATTTTATTCGAAATAAATCGCTAAAAGGAAATTAAATCAATGTGAGAACTTCTCACTCAATCGAATCAGTTTCGATTTTAATTTTAAATAGTTAGATTTAAAATATTTGAATGCATGTTTGAATGATGATAGTTATCTATTGATTGTTAAAATAGACATTATGCGCCGTTAGTAAGCGGATGTTATTTATTAAAAACATATACCGCGAATATTTCATAAACAGTGAAATTGGTATTATGTATAATAGCAATATATATATATTGGAATATGTATATATTGCAGTTGTTGATTTTCCCGCATTGTATAGCGGACGAGACCCTATTGCGCCGTCTATTAAGCGGATAATATTTTAAATCCCATATACCGCGATAATTCCGTACTGGAGTGGAATTGGTATTGTGCTAATGTTTGTGGATGCAGGAAAACAGGTTGGAGGGATCCAACTGGATTCCTCAACAGTATTTATTTGATTATGGATATTTTGATATTCGTTGATTATCATATACGATATATGATGTCGTTGTTGTCGTGATTGACTATTTGGTGTGTAGCATCATTGGACCAAATTTGGAATTTTAAAATGATTTTAAAGTGATTTTTGAAAGTACACGTTTATTAAATATTTTGGAATTGATTCATATTAAATAAATAAACGTATAAATTTTAATGTTATAAAATAGTGTAAATCAGGATTTCTGAATTTATTATAAAAAGCTTAAAATTAGGATTTATGAAATTTGATTATTTTATAAATCAAAATGGTGAAGTTATAAAGGAGATTAAAGATGTTTTAAAATAATAGTATAAATTGATTTATATAAGAAATTTATAAATTGATATTTATAAATTAAAATATTTGAATTATAAAACGAGTTTTTATAAGTGTTAGAATGAATTGTGAATGAACTTCAAAAATGAATGAAATTTATAGGATTATAAACGGTGAAGTTATAAATGGAATTTTATAAGCAGTAGGTTTATAAAATTTGTAAAGGTTATTAAAGAAAGGATTTTTGATAAATAAATGAATCTTATAAGTTATAAGATTTATAAATTGGGAAGTTTAAAAGAACGATTTTCGTAAACGAATAAATTATAAGTGTTTAACTTATAATATGAATTTTTAGTATATCATTGAGATATGAATTGAGATAGGTTAATAAAGGAGATTTATAAAAGGAAGTTGTTATAAAATAAATAGAAATGGAATTTATAAACGTTGTTTTATAAATTCGCAAACGGCTTATTTTGATAAGTTAATTTTTATAACTTATTTATGGAGTTATATTCACGTTTTATACAGTGAATAATCCTTTAAAATAAAATGAATAGAAAGGATGAAATTGGTTAACAAGGTATATTCACGTTTTTGAATAGTGAATAATATGTTAAAGAAAATGTTTAGGATGTGATATTTTAAACAGAACTAAAACGATCTAACGATGTTTTTAAATTGTGTTAAGATTCGAAACCATAGATTTCAACATTCATTGTTGAAATAGACGTTTTCGAGAAATAAAAGGAAATGGCGGACTATAACACTATTGTTATAGTAAATGATTTCCGAAAGGAAATGTTTTGTGTAGTATTGGGATTTATATATCTATTTTAATTTCAAATCCCTATACTTGTGATTTTGGGTTGTCGTAACGATGTTTTACGCAACGTTCGTTTTGGCCCAAATAAATATGTTTAAGAGAATGATTTCCTTAAAGAATGAAATATACACTTAATCTCGATTTAAGTATATTGAATATTTTCCAAGTGTTGAAAATAAATGGATTTGAGAATTACTTAATAAATAAGTATGGAAATGTTTTCCAATATAAAGTGAATATTTTGAGAATTTATCTTTTTGAAGATAAATTGAAAATGAATATTTGAAACCCATTGAAAATCGTATATCAGTAGATATTGTGAAATAAAAATTCACTATGGAATTTATAAAAGAAAGTGGAATTCGTTTAAAAATAAATATTGATTTATTTTTGAGGTGTTGAAGTTATATATCTTGTAAAGATATTTATGGGAAATAAATAATTTGGAAAATTATTTGGAATCTGGTGATGTGTGCATATCCATTGATAGTTCAATAACCGACTATCAATATTTACCTTTGAAAGGTATTTGTTGTGATTTGTTGAATTGGAATGCCACAATTATTTTTATATTATTGCGCTCGTTATTCGGATTACCCATTCCGAATAGTGATACGACGTAAATGATAGCATTGAAGATCGGTGTTGAAGACCGGGTATTTGCGAGAGCGATAGGATGACCTGTCGATTGACTCTGCACCGAGTAGCTACGGTATAGAGTTCTCCATATGTGATGGGGAATCCGATCAGGATTGTGGATATCCGGATTGCAAGGACTTCTTTGTAAGTGCCTTCGGTTCTGTTCGAGCCCGGAACAGACTTGTATGGATTGTATGTCTGACATTACAAATTGAGATATAAAGCAGATTTCTTTCAAATATATTTCTGTTGGTGGCGGAGAATTTATTCTTTCAGCTTAACACCCTTCTCTGAGACGTACGAGCTCCGAGAATATGTAGTCGATGGTTATCAGCGATATATTCCCAATTTGGTAATGTGACATGCTGAGTGTTGCTATGAAATGACCATTGTGTTGATCATTTGTGATAGGATCATTTGTTTGATCATCTATCTTGGTGATCATTTCTATGATCATTTGTTGACCCAAAGCATGGCTTTTGTATAAAGTATGTTTTTGTGGACGAGACTTCGTTGAGCCTCACACCCCGAAATGGTCAAAACAGGAAAGATGCGGCAAGGTTATGAGGGGTAGCTCCCTTTAGGGTATGTGCATTTCCTTCTGGAAAAGGGTGGTATCATGGTATGGAGCCCAGATACTTACTCATGTTGAAACACTTTATTTATGATTGTGTGATGTTGATGACGAGCGCTCGGTTAAAGGTCCCAAAGGACCGGGGGATGGCATACTCGTGTCAGTAGTTACCCAGTTAGGGGTAACCCGGCCTTGTGTTGGCAGAGATCCGGTTTGGTTCTCGGGGACGTCCTTCCAGAGGCGTTCTCATGTGGCAATGGGAAGTTCCTTGGCCTGACCATTCGTTGGAAATCCAATTCCCAATACGAAACCCTGTACGGTTTTAGTTGTAGAACCTGCCATTTACTTATGGTGGTCACCACTGTTTAGATGGTAGCTATAGTAGGCATAGTTCGAAATGTCTATGTTGGCTAAGATTTATATTCTACTTTCGAAATATTTTTCCTACACTATGCACTAGTAATAATATCAAATGTTCTTTTAAATGCGTATCAAGCATCTTTGACTATCATAAGGAGAAATCTCTTCCGATTCTGCGTTTGCATTGTGTGTGTGTGTGTGCGGGAGGCCTTATGGTAGTCCCATTTTTAAAAGCATTGCGAATTGACTTTAAAAAAAATATTCCTCTATTTTGATTTTAAAGATAAATAAACTGTTTTGAGTTCTCACACCAGTCACATGACTGACTCGGAGTTTATTGTTTTCCTTCCTAAACTCTGGGTGCCCACCAATTTCCACACGGGCAGTCAAGAGTTAAGGTTTATCAGGATATTCAGGAGTTGCAGGAGGCAAGCTGGATGGCATGGCGTATTATTAGTATATAGTATTTCTTTTCCACTGTTTGTTTGTTGTTGTTGTACACTCTGATGATATGATGTAATGAAATGTAATGTAATGTAATAACTGATATAGTTCTTTGTTTAAAGATTATTCATTTATCTACTATATGTTGTTCCGCTGCGATTGTGAGATTCTGATATTGTTATGTTGTTTTCTTTCTGTTCCGTTCTATTTTCTATTTTCTTTTCTCTATCTTTTCTATCTTTTTCTCTCTTCTTCTGTCTTTTTCTTTTTCATAAACATTGAGAATTCGTATTTCTGTTCATCTTGAATTAATCTATGGAGATTAGTGTATATTCAAGGAGTATGGATTTGCGGGTCCTCACACAAATTATAATACCTTGAAAATCATAACTTTGAAACAAACTTCCACCTCTTAAATGGTTAAATATTAAATTACCTTATAAAATAAAATAGCTTCTTTCAATTTCACAAGTCAATTCCAAATACCGACTTAAACTTCCAAATAAACCATTCCAATTCTTATGTTTCAAAGCTTTAAATATGCCACCATTTCACCACAAATTCTTTGATAACTCCATATATATCAAATTCAATTACTATTATTTATATTTGAAATGTTTACTTAATGAATTCAATATAATTTAAGTAAAACCTTTAACTTCGCATAACTGGATATTCTTTCAGTTTATTAACTTGATATATTCATTTAAATCAACATGCTATTCATTTAAATCACTCAACACAAAATCAAGTTATAAAAATCATATCCTTTAAAATTCTAATTTTTTTAGTTTCCAAATTAATTTAATATTCATCTTCCAACCTTATTATCATTTAAGTCATATAAACTCCAGAAATTAAATTTAAATAAATGCTTAATCATATTTGATCTCAAAAAAAATAAAACTTGATTATTAACCTCTTTTATACTTTAAATTAATTTTATACATAGCTTAAAAACAAGAATTTAACTATATATAAAATAAATTTATCAATAACCAAATCAATATCCCATAAACCATATATATATATATATATATATCTTTACAAAACCATAGAAATCACTTTAAAATATTTTTATATATATACCACGGTGTCTGTATAAAATTTTCTATCCTATGGTCAAGTGATACAGATATTTATCATTTCAATCCGCAATTTTAAACTAAAATTTTACGGTTATATATCATTTCAAACCGCAATCCCGAATGCAATAAAATGCATAATAACTTGCAAATTATGATGATATAAATAAACATCCATTCATCCATCATAAAATCATACATCCATTTATCACAATCATCATCCAATTCAAATAATACATCAATATATAACAGGTAATAAGTAACAGGCATTTACTGGCAGTTTATTATGCAAAATAAATTAAATAATAATTTAACTGGTAGTTTATATGCAATAATAAATTTAAATAAGATTTAACTGGCAGTTTATATGCAATAATGAATTTAAATAAGATTTAACTGGCAGTTTATATGCAATAATGAATTAAACAACAAGGTATTTAAATAATTCAAATTAACCGAGATAATGATGAAATATACGCCAAACAGCTATAAATAAATTTCAAATCACATCATAAATGAATTTAACAAACATAAGAAATCTTAGAAGTTGCGAGTGAGTTAAAACACTCATCTTTTGAATTTAAATCGAATTTAAATCCGATTTAAACCCAAAAATTTGACAGTCTCAGAATTCGTCCAAACCAATGTCAAACCGTCTGAATTCCAATACGATCCTAATGGAGAAAACTGCGTCCAAAACCAATCTCGTTCGCAAAAGTTATCATTGTTAGAATGAGTGAAATTTGAAAAAAATAAAATAAAAAAAGAAACAAACAACACAAACCTAGCACTTGCCACGTCAACAAAAAAAGCTTCTCCCAGAATTCCAATTTTTCATGCGTACAGGCAACCCACTCCACCTTCGAACAGCACCGTTCCCCATACTCACACAACCAACAAACAACACGCACGACACCAAAGCGCTTGGGAACGCCGCAACTCCCCTATTGCTCTGCCTGCCAGAGCCCCCCTACATCACGAACTCCGGTCGGCATCACACCCAAACATAGAGCAGCCGCTGCCAAAAAAGAAAACCCTAATTGAATTATCGACGCAAATCCAAATGTCGATTTGCTACTAAACCTACATAGATCGACTCCCCTCAGTCCTCTCTGCAAACCCAGAAAGGTTTTCCCGATCTATCGAAATTGTTTACGACCCCATTGAACGGCCGAGTATTAAAACACAATTTCTGATCAAACGATAATATGAATCGAAAAACGAACACCACCAGAGAATTACGGTAGTCGAGAGCTTCAATATATATTTTTTCAAATTTTTCTGAGGAGTTTGAAATTTTAGCATTGGATTGAATTTGCAATTGGATCTGGAAATATAGAATTTTGTCTGCAACTGAGGAAGAGGAGGAATAGAATGAATTTACGTACAGATAAATGAGAATTAGGGAGGCTAGGGTTTATAGCAAGATATTTATAGAGAAAGTTGAAATAAAATAAATGGATAGGGTAGAATATGCGCTAACGACAAAGTGGCCCAAAAAGCCCGTTCTGACCCCAGAACGAAATTGGGTAAACCCATATATCAAAATACGTGTTTTAAAATATTCTAAACGCAATGGAAAAGGTTTCAGGTTCAAATTGCATCATATGAAGAAGTTATGCTAAAATCAATATTTTCAAATTGATTTCAATTTCATTTAGTTCATGGCGTTTCGAGTCCGTATGATCAAACGGCAAGCCCGATCGCTACGAAACTTGAAATCCTACAGTAATTCACCGTTATGGATCCGATGAAACCGATTTCGTCAAAATCCGAGTCAGTGGCCAAAATGGCTATTTTTATATTAATTAAATAAATTTAAAATAAATTATTTAAATTAAATTTCCTATTTAAATTCTAAAATTGAGAATCTTTATCACTTTATAATTCTTAATCATTTATGCAAAAATTTAAACAGGTTTAGATGTCAATTTAAAGTTGATTAATCTATCAATTGCAGTGTCAAATCTTAAATTTCATTATATTTAAAACTATAAATTAAATCTCCAAAAATTCTATTAAATTAAATAAATCAATGATTATTCCATCCATAAATTTCAAATAGATGAATTTAATATTGGATTCAAACTCTATTATGTTAATATTCTTATATTTCATCAAAATCTTTATTAAGGAAATATTTAGATGTTTAAATTCATTTATTTTTAATTTAATAAATCCAGTTATTTATAATTACTTACAATACATTGCTTTAAACCTGATTTCAATCCTGCCATTCTCTATAAAACCTTTCTATAATCATAGTTAATATCTATTTTACATTCATTACATTAATGCTCTCATTTCATCTTTTATTTATTGACTATCATATCTCCATTTACTATATTTTGGTCAATTTCACCCGTTATTTGAAATTAAAGTCTCAATTAACTTATCTATTTTGATTTCATTCCTATATTACATCACTTATTGTTTTACAAATAAACTACATTTCAATTCATCCTATTCCCTTCATATCTGGTGACTATTGCCGTAAATTCTCACTAATATACATTAAGGTTCATTAAATTCTAATTGACTAGCATTTTAATTATTACAATAATTACTATCCTTACTTTCAATTTCACTAATTCAGAAATTACCAATTTTATTTTCAATAATCCCATTAAATAGGCTTTCCATTCTTTATTACATTAATTGTTACTTTAATTTACATTAACCAAATGTTAATTTAAGATTTATTGTAATCGATTGCCAAAAATTTATTTGACATATTAAATAAACAAGCAACCTATATTAATTGCCACCTATTTGCTTTTAATTGCATTCATAAGTTCGTTAAATATCGATCCGGATTTATAATTTCATATACGCTAAATTTTTATTTCATGACATTAATATACGCCTATGTACCACTTAATTTGAATAAGTACTATATTCCTAAATGTACTTCTATCAATTAAATGCATTAATTAAGGTTTTAAAACCAATAAAGTAATTTTCCTTAATTTCATCCTTAAACCAACTTATTACTCTACATACATTGCGTATTAATTCATCAATTAACATACTATGAACTATCTTCCCAATTTATCAATTACTACCTTAAAATAAACTTATGTTTCTATTTAGTTTACCATTGCTACATTTCCTTTTTAATGTTTGCTTCATTATAAATTATAATTTTTTTGCTTTCTTTCTAAATTTAATTACAAAGATCCAATTAAATTAACTAATTTATTTATTAAAATGTACGAGTCGTTACATCCATCTTCACCCAATGCTAGCTCGAACACTCATCAAGTTTAACAAAGATAAGCAAGTGCAGCCGTGAATGCTGTAGTGTAGCAAATGCGATCCACGAATCCAAAGAACTTTGAAGGCCATCGAATCAATTCCTACTATAGATTATCTGGAAAACCCAACTCTAGACTGCCCGTATGAAAATAGTGGGCACCCAGAGTTTAGGAAAGGAACGATAAACTCCAGGTCAGTCATGGGATTGGTGTGAGAAAATGAAAACAGTTTTGTCTTCTTTCTTTAAAACAAACAGCAAAGGAATTTAAAATAAATTTGCAATGCTTTTTGAAAATGAAAGTACCACAAGGCCTCCCGCCACACACACAATGCAAATGCAAAATTGGAGGAGATATCTCCTTATGATGGTCAAATATGCTTACTACGAGAAAGTTTCTTTGATATTATTACTAGTGCATAGTGTAGAAAACCATTTCGAAAGTATAATATAAATCCTAGCCAGCATAGACATTCCGAACTATGCCTACTATAGCTACCATCCAAATAGTGGGGCGCCACCATAAGTATATTTTAGTCAATTTCAGCCGTTATTTGAAATTAAAGTCTCAATTAACTTATCTATTTTGATTTCATACCTATATTACATCACTTATTGTTTTACAAATAAACTACATTTCAATTCGTCATATTCCCTTCATATCTGGTTACTATTGCCTTAAATTCTCATTAACATATATTAAGGTTCATTAAATTCTAATTGACTCGCATTTTAATTATTACAATAATTACTATCCTTACTTCCAATTTCACTAATTCAGAAATTACCAATTTTATTTTCAATAATCCCATTAAATAGGCTTTCCATTCTTTATTACATCAATTGTTACTTTAATTTACATTAACCAAATGTTAAATCAAGATTTATTGTAACCGATTGCCAAAAATTTATTTGACATATTAAATAAACAAGCAACCTATATTAATTGCCACCTATTTGCTTTTAATTGCATTCATAAGTTCGTTACTTATCGACCCGGATTTATAATTTCATATACGCTAAATTTTTATTTCATGACATTAATATACGCCTATGTACCACTTAATTTGAATAAATATTATATTCCTAAATGTACTTCTATCAGTTAAATGCATTAATTAAGATTTTGAAACCAATAAATGAATTTTCCTTAATTTCATCCTTTAACCAACTTATTACTCTACATGCATTGCGTACTAATTCATCAATTAACATATTATGAACTATCTTTCCAATTTATCAATTACAACCTTAAAATAAACTTATGTTTCTATTTAATTTATCATTGCTACATTTCCTTTTTAACAATTGCTTCATTATAAATTATAATTTTTTTTCTTTCTTTCTAAATTTAATTACAAATATCCAATTAAATTAACCAATTTATTTATTAAAACTTACGGGTCGTCACACTCTCCCCCGCTCAAAACTTTTCGTCCCCGAAAGGGGAAAAGAAGGGAGAAGAAAGATTAAGAAATCAATATATCTTATTTTAAAATAGTAAATTTTATAAACAATAAATTGCAAAATTAATCAATTTAAATAAAATATATCAATTTATAACCATCAAATCATTGTATACTCAAATTAATAAAGTTTGGAAAACATTTTCAAAATATTTTCTAAGTCCAAAATTTTCAAAAATTTTCGGCAGAGTCTCCTTTGTACCGAGAGGTTCGGGAGAAAGTATAATATCAAATATAACAAAATATCACATATGATATCCAAAATATTATATCCCAACACGGGAAAATATATAGCGCTATAAAACCGTAATCCGAGAATGTACCTATTTGTTGGGCCATTAACGCTTAATTATGAAACCAAAAGCAGTAGCAATTGCTTCCAAAACCTGTATTTCACTTATATAATCCAAAAGAGTTAATAGTTATATAAATGAAATATTTAGCGTTGTTTCAATCAATGACAACCAAATCCATACAAACATCAATCACTAGCAACAAAGCATACAGCCATCATGTAAAAATCAACCCACATTAATCATTCATTCATATCAAACAAAAAAAATAGTTATTCGGGTTCAAAACATCAAATCGTACGGAATGAAAAATAAACAACTAAGTGTACCCTTCACTCAATAGTCTTAGGTGAAACTAAATAGATTATTCATTCATCCAAACAATTTTAAAGTATCCTTACCCAAACAACCATAGACCAAATAACAACAAATTCCAAACAATAAATCAAGTTAATTTTTGTTAATTTCATTTCAAACTATTATTGTTTGATTTCCTTTTTATCCATATATTGATTATCTTTTTAATTTTACATTATTTCTTGAAAATTTTCATTTTTAATTCAATTCCTTTACATATTACTTCATTTATTTACTGCTCAATTTCATTTATTTGCATTATTCATCTTTCAGTTTATTAAAATAATCAACTTTAACATTTACTTAACTCTATAATTACTTACTTACAACGTTTACCTTCTATCATATTTCATTATAGTAAGATTTCCATTATAACTTAGGTTTATAACAATTCCAACATCAATTCTTAAGAATAAAAGAAAATTTATTGAACATTTCATTACATACTTTTACTTGTACCACTTCCATTACATTTTCTTATTAAACATTTCAACTTTTAATATTCGGTAAGTTGTATATATGTTTTTTAGGGATGTAATTTGAAAGTTATACAAATTTATTCTATTTCTTCTAATTAATTTAATGTTCAATAATTATATCCTTAATTTCATAGGTTAAAGTTTTAAATTTCATTTAATACCATTTATAACCTAGCATTAAATCTCTTATTTTCTTTAGAGGTTCCAATTATTAATTACCTACATTCTAATTCTACAATAATTGAAATTATTAATTAATGGAAACTTAGGAACTAATACAGGGTTTAATTTTGAATCATTTTAAAATAATAGATAAATATACTTACAACTTATCTATATCCAAGTATATTTAAAAAAAATTAAAAATTCACTTTTGTTTATCAAAATAAATCTGTAGTAAAACTACTACAGTGGCCTTCCCACTTCGAAACTCGAAAATGAATGTCGATGATGCGTGCACTCATCACCGAAATTATTTTCCAGCGACAGAGAGGGAAGTACAAAACTTATTTCTTTTCCAAATTTCTTTTAAAACATGTAACAACCCACATATTTATCGAGTTTGTATTTAAATATTTTATTTAAATATTAACTCGTTAATCGGATTTTGGTCCGAAAAGCTACTTTTTGCAAACGGTCAAATTAGGACTCGAGACCACTTCCATTGAGTTCGAAATGTCGTTTACAACTTTTTAAGTATAAACATCGATAGGTTTGGAGTTAGTGAAATTTCACTAACTTTTCCCGCTTTGGACTTTGGGTTAGTTTAGCCTATTAAGCCCAAGTTCCAACCCTCTTCTCCTCACTCTTCATAAATTTCCTAACTAATCAAGCTTTGGCATTAATGGTGGAGGGAATGGGAAATTAAAACTCCAAGCACAAATTCAATTACAAATCCAACATTCAACTCCAAATTCAAGTAGAAGATATTGGATTCAAGCTTTGGATTGCTTCTCCTTGCTTTCAAGCTTCATCTTCATAAACTTTAGTGCAAAGGTGAGATTTTTATCTCACAATTCTAGCCTATAATTATATTGGACTATTGGGAATGATTCCCTATCATTTTTGCATGCATGTTAGCATTTGGTTTGGATTGGATTGGCAAAAAACTCCAATTTTTAGCGTTTTGTTGAATTTTCTGCACTTGAGTCGTTCTGGCCATTTTTTGGTCGTTCGGAGTTAAGTCGTTCGTCCATGAGTCGCTAAGTCGTTGGAGCCTTGAGTCGCTGAGTCGTTGGACCCTTGAGTCGCTGAGTCGTTGGACCCTTGAGTCGCTGAGTCGTTGGAGCCTTGAGTCGCTGAGTCGTTGGAGCCTTAAGTCGCTGAGTCGTTGGACCCTTGAGTCGCTGAGTCGTTGGACCCTTGAGTCGCTGATTCGTTGGACCCTTGAGTCGCTGAGTCGTTAGACCTCATTTTATCTTCACTAAGTCATACCGTTTTGGTCGGGGCGCTGCCCCGCACCCCGCCGGGGGCGCTGCCCCCTGGACCCCCGCGACCTGACCGGGCAGGTCGAACCCCGTAAGCGGTGGCGTTGCCCCCGCACCCCCACCTTGGGGGGTTGCCACCCCCCCTGTACCCCCCCTCCGTAGGGGATCTTATCTGAAAAACATTGAGCTGATTTCCTTGGATTTTATTCGCATCTCCGTATGCGATCTTTGTGACTGATTGTTTCTACACTTGCTTATGTGTTTTGTCACTTTATAATACAAAGGTTTCAATACTAGTAGTAAATATCAAAACTCTTTTAACAAACAATTTCAACTCTATTTTTAATAACAAAGCTCTTTTCTTAAACCGTTTTCCAATCTATTAGTATATACAAGCCTTTACCTCACTCGGATGAGAAATCTAATTAAACGACTTAGTAAAACAAGTGGTATGAAACGCTTGCGTTCACTTCGTCGGTTAATTCTTGGACTTGTTCGATTGAACCTCTTGTGACAATTTTATTAGTGAAGATTTACAGTTTGTTCGTAAATATTTAAGTTAAGCAAGTGGTTATGGGACATGAAGCTAAACTTCTATATTTACTAGCTTAGTGTAATTGACACTTCTCGTTGATCTTGATGATCGCTTTATGAATTAGACTAGCAATTGCGCGATGTCTCTTTCATTGCAAGGTTAGACTAGACACCACTTGTGTGATTCCATTCGCACATACCTTTCTGCTTTTTGGTTAGTCTTGACCTCAATCTGTGTGATTCCACTCACACATGTGGGGTAGCTCCCCATGGTCTTCGGACCGTCATGTGATAGGCCTCTTTCCCTTTTTATGATTTCTGGATTTCTCGTGTTGATTTCTGGAATTTATGTCATTGACTTGTTATGAGTACAAGTTTAGGGTATGATGCCCTCTTCGAATCTTTGAGAAGATTCTTGTGATATTGATTATCTCTTATTGATTGATCTTCTGTTGATCATTATTTACATACTTATAGTGGTATGTCGTTATGGATATTTATGTTTATGCCATATCTTTTATGTTATATCATGTCATCTGATATTTATAGCTAGACTGATCCGTTTATTATTTTCTTAAATAATACTCGGGTCAGACCGAGATGTTACAGGTGCTTCTGCTTGACTTCTTCCCAGGGATTTATCACTCTGACTTTTGGCTAACTGTTTAGATTAGCAGTTTTTGTTGTATACACTTGAGATATAGACTCATAGTTGTATTCTTTTGTATAGCACGTGTTGCTATTCTTTTGTATTATCGTGGATCTTGCTGACCACTACTCTGATGTACACTTTCATGTGTTAGTTATATATTCATATCTTCTTCCGCCTTTGTGATATGGATATCTGTGACTGATTTGTGATATGATTATTTCTATGTTTGTTTCCGAAGATTATTTATAGCCACCGTGTGATAAGCAATTACATGGATGGTCGCTCCTCAACAGCCTTATTCTCCGTGCTAGTTGACAGCACTACTCCGGAGTGTTCTTGGCTAGCGTGGGTATAGAGGTGGGGCGTCACAAAACATTTCTTTCAAATTATATTGAAATATTTATATCAGAAAACACTTCTAAAATATTATTATTATATTTCAAAATCATTCAAAAGAGATTTTCAAAACCCCGGAACTTAAGTTCTAAATTCCTACATTCTACATTTATTATATTTTTAATCTCATTTCAACTATTATTTATGAAATATTTTACCTAACAACCAATCTATTGCAACCAAATATATATCTTATTTATAAAAATTTATTTTATATATAGAAAATATAATAGGAAAAATTATTTCATTCACCTATATTAAAACAAATATTATGTCGGTCTGTCCTATTAAGTGTTTAGAAACCCCTATTGATGTCATAGTGTCCCATGCATCAACCAGAATTTATAAATACAAATTGAAACAAATTAACACAATATTAAAATCTTTTTATAACACTAACAAGTACGCTCTCTCATATATACTCTCAGTGACTCATCCTAGGGTATTACTACCCTATTAGTAAAGAGTCAAACTCCACAAAGCTAAGGCTTATCACTAAACCAAAGCTCTGATACCAGATGTAATGTCCCGCCTTTTCGCACGCTTTAAATTGACACACGTGCTAATTCAAACCATACGGAAGGGCGGATTGTTATGGGGCAAATAAGAAAAACAAAGAAGAAAAAAATAAAACAGAATCTCACAGCGGAAGGATAAAATATAATAGTCACTATACAGTTCATAAAAATGTTTACAAAACATTTGATTCTTCTTTATACAATAAATATCAGAGTTCACATACCAATAAATATCAATGCAGCGGAATACAGTATGTAGTGGAACCATATAATATATAATAATAATAATGAAATGTAACGACCCTAGTTTTTTAATTTAATTTAAATTGATAATTAAATGAAATTTTGAATTAAAAATTGTAAAATTGATTTTTAAATAATAAATAATATACTTTAGACACAAGTATAAAAATAAATAAATAAATTGATTTAAAAATTTATAAATAATGATAATTAGAGTTATATAAAATATATGTAGGCAATAAAATGTACATAAAGTCAGTAAAGAAAAAATAATGAACAAGGCATAAGACAAAGATTTATGAGATGTATGTCAACTTGAAACATACATGAAAACAAAAATAAGCATGGAGCTGCAAGTATGTAAACTTAGCTTGCAAAACAAACAAAATATATGTACAAACAAACAAACTAAACTAGAAACAAAACTATATATGTTTGCTGAAGCAAACCAAGTCAGGTTGTATAAAGTAAAGAAATGATATGCATAAACAATAACAAAGCAAATATATTCAAGAATAGTGAGGTACAGACATGCTTTATCAAAATAAACAGTACTTGCACCATATCTATAGTACCATATCAGCCACCACTGTCTCAAATCTTTGAACAGTCGAACTAAAGAGGAAAGAAAAATATAAGCATGGTACAAGGCAATTAATGCAAATATCCATAAGCCCGCAAATGAAAGTATGCATGTCCACATTTTTATATAAAAATATAAACTACTGTACAAACACAATATAATACTCTGTGCAAATAGTAACCCTGTACAAAAGCATATCCTGGAAGTTTCATTTTAGCTTCATTTTACATATATCAAGCTCTCCTTAGTTCGTTCATCTCAGTTACTTTCATTCAAACAAAACTAAGCGCACTCGAAAAAACATTTTTTTGTCAAATTCTTTAAACATTTTCAAGCTGTGACAAAGCATCAAGCTTGCAAAGAATTTAACTTCATCAGCAAAGGAAATTTTCTGTTCCTGGAAAATCAAAAGAAGAGCCTGAGTTATCTAAAAAAAAAAAAACAAGTTAAAAGCATTCAAACAAATTTCTCAAAGCCTGTTGCAAGCAACACTGTTCTCTGCTTCCAGACTCAGGTGAGCAACCTTAATTTTTAAAACTATTTCTTAGAATCCAATGCTTGAGAGTCTGTGAGTAACCTTTTCTAAAAAAAAAATTTAAAGTATGAGTTTGTTGTTTATTTATACATCTGTGAGTAACTTAACCCAGTATATTCTTCTTAGATCAGTGAGTAAACAAATTGTTTTACAAAATTTTAGATCTTGTATTGACCTTGATATGCAAGGTGAAAGTTTGCAGTGATATAGTATATATCTGCGTGAAGATGGCTGTGTATATAAATAGACCTGCCTGTGAGTACATGTCTTTTTTTATCTCTGTTATGACTACAGTCCCCAAGCAACACACAACACTTCATATCTTCTAATGCACTAAAATTTAAGCTAGGATCCCTGAATGAAAATTGATTATAGTAGTATATTGTTAATTTTAAAAATAGTTTCAGGAAGAAAAGAATACACAGTGTGCTAAAAAATGGGTTTTTACAGTAAAAATTTAACTTTTGAATAAATTCGACCAGAACAATTTGAGAAATAAAATATATAACTTGAAACTATATTCAAAAGTAGGATTTTTAAACCAAAAACGATGATTTTTAGGTGATTATACATGGTGCGGTTTCTATATGAACTCAAATTGTATTTCCATCAATTCTTGTTGGATTAACAAATTTTAGCTTCTAAAATTCGTTATATAGCAAGTTTAATAATGCATTAATCAAAGAAAAATGCGAAAAAAATTATTTAATGTGAGGATTTTCGAGACGAATCGAATGTAGGGTTTAAGGGTTCGTTTAGAAAGAGGGCAAAGGCGAGTTTGCCGCGACGTCGTCGCGATGTTTCAGGGGATCGGACCAAGGGGAGAAGAAGCATAGGGCAGTGGGGCAGTTTTGGTTGAAGTCGCGTGATCTCTGGTGGACGAGGCGGCGAGATGAAGGCGCTGCCAGGTTTTGAAGTTAGGGGTGTGTGTGCGTTCCAGGTTTTGCTTTTCCACTCGATTTCGTCACGGTGAGTTTTCGCGAGAGTTGGGTTTGTCTTCGTGTTCGAGTGAGCTTGAGTGGTCATGGTGCATCGTCGCAGCGATCGTCAGGAGTCAGAGGCGTTGGGGCACGTGTACGTGCACCTGTGCACTCGTGTGTCTGGGAGGGTTTATTGTTTGGGAAGAAGAAACTGGGTTTTGTTTTCTCCAGTTTAAATGATGCAAGTAAACGGTGGAAGGTGGAGAGTGTTTTTGGGTATTCACTTGTACATTTTCTTTGGCTCATGTGTAGTTGCTTGTTCCAGTAGGCAAACTGTTTGATTTCTGGAATGTTTATAAAGTTTTAAAAAAAAGTATAACAAGTTTGACTTATAAAAATTCATTTGTTTCAAAGTTAAGCTTCAAATAAGTTTTATATGTATTTAAATATAAAAGTTTTAAATATAGAATAAGTGGATTTTGATAAAGTTCTTTTATAAATTTTTGCAAGATAAAATAAAATGTAATTCAAAAGCTTAATTTTAAAAATAAAAATGAAGCAATTGAGTTTAAAGGCTTTTCCCTTATATAAGCTTCCTATAAAAATAAATAAATAAATGTTCTTTATATTTATTCTAAGGTTCATAAATTGATATTGAATTTGATTAATGTTTTAGATAGTTAATCAAATTTGAATCTTCAAATTCAAATGGTATTTTAATTTTAATTTAAAAGTGTAAGGTTAAAAATACACTTAAATATTTATGAAATCATTAATAAAGAAACTAATTGTCTTAGAGATAAATAAGGCAATAAAATAATTTAATTTATAAAATAATTAAAGAATGATTAATCAAGGAGTTTAAGTATAATTACTTGATGTAATTAAATTATGATTTATTAAAATAAGTGATTTGGGATAAGCACTTATTGTAGCCAGTAAAGGATAATTAATTGAATGATAGTTAATTAAAGATTTATTAATTAATGAGTTATAATTAATTGAAGATAAATTAATTGTAAGTAGTTAATTATTAAAGTTAATTAACCAAGTGATTAAAATAAAATTACATTTAATGTAATTAGAATGTTGATTTATTTATAAAGATAATTAATTATTTAAAAATAATTATTTAATGAAATAAATTTAGGTTAAATAATTTTGTGATTAACCTAAGGTTAATCTAATTAATTTATTAATTAAGAATAATTAATTAAAGTGTTGATAAATTATTTATATCAAATTATTTGTGATTAACTTATAAATCAGAATTAGATAATAAATTCATAAGTAATTAATTTACTAGGAAATAAATTGAATTGATTAGGATTAAACGAATAATTAATCCTGTTTATAAATGTTTATCAAATGCTTGACCTTACTTATGAATAATTGTATTGTATGAGATGCCTTGAATTGATTATCCTATCTGATTTGTGATATTTTGTTCTATAGATTGAACTGTGTGTATTTATTTACATCTGCATATTATCTGTGAATCTGTGAATGGGCGATAAGCTTTATAGCTATATCGCTTATCAATTTTATTTCTGTGTTTTGATCTGTGATGATTGAATGGTTGTGCACTATTGAGTTAAACCCCTGGACCACACCATACACACACAATTATGGATTTCACGAGGAAATCGATTAAGTCGCAGATTTTTTGAAATAGTTAAATTTGAATTTTTAAATTCAAAGGTTTTGGAAATGGAATCGGAATAAATGTGAAAAGCTTTTGGAATGGAATTTCAAAATAGAATTTATTATTTTTAAATTACTTGATTAAGTTTTGGAATTTAAATAAGTTGGTTTAAATTTAAATTCAATACTTGAAATTGAATTCAGTAATTTGAAAATTAGGGATTAATGATATTATACTAGTCATTATGAGTTAAACCATTTTTAAAGTATTATTTTTGGGAATTTGAATTTAACCCAAGGATTTCAACTAGTATAAATGAATCAGATTCCAAAAATGAAAACTGTTGTTTTCAAATGATAAACACTTTTAGATAAGAACTGAGATTCCAGTTAATTAGGGGAATTTCAAGATTGAATAGAAAAATGATTTTTCTAAGTTATGAATGAATTCTTTTTGAAAGCTATGAATTAAATCTGTTATTTTTAACAGATTTAAATTGATGATTTGTTTAAATCAAATTGAAAAGAAATTGTTTTGAAGGCTATAAGTTAAATCTTTGATTTAAAGATTTAACGAGTTAAATCAAATTGAAATGAAAATTGATTTGGAAAATATGTGAATGAATCTTTTGTTTAAAAGATTTAAATGTGAAAATTGTTTAAACCGTTAAAGGTTGTGAAAATAAATCTTTTTGTTTAAAGATTGAAAATGGTAATTTGTTAAACCATTTGAAAGAAAGTTTGGATTATTAAGTTGTGACTTAATTGAAATCCCATATCCATATGTTTTGAAAATATTTTCGCTCACTATTCGGTTTAACCGGGAAAGGACCTTTGTGTCGTATAACCCATTCCGAATATGTGATACGTCGTTATGGATAGCATTTGAAGACCGGTGATGAAGACCGGGTATTTGTGAAAGCGATAGGATGACCTATCGATTGTTTCTGCATCGAGTCGCGCCGGTATAGAAACTCCCTAAGTGATGGGAAAATCCGATCGGGATTGTGAATATCCGGGTTGCAAGGACTTCTTTGTAAGTGCCTTCGGTTCTGTTCGAACCCGGAACAGACTTGTATGGATTGTATGTCTGACATTACAAGTTGAGATATAAAGCCGATTTCTTTCAAATATATTTCTGTTGGTGGCGAAGAATTTATTCTTTTAGCTTAACACCCTTCTCTGAGAGGTACGAGCTCAGAGGTTATATAGTTGAAGTTATCAGCGATATGTTCCCAATTTGGTAATGTGACATGCTGAGTGTTGCTGAAATGATCATTGTGTTGATTATTGTGATAAGATCGTTTATTTGATCGTCTATCTTGGTGATCATTGTGTTGATCATTTGTTGACCCAAAGCATGGCTTTTGTATAAAGTATGTTTTTGTGGACGTGACTTCGTCGAGCCTCACACCTCGGAAATGGTCAAAACAGGAAAGATGCGGCAAGATTATGAGGGGTAGCTCCCTTTAGGGTATGTACATTTCCTTCTGGATAGAGGTTGTATCATGGTATGGAGCCCAGATATTTAACCTATGTGGTTACTACGAATTTATTACTTTGTGGTTGTTGGTTTTCGGGATCCCGTGAGAAAGGTCGTTTACGATCGGGGAATGGCGTGCTCATGTCAGTAGTTACCCAGTTAGGGGTAACCCGGCCTTGTGTTGGCAGAGTTCCGGTTTAGTTCTCGGGGATGTCTTTCCAGAGGCATTCTCATGTGGCAATGGGAAGTTCCTTGGCCTGACCATTTGTTGGAAATCCAAAGAAACAATACGAAACTTGTACGGTATTAGTTGTAGAACCTATCATTCACTTATGGTGTCGCAACACTGTTTGGATGGTAGCTATAGTAGGCATAGTTCGAAATGTCTATGTTGGCTAAGATTTATATTCTACTTTCGAAATGAATTTTTCTCTACACTATGCACTAGTAATAATATCAAATGTTCTTTTAATGTGTATCAAGCATCTTTGACTATCATAAGGAGAAATCTCCTCCGATTCTGCGTTTGCATTGTGTGTGTGTGCGGGAGGCCTTATGGTAGTCTCATTTTTAAAAAGCATTGCGAATTGACTTTGAAAATCTTTTGTTGAATGTTTTTAATAGATAAACTGTTTTGTTGCTCACACCAGTCCCACGACTGATCCGGAGTTTATTGTTTCCTTCCTAAACTCTGGGTGCTCATTATTTTCTACACGAGCAGTCTAGAGTTGGGTTTTACAGATAGTTAGATATAGTGGATTATCTGGAGTTAGTTCAGTCTTTGGATCGCACCAGTCTTGCTTAGCTTGATGCATCGTTATTGGGAGTTCGAGCTATTGCTGGATTGATTCTTGGAAATGGAGTTACAGTTCCGACTTGGAGTTCTTCGTTGAAGACTATCTTAGAGTTATTTGTTCCGCTGTTAAATGTTATCTATTTTCTTTCCGCTGCTATTTTATTGTATCATATCTCTGATGTATATTGATATCTATTGGATCATCTGTTGTATCAGATATTGTATCAAAGCTGTATATCAATGTATTATTCTTTTATTCCGCTGTGTTGTTTACTTAATGATTGTTATAAGCTCCGGCGAATCGGATTTGAACAGTCGAATCTATGACATTCGAGTACGATTTGAAGTATGGATGTCGATTTTTGAGCGGGCAAAATCCGACTCGTTACATGAAATCTTCGTCTTCGTCCTCCAGAAATAAAGTCTTCGATCCTGAAATGCTCGGACTGACCTGAGAAAATTAAAAAGACAAAACACTCCAGTCGAAACTAAAAGACCTTATGTAAGTTAAATCAACAGAAATAAATATGAGTGCAGTAACTCAAGAGATGCTCGGGATTTACATATCCTAAGGATCCGTTAAACTATTTACTATATAGTAATATTTCGCTATTGTAATAGTGTCTAATTATAAAATAAACTTACTTTTAAATAGCGTTAAGAAGTGACCCAATATTCCCCTTAACACAGTAATAGTCCCAGAAGTCCATCCAGTATCAGCGCATCTCCGGATCGGGAGACTAACCTAAATACTCCACGAGCTATGGGAGAAAACCAAACTTGTACAAGGCACGCTATGGTAGGTGACATGACACAACTAGGCAATGCCAGGGTAGATATACCAATTACGCTTCCGGGTCGGTGGCAATGCGTAGCTGCTACTACCGCCCACCTCGAACAACACCCCCAAATCAAAGAAATCAAAAAATGGCCACCGAATCAATCCAATGGTCAAAGTATAATATCAGAGGGATGCATCCGATCAAAGGTGCTACCTCAATTAACCCGTCAATCGCTCTTGTTTTATCCACCTTATGCCAATCACGGGAGTTGGGTCCACGTATTTATCTCAAAGGAAACGCCGCCGCCATCCTACTTCATTCTGGAATCTCCACCGCGTACACGGTTGTTAAAGTGGTTTTCGGAGTTGGTAGAGAGTATGACAACTTCCAATCCTGGTCTCTTCAACAACCAATCGTTATTATAACACCGCGGTCCTTTCAAAATAGTTTATTGTAACGAAACGGATTTTGCCCGTTCGAAAATCGACATCCATACTTACATCATACTCGAATGCCGTAGATTCGACCGTTCAAATCCGAGTCGCCGGAGCTTATAACACCATTAAGTAAACAACACAGCGGAAGAAATAATGAATATCAATACACAACATCTCATACAACATCCTGATACAACAGATGATACAATAGATATCGATATACATCAGAGATATGATACAATATAATAGCAGCGGAAAAGAAAATAGATAACACTAACAGCGGAACAAATAACTCTAAGATAGCCTTCAAGTGAGAACTCCAACAGCAGCTCGAACCATCATCACGATACACTAAGACAGCAAGTCTCGTCCATATCCAAAGACTGAACTAGCTCCAGACAATCTACTGAACCTAACTATCTGAAAAACCCAACTCTAGGCTGCTCGTGTGGAAATTAGTGAGCACCCAGAGTTTAGGAAAGGAACAATAAACTCCGAGTCAGTCATGGGACTGGTGTGAGTAACAAAAACAGTTTATCTTTGAAAACAAACAAAAAGAGAATTTTAAAGTAAATTCGCAATGCTTTTAGAAAATGAAACTACCATAAGACCTCCCGCCACACACACAATGCAAACGCAGAATTGGAGGAGATTTCTTCTTATGATAGTCAAACATGCTTGATACGTAGAAAGTTCTTTTGATATTATCAATATAAGTGCACAGTGCAGAAAACATTTCGAAAGTAGAATATTAATCTTAGCCAGCATAGACATTCCGAACTATGCCTACTATAGCTACCATCCAAACAGCGGGGCGCCACCATAAGTGAATGGCAGGTTCTACAACTAAAACCGTGCAGGGTTTCGTATTGGATGAATGGGTTTCCAACAAATGGTCAGGCTAAGGAACTTCCTACTGCCACATGGGATCGCCTCTGGTGGGACGTCTCGAGAACCTAACCGGATCTCTGCCAACACAAGGCCGGGTTACCTCTGTAACTAGGTAACTACTACTCGAGCAAGCCACTCCCCGGTCCTTTGGGACCTTTATCCGAGGCGCCTCTAAGCAACAACCACACAGTAAATGAGATTGGAGCTACCACATAGGTAAATATCTGGGCTCCATACCATGATACCACCTTTTACCAGAAGGGAATGACACACCCTAAAGGGCGCGACCCTCATAACCTTGCCGCATCTTTCCTGTTTTGACCATTTCCGGGGTGTGAGGTCCTGATGCAGTCTCGTCCACAAAGCTATGCTTTGGTACAAAGCCATGCTTTGGGTCAACAAATGATCAAAGTAATGATCTCAAAGATAAATGATCAAACAAATGATCATATCACAAATGATCAAACAATGATCATCAACACACAGCAGCACTCAGCATGCCACACTACCAAATTGGGAGTATATTGCTGATAACCTTCAACTACATAACCTCTGAGCTCGTACGTCTCAGAGAAGGGTGTTAAGCTAAGAGAATAAATTCTCCGCCACCAAAAGATATGTATTTGAAAGAAATCTGCTTTATCTCTCAAAGTGTAGTGTCAGACATGCAACCATACAAGTCTGTTCCGGGTTCGAACAGAACAGAAGGCACTTCCGAAGAAGCCCTTGCAATCCGGGTATTCACAATCCCGATCGGACTTCCCATCACTTAGGGAATCTCTATACCGGAGCAACTCAGTGCAGAGACAATCGATAGGTCATCCTATCGTTCTTGCAAATACCCGGTCTTCACCAGCGGTCTTCAAATGCTATCCATAAAAACGTATCACATATTCGGAATGGGTTATACGACACAAAGGTCTTCTCCCGGCTAAACCGAATAGTGAGCGCAACATTTA
Source organism: Allium cepa (assembly GCA_030765085.1). Taxonomy (NCBI): domain Eukaryota; kingdom Viridiplantae; phylum Streptophyta; class Magnoliopsida; order Asparagales; family Amaryllidaceae; genus Allium; species Allium cepa. The sequence continues at coordinate 724,179,908 of CM060945.1, forward strand.
AAACATATGGATATGGGATTTCAATTAAGTCACAACTTAAAAATTCAAACTTTCTTCAAATGGTTTAAACAATTTACCATTTTCAAATCTTTTAAACAAAAGATTTATTTCAAAAACCTTCAATGGTTTAAATAATTTCCCCACTTTAATCTTTTAAACAAAAGATTTAATTCACAAAGTTCACCCCATTCACAAAGATCCATTTATGGATTTCAAAACAATTTCCATTTCAATTGGATTAACTCGTTAAATCTTTAAATTAAAGATTTAACTCATAGCTTTCAAAATTTGATTAACTCTTTGAATCTTTAAATCAAAGATTCAACTTAAGCTTTCAAACCATTCCCATACTTGGAAATTCATTTTTAACTTGAAGTCACTTTTAACACAAATTGGACGTTCATTATTTAAGTGAAAGCTTTTATCATTTGAAAACAATTAGTTTTCATTTCAGAAAGATCCAACTAAATTTACATGAGTTAAAGCCTTTGAATTTAAATTCAAATTTCCAAATTAATACCTTTAAATTAGTTTAACCCATATAAACTCATTTATAAGTTGAATACCCTTTTTAAACGCTAGTTTCCAAATCATAGAATTCAATCTTGGATATTGAATTCAAATTTAAATCAAAATATTTAAATTCCAAAATTCAATCAAGTTATTCAAACTATATTTCATCTTTGAAATTCCATTTCAAAAATTTTTCACTTTAAACCCAATCCGTTTCCAAAACATTTGAATTCAAATATTCGAATTTAAAACCATTCAAAAAACTGTGACTTAATCGGTTTCCTCGTGAAATCCATATTTGTGTGTGTATAAGTGTGGTCCAGGGGTTTAACACAATAGTGCAACAACATTCAATTATCACAGATTAAAACACAGAAATATAGTCGATAAGCAATATAAACTATAACGTTTATCGCTCATTCACAGATTCACAGATAATGTGCAAATGAAAGTAAATGAATAAATTATACACGGCACAAACCACAGAATAAAATATCACAGATGAGACATGACAATCAATTCAAGGTATCTCATACAATACAATCATCCATAAGTAAGGTCAAGCATTTAATAATCATTTATAAGTAGGATTAACTAATCGTTAAATCCAAATTAATTCAATTTTATTTCCAGGCAAATTTATTCAGTTACTTATGAATCCATTACCCAATCCTGATTAAGTAATTACAAATCATTTGATGGAATAAATAAATTTGTCAATCGCTTTAATTAACTAAAGTTTCCTTAATAAATCATATTAATTAAATTAACCTTTAAACCAATTTCATAATTAATTGACTTCTTAGTTAATTATTTTAAGAATTTAAACCTTTAATTACTTACCATAAACTAATTACCTTTACACAATTTCATAATGATTATCATTAATTAAATTAATCACATTAATTAATTATAAGAAAACCCTTAGTTAATTATCTTCATTTTCTAATAACATTACTTAAATTACTTTCTTAATAAATCTCTAATTATAAATTAACCTAAATCATAAATTTATAAATTTAATTAATAGATCATTCCTTAATTATCTTATTAATTACATCATTCAATACCTCAATTATCTATAAGATAATTTATTTCTTTATTAATGACTTAATTAATATTAAGGTGTAAAACATCACGCTTTTGAATTTAAATTAAAATTACATTTCGAATTTAAGTTTCAAAATGATTATTCTTTTAAACATAAATCCAATTTAAAACTCAATTTAAAATCTTTAAAAATAAATGTAAATAACATCTATTGCTTATATAAGAGAGATTTTGATTCACAACTTTGATTTCATTTGCTTTTAAACCCTTGAATTTAAAACTTGATTTAAAAATCCAATTTCATTTTAAAACCTTAAGATTCAAAGGTTTATTTGAAAACTAAACTTAACTCCAATTTAAGTTTTAGTTTCGGATTTTACATTAATTTGAAAATCCACTTCTAATTATTTACAACTTTGATCAAAAAAAACAAATTTCCCTTTTTAAAGCTTAAAGATTCAAAGTACCCTTTTGAATTTAACTTAAACTTGATTTAACTTTATTAAGATCAAGCTTACAAATTTAAATTCATTTAGCTTTGGTTTAAATTCAATTTGCAGACAGTTTTGAACAAAACTGTATCCAGTTAAACCATCCTGAGGCAACTCAGTTTTTACTTCGAGTCACTCCCCTACGCGCTTCGAGCAAAACACAGGAATAACTCGAGAAAAATGCATGCTTACCTCCTTCAACTTCAACCCAACACCATCAGAACAAAATGTGCACGGTGCACGTGCACCGTGGTTTCGACCAACTCCGATCGACCTCACTGGCCTCCTCACATCGGCGATCACCCCTCCTTAACGACCCCGACCACCAAAACTCACACAACAACTCGAATTTGAATTCGACCACCCGAGCCCCAAACCTGGAACCAGAAATGAGCATCAGGTCGAAACCTGGAACTGTCGCCGTCCTCGCCACCGCGACAACCAGTGAACCTCAAACTTCGGCCATCTATCCGTCGCTACTCCACTTACCATTTCCAAGAACCACAGGACACTCGATCGAGCAATGGTGTCGAACGAAACAAAAATTTGCGACCCCCTCAAAACTAGGTCACCGGAGTTCAAACGCCACCCGCCGCCACCACAAGGCTTTGTTCAACCTCCGGGTATTTTTCCCAGACCCCTCGATCACCCCCGCACCTCCAGCCTCAGCCCTGACCTCTCTCATCATCACGATCACCCACGGCGACTCGAAACGTAAAAATCGCACGAACCCAAACTGCTCTTATACCACACCATTAAAAATCATCAAATTAGGTTTAAAAATCTTGTTCTAGTATGGGGAATCAGTTTAGATACTTGAATTCATAAATTAAGAGATTCAAATTTTTGATAAATTTGAGTTGTGCTCAGACATATTTCTTTCCAGAGGTTATACCAAGTTATTTTAACTTGAATTTATTTTTAAAATTCAGTTCAGGGTTAAACAAACATCTTTCATTTTGATTCTAAGTCCAAATATTGAATAGATCTTGAAGAAATGATTTTTTTTGAAATTAAGATTTGCACTTAAAATCTAAGAACATGGATCATTTTCTAACAACAACCTGTATAAACCACTTCCAGTTTAAATGTATTCAAAGGATCTACAAACTTATTCACAGATATATGAATAAACAACAAATTCATACTTTTAATTTTAAGAAATAAGTTACTCACTGTTTCCTGAAAGAACAAGCCTGCTTCATGTTGAACAGGCTGAGCTTCCTCTGGTTTGCATTTGACTTGAGTTGTTTGTTTTAGATGCTAATCTCTTCAGGTTTACTTAGCTTTGAATATTCGAAACTGAGATGGATGAATTGATTTGTAAGAAAAAGAAGTTACAGGGTGATATTATTTTGCTTGTTTATTGGCTTGTTAATGTGGTTTTGGTGGCTGAAGAATATATTATGTGTACCAAGAGGATCTTGCATTAATTACTTTGCCTTACTTTGTTTTATCATTTTGCCTAAACTTACTTTATACTCTATGCAGATTTTTTTTTCATTTCGGCTGAGATATTTATTTTGGTGGCTACAAATCTTGTTTGTATGCTTGCATTAATTGTCTTGTACAAAATACATATTTATTTCTTCCTTCTTTTGCAAGCTTCATTCTTATTTTATTTTTCTTTTTACTTTGAATGTTTTTCTTATTATTGTTTCTTGCCTGCATATCTGTTACAGGGTTCATATATATATATGTTGTTTCTAGCCTACATGCTTCTCTGTTCAACTTATTTTCAAACACTTTTTGTTGCTTTGTTTCATTCTTTTTGCAATATTCTTTTTTTTTTATTTGTTATTTGTTTAGATATCTCACTTTTCTTTTACTTTCCTGCATATCTCCCCACAGGCAACATACCTATTTCCTTTATCTTATTTACTTATTTGATTTACTTTCCAGTTATTTTATTACTTTGGTGTGCTTAGAGGTAGTAGCATTGACCTTGTATTACTTTTCTTTTGTACTTCTTTTACTTTGTTTATTCTTGTTCAAGTATACATAGATACCTATAGTTGAATATATTTATTACTATCTTCCTTTGCAAGCTTAATTATATCTTATATTTTTAGTTTGTTTCATTCCTTGCTTATGTTTATATTTGTTTGTTCGCATACATTTGTTTCTATTTCTTATTTGAGTGTATTTGAATGTATTTCTTATTTATTACTTGAATAATTTCCTATTGTTAATATGCTGTTAAAATTTAACAAGTTTTTGTTTACTTTAGATTTTCATAGACATTTTATTAATTTACTTTATGTATAAACTATAAAGTTGTTTTAGTCCTTCATTATAAAACTTTAACTCAAATGAAAATATATGCTTTTGTTTTAATTATAATTTTTATACTTCATTTGCTTATTATTATTTTCATACTTATGTTACTTGTTATTATTTCAAACCATTTGTAACAATTACTATTTATATAAAAATCAATTTTGTAAAGATATTACCTTAACAACATTGTTTAAAAATAACTCCTTATTTAAAATGATTTATAAAAGAAACCATTTCTATGTTAATAAATAACATATTTTATTTGAATTTGGAAAAATCAAACCATTTAATTTCACAAATTTTAAATCAAAAATTAAATAAATTATCAATTTAAAATAAATTAAAATTCGGGATCGTTACATTTATACTTTAAAACCAGAATATAATATCCATTTCAAAACTATATAAATATGATATCATTTTCTTTTGAAACCCAAATCAAATTTGATATCACTTAGACCCAAATCAATATAATATCATTTTAATTTCAAATATACCCTTTCCAAAAATCATAGTGCTTTCAAAGTATAACACTTAAAATCAGAACTCTTGAATATAATACTTCCAAATAATAATACCTTGAAAATCATAACTTTGAAACAAACTTCCACCTCTTAAATGGTTAAATATTAAATTACCTTATAAAATAAAATAGCTTCTTTTAATTTCACAAATCAATTCCAAATACCGACCTAAACTTCCAAATAAACATTCCAATTCTTATGTTTCAAAGCTTTAAATATGCCGCCATTTCACAACAAATTCTTTGATAATTCCATATATATCAAATTCAATTACTATTATTTAGATTTGAAATGTTTACTTAATGAATTCAATATAATTTAAGTAAAACCTTTAACTTCACATAACTGGATATTCTTTCAATTTATTAACTTAATATAATCATTTAAATCAACCTGATATGCATTTAAATCACTCAACACAAAATCAAGTTATAAAAATCATATCCTTTAAAATTCTAATTTATTTTTAGATTCCAAATTAATTTAATATTCATCTTCCAACCTTATTCTCATTTATGTCATTTAAACTCCAGAAATCAAATTGAAATAAATGATTAATCATATTTGATCTCAAAAAAAAATCAAACTTGATTATTAACCTCTTTTATACTTTAAATTAATTTTATACATAGCTTAAAAACCAGAATTTAACTATATATAAAATAACTTTTATCAATAACCAAATCAATATCCTATAAACCATATATATATATATATATATATATATATATATCTTTACAAAACCACAGAAATCACTTTAAAAATTTTTATATATATACCGCGGTGTCTGTATAAAATTTTCTATCCTATGGTCAAGTGGTACGGATATTTATCATTTCAATCCACAATTTAAAAATAAAATTTTACAGTTATATATCATTTCAGACCGCAATCCCGAATGCAATAAAATGCATAACAACTTGCAATTTATGATGATATAAATAAACATCCATTCATCCATCATAAAATCATACATCCATTATCACAATCATCATCTAATTCAAATAATACATCTATGTATAACAGGTAATAAGTAACAGGCATTTGCTGGCAGTTTATTATGCAAAATAAAATTAAATAATAATTTAACTGGCAGTTTATATGCAATAATAGATTTAAATAAGATTTAACTGGCAGTTTATATACAATAATGAATTAAATAACAAGGTATTTAAATAATGCAAATTAGCTGAGATAATGATGAAATATACGCCAAACTGCTATAAATAAATTTCAAATCACATCATAAATGAATTTAACAAATATAAGAAATCTTAGAAGTTGTGTGAGGGTTAAAACACTTACCTTTTGAATTTAAATCGAATTTAAATCCGATTTAAACCCAAAAATTTGACAGTCTCAGAATTCGTCCAAACTAGTGTCAAACCGTCCGGAATTCCCATACGATCCTAGTGGAGAAAACAGCATCCAAAACCGATCTCGTATGCAAAAGTTATCGTTGTTAGAACGAGTGAAATTTGGAAAAAATAAAATAAAAAAATATAAACAAACAACACAAACATAGCACATGCCACGTTACCAAAAAAAAGCTTCTCCCAGAATTCCAATTTTTCACACGTACAGGCAACCCACTCCACCTTCGAACAGCGCCGTCCCCCATACTCACGCAACCAACAAACAAAGCGCACGACACCAAAGCGCTTGGGAACACCGCAAACTCCCCCATCGCCCCTCCTGCCAGAGCCCCCTACATCACGAACTCCGGTCGGCATCACACCCCAACACAGAGCAACCGCCGCCAATAAATAAAACCCTAATCGAATTATCGACGCAAATCCAACCGTTGATTTGCCACCAAACCTATATAGATCGACTCCCCTCAGTCCCCTCTATAAAACCCAGAAAGGGTTTCCCGATCCATCGGCATTGATTACGACCCCATTGAACGGTCGAGAATTAAAACACAATTTCTGATCAAACAATAATCTGAATCGAAAAACGAACAGCACCAGTGAATTATTCTAGTCAAGAGCTTCAACATATATTTTTTTCAATTTTTTCTGAGGAGTTTTAAATTTTAGCTTTGGATTGAATTTGCAATTGGATCTGGAAATATAGAATTTTGTCTGCCATTGAGGAAGAGGAAGAATAGAATGAATTTATATACATATAAACGAGAATTAGGGAGGCTAGGGTTTATAGCAGGATATTTGTAACAACCCGCATGTAACAACCCGCATATTTGTCGATTTTATATTTAAATATTTTATTTAAATATTTTATCGATACTCGAAATTTAGTCCGAAAAGCTACTTTTTGCATACGGTCGAATTAGGACTCGGGACCACTCCCATTGAGTTCAAAATGCCGTTTGTGACATTTTTGAGTGTAAGCTTCGATATGTTTGGAGTAAGTTGATTTTTGCTACTTTTTACTTAGGGCTTTGGTTTGGGCTGAGCCCAATAACCCCGCTTATGTATTCAGTCCTAACCCCTTCTCCTCTTCATTACTTCATTCCTCATTTCCTAATACTCAAGCTTTTACAATAATGGAGAGTGGAAGAGGAAATTAAAACTCCAAGCCCTAGTTTTCTTTTGCAAATCAAACTCTAGCTCCAAACTAATAAAAGAACCCATTGGTAAGCTTCTCTTCTTCTTCCCCAACTCATTCTCTTATCTATTTCAGAAATTCCTAAACCTAACTTTGGGAATGTTCTTCTTTTAAAACTTAGAATCAAGCTTCTTGAGTTGGATTTGAAGAGTGGTTGATTCCCCTTTGCTTTCAAGCTTCTTCTTCAATTGTTTGGGTTCAAAGGTGAGATTTTTATCTCACGTCTATATTTATATTTATCTTCGATTGTTAGGTATGAATTCCTAACACTTATTCTTGTGCAATTGATATGGATTTGGGTTGGTTTTGTGAATATTCCAATTTTTGGTGTTTTGGGTTCAATTCTTTAAAAATCATAACTTTGATGTTTTGATCATGTTTTTGGTGATGAACCAAAGAGCATCTATGGCTGGGTAGTCGATTGGCATAAACCCTTAGCGCCGTTGCTTGAGAGAATGCAATTTGGTCGAGGTAGGACCTCATTTGGATGGGCTGGGAAGGGACTGGGAACAGGTTCGGCCGACCAACCTGCTTCCAGAGTGCATAAGCACTTCTCTGTTTTTATGGTCCGGTCGACCGACTACAGGGTTCGGCCGACTGACCTGCTACCCCGAGCATTTCTGTTTTTAGGTCCGGTCGACCGAGCTCTGTATCCGGCCGGCCGACCTGATGAAAGTTTGCCTATTTCGCCTAGTTGCTTGAATTTCCAACTTTAATCGATTCGTGTTGATTCCTATTTGTTGTTATCATTTATTATGACTTTGATGACTCCTTTTTAGGGATTTTTGAATATCCATTTCGATGGATTCTTTATCGGTTTCGTTGGATTTTTATTCACATCTTCGTATGTGAATTTTAGTGATTGATTGTTCCTACAATCTTCTGTGTGATTTGTCACTTTAAAAATATAAAGGTTTTCTATACTAGTAGTAAATATCAAAACTCTTTCTTCAAATGATTTCAACACTATTTGATAACAAAGCTTGTTTTCTCAAACCGATTTCCAATCTATTAGTATATACAAACCTTTACCTCACTCGTATGAGAAATCTAATTAAACGACTTAGTAAAACAAGTGGTATGAAACGCTTGCGTTTACTTCGTCGGTTAATTCTTGGACTCGTTCGATTGAAACTCTTGTGACAATTTTCTAGTGGAGATCTACAATTTGTTCGTAAATATTTAAGTTAAGCTAGTGGTTATGGGACATGAAGCTAAGCTCATATATTTACTAGCATACTGTAATTGACACTTCTTGATGATCATGACGATCATTTTTGTGATTTAGACTAGCAATGTGCGATGTCTCTTTGTCTGCGAGGGAGACTAAACCCCGTTTTGTGGAGTTTCGACTCAAATTGATGGGGTAGACCCCCATGGTCTTCGGGCCGTTCGTGTGTCAAAAATTAATGGCTAGCTACCATGAGATAGCGTCTCGTTTGTGTGATACATATGTTGGTGAGTTTTCATGCTCCCGTTCGTGTGGTAGGCCTCCCCCCTATTTTGTGTGATTTCTGGATTTCGTGTGTCGAATTCTAGAATTTTCTTCTTCACCTATTTTTGTGATTTCTATTGATATGATTTATCAATTTTTGTGCATAGGTGAATTTGTGTGTCATTGACTGGATTTCTTGAGATGATTTCTAGAATTTATGTTTCACCAATTTTCGTGATTTCCATTGATAAGTTTTATCAATATTTGTGCATTGGTGAATTTGTGTGTCATTGACTTTTGTGATTGACATTGATATAATTGTAAATATTTGTGGTTTGATGAACGAAATAAGGAATATGACGTTTCTTTGATTCTTGTGTAGATTTGGTGATATTGATTAATCTCTTGTTGATTTTTCGATTACTTATATATATCACTGCTTGGCATTGTGATTATTATGTGTTTAGTCATATCTCTTATTCTCTATCGTTTCATCTGATATTTATAGTTAGACTGATCCGTTTATTATTTTCTTATTAAATAATACTCGGGTCAGACCGAGATGTTACAGGTGCTTCGGCTTGACTTCTCACTTGGGATTGATCTCTTTGACTTTTGGCTAACTACTTAGATTAGTAGTTTATTTTGTGGTATACACTTAAGATATGGAATCATAGTTGTATTCTTTTGTATAGCACATGTTGCTATTCTTTTGTATTATTGTGGATCTTTTTGACCACTACTCTGATATACACTTCCATGTGTTAGTTATATATTCATATCTTCTTCTGCCTTTGTGATATGAATTATCTGTGACTGATTTATGTTATGCTTATTTCTATATTTGTTTCTGAAGGATTTATATAGCCACTGTGTAGTAGTTTTGAGTTTGTATCAGTATGTCGGATTTCCTCTTTTGAAATAAAATGCATGTTTTATTATCTGGCATATCGGTGCTCGCACAAAGCAATTACATGGATGGTCGCTCCTCAACAGCCTTATTCTCCGTGCTAGTTGACAGCATTACACTGTAGTGTTCTTGGCTAGCGTGGGTATAGAGGTGGGGCGTCACAATATTTATAGAGAAAGTTGACATGGAATAAATGGACCGGGTTGAATACGCGCTAACGACAAAGTGGCCCAAAAAGCCCGTTCTGACCCCGAAACGAAATTGGATAAACCCATATATCAAAATACGTGTTTTAAAATATTCTAAACGCAATGGAAAAGGTTTCAGGTTCAATTTGCATCGTGTGAAGAAGTTATGCTAAAATCAGTATTTTCAAATTGATTTCAATTTCATTTATTTCTAGGCGTTTTGAGTCCGTATGATCAAACAACAAGCCCAATCGCTATGAAACTTGAAATCCTACAATAATTCATCGTTACGGATCTGTTGAAACTGGTTTTGTCAAAATCTGAGTCAGTGGCCAAAATGGCTATTTTTATATTAATTAAATAAATTTAAAATAAATTAATTAAATCAAATTTCTTATTTGAATTCTGAAATTGGCAATCTTTATCACTTTATAATTCTTAATCATTTATACAAAAATTTAAACAAGTTTAGATGTCAATTTAAAGTTGATTAATCTATCAATTGAAGTGTCAAATCTTAAATTTCATTATATTTAAAATTATAAATTAAATCTCCAAAAATTATATTAAATTAAATAAATCAATGATTATTCCATCCATAAATTTCAAATAGATGGATTTAATATTGGATTCAAAATCTATTATTTTAGTTTTCTTAGATTTCATTTAAATCTCTATTAAAGAAAATTTAGATGTTTAAATTCATTTATTTTTAATTTAATAAATCCAGTTATTTATAATTACTTACAATACATTGCTTTAAACCTGATTTCAATCCTGCCATTCTCTATGAAACCTTTCTATAATCATAGTTAATATCTATTTTACATTCATTACATTAATGCTCTCATTTCATCCTTTATTTATTGACTATCATATCTCCATTTACTATATTTTGGTCAATTTCACCCGTTATTTGAAATTAAAGTCTCAATTAACTTATCTATTTTGATTTCATTCCTATATTACATCACTTATTATTTTACAAATAAACTACATTTCAATTCATCCTATTCCCTTCATATCTGGTGACTATTGCCGTAAATTCTCACTAATATACATTAAGGTTCATTAAATTCTAATTGACTAGCATTTTAATTATTACAATAATTACTATCCTTACTTTCAATTTCACTAATTCAGAAATTACCAATTTTATTTTCAATAATCCCATTAAATAGGCTTTCCATTCTTTATTACATTAATTGTTACTTTAATTTACATTAACCAAATGTTAATTTAAGATTTATTGTAATCGATTGCCAAAAATTTATTTGACATATTAAATAAACAAGCAACCTATATTAATTGCCACCTATTTGATTTTAATTGCATTCATAAGTTCGTTAAATATCGATCCGGATTTATAATTTCATATACGCTAAATTTTTATTTCATGACATTAATATACGCCTATGTACCACTTAATTTGAATAAGTACTATATTCCTAAATGTACTTCTATCAATTAAATGCATTAATTAAGGTTTTAAAACCAATAAAGTAATTTTCCTTAATTTCATCCTTAAACCAACTTATTACTCTACATACATTGCGTATTAATTCATCAATTAACATACTATGAACTATCTTCCCAATTTATCAATTACTACCTTAAAATAAACTTATGTTTCTATTTAGTTTACCATTGCTACATTTCCTTTTTAATGTTTGCTTCATTATAAATTATAATTTTTTTGCTTTCTTTCTAAATTTAATTACAAAGATCCAATTAAATTAACTAATTTATTTATTAAAATGTACGAGTCGTTACATCCATCTTCAACCCAATGCTAGCTCGAACACTCATCAAGTTTCACAAAGATAAGCAAGTGCAGCCGTGAATGCTGTAGTGTAGCAAATGCGATCCACGAATCCAAAGAACTTTGAAGGCCATCGAATCAATTCCTACTATAGATTATCTGGAAAACCCAACTCTAGACTGCCCGTATGAAAATAGTGGGCACCCAGAGTTTAGGAAAGGAACGATAAACTCCAGGTCAGTCATGGGATTGGTGTGAGAAAATGAAAACAGTTTTGTCTTCTTTCTTTAAAACAAACAGCAAAGGAATTTAAAATAAATTTGCAATGCTTTTTGAAAATGAAAGTACCACAAGGCCTCCCGCCACACACACAATGCAAATGCAAAATTGGAGGAGATATCTCCTTATGATGGTCAAATATGCTTACTACGAGAAAGTTTCTTTGATATTATTACTAGTGCATAGTGTAGAAAACCATTTCGAAAGTATAATATAAATCCTAGCCAGCATAGACATTCCGAACTATGCCTACTGTAGCTACCATCCAAATAGTGGGGCGCCACCATAAGTAGATGGCAGGTAATACAACTAAAACCGTACAAGGCACGTATTGGATGAACGGATTTCCAACAAATGGTCAGGCTAAGGAACTTCCTATTGCCACATGGGAATGCCTCTGGCGGGATTCCCCGAGAACCTACCCGGCTCTCTGCTGACACAAGGCCGGCTACCCCTTCACAGGGAATAAAACCTAAGATACGCCACCCCTGGTCCTTTGGGACCTTTAACCGAGGATCCTCTACACCAACAACATCACGCAGTAATAGATATATACTACAGTGCCCACATGAGTAAGTATCTGGGCTCCATACCATGATACTACCATTTTCCAGAAGGAATGGTCATACCATAGGGGAGCTACTCCTGAAACCTTGCCGCATCTTTCCTATTTCGACCATTACCAGGTTGTGAGGCTCGATGAGGTCTCGTCCACAAAGCTACAATTTACACGAAAGCCATGCTTTGATAACAAATGATCAACAAATGATCATCAATATATAGCAGCACTTAGCATGCCACACTACCAAATTGGGAGTATATCGCTGATAACCTTCAACTACATAACCTCTAAGCTCGTACGCCTTAGAGAAGGGTGTTAAGCTAAGAGAATAAATTCTTCGCCACCAATAGATATGTATTTGAAAGGAATCGGCTTTATATCTCAAAGTGTAGTGTCAGACACACACCCATACAAGTCTGTTTCGAGCTCGAACAGAATCGAAGGCACTTCGTCCAATAAAGGAAGAAGCCCTTGCAAATCCGAATAATTCCTAATCACGTTTGGACTTCCCATCACATATAGGGCCTCTATACCGGGGACCAGCCTTCACCACCGGTCTTCATATGCTATCCATACGTCATATCATTATTCGGAGTGGGTTATATGACACAAGGTCCTCTCCCGGCTAAACTGATTAATGAGCGCAATATTTAAAAAAATATGGATATGGGGTTTTAGTTAAGTCACGACTTAAAAATCCAAAGCTTTTCTTTCAAATGGTTTAAAAAAATTACCATTTTCAATTTGGATTAACTCAATTAAATCTTTAAATTAAAGATTTAACTTATAGCTTTCAAACCCGTTTTCCAAAGATTTATCCATAACTTGGAAAACTATTTTCATTTAAGACTTGAATCCTTTTAACACCAATTGGAAGTTCACATCTTATGTGAAAGCTTTTATTATTTGAAACCAAATAGTTTTCATTTTAGAACAAATCCGATTTTATTTATACGAGTTAAAATCTTGGGTTAAATTTAAATTCCCAAAAAACACTTTTAAAATGGTTTAAAAACCCATATAAACATATTTATACGTTGAAGTTTCCAAATCATAGAATTCAATTCCAAATATTGAATTCAAGTTTAAAATCAAATTATTTAAATTTCAAACTCAATCAAGTTATTCAAAATAACTTTTATTTTTGAAATTCATTTTCAAAAGCTTTCCATTCTAATCCCAAAACTATTTTGGATTCAAGAATTCAATCTTTAAAACTATTTCAAAATCTGCGACTTAACCCATTTCCACGTGCAATCCATATTTGTGTGTGTATAAGTGTGGTCCAGGGGTTTTACATAGTAAAAGTGAAACATCATCAATCAGCACAGATTCAAATACAGCAATATATTTTGATTAGCGGTATAAACTATAACGCTTATATTTGATAAGCGGTACAAACCAATTGTAACTCTTATCTTTCATTCACAGATCACAGTTATATATCACTGATAATAAATTACATCAAACACAGCTCAAAACAAAACAGAACATATCAGGGTATCAAACAATTCAATCATCCTATGAACCCAAACATCCATAAATAAGAGCAGTTAATTGTCTGATTACTTGAAACCAGATTAATTACCTGTGAATACTAATCCTGGTTAATTAATTACAATAATTTTGGTTTGACTATCCTTTATACATTTATCAATTTACCTTTAGTAATGAATTAATTGACCTTTAGTATAATTTATCAACTTTAAGTTATTAATTAAAAAATTTACCTTTAAATATTTAATTAATTATCTTTAATTAATTAATTTAACCTTTAATTAACTAATTATCATTTATCCTCAATTAATTATCATTCTCTATTAATTAATTAAACTTTGAATTAATTAATTATCCTTAAATTAATTACCTAAATTAATCACCATTTGATTCATTATCATTTAATTAATTATTCTTTATTAATTTCACTAAGTAATTAGCTTTACTTTAATTACACAAAGTTATTAGCTTTCATTCGATTACAAAGTAATTATCTTTAATTTACTTTCATAAATAAATTTATCTTTAAATTTATTTTCCTTAATTAAACTTAAAATTAATTGCATTAAGTAATTAACGCTTAATTGATTACCATTTAATTAATTATTCTAAATTAAATTAACATAAGTGATCATTCCTAATCACTTTTATTAATTGATTAGCTTTTATATTAATTAACTATTCCCAGATTAATTATCTCAATTAATCAATCACATTAATTAATTGTCATTTAATTAAATTTTTCTTCCATCCATTGATAAATCGACTTTAATCATTAATTAATTACTCATAATTAAAAATATTCCTTAAGTAATTAATTATCCTTAATCACGTTAATAAATTAAGTGATTAATCCACATAAATAGGTTAACTCTTGATTGATTTATTTATTAATCTCCATCAGTCATCCTTTAATTTATTAAGCCATCAATTTTCTTTTTTTAAGATCTATTTGAAAATCTGGTTAAATACAATTACCTTAAAACTTTGTCTATTTTAAATTTTTAATCTTGAAGTCTTGTTTTTAAAATGGTTTAAAATATGAAACTTGATTTATTATTTTTCTTTGGAATCTTATTTAGTTTAAATATACTTTGAAAACTTTGTGTAATTAAAATTTACTTTGTAAATAAAAACTATTGTATTATAAACCGGAAACATGTTTGTGATTTAAAACTGGAAACATAAAATCTGGTAACACATTCAACAAACTCGAGCCAAATCTCGTTCAACTTGAGACAATCCCTGAGAAACACTTGATCCCCACGATGCTTCGATGCAAACCCACCAAAATCTCGAGCTATAACCCGAGCTTAAACCTCCTTCTTCCCGAACACTTCAACCGCCCAGATTCAGGTGCACACGCATGCACGTGTACCCACGACGCGATCTTCTCCGACCACCCCTGATGGCCTCTACGTGTCGCCGATCAACTTCGCAAGCTTTTCCACCACCCAGATCATCAATCATGACGAAGGATCGAAATTTGTCTTTTCGAATCGATTGTAACCCAACTTCATCAACGCAATCACCTCGCGCCAACGATTCCCACTACCGGAACTCACGCGAACTCAACCAAAACTTCGATACTCACTTACGATCCTCCTTCCCTGGTTCGATCCCTTGAAACACCACGACGACGTCGCGGCAATCACGTACTTGCCGTTGTTCAAAACGAATCCATTTTCCCTACAAGTTCATCGTTTGAATATTTTTCTAATGATCGTCAACATGCAAGCTATCTTTTCCAATGATCACGGTGCTCAATTCGCTTCCTATCGCCGGAATTTGGCCAATATGCATTTTCCGTTCAAACCCATATTCCCACTTAAATTTGAAACTAAAAATCAAAATTTTATTTTTAAAATTCAACATTCCCGAGCACAAATTAGATTGTATAATCAAAAACATAAATTAAATCATTTGAATTTTCACCATTAAAGGTCATTATTGTGAAATTTTAATTTCCAATAATCTGTCTGTTAATTTTTGCTTATTTACATTTTTATAAATAATGTTATACCCATATAAACATAATTCATTCAACAATCAATTCCTAATATGTTTCGTGTTGGGATGATTTTTTATATTTTTTGGTAAGGTTTGAAACCTGGAACAGAGGCATGTTGTTTTGCCTGCACACTAATGTACACCCAGTTTTTTTTTTCTTTTTTTTCACATATATATAAAAGCATACAAACCAATCCATACAGTCATTCAACCATAATCCATACATACTTCAAAGACAAATCCAAGCATCAAAAAAACATAGCAGGCTAAGGGATTTGCTCACTTGGTTTATGAAGCAGAAACAAGAACAGGATATTTTGAAAACTAGAAATTTGACAAAGAAGCATTTGTTTGTGTTTAGCTGCCTGATGCTTTGAATCTGGGACTTGAAATAAAAATCTTTTCTTAATCTTATTATATTTGTTTATTCAGTTCATTAATAACAAAAATTTTAATTTTCTTACTTACAGTTTGAATATTTTAAAGCTTCAAAATTGGCTTTATTTCCAGGCTGCACACTTTACACTTGAACTTGATTTCCTGCTACTGATTATTTTAATTAATTAGTCCTTTCTCTAATATTGTTTAGTAGCTTCGGATTCAAATTTAAAAAAAAATCCACTTGCCTTTGAATGTTTTTCAGAAATTACTACATTGCTTCCTTTGGCCAAAACTGCAGCACTTGCTTTCATTTAAATCTGCAGTTTCTTTCTTTTGATTAGTTTGTGTTAGAATTTGATTTTATAAACTACAAATTTATTAGGGGCATTTCACCAGAAGGACAAACTTCACAGTCCAATTAGTTTCTAGGACACACATTCAAAGAAATTACTTTCAAGGCCAAAATCAGCAGAATAATTATTTTCAAGGACAAAGTCGGTAGTCCTTTTACCTTCAAGGACATAATTTCATAGGTTTTTAGGCCATACAAACTAATTATTTTACGTTTTTTCCTTGAAAGTAATTATTTTCATTGTGTGTCCTAGAAACTAATTCCACTTGCTAAAGAGGCCCTTGTGGCTAATTTCCATAATTTATTAACTATAAAGTATTACCTGAGAGATGAATCGCAAACCCGCTGCTTGTTATTTTAAGAAGATATGCAGATTTCTGGTTTGCTGATCCTTTGCTTTCAGATTTAAAAATTTGAAAGCTTCTTGTTTCAAACAGAAGACTTGAGAACTATTTTGGAGATGGAATGTTTTTTTTTTGCATCAGGTTTGAGAGCTTTGGTCTGATTTTTATTTGTTTCCAATTTTGAAACTTATTCTTGCTGCTAGATGGATTGCCAGGTTTTGATTCCTTCTAATTTGAAAGTTTTAAACTGAAGCTTTTGAGTTTGATTTGTTTCAGATTTGAAATCTCAATCTAATGCTACAGTATTTTTCAGATTTACTGAAAAGTTATATGATTGCATATGGGGGAGCTTAAAAGTTTTTACAATTTTTAATTTCATTATTTTATTCAATTAAATGTCTTGAATGCCATGTGTAGGAAGAATGATTATGAGATCTAACACTTATACAATTTTATACTTTACATATGTATATCTAATATTTAAAATTTTACGAAGACAAAAGAAAAAAATTTAATAAATTTTTATATCATATCTATTTTATAAATAAATATACTTCTCGTTCTTTTGTGTATATATACACACAATGTTAAAGGAATTGTTTTTAGCCAACATTTACATTATATAAATTTCACCTCAATGATTTTAAAAGCCAAATGTTTATTTTAAAAACATTTATTTCAAATATAGATTCAAATGCCCAATTTATTTAAACTAAAATTTATTTATAGCTATTTACATATATTCATACATTTTATTATTATTTATTTTTGTACAACTTTATAAAAAGAAAAGAACGGATTTAAATACTTTGATTTCATATTAACAGTTGTTACATCTATTTATATAAGAGAATTAAATTCTAAAAATAAACCTTTTTGAAATTTATTATATCTTCCAAATTTATTTAATATTTTAGAAAGCAAACTATTATTAACTTTTTAAATTTTTTAATTTCTATTTTATTTTTAATACCTTTTATTTTATTTTTATTTTTTATTTTTAAATTCAATATTTGTTTATACATAGTTTATTACTTATTTTATTTGTTTTGAGATTTTTCTCAATTTATTTTTAAATTAAATTTCAAAAGTTTAAAATATATTATTAATTTATATTGCCCAATTTTAGGATGTTATTATTTTTTTATAAGATTTTAAATATCCACTTTCAAATCCATAATTACATAAAAATCAATATCCAAATAAATAAATATCCTATTAAATCTTGGAAAATTACAAATAAATTTACAATTTTATTCAAAATTTATTTTGATCATCAATTTAAAACTAATCAAAAATTGGGATCGTTACAGATTCCCCCCTTAAAAAATTTCGTCCTCGAAATTTGCAAAGGAGACGAGAAAGAAAAGATGGAAGATAGAGAAATGATTGATCAAATCAGATAGAAATATTTATTCTGCACTTGGTCTACCCAAATCAGAATATCAACAATAGATACAAGAAAGAATCTATTTAATACTTCACAAGATACTCGGGTCCACCGGCCTACGAATATGCAAGAGCATTGACTAGTTTGAAGGGATAACTAATCGTTCGTAAAATATATGGGTCCCCAGAGAATAGATAGATAGATTCAATCTTTTACGATTTCTTAGACACTAAGTATGGATTCCAAATTCGGGTTGGAATACTCCAAAGTATATACCAACTTGTCCCTCTTCGGACTTCAGTTTACACAAGAAATTACAGTAGAATTTCCATTTGTTTTACCGATATCGTTTTTTTGATTCAATTCAAATTTGGTTTTGGTTAACTACTTGGCTTGTAGTTTTTGGTTGTGTACAATTTGAGATATAGACTCCTTGATGTATACATATTCTTTTGTCTAGCACTTGTATCTATTCTTTTGTGGTATTGTGGATCTTGTTAGACCACTACTCTGATATACACTTTTATGTGTAATATTCATATCTATTTCCGCCTTTGTGATATGAATTGCCTGTGACTGATTTATGTTATGTTTATTTCTATATTTGTTTCCGAAGATTATATATAGCCACTATGTAGTAGCTTTGAGTTTGCGTCGGTATGTCAGATTTCCTTTTGAGATGAAATGCATGTTATATTTTATCTGGCATATCGGTGCTCACACAAAGCAATTACACGGACGGTCGCTCCTCAACAGCCTTATTCTCCGTGCTAGTTGACGGCATTACCCCTTAGTGTCCTTGGCTAGCGTGGGTATAGAGGTGGGGCGTCACAGCTTGGTATCAGAGCCAAACTTCGAAACAATGTAGAATAATCTAGCAAGGATCATGTCCTAAGTCATTCTTAGGAGTCGTGCTTTAGGATTTTATTCGATTCTTCGTACCGATTCATCCTATTTTCTTTATGATTCCTTGTTTTATCTATCAAGATTGCTTTATATTTATTTTGAGAATAACTTTTTCCTCTTCTTTCTTTCTTTATTAAAGAAGAGAAATGGTTAGACCAGGCCGTCCCAGCGCTGGTCAATCTAGTGCTACTCCTTAGGATGGAGTATTTATGTCTGCCCAGCAGCTTCTTGATCTAGTAAAGAACGCTCAAGCAGGCGGACCCATTCCAGAGCCTACTCATCCAAGATCCGGTTTTTCACGCTTGTGCAGAGACTTCACGGATTTGGGTGGAAGGTCATTCAGGGGATCCGAGAGTGTTATAGAAATTCAAGATTGGCTCAAATCATGTGATCACATCTTTTCTTGCGTGAACCTTATTGATCTACATCGAGTCCATCTGGCTTCCAGCATGCTCCAAGAAAGCGCATTAGATTGGTATGAGCTTTTAATTTCTGAAATCATTGAAGCAGATCTTACTTGGGAGCAATTCCGGGAAAGATTCGAATTGAAATTTGTGCCGGAAGCTGAAAAGGTAACTATAGCCCGACGTTTTATAGACTTGTTCAAGGTGAATCTTCTGTGACAGACTATGTCGCATCTTTTGAATCTCTTTCCAAATACGGGGTTGAATACATTAATACCCCATTGAAGAAAAATCAGAGATTTGTCTATGGCTTGAATAAGAATCTTAAGAAGCCATTACTTCTGAAACTAGAAGTTTCATTTGATCAGCTTATTGATATCGCTCTTCGTCTTGAAGAGGCCGATAGAGAAAGCGATATTGAAGTTGTGCGTGTCAAACAGAACTTCAACAACAACATGAAGAGGCTTATTAAATTCAAAGGCCCCAATCCCATCAAGAAAGGGAAGCAACAAACTCCGGTAGCAAAGATTCCTACCTCTAGTCGTGGATGATGCTACAATTGTGGTTCCACAGACCACTATGCAAGGGAGTGCCCGAAACCTCTCTTTTGCCGTTATTGCAAAAGTTCGGGTCATATTATATCTATATGTCCCATTCTTCAAAGTAGGAGAGAGGGAGAGCTAAATATTGCAAACTCCTAGTGACACTTCTCTTGGTCAAGGTATTTCTCATTCAATCCTTGATGACATTTGCTTTGTGATTATCTTGTTCGTGTTCGTTTTGATATGGGTTCCATCTCACTATTTTATATCAAAATAACTTGTTGATTCTTTTTCTTTGAAAATATTTTGGGCTTGATGACTTCTTTGAGAGTTGCGAATCCGGATGGTAGATCCGCAACACTCAATTTGCTTTCTATTGACGTCGAAACTATTTTATGTGATTTTTCTTTCCGAGCCGATATTTTTACTTAGGCTTCGGAATTGATTTTTGTAAGGATTGGCTTAATCGTTGTGAAGCCCATATCCTATTTTCCGTGTGGACTATTCATCTTCAACATTTTCTATCTGTTAAGCAGATTTCTATTATTTTTTTCTTGTGGTTCCGATTTCAAATTTTTGGTGGCATCAATTTTTATTCTTTAAACCCTCATGATGAGGAAAGTTTTATTTCTCTCATCTAAATAATTTGTGAAACTTTTTCGGTACTTTTGAGTTTGTCTTAGGATTATCACCTAAGAAATGTTTTGTGTGGTGTTAGGGTCTTTCTAGTTCGACCTTGCCACCGATTTTCATTTGGCTATGAGTTGCGGGAGTTCGCATTCCACTTACCGCATTCCGCACTCATTACGATTCTTATGAATGACTTATTTTGTCATTCAGTTTGTCCAGCTTATTTCACCCATTTTATAAATCGAATATTCTATGAATATTTCGATGAGACCATTCTTGTATTTATTGATTTTGGATGAAAATAGCAATTTAAAAATTTTGCAAATCTTTTTCATAAAGATTTATTTATAAGTATAATTGGATTTTGTTCTTAAAACGGGCAAAGAATATTCTTAAAACTTTTTAAGAGACTTATTTATCCTATAAAAGATGATTTTGTGATTGTATTTCCCATTTAGTGTTTTAAGAGTTCTGGTCGATGCGCTTGATCAACGTTATCGATAGGAATTTCCTAAACGCTTTGATGAGACAATCAGACACGATATATTGACCTGTAAAAATGTAAATTTTTCTAGAAAGATTATTACATAAAGATAAATGTAATTTTGGAAGTTTTAGCTTTTCGGGAAATAAAATTATTTAAAAGAAATTCTTTCTTTTCGATACTCTTATTCTTATGATTCCCGAGGGGAACCAAGACTTTATCTTTTGTACCGATGCTAATCGTAATGGTTTGGATGTCATTCTCTTGCAAAAGAGAACGTGCTATCATTTATGTTTCTAAATCATTGAAACCTATCAAGACTAGGTATGCCACTCATGATCTAGTGCTCGCGGCTATTGATTTCACTTTTAGAATTTGGCATCACCATTTTTGGATGAGAAATTTGTTCTCCACTTTGATCATAAATCTATGAAAAATTTATTTACTCCCAAGAAACTTAATTTGCGTCAACCCCGTTGGCTCAAATTCCTTGTATCTTATGATCTTTTTACCAAGTTTATCGGACGTTTTGATGCACTTTGTTTTATTGAGCTTCGTCTCATTTCTTTTATGGACTAGCGTCCGATGTTCTTTTATGGTGTTCGGTTCATCAGATGTACTGTTATTATACTACATCGATGTTCCGTCTTATCTGGATCAATGGATGTACCATTATTATACTATATCGTTGTTCCGGTTTATCGGTTCATTAGACGTACCGTTTTTGTACTACGTCGGTGTTCCAAGTTATTCGAGTTTCTAGTTTCTCGGGCGTACCGTTTCTGTGCTACATCGTTACACCGGCTCAATTTTCTGTTATTCATGATGTTTTCTCACGTCTTTCTACTATGGAAATGCCTTAGGGATTCCGATTTGTATTCTTGAGGCTGGTATTATTAAAGGAAGTGAAGTTTTACCAGATTTGACTTAAGAGTTATATTCTATTCGCATCATTGCTTCGGAGGTTGAGTGCCTTCGAAATAAAGATGTTCTTTTTATGAGAGTTCAATGGTTCTCAAATCCTAGGGATTGCTCTTGGGAATCCAGAGAATTCACCGTGCGAACCCGTTCAGGCTTACTCTTTCATGCTCCTTATGGTGGACTTCTTGATTCAAATTTTCTTTTATGTTGATATGCTTCTATGGTTGTTACTTCTTATTTTTCTTCTTAAGTATTGCGAGGACGCAATTTCTTTAAGGAGGGGAGTCTGTAACAACCCACATATTTATCGATTGTATATTTAAATATTTTATTTAAATATTTCATCGTTCGTCGGATTTTAGTCCGAAAAGCTACTTTTTGCAAACATTCGAATTAGGATCGAGACCACTTCCATTGAGTTCAAAACGCCGTTTGCAACCTTTTTGAGTATAAACATTGATATGTTTGGAGCTAGCTAAAAATTTGACCTTTTTCACTTTGGGTTTGGGTTTGGGTTCAACCCACTAGCCAACTTAATACCCAAATCTGAAGCACTTCTCCCCATTCACTCTCATTTCCTCCTCTTTTCAGTTCTAAAGCAAAAATGGTGGAAGAGAATGGGAAATAGAAATCCAAAACCCTAGTTCATTTGCAAAATCCAAGATCTAGCTCCAAATTCTAAGAGAAACCATTGGTAAGCATCCTCTTCATCTTCTCCAACTCTTTCTCCATTCTATTTCAGAAATTCCTAAATCTAACATAGAAAATATTTTACTTGTAAGCTTAGATTGAAGCTTCTTGAGTTGTTATTGAAGAGGAATTGATCTTATCTTGTTTTAAAAGCTTCACCTTCATTGATTTGGGTTCAAAGGTGAGATTTTATCTCACATCTTAGTCTATAATTATCCTCGATTGTTAGGTATGAATTCCTAACACTTATTCTTGTGCAATTGATTTTGGTTTGGATTGATTTGGTTTATATTCCAATTTTTAGTGTTTTGAAATCAAAACCTATGAAAATCCTTTTATGGATATTTGGACATTGATATTTGAGGCGTATCGAAGAGCCGTTAAGGCTGGGTTGTCGCTCGACGTAAATCCTTAGTCGTCGTTGCTCGTCCGATCGTTTTCGGTATTTATTTCGGCCATTTTTGGTCTAGGTTCAGGGAATGCCCTGAACCCCAGTTTCAGACGTCTAAAACGTAGCATTCAGACGTCTGAATATTATTCTGGGAAGATTTCTATTTCCAGATTCAGACGTCTGAATATATGATTTCAGACGTCTAAATTGGTTCGTTTGGAACCAGAAAGGAAATAGGCTAAAAAGTGCCTATTTCAGACGTCTGAAATCAAGGATTCAGACGTCTGAATTCTGTTTTGGAAAATATTTTATTTTCCAGATTCAGACGTCTGAATCCTTGATTTCAGACGTCTGATTCTGCACTCTTTTTGCCTATTGGCCTATTTGCTTGAGAATTCCAACTTTAATCGATTCGTGTTGATTCCCTTTTGTTGTTATCACTTATTATCGACTTTGATGACATTTTCTTCGTGATTTTTAGGAGTATCCATTTTGATGGATTCGATATCGATTTCTTTGGATTTTATTCACGTCTTTGGATGTGAATTTTGATGATTGATTGTTTCTACAATCATTTCTATGATTTGTCACTTTAAAAATATAAAGGTTTTCTATACTAGTAGTAAATATCAAAACTCTTTCGTCAAAGCAATCTTCAACACTATTTTATTACCAAACTTGTTTATAAACCGTTTTCCAACCTACTAGTATATACAGACCTTTACCTCACTCGTATGAGAAATCTAATTAAACGACTTAGTAAAACAAGTGGTTTGAAACGCTTGCGTTACTTCATCGGTTAATTCTTGGACTCGTTCGATTGAATCTCCTGTGACAATTTCCTAGTGAAGACCTACAATTTGTTCGTAAATATTTAAGTTAAGCTAGTGGTTATGGGACATGAAGCTAAGCTCATATATTTACTAGCTTACTGTAATTGACACTTCTTGATGATCGATGATGATCATTTTATGGTTTAGACTAGCAATGTGCGATGTCTCTTTGTCCATGTGGAGATCCGTACCACAATCCATTGAGCTTCATCTCATTTCTTTGTGGACTAGAGATCCATGTACTTCTAGTTTGCTTTTTTCATTCATTGGATGTACCATTTGTACTACATCAGTGTCTTTGCTGCTTGATTCATTGGATGTACCGTTTTACTACATCAATGTCTTTGCTTTTGGATTCATTGGATGTACCATTTGTACTACGTCAATGCCTTTGCTTTTTGATTCATTGGATGTACCGTTTGTACTACATCAATGTCTTTGATTTTGATTCATTGGATGTGCCGTTTGTACTACATCAATGTCTTTGATTTTGATTCATTGGATGTACCGTTTGTACTACATCAATGTCTTTGCTTTTGGATTCATTAGATGTACCGTTTGTACCACATCAATGTCTTTGCTTTTTGATTCATTGGATGTACCGTTTGTACTACATCAATGTCTTTGCTTTTGATTCATTGGATGTACGTTTGTACTACATCAATGTCTTTGCTTTTTGATTCATTGGATGTACCGTTTGCACTACATCAATGTCTTGGACAACCTTTTCTTGTGATTTATGGATTTCTATATGATGATTTCTGGAATTTATGTTTCACCACCTTTTTCAGTTGGCATTGATATGGATGTCATTTATTGTGGTTTGGTGAATTAAATAAAGAATATGACATTCTTTTGATGCTATGAGATTCTTGAGATATTGTATGACTTTTGTGGATTTTCTAATGTATACTTGTCGTAGTATGACATTTTTGGTTATCATACATCTTTTTATTATATCCTTATTCTATATCATTTCATTTGATATTTGTAGCTAGACTGATCCGTTTATTATTTTCTTAATAAATAATACTCGGGTCAGACTGAGAATTTACAGGTGCTTCTGCTTGACTCCTTATCAGACCATCATCTGATCTTTTGGTTAACTACTTGGCTTGTAGTTTTTGGTTGTGCACAATTTGAGATATAGACTCCTTGATTTATACATATTCTTTTGTCTAGCACTTGTATCTATTCTTTTGTGGTATTGTGGATCTTGTTAGACCACTACTCTGATATACACTTTTATGTGTAATATTCATATCTATTTCCGCCTTTGTGATATGAATTGCCTGTGACTGATTTATGTTATGTTTATTTCTATATTTGTTTCCGAAGATTATATATAGCCACTATGTAGTAGCTTTGAGTTTGCGTCGGTATGTCGGATTTCCTTTTGAGATGAAATGCATGTTATATTTTATCTGGCATATCGGTGCTCCACAAAGCAATTACACGGACGGTCGCTCCTCAACAGCCTTATTCTCCGTGCTAGTTGATGGCATTACCCCTTAGTGTCCTTGGCTAGCGTGGGTGTGATGACCCGGAATTTCTAACAAATTAAATTTGAATATTTAATTGATTTTAAAATATTTAAAAGCTAATTTTAACTTGAATTCAAGATATCAATATTTACTTGATAATTAAATCATTGAATTGTATGGTTTAAAAATTGAATTTAATAATTGAAATTGGGTGAATTATTGAATCTGAGATTCTAAGCCTGTTTAAAATAGTTGGAAGGCTTATAAAATTTATAATGATGATACTGAAGATAATAAAATGGTTGAAATTTAATTCAAAGATGGTTTGTTCAGTTTTAATAATATATCGTTTAAATCGATATTTGAAAATAGCCTTCCGAGACACAGTTTCGGAATTCGACGAAACCAGTTCCATTGGAAAATTGAAATTAATTTAAAAGTAGTTATAAACTCAAATTATATACTCTATCAAGCGAATATCATCAAAATTGCACAAAAATAATTGTTTTTTGGCGTGTTCAAAAATAATTAAAATTCTTGGAGTTGATAGAGATGAAATAAAATTGATTTTGTATCATTTGAAGTGAATATGAGCTTGTTTGGGTTAAAAATCAATGAAATGTAAGAAATTGAATTGCAAACCATTGAAACTGAATGAAATGGCTTATAAATTGATTAAAAGCAATTGAATTAGCTTAAAAGTTATATAAATCGCTTATGGAAAGCGTTTTAGTGTTTGTTGCTTATGATATATATGTGTTTAGCTAGTAAATATAAGTGAAACGCTTGTGATTTGCTATTAAAGTAAATGAAATGCTGATAAATACTCTATATATGGCACTTACATATTTAAATTGAGTAAGTATAGGTATCTGAAGGCCGTTTGGTTGGATTTGGATTGCACTAATTGCTAAAATAAATAAGCTACTTGCTTAAAATGCTAAATAAGGTACCCCTACGCAATAAAAATAGGAAATATGAACTGTTTTTGCTTTTTCTGACTGGGTGGGTCGATGTATATATATTTATATCTCTTGTCAAATTGCAAAAGCTCCTTCGTACAAGGGAGACTCTGTCAAAATTTTCCGGAAATTTTGGGAGCTAGAAATTTTTTGAAAAAAAACGATGAAATAAAATTAGTTAACGACAAAACGATTTCAAATTGGGAATTAAAGTAAATTAGTAAATGAAACTAATATGAATCAGATATACATAAAAGATTAAATTTAACATTCAAAATTTAAAGTAAATTGAATTCGTATAGAAGTGGAGAAAACTAGTTGAATAGAAATGGATATGGAAACCTATATAAGAGACTGTATAAAACGATTTGAAGTTACGATTGAATATGGTTGCTAAACAAGATATACAGGTATTAAAAAGGGAAAAGAAAATTGGATTTGATTCCAAAGGATAAATTTGAATTGCCCAACAAAAAGATACGTATTAAAATTACTAGATGATATTGGATTGGGTTTTTGATGTAGCCACTTGGCTTTTGTTTTCTTTTGGAATTTGGGAGCCCGTAGAGGCCTTTTGTAGTTGTACCGAGCTAGCCGCGCAAAGGAGACGCTGGCAAAATTTCTTGGAAATTTAGGGAGTTAGAAAAATTTTGAGAAAATTTTGAGAATTCAAAATTTGGTTTAAATTGAAATTTGAATATTTGAGGAAAAGAGTATTGTTGGGAAACTTTGGAAGAGTTTGGGAAGTTAGTAAAAACTGATAGTGGGTCTTTAATAAAAGATAATTGGTAGGATGTTGAATTGGGAGTTTTGGGGAAAGGTAAACGGGTTTGGAATCATTCTTCCTAACTAGTAATTTCGAGGACGACATTCTTTTAAGGGGGGAGGAATGTGATGATCCGGAATTTCTAACAAATTAAATTTGAATATTTAATTGATTTTAAAATATTTAAAAGCTAATTTTAACTTGAATTCATGATATCAATATTTACTTGATAATTAAATCATTGAATTGTATGGTTTAAAAATTGAATTTAATAATTGAAATTGGGTGAATTGTTGAATCTAAGATTCTAAGCCTGTTTAAAATAGTTGGAAGGCTTATAAAATTTATAATGGTGATACTGAAGATAATAGAATGGTTGAAATTTAATTTAAAGATGGTTTGTTTAGTTTTAATAATA
Source organism: Allium cepa (assembly GCA_030765085.1). Classification (NCBI taxonomy): domain Eukaryota; kingdom Viridiplantae; phylum Streptophyta; class Magnoliopsida; order Asparagales; family Amaryllidaceae; genus Allium; species Allium cepa. The sequence continues at coordinate 724,207,878 of CM060945.1, forward strand.
TATCGTTTAAATCGATATTTGAAAATAGCCTTCCGAGGCACAGTTTCAGAATTCGACGAAACCAGTTCCATTGGATCCGTAATAGTTAGTATTGTCGGATTTCAATTTTCGTAGCAATCGGAGTTGTCGTTTGACTTAGCTTGAAACTCTTAGAATTATTTTAATCAGTTTAATTTAGAATGGATCGTTTATTTCCGTAACTCGTGCATACGATCGAATTAGCCTCCGAAGCACGTTCCATTGTGTTCGGAACACGGGTAAACCTTATAATCGTCGGTCGACATGTTTGATTTGGGGTTCGGGATTTTGCGTTATGCAACTCCGAGATATTTGCTATATTTAATTATTTTAATCAACGCGTACTCGAGACGCTTCCTTCCATCTTTAATTACCCCCGTCCTCTCTTGTTTTCAAGAGCAAAACATCATACTCATCGTTTAAAAAAAAAATTAAATAGCCGAAGGCTTTCTTTCAGATGGTTCCTCGTTTCTGCTACATCACGTCCTCTCCCCAATATTACATCCTAATCGAATTTGATTCGAATAGAGGCCGTGTTTTCCTCGTCCAAAATTTTCGATCGCATTCTTGCCGAAGAGTCGCGACGTAGAGGGAGGATGTCGTGAGATCTAGGGCGTCGCGTGCGATGGGAATCGAAATTGGATGATGGTGGTGACTCGCGTATCGAAGGGCTGTGACTTAGGGTTCTGGAAGCGGCGGCTCCGTAGTGACATCGGGAAGAAGTCGTTCGCAAGGGATTCGCGGTGGCTAGGGCAAGGGATGCGGCGTTGAGAGGCCAGTTGGTTTTTCGTGTTCGCTGCAATGGAGGAGTAGATCTTGTTTTAAGTGGCGCTCGGCGATGCAGTAAGGTATTTTTGTTTTTTTTAATTTTAGTTTGATTTAAAATATGTAAATATATATATATATATAGATATGATTGCAGTAAAGAGGTAGTATAATATTAATATTGATAAGAAAATTTGTATCTTGGTTTTGAAATGGTTACTGGAAATATATATATATATATATATATATATATATATATATATATATATATACACGACTGTTTCAAGCTTATTATTTATTTTAAAGGAGTATTATGGTGATATATATGTAAAGGAAACATATTAAATGGTAAATTACCAATTAATACATTATTGTACATGGTAAATTTATTTTGGACATTTTTTTTAGTACTTCAGTAAACATTGAGTTTAATTTGTGGATTTCTCTTTAATTCGTTATCAGTAAATTATTTTACAGATAAGACTTTGAAAAGTGGGAATTCTAAAATATTTGAAGGAGTTTATAAAAGTTAGAATTTTTGAAGTCTATAAATTTATTTTAAAATATATATATGAAGGTTTGAAAATAAAATAAGTATATATATTTTAATTATTAATTTAAAAATAATGGAGATCAATTTGTTTAATTAAACTTATCTATTTGTTTTAGTTACCAAAGGATATTTTATTAAAGGAAAATTGGTTTAAATAAATAATTAACTAAGTAAATTTATTAAAAAGGAAATTAGTTAGAATTAAATTAACAAATGGTAATAGGCTGATCGATTGGTTCAAATGTTAATAAACTGTAAATGTTTTACAAGGTCAATAATCAAGAAATCAAGCAGTTGGACTAGATTGCAAAATTTAAGGGGGGCAAATGTGAGTAAATCTCACTCTGTTGGATTTTTATTTAAATTGAAATGGTTAAATTTAAATATTTGGATGAATGATTGGATTGATTTGATGTGCATTGTGAATTGATGATGTGACTTTGGTTTGGTTGATTCTCAAGTTAATTGTGGTTTGACTCGAAGTGTTGGGGCTTTAAGTTGTTTTAAATTTAAATCATAAATAAGAAAAGGGTTTCAAGTTAAATTTAATAAGGGTTAATGAATTGCGATTCATTTAAATAGAAGAGTAATTAAAAAGGATAAGTAATTAATCCAATTATTCAATGATTTAGATTAATTAATTCAGTAATTGAGGACTCGAATTAATTAATTAAAGTTTAAGTTAATTAATTAAGTTTAATTAATTTAGAATAATCAATGGATGGTTTGATAGATAATTACTTAATGTAATCAATAAAATAGAATTACTTTGTGCAATTAATCAAGAGATTAATTGAAATAACAAATTAAAGAGTAATTAATTTATTAATAGAGTAAATAAGAAGACGGTTAATTACAGATTGAGGGTGATCGAGAATGAATAATATTGTGTCGAATTAAAGTAAAATAAAATTGGAAATCATTAATTTGTATAATTAACGATGTAATTAAAGATTGATTAATAATGATTGATTAATCCATGATAAGTGACTTGTGAGGGATTAATTTATATAAGTAATTAAGAATTAATGTAATTAATATAGTTAATTAATTCATGAAGTAATTAAGATTACTTATCGATTTTGGTTAAGAAGAATCAATATCGTAAAATTAATTAAAGATAATTACTTGAATGTAATTGAAGATAATTAATCCAGTGTGATTAATTAAGATGAATAATGGAGGACTGGTTAATTAATTGATTTGAAATTAATATTTATTGAAGGAATCTAAGTGATTGAGGTTTGAAAATTCAATTAAAATCAATTGAATTGATTTGTATGTGATTAAGCTTTGCTTATGGATGATTGAATGGTATCTAATGTTTTGCTTGAGTTGATATCCCGGATATGAATGTTGTGTATTTCGTCTGAATAACTTGGATTAGGATAACATGAGTTTCGAAGAGACCGGGGTCGGTATTAGGAAATACCCGAAACCACTTCAAATTTATATAAATTGATTTGTGAAATCAATACGATGAAATGAAACAGTTTAAGTAAATTGGATTTATTTTATCTAAGTTTGGTACTTAGAAATTTATATGTGAAATAAGTGTTGTCTACAGCAAATTGTGAATTGGTTAAATTGATATAAGTTACCCGGGTTTATATAAGTTGTTTGCTTTGGTATTCCATGTTAGTTGGGTTTACTCACGCTGGTTTCCAGCCTGACCCGGGTGTTACTTTGGTGTGATGCTCGGGCCAGATCGAGTATTACAGATTTCACGTAGGTACGTTCTGGAGCTCAAGAGGCGAGCTGGATGGCAATAGCGTATAGAGTATTTCCGCTGTATTTATTATTATTATTAATCTGAGACCTGATAATTGTATATATTTAGTGGCTGAATGTATGTGAAACTCTGATGTATATTATATGTAATCGACAAAAATAGTATTCTTTTGTAAACAGTTATTGTTTATTATTATATTTTATCCGATGCGAATGTGAGATGTTGTTGATTTTGTTCTTCTTCTTCTATCTCTTTCTTCTTTTTCATAACTATCTGGAATTTTTGGGGATCGAAAATTTCGGGTCGTTACAGTGGGTATAGAGGTGGGGCGTCACAATAACCCGAGCTTAAATCTCCTTCTTCCCAAACACTTCAACAGCCCCGATTCAGGGGCACACGCGTGCACGTGTACCCACGACGCGATCTTCTCCGACCACCCCTGATGGCCTCTACGTGTCGCCGATCAACTACGCAAGCTTTTTCACCACCTAGATCATCAATCTTGACGAAGGATCGAAATTTGGCTTTTCAAATCGACTGTAACCCAACTTCATCAACGCAATCACCTCGCGCCAATGATTCCCACCAACGGAACTCACGCGAACTCGACCAAAACATCGATACTCACTTACGATCCTCCTCCCCCTGGTCCGATCCCCTGAAACACCGCGACGACGTCGCGGCAATCACGTTGCTACCGTTGTTCAAAACGAATCCATAAACCCTACAAGTTCACCACGCCGCCGCCACGCCCTGTTATAAATGTTTTGAATATTTTTCTAATGATCGTCAACATGCAAGCTACCTTCTCCAATGATCACGGTGCTCAATTCCATTCCTATCGCCGGAATTTGGCCAATATGTGTGTAACAACCCGGGGTTTTGCACCAGTTAATTATCGTCATTAGACGATTAAAAGTGTTAGCTAATTGCTATTGGGAGTTTTAATCGGGTTGAGATTCTTTTAAATATCTGTTAAGAGTTATGCGGGCTTTAAATAAAAATCTTGGCCGAAAACACTCTCTCTTTTATTTTTATTAGTTTGGCCCGTTCCCTTTTATGATAATGGCAGCTTTCTTCGTTCTTTCCTCCTGATTAAAAATTAGGGATTTCATAAATTCCAAGATGCCGACTTCAAATGCTCGATTGAATTTGATTTCCTTGCTCTATTAGTTGATCGTCTCTTGATATGCTTTCGACCGCTTGATTGAGTTCTTCTTTGCTTCGATTCAGGCACCGTGCAATGGCGAGCAAAAGGGGGATCTCGGCTGTGAATTGGATCTGTGCTCTTCGAAACAAGGTGAGTGATTTTCACTCACGCCTCTAATTCAATACTTTGCATCGGCCATTTGAATTATGTTTGGATGTTGATGTTTTCTAACTTGGTTCGATTTTTATCCACGGCTTGATGATTTTTGGATCTGTTCGATCTCCTTTATTTGTGTTCTTATATATTTGTTTGAATTTGTCAATTGATTTGCTCGGCCGTTCGATTTCGTTTGGATGTTGATGATCCACTGACTTATTCAATTCGTTCTTTTCGTGTACTTGGTTGACACAGTTTTGAACACTTGATTGACTTGCGGCTTTGTCTTGAAACTTCATTGACCTTGATCCTGATTTGTTCGACTACTTTGATGAATTTCTGGCTTGATGATTATGCTTGTGACGATTTTGGTTTTGTTCAAATTTGGCCATACAGTTTACTGCCTCTGGTAGCACTTGTTCGATTTCACCTGCTGGCTTTGACATGAATTTGTGTATTGGCTGTAGTTCTATGACTTTGGCATTTACTGTCTTTGGTTGTGAATTGAGTTTGATCATCCCGTAGCATATATTGATAGGGTCATTTGTGTTGTAGCTGTCTTGGTTTCTGTGCATCACTGAAACACTTTGTTCATGTAAAATCTGCTGTTAATTGCATTGACTTGTTTTGCTTGCATTGTTTATTCGAGCTGCTGTGTAGTTTGTAATTTGTCGAGCATCATATATATACTTGCTTTATTGTTGTTTCATTTGGTATGTTGTTGCTCTTTGAAGTTGTAGTCTTTGGATAGTTACGTGCACTTTGGTTGTCATGTATATGAAGCAGTGTTGTATTTCCTTATAGTCTTCATTGCACTGTCCACTGAACTTCGAGTCAATTGCAATATGTTGGTTTCATTGTTGTTGTGTCACTGTATTGGTTTCATGTGTTGCTTCATTTACTTTATGTATGCGATTCCATGACTTTGGTCAGTAGCTCATGGCTGTTCATGTGCTGTTCACTGGTCTGCATTTGCCAGTTGATGATTTTCTGCCTTAAGTTTTTCATGTCATCACCTGACTTCAACATCTTTGTGCACTTGATTACTTGCGGCCTTGACTTTGTTATACTTTGATTTGGGTTTGCACTGCATATCGTTGTGCACATTGTTCATTGTCCTACACGTTTGATCGATGCATGTTCATCCCGACTTGGCTTGACTCTGACTTGTTCATTGATTACTTCTTGGGTCCCACTTGCACTTGTATACAGTTGATTTTCTGATTCTACCCAGATCATTTTGTTCATACATTTGTAGCTGAAGTGGCAGCCTTTGGTTTTCTTGAGTCTGATCTGGTTAATTTTCTTCATGCTTGAGTTTGAGTTGTTTTTATGTGCTTTGCTTTTCTTTGAAGTTGCTGGTCATGGTAGTCATCTGCACTTATATTTACATTGTGTATATACTTGTATGGATTAATATGTGTGAATATATACAATTTGTATGTGTGTATGCATGTATAGTTGAATCTATTTCTGATTCATTGATCTTTTGTATATTCCATCATTGTAGTGGCGAGGCAGTGCACGTGAGCGTGTACTGCAGCCAAACAGAATTGACTTTTTAATTGATAATTTCAATTGCTTGAATTGTTTCGTGTGTCCAATTCAATATATTTTGAAATTGTATTTTTTTTTGGTTTAATTTGATTATTTTGTTGCTATCTAATTATCTACTAGATAATTAGGTTATGCGTTTTCTAATTATCGTATCGATAATTAGATTTTGTTGTTTATGTTGTTTCACTGGCTTGGGTTTTGCTTTGGCCACCTGCTGTTAATTGCTGTTTAGGCAATTCTGTTGTTTTCTAAATTATCTTCATTAATGATCCTTTTATTTATCTTTGTTGATCATTTGGCTTTGCTATTTCGCTGTTTATTGCTGTTACGTGTTATTTCTACTATTATCCGATTCTCTTATTGAAGGATTGTATATGCGAGATTTATTATGATTGTCGTCTATTCGTTATTTAATTATTATTGCTTCCGTGTATTAATTACTGAGTTTGAATTAGACTGACCCGTGTATTATTTTCTTTTGAATTAATACTCGGGTTAGACCGAGTTATTATAGGCTGTTGATATCTCGCTTTGGGATGCTACTTGAGCTATGAAGTCTCTTCATATCTTTTGGAGTAGTCAGTGTTGTTTTATAGGATGATACGTATTCATGTATATTATTTACAATAATCTACTTGTATATGTAACTTCCAGTGTCGACAGTTGTAGTTGTATCACATGTATTGTAACTGACTTCAGTTATATATATGAGATTTCATATTATCTGTGTTCTCTGTTTAGCATATCTGAGTTATTATTATATATGTTGCCCTAAACTATTATGAACCATTGTAGTTTGTTTTATACTGGAATTGAATATGTCGATGGGAGTAAATAAACAAAGAGACGAAAAAAAGAATATATGCATATATATACCACTCCTATCGAGATAACCAATACTAGCGTAAGGCCTAACTACGGATGGCCGCTCCTATCCAGCCTTATTCTTCGTAATAACAGACAGTATTTCCTTTTAATACTCTTTGTTATTGTGAGCATAGAGGTGGGGCGTCATAGTTGGTATCAGAGCAAGGGGTTATGGACATAATATATAACATAACTTAGATGGAACATGTGTTACAACTATTTGTTGATGTTTTTAATTGTGTCTTGAGTCAAAACTAAAGTTTTGAAATTATGATGAAATTTTTAAATATCTTTATTTAAAAATAAAAGTGAAATTGTGTTTTGATGATTGATTCATTTGTGTTCTATTTATCAGAGCGCGCAGCGGAAACAGTGAGACTGCCTTCGCTGAGTACAGCTGATAACCCTCTTGATTTAAAAATCAAAATATGAAAATGAAATTAATTTCATTGTGTTGTTACATAGATGTGTTTAAATTTTTTTCTTTGAAAATTTTGAATCCGATTTGAGGATCCGAAGCGATTGCAATTATGTGATTCTGTTGAGATTTTTGTTGTTTTAAATTATCTTCATTGAAGATATAACCAAGTGATTTCTTTGTTCATCTTGTAGTGTGCGTGCAAATATGATTTGCACGTTACTGCATTAGTTTTATGTTGAACCGGTGTTTGGTTTTAAAATGTATTTGGTTGCCGTTATTTTTATAACGGGATTTTTACACCGGTAGTATAATTCGATGCAAATTGTTTTGATGAGATTTTTGACGTTTAAAAATTACTGTCGCTTTGACTTCAGTAACCGTCAAATTTAAAGTGAATTTTAAGTGGTTATCCCTCAATGCTGATTTGATACCCGTTTTTACGGTGTTTTGAGAAGTGCAATTTCCTTATCGAAATTGCTACATATGTTGCCGTTTTAACCACGTGTTTTAAAAATCGTTTTAAAATAAAATTGTTTTCAAAAAAATTTACAGTTTGCCCTTTCAAAAGAATGAGGAAGCGATTTAAACGCTTCAGCAAAATTGATAACTATGAACCCTCACTTTTACTGATTCGCTTAATTCCGGACTTGTCCGTTTGAGAACGTAAAATATTATTTATTTAAAATATACAATTTTGCACTTTCAAGGAAACGATGAAGAGATTTAAACGATTTAGTAAAAGTGCGGAGTGTGGAACCACACTTTTACTATTTTGATTAATTCTGGACTCGTTAATTGAAATAATTGCTGTTTGATGATTTTGAGGATTTTATTTGGCTTTCGAGCCACTATGCTAGATCTTCAGGTCATATGATGGACCTTCGGGTCAAATACCACTACTAGACTGTGACGACCCATAATTTTTAACTATTTAAATTGGAATATTTAATTGATTTTTAAATATTTAAAAGTTAATTTTAACATGAATTCCAGATATCAATATTTACTTGATAATTAAATCATTGAATTTTATAGTTAGAATATTGAATTTAATAATTGAAATTGGGTAAATTGTTGAATCAGAAATTTCTAACCCTGTTTAAAATAATTTGAAGGCTTATAAAATTTATAATGATGATACTGATGATAATAGAATGGTTGAAATTTAGTTTAGAAGTGGTTTGTTCAATATTAATAATATATCATTTAAATCGATATTTAAAAATAGCCTTCCGAGGCACAGTCTCGAAATTTGACGAAACCAGTTTCATTGGATCCGTGACAGTTAGTTATTATCGGGTTTCGATTTTCGTAACAATCGGAGTTGTCGTTTGACCATGGCAACTCAAAACGCTTAGATTTATTTTATCGATTTAATTGGAATTTGATCGTTTTCTTTTGTAACTCGCGCATATGGTCGAATTAGCTTCCGAAACACGTTCCATTGTGCTCGGAACGAGAGTAAAACCTTATAAATGCCTGCCGGCATGTTTGATTCGGGGCTCGGGATTTCGCATTATGGAAAACGAGAGATTTTTATATTTAAATATATCAATCAGGCGTACTCTGGAAGCATAGGTATTCTATTGTATGTTTTCTTTCGCCCTCTTTATTCACTTATCAGATCGATAAAAAAACAATGGCCGATGCCTTCGTTCTTTCAGACAAACGAAGCCGAAGTTAAAAAAAAAAGTAATGGCAACACATTATCAATTGAGCTCGAAACCCGAGAGGGAGGGCGTGGCGGCGAGCGTGAGGAGGGCAGAGGGTTTGCTATGTGCGTTGGTGGTTGGCGGTAGAGCGTCGCGACTTTGGGTCACACGAGAGTTAGGGTTTCACCATAATTTGGGGGAGACGCGATTCTAGGGTTTGTATTTCTGAGGGATTTTGTGACAGTCGAAGTAGTGATTCATCGGCAGTTGGCTCGAGGTTGTGAAGCGCTCGTGCGCGAAGGAGAATCGTCGCCGATCTGGGCGCGCTCGAACGTGGGATTTGGCTGTGGCATGCGCAAGTTAGGGACGATCGAGCAGTTGAAGGGTTTCGATCTGGATTCACCTTGTTCGATGAGGTATAACTTCTGTCTGTTCAAATTTTTTTCTGTAATAGACATGTTTTTAATCGAAGAAATTATTGCATGTTAGTTAGTAAAAAAAATTATTCACAGTAGGTTGTTAAGACAATTTATTTCTTAAATTTATTTAAAAGAAATGTGTTTAAAAATAAAAGTATTAGTTTAAAATTTAATTCTTTGATTAAAATTAAATCACTAATTAAAAGTAAATCATCGGTTAAAATTAAATTGTTAATTAATTAAATTTATCAAATGAAAATTTAATTGTTTGATTTGATTCAAATATTAACAAAAATCATGTAATTATTTATACAAGGTTGAAAATCGAGGAAACCAAGGCAATTTTGAGGTGGATTGCAAATAAAAGGAAAGGTGAGTAAATCTCACTCAGTTGGATTTTTATTTAGATTTAAATGGTTTGGTTGAATGATTAAATTGATTGGATATGCACTGATAATGATGTGACTTTAGTTTTGGTTGGTTCTCGAGTTGATTGTTGTTTGACTCGAAGGATTTGGGTTTTAATTGGTTTTAAACTTAAATCGTAAATAAGAAAATGGTTTAGATTAACATCAATAAAGATTTAATGATTGGTGATTCATTAAATAAATAGGATAATTTAATGAATACTTGACAAATTAAATTAATTTATGATTTGGTTAATTAATTGGGTTAAAATTAATTGAAATGATCATTGGGTGGTTTGATAAATAATTGCTTAATGAAATTAATAAAATATAATTACCTTGTGGAATTAATCAAGAGATTAATTAAAAATGATTAATTTAAGAGTAATTAATTTATTTAATAATGTAAATAAAAGATAGTTGATCATCGGTTGAGATAATTCAAGAATGACTAATATTTATGGTTTAATTAATGAGTAATTATTTAATGTAATTAAATTAGATTAGAATAAATTGAAATGTAAATGAGAAATCATTAATTTATATAATCAATGATGTAAATAGAGATTGATTAGTTAAGAAAATAAATCAATACAAGCGACTTATGAGAAGTTAATTAATATAAGTAATTATGGACTAATGTAATTAAAATAGTTAATTAATTCCTGAGGTAATTAAGATTACTTATTGATTTGGGTTAAGAATAATTAATATCGTGAAATGAATTAAAGATAATTACTTGAATGAAATTGAAGGATAATTAATCCAGGGTGATTAATTAAGATGAATGAATATGGAAGAGTTGATTAATTAATTGGTTTGGAATTAATTAATGAAGAAATCTAAGTGATGGAGGTTTGAAATTCAATTAGAATCAATTGAATTGATTTGTTTGCGATTAAGCTTTGTGTATGGGTGATTGAATGGTATTGGATTCTTGAATAAGATGATATTCCTGATATGAATGTTGTGTATTTCATTTTGATAATCTGGTTTAGGACGACACGAGACTCGAAGAGATTGAGTTCAGGTGTTAGGAAATTCCCGAAACCACTTCGAATTTTTATAAATTGATTTGCGAAATCAATAGGCTGGAGTGAAATGGTTTAAGTGAATTGGATTATTTTATCTAAGTTTGGTACTTAGAAATTGATTTGTAAAATAAGTGTTGTCTATAGAAAATTGTGAATTTGTTAAATTGATATAAGTTACCCCGGGTTTATTTAAGTTGTTTGCTTTAGTATTCCCGGTTCGTTGGGTTTACTCATGCTGGTTTCCAGCCTGACCCGAGTGTTACTTTGGTGTAATGCTCGGGTCAGACCGAGTATTACAGATTTCCAGGTAGGTACGTTCTGGAGCTCAGGAGGCGAGCTGGATGGCAATAGTGTATAAAGTATTTCCGCTGTATTTATATTATGGTAATCTGAGACATGATAATTGTATATATTTAGTGACTGTATATATGTGAAACTCTGATGTATATTAAATGCAATCGACAGATATAGTATTCTTTTGTAACTGTTATTATTTATTATTATATTTTATCCGCTGCGAATGTGAGTTGTTGATGTTTTTGTTCTTCTTCTTGTAACGATCCGCCTTTTTGGACAGTTCAAACCGACGATCAAATACACATGTCGGTTTCAAACCATTCAAAAGGGCAGATGGTTATTGGGGTAAATAAGAAAAGAAAAGAAAGATAAATAAAGGAAATGAAACAACACAGAATCTTGCAGCGGAACGATAAAATATAATAGTCAAATAAACAGTTCAGAAGCTGTTTACTATACTTTGATCATTATTCATATAACATTTATCAGAGTTATACATATACACCTGAACAAGTAAAATAATGCAGCAGACAACATGATGTAATGATAATAATAGTAATAGTATACCAAATCTTCGACTTCGTCCTCCAGAATAGATCTTCAATAAGCTGAAAAACTCAGGTCTGACCCGAGCGTAATGAAAAGAAAAAACACTCGAGTCAGGACTAAAATATCCTCATGTAAGTTAAATCAATCGTAAATAAATATGAGTGTAACAGCGTCAGAGATGTTTACGGGGTTTGACATCTCCTATCCAGTGTCAACGTGAGTGTAATAACTTAAGAGATGTTACGGGATTTTCCATCTCTCAAGGATCCGTTAAACTATCTACTATGTAGTACAATACGCTATTATAATATGTCTACAGTAATGTAAAAGTGTTAAAATAGCGTTAAGGCGTTACCATAGTTCCCCTTGACACATTTTATAATTCCATAGTCTATACAGCACCGTAAACCCCACCGTAAACTAGTGGTTATCATAGGGTACCTCATAGGTATAACGCAAAACAAAACATAGTGGTCGCGAATAGGATAATCAGTATGACAATGTACATGAGGCGATACCAACTAGGATACTAGTAGTTGCGTGATCCAGACTGATGTTGAGCATAGCCAGCAGCTACCTCAACACCGCGAAACAACACTCCCAATCAAGCGGTGCACCCAAATCGAATCACAAAAGTAATAGATATGGTATCGAAGAAGTGTGTCCGCTAGAGATGGCGAACCTCAATGGCCCGGCGCGGCTCCTGTTTTAGTCATGTCAGGGGTCATCCAATATCGTTCTCTTCCTTCAGTCAACGCGTCCACCAAACCATCCACTTCATTCTGGATCAACACTCCACGTATACTAGTTATTAAAGTGGTTTTCGGTATCGACAGAGAGTATGTCCATATCCGACCCCGGTCTCCTTAATAACTACGTATTATTACACTGATGGCTCTTTTACATTTCAATCGATTCATAATTGATATCAAAATATCATATTCGTTTCAAAAATCAAATCCTTTTCAAATATTATCATAGCTATTCAAAATGTAAGATTCCGTTTCAAAAATCATTTTTCGCCTCAATATCTCATTTCGAATTTCAATTTAGGTTGCAACTTCATTTAACCCAATTCGTATTTACATTCAAGATTTAAACATAAACATTTCACCTTATTGACCAGCTTGAAATTTTAGAAAATAGTTTAAGTAGTTTAAATAATTAAAATAGTTAAAAATACTTAAAATCTTAAAATGGATTTAAAATAGATAAATTAGTTTAAAATAATTTAAATTGGGTTAAGTAGATTTAAAATAGATTAAAATAAGTTAACATGGTTTAAGATGGGTTAAAAAAATTTAATATAGTTAATATAGGTTCAAATAGTTTAAGTATTTAAAGATGGTTTATATAACAAAGTAATTTGTAAAACAAACTGAAATAACTTCAAAACAAATCCATTTCAATTATAACGTCCTAATTCAAATCAATTTCAATTTCCATTCTACCAATTCAATTTCGATTTCAATTCAAATCAATGTCAAACTTGGCTTGAAATTAATTCAATTCTACATTCACCTTCAATTAATTCATTTCAATTTATATCGATTTGGAGCTTGATTTTTCAAAATATCAATTTATTACACTTAACAAAATTATCCTTCAATATTCAACTTTTGAATCCAAATTTCAAATATGATTCAATTCCAAGCTCAATTTCAAAATATCGTTTTTTTATCACTTTTGCTTAGTAATACTCAAAGCTCGAAATAATGTTCAGTCTTTAAAAAAAATTTCTGAAATTCGATCATATCCAAATTTTTAATTTCAAAGTCTCAAGTTAATTTATTTAACAATTTCTTTCAACCAAAATTTCTTTCAACATTCCAAACTCAATTTTTGCGATAAATTCGACTTCTATAAATTGATTTTATTTATATCTTTTAAATCAAAACATTTAAATAAAATTCAAATCAACGATTTTAAAAATTTATTAATTTAACCAATCCGATGTCCGTATATAATTTTCTATCATATGGCCAAGTGATTATTTATTTCAGTTAAATGTCAGGGATGAGTATATATCACTTAAACCAAATCACAGTGTCATAGGTATGCATAACAGGATATATATAAGCAAATAAACATCCAAACATTTAAATATCAACCAATAGCATCCATCGAAATACATCATCCAATAGAAAAATACAATTCAAGGCAATTTCATAGTTATCAATATCAGGTTATTTAATCGCAATTAAATTTTAATTTCAATTTGACTGTCAATTTAATTTTTCAAATGTGAATTCAAATGACAATCTATATGACAATTAAATTTTATCAAACAATGACAAATAAAACTCATATCACTTCATAATATCAAATTTAACTAGCATAAAGATATTCTGTACGTTGTGAGCGTTATAAAACACTCACCTTGATTTTCCGTTGTCACCGAGACGTTCCGGTTTGGAACTAAACCGGACGACTCCCGATTTTAGCCCAAATTTCAACTGTCTCCAAATTCGTCCAATCCAGTTTCATTTTGAAGCTCTCGTCATTACGATTGCAACGCAAAAAGTTTCGTTCCAATCGCGCCTAGTGTGTAGAAGTTATACATTTTTAAGTTATCGACATTCGAATCTATAAAACAATTTATACAGATATTAAAATAAATTCATACCCAAAGCAAAAGAGGCCCAGCCCACTTAACATCTTCTTCCCCAAACAAAGCCTATACGCGCAAAATGCACAAACCCACCATTGTCGTGCACTTCCTTCCAATGATACGGAGCTAGGCTACATAACTCGACGAACCGACAATGCCATCCGACTTCTCATCGAAATCACCACCATCCCCCATCCCCAATTCCAAGCTCGATGCCACCCTGGAAGTCGCGACTCATGCCCAGCTGCACGCACGACGTGAAATGTCGCATGCCCCCAACGTGATCGCGCACCACGAAAATGTGCTCTGAGGTGCTATTTTCGATGATGAGCTCAAATCAATGCTCCGTTTCGCGAATCGAAGCCTATATCCTCCATGACTTCCAACCCTAGTTCACGCCTAAGAATGGCATGGACCCTAATAGTTGCCGCACCCACTAACAACCATACCAAATCGAAGAGAAGGAAGAAACATGAATTTAGGAATTGGTTTGAGGATTTTTAGATTAATAGTTTGTGAGATATAATTTTTTTCAAAGCTTCATTATCATTTTCCCTCTGTGCTCGGCTGTTATGAATAGAAGGAAGCGTATTTAAAAAGGAAGTGGAACAATGATAGGTTAGGATGGCTGAGAAAAGAAAGAAAAGAGACAGATGTGATAGGTACAGTCAAGTCAATATATTAATTATTAGGGGTATTTATTGTAAAGGACAAAATATCCAAATAATTTATCCTCAAGGACACATGCCTATAATTTTATCCTCAAGGACAGGCCCAAAGCCCATTTTTTCTCAAATGCACAAATCTCTCTTCCCCGTGCCTATTCAATCCCGTTTTCAGCTCCGACCACCTTATCCTGCGTCAACGCCATCTCCTCACCAGCGCCGCCGCCTCCTCACCAGCGCCACTATTGCCACCTCCTCCTTCACCCGTTTTGCAGCAACCACCTTGTGCCACCTTCTCCACCCGTTTTGTGTTCACCATCGCCGCAGCGTCACCTCCTCACCAGCGTCGTGCAACTACCCCATGTCATCTCCTCCACCCGCCAACGCCACCCCCTCACCAGCACCATGCTCTTAAAAGCTGATACTGATACCAGTTTTTAGGTATCAGTTTTGAAATTTTAGGTATCAGTTTTCAAATTTTAGGTATCAGTTTTTAAATTTTAGGTATCAGTTTTGAAATTTCTTCTGATGCAAACCCTACAAATCGCTTCCAAATACCACACACTATACCACCACCTTCACAGTTTCGTCAAACCAATAACCCATCAGAAATTTTCCACCACAAATCCATACTATTTCCTAAACCACCACAAATCCACTGATACCACATCGCATACAAAACTGATACCCAAAACTGATATTATGTTATTTTATTAAAACTGATACCATCGCATACAAAACTGATACCCAAAAACTGAACACAGTAGAATGATTTCCATCCTCTCGTCATCGCTTCCTCCTCTCGTCCACGGTCTCCTTCATCGTCTTTTCGAAATCCTCACTCACGTGCTTGATCTCCATCCCTAACTTTTCATAGTCGCTCTCCGCTTCCTCACGTGCTCTTTTCTTCTCCGCAAGCTCCTTCATCTCAGATTTTTTCACAGACTCCATCTTCTTCCGAATTCGTCTCTCGAGCTCGAACTCCGCGCGCAGGTCCTTGATTTCTACCAAGGTGTTGTCGAGATCTGAGAGGTCGACGTCTCGGTCGGAGTTTATCGGGTTGGAGAAGGAAGCGATGGTGTGGGTTTTGTAGCAAGATGTGGAGTTGGAGAGGCAAGTTGCAGTGATTTGTCCTTGAGGATAAAATTTTAGCGGGCTGTCCTTGTGATTAAAAAAGCCCTAATTTTTGTCCTTGAGGAAAATTTCCTGTTAATTATTATTATTTTAAATTCGAATATTTAGATATTTATTTCAAACTCAAATCAAGACGTTCCACTAGGCGTTTATAATGTTATACCCCTATTCCGGACGCAATGGAAAAGGTTTCAAGCCCTAATTCGATCGTATGTGCGAGTTACGGAAATAAACGATCAATTTTAAATTAAATCGACTAAATTAATTTCTAAGCGTTTTGAGCTGCCACGGTCAAACGGTGACTCCGATTGCTATGGAAATTGAAACCCGATAATAATAAACTATTATGGATCTAATGGAACTGGTTTCGTCGAATTCCGATACTATGCCCCGGAAGGCTATTTTAACTCATCGATTAAATCTATGACTTTTCAAAATTTACAGAATTGCTTAAAATTCCAATTTTAAAATCTTATTAACTCTATTATAATCGAAATATAACTTATATTCACTTTGGAAACCAATTTGAATCATATTTGTAGGATCGATTTCACCCTAGAGGGGGGTTGAATAGGGTGATAGTATAAATTATAATTTTAATTGCGGAAGCTTATAAAATAATTTCAACACAGATCGCAGAACAATAGCAGCACAGATAATAGCAGAATAATAAATGCAGAAATAGAACGACACATAATTTACCCAGCTTCGGCAAAACCCTGCCTACGTGCTGCCCCCAAGGTTTCTACTAGAAATTAGATAGTCAGACGCTTACACACGTAAACTCGCGACACCCGCTATCGATTAAATCCAACTCTATGCTCAAAACCCTGCCACAACTCAGTCACTAAGTTGCGAATTCTCAAACTACGCCACGTAGTTTGTCCCCTAGTCACACGACTAGAAATTACAACGATTTAAAAAAAGAAAAATACAAATTAAAAACAATTTAAAAACAAACAACCCTAATTTTAAAACAAAGCATTATAATTTATAAACTTTTAAAAACAAAAGAAAAGGGCCGACCCCTTTTTCCTCTTTTATATTATTGCGGCCCGTTCCCTTGTAATTGATAATGGCGGCTTGCGTTTCTTGTTCGTTCCTCTTCCTTCAATAAATTAGGGCTTTGGAAATTTTGAAGATGCCGATTTTGGTTCGATCGAATATATGTTTCTCGTTGCTTGCTTTCGTGATCGTTTGCCTCTTGATATTCTTTTGGCTTCTTCAAAATTGATCGAGTTCGATTACAATTTCGGTAAGTACTTTATTCCTTTTGCTTTGCTGGTTATGGCTTGCTTGAACTCGATGATAAGATTGCCGATGATGATTTCCTTATATAGGGTTTGTAACCCTAGAATTGCATTCGTCTGATTTTTTCTATACTATGCTTTCGGCCGATCGATATTTGTTGAACGTTGATGATTTGATTGACTTTTTCAATTTCGTATATTCTGACACTTGCATCACAGTTTTGATTTTTAACTCGGTCAACTGCCTTTGCTATCACGGTTTCCAATTTGACTTGTTCTGTGGTGATTTTACTGTGACTTCGGTTTTGACTAACTTGATTTTTTACTTGATCAACCTTGATGTTGAACTCAGTCTTCACTGATCGTGTTTACTTCAGCCATTTGATTTCTTAAACTAAACTTCTGGATATTGATCGAAACTGTGCACTTGCTTTCTTCGGCTGCTTCGTTGTCATTGACTTGTTTACCTCGGCTTTGATTTTGTGGCTTGTACTTGTATACTGTTGTTATTGGCTTCACTTAATTATGAAACTGGTTTTGACTACTGACATTCATATACATGTTACAAATGTTCATGTATGGTTTCATTTTTGCTGTGTCATTTACTTGGCGAGTCTTCGAGCATTGTTGTGAGTAGTTTGAATCACTGTCATTTGTTTTTGAGTACGAAACTTGTAAGTTGTATCATTGTGATGTCTGGTTGACACTTGATGGTCTTCATATTCATGTGTGTCTTGTTCAGTGGAGTCAGTGGTAATGGTCACTGTGCTGGGCTTGTAGTACTTGGATATTTGCAGTTTGTAGTGTTTTGTATCACTTGTGTTACTAGTGTACTTGAGTCAGTGGTTTTTGATGCACTTGTTTTGTACTTCACTGTATTGCATATTGATCACCATCTTGCTGTCTTCAAATTGTCACTTGTTGTTTGCATTAAAGTTGTATTTGCTGTCTTCGGTCGCTGCTGTGCATGGCTTGAAGTCTGGATGTATGAGTCTGGGTTCTTCTGCATTGTATACGTGTGTGTGTGTGTGTGTGTGTTTATATATATATATATATATAGACACACACACACACACGAACTGCTATGCATTGAGCATTGTCACTTGTACCTTGGTCTTGAGCATTGTTGTGTCATTGAGCATTGTTGTGTCCATATTGTATTCGATACTGTTGCATTGCTACTGTGTTATGTAGTAATCTAGTTTCTGGCCATTGGTTCATTTCTTTGGTTGGGTCTGCACATTCACCTTTTGTTGTATTCATGTATACTGCTGTGCGGTCTTGTGGAAGTTGCTTTGTCTCCATGTATTTCATGTAGTACGGGCATTTGGTTCATCGTATCTGTTGCACTTGGTCCCTGACCTTTGTTGCCTCTGAGTTTGAGCATTTGCACATTTGTAGCCTTGGTCTTTGTTGGTTTTTTGGTGGCATATGGTTCTGTCATTTGCTTAGTGCATTGTGCATTTTTTTTGGACTTGCAGTTTGAATTGCATTGAGTTGAGTCGAGTTTGCAGTGATGGCTTGACCTTTGCACTTTGTTTGTTATTTAGTGCCTTCTTGAATTTGTGTAGACTATGCATTACACTTGAGTTGAATCCAGTTTTACAACTCGGGTTTGACCTTGTGCTGAAGTCGAGATTTTATTTATGTTGCACCTGAGTTGAACCCGTCTTTTTATTTGGGTTTGACCTTGTGCTCACCTGTCCCTGTAGCATTATCAAGTGTGTATCGGTGTGCACGGCCTTGTGGCATGTACAGTGATACACTGTGCATTTCACATTGTTCGTGTGTGATGAATACGAATATAAATGATGACGAACAACCCAAATAGCTGAGGCAAGTATTATTTTCAAAATTTACATTTTATTTTATATTGCATAAATATTTCTTTTTCAATTTTACTGCGTTAGTGTATATTTTTGCAGATTGCTCAGATGCTGGATTCTAACTGGAATGAAGCTGAAGATAAACTATGAGTGTGAGTGATATGTAGTGAGGAATTTATATAAATTGAATCGTGATGTAATTAAAATCAGAATTGTATAGTGAATAGTGAGAGCTTAAATTTGTACTATTCAAAAATTGTAATAAATATTTGTTTGAATAAAATTTCTGTTTGAATTCAAATTCTGTGTTACTTAATTTTATTCAGCAATTTTTTTTAATCTATGAAAAATAAAATAGTACATTAACAAATACATTTAAACGAATGTATATATGTTTATTATCATCAAACAAAAATCATATAAGCGCATATTCAACAATCTCCCCCGTTTGATGATAACAAACATATATTTAAGATTTTGAATATGTTAAATGTATTTGATCATTGATATATCCTAATTGCTCCCCCTATTTAAATGCTTCCTCTCTACACAAAGCTCCCCCTACAAATATGCATACAATTAAATAATATGCAAATGAGCCTAGATGCAAATGGAAAATATTTGACCTTTGCTTGATTTTATTTGACAAAATCTTAACTTTTATCTCCCCCTTTTGTTATCAGCAAAAGAATAATAGTATTAGAGAAAATAGAGATAAAGTGATCGATATTAATTCAACATTAAAACTCAATTGAATATAAATATTAAATTTCAATAAAAAATAAAACAAAAATCATAAATATTTTGTTACGCGCATATTCCACTTTTAGAATGATGGGAATGATGTCATCATATAAAACCATACAGTTGTGTCTATCTGTGGTATATTTATATCAGGAATTTGAATATCTACTAACCATGCATAACCGTTAGGACTTTTAAATGAGATTAGTAGTATTTCAATTTTATTTTAAAAAAAATGAATTCAAGTATCTTCTAACCACGCATAACCGTGAGGACTTTTAAATGGGATTAGAATCGACTTGTTTATTTAAAAATCAACTTTTGGTATGCGTTCCATACATGCATAACCGTGAGGACTTTTAAATGAGCATTGAAGCACATAACAAATTCCAAGTAATTCACCCATGCATAACCGTGAGGAATTTTAAATGAGAGTGAATAATTTGGTATTTATTATTATTATTATTATTATTATTATTATTATTTTACTATTTAAATTTTTCTATTATTTAAAAAAAATGTAAAAATGAAAAACGAACGATTCCGGTTTAAAGTACCACATATTGACAAACTATATAGAATTTTAATGAGTGATGGTCGTTAGAAATATGATAGAGATAGAGATGGTCATGGAATTTTTACGAACAAAAAGTTTTATAACTCTTGTTTAAATTTCTAAAGAAATTTACTAATTATACCGTCTCGAGTCATAATATATAATAAATATCAACACTCGTCACTTTTTCAATCACTATTCATCTTTTCGATAATCATTAGGGAGTTAGATTAGTCAATGTAATCATTTAAAATTAAATTCAAAAATAATTATAAATCAAATTTTCTAAATGACAAATCTGAAAAATATGGTCAAAAATGATTTTCTCGAGGGGGTTATAAAAGAAAATTTTTTGCTATTTGAAAATTGTTTGAAATGAAAAATATACAGATATTTTCTTTGAAAAACGATGCAGTTACTAAATGTCTCAAAAAAATCACGTTCCACCAGTAATTTTTCTATCAACTAGATTACCAGTATTATCTACATCTGAATTTCTTTTTCACTCAAAATTATCATTAATTGAATTCGATTCACCAAACCATGAAGTGTGCACCAAAAAATTTCAAACTCAATTTTACAGCAATTTAAATGACATTCTTTTGAATTTGAATTGAAGCTGTGTAAATAATCAAAAACCGTGAATATAGGGTTAGCCGAATTATAACCAAATGTATTATTATCCAACAAAACACTATTTTTAATCCAAAATGATATATATGAAGTAATTCAAAGAATCTAAAGATTATTATAGTGTTTTTGGCATAAGAATATAATTGGCCAATAACTCTGAATAAGCCAGAATCAAAATCATCATTATTTCATCATCTTCATTATTGGCTGATTTAATTCAGAATATGGTGCAGATTATCACGTTTAATATATCGTTCAAATAAATATTCCTTTACCTGTTTTACCTTTACGATATTTTTCGTGGTTGCCCATTGTGATTCTGTCACCCTTATACTAGGCTAAGGAACTTTGCTTTGACGCCCGTTGTGTTTCTGGAACAGCCAAAAAATCCAGAGAACACTGTTGTTGTTCCTTAGCCTGCCACCACACCTACACGGAAAAGGATTTATGTGACCTATTTGTTTTTATAGGTCCATGGTTGTTAGTGGCAGAATATTTAGAAAAATAATTTTGTGGAGACCCAAAACTATTTATAATTGTTCCCTTCGGCACCCAAATTTGTTTAACTTTGAGAGATTTTATATTTGTGCCTTTTGGAACCCAAATTGGTATAGTTTTCACATGTTTGGGTCTATACCAACAATTACTGTGATTGTGTCCATATTTTCTACAAATTGTGCACATTGAATTTTCTTGATTAATCTTGTTTTCAACAATTTTCGAACTATTATATCCAAGTCCTTGTCTAACCGTATTAACAGTTTGCTTTCCTAATAGCATATTCAACGATTTTTCACTTTTGGAAAATTTATCTAAAGTCGTTGACAATTGTTGGACTTGTGTTTTGAGAGACTCATTTTCGTTTAACAATTGTGTGCACTTTTTAATAGAATTCTCTCTTCTAGTATTTTCATTCTCTTTTAAAATCAGAATTTCATTTTCAACTGATTTTATATTGATTTCTGATATTTTAATTTCGTTTTCGAATGTTGGACACTTATCACACTTAGGGGTCCTACTTTGATAGGTTTTAACTAATTGGTCAAGTTGTTCATTTAATTCTATCAAAGTAACTTTTTGTGATTCAAGTTTAGCATATTTCTCCCTAAGTCGTTCGAAACAGCCATTTACTTTGTGGAAATAAATAAGTAATTCAGAGTGAGTAAGTTTTGATACCTCGCTTGGCTCGTCATCGTCGCTATCAGTTATATTTCCTTGAAGGCACATATCTGCTTTCTCACTCTCACTGCTAGTACTTTTATCATTCTCATCCATTTCATCCCAAGTGGCTACAAAACTTTTCTTTTTCTGTTTCTTTCCAAAGTCGCGTCGATTTCGAGGACAATTTGGCTTGATGTGTCCAGGTTGGTTGCACTTATGACAGATGATCTCCTGTTCTTCTGAGTAGTCAAGTGCTTTGCCTATTCTGCTTTTCAATTCCTAATTTCGAGCTGGATTTCCGTATTTGCGATTCCACCTTTTGAATTTCTTTATTAGTAGTGCCAGCTCTGCTGCTCCATCATCATCGTTATCATCATCACTTTCGGTTGTTCCTTTGAGTGCTATTGATTTCTTTCGGGTATCTTCTCCTTTACATTCTTCCTTGAATTTCATTTCTAGCTCATAAGTGGTGAGATTTCCGATGAGTTCTTCAACTTTCATTTGTTTTAAGTCTTTTGATTCTTGAATGGAAGTCACTTTCGCTTCAAATTTTCGTGGAAGGACTCTGAGGATTTTTCGGACTATCTCCAACTCCGTGTATGATTTTCCAAGAGCTTTTGATTTATATACGATATTGGAAAGTCGTCCATGCATCTCTTTAACATTTTCTTCCTTTGCCATTGTGAAGTTCTCGTATTTGCTGCTTAGCATGGCAAGGCAAGATTTTTTGACTTGAGATGTTCCTTCGTGAGTCACTTCTAGTGTGTGCCATATTTCATGCGCAGTTAGACAATGTGAGACACGATTAAATTCAAATTGACCCAATGAACAGATAATAGAATTCATAGCTTTAGCATTAGTATTTTGTAATTTATTTTCTAGTTCTGTCCACATTGTTCCTTTGGTTTATCTACTTCCTGATTATCTACAGTTATAGTCGGTGTACTATACCCTGTCTTAACAATATTCCAAGCGTCAATGGTTTTCAGAAAGATTTCCATCCTATTTTTCCAATAAGCATATTCACCATTGAACATTGTTGGTCTAACT
Organism: Allium cepa; assembly: GCA_030765085.1. Taxonomy (NCBI): domain Eukaryota; kingdom Viridiplantae; phylum Streptophyta; class Magnoliopsida; order Asparagales; family Amaryllidaceae; genus Allium; species Allium cepa. Next base: position 724,231,085 of record CM060945.1, read on the forward strand.
ATGGATTGACCCTCAGCAAAAGCAGTACTAAAAGAAGCCATTTTTAAAAATTCAAATTTTTAAAACAAAAATTGGTTTTTGTAAAATAAATTTTTTTAAAACAAAAACGGCTTTTGTTCCTAGCTCTGATACCACTTGTAGGATCGATTTCACCTTAGAGGGGGGTGAACAGGGTGATAGTATAAATTATAATTTTAATTGCGGAAGCTTATAAAATAATTTCAACACAGATCACAGAACAATAGCAGCACAGATAATAGCAGAATAATAAATGCAGAAATAGAACGACACATAATTTACCCAGCTTCGGCAAAACCCTGCCTACGTGCTGCCCCCAAGGTTTCTACTAGAAATTAGATAGTCAGACGCTTACACACGTAAACTCGCGACACCAGCTATCGATTAAATCCAACTCTATGCTCAAAACCCTGCCACAACTCAGTCACTAAGTTGCGAATTCTCAAACTACGCCACGTAGTTTGTCCCCTAGTCACACGACTAGAAATTACAACGATTTAAAAAAAGAAAAATACAAATTAAAAACAATTTAAAAACAAACAACCCTAATTTTAAAACAAAGCATTATAATTTATAAACTTTTAAAAACAAAAGAAAAGGGCCGACCCCTTTTTCCTCTTTTATATTATTGCGGCCCGTTCCCTTGTAATTGATAATGACGGCTTGCGTTTCTTGTTCGTTCCTCTTCCTTCAATAAATTAGGGCTTTGGAAATTTTGAAGATGCCGATTTTGGTTCGATCGAATATATGTTTCTCGTTGCTTGCTTTCGTGATCGTTTGCCTCTTGATATTCTTTTGGCTTCTTCAAAATTGATCGAGTTCGATTACAATTTCGGTAAGTACTTTATTCCTTTTGCTTTGCTGGTTATGGCTTGCTTGAACTCGATGATAAGATTGCCGATGATGATTTCCTTATATAGGGTTTGTAACCCTAGAATTGCATTCGTCTGATTTTTTCTATACTATGCTTTCGGCCGATCGATATTTGTTGAACGTTGATGATTTGATTGACTTTTTCAATTTCGTATATTCTGACACTTGCATCACAGTTTTGATTTTTAACTCGGTCAACTGCCTTTGCTATCACGGTTTCCAATTTGACTTGTTCTGTGGTGATTTTACTGTGACTTCGGTTTTGACTAACTTGATTTTTTACTTGATCAACCTTGATGTTGAACTCAGTCTTCACTGATCGTGTTTACTTCAGCCATTTGATTTCTTAAACTAAACTTCTGGATATTGATCGAAACTGTGCACTTGCTTTCTTCGGCTGCTTCGTTGTCATTGACTTGTTTACCTCGGCTTTGATTTTGTGGCTTGTACTTGTATACTGTTGTTATTGGCTTCACTTAATTATGAAACTGGTTTTGACTACTGACATTCATATACATGTTACAAATGTTCATGTATGGTTTCATTTTTGCTGTGTCATTTACTTGGCGAGTCTTCGAGCATTGTTGTGAGTAGTTTGAATCACTGTCATTTGTTTTTGAGTACGAAACTTGTAAGTTGTATCATTGTGATGTCTGGTTGACACTTGATGGTCTTCATATTCATGTGTGTCTTGTTCAGTGGAGTCAGTGGTAATGGTCACTGTGCTGGGCTTGTAGTACTTGGATATTTGCAGTTTGTAGTGTTTTGTATCACTTGTGTTACTAGTGTACTTGAGTCAGTGGTTTTTGATGCACTTGTTTTGTACTTCACTGTATTGCATATTGATCACCATCTTGCTGTCTTCAAATTGTCACTTGTTGTTTGCATTAAAGTTGTATTTGCTGTCTTCGGTCGCTGCTGTGCATGGCTTGAAGTCTGGATGTATGAGTCTGGGTTCTTCTGCATTGTATACGTGTGTGTGTGTGTGTGTGTTTATATATATATATATATATAGACACACACACACACACGAACTGCTATGCATTGAGCATTGTCACTTGTACCTTGGTCTTGAGCATTGTTGTGTCATTGAGCATTGTTGTGTCCATATTGTATTCGATACTGTTGCATTGCTACTGTGTTATGTAGTAATCTAGTTTCTGGCCATTGGTTCATTTCTTTGGTTGGGTCTGCACATTCACCTTTTGTTGTATTCATGTATACTGCTGTGCGGTCTTGTGGAAGTTGCTTTGTCTCCATGTATTTCATGTAGTACGGGCATTTGGTTCATCATATCTGTTGCACTTGGTCCCTGACCTTTGTTGCCTCTGAGTTTGAGCATTTGCACATTTGTAGCCTTGGTCTTTGTTGGTTTTTTGGTGGCATATGGTTCTGTCATTTGCTTAGTGCATTGTGCATTTTTTTTGGACTTGCAGTTTGAATTGCATTGAGTTGAGTCGAGTTTGCAGTGATGGCTTGACCTTTGCACTTTGTTTGTTATTTAGTGCCTTCTTGAATTTGTGTAGACTATGCATTACACTTGAGTTGAATCCAGTTTTACAACTCGGGTTTGACCTTGTGCTGAAGTCGAGATTTTATTTATGTTGCACCTGAGTTGAACCCGTCTTTTTATTTGGGTTTGACCTTGTGCTCACCTGTCCCTGTAGCATTATCAAGTGTGTATCGGTGTGCACGGCCTTGTGGCATGTACAGTGATACACTGTGCATTTCACATTGTTCGTGTGTGATGAATACGAATATAAATGATGACGAACAACCCAAATAGCTGAGGCAAGTATTATTTTCAAAATTTACATTTTATTTTATATTGCATAAATATTTCTTTTTCAATTTTACTGCGTTAGTGTATATTTTTGCAGATTGCTCAGATGCTGGATTCTAACTGGAATGAAGCTGAAGATAAACTATGAGTGTGAGTGATATGTAGTGAGGAATTTATATAAATTGAATCGTGATGTAATTAAAATCAGAATTGTATAGTGAATAGTGAGAGCTTAAATTTGTACTATTCAAAAATTGTAATAAATATTTGTTTGAATAAAATTTCTGTTTGAATTCAAATTCTGTGTTACTTAATTTTATTCAGCAATTTTTTTTAATCTATGAAAAATAAAATAGTACATTAACAAATACATTTAAACGAATGTATATATGTTTATTATCATCAAACAAAAATCATATAAGCGCATATTCAACAATCTCCCCCGTTTGATGATAACAAACATATATTTAAGATTTTGAATATGTTAAATGTATTTGATCATTGATATATCCTAATTGCTCCCCCTATTTAAATGCTTCCTCTCTACACAAAGCTCCCCCTACAAATATGCATACAATTAAATAATATGCAAATGAGCCTAGATGCAAATGGAAAATATTTGACCTTTGCTTGATTTTATTTGACAAAATCTTAACTTTTATCTCCCCCTTTTGTTATCAGCAAAAGAATAATAGTATTAGAGAAAATAGAGATAAAGTGATCGATATTAATTCAACATTAAAACTCAATTGAATATAAATATTAAATTTCAATAAAAAATAAAACAAAAATCATAAATATTTTGTTACGCGCATATTCCACTTTTAGAATGATGGGAATGATGTCATCATATAAAACCATACAGTTGTGTCTATCTGTGGTATATTTATATCAGGAATTTGAATATCTACTAACCATGCATAACCGTTAGGACTTTTAAATGAGATTAGTAGTATTTCAATTTTATTTTAAAAAAAATGAATTCAAGTATCTTCTAACCACGCATAACCGTGAGGACTTTTAAATGGGATTAGAATCGACTTGTTTATTTAAAAATCAACTTTTGGTATGCGTTCCATACATGCATAACCGTGAGGACTTTTAAATGAGCATTGAAGCACATAACAAATTCCAAGTAATTCACCCATGCATAACCGTGAGGAATTTTAAATGAGAGTGAATAATTTGGTATTTATTATTATTATTATTATTATTATTATTATTTTACTATTTAAATTTTTCTATTATTTAAAAAAAATGTAAAAATGAAAAACGAACGATTCCGGTTTAAAGTACCACATATTGACAAACTATATAGAATTTTAATGAGTGATGGTCGTTAGAAATATGATAGAGATAGAGATGGTCATGGAATTTTTACGAACAAAAAGTTTTATAACTCTTGTTTAAATTTCTAAAGAAATTTACTAATTATACCGTCTCGAGTCATAATATATAATAAATATCAACACTCGTCACTTTTTCAATCACTATTCATCTTTTCGATAATCATTAGGGAGTTAGATTAGTCAATGTAATCATTTAAAATTAAATTCAAAAATAATTATAAATCAAATTTTCTAAATGACAAATCTGAAAAATATGGTCAAAAATGATTTTCTCGAGGGGGTTATAAAAGAAAATTTTTTGCTATTTGAAAATTGTTTGAAATGAAAAATATACAGATATTTTCTTTGAAAAACGATGCAGTTACTAAATGTCTCAAAAAAATCACGTTCCACCAGTAATTTTTCTATCAACTAGATTACCAGTATTATCTACATCTGAATTTCTTTTTCACTCAAAATTATCATTAATTGAATTCGATTCACCAAACCATGAAGTGTGCACCAAAAAATTTCAAACTCAATTTTACAGCAATTTAAATGACATTCTTTTGAATTTGAATTGAAGCTGTGTAAATAATCAAAAACCGTGAATATAGGGTTAGCCGAATTATAACCAAATGTATTATTATCCAACAAAACACTATTTTTAATCCAAAATGATATATATGAAGTAATTCAAAGAATCTAAAGATTATTATAGTGTTTTTGGCATAAGAATATAATTGGCCAATAACTCTGAATAAGCCAGAATCAAAATCATCATTATTTCATCATCTTCATTATTGGCTGATTTAATTCAGAATATGGTGCAGATTATCACGTTTAATATATCGTTCAAATAAATATTCCTTTACCTGTTTTACCTTTACGATATTTTTCGTGGTTGCCCATTGTGATTCTGTCACCCTTATACTAGGCTAAGGAACTTTGCTTTGACGCCCGTTGTGTTTCTGGAACAGCCAAAAAATCCAGAGAACACTGTTGTTGTTCCTTAGCCTGCCACCACACCTACACGGAAAAGGATTTATGTGACCTATTTGTTTTTATAGGTCCATGGTTGTTAGTGGCAGAATATTTAGAAAAATAATTTTGTGGAGACCCAAAACTATTTATAATTGTTCCCTTCGGCACCCAAATTTGTTTAACTTTGAGAGATTTTATATTTGTGCCTTTTGGAACCCAAATTGGTATAGTTTTCACATGTTTGGGTCTATACCAACAATTACTGTGATTGTGTCCATATTTTCTACAAATTGTGCACATTGAATTTTCTTGATTAATCTTGTTTTCAACAATTTTCGAACTATTATATCCAAGTCCTTGTCTAACCGTATTAACAGTTTGCTTTCCTAATAGCATATTCAACGATTTTTCACTTTTGGAAAATTTATCTAAAGTCGTTGACAATTGTTGGACTTGTGTTTTGAGAGACTCATTTTCGTTTAACAATTGTGTGCACTTTTTAATAGAATTCTCTCTTCTAGTATTTTCATTCTCTTTTAAAATCAGAATTTCATTTTCAACTGATTTTATATTGATTTCTGATATTTTAATTTCGTTTTCGAATGTTGGACACTTATCACACTTAGGGGTCCTACTTTGATAGGTTTTAACTAATTGGTCAAGTTGTTCATTTAATTCTATCAAAGTAACTTTTTGTGATTCAAGTTTAGCATATTTCTCCCTAAGTCGTTCGAAACAGCCATTTACTTTGTGGAAATAAATAAGTAATTCAGAGTGAGTAAGTTTTGATACCTCGCTTGGCTCGTCATCGTCGCTATCAGTTATATTTCCTTGAAGGCACATATCTGCTTTCTCACTCTCACTGCTAGTACTTTTATCATTCTCATCCATTTCATCCCAAGTGGCTACAAAACTTTTCTTTTTCTGTTTCTTTCCAAAGTCGCGTCGATTTCGAGGACAATTTGGCTTGATGTGTCCAGGTTGGTTGCACTTATGACAGATGATCTCCTGTTCTTCTGAGTAGTCAAGTGCTTTGCCTATTCTGCTTTTCAATTCCTAATTTCGAGCTGGATTTCCGTATTTGCGATTCCACCTTTTGAATTTCTTTATTAGTAGTGCCAGCTCTGCTGCTCCATCATCATCGTTATCATCATCACTTTCGGTTGTTCCTTTGAGTGCTATTGATTTCTTTCGGGTATCTTCTCCTTTACATTCTTCCTTGAATTTCATTTCTAGCTCATAAGTGGTGAGATTTCCGATGAGTTCTTCAACTTTCATTTGTTTTAAGTCTTTTGATTCTTGAATGGAAGTCACTTTCGCTTCAAATTTTCGTGGAAGGACTCTGAGGATTTTTCGGACTATCTCCAACTCCGTGTATGATTTTCCAAGAGCTTTTGATTTATATACGATATTGGAAAGTCGTCCATGCATCTCTTTAACATTTTCTTCCTTTGCCATTGTGAAGTTCTCGTATTTGCTGCTTAGCATGGCAAGGCAAGATTTTTTGACTTGAGATGTTCCTTCGTGAGTCACTTCTAGTGTGTGCCATATTTCATGCGCAGTTAGACAATGTGAGACACGATTAAATTCAAATTGACCCAATGAACAGATAATAGAATTCATAGCTTTAGCATTAGTATTTTGTAATTTATTTTCTAGTTCTGTCCACATTGTTCCTTTGGTTTATCTACTTCCTGATTATCTACAGTTATAGTCGGTGTACTATACCCTGTCTTAACAATATTCCAAGCGTCAATGGTTTTCAGAAAGATTTCCATCCTATTTTTCCAATAAGCATATTCACCATTGAACATTGTTGGTCTAACTATGGATTGACCCTCAGCAAAAGCAGTACTAAAAGAAGCCATTTTTAAAAATTCAAATTTTTAAAACAAAAATTGGTTTTTGTAAAATAAATTTTTTTAAAACAAAAACGGCTTTTGTTCCTAGCTCTGATACCACTTGTAGGATCGATTTCACCTTAGAGGGGGGTGAACAGGGTGATAGTATAAATTATAATTTTAATTGCGGAAGCTTATAAAATAATTTCAACACAGATCACAGAACAATAGCAGCACAGATAATAGCAGAATAATAAATGCAGAAATAGAACGACACATAATTTACCCAGCTTCGGCAAAACCCTGCCTACGTGCTGCCCCCAAGGTTTCTACTAGAAATTAGATAGTCAGACGCTTACACACGTAAACTCGCGACACCCGCTATCGATTAAATCCAACTCTATGCTCAAAACCCTGCCACAACTCAGTCACTAAGTTGCGAATGAACAAATACGCCACGTAGTTTGTCCCCTAGTCACACGACTAGAAATTACAACGATTTAAAAAAAGAAAAATACAAATTAAAAACAATTTAAAAACAAACAACCCTAATTTTAAAACAAAGCATTATAATTTATAAACTTTTAAAAACAAAAGAAAAGGGCCGACCCCTTTTTCCTCTTTTATATTATTGCGGCCCGTTCCCTTGTAATTGATAATGGCGGCTTGCGTTTCTTGTTCGTTCCTCTTCCTTCAATAAATTAGGGCTTTGGAAATTTTGAAGATGCCGACTTTTGTTCGATCGAATATATGTTTCTCGTTGCTTGCTTTCGTCGATCGTTTGCCTCTTGATGTTCTTTCGGCTTCTTCAAAATTGATCGAGTTCGATTACAATTTCGGTAAGTACTTTATTCCTTTTGCTTTGCTGGTTATGGCTTGCTTGAACTCGATGATAAGATTGCCGATGATGATTTCCTTATATAGGGTTTGTAACCCTAGAATTGCGTTCGTCTGATTTTTTCTATACTATGCTTTCGGCCGATCGATATTTGTTGAACGTTGATGATTTGATTGACTTTTTCAATTTCGTATATTCTGACACTTGCGTCCCACGACTTTGATTTTTAACTTGGTCAATTTCCTTTGCTATCACGGTTTCCAATTTGACTTGTTCTGTGGTGATTTTACTGTGGCTTCAGTTTTGACTAACTTGATTTTTTACTTGATCAACCTTGATGTTGAACTCCATCTTCACTGATCGTGTTTACTTCAGCCATTTGATTTCTTAAACTAAACTTCTGGATATTGATCGAAACTATACACTTGCTTGCTTCGGCTGCTTCGTTGTCATTGACTTGTTTACCTCGGCTTTGATTTTGTGGCTTGTACTTGTATACTGCTGTTATTGGCTTCATTTGGTTATGAAACTGGTTTTGACTACTGACACTCATATACATGTTACAAATGTTGATGTACGGTTTCATTTTTGCTGTCATTTACTTGGCGAGTCTTCGAGCATTGTTGTGAGTAGTTTGAATCACTGTCATTTGTTTTCGAGTACGAAACTTGTAAGTTGTATCACTGTGATGTCTGGTTGACAATTGATGGTCTTCATATTCATGTGTGTCTTGTTCAGTGGAGTCAGTGGTAATGGTCACTGTGTTGGGCTTGTAGTACTTGGATATTTGCAGTTTGTAGTGTTTCTTACCACTTGTGTCACTAGTGTACTTGATTCAGTGGTTTATGATGCACTTGTTTTGTACTTCACTGTACTGCATATTGATTACCATCTTGCTGTCTTCAAATTATCACTTGCTGTTTGCATTAAAGTTGTATTTGCTGTCTTCGGTCGCTGCTGTGCAGGGCTTGAAGTCTGGATGTATGAGTCTGGGTTCTTTTGCATTGTATACGCATATATATATATGAACCGCTGTGCATTGAGCATTGTCACTTGTACCTTGGTCTTGAGCATTGTTGTGTCATTGAGCATTGTTGTGTCCATATTGTATTCGATATTGTTGCATTGCTACTGTGTTATGTAGTAATCTAGTTTCTGGCCACTGGTTCATTTCTTTGGTTGGGTCTGTACATTCACCTGTTGTTGTATTCATGTATACTGCTGTGTGCTCTTGTGGCAGTTGCTTTGTCTCCATGTATTTCATGTAGTACGGGCATTTGGTTCATTGTATCTATTGCACTTGGTCCCTGAACTTTGTTGCCTCTGAGTTTGAGAATTTGCACATTTGTATCCTTGGTCCTTGTTGGTTTTTTGGTGGCGTCTGGTTCTGTCATTTGCTTAGTGCATTGTGCATTTGTTTTGGACTTGCAGTTTGAATTGCATTGAGTTGAGTCGAGTTTGCAGTGATGGCTTGACCTTTGCACTTTGTTTGTTATTTAGTGCCTTCTTGAATTTGTGCAGACTGTGCATTACACTTGAGTTGAATCCAGTTTTACAACTCGGGTTTGACCTTGTGCTAAAGTCGAGATTTTATTTATGTTGCACCTGAGTTGAACCCGTCTTTTTATTTGGGTTTGACCTTGTGCTCACCTGTCCCTGTAGCATTATCAAGTGTATATCGGTGTGCACGGCCTTGTGGCATGTACAGTGATACACTGTGCATGTCACATTGTTCGTGTGTGATGAATTCAAATATAAATGATGACGAATAACCCAAATAGCTGAGGCAAATATTGTTTTCAAAATTTACATTTTATTTTATATTGCAAAAATATTTCCTTTTCAATTTTACTGCGTTAGTGTATATTTTTGCAGATTGCTCAGATGCTGGATTCTAACTGGAATGAAGTTGAAGATAAACTACGAGCGTGAGTGATATGTAGTGAGGAATTTATGTAAATTGAATTGTGATGTAATTAAAATCATAATTGTATAGTGAATAGTGAGAGCACAAATTTGTACTATTCAAAAATTGTAATAAATATTTGTTTGAATAAAATTTCTGTTTGAATTCAAATTCTGTATTATTTAATTTTATTCAGCAAATATTTTTTTTAATCTATGAAAAATAAAATAGTACATTAACAAATACATTTAAATGAATGTATATATGTTTATTATCATCAAACAAAAATCATATAAGCGCATATTCAACAATATTAAATCGAATTTCAGTTATTCACTCTATTTTCATAAATTAAATTTCAATATCAAATTAATCATATCAAATTCAGAATTTAATTATTCAAACATTTGTAATATTAAATTTAAACAAATTTGATTATTCCTAAATCATTATCATTTGAAATATTCAAAAACGAACTTATAAAATTTAAAAATTCAAATTATAGAACAACCATTTCCATTAAAACGGTTATTCAATTCCCGTTATTCAATTATTTAATAAATTCCAAATATTAAATTTAAACAATTTAATTGTTCAATATTCGACGGATTTCAATATTGGATTTTTAAATAAAATTTCATTATCAGTCGATTACTTTATTACATCAAATGAATTCCACATTATTATTTAACTACAGTTAGAGATAATGCACTCAACTAATATATAAACTTTCATTTCAATTGCGATTTGTTCACAAATTCAATTCGACTAACTAAATGAATAGGTAACTTAAATAATTATCACCGTTAACTTTTAATTACACTTATAAGTTTATTATTTACAAACAAGTGTCATAATTACCTATACAATACAAATTCATTCAATTACCATTGACTACATATTATTTCAATTGATTTGGGATTTCATTCAATTCATAAATAAATAACTTAGATAAAATTTGTTGCATTTCATTCTAGTTATTATTACCATACATAAATTACAAATTTTTAATTCTTCCAACATTAAACCATGAAATCTTATTAAATTAACATTTTTAATTATCGAAATTTTACGGGTCGTTACACTTCTTCTATCTCTTTCTTCTTTTTCATAACTATTTGGAATTTTCGGGTTCGAAAATTTTGGGTCGTTACATTTGGTACCAGAGCTAAAAGTTTAAGCGAGAACCTTGGCTCTGGTGGGAGTTACTCATTCAACAGAGTCCGTAGTACTCTAGAATGGGTTGAGTATATATATATATATATATATATATATATATATATATATGAGCGCATACTTGTTATTTTCTTACATAAAGGTTTTAAATGATTTCGTATAAAAATATATTTCGATATATATAGCAATATTTCCTTCTAATAAATATTAAGGTGATCGGTTGTTAAATTATTGGGATTAAAATTAAGAAGTAATATAATACAACCAAATTTAAATTTAAATTACTTAAAAATGAAATTCTAAATCTGGTCCAAAAATTTGAAAATTTTGTTTCATAGTAATGAAAAAAATAATAAATAAGTATTATTTGGATAACCGGGACTTGTTGCAAAAAATGGGCTGTTTGAAATTTGATTTGAGTTTAAAACCAAAGGTGGTTTAAAATTTTAAAACATGGCTGGGTGGGCCAAGAAATAAATATGTATATATGTATGGATATACATGATATCAAAGATAATTTGAAATAAACTCTAAGAGGTTGAGTTTTGATATTTCCCTGAAGTGTGATGTAAAAACCCAAAGTGATATAAGTTTTGAACTTATAAGAGGGAAAGAATTTTGAAGTTGAAGCGGAAATTCAAATTGAGTAAGATTCGTTGGATTAAGTAAATTGGAATTTAACTTTGGGAAAGTTAAATAAGTAAAGAAAAAGCAACCTGAATTGGAAATTTCAAGATGAAATTAGAATTTAACTTGGAAAGCTAAATGGTTGGTTTGAATTGGAAATTTGTGTGATCTCAAAACGGGTTTGAGATTTTAAAAAAAAAATTGAAAATGGATGGACGTTTTAAAATAAATTGGATGATAGCATCTTGTTGTTAATGAAATTTTTTAAATTGAGAATGGTAGTGTATAAATAGAGTAAATTGAATAATTGAGTTTACAAATTAAAATTGTTTATGAACTGGCTTCAAACTGGAAGATAAAATTTAATAATAAATTAAAATTTTAAAATAAAATTGTATTGAACTCTTATTTTAACCTTGAAATACATAAGTAAATATAATTTAAAGTATAATTTAAAGTGGAATTCAGTGTAATTTGGGAAAGGAATCAGGATTGATTCAACTTGAATTGGGTTTAGATAAATTTCAATAGAAATTCAAGTTATTCAAGTTAGAATTGAGTCAATTAAATGGAAGTGGAAATTTAAGTTGAATTGTTGGGGAAGTGAACAGTTGACTCTTAACTATTTTCAATATAAATTGTTTTGATATAAACTTATTTTTCTAAGCTATTAAACATATACAACCTTTCTTATTAAATCCAAAATTATTTTCTACTTATTTTATAACTACTTTTGGAGTTATTTAACTATTTTGTAGCTTTTTATAAACTAATTACTATTTTTCAACTATTTCACAAACTAATTTCTATTTTACAACTATTTGGCAATTATTTAAAATTTCTGAAACTATTTAACTATTTTCCAACTATTTTACGATTAGTTAACTATTTTATAGCTATTTTGTAAACTAATAATTATTTTTCAACTACTTATCTATTTTTAAAATTTTCAAGCTATTTTCTAAATATAAACTAGTCGGAGTTCAAACTGTTATTAATTAAATAACCAGTCGAGATAAGAATAGAGGTGATAGTCCATATGGATTGAAGCGATTGTAAATAAGTGAATGGAAATTAAAGGAAATGTGAATAGAAAGGGAATTGATTTAGTTAATAATCAATGAGGATAAATATGTGGGATGTACGTCTATTATTCTGTTCGCATAGTGATTTGATCCAGATTCGAGCATAGAATTTCGAGATAGTTATATCGATCCGAGTTGGGATTTTTCACTCGATTTTCGACGGCGAACCTGGATATGGATTGTTGATTGGTTCTGGATATTCTCTATCATAGTTATGGCTATGCAAGAAGAATGATGGTTTCTAATCAAGAAACCAGATCTGTGTCCGCACTAGGAAGTCGGGTGGACGATTCTAGTTCGGAAGTGGAATTGTGTGATCAGGCAAGCGATCAGATTGGTATAGCATACGTTTGATATGTGTACATCGTACGGATTTGAATGAAATTGATAATGAAAAGAGTAATAAAATTTGAATATTTGATTTTTAATAAACAAGTTATATATCTTTGTTACACGTAAGATGAAACTCCCTTTGTTAAATCTATTACCGGAAGAAAAGGATTTTTGAAGGTGTTTGAAGTATAAAAGGAGTTTTATACGAGTTTGAAAGGATCCAAAGTTTTTTTTAAAAATTATATATATCTAAATATATATATATATATATATATATATATATATATATAAAGGATCTTATTAGGATTTTGAAAAAAGGTTTTGGGAACTTTTGAGTTTGGAAGGGCTTTTGATTTTTGGGTAAAATCAATATTAAATTTAGAAAGCCTAGTTTGAGAATTATCGATTTTTGGAATAATCGATTTTGTGTAAAGGAGCTTTGTATGAGATCATACAAGGTGTATGATTTGAATATACTATATGTGTATAGTACAAAATGTTTTAATGATGGCTTTGGGGAGAAAGGCGCTCCCTTGAAATGAACTTCTCAGGAGTAACACCTGGTGATGCTGCCTTGAGCCCCAAGGGGGGTTCTAAAGTTGATCCTGTAAGGAGTCCTGTAAGGAGTCCTGTAACGATCCTGAATTTTAATTTATTTTAAATTGATAATTAAATTTACTTTTGATTTAAAATTGTGAAATTAAATGATAATTGATTGGAGTTTTTCCAAATTCAAATAGTTTGTGTTATTTATTAATAAGAAAAATAATTTCTTTTATAAATTATTTTAAATCAACAAGGAGTTATTTTTATAACAATAAGTAAAATAGCTTTATATTTATATACATGAAGTATAAAATCAAACTAAGTAAAGGAATGTCATCTCTAATACATACAAGAACATGTAGTCTGTTTGAAGTTGTAAACAAATTAAACTTGAAAAATAAGTATGTAAGCTTAGGAAAAAAATAAAGATAATAACACTCATTATAAAGATCTGCAGCCACAAAAGAAATATCATCTCAGCACAAGAAAAAAATAAAATAAACAACATCACTTTAGCCGAAAAACAAGTTGTAAACATAAGATGATATGGGAAATGTATAAGAATAAGAAGATTAAGGACTAAAGTAATATACTTTAACCTGGAAAACAACACAACAAGTACTGAAGCAAAGACCAACAAGTATGAACTGAAGTAGGCAAGTAGAAAAAAATATAATAATGTAGAATTGTACAGAGAAATAAATGCAAGTTATCTCTAGCATCAAAACATATCAACTCAGCCACCATGAACAAAGAAAGATCTCTGCCTATGGTACAAACCAATATAAAGAATGTATACATCACCTGTACAAAATGATATAAACTGTAAGCTTCTTTCCATATATCAACTTCTCCATTTATTTTGCTTCGTCCATTCCAAGCTAAAGAAAAAAATACTGAAGCAAATATCAATAATTCAAACAAATCAAAACCACTAATGTAAGCCTGAAAGCAAGTGAAAGTTCCAGTAGCGAATTCAAAGCCAGGTATCAAAGAAAAAAATAAATGCAATTCAGAAATGAATTGAAAGCCTGAGCATATTTTTTTCAAATTGGAAATCAAAAGCTAAGCAAATCTGAAGGCAATATAAACTCAAACAAACAAATGAAACCTGGGCAAATATGCAAATCTGAAGCATCTCAAATTCAAGTTAGTTTCGAATTCCAGAGTTTCGAATTCAATCTTCCAGGCTTGAGTCCTCTGTTCCTTCTTTTTTTTGAGGTGAGCAACTTTAAGTTTTAAAACTAGTTCTTGAATTCAATGTCGTGAATCTATGAGTAAACAACTAAGGTTAATTTTAATCACTATATGATTCATGTTAAATATGGAGTTGGGATATCTTCTTAGTTTAAACACTGGGTGTATGTATTTGAATTTGACAGAGCTGAGGTGTTCTTATTCTCTGTTTAATAGTTAGGATGAAACCCAGTTGGAAAAAATTCGATCCCTCCATCTCTAATCATTTTTAAGCTTTGAATTCTAAAACAAAGATGTGTATTTAAGTAAGAACTATGATCTAAAAATGATTTCTTGAAGTATAGGTGTATACAGGAAGAAAAAATTAAAATTTTACAAAAGAAACTTTAAAATTTGAAATCTTCGAATTTAATTAAACATTGATTTAAGTATATAATTCGAATCCTTACTGAAAACCATGATTTTTAAAATGAATTTGGTGATTTTTAGTGTAGTGGTTGGAGAGCAGTTTGAAGATGATCGGTATGGGTATTTTGATCAAACTCAGGCGAATCGTGGATCAGAGGGGTCGGGGTTTGGTTGGAGGTGGAGGAGCGAACAGAGAGTATGGGAAAAATGTTGTGATGGTCGACCAATGACCATGGAAGCGGTGGCGATCATTTTTATTTTGTAAACCTAGTTTTGAGGCACCGTATTTCTTTCTTTCGTTCTCAGTCTAGGATCGATCGAGTGTCACAATATTTTTGGTGGTGGAAGAGGAGCGTGAGTTCGTCAGGTGGGCGAAGTTCGAGCACCTCCGGTGACGTCATGTGGCGAGACGAAGTGGATTTCGGTGATCGAATGGGTTCAAGAAGAAGCGCATTGTCTCTGTACTTGCTCGATTTTGATGCAATGATGATTTCACAACCTGAATCGCTCGAATCGGTTAGGATGGTCGTTGATGACCTGAGAGCAATCGCGAAGTTGATCGGAGGTGAGTTTGCTGACTGTATACGTGCACGCATGTACGCGTGAGGGTTGGCTGTTGAGGGGTTTCGTTCGAGGGTGTTCTCGGGGAAGAAGGTGATTTTCTCGAGCAAACTTTGTTTTTGCTCGCGTGAGTTTGTTTCGCGAGATACTGCAGTTTAATTTAAAACTTAACTAAAAAAAAGGGTGGAAGAAAGGATAAAGAGAGGAAGAAGATAGGGGAGAAATTCGGGGGAAACGAGGAAGAACCGCATGCTTTTCTCTAGTAAATTATGTATGTGTCTCGGGTCCAGTTGCTGATGAAGTTGCTTTAAATACTTTAAGTATTGTGATTAACAAAGTTAATATTTGATTTAAATTTATCAAGAATGTTTTCAAACGTAAGATGGTTAATTTAAATTGGACGTTAATTAAGAATGTAATAAATTTTGTAACTATAATTAAATAAGTAGTTAAGGTTTAAAATTTGTAATTAAAGATTTATTTTAATAATCTTATGGAAATCAATTTGTAATAAATTATTTAATTAACCATTTAAAATCAATTAATTAACTAATAAATAGTAGTGGTTAACAAATTAAATAATTAATTAAGAATTAAATGACTAATTAATTGGTAATTGAAAATTACTTAATAAATAAAGGTTAATCAAAGATTAATTTAAAAAAAAATTGATTAAGGTGAATTAAATAAATGATTAAAAGGTTAATTAATTCGAAATTAAGGGGTAATTGTTTTTTTTTGTAATTAACTCAAAGCCAATCTATTTATGTGATTAATTAATTAACGTAATCAATTTGGGAAAAAAATTAATTAATTAAAGGTTAACTAATGATTAAAGGATAATTAATTTGAATGGTTTGTAATTAATTTGTAAACAATCAGCTAGGATTAGTGTTATTCATAAGTAGTTACATCTGATTTAAATTAATAAATCCTACTTATGGATGTTTAGATTTTATTGGATGGTGAATTATTTGATATTTTCTGTTATATGATGCTTTATGATTATCCTGATTTGTGTTGTGATCTATGATGAAATTTATTATCTGTGATATATATATCTGTGAATCTGTGTATGAAAGATAAGCGTTATAAATTTATATCGCTTATTGAATATATTGCTGTATTTGATCTATGATGGTTGATTGATGTTGCACAAATTGTGTTAAACCCCTGGACCACACCTATACACACACAATTATGGATTTCACGTGGAAATCGGTTAAGTCGTAGATTTTTGAAATAGTTTTTAAATTTGAATTTTTAAATTCAAATGTTTTGGAAATGGAATTGGAATAAAAGTGAAAAGCTTTTGAAATGGAATTTCAAAGATGAAATTTATTTTTGAATAACTTGATTAAATTTTGGAATTTAAATAATTTGATTTAAATTTAAATTCAAGATTTGAAATTGAATTCTATGATTTGAAATTAGAAATTAAAGATGTTATACCAGTTATACATGAGTTAAACCATTTTAAATATATTGATTTTGAGAATTAGAATTTAAATTCAAGGGCTTTAACTTGAGCAAATATAATTGGATTTTTCTGAAACGAAAACTGTTTATTTTCAATTAATAAAAGCTTTCACATAAGAAATGAACTTCCAATTTGAGTTAAAATGATCTCTAATTTGAAATGAAAATAATTTCCAAGTTATGAAAACGATTTGAAAGCTATAAGTTAAATCTTTAATTTAAAGATTTAAAAGGGTTGATCCTATAGAAATGAAATTGTTTTGGAAATCTATGAATTGATCTTTGTGAGATAAATCTTTTTGTTTAAAGATTTGAAATGGTAATTTGTTTAACCATTTAAAGAAAATTTTGGGTTTAAGTTGTGACTTAATTGAAATCCCAATATCCATATGTTTTTGAACTATTTCGCTCACTATTCGGTTTAGTCGGGAGAGGACCTTTGTGTCATATATCCCATTCCGAATATGTGATTCGTCGTTATGGATAGCATTTGAAGACCGGTGATGAAGACCGGATATTCACAAAAACGAAAGGATAACTCGTCGATTGTCTCTGCACTGAGTCGCGCCGGTATAGAGATTTCCTAAGTGATGGGAAGTCCGATCGGGATTGTGAATACCCGGATTGCAAGGGCTTCGTAAGAAGTGCCTTCGGTTCTGTTCAAGCCCAGAACAGACTTGTATGGATTGTGTGTCTGACATTACATTTTGAGATATAAAGCAGATTTCTTTCAAATACATTTCTGTTGGTGGCGGAGAATTTATTCTTTTAGCTTAACACCCTTCTCTGAGACGTACGAGCTCAGAGGTTATGTAGTTAAAGGTTATCAGCGATATATTCCCAATTTGGTATTGTGACATGCTAAGTGTTGCTGTGAAATGATCATTGTTTGATCATTTGTGATATGATCATTTGTTTGATCATTTATCTTTGTGATCATTACTTTGATCATTTGTTGACCCAAAGCATAGCTTTGTACCAAAGCGTAGCTTTGTGGACGAGACTTGCTTGTCTTAGTGAAATGTGATGGGGGATTCTCGCTTCGCGATTTGGTGGCGAACGGGAGACTCTTGCCTCCACACGGCCTCTTTACGGGGTTGGTTAGGCGTAAGCCGTGACAGTCAAGAGGCTGGCCGTAAAAGCAAGTTTCGGGTGCCAGTGTGAGCCACGGTGGGTCTGGGATGGTTGCAAAGCCTATCAGTCGCCGCTGTAAGACTATCTTAGAGTTGTTTTGTTCCGCTGCTAGTGTTACCTATTTTTTTTCCGCTGCTATATTTCTTTTATCTCTGATGTATATTGATATCTACTGTATCACTCGGTTGTATCAGATATTGTATCAAAGCTGTATATCAATGTATTATTCTTTTTATTCCGCTGTGTTATTTACTTAATGTTGTTATAAGCTCCGGCGAATCGGATTTGAACGGTCGAATCTACGACATTCGAATACGATTTGAAGTATGGATGTCGATTTTCGAGCGGGCAAAAACCGCATTCGTTACATTTGGTATCAGAGCTAAGGTGAAACTTTAGCTCAGAAGTATAACACCTTAAGTAGCTCATTAGAGATAGGGTGAAGTAAACCCTAGAATGAGTAATCCCTAAGATATCCGTTTGAATGCCTCAGTAAATTCTCTTACCATCCACTGATAGTGAGTATGAGTGCGAGAAGAGAACAAGATAGGGGACAGGAAAATACGACTATAATTGGTCGATACTCGGTAACGACCGTGGAAACAACTTTCTTATCAATTTCCTTTGATTCGTCTCTAAATTCTTTTGATTGATTCGTGACAGCTCCAGAAGAAGTTTCGGTGCGGTGATAGCCATACGAATCGTTGTAGAAGATCTTATTTCGTATCTCCATCGATTTCTTATCAGTTTTTGATTTAAAATCTTAATGAATATGAATTTGAAATTAGAAATTTTGAATAAATTGGAAATTTTAAATTGAGTTAAATTGATTAATAGAATATGAAGGATAAATTGAATTGAATCAATAAAACGATTTCGTTTAAACCCAAATTTAAAATTCTATTGTAATTCATTGTAAATATTGAAGTCCGAAGAGGGATAAATTGGTATGTATTCTGAGATATTCCGACTTGAATTTGGAATCCATATCTTGTATTTGATGAATTGTAGGATATTGAATCTATCTATCTCTGTCTTGTTTTCGTGCCTGCGAATTTCGAGGACGAAATTCTTTTTAAGGGGGGAAATCTGTAACGATCCTGAATTTTAATTTATTTTAAATTGATAATTAAATTTACTTTTGATTTAAAATTGTGAAATTAAATGATAATTGATTGGAGTTTTTCCAAATTCAAATAGTTTGTGTTATTTATTAATAAGAAAAATAATTTCTTTTATAAATTATTTTAAATCAACAAGGAGTTATTTTTATAACAATAAGTAAAATAGCTTTATATTTATATACATGAAGTATAAAATCAAACTAAGTAAAGGAATGTCATCTCTAATACATACAAGAACATGTAGCCTGTTTGAAGTTGTAAACAAATTAAACTTGAAAAATAAGTTTGTAAGCTTAGGAAAAAAATAAAGATAATAACACTCATTATAAAGATCTGCAGCCACAAAAGAAATATCATCTCAGCACAAGAAAAAAATAAAATAAACAATATCACTTCAGCCGAAAAACAAGTTGTAAACAAAAGATGATATGGGAAATGTATAAGAATAAGAAGACTAAGGACTAAAGTAATATACTTTAACTTGGAAAACAACACAACAAGTACTGAAGCAAAGACCAGCAAGTATGAACTGAAGTAGGCAAGTAGGAAAAAAATATAATAATGTAGAATTGTACAGAGAAATAAATGCAAGTTATCTCTAGCATCAAAACATATCAACTCAGCCACCATGAACAAAAAAAGATCTCTGCCTATGGCACAAACCAATATAAAGAATGTATACATCACCTGTACAAAATGATATAAACTGTAAGCTTCTTTCCATATATCAACTTCTCCATTTATTTTGCTTCGTCCATTCCAAGCTAAAGAAAAAAAAATACTGAAGCAAATATCATTAAATTCAAACAAATCAAAACCACTAATGTAAGCCTGAAAGCAAGTGAAAGTTCCAGTAGCGAATTCAAAGCCAGGTATCAAAGAAAAAAATAAATGCAATTCAGAAATGAATTGAAAGCCTGTGCATATTTTTTTCAAATTGGAAATCAAAAGCTAAGCAAATCTGAAGGCAATATAAACTCAAACAAACAAATCAAACCTGGGCAAATATGCAAATCTGAAGCATCTCAAATTCAAGTCAGTTTCGAATTCCAGAGTTTCGAATTCAATCTTCCAGGCTTGAGTCCTCTGTTCCTTCTTTTTTTTGAGGTGAGCAACTTTAAGTTTTAAAACTAGTTCTTAAAATTCAATGCCGTGAATCTGTGAGTAAACAACTAAGGTTAATTTTAATCACTATATGATTCATGTTAAATATGGAGTTGGGATATCTTCTTAGTTTAAACACTGGGTGTATGTATTTGAATTTGACAGAGCTGAGGTGTTCTTCTTCTCTGTTTAATAGTTAGGATGAAACCCAGTTGGAAACAATTCGATCCCTCCATCTCTAATCATTTTTAAGCTTTGAAGTCTAAAACAAAGATGTGTATTTAAGTAAGAACTATGATCTAAAAATGATTTCTTGAAGTATAGGTGTATACAGAAGAAAAAATTAAAATTTTACAAAAGAAACTTTAAAATTTGAAATCTTCGAATTTAATAAAACATTGATTTAAGTATATAATTCGAATCCTTACTGAAAACCATGATTTTTAAAATGAATTTGGTGATTTTTAGTGTAGTGGTTGGAGAGCAGTTTGAAGATGATCGGTATGGGTATTTTGATCAAACTCAGGCGAACCATTGGATCAGAGGGGTCGGGGTTTGGGTTGGAGGTGGAGGAGCGAACAGAGAGTATGGGAAAAATGTTGTGATGGTCGACCATTGACCATGGAAGCGGTGGCGATCGTTTTTATTTTGTAAACCTAGTTTTGAGGCACCGTATTTCTTTCTTTCGTTCTCAGTCTAGGATCGATCGAGTGTCACAATATTTTTGGTGGTGGAAGAGGAGCGTGAGTTCGTCAGGTGGGCGAAGTTCGAGCACCTCCGGTGACGTCACGTGGCGAGACAAAGTGGATTTTGGTGATCGAATGGGTTCAAGAAGAAGCGCATTGTCCCTGTACTTGCTCGATTTTGATGCAATGATGATTTCGCAACCTGAATCGCTCGAATCGGTTAGGATGGTCGTTGATGACCTAAGAGCAATCGCGAAGTTGATCGGAGGTGAGTTTGCTGACTGTACACGTGCACGCATGTACGCGTGAGGGTTGGCTGTTGAGGGGTTTCGTTCGAGGGTGTTCTCGGGGAATAAGGTGATTTTCTCGAGCAAACTTTGTTTTTGCTCGCGTGAATTTGTTCCGCGAGATACTGCAGTTTAATTTTAAACTTAACTAAAAAAAGGGTGGAAGAAAGGATAAAGAGAGGAAGAAGATAGGGGAGAAACTTGGGGGAAACGAGGAAGAACCGCATGCTTTTCTCGAGTAAACTATGTATGTGTCTCGGGTCCAATTGCTGATGAAGTTGCTTTAAATACTTTAAGTATTGTGATTAACAAAGTTAATATTTGATTTAAATTTATCAAGAATGTTTTCAAACGTAAGATGGTTAATTTAAATTGGACGTTAATTAAGAATGTAATTAATTTTGTAACTATAATTAAATAAGTAGTTAAGGTTTAAAATTTGTAATTAAAGATTTATTTTAATAATCTTGTGGAAATCAATTTGTAATAAATTATTTAATTAACCATTTAAAGTTAATTAATTAACTAATAAATAGTAGTGGTTAACAAATTAAATAATTAATTAAGAATTAAATGACTAATTAATTGGTAATCGAAAATTACTTAATAAATAAAGGTTAATCAAAGATTAATTTTAAAAAAAAAATTTGATTAAGGTAAATTAAATAAATGATCAAAAGGTTAATTAATTCGAAATTAAGGGGTAATTGATTTTTTTTTGTAATTAACTCAAAGCCAATCTATTTATGTGATTAATTAATTAACGTAATCAATTTGGGAAAAAAATTAATTCATTAAAGGTTAACTAATGATTAAAGGATAATTAATTCGAATGGTTTGTAATTAATTTATAAACAATCAGCTAGGATTAGTGTTATTCATAAGTAGTTACATCTGATTTAAATTAATAAATCCTACTTATGGATGTTTAGATTTTATTGGATGGTGAATTGTTTGATATTTTCTGTTATATGATGCTTTATGATTATCCTGATTTGTGTTGTGATCTATGATGAAATTTATTATCTGTGATATACATATCTGTGAATCTGTGTATGAAAGATAAGCGTTATAAATTTATATCGCTTATCGAATATATTGCTCTATTTGATCTATGATGGTTGATTGATGTTGCACAAATTGTGTTAAACCCGTGGACCACACCAATACACACACAATTATGGATTTCACGTGGAAATCGGTTAAGTCGCAGATTTTTGAAATAGTTTTTAAATTTGAATTTTTAAATTCAAATGTTTTGGAAATGGAATTGGAATAAAAGTGAAAAGCTTTTGAAATGGAATTTCAAAGATGAAATTTATTTTTGAATAACTTGATTAAATTTTGGAATTTAAATAATTTGATTTAAATTTAAATTCAAGATTTGAAATTGAATTCTATGATTTGAAATTAGAAGTTAAAGATGTTATACCAGTTATACATGAGTTAAACCATTTTAAAAATATTGATTTTGAGAATTAGAATTTAAATTCAAGGGCTTTAACTTGAGCAAATATAATTGGATTTTTCTGAAACGAAAACTGTTTATTTTCAATTAATAAAAGCTTTCACATAAGAAATGAACTTCCAATTTGAGTTAAAATGATCTCTAATTTGAAATGAAGATAATTTCCAAGTTATGAAAACGATTTGAAAGCTATAAGTTAAATCTTTAATTTAAAGATTTAAAAGGGTTGATCCTATAGAAATGAAATTGTTTTGGAAATCTATGAATTGATCTTTGTGAGATAAATCTTTTTGTTTAAAGATTTGAAATGGTAATTTGTTTAACCATTTAAAGAAAATTTTGGGTTTAAGTTGTGACTTAATTGAAATCCCAATATCCATATGTTTTTGAACTATTTCGCTCACTATTCGGTTTAGCCAGGAGAGGACCTTTGTGTCATATATCCCATTCCGAATATGTGATTCGTCGTTATGGAGAGCATTTGAAGACCGGTGTGAAGACCGGATATTCACAAAAACGAAAGGATAACTCGTCGATTGTCTCTGCACTGAGTCACGCCAGTATAGAGATTTCCTAAGTGATGGGAAGTCCGATCGGGATTGTGAATACCCGGATTGCAAGGGCTTCGTAAGAAGTGCCTTCGGTTCTGTTCGAGCCCGGAACAGACTTGTATGGATTGTGTGTCTGACATTACATTTTGAGATATAAAGCAGATTTCTTTCAAATACATTTCTGTTGGTGGCGGAGAATTTATTCTTTTAGCTTAACACCCTTCTCTGAGACGTACGAGCTCAGAGTTTATGTAGTTGAAGGTTATCAGCGATATATTCCCAATTTGGTAATGTGATATGCTAAGTGTTGCTGTGAAATGATCATTGTTTGATCATTTGTGATATGATCATTTGTTTGATCATTTATCTTTGTGATCATTACTTTGATCATTTGTTGACCCAAAGCATAGCTTTGTACCAAAGCGTAGCTTTGTGGACGAGACTTCGTCGAGCGTCACACCCCGGAATGGTCAAAAAAGGAAAGATGCAGCAAGGTTATTAGGGGGTAGCGCCCCTTTAGGGTATGTTCATTTCCTTCTGGAAAAGGGTGGTATCATGGTATGGAGCCCAGATACTTACTCATGTGGAAAACACTCTATGTATTACGGTGTGATGTTGGTTATCGAGCGCTCGGATAAAGGTCCTAAAGGACCGGGAGATGGCATACTCGTGTCAGTAGTTACCCAGTTAGGGGTAACCCGGCCTTGTGTTGGCAGAGATCCGGTTAGGTTCTCGGGGACGTCCTTCCAGAGGCGTTCTCATGTGGCAATGGGAAGTTCCTTGGCCTGACCATTGTTGGAAATCCAAAGAAAAAATACGAGCCCAGTACGGTTTTAGTTGTATAACCTGCTATGGAATGTGGCGGTAACCTGCTATTGAACATAGTAGCTATAGTAGGCATACGATAATGGTCGTATGTTGGCTAAGATTTATATTCTACTTTCGAAATGCTTTTCTGCACCGTGCACTTATAATAATAATATCAAAGAAATTTTCTGCGTATTAAGCATGTTTGACTATCATAAGAAGAAATCTCCTCCAAGTCTGCGTTTGCATTGTGTGTGTGGCGGGAGGTCTTATGTTAGTTTCATTTTCAAAAAGCATTGCGAATTTACTTTAAAATTTTTTTATTGATTGAATTAAAAGATAAACTATTTTTGTTGCTCACACCAGTCCCATGACTGATCCAGAGTTTATTGTTCCTTTCCTAAACTCTGGGTGCTCACTATTTCCCACACGAGCAGTCTAGAGTTGGGTTTTTCAGAAACTTAGGTTCAGTGAATTATCTGGATTTAGTTCAGTCTTTGGTTCGCACCAGTCTTGCTTAGCTTGGTGCATTGTTATGGGAAGTTCGAGCTATTGCTGGATTAGTTCTTGGAGATGGAGTTCAGATTTGGAATTCTTCGTTGAAGACTATCTTAGAGTTATTTTGTTCCGCTGCTAGTGTTATCTATTTTTTTTCCGCTGCTATATTTCTTGTATCTCTGATGTATATTGATATCTACTGTATCACTCTGTTGTATCAGATATTGTATCAAAGTTGTATATCAATGTATTATTCTTTTTATTCCGCTGTGTTATTTACTTAATGTTGTTATAAGCTCCGGCGAATCGGATTTGAACGGTCGAATCTACGGCATTCGAATACGATTTGAAGTATGGATGTCGATTTTTGAGCGGGCAAAAACCGCATTCGTTACAAGTCCGGACAAAACTAGTTCTTGAGGATTATGAGTAGAGT
The DNA here is from genome assembly GCA_030765085.1 of Allium cepa. Classification (NCBI taxonomy): domain Eukaryota; kingdom Viridiplantae; phylum Streptophyta; class Magnoliopsida; order Asparagales; family Amaryllidaceae; genus Allium; species Allium cepa. The sequence goes on from CM060945.1 coordinate 724,256,163, forward strand.
ATACCATAGCGAAAGTCGTGTGTTTCGCTGAGAACCAACAGTCTGCGTTTGATTATATATCGGTAGACTGCGGCCTATGGTATAACATAGCGAAAGTCGTGTATGCCGCTGAGATCAAATAGCCTGCGTTTGATTTTATATCGGTAGACTTCGACCTATGTAGGAGTGGAGAAGTTTCATTTCGACAGCGAAAATCAGAGGCCGCTGAGATCCTCCAGTTACATAGACTTTTGCTGTGACGGCAATGTAACCCTGGATGTAACTGTTGTCTGTTGTGGGTTCCATGGCGTAATCGAGAGGCCGCGGAGAGCCTGCAGTTGCATGGACTATTGCTGCGATGGCAACATAACCCTGGAATGTAACTGTGACCATGGATGGGGGTGATGATTTATAGAGCATTCTCACCAAAGATATTTCCTCTATTTCAAAATGCTTTCAATATTTTCAATAAAATTATTTTCAAAGGTATTTTCACTGGATGTTGAAAACGGGTTTACCAAGTACTTATATATTTTCAGTCCTACGCCTGATCAACGTATGACTGAATTTCTATGAGAACAAGGATGGACCGGTTGAGACATCGAGTTATAAAAATATTTTTATAAAGAGCTATTTTATAATATGATGTGAATTTAAAAGCATTTCTAAAATTTTTAAATAAAAGTGTTGGAATTTTGGGGAAATAAAAAGAAAATCCAAACTGGAATTTTAATGAAGTGATTTGTAATTAAAATCGAATATTGATTTAGAAGTTGGAAGAAAGCTAATTGGTTAAATAATTATTCGATAGAGTATATTAATAAAGTTTAACTCGGTTAAATAAAATGAATTGTAAGTTAATAATGGAATTTGAAAATGAATTCAAATTGTAAATAGAATTCGACTTGGATTTGATAGTGAAATAAATTAGAAGAGATGTTGTAAAAATAAAAATAAAATAGAGTTGGATTGAAAAATGTGATGGTTCGAATTACAAATAAAATTCAAGGGTGATTTGAATAATATTTAATGAAATTTGCAAGTAAATTAGATATAAGGGAAGTGTTGTCGAATGAAATGAAGGTGAATTATAATAGAAATGGTTTGAGTGCAAACAAAACCCAAGTGAATAGAAATAAATTGAGAATGACTTTGTATTAATAAAATAAATTCAAAATGAGTTAAGTAACTAAATAAAATTTTTAAAATGGGTTAATTGTGTTAAATAATAAATGGATGAAGTCTGCTTAAGTAAAAATTAAAACAAGGTTTTAATTGGAATTGGATTATCAGAATGGACTTAAGTTTTGAGACAAATAAATATGAAGTAAAATTTCTTAAATCAATGAAAGTTTGGATTGAGTGAGAATAGTAAACCATTAAATAAGGACTTGGGTTAAATTTAATTGGGAAAAATGGATATTAATAATAAGCATTGAATGTTGTCAAGCTGATTGAAATAATTTTAAAATCGAAACGATGCGGAAATGAAATGGAATTAATTACAGAATGAGTAGAAAATTAATTTAAAGTAGTTATAAACTGAAATAGATACTCTATTAAACGAATATCGTCGAAATTGCATAAGAATAATTGTCGTTTGGCATAAACAAAAGTAATTAAAATTCTATGAGTTGATAGAGATTAAGTAAAATTTATTTTGTATCATTTAAAGTGAATATGAGTTTGTTTGGATTAAAAATCAATTGCATGTAAGAAATTGAGTTGCAAACCATTAAAATTGAAGGAAATGGTATATAAATTGGTTGAAAGCAATTGAATTAGTTTTGAAGACATAAATTGCTCGTGGAAGTTATTTTGAATGCTTTTCTTTTAGAATTGAAGTGTTATAGTTGTTTTAGTAAGAGAAATGTTATAAATTTCATATATATATTTATATATAGTGCTTATATGTTTAAATTAAGTAAGTACATGTACCCGAAGGCCGCTTGGCTGGTTTGGATTGCGCTAATTGCTTAAATTAATAAGCTGCTTGCTTAAAATGCTAAATAAGGTATGCCTACACAATAAAAATAGGAAATATGAACTGTTTTTTCTTTTTCCTACCGTGTGGGTCGATGCATATATTTATATCTCTTTTAAAATTGCAAAAGCTCCTCCGTACAAAGGAGACTCTGCCAAAAAATTTCGAAAATTTTGGGAGTTATAAAATTTTTGAGAAATTTTTTATTAAGCAATAAAACAATTTCAAATTTGAAACCAAAATAAATTAGTGGATGAAACTAATTTAAAATGATAATATGAATCAGTTATAAATGAAAGATAAAATTTAATACTCAGAAGTGAAGATAAATGGAATACATATGAAATGAGAAAGCTAATTTGAATCGAAATTGGTATGAAACATATGTGAGGAAATGTATAAAATGATTGGAAATGTTACGATTTGATATCATTGGATGTTATTGTTAAGTAAGATATGCAGGTATTATAAGGAAAAAAGGAAATTGGATTTGATATCAGAAGATAAATTTGTATTGCCCGACAAAAATGTATGTATTTGATTTCTGTATAAGATTGGATTGGGTTTTTGATCTAGCCACTTGGCTTTTGTTTTCTTTTGGAAATTTGGGAGCCCATAGAGGCCTTTTGTAGTTGTACCGAGCTAGCCGCGCAAAGGAGACGCTCGCAAAAATTTTCGAAAATTTGGAGAGCTAGAAAAATTTTGAGAAAATTTTGATAATTCAAAATTTGGTTTTAAATTGTAATTTAAATGATTGAGCAGAAGGGTATTGGTTGAAACTATAGGAGGTTTTGGAAAGTTGGTTAAGGTGATAGTGGGTTTTAATAAAGGATGTTGGTAGGATGTTGAATAGTGAGTTCTGGAAAGAGGTAAACGGGTATTGGATCAATCTTCCTAACTAGTAATTTCGGGGACGAAATTCTTTTAAGGGGAAAGGAATGTGACGACCCAGAATTTTTAACAATTTAAATTGGAATATTTAATTGATTTTTAAATATTTAAAAGTTATTTTTAACTTGAATTCCAGATAAAAATATTCACTTGATAATTCAATCATTGAATTTTATAGCTTAAATATTGAATTTAATAATTGAAATTGGGTAAATTGTTTGCAGAAATTTCTAAGCCTGTTTAAAATAATTTGAAGGCTTATAAAATTTATAATGATGATACTGATGATAATAGAATGATTGAAATTTAATTTAAAAGTGGTTTGTTCAATTTCAATAATAGATCGTTTAAATCGATATTTAAAAATAGCCTTCCGAGGCACAGTCTCGGAATTTGACGAAACCAGTCTCATTGGATCCGTAATAGTTAGTTATTATCGGATTTCGATTTTCGTAAAAATCGGAGTTGTCGTTTGACCATAGTAGCTCAAAACGCTTAGATTTATTTTATCGATTTAATTGGAATTTGATCGTTTTCTTTTGCACCTCGCGCATATGATCAAATTAGCTTCCAAAATACGTTCCATTGTGCTCGGAACGCGAGTAAAACCTTATAAACGCCTGCCGGCATGTTTGATTCGGGGTTCGGGATTTCGCGTTATGGAAAACGAGATATTTTTATATTTAAATATATCAATCAGGCGTACTCTGGAAGCATTAGGTATTCTATTATATGTTTTGTTTCCCTCACTTTATTCACTTATCAGATCGATAAAAAAACAATGGCTGATGCCTTCGTTCTTTCAGACAAACGAAGCCGAAGTTAAAAAAAAAAAGTATTGGCGACACATTATCAATCGAGCTCGAAACCCGAGGGGGAGGACGTGGCTGCGAGCGTGAGGAGGGCAGAGGGTTTGCCGTGTGCGTTGGTGGTTGGCGGTCGAGCGTCGCGACTTTGGGTCACACGCGAGTTAGGGTTTCGCCATAATTTGGGGGAGACGCGATTCTAGGGTTTGTATTTCTGGGGGATTTGGCAACAGTCGAAGTAGCGACTCATCGGCAGTTGGCTCGAGGTTGTGAAGAGCTCACGCGCACGAAGGAGAATCATCGCCGATCTGGGCGCGCTCGAAAGTGGGGTTTGGCTGTGGCATGCGCAAGTTAGGGACGATCGAGCAGTTGAAGGGTTTCGATATGGATTCACGTTGTTCGATGAGGTATAACTTCTGTCTGTTCAAATTTTTTTTAGTAATAGACATGTTTTTAATCGAAGAAATTATTGCATGTTAGTTAGTAAAAAAAAAATTATTCACAGTAGGTTGTTAAGACAATTTATTTCTTAAATTTATTTAAAAGAAATGGGTTTAAGAATAAAAGTATTAGTTTAAAATTTAATTCTTTGACTAAAATTAAATCATTAATTAAAAGTAAATCATCGGTTAAAATTAAATTGTTAATTGATTAAATTTATCAAACGAAAATTTAATTGTTTGATTTGATTCAAATATTAACAAAAATCGTATAATTATTTATACAAGGTCTAAAATCGAGGAAACCAAGGCAATTTTGAGGTGGATTGCAAATAAAAGCAAAGGTGAGTAAATCTCACTCAGTTGGATTTTTAGTTAGATTTAAATGGTTTGGTTGAATGATTAAATTGATTGGATGTGCACTGATAATAATGTGACTTTAGTTTTGGTTAGTTCTCGAGTTGATTGTTTTTTGACTCGAAGGATTTGGGTTTTAATTGGTTTAAACTTAAATCGTAAATAAGAAAATGGTTCAGATTAAAATCAATAAAGATTTAATGATTGGTGATTCATTAAATAAATAGGATAATTTAATGAATACTTAACAAATTAAATTAATTTATGATTTGGTTAATTAATTGGGTTTAAATTAATTGGGTTAAGAATAATTAATATCGTGAAATGAATTAAAGATAATTACTTGAATGAAATTGAAGGATAATTAATCCAGCGTGATTAATTAAGATGAATGAATATGAAAGAGTTGATTAATTAATTGGTTTGGAATTAATTAATGAAGAAATCTAAGTGATGGAGGTTCGAAATTCAATTAGAATCAATTGAATTGATTTGTTTGCAATTAAGCTTTGTGTATGGGTGATTGAATGGTATTGGATGCTTGAATAAGATGATATTCCTGATATGAATCTTGTGTATTTCATTTTGATAATTTGGGTTAGGACGACACAAGACTCGAAGAGACTGGGTTCAGGTGTTAGGAAATTCCCGAAACCACTTCGAATTTTTATAAATTAATTTGCGAAATCAATAGGCTGGTGTGAAATGGTTTAAGTGAATTGAATTATTGTATCTAAGTTTGGTACTTAGAAATTGATTTGTGAAATAAGTGTTGTCTATAGTAAATTGTGAATTTGTTAAATTGATATAAGTTACCACGGGTTTATTTAAGTTGTTTGCTTTAGTATTCCTAGTTCTTGGGTTTACTCGCGCTGGTTTCCAGCCTGAACCGGGTGTTACTTTGGTGTAATGATCGGGTCAGACCGAGTATTACAGATTTTCTGGTAGGTACGTTCTGAAGCTCAAGAGGCAAGCTGGATGGCAATAGCGTATAAAGTATTTTCGTTGTATTTATATTATGGTTAATCTGAGACATGATAATTGTATATATTCAGTGACTGTATATATGTGAAGCTCTGATGTATATTAAATGTAATCGAAAGATATAGTATTCTTTTGTAACTATTGTTATTTATTATTATATTTTATACGCTGCGAATGTGAGTTGTTGATGTTTCTGTTCTTCTTCTTCTATCTCTTTCTTCTTTTTCATAACTATCTGGAATTTTCGGGTTCGAAAATTTCGGGTCGTTACATAGACCTTCGGGTCATATGTTGGACCTTCGGGTCATTTGTTGGGCGCCAAAATTATGATGACAGTACTTGGTAGGCTTCGGCCATATCTTGTTGCACGTGAGGCGTAGCTTAGACTCGCCATATGATGGGATCGATCCACTTTTATGTTGATTTGTCTAGTTATCTATATATGATTTTTAAATATTTGTTGTTACTATTTATCTGCAGGTAATTAGATATTTGTTGATTTGAGTTATAATTATCTTTGTTGATAATTAGATATTTGCTGGTTTGAGTTCTAATTATCTTTGTTGATAATTAGATATTTTCTGATTTGAGTTCTAATTATCTTTGTTGATAATTAGATATTTGTTGTTTTTTGATTATCGTTTTTGATAATTAGATGTTTGTTGTTTTCTGATTATCGTTTTTGATAATTAGATATTTGTTGATTTGAGTTCTAATTATCTTTGTTGATAATTAGGTATTTACTGGTTTGAGTTCTAATTATCTTGGTTGGTAATTAGACATTTGTTGTTTTCTGATTATCGTTTTTGGTAATTAGATATTTGCTGATTTTATTGATTATGAGATTTTCTAGTCTTTAATTGATTCTAGATTATGTTGATTATATTAAATTGTTGTTTTCTAATTATCTTTGATGATAGTTAGAGTTTGTTGATTATGAAGTTCGTGTTTTCTAATTATCAGGTTGATAACTAGATATTTCCGGTTTTGCGATTTGTGTTTTCTAATTATCTTTATTGATAATTAGATTTTGCTGTTTTCTAATTATCGTATCGATAATTAGATATTGTTGTTTTGTGATTTCTGTATTCTAATTATCTAATTGATAATTAATTATTGCTGATAATAGTATTTATTCAGTTTTGTTGTTTCTGATTATTTATTTAATAATTAGGTTTTGTTGAGAATTTGTGAATTTCTTTTATGAAATTAAAAGAATTCTTTGGCGTTTGTATTCTTGACCTTTATTTTTCTAGTTTAACCAGTTTATGCTAGAAAAATAATTGTTATTGACAACTTCAATTATGAAAATTACGGGGATGCAATTATTATAAGGAGGGGAGTCTGTAACAACCCGGGGTTTTGCACCAGTTAATTATGGAATTAATAGTCGATAGATTGAATTTGGAATTTTATATTAATTTAATAATGGAATTTAATAATATAATAATGTAAATAATCAAATTTTGATTTAAAATAAATCAGAATGATTTCTAATGTAAATATAAATTTTATACGAGTTATATCAGAGTTAATAAAGTTTTAAAAAGTAAAATTTTAAGTGATTTCGACGATTTTGAAAATCGCTCGAATTTATCGACGAGTTAAATAGCCTTCCGGGGCACAGTCTCGGAATTCGATGAAACTAGTTCCATTGGATCTGTAATAGTTAGTTATTATCGGATTTCAATTTTCGTAGCAATCGGAGTTGTCATTTAACCCCGGCAGCTTAAAACGCATCGAAAATACTTTAATCGATTTAATTTAAAATTTGATCGTTTATTTCCATAACTCGTACATACGACCAAATTAGCTTCCGAGACACATTCCATTATGTTCGAAACATGGGTAAAACCTTAGAAACGCCTGGCGGCACGTGTGATTTAGAGTTCGTTTGTAAATGCTCGTTAAAATTGAATTTAATATTAAATTAATGGGCATATACGTATATATATACACATAAAGGCCGAAACCCTAGCCCTATTTTTGCTCAGCCGCCGCATTTGTTAGTTTTAATGGCCGAAACTTTATCTTCTTCCCTTCGATTTCTCTTCAAATCTGTAAATTATTATCTAAAACCATCAACTGCAACATCGTAAAGCATCTCAAGCTCTACGAATCCAACGGTCATGATCGAGAATAGCAAGGTGGATCGACCAGAATGGCTCGCGTTCATCGGTCGTTCCTTCACGTTTTCCAAGAGCTAGAGGCGATCGAGCTTGGCCAGGCGCCAGGCGATGGTCGAGTTCGCGAAGGCGCACGCTGTGATGGGTTCGGATCGACATCTAGTGGCTTGGGGTGGTCGCGATTTCGAGTCCTAGTCGAGCTCGTGTGCGTATGATGTTGGGTTTCTTGCTAGGAGAAGTCGATGAAGAAGGAGTTCAAGCGGCCCTGATTTAATTTGCAAATCTTACGTATGTATTTTTCTGGTATAATAATTAAAAAAATTAGTTTTACAAATTCTATTCAAATTTTAAAAATTCATATCTCACTCATATGTTATCAGATTCAAACGAAACAAGAAGTGTCGGAATCGCAGCGACCCGCACTACACTGCAGCACAAGTTTAGAGACGATCGGAACTAGCGATAATTTTAGGTTAACTCGAACGCGGTTCGATTTAATTTAAATTTGAACGCTCTCTGAAAAACCCAGGGTGAGTTTAACTCACTCACATCTGGAGTATTAGTTAATTTAAATAGTCGAAATTTAAATGAATTGGTTGAATATGATTGAATCAATATATGTTGTTGTGCTAATATCTGTGGATGCAGGGAAGCAGGTTGGAGGGATCCAACTGCATCCTTCACAAATAGAAAATTAATTTATATTCTGTGATATACCTTATTTATTATTCTGTGATAATTTGTTTAGATCCTGATATGCCGCGTTTTATTTATATGCTGTGATGGATTAAATTGAAATTTAAATTGTGTTGTGCTGTGATTGGGTGAATACAACCTGAAAATTTTGAATATAAATAGATGAAATGGGGTTTAAAAGATATAAAAGAAATTCCTAAGTAATTTTTTTTAAAGGAATCAAATTCAAGAAGATTGGTTGATAATTTGAAATGTTTGGAAAATGTGATCTATAAAGGAAATGTGAATCGTTTAAAGAATAGCGAGATTTATTTATAAAAATGGGAAATGTGCTTTCTCTTGGAAATTTATTTTGATTTTAATAAGCTTTCAAATTATAAAATCTGCAGTTTTAAATATGTTTAGAATATTTTTAGAAAGAAATATTATTTTAAAATGTTTTTAAGTGAAAGCAAAGATTTGATTAAGTAATTATGGTATTTAATTATTTTTAAAAAGGTAAAGTAGTATTAAGTTTTAAAAAGAAATTTTTAATATGAATATTTGATTTAATAACCTTATTTTAAAAAGTTTAAATTTTATTTAAAATAACTAGGAAACCCTATATATCTCCTTAATTATTATTTTCAATTAAAAAATTTCTAGAAGCTGATTTAAATATCTTAAACGTATATTTGAAATGATTTCCACGAAATAGCGATGTGTATAAAAATAAAAGGAGCTATTTTTAAAGTATGGAAAGGATTTTACGAGATGAGCGTAAAATTTAATTGGGATAAAACGTGTTGGATTGATAAAAAGAATTCTTTGGTTATTCTAAGATGGAAGTGTATTTCCCTGAAAGCCAAGTACGTTTTTAAAAATAGATTTTTGAAACGTTAGAGTTTTGAAGTTATATTGAAGAATGGTTTTCAAGAAAATTATTTAAGTTGTAAGAATTTAAAAGTAAATATATCAAAGTAGTTATAGAAATAATTATTTTTAAAGGATAATTAGAATTATGTTTTAAACAATATTATTATTATTTATACTTTATAAAATAGTTCTATTTTAAAAGATAACCAATTAAAGTATTATTTAGAAAGTATATAGAGTTACATAACTTTATTTTAAATTTAGTATGACTTAATTTTATTTTAAATATAATAGTTTATATTTTATTAAGCAATTTTATTTGAGATATTTTTAAAAGTATATATATATTTTAAATTAAGTATATAGTAGTATTAATATAAAAAATTTAATATATTTTCAAAAATAAAGATTTTTAATTATTTTTAAACCTTAAATATTTATACTTTGAAGTTTTCAGAGGAAGTAAAGATTTGGGAATCTATTCCATGAAAAAATTGGGTTTAAAAGTGTTTTCAAAAGGACTTTGAAAATGGAAATATATCTTACAAAGATATTTTTGAGGAAAATAAATAATGTGGGAAATTATTTATTGTGTGATGGATGTTTGTGAATGTTAATTGATAGTTAAATCATAGACTATCAGTATTGGACAAATGCGTTGATCGTTTCGAAGAGACCGAGATCGAGATTTATTTCTCGAAAACCAATTCGATCCGGTTTGTAAGTTTCCTGGAAAAACGTATTCGGAGTCGAAGATGGAGCAGTGAAGTGCAAGGGCTAGTCGCTACTAATCCTGAGGATATTTCCAAAATGGATGTAGTAGGAGTAGTGCCTTCGGTTCCGTTCGAACCCGAGATGGACTTGTATGGACGAATGCTTTCGAAACATCGTCAGGTAGGCGATGGACACTCTAAGTGAAATGTTCTAAAAGGTAACGTTTAGCCTCAAGCCTCATCAACCGGGAATGACTAAAAATCGGGGGATATGCAGCAAGGCTTGGTGGGAAGCATCCATTTCCGGGTAAGGTCATTCTTGTCTAGATGTCCCTTTTATTTCAGCTTAGTGGTGCGGTTGCTGATTCCAACCGCGGGGTGATCTTATTCGGGACTATCCATTAAGGGGTAGTCCAGGCCTTGTGTTACAGGGGATCGGGCGTGGTCCTCGGTACACTGATCTAGACCAGGTACTGTGACAGAGGGTACCTCAGTGCCTACTCAACGTTGGAAATCCATTCTCCCTACGAGCCTTTTACGAGTTTTGTTTGCATTGCCCACTCTATGGCTAGTAGCTGGAATTTAATAATGTAACAATTTCGGCTATTTCCTAAGTATTTGTATATAGACCCTATTATAATATCAGAGGATTTCTATAAAAAGTGTTTTAGCTATCATAAGATAAAAACCCGACAAGTTTATTTGTGGCATGGTCTTACGAGATGCTTTTGTTTTCAAAAGGATTTTTGAAACTTTAATAATCAATTTGGATGCATTATTATCAGCTGGTATTTCGAGCTGACTCGGGTGTTATTTCATTATAATGCTCGGGTCAGACCGAGTATTATATGTTCAGGACACGATGCTACGGAGCAAAAGAGGAGCTGGAGTCTGAGACGTATTACCCGTATTTATATATATATCTGCTGCTTTGATTGTATGGTAATGTCTGACTGGTAAATGTTGTTTGTATGAGATACTCTGATGATATGATGTATAAAAAAGATATAGTTTCATTTTGTGTAAAGATCTATTATTTACTATTATATTTATTCCGCTACGATGGTTAGATTCTGATATTGTTTAGTCTCTTCTTCTTTAACCCAGATGGTTCGTAATTCTGTTCCACTTGAGTTAATTGGTGTAGAATAGTGTTGACTCAAGGGGTACGGCGCGCTGTTACGCTTGGTATCAGAGTTTAGGCTGGCGACAACCAAGGCTTTGGTGGGGAAATTACTCATTGAACAGAGTCAATAGTACTCTATAATGAGTTTAGTGTATTAATAGATATGAGAGCATACTTGTTAGTGAATATAAAGTTGTTTTTATACTGTGTTGACTTATCGGTTGAGTGTTTATGAATTCTGGTCGGTGCGGGAAGTACAACCGTATCGATAGGGGTTTCTAAACTCTTAACCAAGATAAACCGACATAGTATTGTTTTAAAGAGGGTAAATGAAATAATTTTACCCAAAATTATATTTTGATATAAAAGAAATAATTTTCTGAAATTATTATATATATATATTTGGTTGATTGGTTGTTAATACTATAATTAAATAAGAATCTAAAATTTAATCTAAAATTTGAAATAGTTATAACCAAATAAAGTCCATGAGTATAAATAATACAAAGAAAGAATAACTAAATTTGAACTAAACCAGAATTTAAATCCTGGGGATTTTGAAAAGCATTTTAAATGTAATGAAAATAAAGGTTTGTAAATTTAAAATCCTGGGAAAGTTCGAAATGTTTACTAAGGTGTTTGAAGGTAATAATGGAATATTGTTTTGGAAAGTATTTTGAATGGAAACTATTTTGAAATGAATTTGTGAAAGTAAGGAAGCACTGAACTCACTTCAGTCGCTGGAAAATATTCCTAATGATGCTGGCCACATCATTAGAATTCATTTTCGAGTTTCTAAAGTGATGGATTGCTACCGTGTGAGTGATTATGATATTTGTTGGACCTGTTTGAGATACAAGTGATTTTGGAAATTTCAAAATGGGGAAATTGCTTTGGTAAAAACAGATTGTTTTAGAAATCGGGAAATTTGATTTGATATACCAGGGAAGTATGAGTTATTTATTATTTCAAAATGGTTTTGAAATAAAACCGGGTAATAGAATTCTGGAAAAAAAATTCTATTTAAATAGTGTGTAAAATTAAAATGAATCAACTATTGGACTTCTTTGGTAAAGTTGATATTAATAAGAAGGAAATGAAAATTTTAAGCTTGGAATTAAAATTTGTAAATGGAATTGAATAAAATATATGGAAGTGAATAGAAAATTTGAATTTAACTTGGGATAAGTTAAATAAATTAGACTTAAAATAAAATTGATTCGGGTTAAAATTGAAATGTAAAATGACTTTGTAATTGTGGGTCATTATGTAAGGAATTGTACCCATGAGCTATTAAGTGTTATACTTATAGTTTGAAATTGTGGATTTAAAATTTGCAAAGGATTAAGGTGGAATAAAATTTTCATCCTTAAGAATTCAGAGATACATATATATATATAGAAATTGAAATTGTGATTATAAGATGTAAATGGATTAAAATGAGCAATATAAGCTTTAAGTAAATAAGTTGGTGAACTAAGAATTAAAAAAAACCTAGTTCTGGTATGGAATTTAGTTTTGGCAATAAAAAGCTGAGAGTGTGAATGAATAATGGAATTAGATTATAATAGTGATGGTTTGAATTGTAAATAAATTCAAATGAGTGAAATAATTTAAAGTGGTCTCTTTGTTAGTAAAATAAATCTAAAATGGATTGAATAGATAAACAAATTGAATTAAAATTTGTAAATGAATTGGAATTTGGTTGGATGAGAATCAAATGAAAATAAAATAAAATTGATATAAGAAGAAATGGAAATATTGTGTGATTGTAAGAACTTAAAAAAAATAAAAAAATGAATGGAAGATTATTGTGGTCGAGTTTTATTTGTGGTTTTAGACAAATTTGTTTAGATAATAAGCATTGAAATGCAAGTGAAGAGAATTTTAATTAATTTTTGTGATAAATTAAAGATGTTTGAGTTGTAAATATTATAGAATGGAATGATATTAATATAAACTTGAATTGGTTAATGAAATAAAAACGTAAGGGAAGAATTTAATTTAATAATTGCAATGTGATAAGAATGCTTGGATTGTGAACCACGCAGAATTGAATAAAATTAATATGAGTCTAAGTTGGAAATTAATTTTAAATGGTTATAAGCTGTAGTGATGGTCACTTGCTTAGATAACCTTAAATTGCATAGAATTGGTCGTTTGTTGTATTCAGAATTGAGTTGGTTTAAAGAAGCAAATGAAATTGTTTTTGGATCAATTGGAATGGATTGAAATTTTATTAAGTGATTTTTTTTCATATGAATGAAAATGAATCGTAAAAAGTAATGCAAATGTATCAAATTTAAAAATAAGAATTTGATTGTGAATCAATTTGGAATTGAATTGAAGTAAAGAGAGGTAACCAAGGCATATGTTAATCATATTGAAATGAAAACGAATTGGTTGTAGTAAATATGAATTATAAAAGAAGTAAACTTGAATGAAAATCATTCGAGTGGGATAAAATGAAGTCTGGATTTGTAAAAAGGATTAAAATGGTAACTGAAACCTTGTAATTTCTTATAAAATATGGTTTACATGTAGGATTATGAAATGTGTGGATTAGGCTTTGAAAATGATATGTTTGGCTAAGATAAATGAATGGAATGTTGTTGAAATTCTCATATTATTGAAAACTCATGTGTTTGTTAAGTAAGTACAGGTACAGGAGGCAATCGATAGAGCCGGAGCGCGTATATGCATAATAAAATTAGCTGCTTGCTTTTAAAATGCTAATAAAGGTACGCCTACGCAATAAAAATAGGAAATATGAACTGTTTTTGGTTTTTTCGACCGTGTGCGTCGAAGTATATATATATATTTATATCTATTGTTATATTGCAAAAGCTCCTCCGTATAGGGGAGACTACCAAAATTTTCCAGAAATTTTGGGAGTTCGGAAATTTTTGAAAAATTTGATATGTTTCATTAATGGAAAAGTTGATTTCAAATAACAATTGAAAATAAAGAGGATTTTGGGGTAGGAATTGAAACTAGTAGTTTCGATTTGAAACTAAAAGATTTTGGGCAAAGAGAAATTGAGATTTCACTGAGTAAGTTTTGCTATTAGGTTTGGAACATTCTTTATACCTTAGCAAATTTCGGGGACGAAATTTTTATAAGGGGGGAGGAATGTAACGACCCAGAATTTTGGGTCGCTAGATTTGAATATTTAATTCATTTTAAATGTTGAATATGTGTTATAATTTGAATTTTGATATAAAAAGATTTTGGTTAAGTTAATAGAATTAGTTAAATTTTAAATACGAGAATGAAATTGAAATTTGCATAATAATAGCTTAATATCGGAATTGAAATAATGGGTAATTCTGAGTGTAAATAGATATAAAATTTGATTCTAAAATTTTATTTAAGTCTATTTGGGTTTAAATTTTAATATTGGACCATTGGATGGAATTAGTAGTCGATAGATTGAATTTGGAATTTTATATTAATTTAATAATGGAATTTAATAATATAATAATGTAAATAATCAAATTTTGATTTAAACTGAATCAGAATGATTTCTAATGTAAATATAAATTTTATACGAATTATATCAGAGTTAATAAAGTTTTAAAAAGTAAAATTTTTAGTGATTTCGATGATTTTGAAAATCGCTCGAATTTATCGACGAGTTAAATGGCCTTCTGGGGCACAGTCTCGAAAATCAACAAAACCAGTTCCATTGGATCCGTAATAGTTAGTTATTATTGGATTTAAATTTTCGTAGCAATCGGAGTTGTCATTTAACCCCGGCAGCTTAAAACGCATAGAAAATACTTCATCGATTTAATTTAAAATTTGATCGTTTATTTCTGTAACTCGCGCATACGACCAAATTAGCTTCCGAAACACGTTCCATTGTGTTCGAAACATGGGTAAAACCTTAGAAATGCCTGGTGGCACGTAAAAATTGAATTTAGTATTAAATTAATGGGTATATGCGTATATATACACACATAAGGGCCGAAACCCTAGCCCTCTTTTTGCTCAGCCGCCGCATTCGTTAGTTTTAATGGCTGGAACTTTATCTTCTTCCCTTCGATTTCTCTTCAAATCCGTAAACTATTGTCAAAAACCATCAACTGCAACATCGTAGAGCATCTCAAGCTCTACGAATCCAACGATCATGATTGAGAATAGCAAGGTGGATCGACCAGAATGGCTCGCGTTCGTCGGCCGTTCCTTCACGTTTTCCAAGAGCTAGAGGCGACCGAGCTTGGCCAGGCGCCTGACGGTGGTCGAGTTCGCGAAGGCGCACACTGTGATGGGTTCGGATCGACATCTAGAGGCATGGGGTGGTCGCGATTTCGAGCCCTAGTCGAGCTCGTGTTCGTGCGATGTTGGGTTTATTGCCAGGAAGTCGTGATAATGAAGAAGGAGTTCAAGCGGCCCTGATTTCATTTGCAAATCTTACGGTCTGTATTGTTATGGTATAATAATTAAAAAAAATTGTTTTACAAATTCTATTCAAATTTTAAAAATTCATATCTCACTCATACATTATCAGATTCAAACGAAACAAAAAGTGTCGAAATCGCAGCGACGCGCACTATGCTGTAGCACAAGTTTAGAGACGATCGAAACTAGCGAGAATTTTAGGTTAAATCGAACGTGGTTCGATTTAATTTATATTTGAACGCTCGTCGAAAAACCCAAGGTGAGTTTAACTCACCCACATCTGGAGTATTAGTTAATTTAAATAGTCGATGTTTAAATGAATTGCTTGATTGGTTGAATATGATTGAATCGATATATGTTGTTGTGCTAATATCTGTGGATGCAGGGAAACTGGTTGGAAGGATCCAACTGCATCCCTCACAAATAGAAAATTAATTTATATTCTGTGATATACCTTATTTATTATTCTGTGATAATTTATTTAGATCCTGATATGCTACGTTTTATTTATATGCTGTGATGGATTAAATTGAAATTTAAATTGTGTTATGCTATGATTGGGTGAATGCAACCTGAAATTTTGAATATAAATAGATGAAATGGGGTTTAAAAGATATAGAAGAAATTCCTACGTAAATTTTTTTAAAGGAATCAAATTCAAGAAGATTGGTTGATAATTTGAAATGTTTGGAAAATGTGATCTATGAAGGAAATGTGAATTGTTTAAAGAATAGCGAGATTTATTTTAAAAACGGGAAGTGTGCTTTCTCCTGGAAATTTATTTTGATTTTAATAAGCTTTTAAATTATAAAATCTGCAGTTTTAAATATGTTTACAATATTTTTAGAAAGAAATATCATTTTAAAATGTTTTTAAGTGAAAGCAAAGATTTGATTAAGTAATTATGGTATTTAATTATTTTTAAAAAGGTAAAGTAGTATTAAGTTTTAAAAAGGAAATTTTAATATGAATATTTGATTTAATAACCTTATTTTAAAAAGTTTAAATTTTATTTAAAATAACTGGGAAACCCTATATACTCCTTAATTATTATTTTCAATTAAAAAATTTCTAAAAGCTGATTTAAATATCTTAAACGTATATTTGAAATGTTTTCCACGAAATAGCGATGTGTATAAAAATAAAAGGAGCTGTTTTTAAAGTATGGAAAGGATTTTACGGGACGAGCGTAAAATTTAATTGGGATAAAACGTGTTGGATTGATAAAAAGAATTCTTTGGTTATTCTAAGATGGAAGTGTATTTCCCTGAAAGACAAATACATTTTTTTAAATAGATTTTTGAAACGTTAGAGTTTTGAATTTATATCGAAGAATGGTTTTCAAGAAAATTATTTGAGTTGTAAGAATTTAAAAGTAAATATATATTAAAGTAGTTATAGAAATAACTATTTTTAAAGGATAATTAGAATTATGTTTTAAAGAATATTATTATTATTTATACTTTATAAAATAGTTCTATTTTAAAAGATAACCAATCAAAGTATTATTTAGAAATTATATAGAGTTTCGTAACTTTATTTTAAATTTAGTATGACTTAATTTTGTTTTAAAGATAATAGTTTATATTTTATTAAGCAATTTTATTTGAGATATTTTTAAAAGTATATATATATTTTAAATTAAGTATATAGTAGTGTTAATATAAATGTTTTAATATATTTTCAAAAATAAAGTATTTAAATTATTTTTAAACCTTAAATATTGGTACTTGAAAGTTTTCAGAGGAAGTAAAGATTTGGGAATCTATTTCATGAAAGAATTGGGTTTAAAAGTGTTTTCAAAAGGACTTTGAAAATGGAAATATATCTTACAAAGATATTTTTAAGGAAAATAAATAATGTGGGAAATTATTTATTGTGTGATGGATGTTTTTGAATGTTAATTGATAGTTAAATCACCGACTATCAATATTGGACAAATGCGTTGATCGTTTCGAAGAGACCGGGATCGAGACTTATTTCTCGAAAAAACCACTTCGATCTGGTTTGTACGTTTCGTGGAAAAATATGTTCGGAGTCAAAGATGGAGCAGTGAAGTGCAAGGGCTAGTCGCTACTAATCCTGAGGATATTTCCAAAATGGATGCAGTAGGAGCAGTGCCTTCGGTTTCGTTCGAACCCGGGACGGACTTGTATGGACGAATGCTTTCGGAACATCGTCAGGCGGGCAATGGGCATTCTAAGTGAAACGTTCTGAAAGGTAACGTTTAGCCTCAAGCCTCATCAATCGGGAATGACTGAAAATCAGGAGATATGCAGCAAGGCTTGGTGGGCAACACCCATTTCCGGGTAAGGTCATTCCTGTATAGATGTCCCTTTATTTCGGCTTAGTGGTGCGGATGCTAATCCCAACCGCGGAGTGATCTTATTCGGGACTATCCAGTAAGGAGTAGTCCGGGCCTTGTGTTGCAGGGGATCGGGCGTGGTCCTTGGTACACCGATCTTGACCAGGTACTATGATAGTGGTACCCCAGTGCCCAGTCATTGTTGGAAATCCATTCTCCCTACGAGCCTTTTATGAGTTTTGTTTGTATTACCCACTTTGTAGCCAGTAGCTGGAATTTAATAATGTAACAATTTCGGCTATTTTATAAGTATTTGTGTATAGACCCTATTATAATATCAGAGGATTTCTATTAAAAGTGTTTTAGCTATCATAAGATAAAAACCCGACATGTTTATTTATGGCGTGGTCTTACGAGATGCTTTTTTTCAAAAGGATTTTTGAAACTTTAATAATCAATTTGGATGCATTATTATCAGCTGGTATTACAGACTAACTCGGGTGTTATTTCATTATAATGCTCGGGTCAGACTGAGTATTATATGTTCAGGATAGGATGCTATGGGAAGAAGAGGAGCTGGAGTCCGAGACGTATTACCCGTATTTGTATATATATCCGCTGCTTTGATTGTATGGTAATGTTTGACTGGTAAATGTTGTTTGTATGAGATACTCTGATGATATGATGTATAAAACAGATATAGTTTCATTTTGCGTAAAGATCTATTATCTACTATTATATTTGTTCCGCTGCGATGGTTAGATTCTGATATTTTTTAGTCTCTTCTTCTATAACCCAGATGGTTCGTATTTCTGTTCCACTTGAGTTAATTGGTGTAGAATAGTGTTGACTCAAGTGGTACGGATTTGCGGGCTGTTACAGCTAATTGCTATTAGGAGTTTTAATCGGGTTGAGATTCTTTTAAATATCTGTTAAGAGTTATGCGGGCTTTAAATAAAAATCTTGGCCAAAAACACTCTCTCTTTTATTTTTATTAGTTCGGCCTGTTCCCTTTTGTGATAATGGCGATTTTCTTCGTTCGTTCCTCCTGATTAAAAATTAGGGCTTTCGTGAATTCGAAGATGCCGACTTCAAATGCTCAATTGAATTCGATTTCCTTGCTCTATTGGCTGATCGTCTCTTGAGATGCTTTCGGCCGCTTGATTGAGTTCGTCTTTGCTTCGATTCAGGCACCGTGCAAAGGCGAGCAAAAGCAGGATCTCGGCTGCGAATTGGATCTGTGCTCTTCGAAACAAGGTGAGTGATTTTCACTCACGCCTCTAATTCAATACTTTGCATCGGCCATTCTAATTATGTTTGGATGTTGATGTTTTCTGACTTGGTTCGATTTTTATCCACGGCTTGATGATTTTTGGATCTATTTGATCTCCATTATTTGTGTTCGTATATATATTTGTTTAAATTTGTCAATTGATTTGCTCGGCCGTTCGATTTCGTTTGGATGTTGATGATCCACTGACTTATTCAATTCGTTCTTTTCATGTACTTGGTTGACGCGGTTTTGAACACTTGATTGACTTGCGGCTTTGTCTTGAAACTTCATTGACCTTGATCCTTATTTGTTCGACTACTTCGATGAATTTCTGGCTTGATGATTATGCTTGTGACGATTTTGGTTTTGTTCGACTTTGGCCATACAGTTTACTGCCTCTGGTAGCACTTGTTCGATTTCACCTGTTGGCTTTTACATGAGTTTGTGTATTGGCTGCAGTTTTATGACTTTGACATTTACTGTCTTTGGTTGTGAATTGAGTTTGTTCATCCCTAGCATATATTGATAGAGTTATTTGTGTTGTAGCTGTCTTGGTTTTTGTGCGTCACTCAAACACTTTATTCATGTAAAATCTGTTGTTAATTGCATTGACTTATTTTGCTTGCATTGTTTATTCGAGCTACTGTGCAGTTTGTAATTTGTCGAGCATCATATATATAAATGCTTTATTGTTGTTTCATTTGGTATGATGTTGCTCTTTGAAGTTGTAGTATTTGGATAGTTACGTGCACTTTGGTTGTCATGTACATGAAGCAGTTTTGTATTTCCTTATAGTCTTCATTGCACTGTCCACTGAACTTCGAGTCAATTGCAATATGTTGGTTTCATTGTTGCTATGTCACTATATTGGTTTCATGTGTTACTTCATTGACTTTATGTATGCAATTCCATGACTTTGGTCAGTAGCTCATGGCTTGTTCATGTGCTATTCACTGGTCTGCATTTGCCAGTTGATGATTTTCTGCCTTAAGGTTTCCATGTCATCACCTGACTTCGACATCTTTGTGCACTTGATTACTTGCGGCCTTGAATTTGTTATACTTTGATTTGGGTTTGCACTGCATATTGCTGTGTCACATTGTTCATTGTCCTGAACGTTTGATCAATGTCTGTTCATCCCGACTTGGCTTGACTCTAACTTGTTCATTGATTTACTTCTTGTGTCCCACTTGCACTTGTATATAGTTGAGTTTCTGATTCTACCCAGATCATTTTGTTCATACATTTGTAGCTGAAGTGGCAGCCTTTGGTTTTCTTGAGTCTAATCTGGTTAATTTTCTTCATGCTTAAGTTTGAGTTGTTTTTATGTGCTTTGCTTTTCTTTGAAGTTGCTAGTCATGGTAGTCATCTGCACTTATATTTGCAGTATGTATATACTTGTGTGGATTAATATTTGTGCATATATACAATTTTTATGTGTGTGTGCATGTATAGTTGAATCTATTTCTGATTCATTGATATTTTGTATATTCCATCATTACAGTGGCGAGGCAGTGCACGTGAGTGTGCACTGCAGCCAAATAGAATTGACTTTTTAATTGATAATTTCAATTGCTTGAATTGTTTCGTGTGTCCAATTCAATATATTTTGAAATTGTATTTTGTTTTGATTTAATTTGATTATTTTGTTGCTATCTAATTATCTACTAGATAATTAGGTTATGCGTTTTCTAATTATCGTATCGACAATTAGATTTTGTTGTTTATGCCGTTTCACTGGCTTGGTTTTGCTTTGGCCACTTGCTGTTAATTGCCGTTTAGGCAATTATGTTGTTTTCTAAATTATCTTCATTGATAATCCTTTTATTTATCTTTATTGATGATTTGGCTTTTCTATTTCGCTGTTTATTATTGTTACGTGTTATTTCTACCGTTATATGATTCTCTTATTGAAGGATTGGGTATGCGAGATTTATTGTGATTGTTGCCTATTTGTTATTTGATTATTATTGCTTCCGTGCATTAATTACTGAGTTTGAATTAGACTGACCCGTGTATTATTTTCTTTTGAATTAATACTCGGGTTAGACCGAGTTATTACAGGCTGTTGATATCTCGCTTTGGGATGCTGCTTGAGCTATGAAGTCTCTTCATATCTTTTGGAGTAGTCAGTGTTATTTTATAGGACGATATGTATTCATGTATATTATTTAATATAATGTACTTGTATATGTAACTTCCAATGTCGACAGTTGTAGTTGTATCACATGTATTGTAACTGACTTCAGTTATACACACACACATACACACACACACACACACACACACACATATATATATATATGAGATTTCATATTTTCTGTGTTCTGTGTTTAGCATATCTGAGTTGTTATTGTATATGTTGTCCTAAACTATTATGAACCATCGTAGTTCGTTTTATACTGGAATTGAATATGTCGATGGGAGTAAATAAACAAAGAGACAAAAAAAGAATATATGCATATATACCACTCCTATCGAGATAACCAATACAAGCGTAAGGCCTAACTACGGATGGTCGCTCCTATCCAGCCTTATTCTTTGTAATAACAGACAGTATTTCCTTTTAATATTCTTTGTTATTGTGAGCATAGAGGTGGGGCGTCACAATGTGTTTTCCGTTCAAATCCATATTCCCACTTAAATTTGAAACTAAAAATCAAAATTTTATTATAAAATTCAACATTCACGAGCACAAATTAGATTGTATAATCAGAAACATAAATTAAATCATTCGAATTTTCACCATTAAAGGTCATTACTGTGAAATTTTAATTTCCAATAAACTGTCAGTTAATTTTTTCTTATTTACATTTTTATACATAATATAATACCCATATAAACATATTTCATTCAACAATCAAATCCTAATATGTTTTGTGTTGGGATGATTTTTTAAAATTTTTAGGTACGGTTTGAAAGCTGGAACAGGGGCATGTTGTTTTTCCTGCACACTAATATACACCCAGTTTTTTTTTCTTTTTTTCTTTCACATATATATAAAAGCATACAAACCAATCCACATAGTCATTCAACCATAATCCATACATACTTCAAAGACAAATCCAAGCATTAAAAAAACATAGCAGGCTAAGGGATTTGCTCACCTAGTTTATGAAGCGGAAACAAGAACAGGATATTTTGAAAACTGGAAATTTGACAGAGAAGCATTTGTTTGTGTTTAGCTGCCTGATGCTTTGAATCTGGGACTTGAAAGAAAAATATTTGCTTAATTACTTATTATATTTGTTTATTCAGTTCATTAATAACAAAAATTTTAATTTTCTTACTTACAGTTTAAATTTGTTTAAAGCTTCAAAATTGGCTTTATTTTCAGGCTGCAGACTTTACTCTTGAACTTGATTTCTTTCTATTGATTATTTTAATTAATTAGTCCTTACTCTAATATTGTTTAGTAGCTTCGAATTCAAATTTTTAAAAAAAGAAATCCACTTGCCTTTGAACGTTTTTCAGAAGTTACTGCATTGCTTCCTTTGGCCAAAACTGTAGCACTTGCTTTCATTCAAAATCTGCAGTTTTTTTTTGATTAGTTTGTGTTAGAATTTGATTTTAAAAACTACAAATTTATTAACTATAAAGTATTACTTGAGAGATGAATCACAAACCCACTTCTTGTTGTTTCAAGAAGATATGCAGATTTCTGGTTTGCTGATCCTTTGCTTTCAGATTTAAAAATTTGAAAGCTTCTTGTTTCAAACAGAAGACTTGAATTATTTTGGAGCTGGAATGTAACAACCCGCATATTTATCGATTTTATATTTAAATATTTCATTTAAATATTTTATCATTCGTCGGATTTTAGTCCGAAAACCTACTTTTGCATACGGCCGAATTAGGACTCGAGACACCCTCCATTGAGTTCAAAATGCCGTTTGCGACCTTTTTGAGTATAAGCTTCGATATGTTTGGAGAAAGTTGATTTTTGCCACTTTTTACTTAGGGCTTTGGTTTGGGCTGAGCCCATTAACCCCACTTAACTCAGTCCCAACCCTCTCCTCTTCATTCACTTCTCTTCTATTTTCCTAATACTCAAGCTTTTATGTTAATGGAGGGTGGAAGAGGAAATTAAAACTCCAAGCCCTAACTTCCTTTGCAAATCCAAGCTTTAGCTCCAAACTCAAGAAGAACCCATTGGTAAGCTTCTCTTCTTCTTCTCCAACTCATTCTCTCTTTGATTTTAGAAAATTCCCTAATTTGGGAAATGTTTCTCTTTTTAGCTTAGAATCAAGCTTCTTGAGTTGAGATTGAAGTGTGCTTGTTCTTGCCATTGCTTCATAGCATCTTCTTCATTAATTTGGGTTCAAAGGTGAGATTTTTATCTCACATCTATGTCTATATCTATCTTTGTTGTTAGGTATGAATTCCTAACACTTATTTATGTTCATTTGCTTTTGGTTTGGATTGATTTGGTGAATATTTCAATTTTTGGTGTTTTGTAGTCAAATCTTTAAAAATCCAAACTTTGATGTTTGATCATGCTTTAAGAGGTGTTTCGGAGAGCCTATAAGACCGGGTTGTCGCTAGGCATAAATCCTTAGTCGTCGTTGCTCGTCCGATCGCTCCCGATACGTTTTGGCCACTTTGGCCTAGGCAAATTGTTGCCTAGACCAGGTGACTAGACGTTTGGTGACCAAGTCCAGACGTCTGGTTTGGACCTGGAAAGTAAAAATGTATGCACACATATTATAAAAAAAGCCAGAGACTATTTTCAGACGTCTGAACCATCAAACCAGGCGTCTGGATAGGTCTCAGACGTCTGATTTGAGGTTTCAGACGTCTGGGTGTTCTCTGGGTTATTTCCAGAGAACAAATCCAGACGTCTGGATTCAAAACCAGACGTCTGGCCATGGCTCAGACGTCTATTTTGGCTATTCCAGACGTCTGGGTAGCTTTCTGAACTATTTTTCAGAAAACAAATCCAGACGTCTGGATTCCAAATCAAACGTCTGGAAATGTTTATTTTTGCCTATTCAGGCTGTTTTGTGTGAATTTTCATTGTTTATCGATTTTAGCGATCCTATTAATCGTTATCACTTATTGTCGACTTTGACGACTTCTTTTTATGGATCTTTTTGGAAATATCCATTTCTATGGATTTGGTATCGATTTCTTTGGATTTTATTCACGTCTTGGAATGTGAATTTTGTAATTGGTTGTTCTTATAATCTTCTTTGTGATTTGTCACTTTAAAAATATAAAGGTTTTCTATACTAGTAGTAAATATCAAAACTCTTTCTTCAAATGATTTCAACACTATTTTATTACAAAGCTCATTTTCTTAAACCGTTTTCCAATCTATTAGTATATACAAGCCTTTACCTCACTCGTATGAGAAATCTAATTAAACGACTTAGTAAAACGAGTGGTATGAAACGCTTGCGTTTACTTCGTCGGTTAATTCTTGGACTTGTTCGATTGAATCTCTTGTGACATCCTTCTAGTGGAGATTTACAGTTTGTTCGTAAAAGTTTAAGTTAAGCAAGTGGTTATGGGACATGAAGCTAAACTTTTATATTTACTAGCTTAGTGTAATTGACAGTTCTCTTTGATCATGACGATCATTTTATGGTTTAGACTAGCAATGTGTGATGTCTCTTTGTTTAAGTGGAGGATTGTTCCTCATTTTATTGAGCTTCGTCTCATTTTATGCATGGGGCGTATCTTTCTAGGTGCGTCGATGCTAGAGCATGGGGTGTATCTTTCTAGGTGCATCGATGTTTATTTGTGCATGGGGCGTATCTTTCTAGGTGCGTCGATGCTAGAGCATAGGGTGTATCTTTCTAGGTGCATCGATGTTTATTTGTGCATGGGGCGTATCTTTCTAGGTGCGTCGATGCTAGAGCATGGGGTGTATGTTTCTAGGTGCATCGATGTTTATTTGTGCATAGGGCGTATCTTTCTAGGTGCGTCGATGTTTATTTGTGCATGGGGCGTATCTTTCTAGGTGCGTCGTTGCTAGAGCATGGGGCGTATCTTTCTAGGTGCGTCGATGTTCGACTGTTCATGGGGCATGTCTTTCTAGGTGCGTCGATGTCCAGTTTGTGGGATTGGCCATCCTTTTTATTGTGATTTGGTTCATCGGATGTCCCGCTGTACGACGTCGTTGTTCGTTTTTATTGTGATTTGTGGATTTCGTGTGTTGATTTCTGGAATTTGTGTTTCACCAACTTTTACGATGGGCATTGATATATATGTCATTTATTGTGGCTTGGTGAATGAAATTAGGAGTATGACATTCCTTTTTATCTTGAATAGATTATTGTGATATTGATTAATCTCTTGTTGATTTTCAATTACTTATTTATCACAGCTTGGCATTGTGATTATTATATGTTTATGTCATATCTCCTATTCTATATCATTTCTTCTGATATTTATAGCTAGACTGATCCGTTTATTATTTTCTTCTTAAATAATACTCGGGTCAGACCGAGATGTTACAGGTGCTTCTGCTTGACTTCTCTCTTGGGATTGATTCCTCTGACTTTTGGTTAACTACTTAGATTAGTAGTTTTTGTTGTATACATTTGAGATATAGACTCCATAATGTATACTTATTCTTTTGTGTAGTTCATGTAACTATTCTTTTGTATTATCGTGGATTTTTTTGACCACTACTCTGATATACACTTTCATGTGTTAGTGTTATATTCATATCTATTTCCGCCTTTGTGATACGAATTGTCTGTGACTGATTTGTGTTATGTTTATTTCTATATCTGTTTCCGAAGACCTTTATAGCCACTGTGTAGTAGCTTTGAGTTTGTATCGGTATGTCGGATTTCCTCTTGAGATGAAAAGTTATAATTATATCTGGCATATCGGTACTCGCACAAAGCAATTATACAGATGGTCGCTCTTCAACAGCCTTATTCTCCGTGCTAGTTGACAGCATTCACAGTAGTGTTCTTGGCTAGCGTGGGTATAGAGGTGGGGCGTCACAGCTTGGTATCAGAGCCAAACTTCGGAACAATGTAGAATAATTTAACAAGGATCATCGTCCTAAGTCCATCTTAGGAGTCGTGCTTTAGGATTTTATTCGGGTCTTCGTACCATCCTATCCTATTTTCTTTTATGATTCCTTGTTTTATCTATCAAGATTGCTTGATATTTATTTTGAGAATAACTTTTTCCTCTTCTTTCTTTCTTTCTTAAAGAAGAGAAATGGTTAGACCTGGCTGCCCCAGCGCCGGTCAATCTAGTGCTACTCCCCAGGATGGAGTATTTATGTCTGCCCAGCAGCTTCTAGATCTTGTTAAGAACGCTCAAGCAGCCGATCCCAATCCAGAGCCTACTCACCCTAGATCCGGTTTTGCACGCTTGTGCAGAGACTATACCGATTTGGGTGGAAGGCCATTCAAAGCATCCGAGAGTGTTATAGAAATTCAAGCTTGGCTCAAATCATGCGATCGCATCTTTTCTCGCATGAACCTTATTGATCTACATCGAGAACAAGTGGCTTCTAGCATGCTCCAAGAAAGAGCGTTAGATTGGTATGAGCTTTTAGTTTCTGAAATCGTTGAAGCGAATCTCACTTGGAAGCAATTCCGAGAAAGATTCGAATTGAAATTTGTGCCGGAGGCCGAAAAAGTAACTTTGGCCCGGCGTTTTATTGACCTTGTTCAAGGTGAATCTTCTGTGACAGACTATGTCGCATCTTTCGAATCTCTGTCCAAATACGGGGTGGAGTATATTAATACCCCGATGAAGAAAAATCAGAGATTTGTCTATGGCTTGAATAAGAATCTTAAGAAGCCATTACTTCTGAAACTTGAGGTTTCATTTGATCAGCTTATTGATATCGCTCTTCGTCTTGAAGAGGCCGATAATGAAGGTGATGTTGAAGTTGTGCGTGCCCAACAGAACTTCAACAATAACTCGAAGAGGCCAATTAAGTTCAAAGGCCCCAATTGTAATAAGAAAGGGAAGCAGCAAACCCCGGTAGCAAAAGCACCTACCTCTAGTCGTGGACAATGCTACCATTGTGGTTCCACGAACCACTATGCAAGGGAGTGTCCGAGACCCCTCTTTTGTCGCTATTGCAAAAATTCGGGTCACCATATTACTGCATGTCCCGTACTTCAAAGTAAGAAGGAGGGAGAGCTCAATGTAGTGCAAGCTCCTGGTAACACTTCTCGTGGTCAAGGTATTTCTCATTTAATCCTTGATTACATTTATTTCGTGATCTTTTTATTTGAGTTCTTTTTGATATGGGTTTCATCTCACTATTTTATATCAAAAGAACTTGTCGATTCTTTTTCTTTGAATATTTTGGGCTTGATGACTTCTTTGAGAGTTGCGAATCCGGATGGTAGATCCGCAACACTCAGTTTGCTTTTATTTGATGTCGAAATTATTTTATGTGATTTATCTTTCCGAGCCGATATTTTTACTTAGGCTTCGGAATTGATTTTTGAAAGGATCGGCTTAATCATTGTGAAGCCCATATCCTATTTTTCGAGTGGACTATTCATCTTCGACATTTTCAATCTGTTAAGCAGATTTCTATTTTTCCTTTATGATTTTGATTCCAACTTGATGGCATCATTTTATTCTTTAAACCCTCAAGATGAGAAAAGTGTTATTTCTCTTATCTAGATGATTTGTTAAACTTTCCGGTATTTTTGAGTTTGTCTTAGGATTATCACCTAAGAAATCTTTTGTGTAGTGTTAAGGTCTTTTCAGCTCGACCTTACCACCGGTTTTCATTTGCTACGAGTTGCGAAAGTTAGCATTCCACTTACTGCATTCCGCACTCGTTATGATTCTTATGAATGAATTATTTTGTCATTCAATTGTCCAGCTTATTTCATCCATTTTATAGATCGAATATTCTATGAATATCTCGATGACTCCATTCTTGTACTTATTGATTTTGGATGAAAATAGTAATTTAAAATTTTGCAAATCTTTTTCATAAGATTTATTTATAAGTAAAAACTAGATTTTTGTTCTTGAAATGAACAAAGAATATTCTTAAAACTTTTTAAGAGATTTATTTATCCTATAAAAGATGATTTTGTGATTGTATTGCCCGTTGAGTGCTTTAAGAATTTTGGTCGATGCGCTTGATCAACGTTATCGATAGGAATTTCCTAAACGCTTTGATGTGACAATCAGACACGATATATTGACTTGTAAAAATGTAAATTTTTGTAGAATGATTATTACATAATGATAAATGTAATTTTGAAAGTTTTAACTTTTCAGGAAAGAAGATTATTTAAAAGAAATTCTTTCTTTTCGATACTCTTATTCTTGTGATTCATGAATGGGAACCAAGACTTTGCTATTTGTACCGATACTAGTCGTATTGGTTTGGATGCCGTTCTCTTGCAAAGGAGAACGTGCTATCACTTGTGCTTCTAAATCATTATAGCTTATCGAGACTAGATATGCCACTCATGATCTAGTGCTCGCGGCTATTGTTTTTACTTTTGGAATTTGGCATCATCATATTTGGATGAGAAATTTGTTCTCTACCTCGATCATAAATCTTTGGAATATTTATTTTCTCATAAGGAACTTCATGTTGGCTCGAGTTCCTGGCATCTTATGATCTTGATATTCTTTTTATTCCCGGAAGGGAAATCGTGTTGCCAACGCGCTTTGTCGTAAGCAACAAGTTGTTGATTCTTTGATGTTGTCGGAATGGAATTATCTTTTTATTCATTTCATCGGACGTTTTGATGTATTTCGTTTTATTGAGTTTTATCTCATTCCTTTTATGGACTAGTGTCCGGTGTTCTTTTATGGTGTTCGGTTCATCAGATGTACTATTATTATACTACATCGATGTTTCGTCTTATCTGGATCATTGGATGTACCGTTTGTACTACATCAATGTCTGTTCTTTTTTTGGATTCATTGGATGTATCGTTTGTACTACATCAGTGTCTTTGATTCATTGGATGTACCGTTTGTACTACATCAATGTCTTTTCTTTTTGGATACATTGGATGTACCGTTTGTACTACATCAGTGTCTTTGATTCATTGGATGTACCGTTTGTACTACATCAATGTCTTTTCTTTTTGGATATATTGGATGTACCGTTTGTACTACATCAGTGTCTTTGATTCATTGGATGTACCGTTTGTACTACATCAATGCCTTTGCTGCTTGATACATTGGATGTACCGTTTGTACTACATCAGTGTTTTTGATTCATTGGATGTACCGTTTGCACTACATCAATGACTTGGCTTCTTGGTTCACTGGACGTACCGTCTTTGTACTACGTCGGTGTTCCAAATTATTCGAGTTTCTAGTTTCTCGGGTGTACCGTGATTGTACTACGCCGTTGCACCGGCTTAACTTTCTGCTATTCTTGACGTTTTCCACGTCTTTTAACTATAGAAATGCTTTTATGTTTCCGGTTTTTATTCTTGAGCCCGGTGTTATTGAGGGATTGAAGTTTCACCAAATTTGACTTTTGAGCAACATCCTATTTGAATTATTGCTTCGGAGCTCAAACGACTTCGAAATAAAGATGTCCTTCTTGTGAGAGTTCAATGGTTCTTAAATCCAAAGGATTGCTCATGTGAAATCTTGAGAATTCATCGAACAAAAACTTTCGGATTTACTCCTTCGTGCTCTTTATGGTGAACTTCTTGATTCAAATTTTCTTTTGTGTTAATATGCTTCTATGGTTGTTACTTCTTATATTTCCTTCTTAATTATTGCGAGGACGCAATTTCTTTAAGGAGGGGAGTCTGTAACAACCCGCATATTTATCGATTTTATATTTAAATATTTTATTTAAATATTTTATCATTCGTCGAATTTCAGTCCGAAAACCTACTTTTTGCATACGGTCGAATTAGGACTCGAGACCACCTCCATTGAGTTCAAAATGCCGTTTGCGACCTTTTTGAGTATAAGCTTCGATATGTTTGGAGAAAGTTGATTTTTGCCACTTTTTACTTAGGGCTTTGGTTTGGGCTAAGCCCATTAACCCCACTTAACTCAGTCCCAACCCTCTCCTCTTCATTCACTTCTCTTCTATTTTCCTAATACTCAAGCTTTTATGTTAATGGAGGGTGGAAGAGGAAATTAAAACTCCAAGCCCTAACTTCCTTTGCAAATCCAAGCTTTAGCTCCAAACTCAAGAAGAACCCATTGGTAAGCTTCTCTTCTTCTTCTCCAACTCATTCTCTCTTTGATTTCAGAAAATTCCTAAACCTAATTTGGGAAATGTTTCTCTTTTTAGCTTAGAATCAAGCTTCTTGAGTTGAGATTGAAGTGTTCTTGTTCTTGCCATTGCTTCATAGCATCTTCTTCATTAATTTGGGTTCAAAGGTGAGATTTTTATCTCACATCTATGTCTATATCTATCTTTGTTGTTAGGTATGAATTCCTAACACTTATTTATGTTCATTTGCTTTTGGTTTGGATTGATTTGGTGAATATTTCAATTTTTGGTGTTTTGTAGTCAAATCTTTAAAAATCCAAACTTTTATGTTTGATCATGCTTTAAGAGGTGTTTCGGAGAGCCTATAAGACCGGGTTGTCGCTAGGCATAAATCCTTAGTCGTCGTTGCTCGTCCGATCGCTCCCGATACGTTTTGGCCACTTTGGCCTAGGCAAATTGTTGCCTAGACCATGTGACCAGACGTCTGGTGACCAAGTCCAGACGTCTGGTTTGGACCTGGAAAGTAAAAATGTATGCACGCATATTATAAAAAAAAGCCAGAGACTATTTTCAGACGTCTGAACCATCAAACCAGACGTCTGGATAGGTCTCAGACGTCTGACTTGAGGTTTCAGACGTCTGGGTGTTCACTGGGTTATTTCCAGAGAACAAATCCAGACATCTGGATTCAAAACCAGACGTCTGGCCATGGCTCAGACGTCTATTTTGGCTATTTCAGACGTCTGGGTAGCTTTCTGAACTATTTTTCAGAAAACAAATCCAGACGTCTGGATTCCAAATCATACGTCTGGAAATGTTTATTTTTGCCTATTCAGGCTGTTTTGTGTGAATTTCCATTGTTTATCGATTTTAGCGATCCTATTAATCATTATCACTTATTGTCGACTTTGACGACTTCTTTTTATGGATCTTTTTGGAAATATCCATTTCTATGGATTTGGTATCGATTTCTTTGGATTTTATTCACGTCTTCGAATGTGAATTTTGTAATTGGTTGTTCTTATAATCTTCTTTGTGATTTGTCACTTTAAAAATATAAAGGTTTTCTATACTAGTAGTAAATATCAAAACTCTTTCTTCAAATGATTTCAACACTATTTTATTACAAAGCTCATTTTCTTAAACCGTTTTCCAATCTATTAGTATATACAAGCCTTTACCTCACTCGTATGAGAAATCTAATTAAACGACTTAGTAAAACGAGTGGTATGAAACGCTTGCGTTTACTTCGTCAGTTAATTCTTGGACTTGTTCGATTGAATCTCTTGTGACATCCTTCTAGTGGAGATTTACAGTTTGTTCGTAAATGTTTAAGTTAAGCAAGTGGTTATGGGACATGAAGCTAAACTTTTATATTTACTAGCTTAGTGTAATTGACACTTCTCTTTGATCATGACGATCATTTTATGGTTTAGACTAGCAATGTGCGATGTCTCTTTGTTTATGTGGAGGACTGTTCCTCATTTTATTGAGCTTCGTCTCATTTTATGCATGGGGCGTATCTTTCTAGGTGCGTCGATGCTAGAGCATGGGGTGTATCTTTCTAGGTGCATCGATGTTTATTTGTGCATGGGGCGTATCTTTCTAGGTGCGTCGATGCTAGAGCATGGGGTGTATCTTTCTAGGTGCAGCGATGTTTATTTGTGCATGGGGCGTATCTTTCTAGGTGTGTCGATGCTAGAGCATGGGGTGTATCTTTCTAGGTGCATCGATGTTTATTTGTGCATGGGGCATATCTTTCTAGGTGCGTCGATGCTAGAGCATGGGGTGTATCTTTCTAGGTGCATCGATGTTTATTTGTGCATGGGGCATATCTTTCTAGGTGCGTCGATGCTAGAGCATGGGGTGTGTCTTTCTAGGTGCATCGATGTTTATTTGTGCATGGGGCGTATCTTTCTAGGTGCGTCGATGTTTATTTGTACATGGGGCGTATCTTTCTAGGTGCGTCGATGCTGAAGCATGGGGCGTATCTTTCTAGGTGCGTCGATGTTCGACTGTTCATGGGGCATGTCTTTCTAGGTGCGTCGATGTCCAGTTTGTGGGATTGGCCATCCTTTTTATTGTGATTTGGTTCATCGGATGTCCCGCTGTACGACGTCGTTGTTCCTTTTTATTGTGATTTCTGGATTTCGTGTGTTGATTTCTGGAATTTGTGTTTCACCAACTTTTACGATGGGCATTGATATATATGTCATTTATTATGGCTTGGTGAATGAAATTAGGAGTATGACATTCCTTTTTATCTTGAGTAGATTATTGTGATATTGATTAATCTCTTGTTGATTTTCAATTACTTATTTATCACAGCTTGGCATTGTGATTATTATATGTTTATGTCATATCTCCTATTCTATATCATTTCTTCTGATATTTATAGCTAGACTGATCCGTTTATTATTTTTTTCTTAAATAATACTCGGGTCAGACCGAGATGTTACAGGTGCTTCTGCTTGACTTCTCTCTTGGGATTGATTCCTCTGACTTTTGGTTAACTACTTAGATTAGTAGTTTTTGTTGTATACATTTGAGATATAGACTCCATAATGTATACTTATTCTTTTGTGTAGTTCATGTAACTATTCTTTTGTATTATCGTGGATTTTTTTGACCACTACTCTGATATACACTTTCATGTGTTAGTGTTATATTCATATCTATTTCCGCCTTTGTGATATGAATTGTCTGTGACTGATTTGTGTTATGTTTATTTCTATATTTGTTTCTGAAGACCTTTATAGCCACTGTGTAGTAGCTTTGAGTTTGTATCGGTATGTCGGATTTCCTCTTGAGATGAAAAGTTATAATTATATCTGGCATATCGGTACTCGCACAAAACAATTATACAGATGGTCGCTCCTCAACAGCCTTATTCTCCGTGCTAGTTGACAGAATTCACAGTAGTGTTCTTGGCTAGCGTGGGTATAGAGGTGGGGCGTCACATGGAATGTTTTTTTTTTTTGGTTTTTGTTTTTGCATCAGGTTTAAGAGCTTTGGTCAGATTTTTATTTGTTTCCAGTTTTGAAACTTATTCTTGCTGCTAGATGGATTGCCAGGTTTTGATTCCTTCTAACTTGAAAGTTTTGAACTGAAGCTTTTGAGTTTGATTTGTTTCAGATTTGAAATCTCAATCTAATGCTACAGTATTTTTCAGATTTACTGAAAAGTTATATGATTGCATATAGGGGAGCTCAAAAGTTTTTACAATTTTTAATTTCATTATTTTATTCCATTAAATGTCTTGAATGCCATGTGTTGGAAGAATGATTATGAGATCTAACACTTATACAATTTTATACTTTACATATGTATATCTAATATTTAAAATTTTACAAAGACAAAAGAAAAAATTTTAATAAATTTTTATATCATATCTATTTTATAAATAAATATACTTCTTGTTCTTTGTATATATATATACAATGTTAAAGGAATTGTTTTTAGCCAACATTTACATTATATAAATTTCACCTCAATGATTTTAAAAGCCAAATGTTTATTTTAAAAACATTTATTTCAAATGTAGATTCAAATGCCCAATTTATTTGAATTAAAATTTATTTATATCTATTTACATATATTCATACATTTTTTATTATTTATTTTTGTACAACTTCATAAAAAGAAAAGAATGGATTTAAATACTTTGATTTCATATTAACAATTGTTACATCTATTTATATAAGAGAATTAAATTCTAAAAATAAACCTTTTTGAAATTTATTATACCTTCCAAATATATTTAATATTTTAGAAAGCAAACTATTATTAATTTTTTAAAGTTTTTAATTTCTATTTTATTTTTAATACATTTTATTTTATTTTTATTTCTAAATTCAATATTTGTTTATACATAGTTTATTACTTATTTTATTTGTTTTGAGATTTTTCTTAATTTATTTTTAAATTAAATTTCAAAAGTTTAAAATATATTATTAATTTATATTGTCCAATTTTATGTTGTTATTATTTTTTTATAAGATTTTAAATATCCACTTTCAAATCCATAGTTACATAAAAATCAATATCCAAATAAACAAATATCCTATTAAATCTTGGAAAATTACAAATAAATTTACAATTTTATTCAAAATTTATTTTGATCATCAATTTAAAACTAATCAAAAATCGGGAACGTTATAGATAAAATATAATAATCAAATGTACAGTTCAAGAAGCTGTTTTACAAAAACATTTGATCATACTTATACAATACATTACAGAGTTACACATACCAGAGAATAATTAATAACAATGCAGTGGAATGCATGATGCGGTGAATAATAAAATAAACAATAGAAATATAATCTTCTTCTTCGTCCTTGAGAAATAAAGTCTTCAAAATCCTGAAATGCTCAGGCTGACCCAAGCGAAGTGAAAAGACAAAACACTCGAGTCGGAACTAAAAGATCTTATGTAAGTTAAATCAATGGAATAAATACGAGTGGAACGGCGTCAGAGATGTTACGAGATTTGACATCTCATATCCAATGTCTAACGTGAGTGTATTAGCTTAAGAGATGCTTGGGATTCACATCACCTATGGATCCGTTAAACTATTTACTACGTAGTAATATTTACCTATTATAATAATGTCTATAGTAAAGTAAACTTACTTTTAAACAGCGTTAAGGATTTACATTTTCCACCTTAACATGTAATAGTCCCAGTAGTCCATCTAATATCATGGTCCCTCCTAATTGGAAAGCCACCAGAGGATACCACACGGGCTTTGGGAGAAAACCAAACTCATACAAGGCGCTATAGTGTAGGTGACACGTCACAACTAGGCAATGCCAGGGTAGATATGCCAATTACGCTTTCGGGCCGGTGGTAAGGCATAACCGCAGCTACCGCCCACCTCGAGCCAAACCCCCAAATAAAAATCAAAAGTGGCTACCAAATCTGTAACGACCCAGAATTTTTGATAATTAAAATTTGAATATTTAATTAATTTTAAATATTAATAAGTGAAATTTATAAGTCGGATAAATTTTATTTTGAATAATTGGGTTTAATTGAATAATTAAATCAATAATTTAATATGTTAAATTATGGAAATAATTGAAAATTGAGTTAAATATGATTGAAAATGATTTGTAAAATTTTATTTTTCATATTGAAGTTAGAACGATATTTTAGAACTTTTAAAATCGAATTAAAAGTTTATTTGCGAAAATTTAATATTTTAATATTTAATCGACTAGTGAAAATAGTCAATTTTTGAATAGTCTCAGAATTGGACGAGACCAGTTCCATTGGATCCGTAATAGTTAGTTATTACCGGATTTCAATTTTCGTAGCAATCGGAGTTATCGTTTGATCGTGGCAGCTCGAAACGCATCGAATTATTTTTAATATTAATTTGGCGAGTTAAAATAGCCATTTTTTAAAAAGTCTCGGATTTCGACGAAACCAGTTTCATCGGATCCGTAATGTGATATTATTGTATGGTTTCAAATTTCGTGTCAATTGGATTTACCGTTTGTCCGGTACAAATTAAAACGCCTAGAAAATCGTTTAAATCGGTTTAATTTAAATTGAACGTTTGTTGCCATAACTCGCACAGATGTCCGAATTAGCTTTCGAAACCTGTTCCATTGTGTCCGGAACGCGGGGTAAACCCCAGAAACGCTGGTTACGGCGCGTGAATCGGAGTTCGGAATTTCCGGAATGAATAGTGTCGTTCGTTCTTCTATAAATAGACCATAAATTCACAAGAAAATTAAAAAAAAAAAATTATAACCCTAGCCACCTCCACCTAAATACACGGCCAGAAATCTCCCACGTTCTTCCCCTTCAATCTCCTCATCCATCCACTTTCATCGAAAACTTCCAACTAGAAACTTATAGTGGACACCAAGATCCATCTATCCAACGGTCAAGATCGTCATCGGAGCATCATGGTCGCCAGAATCTGGCCGTGAAGTGCACACGTTCGCACGCAAATTTGGAGGGATAGGGGAGGCCGAGTTCACCCTTGTCGCGGCCGGTGGTAGAGGGTGCGAAGGCGAGTCGAATGGCGCCGGTCTGATGAACTCTCGACGTCGTTGGTGGTTGCAATATCAAAACCTAGTTTGGAGCTCATGGGTTCTCTTGCGTGTATTATTTACTGGGAGTGAACGTGAGTAAGGGAGAAGGAGCACACGGGCCTGATGCAAAGGAGAGGGGATCCAACGGCCCAGAAATGTTAGGTTTATGAAAATAAAAATAAATGTTGTAAATTGTTTATATAAAATCGTGTAATCTTAGAAAATTCATAACTTTTTCATACGAGGTCGAAAACGCGCGAAACCAGTTGCGTTGGAATCATATGGACGAGCACTACGCGATGGAGTTGGATTGGAGTCGTTTGGAGTTAGTGAGAATTTCGGGTAAAATTAAACGTCCGTTTAATTTTGTTCGAAATAAATCGCTAAAACAAAAATGAAATTAAGGTGAGAACTTCTCACTCAATCGAATCAGTTTCGATTTTATTTTAAATAGTTAGATTTAAAATACTTGAATGTATGTTTAATGATGATTGTTATCTATTGATTGTTAAAATAGACATTATGCGCCGTTAGTAAGCGGATGTTATTTATTAAAAACATATACCGCGAATATTTCATAAACAGTGAAATTGGTATTATATATAATAGCAATATATATATATATTGGCATATGTATATATTGCAGTTATTGATTTCCCGCATTTGTATAGCGGATGAGACCCTATTGCGCCGTCTATTAAGCGGATAATATTTTAAATCCCATATACCGCGATAATTCCGTACTGGAGCGGAATTGGTATTGTGCTAATGTTTGTGGATGCAGGAAAACAGGTTGGAGGGATCCAACTGGATTCCTCAACAGTATTTATTTGAATTCAGATATTTTGATATTTGATGGATTATCATATTGATATATGATATCGTTGTTGTCGTGATTTACTATTTGGTATGTAGCATCATTGGACCAAATTTGGAACTTTAAAATGATTTTTAAGGTGATTTTTGAAAATATACTATATGTTTGGAAATTGATTCATTTTAAATAAATAAACGATATAATTTTTAATGTTATAAAGATTATGAATTTATGAGAAATATAGTAAAAGGCTGATTTTTGAAAATATGGGGTTAATGGTTTTATAAAATAGTCTAAATCGGATTTTTGAATTTATTATAAAAAAGTTAAAAATATAGGATTTATAAAATTTGATTATTTTATAAATCAAAAATGGTGAAATTATAAAGGAGTTTAAAGACGTTTTAGAATATTAATATGAATTGATTTATATAAGAGATTTATAAATGGATATTTATAAATTGAGATATTGAAATTATAAAACGAGTTTTTATAAGTGTTGAATGAAGTAAAAATGAATTGCATAAGTGAATGGAAGTTATAAAATTATAAATGGTGAAGTTATAAATTAAATTTATAAATAGTAAGATTTATAAATTTTGTGAAGTTATTAAAGAATATATTTGGGGAAATAAATGAATCTTATAAGTTATAGGATTTAAAATTTGGGAAGTTTAAAGGAACGATCTTGTAAACAAATAAATTTGTAAGTGTTTAACTTATAATATGAACCTTTGGGTTATAATTGAGTTATAAAGTGAATAGGTTAATAAAGGAATTTATAAAAGGAAGTTGTTATAAAATAAATAGAAATGGAATTTATAATCGTTGTTTTATAAATCCGCAAATGACTTATTTTGATAAGTAAATTGTTGAAACCTATTAATGGGGTTACATTCACGTTTTTGACTGTGAATAATCCTTTAAAATAAAATGAATAAAAGGATGAAATTTGTTAACGTAGTATATTCACGCTTTTGAATAGTGAATAATATGTTAAAGAAATTGTTTTGAATGTGATGTTTTAAATTGAATTAAAACGATCTAACGATGTTTTAAATGTGTTGAGATTCGAAACCATAGATTTCAACATTCATTGTTGAAATAGACGTTTTCGAGAAATAGAAGGAAATGGTGGACTATAACACTGTTGTTATAGTAAATGATTTCCGAAAGGAAATGTTTTTGTATAGTATTGGGATTTATATATCTATTTTAATTTCGAATCCCTATACTAGTGATTTTGGGTTGTCGTAACGATGTTTTACGCAACATTCGTTTTGGCCCAAATAAATATGTTTAAGAGAATGATTTCCTTAAAGAATGAAATATGTACTTAATCTCGATTTAAGTATATTGAATATTTTCCAAGAGTTGAAAATAAAATATTTGTGAATTACTTATTAAATAAGTATGGAAATGTTTTCCAATATAAAGTGAATATTTTGAGAATTTATCTTTTTGAAGATAAATTGAAAATGAATAATTGAAATCGTATATTCATAGATATTGTGAAATATAAATTCACTATGGAATTTATAAAAGAAAGTGGAATTGGTTTAAAAATAAATATTGATTTATTTTTGAAGTATGAAAATTATTTATCTTGTAAAGATACCTTTGGGAAATTAATAATTTGGAAAATTATTTGGAATCTGGTGATGTTGTGCATATCCATTGATAGTTCAATAACCGACTATCAATATTTACCTTTGAAAGGTATTTGTTGTGATTTGTTTGAATTTGAATGCTACACTTATTTTTAAATTATTGCGCTCGTTATTCGGATTACCTATTCCGAATAGTGATACGACGTAATGGATAGCATTGATGACCGGTGTTGAAGACCGGATATTTGTGAGAGCGATAGGATGACCTATCGATTGTCTCTGCACTGAGTTGCAACGGTATAGAGACTCCCTAAGTGATGGGAAATCCGATCAGGATTGTGGATATCCGGATTGCAAGGACTTCTTTGTAAGTGCCTTCGGTTCTGTTCGATCCTGGAACAGACTTGCATGGATTGTATGTCTGACGTTACAAATTGAGATATAAAGCCGATTTCATTCAAATATATTTCTGTTGGTGGTGGAGAATTTATTCTCTTAGCTTAACACCCTTCTCTGAGACGTACGAGCTCAGAGGTTATGTAGTTGAAGGTTATCAGCGATATATTCCCAATTTGGTAATGTGACATGCTGAGTGTTGCTGTGAAATGATCATTGTGTTGATTATTATTTGTGATAGGATCATTTATTTGATCGTATATCCTAGTGATCATTTCTATGATCATTTGTTGACCCAAAGCATGGCTTTTGTATAAAGTATGTTTTTGTGGACGTGACTTCGTCGAGCCTCACACCTCGGGAATGGTCAAAACAGGAAAGATGCGGCAAGGTTATGAGGGGTAGCGCCGTTTAGGATATGTGCATTTCCTTCTAGAAAAGGATGGTATCATGGTATGGAGCCCAGATACTTACTCATGTTGAAAACGCTTTATGATTGTGTGAATTGATTACGAGCGCTCGGTGAAAGGTCCCAAAGGACCGGGGGATGGCATATTCGGTCAGTTGTTACTCAGTTAGGGGTAACCCAGCCTTGTGTTGGTAGAGATCCGGTTTGGTTCTCGGGGATGTCCATCCAGAGGCATTCTCATGTGGCAATGGGAAGTTCCTTGGCCTGATCATTCGTTGGAAATCCAAAGAAACAATACGAGACTTGTACGGTTTTAGTTGTATAACCTGCTATGGAATGTGGCGGTAACCTGCTATTGAACATAGTTAGCTATAGTAGGCATAGCTCGAAATGTCTATGCTGGCTAAGATTTATATTCTACTTTCGAAATATTTTCCTACACTATGCACTAGTAATAATATCAAATGTTCTTTTAAATGCGTACCAAGCATCTTTGACTATCATAAGGAGAAATCTCCTCCGATTCTGCGTTTGCATTGTGTGTGTGTGCGGGAGGCCTTATGGTAGTCTCATTTTTTAAAAGCATTGCGAATTGACTTTAAAAATATTCCTCTATTTTGATTTTTAAAAATAAATAAACTGTTTTGAGTTCTCACACCAGTCACATGACTGACTCGGAGTTTATTGTTTTCCTTCCTAAACTCTGGGTGCCCACCAATTTCCACACGGGCAGTCGAGAGTTAAGGTTTATCAGGATATTCTGGAGTTGCTGGAGGCAAGATGGATGGCATGGCGTATTATTAGTATATAGTATTTCTTTTCCGATGTTTGTTGTTGTACACTCTGATGATATGATGTAATGAAATGTATAAAAATGTAATAACTGATATAGTTCTTTGTTTAAAGATTATTCATTTATGTATTATATATTGTTCCGCTGCGATTGTGAGATTCTGTTATTGTTCTGTTGTTTTCTATTCTGTTCTATTTTCTATTTTCTTTTCTCTCTATTTTCTATCTTCTTCCCTCTTCTTCTATGTCTTCCTCTTTTTCTTAAACATTGAGAATTCGTATTTCTGTTCATCTTGAATTAATCTACGAAGATTAGTGTATATTCAACGAGTACGGATTTGCGGGTCTTCACAGGTGGTATCAAAGCGTATGGTTAAGCGACAACCATGGTTCTGTTGGGTATTACTCATTAGAGATAGAGTCAGTAGTACTCTAGAATGAGTTTGAGTGTAATAATAGCTATGAGAGCGTATTTGTTAGTGAATATATAAAATTGTTTTATATTGTGATGATTGGTTTATTGAGTGGCATATGAACTTTCGTCAGCGTGGTCTGCAAAACTATGCCGAAGGGGTTTTATAAACACTTGAATAGAACAATTCGACACAGTATTGTT
Organism: Allium cepa; assembly: GCA_030765085.1. Taxonomy (NCBI): domain Eukaryota; kingdom Viridiplantae; phylum Streptophyta; class Magnoliopsida; order Asparagales; family Amaryllidaceae; genus Allium; species Allium cepa. The sequence continues at coordinate 724,296,947 of CM060945.1, forward strand.
TTAAATTGGGTAAATGAAATAATTTTACCTTGAGTATATTTTATATATAAAGGAATAATTTTTCAGAATTATTAAAGTGTATATAAGTGGATTGTTTAGTTGTTTGAATAATCTAAATTAAAGAATAATTGTATAAGCAAAAGAATTATAAGAATTGAATTATAATTAAAGTGATTTACAATTGTGAAATAAACTTATATATATGAGAAGTGAAACTATATGAATATATTTATAAATATGAGTTGAAATAAAAGATGAATTTAAAGTTAAATGGAAATTTACTTTAGAATTTGGAAGCTGAATTGATTTACAAGTTGGAATTTAAGTTAAGTAAAAACAAGTGATGTTTGTAAATGAAGTACAACTTAAGAGATGTTGAATGATGTTGATATTAGTATCAAAGTAAATTAATAAAGTTAAGTGATAAATGTGAACTTGAGTTATGAAATGAAATTCAACTTTTGTAATTGAATTGAATTAATGGATTGAATGTTAATCAATTGAATGTGAATTAAGTTGATATGAAATAATGAATATAAGTGTTAATTCATTAAAATCTAATGTTATTGGAAAGTTGAATAGTTGAATGAAAATCAATTTAATTAAACCAATTGAAAGTTAAGGTGTTAAACCAAATTGAATGAATATAAGCAAAGGAATTTGGTTTTAGTTAATATACATTGGTTGTTATTTGATTGTTGGTTGATTGTTTATAATTCATTAAATGTTAATGAAATTGGAAGTTAAAGTAATTGAAATCCAATTGGATGTTAAGTGAATCTTAAATAGAATTGAATTTGATTTTGGAAGTGAACCAACTTGAATATGAATTAGTAAATATAAACTAATTGAAAATGAATGTTAGTAAAAACATCCACTGTTAATGAATCAAATGTGATTAGATCGAAAACCCATTTCATTGAATATTAATGAGAATATGAATGAATATTTACTGGTTATGAATGCTAGTTGGATGTTAGTTGGTTGATGGTTGAATATATTACTTTTGTTGCATTTGCTATGTTGGCATATATAGTTATTATGTTGCTATATGTTGTATATTGATACTATTGTGTATATACATGTTCTCATGTTGTTTGTTGAGTGATTTGTAGGTGCGGATCGCGTTTGCTTCGCATTTGGAGCTCGCTTTCGCGCTATATTAGCCGTATATGCTCGCTAATAAAATATAAGGTACATATCTCGGATTACATACCGTACTTTTATACTTTTTCCCTGAGGGATGCCTCATTAATTGATGAGATGTATATTTGTGATATATATATACTGTCATTTTTTTTTCGGATAGAGCCGCGCAAAGGAGACTATGGCGAATTTTTCCGAAAATTTAAGGCGTTAGAAAAAATTTGAGAAAATTGGAAAATTTTGAAAACTATAATTTTGGAATTGAAAGTTAAACAATAGTAGTTGTTTTTGAAAAGATAACTAAGTATGATCGAAAACTTAGTAAAGTATTGTAAGAAGTTTAACTATGGATTTTGGAAAGTTAATAGATTCTGTAACTTTTCTTACTTGATAATTTCGAGGACGAAATTCTTTTAAGGGGGGAAGATTGTAAGGACCCAGAATTTTTGATAATTAAAATTTGAATATTTAATTAATTTTAAATATTAATAAGTGAAATTTATAAGTCGGATAAATTTTATTTCGAATAATTGGATTTAATTGAATAATTAAATCAATAATTTAATATGTTAAATTATGGAAATAATTGAAAATTGAGTTAAATATGATTGAAAATGATTTGTAAAATTTTATTTTATCATATTGAAGTTAGAACGATATTTTAGAACTTTTAAAATCGAATTAAAAGTTTATTTGTGAAAATTTAATATTTTAATATTTAATCGACTAGTGAAAATAGTCAATTTTTGAACAGTCTCAGAATTGGACGAGACCAGTTCCATTGGATCCGTAATAGTTAGTTATTACCGGATTTCAATTTTCGTAGCAATCGGAGTTATCGTTTGATCGTAGCAGCTCGAAACGCATCGAATTATTTTTAATATTAATTTGGCGAGTTAAAATAGCCATTTTTCATAAATTCTCGGATTTTGACGAAACCAGTTTCATCGGATCCGTAATGTGATATTATTGTATGGTTTCAAATTTCGTGTAAATTGGATTTACCGTTTGTCCGGTACAAATTAAAACGCCTAGAAAATCGTTTAAATCGGTTTAATTTAAATTGAACGTTTGTTGCCATAACTCGCACAGATGTCTGAATTAGCTTTCGAAACCTGTTCCATTGTGTCCGAAACGCGGGGTAAACCCCAGAAACGCTGGTTACGGCGCGTGAATCGGAGTTCGGAATTTTCGGAATGAATAGTGTCGTTCGTTCTTCTATAAATAGACCATAAATTCACAAGAAAATAAAAAAAAAATTATAACCCTAGCCGCCTCCACCTAAATACACGGCCAGAAATCTCCCACGTTCTTCCCCTTCGATCTCCTCATCCATCCACTTTCATCGAAAACTTCCAACTAGAAACTTATAGTGGACACCAAGATCCATCTATCCAACGATCAAGATCGTCATCGGAGCATCATGGTCGCCAGAATCTGGCCGTGAAGTGCACACGTTCGCACGCAAATTTGGAGGGATAGGGGAGGCCGAGATCACCCTAGTCGCGGCCGGTGGTAGAGGGTGCGAAGGCGAGTCGAATGGCGCCGGTCTGATGAACTCTCGACGTCGTTGGTGGTTGCAATATCAAAACCTAGTTTGGAGCTCATGGGTTCTCTTGCGTGTATTATTTACTGGGAGTGAACATGAGTAAGGGAGAAGGAGCACACGGGCCTGATGCAAAGGAGAGGGGATCCAACGGCCCAGAAATGTTAGGTTTATGAAAATAAAAATAAATGTTGTAAATTGTTTATATAAAATCGTGTAATCTTAGAAAATTCATAACTTTTTCATACGAGGTCGAAAACGCGCGAAACCAGTTGCGTTGGAATCGTATGGACGAGCACTACGCGATGGATTTGGATTGGAGTCGTTTGTAGTTAGTGAGAATTTCGGATAAAATTAAACGTCCGTTTAATTTTATTCGAAATAAATCGCTAAAACAAAAATGAAATTAAGGTGAGAACTTCTCACTCAATCGAATCAGTTTCGATTTTATTTTAAATGGTTAGATTTAAAATACTTGAATGTATGTTTAATGATGATTGTTATCTATTGATTGTTAAAATAGACATTATGCGCCGTTAGTAAGCGGATGTTATTTATTAAAAACATATACCGCGAATATTTCATAAACAGTGAAATTGGTATTATATATAATAGCAATATATATATATTGGCATATGTATATATTGCAGTTATTGATTTCCCGCATTTGTATAGCGGATGAGACCCTATTGCGCCGTCTATTAAGCGGATAATATTTTAAATCCCATATACCGCAATAATTCCGTACTGGAGCGGAATTGGTATTGTGCTAATGTTTGTGGATGCAGGAAAACAGGTTGGAGGGATCCAACTGGATTCCTCAACAGTATTTATTTGAATTCAGATATTTTGATATTTGATGGATTATCATATCGATATATGATATCGTTGTTGTCGTGATTGACTATTTGGTATGTAGCATCATTGGACCAAATTTGGAACTTTAAAATGATTTTTAAAGTGATTTTTGAAAATATACTATATGTTTGGAAATTGATTCATTTTAAATAAATAAACGATATAATTTTTAATGTTATAAAGATTATGAATTTTTGAGAAATATAGTAAAAGGCTGATTTTTGAAAATATGGGGTTAATGGTTTTATAAAATAGTCTAAATCGGATTTTTGAATTTATTATAAAAAAGTTAAAAATATAGGATTTATAAAATTTGATTATTTTATAAATCAAAAATGGTGAAATTATAAAGGAGTTTAAAGACGTTTTAGAATATTAATATGAATTGATTTATATAAGAGATTTATAAATGGATATTTATAAATTGAGATATTGAAATTATAAAACGAGTTTTTATAAGTGTTGAATGAAGTAAAAATGAATTGCATAAGTGAATGGAAGTTATAAAATTATAAATGGTGAAGTTATAAATTAAATTTATAAATAGTAAGATTTATAAATTTTGTGAAGTTATTAAAGAATATATTTGGGGAAATAAATGAATCTTATAAGTTATAGGATTTAAAATTTGGGAAGTTTAAAGGAACGATCTTGTAAACAAATAAATTTGTAAGTGTTTAACTTATAATATGAACCTTTGGGTTATAATTGAGTTATAAAGTGAATAGGTTAATAAAGGAATTTATAAAAGGAAGTTGTTATAAAATAAATAGAAATGGAATTTATAATCGTTGTTTTATAAATCCGCAAATGACTTATTTTGATAAGTAAATTGTTGAAACCTATTAATGGGGTTACATTCACGTTTTTGACTGTGAATAATCCTTTAAAATAAAATGAATAAAAGGATGAAATTTGTTAACGTAGTATATTCACGTTTTTGAATAGTGAATAATATGTTAAAGAAATTGTTTTGAATGTGATGTTTTAAATTGAATTAAAACGATCTAACGATGTTTTAAATGTGTTGAGATTCGAAACCATAGATTTCAACATTCATTGTTGAAATAGACGTTTTCGAGAAATAGAAGTAAATGGTGGACTATAACAATGTTGTTATAGTAAATGATTTTCGAAAGGAAATGTTTTTGTATAGTATTGGGATTTATATATCTATTTTAATTTCGAATCCCTATACTAGTGATTTTGGGTTGTCGTAACGATGTTTTACGCAACATTCGTTTTGGCCCAAATAAATATGTTTAAGAGAATGATTTCCTTAAAGAATGAAATATGTACTTAATCTCAATTTAAGTATATTGAATATTTTCCAAGAGTTGAAAATAAAAGATTTGTGAATTACTTATTAAATAAGTATGGAAATGTTTTCCAGTATAAAGTGAATATTTTGAGAATTTATCTTTTTGAAGATAAATTGAAAATGAATAATTGAAATCGTATATTCATAGATATTGTGAAATATAAATTCACTATGGAATTTATAAAAGAAAGTGGAATTGGTTTAAAAATAAATATTGATTTATTTTTGAAGTATGAAAATTATTTATCTTGTAAAGATACCTTTGGGAAATAAATAATTTGGAAAATTATTTGGAATCTGGTGATGTTGTGCATATCCATTGATAGTTCAATAACCGACTATCAATATTTACCTTTGAAAGGTATTTGTTGTGATTTGCTTGAATTTGAATGCTACACTTATTTTTAAATTATTGCGCTCGTTATTCGGATTACCCATTCTGAATAGTGATACGACGTAATGGATAGCATTGATGACCGGTGTTGAAGACCGGATATTTGTGAGGGCGATAGGATGACCTATCGATTGTCTCTGCACTGAGTTGCAACGGTATAGAGACTCCCTAAGTGATGGGAAATCCGATCAGGATTGTGGATATCCGGATTGCAAGGACTTCTTTGTAAGTGCCTTCGGTTCTGTTCGATCCCGGAACAGACTTGTATGGATTGTATGTCTGACGTTACAAATTGAGATATAAAGCCGATTTCATTCAAATATATTTCTGTTGGTGGCGGAGAATTTATTCTCTTAGCTTAACACCCTTCTCTGAGACGTACGAGCTCAGAGGTTATGTAGTTGAAGGTTATCAGCGATATATTCCCAATTTGGTAATGTGACATGCTGAGTGTTGCTGTGAAATGATCATTGTGTTGATTATTTGTGATAGGATCATTTATTTGATCGTCTATCCTAGTGATCATTTCTATGATCATTTGTTGACCCAAAGCATGGCTTTTGTATAAAGTATGTTTTTGTGGACGTGACTTCGTCGAGCCTCACACCTCGGGAATGGTCAAAACAGGAAAGATGCGGCAAGGTTATGAGGGGTAGCGCCCTTTAGGATATGTGCATTTCCTTCTGGAAAAGGGTGGTATCATGGTATGGAGCCCAGATACTTACTCATGTTGAAAACACTTTATGATTGTATGAATTGATTACGAGCGCTCGGTGAAAGGTCCCAAAGGACCGGGGGATGGCATATTCGGTCAGTTGTTACTCAGTTAGGGGTAACCCGGCCTTGGGTTGGTAGAGATCCGGTTTGGTTCTCGGGGATGTCCATCCAGAGGCATTCTCATGTGGCAATGGGAAGTTCCTTGGCCTGATCATTCGTTGGAAATCCAAAGAAACAATACGAGACTTGTACGGTTTTAGTTGTATAACCTGCTATGGAATGTGGCGGTAACCTGCTATTGAACATAGTTAGCTATAGTAGGCATAGCTCGAAATGTCTATGCTGGCTAAGATTTATATTCTACTTTCGAAATATTTTCCTACACTATGCACTAGTAATAATATCAAATGTTCTTTTAAATGCGTACCAAGCATCTTTGACTATCATAAGGAGAAATCTCCTCCGATTCTGCGTTTGCATTGTGTGTGTGTGCGGGAGGCCTTATGGTAGTCTCATTTTTTAAAAGCATTGCGAATTGACTTTAAAAATATTCCTCTATTTTGATTTTTAAAAATAAATAAACTGTTTTGAGTTCTCACACCAGTCACATGACTGACTCGGAGTTTATTGTTTTCCTTCCTAAACTCTGGGTGCCCACCAATTTCCACACGGGCAGTCGAGAGTTAAGGTTTATCAGGATATTCTGGATATTCTGGAGTTGCTGGAGGCAAGGTGGATGGCATGGCGTATTATTAGTATATAGTATTTCTTTTCCGCTGTTTGTTGTTGTACACTCTGATGATATGATGTAATGAAATGTATAAAAATGTAATAACTGATATAGTTCTTTGTTTAAAGATTATTCATTTATGTATTCTATATTGTTCCGCTGCGATTGTGAGATTCTGTTATTGTTCTGTTGTTTTCTATTCTGTTCTATTTTCTATTTTCTTTTCTCTCTATTTTCTATCTTCTTCCCTCTTCTTCTATGTCTTTCTCTTTTTCTTAAACATTGAGAATTCGTATTTCTGTTCATCTTGAATTAATCTACGGAGATTAGTGTATATTCAACGAGTACGGATTTGCGGGTCTTCACAAAATCAATCCAAAAGTCAAAGTATAATATCGAAGCGATGTGTCCGATCAAAGGTGCCACCTCATTAGCCCGTCAATCGCTCCTGTTTTAGCCACCTTATGCCAACTCACGGGAGTCAGGTCTACGTATTTTATTTTAGATCTTATTTCCAACCAATATTTATAAATTTCACAACCTAACAATTAATATATAACAACCAAATATATATCCTTTATAAAAAAATTATTTTATATATAGAAAATATAATAGGCACAATTATTTCATTCACCTATATTCAAAACAAATATTGTGTCGGTCTGTCCTATTAAGTGTTTAGAAATCCCTATTGACGTCATAGCGTCCTGTGCACCAACTAGAATTTATAAATACAAAGTGGAACAAATTAACACAATATTAAAACCTTTTTATAACACTAACAAGTACGCTCTCTCATATAGACACACACACACACACACACTCAGCGACTCATTATAGGATATTACTACCCTATTAATAAAGAGTCAGACCCCACAAAGCTAAGGTTTATCTCTAACCAAAGCTCTGATACCAGATGTAATGTCCCGCCTTTTTGAATACTTTAAATCGACGATAAACCACACACGTCAAACTTAAACCATACAGAAGGGCGGATTGTTATGGGGTAAATAAGAAAAAGCAGAAAAAGAAAAAGAACAAAACAGAATCTTGCAGTGGAACAATAAAATATAATAATCAAGTATACAGTTCATGAAGCTGTTTTACAAAAACATTTGATTATACTTATACAATACATATCAGAGTTACACATACTAGAGAATAATTAATAATAATGCAGCGGAGTACATGATGCGGTGAATAATAAAATAAATAATAGTAATATAATCTTCTTCTTCGTCCTCCAGAAATAAAGTCTTTGAAATCCTGAAATGCTCAGGCTGACCAGAGCGAATTAAAATGACAAAACACTTGAGTAAGAACAAAAAGATCTTATGTAAATTAAATCAACGGAATAAATATGAGTGGAATGGTGTCAGAGATTTTTACGGGATTTGACATCTCCTATCCAGTGTTTAACTTGAGTGCAGTAACTTAAGAGATGCTCGAGATTCACATCTCCTAAGGATCCATTAAATTATTTACTATGTAGTAATATTTCGCTATTATAATAATGTCTATAGTAAAGTAAACTTACTTTTAAATAGCGTAAGGCTTTACATTTTCCATCTTAACACGTAATAGTCCCAGTAGTCCATCCAATATCATGGTCCCTCCTGATCGGGAAGCCACCAGAGGATACCACACGGGCTACGGGAGAAAATCAAACTCGTACATGGCACGATAGGGTAGGTGACACGGCACAACTAGGCAATGCCATGGTAGATATACCAATTATGCTTCCGGGCCGGTGGTAACGCATAGCCACAGCTACCGCCCACCTCGAGCCACACCCCCAAATAAAAATCAAAAGTGGCCACCGAATCAATCCAAAAGTCAAAGTATAATATCGAAGCGATGTGTCCGATCAAAGGTGCTACCTTATTAGCCCTTTAACCACTCCTGTTTTACCCACCTTATTCCAACTCACGGGAGTCGGGTCTATGTATTTACCTCAAAGGAAACGCCGCCACGATCCTACTTCATTTTGAAATCTCCACCACGTATACAGTTGTTAAAGTGGTTTTCGGAGTTGGCAGAGAGTATGACAACTTTCGATCCCGGTCTCTTCAACAACCAAACGTTATTATAACACCGCGATCATTTCAAAATAATTATGCTTCAAAACCAAAATATACTATCCTTTTCAAGACCATATAAATAAAATATCATTTCCCTTTCAAAACACAAATAAATATGATATCAGTTTTATAAAACCCAAATCAATGTAATATCATTTTTATTTTGAATATATCCTTTCCAAAACCATAACACTTTCAAAATGTAATACATTGAAATTTATAACTTTGAAACATAACTTCCACCCCTTACATGGTTTAAATATTAAAATAGTTTATAAAATAAACTAGCTTCTTAAATTTCACAAATCAATTCCAAAAAAACCGAATTTCTAAATTTTAAATTGAACCAAATCCCCAAATCATACATTTCAATTCAATTCGGTTTTCAAACAGACCATTCCAAATTATATCGATTTCAAAACAGATTTGATCCACAAAATAAAGCATTTCAAATTCAATATATTTCAGAGCTTAAATATTCAATATTTCAAAACTAAATTTTATAATTCATATATATATTTACACCAAATTTACTTTACTATTATTTAGTTTTGAAATATTTGCTTAATAAATCTAATATCCTTTAAATAAACTTCAAATTTCAATGACTGAATATTCCTCAATTTATTTAGCCTTGATATATTCACTTAAATCACCTTAAACCCGAATTAAGTTAAAAAACCATATTCTTTTAAAATCTCAATTTCAATAAGTTCCAAATGGATTCTTATTAAATATAACTATTAATTAAATAAAATCTCAAATCAATTTCATAACTATCTTCTCCACCTTGATTTATAAAAATCAATATAAACTCTATATTAAAATATAATTTCAGTAAATACTTATCCATATTATATTTTAATACAATCAAACTTTATTATTAAACTTATTTTATACTTTAAACAATTTTATTCATAGCTTAAAACCAAGAATTTAACTATATATCAAATAACATTTATAAAATATCCAAATCTATATCTCATAAAATCACATATTTCTTTACAAAGCCATAAAAATCATTTCACGATATTTTTATGTATAGACCACAGTGCTTGTATATAATTTTCTACCCTATGGTCAAGTAATACGGATATTTGTCATTTCAATCCGTAATTTAAAATAAAAATACAGTTATATATCATTTCAAACCGCAATCCTGAATGAAATAAAAATGCATAACAACTTGCATTTTATAACAACGTAAAATACAACATCCATTCATCCAATATCAATCATCAACCATTTATCACAATCATCAACCAATTAAAACAATAACATCAATATATAACAGATAATAGACAACAGGTATTTACTGGCAGTTATATTCAATAATAAATTAAACAACTATTTAACTGGCCGTCTAAATGCAATAATAAATTAAATAATAATTTAATTCAAATAAATTCAATTTAACTGAGATAATGATTAAAAATATGCCAAATAGTCATAGATAAATTTCTAATCACACCAGAAATTAATTTAACACACATAAGAAATTTTAGAAGTTGTGAGTGGATTAAAACACTCGCCTTTTGAATTTAAATTGAGTTTAAATTGAATTTAAATCCAATTTAAACCTAAAATTTAAACCGTCTTCAAATTCGTCCATACTAGCGCCAAAATGTCCGAAATTCCAATACGAACCTAGTGGAGAAAACCGCTCGTGAAACGGACCTCGTATGTGGAAATTATTAAAGTTAGAACGATCGAAATCTAAATTAAAATAAATAAAAGAGAAACACACGTCACCTACATCCACAACAGCACACATGTCACTGCCTCTATTCGACTTTGCCCAGGCTCGTAACCACGTTCGCACGCAGCCAAATCAGGCCGTCATCACGCGATCGCTGCGCCGTCGAACCTGCCTGAGGCGCCACCTCCACCTACGTGCCTCCGTAAGACCGTCGTTTTCTCCCGAGCACCTCGTCGAAGATGAAATCGAATAGCCGCCACGAGCAACCCCATCCCTAATTGAATTATTGAGACTAATCTAGCTGTTGATTTGACGAGCGAACCTCTCCGATGAACTCCCCCATCGACTCTCCACACGACAGTACCCTCCAATCGTCGATCTATCGATGATTATCACGATGACATTGGAGGCTGAGACTAATCCATTGAATTCAAGATAAACGGTGCATCGAATTGGAAAATGAATTACAGATCTATGATGCGCTCGTCGAGAGCTTCGAATCCATATAAAATTTTCTATGGTTTGAGGAGATTGAAATATTGATTTGATTTTTGAATTGCAACTGGATTTGGAATTTTCTGCCATTGAGATGAGGAGGAATTTTATGCACAGACATATGACAATGCGGAACAATTAGGCTTTATAACAAGGTATTTATAGAAAGAGCTGAAATAGAAAGAATGGACCAGATAAATTGAACGATATATGGCCCGAAAAGCCCGATCCGACTCCAGAACGAAATTGGGTCAACCCATATATCAAAATAGATGTTTTAAAATATTTAAAACGCAATAGAACAGGTTTCAAGTCCAAATTCCATCACATGAAGAAGTTATGCTAAAACTAATATATTTCAAATTGATTTCAATTGATTTCAATTTCATCGATTTTAAGGCGTTTCGAGTCCGTACGATCAGATGACAAGTCTGATCGCCACGAAACTTGAAAATCCTATAATAATTCACCATTACGGATCCGATGAAACTGCTTTCGTCGAAATTCGAGTCATGGCCAAAATGGCTATTTTTACATTAATTAAATAAATTAATAATTAAATAATTTAATCACTTATTCAATTTCAAATCCAAAATTAACAAATCTTATCATTTTCGATTTCTTAAACAATTACAGAAATTTAAACAAATTTACATGTTAATTTAACGTTGATTCATTCTTCAATTTCAGCGTTAAGTTTCAATTTCATTATATTCAGAAATTCAATAATTTAAAATTCCAAAAATCCATTTATAATTTTTTAAACCTTGTTATTCAAGTCCTCTATTAAAATAAGAATATAATTAACATCGGTTTATATCCTAGTGCTTTAATATTTTCCAATTTCATCTTAATTCCCATTTACGTAATATTTATTAAATTCCATTTAATTTTAATTAATCCAATTTATTAAATTTAAATTAATAATCTTGATCCCTATTCTTTTTATTAAATCAACTATTATCTTATGGATAACCTTAACACTACTATATATCCAATTGCCCTAATGGTTCATAGTCATCGGCTAAATTCATATTAACTTAGTAAATAATTACGTTTAATTCATATTAACTTAGTAATAAATTACGTTTAATTCATATTAACCTAGTAAAAATTACGTTTAATTGCAATGGATTTAGATCTAATTCAATAGATTAAATAAATGGGTAAACAATTAATAATTGTCACCATTTTTCTAATTTAATCTCATTCATATTTTATTATCAAACAACAATTATTATAACTACTTTCTAACATTGATCCTATCGAATTACAATTTATTACATATTATCTTATCAATTAATATACTTTGAACTTATTTCCCAATTCATTAATTACAATCAATTATAACCTTACAATTGGTTTCAGTTAATTGGGATTGCACTAAATTAATTATTTATTCACTTGCATTAACATTATTACCTTTAATTGCAATTTGATTACCAATTTTATTTAACACACTAAATAAATAAATAACGTATATTAGTTGTCACCTATTTACATTTACTTACATTTACAAGTTTATTACTTACCATTAACTCTGTATTATTTCGTTAATCAATTCAACAAATTGTCCAAACAATATTATAATTACTTATAGGACATTGAACTTATTCAGTTACTATTTATTATTATTAATTCATTGATTAATTCACTATTTACCTTTGTTTTCTTATATTCAATTTTTAGCCTAGTATAACAATTTACATTACTTCAATGAATCGTAATTCCATTTCAATTGTTAATACTTAGCTTTAACTTCCATGGTTGCATTTCATTTTAGCATTTATTAAATTATAAAATTTTTGTTTCATCTTAAATTTACACTAAAACCTTAATAAACCAACTAATTTAAATCATCGAAAATCACTGGTCATTACAGATTTTTTCCATTCATAGATCCATTATCGTATCCCTGTTTATACATTAATATCAAGTTGAAGTTTTTCAATTATCTTAACAAGTTCAATAAAATGCCATTTTTCTGTTATACCATCTACTTTTATAAGTTCTAAAAATTGTTCTTCAATTTTAACTTGATTGGTGGAAGCATTAGCATATCTTAGAATTAATGTCATTTGTTCTTGATAATTTATGTCGAGAGTACATTCTAGTATAACAGAGAAAAATTTCGCGTCTTTGAATTTATTTTATAATTGCTTTTTTTGCTCTAAATGCTAATTGTATTAATTCATTTTTAATATTATGTCATAGATAATGGTTATAGATTTCACCGTTTTTATTCGACAAACAAGTTCTTGCGTAATTCGATCAAACTCAACTATCATTTGAATTGTACTTAGGAAGTTTCCATTATTATTTTCAAATAGTTTATCATTTGATTCACGGAAAGCGCCTGCTATGACTTTGAGCAAGATGCCTTTCCAATGCTCTTTTTCTTTGTTAATATGTTATTGAATTTTGTTATCAATTATTTTATTTTTTTATTAGTCTTGTTTCTAACTCAAACCAACGATTCATGTTTAAAATATATTCATTTAGTGTCTCTTGACTTTTTAATTTTGAACTAATATTTTACCGACAAATTTTATTCATATACTAATAAATGCTAAACGTACACCGAAAAATAAAATAAATTACTATACACCAAATATTACTTTACACACACCGTGTCTTTTACAAAATTATCCATATTTTCATCTTCTTTGTCTTCCCTCTTCCAAACTTAAAACTCATTTATGCAAAACTAGAAATGCCTTACATTAAATTATTTAAAATTTTAAAAATGAACTCTAATATTTTCACCAATATTGGAACTTCTCTTATTTTTTTTCAAAATTTTTAAATTACAACAAAATCTTTTTTAATTTTAGAAAAAATAAACATTATAGTAATTAGTTTCAGTGTTGTCAAATTGAAAATTTTGTTTTCACAATAAAATAGTTCATTAATTTTTTCATCAAAATATATAGTTTGGAGAAAATTTCATTGATTTTAAGTTTAATTTGATGGATTATATGAAAAGGTTTAAAACGTAATTAAGGAAAATAGGTATTTTTGTAATATATTTTGTAAAAAAATAACGGTGTAAGTTAAGTGACTTTTGGTGTATGAGCATAATTTGCCTATTATGCTAGTCATTGCTTCCTCCATTATTTAATTGAGTAGATTAGAATTTGAACTAAAAAGTTTACAACAAAAACCCACTGTTTTAGAATTTATTAACCATCTTCAATCAAATTTTCCCCATTTAGAAGGATTTGATTATAAAGTTTATGAGGGATACTCCTTTTAGTGTCTATTCTTCTAAATTTTCTGTAATTGGACCTTTCTTTACTAATAAATTTATTAATTTTTAATATGAATTTTTTTTCCACATTCCAGGATCATAAACATGATTAGCAAAATGAGATATTTGTTATAATATATGTAAATATAAATAGTGAATATGCTATATACTGTTTTATATTTTAGTCCCACGTCATGGGATTAGTTCTATCCCAACCTCCTAGGCCTTTATATAAAGGTGCTAATGTAATGAAAATTTATGATTAATCTCTGTCGTGAATAAAACATTTTCTTCCTCTTTCTTTAATGTCTTCCTATTCTATAACCCATTATCAACACGAAACTCTTATAAATCTTCTAAACAGTAAGCTATCTTTCTGATCTAATTGATCAAATCTTTCAGATCTCATTCTTTATAGTTTCTTTTCTTTTAGATCTCATTGTATCGTTGATCTAATTATTCAGATATGATTACATTTGTACATCTTATTTTTTGTCCATGTATTTCAGATCTTGTTTTGTTGTAGATGTTTTTTTTAATTCTAATTTTTCAGATCTCTTGTAGATTTTACTATTATGTTCATATGATATTTTTTTTAGATCTGTAGATTTTAATCATCAGATCTCTTATTTAATTGTCATTCATGTATATCCATTTTTTGTGATAATTTTAAATTTGATCTGAGACTAAAGTTGTTCCATAGACTAAAATGTAATTTCTAACCTTATTCTGTTAGTTTTCTTTTTAGATCTTTTCTATCATAGATTTAATTTTCTAGATTTCATTATATACATATGTATACATACATACATATATATATATATATATATATATATATTACCTCATAGATCTTGCTCTATTAATCTTATCATTTTAGATCTCATTTTATTGTAGATACTTTAGATTTCATTCCATTGTTTGGTAAAAGTAGGTTTTCATTTTGAAATTTTTTGTTGGGATTTCGATTTGAATGAGAACTGTAGAAATAATTTTACCACATGATTTATATTTCCAGAAGAAATATTTCACTGTTTCTTAGAGAAACAAATATAAGGATAATACGTATCTAGAAGATCTATTAAGACTATATAAAAGAATAAGAACCTTAAGTTCATATGTACAAAGGTGAAAGATTAAAGTTTTCATAAGTTGAAATAAAGCCATGAAAAAAAATAAGTGACCAATTCCAGAAGAAGATGTTGATATGTCCAGAAGACATAACATGTAAATAATATGTTGAAATAACATTACAAATGTGGTACATACTATTTCCTCGAAGAGAAATTGTATTATGACTCTCATGTTCGAATACAATTATGAAGAGTCCTATTGTTTCATTGTATTTATTTAATATTAGAGACATGAAGTTCTCAAATAAAAATTATGGATATAAGTTTGCATTCCTAAAAAAAGGGTTTATATATTAAAACTCAAATATGTAAATCAGAGATGTGAAGCTTTGAATTATTAGAAAAGCTAATACAGATTATGGTAAATTCCAGTTGCAATCAAACCTGATGTTTGGTAATAAAAATCAAGTTGTATTATTCAGGATCTAAAGTACTAAACAAAGACTTTATTTTAAAGTAAAATTGGAACCTGAAGTTCTAAAAATATTTACCAATGGTATTGACTACTAAACCAAATAAATGTATAGAAGTTTGTTCACTCCAGAAGTGGTGATAATAATAACAATTAAAATAAAATATTCAGAAGAGATTTGTTGATATATTTGGTGCTTTTACTAAACCAAATAAATATACAGAGATATATCTACTCTCCTCTCTCTTTCTTTTTGATAGAAAATAAGGTATTCTTATAGGAAGTTTATTTCCTATTTTTTTCGTTCTTCCATGCATCCAATCATGTCTTTTAAAAGGTTAAATATAATAGATCAAGTTTCTTTCCTTTGGTTCATCAAGTGAGTATTTTGGATTGTTCATAAAATGAATGTTAATATTTATACACACATCAATTATGTTATATTATATATAAAACTCATTCATCTTTCCTCTTTCAGCAAAGAGCTATTCCAATGTTTACTATTTTATATGCTTAATCTTTTACCTATTATTGTCATGTCACAAAAATATACTTATTGATGATATCAATAGCTGTAACTCATACAACATACCTTTTAGTTGCCAAGTCAAACTATTTTGTTTTTCATGATATTATTCATACATTATGTGATGTACAAATTTCCTCTCTCTGTTTAGCTTACAATATGTAAATAACATCATATATTAATTCATATATTAATTAGTAGCAATTAATAAATCATTAAATAAAATTAATTGATTAATGAGAATGGTCCAACAACGATGCGTATGAATACTTAATACATTTATTCTTCTTTTATATCTCTTATTGTTGACAAGGATCATAACGTATATACATGTTATATATTCATGTTTCTCACTATTGTAGTTTTTATGGATTAATAAATGGTATTTAATACTACATTTCATATTCTTAAATTTTCCAATGTTATGAAAGTAAACATAATCAAGTTAGCACAATCTTTGATTATAATTCATCCATTCTCCACCAATCAATCCATATAAAGGCCTTTCCATATTTTCAAGGATAGTTTCGCATTTTCAAGGAAAGTAATGAATGCAATTAATGAGATTGGTTATAGAGCTATCAAAATGATGTAAATAAGAAATTATAGTCGCTTTTATAGATTATATTTGGTTGTCTTTTACTATTTCGCATTAATGTTTTTATTCTTTCACTGTAACTACTATCAGATATGGTTTTTTATTTTATTAAATGCATTGATTATATACCCATGAACAATATTTTGATGCTTATGCATTTTTGTTTCCACTTATAGTTGGTAATATGATAAACACAACCAAGCTTGAATTTAAAGCTTTGGACTTATTAGAAGATAACTTTTTGTCATAGATATTGGATGTTGACATCCAATTACAATCTCGTTGCTTAGAAAATGCCATAAAAATGATAATCCAATAGGATAAAACAATGGCTCTTATATTTTTAAGGTGTCATATCCATGACAATCTTAAAACAAAACATTTAACTGAAAAAGATTATCTTTACCTATGGAACTCCCTGAAGGAGAGTTATGACCACCAAAATATGGTCACACTTCTAAACACTAGACACGAGTAGTTGAACTTGAAGTTTCAAGTCTTTAAATCTGTTAGGAAATACAATTCCTCTATATTTAGAATTACTTCTAAACTAAAATTCTGTGAAAGGATTGTCTAGTACTACTAAGCTGAAGTTAGATCATTTCTTCGAAGTTGATGATGGAAACCTCATTAATGATGAAAATCTAAGTGCAATAATAAATGATATGGTCGAATTGATCCATAATAGCAGCCTAAAGTCTGCTACGTGGATTTTATTTTATTTCACTTCAATAAATCAGTTGGAAGTTGGTGCTTGTATGTTTTTCCTTTCATAACTAATTGAAATAATGTATCGATAATGTTGGCTTTAATCGGTAGTCTATTTTAAATTTTTGGAAAGTACTAGAAGTTATTTATGCTTATAAATTTAGTAGTTGACTAACTATATTGTCTTTAGTTCTTAAGATATGGACTATCAATATTTGAGTGATAATATATGCCTACTAGACCGTGCAACTACTCATAATATTTTGAAAAACCATAAGTTTTTTCTTCGAACTATCAGAAAATATTTGTCTAAAAATTTCAACCATAGCAAATTTGCTAATATAATTAAAGGGTCTGAAGAGCCCATATAGTATTACCAAATGGTACATATATGTTGATTCAAATACATTATGCTCAAGCAAATTTAAAAGAAATTTGTTGAGTTTTGAGGATACATTAATGAATGGCTACCATATTGGAACTATAATGAAAAAGCCAAAGAATATCGTTGCGTTATTTCTAAAATTGAAAGCTAGAAGCTTATTTCAGAAAAATTGGTGCAATTTCAACTGCATTATAGTTCACGAAATTTGGTATAATTGAATCCCATATTTAAACTTGAGCCAGAAGCTCACAAATGTCACTTGAACGCATCTTATCAATTGATAAATGAATTATCCTCCTATCATTTATATGTACGGTGTATTTGCTAGTAGGAATACGACAATGGATCAAAATGAGAATCCAAAGATGATTATTATTCAATGTGACAATGTTTATCAACATTGAGGGGGAGGATAAAGCGATACAAGTTCATTTTGATCATCATTGTCAAATATTTGCTAACATGTATAATGATGCAAAATATTAAGTAAACTAAATAAAGACTAATAATATCCCTAGTTGACTTTCTCCAATATAGATTTGAATCCCTGAAGGATTAAAATCCATAAACCACGTCTGAAATATGGTACAAAAGTCAGTTTGAAATACTTTTGGAGTAAGTAATAAAGATGCCAAATAAAAGAGATGAGTGTTCTTGAAGAAACACTTAGGGGTGCTCTTGAAGAGACTAATGACATGATTTTCAAATTACCCTAGAAGTGGTTTAGGTACCTAAAACATGATAATTAAAGAGATATCAATAAATCATGTCTAGAACTAACAAGAAATAATCATTGATGATAAAAAAGCGCTTATGTTTATACATAGATTAAGGATCTTGAATTAAGGGAAACATGACTGGCCATCATGAATCCCTTACCAATAGAGAAATATGGACATATAATCCGCAAAGTAACGAAAGTACTTGAAATGCTTAATATACCCTGAAGGTATAAGTATGGTTTAAATCGTATTAAATGATGAAAGAATACAAATTCCTGAAGAATATAAATAACTTTTGTGGTTATAAAGAATGCAAAGAACAAGAAGCGTAGATTACAACCTACTTTTGATTATTGTTGTAATGAAAATCTTGATATAATTCATGATGAGTAGATTACTTCCTATTTTTAAGTATCGTTGTAATGGAACCTTTAATATACATTGAAATGTTAGTTGCGATATGCAAAAATTATTCCTGAAGAATATAAATAACATTGATGATTATAAAGAATGCAAAGAACATGGAATGTAGACTACAACCTTCTTCTTAGTATTGTTGTAATGAAAATCTTGATGCACTTTAAGATGAGTAGATTACTTCCCGCTTTTAAGTATTGTTGTAATAGAACTTTTAATATTCATCAAAGATGTAGTTGCAATATGCAAAACTGCTTTGAAGCATAAAAATGAAAACACATTATGTTTTTTTCATAAAGGTAGCAAACAAAATACATAAAATGCAAATCATATTTGGATTGGAAATTTTGATTGTATCGAAGGAAACTATCAATAAATTGTATTACTAATGAGATACATATTTATGGATCCATAAGTATCTATAACCAATTTAAGTTATCGAAAGATGAATACGAATTCAAAGGAAAACTTAAATCAGGGGGAGCATCTATTAGTATTTTATAATGCACTCTTTTTCCTTAACTAAGATTTTTCTGACTGGGTTTTTATTGGTAAGGTTGTAATGAGGCATTATCTTGATCCAGAAGTAACAACACCCCAAACATTTGAAAATAAGTTACGATGTACTCTTTTTCCTTATTTAAGATTTTTCCCACTGAGTTTTTCTTACTAAGGTTTTAACGATACATTATCTTGATCTAGAAGAACCAAACGTCTTTTCAAGAAATAACATCTCAAATGTGTTATTTAAGTTAAATTTTATTTTTATCCTTGAATAAGGTTTTTCCCATGGGATTTCCTTTGTAAGGTTCTTTAATGAAGTATTATATTGATCCAGAAGTATCAAACTCTATTTGGTTCTGTAAATTATTGAAATATGTCATACTATATTGTACTCTTATTCCTTCAATAAAATTTTTCCAATAAGGATTTTCATAGTAAGGTTTAATGAGGCATTACTTTGATCCAGAAGTATCAAACTTCATTTGAAGAAATGAGAAAATAAGATATGTCATTGTACTTTTTTTCCCATAGGGGTTTTCTTAGTAAGGGTTTAATGAGACATTATTTTGATCCCTAAGTATCAAACTCTTAGAACGAATATCATTTTTAATATGATATCTATGATTTCACAAGTTGCACTCTTTTCCTCTTTTATGGTTTTTCCCAATGGGTTTTCCTTATAAAGGTTTTTAATGAGGCAACAGACAATATCTAGATCGACTGAACAAATAAATGCAAGCATGATAACAATAAGGGAGAGCAATCATCATATACATTACAAAAGGGACAACTTCAAGTTATCAGAGGATTCAAGATTTTGAAGATGCATATTCAAGGGGGAGTGTTATAATATATGTAAATATAAATAGTGAATATGCTATATACTGTTCTGTATTTTAGTCCCACATCGTGGGATTAGTTCTATCCTAAGCACCTAGTCCATTATATAAAGGTGCTAATGTAATGAAAATGTATGATTAATCTATGTAGTGAATAAAATATTTTCTTCCTCTTTCTTTAATGTCTTCTTATTTATAACAATATTTTAACAAAATTTTCATTGCTTAAGATCCTAGTAGTTAATTAATTCATTGAAATATCATTATGCTCGCTTATTCTATGCTCATCTAAAATATCATTGCTTTTAAAATTATCATCAGCATGATTGGTAGCACAATTTTGATTATTGATTCACATTTTAATCTAACGGATTATCTACTTCAATCATGCCTTCGATTGGTTCATGTGAAAAATTACTCGAAGTTATTTGTTCACTATCATCAGTTTTTGTGAAGTATTTATTAATACCTCCTCTTTGGGAAGCAATTAAATTTTCTATTCTCATTTACCCTTTATATTTCTCATATCCCCGAATATATTTCTTGTTGACATTGTTGTTTGTTAAAATAGAAATTGAATTATACCTTGATTCAGCAAAATGTTAACAAAAAGCTAAAATCAATAGTCAATGGATAATTATCAAGAAAGATTATGACAATGTTAGTAATGAGGGTACTGGTAAACTAGTAATATAAAATAGAAGTATATGACAAAGAGTTTAACATATTTGGAATAACTAATTTTTATTTCCTATTGCCTTTTTATTCTCATAAAAAATATTGCTCCAAATAGTACATATGTATAATACACCAGTTTATTCTCATTTATTGCATTTCATTAGGATAACCAACTTAGAAGCTTGGATTAAAACTGGTATTTAAATTACAGTTGCAGAGATTAGGAGAATGAAACATCTAATTCGTGAAACCTACAATATAAACATTCTCATTTATTCACATTTATTTCATTCTAAGAGAATATTTAAATTCAAACATCTAATTTGATTAATTTTATCACTTATCTTAATTAATTAACTACTTAATTAATTATGTAAATATTGATTAATTATATTAATTAATAAATCTTTAATTACTTCATTAAGAAATTATTAATCAATTAAATTAATTAATAATCCTTAATTAATTGCTTTAATAATTAATTAAATTTTTAATTAATTACACTTAGTAATTAATCACATTCATTAATTAATTAATCACATTAATTAATTAACTAAATTAGCTAAGTAATTAACCCTTAATTACTTACATAAGTAATTATCTTCTAATTACTTCCATTAGATGATTTCTCTCTTAATTAATTACCTTAACAAGTAATTAATCCCATCATTAAATAATCCTTAATTCTTTAATTAATTAATCACTCTTTAATTAATTAACTTCAAATCAATTATATTAATTAATCCTTAAATTAGTAACATCAAGTGATTAACCCTTAATCACTTCCATTTAATTACTTCCATAAGTAATTTTCCACTAATTACTTTCATAAGCAATTACTTCCATAAGTAATTTCCTTTTCTTAATTACATTCAGTAATTATCCTCCATTAAATAATTACACTTAATTAATTCATAATTAAGTGATTATTTAAAATTACAAACAATTAACTAATCATTTAAAAATTAATTAAATAATTAGTTAACTTTTATATTTAAGAATCCTTAATTAATTAAGAAAATCATTTATCATAATTAAACTTTTACTTATTAACAAATCATATTAATTAATTATTCTTAAGTTCAAAACATTAATAAATTAACCTTATTTATCCTCATAAATTAATTATTTGAATTAATTAAATTTTATTAACTTAAAAAAACTATTTTATGGGTTATCAATAACCTTATTGAAAATAAACATTTAGAAATCAATTTGAAATTTAAAATAATTTAATCATCAAATTTAAGCTTATTCATTTTCAATATAATTTGAAAACTTAGTTTTTAAAACATTGCTTCAAAATTTACTTAAAAACTTTGATATAATATTTTAAATTGAAACACTCCTTTTTAAATTAAAATCCAAAATTTAATTAAGATAATTACTTTCAAAAGCAATTATATTAACATTTTAAATTTGAAAATATATTCAATTAACACCTTTTGCTAGTTTGATTAATATTTACTTCAAAGAACAAGTTTTAACTTTGAAAATTTATTTCCTGCTGTAAAAAACTAAGCATTGATTACCATAAGAAAATCGTCTTGGGTCAGACCCGAGTCGACCACTATAAAGACACGAGCAAGCCTCGTGACACACAACAAACCCAACTGCTTCGAGGCAAACAACATGAAAACACGAGAAACACTCCGAGTCACCCTCCATCTTCCCCAAACCCACCATTTCCAGTCCACAATGTACATGCGTGCACATGCGCGACCTAACCACCCTCCTCCGACCAACTTTCTGGACGGCGACCGACAACACACGACCACGACAACCATTCCCTCAACCCAGAATCAAGAATCCAACAACGAATCAACATTCGACCCTTTCCTCGAAAATCTGAAGCAACTCGACCAAAAAAAACCCATCGCCTCTGATAAACTCGCCATCGGAAACTCCAGAGCACCGCCGTATCACCACGCCTCCATCCCCCTTCTCGCGAACAACTTCGGTCACGTAACGACGACGAGAAACCCACTGGAACGATAACTTCCACAACAAGACACCAAACCCTACTACGATCAATTCAGATCAAATCGGCCATAGAAAAAATTCATGAGTATTTTTTCCTTCATCCACGTTACAAAAGGAAGCTTCGACTAAGAATTCAACTCAAATTATCGAGTAGATCGTCGACAATTCATCAAATTGCCGAAACCGTTCAACTCAAAATTCCCAATTGAATATCCACTTAAAAATTTTGAAATGCATTTTAAAAATCATAATTTTTAACTACTAATCCATCTATATAATCCAATGCAGGTATTAAAGATGTTGATTTTTGACATGAATCAATATTTCACTATATTTTCCATTTTAAAATTATTTGTAAATTAAAAATTCCAGAAACTATTTTTAAAATTACCATCATACATTAATTCACAAATTTCATTCGAATACTAAGATCTAATATAGTTTAGATTGGAAGGAATTTTCCTTAAGAAAAATAACTTCTGTAAATAAACAGAGATGAAATTTACAGAGATGAATTTTACAGACACATATGTTATCAAACATTTCATACCTTCCATATGCATACATAACAATATTCATGTAAACATACAATTCATCACATGCATCATCATTCAACCACAGATTTATTAAAACTGTTTTTAAAAATAATTTACTCACCATTAATTTGCAGAGAACAAAGCATGTTTTCCAGGCCTGAATTTTTTTCTGGAAAATGCGTTTGATTGCTTTGCTGATGAAAACCTTTGAATGCTCAAAAATCTTTGATTTAAGTGTAGAAAGTGATCTTGATCTTCCATTTGAGTTGCAGGTTGAAGTTGTAGTTTTTAATTTTAGTTGTTAAGAAAAAGAAGACAATGTTTTGATAAAGAAAAGAATTTGAACTTGAGGAAGAATGAAACAGGCTTTCTCTAAACATACATTCATTTACAAACTTTAAATTCTAAAAAATGATGATGCCACTTGTTGATTTATTTAGACAAATACCCATGCAAATTCATTTAGCTTACAAGTGTTAAAATCCTTGCATAATTGTGTTTAAAACCTTATTATAAAAATAATTATATTTTATATTTATGTTATATGGACATTTGTATTTATATTCACTTATGCTTACAAACCATTTAAATTAAAGAGGTATTAAAAAGAAGGCTTTAATTCAAAACTATATATACATATTTAACCATTTTAATCTAAGTACCTTAAAGAAAACAAAATAAAACTTTTTTTAAATCTTATTTAAACTATCATATTTAAAAATAAATAATTAACTTATACTTTGAAAATAATTGAATTAATCTTAAATTAACTTTTGAAAAATGTTGAATTTAAAACAAAGCTTCAAATCACAATATATTCATACATGTATTATCAATAGATTATATTAAATTTCAAAACAACTCTAAATTATAACATATACATACATATATATTAAAATTTGAAAAATCCAGTCTTTTATTTTGAAGAAAAGATTTTCTATTCACAATATATATATACCAAATATATACATTATAAATAGAATGTAATTTTATTAGTTTTGAAAAATAATCCTTATCAATTTTAAATTGTTAGAAACATATTAATCAATATTGTCAGATTAAATATTTATTAACCTTTAAAAGATTAAATTAACCAAATTAAATTAAAATTATAAAGGAAAATTATCAAATCAATTTAATTATTAATACAGATTATTAAATTGATATTGCCTAAAATTCCAGGTCGTCGCATTCCTCCTCCCTTAAAAGAATTTCATCCCCGAAATTTAAAAGCAAAGATAATTTAATAACCCAGCAAAGATTTTAATTTTAAACAGCAAAGCATTCCAATCAACCAGTTACTAACAACCAAAGCAACAAATCAAGCAAACAAACCTAACCAATTATCCTGACACAAATTAAGATAGATCTTCATAACACTATCTAGAGTTTTCCAAGTATAAATAACTGGGAGACTCGCTCTACAGAAGCTCAGCAAACTACACCACTATAATCTCAAGCTCCTCTCATTTCTAGATCCTCCAATTTGAACAGAACATCAGACTATACTCAAGTCTAGCTCAACTTCCAAATCCAACTGAACTGCCGATTCTACAACTAATGATGAATCATACACGTATTCCCTTAGAGATACGTGAAATACAATGAATCCCAGCTATTCAAACTGGCAATTCAATCTTATAGACAAAAGAACTTATCCTATCAAAAACAATGATCAGAAATTCCCAAATACCTCAGAACTAGCCATCCAATCTTACCCAATTACTGCTCTCTTAACAAGAGAAATCTTAATCAACAATGAAGTCTCCAACTTCAAATTTCAAACTCCTTATCTCATATCTGCATAACTTAATAGACAATCCTAGGCTGCCCATCTTCTTGATCAGCTCAACCTATGCTGATGCTTCCAGAAACAACTAGACTAAAACCAACCAGTTTTTGGATCCTATCCAACAGAAAGGTCTTCCAAGATCCGTCGAAATCCAGAACACAAGCTCTACTTCCCAAGAAATAGTAAACTGAACTTGCTTCCTTCCTCGTACAGCTGCTACCTTGCTTCCACTACATAACTCTGATCCTGAAATAGATGAGAGTACTTTTGATGAACACGAGTACAAACTTATCCAATATATCCGAGAAACTTTGTTCATCAAATTCATAAAATCTTAGTGACCCATCTGACTCGGTCACACAACCTTATAGCAGAATCCAATTCAAAAACTAGATCTGACTAATCCAAATTCCAAAAATTTCTGAGCTGTTACACTAACTCTTCCTTCTCCAAGAACCATCCTACTACCAGGCTAACCACCAGTATCGCTTCTGGAACCAATCAATATGGAACTCAACTCCAGATGAAGACAAACTTCTGATTACATCAGTAGCTCCTACTTCCATATGAGAACCCTCAGTCTCTAATAAAAGATTACCCAAGATAAATTCCCAAATTAATCGCAAGTCACTTTTTGCGATCTGGCCTAGTTCGGATTTCAAAGAAACAATCCTCTCTTTACCAATTAGAACAGCCTTAAGCTTTTCCAAACAAGGTTGACCCTTTAAGAAAACATTCACCATCTGCTCGGTCTTCTGAAAGAAGAACCACTAAGATTCCTGAACCGTCGGAGAAATGTCACACACTGTTGCTTCCAAACTCAACCTTGATGATACTGCAAAGCCAAAAGATCTTCTTGTCAGCACATCGAATACTTCGAGCTGCACTGCTTCCACAGCTAACCAAAGGCTTCTAATCCCAAGGCTCCTCGAACCCCAAAACCATCAACAAACCACCCAAAAGACCTTCGAGATGGTAGACATCCTCTCAAGAAATTCGGGTCCCAAACCAAGCATCAACATCTCGCTCTCCTTAAGGGATGACAATCAGACCATGCCGAAGCGAAGCAACTTATAGACCTTGGTCTCATATTTCAAAACAGCCAACATCTTTGCTAGAGATCCAGATAACTTCTACACAGACTTTCCTGCGGTAGGTAAAGACTGCTCCTCAACTACTTCTAAAACTGCTTCAAGAGAAAACGTCTTCGGAAATACACATGGGTACTGCATCTCACCACGCAGCTACCAAGATACCATCACTTGCTTCTGCACTTCCGACAGATCCAAACTTTATAAAATCCGCTCACCCGAGCGCAATCCAAACTTACACTTTAAAGATGAACTCCGAATCTTTAAAAGATTTCCTTCGGTGATCAGAGAAATCCTTACTCCAAACTGCAAATCTTACTCGAGACGGTATTAGGTCTACAGTCTCGACAAATATACTTCCAACCTCAAACATATGGTCCTCTTCCATTAGTGGTAGTCGTGTTACACACACACCACTTGCTCCATCTACCTCTAAAACTTATATTGGAAAACCCAAACAGGTAACCCAACAAATCAGGTAGATATATAAATATATAGTTATATATAAAAAATACAAGTACACTCTCTCAAGAAAGACACCACTCCAGAGCCTAGGTATTCGCTCAACCTAATGCTCTAATACCAGCTGTCACAACCCGTCTTTCTATCACCAAAAAAAGCATCATGATCTAAGAAAGAAAGGGATAGAAGAAGAAAAGATAGGAAAGAAGAAACTCAACAACATCAGATACTCACAGCGGAACGAATGAAATATAATATATCACATAAAATATTATATAGTATCATATTACATCAGAGTACACAACTTATACATTCATATTAGTCATTTATAAACATCTGTCTAACTATACAACTCGAGATATCACAAGATACAGACACAACGTAAACACAACGGAACCATAATATATCTACACGCTGAAGCCTCCTGCTCCAAATCTCCTCCATATTTCGTCAAGCTAAACTGAATCCCTCGACTACTCATATATAATATGAGTACCCAAGAGTTTAATAAAATAGAAAATAAACACTCAGGTTAGACAGGGGTCTGGTGTGAGTAAACAGGTTAAAATTGCTTAACTTTAGAAAATCCTTAGAAAAGAAAAGGTATCACGTAAGACTTCCCACACATAAACATGGAAAAAAATTTACCTTACGCCAACCAAAACATTTGATAGGAAATCCAGTGATATTATAATAGTATCTAGGGTTTTCATGCAAATAAGAAATAGCTGAAATTGTTACATTATTAAATTCCAGCTACTAGCCACAAAAGTGGGTAATACAATCAAAACCGTAGGGCTCATAGGAAGAATGAGTTTCCATCAATGGCAGAGCTACTGGGGTACCGCCCGTCAAAGTATGTGGCCTAGATCACCGTACCGAGGATCACGCCCAATCCCCTGCAACACAAAGGCGAGACAATCCCTTACTGGACAGTCCCGAGCAAGATCACCTCGTGATTGGCGCGACCAACCACCCACTAAGCCGAAATAAAAAGGGACATCTAGACAGGGATGACCTCACCTTGAAATGGGTGCTACCCACCTAGCCTTGCTGCACCTCCCATGTTTTAGCCATTCCCGGTTGATGAGGCTTGAGGCTACGATTACCTTTATAGAACATATCTATCGTAGAATGCTCATTGTCCACCTAACGATGTTCTGAAAGCATTCAATCCATACAAGTTCGTTCCGGGTTCGAACGAAACCGAAGGCACTATCTCGTTGCACTCATTTTGGAATCACCCTCAGAGTCAACGACCATAGCCCTTGCACTCTCAATCACCATTTCGAACCTGAAAGTTCTATCTCCGTCAAACTCATCACGGAATCACCCTCATAGTTATACCGACGAATAGTTCTTACACTTCGAGTCTTCACTAAGCTCCACTTCGATTCACGACCTAACGTTTAATTTTGGATCGATGTGGTTTTCGGATATCCAAATATGGAAACCCGATCCCGGTGTCACCGAATCCAAACGACATTTTAATGTCCAAGTTGTTTAAGGGTTTAAACATTTAACTTATATTCAAGATAATATAACAGATAGATAAATCACATTATCACAATAGATAATTCATATCAACCAATTATCTCACAAAGCAGCATATCACATATCAGAGATATCACACCCAAATCATCCAACATCACTCATCCAATATCAATCATCCAATATTAATCAATCATCCAATATTAATCAATCATCCAAAAGCAGAATTGATTAACTCTTAATCAATTTAATTAACCTTTAATTAAATTAATTACTATCCTTTAATCACATGGATTATCTTAATCCTTCTTTGTTAATTTATTCCAAATAAGTAAATTAGCCATCCCTTAATGAGCTTTCTTAATCAATCTCCCTTGATTAATTATCCTTTAATTACATTCAAGTAATTATCCTTTAATTAATTACACAAATTAATTATCTTTACCCATATACAGTAATTAACATTTAATTACTATCATTAATTACAATAATTAATAATCCTTCATTTGCTTCCATTAATTAATCAACTATAATTATTTGCATTAATCCTCAATTAATTACAATTAACTAATCATACTCTAATTAATCACTTTTAATTAATTCATTAATTATGTTAACTATTGAGCCTTATTAATTAATAATCCCTTTAATTAATAAATTTATAGATAACCATCTCATTAATTAGTCTTAATCGATCATAAACAGTAATTAACAAACTTGTAATTACTTATCTTAATTAATTAACTACTTAATTAATTATGTAAATCTTGATTAATTATATTAATTGATAAATCTTTAATTACTTCATTGAGAAATTATTAATCAATTAAATTAATTAATAATCCTTAATTAATTTCTTTAATAATTAATTACATTTTTAATTAATTACACTTAGTAATTTATCTTAAATTAATCACATTCATTAATTAATTAATCACATTAATTAATTAACTAAATTAGCTAAGTAATTAACCCTTAATTACTCACATAAGTAATTATCTTCTAATTACTTCCATTAGATGATTTCTCTCTTAATTAATTACCTTAACAAGTAAATAATCCTATCACTAAATAATCCTTAATTCTTTAATTAATTAATCACTCTTTAATTAATTAACTTCAAATCAATTATATTAATTAATCCTTAAATTAATAACATCAAGTGATTAACCCTTAATCACTTCCATTTAATTACTTTCGTATGCAATTTTCTACTAATTACTTTCATAAGAAATTACTTCCATAAGTAATTTCCTTTTCTTAATTACCTTCTGTAATTATCCTCCATTAAATAATTACACTTAATTAATTCAAATTTAGTGATTATTTAAAATTACAAACAATTAACTAACCATTTAAAATTAATTAAATAATTAGTTAACTTCTTATATTTAAGAATCCTTAATTAATTAAGAAAATCATTTATCTTAATTAAACTTTTACTTATTAACAAATCATATTAATTAAGTATTCTTAAGTTCAAAACATTAGTAAATTAACCTTATTTGTCCACATAAATTAATTATTTGAATTAATCAAATCTTATTAACTTAAAAACAAACTATTTTATGGGTTAACAATAACCTTGCTGAAAATAAACATTTAGAAATCAATTTGAAATTTAAAATAATTTAATCATCAAATTTAAACTTATTCATTTTCAATATAATTTGAAAATTTGGTTTTTAAAACATTACTTTAAAATTTACTTGAAAACTTTGATTTAACATTTTAAATTGAAACACTCTTTTTTAAATTAAAATCCAAAATTTAATTAAGATAATTACTTTCAAAAGCAATTATCTTAACATTTTAAATTTGAAAATATATTCAATTAACACCTTTTGATAGTTTGATTAATATTTATTTCAAAGAACAAGTTTTAACTTTGAAAATTTATTTCTTGCTGTAAAAAACTAAACTTTGATTACCATAAGAAAATCGTCTCGGGTCAGACCCGAGTCGACCACTATAAAGACACGAGCAAGCCTCGTGACACACACCAAACCCAACTGCTTCAAGACCAACACCATGAAAACGTGAGAAACACTCCGACTCACCCTCCATCTTCCCCAAACCCACCATTTTCCAGTGCACAATGTACACGCGTGCACATGCGCGACCTAACCACCCTCCACGACAACCATTCCCTCAACCCAGAATCAAGAATCCAACAACGAATCAACATTCAACCCTCTGCTCGAAAATCTGAAGCAACTCGACCACAAAAAAACCCATCGCCTCTGATGAACTCGCCACCGGAAACTCCAGGACCTCCTCCAGAGCACCACTTTATCACCATGCCTCCATCCCCCATCTCGCGAACAACTCCGGTCACGTAACGACGACGAGAAACCCACTGGAACGACGACTTCAACAACAAGACACCAAACCCTACTACGATCACTTCAGATCAAATCGGCCATAGGAAAAATTCACGAGTATTTTTCCCTTCATCCACGTTACAAAAGCAAGCTTTGACCAAGAATTCAACCTAAATTATCGAGTAGATCGTCGGCAATTCATCAAATTGCCGAAACCCTTCAACTCAAAATTCCCAATTGAATATCAACTTAAAATTTTTGAAATGCATGTTAAAAATCATAATTTTTAACTACTAATCCATCTATACAATCCAAAGCAGGTATTAAAGATGTTGATTATTGACATGAATCAATATTTCACTGTATTTTCCATTTTAAAAATTATTTCTAAATTAAAATCCCAGAAACTATTTTTAAAATTACCATCATACATTAATTCACAACTTTCATTCGAATACTAAGATCTAATATAGTTTAGATTGGAAGATTTTTGAATTTTCCTTAAGAAAAATAACTTCTGTAAATAAACAGAGATGAAATTTACAGAGATGAATTTTATAGACATATATATTATCAGACATTTCATACCTTCCATATGCATACATAACAATATTCACGTAAACATACAATTCATCACATGCATCATCATTTAACCACAGATTTATTAAAACTGTTTTTAAAAATAATTTACTCACCATTAATTTGCAGAGAACAAAGCATGTTTTCTAGGCCTGAAATTTTTGTTTCGAAAATGCCTTTGATTGCTTTGCTGATGTAAACCTTTGCATGCTCAAAAATATTTGATTTAAGTGTAGAAACTGATCTTGATCTTCCATTTGAGTTGCAGGTTGAAGTTGTAGTTTTTAATTTCAGATTTTTGTTAAGAAAAAGAAGACAATGTTTTGAGAAAGAAAAGAATTTGAACTGAGGAAGAATGAAAACAGGCTTTCTCTAAACATACATTCATTTATGAACTTTAAATTCTAAAAAATGATGTTGCCACTTGTTGATTTATTTAGACAAATGCCCATGCAAATTCAATTAGCTACAAGTGTTAAAATCCATGCATAATTGTGTTTAAAATCTTATTATAAAAATAATTATATTTTATATTTATGTAATATGGACATTTGTATTTATATTCACTTATGTTTACAAACCCTTTAAATTGAAGAGGTATAAAAAGAAGGCTTTAATTCAAAACTATATATACATATTTAACCATTTTAATCTAAGTACCTTAAAGAAAATAAAATAAATTTGTTTAAATCTTATTTAAACTATCATATTTAAAAATAAATAATTAACTTATACTTTGAAAATAATTGAATTAATCTTAAATTAACTTTTGAAAATGTTGAATTTAAAACAAAGCTTCAAATCACAATACATTCACACATGTATTATCAATAGATTATATTAAATTTCAAAACAACTCCAAATTATAACATATACATACATATATATTACAATTTGAAAACTCCAATCTTTTATTTTGAAGAAAACATTTTCTATTCACAATATATATACACCAAATATATAAATTACAAATAGAATGTAATTTTATTAGTTTTGAAAAATAATCCTTATCAATTTTAAATCGTTAGAAACATATTAATCAATATTGTCAGATTAAATATTTAGTAACCTTTAAAAGATTAAATTTACCAAATTAATTTAAAATTATAAAGGAAAATTATCAAATCAATTTAATTATTAATACAGATAATTAAATTGATATTGCCTAAAATTCCGAGTCGTCACACTCTTTAATCTAAATATATCACTTTGACACTTTCAATGCATTTGTACCAAGCTTTGATGCTTAGTATATTTTCACCCATCAATCAATAATAACAATAGAGCAATGATTCTACTATCTTAACGTCATCTCCTAACCCATGTTTCTGTAGTAAATACATATGCATGAATGACTACAGAACACGATTATCCAATTTGATATAATCTAATCCTATAGTCTGTTGGATAACCTTATTTCAATTGTTAAATTCTATATGAATCAAGTCTAATTTTTATCATATACATCATAACGTGTTGTTTGTAGGTCATCGAGGATAGAAATAATTAATTTGAGGTTTTATGTTATCTACATTTAAGTTCATGATGGGGAATGATATTGTATATATTTTAAATTATTATCTAGACTCATATAACCATTTAATGTCTATTATGCACTTGGTTTTTGACAGCTATTTAAGATGAACACTCAATCTATTGTGCTTAATTTAAATGTGAAACCATATCATTTTCCATCGAAGTATATTCCTAATTTAAAATTTCTAGATTGCATTTGTTCTCTTATGTCTAAATGTACAAAAGCAATATATTTAATTTACATAAAGATTTATGCCAATGTGTTTTATGTAATGGATGAGGTAAAATATATGTCCAAGTGCATGAGAATATATAGTAGTCATACAGAAGTATATTTTCCCTCGATTGTATTCTTTGAAAAACATGCTAGGGTTAAATTGGCATATTTGCATGTTTTAAACCTCCTATTATTTTTATTATTTATTCCAGAATCCTTTTGATATGCAGCATATGTTCCATTTGTATTAGTTGTAAATGAGGTGCGATTATAAGAATTATGAGGAAAAATTCAAGGAATGCAACTTGAGGGCAAGGAATTCATTTTGAGGAGTGTTTTGAAGAGTCACCAAGATGGATGAGAAGAGAAGAAAGGTTTTGATTTCATAAAGAGATGAGTGATGTTTTATGATTTTTTTTTATACGTGGTAATGGGAAGAGAAGCCCAGAGACATCATGGCCACGATTATTATGTACATTTGTTTAAAGTAAAGAATGGTAAATCGAACATGTATTCTTATTAATGCATGCTATTAGAATATGACTATGCTAAATGCAGCTTGAATTGACATGCAAGTTTGACTTTTAAAGTTAGTGATATTGATTTTTAATGGGTAAAACATAGATTGAAGTCAATAGAACTATTGAAATATATTTGTAGTTCGATGTGCTATTTGTTAAGGGTGCAGAATTTTAGATCCATTATTTTTCATATAATATTTTCTTTTGCAATGGATTTTACTGTTATCTTTTGGTAAGTGATAACATCATGCTAACATTAACGTATTAGTTAATTAATGAATGTGATGTAGTGATAAAAAAATTTCTTTTAACCAAGATTAATGAAGGTGGATGCCATATTTTTTTTTTATTATGTACCAACTACATCACCGTAGTTCATATATAAAAGCTTATCAAGGGAACTTTAAGGGTAATTCTAAATGCATATTATTCAAAATGTATTTTATTGACATGACCATCTTAGGTATATGAATAACGAACATCCACAAAGTATAAAGTAATATTTTAGTAACATATAAATTGGAAATTTTGTGCCCTAACGTAATTTGCAAAGTTGTCTTAATATGTTCGGCTTTTCAATTAGATGTTGAAACTACTTCGGTTATGTTGTTTATATAATTAGATAGTAAATACACCAGTAACTAAGTCCAGGTCCACAAGGACGTGCTTATATACTCGTTGACATAATTGTTTTATCAATTATAAAATAGAAGTGGTCTATTTTAAAGCTCTTTTCGGTGGTTGAATTATTTTATTATTTGAAGTTTCATCAAATTGTTTTTTCACAAAAATATTTGTTTTTCATGGAAGGTGGGTTCAATTTCATCTCTTTGTAACCTCTATTGTTGAGATTATAGCCAATTTATACCCTTCTACTCTATATTTTGGAAAAAATGTAAGCAAACCTTTTAATTGACCAATAGCAACACTAATAGGTATATCAACTGATTGTAAAGTTTTGCTAACTTCGTTAACCGTAAATAAAATTTCATGCCATATACCCATACTTAATCAAAATTCATAATCTCCTAAATCATGTATTTCTAGACTTTCTGCTTCACCTTTTGTTTTAGCATCGACATCTTTAGATTTTTCTAGTTCAATTAAAGCATCTCTTATTTATGGGGGTTTGGTATCTCAAAGCTTTTATACTATCTAGTCTACTTTCCCATCAGGTTTGTGAAAATGATTTAACTATCAAAGAAGGTACATTATCTAATAATATTTTCCAATGCTTTAGTGATGAAGAAAATGAAGTATAAAATTATTGTACTACTTCGAAAATGACATGGTTTTGAAGAGCAATAAGCCATATAACATATTACTAAATTTAAAATATGACAACCACATGTTGTATAAAATAATCTAGGATTTAATTCTAGCAATCGTTTTTGCACAACTTGATTTTGTAATGTCCCGCCTTTTTGTATAATCGACGATAAACCGTACATGTCAGATTTAAACCATACAGAAGGGCAGATTGTTATGGGGTAAATAAGAAAAAGCAGAGAAAGAAATAGAACAAAACAGAATCTTGCAGCGGAATGATAAAATACAATAATCAAATATACAGTTCATGAAGCTGTTTTACAAAAAACATTTGATTATACTTATACAATGCATATCAGAGTTACAGATACCAGAGAACAATTAATAACAATGCAACAGAGTGCATGATGCGGTGAATAATAAAATAGATAGTAGTAAAATAATCTTCGTCTTCGCCCTCCAGAAATAAAGTCTTCATAATCCTAAAATGCTCAGGATGAACCGAGCAAATTGAAAAGACAAAACACTCAAGTCAGAACTAAAAGATCTTATGTAAGTTAAATCAACGGAATAAATATGAATGGAACGGCATCAGAGATGTTTACAGGATTTGACATCTCCTATCTAGTGTCTAACGAGAATGCAGTAACTTAAGAGATGCTCAGGATTCACATCTCCTAAGGATCCGTTAAACTATTTACTATATAGTAATATTTCGCTATTATAATAATGTATATAGTAAAGTAAACTTACTTTTAAATAGCGTTAAGGCTTTACATTTTCCACCTTAACACATAATAGTCCGGTAGTTCATCCAATATCATGGTCCCTCCTGATTGGGAAGCAACCAGAGGATACCACACAGGCTACAGGAGAAAACCAAACTCATACAAGGCGCGATAGGGTAGGTTACACGGCACAACTAGGCAATGCCAGGGTAGATGTACCAATTATGCTTCCAGGCCGGTGCTAACGCATAGCCGCAGCTACCGCCCACCTCAAGCCACACTCCCAAATAAAAATCAAAAGTGGCCACCGAATCAATCCAAAAGTCAAAGTATAATATCGTAGGGATGTGTCCGATCAAAGGTGCTACCTCATTAGCCCGTCAATCGCTCATGTTTTAGCCACCTTATGCCAACTCACGGGAGTCGCATCTACCTATTTACCTCAAAGGAAACGTCGTCGCCATCCTACTTCATTCTGGAATCTCCACCGCGTACACGGTTGTTAAAGTTGTTTTCGAAGTTGGCAGAGAGTATGACAACTTCCGATCCCGGTCTCCTCAACAACCAAACGTTATCATAACACCGCGGTCATTTCAAAATAATTATACTTCAAAACCAAAATATACTATCCATTTCAAAACCATATAAATAAAATATCATTTCCATTTCAAAAACCAAATAATATGATATCATTTTCATAAAACCCAAATCAATATAATATCA
This sequence comes from Allium cepa, assembly GCA_030765085.1. Taxonomy (NCBI): domain Eukaryota; kingdom Viridiplantae; phylum Streptophyta; class Magnoliopsida; order Asparagales; family Amaryllidaceae; genus Allium; species Allium cepa. The sequence continues at coordinate 724,333,355 of CM060945.1, forward strand.
TTTTTATTTCGAATATATCCTTTCCAAAATCATAACAATTTCAAAATGTAATACATTGAAATTTATAACTTTGAAACATAACTTCCACCCCTTACATGGTTTAAATATTAAAATAGTTTATAAAATAAACTAGCTTTTTAAATTTCACAAATCAATTCCAAAACAAATCGAATTTCAAAATTTTAAATTTAACCAAATCCCTAAATCATAAATTTCAATTGAATCCGGTTTTCAAATAGACCATTCCAAATTATATCGATTTCAAAATAGTTTGATCCACAAAATAAACCATTTCAAATTCTATATATTTCAAAGCTTAAATATTCAATACTTCAAAACTAAATTTTATAATTCATATATATATACGCACCAAATTTACTTTACTATTATTTAGTTTTGAAATATTTGCTTAATAAATCCAATATCCTATAAATAAACTTCAAATTTCAATAACTGAATATTCCTCAATTTATTTAGCCCCGGTATATTCACTTAAATCGCCTTAAACCCGAATTAAGTTATAAAACCATATTCTTTTAAAATCTCAATTTCAATAAGTTCCAAATGGAATCTTATTAAATATAACTCATAATTAAATAAAATCTCAAATCAATTTCAAAATTATCTTCTCAACCTTGATTTATAAAAATCAATATAAACTCTATATTAAATATAATTTAAGTAAATACTTATCCATATTATATTTTAATACAACCAAACTTTATTATTGAACTTATTTTATACTTTAAACAATTTTATTCATAGCTTAAAACCAAGAATTTAACTATATAAAATAACATTTATAAAATATCCAAATCAGTATCTCATAAAATCATATATTTCTTTACAAAGCCATAGAAATCATTTCAAAATATTTTTATATATAGACCAAGGTTTCTTTATATAATTTTCTACCTTATGGTCAAGTGATACGGATATTTATCGTTTCAATCCGTAATTTAAAATAAAAATACGGTTATATATCATTTCAAACCATAATCCCAAATGAAATAAAAATGCATAACAACTTGCTGTTTATAAAATGTAAAATATAACATCCATTCATCCAATATCAATCATCAACCATTCATCACAATCATCATCCAATTTAAACAACAACATCAATATATAACAGATAATAGACAACAGGTATTTACTGGTAGTTATATTCAATAATAAATTAAACAACTATTTAACTGGTAGTTTATATGCAATAATAAATTAAATAAAAATTTAATTCAAATAAATTCAATTTAACTAAGATAATAATTAAAAATATGCCAAACAGTCATAGATAAATTTCTAATCACATCAGATTTTAATTTAACACACATAAGAAATTTTAGAAGTTATGAGTGGGTTAAAACACTTATCTTTAGAATTTAAATTGAATTTAAATCCAATTTAAACCTAAAAGTTGAACAGTCTCCAAATTCATCCAAACTAATGCCAAAATGCCCAGAATTCCAATACGAACCCAGTGGAGAAAACGGCGCATGAAACAGACCTTGTATGTGGAAATTATTAAAGTTGGAACGATCGAAATCTAAATTAAAATAAATAAAAGAGAAACACACGTCACCTACATCCACAACAGCACGCACACGCCACTGCCTCTGTTCGACTTTGCCTAGGCTCGCAACGACATTCGCACGCAACCAAATCAGGCCGTCACCACGCGATCGTCGTGCCGTCGCACCTGCCTGAGGCGCCACCTCCACCTAGGTGCCTCCCTACGACCGTCGCTTGCTCCCGAGCGCCTCGTCGAAGATGAAATCAAACAGCCACCGCCGGCAACCCAAGCCCTAATTGAATTATTGAGGCTAATCTAGTTGTTGATTTGACTAGCGAACCTCTCTGATGAACTCCCCTTCGACTCTCCACACAACAGTACCCTCCAATCGTCGATCTACCAATGATTATCACGACGACATTGGACGGTTGATACTAATCCATCGAATTCAAGATAAACGGTGCATCGAATTGGAAAACGAATTACATATCTAAGATGCACTCGTTGAGAGCTTCGAATCCATATAAAATTTGCTGTGATTTGAGGAGAATGAAATTTCAATTTGATTTTTGAATTGCAATTGGATTTGGAATTTTCTTCCATTGAGATAAGGAGATGAGGAGTAATTGTACGTATAGAAAAATGACAATGAGAAATAATTAGGGTTTATAATGAGGTATTTATACACAGAGCTGAAACAGAAAGAACGGACCAGATAAATTGAACGATATATGGCCCGCAAAGCCCGTTCCGACTTCGGAACAAAATTGGGTCAACCTATATATCAAAATAGACATTTTAAAATATTTAAAACGCAATAGAACAGGTTTCAAGTCCAAATTCTATCGTATGAAGAAGTTATGCTCAAATTAATATATTTCAAATTGATTTCAATTTCATTGATTTTATGGCGTTTCGAGTCCGTACGATCAGACGACAAGTCCGATCTCTACGAAACTTGAAATCCTACAATAATTCACCGTTATGGATCCGATGAAACTGGTTTCATCGAAATCCGAGCCAGTGTCCAAAATGGCTATTTTTACATTAGTTGAATAAATTAATAATTAATTAAATCACTTTTCCAATTTCAATTCCAAAATCAACAAATCTTATCATTTTTGATTTCTTAAACAATTACAGAAATTTAAACAAATTTAGATGTTAATTTAACAATGATTCATTCTTTAATTTCAGCGTTAAGTTTCAATTTCATTTTATTCACAAATACATAAATTTAAAATTCCAAAAATCCATTTATAAATTTTTAAACCTTTTTATTCAAGTCCTCTATTAAAATAAGAATATAATTAACATCAGTTTATATCCTGGTACTTTAATATTTCCCAATTTCATTTTAATTCCATTTACGTAATAATTATTAAATTCCATTTAATTTTTAATTAATCCAAATTATTAAATTTAAATTAATAATCTTGATCCTCATTCTTTTTATTAAATCAACCATTATCTTAGGATAACTTTAACACTATTATATATCCAATTGCCCTAATGGTTCATAGTCATCAGCTAAATTCATATTAACTTAGTAATTAATTGCGTTTAATTAATATTAACTTAGTAATAAATTACATTTAATTCATATTAACCTAGTAATAAATTACGTTTAATTGCAATGGATTTAGATCTAATTCAATAGATTAAATAAATGGGTAAACAATTAATAATTATCACCATTTTTATAATTTAATCCCATTCATACTTTATTATCAAAGAACAATTATTATAATTACTTTCTAGCATTGATCTTATCAGATTACAATTTATTACGTATTATCTTATCAATTAATATACTTTGAACTTTTTTATGATTTCATTAATTACAATCAATTATAAACTTACAATTGGTTTCAGCTAAATGGGATTGCACTAAATTAATTAATTATTCACTTGCATTAACATTATTACCTTTAATTGCAATTTGATTACCAATTTTATTTAACACACTAAATAAATAAATAACATATATTAGTTGTCACCTATTTACTTTTACTTACATTTACAAGTTTATTACTTACCATTAAATCTATATTATTTCGTTAATTAATTCAACAAATTGTTCAAACAATATTATAATACTTACATGACACTGATCTTTTTCAATTACTATTTATTATTATTAATTCATTAATTAATTCATAATTTACCTTTGTTTTCTTATATTCAATTTTTAGCCTAGTATAATAATTTACATTACCTCAATTAATAGTTATTCCATTTCAATTGTTAATACTTAGCTTTAATTTCCATGGTTGCATTTCATTTTAACATTCATTTAATTATTAAAATGCAAAAATTTTGTTTCGTCTTAAATTTACCCCAAAACCTTAATAAACCAACTAATTTAAATCATCAAAAATCACTGGTTGTTACACTCTCCTCCACTCAAAACTTTTCGTCCTCGAAAAGGGAAAAAGGGAAAAGAAGAATTAAGAATCAATATATCTTACTTAACATATTAAATTTATAAACAAATAAATTTACAAAATTAATTAATTTAGATAAAATATACTAATTTATAACCATTAAATCTTTTTATACTCAAATTAATAAAGTTTGGAAAACATTTTCAAAATATTTTCTAGGTCCAAAATTTACGAAAAATTTTGGCAGAGTCTCCTTTGTACGGAGAGGCTCGGAAGACAATAAAATATCAAATATAACAATATATAACATATATTTTTCAAATAATATATCCCAACACGGGAAAACAAAATAATAACGCTATAAAACTGTAATCCGAGAACGTACCTATTTGTCGGGCAAACAACGTTAAATTATGAAACCAAAAGCAGTAGCAATTGCTCCCATTCCTTCATTTCACTTATATAATCCACAAGAGTTAATAATTATATAAAATGAAATATTAATTTTGTTTCAACCACTAACAAAGAAATCAATATAAACAACAATCATTCGCAACCAACAGCATGCACATCATATACAAATCAACCATTCAAGCCAAACAAAACAAATAGTTGTTTGGGTTCAAAAACTTTAAATTGTACATAATGAAAATAAACTATTAAATGCAACATTTACTCAATAGTCTTAGATGAAACTAAATACATTATTCATACATCCAAACAATTTTAAAGTATCCTTCCCCAAACAACCATAAACCAAACAAACAAAAATTTCAAACAACGGATCATTTCATTCTTATTAATTCCATTCATACATTGGTTGTTTGATTTCCCTTTTCATTCATATGATGATTTATCTTTAAATTCACATTTATTTCTTGCAAAATTTCATTTATTACTTACAACTATTCATAGTATTCATGTTTAATTCAATTTCTTAGCATATCAATTTATTTACTTAAATTTATAACCATTTATTTATAATACTTTCATTTCTATTCTATTTTATTACAGGAACCTTTCAGCTCTAACTTAAATTTACAAAAATTTCTACATCACATTCTTGTTTATAAAAGAATTTCATTGAATACTTTCATTACATAAGTTTACTTGTACAATTTTCTCTTACAAAATCTTTAACATTTTAACTTTTAATATTTGGTAAGTTTTACATATGCCTTTAAGAATGTAATTGATAGTTATACAAGTTTTTCTTATTTCTTTTAACTAAGATAATGTTCAACAATCATATCCTTTGTTTTTAGGTTACGTATTTCAACTTTCTTTGTAATGACCCGTAAATTCTTAATAATTTTATTTGTTTTGTTTATATATTTAATTAAAATTTTACGAAATTTTAAACAATAAAATTTTGAAATATAAATTTGATATTTGGAATGCATCTAGTTAAACATAGCAACTGGTAAATTTTCATCCGAAAATACGAAAGTTTATTTTCACGTGTAATTTTATTTCAATCTAATCAATTAGGAATTGATGAAAATAAAATATTTTTGAAACCTGAATATTTTTACATAGAAAAATTCTAATCATCTTCTGAGCAAGACGTCATTTTTCATTTTTTCAAATTCGGACTTCTTTAGCTCCGTCGATCTTATTTTTCTGCGTTTTTGCTGCATTTTCCGCTAGTAGAAAATTCGAATTTTTATAATCCAATCGTACCACTAACACCTGTATGCCGTTTTGATCGTCTCGTTGTGTTGATCTCTACGGTATATTCGATTCTGTGCTTTGAAGTCCGGTGCATAGGGGAAATCATGATACGGCCAACCGTATCAGTTTCAAAATTTTAGCTTTTAAACTTCTCGTGACCGTGTAGTACGCTATAGCCATTGCCTTTAATTATTCCAGCTGTTGCATTTATTTTCCTCCTTAAATTTGGCTGTGACTATTACCATTCAGCCTAGACTTTCTCTACTCCCAATGCTTGCTATGTTATTAGCATGCTGCTTTCATTCGAAATTATATGTTATAATAAGATATAAATTTTGTAGTTGTGGCTCATATTGCCTGTAGCATGCTTTACGCACACACACGTTAATGCACACCATAATACTTTATATGATAAAAAGCAAAGACCCGCACTATGTATATTCACACATGAATATCCAGTATGTGACGGCCTAGTCATACAAACAAAAAGCAAAGAGTATCATAGGTATACACGCATGGGAAATGAATGCAAACACATGCATACTCTGTGATAGCGCGCACACACCTTAGTGCTTTTTTAAAAAAAAAAATCAGTTTACATTGTTGTGCATATATTTCATTGGATGCTATTTCCCATATTTCATAGATAGCCTCTTCCACTCCCAGAGAACCCATCTGTCATAGCTACCACTCCACCCCCTCATAGTTGAGCACCACCTCAACCGGCCTTCCTCCACCCTACAACGTTACCCTGTCGCCACACCCTGCTTCCTTCATATTCACAGCACCGGCCTCCACCGCCTAGCCCCACCAAACCGAGCTACCTCCGCCCAAACCCAACACCAGTGCCGCAACCCGCCTCAAGAAGCCACGACCTCCGCTTTCACCTTCTCGGCCGCCACACCCAAGCATGACCGTGCTCCCTCCATCTCTGCCTCTCCGATCACATCCTCGCCAATGCCTCTGCGCAGCCCTGCCCTCCAGCTAGTCGCCATCTTTCTTCCTCTTTCCTCGAGCCATCTCGGCCTTCCTCCCTCTCTGTCGTGTAAGTATACATATAGCATTTTTTTTATGTTAGTTTAATTAGTTAGTATATATATGATTTAAGTGGAGAAGGTTCAGATCTGTTGTTTATTATATATAAGTTGTATAAGTTATAAAGTATAAGTTATCTATTATTGGTGCATTGTATTTTCTACTTGATTTTATATGTACAAATTATACAAGTTATATTATGATCTATTCAAGCCATAATATTTTCGTTTTATATAATATCGGTTTTAAACATGTCTGTATATCCTATTTCAAACAGTATTGTATATATGTATGTAAAAGTTATGTATATGAGTGATGAGTACAGTATTTATAAAAGGTGTATATTTTATATATACAGTAAAGTAAGTGTGTATGTTGGTTTGTACAATCTGTTTGTTTTATATATGAATATATATATATGGATCTAGCAGACATATATGTATTTATTTCAGAAATATAGTTTATATACTGGGTTAGTTTGAATATACATATGTAACCTGTAGTTTATATGGGATAAGCTATGTTATTATGGATAAATGTAATTGACTATATGATGAAATTTAGATTTATTTTATCTTAAGATGACATATATGTATGTTGTATAGATATGACTGATTTTATATTACGCATAAGTACTTGAGTTTGATTTTAAATCATATTATATATGTGTTTAATTTAAACAATGATTTTGAAATACCTGTACATATATTTAAATTTAAAGTGTCTGAATTGAGAATATGATTTCCTTAAATAGTATATATGATTTTTTATATGTAAGTTCACTTATACCACTTGTCACCATCAATCGGTTCTGATTTGATTTCGTCAACTCCTTTTATCAGCTTCGATCATCAAATTCGTGCCAAGCTTGATTTGCTTTGGAATTCGTGCTTGGATTCATAGCTTGCTCTGTTGTCAAAACCCCTAGCCTCGAAAGGTGAGCAATCACTCACGATTAATGTTCTTTTATTTATTAAATTTGATTTCAATTGAAACGACAATTGAAATATACGGCTGTTAGTTATTTACACTGTTATATATATGTTATTACCTGTATCAGTTCAACTATGACATCTGATACCATTATCTGTTATTTATACGATGATAATCCAGTTTGGTTGGTAGATGTTTGATTGTTTGATGATGATTTTGGGCGTTAAATTGTTAATGTATGAAGTGATAAATAATTTACAATCGAAATTGATGTAGGAGTTAACAATTTGAAATTGATATATGTGTTGAATTTGATTAGATGAAATTTGTATAATATGACCCCTTTAAATGTTCAATTACTTGACACGTAGAAATATAGTTAATTGCGTTTTGAACCATTTAAATGTATGTTTTATAAATTTATGTAGTATAAAATTTAATAATGAATGACAAGTGAAGAACCGTATAGCTATTAATGTAATAATCTTTAACCTACATGAAATGATAGTGTAGATTCTAGAAATAATTATATTAACTTGCACAAACAACAATGTGAATTAATACGATTATTTCGAAATTATTTGGATTGATTTTTGGATTGTTATTGATTGTTGTTATTGCTTGTTTATTTACTTTGACACCATCACGATTATCACACTGCAAGTTCCGTTTTCTGTGTTTTGATTTTTTAAATTGAAATGGAATCAGGTTGAAATGATAAATACTGTAACAACCCGCATATTTCACGATTGAATATTTAAATATTTTATCGTTAGTCTGATTTTAGTCTGAAAAGTTACTTTTTGCATACGGTCGAATTAGGACTCGGAACCACTTCCATTGTGTCCAAAACACCGTTTGCGATCTTTTTGAGTATAAACTTTGATGTGTTTGGAGTTAATGGAATTTTGTCACTTTTTCACTTTGGGTTTTGGGTTTGGTTTAGCCCATTTGCCTAAACTATTAACTCTGGCTCAACCCCCTTCCCTTCATAACTTCACTTTCATTTCCTAACACTCAAGCTTCATCAAAAATGGAGGAAGGAATGGGAAATTAAAACTCCAAGCTTAAGTTCATTTGCAAATTCAACATCCAACTCCAAATTCAAAGATAAGCCATTGATTCTTCCTTTGCTTTCAATCTTCTTCTTCATAGATTTTGTGTAAAGGTGAGATTTTTAGCTCACATCTTTTTCTATGACTATCTTTGATTATTGGGTATGAATTCCTAAAACTTATTCATGTGCATTTGCTTTTGGTTTGGATTGAAGTGGTGAAAATCCCAATTTTTAGTGTTTTGGGTTCAAATCTTTAAAAATCCTAACTATGGTGATTGAACACGTTTTTGGTGATGCATCGAGGAGCCAATACGACCTGGTAGCCTATAGGCATAATCTCCTAGCATCCGTGCTCGATCGATTGTAAATTGGGAGAGTTTTTGTACTTCAAACCCTTAGGTCACTCGGCCTGCACATGAACCATTCTCGGCGTGCACATTAGGTCGGCCTGCACATTAGGTCCCTCCCTTATAGGTCGCGCCGTGCTAGGTCGCTTGCTCATTTAGGTCGGCCTGCATTTAGGTCGTTTCCCCCGATAGTTCGCTGGCACCTTAGGTCGTTGATTGGCCTTGTTTACCACTTAGGTCGTTTGGTTGCTCGGACAGTAGGTCGCTCGGTCTACTTCACCCCTTAGGTCTTACCATCGTTAGGTCGCTCGGCCATGTACCCCTTAGGTTGCTCAGGCCTTCTTTACCCCCTTAGGTCGTTAGGTCGCTCGGCCTTCTTCACGACTTAGGTCGCGACATGTCAGGTCGCACCATTTCCTAAGTCGCTCGGCCTGCTTTTCAACTTAGGTCGTTTTCGGTCCTTATGCCGCTTGCACCTTAGGTTGTTTTCGTCCCATTAAGTCGCGTGTGCACATAAGTCGCGCCATGTTATGTCGCACCGTACTTAGGCCATTCACCACCTTAAGTCGCTCTGCAGTTAGGCCGCGCCATGGATTGGTCGCGCCATGCTAGGTCGTTTGCACTGTTGAGTCGCACCATTCCTTAGGTCGCTCGCCCCTGCACTTATGTCGTTACCTCTTAGGTCACTCATCTGCTAGGTCGCGCCATGTCGAGTAGCAAGGGTATTTCCACTTTGATGAATTTGGAATCGAATTCTTTGAATTTCGTTCACGTCTTCGTATGTGAATTTTTGTGATTGATCGTTTCTACGATCATTTTTTTTGTGATTTGTCATTTTAAAAGTATACAAACCTTTACATCTCTCGTACGAGAAATCTAATTAAACGGCTTCGTAAAACAAATGGTATGAAATGCTTGCGTTTACTCCGTCGGTTAATTCTTGGACTTGTTCGATTGAATCTCTTGTGACAATTTTCGAGTGGAGATCTACAATTTGTTCGTAAATATTTAAGTTAAGCTAGTGGTTATGGGACATGAAGCTAAACTTATATATTTACTAGCTTACTGTAATTGACACTTCTTGATGATCATTTTTGTGATTTAGACTAGCAAATGTGCGATGTCTCTTTGTCTACGAGGGAGACTAAACCCCATTTCTGTGGAGCTTCGGCTCAATTTGGTGGGGTAGCGACCCATGGTCTTCGGACCGTTTTGTGGAGCTTCGGCTCAAAATTAATGGTTAGCAAGCATGGAATAGCGTTCCATTTTGTGATACACGTGTTGGTGAGTTTTCATGCTCCCATTTTGTAATAGGCCTTCCCCCTTTTGTGATTTCAGGATTTCCATTGATGATTTCTGGAATTTGTGTTTTCACCAATTTTCGTGATTTACATTGATAAGTATTATCAATATTTGTGCATTGGTGAATTTGTGTGTCATTAACTTTTGTGATTGGCATTGATATTATTGTCAATATTTATGGTTTGGTGAATATAAATAAAGAGTATGACATTCCTTTTGATCTTTGAGAATATTCTCGTGATATTGATTAATCTCTTGTTGATTTTCAATTACATACTTATTACAGTATGGCTTTATGGTTACCATATATCTATGTCATATCTCTTATTCTATATCATTTTATCTGATATTTATAGCTAGACTGATCCGTTTATTATTTTCTTATTAAATAATACTCGGGTCAGACCGAGATGTTACAGGTGCTTCTGCTTGACTTCACATCTGGGATTATCACCCTGACTTTTGGCTAACTACTTAGATTAGCAGTTTTTGTTATATATATTTGAGATATAGACTCGTAGATGTATCCATATTCTTTTGTCTAGCACTTGTATCTATTCTTTTGTTACATTGTGGATCTTGTTTGACCACTACTCTGATGTACACTTTTATGAGTTATATATTCATATCTATTTCCGCCTTTGTGATATGGATGTCTGTGACTGATTTGTGTTATGTTTATTTCTATATTTGTTTCCGAAGAATATATATAGCCACCGAGTAGTAGCTTTGAGTTTGTACTGGTATGTCGGATTTCCTCCTAAAACTAGATACTTGTTGTACTATCTGACATATCGGTGCTCGCGCAAAGCAATTACATGGATGGTCGCTCCTCAACAGCCTTATCCTCCGCGCTAGTTAACGGCATTACCCCGTAGTGTCCTTGGCTAACGTGGGTATAGAGGTGGGGTGTCACAGCTTGGTATCAGAGCCAATCTTCGGAACAATGTAGAATAATCTAGCAAGGATCATCGTCCTAAGTCCATCTTAGAAGTCGTGATTTAGGATTTAATTCGAGTCCTCGTACCGATTCATCCTATTTTCTTTATGATTCCTTGTTTATCTATCGAGATTGCTTGATATCCATTTGGTGAATTACCTTATCCTTCTTCTTTCTTTCTTTAAAAAAGGAAGAGAAATGGTTAGACCTGGCCGTCCCAGCATCAGTCAATCTCATGCTACTCCCCAAGATGGAGTATTTATGTCTGCCCAGCACTTCTTGATCTAGTAAGGAATGCTCAAGCAGCCGAAACTAATCCGGAGTCTACTCACCCTAGGTCTGGATTTGCACGTTTGTGCAGCGATTATACCAATTTGGGTGGAAAGCCATTCAAAGGTTCTGAAACCATTATTGAAGTCCAGGCTTGGCTGAGAATGTGCGATCGAATCTTTTCTCGCATGAATCTTATTGATCTTCACCGTGTTCAGGTGGCCTCTAGTATGCTCTAAGAAAGAGCATTAGATTGATATGAGCTTCTGATTTCTGAAATAAATGAAGCGGATCTTACTTGGGAGAAATTCCGGGAACGCTTCGAATTAAAATTTGTGCCAGAAGCTGAAAAAGTAACATTGGCTCGTCGTTTCATTGAACTTGTTCAAGGTGAATCCTCCGTGACAGATTATGTCGCATCCTTCGAGTCACTTTCTAAATACGGGGTCGAATATATAAACACCCCATTGAAGAAGAACCAAAGATTTGTCTATGGCTTGAATAAAAATCCCAAGAAGCCATTACTTCTAAAATTAGAAGTTTCTTTTGATCAACTCATTGATATCGCTCTTCGTCTTGAAGAGGCAGATAGGGAGAGTGATGTTGAAGTTATGAGTGCCAAACCAAACTTCAACAACAAGAAAAGGCCTAATAAGTTCAAAGGTCCTTATCCCAACAATAAGAAAGGGAAGCAAGCCTCTCTGGCAACTAAGACTTCTACCCCAAGTGGTGGTCAATGCTACAACTGTGGTTCTAAGGACCATTATGCGAACAAGTGTTCAAAGCCTCGTACTTGTCGCTATTGCAAAAGCCCGGATCATTATTTATCTTCTTGTCCCAAACTTCAAAATAGGAAGGAGGGAAATATTAATGCTGCTCAAGCCCCTTGCAACATATCTCGTGGTAAAGGTATTTCTCATTTTATCCTTGGTGGCATTATTTTATTTCGTGATCATCCTATTCGAGTTCTTTTTGATACAGGTGTGTCCCATTCTTTTATTTCAAAAGAACTTGTTGATACTTTTTCTTTGGATGTTTTGTGTTTAATGACTTCTTTGAGAATTGTGAATCGGTTGGTGGATCCGCAACAATCAGTTTATTGTGTAAAGATGTCGAGATTATTTAGTGTGATTTTTCTTTCCGAGCTGATTTGCATGTTATGCTCTACTTAGGCTTTGGAATGATTTTGGGAATGAATTGGCTTAACCGCTATGAAGCCCAAATCCTATGTCCTGAGCGGACTATTCATCTTCGAAATCCTCAATTTGTTAAGCAGATTTCTATTGATCTTAAAGATTCGGATTCCAACTTAGTTGCATCTTTATATTCTTTAAATCCTCATGATGACGACAATGGTGATGAGGAGGATATTATTTCACTTACTCACGTCGTTCATGAATTTTTCGACATATTTGAGCCCGTTTTAGGATTACCACCTAAGCGAGCAATTGAGTTCAGAATTAATCTCATCCCTGGAGCTCAACCTATTACTCGTCCTCCTTACCGTATGTCCAATAAAGAAAATGAGGAGATGCGTAAACAATTATCCGAATTGGAGACGAAGCAATTTATTCGCTCTAGTTCCTTGCTTTGGGGAGCTTCGACTATTTTTGTGAAGAAATCTGATGGCACACTTAGGCTTTGCGTTGACTACTGCAAGCTTAATGATCTTACTATCAAGAATAAATATCCTTTACCTCGGTTTGATGATCTATTCGATCAACTTAGTGGTGCTAGAGTCTTTTCATAATTATACTTAGCTACCGGTTTTCATCAGCTTCGTATTGCAAAGTATAGCACTCCTTTGACATCTTTCTGTACTCGTTATGGATCGTATGAATGGCTTGTTATGCCATTTGGTTTAACGAATGCTCCGGCTTATTTTGTTGACCTTATGAATAGAGTTTTCAAAGACTTCCTCGACCGGTTTGTTCTCATCTTTATTGATGACATTCTTGTGTATTCTAAAACTGAGGAGGAGCATGAAAATCATCTTCGGATTGTGTTGGAAACTCTTAGGAGCAATCAATTAAAAGCAAAATTTTCTAAATGCCACTTTTGGCAATCTCGTGTGAAGTTTCTCGGTCATATTATTTCCGAATCCGGAATTTCCGTGGATCCTTCAAAGATTGAAGCGATTCAAAATTGGAAGAGACCGGAGAGTGTGATGGAAATTCGTAGTTTCCTTGGATTGGCCGGTTATTACCGCCGTTTCATAAAGGACTTTTCCAAAATTTCCGTTCCTCTTACTAGCTTGACAAAGAAGGGAGTTACATACATTTGGTCGGACAAATGTGAAGCTTCTTTTAAGAAATTAAAAGAACTCCTTTCCGATGCTCCTATTCTTGTGATTCCCGAGGGAAACCAAGATTTTATTGTTTATACCGATGCTAGTCGCATGGGTTTGGATGTCATTCTTATGCAAAGAGAACGTGTTATTGCTTATGCTTCTAAGCAATTGAAGCCAGCCGAGACTAGATATGCCACTCATGATTTAGGACTCGCGGCTATAGTTTTCGCCATTCGTATTTGGCATCATTATCCTTTGGGAGAAAAATTTATTCTTTACACCGATCATAAATCCTTGAAGTATCTATTTTCTCAGAAGGAATTTAATTTGCGTCAATAACGTTGGCTCGAATTTCTTGCAGCTTATGATCTTGATATTCTTTATACTCCCGAAAAAGGAAATCGTGTTGCGGATGCACTTAGTCATAAGCAACAAGCGGTTGTTTCCATGATGATATCTGAATGGAATGATCTCGGAATCCTGTCCACTTGTGGGATTCGAGATCGTGTTTTCGATTTATGTTCATCTCTTGTTTTATGTAGCCTTGAGGCTCATCCTTCTCTTTTAGACCGCACCTTGAAGCTCAAAAGCTAGATCTCGAATTGGCTCTTCTTGGCCAAAATCTTAGGGATAAAATTGATATTGAAGGTTTGAAAGACTTTGATATTGATTCTCGTGGCGGTATTCGAAAATTTGGTAGACTTATCGTGCCAAATATTAGTAATCTTCGTAAAGACATTTTAGAAGATTCTCATCGTTTTAAATTTACCATTCATCCAAGTTGTAGTAAAATGTACGCAGATATAAAGCGACTTTATTATTGGGAGGGATTGAAATCTGATATTGCTAACTTTGTTAAGTGTTGCATGACTTGCCAACTTGTCAAGGCCGAACACCAAAGGCCTGGTGGGTTATTGCAACCTTTAGATATTCCAATTTGGAAGTGGGACCAAATCTCCATGGATTTTATAGACGGCCTTCCCCGTTCTCATTCGGGTCATGATAGCTTATGGGTGATAGTCGATAGACTTACTAAATCCGCCCATTTTATTCCCGTTCGGTCCAATCGAACCGTTCCTCTCTTGGCCAAACTCTTTATCAAAGAAATTGTTAAATTTCATGGGGTTCCTTCTTCTATTGTTAGTGATCGTGATCCATTGTTTACTAGTGGATTTTGGAAGAGTCTTCAAAAATCTTTGGGAACGAAGCTTAATTTTAGCACCGCTTATCATCCCCAGTCTGATGGACAAACTGAGCGTGTAATCAAAATCTTGAAGATCTTCTTCGTGCATGTGTTCTTGATTTTGGTGGAAGTTGGGAAGATCATATTTCTCTTGTTGAGTTTTCCTATAATAATAGCTTCCAATCTAGTATTGGTATGGCACCTTTTGAGGCACTCTACGGAAGGCCATGTCGATCTCCTTCTTGTTGGCTTGAGGCCAGTGAGAAGCTGGTTTTAGGTCCAAATTTTATTCATGATTCCATAGAAAAGATTGATCTTATTCGTCATAGGATGAAAGAAGCCTAGAGTAGGCAAAGATCCTATGCCGATAACCGGAGAAGGAAATTATAATTTTCTGTGAGAGATCTTGTGTTTATTCTTGTTTCACCTATGTAGGGTGTTGTACGTTTCAGTCGATCGAGAAAATTAGCGCCTCGATATATTGGGCCATTTCCTATCACCGAACGTATTGGTTCCATGGCTTATTGCCTTTTATTATCGGCTCGGTTTTCTGCTATTCATGATGTGTTTCACGTTTCTCAATTACGGAAATGCCTTCGAGATTCCAATTCTATTCTTGAGGCTGGTGTTGTGGAAGAAATTGAAGTTTCACCTAGTTTAACTTATGAGCAACATACTATTCATATTATTGCTTCGGAGGTCAAGCGCCTTCGAAATAAAGACGTTCCGCTTGTTAAAGTCCAATGGTCCTCAAATCCTAAGGATTGCTCTTAGGAATCTAGAGAATTCATCGGGCGAACACATCAGGACTTACTTTCTCATGCTCCATGATGTGAATTTCATGTTTCAAATTTCTTTTGTGTTGATATGCTTTCATGGTTGTTACCTTATATTTTCTTCTTAAATATTGCGAGGACACAATTTCTTTAAGGAGGGGAGTCTGTAACAACCCGCATGTTTTAGGATTGAATATTTAAATATTTTATTTTAATATTTTATCGTTAGTCGGATTTTAGTCCGAAAAATTACTTTTTGCATACGGTCGAATTAGGACTCGGAAACACTTCCATTGGGTCCAAAACACCGTTTGCGATCTTTTTGAGTATAAACTTTGATATGTTTGGAGTTAGTGGAATTTTATCACTTTTTCACTTTGGGGTTTGGGTTTGGTTTAGCCATTTGCCTACACTATTAACTCTAGCTCAACCCCCTTTCCTTCATAACTTCACTTTCATTTTCTAAAACTCAAGCTTCATCAAAAATGGAGGAAGGAATGGGAAATTAAAACTCCAAGCTCAAGTTCATTTGCAAATTCAACATCCAACTCCAAATTCAAAGAGAAGCCATTGATTCTTCCTTTTCTTTCAAGCTTCTTCTTCATAGATTTTGTTTAAAGGTGAGATTTTTACCTCACATCTTTGTCTATAACTATCTTTGATTGTTGGGTGTGAATTCCTAACACTTATTCATGTGAATTTGCTTTTGGTTTGGATTGAAGTAGTGAAAATCCCAATTTTTAGTGCTTTGGGTTCAAATCTTTAAAAATCCTAACTTTGATGTTTGAACACGTTTTTGGTGATGCATTGAGGAGCCAATATGATCGGGTAGCCTATAGGCATAATCCCCCAGCGTCCGTGCTCGATCGGTTGCAAATTGGGAGAGTTTTTGCACTGCAATCCCTTAGGTCGCTCGGCCTGCACATGAACCATTCTCGGCCTGCACATTAGGTCGACCTGCACATTAGGTCTCTCCCCTATAGGTCGCGCCGTGCTAGGTCGCTTTCTCCTTTAGGTCGGTCTGCATTTAGGTCATTTCCCCCCATAGGTCGCTGGCACCTTAGGTCGTTGCTTGGCCTTGTTTATCCCTTAGGTCGTTAGGTCACTCGGATAGTAGGCCGCTCGGCCTACTTCACCCCTTAGGTCGTACCATCGTTAGGTCGCTCGACCTTGTACCCCTTAGGTCATTTGGTCGCTTAGGCCTTCAATACCCCCTTAGGTCGTTAGGTCGCTCGGCCTTCTTCACGACTTAGGTCGCGACATGTTACGTCGCACCATTTCCTAAGTCGCTCGGCCTGCTTTTCGACTTAGGTCGTTTTCGGTCCTTATGCCGCTTGCACCTTAGGTCGTTTTCGGCCCATTAAGTCGCATTCACATAGGTTGCGCCATGTTACGTCGTGCCATACTTAGGCCATTCACCATCTTAAGTCGCTCTGCAGTTAGGTCGCGCCATGGATTGGTCGCGTCATGCTAGGGCGTTTGCACTGTTGAGTCGCACCATTTCTTAGGTCGCAAGCCCCTGCACTTATGTCGTTACCTCTTAGGTCGCTCATCTGCTAGGTCGCGCCGTGTCGAGTAGCAAGGGTATTTCCACTTTGATGAATTTGGAATTAAATTCTTTGAATTTCGTTCACGTCTTCGTATGTGAATTTTTGTGATTGATCGTTTCTATGATCACTTTTTTTTGTGATTTGTCATTTTAAAATGTACAAACCTTTACCTCACTCGTACGAGAAATCTAATTAAACGGCTTCGTAAAACAAATGGTATGAAACGCTTGCGTTTACTCCGTCGGTTAATTCTTGGACTTGTTCGATTGAATCTCTTGTGACAATTTTCGAGTGGAGATCTACAATTTTTTCGTAAATATTTAAGTTAAGCAAGTGATTATGGGGCATGAAGCAAAGCTTATATATTTACTAGCTTACTGTAATCAACACTTCTTGATGACCGTTGATGATCATTTCTGTGATTTAGACTAGCAAATGTGCGATGTCTCTTTGTCTACGAGGGAGACTAAACCCCGTTTCTGTGGAACTTCGGCTCAATTTGGTGGGGTAGCGACCATTGGTCTTCTGGCTGTTTTGTGGAGCTTCGGCTCAAAATTAATGGTTAGCAACCATGGAATAGCGTTCCATTTTGTGATACACGTGTTGGTGAGTTTTCATGCTCCCATTTTGTGATAGGCCTTCCCCCCTTTTTTTGATTTCTGGATTTCCATTGATGATTTCTGGAATTTGTGTTTTCACCAATTTTCGTGATTTACATTGATAAGTATTATCAATATTTGTGCATTGGTGAATTTGTGTGTCATTAACTTTTGTGATTGGCATTGGTATTATTGTCAATATTTATGGTTTGGTGAATATAAATAAAGAGTATAACATTCCTTTTGATCTTTGACAATATTCTCGTGATATTGATTAATCTCTTGTTGATTTTCAATTACATACTTATTACAGTATGGCTTTATGGTTAACATATATCTTTGTTATCTCTTATTTTATATCATTTTATCTGATATTTATAGTTAGACTGATCCGTTTATTATTTTCTTATTAAATAATACTCGGGTCAGACCGAGATGTTACAGGTGCTTCTGCTTGACTTCACATCTGGGATTATCACCCTGACTTTTGGCTAACTACTTAGATTAGTAGTTTTTGTTGTGTACATTTGAGATATTGACTCATAGATGTATCCATATTCTTTTGTCTAGCACTTGTAGCTATTCTTTTGTGACATTGTGGATCTTGTTTGACCACTACTCTGATGTACACTTTTATGTGTTATATATTCATATCTATTTCCGCCTTTGTGATATGGATGTCTGTGACTGATTTGTGTTATGTTTATTTATATATTTGTTTCCGAAGAATATATATAGCCACCGGGTAGTAGCTTTGAGTTTGTACCGGTACGTCGGATTTCCTCCTAAAACCATATACTTGTTGTACTATCTGACATATCGGTGCTCGCATAAAGCAATTACACGGATAGTCGCTCCTCAACAGCCTTATCCTCCGCGCTAGTTGACGGCATTACCCCGTAGTGTCCTTTGGCTAGCGTGGGTATAGAGGCGGGGCGTCACAAATACCCAAATAAACTTTGACTTAGGATAGGGGATTAAATAAAATCTGAGTGGTCAATAATTTGATTTAAAATAAAATAATGATTTTATTTGAATAAAGAATAGGGTTTTGAAATGAAGTTGGAATCTGAAATTTAATGAAAGGAAAATGTTAATATTTAATAATCTGAAACAAAATATTAACATAGTAGTTGATGAATGAACGTTGTTTTGAATTTAATTAATAAATGAGTTTTTGAAATTTGTTAATAATTAAGTTTTGAAATTATTTAATAATTAAATAAGATTGAATTATTTAATAATTAGATAAAATTGAATTCTTTGATAAGAGAAATTGAACTTCTTCAATAAGTGAAATTGAGTTATGTAATAATTAAGATTTGGAAATTTGTTTAAATTAAATAAGTAAATAAGTGAAATTGATTTTTCTTTAACAAGAAATAAAAATGTGATTTATATGTTGAAATAAATCTAAGACTTGTAATTTAAAGAATGTGATTTGACGAATCTAATTTAATTCAATTTATAAGTTTTGATATATTGGGGTTGAACTTATGTAATTGATTTAATGAATTGGAAATTAAATAGAAATTGTTTTGAATGATAAATTAACTTAACGAATATTGAATGAAATCGATCAATGAATTAAAACTGATTTGAATGGTAAATTAAATTAATTTAAATGATTTCGGAATGAAATTTATATATGAACTTGAATCAATATTTGAATTGTTTTAAATAAAAATTGAAATTGAGTTATAAGATTTTGAAATAGTAATTTGGAAGTTTGAAACGTAAATTATGGAAACTGATTTAGAAAGACAAATGAAATGTTTGTTTACAAATTCTAAATTGAAATTGAATTTGATTTGGTTTTAATATATTAAACGACCAATTGGTGAATAATTACGAAGTTCATTAAAGAAACCAGAATCGGTTTTGGACATACTCTCTGTCTAAACCGAGAACCACTTTAATAACTATACGCGGAGTGTGATCCAGAATGAAGTGGTTGGAATGATGTACGCGATGACTGAAGAAAGAGAACGGTAATGGATAGCCTTGACACATGTGTCAAATTGGAAATGACTAAACCAGGAGCCGTGCCGGGCCAAAATGGGGTAGCCACCTCGAGCGAACACACTTCTTCGTAAACTACTCATTACTTGTTATTGATTGGTGCACCCTCGAATTTTGGAAGTGTTGTTTCGGTATGTTGCGATCGTTGCGGCGATGCATTCTCACCAGTCCGGATCAGGCAAACGGTAGTTTCACTACCTTGGGTATTGCCTCATGTTCCTTGTCATACTTATATCCCTATATACGCGACCACTACAAATTTGTTTTGTGTTATAACTATGGATTACTCCCTGATATCCCAGTAGTTTACGGTGGAGTTTACAATGCTGTATAGTCTATGACAATTATATAAAAATGTGTTAAGAGGGATAATGGTATTGCCTTAACATATTTTGATACTTTATATTACTAATAGGCATTATCTATCTAGCGTATATTACTACATAGTAGATATTTTAACGGATCCTTAGAGGATGGTTATTCCAACATCCTTTGAGTTACTTGTATTTCAGTTGTTATTTCACTTGAGTTGGATTTATTGATATAAGAATGTTAATTCTGACTCGAGTGCTTTGTGTTTTGCTTTATGCTCGGGTCGGACTGAGTGTACCAGTATTCGAGACTCACTTTTAGAGTTGGAGCTTC
This sequence comes from Allium cepa, assembly GCA_030765085.1. Taxonomy (NCBI): domain Eukaryota; kingdom Viridiplantae; phylum Streptophyta; class Magnoliopsida; order Asparagales; family Amaryllidaceae; genus Allium; species Allium cepa. Next base: position 724,353,878 of record CM060945.1, read on the forward strand.
GCTTAGAGATCCAGCTATCTATCCAGCTTTCAGATATTCAGTTGATTCCAGTGATGTATTCTGATTCTTGTATTTGACTATTGTATTCGAGGCTTCTGTTGTAACTAATTTATCTCTGTTATATATATAGTAGGTTCATGAACTACTATCTTTTGTTTCCGCTGCATTTATTACTCTGTGTTTGTGATCTGTGATTATTTATTTACTGTAAATGTTCAGTTTTGCCAAATTTAAATTAACAATTTGGTATTTTGAATTATTCAAGTCCGACATGTGCGGATGGTAATGGTCCAAAATAGCGAGTCGTTGCAGTTGGTATCAGCGCTTTGGTAGCTCTAGGCAAAACTTAGTATATACAGTAATTGTATTTACAGAACCACTTTCATTCGAGTTTGAATCTCTTCCTTTTAACTCGATTTCTTGAATTTTGGAACGTTCCCTGCGGTTTCAAAATTCATTTATGTCCCTCACTATTCGTTTTCCTTCAATTTTGGAGCATCCCATAACTCCACTTCGAATGATCTTTATAAAGGAATGGCGGTCATGCCAACCTTCATATGAATTGTAAGGGATGAAACTCATTTACAATAGCATCGATTCACCGGAGATTTCTATATCCTCGGTTTGCGATGCTATCTATCTCCTGCTATATCAGAATTCTATCTTTTGCGATCGAATGTCGATTTGTCTCAAAATTCCACATCGATCTAATTCTTGAAGTCACCACATCGATCTAATTCTTGAAGTCACGGTTGACACGGAAGGTTGCCCGCGATTTATATAAACTTATCCATCCTCTTATTTTGTTATTTAATCGCCTTATCTTTGTTTCAAACCTATTTTCGAATCAAAATTCTCTTTGATTTGAATCCATCAAAATTTGGATCTCTATCCTTGCTTTGAATCCATTCTTGTATCGTCAAGCGAGGAATCGTATTTGTAAATTAATATTTAAAATGTTATATATATATTGTGTTATTTGAGTTGTTGATGTTGATTTGGGTTTTCGATCGATTCGTTTGATCAACGCTATCGATAGGATTTTCAAAACACTTGAACAGAGCAAACCGACACAATATTATTTTTAAATGGATAAATTTAATAAAGTTTGTATGATTATATTATAAATATAAATATGAATTTTCTGTAACTAAACTCTTAATAAATTGGTTGTTGAAATGATAATATATGATTATCATTTATTGTTTGTAAACCATTGACTATTGCAATATAAATAAATGAATTTATAAAACTTGGGTATAATTGGTTAGAATTTGAAGTGAATTAAATTTGAATTTGAGAATTTAATTTTCGATAATTTCGAACTATGGTTTTTAAGTTTAAAATGTATATTATTTAAAATATTTTCAAATAGAAATGGTTTACAAAGAATTTTTAATTAAATTAGAGCTCTTCTCTTTTGTCGCTGGAAAATAATTTAGGTGATGACTGCCGTATCATCGACATTCATTTTCAAGTTTCGAAGTGGAGACACCAATTCATAGCTTTGCTATAGTTTTGTTTTGGAAATTGAATTGATTTAAATTTCTTAAGTATGATTTGATTTATATATATATATATATATGTATATTATTTTTAAATTTAATTTGATTTGATATATATAGTATAAAGATATTTATCACTAATTGTTTGAAGTTAATCGGAAATTTAATTCTTAAATTTGGGTAAAGGATGATTTCAATTATAAATGAAACTAAAATTTTGAATTAATATTCAAACCTTAGAGAATTGAATTAGAAATTTACTTGTATAATACTTAATCGCATTCAATATTACTTACCTAAATTGCTTAAAAAGTTCACTATGTAATTGGATAGTATACAATATAAATTGTCTTTATAAATAAAATTTGAGTGCGTACAATAAATGTTATACACTTAAAGTTTAATTCTAAAATGGTTAATAAAGATAAATAGAATACTAAGTTAGTTGAATAATAAATGGATTAATAAGAATAAATTGTTGTTTGAAATAAATTTTGTAACAAACAATGACAAATTGAAAATAAACCAAGTTAATGAAATTGCTTGAGTTTAAAGTCAATTGTTTTATATACGAACTTGAATCAATATTTGAATTGTTTTAAATAAAAATTGAAACTAAATTATAAAATTTTGAAATAGTAATTTGGAAGTTTGAAACGTAAATTATGGAAATTGATTTAAAAAGACAAATGAAATGCTGGTTTACAAATTCTAAATTGAAATTGAATTTGATTTGGTTTTGAAATATATTAAACGACCAATCGGTGAATAATTACGAAGGTCATTAAAGAAACCGGAATCGGTTTTGGACATACTCTCTGTCTAAACCGAAAACCACTTTAATAACTATACACAGAGTGTGATCCAGAATGAAGTGGTTGGAATGATGTACGTGATGACTAAAGGAAGAGAACGATAATGGATAGCCTTGACACTTGTGTCAAATTGGAAATGACTAAAACAGGAGCCGTGCCGGGCCAAATGGGGTTAGCCACCTCGAGCGAACACACTTCTTCGTAAACTACTCATTAATTGTTATTGATTGGTGCACCCTCGAATTCTGGGAGTGTTGTTTCGCGGTGTTGCGATCGTTGCGGCGATGCGTTCTCACCAGTCCGGATCGGGCAAACAGTAGTTTCACTACCTTGAGTATTACCTCATGTGCCTTGTCATACTTGTATCCCTATATACGCAACCACTACGAATTTGTTTTGTGTTATGTCTATAGAGTACTCCATGATATCCCACTAGTTAACGGTGGAGTTTATAGTGCTGTATAGTCTATGACACTTATATAAAAATGTGTTAAGGGGGATAATGGTAACGCCTTAACACTATTTTGATACTTTATATTACTGATAGGCATTATCAATCTAGCGTATATTACTACATAGTAGATAGTTTAACGGATCCTTAGAGGATGGTTATTCCAACATCCTTTGAGTTACTTGTATTTCAGTTGTTATTTCACTTGAGTTGGATTTATTGGCATAAGAATGTTAATCTTGACTCGAGTGTTTTGTGTTTTGCTTTACGCTCGGGTCAGAATGAGTGTACCAGAATTCGAGACTCACCTTTGGAGTTGGAGCTTCGCTTGGAGATCCAGCTATCTATCCATATTTCAGATATTCAGTTGATTCCAGTGATCTATTCTGATTCTTGTATTTGACTATTGTATTTGAGACTTCTATTGTAACTTATTTAACTCTGTTATATATATATATATATATATATATATATATATATATATAGTAGCTTCATGAACTACTATCTTTTGTTTCCACTGCATTTATTACTCTGTGTCTGTAATCTGTGATTATTTATTTACTATATATGTTCAGTTTTGCCAAATTTAAATTAATAATTCGGTATTTTGAATTATTCAAGTCTGACATATGCAGATGCGAATGGTCCAAAATAGTCGGGTCGTTACAGTTGGTATCAGAGCTTTGGTAGCTCTAGGCAAAAGTTAGTATATATAGTAATTGTATTTACAGAACCACTTTCATTCGAGTTTGAATCTCTTCCTTTGACTCGATTTTTTGAATTTTGGAACGTTCCCTGTGGTTCCAAAAGTCATTCGTGTCCCTCACTATTCGTTTTCCTTCGATTCTGGAGCATCCCATAACTCCACTTCGAATGATCTTTATAAAGGAATTGGCGGTCACGCCAACCTTCATATGAATTGTAAGGGATGAAACTCATTTACAATAGCATCGATTCACCGGAGATTTCTACATCCTCGGTTTATGATGTTATCTATCTCCTGCTATATCAGAATTCTATCTTTTGTGATCAAATGTCGATTTGTCTCAAAATTCCACATCGATCTAATTCTTGAAGTCACGGTTGACGCGGAAGGTTGCCCGCGATTTATATAAACTTATCCATCCTCCTATTTTGTTATTTAATCGCCTTGTCTTTGTTTCAAAACTATTTTCGAATCAAAATTCTCATTGATTTGAATCCATCAAATTTTGAATCTCTATCCTTTCTTTGAATCCATTCTTGTATCGTCGAGCGAGGAAGTGTATTTGTAAATTAATATTTAAAATGTTATATATATATATATATTGTGTTATTTGAGTTGTTGATGTTGGTTTGGGTTTTCGATCGATTCGTCTGATCAACGCTATCGATAGGATTTCCAAAGCACTTGAACAGAACAAACTGACACAATATTGTTTTCAAATGGATAAATTTAATAAAGTTTGTATGATTGTATTATAAATATAAGTATGAATTTTCTGTAACTAAACTGTTAATAAATTGATTGTTGAAATGATAATATTTGATAATCATTTATTGTTTGTAAACCATTGACTATTGCAATACAAATAAATGAATTTATAAAACTTGGGTATAATTTGATTAGAATTTGAAGTGAATTTAAAATTGAATCTGAGAATTTAATTTCCGATAATTTCAAACTATAGTTTTTAAGTTTAAAATGTATATTATTTAAAATATTTTCAAATAGAAATGCTTTTCAAAGAATTTTCTATTAAATTAGAGCTCTTCTCTTTTGTCGCTGGAAAATAATTTAGGCGATGACGGCCGCATCATCGACATTCATTTTCGAGTTTCGAAGTGGAGAGACCCATTCGTAGCTTTTCTACAGTTTTGTTTTGGAAATTGAATTGATTTAGATTTCTTAAGTATGATTTGATTTATATATACAGGTATATTATTTTTAAATTTGATTTGATTTGATATATATAGTATAAACATATTTATCTGTAATTGTTTGAAGTTAATTGGAAATTTAATTCTTAAATTTGGGTAAAGGATGATTTCAATTATAAATGAAACTAAAATTTTGAATTAATATTTAAACCTTAGAGAATTGAATTAGAAATTTACTTGTATAATACTCAATCGCATTCAATATAACTTACCTAAATTGCTCAAACAGTTAACTATGTAATTGGATAGTATACAATATAAATTGTCTTTTTAAATAAAATTCGAATGCATATAATAAATGTTATACACTTAAAGTTCAATTATAAAATGGTTAATAGAGATAAATAGAATACTAAGTTAGTTGAATAATAAATGGATTAATAAGAATAAATTGTTGTTTGAAATAAATTTTGTAACAAACAATGATAAATTGAAAATAAACCAAGTTAATGAAATTCCTTGAGTTTAAAGTCAATTCCTTGAGTACCAGTATTCGAGATTCACCTTTGGAGTTGGAGCTTCGCTTGGAGATCCAGCTATCTATCCAACTTTCAGATATTCAGTTGATTCCGGTGATCTATTCTGATTCTTGTATTTGACTATTGTATTCGAGACTTCTGTTGTAACTTATTTAACTCTGTTATATATAAATAGTAGCTTCATGAACTACTATCTTTGGTTTCCGCTGCATTTATTACTCTATGTCTGTGATCTGTGATTATTTATTTACTGTATATATTCAGTTTTGCCAAATTTAAATTAACAATTCGGTATTTTGAATTATTCAAGTCCGACATGTGCGGATGTGAATGGTCCAAAATAGCGGGTCGTTACATTCTTTTAATTTTATTTATAACTTAGCATTTAATCTCTTATTTTAATTAAAGGTTCTAATTACAAATTAGTTGCATTCAATTTCACTACAATAATTGAAACTACTAATTAACGGAAAGTTAAGAATTAAATACCGGGTTAAATTTCAAATCATTTTAAAATAATAGATAGATACATATACTTACAACTTATATCCAATTATATTTAAAACAAATTAAAATTTTATATTTGTTTATCAAAGTAATCTGCAGTAAAACTACTACAGTGGCCTTCCCGCTATGAAACTCGAAAATGAATGTCGATGATGTGTGCACTCATCACCGAAATTATTTTCCAGCGACAGAGAGGGGATTACAGAACTTATTTCTTTCAAAGTTTCTTTAAAACAATTCTTTCAAATTACATTAAAATATTTATTTCAGAAAATACTTCTAAATAATATTATTATATTCCAAATCATTCGAAAGAAATTTTCCAAAAGCCTAGGACTTAGATTCTAAATTTCCAAAATTCGTTTATTTTATTTTAGATCTTATTTCCAACCAATATTTATAAATTTCACTACCTAACAACCAATACTTCACAACCAAATATGTATCCTTTATAAAAAATATTTTATATATAGAAAATATAATATGAAAAATTATTTCATTCACCTATATTCAAAAACAAATATTATGTGGGCCTGTCTTGTTAAGTGTTTTGAAATCTCTATTGACGTCATAGCGTCCTATGCACCAACCAGAATTTATAAATACAAAGCGGAACAAATTAACACAATATTAAAACCTTTTTATAACACTAACAAGTACGCTCTCTCATATACACACACACACACACTCAGCGACTCATCATGGGGTATTACTACCCTATTAATAAAGAGTTGGACCGCACGACGCTAAGGTTTATCTCTAAACCAAATCTCTAATACCAGATGTAACGTCCTGCCTTTTTGTACGCTTTAAATCGACGACAAACCACACACGTCAGGCTTAAACCATACAGAAGGATGGATTGTTATGGGGCAAAATAAGAAAAAGTAGAAAAAGAAAAGGAACAAAACAGAATCTTGCAGCGGAACGATAAAATATAATAATCAAATATACAGTTTATGAAGCTGTTTTACAGAAAACATTTGATTATACTTATACAATACAGATCAGAGTTACACATACCAGAGAATGATTAATAATAATGCAGCGGAGCGCATGATGCGGTGAATAATAAAATAAATAATACTAATATAATCTTCGTCTTCGTCCTCCAGAAATAAAGTCTTCGAAATCTTGAAATGCTCAGGCTGACCAGAGCGAATTAAGAGACAAAACACTCCAGTCAGAACTAAGAGATCATATGTAAGTTAAATCAACGGAATAAATATGAGTGGAACGGAATTAGAGATGTTTACGGGATTTGACATCTCCTATCCAGTGTCTAACGTGAGTGCAGTAATGTAACAACCCGCATATTTATCGAGTTTACATTTAAATATTTTTATTTAAATATTAAATCGTTAATCGGATTTTGGTCCGAAAAAAAAAAAACTACTTTTTGCAAACGGTCAAATTAGGACTCGAGACCACTTCCATTGAGTTCGAAATGTCGTTTACAACTTTTTAAGTATAAACATCGATAGGTTTGGAGTTAGTGAAATTTCACTAACTTTTCCCGCTTTGGACTTTGGGTTAGTTTAGCCTATTAAGCCCAAGTTCCAACCCTCTTCTCCTCACTCTTCATAAATTTCCTAACTAACTCAAGCTTTAGCATTAATGGTGAAGAGAATGGGAAATTAAAACTCCAAGCTCAAATTCAATTGCAACTCCATCATTCAACTCCAAATTCAAGTAGAAGATATTGGATTCAAGCTTTGGATTGCTTCTCCTTGCTTTCAAGCTTCATCTTCATAAATTTTAGTGCAAAGGTGAGATTTTTATCTCACAATTCTAGTCTATAACTATATTGGACTGTTGGGAATGATTCCCTATCACTTTTGCATGCACATTTGCATTTGGTTTGAATCGAATTTGGCGAAAAACTCCAATTTTTAGTGTTTTTGGTGAAATTCTGCACTTAGGTCGTTCTGCCTATGCTAGGTCGTTCGCGTGGAAAAGTCTCGGCCTCAAAATAGCTCGTTTCCGACCTTAAAATGGCCTACAACGTTAGGTCGCTCGGCACTCGGAATTAGGTCGTAGGTCGTATGGCTTTTAGGTCGTTAGGTCGCAAACACTTAGGTCGTTTCTGGCCTTAAGTCCCCTATACAGCCTTAGGTCGCTCGCTCTGGCTCCTTAGGTTGTAAGTCGTGGGCCTTTAGGTCGTAGGTCGTCAGGCCGTTAGGCCTTAACTCGTGTGGCCTTGGTTCTTTAAGTCGCTCGGCCTTGCCTTCCATTTTTAGGTCGCATGACCTTCTAACCCGCTAGGTCGTTGGACCTATAACCCGTTAGGTCGTTGGGCCTATAACCCTTAGGTCGTTAGGCCGTTAACCCACTAGGTCGCATGACCTATAACCTGTTAGGTCGCTCGACCGTTTACTCCGTTAGGTCGTATGACCTTGTTCCACTAAGTCGCTCGACCCTTAGGTCGTAACACTTTAGGTCGCACGCCTTTCACACCATTAAGTCGCGAGTTTAATTAGGTCGCTCGGCCTTAAAACCTTAGGTCGCTTGACCTGTGCTATTGTTAGGTCGCGAGTTCCATAGGTCGCTCGTCTCCCTTAGGTCGCTTGACCTGTGCTATTGTTAGGTCGCGAGTTTATCTTAGGGTCTCTTACTCCCTTAGGCCGCGAACTCTTTAGGTCGTTAGACCTCATTTTGCTTTAGGTCGTAAGCCGCTTGTCTTCACTTAGGTCGTACCGTGACGGGGCGCCGCCCCCTGGACCCCCGCGACCTGACCGGGCAGGTCGAACCCCGTATAACTCTGCGTAGGCGATCTTATCTGAAGAACATTCAACCGAACTTCCTGAGCTGATTTCCTTGGATTTTATTCGCATCTCCGTATGCGATCTTTGTGACTGATTGTTTCTACACTTACTTATGTGTTTTGTCACTTTATAATATAAAGGTTTCAATACTAGTAGTAAATATCAAAACTCTTTTAACAAACAATTTCAACTCTATTTTTAATAACAAAGCTCTTTTCTTAAACCATTTTCCAATCTATTAGTATATACAAGCCTTTACCTCACTCGGATGAGAAATCTAATTAAACGACTTAGTAAAACAAGTGGTATGAAACGCTTGCGTTCACTTCGTCGGTTAATTCTTGGACTTGTTCGATTGAACCTCTTATGACAATTTTATTAGTGAAGATTTACAGTTTGTTCGTAAATATTGAAGTTAAGCAAGTGGTTATGGGACATGAAGCTAAACTTCTATATTTACTAACTTAGTGTAATTGACACTTCTCGTTGATCTTGATGATCGCTCTATGAATTAGACTAGCAATTGCGCGATGTCTCTTTCATTGCAAGGTTAGACTAGACACCACTTGTGTGATTCCATTCACACATACCTTTCTGCTTTTTGGTTAGTCTTGACCTCATTCTGTGTGATTCCACTCACACATGTGGGGTAGCTCCCCATGGTCTTCGGACCGTCATGTGATAGGCCTCTTCCCCTTTTTTATGATTTCTGGAATTTATGTCATTGACTTGTTATGAGTACAAGTTTAGGGTATGATGCCCCCTTCGAATCTTTGAGAAGATTCTTGTGATATTGATTATCTCTTATTGATTGATCTTCTGTTGATCATTATTTACATACTTATAGTGGTATGTCGTTATGGATGTTTATGTTTATGCCATATCTTTTATGTTATATCATGTCATCTGATATTTATAGCTAGACTGATCCGTTTATTATTTTCTTAAATAATACTCGGATCAGACCGAGATGTTACAGGTGCTTCTGCTTGACTTCTTCCCAGGGATTCATCACTCTGACTTTTGGCTAACTGTTTAGATTAGCAGTTTTTGTTGTATACACTTGAGATATAGACTCATAGTTGTATTCTTTTGTATAGCACGTGTTGCTATTCTTTTGTATTATCGTGGATCTTATTGACCACTACTCTGATGTACACTTTCATGTGTTAGTTATATATTCATATCTTCTTCCGCCTTTGTGATATGGATATCTGTGACTGATTTGTGATATGATTATTTCTATGTTTGTTTCCGAAGATTATTTATAGCCACCGTGTGATAAGAAATTACATGGATGGTCGCTCCTCAACAGCCTTATTCTCCGTGCTAGTTGACAGCACTTCTCCGGAGTGTTCTTGGCTAGCGTGGGTATAGAGGTGGGGCGTCACAAGTAACTTAAGAGATGCTCGGAATTCACATCTCCTAAGGATCTGTTAAATTATTCACTATGTAGTAATATTTCGCTATTATAATAATGTCTATAGTAAAGTAAACTTACTTTTAAATAGCTTTAAGGCTTTACATTTTCCACCTTAATAAGTAATAGTCCCAGTAGTCCATCTAATATCATGGTCCCTCCTGATCGGGAAGCCACCAGAGGATACGGTTATGGGAGAAAACCAAACTCCTACAAGGCGCGATAGGGTAGGTGACACAGCACAACTAGACAATGCCAGGGTAGATATACCAATTACGCTTTCGGACCGGTGGTAAGGCATAGCCGCAGCTACCGCCCACCTCGAGCCACACCCGCAAATAAAAATCAAAAGTGGCCATCGAATCAATCCAAAAGTCAAAGTATAATATCGAAGCGATGTGTCCGATCAAAGGTGCTACCTTATTAGCCCATCAATCGCTCCTGTTTTAGCCACCTTATGCCAACTCACGAGAGTCGGGTCTACGTATTTATCTCAAAGGAAATGCCGCCACCATCCTACTTCATTCTAGAATCTCCACCGCGTACACGGTTGTTAAAGTGGTTTTCGGAGTTGGCAGAGAGTATGACAACTTCTGATCCCGGTCTCTTCAACAACCAAACGTTATTATAACACCGTGGTCATTCCAAAATAATTATACTTCAAAACCAAAATATACTATCCATTTCAAAACCACATAAATAAAATATCATTTCCCTTTCAAAAAACAAACAAATATAATATCATTTTTATAAAACCCAAATCAATGTAATATCATTCTTATTTCGAATATATCCTTTCCAAAATCATAACACTTACAAAACGTAATACATTGAAATTTATTTCTTTGAAATATAACTTCCACCCCTTACATGGTTTAAAATTAAAATAGTTTATAAGATAAACTAGTTTCTTAAATTTCACAAATCAATTCCAAAACAAACCGAATTTTTAAATTTTAAATTTAACCAAATCTCCAAATCATACATTTCAATTCGATTCGGTTTTCAAATAGACCATTCCAAATTATATCGATTTCGAAAAAGATTTGATCCATAAAATAAACCATTTCAAATTCAATATATTTCAAAGCTTAAATATTCAATATTTCAAAACTAAATTTTATAATTCATATATATATACACACACCAAATTTACATTGCTATTATTTAGTTTTGAAATATTTGCTTGATTAATCCAATATCTGTTAAATAAACTTCAAATTTCAATAACTGATATTCCTCAATTTATTTAGCCTTGATATATTCACATAAATCCCCTTAAACCCAAATTAAGTTATAAAACCATATTCTTTTAAAATCTCAATTTCAATAAGTTCCAAATGGATTCTTATTAAACATAACTCTTAATTAAATAAAATCTCAAATCAATTTCAAAACTATCTTCTCAACCTTGATTTATAAAAATCAATATAAACTCTATATTAAAGTATAATTTAAGTAAATACTTATCCATATTTTATTTTAATATAATCAAACTTTATTATTAAACTTATTTTATACTTTAAAATTTTTTATTCAGAGCGTAAAAACAAGAATTTAACTATATATAAAATAACATTTATAAAATATCCAAATCAATATCTCATAAAATCATATATTTCTTTACAAATCCATAGAATCATTTCTACCCTACGGCCAAGTAATACGGATATTTATCATTTAAATCTGTAATTTAAAATAAAAAATACGGTTATATATCATTTCAAACCAAAATCCTGAATGAAATAAAAATGCATAACAACTTGCAGTTTATAACAATGTAAAATACAACATCCATTCATCCTATATTAATCATCAACCATTTATCACAATCATCATCCAATTCAAAAAATAACATCAATATATAACAGATAATAGACAACAGGTATTTACTGGCAGTTATGTTCAATAATAAATTAAACAACTATTTAAGTGGCAGTTTATATGCAATAATAAATTAAATAAAAATCTAATTCAAATAAATTTAATTTAACTGAGATAATGATTAAAAATATGCCAAACAGTCATAGATAAATTTCTAATCGCATCATAAATTAATTTAACACACATAAGAAATTTTAGAAGTTGTGAGTGGTTTAATACACTCTCCGTTTGAATTTAAATTGAATTTAAATCCAATTTAAACCCAAAATTAAAATAGTCTCCAAATTCACCAAACCCAGGCCAAAATGTCTGGAATTCCAATACGAACCTAGAGGAGAAAACCGCTCGTGAAATGGACCTCGTATGTTGAAATTATTAAAGTTAGAACGATCGAAATCTAAATTAAAATAAATAAAAGAGAAATACACGTCACCTACATCCACAACAGCACGAACATATCACTGCCTCTATTCGACTTTGCCCAGGCTCGCAACCACATTCGCACGTACCAAATCAGGTCGTCACTACGCGATCGCCGCGCCGACGCACCTGCCTGAGGCGCTGCCTCCACTTACGTGCCTCCCCACGACCGACGCTTGATCACAAGCGACTCGTCGAAGATAAAATCGAACTGCCGCCACCGGTAACCCAAGCCCTAATTGAATTATTGAGGCTAATCTAGCTGTTGATTTGACCAGCAAACCTCTCCGATGAACTCCTTCTTCGACTCTCCACACGACAGTACCCTCCAATCGTCGATCTATCGATGATTATCACGACATTGGACGGCTGAGACTAATCCATCGAATTCAAGATAAATGGTGCATCGAATTGGAAAACGAATTGCGGATCTGAGATGCGCTCATCGAGAGCTTCGAATCCATATAAAATTTGCTATGGTTTGAGGAGATTGAAATTTCAATTTGATTTTTGAATTGCGATTGGATTTGGAATTTTCTACCATTGAGATAAGGAGACGGGAGGACTTGTATGTACAGACAAATGACAATAAGGAACAATTAGGGTTTATAACGAGGTATTTATAGACAGAGCTGAAACAGAAAGAACGGACCAGATAAATTGAACGATATATGGCCCGAAAAGCCCGTTCCGACTCGGGAACGAAATTGGGTCAACGCATATATCAAAATAGACGTTTTAAAATATTTAAAACGCAATGGAACAGGTTTCAAGTCCAAATTCCATCGTATGAAGAAGTTATGCTAAAATTAATATATTTCAAATTGATTTCAATTGATTTCAATTTCATTGATTTTAAGGCGTTTCGAGTCCGTATGATCAGATGACAAGTCTGATCGGTACGATACTTGAAATCCTACAATAGTTCATCGTTAGGGGTCCGATGAAACTGGTTTCGTCGAAATCCGAGTCAGTGTCCAAAATGGCTATTTTTACATTAATTAAATAAATTAATAGTTAATTAATTAAATCACTTTTCCAATTTCCATTCCAAAATTAACAAATCTTATCATTTTTGATTTCTTAAACAATTACAGAAATTTAAACAAATTTAGATGCTAATTTAACGATGATTCATTCTTCAATTTCAGCGTTAAGTTTCAATTTCATTTTATACATAAATTCATAAATTTAAAATTCCAAAAATCCATTTGTAAATTTTTAAACCTTGTTATTCAAGTCCTTATTAAAATAAGAATATAATTAATATCGGTTTATACCCTGGTACTTTAATATTTCCCAATTTCATCTTAATTCCCATTTACGTAATATTCATTAAATTCCATTTAATTTTAATTAATCCAATTTATTAAATTTAAATTAATAATCTTGATCCCCATTCTTTTTATTAAATCAACCATTATTCTATGGATAACTTTGACACTACTATATATCCAATTGCCCTAATGGTTCATTGTCTTCAGCTAAATTCATATTAACTTAGTAATTAATTACATTTAATTCATATTAACTTAGTAATAAATTACGTTCAATTCATATTAACCTAGTAATAAATTATGTTTAATTACAATGGATTTAATCTGATTCAATAGATTAAATAAATGGGTAAACAATTAATAATTATCACCATTTTCCTAATTTAATCCCATTCATAATTTATTATCAAACAACAATTATTATAATTACTTTATAGCATTGATCCTATCAAATTATAATTTATTACGTATTATCTTATCAACTAATATACTTTGAACTTATTTCCCAGTTCATTAATTGCAATCAATTATAACCTTAAAATTGGTTTCAGTTAATTGGGATTGTACTAAATTAATTATTTATTCAATTGCATTAACATTATTACCTTTAATTGCAATTTGATTACCAATTTTATTTAACAGACTAAATAAATAAATAACATATTTTAGTTGTCATCTATTTACTTTTACTTGCATTTACAAGTTTATTACTTACCATTAACTCTGTATTATTTCGTTAATTAATTCAACAAATTGTCCAAACAATATTATAATTACTTATAGGATATTGATCTTATTCAATTACTATTTATTATTTTTAATTCATTAATTAATTCACTATTTACCTTTGTTTTCTTATATTCAATTTTTAGCCTAGTATAACAATTTACATTACTTCAATTAATCGTAATTCCATTTCAATTGTTTATACTTAGCTTTAATTTCCATGGTTGCATCTCATTTTAGAATTTAATTATTAATATACAAAAAATTTGTTTCGTCTTAAATTTACACCAAAACCTTAATAAAGCAACAAATTTAAATCATCGAAAATCACGGATCGTTACACTCTCCCCCATTCAAAACATTTCGTCGTCGGAAAGGAAAAAGAAAGGAAAAGAAGAATTAAGAATCAATATATCTTACTTAAAATATTAAATTTATAAACAAATACATTTAAAAAATTAATTAATTTAGATAAAATATACCAATTTATAACCATTAAATCTTTTTATACTCAAAGTAATAAACTTTGGAAAACATTTTCAAAATATTTTCTAAGTCCAAAATTTACGGAAAATTTGGTCAGAGTCTCCTTTGTACGGAGAGGCTCGGGAGATGATAAAGTATCAAATATAACAATATATAACATATATTTTCCAAATAATATATCCCAACATGGGAAAAACAATATAATAACGCTATAAAACCGTAGTCTGAAAACGTACCTATTTGTCGGGCAAACAAGGTTAAATTATGAAAACAAAAGCAGCAGCAATTGCTTCCATAACCTGTATTTCACTTATATAATCCAGAAGAGTTGATAATTATATAAAATGAAATAATAATTGTTTCAACCACTAGCAAACAAATCGATATAAACAGTAACCATTCGCAACCAACAGCATGCACATTATACAAATCAACCATTCAAGCAAAACAAAACAAATAGTTGTTCGGGTTCAAAAACTTTAAATTGTACAGAATGAAAATAAAATATTAAGTGCACCATTTACTCAGCAGTCTTAGATGAAACTAAGTAGATTATTCATACGTCCAAACAATTTTAAAGTATCCTTGCCCAAACAACTATAAACCAAACAAACAACAATTTCAAACAACAAATCACGTTCATTCTTATTAATTCCATTCATACATTTGTTGTTTGATTTCCCTTTTCATTCACATGATGATTTATATTTACATTCACATTTATTTCTTGCAAAATTTCATTTATTACTTACAACTATGCATAGTATTCATATTTAATTCAATTTCTTAGCATATCAATTTATTTACGTAAGTTTATAACCATTTATTTATAATACTTTCATTTCTATTCTATTTTATTACAGGAACCTTTCAGTTATAACTTAAGTTTACAACAATTTCAACATCAAATTCTTATTTATAAAAGAATTTCATTGAATACTTTCATTACATAAGTTTACTTGTACAATTTTCCCTTACAAAATCTTTAATATTTTAACTTATAATATTTGGTAAGTTTTATATATGCCTTTAAGAATGTAATTGATAGTTATACAAGTTTTTCTTATTTCTTTTAACTAAGTTAATGTTTGATAATCATATCCTTTGTTTTTAGGTTACATATTTCAACTTTATTTTAATTTTATTTATAACTTAGCATTAAATCTCATATTTTAATTAAAGGTTCTAATTATAAATTAGTTACATTAATTTCACTACAATAATTGAAACTACTAATTAATGGAAACTTAAGAATTAAATACCGGGTTAAATTTCAAATCATTTTAAAATAATAGATAGATAGATATACTAACAATCTATATCCAATTATATTTAAAACAAATTAAAATTTTATATTTGTTTATCAAAATAAATCTACAGTAAAACTACTACAGTGGCCTTCCCACTAAGAAACTCGAAAATGAATGTCGATGATGCGTGCACTCATCACCGGAATTATTTTCCAACGACAGAGAGGGAAGTGCAGAACTTATTTTTTCAAAGTTTCTTTAAAACAATTCTTTCAAATTATATTGAAATATTTATTTTGAAAATACTTCTAAATAATATTATTATATTCCAAATCATTCAAAAGAAATTTTCCAAAACCCTGGGACTTAGATTCTAACTTTCCGAAATTCGTTTATTTTAGTTTAGATCTTATTTCCAATCAATATTTATAAATTTCACAACCTAACAACCAATATATCACAACCAAATATATATCCTTTATAAAAAATATTTTATATATAGAAAATATAATAGGCAAAATTATTTCATTCACCTATATTCAAAAACAAATATTGTGTCGATCTGTCCTATTAAGTGTTTAGAAATCCCTACTGACCTCATAGATTCCTATGCACCAACCAGAATCTATAAATACAAAGTGGAACAAATTAACACAATATTAAAACCTTTTTATAACACTAACAAGTACGCTCTCTCAAATACATGTAAATATATACACACACACACACTCAGCGA
Organism: Allium cepa; assembly: GCA_030765085.1. Lineage (NCBI taxonomy): Eukaryota > Viridiplantae > Streptophyta > Magnoliopsida > Asparagales > Amaryllidaceae > Allium > Allium cepa. The sequence goes on from CM060945.1 coordinate 724,370,519, forward strand.
GTCATCATAGGGTATTACTACCCTATCAATAAAGAGTAAGACCCCACAAAGCTAAGGTTTATCTCTAATCAAAGCTCCGATACTAGATGTAACGTCCCACCTTTTTGTTTGCTTTAAATCGACGATAAACAACACATGTCAGACTCAAACCATACAGAAGGGCGGATTGTTATGGGGTAAATAAGAAAAAGCAGAAAAAGAAAAGGAACAAAACAGAATCTTGCAGCGGAATGATAATACAACGACCCTGACTCGACCTTCAAAAATCAGCACCGAATGCGACACTCGTATTGAAATGCCGTAGATCCAAACATCGAACCTGGTTTGCCAGAGCTTATAACACATTAAGAACAACACAGCGGAAGAAAAATGAAATAATACATCCCATATACAGCATTTGATACAATAATCAGATACAACTGAATAAAAAGGATGATACAACACTATCAGAGATACAAGAAATAATAGCAGAATATAAAGTCTTCAATGCCAAACTCCAAGAACTCCATTGTAACGTCGCGCCTTTTCGTACGCTTTAAATCGACACACATGCCAATTCAAACCATACGGAAAGGCGGATTGTAATGGAGAAAATAAGAAAAACAGAGAAGAAAAAAAACAAAACAGAATCTCACAATGGAAGGATAAAATATAATAATCAATATACAGTTCATAAAACTGTTTACAAAACATTTGATTCTTCTTTATACAATAAATATCAGAGTTCACATACCAATAAATATCCATGCAGCGGAATACAGTGTGTACCGGAATGCAACGGGAGTTGGGTCTACGTATTTACCTCAAAGGAAATGACGCAGCCATCCTACTTCATTCTGGAATCTCCACCGCGTACACGGTTGTTAAAGTGGTTTTTGGAGTTGGCAGAGAATATGACAACTTCTGATCCCGGTCTCTTCAACAACCAATCGTTATTATAACACCGCGGTCCTTTCAAAATAGTTTATACTTTAAAACCAGAATATAATATCCATTTCAAAACTATATAAATATGATATATTTTCATTTAAAACCCAAATCAAATTTGATATCATTTAGACCCAAATCAATATAATATCATTTTAATTTCAAATATACCCTTTCCAAAAATCATAGTGCTTTCAAAGTATAATATTTAGAAATCAACACTCTTGAATATAGTACTTCCAAATTATAATACCTTGAAAATCATAACTTTGAAACAAACTTCCACCTCTTAAATGGTTAAATATTAAATTACCTTCTAAAATAAAATAGCTTCTTTTAATTTCACAAATCAATTCCAAATACCGACTTAAACTTCCAAATAAACCATTCCAATTCTTATGTTTCAAAGCTTTAAAAATGCCACCATTTCACAACAAATTCTTTGATAATTCCATATATATCAAATTCAATTACTATTATTTAGATTTGAAATGTTTACTTAATGAATTCAATATAATTTAAATAAAACCTTTAACTTCACATAACTGGATATTCTTTTAATTTATTAACTTGATATATTCATTTAAATCAACCTGATATTTATTTAAACCACTCAGCACAAAATCAAGTTATAAAAATCATACCCTTTAAAATTCTAATTTTTTTTAGTTTCCAAATTAATTTAATATTCATCTTCCAACCTTATTCTCATTTAAGTCATTTAAACTCCAGAAATTAAATTTAAATAAATGCTTAATCATATTTGATCTTAAAAAAAATCAAACTTGATTATTAACCTCTTTTATACTTCAAATTTATTTTATACATAGCTTAAAAACCAGAATTTAACTATATATAAAATAACCTTTATCAATAACCAAATCAATATCCCATAAACCATATATATATATACAACAAAACCATAGAAATCACTTTAAAATATATATATATATATATCTATATATGTATGTATATATATATATATGGTGTCCGTATAAAATTTTCTATCATATGGTCAAGTGATACAAATATTTATCATTTCAATCCGCAATTTAAAAATAAAATTTTACGGTTATATATCATTTCAAACCGCAATGCCGAATGCAATAAAATGCATAACAACTTGCAATTTATGATGATATAAATAAACATCCATTCATCCATCATAAAATCATACATCCATTTATCACAATCATCATCCAATTCAAACAATACATCAATATACAACAGGTAATAAATAACAGGCATTTACTGGCAGTTTATTACGCAAAATAAATTAAATAATAATTTAACTGGCAGCTTATATGCAATAATGAATTCAAATAAGATTTAACTGGCAGTTTATATGCAATAATGAATTAAATAACAAGGTATTTAAATAATGCAAATTAACCGAGATAATGATGAAATATACGCCAAACAACTATAAATAAATTTCAAATCACATTATAAATGAATTTAACAAACATAAGAAATCTTAGAAGTTGTAAGTGAGTTAAAACACTCACCTTTTGAATTTAAATCAAATTTAAATCCGATTAAAACCCAAAAATTTGACAGTCTCAGAATTCGCCCAAACTAGCGTCAAACCGTTCGGAATTCCCATATGATCCTAACGGAGAAAACTGCGTGCAAAACCGATCTCGTATGCAAAAATGATCGTTGTTAGAACAAGTGGAATTTGAAAAAAAATAAAATAAAATAAAAGGAAACAAACAACACAAACCTAGCATATGCCACGTCACCAAAAAAAACTTCTCCCAGAATTCCAATTTTTCATACGTACAGCCAACCCACTCCACCTTCGAACAGCACCGTCCCCCATACTCACGCAACCAACAAACAACGCGCACGACACCAAAGCGCTTGGGAACGCCGCAACTCCCACATCACTTCGCCTGCCAAAGCCCCCTACATCACGAACTCCGGTCGGCATCACACCCAAACATAGAGCAGCCGTGGCCAAAAAATAAATCCCTAATCGAATTATCGATGCAAATCCAAATGTCGATTTGCCACCAAACCTACATAGATCGACTTCCCTCAGTACCCTCTGCAAAACCCAGAAAGGGTTTCCCGATCCATCGAAATTGATTACGACCCCATTGAACGACCGAGTATTAAAACAAAATTTCTGATCAAACGATAATCTGAATCAAAAAACGAACACCACCAGTGAATTACGCTAGTCGAGAGCTTCAACATGTATTTTTCTCAAATTTTTCTGAGGAGTTTGAAATTTTAGCATTGGATTGAATTTGCAATTGGATCTGAAAATATAGAATTTTGTCTGCCATTGAGGAAGAGGAGGAATAGAATGAATTTACGTACAGATAAATGAGAATTAGGGAGGCTAGGTTTTATATAAAGATATTTATAGAGAAAGTTGAAATAAAATAAATGGATCGGGTTGAATACGCGCTAACGACAAAGTGGCCCAAAAAGCCCGTTCTGACCTCGGAACGAAATTGGGTAAATCCATATATCAAAATAGGTGTTTTAAAATATTCTAAAACCAATGGAAAAACTTTCAGGTTCAATTTGCATCATATGAAGAAGTTATGCTAAAATCAATATTTTCAAATTGATTTCAATTTCATTTATTTCAAGGCGTTTCGAGTCCGTATGATCAAACGACAAGCCCGATCGCTACGATACTTGAAATCCTACAATAATTCACCGTTATGGATCCGATGAAACCTTTTCGTCAAAATCCGAGTCAGTGGCCAAAATGGCTAATATCATATTAATTAAATAAATTTAAAATAAATTAATTAAATCAAATTTCCTATTTAAATTCTGAAATCGACAATCTTTATCACTTTATAATTCTTAATCATTTATACAAAAATTTAAACAAGTTTAGACGTCAACTTAAAGTTGATTAATCTATCAATTGCAGTGCCAAATCTTAAATTTCATTATATTTAAAATTATAAATTAAATCTCCAAAAATTTTATTAAATTAAATAAATCAATGATTATTCCATCCATAAATTTCAAATAAATGGATTTAATATTGGATTCAAAATCTATTATGTTAATATTCTTAGATTTCACCTAAGTCTCTATTAAAGAAATATTTAGATGTTTAAATTCATTTATTTTTAATTTAATAAATCCAGTTATTTATAATCACATGCAATGCATTGCTTTAAACCTGATTTCGATCCTGCCGTTCTCTATGAAACCTTTCTATAATCATAGTTAGTATCTATTTTACATTCATTACATTAATGCTCTCATTTCATCCTTTATTTATTGACTATCATATCTCCATTTACTATATTTTTGTCAATTTCACCCGTTATTTGAAATTAAAGTCTCAATTAACTTATCTATTTTGATTTCATTCCTATATTACATCACTTATTGTTTTACAAATAAACTACATTTCAATTCATCCTATTCCCTTCATATCTGGTGACTATTGCCTTAAATTCTCATTAATATACATTAAGGTTCATTAAATTCTAATTGACTCGCATTTTAATTATTACAATAATTACTATCCTTACTTCCGATTTCACTAATTCATAAATTACCAATTTTATTTTCAATAATCCCATTAAATAGGCTTTCCATTCTTTATTACATCAATTGTTACTTTAATTTACATTAACCAAATGTTAAATTAAGATTTATTGTAATCGATTGCCAAAAACTTATTTGACATATTAAATAAACAAGCAACCTATATTAATTGCCACCTATTTGCTTTGAATTGCATTCATAAGTTCGTTACTTATCGATCCGGATTTATAATTTCATATACGCTAAATTTTTATTTCATGACATTAATATACGCCTATGTACCACTTAATTTGAATAAATATTATACTCCTAAATGTACTTCTATCAATTAAATGCATTAATTAAGGTTTTAAAACCAATAAATGAATTTTCCATAATTTCATCCTTAAACCAACTTATTACTCTACATACATTGCGTATTAATTCATCAATTAACATAATATGAACTATCTTCCCAATTTATCAATTACTACCTTAAAATAAACTTATGTTTCTATTTAATTTATCATTGCTACATTTCCTTTTTAACGTTTGCTTCATTATAAATTATGAATTTTTTTTCTTTCTTTCTAAATTTAATTACAAAGATCAAATTAAATTGACCAATTTATTTATTAAAACTTATGGGTAGTTACACTCTCCCCCACTCAAAACTTTTCGTTCCCGAAAAGGAAAAAAAGGGAGAAGAAAGATTAAGAAATCAATATATCTTATTTTAAAATATTAAATTTTATAAACAATAATTGAAAAATTAATCAATTTAAATAAAACATATCTATTTATAACCATTAAATCATTGTATACTCAAATTAATAAAGTTTGGAAAACATTTTCAAAATATTTTCTAAGTCCAAAAATTTTCGAAAAATTTCGGCAGAGTCTCCTTTGTACAGAGAGGTTCGGGAGAAAATATAATATCAAATATAACCAATATTACATATAATATCCAAAATATTATATCCCAACACGGGAAAATATATAGCGATATAAAACCGTAATCCGAGAACGTACCTATTTGTCGGGCCATTAACGCTTAATTATGAAACCAAAAGCAGTAGCAATTGCTTCTAGAACCTGTATTTCACTTATATAATCCAAAAGAGTTAATAGTTATATAAAATGAAATATGTAGCGTTGTTTCAATAAATAACAACCAAATCCATACAAACATCAATCACTAGCAACAAAGCATACAACCATAATATAAAAATCAACCTACATTAATCATTCATTCATATCAAACAAAAAAAATAGTTATTCGGGTTCAAAATTTCAAATCATACAGAATGAAAAATAAACTACTAAGTGTACCCTTCACTCAATAGTCTTAGGTGAAACTAAATAGATTATTCATTCATCCAAACAATTTTAAAGTATCCTTACCCAAACAACCATAGACCAAACAATAACAAATTCCAAACAATAAATCAAGTTAATTTTTTTTAATTTCATTTCAAACTATTGTTGATTGATTTCCTCTTTATCCATATACTGGTTATCTTTTTAATTTCACATTATTTATTGCAAATTTTCATTTTTAATTCGATTCCTTTACATATTACTTCATTTATTTACTGCTCAATTTCATTTATTTGCAGTATTCATCTTTCTGTTTATTAAATGATTAACTTCAACATTTACTTAAGTCTATAGTTACTTACTTACAACATTTACCTTTTATCATATTTCATTATAGTAAGATTTCCATTATAACTTTGGTTTATAACAATTTCAACATCAATTCTTAATAATAAAAGAAATTTTATTGAACACTTCATTACATACTTTTACTTGTACCACTTCCATTACATTTTCTTATTAAACATTTCAACTTTTAATATTTGGTAAGTTATATATATGTTTTTTAGGTATGTAATTTGAAATTTATACAAATTTATTCTATTTCTTCTAGTTAATTTAATGTTCAATAATTATATCCTTAATTTCATAGGTTAAAGTTTTAAATTTCATTTAATACCATTTATAATCTAGCATTAAATCTCTTATTTCCTTTAGAGGTTTCAATTATTAATTACCTACATTCCAATTCTACAATAATTGAAATTATTAATTAATGGAAACTTAGGAACTAATACCGGGTTTAATTTTGAATCATTTTAAAATAATAGATAAATACACTTACAACTTATCTATATCCATGTATATTTAAAACAAATTAAAAATTCACTTTTGTGTATCAAAATAAATATGTAGTAAAACTACTACAGTGGCCTTCCTACTTCGAAACTCGAAAATGAATGTCGATGATGCGTGCACTCATCACCGAAATTATTTTCCAGCGACAGAGAGGGGGTATGTAACAGTAACGGATTTTCGTTGCCGAAAAACCGAGATGTTATGGGTTTTAAAAAGAATTTAAGAAAAGAAAAAGAGAGAAAAGATAGAAAATAGAGAGGAAAGAAGATAGACGATTTTTTTAGAAAACAGAGAATTTTTAAAATAGAACGGGACAGAAAGGAAACAACAGAACAACAACAGAATCTCACAATTCGCAGCGGAACAACATATAATAATAAATGAATAATCTTTAAACAAAGAACTATATCAGTTATTACATTACATCACATTTTATTACATCATATCATCACATCAGAGTGTACAACAACATACAACAACAAACAATGCAGCGGAAAAAGAAATACTATATAAACTAGTAATACGCCATGCCATCCAGCTTGCCTCCAGCAACTCCAGAATATCCAGAATATCCTGATAAACCTTAACTCTTGACTGCCCGTGTGGAAATTGGTGGGCACCCAGAGTTTAGGAAGGAAAACAATAAACTCCGAGTCAGTCATGTGACTGGTGTGAGAACTCAAAACAGTTTATTTACTTTAAAATCAAAATAGAGGAATATTTTTAAATCAATTCGCAATGCTTTTAAAAATGAGACTACCATAAGGCCTCCCGCACACACACACATGCAAACGCAGAATCGGGGGAGATTTCTCCTTATGATAGTCAAAGATGCTTGATACGCATTTAAAATAACATTTGATATTGTTATTAGTGTATAGTGTAGGAAAAATTCATTTCGAAAGTAGAATATAAATCTTAGCCAACATAGACATTTCGAACTATGCCTACTATAGCTACCATCCAAACAGTGGTGACCACCATAAGTGAATGGCAGGTTCTACAACTAATACCGTACAAGTTTCGTATTGGGAATTGGATTTCCAATAAATGGTCAGGCCAAGGAACTTCCCATTGCCACATGAGAATGCCTCTGGATGGACATCCCCGAGAACCAAACCGGATCTCTACCAACACAAGGCCGGGTTACTCCTAACTGAGTAACAACTGACCGAATATGCCATCCCCCGGTCCTTTGGGACCTTTTTCTGAGAGCGCTCTCTAATCAATTCACACAATCATAAAAACAAAGTGTTTCAACATGAGTAAGTATCTGGGCTCCATACCATGATACCACCCTTTTCCAGAAGGAAATTCACATATCCTAAAGGGCGCTACCCCTCATAACCTTGCTGCTTCTTTCCTGTTTTGACCATTTCCGGGATGTGAGGCTCGACGAATTCACGTCCACAAAAACATACTTTATACAAAAGCCATGCTTTGGGTCAACAAATGATCAACACAATGATCACTAAGATAGACGATCAAATAAATGATCCTATCACAAATAATCAACACAATGATCATTTCAGCATCACTCAGCATGTCACATTACCAAATTGGGAATATATCGCTGATAACTTCAACTATATAACCTCTGAGCACATACGTCTCAGAGAAGGGTGTTAAGAAAAAAGAATAAATTCTCCGCTACCAACAGAAATATATTTGAAAGAAATCGGCTTTATATCTCAACTTGTAATGTCAGACATACAATCCATACAAGTCTGTTCCGGGATCGAACAGAACCGAAGGCACTTACAAAGAAGTCCTTGCAATCCGGATATTCACAAATCCTGATCGGATTCACCATCACATATGGAGAACTCAATACCGTAGCTACTCGGTGCAGAGTCAATCGATAGTTCATCCTATCACTCTCGCAAATACCGGTCTTCAACACCGATCTTCAAATGCGATTCACAACGACGTATCACATATTCGGAGTGGGTTATACGACCCCATGGTCCTTTCCCGGTTAACCCGAATAGTGAGCGCTTATTCAAAAATAAGTGTAGCATTCACATTCAAACAAATCACATCAATTACCCATTCAAAGGGAAATACTGATAGTCGGTTATTGAACTATCACTGGATATGCACACATCACCAGATTCCAAATAATTTTCCAAATTATTTATCTTCCAAAATATCTTTACAAGATATAAAATTTCAACACTTCAAAAATAAATCAATATTTATTTTTAACAAATTCCACTCTCTTTTATAAATTCCTTAGTGAATTTATAATTCCAAAATATCAATGAATATTCGATTTCGATCATTCATTTCAATTTATCTTCAAAAAGATCAATTCTAAATATCACTTCATATTGGAAAACATTTCCATACTTATTAAATAAGTAATTCACGAATTTTATTTATTTTCAACACTTAGAAAATATTCACTATACTTCAATCGAAATTTAGTATATATTTCATTCTTTAAGGAAAATCATTCACTTTAACATATTTATTTGGGCCAAAACGAATGTTGCGTAAAACATCGTTACGACAACCCAAAATCACCAGTATAGGGATTCGAAATTAAAATAGATATATAAATCCCAATACTATCCAAAACATTTCCTTTCGGAAATCATTTACTATAACAACTGTGTTATAGTCCACTATTTCCTTTTATTTCTCGAAAACGTCTATTTCAACAATAAATGTTGAAATCTATGGTTTCGAATCTCAACACCTTTAAAACATCGTTAGATCGTTTTAATTCTGTTTAAAATATCACATTCTAAAACATTTTCTTTAACGTGTTATTCACTATTCAAAAATCGTGAACATACTTCGTTAACAAATTTCATCCTTTTATTCAATTTATTTTAAAGGATTATTCACTATTCAAAAATGTGAATATAACTCCATTAATAGGTTATAACAATTAACTTATCAAAATAAGTCGTTTGCGAATTTATAAAACAACGTTTATAAATTCCATTTCTATTTATTTATAAAAACTTCCTTTTTATAAATTCCTTTATTAACCTATTCCAGTTTATAACTAAATTATAAACTAAATGTTCATATATAAGTTAAATACTTATAAAACGATTATTTTATAAGATCGTTCTTTTAAAGACTTTCTAATTTATAAATCTTATAACTTATAAGATTTAATGATTTATCCAATCTATTCTTCAAATAATTTCACCAAATTTATAAATCTTACTATTTATAAATTTCATTTATAACTTCACGGTTTATAATTCTATAAATTTCATTCTTTAATGAAATTCATTTTCACTTCATTCAAACCCTTAAAAAAAACTCGTTTTAAAATGTCAATATTTCAATTTATAAATATCCATTTATAAATCTCCTAATATAAATCAATTAATATTATTCTTTAAAACATCTTTTATTTCCTTTATAATTTCACTATTCTCTTGATTTATAAAATAATTAAATTTTATAAATCCTATATTTAAACTTTTTATAACAAGTTCAGAATCCCAATTTAAACTCTTTTATAAAGTCATTAATTCCTATTTCTCAAAAATCAGCTTTTAACCGTATTTCTCAAAAATTATAATTTTTATAACTTTAAGAATTATAACGTTCATTTATTTAAAATGGATCAATTCCAAAATATTTTATCTTTTCAAAAATTACTTTAAAAACATTCTTAAAATACCAGAAATTTGGTCCAATGATGCTACATACCAAATAGTCAATCACGACAACAACGATATCATATATCGATATGATAATCAATCAAATATCAAAATATCTGAAATTAAATAAATACTGTTGAGGAATCCAGTTGGATCCCTCCAACCTGTTTTCCTGCATCCAAAAACATTAGCACAATACCAATTTCGCTCCAGTACGAAATTATCGCGGTATATGTTCTTATTAAATATTATCCGCTTAATAACGGCGTAATAGGGTCTCATCCGCTAAACAAAAATGCGGGAAATCAACAACTGCAATATATACATATGCCAATATATATATATTGATATTATATATAATACCAATTTCACTGTTTATGAAATATTCGCGGTATATGTTTATATTAAATAACATCCGCTTACTAACGGCGCATAATGTCTATTTTAACAATCAATAATTTACAGTCATCATTCAAACATGCATTCAAATATTTTAAATCTAACTATTTAAAATAAAATCGAAATCTATTCGATTGAGTGAGAAGTACTCACCTTGATTTTAAATTCCGTTTCAGCTTTTATTTCGAATAAAATTAAACGCGCGTTTAATTTTACCCGAAATTCTCACTAACTCCAAACGACTCCAAACCAAATCCATCGCGTAGTGCTCGTCCATACGATTCCAACGCAACTGAGTTTGCATTTTTTCGACCTCGTATGAAAAAGTTATTGATTTTACAAGATTGCTCGAATTTAAATAAACTAATAACAACATAACTTTAACTATTTTAACCTATGCTTAATCCATGCCGTTAGATCATGATCTAAAGCCCACCGTGCTTCTTCCCTACTCACGAAAATCTACAGGCAATTAGAATAGAGGCCGAACCCATATAGATCAACTAGGGTTTAAATTTGCTCGTCCTACACTCAACTATACTCGATCACACCTCCGCCACGTCGAAGAGCACGACACAAGCTAGGTTCGGCCCCAGCCTTGGCCAACTCGGCCTGCACATGAGCCTAGAAAAGCGTGCCAAAACTGAAGAGAACGGCCCCCCCCTGACGCCACCACGTTGCTCCGTTTCCGATCACCACCGTTCACATCGTAGCTCTCACTCCCCTCTCTAACTTTCATGTTGACAACTTCCTCTAATTGTTGACGGATTGGAAGATCTAGAGGGAAGAACGAAACAAATTTCTGGCCATTAAAATCCTAGGGCCGGCTACAAGAAGGAAGAAGGGTTTTGTATATTTTTTTTTTATTTTCTTGGGTTATGGGGGTATTTATAAGGAACGAGCGACACTATTCATCCCGGGAATTCCGAACTCCGATTTAGACGCCGTAACCAGCGTACCTAGGGTTTATCCCGCGTTCTGGACACAATGGAACAGGTTTCAGAAGCTAATTCGGACATCTGTGCGAGTTATGGCTGAAAACGTTCGATTTAAATTAAACCGATTTAAATCGATTTCTAGGCGTTTTAATTTGTACCGGACAAACGGTAAATCCAATCGACTTGAAATTTGAAACCTTACAATAATATCACATTACGGATCCGATGAAACTGGTTTCGTCGAAATCCGAGACTTTTTGAAAAATGGCTATTTTGACTCGCCAAATTTAAATTAAAAATAAATCGATGCGTTTCGAACTGCCACGATCAAACGATAACTCCGATTGACACGAAAATTGAAATCCGACAATAACTAACTATTACGGACCCAATGAAACTGGTTTCGTTCAATTCTGATACTGTTCAAAAATTGACTATTTTACAGTCGATTATTAAATATTAAAATATTCAATTTTCACAAATTAACTTTTAATTCGATTTTAAAAGTTCTAAAATATCATTCTAACTTCCATATGATAAAATAAAATTTTACAAATCATTTTCAATCATATTTAACTCAATTTTCAATTATTTCCATAATTTAACATATTAAATTATCGATTTAATTATCCAATTAAATCCAATAATTCAAATAAAAATTTATTCGACTTATAAATTCACTTATAAATATTTAAAATTAATTAAATATTCAAATTTTAATTACTAAAAATTCTGGGTCGTTATAATCTTTCCCCCTTAAAAGAATTTCGTCCTCGAAATTACAAGTAAGAAAATTACAGAATCTATTAATTTTCCCAAAATTTATAATTAAACTTCTTACCATACTTTACTAAGTTTTCCAAATCATACTTAGTTATCTTTTCAAAAACAATTACTATTGTTTGACTTTCAACTTCAAAATCAAAGTTGAAGTTTTCAAAATTTTCCAATTTTCTCAAAAAAATTTCTAACGCCTTAAATTTCCGGAAAAATTCGCCATAGTCTCCTTTGCGCGGCTCGATCCGAAAAAAAAAAATGACAGTATATATATCACAAATATACATCTCATCAAGTAATGAGGCATCCCGAAGGGAAAAGGTGTAAAAGTGCGATATTTAATCCGAGATATGTACCTTATATTTTATTAGCAAGCAAATACGGCTAATATAGCGCTAAAGCGAACTCCAAATGCGAAGCAAACGCGATCCGCACCTACTAAACTCAACAAACAACATGAGAATCATGCATATATGAAAATAGTATCAATATACAACATATAGCAACATAATAACTATATATGTCACATAGCAAATGCAACTAAACAACAAATGCAAACATCAACCATCTATTAAATCTATATTCATTCATATTCTCATTAATATTAAATGAAATGGTTTTCAATTTAATCACATTTGATTAGTTTACATTGGATTTTATCAACATTCATTCTCAATTCAATTAGTTATCATTTACTAATTTAAATCTAATCACACATTCAATTCTATTCAAATTTATTTACTTTCAATTTGAATTCAATTTACTTTAGCTTTCAATTTCATTAATACTTAATGAATTATATACAATCAACTAACAATCATATAACATTAGAATTTAATGAATTAACACTTACATTCATTATTCCATATCAACTTAATTTACATTCATTTGATTATCATCCAATCCAATTTCTAAAGTTGAATTTTATTTATATAACTCAAGTTCACCTTTGTCACTTTTATTTACAACTCATATTCAACAACTCTTAAGTTATATTCCATTTAACAAACATCATTTGTTTTTCATAACTTAAATTCCCACTTGTAAATAAATTCAGATTCCAAATTCTAAAGTAAATTTTCCATTTAACTTTAAATTCATTTTTATTCACAACTCATATTCATAGATATATCCATAAAGTTTCACTTCTTATGTATATAAGTTTATTTCACAATTGTAATTCACTTTAATTATAACTTAATTCTTATAATTCTTTTGCTTATACAATTATTCTTTAATTTAGATTATTCAAACAACCTAACAATCAACTTATACACTTTAATAATTCTGAAAAATTATTCCTTTACATATAAAATATAATCAAGGCAAAATTATTCCATTTACCCAATTTAAAATCAATATTGTGTCGAATTGTTCTATTCAAGTGTTTAGAAACCCCTTCGGCTCAGTTTCGAGGCTGTGCTGACGAAAGTTCATATACCACTCAACAAACCAATCATCACAATATAAAACAAGTTTGTATTCATTAACAAATACGCTCTCATAGCTATTATTACACTCAAACTCATTCTAGAGTACTGCTGACTCTATCTCTAATGAATTATACCCTACAGAACCATGGTTGTCGCTTAACCATAAGCTCTGATACCAAATGTAACAGTAACGGACAGTGGTCACAACCGGTAGGCTTTTCAACCATCCCAGCCCCACCGTGGCTTACACTGATATCCCAAACTTGCTTTTACGGCCAGCCTTTCGACTGTCACAGCTTACGCCTAACCAACCCCCTAAAAGAGGACGTGTAGGGGCAAGAGTCTCCCGTTCGCCACCAAACCGCGAAGCGAGAATCCCCCATCACATAGCCCAAAGCTTAGCAAGACTGGTGTGAGAACTCAAAACAGTTTATTTACTTTAAAATCAAAATAGAGGAATATTTTTAAATCAATTCGCAATGCTTTTAAAAATGAGACTACCATAAGGCCTCCCGCACACACACACATGCAAACGCAGAATCGGGGGAGATTTCTCCTTATGATAGTCAAAGATGCTTGATACGCATTTAAAATAACATTTGATATTGTTATTAGTGTATAGTGTAGGAAAAATTCATTTCGAAAGTAGAATATAAATCTTAGCCAACATAGACATTTCGAACTATGCCTACTATAGCTACCATCCAAACAGTGGTGACCACCATAAGTGAATGGCAGGTTCTACAACTAATACCGTACAAGTTTCGTATTGGGAATTGGATTTCCAACAAATGGTCAGGCCAAGGAACTTCCCATTGCCACATGAGAATGCCTCTGGATGGACATCCCCGAGAACCAAACCGGATCTCTACCAACACAAGGCCGGGTTACTCCTAACTGAGTAACAACTGACTGAATATGCCATCCCCCGGTCCTTTGGGACCTTTTTCCGAGAGCGCTCTCTAATCAATTCACACAATCATAAAAACAAAGTGTTTCAACATGAGTAAGTATCTGGGCTCCATACCATGATACCACCCTTTTCCAGAAGGAAATGCACATATCCTAAAGGGCGCTACCCCTCATAACCTTGCTGCTTCTTTCCTGTTTTGACCATTTCCGGGATGTGAGGATCGACGAATTCACGTCCACAAAAACATACTTTATACAAAAGCCATGCTTTGGGTCAACAAATGATCAACACAATGATCACTAAGATAGACGATCAAATAAATGATCCTATCACAAATAATCAACACAATGATCATTTCAGCATCACTCAGCATGTCACATTACCAAATTGGGAATATATCGCTGATAACTTCAACTATATAACCTCTGAGCACATACGTCTCAGAGAAGGGTGTTAAGCAAAAAGAATAAATTCTCCGCCACCAACAGAAATATATTTGAAAGAAATCGGCTTTATATCTCAACTTGTAATATCAGACATACAATCCATACAAGTCTGTTCCGGGATCGAACAGAACCGAAGGCACTTAAAAAGAAGTCCTTGCAATCCGGATATTCACAAATCCTGATCGGATTCACCATCACATATGGAGAACTCAATACCGTAGCTACTCGGTGCAGAGTCAATCGATAGTTCATCCTATCACTCTCGCAAATACCAGTCTTCAACACCGATCTTCAAATGCGATTCACAACGACGTATCACATATTCGGAGTGGGTTATACGACCCCATGGTCCTTTCCCGGTTAACCCGAATAGTGAGCGCTTATTCAAAAATAAGTGTAGCATTCACATTCAAACAAATCACATCAATTACCCATTCAAAGGGAAATACTGATAGTCGGTTATTGAACTATCACTGGATATGCACACATCACCAGATTCCAAATAATTTTCCAAATTATTTATCTTCCAAAATATCTTTACAAGATATAAAATTTCAACACTTCAAAAATAAATCAATATTTATTTTTAACAAATTCCACTCTCTTTTATAAATTCCTTAGTGAATTTATAATTCCAAAATATCAATGAATATTCGATTTCGATCATTCATTTCAATTTATCTTCAAAAAGATCAATTCTAAATATCACTTCATATTGGAAAACATTTCCATACTTATTAAATAAGTAATTCACGAATTTTATTTATTTTCAACACTTAGAAAATATTCACTATACTTCAATCGAAATTTAGTATATATTTCATTCTTTAAGGAAAATCATTCACTTTAACATATTTATTTGGGCCAAAACGAATGTTGCGTAAAACATCGTTACGACAACCCAAAATCACCAGTATAGGGATTCGAAATTAAAATAGATATATAAATCCCAATACTATCCAAAACATTTCCTTTCGGAAATCATTTACTATAACAACTGTGTTATAGTCCACTATTTCCTTTTATTTCTCGAAAACGTCTATTTCAACAATAAATGTTGAAATCTATGGTTTCGAATCTCAACACCTTTAAAACATCGTTAGATCGTTTTAATTCTGTTTAAAATACCACATTCTAAAACATTTTCTTTAACGTGTTATTCACTATTCAAAAATCGTGAACATACTTCGTTAACAAATTTCATCCTTTTATTCAATTTATTTTAAAGGATTATTCACTATTCAAAAATGTGAATATAACTCCATTAATAGGTTATAACAATTAACTTATCAAAATAAGTCGTTTGCGAATTTATAAAACAACGTTTATAAATTCCATTTCTATTTATTTATAAAAACTTCCTTTTTATAAATTCCTTTATTAACCTATTCCAGTTTATAACTAAATTATAAACTAAATGTTCATATATAAGTTAAATACTTATAAAACGATTATTTTATAAGATCGTTCTTTTAAAGACTTTCTAATTTATAAATCTTATAACTTATAAGATTTAATGATTTATCCAATCTATTCTTCAAATAATTTCACCAAATTTATAAATCTTACTATTTATAAATTTCATTTATAACTTCACGGTTTATAATTCTATAAATTTCATTCTTTAATGAAATTCATTTTCACTTCATTCAAACCCTTAAAAAAAAACTCGTTTTAAAATGTCAATATTTCAATTTATAAATATCCATTTATAAATCTCCTAATATAAATCAATTAATATTATTCTTTAAAACATCTTTTATTTCCTTTATAATTTCACTATTCTCTTGATTTATAAAATAATTAAATTTTATAAATCCTATATTTAAACTTTTTATAACAAGTTCAGAATCCCAATTTAAACTCTTTTATAAAGTCATTAATTCCTATTTCTCAAAAATCAGCTTTTAACCGTATTTCTCAAAAATTATAATTTTTATAACTTTAAGAATTATAACGTTCATTTATTTAAAATGGATTGATTCCAAAATATTTTATCTTTTCAAAAATTACTTTAAAAACATTCTTAAAATACCAGAAATTTGGTCCAATGATGCTACATACCAAATAGTCAATCACGACAACAACGATATCATATATCGATATGATAATCAATCAAATATCAAAATATCTGAAATTAAATAAATACTGTTGAGGAATCCAGTTGGATCCCTCCAACCTGTTTTCCTGCATCCAAAAACATTAGCACAATACCAATTTCGCTCCAGTACGAAATTATCGCGGTATATGTTCTTATTAAATATTATCCGCTTAATAACGGCGTAATAGGGTCTCATCCGCTAAACAAAAATGCGGGAAATCAACAACTGCAATATATACATATGCCAATATATATATATTGATATTATATATAATACCAATTTCACTGTTTATGAAATATTCGCGGTATATGTTTATATTAAATAACATCCGCTTACTAACGGCGCATAATGTCTATTTTAACAATCAATAATTTACATTCATCATTCAAACATGCATTCAAATATTTTAAATCTAACTATTTAAAATAAAATCGAAATCTATTCGATTGAGTGAGAAGTTCTCACCTTGATTTTAAATTTCGTTTCAGCTTTTATTTCGAATAAAATTAAACGCGCGTTTAATTTTACCCGAAATTCTCACTAACTCCAAACGACTCCAAACCAAATCCATCGCGTAGTGCTCGTCCATACGATTCCAACGCAACTGAGTTTGCATTTTTTCGACCTCGTATGAAAAAGTTATTGATTTTACAAGATTGCTCGAATTTAAATAAACTAATAACAACATAACTTTAACTATTTTAACCTATGCTTAATCCATGCCGTTAGATCATGATCTAAAGCCCACCGTGCTTCTTCCCTACTCACGAAAATCTACAGGCAATTAGAATAGAGGCCGAACCCATATAGATCAACTAGGGTTTAAATTTGCTCGTCCTACACTCAACTATACTCGATCACACCTCCGCCACGTCGAAGAGCACGACACAAGCTAGGTTCGGCCCCAGCCTTGGCCAACTCGGCCTGCACATGAGCCTAGAAAAGCGTGCCAAAACTGAAGAGAACGGCCCCCCCCTGACGCCACCACGTTGCTCCGTTTCCGATCACCACCGTTCACATCGTAGCTCTCACTCCCCTCTCTAACTTTCATGTTGACAACTTCCTCTAATTGTTGACGGATTGGAAGATCTAGAGGGAAGAACGAAACAAATTTCTGGCCATTAAAATCCTAGGGCCGGCTACAAGAAGGAAGAAGGGTTTTGTATATTTTTTTTTTTATTTTCTTGAGTTATGGGGGTATTTATAAGGAACGAGCGACACTATTCATCCCGGGAATTCCGAACTCCGATTTAGACGCCATAACCAGCGTACCTAGGGTTTATCCCGCGTTCCGGACACAATGGAACAGGTTTCGGAAGCTAATGCGGACATCTGTGCGAGTTATGGCTGAAAACGTTCGATTTAAATTAAACCGATTTAAATCGATTTCTAGGCGTTTTAATTTGTACCGGACAAACGGTAAATCCATCGACTTGAAATTTGAAACCTTACAATAATATCACATTACGGATCTGATGAAACTGGTTTCGTCGAAATCCGAGACTTTTTGAAAAATGGCTATTTTGACTCGCCAAATTTAAATTAAAAATAAATCGATGCATTTCGAACTGCCACGATCAAACGATAACTCCGATTGACACGAAAATTGAAATCCGATAATAACTAACTATTACGGACCCAATGAAACTGGTTTCGTTCAATTCTGAGACTGTTCAAAAATTGACTATTTTACAGTCGATTATTAAATATTAAAATATTCAATTTTCACAAATTAACTTTTAATTCGATTTTAAAAGTTCTAAAATATCATTCTAACTTCCATATGATAAAATAAAATTTTACAAATCATTTTCAATCATATTTAACTCAATTTTCAATTATTTCCATAATTTAACATATTAAATTATCGATTTAATTATCCAATTAAATCCAATAATTCAAATAAAAATTTATTCGACTTATAAATTCACTTATAAATATTTAAAATTAATTAAATATTCAAATTTTAATTACTAAAAATTCTGGGTCGTTACAGGGTACAAAACTTATTTCTTTTCCAAATTTCTTTTAAAACATTTCTTTCAAATTATATTGAAATATTTATATCAGAAAATACTTCTAAAATATTATTATTATATTTCAAAATCATTCAAAAGAGATTTTCAAAACCCCGGAACTTAAGTTCTAAATTTCTAAATTCTACATTTATTATATTTTTAATCTCATTTCAACTATTATTTATAAAAAAATTTACCTAACGACCAATCTATTGCAACCAAATGTATATCTTATTTATAAAAATTTATTTTATATATAGAAAATATAATAGGCAAAATTATTTCATTCACCTATATTAAAACAAATATTATGTCAGTCTGTCCTATTAAGCGTTTAGAAATCCCTATCGATGTCATAGCGTCCCATGCATCAACCAGAATTTATAAATACAAAATGGAACAAATTAACACAATATTAAAATCTTTTTATAACACTAACAAGTACGCTCTCTCATATATACTCCCAGTGACTCATCCTAGGGTATTACTACCCTATTAGTAAAGAGTCAAACTCCACAAAGCTAAGGTTTATCAATAAACCAAAGCTCTGATACCAGATGTAACGTCCCGCCTTTTCACACGCTTCAAATCGACACACGTGCCAATTCAAATCATACGGAAGGGCGAATTGTTATAGGGCAAATAATAAAAACAGAGAAGAAAAAAAAACAAAATAGAATATCATAGCAAAAGGATAAAATATAATAATCAATATACGGTTCATAAAACTGTTTACAAAACATTTGATTCTTCTTTATACAATAAATATCAGAGTTCACATACCAATAAATATCAATGCAGCGGAATACAGCGTGTAGTGGAACCATATAATATATAAAATAATGATGATGAAATCTTCGTCTTCGTCCTCTAGAAATTCTTCGATCCTGAAATGCTCGGACTGACCCGAGCAAATTGAAAAAACAAAACACTCGAGTCAGAACTAAAAGATCTTATGTAAGTTAAATCAATAGAAATAAATATGAGTGCAGTAACTCAAGAGATGGTTGGGATTTACGTCTCCTAAGGATCCGTTAAACTATTTACTATATAGTAATATTTCGCTATTATAATAGTGTCTAATTGTAAAATAAACTTACTTTTAAATAGCGTTAAGGAGTGATACAATATTCCCCTTAACACAGCAATAATCCCAGTAGTCCATCCAGTATCAGCGCATCTCCAGATCGGGAGATGTGGTGACCCCTTTTATTTTTAACCCAATTTTTTTTTTCCAAGATCCTGAGTTACCAATATAGTTATATCAGTTCACAATTCACCTTATAATAGCTCTACATATTTGATGATATGTTTGCTTCTTTTATTTTTGAATAGGATGATCTAAGCATATAGGTTTGGTGGTGCAAGTACAGTGCACCTTTGCAATTTTTTTTTTTAATTTAATTTCCTACTCTTTCTGCCTATACATGACTACTAACACATAATACAATATTTAAGTATTAAGAAATATAACTGAAAGGAGTATAATTGTTAATATGAACATACAAATTTGTTTTCACAATCACATTTTCATTTCAGGTTGCACAATTGTATTTGCTCTGCATTTTTCAGATTGGTTGAAAATGCATACTGGTTTGCTTTGAGTTTATGTTTCAAAAACTCGGAGTTTTTCAGTTACTTTCTTCGGGTTGGAAACACTTGCACAACATAAATTGCAGAGAAGTGATTCCAGGCTATAAGGATCTGACACTTAACCATCTGGGTTGGACATGATCCCATTCTTACAATATTCAGGACCATATTTCTATGTAAATCAATTCCACAAACATTCTTTCTTATCACCAGTTTGCTTTTATCTTATAAAAGTTTTTATGAGAATTTGTTTTCCCCAGGTTTTTAGTCACAAAACAAAAATGTTTCCAAATCCATTTCTTTAAAACTCTTTCTGCTTTAAAATCAATTGCATAAATATAAGTCATGCATTTTCTCAGAGATTATACACCACCCAATGTTCATTACAGTTCATGCATAATTTATCTTGTTCAAGATTCACAAGCTTATTTTGTTTTTCTGAAGAATCTGTTACACTTGCCAATCTTAATTGCCATTATTATAACACAAATCAGTTTCAAACAAAAGAACCAGGGAGCTGACATGAATACATGTTATATAGTTATGATATATATATATATATATATATATTAGTTTTCACAGTCCCCAAAAGATAACCAAACATTTCATAAGAGCATCATCTAGTTACTTGCCATAAGAATTCATTCATCACAGTTTTAGTTAGATGCATATCATAATCCAAGCACCCAGAAAAACATCCTCACTATTTAACTTTAATTACTAATAATAATCAGGTCTTTCACTACAAGCAATCTGCAAATACAAGCAATGTTTCTCTTATTTATACTAGCAGCTAATGCCTCCTTCATCCATCATGTCACTTTTACTTACCTGCATGCAAATCATTGAGCTGCCCCATTTATTTGAGACACCCAGATGTTTGCAAGGCAACCAAAAGGGTCAGTTTACACTCGTATGAACATTAATAAATTCTATACAAATTTACAAATCTTATGTACTTTTATCACTTGCATAATCTAGCAGTTTATAAATTAGGCACATCAGCAAAGTTGCTAGATAACTTCAAATATACAACCATTCATTCAACATATATGCAACAAGCCATGCATTATTCACAAAATCATAAATAAATCCAGGTTATGTTCTCCCAGTTTCTCCCAGCAGTTCATTAAGGTCATCACATTAAACCTTATTTAATTTATACCTTTGTTCAGATATTATAACCCAGAGATTTTTAAATCTCATACCCCATTTTAATTATGGTCTAAATCCCCCTGTCAAATGAACACAAGTATGCATTGTGAAGGAATCTCCCAGTTAGTCTTATTTATTCCAACACACAAAGGCCTCAGGGTGCACTTGCACTATGCATATACTTTCCCCCACCTGAAGAAAGTAGATCATTGACTAACCCCAAATGACCTATTTTATTTCCTTTTACTTAATCATAGAGTTTATTAATTTAATAAAACTCCCCCCTCCCCCAGTTTCCTGCTTAACTTATTAAACCCATGCTTATAACTCATTCATAAAAATCTTCGCCCCATTCATGTTTCAGAAAAACATAAATACTTTCTGGTACAATCTTTTCTTACTGCAGAGATTTACAACATGTGTGAAATCTTTCCAAAAATTACTTAAGCATTATGATCCTATTATTTTATTGTAGAAATATGGAAAGAGGTGTTTGTTAATAAAATTCATCAAAAACTCAGAAAAGCCTCCTACCTTATTATTTAGAATATAAACATGAGCTAGATCTTTATCTTGCTGCCTATGTTCTGAATAATTTAGATCCATACTTAACAATAATAAAAACAGAATTAAAAATGCTCAAACCATCTTGGCTTGGAAAAACTATCATACAAGACACCAAACAGTAATACACAACAAACATCCATTTCATCCATATCAAACCATTTCAAAGATTTAAATACTTCTTATAATACTTTTTAGGCTGCCTACCAGAGGACTTAATGCCATTGCATAAAATGAATTAATGCTCACCTATTATTTTTCTTTTACTATCTTGCTCCTCTACCCAGCAAATTCCTTTAGAACTGCATACCTATTTTTCTTCTATTTTGTTTTATATGTATATATTTTTCTGAGAGAATGATGATGATCCTTATGGTGTGCAGGTTTTATAAAGTTGTTTTTAGGGTTTAAGGAAATGGGTAATTCCTTTGATACCCTTTTATTTTTCATGCACAGTTTACACTTATGCATGGTCCTCAATTGGAATTATACCCACTTGATTTCCTTTAGTAGTTATTTCGGGATTTCCAATACTTTAATTTCTGCATGCTATTTCCATGATCTCATCCTATTCATGCCATATGCATGTGACCTTTGTACATTTTTATTTTCTGCTCTATCCTTATAAAAACTGTAACCTTCTTGCATTTTCTACCTAGCCACCTTTTCCATTAAATCATGTACACCATCATATATAATTATGTGATGTAAAAATTATTCATACTATATTGTTTTTATTCCACCCCTTAAAACAGCAACTCATATATATATGTGTGTGTGTGTGTGTGTGTGTGTGTGTGTGTGTGTTATAAAAATTATACACACACACACACACAAGATTATTTATTTTTCCTTTCTTTCCGCATGATTACATAAGTCATTTAAAACTTTATAAATTTCCATTGCATTTTGCTTCTTAAATTAAACAGGAAATTCCCTATATTTTAAATACATATATTCATATAATTCTTTAGTCATGAAACTATTTGTTTTAAGTCCAAACAATTTTTTTTTATAACTTCTGAAATTCTTAAAATGAATATAACTTTCATTTTATTTTTGTTTAGGGTCATTACATACCCTCCCCCTTAAAGGAATTATGTCCCCATAATTTCTTCTAATTTCTCCAAATATAAATATTAATCCATAGCCTATTTTAATTCCATAACCCCATACTCACATTTTATGAAAGCAAGCAATGCATAAGAATATTCAGAGAATTATTATAAACTACTTAAACATACCTCTCCATCAGTAAACAAGTTGGGGTATTTAGCCCTCATTTTGTCCTCCACCTCCCATGTACAATCATTGGTGTCCAAGCTCCATTGAATTTTTACCAGTTTGATCACCTTGTTCCTCAACTTTTTCTCCTCCTTAGCAATTATCCCCACTGGTTCATTTGCATAGACCAAATTCTTTTGGACTTGAATTTGAGTAGGTGACTCTAGTATTGCTCCTTCATCATGCACCCATTTTCTCAATTGAGAAACATGAAACACAGGATGTACACCACTCAACTCCTCAGGTAACTTAAGTTTATAGGCCATAGCACCAATTCTTTGCATAATTTCATATGGCCCTACAAATCTTGGTGATAACTTACCAGATTTCCCAAACCTGAACACCTTTCTCATTGGTGATACCTTTAGAAAAACATACTCTCCTACCTTAAACTCCATTGGCTTCCTCCTTTTATCTGCATAAGACTTCTGTCTTGGTTGTGCTGTCTTCATTCTATGTCTAATTAACTCAATCATGTTGGAAGTTTCTTTAACATGATCTGGTCCTATTAGTATACCCTCTCCCATATCCAACCAACAGGCAGGGGATATGCAGGGTCTCCCATACAAGGCTTTAAAGGGTGCCATTCCTATGGTTGACTGGTAGCTATTGTTATAGGTAAACTCTGCCAAATGAATGTGATCCTCCCAATTACCCCCAAAGTCAAGCACACATGCTCTTAATAGATCTTCCAATATTTTATTTACTATTTCTGTCTGCCCATCACTTTGAGGATGGTAGGCAGTACTTAAACATAGCTGAGTTCCCATTGCTTCTTGGAAGCTTTCCCAAAATCTTGAGGTGAATAAAGTGTCTCTATCACTTATAATGGTCTTGGGTATGCCATGTAGCCTTACCACTTCTTTAACAAATAATTGTGCAAGCTTAGATGCATTTCTATCTGACCTGACAGGGACAAAGTGAGCTGATTTGGTTAGTCTATCAACAATTACCCATATACTATCATTGCCTTTCTTAGTTCTAGGAAAACCATCCACAAAATCCATGGAAATACTTTCCCATTTCCACTGAGGTACCTCCAAAGGTTGCAACATGCCAGAGGGCTTTTGGTAGTCTGCTTTAATTTGTTGACAAGTGAAACACTTTGCCACATATCTTGCCACTGCTTGTTTCATTCCTGGCCACCAATAGCTTCTTTTTAAATCATGATACATTTTAGTACCACCAGGGTGTATGGTGTACTTGGTTTTGTGATGCTCATTCATGATTTCTTCCTTCAACTCTGCAATGTCTGGTACACACAGCTTCTCATTCTTCCTCAAATACCCCTCGTGGTCTATTTTAAAATTTTCCAACTCAATGTTGCTAAGTAACATTTCCTTCTTCTCCTTCAAATCTTATCTTGGTCTTGCATGCTACCAATTTTCTCCACTAGATTGGATTTTACTGTAATCAATCCTAGCGTACCATATTCTACCATATCATTATGCTCACTAAAATTCTTTTCATTCTTGCTATATATATCTGCCTCCCCAAGCATTGCTAGGTTTTTAAATTCATCAATCATTAGACTTGCTAACCTAACTTGATGCCTACTCAAGGCATCTGCCACCCTATTGGCTTTTCCAGGGGTGTACAAAATATCTAAATCATATGCAGCTAGAAATTCCATCCACCTTGCTTGTCTCATATTCAAATCTTTTTGAGAAAATAAATATTTCAATGCTTGATGGTCGGTAAATAATTCAAATTTTGCTCCAAGCAAATAATGCCTCCAAAGTTTTAATGCAAACACTATTGCAGCTAATTCCAGATCATGAGTTGCGTATTTGGTTTCATTGGGTTTAAGTTTTCTTGATGCATATGCCACTACCTTGCCATGCTGCATAAGCACTGCACCTAACCCAGACCCACTAGCATCAGTATATACAACCATTCCTTCATTTTCTTGTGGGATTTGCAAAACAGGAGCTTCTACCAGTGCTTTCTTCAATCTCTCAAAAGCTTGTTCACACTGCTCAGTCCACACATATGGTTGGTTCTTTTTTGTCAACTTGGTCATTGGTGTGGCTATTCTTGAAAAATCCTTGATGAACCTTCTATAATACCCTGCCAATCCCAAGAATGATCTCACCTCAGTCACTGTTCTGGGTCTACTCCATGATTGAACTGCAATCACTTTGCTTGGATCCACACTTACCCCTTGCTGTGACACTATGTGTCCTAAGAATTTTACTTCATGTTGCCAAAATGTACATTTTGAATACTTGGCTTTTAATTCATGTTCTCTAAGTCTGGATAATACTAAGTGTAGATGCATAGCATGATCATCTTCTGTCTTGGAGTAAATTAATATATCATCTATAAATACTAGAACAAATTTATCCAAAAAGTCTCTGAAAATTCTATTTATTAAATCTACAAAATAGGAGGGAGCATTGGTCAAGCCAAATGGCATTACTAAAAATTCATATAGGCCATATCTTGTGTTAAAGGCTGTGTACTCAATGCTCTCCTCTGCAACTTTCATTTGGTGAAATCCAGAGGCTAAATCTAATCTTGAAAATATTCTAGCTCCATGCAGTTGATCAAATAGATCATCTATTCTAGGCAGTGGGTACTTATTTTTAATAGTTACCTTGTTTAAATCCCTATAGTCTACACACAACCTCATTGTTCCATCATGTTTCTTGACAAAGAGTACTGGGGAACCCCAACTAGAACTACTTGATCTTATGAATCCTTTCTCTTCTAATTCTTCTAGTTGATGTTTTAATTCCACCAGTTCTTTTGGACCCATCCTATAAGGCTTTTTAATGATTGGATTTGTTCCTGGCATTAACTTTATTTTGAATTCAACTGGTCTATTCTGAGGAATTCCTCTCACTTCTCCAAACACATCTATGTATTCATTAACTACTGGAATTTCCTCTATTTTTAATTCCTTTTGAATTTCATTTATACTCCAAATTTTATTAAAACATGTGTTCTTTGCTATTTCACTTAGAACTGTAATTCTTTTACCTTCATTTGTCTCCAAAGAAATAGTAAGATTTTCTAAATTTAAAATTGCTTTATTTTTCATTAACCAATCTACCCCCAATATAATCCCAATACCATGATAATTTAAAGTATATAGATCTGAATCAAAACCATAACCCCCTATAATTAATTTCAGACCCATACACTTCATTCTTAATATACAATGACTCCCTATGGGACTGTGTATAGTTAAGGGTTGTTCAATAGAAACACAAGCAAGTGCTAACTTCTTTACAATTTCCAAAGATATCAGTGAATGTGAGGCACCAGTGTCATATACTACTGATATTGGTTGGGTATTGATTAGAATTATACCTTCGAGTTGTCCAACATTTTCAGTGGTGTTTGTTGCCAAAGCTCCTACCCTTGCTGTTTTCTTATGAGTCTCTGGGCAGTCCTTCTTTAAATGTCCCATCTTCCCACAGTTATAGCAGCTTCCTTTTGGTATTTTAGGGTCAGGGCATTGGTTACTGTAATGTCCAGCTTTTCCACAGTTAAAACAATGAATAAATTTCTTGATTTCAGGTGCTATTGCTCCTTCCCCTTTCTTAGCTCCTTTACTTGCATTTCTCTTATCATAAGGTTGCACTTTGTTCTGGCCTCCCTTCTTCTTATTGAGCTTCATGTTCCTGAATTTCTCTCTTGTGGTATCATGTTGCTCAAAAGAGAGAGTTAGATCAATCACTTGATCAAAAGTTTTGTCTTTATATGGCAACATTGCCCTGGATAAATTGGGGTTCAAGCCTTGAATGTACCTTGCATTCTTTGCTTCTGCATTCCCTATCAACACCATTCCATACTTGGATAATGCTTCAAACCTCTGAGTGTACTCATTTACACTCATGCCTCCTTGCCTTAATCTAATAAAGTCTTCAAGCAGTGTGGCTTTGGCAGATACGGGAATAAATCTGGCCTCAAGCATGACCTTGAAATCATTCCAAGTGATATCATTCTCTGGCCTTCCTACTATCACAACCTCCCACCAATCCAGTGCAACCCCCTTCAATTTCCTTGAAGCTATTTGTCTTTTCCTTTGGTCATTGATTTGCATATCTGTAAAGACCCTCTCCATAGTCCTTATCCACATTTGAACACCCATAGCTCCTTCAGTGCCTTCAAAATCCTTTCCTCCCAAATTGGTACAAGTCTTGAGCAGTTTGGAGAGCTCCTCATGAGGATTATCTTGCCTTGGTGCCATTCCATCCCTCAAAGCCCTCACAAAATCTTCCATGCTTATCACAGGTGGCTCACGTGATGGTCCCTGCACCTGTGTGATGTCTGGGTCCTACCATAATGCTATAGATATAATTTTTAAGTTAGTTTATTTACCCCCAGTATTTTTAATATCTTTACTTTGTTTATTTATTTGATTCAGGTGTACTTTATACATGTATCTCAAACATACATTTCATTCAGTCATACAAAAACATTCAACCTTAAGAATTTAATCAATGCATTCAATCATCCATATACATACAATAATGTTTACTATGTTATTTAAAACATAGCTCTGATACCAACTGTGGTGACCCCTTTTATTTTTAACCCAAATTTTTTATTTTTTATTTTTCCAAGATCCTGAGTTACCAATATAGTTATATCAGTTCACAATTCACCTTATAATAGCTCTACATATTTGATGATATGTTTGCTTCTTTTATTTTTGAATGGGATGATCTAAGCATATAGGTTTGGTGGTGCAAGTACAGTGCACCTTTGCAATTTTTTTTTTTAATTTAATATCCTACTCTTTCTGCCTATACATGACTACTAACACATAATACAATATTTAAGTATTAAGAAATATAACTGAAAGGAGTATAATTGTTAATATGAACATACAAATTTGTTTTCACAATCACATTTTCATTTCAGGTTGCACAATTGTATTTGCTCTGCATTTTTCAGATTGGTTGAAAATGCATACTGGTTTGCTTCGAGTTTATGTTTCAAAAACTCGGAGTTTTTCAGTTACTTTCTTCGGGTTGGAAACACTTGCACAACATAAATTGCAAAGAAGTGATTCCAGGCTATAAGGATCTGACACTTAACCATCTGGGTTGGACATGATCCCATTCTTACAATATTCAGGACCATATTTCTATGTAAATCAATTCCACAAACATTCTTTCTAATCACCAGTTTGCTTTTATCTTATAAAAGTTTTTATGAGAATTTGTTTTCCCCAGGTTTTTAGTCACAAAACAAAAAATGTTTCCAAATCCATTTCTTTAAAACTCTTTCTGTTTTAAAATCAATTGCATAAATATAAGTCATGCATTTTCTCAGAGATTATACACCACCCAATGTTCATTACAGTTCATGCATAATTTATCTTGTTCAAGATTCACAAGCTTATTTTGTTTTTCTGAAGAATCTGTTACACTTGCCAATCTTAATTGCCATTATTATAACACAAATCAGTTTCAAACAAAAGAACCAGGGAGCTGACATGAATACATGTTATATAGTTATGATATATATATATATATATATTAGTTTTCACAGTCCCCAAAAGATAACCAAACATTTCATAAGAGCATCATCTAGTTACTTGCCATAAGAATTCATTCATCACAGTTTTAGTTAGATGCATATCATAATCCAAGCACCCAGAAAAACATCCTCACTATTTAACTTTAATTACTAATAATAATCAGGTCTTTCACTACAAGCAATCTGCAAATACAAGCAATGTTTCTCTTATTTATACTAGCAGCTAATGCCTCCTTCATCCATCATGTCACTTTTACTTACCTGCATGCAAATCATTGAGCTGCCCCATTTATTTGAGACACCCAGATGTTTGCAAGGCAACCAAAAGGGTTAGTTTACACTGGTATGAACATTAATAAATTCTATACAAATTTACAAATCTTATGTACTTTTATCACTTGCATAATCTAGCAGTTTATAAATTAGGCACATCAGCAAAGTTGCTAGATAACTTCAAATATACAACCATTCATTCAACATATATGCAACAAGCCATGCATTATTCACAACATCATAAATAAATCCAGGTTATGTTCTCCCAGTTTCTCCCAGCAGTTCATTAAGGTCATCACATTAAACCTTATTTAATTTATACCTTTGTTCAGATATTATAACCCAGAGATTTTTAAATCTCATACCCCATTTTAATTATGGTCTAAATCCCCCTGTCAAATGAACACAAGTATGCATTGTGAAGGAATCTCCCAGTTAGTCTTATTTATTCCAACACACAAAGGCCTCACGGTGCACTTGCACTATGCATATACTTTCCCCCACCTGAAGAAAGTAGATCATTGACTAACCCCAAATGACCTATTTTATTTCCTTTTACTTAATCATAGAGTTTATTAATTTAATAAAACTCCCCCCTCCCCCAGTTTCCTGCTTAACTTATTAAACCCATGCTTATAACTCATTCATAAAAATCTTCGCCCCATTCATGTTTCAGAAAAACATAAATACTTTCTGGTACAATCTTTTCTTACTGCAGAGATTTACAACATGTGTGAAATCTTTCCAAAAATTACTTAAGCATTATGATCCTATTATTTTATTGTAGAAATATGGAAAGAGGTGTTTGTTAATAAAATTCATCAAAAACTCAGAAAAGCCTCCTACCTTATTATTTAGAATATAAACATGAGCTAGATCTTTATCTTGCTGCCTATGTTCTGAATAATTTAGATCCATACTTAACAATAATAAAAACAGAATTAAAAATGCTCAAACCATCTTGGCTTGGAAAAACTATCATACAAGACACCAAACAGTAATACACAACAAACATCCATTTCATCCATATCAAACCATTTCAGAGATTTAAATACTTCTTATAATACTTTTTAGGCTGCCTACCAGAGGACTTAATGCCATTGCATAAAATGAATTAATGCTCACCTATTATTTTTCTTTTACTATCTTGCTCCTCTACCCAGCAAATTCCTTTAGAACTGCATACCTATTTTTCTTCTATTTTGTTTTATATGTATATATTTTTCTGAGAGAATGATGATGATCCTTATGGTGTGCAGGTTTTATAAAGTTGTTTTTAGGGTTTAAGGAAATGGGTAATTCCTTTGATACCCTTTTATTTTTCATGCA
The DNA here is from genome assembly GCA_030765085.1 of Allium cepa. Classification (NCBI taxonomy): domain Eukaryota; kingdom Viridiplantae; phylum Streptophyta; class Magnoliopsida; order Asparagales; family Amaryllidaceae; genus Allium; species Allium cepa. The sequence goes on from CM060945.1 coordinate 724,401,492, forward strand.
CAGTTTACACTTATGCATGGTCCTCAATTGGAATTATACCCACTTGATTTCCTTTAGTAGTTATTTCGGGATTTCCAATACTTTAATTTCTGCATGCTATTTCCATGATCTCATCCTATTCATGCCATATGCATGTGACCTTTGTACATTTTTATTTTCTGCTCTATCCTTATAAAAACTGTAACCTTCTTGCATTTTCTACCTAGCCACCTTTTCCATTAAATCATGTACACCATCATATATAATTATGTGATGTAAAAATTATTCATACTATATTGTTTTTATTCCACCCCTTAAAACAGCAACTCATATATATATATGTGTGTGTGTGTGTGTGTGTGTGTTATAAAAATTATACACACACACACACAAGATTATTTATTTTTCCTTTCTTTCCGCATGATTACATAAGTCATTTAAAACTTTATAAATTTCCATTGCATTTTGCTTCTTAAATTAAACAGGAAATTCCCTATATTTTAAATACATATATTCATATAATTCTTTAGTCATGAAACTATTTGTTTTAAGTCCAAACAATTTTTTTTTTATAACTTCTGAAATTCTTAAAATGAATATAACTTTCATTTTATTTTTGTTTAGGGTCATTACAGGAGACTACCCTAAATACTCCACGGGCTACGGGAGAAAACCAAACTCGTACAAGGCGCGCTATGGTAGGTGACACGGAACAACTAGGCAATGTCAGGGTAGATATACCAATTACGCTTCCGGGTCGGTGGTAACGCGTAGCTGCTACTATCGCCCACCTCGAACAACACCCCCAAATCAAAGAAATCAAAAGTGGCCACTGAATCAATCCAAAGGTCAAAGTATAATATCGAAGGGATGCGTCCGATCAAAGGTGCAACCTCAATTAACCCGTCAATCGCTCCTGTTTTAGCCACCTTATGCCAACTCACGGGAGTTGGGTCCACGTATTTACCTCAAAGGAAATGCCGCCACCATCCTACTTCATTCTGGAATCTCCACTGCGTACACGGTTGTTAAAGTAGTTTTCGGAGTTGGCTGAGAGTATGACAACTTCCGATCCCGGTCTCTTCAACAACCAATCGTTACTATAACACCGCGGTCGTTTCAAAATAGTTTATACTTTAAAACCAGAATATAATATCCATTTCAAAACTATATAAATATGATATCATTTTCTTTTACAACCCAAATAAAATTTGATATCATTTAGACCCAAATCAATATAATATCATTTTAATTTCAAATATACCCTTTCCAAAAATCATAGTGCTTTCAAAGTATAACATTTAGAAATCAAAACTCTTGAATATAATACTTCCAAATTATAATACCTTGAAAATCATAACTTTGAAACAAACTTCCACCTCTTAAATGGTTAAATATTAAATTACCTTCTAAAATAAAATAGCTTCTTTTAATTTCACAAATCAATTACAATTACCGACTTAAATTGCTAAATAAACCATTCCAATTCTTATGTTTCAAAGCTTTAAATATGCCACCATTTCACAACAAATTCTTTGATAATTCCATATATATCAAATTCAATTACTATAATTTAGATTTGAAATGTTTACTTAATGAATTCAATATAATTTAAGTAAACCCTTTAACTTCACATAACTGGATATTCTTTCAATTTATTAACTTGATATATTCATTTAAATCAACCTGATATTCATTTAAATCACTCAATACAAAATCAAGTTATAAAAATCATATCCTTTAAAATTCTAATTTTTTTTAGATTCCAAATTAATTTAATATTCATCTTCCAACCTTATTCTCATTTAAGTCATTTAAACTCCAGAAATTAAATTTAAATAAATTCTTAATCATATATGATCTCAAAAAAAATCAAACTCGATTATTAACCTCTTTTATACTTCAAATTAATTTTATACATAGCTTAAAAACAAGAATTTAACTACATATAAAATAACTTTTATCAATAACCAAATCAATGTCCCATAAACCATATATATATATATATATATATATATATATATATATATCTTTACAAAACCATAGAAATCACTTTAAAATATTTTTATATATATACCGTGGTGTCTGTATAAAATTTTCTATCCTGTGGTCAAGTGATACGGATATTTATCATTTCAATCCGCAATTTAAAAATAAAATTTTACGGTTATATATCATTTCAAACCGCAATCTCGAATGCAATAAAATGCATAACAACTTGCAATTTATGATGATATAAATAAACATCCATTCATCCATCATAAAATCATACATCCATTTATCATAATCATCATCCAATTCAAACAATACATCAATATATAACAGGTAATAAATAACAGGCATTTACTGGCAGTTTATTATGCAAAATAAATTAAATAATAATTTAACTGGTAGTTTATATGCAATAATAAATTTAAATAAGATTTAACTGGGAGTATATATGCAATAATGAATTTAAATAAGATTTAACTTGCAGTTTATATGCAATAATGAATTAAATAACAAGGTATTTAAATAATGCAAATTAGCTGAGATAATGATGAAATATATGCTAAACAGCTATAAATAAATTTCAAATCACATCATAAATGAATTTAACAAACATAAGAAATCTTAGAAGTTGTGAATGGGTTAAAACACTCACCTTTTGAATTTAAATCGAATTTAAATCCGATTTAAACCCAAAAATTTGACAGCCTCAGAATTCGTCCAAACCAGTGTCAAACCGTCCGGAATTCCTATACGGTCCTAATGGAGAAAACTTCTAAAATCCGGACCTGATGACGCTGGTTTGGACTAATTTGGAGACTGTGAAATTTTTGGGTTTAAATCGAATTGAAATTCGATTTAAATTCAAAAGGTGAGTGTTTTAACCCACTCACAACTTCTAAAAGTTTTTATGTTTGTTAAATTTATTTTAGATATGAGTAGAAATTATTTATGACTGTTTGGCATGTTTTATTCATCATATCTGTTAAATCGCATTTATTTAATATAACTGTTCATTAAATTTTATTACTGCATATAGATTGACAGTTATAGTTATTTATTTGCATATAAACTGTTAGTTTAATAGTTGTTAAATTTTATTTGAATATAACTGCCAGTTATTACCAGTTATATATTATCAGATATATATTGATATTGATTTATTATTGGATGATGATTGTGATTTGGATGATGGATGATTTTGATGAATGGATGTTTTATTGTATATCATTAAACTGCAAGTTATCATGCATTTTTTCATTTCATTCGGGATTGTGGTTTGAAATAATATACAACCGCAAAATTTTATTTTTAAATTGCGGATTGAAATGATAAATATCCGTATCACTTGACCATAGGATAGAAAATTATATACAGGCACCGTGGTCTATATATATAAAATATTTTAAAGTGATTTCTATGGTTTGTATGGAATACGGTTTATAATTTTTAATTTTGATATTTTCTTCTATATATATACATATGAAGTTAGAGATTTTGAATTTAAGCTGTGTATAAATCTCTTAAATAAAATGGAAAAATTAAGAAAAATGGAGTTTGATAATTATATCATATGTTTAATGTTTAAGTTTGGAAATTTTAAGATATGATATTTATAACCGGACTTTTCCAAGATAATTAAAAATGAATATGTTAGTATAAATTAAATTGAAGAAAATATTTAATTGTTAGAAATTAGAGTTTTATTTATGGATTTTATGTAAATATTCAAGACTAAATAATAGTACGTTTACTTTGCTGAAAGAAAATTTTCCAACTTTAGTTTTGAAATATTAATACTCCAAATGGATATATATATATATATATATATAGAAATTGAAGTAGTTTTGGAACTTGAAAGTGATATTTAAATTTTGGTTTAGATTGTAAATAAAGAAACATATTTGTAAAGCCATGGAAATTATTTTTCTTTACAAAGTTACCTTAAAGTTAAACCATTTATTTTATATACCGTTGAATATCCAAACCATTCAAGTTTTAGAAGTTATGGTTTTAAAAGTATGAATTCCGAAATATTATGTTTTGAAAGTATAATTCAAATGTTTGGTTTCCAGATATTTTAAATTTTAAACCAGTATGATTTTGGAAAAGGATTATATTTGAGATAAAATGATATCATATTTTTGGGTTTTAATTTGATATCGTATGGGAAATTTTATTCTGGTTTTAAAGTATAAACTATTTTTAAATGACCGCGGTGTTATAATAACGATGGGTTGGCAAAGAGACCGGGATCGGATATGGACATACTCTCTGTCGATACCGAAAACCACTTTGACTAACCGTGTACGCGGTGGAGATTCCAGAATGAAGTTGGTTGGTGGCGACGTTTCCTGTAAGGTAAATACGTGGACCCAACTCCCGTGAGTTGGCATAAGGTGGCTAAAACAGGAGCGATTCTCGGGCCAATGAGGTCATTCCTCTGATCGAACGCACTCATTCGATACTGTACTCTGACTTTGGATTGTTTCGGTGGCCACTATTCATTTCTTTGATTTGGGGGTGTTAGTTCGAGGTGGGCGGTAGCTACGGCTATGCGTTACCACCAGCCCGGATAGCAATTGGTATATCTACCCTGGCATTGCCTAGTTGTGCCGTGTCACCTACCCTAGCGCGCCTTATGCGATTTTGGCTTTGTACCATACCTATGGAGTGCCCTCTGACGACGCCCAGCACGGGGGAGATTACGGTACTGTATAGACTATGGGAATATATTCTGTGTTAAGGGCTATATAGGTAACCCCTTAACGCTATTTAAAAGTAAGTTTATTTTATGAATAGACACTATTATAATAGCGCAATATACTACATAGTAAATAGTTTAACGGATCCTTAGGAGATGTAAAATCCCGAGCATCTCTTCAGTTACTGCACTCATATTTACTCCTGTTGATTTAACTCACATAAGATCTTTTAGTTCTGACTCGAGTGTTTTGTCTTTTCAATTCGCTCGGGTCAGTCCTAGCGTTTCAAGATTTGAAGATTTAGCTCTGGAGGACGAAGACGAAGATTTGTATTATTATTATTTATAGTATTGCACTACACTCACACTATATTCCGCTGCATAGATATTTTTGGTATGTGAACTCTGATATTTAATTGTATAAAGAAGAATCAAATGTTTTTGTAAACATTTTTATAAACTGAATATTTTATTATTATATTTTATCCTTCCGCTGTAAGATTATATTTTGTTTTATTTCTTGTAACGACCCGTATTTTACGTATCGATAAATCATAAATAGCTGCATTAGGTCGTTGATGTTGTTAAGTCGTTCAGAGTTTAAGTCATTTGGAGCTTGAGTCGTGTAGGAGATAAGTCGTGTTGAGGTTGAGTCGTATGGAAGCTTATTTCGTGGCCGACTTAAGGAGCATAGATGACTTAAGGTGTTGCCGAGTTAGGGAATTGACCAACCTAAGGAATTGACGACTTAAGAATTTAGACGACCTAAAATATAGTTAACGACCTAAGAGAGAGTTAGGTCGCGTGTAGGTGTTAAGGCTTAAGTCGTTAGCGAGTTATGATAGGTCGCGTAAAGGCTTAGGTCGCTGGTTGGTAGATAGGTTGATTGACCGACTTAGTGGAGCTAACAACTTAGGGGTTAGCGAGTTATTGAGTTGGACCAACCTATAGATGTTAGCGACTTAAAGGTTTAGGCGACCTAAGGGGTGTGGTTGTGTAGCGCTTAGGTCGTGGGTAGTTAAGGTCGGTGAAGCGACTTAAGGTGAGTACTTTAGGTGGTCTTAAGATAGGTCGTATGCGACCTAAGGGAGGTGTTTAGGTCGTGAAACCCTGCTAAGTGTTAGGTCCGTATCTCAGTTAGGTCGTGTCTGGGATGAGTCGCGACCTTTGTTAAGTCATTGAGTCGCGTGAGCGACTTAGCGTTAGGTCGTTAGGTGGTTGGGTCGGCTATGTTGTTGAGTCGCATGAAGCATGAGTCGTTAGGCCGTATTAGTTAGGTCGTTGGGTCGTGTGGGGCTGCTAGGTCGTAGGTCGGCCATAGTTAGGTCGTGAGCGACCTAAAAGCGAGCGACCTAAGGGGCGTTTCAGCCTATAAATAGAGGGGTTTGGTTCACTTTTTGGCACCGAATTTTGAAGCGACGAAGTGCTGCCATTTTGAGAGCTCGACTACAACACTTCTTCACTTCTTTTCTCTACTCTAATCTAGTGATTCCTTCCATCTAAATTGAAGATCAAATCGAAGATCCAAGAGCCAAAGTTGAAGATCTCCATCCATTGAAGAGAGATTTCATCGTTTGAAGCGGAGCTTTGGAGGATCAAGCTTGATTCTTTGCTGTCCAGACCTGGAGTTGGTTGTTTTTGAGGTGTTTAGGTGATTCGGTGAGTGGTAGTTATCTCTCACACGGACCCAAAGGAGTATATTGGATCGGTGGTTTGTTTATGTGTTAAAGATAGTGATTTCGTGCATTTTTCTTAAGTCTGCATGTAGATCTATGGTTAATGATGATTCAACACCTATTTTACTACATGTTCACTTATGCGGGTTCATTCATCAAGTTGTAGAGATATTGTTCATAATTCATGCTTGTTAGAATGCATGTTAGATTTGGACTCTTTATTTACGAAATTGCCATTATTGTTGTAATTGTTTATTTAGATCTTGTTTGAATGATTGATTACTTGAATTAATATTTGATTTGACTGATTAGTTGATTGATAACTTGATTTGTACAAGTTGGTCGAAGATGATTCAAAAGCTAAGTGGAAAGGCTCTTGAATAAGGAAAGCTGCTTGTGGCATATGAAGCGGATGTTGAAGCTCATATGGATAGATTTGATGATGATGTTGAGATGGGACTTTTCCATGATGCGATGAGGCAAACCATGATGTTGAGATGGGACTTTGCTATGATGCGATGAAGCAAAGCATGACGTGTGAAAGCCTTGGTTTAATCCAGATGGGATCATCCCATGCATGTTGATAACTCGGTGATGCGGTCCGAGTTTGTGGATAATGGTTAGCTTGAGAGGCGCTTGAGCTAGTATGGGAATAGTCGTCGAAGAGGATGACTAGGAGGCTGAGATTTCATCGTTATTGAAGGTTCTAGCATGCTCAAAGCAAGAGTACGTTGGGACAGGCTGCGACGACGTTCCAGGCACGGGCTGCGACGACGTGCTAGTACTCTGGGTAGTTGCGAAAATTCCTAGGCACGGGTTGCGACGACGTGCGGAGTTATGTCTAGAACCGGGGTTACCATTAGCCCTTGGCGGATGGATGAGATAAAGTGACGGTCATTCAATTAACGGTGAAATTGAGGCAATGATAACGGTGATAGCCAGAGTCATGGATGTTTGGTTGTATCATCATTCAGACTCAAGAGCGATGTTTTCTAGGTGCTTATCTGATCTTGGTTTAGGCCTTGGGGGTTTGTACTTGGAAAACATCGACCTTGACTCGAGTGATAATTACTTTACTTTAAATGTCTGCTTTGTTATGCTTGTTTCTGCTTAGTGGGTCTGGGGGCTATCACTGTAGAATGAGGTGGGGTGGAATGGTTGAGTTCCTATTCCTTTTATCCTTTATGCTCTTTTGGTATGTTTGATAGTTAATTTACTGCCCACTAAGACTGTTGTCTGACTCAAGGTTTTATGTTCAACTCTTATTACCTTGGGCTGTTCATCCATGTTGGGATGGGCAGACTAGGTAGCAGGTGACAGGTGCTGTTCTTGGCTACCAACGCTGTTGATGACGAAGACGAGCTGGAGGCTTTTGCATATTGTTTTCTTACTATATGTACTGGATTTTCCGCTGTTTGTTTGATACTCTGAGTGTTATGTAGTGAGGCTTGATGTATTGACCATTCAGATGATTGTATAAAACTATTATGAGTTTATATGATGAAACTTCTGTTCTATAGAGCTTCACTATGTATATTTTCTGTTGTATTTTATCCATGCGCTGTGAGTAATACGATAGAATCTGCTGTTTTACCTTACCCTGACTATCGTCCATGGCTGCCTGGCACACTTTTGAACGCACCATTCCCTTGTTTCGTGCGGGAGTCATGGGCGGTCGTCACATTTGGTACCAGAGCCAGGTTAATCGATTTTAGCCAACGCTCGCTGACGTAATCACGTATGAGAGACGTAATTGTATTTTGATGGATGATTACTATATATAATATAGTAGTTTGAAGGATTTGAACTCCTTATGCAGTTGTTTCTCAAGGTGTTCTTAATCATTCCTTTTTGTCGATATTAAGGATGAGTCGAAGAGGGAGACCAGCTACTAGGGAAGGCCGTGCTGTTGATGGGGCAGCTGATTACGCTGCTATGTTCGAGGCCATGATGACTTCGATCATGAGAAGGATACCAGTCCAGGGCCATCAGTAGATGTTGGAGTTCAAGTTCAAGCTCCAAAACCTGTGGATTTTGCTAAGCTGTGCAAAGATTATACTGCTCTTGGAGGAAAGGTTTTCTTGGGAACAGAATCGACCATAGAAGTCCAGAGATGGATAGATGCTTATAGAAGGATCTTTGGTGATTTGGGAATTGAGGATGCAACTAAGAGGAAGCTTGCATCAAGACAGCTTCAAGGGAGAGCTTCTGATTGGTGGAACTCTATCACCATTGATACTCCGGAAGAAGAAATTGCTTGGGAGCAATTCCAAGTTAGATTTGAAGCTAAGTTCATTTCTACCGCTCAGAAATCCGTTCTGTTTAAGAAGTTTGTGGAACTCAAGCAAGGTGGAAGATCAGTTCTTGAGTATGTTTATGATTTTGAAGCTTTGTCCAAGTATGCTAGATCGTATATTGAATCCCCTTATCAGAAGAATGAGAAGTTTGTGACAGGCTTGGACACTTATCTTGGGAGACAGTTGGTGGATCATCTGGACGATCCGTTTGAGAAGCTTGTGGAGAAAGCTCTCAGGCACGAGAATCTGTTTCCTAAGGAAGGATCTGTTGTTGCTGTGACCAAGGAGGAGTCTAAACCACAGCAAGGTGGCAACAAGAAGAGGAAGCAGCAGCAACAGAAGGGTAAGGATGGCCAGAAGAAGCCGAAGGGTGAAGTGACCTGCTACAACTGTCAGCAGAAGGGTCATCTCTCCAGGGATTGCAAGAAACCGAAAGTGCCGGCGAAGTGCCACAACTGTGACAAACCGGGGCATTTTAGGAAGGATTGTCCGGATCCGAGGAAGGACAAGCAGATTGTGCAAGCCTATGCTTTGGGGGCTGTTCCATCATCTTTGAAAGCTCCTACTGTGGAAGAGAAAGGAAAGAGTGTGGTGGTTCAAGGTATTCTTTACATTTGTGGTGTTCCAGTTAGGGTGTTGTTTGATACTGGAGCGTCACATTCTTTTGCTTGTAGTGAACTTGTAGGCCGGTTGAGTTTGGAACCGGATATTGTTGATAGACCATTGGTTGTGACTAATCCAGTTGGGGGTTCGTCTTGTTTGTGTATGATATGCTGTGGTCTAGTTGTGTCGAGTCATGATTGCTCTTTTGTTTGTGATTGTTTTGTTCTGAACTTTGCGGGGTTCAGAATTATTTTGGGTATGGACTGGCTCAGGAAGTATACGGCAAGGATTGATTGTGAGAGGCTGAAGGTGACAGTCGAGAATGTGGAAGGGCGAAAGGTTGTGATACGATGTAAGCATGAAGAAGGCGTCTTCATGAGCTTCATGTATTCGCTGGTTGTTCAACGGGATGGACTGTCATCGATGCCTATTGTGAATGGATTTGAGGATGTCTTTGACGAGGTCAAAGGGTTACCGCCGCATAGAGAGATCGAGTTTCATATCGATCTAGTTGAGGGAGCCAGACCTGTTGTGATGCCTCTTAGGCGAATGGCGCCTAGGGAACAGCAAGAGTTGAAGGTGCAAGTTGATGACCTTTTACGGAAAGGATTCATTCGGCGTAGCGTGTCCGAATGGGGTGCACCAGTTGTGTTCGCAACCAAAGCGGATGGATCGTTGAGGTTGTGTGTGGATTATCGTGAGCTGAATAAGGTGACTAAGAAGAACAAGTATCCATTGCCGAGAATAGATGACTTGTTTGATCAGCTTCATGAAGCTAAGGTGTTTTCTCAGATGGATTTGGCAACGGGATTTCACCAGTTGAGAGTGGCAAAGGGTAGTGTGCCGAAGACTGCTTTTAGGACACCATCTGGTTTTTATGAGTGGCTGGTAATGCCGTTTGGATTGACCAATGCACCAGCATATTTTGTGGATCTTATGAATAGAGTGTTCAGAGATCAGTTGAACAAGTTCGTACTTGTGTTCGTGGATGATATTCTGATTTATTCCGGAACTGAAGGAGAGCACAAGACGCACTTGCGTATTTTTTTGGAAACTCTGCGGAAACATCAGCTGAGGGCTAAGTTTTCGAAGTGTCACTTATGGAAGAGGGAAGTGAGGTTCTTAGGTCATGTTATCTCTGAAAATGGAATAGCGGTTGGTCCCGCCAAAGTGGCAGCGATCCAGGATTGGGTTAGACTTAAGAATGCATCTGATGTGAAAAGTTTTCTTGGATTAGCAGGATATTATCGACGGTTTATCAAAGACTTTTCCAAGATAGCTGCACCGTTAACAGGATTGACGAAAAAGAACCAAGTGTTCAGATGGGATGCTAAGTGTGAGCAAGCTTTTGGAATCCTGAAAGAGCGACTGACAAGTGCTCCTGTTTTGACTATTCCAAGTGGGAATGATGAGATGGTGGTTTACACTGATGCATGTGGTACTGGACTTGGAGCAGTGCTAATGCAGAAGGATAAAGTTGTCGCATATGCAAGTCGACAACTGAAGCCGCATGAAAGGAATTATCCGACTCATGATCTGGAGTTAGCGGCGATTGTATTTGCTCTGAAGATGTGGGGACATTACCTATTGGGAGTTCGATTTGAGTTATTTACAGATCATAAGTCGTTGAAGTATCTGTTCTCCCAAAAGGATTTGAATCTTCGACATCAACGATGGCTAGAGTTTTTAGCATCATATGATTTTGGTATAGCATATACTCCGGGAAAAGGTAACGCAGTGGCAGATGCGTTAAGTCGAAGACATGCAGAATTGGGAGCCATGTTTTTAGAATGGAAGAGTCTCGAGTATTTGGCTGGATTTGACTTCAGGCCTAGATGTGAATTGGAACCTGAGATGTTGGCAAACTTATCGATAAGACCTACTCTGGTGGAAAGAGTTGGCAAGAGCCAAAAGCGAGATGATAAGATTGCCAAGATTATCCGTGATGTGGAATCTGGAGTAGACCCAGAAAAGGATAAGGGATTTGAAGTCGATCAAGAGGGTTGGCTTCGGAAGCAAGGACGATTAGTTGTTCCCGATATAGATGGATTGAGAGACGAAGTTCTTATGGAAAGTCATCACTCGAAGTTGACAATTCATCCAGGTGGAAATAAGATGTATCGGGATATGAAGAGAACCTATTACTGGGAAGGTATGAAGAAGGATGTTGGAAATTTTATTTCCAAATGTATGAACTGCCAGTTGGTAAAAACTGAACAGAAGAAGCCAAGTGGATTGCTTCAACCGTTAGAAGTTCCTACATGGAAGTGGGAGCAAATATCAATGGATTTTATCGATGGTCTACCTAGAACCAAAGCAGGAAATGAAGGGATTTGGGTCATCGTAGATCGTTTGACAAAGAGTGCAAGGTTCATTCCTGTTCGATCAACTAGGACTGCATCGAAGTTGTATGAGTTGTATGTCAAGTGGATAGTACGATTCCATGGTATTCCGAAGAGTATAGTGAGCGATCGAGACCCATTGTTCACTAGTGGATTTTGGAAGAGCTTCCAAGAAGTTTTGGGAACCGAGCTGTGTTTGAGTACGGCTTATCATCCCCAAACGGATGGTCAGACCGAGAGAGTCAACCGAGTTTTGGAAGATCTACTCAGGTTGTGTTTTGGATTTCGGAGGATCATGGGAAGATCATCTTCATTTGGTGGAATTTGCGTATAATAACAGTTATCAGTCAAGCATTGGTATAGCACCATATGAGGCATTATACGGAAGACCGTGTAACTCTCCGACATGTTGGTTGGAAACAGGAGAAAAGTTAATACTTGGGCCAGAAATGATTCGACAGACTTCGGGTTATATAGAGATCATTCGGCGACGAATGAAGGCAGCCCAAGATCGTCAGAAAAGTTATGTCGATAAGCGTCGTAAGTATTTGGAATTCGACGTAGGTGATATGGTTTTTGTGAAGATTTCTCCACTGAAGAATGTTATTCGATTCGGGAAAAAAGGGAAATTGACTCCGAGATTTGTTGGACCATTCCCGATTATCGAGCGAATTGGAAAGCTCGCCTATAGATTGGAGTTACCAGAAAAGATGGCGGGTGTGCACAATGTTTTTCATGTATCTTATCTACGGAAGTAGGTGCACGACCCAACTACAGTGGTTTCTGCTGATAGCTATGAAGACTTGGAGGTTTATCCAGTTGTTACGAGACTTCGTAAGCCGCTTCGTGTTGTGGAAACTGACACGAAACAGCTTAGGAGGAAGACGATTACGTTGCTCAAGGTACAATGGAGTGATGATGTTAACGACTGTACGTGGGAGGAGGAAGAGAGGATGAAGGCAGCTCATCCTGAACTCTTCGAGGTATGGCCCTAAGGTGTCATGACATCTCATGAATTTGTAGCTTGTTCTAAGTCTTAGAATTCTGCATGCTAGGCTAGTAATTGGATGCATGGTTTGTTGATTGCTATAGATGGTAGGCATGCAGAATAATTTTGATTGCTCTTGCTTGTTTGAAATTTCGGGGGCGAAATTCCTAAAGGGGAGAGAATGTAACGACCCATATTTTACGTATCGATAAATCATAAATAGCTGCATTAGGTCGTTGATGTTGTTAAGTCGTTCAGAGTTTAAGTCATTTGGAGCTTGAGTCGTGTAGGAGATAAGTTGTGTTGAGGTTGAGTCGTATGGAAGCTTATTTCGTGGCCGACTTAAGGAGCATAGATGACTTAAGGTGTTGCCGAGTTAGGGAATTGACCGACCTAAGGAATAGACGACTTAAGAATTTGGACGATCTAAAATATAGTTAACGACCTAAGAGAGAGTTAGGTCGCGTGTAGGTGTTAAGGCTTAAGTCGTTAGCGAGTTATGATAGGTCGCGTAAAGGCTTAGGTCGCTGGTTAGTAGATAGGTCGATTGACCGACTTAGTGGAGCTAACGACTTAGGGGTTAGCGAGTTATTGAGTTGGACCGACCTATAGATGTTAGCGACTTAAAGGTTTAGGCGACCTAAGGGGTGTGGTTGTGTAGCGCTTAGGTCGTGGGTAGTTAAGGTCGGTGAAGCGACTTAAGGTGAGTACTTTAGGTGGTCTTAAGATAGGTCGTATGCGACCTAAGGGAGGTGTTTAGGTCGTGAAACCTTGCTAAGTGTTAGGTCCGTATCTCAGTTAGGACGTGTCTGGGTTGAGTCGCGACCTTTGTTAAGTCATTGAGTCGCGTGAGCGACTTAGCGTTAGGTCGTTAGGTGGTTGGGTCGGCTATGTTGTTGAGTCGCATGAAGCATGAGTCGTTAGGCCGTATTAGTTAGGTCGTTGGGTCGTGTGGGGTTGCTAGGTCGTAGGTCGGCCATAGTTAGGTCGTGAGCGACCTAAAAGCGAGCGACCTAAGGGGCGTTTCAGCCTATAAATAGAGGGGTTTGGTTCACTTTTTGGCACCGGATTTTGAAGCGACGAAGTGCTGCCATTTTGAGAGCTCGACTACAATACTTCTTCACTTCTTTTCTCCACTCTAATCTAGTGATTCCTTCCATCTAAATTGAAGATCAAATCGAAGATCCAAGAGCCAAAGTTGAAGATCTCCATCCATTGAAGAGAGATTTCATCGTTTGAAGCGGAGCTTTGGAGGATCAAGCTTGATTCTTTGCTGTCCAGACCTGGAGTTGGTTGTTTTTGAGGTGTTTAGGTGATTCGGTGAGTGGTAGTTATCTCTCACACGGACCCAAAGGAGTATATTGGATCGGTGGTTTGTTTATGTGTTAAAGATAGTGATTTCGTGCATTTTTCTTAAGTCTGCATGTAGATCTATGGTTAATGATGATTCAACGCCTATTTTACTACATGTTCACTTATGCGGGTTCATTCATCAAGTTGTAGAGATATTGTTCATAATTCATGCTTGTTAGAATGCATGTTAGATTTGGACTCTTTATTTACGAAATTGCCATTATTGTTGTAATTGTTTATTTAGATCTTGTTTGAATGATTGATTACTTGAATTAATGTTTGATTTGATTGATTAGTTGATTGATAACTTGATTTGTACAAGTTGGTCGAAGATGATTCAAAAGCTAAGTGGAAAGGCTCTTGAATAAGGAAAGCTGCTTGTGGCATATGAAGCGGATGTTGAAGCTCATATGGATAGATTTGATGATGATGTTGAGATGGGACTTTGCCATGATGCGATGAGGCAAACCATGATGTTGAGATGGGACTTTGCTATGATGCGATGAAGCAAAGCATGACGTGTGAGAGCCTTGGTTCAATCCAGACGGGATCATCCCAAGCATGTTGATAACTCGGTGATGCGGTCCGAGTTTGTGGATAATGGTTAGCTTGAGAGGCGCTTGAGCTAGTATGGGAATAGTCGTCGAGGAGGATGACTAGGAGGCTGAGATTTCATCGTTATTGAAGGTTCTAGCATGCTCAAAGCAAGAGTACGTTAGGACGGGCTGCGACGACGTTCCAGGCACGGGCTGCGACGACGTGCTAGTACTCTGGGTAGTTGCGAAAATTCCTAGGCACGGGTTGCAACGACATGCGGGGTTTTGTCTAGAACCGGGGTTACCATTAGCCCTTGGCGGATGGATGAGATAAAGTGACGGTCATTCAATTAACGGTGAAATTGAGGCAATGATAACGGTGATAGCCAGAGTCATGGATGTTTGGTTGTATCATCATTCAGACTCAAGAGCGATGTTTTCTAGGTGCTTATCTGATCTTGGTTTAGGCCTTGAGGGTTTGTACTTAGAAAACATCGACCTTGACTCGAGTGATAATTACTTTACTTTAAATGTCTGCTTTGTTATGCTTGTTTCTGCTTAGTGGGTCTGGGGGCTATCACTGTAGAATGAGGTGGAGTGGAATGGTTGAGTTCCTATTCCTTTTATCCTTTATGCTCTTTTGGTATGTTTGATAGTTAATTTACTGCCCACTAAGACTGTTGTCTGACTCAAGGTTTTATGTTCAACTCTTATTACCTTGGGTTGTTCATCCATGTTGGGATGGGCAGACTAGGTAGCAGGTGACAGGTGCTGTTCTTGGCTACCAACGCTGTTGATGACGAAGACGAGCTGGAGACTTTTGCATATTGTTTTCTTACTATATGTACTGGATTTTCCGCTGTTTGTTTGATACTCTGAGTGTTATGTAGCAAGGCTTGATGTATTGACCATTCAGATGATTGTATAAAACTATTATGAGTTTATATGATGAAACTTCTGTTCTATAGAGCTTCACTATGTATATTTTCTATTGTATTTTATCCATGCGCTGTGAGTAATATGATAGAATCTGCTGTTTTACCTTACCCTGACTATCGTCCATGGCTGCCTGGCACACTTTTGAGCGCACCATTCCCTTGTTTCGTGCGGGAGTCATGGGCGGTCGTCACATTTCTTCTCTATTTTCTTATTTACCCCATAACAATCCGCCCTTCCGTATGGTTTGGATTGGCACGTGTGTCTGTTTTGAATCGTGCGAAAGGGCGGGACGTTACAGTTGGTATCAGAGCTTTGGTTTAGCGATAAACCTTAGCTTTGTGGGGTTTGACTCTTTGTTAATAGGGTAGTAATACCCTATGGGAGTCGCTGAGTGTATATATATGAGAGAGCGTATTTGTTAGTGTTATAAAAAGATTTTAATATTGTGTTAATCTGTTCCGTTTTGTATTTATAAATTCTGGTTGATGCATGGAACGCTATGTCATCAATAGGGATTTCTAAACACTTAATAGGACAGACCGACATAATATCTGTTTTAATATAGGTGAATGAAATAATTTTGCCTATTATATTTTCTATATATTAAGTAAATTTTTAAATGATATATATATATATATATATATATATATATATATATATTTTTGGTTGCAATAGATTGGTTGTTAGGAATAAAATTTTAAATAATAGGTAAAATAAGATTGAAATTTAAAATCAATGAAATTTGGAAATTTTAGGACTTAAGTCCGGGATTTTGAAAATTTGTTTTCAAAGGATTTTGAAGTATAATAATATAGTTATAAATATTTTCCGATATAAATATTTCATTTTAATTCGGAAGAATTGTTTTAAAGAAGATTTTGGAGAAAATAAGTTTTGTACTTTCCTCTCTGTCGCTGGAAAATAATTTCGGTGATGGCGGCCGCATCATCGACTTTCATTTTCGAGTTTCGAAGGGGAAAGGCCACTGTAGTAAATTCTACTACAAATTTATTTCGAAAATATCTAAATTTTTAGTTGTTTTAAGTATAATTAGAGGTATATAAGTTATAAGAATATATTTATCTATTGAAATTTAACCCGGTATTTAATTCTTAAATTCCATTAATTAATTGTTTTAATTATGGTAGTGAAACAGAAAATTAATTAATAATTGAAACCCTAAATAAAATAAGAGACTTAAATGCTAAGTTATAAAGGAAGTTAAAATTTTAACTTATCAGAAAAAGGTAAAGATTTATTGAACAATGAATGAATTAAAGGAATTGAGATAGACTTGTATAAGTTCAATTTCATTTTCTTTAACATATATAACTTACCAATTATGAAAAGTTGAAATGTTAAATAAGAGATTGGAATAGAATATTATACAAGAAGAAATTTTGGAAATAATGAAGTATTCAATGAATTGCTATTATAAATAAGAATTTAATGGGATAAACTTAAGTTATAATTGAAATTTTACTAAAATTAAAGGTAAGTATTATTAATAGGTGATTTAAACTTAAGTAAATAGAATGAAATTCTCTAATAAATAAGGATGGATGTGTAAGGTTATTAACTTAAGTATGATTTAAATGCTACTAGTCTAATATAATAAAAAGTAGGTAATATAAATAAATGACTGTAAACCCTAAGTAATAAATTAATAAAATCCTGTATTTATAAGAATGGAGGTTATAAGGTTAAGAATTTAAGTGTAATTAAAAGGGGTTACTGTAATTAAATATAATAGAATGTAAGCATTTAATAAATGATTGAAATTGAGAAATGCATTAAATGTAATACAAATAAAAGAAACTTACATAACCTGGAAAACTAAAAATGAATAAGGGCAAGTAATAAGTAGAAATAAGGAAACAACCATTGAATGAGAAATAAAATTTGTAGTAGTTAGAAATAAATGTAAATTATAAAAAGAAAGGTTATGTGGTTTGGATAAAAGAAAGGAAAGCAAACAACTTAAGTATGTAATGAAATTTTATAAGTTAATTTGATTTGCTGGATTTAATTGTTATTGTGTGATTTAGGGTTGGTTGGGTAAGGAAATTTGAAGTGATTGGTTGAATAAATAATCTATTTGATCTCATCTAAGACTGTTGAGTATATGATGCACTGGATAGTTATTTTTCATTCCGTACCATTTCAAGCTTTGAACCCGAGCAACTATTTGTTTGTTGATTATATGGTTGTTTGTATTTGTTGTGTATGCTGTTTGTTGAAATGGATGGTTATTGGATTGATTTGATTGTTAGTAATTGAAACCACTTAGAGATTATTTGAAAACGTTATCCAAACTTTATTTATTTAAGTACATAAAGATATAATGATTATAAGACGGGTATATTTTATGTAAGGTAATGAATTTAGTAAATTATTGGTTATAGGTTAAATATTTTGAATAAGATGTATTGTTATTTAAATTCTTTTTCTCCCTTCATTTTCCTTTTCGGGGACGAAAAGTTTTGAGTGGGGGAGAGTGTAACGACCCGTTAAATTCGATGATTTTAAATGTGATAATTTTATAGGATTTCTAATTTAATTTAGAATGAAATCCAAATGAATTAAGTAGAAAAGGATTCTCACCTGGATATGGAATTTAATATGAGAAATTTATGAAAATGTTAAATGGTTTTAATGCAATGAAAGATTTTAAACGGTAAATGGGAATAAATTAAGGAATCATATTAGTTCCAGTTAATAGATTTCAACTTGAATGAGGTTCCAATTTAATAAAATCATTTAAATGT
Source organism: Allium cepa (assembly GCA_030765085.1). Taxonomy (NCBI): domain Eukaryota; kingdom Viridiplantae; phylum Streptophyta; class Magnoliopsida; order Asparagales; family Amaryllidaceae; genus Allium; species Allium cepa. Next base: position 724,419,666 of record CM060945.1, read on the forward strand.
TATGATTTGATTTTATGGAATATGAGAAATAGAAATGTAGGGATTTGATTAATATATATGTTATTTGTTCAGGGTATTGAATAAAATTTGGAATCCAATTTAAATTAACGATAATAACGTTGATATTAGTTAATAAATAAATTTCAATGCAATGCCCATAAATGAATGAAATGAAATGAATATATGTAAAATGTATACTAGGTTATTTATCAAATAGAAGGATAGAAAGTAAATATCGGATTTGATTGATGAATAAATATATATTAAATAGTAATGAAATGTAAAGTAAATGGCGATTGCATAAAACCAATGCAATAAGATTTTCTAATAGTAACTGAATGTAGACGTGTGAAATAGAGTTAATGACTATAATTATTGTACGTTACTTATTTTATTAGTTGTCAGTGTTAATCTGGAATCAAATTCAATTTATCCCCAAAACTACTGCAGTTAAAGTGGAATAAATAGGTAAATGAAGAATGTTGGATCCAAATAAGTTGTAACCAAGGAAAATCCCATTTTTAAAACTATGCGGGAAAAGAAATGAAACCAAAATGAAAACGTGAAAATATAAAATGTAATGAAATTCTAAGTAATAATGACTTTGTTAGTTAAGTGAAAACTGATTTAATATTAAGTTGTAACTGGATAAAAAAATCAAATTTTATTTGGGATTGATTTGCAATTAACTGAATTTATTGCAATTAAATGGATTCAATATTTAAAATACTTATGTAAATATTATTTGGAAGAAATTGAAGTTATTTGGGTAATAAGTATTGTAATTGGCTAATTTAGATACTTTAAAGTGAAACGGAAATTATTAACGCAATAGTTTGATTGCAATATTTAATTCATCTAATTGATGATAAAGATTTGTTAGATTTATTTAATAGGAATTTTGGGGCATTTAATGGGTAATTGCAGATTTTGAATCGAATTAAATGGATTACTGAAATCAATATTTAGCAACTTTTAAACCATTACAATTGATTTAGAATATAAAGAGTTGTCTATTTAATTGAGTTAAATTTTTGAAATTGCGTTGTTGAAATTAAATGGGAAATAAAACGTTAAGGATAACCAGTATTCAAGATTTACCATCTATTTAGTATATTAATTGTAACTGATAATCAACTGCAATAAGTAATAAATAATTATTACGTTAACGTTAATTGAAGTGATATTTGAAATTTAATATTTAGGAAGTATGTAAATATAAGTTCAGATGAAATTGGAAATATTTACACATTGAAATATGAATCCAATGATAAATTCTTCTATTTGACAATAATAATGGAAAGTAAATTTAATTAAAATTTTGGAAATCTAATTTATAATTTGGTGAAATTAATGAAATTTGGGGATTTCTAAAATTTTAAATTCGACAAGTTAAATTTGTTTAAATTAGTATAGGTGATTGAAAAATTTATAATAATAAGAATCGTCAATTATCAAAAAGAAATGGGAAATTTGATTTAATTGACTAAATTTTAATTTATTTAATTAATATAATAATAGCCATTTTTGTCACGGACTCGGATTTCGATGAAAACAGTTTCATCGGATCCGTATCAGTGAATTATTGTAGGGTTTCAAGTTTCGTATCAATCGGACTTTTCGTTTGATCGTACGAACGCGAAACGCCTTGAAATCGATTTAATTAAAATCAATTTGAAATCAATTTGGAAATTTTGTTTTCATCATAACTTCTTCATACGATCAAATTTGGACGTGAAACTTTTTCCATCGCATTCAGAATATTTTAAAATACCTATTTGGATATATGGGTTTTGATAAATTTTGTTCCGGAGTCAAAACGGGCTTTTTGGGCTAAGTACCGTTTAGCACGTTCGTAATTCGTGTCCCCCCTAGCCTTCTTCTATTTGCCTATAAATATGCTGTGATAAAACCTAGCCTCCTTTCTATTGTCATTTGGTTGTACGTTCATTTTTCTTCATCTCTTTCTCTTCCTCAAGATCTATTTCAATTCAAAATTTCAATGAAAATTCAAACTCTCCAGAAAAATTCCATAAAAATATATGTCAATGCTCTCGATGAGCGTAATTCAATGGCGATATCCGTTTTTCGATTTGAGTTCCGGTATGTCCAGATCAGGACAAATCAGTTTGGGCCGTTCATCAACGTCGCGTCGAACTTCGTCAGATCCTCAAACGATTTCTGGGTTTTGTAGAGGGGACTGAGGGGAGGCGATCTATGTGGAAAGTTTGTCGAATCAACGGCTAGATTGGGCTGCAAGATTCATTAGGGCTTAAAGTTTCATGTGGCGGCTGTTTCTCTTTTACGTTCGAAACCCCACGTGTCAGAGGCTCGGCAGCAGTAGGCGACGTGGGACGTTGAGGTGTGGGGTTATCGGCCTCATGAAGGTCGGCGGCGAGGTCTTGTGGGTTGCGATGGCCGACGTTTCTCTGGGGCAGCGCGCGTTCATCTGGGCAGCGCGTGGTGAATGGGAGAGTCAGCGCGTGAAGAGCCTAGGTTCACGTGTGAATCTGAGGACGTGGCATAAATTTCTTAAGTATGTTTTTTTTAAAAAATTTTGATTTTCAAATCGTTTTATCGAATAACTTTCACATACGTGATCCGTTTCACTCGAAATTTCTTCTGTTAGGATCGTAATTAAAATCCGGACCTGATGACGCTGGTTTGGACTGATTTGGAGACTGTGAAATTTTTGGGTTTAAATCGAATTTAAATTCGATTTAAATTAAAAGGTGAGTGTTTTAACCCACTCACAACTTCTAAAAATTTTTATGTTTGTTAAATTTATTTTAGATATGAGTAGAAATTATTTATGACTGTTTGGCATGTTTTATTCATCATATCTGTTAAATCGCATTTATTTAATATAACTGTTCATTAAATTTTATTACTGCATATAGATTGACAGTTATAGTTATTTATTTGCATATAAACTGTTAGTTTAATAGTTGTTAAATTTTATTTGAATATAACTGCCAGTTATTACCTGTATATATTATCAGATATATATTGATATTGATTTATTATTGGATGATGATTGTGATTTGGATGATAGATGATTTTGATGAATGGATGTTTTATTGTATATCATTAAACTGCAAGTTATCATGCATTTTTTCATTTCATTCGGGATTGTGGTTTGAAATGATATACAACCGCAAAATTTTATTTTTAAATTGCGGATTGAAATGATAAATATCCGTATCACTTGACCATAGGATAGAAAATTATATACAGGCACCGTGGTCTATATATATAAAATATTTTAAAGTGATTTCTATGGTTTGTATGGAATACGGTTTATAATTTTTAATTTTGATATTTTCTTCTATATATATACATATGAAGTTAGAGATTTTGAATTTAAGCTGTGTATAAATCTCTTAAATAAAATGGAAAAATTGAGAAAAATGGAGTTTGATAATTATATCATATGTTTAATGTTTAAGTTTGGAAATTTTAAGATATGATATTTATAACTGGACTTTTCCAAGATAATTAAAAATGAATATGTTAGTATAAATTAAATTGAAGAAAATATTTAATTGTTAGAAACTGGAGTTTTATTTATGGATTTTATGTAAATATTCAAGACTAAATAATAGTACGTTTACTTTGCTGAAAGAAAATTATCCAACTTTAGTTTTGAAATATTAATACTCCAAATGGATATATATATATATATATATATATATAGAAATTGAAGTAGTTTTGGAACATGAAAGTGATATTTAAATTTTGGTTTAGATTGTAAATAAAGAAACATATTTGTAAAGCCATGGAAATTATTTTTCTTTACAAAGTTACCTTAAAGTTAAACCATTTATTTTATATACCGTTGAATATCCAAACCATTCAAGTTTTAGAAGTTATGGTTTTAAAAGTATGAATTCCGAAATATTATGTTTTGAAAGTATAATTCAAATGTTTGGTTTCCAGATATTTTAAATTTTAAACCAGTATGATTTTGGAAAAGGATTATATTTGAGATAAAATGATATCATATTTTTGGGTTTTAATTTGGTATCGTATGGGAAATTTTATTCTGGTTTTAAAGTATAAACTATTTTTAAATGACCGCGGTGTTATAATAACGATGGGTTGGCAAAGAGACCGGGATCGGATATGGACATACTCTCTGTCGATACCGAAAACCACTTTGACTAACCATGTACGCGGTGGAGATTCCAGAATGAAGTAGGTTGGTGGCGACGTTTCCTGTAAGGTAAATACGTGGACCCAACCCCCGTGAGTTGGCATAAGGTGGCTAAAACAGGAGCGATTCTCGGGCCAATGAGGTCATTCCTCTGATTGAACGCACTCCTTCGATACTATACACTGACTTTGGATTGTTTCGGTGGCCACTATTGATTTCTTTGATTTGGGGGTGTTAGTTCGAGGTGGGCGGTAGTTGCGGCTATGCGTTACCACTAGCCCGGATAGCAATTGGTATATCTACCCTGGCATTGCCTAGTTGTGTCGTGTCACCTACCCTAGCGCGCCTTATACGATTTTGGCTTTGTACCATACCTATGGAGTGCCCTCTGACGACGCCCAGCACAGGGGAGATTACGGTACTGTATAGACTATGGGAATATATTCTGTGTTAAGGGCTATATGGGTAACCCCTTAACGCTATTTAAAAGTAAGTTTATTTTATGAATAGACACTATTATAATAGCGCAATATACTACATAGTAAATAGTTTAACGGATCCTTAGGAGATGTAAAATCTGTTGAATATGCGCTTATATGATTTTTGTTTGATGATAATAAACATATATACATTCGTTTAAATGTATTTGATAATATACTATTTTATTTTTCACAGATTAAATAAATATTTGCTGAATAAAATAAATAACACGGAATTTGAATTCAAACGAATATTTTATTCAAACAAATATTTATTACAATTTTGAATAGTATACAAATTCAAGCTCTCACTATTCACTATACAACTTTGATACAAATTCAATTACATCACTATTTTACATCAGCACCTCACTACATATCACTCACACTCGTATTTATCTTCAACTGCATACCAGTTTGAATCCAGCATCTAAGCAATCTGCAAAAATATAAACTAACGCAGTAAAATTGAAAAAGAAATATTTTTGCAATTCAAAAATAAAAGATAATTTTTGAATATATGATTTGCCTCAGTTATTTGGGTTGTTCGTCATAATTTAAATTTGGATTCATCATACACGAACAACTTGTGACATACACAGTGTATTACTGTATATGCCACAAGGCCGTGCACGCCGATATATACACTTGATAATGCTACAGGGACAGGTGAGCACAAGGTCAAACCCAAATATACGGACAGGTTCAACTCAGGTGCAATAAATTCAAAAATACGACACGAGCACAAGGTCAAATCCGAGTTTTGAAACTGGATTCAACACAAGTGAACATGACAAGATACAGTTCAATATGAAATGATGAACATTCAGTCAACAAGTGACAACATACTTCAATGAACAAAGCATGGCCAATGCAAAATGCAGATACAAACTACAAAGAACATCAACAACTACAAAACAATCAAACTGCATCAAGTCCAGCAGCAATGAACAAGTATGGCAGCATGTGAATGCATCAAAACAAGTAAACATTTTTATCGAGCTCAAGACAGTACAGCTACAACATGTATGCAGCCCAATAGACCAAAGTACAACATCAAAGACAGCACTGACTTAAGTATACAAGTGAAACTGCAATGCTCAAACTCAGTGGACAGGAATGTAACAAGACAATGCACCAATATCACCAGCATGACAGCAATATGTACAGCATCAATCAAGACAGGGCGAGCAACTGTTATATGATGATGCAGTTAAAAATTACTCAAAGCAACAGTGACAATGAAGTGAATGCAACTACAGGAACTCAACAGAAATAAGATGGTCAGTCACCATAATAATGAAAATGTCGATCTCAATGTAACTCAGTGGCAACCATAAGATGCAGACCAACCAGAAGTACAAGTGCACAACAAAACCAACAAAGACCAAGGCTACGACATAGTGCACCAGAGATATGGAACCACTGCAACAAAAGTGTACAAACACCAATGAACCATCAAAGAATGCAACACAGTAATGAGACCAGATGCAAATGTTCTTAACTGCAACTTCAACTCAAACATCAATGCAGACAGCATAATGATCCAAACATCAACAAAGGAGCAAACCAAATATGCAGTGCATTCTCAAGTACACAGTGAAATTGCCACAGTCTCAAACTCGAATGACCAAAGCCAAATGTGACAGTAGTTTTAAAAAATCAAGTCAAAGCCAAGTACAACAAGAAATAATCAATGTGCAACTGCAAGTGAACAAATATGCATATTCCAGTGATGCAATTAAGCACAAGTCAATTACTACATAACAACAGTCAGTACCAACATGGACAGAAGGCAGTGAAACCCAAAGCATATGAAATACTGACTAGAAGTGCAACTGCAATGGATACAAAAATGCTCAAGATTGCTAGAACAAAGCTACAGGAATGCAGATAGTGGCCGAAGCAAATTTACAAAATGTCGAAGCCGTGGAAGCATACACAAGCCAAAAATCGTCACAGTCAATATTGAACGAGTCAATAATCAAAACCGTGTCAACCAAACCGTGAGTGCCAAGCAATATCAATTTATACGAAATTGAATTAGTCAGATTTTATCTCAATCATCCAAGTATAATCGAATGGCCAAAGCAAATCAGTAGACAAATTCAAACACGAAAATACGAACGCAAAAATAGGATTTCGAATCCTATAAATACCCAAAATCATCATCGGCATAAAGCATCGAGTTCAAGAATCAACCAGCAAAGCAAAAGGAGGAAAATACATACCCAAAAAGCAGAACGAATTCGATCCAAAATTGAAGAAGCCGTAAGAAAATCAAAAGCTTCGAAGCCTGCTATCAAATGAGATCGAGCGGCGCTTCAATTTTGCACAACCCTAGTTTAAATCGCAAGGAGCAAAAGCAAATTACCAGAAGCCCTAATTCGCAAAGAGGAACAAAGAGGATCGGCCATACTTTCACAAAACAAAAGGAACGGGTTGAAGAAATGAATAAGGGGCAGGCCTGTATTAATTTGGGCTTACTTTTATTTTAAGGGTTTAAATTTCAATAAGGGTTATTGTCTTTTAAATTGTTTTTAAATTATATTTTTTTTAAACCGTTTTTTTTTAAATTTCTAGTCGTGTGACTAGGGGACAAACTACGGTGTGTAGTTTGGGAATTCGCAACTCGGTGGTTGAGTTGTGGTCAGGGTTTTGAGCGTAGAGTTAGATTAGTCAATAGCGGGTATAGCGAGTTTACGTGTGTAAGCGAGGGACTATCTAATTTCTAGTAGAAACCTTGGGGGCAGCACGTAGGCAGGGTTTTGCCGAAGCTGGGTAAATTCTGTGTTGTTCTGTTCTGTTATTTATATTCTGCTATATCTGTGCTGTTATTCTGTGATCTGAATTTAAACTAATTGATAAGCTTCCGCGATTAATTAATTTGCACTATCACCCTATTCACCCCCCTCTAGGGTGAAATCGATCCTACAAGTGGTATCAGAGCTAGGAACAAAAGCCATTTTTGTTTTAAAATTTTGATTTTACAAAAACCAATTTTCGTTTAAAAATTCGTGTTTCAAAAATCAATTTTTGTTTTAAAAATTCGTGTTTCAAAAATCAATTTTTGTTTTAAAAATTCGTGTTTCAAAAATCGGTTTTTGTTTTAAAAATTTTGAATTTTTAAAATGGCTTCTTTTAATAATGCTTTTGCAGAAGGACAATCCATAGTTAGACCACCAATGTTCAATGGTGAATATGCTTACTGGAAAAATAGAATGCAAATTTTTCTGAAAACCATTGACGCTTGGAATATTGTTGAGACAGGTTATAGTATACCAACTATAACTGTAGATAATCAGGAAATAGAGAAACCAAAGGAACAATGGACAGAACTAGAAAATAAATTACAGAATACTAATGCCAAAGCTATGAGTTCTATTATCTGTTCATTGGATCAATTTGAATTTAATCGTGTCTCACATTGTCTAACTGCGCAGGAAATATGGCACATACTAGAAGTGACTCACGAAGGAACATCTCAAGTCAAAGAATCTCGCCTTGCAATGCTAAGCAGCGAATACGAGAACTTCAAAATGGCGAAGGAAGAAAATGTCAAAGAGATGTACGGACGACTCTCCAATATCGTATACAAATCAAAAGCTCTCGGAAAAACATACACCGAATTAGAAATAGTCCGGAAAATCCTCAGAGTCCTTCCACGAAGCTTTGAAGCAAAAGTAACTGCCATACAAGAATCGAAAGATTTAAAACAACTTAAAGTTGAAGAACTCATCGGAAATCTCACCACTTATGAGCTAGAAATAAAATTCAAAGAAGAGCGTGAAGGAGGTGACACTCAAAAGAAATCAATAGCACTCAAAGGAACTACCGAAAGTGATGATGATAACGACGATGATGATGGTGCAGAAGAACTAGAGCTGTTAATAAGGAAATTCAAAAAATGGAATCAGAAACATGGAAATTCAGCTCGAATTCAAAAAACAAAAAGCAGAATAGCCAAAGCACTAGACTACTCAGAAGAACAAAAGTTTATTTGTTATAATTACAACAAACCCGGCCATATCAAGCCCGATTGTCCACAAATTAAATCCAGCCATGGAAAGAAACAGAAAAAGAAAAGTTTTGCAGCCACTTGGGATGAAATAGACGAGAATGATCAAAGCACTGGCAGTGAAAGCGAAAAGGCAGAATTGTGTCTTCGAGGTGATACAACTGACAGTGACGATGACGAGCCAAGTGAGGTATCAAAACTTACCCATTCTGAGTTGCTTATATATTTTCATGAAGTAAACGGTTGTTTTGAACAACTTAGGGAAAAATACGCCAAACTTGAATCTCAAAAAGATACTTTGATAGAATGTAATAAACAACTTGATCAATTAGTTAAAACCTATCAAAGTAGGATCACTAAGTGTGATAAGTGTCCAACATTTGAAAAGGAAATTAAAAAATCAGAAATCAATATAAAATCACTTGAAAATGAAATTCTGATTTTAAAGGAGAATGAAAATACTAGGAGAGAGAATTCTATTAAAAAGTGCACACAGTTGTTAAACGAAAATGAATCTCTCAAATCACAAGTCCAACAATTGTCAACAACTTTGGATAAATTTTCAAAAAGTGAAAAATCGTTGAACATGCTATTAGGAAAGCAAACTATTAATACGGTTAGACAAGGACTTGGATATTGTCATACTAAAAATGTTAGAAACGAGATTAATCGAGAAAATTTAATGTGCACAATTTGTAGAAAATTTGGACACAATCACAATAATTGTTGGTATAGACCCAAACATGTGAAAACTATACCGATTTGGGTTCCAAAAGGCACAAATATAAAATCTCTCAAAGTTAAACAAATTTGGGTGCCAAAGGGAACAATTATAAATAGTTTCGGGTCTTTACAAAATTGTTTTTTGAAATATTCTGCCACTAACAATCATGGACCTATAAAAACAAATAGGTCACATAAATCTTTTCTCGTGTAGGTGTGGTGGCAGGCTAAGGAACAATAATAGTGTTCTCTGGATTTTGGCTGTTCCAGAAACGCAACGGGCGACAAAGCTAAGTTCCTTAGCCTAGTATAAAGGTGACAGAATCACAACGGACAACAACGAAAAATATCGTAAAGGTAAAACAGGTATGGTATGTTTTAAACGATATATTAAATGTGATAATATGCACCGTATTTTGAATTAATTCAGCCAACATTGAGATTGATGAAAAGATGATGATTTTTAATTCTGATTTATTCAAAATAGTTAAGCCAATTATATTCTTATGCCAAAAACACTATAAAAATCTCTAAATTCTTTGAATTACTTCATATATATCATTTTTGATTAAAAATAGTGTTTTGTTGGATATTACAATTGGTTATAATATGACTGACTCTATATTCACGTTTTTCAATTATTTACACGGCTTCATTTCAAAGTCAAAAGAATGTCATTTAAATTGCTGAAAAAATTGAGTTTGAAATTTTTGATGCACACTTCATGTTTTGGTCTATAAAATTCAATTGATGATGATTTTTGAGTGAAAGAGAAATTCAGATGCAGATTACACTGGTAATCTAGTTGATAGAAAAATTACTAGTGAAACGTGATTTTTTTTGAGACATTTAGTAACTGCATCGTTTTTCAAAGAAAATATCTGCATATTTTTCATTTCAAATAATTTTCAAATAGCAGAAAATTTTCTTTTAAAAACCCCCTGGAGAAAATCATTTTTGACTATATTTTCAGATTATTCATTTTTGAAAAATTAATTTCATAATTATTTTTGAATTTGATTTTAAATGACTACTATGACTAATCTGACTCCCAAATGATTATCGAAAAGAAAAATAGTGATTGAAAAAGTGATGAGTGTTGATATTGATTATATATTATATAACTCGAGAAAGTATAATTAGAAAATTTCTTTAGAAATGTAAACAAGAGTTATAAAACTTTTTGTTGGTAAAAATTCCATGACCATCTCTATACCTATCATATTTCTATCAACCATCACTCATCAAAATTCTATATAGTTTGTCGATATGTGGTACTTTAAACAGGAATCGTTCGTTTTTCATTTTCACATTTTTTAAAAAAAAATAAAAAAATAAAATAAAATAAAAATAAAATAAAATAAATAAATACCAAAGTATTCACTCTCATTTAAAAGTCCTCACGGTTATGCATGGGTGAATTACTTGGAATTTGTTATGTGCTTCCATGCTCATTTAAAAGTCCTCGCGGTTATGCATGTATTGAACGCATATCAAAAGTTGATTTGTAAAATAAACAAGTTGATTCTAATCCCATTTAAAAGTCCTCACGGTTATGCGTGGTTAGAAGATACTTGAATTCATTTTTTTTAAAATAAAATTGGAATACTACTAATCTCATTTAAAAGTCCTAACGGTTATGCATGGTTAGTAGATATTCAAATTCCTGATATAAATATACCACAAATAGACACAACTGTATGGTTTTATATGATGACATCATTTCTATCATTCTAAAAGTGGAATATGCGCCTAACAAAATATTTATGATTTCTGTTTGACTTTTTATTGAAATTTAATATTTATATTCAATTGAGTTTTAATGTTGGATTGATATCGATTACTTTATCTCTATTTTCTCTAACACTATTATTCTTTTGCTGATAACAAAAGGGGGAGAGAAAAGTTAAGATTTTGTCAAATAGAATCAAGCAAAGGTCAAATAATTTTCCATTGGCATATAGGCTCATTTACATATTTTTATTTGTATGCATATATGTAGGGGGAGCTTTGTGTAGAGAGGAAGCATCTAAATAGGGGGAGCAATTAGAGCATATCAATGATCAAATACATTTAACATATTCAAAATCTTAAATATATGTTTGTTATCATCAAAAGGGGGAGATTGTTGAATATGCGCTTATATGATTTTTGTTTGATGATAATAAACATATATACATTCGTTTAAATGTATTTGATAATATACTATTTTATTTTTCACAGATTAAATAAATATTTGCTGAATAAAATAAATAACACGGAATTTGAATTCAAACGAATATTTTATTCAAACAAATATTTATTGCAATTTTGAATAGTATACAAATTCAAGCTCTCACTATTCACTATACAACTTTGATACAAATTCAATTACATCACTATTTTACATCAGCACCTCACTACATATCACTCACACTCGTATTTATCTTCAACTGCATACCAGTTTGAATCCAGCATCTGAGCAATCTGCAAAAATATAAACTAACGCAGTAAAATTGAAAAAGAAATATTTTTGCAATTCAAAAATAAAAGATAATTTTTGAATATATGATTTGCCTCAGTTATTTGGGTTGTTCGTCATAATTTAAATTTGGATTCATCATACACGAACAACTTGTGACATACACAGTGTATTACTGTATATGCCACAAGGCCGTGCACGCCGATATATACACTTGATAATGCTACAGGGACAGGTGAGCACAAGGTCAAACCCAAATATACGGACAGGTTCAACTCAGGTGCAATAAATTCAAAAATACGACACGAGCACAAGGTCAAATCCGAGTTTTGAAACTGGATTCAACACAAGTGAACATGACAAGAAACAGTTCAATATGAAATGATGAACATGCAGTCAACAAGTGACAACATACTTCAATGAACAAAGCATGGCCAATGCAAAATGCAGATACAAACTACAAAGAACATCAACAACTACAAAACAATCAAACTGCATCAAGTCCAGCAGCAATGAACAAGTATGGCAGCATGTGAATGCATCAAAACAAGTAAACATTTTTGTCGAGCTCAAGACAGTACAGCTACAACATGTATGCAGCCCAATAGACCAAAGTACAACATCAAAGACAGCACTGACATAAGTATACAAGTGAAACTGCAATGCTCAAACTCAGTGGACAGGAATGTAACAAGACAATGCACCAATATCACCAGCATGACAGCAATATGTACAGCATCAATCAAGACAGGGCGAGCAACTGCTATATGATGACGCAGTTAAAAATTACTCAAAGCAACAGTGACAATGAAGTGAATGCAACTACAGGAACTCAACAGAAATAAGATGGTCAGTCACCATAATAATGAAAATGTCGATCTCAATGTAACTCGGTGGCAACCATAAGATGCAGACCAACCAGAAGTACAAGTGCACAACAAAACCAACAAAGACCAAGGCTACGACATAGTGCACCAGAGATATGGAACCACTGCAACAAAAGTGTACAAACACCAATGAACCATCAAAGAATGCAACACAGTAATGAGACCAGATGCAAATGTTCTTAACTGCAACTTCAACTCAAACATCAATGCAGACAGCATAATGATCCAAACATCAACAAAGGAGAAAACCAAATATGCAGTGCATTCTCAAGTACACAGTGAAATTGCCACAGTCTCAAACTCGAATGACCAAAGCCAAATATGACAGTAGTTTTAAAAAATCAAGTCAAAGCCAAGTACAACAAGAAATAATCAATGTGCAACTGCAAGTGAACAAATATGCATATTCCAGTGATGCAACTAAGCACAAGTCAATTACTACATAACAACAGTTAGTACCAACATGGACAGAAGGCAGTGAAACCTAGAGCATATGAAATACAGACTAGAAGTGCAACTGCAATGGATACAAAAATGCTCAAGATTGCTAGAACAAAGCTACAGGAATGCAGACAGTGGCCGAAGCAAATTTACAAAATGTCGAAGCCGTGGAAGCATAACAAAGCCAAAAATCGTCACAGTCAATATTGAACGAGTCAATAATCAAAACCGTGTCAACCAAACCGTGAGTGCCAAGCAATATCAATTTATACGAAATTGAATTAGTCAGATTTTATCTCAATCATCCAAGTATAATCGAATGGCCAAAGCAAATCAGTAGACAAATTCAAACACGAAAATACGAACGCAAAAATAGGATTTCGAATCCTATAAATACCCAAAATCATCATCGGCATAAAGCATCGAGTTCAAGAATCAACCAGCAAAGCAAAAGGAGGAAAATACATACCGAAAAAGCAGAATGAATTCGATCCAAAATTGAAGAAGCCGTAAGCAAATCAAAAGCTTCGAAGCCTACTATCAAACGAGATCGAGCGGCGCTTCAATTTTGCACAACCCTAGTTTAAATCGCAAGGAGCAAAAGCAAATTACCAGAAGCCCTAATTCGCAAAGAGGAACAAAGAGGATCGGCCATACTTTCACAAAACAAAAGGAACGGGTTGAAGAAATGAATAAGGGGCCGGCCTGTATTAATTTGGGCTTACATTTATTTTAAGGGTTTAAATTTAAATAAGGGTTATTGTCTTTTAAATTGTTTTTAAATTATATTTTTTTTAAACCGTTTTTTTTTAATTTCTAGTCGTGTGACTAGGGGACAAACTACGGTGTGTAGTTTGGGAATTCACAACTCGGTGGTTGAGTTGTGGTCAGGGTTTTGAGCGTAGAGTTAGATTAGTCAATAGCGGGTATAGCGAGTTTACGTGTGTAAGCGAGGGACTATCTAATTTCTAGTAGAAACCTTGGGGGCAGCACGTAAGCAGGGTTTTGCCGAAGCTGGGTAAATTCTGTGTTGTTCTGTTCTGTTATTTATATTCTGCTATATCTGTGCTGCTATTCTGTGATCTGAATTTAAACTAATTGATAAGCTTCCGCGATTAATTAATTTGCACTATCACCCTATTCACCCCCCCTCTAGGGTGAAATCGATCCTACAAAATCCCGAGCATCTCTTGAGTTACTGCACTCATATTTACTCCTGTTGATTTAACTCACATAAGATCTTTTAGTTCTGACTCGAGTGTTTTGTCTTTTCAATTCGCTCGGGTCAGTCCGAGCGTTTCAGGATTTGAAGATTTAGCTCTGGAGGACGAAGACGAAGATTTGTATTATTGTTATTTATAGTATTGCACTACACTCACACTATATTCCGCTGCATAGATATTTTTGGTATGTGAACTCTGATATTTAATTGTATAAAGAAGAATCAAATGTTTTTGTAAACAGTTTTATAAACTGAATATTTTATTATTATATTTTATCCTTCCGCTGTGAGATTATATTTTTTTATTTCTTCTCTATTTTCTTATTTACCCCATAACAATCTGCCCTTCCGTATGGTTTGGATTGGCACGTGTGTCTGTTTTGAATCGTGCGAAAGGGCGGGACGTTACAACTTCCTATGTGAAAGCTTTTATTATTTGAAAACAAATAGTTTTCGTTTTAGAAAAAAATCCAATTTCATTTATACGAGTTAAAATCTTTGGGTTAAATTTAAATTCCCAAACAACACTTTTAAAATGGTTTAAAAACCCATATAAACATATTTATACGTTGAATACCCTTTTTAAACCATAGTTTCCAAATCATAGAATTGAATTCCAAATATTAAATTCAAGTTTAAAATCAAATTATTTAAATTTCAAACTCAATCAAGTTATTCAAAATAACTTTTATTTTTGAAACTCAACTTAAAAAGCTTTCCATTCTAATCCCAAAACTATTTTGGATTCAAGAATTCAATCTTTAAAACTATTTCAAAATCTACGACTTAACCATTTCCACGTGCAATTCATATTTGTGTGTGTATAAGTGTGGTCCAGGGGTTTTACACAGTAAAAGTGAAACATCATCAATCAGCACAGATTCAAATATAACAATATATTTTGATAAGCGGTATAAACTATAACGCTTATATTTGATAAGCGGTACAAACCAATTGTAATGCTTATCTTTCATTCACAGATCTCAGGTATATATCACAGTTAATAAATTACATCAAACACGGCTCAAATCAAAACAGAACATATCAGGGTATCAAACAATTCAATCATCCGATAGAACCCAAACATCCATAAATAAGAGCAGTTAATTGTCTGATTACTTCAAACCAGATTAATTACCTGTGAATACTAATCGTGGTTAATTAATTACAATCATTTTGGTTTGACTATCCTTTAGTCATTTATCAATTAACCTTTAGTAATGAATTAATTAACCTTTAGTATAATTTATCAACTTTTAGTTATTAAAGAATTTACCTTTAATTATTTAATTAACCATTTAATTAATTATCTTTAATTAATTAATTTAACCTTTGATTAACTAATTATCATTTATCCTCAATTAATTATCATTCTCCATTAATTAATTAAACTTTGAATTAATTAATTATCCTTAAATCAATTACCTAAATTAATCATCATTTGATTAATCATCATTTAATTAATTATTCTTTATTAATTTCACTAAGTAATTAGCTTTAATTTAATTGTACAAAGTTATTAGCCTTCATTCGATTACAAAGTAATTAGCTTTAATTTACTTTCATAAATAAATTTATCTTTAAATTTATTTTCCTTAATTAATCTTAAAATTAATTGCATTAAGTAATTAACCCTTAATTGATCTAAATTAAATTAACCTAAGTGATCATTCCTAATCACTTTTATTAATTGATTAGCTTTTAAATTAATTAATTATTCCTAGATTAATTTTCTCAATTAATTAATCACATTAATTAATTATCATTTAATTAAATTTTTCTTCAATCCATTGATAAATCGACTTTAATCATTAATTAATTACTCATAATTTAAAATATTCCTTAAGTAATTAATTGTCCTTAATCACATTAATAAATTAAGTGATTAATCCACATAAATAGGTTAACTCTTGATTGATTTATTTATTAATCTCCATCAATCCTCCTTTAATTTATTAAGCCATCAATTTTCTTTTTTAAGATCTATTTGAAAATCTGGTTAAATACAATTACCTTAAAACTTTGTCCACTTTAAATTTTTAATCTTGAAGTCTTGTTTTTAAAATGGTTTAAAATTTGAAACTTGATTTATTATTTTTCTTTGGAATCTTATTTTGTTTAAATATACTTTGAAAACTTTGTGTAAGTAAAATTTACTTTGTAAAAAAAACTATTGTATTATAAACTGGAAACATGTTTGTGATTTAGAACTGGAAACATAAAATCTCGTAACACATATAACAAACTCGAGCCAAATCTCGTTCAACCCGAGACAATCCCTGAGAAACACTTGATCCCCACGAGATGTAAACCCACCAAAATCTCGAGCTATAACCCGAGCTTAAACCTCCTTCTTCCCAAACACTTCAACAGCCCAGATTCAGGTGCACACGCGTGCACGTGTACCCACGACGCGATCTTCTCCGACCAACCCTGATGGCCTCTACGTGTCGCCGATCAACTTCGCAAGCTTTTCCACCACCCAGATCATCAATCTTGACGAAGGATCGAAATTTGGCTTTTCGAATCGACTGTAACCCAACTTCATCAATGCAATCACCTCGCGCCAATGATTCCCACCACCGGAACTCACGCGAACTCGACCAAAACTTCGATACTCACTTACGATCCTCCTCCCCCTGGTCCGATCCCCTGAAACACCGCGACGACGTAGCGGCAATCACGTCACTGCGTTTGTTCAAAACGAATCCATAAACCATACAAGTTCATGGCGCCGCCACCACGCCCTGTTATAAATGTTTCAAATATTTTTCTAATGACCGTCAACACGCAAGCTACCTTCTCAAATGATCATGGTGCTCAATTCGCTTCCTATCGCCAAAATTTGGCCAGTATGTGTGTAACAACTCGGGGTTTTGCACTAGTTAATTATCGTCATTAGACGATTAAAATTGTTAGCTAATTGCTATTGGGAGTTTTAATCCGGTTGAGATTCTTTTAAATATCTGTTAAGAGTTATGCGGGCTTTAAATAAAAATCTTGGCCAAAAACACTCACTCTTTTATTTTTATTAGTTCGGCTCGTTCCCTTTTGTGATAGTGGCGGCTTTCTTCGTTCGTTCCTCCTAATTAAAAATTAGGGCTTTCGTAAATTCGAAGATGCCAACTTCAAATGCTCGATTGAATTCAATTTCCTTGCTCTGTTGGTTGAACGTCTCTTAAGATGCTTTCGGCTGCTTGATTGAGTTCATCTTTGCTTCGATTCGAGCACCGTGCAAAGGTGAGCAAAAGGGGAATCTCGGCTACGAATTGGATCTGCGCTCTTCGAAACAAGGTGAGTGATTTTCACTCACGCCTCTAATTCAATACTTCGCATCGGCCATTCGAATTATGTTTGGATGTTGATGTTTTCTGACTTGGTTCAATTTTTACCCACGGCTTGATGATTTTTGGATCTGTTCGATCTCCTTTATTTGTGTTCGTATATATATTTTTTTGAATTTGTCAATTGATTTGCTCATCCGTTCGATTTCGTTTGGATGTTGATGATCCACTGATTTATTCAATTCATTCTTTTCGTGTACTTGGTTGACACGGCTTTGAACACTTGATTGACTTGCGGCTTTGTCTTGAAACTTCATTGACCTTAATCCTGATTTGTTCGACTACTTTGATGAATTTCTGGCTTGATGATTATGCTTGTGACGATTTTGGTTTTGTTCGACTTTGGCCATACAGTTTACTGCCTCTGGTAGCTCTTGTTCGATTTCACCTACTGGCTTTGACATGAATTTGTGTATTGGCTATAGATCTATGACTTCGGCATTTACTGTCTTTGGTTGTGATTGAGTTTGATCATCCCATAGCATATATTGATAAAGTCATTTGTGTTGTAGCTATCTTGGTTTCTGTGCATCACTGAAACACTTTGTTCATGTAAAATCTACTTTTTATTGCATTGACTTGTTTTGCTTGCATTGTTTATTCGAGCTGCTGTGTAGTTTGTAATTTGTCGAGCATCATATATATACTTTCTTTATTGTTGTTTCATTTGGTATGTTGTTGCTCTTTGAAGTTGTAGTCTTTGGATAGTTACGTGCACTTTGGTTGCCATGTGTATGAAACAGTGTTGTATTTCCTTATAGTCTTCATTGCACTGTCCACTGAACTTCGAGTCAATTGCAATATGTTGGTTTCATTGTTGTTATGTCATTGTATTGGTTTCATGTGTTGCTTCATTGACTTTATGTATGCAATTCCATGACTTTGGTCAGTAGCTCATGGCTTGTTCATGTGCTATTCACTGGTCTGCATTTGCCAGTTGATGATTTTCTGCCTTAAGTTTTTCATGCCATCACCTGACTTCAACATCTTTATGCACTTGATTACTTGCGGCCTTGACTTTGTTATACTTTGATTTGGGTTTGCACTGCATATTTCTATGCACATTGTTCATTTTCCTGAACGTTTGATCTATGTCTGTTCATCCCGACTTGGCTTGACTCTGACTTGTTTATTGATTTACTTCTTGTGTCCCACTTGCACTTGTATATAGTTGAGTTTCTGATTCTTCCCAGATCATTTTGTTCATACATTTGTAGCTGAAGTGGCAGCCTTTGGTTTTCTTGAGTCTGATCTGGTTAATTTTCTTCATGCTTGAGTTTGAGTTGTTTTTATGTGCTTTGCTTTTCTTTGAAGTCGCTGGTCATGGTAGTCATCTGCACTTATATTTGCATTGTGTATATACTTGTGTGGATAAATATGTGTGCATATATACAATTTTTATGTGTGTGTGCAAGTATAGTTGAATCTATTTCTGATCCATTGATCTTTTGTATATTCCATCACTGTAGTGGCGAGGCAGTGCACGTGAGCGTGTACTGCAGCCAAACAGAATTGACTTTTTAATTGATAATTTCAATTGCTTGAATTGTTTCGTGTGTCCAATTTAATATATTTTGAAATTGTATTTTGTTTTGGTTTAATTTGATTATTTTGTTGCTATCTAATTATCTACTAGATAATTAGGTTATGCATTTTCTAATTATCGTATCGATAATTAGATTTTGTTGTTTATGTTGTTTCACTGGCTTGGGTTTTGCTTTAGCCACTTGCTGTTAATTGCTGTTTAGGCAATTCTGTTGTTTTCTAAATTATCTTCATTGATAATCCTTTTATTTATCTTTGTTGATGATTTGGCTTTGTTATTCGCTGTTTATTGCTATTACGTGTTATTTCTACTATTATCTGATTCTCTTATTGAAGGATTGGATATGCGAGATTTATTGTGATTGTAGTCTATTTATTATTTAATTATTATTGCTTCCGTGCATTAATTACTGAGTTTGAATTATACTGACCCGCGTATTTTTTTTTGAATTAATACTCCGGTCAGACCGAGTTATTACAAGCTGTTGATATCTCACTTTGGGATGCTACTTGAGCTATGAAGTCTCTTCATATCCTTTGGAGTAGTTAGTGTTATTTTATAGGATGATACGTATTCATGTATATTATCTACGATAATGTACTTGTATATGTAACAACCCTGTATTTTATGATTATTTTTAATTGTATATTTTAATTATTTTAATTGAATTTTGATTTTTTTTTAAAAAAACTTATTTTATTTATTTTGAATGATAAACTTTAGTTTTGATATGAATTATCATTCCAAAGCATGACTAAAAAAATATTTTCCAAAAAGTGAATTTTGGTCAAAATAGTCAAACTTTGACTTTTATTTTAAAATTTTAAAAGTTCGAAAATTTAAATTTTATCTTTTATTACGAAAGTACATAGAATTTTAAGGACACTACTTTTTGTTTCGTTGGAAACGGATTTAAATTGTGAAAGTTATGTATATTTCAATATTGAGTGCAATTTGTTTATTCTGAATTTTGTTATTTTAAATAGTATAAATCTTATTTTCTTTGACATATTTTATTGTAATATGTATTAATATGTTATTTTATGTATATTTTTGTCTTTTAATATTTTTGAAGTGAGGTAGGAATTTTTCTAGAGCTAGTAGTATTTTTCTTGTAATTTTCATGCCCCGTTTTCAATTTTTAAACATTTTCTTTTGTTCTTTTCTATTTTTTTCCAATTTAATTATTTATTTTATTTTATAAATGATAAGTAAATTATTTTATTTCAAAATTTTTCTTTAGAATATTTTTAAAATGAAGTAGATATTTTTCCAAAGCCATTGATGTTTTAATTGTAATTTTTGAACTCTCTTTTCAATTTTTAAGCAATTTCCTTAATTCTTTTTATATTTTCTTTAAATTTAATTATATATTTTTATTTTATTTCACTTTGTTTGGGTTTTTAGATGTACTTGCTGAAGTTTATTTTGTTTTACTTTATTTAAAAGAAAAGGAAGTATGTAAGGTTTTAAAAGCTAAGAAACGTAAAGTCGTTTCACAGTTTCTTTTACCGTTTCTTTTTCAACAATACATCAATTATTTTGGCCGTTCCTTATACTATCTTCAGCTGACTTCTTTTCTTCATTTTCACGAATTACCAAAGCTTCTCAACCCTAAAAAAAATCATGGCCTCCATCTTGCAAAATTTTGGTAAAATCTTCTTCTCTTCTCTTGTTTTCTAGTTTTTTTATGTGATTTTGCAACTTGTTCTCAACTTCATGGCTCCACTCCTCCTCAACCAGATCTAGGCAAACCTCCACCACTTTATTCTCTGATCATCATCCACCCTAGATCACCACCATGCAGGCCAAGCAACCCTAAGGAAAGCACCACCACCAAATCCACAAATCCATCACCTATGCACTCAAGCTGACCTAGTTTTGGTACCATCACCTTCATCCACCTTTTGCCGCCACTTCCACCACCACCACCAGCTCTGACCTGACCACCACCCCTGGTACATCAGCCAACACCTTCTGGACACCTGGCCGTGCCCATAGGACCTAGGGCCGAACCTATTTGTAGCTTTGAAATGATGTAGATTGCCTTGTAGTAGTGATTGTTGCATCTATACTTCATCACCCTTCAACCCAACATACGCTGACCCATATGGAACCCAAACCAGACCACTTTCGACCCCTAGGCCGAGCTTAACCACTGCCTAACTGAAATATATAAGGTTGAGAGCAAGTGCAAAGAAATTGGCATTGTTTTGGGCTTCGAATTCTTATGTTGTTTGATGTTAATTCGTGTTGTAACTTATATTGTTTATATTGTTTTGTCTCATGTATTCAAGGCAATTAACCTTGTCTCTCCCACACTCATATCATCATCGTGGCTGAGAAAATGAACCCCTTAGTCAATCTTTTGAATGGTTGTAGCAAGGTCAAGTTATCTTGCCTTTGTTGCCTTTCAATTTCAACTTATTTCAATATATTTTGGTTGAATATTCATAAGTTATATTGTCTTGTTTTGGGGTTGTTTACAAGATGATATCTTGGCTATTTCTCTCCATTAAAATCAAAGGTCGTGCCTTCTGGATCCGTTGTGTCATTCTAATTGATATCTCCAGCAAAAAAAAAAGTGAGTATTTCTCACCAGTCATTATGTACTTATATAAGTAGTAAATTGACACCCTGTGAATCTGTAGAACTATATTAACATGTTATAACTGCTTATATTATTATCGTATGATGTTCACACCTGTTATTACACCTGTTATATCATATGTTACTGTTATTTCATGCTATTCTTTACATTTTATCAGTTTATCACACTGCAAGTTCCCTGTAAATTAGAAATCACTATGGGTTAAAATGATACATACCCGAACGGAATTTAGAATAAGGGAAAATTGTTATGGGCTGAAATGATAGGCCTGAATGATTTTCAATTTATTTCATTTACTTGGGACTGCGGGTTTGAAATGATAAAACCTGGATTTTCTTTGTATATTACGGGTTGAAATGATATATTACCCGTATCACTTTTCCTAGTGTAGAAAATTATATACAGACCCGTAGTTAATATATGTTTTCTAAAAAATTTAAAATTATTTTAGAAATGTAAATATTAAAACATTTTGATTTAAATCTAATTAAAAAGGATTTTTGTAAAATATTATTGATTTTCTGAATAATTGTAAGTAAAATGAATTAATGAAAAGTTAGAAAATTTTGAACGTAAGTTATTTTGGAAAATTTGATTTAATTATAATCAAAAATTAAATTGAATATGAAATTATGATAAATTTATGATAATTTGAATTTAAATGAATTCAAAGTGAATTTATATCATATTAATGATTTTTAATAAAGTTGAAATGTGAAATGAATGAATACTTTAAGTTGAAATTTTGAAATATAACTAAATTGGAAATTTATGAAATTGACTTAAAAGTGAACTTTTAGTTAAGTAAATAAAAATCAAACTAAGTTATATTTGAGAATTTGAACTTAAGTGTTAAGTTGAAATTTAATGCAATGAATTTAAAATTGAACATTGTAATTTAATAAGTGAATTATTATTAAATCTTTATTTTTGAATGGAAATTTAACTTTATAAAATCATGAACTTGAGGAAAATTAAATGATGTTTATAAATGTGAAAATGTATGATTTTATGAGTTAAAAATGTTTTAAATAAAAAAATATGATTGGTTGAGAAATTATATTGAATATTTGAAGTTAATTGACTGCATTTTTGAAATGCTATTAATTACAATGCAAATGATATTACAGCATTTGTAAATGCTGTAGTTGATGATAATAAATTAAAAAGCTAAATTGAATTAAAAGCTATTATAGCAATTTTTGTAAGTGCTATAATTTTTTAATTTAACTAAGTTTATTTGAAATTTAAGTAAACCCTATTGCAACATTTTAAAATGTTGTCTTTTGTTAAATTGAACTGTTTTGAATGTATCTTTCCGTAGCTTTTTCAAAATGCCACGGAAAGTGAATTTTCACTGTTTTGATGAACTTAAGTGAATAAATGAACTTTGAAAGTTGAAAATTTTGAAAATTTAATAATTAAATTATTGAACATAATAACTTCATTTTAATGATTGAAAATGTTTTTTTTGAATATAAACTATTTTTGAAATGTGAATTGAAATGGTATTTTAAATTGAATAAAATGAATAATGATTTGAAATGAATGTGGTTTTGATATTTTGATATATTAAATGATTGAAATGTGGTTTGAAAAGATATGATATTTTGGTATATTAAAATGATTTGAAAATGGAGTTTTGAAAGATATGACATTTTGATATTAAAATTATTTGAAAGGAAGTCCTGAAAGATAAGATATTTTGAACAAAGTTTTGAAAGGTTATGATATTTTGATATATTAAAATGATTTGAAAGGAAGTTTTGAAAGGATATGATAATTTAATATATCGAAATGGTTAGAAATGACTTGATATTTATTTTGATAAATATTTGAATTGAAAGATATGGTGTGATGATATATTGAAATGGTTTGGAAATGATTTAATCTTTATTTTGATAAAGATTTGGATTGAAAGGGATATTTTATTTTGAAGTATAAAATATTGTCTTAAAAGTTATAACCACGGGTTATAATAACGATTGGTTGTTAAAGAGACCGGGATCGGACATTGTCTTAGAGCCGCCAATACCGAAAACCACTTTAATAACTGTGTACGCGGTGGAGATTCCAGAATGAAGTAGGATGGTGGCGACGTTCTCGAGGTATATTACGTGGACCCAACCCCCGTGAGTTGGAATAAATGACTAAAACAGGAGCTATACCGGGCTACACAAAGGGTCGCGCCCTTTCATCGAGCATGCTCCATCGGAAACCATTCTATTACTTTTGTGATTCGATATGTGGCGCCACTTTGATTTGGGGGTATTGTTCGAGGCGGGCGGAAGCTGCTGGCTTGCTGTCACCACCGGTCCGGGAGTGCAAACGGTGTATCCACCCTGGCATTGCCTCGCGTGCCGTGTCATCTCCTTATATCGAGCCCACTACGATATTGGTTTTAAAGATCCGACCGCGTTAAGGTTCACCATCCCCTTAACGCTATTTTCTATATGATTATACTTTACTGATTAGACACTACCGTATATAGCGTATATTACTACATAGTAAATAGTTTAACGGATCCTTAGAGGATGGGCAGTCCCAAGCATCTTCTAAGTTACTTGTATCTTTGCTACAGTTCACTTGAGCTGGTTTACATTGTATAAGTATGTATGTCCTGATTCGAGTGTTTGTATTTTTATTTACGCTCGGCTCAGCCTGAGTTATTCACAAATTTGGATTTCCACTTTCTGAAGATTTAAATCGCTGGAGATTATCTACTTGTCAAGTTTTATCTTTTGCAGTCTGTTGTTCCTTTCAGCTCTTGTATTAGTAGACTTCTATGTAGTGAGACTTCCTTTGTACTTTGTTCTTCCGTTGTATTTTATGTAACTCTGATATATCTATATAGTAGCTTCATGAACTACTATCTCTTTTACTTCTGCTGCATTATTATTACTCTGTGTCTGTGATCTGTGATTTTTATTTAGTGTATATTCTGAGATTTGCCAAATTTTTATTTACAACGCGGTATTTTGAGCAATTCAATTCCGGCATGAGTGTCTACCTATACACTTATAATGGATGCGAATGGTTGAAAATTCCGAGTCGTTATAGTTGGTATCAGAGCTTTGGTAGCTCTAGGCAAAACTCAGCATATGGAGTAAATGTATTTACAGAATCACTTTCATTCGAGTTTGAATCTCTTCCTTTTTGACTCAATTCCTTTGAATTTTGGAACGTTCCCTACGGTTCCAAAATCCATTCGTATCCCTCACTATTCATCTTCTTTTGACTCCGGAGTATTCCATAACTCCGCTTTGGATGATCTTTTTAGTGAGTCGGCAGTCACGCCAATTTCAAATTGAATTGTAAAAGGGTGAAACTCCTCTACAATTAGCATCGATTCACCAGAGATTTATATCTATCCTTGGTTTAGATGCTAATATCTTTTGTTATCCCAAACTTTAACTCTTGAGATCGAATGTAGATTTACCCTAAAAATCCACATCGATCTTATTATTTAAGTCACGGTTGACCCAGTTAAGGTTGCCCGCGATTTATTTAAGCTTATCCAGCTCCCTACTCTGTTATTTAATCATCTTGTCTTTTGTTTCCAATCTATTCTTCCAAACATTTTGAATTGTACTTGTATATCTATGTTTTGTTTTATATATTGTGTTGTTTCAGTTGTTGATGTTGATTTGGGTTTCCGATCGATTCGTCTGATCAACGCTATCGATAGGATTTCTAAACACATTGACCGAACAAACTAACACAATATTATTTTAAAATTTGGTTAATGAAATAAATATTAAATTTATGGAACTTAATAAACTGATTTAAAATTGATTATTTGAAATGATAATACTTAATTTATCATTTATTGTTCTATAAATGAATTTATAGATAGTTGTTTATAAATTGATTTGGGAACTGAAATGAATATAAAACAAGAAATTTGAGAATTTAATTACCGATGGTTTCAAACCTTGTGTTTAAGTTTTAAAGTATATTATTTAAAGTATTTTAGAATAAGAATATGTTTCCGAAGGATTTTAAAGTTTAAAAATTAGTGCTCTTCTCTTTGTCGTTGGGAAATAATTTCGGTGATGATCGCAGCATCATCGACATTCATTTTCGAGTTTCGAAGTGAAGAGACCGCTCTGTAGACTTACTACAGCTTTGTTTTGGTAAATCAAAATGATTTGAATTGAATTTCTAAAATGTGACTTGATTTATAATATATATAGACATATGGTTTAATTTTTTTTGATAAACTATGTACATACATTTAGTTATCTCTAAAATGTTTTGAAGAAATCGGAAATTTAATTCTTAAATTTTATTTTTAAAGAATAATTCCAATTATAAAAAGAAAATCAAAATTTTTGAATAAATGATTTAAGCTTGAAATGATTGAATTGGAAAGTTTTATTTGTATAATACAATTGCATTCAAATATAACTTACCTTAATTTCAGAAGTTAACAATGTAATTGGATAATATACAATATAAAAAGATTTTATAAATAAAATTTGAGTGATTATAATAAATATTATACACTTAAATTTTAATTATAAAATGATTAACAGAGGTAAATATAATAAAGGGTAATTGAATAACTTACAATAAAATAATGTTAAAAGAACTAAGAATAAAAGAAAGCAGTTATCATAAGTGTAAGTATGTTTAACATAAGTGATAAATATATTGAGAGGAATAAATTTAATTTTAATTAGGAATAAAGAAGAATTAATTTTATTAAGTACATTGTGAGTGTAATAAATGATTATTTTTCAAACCCATGGTTTTAAAATTGTTAATTTAAGATGATTGGATAATAAGATAATGAAATTTAGGATAGTTAAGATTTATTTAACTTGTGTAAAGATTTATTCTCAATTTAAGTTGAAATTTCCATGCTTTCAAATTTATTTCCTTATTTTGTTTTTCAGACTATCTTTTGGTTGTCCTTATCATCCTTATCTTGCTATAGACTAGTATAGGCATCTTTCTAAAATCTTTCTGTTTAGAAATCTTTCTATAATCTTTGATAATCTCTGGTAATCATTTTGAATCCACCTTTTCGTGCTTGTGTTCTTAATTTTGGAGAATTTGGGAAAGATTATCTCCACCTTGTAAAATTTACCTACAACAATAGCCATCACGTATAATTTCCTTCTCCTTGTCATCTTGTCCTAATCTTGTTTCGCTCTATCTTTTTCTGTGCTTTCCCGTACCTCATTCCTTTTCGGGGACGAAAGTTTTAAGTGGGGGAGAGTGTAACCACCCTGTATTTTGTGATTATTTTTAATCGTATATTTTAATTATTTTAATTGAATTTTTATTTTTTAAAAAAACTTATTTTATTTATTCGGAATGATAAACTTTAGTATTATCATTCCAAAGCATGACTAAAAAGAATATTTTCCAAAAAGTGAATTTTGGTCAAAATAGTCAAACTTTGACTTTTATTTTAAAATTCTAAAAGTTTGAAAATATAAATTTTATCTTTTATTATGAAAGTACATAAAATTTTAAGAACACTGCATTTTGTTTCGCTGGAAACGGATTTAAATTGTGAAAGTTATGTATATTTCAATATTGAGTGCAATTTGTTTATTCTGCAATTTTGTTATTTTAAATAGTATAAATTTTATTTTCTTTGACATATTTTATTGTAATATGTATTAATATATTATTTTATGTATATTTTTGTGTTTTAATGTTTTTGAAGTGAGGTAGGAATTTCTCTAGAGCTACTAGTATTTTTCTTGTAATTTCCATGCCCCGTTTTCAATTTTTAAACATTTTCTTTTGTTCTTTTCTATTTTTCTCCAATTTAATTATTCATTTTATTTTAGAAATGATAAATAAATTATATTATTTCAAAAAATTTCTTTATAATATTTTTAAAATGAAGTAGATATTTTTCCAAAGCCATTGATGTTTTAATTGAAATTTTTGAACCCTGTTTTCAATTTTTAAGCAATTTCCTTAATTCTATTTATATTTTCTTTAAATTTAATTATATTTTTTTTTTCACTTTGTTTCGATTTTTAGATGTACTTGCTGAAGTTTATTTTGTTTTACTTGATTTAAAAGAAAAGGAAGTATGGAAGGTTTTAAAAGCTAAGAAACGTAAAGTCGTTTCACCCTTTCTTTTACCGTTTCTTTTTCAATCAATACATCAATTATTTTGGTCGTTCCTTATACTATCTTCAGCTGACTTCTTTTCTTCATTTTCACTATTACCAAAGCTTCTCAACCCTAAAAAAAAAAATCATGGCCTCCATCTTGCAAAAATTTGGTAAAATCTTCTTTTCTTCTCTTGTTTTCTAGTTTTTCTATGTGATTTTACAACTTGTTCTCAACTTCATGGCTCCACTCCTCCTCAACCAGATCTAGGCAAACCTCCACCACTTTATTCTCTGATCATCATCCACCTTAGATCACCACCATGGCAGGCCAAGCAACCCCAAGGCAAGCACCACCACCACCAAATCCACAAATCCATCACCTATGCACTCAAGCTGACCTAGTTTTGGTACCATCACCTTCATCCACCTTTTGCCGCCACTTCCACCGCCACCACCAGTGCTGACCTTACCACCACCCCTGGTACATCAGCCAACACCTTCTGGAGACCTGGCCGTGCCCATAGGACCTAGGGCCGAACCTGTTTGTAGATTTGAAATGATGTAGATTGCCTTGTAGTAGTGATTGTTGCATCTATACTTCATCACCCTTCAACCCAACATACGCTGACCCATATGTAACTCAAACCAGACCACTTTCAACCCCTAGCCGAGCTTAACCACTACCTAACTGAAATATATGAGGTTGAGAGCAAGTGCAAAGAAATTGGCATTGTTTTGGGCTTTGAATTCTTATGTTGTTTGATGTTAATTCGTGATGTAACTTATATTGTTTATATTGTTTTGTCTCATGTATTCAAGGCAATTAACCTTGTCTCTCCCACACTCATATCATCATCATGGATGAGAAAACGAACCCCTTAGTCGAGCTTTTGAATGGTTGTAGCAAGGTCAAGTTATCTTGCCTTTGTTGCCTTTCAGTTTCAATTTATTTCAATATATTTTGGTTGAATATTCATAAGTTATATTGTCTTGTTTTGGGGTTGTTTACAAGATGATATCTTGGCTATTTCTCTCCATTCAAATCAAAGGTCGTGCCTTCTGGATCCGTTGTGTCATTCTAATTGATATCTCCAGCAAAAAAAAAGTGAGTTTCTCACCAGACATTATGTACTTATATAAGTAGTAAATTGACACCCTGTGAATCTGTAGAACTATATTAACATATTATAACTGCTTATATTATTATCATATGATGTTCACACCTATTATTACACCTGTTATATCATATGTTACTGTTATTTCATGTTATTCTTTATATTTTATCAGTTTATCACACTGCAAGTTCCCTGTAAATTAAAAATCACTATGGGTTAAAATGATACATACCCGAACGGACTTTAGAATAAGGGAAAATTGTTATGGGCTGAAATGATAGGCCTGAATGATTTTCAATTTATTTCATTTACTTGGGACTGCGGGTTTGAAATGATAAAACCCGGATTTTCTTTGTAAATTATGGGTTGAAATGATATATTACCCGTATCACTTTTCCTAGTGTAGAAAATTATATACAGACCCGTAGTTAATATATGTTTTCTAAAAATTTTAAAATTATTTTAGAAATGTAAATATTAAAACATTTTGATTTAAATCTAATTAAAAAGGATTTTTGTAAAATATTATTGATTTTCTGAATAATTGTAAGTAAAATGAATTAATGAAAAGTTAGAAAATTTTGAACGTAAGTTATTTTGGAAAATTTGATTTAATTATAATCAAAAATTAAATTGAATATGAAATTATGATAAATTTATGATAATTTGAATTTAAATGAATTCAAAGTGATTTTATATCATATTAATGATTTTTAATAAAGTTGAAATGTGAAATGAATGAATACTTCAAGTTGAAATTTTGAAATATAACTAAATTGGAAATTTATGAAATTGACTTAAAAGTGAACTTTTAGTTAAGTAAATAAAAATAAAACTAAGTTATATTTGAGAATTTGAACTTAAGTGTTAATTTGAAATTTAATGCAATGAATTTAAAATTGAACATTGCAATTTAATAAGTGAATTATTATTAAATCTTGATTTTTGAATGGAAATTTAACTTTATTAAATCATGAACTTGAGGAAAATTAAATGATGTTTATAAATGTGAAAATGTATGATTTTATGAGTTAAAAATGTTTTAAAGAAAAAAATATGATTGGCTGAGAAATTATATTGAATATTTGAAGTTAATTGACTGCATTTTTGAAATGCTATTAATTACAATGTAAATGATATTACAGCATTTGTAAATGCTGTAGTTGATGATAATGAACTAAAAAGCTAAATTGAATTAAAAATTATTATAGCAATTTTTGTAAGTGCTATAATTTTTTAATTTAACTAAGTTTATATGAAATTTAAGTAAACCCTATTGCAACATTTTAAAATGTTGTCTTTTGTTAAATTGAACTGTTTTGAATGTATCTTTCCGTAGCGTTTTCCAAATGCCACGGAAAGTGAATTTTCACTGTTTTGATGAACTTAAGTGAATAAATGAACTTTGGAAGTTGAAAATTTTGGAAATTCAATAATTAAATTACTGAACATAATAACTTCATTTTAATGATTGAAAATGTTTTTTTTGAATATAAACTGTTTTGAAATGTGAATTGAAAGGGTATTTTAAATTGACTAAAATGAATAATGATTTGAAATGAATGTGGTTTTGATATTTTGATATATTAAATGATTGAAATGTGGTTTGAAAAGATATGATATTTTGATATATTAAAATGATTTGAAAATGGAGTTTTGAAAGATATGACATTTTGATATTAAAATAATTTCAAAGGAAGTGCTGAAAAATAAGATAGATCTGAAAGGAAGTTTTGAAAGGTTATGATATTTTGATATATTAAAATGATTTGAAAGGAAGTTTTGAAAGGATATGATAATTTAATATATTGAAATGGTTAGAAATGACTTGATATTTATTTTGATAAATATTTGAATTGAAAGATATCGTGTGATGATATACTGAAATGGTTTGGAAATGATTTAATCTCTATTTTGATAAAGATTTGGATTGAAAGGGATATTTTATTTTGAAGTATAAAATATTGTTTTAAAAGTATAACGACGGGTTATAATAACGATTGGTTATTAAAGAGACCGGGATCAGACATTGTCTTATAGCCGTCAATACCGAAAACGACATTAACAATTGTGTACACGGTGGAGATTCCAGAATAAAGTAGGATGGTGGCGACGTTCTCGAGGTATATTACGTGGTCCCAACTCCCGTGAGTTGGCATAAATGACTAAAACAGGAGCTATACCGGGCTACACAAAGGGTCGCGCCCTTTCATCGAGCATGCTCCATCGGAAACCATTCTATTACTTTTGTGATTCGATATGTGGCGCCACTTTGATTCGGGGGTATTGTTCGAGGTGGGCGGAAGCTGCTGGCTTGCCGTCACCACTGGTCCGGGAGTGCAAACGGTGTATCCACCCTGGCATTGCCTCGCGTTCCGTGTCATCTCCTTATATCGAGCCCACTACGATTTTGGTTTTAAAGATCTGACCGCGTTGAGGTTCACCATCCCCTTAACGCTATTTTCTATAGGATTATACTTTACTGATTAGACTCTACCGTATATAGCATATATTACTACATAGTAAATAGTTTAACGGATCCTTAGAGGATGGGCGGTCCCAAGCATCTTCAAAGTTACTTGTATCTTTGCTACAGTTCACTTGAGTTGGTTTACATTGTATAAGTATATATGTCCTGACTCGAGTGTTTGTATTTTTATTTATGCTCGAGTCAGCCTGAGTTATTCACAGATTTGGATTTCCACTTTCTGAAGATTTAAATCACTGGAGATTATCTACTTGTCAAGTTTTATCTTTTGCAGTCTGTTGTTCCTTTCAGCTCTTGTATTAGTAGACTTCTATGTAGTGAAACTTCCTTTGTACTTTGTTCTTCTGTTGTATTTTATGTAACTCTGATATATCTATATAGTAGCTTCATGAACTACTATCTCTTTTACTTCCGATGCATTATTATTACTCTGTGTCTGTGATCTGTGATTTTTATTTACTGTATATTCTGAGATTTGCCAAATTTTTATTTACAACGCGGTATTTTAAGCAATTCAATTCCGGCATGAGTGTCTACCTATACACTTATAATGGATGCGAATGGTTGAAAATTCCGGGTCGTTATAGTATATGTAACTTCCAGTGTCGACAGTTGTAGTTGTATCACATATATTGTAACTGACTTCGGTTATATATATAAGATTTCCTATTATCTGTGTTCTGTGTGTAGCATATCTGAGTTATTATTATATATGTTGTCCTAAACTATTATGAACCATCGTAGTTTGTTTTAAACTGGAATTGAATATGTCGATGGGAGTAAATAAACAAAGAGACGAAAAAAAAGAATATATTCATATATATACCACTCCTATCGAGATAACCAATACTAGCGTAAGGCGTAACTACAGATGGTCGCTTCTATCCAGCCTTATTCTTCGTAATAACAGATAGTATTTTCTTTTAGTACTCTTTGTTATTGTGAGCATAGAGTTGTGGTGTCATAGTTGATACCAGAGCAAGGGGTTATGGACATAATATATAACATAATTTAGACGGAACATGTGTTACAACTATTTGTTGATGTTTTTAATTGTGCCTTGAGTCAAAACTAAAGTTTTGAAATTATGATGAAATTTTTAAATATCTTTATTTAAAAATAAAAGTGAAATTGTGTTTTGATGATTGATTAATTTGTGTTCTATTTATCAGAGTGCGGAGCGGAAACAGTGAGACTGCCTTCGCTGAGCACAGCTGATAACCCTCTTGATTTAAAAATTAAAATATGAGAATGAAATTAATTTCATTGTGTTGTTACATAGATGTGTTTATTTTTGTTTTCTTTGAAAATTTCGAATCCGATTTGAGGATCCGAAGCGATTGCAATTATGTGATTTTGTTGAGATTTTTGTTGTTTTAAATTATCTTCATTGAAGATATAACCAAGTGATTTCTTTGCTCAACTTGTAGTGTGCGTGCAAATATGAGTTGCACGTTACTGCATTAATTTTACGTTGAACCGGTGTTTGGTTTTAAAATGTATTTGGTTGCCATTATTTTTATAACGGGATTTTTACACCAGTAGATAATTCGATGCAAATTGTTTTGATGAGATTTTTGACGTTTAAAATTTACTGTCGCTTTGACTTCAGTAACCGTCAAACTTAAAGTGAATTTTAAGTGGTTATCCCGCAATGCTGATTTGATACCCCTTTTTACGGTGTTTTGAGAAGTGCAATTTCCTTATCGAAATTACTGCAGATGTTGCTGTTTTAACCACGTGTTTTAAAAATCGTTTTAAATAAAATTGTTTCAAAAAAATTACAGTTTGCGCTTTCAAAAGAATGAGGAAGCGATTTAAACGCTTCAGCAAAATTGAGGACTATGAACCCTCACTTTTACTGATTCGCTTAATTCTGGACTTGTCTGTTTGAGAACGTAAAACATTATTTATTTAAAATATACAATTTTGCACTTTCAAGGAAACGATGAAGAGATTTAAACGATTTAGCAAAAGTGCGGAGTATGGAACCACACTTTTACTATTTCGATTAATTCCGGACTCGTTAATTGAAATAATTGTTGTTTGATGATTTTGATGAATTTATTTGGCTTTCGAGCCACTATGTTGGACCTTCGGGTCATATGATGGACCTTCGGGTCAAATACCAGTACTAGACCTTCGGGTCATATGTTGGACCTTTGGGTCATATGTTGGACCTTCGGGTCATTTGTTGGGCGCCAAAATTATGATGACAGTACTTGGTAGGCTTCAGCCATATGTTGTGGCACGTGCGGCATAGCTTAGACTCGCCATATGATGGGATCGATCCACTTTTATGTTGATTTGTCTAGTTATCTATTTATGATTTCAAGATATTTGTTGTTTCTAATTATCTGCAGGTAACTAGAATTTGTTGATTTGAGTTATAATTATCTTTGTTGATAATTAGATATTTGCTGATTTGAGTTCTAATTATCGTTTTTGATTATCGTTTTCTGATTATCGTTTTTGATAATTAGATATTTGTTGTTTTCTGATTATCGTTTTTGATAATTAGATATTTGCTGATTTGAGTTCTAATTATCTTTGTTGATAATTAGATCTTGCTGATTTTAGTTCTAATTATCTTTGTTGGTAATTGAATATTTGTTGTTTTCTGATTATCATTTTTGGTAATTAGATATTTGCTGATTTTACTGATTATGAGATTTTCTAGTCTCTAATTGATTCTAGATTATGTTGATTATATTAAATTGTTGTTTTCTAATTATCTCTGAAAATAGTCAGAGTTTGCTGAGTATGAAGTTCGTGTTTTCTAATTATCGGGTTGATAACTAGATATTTGCGGTTTTGCGATTTGTGATTTGTGTTTTCTAATTATCTTTATTGATAATTAGATTTTGCTATTTTCTAATTATCGTATCGATAATTAGATATTGATGTTTTGTGATTTCTGTATTCTAATTATCTAATTGATAATTAAATATTGCTGATAATAGTATTATTCAGTTTGTTGTTTCTGATTATTTATTTAATAATTAAGTTTTGTTGAGAATTTGTGAATTTCATTTATGAAATTAAAAGAATTCTTTGGCGTTTGTATTCTTGACCTTTATTTTTCTAGCTTAACCAGTTTATGTTAGAAAAATAATTGTTATTGACGACTTCAATTATGAAAATTACGGGGACTCAATTTTTATAAGGAGGGGAGTCCGTAACAACCCGGGGTTTTGCATCAGTTAATTATCGTCATTAGATGATTAAAATTGTTAGCTAATGTAACAACCCGGAATTTTGGGTCGCTAGATTTGAACATTTAATTCATTTTAAATGTTGAATATGTGTTATAATTTGAATTTTGAAACAAAAAGATTTTGGTTAAGTTAATAGAATTAGTTAAATTTTAAATACAGGAATGAAATTGAAATTTGCATAATAATAGCTTAATATTGGAATTGGAATAATGGGTAATTCTGTGTGTAAATAGATATAAAATTTGATTCTAAAATTTTATTTAAGTCTATTTGGGTTTAAATTTTAATATTGAACCATTGGATGGAATTAATAGTCGATAAATTGAATTTGAAATTTTATATTAATTTAATAATGGAATTTAATAATATAATAATGTAAATAATCAAATTTTGATTTAAACTGAATCAGAATGATTTCTAATGTAAATATAAATTTTATACGAGTTATATCAGAGCTAATAAAGTTTTAAAAAGTAAAATTTTAAGTGATTTCGACGATTTTGAAAATCGCTCGAATTTATCGACGAGTTAAATAGCCTTCCGGGGCATAGTTTCGGAATTCGACGAAACTAGTTCCATTGGATCCGTAATAGTTAGTTATTATCGAATTTCAATTTTCGTAGCAATCGGAGTTATCATTTAACCCCGGCAGCTTAAAACACATAGAAAACACTTAAATCGATTTAATTTATAATTTGATCGTTTATTTCCGTAACTCGCGCATATGACCAAATTAGCTTCCGAAACATGTTCCATTACGTTCGGAACATGGGTAAAATCTTAAAAATGCCTGGCAGCACATGTGATTTGGAGTTGGTTAGTAAATGCTCGTTAAAATTGAATTAAATATTGAATTAATGGGTATATACTATATATATACACATAAGGGCCGAAACCCTAGCCCTCTTTTTGCTCAACCGCCGCATTCGTTAGTTTTAATGGCCGGAACTTTATCTTCTTCCCTTCGATTTCCCTTCAAACCCGTAAACTATTATCAAAAACCATCAACTGCAACATCGTAGAGCATCTCAAGCTCTACGAATCCAATGGTCATGATCGAGAATAGCAAGGTGGATCGACCAGAATGACTTGCTTTCGTCGGCCGTTCCTTCACGTTTTCCAAGAGCAAGAGGAGACCGACCTTGGCCAGGCGCCAGGCGGTGGTCGAGTTCTCAAAGGCGCACGCTATGATGGGTTCGGATTAACATCTAGTGGCTTGGGGTGGTCGCGATTTCGAGCCCTAGTCAAGCTCGTGTGCGTGCGATGTTGGGTTTCTTGCCAGGAGAAGTGGCGATGATGAAGAAGGAGTTCAAGCAGCCCTGATTTCATTTGCAAATCTTACGGTATGTATTTTTCTGGTATAATAATTTAAAAAATTATTTTACAAATTCTATTCAAATTTTAAAAATTCATATCTCACTCATACGTTATCAGATTCAAACGAGACAAGAAGTGTCGGAATCACAGCGACGCACACTACACTGTAGCTCAAGTTTAGAGATGATCGGAACTAGCAAGAATTTTAGGTTAAATCGAACGCGGTTCGATTTAATTTAAATTTGAACGCTCGTCGAAAAACCCAAGGTGAGTTTAACTCACTCACATCTGGAGCATTAGTTAATTTAAATAGTCAATATTTAAATCAATTGCTTGATTGGTTGAATATGATTGAATCGATATATGTTGTTGTGCTAATATCTGTGGATGTAGGAAAACAGGTTAGAGGGATCCAACTAGATCCCTCACAAATAGAAAATTAATTTATATTCTGTGATATACCTTATTTATTATTCTGTGATAATTTGTTTAGATCTTGATATGCTGCATTTTATTTATATGCTGTGATGGATTAAATTGAAATTTAAATTGTGTTGTGCTGTGATTGGGGGAATACAACCTGAAAATTTTGAATATAAATAGATGAAATGGGGTTTAAAAGATATAAAAGAAATTCCTAAGTAAAAGTTTTTAAAGGAATCAAATTCAAGAAGATTGGTTGATAATTTGAAATGTTTGGAAAATGTTATCTATAAAGGAAATGTTAATTGTTTAAAGAATAGCGAGATTTATTTTTTAAAATGGGAAGTGTGCTTTCTCCTGGAAATTTATTTTGATTTTAATAAGCTTTCAAATTATAAAATTTGCAGTTTTAAATATCTTTAGAATATTTTTAGAAAGAAATATTATTTTAAAATGTTTTTAAGTGAAAGCAAAGATTTGATTAAGTAATTATGGTATTTAATTATTTTTAAAAAGGTAAAGTAGTATTAAGTTTTAAAAAGGAAATTTTAATATGAATATTTGATTTAATAACCTTATTTTAAAAAGTTTAAATTTTATTTAAAATACCTAGGAAACCCTATATATCACCTTAAGTATTATTTTCAATTAAATAATTTCTAGAAGCTGATTTAAATATCTTAAACGTATATTTGAAATGATTTCCAGGAAATAGAGATGTGTATAAAAATAAAAGGAGCTATTTTTAAAGTATGGAAAGGATTAGGGGATGAGCGCAAAATTTAATTGGGATAAAACGTGTTGGATTGATAAAAAGAATTCTTTGGTTATTCTAAGATGGAAGTGTATTTCCCTGAAAGCCAAGTACGTTTTTTTAAAATAGATTTTTGAAATGTTAGAGTTTTAAAGTTATATTGAAGAATGGTTTTCAAGAAAATTATTTAAGTTGTAAGAATTTAAAAGTAAATATATATCAAAGTAGTTATAGAAATAATTATTTTTAAAGGATAATTAGAATTATGTTTTAAAGATTATTATTATTATTTATACTTTATAAAATAGTTCTATTTTAAAAGATAACCAATTAAAGTATTATTTAGAAATAATATAGAGTTTCATAACTTGATTTTAAATTTAGTATGACTTAATTTTATTTTAAAGATAATAGTTTATATTTTATTAAGCAATCTTATTTGAGATATTTTTAAAAGTATATAGATGTACATTAAATTAAGTATATAGTAGTGTTAATATAAATGTTTTAATATATTTTCAAAAATAAATTATTTAAATTATTTTTAAACCTTAAATATTTGTACTTGGAAGTTTTCAGAGGAAGTAAAGAGTTGGGAATCTATTCCATGAAAGAATTGGGTTTAAAAGTGTTTTCAAAAGGACTTTGAAAAAGGAAATATATCTTACAAAGTTATTTTTGAGGAAAATAAATAATGTGGGAAATTATTTATTATGTGATGGATGTTTGTGAATGTTAATTAATAGTTAAATCGCCGATTATCAATATTGGACAAATGCGTACATCGTTTCGAAGAGACCGGGATCGAGATTTATTTCTCGAAAACCACTCCGATCTGGTTTGTACGTTTCGTGGAAAAACATTGTAACAACCCGCATATTTATCGAGTTTGTATTTAAATATTTTATTTAAATATTAACTCGTTAATCGGATTTTGGTCCGAAAAGCTACTTTTTGCAAACGGTCAAATTAGGACTCGAGACCACTTCCATTGAGTTCGAAATGTCATTTACAACTTTTTTAAGTATAAACATCGATAGGTTTGGAGTTAGTGAAATTTCACTAACTTTTCCCGCTTTGGACTTTGGGTTAGTTAAGCCTATTAAGCCCAAGTTCCAACCCTCTTCTCCTCACTCTTCATAAATTTCCTAACTAATCAAGCTTTGGCATTAATGGTGGAGGGAATGGGAAATTAAAATTCCAAAACTCAAATTCAATTGCAATCCATCTTTCTACTCCAAATTCAAGAAGAAGACATTGGATTCAAGCTTCTTGTGCTTAGATAGAAGAAGGATTGATTCTTGCTTGCTTAAAACTTCATTTTCATTGATATTTGGTGCAAAGGTGAGATTTTTATCTCACAATTCTAGCCTATAACTATATTGGACTGTTGGGAATGATTCCCTATCATTTTTGCATGCATGTTAGCATTTGGTTTGGATTGGATTGGCGAAAAACTCCAATTTTTAGCGTTTTGTTGAATTTTCTGCACTTGAGTTGTTCTGGCCATTTTTAGGTCGTTCGGAGTTAAGTCGTTCGTCCATAGGTCGTGAGTCGTTCACGAGTTAACCCTAGGTCGTTCTGGTCATTTTTAGGTCGTTCGGAGTTAAGTCGTTCGTCCATAGGTCGTGAGTCGTTCACGAGATAACCCTAGGTCGTTCTGGCCATTTTTAGCTCGTTCGGAGTTAAGTCGTTCATCCATAGGTCGTGAGTCGTTTACGAGTTAACCCTTAAGTCGTGCAGCCCTTCAGTCACGCAACCCTTAAGTCGGTTACGAGTTATCTCGATAGGTCGTTGGACCCTTAACTCGTAGGTCGTTGGACCTTATCTCGTTAGGTCGCTCCTGGCCTAACCCTTAAGTCGTGCAACCCTTAAGTCGTTGGACCCTTGAGTCGTTGGGTCGTTGGACCCTTGATTCGTTGGGTCGTTGGGTCGTTGGACCCTTGAGTCGTTGGGTCGTTGGACCCTTGAGTCGTTAGGTCGTTAGACCCTTGAGTCGTTAGGTCGTTTGGCCATAGCTCGTTAGGTCGTATGACCCTTGAGTCGTTAGGTCGTATGACCCTTGAGTCGTTAGGTCGTTTGGCCATAGCTCGTTAGGTCGTATGACCCTTGAGTCGTTAGGTCGTATGACCCTTGAGTCGTTAGGTCGTTAGACCCTTGAGTCGTTAGGTCGTTAGACCCTTGAGTCGTTAGGTCGTATGACCTTATAACCCTATAGGTCGTATGACCCTTGAGTCGTTAGGTCGTTAGACCCTTGAGTCGTTAGGTCGTATGACCTTATAACCCTATAGGTCGTTGGACCTTATCCCGATAGTTCGCTTGACCCCTGAGACCCTTAGGTCGTTAGACCTCATTTTATCTTCACTAGGTCATACCGTTTGGTAGGGGCGCTGCCCCGCACCCCGCCGGGGACGCTGCCCCCTGGACCCCCGCGACCTGACCGGGCAGGTCGAACCCCGTAAGCGGTGGCGTTGCCCCCGCACCCCCACCTTGGGGGGTTGCCACCCCCCTGGACCCCCCCTCCGTAGGGGATCTTATTTGAAAAACATTCAACAGAACTTTCTTTGTTGAGATGCTGAGTTGACCATTCTTCGAGACAAACCATCTCTGGTTATCTCGGCCACGTTTGGTCATTGGGGAACTTCCACTTTGATGCTTTTGAGCTGATTTCCTTGGATTTTATTCACATCTCCGAATGTGACCTTTGTGATGATTGTTTCTACAATCTCTTCTGTGATTTGTCATTTTAAAAATATAAAGGTTTCAATACTAGTAGTAAATATCAAAACTCTTTCAACAAAACGATTTCAACTCTATTTTCCGTAACAAAGCTCTTTTCTTAAACCGTTTTCCAATCTATTAGTATATACAAACCTTTACCTCACTCGGATGAGAAATCTAATTAAACGACTTAGTAAAACAAGTGGTATGAAACGCTTGCGTTCACTTCGTCGGTTAATTCTTGGACTTGTTCGATTGAACCTCTTGTGACAATTTTATTAGTGAAGATTTACAGTTTGTTCGTAAATATTTAAGTTAAGCAAGTGGTTATGGGACATGAAGCTAAACTTCCATATTTACTAGCTTAGTGTAATTGATACTTCTCGTTGATCATGACGATCATTCTGATGATTTAGACTAGCAACTGTGCGATGTCTCTTGTTGCGAGGTTAGAATAGACACCACTTGTGTGATTCCACTCACACATACCTTTTTGCTTTTTGGTTAGTCTGGACCTTAATCTGTGTGATTCCATTCACACATGTGGGGTAGCTCCCCTTGGTCTTCGGACCGTCATGTGATAGGCCTCTTTCTCTTTTCTATGATTTCTGGACTTCTTGCATTGATTTCTAGAATTTATGTCATTGACTTGTTATGAGTACAAGTTTGGGGCATGATGCCCTTTCCGAATCTTTGAGAAGATTCTTGTGATATTGATTATCTCTTATTGATTGATCTTCTGTTGATCATTATTTACATACTTATAGTGGTATGTCATTATGGATGTTTATGTTTATGCCATATCTTTTACGTTATATCTTGTCATCTGATATTTATAGCTAGACTGACCCGTTTATTATTTTCTTAAATAATACTCGGGTCAAGCCGAGATGTTACAGGTGCTTCTGCTTGACTTCTTTCCAGGGATTCATCACTCTGACTTTTGGCTAACTGTTTAGATTAGCAGTTTTTGTTGTATACACTTGAGATATAGACTCATAGTTGTATTCTTTTGTATAGCACGTGTTGCTATTCTATTGTATTATCGTGGATCTTACTGACCACTACTCTGATGTACACTTTCATGTGTTAGTTATATATTCATATCTTCTTCCACCTTTGTGATATGGATATCTGTGACTGATATGTGATATGATTATTTCTATGTTTGTTTCCGAAGATTATTTATAGCCACCGTGTGATAAGCAATTACATGGATGGTCGCTCCTCAACAGCCTTATTCTCCGTGCTAGTCGACAGCACTACTCCGGAGTGTTCTTGGCTAGCGTGGGTATAGAGGTGGGGCGTCACAAACATGTTCGGAGTCGAAGATGGAGCAGTGAAGTGCAAGGGCTAGTCGCTACTAATCCTGAGGTTATTTCGAAAATGGATGTAGTAGGAGTAGTGCCTTCGGTTTCGTTCGAACCCGAGACGGACTTATATGGACGAATGCTTTCGGAACATCGTCAGGTGCACGATGGGAATTCTAAGTGAAACATTCTAAAAGGTAACATTTATCCTCAAGCCTCATCAACCGGGAATTACTGAAAATCAGGGGATATGCAGCAAGGCTTGGTGGGCAGCACCCATTTCCGGGTAAGGTCATCCTTGTCCTGATGTCCCTTTTATTTCGGCTTAGTGGTGCGGTTGCTGATCTCAACCGTAGGGTGATCTTATTCGGGACTATCCAGTAAGGGGTAGTCCAGGCCTTGTGTTGCAGGGGATCGGGCATGGGTACACTGATCTAGACCAGGTATTGTGACAGGTGGTACCCCAGTGCCTAGTCATTGTTGGAAATCCATTCTCCCTATGAGCCTTTTACGAGTTTTGTTTGTATTACCCACTCTGTGGCTAGTAGCTGGAATTTAATAATGTAACAATTTCGTCTATTTTATGGGTATTTGTATATCGACCCTGTTATAGTATTAGAGGATTTCTATAAAAAGTGTTTTAGCTATCGTAAGGTAAAACCCCGACATGTTTATTTGTGGCTGGTCTTACGAGTTGCTTTTGTTTTCAAAAGGATTTTTGAAACTTTAATAATCAATTTGGATGCATTATTATCAGCTGGTATTCCAGACTGACTCGGGTGTTATTTCATTATAATGCTCGGGTCAGGCCGAGTATTATATGTTCAGGACAGGATGCTATGGAGCAGAAGAGGAGCTGGAGTCCGAAACGTATTACCCGTATTTGTATATATATCCGCTGCTTTGATTGTATGGTAATGTCTGACTGGTAAATGTTGTTTGTATGAGATACTCTGATGATATGATGTATAAAATAGATATAGTTTCATTTTGTGAAAATATCTATTATTTACTATTATATTTATTCCGCTGCGATGGTTAGATTCTGATATTGTTTAGTCTCTTCTTCTTTAACCTAGATGCTTCGTATTTCTGTTCCACTTGAGTTAATTGGTGTAGAATAGTGTTGACTCAAGGGGTACGGACTTGCGGGCTGTTACACTTGGTATCAGAGCTTAGGTTGGCGACAACCTAGGCTTTGGTGGGGAAATTACTCATTGAACAGAGTCAATAGTACTCTATAATAAGTTGAGTGTATTAATAGATATGAGAGCATACTTATTAGTGAATATAGAATTGTTTTTATTCTGTGTTGACTTATCGGTTGAGTGTATGAATTCTGGTCGGTCCGGGAAGTACAACCGTATCGATAGGGGTTTCTAAACTCTTAAACAAGATAAACCGACATAGTTTTGTTTTAAAGAGGGTAAATGAAATAATTTTACCTAAAATTATATTTTGATATAAAAGAAATAGTTTTCTGAAATTATTATATATATTTGGTCGATTGGTTGTTAATACTATAATTAAATAAGAATCTAAAATTTAATCTAAAATTTGAAATAGTTATAACCAAATAAATTCCATGAGTATAAATAATACAAAGGAAGAATAACTAAATTTGAACTAAATCAGAATTTAAATCCCAGGGATTTTGGAAAGGATTTTAAATGTAATGAAAATAAAGGTTTGGAAATTTAAAATCCTGGGAAAGTTTGAAATGTTTGCTAAGGTGTTTGTAGGTAATAATGGAATATTGTTTTGGAAAGTATTTTTGAATGGAAACTGTTTTGAAATGAATTTGTGAAAGTA
Organism: Allium cepa; assembly: GCA_030765085.1. NCBI lineage: Eukaryota > Viridiplantae > Streptophyta > Magnoliopsida > Asparagales > Amaryllidaceae > Allium > Allium cepa. The sequence goes on from CM060945.1 coordinate 724,462,798, forward strand.
AGGAAGCACTGAACTCACTTCAGTCGCTGGAAAATAATCCTGATGATGCTGGCCACATCATTAGAATTGATTTTCGAGTTTCTGAAGTGATGGATTGCTACCGTGTGAGTGATTATGATATTTGTTGGTCTTGTTTGAGATACAAGTGATTTTGGAAATTTCAAAATGGGGAAATTGCTTTGGTAAAAACAGATTGTTTTAGAAATCGGGAAGTTTGATTTGACATACCAGGGAAGTATAAGTTATTTATTATTTCAAAATGGTTTTGAAATAAAACCGGGTAATAGAATTCTGGAAAAAAAATTCTATTTAAATAATGTGTAAAATTAAAATGAATCAACTATTGGACTTCTTTGGTAAAGTTGATATTAATAAAAAGGAAATGAAAATTTTAAGCTTGGAATTAAAATTTGTAAATGGAAGTGAATAAAATATATGGAAGTGGATAGAAAATTTGAATTTAACTTGGGATAAGTTAAATAAATTAGACTTAGAATAAAATTGATTCGGGTTAAAATTGAAATGTAAAATGACTTTGTAATTATGGGTCATTATGTAAGGAATTGTATCCATAAGCTATTAAGTTTTATACTTACAGTTTGAAATTGTGGATTTAAAACTTGCAAAGGATTAAGGTGGAATAAAATTTGTGTCCTTAAGAATTCTGAGATACATATATATAGAAATTGAAATTCTGACTATAAGATGTAAATGGATTAAAATGAGCAATATAAGCATTCAAGTGAACAAGTTGGTGAACTAAGAATTAAAAAAAAACAGTTCCAGTATGGAATTTAGTTTTGGCAATAAAAAGCTGAGAGTGTGAATGAATAAAGGAATTAGATTATAATAGTGATGGTCTGAATTGTAAATAAATTCAAATGAGTGAAATAATTTAAAGTGGTCTCTTTGTTAATAAAATAAATCTAAAATGGATTGAATAAATAAACAAATTGAATTAAAATTTGTAAATGAATTGGAATTTGGTTGGATGAGAATCAAATGAAAATAAAATAAAATTGGTATGAGAAGAAATGGAAATATTGTGTGATTGTAAGAACTTAAAAAAATTAAAAAAATGAATGGAAGATGATTGTGGTCGAGTTTTATTTATGGTTTTGGATAAATTTGTTTAGATAATAAGCATTGAAATGCAAGTGAAGAAAATTTTAATTAATTTTTGTGATAAATTAAAGATGTATGAGTTGTAAATATTACAGAATGGAATGATATTAATATAAACTTGAATTGGTTAATGAAATAAAAACGTAAGGGAAGAATTTAATTTAATAATTGCAATGTGATAAGAATGCTTGGATTGTGAACCACGCAGAATTGAATAAATTAATATGAATCTAAGTTGGAAATTAATTTTAAATGGTTATAAGCTGTAGTGATGGTCACTTGCTTGGATAACCTTAAATTGCATAGAATTGGTCGTTTGTTGTATTCAGAATTGAGTTGGTTTAAAGAAGCAAATGAAATTGGTTTTTGAATCAATTGGAATGGATTGAAATTTTATTAAGTGATTTTTTTTCATATGAATGAAAATGAATCTTAAAAAGTAATGCAAAGGTATCAAATTTAAAAATAAGAATTTGATTGTGAATCAATTTGGAATTGAATTGAAGTAAAGAGATGTAACCAAGGCATATGTTAATCATATTGAAGTGAAAACGAATTGGTTGTAGTAAATATGAATTATAAAAGAAGTAAACTTGAATGAAAATCATTCGAGTGGGATAAAATGAAGTCTGGATTTGTAAAAAGGATTAAAATGGTAATTGAAACCTTGTAATTGCTTATAAAACATGGTTTACATGTAGGATTATGAAATATGTTGATTGGGCTTTGAAAATGATATGTTTGGCTAAGATAAATAAATGGAATGTTGTTGAAATTCTCATATTATTGAAAAATCATGTGTTTATTAAGTAAGTACAGGCACGGGAGGCAATCGATAGAGTTGGAGCGCGTATGTGCATAATAAAATTAGCTGCTTGCTTTTAAAATGCCAATAAAGGTACGCCTACGCAATAAAAATAGGAAATATGAATTGTTTTTGGTTTTTTCGACCGTGTGGGTCGATGTATATATATTTATATCTATTGTGATATTGCAAAAGCTCCTCCGTACAAGGGAGACTCTGCCAAAATTTTCCAGAAATTTTCGGAGTTAGGAAATTTTTGAAAAAATTGAAATGTTTCATTAATGACAAAGTTGATTTCAAATAACAATTGAAAATAGAAAGGATTTTGGGGTAGGAATTGAAACTACTTGTTTCGATTTGAAACTAAAAGATTTTAGGCAAAGTGAAATTGAGATTTCACTTAGTAAGTTTTTCTATTGGGTTTGGAACATTCTTTCTACCTTAGCAAATTTCGGGGACGAAATTTTTATAAGGGGGAAGGAATGTAACGACCTGGAATTTTGGGTCGCTAGATTTGAACATTTAATTCATTTTAAATGTTGAATATGTGTTATAATTTTAATTTTGAAATAAAACGATTTTGGTTAAGTTAATAGAATTAGTTAAATTTTAAATATGGGAACGAAATTTAAATTTGCATAATAATAGCTTAATATTGGAATTGGAATAATGGGTAATTCTGAGTGTAAATAGATATAAAATTTGATTCTAAAATTTTATTTAAGTCTATTTGGGTTTAAATTTTAAGTTTGGACCATTGGATGAAATTAATAGTCGTTAGATTGAATTTGGAATTTTATATTAATTTAATAATGGAATTTAATAATATAATAATGTAAATAATCAAATTTTGATTTAAACTGAATCAGAATGATTTCTAATGTAAATATAAATTTTATACGAGTTATATCAGAGTTAATAAAGTTTTAAAAAGTAAAATTTTAAGTGATTTCGACGATTTTGAAAATCGCTCGAATTTATCGACGAGTAAAATAGCCTTCCAGGGCACAGTCTCGGAATTCGACGAAACCAGTTCCATTAGATCCGTAATAGTTATTTATTTTTGATTTCAATTTTCGTAGCAATCGGAGTTGTCATTTAACCCCGGCAGCTTAAAATGCATAGACAATACTTTAATCGATTTAATTTAAAATTTGATGTTTATTTCCGTAACTCGCTCATACGACCAAATTAGCTTCCGAAACACGTTCTATTGTGTTCGGAACATGGGTAAAACCTTAGAAACGCCTGGCGGCAGGTGTGATTTGGAGTTCGTTTGTAAATGCTCGTTAAAATTAAATTTAATATTAAATTAATGGGTATATACGTATATATACACACATAAGGGCTGAAACCCTAGCCCTCTTTTTGCTCAACCGCCGCATTCGTTAGTTTTAATGGCCGGAACTTTATCTTCTTCCCTTCGATTTCTCTTCAAATTCGTAAACTATTATCAAAAACCATCAACTGCAACATCGTAGAGCATCTCAAGCTCTACAAATCCAACGGTCATGATCGAGAATAGCAAGGTGGATCGACCAGAATGGCTCGCGTTCGTTGGCCGTTCCTTCACATTTTCCAAGAGCTAGAGGCAACCGAGCTTGGCCAGGTGCCAGGCGGTGGTCGAGTTCGCGAAGGCGCACGCTGTGATGGGTTCGGATCGACATCTATTGGCTTGGGTTGGTCGCGATTTCGAGCCCTAGTCGAGCTCGTGTGCGTGCGATGTAGGGTTTCTTGCCAGGAGAAGTCGCGATGATGAAGAAGGAGTTCTAGCGGCCTTGATTTCATTTGCAAATCTTACGGTCTGTATTGTTCTCGTATAATAATTAAAAAAATTGTTTTACAAATTCTATTCAAATTTTAAAAATTCATATCTCATTCATATGTTATCAGATTCAAACGAAACAAGAAGTGTCGGAATCGCAGCGACGTGCACTATGCTAAGCACAAGTTTAGAGACGATCAGAACTAGCAAAAATTTTAGGTTAAATCGAACGTGGTTCGATTTAATTTAAATTTGAACGCTCGTCGAAAAACCCAAGGTGAGTTTAACTCACTCACATCTGGAGTATTAGTTAATTTAAATAGTCGATAAATGAATTGCTTGATTGGTTGAATATGATTGAATCGATATATGTTGTTGTGCTAATATCTGTGGATGCAGGAAAACAAGTTGGAGGGATCCAACTGGATCCCTCACAAATAGAAAATTAATTTATATTCTGTGATATACCTTATTTATTATTCTGTGATAATTTGTTTAGATCCTGATATGTTGCGTTTTATTTATATGTTGTGATGGATTAAATTGAAATTTAAATTGTGTTATGCTGTGATTGGTTGAATACAACTTGAAAATTTTGAATATAAATGGATGAAATGGGGTTTAAAAGATATAAAAGAAATTCCTAAGCAAATTATTTTAAAGTAATCTAATTCAAGAAGATTGGTTGATAATTTGACATGTTTGGAAAATGTGATCTATAAAGGAAATGTGAATTGTTTAAAGAATAGCGAGATTTACTTTTAAAAATAGGAAGTGTGCTTTCTCTTGGAAATTTATTTTGATTTTAAGCTTTCAAATTATAAAATTTGCAGTTTTAAATATGTTTAGAATATTTTTAGAAAGAAATATTATTTGAAAATGTTTTTAAGTGAAAGCAAAGATTTGATTAAGTAATTATGGTATTTAATTATTTTTAAAAAGGTAAAGTAGTATTAAGTTTTAAAAAGGATATTTTAATATGAATATTTGATTTAATAACCTTATTTTAAGAAGTTTAAATTTTATTTAAAATACCTAGGAAACCCTATATATCTCCTTAAGTATTATTTGAAATTAAATAATTTCTAGAAGCTGATTTAAATATCTTAAACGTATATTTGAAATGATTTCCAGGAAATAGCGATGTGTTTAAAAATAAAAGGAGCTATTTTTAAAGTATGGAAAGGATTTTATGGGATGAACGCAAAATTTAATTGGGATAAAACGTGTTGGATTGGTAAAAAGAATTCTTTGGTTATTCTAAGATGGAAGTGTATTTCCTTGAAAGCCAAGTACGTTTTTTTTAAATAGATTTTTGAAACGTTAGAGTTTTGAAGTTATATTGAAGAATGGTTTTCAAGAAAATTATTTAAGTTGTAAGAATTTAAAAGTAAATATATATCGAAGTAGTTATAGAAATAATTATTTTTAAAGGATAATTAGAATTATGTTTAAAGAATATCATTATTATTTATACGTTATAAAATAGTTCTATTTTAAAAGATAACCAATCAAAGTATTATTTAGAAATTATATAGAGTTTCATAACTTTATTTTAAATTTAGTATGACTTAATTTTATTTTAAAGATAATAGTTTATATTTTATTAAGAAATTTTATTTGAGATACTTTTAAAAGTATATATATATATTTTTTTTAAATTAAGTATATAGTAGTGTTAATCTAAATGTTTTGATATATTTTCAAAAATAAAGTATTTAAACTATTTTTAAACCTTAAATATTGGTGCTTGGAAGTTTTCAGAGGAAGTAAAGATTTGGGAATCTATTCCATGAAAGAATTGGGTTTAAAGTGTTTTAAAAAGGACTTTGAAAATGGAAATATATCTTACAAAGATATTTTTGAGGAAAATAAATAATGTGGGAAATTATTTATTGTGTGATGGATGTTTTGAATGTTAATTGATCGTTAAATCACCGACTATCAATATTGGACAAATGCATTGATCATTTCGAAGAGACCGATATCGAGATTTATTTCTCGAAAACCACTTCGATCCAGTTTGTACGTTTCGTGGAAAAACGTGTTCGAAGTCGAAGATGGAGCAGTGAAGTGCAAGGGCTAGTCGCTACTAATCCTGAGGATATTTCCAAAATGGATGTAGTAGGAGTAGTGCCTTCGGTTCCGTTCGAACCCGGGACGGACTTGTATGGACGAATGCTTTCGGAACATCGTCAGGTGGGCGATGGGCATTCTAAGTGAAACGTTCTAGAAGGTAACGTTTAGCCTCAAGCCTCATCAACCGGGAATGACTGAAAATCAGGGGATATGAAGCAAGGCTTGGTGGGCAGCACCCATTTCCGGGTAAGGTCATTCCTGTCTAGATGTCCCTTTTATTTCGGCTTAGTGGTGCGGATGCTGATCCCAACCCCGGGGTGATCTTATTCGGGACTATCCAGTAAGGGGTAGTCCGGGCCTTGTGTTGCAGGGGATCGGGCGTGGTCCTCGATACACTGATCTAGACCAGGTACTGTGACAGGTGGTACCCCAGTGCCTAGTCATTGTTGGAAATCCATTCTCCCTACGAACCTTTTACGAGTTTTGTTTGTATTACCCACTCTATGGCTAGTAGCTGGAATTTAATAATGTAACAATTTCGGCTATTTTATACGTATTTGTATATAGACCCTATTATAATATCAGTGGATTTCTATAAAAAGTGTTTTAGCTATCACAAGGTAAAAACCCAACATGTTTATTTGTGGCGTGGTCTTACGAGATGCTTTTGTTTTCAAAAGGATTTTTGAAACTTTAATAATCAATTTGGATGCATTATTATCAGCTGGTATTCCAGACTGACTCGGGTGTTATTTCATTATAATGCTCGGGTCAGACCGAGTATTATATGTTCAGGGCAGGATGCTATGGGGCAGAAGAGGAGCTGGATTCCGAGACGTATTACCCATATTTGTATATATATCCGCTGCTTTGATTGTATGGTAATGTTTGACTGGTAAATGTTGTTTGTATGAGATACTCTGATGATAAGATGTATAAAACAGATTAGTTTCCTTTTGTGTAAAGATCTATTATTTACTATTATATTTATTCCGCTGCAATGGCTAGATTCTGATATTGTTTAGTCTCTTCTTCTTTAACCCAGATGGTTCGTATTTCTGTTCCACTTCAGTAATTGGTGTAGAATAGTGTTGACTCAAGGGGTACGGATTTGCGGGCTGTTACAGCTAATTGTTATTGGGAATTTTAATCGGGTTGAGATTCTTTTAAATATCTGTTAAGAGTTATGCGGGCTTTAAATAAAAATCTTAGCCAAAAACACTCTCTCTTTTGTTTTTATTAATTCGGCCCGTTCCCCTTTGTGATAATGGCGGCTTTCTTCGTTCGTTCCTCCTGATTAAAAATTAGGGCTTTCGTAAATTCGAAGATGCCGACTTCAAATTCTCAATTGAATTCGATTTCCTTGCTCTGTTGGTTGATCGTCTCTTGAGATGCTTTCGGCCGCTTTATTGAGTTCTTCTTTGCTTCGATTCGGGCACCGTGCAAAGGCGAGCAAAAGGGGGATCTCGGCTGCAAATTGGATCTGTGCTCTTTGAAACAAGATGAGTGATTTTCACTCATGCCTCTAATTCAATACATTGCATCGGCTATTCGAATTATGTTTGTATGTTGATGTTTTCTGACTTGGTTTGATTTTTATCCACGGCTTGATGATTATTGGATCTGTTCAATCTCCTTTATTTGTGTTCGTATATATATATATATATTTGTTTGAATTTGTCAATTGATTTGCTCGGCCGTTCGATTTCGTTTGGATGTTGATGATCCACTGACTTATTCAATTCGTTCTTTTCGTGTACTTGGTTGACATGGTTTTGAACACTTGATTGACTTGCGGCTTTGTCTTGAAACTTCATAGACCTTGATCCTGATTTGTTCGACTACTTTGATGAATTTCGGGCTTGATGGTTATGCTTGTGACGATTTTGGTTTTGTTCGACTTTAGCCATACAGTTTACTGCCTCCGGTAGCACTTGTTCGATTTCACCTGTCGGCTTTGACATGAAGTTTTGTATTGGCTGCAGTTCTATGACTTCGGCATTTACTGTCTTTGGTTGTGAATTGAGTTTGATATTTCCATAGCGTATATTGATAGAGTCATTTGTGTTGTAGCTGTCTTGGTTTCTGTGCATCACTGAAACACTTTGTTCATGTAAAATCTGTTGTTAATTGCATTGACTTGTTTTGCTTGCATTGTTTATTCGAGCTGCTGTGCAGTTTGTAATTTGTCGAGCATCATATATATACATGCTTTATTGTTGTTTCACTTGGTATGATGTTGCTCTTTGAAGTTGTAGTCTTTGGATAGTTACTTGCACTTTGGTTGTCATGTATATGAAGCAGTGTTGTATTTCCGTATAGTCTTCATTGCACTGTCCACTGAACTTCGAGTCAATTGCAATATGTTGGTTTCATTGTTGCTGTGTCACTGTATTGGTTTCATGTGTTGTTTCATTGACTTTATGTATGCGATTCCATGACTTTGGTCTGTAGCTCATGGCTTGTTCATGTGCTGTTCACTGGTCTGCATTTGCCAGTTGATGATTTTCTGCCTTAAGTTTTTCATGTCATCACCTGACTTCGACATCTTTGTGCACTTGATTACTTGTGGCCTTGACTTTGTTATACTTTGATTTGGGTTTGCATTGCATATTGCTGTGCACATTGTTCATTGTCCTAAACATTTGATCGATGTTTGTTCATCCCGACTTGGCTTGACTCTGACTTGTTCATTGATTTACTTCTTGTGCCCCACTTGCACTTGTATGCAGTTGAGTTTCTGATTCTACCCGGATCATTTTGTTCATACATTTGTAGCTGAAGTGGAAGCCTTTGGTTTTCTTGAGTCTGATCTAGTTAATTTTCTTCATGCTTGAGTTTGAGTTGTTTTAATGTGCTTTGCTTTTCTTTGAAGTCGCTAGTCATGGTAGTCATCTGCACTTATATTTGCAGTGTGTATATACTTGTGTGGATTAATATGTGTGCATATATACAATTTGTATGTGTCTGTGCATGTATAGTTGAATCTATTTCTGATTCATTGATCTTTTGTATATTCCATCACTATAGTGGCGAGGCAGTGCCCGTGAGTGCGGACTGTAGCCAAACAGAATTAACTTTTTAATTGATAATTTCAATTACTTGAATTGTTTCGTGTGTCCAATTCAATATATTTTGAAATTGTATTTTCTTTTGGTTTAATTTGATTATTTTGTTGCTATCTAATTATCTACTAGATAATTAGGTTATGCGTTTTCTAATTATCGTATCGATAATTAGATTTTGTTGTTTATGCTGTTTCACTGGCTTTGTTTTGCTTTGGCCACTTGCTGTTAATTGCTGTTTAGGCAATTCTGTTGTTTTCTAAATTATCTTCATTGATAATCCTTTTATTTATCTTTGTTGATGATTTGGCTTTGCTATTTCGCTGTTTATTGCTGTTACGTGTTATTTGTACCGTCATCTGATTCTCTTATTGAAGGATTGGATATGCGAGATTTATTGTGATTGTTGTCTATTTGTTATTTAATTATTATTGCTTCCGTGCATTAATTACTGAGTTTGAGTTAGACTGACCCGTGTATTATTTTCTTTTGAATTAATACTCGGGTCAGGCCGATTTATTACAGGCTATTGATATCTCGCTTTGGGATGCTGCTTGAGCTATGAAGTCTCTTCATATCTTTTGGAGTAGTCAGTGTTATTTTATAGGATGATATGTTTTCATGTATATTATTTAATATAATGTACTTGTATATGTAACTTCCAGTGTCGACAGTTGTAGTTGTATCACGTGTATTGTAACTGACTTCAGTTATATATATATGAGATTTCATATTATTTGTGTTATGTGTTTAGCATATCTGAGTTGTTATTATATATGTTGTCCTAAACTATTATGAACCATCGTAGTTCATTTTATACTGGGATTGAATATGTCGATGGGAGTAAATAAACAAAGAGACGAAAAAAAGAATATATGCATATATATACCACTCCTGTAACAACCCGGGGTTTTGAAAAAAATTAATTATCGTCAATTGGCGATTAATTCTATTGGTTGTTAATTGATATTGGGAGTTTTAAACAGGTTTAAATTTTTTTGAAAATTCGTTGAATGTTGAGTGGGCTTCAATAATCTTGGCCCACGATTCCTTTAAAATTCTTGATGCCGTTTATATTGAAGCAGACCCGTTCCCGTTATTCATTCGTAACCCTAAAGCATACGAAAAAAAATAAAGAAAATAAAAAATGGTGGCCTGTTCTCGTCTTTGCAAATTAGGGTTTCGATTCCTGATTTCGCTCGTCTTTGCTTGTCGATCGATGGATCTGCGCTCATCAGGGTAAGGTGAGTAATTTTATTTACTCACATCTAATTATTTCTTAGTACCATGCTTATGTCGTTCATCTGTCTTGGTTCGATCTGTTATCCACGACTTTGAATAGTTATTTGATATCTGTAACTTTGGTACTGTGTGATTTGAACCGCAAATGATTTTTAGTATTTTTCTGTTGGCATCGGCATCAACGTGAATTTTGTTTCTGCTTCAATTTGTTTATCACCTGACTTTGGTTTGTAATAATGTTGTTCTCAGTGTTGAATTCTTTTGACGATATTAATTTCGTTGACTTCGGTTATACCCTGTTATTTTCCATGTTGGGCATCGGCTTGATATTGTTTGTGATTGTTTCCACTTTTACTGGCTAGTTGGAGTACTCCATTGTTGACACTGACTTGTCTTGAATTCACTTGAATCAGTGGTATTGGTCTTGATCATTTCGATACTACTGTTGCACTTGTAGTGTACCATGCTGGTTCATATTTTACTCTTTGGTTTGATTTTCGGGTGACTTCGGCAGACTTCGATTCAAACTGCGGTGTTTGTGGACTTGGTTTGAAAGCTTGATTTTGTGAAATTAATTTGACTTCGATTTTGATTAAAAAAACTGCTATTTGACTACGGTCATTCTTGAAACTTGCTGTTCGATTTTTGTTTTGTTCGAACTTGCTATATCTCATATCAGTGGGCACTTTGCTTGTACTCTGGTCTATGCTAATCCTATTTCATTTGGTGTAGACATGTATGTGTATACTGATACCATGTGCACACATATATATGCATACAGGTATACTTGTATTTAATGTTGATTCTGGTTCACTAGTGCATCCCTTGACTGGTTTCAATTCATGTTGCCTAGGCTACACTATCTTCATATTTAAAAACTGCTGTGTACTTATGCACATCCTCTGTGTTCGGTGATATCTGTAACAACCCTGGATTTCTGCCTCGGTTATTTTAATAAATGTTCAATCTAATTAAATATAGAATGTGAATTGCTCATATTTAAATGAATATGATTTTGGAAATATTGCCATCTATTTATATAAACTGTATTTTAAAAGGAGATTGATCTAGAAAATTGAAATAAGTATTTCAATAATATTCACAATAAAAATCTATCTTATATAATTACTTAAAATACTTTACATTATTTATATTTAGTATGAAATAATATATATAGATAATAATGTTTGAAATTCTAAAATAATTTTCTTAACAATATTATTAATAAAATTTAACTCATATAATTAAATTAAAATGCTATACATTGTTAACATTTGTTAAATGAATACATATGCTTGATAATGTTTAAAATTTAAAATCTAATTCTAACAATACAGATATAAATGTAAAATATGAGTCAAATTTATGTATATAATTTGAATAAATTATAATTGGAAATAAATATAAAAATAAGTATTAAATATAAGTAAAACTTAAGAATATAATGTAAATATTGATAATCAAAATATAAAATATAAATATAAATAAGTAAGCAAGCAAATAATAAAACTGTTCTTTTATATACAATATCTTCACATGTAATCCAAACTCAAAGTATAAAATGAAATAAAAACAAGTATAACATAATACAAGACAAGATTTTAATAACAAAACAAAGATCTTTATTCAAAGCTTCATACATAAGCCAAATATGTACCTGCAAGTTGTACACTTACAAATATCTATACAGTATAAGCATAATAATAATTATGTAAACAAAGAGTAGAACAAGAACAAAGCATAATATAGATAAAGTTAAATGTGAAGTAAAATATGATACATATGTATGAACCTTTTTGCAAGCTAGAAAATAACATGATAACAAAACAAATATTTACTTATAAAATATCTTCATATATATTTGATCGAGAGTTGCTGTGTAATCATGTGTGCAGAGGAGTCAAAGTTTTTAAATGAACTACAAGATGTACCTATGCATATGCAAAAGATTTGGACTGAGAAAAAAAAAGTATTCATAACATTTAAATACAAATATCTTTATACATGAAGCTTCATTCACAAGCCTTTGACCTGCAAAAATACATCTCCATACAACTATCTATATATATACACAGCCGAAATAATGATAATTATGTAAACACATTTTACAACAAGCATTTAATACTATCTGCTCTAGCCTACATCTTTGCCAATTCAGGGATATTTAGCAAATCTTTCCTTTGCAGTAAATAAAATCTGCCATATTAGAACAAATAATAACTACACTAGAAACCACCTTCTTTTAAACATCTATAACTTCTATATATATATATATGTTTACCTCTGTTCTTTTTAGATTGTTCTGTAAGCCATAGTAAATCAAAGGAAACAAAAGAAGGAAATAGGAAGTAAAATCAAAAATTTAATTCAAAACAAGAACAGGGCAGATTCAAAACAGTTTCAAATCATCAGGGGTTAGGAGCAGATTCATCTGCAGTTTTCATCACCTCTGTTTATTCTTTGATTCTGGAATTTTTCTGGTGAGTAAACATACTATTTTGAAGTTTAAGTTGATAATTAGTTATGAAATTTTATGATGCTGTATATTCTGTGATGATGGGAAGCTCTGTTATATGGGTTCTTCAACTTTTCAAGTCACTGTATAAAGAAAAACAGAGAATAGTTTAATTACATCTTCATATTAATATTTAAACTTGAGAATTTAAATTATTTAAACCTGTTTAAACTAGAATCATGGCCTGGAAGAAACGTTTGAAGGTGGACAGTGTAGCTAAAACACTGTATATTTAATTACATAAAAAGAAAGATCAAGATGTAAATTCGAATATTTAAATTTGTTTGTTTGAATTCAAATCTTGAATAAACATTCCAAAGTGGGATTTTTAAAACAAAGATCAAAATTTAAAAAGTAATATTCAAAGAGCAGTTTGGGATTAAAGAAAATTTTCATTTCTTCCTATTTCAAGTAGTTGATTCAATTTTAATCAATGAAACTTGGATTGAAGCAAGTTTATACATCTATAAACTCGAAAAAAAATGTAAATTAATTTTTCTATTGATTGAAATTGGAACACGAGATCCTATTAGGGTTTTACTGAAATTTTTGTTTCTCTCTGTAAATCGTCGATTTCGACGACATAGCGTGATCGAGCCACGCGAGAGTTTTGGGAAGGGAGGATGGTCGTGATGTTGACGTATGGGCGAAATCTTAGGTGCTGCAGGTGGTTGGAGAGGCGGCGGTGAGGCGATCTTCCGCGAGTGTTCGTTGCAGTTTTTCGTCCCATGGTCTAAATTTTGAACTCGAATTTTTAATGGAGATCTGAGCTTTGTTTTCGAGTGTGGGGGTGGATTGTGGCTTTCCGTTGATCTTGATGTTCGCCGTAGGTGAGAGTCGTCGTCGTGCACGTGCACGACAGTGGTGTCTGGGGTGTCAGATTTTGGCGTGGGGTTGTTGCGAGTTGTTGCTCGAGGAATGGGGTGATTTGCCTCGAGTTCGAACCCTGGTGCGTTTGCGAGATCAATAACTGTAGTTTGAATTTTAATTTAAGTTTAAACTTTAACTACCTGTAGAAATGAAATAGAAGGGAGGAAGATGAAGATAGTACGGGAAGTTCTCGGGTATTGGGGGGGTTGACTCGAAGTACCTCACGAGTTTAATAAGGGAGCCTCGGGTTATCTTCAAATCTGAAGTGTATTTTAAAGAGAATGTTAATAAAACAAATTTTCGTCAAATTTCGGAACCCTGTAAAACTTTTTAGCGTTTAACAGTTAGGTTAAAAACATAGTTACAGGTTAATTATTTTTGTTGATACTTTAAAATACTTTAAGCGCTAAATTATCATTCTAGTTGAATAGTTAATATAAGATGAGTATAAAACTTATTAACCAATAAGTTATAATTAGTAATAGATTGATTTCATAAGTCAAAGAAGATTTTTTTTTTATGATAACCAAGTTGAATAATTAATATTAATTAATTATTCTAGGATGTAATTAAGAGTAACAAGTAAATTGAAATTAACCATTTAAGCTAATTAATGAGTGATCAATAGTTAATTAAAATTAAGTCTATTTATGTAATAACTAAGGCTATTAAATTAATGGTTAGGAAATGGTTAATTAAAGCCAAATAACTTGATTAAGGAAGAAATTAATTAATAGTATGAGACAAATAAGTATATAATTAAGATTTAATATTTGATTAAGGAATCATTAATTGGATAATTTGAAATGAAATTGTTAACTAATGGTTAATTAAACAGAGTTGAGTAATTAACTCTTAGGTAATTAATTCTAAATTTAATTAATTACACATAAGATTTAAAGGTAATTGCTTATGAACTGATTGTGTTGAATATCTGATTGTGATATTTATGTGATGATATTCTGTGATACTCTGTGATACGTTATGTTATATCTATGATGCTTGTATATGTTTTATCTGTGATAAATATTATTTGAATTCAATCATTGAATTAAAATATTTAAGTTAATTAAACAACTTGGCCCTTAAAATGGCGTTTGGATTCGATGAGACCGGGATCGGAAGAATCAAATTTTGATTCTCCGAAAACCACATCGATCCAATTTAAAAGTTAGGTCGTGAATCCTGAAATGAAGATCGAGATGGTGTTTCAGAATGCAAGGGTTATCGTCGTTAACTCTGAGGGTGATTCCAAAATGAGTGTAACGAGATAATGCCTTCGATTTCGTTCGAACCCGGAACGAACTTGTATGGATTGAATGCTTTCAACACATTGTTAGGCGGATGATGAGAGTTCTAAGTGAAATGTTCTTTAAAGGTAATCGCAGCCTCAAGCCTCATCAACCGAGAATGGCTAAAACAGGGGAGATGCAGCAAGGTTAGGTGGGTCATGCCCAAGTAGGACAAGATATTTCCCCTGTCTAGATGTCCCTTTTTTATTTCGGCTTAGTGGGTGGTTGGTCGCGCCAACCACGGGGTTTATCTTGTTCGGGACTGTTCAGTAAGGAATGGTTCTGGCCTTGTGTTGTAGGGGGTCGGGAGTGATCCTCGGTACGGTGATCTAGGCCCCGTACTGTGACGGGCGGTACCCCAGTAGCCCTGCCATTGTTGGAAATCCATTTTCCCTACGAGACCCTACGGTTTTGATTTGTATTACCCACTTTTGTGGCTAGTAGCTGGAATTTAATAGATGTAACAATTTCGGCTATTTTCTATTTACTTGAAAACCCTAAACACTATTATAATATCACTGGATTTCCTATAAAATGTTTTGGTTAGCGTAAGATAAAAACTTACCCGTATTCATTTGTGGGGAGTCTTACGTGATACCTTTATTTTCAAATGTTTTTCAAAATTAAACAACCTTAAACCATTTACTCATACCAGACCCATGTCTGACCCGGAGTTTATATTTTGTGTTTTCATAAACTCTTGGGTACTCAAATTTTTATGAGTAGCCAAGTGATAGGTTATGGACTTTGATTTCTGGTGGAGCTTGGAGCAGGAGATTCCAGACGTATATAGCTATATATATGTAGTCTGCTGTGTTAGTTGAGATGTACTATACCTCTGATGTATATAGTGATAGGTGTATGTATATGACTGTCATGTATATTGATATTGAATAACTCTGATATATGTAAAAACTATGAAATATTTATGTGATATATTATATTTTGTTCCGTTCCGCTATGGGATTCAGATGTTGTTAGTCTTTCTTTCTCTTTCTTTTCTATTTCTATCCCTTTCTTTCTTAATGATGATACGTCTTTCTGGTAGTAGAAGGGCAGGTCGTCACAGTATCAAAGTTGATATGATATTTGTTACTTCCTATTTCTTAGTTTTGCAGTATACTTTTTCTTGAGCTTGAGCATATGTAATACAGTTTGCATTTTTGATGTTGCCATGTTGCAACAGTCTTGGTGCTGCATAGTGCCACTATTGCCTCTGATTCATTATATATTGTTTCTCCCCCTTTGCATTTGTAGATTTTATTTTGTGCATAAGTACATTTGTACTGTCCAGTGAGCTTGTTTTAGTACAACTGCCCTTGTACACTGTTTGGTCTGATGCCCAAGTTGTCACCTCTGATCAGTTACATTTTTACCATGCTGTAGTTTGATCTTTAGTGCACTGGGTCATGCGAGCCTCTGTGCTTTGCATTTGAGTTCAGTTACCTTTGTTTCCAATTTTTGTATACATGAATGCATTTTTAAACTGCCTGGACTCTATTGGCTAACCTGTCTGTGCAGTTGCGTTCTGGTCTTGTTTGCATTATGCATTTTTCTGTTGCATACATGTCGAGTTCGTATAATTTGCCACTCCAAGTTTGAGTGTTATTCATGCATCCTGATGAGCATTCGTAGATGAAGTACATGTCGATTTTGCTTGCTGCCTGGTTGACATGAATGATCTACCTAGTCTTTGTTGTTTTGAGTTTCACTGCCTGGTTGTGATACTACTGCCATTATGCACTTGAGTTGAATCCAGTATTTTGGGTTTGACCTTTTGCTTGATCGTGAATTTTCATTATGCTTTCGTGTGCACTTTGTTCATTTGATGGTTCATTTTGATTTGAGTTGATGCCATTTGTTTCTGGTTCATTGAGCTTTTGTGTAATTCATGCTGTAGTGGCGGGGCAGTACACGCGTGCGTGTGCTGCAGCCCTACCCGGAGTGACGTTTTAATTGATATTTCAATTATTTGAATTGTTTCATGCGTCCCATTCAATATTTTGAATCGTATTTTGATTTGGTTTAATTTGATGATTTTGTTGATATCTAATTATCTTTTGATAATTAGATTTTGAGTTTCTAATCATTTATTTGATAATTAGCTTTTGTCATTAATTGCCGTTTAGGCAATTCTGTTGTTTTTCTAAATTATCTTCATTGATAATTCTTTTATTTATCTTTATTGCTAATTTGAATTTGTTGGTTTGTTGTTTAACACTGTTACGTGTTATATTTACCGTTCTCCGATTTCCTTGTTTAAGGATTAGATAGACGAGATTTATTTGTGACTGTCGTCTAATTGTTGTTTAATTATTACTGCTTCTGTGCATTAATAAATGAGTTTGAATTTGACTGACCCGTGTATTATTTTCTTTTGAATTTAATATTCGGGTCAGACCGAGTTATTACAGGTTGTAGATATCTTGCTTTGGGTTGCTGCTTGAGCTATGAAGTCTCTTTATACCTTTTGGAGTAGTTGTTGTTATAGTATAGGATGATATGTATTCACGTATATTAATTATATTAATGTACTTGTATATGTAACATCCTGTGTCGACAGTTATAGTTGTATCATATGTACTGTATCACATGTATTGTAACCGACTTCAGTTATATATATATATATATATATATATATATATATGAGACTTTTATTATCTGTGTTCCTCATTTTGCTTATCTGCGTTATTATTATATATATTGTCCTAAACTATTATGAACCATCATAGTTCATTTTATACTAGAATTGGGTATGTCGATGGGAGTAAATAAATAAGAGATGAAAAACAAAAATAAATACTACTCCTATCAGGTAACCAATACTAGTGTAAGGCCAACTACAGATGGCCGCTCCTATCCAGCCTTATTCTTCGTAATAATAGACAGTATTTCTTTTAATACTCTTTGTTATTGTGAGCATAGAGGTAGGCGTCACAACTCCTATCGAGATAACCAATACTAGCGTAAGGCCTAACTACGGATGGCCGCTCCTATCCAGCCTTATTCTTCGTAATAACAGACAGTATTTCCTTACTCTTTGTTATTGTGAGCATAGAGGTGGGGCGTCACAATGTGTTTTCCGTTCAAACCCATATTCCCACTTAAATTTGAAACTAAAAGTCAAAATTTTATTTTTAAAATTCAACATTCACGAGCACAAATTAGATTGTATAATCAAAAATAGAAATTAAATCATTTGAATTTTCACGATTAAAGGTCATTACTGTGAAATTTTAATTTCCAATAAACTATCTTTTAATTTTTGCTTATTTACATTTTTATACATAATGTTATACCCATATAAACATAATTCACTCAATAATGAAATTCTAATATGTTTTGTGTTGGGATGATTTTTTTAAATTTTTAGGTACGGTTTGAAACCTGGAACAGAGGCATGTTGTTTTGCCTGCACACTAATATACACCCAGATTTTTTTTTCTTTTTTTCTTTCACATATATATAAAAGCATACAAACCAATCCACATAGTCGTTCAACCATAATCCGTACATACTTCAAAGGCAAATCCAAGCATAAAAAAAACATAGCAGGCTAAGGAATTTGCTCACCTGGTTTATGAAGCAGAAACAAGAATAGGATATTTTGAAAACTGGAAATTTGACAGAGAAGCATTTGTTTGTGTTTAGCTGCCTGATGCTTTTAATCTGGGACTTGAAAGAAAAATCTTTGCTTAATTACTTATTATATTTGTTTATTCAGTTCATTAATAACAAAAATTTTAATTTTCTTACTTACTGTTTGAATTTGTTTAAAGCTTCAAAATTGGCTTTATTTTTAGGCTGCAGACTTTACTCTTGAACTTGATTTCCTGCTACTGATTATTTTAATTAATTAGTCCTTGCTTTAATATTGTTTAGTAGCTTCAAATTCAAATTTTTAAAAAAAGAAATCCACTTGCCTTTGAACGTTTTTCAGAAATTACTGCATTGCTTCCTTTGGCCAAAATTGCAGCACTTTCTTTCATTTAAAATCTTTAGTTTTTTTTTGATTAGTTTGTGTTAGAATTTGATTTTAAAAACTACAAATTTATTAACTATAAAGTATTACCTGAGAGATGAATCACAAACCCACTGCTTGTTGTTTTAAGAAGATATGCAGATTTCTGGTTCGCTGATCCTTTGCTTTCAGATTTAAAAATTTTAAAGCTTCTTGTTTCAAACAGAAGACTTGAATTATTTGGCAGCTGGAATGTTTTTTTTTTGTTTTTTTTGCATTAGATCTGAGAGCTTTGGTCTGATTTTTATTTTTTTCCAGTTTTGAAACTTATTCTTGCTGCTAGATGGATTGCCAGGTTTTGATTCCTTCTAACTTGAAAGTTTTGAACTGAAGCTTTTGAGTTTGATTTGTTTCACATTTGAAATCTCAATCTAATGCTACAGTATTTTTCAGATTTACTGAAAAGTTATATGATTGCATATGGGGGAGCTCAAAAGTTTTTACAATTTTTAATTTCATTATTTTATTCCATTAAATGTCTTGAATGCCATGTGTAGGAAGAATGATTATGAGATCTAACACTTATACAATTTTATACTTTACATATGTATATCTAATATTTAAAATTTTACAAAGACAAAAGAAATTTTTTTAATAAATTTTATATCATATTTATTTTATAAATAAATATACTTCTTGTTCTTTTGTTTATATATATATACAATGTTAAAGGAATTGTTTTCAGCCTACATTTACATTATATAAATTTCACCTCAATGATTTTAAAAGCCAAATGTTTATTTTAAAAACATTTGTTTCAAATGTAGATTCAAATGCCCAATTTATTTGAATTAAAATTTATTTATATCTATTTATATATATTCATACATTTTATTATTATTTATTTTTGTACAACTTTATAAAAAGAAAAGAATGGATTTAAATACTTTGGTTTCATATTAACAATTGTTACATCTACCTATATAAGAGAATTAAATTCTAAAAATAAACCTTTTTGAAATTTATTATATCTTCCAAATATATTTAATATTTTAGAAAGCAAACTATTATCAACTTTTTAAAGTTTTTAATTTCTATTTTATTTTTAATACATTTTATTTTATTTTTATTTTTATTTTTAAATTCAATATTTGTTTATACATACTTTATTACTTATTTTATTTGTTTTGAGATTTTTCTCAGTTTATTTTTAAATTAAATTTCAAAAGTTTAAAATATATTATTAATTTATATTGTCCAATTTTAGGATGTTATTATTTTTTTTATAAGATTTTAAATACCCACTTTCAAATCCATAGTTACATAAAAATCAATACCTAAATAAATAAATATCCTATTAAATCTTGGAAAATTACAAATAAATTTACAATTTTATTCAAAATTTATTTCGATCATCAATTTAAAACTGATCAAAAATCGGGATCGTTACAGATAAAATATAACAATCAAATATATAGTTCATGAAGCTGTTTTACAAAAATATTTGATTATACTTACACAATACATTTCAGAGTTACACATACCAGAGAATAATTTATAACAATGCAGTAGAGTGCATGATGCGGTGAATAATAAAATAAACAATAGAAATATAATCTTCTTCTTCGTCCTCCAGAAATAAAGTCTTCAAAATCCTGAAATGCTCAGGCTGACCTAAGCGAAGTGAAAAGACAAAACACTCGAGTCAGAACTAAAAGATCTTATGTAAGTTAAATCAACGGAATAAATATGAGTGGAACGGCGTCAGAGATGTTACGGGATTTGACATCTCATATCCAATGTCTAATGTGAGTGTAGTAACTTAAGAGATGCTTGGGATTCACATTTCCTACGGATCCGTTAAACTATTTACTATGTAGTAATATTTAGCTATTATGATAATGTCCATAGTAAAGTAAACTTACTTTGAAATAGCGTTAAGGATTTACATTTTCCACCTTAACATGTAATAGTCCCAGTAGTCCATCTAATATCATGGTCCCTCCTAATTGGGAAGCCACCAGAGGATACCACATGGGCTATGGAAGAAAACCAAACTCGTACAAGGCGCTATAGTGTAGGTGACACGTCACAACAAGGCAATGCCAGGGTAGATATGTCAATTACGCTTTCGGGCCGGTGGTAAGGCATAGTCGCAGCTACCGTCCACCTCGAGCCACACCCCCAAATAAAAATCAAAAGTGGCTACCAAATCAATCCAAAAGTCAAAGTATAATATCGAAGCGATGTGTCCGATCAAAGGTGCTACCTCATTAACCCGTCAATCGCTCCTATTTTAGCCACCTTATGCCAACTCACGGGAGTCGGGTCTACGTATTTTATTTTAGATCTTATTTCCAACCGATATTTATAAATTTCACAACCTAACAACCAATATATCACAACCAAATATATATCCTTTATAAAAAAATTATTTTATATATAGAAAATATAATAGGCAAAATTATTTCATTCACCTATATTTAAAAACAAATATTGTGTCGGTCTGTCCTATTAAGTGTTTAGAAATCTCTATTGACGTCATAGGGTCCTATGCACCAACCAGAATTTATAAATACAAAGCGGAACAAATTAACACAATATTAAAACCTTTTTATAACACTAATAAGTACGCTCTCTCATATAGACACACACACACACTCATCGACTCATCATATGGTATTACTACCCTATTAATAAAGAGTCAGACCCCATAAAGCTAAGGTTTATCTCTAAACCAAAGCTCTAATACCAGATGTAATGTCCCGCCTTTTTGTACACTTTAAATCGACGATAAACCACACACGTCAGACTTAAACCATATAGAAGGGCGGATTGTTATGGGGTAAATAAGAAAAAGCAGAAAAAGAAAAAGAACAAAACAGAATCTTACAGTGGAACAATAAAATATAATAATCAAATATACAGTTCATGAAGCTATTTTACAAAAACATTTGATTATACTTATACAATACATATCAGAGTTACACATACCAGAGAATAATTAATAACAATGCAGCGGAGTACATGATGCGGTGAATAATAAAATAAATAATAGTAATATAATCTTCGTCTTCGTCCTCCAGAAATAAATTCTATGAAATCCTGAAATGCTCAGGCTGACCAGAGCGAATTAAAAGACAAAACATTTGAGTCAGAACAAAAAGATCTTATGTAAGTTAAATCAATGGAATAAATATGAGTGGAACGGCATCAGATATGTTTACGGGATTTGACATCTCCTATCCAGTGTTTAACGTGAGTGCAGTAACTTAAGAGATGCTCGAGATTCACATCTCCTAAGGATCCGTTAAATTATTTACTATGTAGTAATATTTCGCTATTATAATAATGTCTATAGTAAAGTAAACTTACTTTTAAATAGTGTTAAGGCTTTACATTTTCCACCTTAATACGTAATAGTTCCAGTAGTCCATTCAATATCATGGTCCCTCCTGATCGGGAAGCCACCAGAGGATACCACACGGGCTACAGGAGAAAATCAAACTCGTACATGGCGCGATAGGGTAGGTGACACGGCACAACTAGGCAATGCCAGGGTAGATATACCAATTATGCATCCGCGCCAATGGTAACGCATAGCCGCAGCTACCGCCCACCTCGAGCCACAGCCCCAAATAAAAATCAAAAGTGGCCACCGAATCAATCCAAAAGTCAAAGTATAATATCGAAGCGATGTGTCTGATCAAAGGTGCTACCTCATTAGCCCTTCAATCGTTCTTGTTTTAGCCACCTTATGTCAACTCACGGGAGTCCTCAAAGGAAACGCCGCCACGATCCTACTTCATTCTGGAATCCCTACCACATATACGGTTGTCAAAGTGGTTTTCGGAGTAGGCAGAGAGCATGACAACTTCTGATCCCGGTCTCTTCAACAACCAAACGTTATTATAACACCGCGGTCGTTTCAAAATAATTATACTTCAAAACCAAAATATACTATCCATTTCAAAACCATATAAATAAAATATCATTTCCCTTTCAAAAAATAAATAAATATGATATCATTTTTATAAAACCAAAATCAATGTAATATCATTTTTATTTCGTATATATCCTTTCCAAAATCATAACACTTTCAAAATGTAATACATTGAAATTTATAACTTTGAAACATAACTACCACCCCTTACATGGTTTAAATATTAAAATAGTTTATAAAATAAACTAGCTTCTTAAATTTCACAAATCAATTCCAAAACAAACCGAATTTCTAAATTTTAAATTTAACCAAATCCCCAAATCAAACATTTCAATTCAATTCGGTTTTCAAATAGACCATTCCAAATTATATCGATTTCAAACCAGATTTGATCCACAAAATAAACCATTTCAAATTCAATATATTTCAGAGCTTAAATATTCAATATTTCAAAACTAAATTTTCTAATTCATATATATATACATATATATATATATACACACACACACCAAATTTACTTTACTATTATTTAGTTTTGAAATATTTGCTTAATAAAACCAATATCCTTTAAATAAACTTCAAATTTCAATAACTGAATATTCCTCAATTTATTTAGCCTTGATATATTCACTTAAATCTCCTTAAACTCGAATTAAGTTATAAAACCATATTCTTTTAAAATCTCAATTTCAATAAGTTCCAAATGGATTCTTATTAGATATAAATCTTAATTAAATAAAATCTCAAATCAACTTCATAACTGTCTTCTCCACCTTGATTTATAAAAATCAATATAAACTCTATATTAAAATATAATTTAAGTAAATACTTATCCATATTATATTTTAATACGATCAAACTTTATTATTAAACTTATTTTATACTTTAAACAATTTTATTCATAGCTTAAAACCAAGAATTTAACTATATATCAAATAACATTTATAAAATATCCAAATCTATATCTCATAAAATCATATATTTCTTTACAAAGCTATAGAAATCATTTCAAAATATTTTTATATATAGACTATGGTGCCTGTATATAATTTTCGACCTTATGGTCAAGTGATACGGATATTTGTCATTTCAATCCGTAATTTAAAATAAAAATACGGTTATATATCATTTCAAACCACAATCCTGAATGAAATAAAAATGCATAACAACTTGCAGTTTATAACAATGTAAAATACAACATCCATTCATCCAATATCAATCATCAACCATTTATCACAATCATCAACCAATTCAAACAATAACATCAATATATAACAGATAATAGACAACAGGTATTTACTGGCAGTTATATTCAATAATAAATTAAACAACTATTTAACTGGCAGTCTAAATGCAATAATAAATTAAATAACAATTTAATTCAAATAAATTCAATTTAACTGAGATAATGATTAAAAATATGCCAAACAGTCATAGATAAATTTCTAATCACGTCAGAAATTAATTTAACACACATAAGAAATTTTAGAAGTTGTGAGTGGATTAAAACACTCACCTTTTGAATTTAAATTGAATTTAAATCCTATTTAAACCTAAAATTTAAACCGTCTCCAAATTCATCCATACTAGCGCCAAAATGTTCGAAATTCCAATACGAACCTAGCGGAGAAAACTGCTCGTGAAACAGACCTCGTATGTGGAAATTATTAAAGTTAGAACGATCAAAATCTAAATTAAAATAAATAAAAGAGAAATACATGTCACCTACATCCACAACAGCACGCGCACGTCACTGCCTCTGTTCGACTTTGCCCAGGCTCGCAACCACGTTCGAACGCAACCAAATCAGGTCGTCATCGCGCGATCGCTGCGCCGTTGGACCTGCCTGAGGCGCCGCCTCTACCTACGTGCCTCCCCACGACCGTCGCTTGCTCCCGAGCGCGTCGCTGAAGATGAAATCGAACAGCCGCCACCAGCAACCCAAGCCCTAATTGAATTATTGAGGCTAATCTAGCCGTTGATTTGACCAGCGAACCTCTCCGATGAACTCCCCCTTCGACTCTCCACACAACAGTACCCTCCAATCGTCGATCTATCGATGATTATCACAACGGCATTGGAGGCTGAGACTAGTCCATCGAATTCAAGATAAACGGTGCATCGAATTGGAAAATGAATTACAGATCTGAGATGCGCTCGTCGAGGGCTTCGAATCCATATAAAATTTTCTATGGTTTGAGAAGATTGAAATATCAAGTTGATTTTTGAATTGTAATTGGATTTGGAATTTTCTGCCATTGAGATGAGGAGGTATTTTACGCACAGACATATGACAATGAGGAACAATTAGGGTTTATAACGAGGTATTTATAGACAGAGCTGAAACAGAAAGAACGGACCAGATAAATTGAACGGTATATGGCCCGAAAAGCCCGATACGACTCCGGAATGAAATTGGGTCAACCCATATATCAAAATAGATGTTTTAAAATATTTAAAACGCATTTGAACAGGTTTCGAGTCCAAATTCCATCATATGAAGAAGTTATGCTAAAATTAATATATTTCAAATTGATTTCAATTGATTTCAATTTCATTGATTTTAAGGCGTTTCGAGTCCGTACGATCAGATGACAAGTCTGATCGCTACAAAACTTGAAAATCCTACAACAATTCACCGTTACGGATCCGATGAAACTGGTTTCGTCAAAATCCAAGTCATGTCCAAAATGGCTATTTTTACATTAATTAAATAAATTAATAATTAATTAATTTAATCACTTTTTCAAATTCAATTCCAAAATTAACAAATCTTATCATTTTCGATTTCTTAAACAATTACAGAAATTTAAACAAATTTACATGTTAATTTAACGTTGATTCATTCTTCAATTTCAGCGTTAAGTTTCAATTTCATTATACTCAGAAATTCATTAATTTGAAATTCCAAAAATCCATTTATAATTTTTTAAACCTTGTTATTCAAGTCCTCTATTAAAATAAGAATATAATTAACATCGGTTTATCTCCCGGTGCTTTAATATTTTCCAATTTCATCTTAATTCCCATTTACGTAATATTTATTAAATTCCATTTAATTTTAATTAATCCAATTTATTAAATTTAAATTTATAATCTTGATCCCCATTCTTTTTATTAAATCAACTATTATCTTATGGATAACTTTAACACTACTATATAACCAATTGCCCTAATGGTTCATAGTCATCGGCTAAATTCATATTAACTTAGTAATTAATTACGTTTAATTCATATTAACTTAGTAATAAATTACGTTTAATTCATATTAACCTAGTAAAAATTACGTTTAATTGCAATGGATTTAGATCTAATTCAATAGATTAAATAAATGGGTAAACAATTAATAATTATCACCATTTTCCTAATTTAATCTCATTCATATTTTATTATCAAACAATAATTATTATAATTACTTTCTAGCATTGATCCTATCAAATTAAAATTTATTACGTATTATCTTATCGATTAATATACTTAGAACTTATTTCCCAATTCATTAATTACAATCAATTATAACCTTACAATTGGTTTAAGTTAATTGGGATTACACTAAATTAATTATTTATTCACTTACATTAACATTATTACCTTTAATTGCAATTTGATTACCAACTTTATTTAACACACTAAATAAATAAATAACGTATATTAGTTGTCACCTATTTACATTTACAAGTTTATTACTTACCATTAACTTTGTATTATTTCATTAATCAATTCAACAAATTGTCCAAAAAATATTATAATTACTTATAGGACATTGATCTTATTCAATTACTATTTATTATTATTAATTCATTGATTAATTCACTATTTACTTTTGTTTTCTTATATTCAATTTTTAGCCTAGTATAACAATTTACATTACTTCAATTAATCACAATTCCATTTCAATTGCTAATACTTAGCTTTAATTTCCATGGTTGCATTTCATTTTAACAATTATTAAATTACAAAATTTTTGTTTCGTCTTAAATTTACACCAACACCTTAATAAACCAACTAATTTAAATCATCGAAAATCACTGGTCGTTACAGATTTTTTCCATTCATAGATCCATTATCGTATCTCTGCCCTCTTATACATTAATATCAAGTTGAAGTTTTTTAATTATCTTAACAAGTTCAATAAAATGCCATTCTTCTGTTATACCATCTACTTTTATAAGTTCTAAAAGTTGTTCTTCAATTTTAACTTGATTGGTGGAAACATTAGCATGTCTTAGAATTAATGTCATTTGTTCTTGATGACTTATGTTGGGAGTACATTCTAGTATAACAGAGAAAAATTTCGCATCTTTAAATTTATTTTATAATTTCTTTTTTTACTCCAAATGCTAATTTTTGTATTAATTCATTTTGAATATTATGTCTTAGATAATGGTTATAGATTTCACCGTTTTTATTCGACAAACAAGTTCTTGCGTAATTCGATCAAACTCAACTATCATTTGAATTGTACTTAGGAAGTTTCCATTATTATTTTCAAATAGTTTATCATTTGATTCATGGAAAGCGACTGCTATGACTTTGAGTAAGATGCCTTTCAAATGCTCTCTTTCTTTGTTAATATGTTATTGAATTTTGTTATCAATTATTTTATTTTTTTAGTAGTCATTTTACCGACAAATTTTATTCATATACCAATAAATGCTAAACGTGCACCAAAAAATAAAATAAATTACTATAAACCAAATATTACTTTACACACACTGTGTATTTTAGAAAATTATCCATATTTTCGTCTTCTTTGTCTTCCCTCTTCCAAACTTAAAACTCATTTATGCAAAACCAGAAATGCCTTACATTAAATTATTTAAAATTTAAAAAATGAACTCTAATATTTTCACTAATATTGGAACTTCTCTTATTTTTTTTCAAAATTTTAAATTACAAAAAAATCTTATTTAATTTTAGAAAAAATAAACATGTTTAAATTATAGTAATTAGATTTAGTGCTGTCAAATTGAAAACTTCGTTTTCACAATAAAATAGTTCATTAATTTTTTCATCAAAATATATAGTTTGGAGCAAATTTCATTGATTTTAAGTTAATTTGATGGATTATATGAAAAGGTTTAAAAACGTAATTAAGGAAAATGGGTATTTTTGTAATATATTTTGTAAAAAAAATAACGGTGTAAGTTAAGTGACTTTTGGTGTATGAGCATAATTTGCCTATTATGCTAGTCATTGCTTCTTCCGTTATTTAATTGAGTAGTATTAGAATTTGAATTAAAAAGTTTACAACAAAAACCCACTGTTTTAGAATTTATTAACCATCTTCAATCAAAATTTCCCCATTTAGAAGGATTTGATTATAAAGTTTATGAGAGATACTTCTTTTAGTGTCTATTCTTCTAAATTTTCTGTAATTGGACCTTTCTTTACTAATAAATTTATTAATTTTTAATATGAATTTTTTTCCTCATTCCAGGATCATAAACATGATTACAAAATGAGATATTTGTTATAATATATGTAGATATAAATAGTGAATATGCTATATACTGTTTTATATTTTAGTCCCACGTCGTGGGATTAGTTCTATCCCAAGCTCCTAGGCCTTTATATAAAGGTGCTAATGTAATGAAAATGCATGAATAATCTCCGTAGTGAATAAAATATTTTCTTCCTCTTTCTTTAATGTCTTCCTATTCTATAACACGTTATCAACACGAAACTCTTATAAATCTTCTAAACAATATGTTATCTTTCTGATCTAATTGTTCAAATCTTTCAGATCTCATTCTATATAGTTTTTTTCTTTTAGATCTCATTATATCGTTGATCTAATTATTCGGATATGATTATATTTGTACATCTTATTTTTTTGTCCATGTATTTCAGATCTTGTTTTGTTGTAGATCTTTTTTTTAATTCTAATTTTTCAGATCTCTTGTAGATTTTACTATCATGTTCATATGATATTTTTTTTTAGATCTGTAGATTTTAATCATCAGATCTCTTATTTAATTGTCATTCATGTATATCTTTTTTTGTGATAATTTTAAATTTGATCTGAGACTAAAGTTGTTCCACAGACTAAAATGTAATTTCTGACCTTATTCTGTTAATTTTCTTTTTAGATCTTTTCAATCATAGATCTAATTTTCTAGATTTCATTATATACATATGTATACATACATACATACATATATATATCTTACCTCATAGATCTTTCTTTATTAATCTTATCATTTTAGATCTCATTTTATTGTAGATCTAAACTTTTAGATCTCATTCCATTGTTTGGTAAAAAAGGTTTTTATTTTGAAATTTTTTGTTTGGATTTCGATTTGAATGAGAACTTAGAAATAATTTTACCACATGATTTATAATTCCAGAAGAAATATTTCACTATTTCTTAGAGAAACAAATATAAGGATAATACGTATCTAGAAGATCGTGTTAAGACTATATGAAAGAATAAGAACCTTAAGTTCATATGTACAAGGTGAAAGATTAAAGTTTTCATACGTTGAAATAAAGCCATGAAAAAAAATAAGTGAGCAATTCCAGAAGAAGATGTTGATATGTCCAGAAGATGTAACATATAAATAATATGTTGAAATAACATTACAAATTGGTAAATACTATTTCCTCGAAGAGAAATAGTATTATGATTCTCATGTTCGAATACAATTATGAAGAGTCCTCTTGTTTCATTGTATTTATTTAATATTAGAGACATGAAGTTCTCAAATATGTAAATTTGAGATGTGAAGCTTTGAATTATTAGAAAAGCAAATTTAGATTATGGTAAATTCCAGTTGCAATCAAACCTGAAGTTTGATAATAAAAATCAAGTTGTACTCTTCAGGATCTAGAGTACTAAACAAAGACTTTATTTTAAAGTAAAATTGGAACTTGAAGTTTTAAAAATATTTACCAATGGTATTGACTACTAAACCAAATAAATGTATAGAAGTTTGTTCACTCCAGAAGTGGTGATAATAATAATAATTAAAATAAAATCTTCAGAAGAGATTTGTTGATATATTTGGTGCTTTTACTAAACCAAATAAATATATAGAGATATATCTACTCTCCTCTCTCTTTCTTTTTGATAGAAAACAAGGTATTCTTATAGGAAGTTTATTTCCTTTTTTTCTTCTTCTTTCATGCACCCAATCATGTCTTTCAAAAGGTAAAATATAATGGATCAAGTTTCTTTCCTTTGGCTCATCAAGTGAGTATTTTGAATTGTTCATAAAATGAATGTTAATATCTATACACACATTGATTATGTTATATTATATATAAAACTCATTCATCTTTCCTCTTTCAGCAAAGAGCTATTCCAATGTTTACTATTTTATATGCTTAATCTTTTACCCGTGATTGTCATGTCACAAAAACATACTTATTGATGTTATCAATAGTTGTAACTCATACAACAAACCTTTTAGTTGCCAAGTCAAACTATTTTGTTTTTCATGATATTATTCATACATTATGTGATGTACAAATTTCCTCTCTCTGTTTAGCTTACAATATGTAAATAACTGCATATATTAATTCATATATTAATTAGTAGCAATTAATAAATCATTAAATAAAATTAATTGATTAATGAGAATGGTCCAACAACGATGCGGATGAATACTTCATACATTTATTCTTCTTTTATATCTCTTATTGTTGACAAGGATCACAACGTATATACATGTTATATATTCATGTTTCTCACTATTGTAGTTTTTATGAATTAATAAATGGTATTTAATACTACATTTCATATTCTTAAATTTTCCAACGTTATGAAAGTAAACATAATCAAGTTAGCACAATCTTTGATTATAATTCATCCATTCTCCACCAATCAATCCATATAAAGGCCTTTCCATATTTTCAAGGATAGTTTCGCATTTTCAAGGAAAGTAATGAATGCAATTAATGAGATTGGATCTAGAGCTATCAAAATGATGTAAATAAGAAATTATAGTCGCTTTTATAGATTATATTTGATTGTCTTTTACTATTTCGCATTAATGTTTTTATTCTTTCACTGTAACTACTATCAGATATGGTTTTTTATTTTATGAAATGCATTGATTATATACCCTTGAACAATATTTTGATGCTTATGCATTTTTGTTTCCACTTATAGTTGGTAATATGATAAACACAGCCAAGCTTGAATTTAAAGTTTTGGACTTATTAGAAGATAACTTTTTGTCATAGATATTGGATGTTGACATCCAATTACAATCTCGTTGCTTAGAAAATTCCATAAAAATGATAATCCAATAGGATAAAATAATGGCTCTTATATTTTTAAGGTGTCATATATAAAACATTTAACTGAAAAAAATCATCTTTACCTATGGAACTCCCTGAAGGAGAGTTATGACCACCAAAATATGGTCACACTTCTAAACACTAGACACGAGTTGTGACGCCCCACCTCTATACCCACGCTAGCCAAGAATATTACGGGGTAATGCTGTCAACTAGCACGGAGAATAAGGCTGTTGAGGTACGACCATCCGTGTAATTTCTTTGTGCGAGCACCGATATGTCAGATATTAAAGCATATTTCATTTAAGGAGGAAATCCGACATACCGATACAAACTCAAATACGATGACATAGTGGCTATATATAATCTTCGGAAACAAATATAGAAATAGACATAACATAAATCAGTCACAGATAATTCATATCACAAAGGCGGAAACATATATGAATATTACACATAAAAGTGTATATCAGTGTAGTGATCAAACAAGATCCACAATAACACAAAAGAATAGATGCAAGTGCAAGACAAAAGAATATGTATACATCAAGGAGTCTATATCTCAAATTGTACACAACCAAAAACTATAAGCTAAGTAGTTAACCAAAAGATCAGATGATGGTCCGATAAGGAGTCAAGCAGAAGCACCTGTAAAATCTCAGTCTGACCCGAGTATTATTTAATAAGAAAATAATAAACGGATCAGTCTAGCTATAAATATCAGATGAAATGATATAGAATAAGAGATATAATAAAAAGACGTATGATAACCAAAAATGTCATACTACGACAAGTAAACATTAGAAAATCCACAAAAGTCATAAAATATCTCAAGAATCTCATAGCATCAAAAGAATGTCATATCTATACTATATTATTAAAAATGAGTACACTTTCCTTCATTCTCCTTTATTTCGCACATATAACCGTTCATTTTGTTTTTTGATGGCTGATGTTCTGCCAATTGTAATCTGAAATTGAACGGTCTCCTCAATCGAAGACTGCAGATCGCGTTTCTTCGCTCCGTTCTTCTCTTTCCTCTCTTTTCGTCTCGAATTGAAGGTACTCTCCCTCTTCCATTTTCAGCCTCTCCTCTCTGCCAAACACTCCCGGCTCTAATTTTATTCCATACCCAACCCAAATTATTTGCTTCCCTTCCAAAACATTGATGATTCGATTTGCTACCGTTCCAGTTTCAAAGCAAATAACCCTAAATCACTATTACATGTTATCGACGATCTGTTGGATATGGGCTAGCTCCTGCTCCCGCCTTCCTCGGTGGCCGCATCAGCTATTGTCCGCTATTCCCGGCGACTGCGCTTCCTTGCTATGGCTGCGTTTGTGAGGTCTGTACTGGCGTATTGGTAATAGATCGTGATTACTTGATACAAAAATTTTGTTGACGTATTTTATGTGATGTCAGATTTGTTTGATATTTTTTTACTGTTTTGAGCAAAATTAGCGGTTGCGGTTTGAAAATCAAATAGCTAAAACAAAGATGCATCAATTGTTTCTCTTCCAGTTGACGAGTTGATCGAAATAGCTGATGGGTTTGCTGGAGTTTTCCTGGGTGAGTGTTGCACACCTGATCATTAATTCTGTGCTATTACTATTTATGAAGTTATGGTTCATTTAATATGCGATGCATGTCTTTTGAGCTGACCACAAATATGAAATCGTTTAGAAATTGCAGGAACGGAAGAACGTATGTGGTATGACTGGAGATGGTGTGAATGATGCTCCAGCTTTAAAGAAAGCTGATATTGGAATTGCAGTCGATGATACTACTGATGCCGCTAGGAGTGCTCTGATATTGTGCTCACGGAACCTGGTCTCAGTGTTATCATTAATGATGTTCTTACTAGCAGAGCCATTTTTCAGAGGATGATGAATTACACTATATGTGTTGCACAAAGCTTCTTTTAAACGTCTTTCATCGTAAATGTATTATCATTTTCTACATGCATGATTTGTTTGTGTGTTTAACCGACTGTTCTCATCGTTTCATTCAATAATGCCACTAAGACCAACAACAATTACACTTTAAGAGATCGTTAGACATTTTATGCATGATAGTTTCTGATTAAAATTTATGTTTATGGGTTATTTGCATGATATTTATTTAGTTTTCATAATATTTTTCTTATATAGTTGCTGTGAAAATGATGTGCATTTTTTCAAATAGGGACAATGCACATCTATTTATCGTTTTAGTTTAGAAAAAACAGCACTCGAGTGGTTGCATACTCGCTGCAATATTTGGTCATCGCACACAAAATCAATGCTGATTTTTTGTAAAGAGTAGCACAATTACATCATTGTCGTTATTATTTCTTTAGTAATACTATTATTATATTAGTAGTTGATAACATGAATGGTTGTTCTATAAAATATAAGCAACATGTTAACTATTATAATTATATTGCAAATTCTGGGTAACCACCATTTTTAGGGATGATAACATAAATGGTTTATAAGTTCTATATTACCTATTAAATCTTAATAGAAATTACATTAACCGAGAAAAGGTAATGCATGCGAAATTATCAATAAGATAGGCATAGAAAGCAAACTCAATCACAAGGTTTATTTATATGTAGCAATTGTTTAGAAAAATATATAATATGTGTTTAAATGTTATGCTTATATTATTACCACAGTCCACGTGTCATAAATTGTTTTTTTAATGTTTTCTGATATATAGCTACCAATTTCTTGCTCCCATTATTACATTCTCATCACGCTATTCCATGAAAATGAAAAAATATCCATCTGAATTAAATCTGCTGGATAATTTTGTGATGCATATGTGAACAGTACAAGTTTACCTTAATCTGATATTAGCCACTTAACTTTAGTTTATGGATATTGGCCGCCAGAATTTGGTTGTTGTACTTTTGGAGTTAAACTGGCATGGAAAAAGGTCAATGATAACAGATTATAATTGTTTGGTTATCAGTGGTCATTTTATTTTAAATAACTGCACTTCTCTTGCAACCGCACACAAAACTGCCTTGATTACTTATTTCATCGAGTATGGTACATACATGTTTTTACTGTGAGCAAATGAATTGATTTATGTTCTTATTGTGGTAGA
This sequence comes from Allium cepa, assembly GCA_030765085.1. Taxonomy (NCBI): domain Eukaryota; kingdom Viridiplantae; phylum Streptophyta; class Magnoliopsida; order Asparagales; family Amaryllidaceae; genus Allium; species Allium cepa. The sequence continues at coordinate 724,496,804 of CM060945.1, forward strand.
TGCTAAATTTTATATTGACTTGGTTTATTATGTGTCCTTTTTAAGTGCTTTTGTAACCCTACATTTCCATTGCTTGGATTTTGATTTTTTAGGACTCTTCAGTGCCCAAAATAAACCAACATATTTGTTCTGATTTTGCAATTCAATCAAATAGACACTCAATATATATACAAGTCTAATATATATTAAGATAATTAGAAGCAGCTGTTTGGATAACTATGTGCACTAACAACGAAATCATCATCTTCTACAAATAATTATGATACAAATGATAATTTCACTTTGAAGAATTACCGACTTAAGGATAAATGAATTATTGCAAACCATGATCTCTGTATTTATCCTGTATTTTTTTGTTTCGTTTCAATGAGTTGATATCTTTTGTTGATAATTGTTCTTATCATTGTGAATTATTTGACATTTTTTTTTCTTATTATTTGAGTTCCACAAGCATGGTTCCAAATTTTATGGAAACTGCACTAATTGATATATGTGGGTACTTGAAAGGTTAGTAACGTTTGTTGTTTTATTAAGAAACTTATAACCACTGCATAGTTATAATAAGAATCTCTTGATTATTATATCATGTTTTGCATATGATATATATGATTTGTGACACTGCAGTTGTGGGTAACTAGAGCTATTGAATAAAATATAAATGGTGTTATATTTGGAAAGCTGATCGCCTTACCTATAATTTTGGTCTATTACATTGCTTTGGGCTTCTAATATAAAAAGTTTTTGAGAGGGTCAAGTTGACATGCCACGAAAATGGAAGATTTAAAGGAAGAGAAATTTTTGTGTGAAGGTGGAGAGAAAATTCATATATGTTCGAGTTTGTGATGATATGCGATTATGCTAGGAAAAGTAGTACTCTAGACTTTATATTGAATTTTCTGTTTATTTTCGGAGTTTCTTTTTTATTCAACTAATTTAATCAACTGAATGAATTAACCATTGAACTAAATTATTTGGCTTAGTCAAGTATATTTTTGTCATTTTTTCCTTCATTCAAGTAAAGTAATAAATGATCAATTCAAAAGTAAACAAAATAATATGATTACCTCGTAGTCCTTCAATTATAGAGTTATTCAGTGGAAGATGCTGAATCCCAGCATGTTGACGTATTCATGGCATGTTAGTGGTTGTTTTATTTTACTTTTCAAAGCTTAAACTAATTTATATGACATGTTAAATGTGGAATATAAATAATAATATGTTATAGTTAATCCTGTATATATCAGATGCTCATTGTTGCTATCTTTTGTTTGTTAAACAAAAGAGTATACGTGTTTCGTCTTTTATATAATACACACGCACCGTTTGACTAAGAAATTACATATCTAATCGGACTGTGCTCACCGGTTCCTTTTTGGTTATACCTGTGACAGAACACTTCCTCAAGATAGTTGCCCACACCTTGCAATTTGTTAAGCATGACCTTTTTGATTTTGTTGTATGTTGAGTATGAATGTAGCGAAAACTTTATAATTGATATCTGAATATGCAATTCCAAATTGAGTACAAATCAGGGAATTTTATTACTGTACTTGCACTAAGCATTTCTTTGCTGCGCTTGCAAGAGAGCGGACTTTTTCTGTCACTGGCATCGTAAAACTAAGTTTTATGACTATCTTCAAATTACCATAACGTAGTACATTTTGTGGGAGTACGCAACAGCTTTTGATTCCATGTTTATCTTAAAATTACCATAACTAGGTTCTTTCTATCCATGGATTACTTCAGCAAAGAAACAAGGTCCGATCAGATCATAATTCTTTACATATTTGATATATCTCATTTTCTAAATGAATGAATTCTAATTTCAATTAGTTTTCTGAATCAAGGTGACTGCCTAAAGGTTCTCAAGTTAGTATAGATGATGGAACCAAATCGATTAACTCTTAAATTCCGAGATTCAGTGTATCCAGTGCTGCTCTCTGTCTTGATGATGTTCCAACTGCCATCAAAGCTCTGGAATGGGGTGAGTGTCCTCTTGGATCTATCGTAGCAGTTGGAACCGCGATTAGGAAAGAGAATCTTAACAGTTTCAGCTGTCCGATTGGAGAGGTTTCAACCACTGGATCTGCCGAGCTGGAGAATTCCACCCGTTGAATACCAAGTACCATTGCTGATTCTAGCGTTGATGCCGCTACTGCTACTGCTTCTCTGAAGAAATTGAAATGCCAGGAGAAAAGTAAGTTGAATCCTAGCCTCCGGATATCTGTTCATCCTCCCAAGACAGAGTCGATAAAAAACTTCATATGTCCAGTTCCTTTAATCGGGACCGCTAGATTAGAATCATGCGATACAGAGGCGGAGAATCATAGTCCTTGGATCTTGACTGCATTTGCTGGACGAAAGAGAATCTTTTGCCAGTAAGAGCATAAGAATATAAAGCTGCTCGCTGAGGTGGAATGTTCTTTGAATGCCACGTAAGCTAACTGTGATTGCGCACTAGCGAATGATGGTGAATGATGGAGCGGCCAGAGGAAGTGGTTCAGTAGTTTGGGGATGCCGCAGTTGTTTATGTTTGGGATTGAAGTTGCAGAGGCTGTTGAGGATGGAGTTTGTTTGAATGAGTGTATAGAGTTGGGTGTGTAAGGGGAGCTACCAAGTTTGGCTTTATGGGTTTTAGAAGAAGGCATAGACGAAGTTGAGGGTTGTGTGGAGTGATTCTGGCAGGGAAGTAGTGGATGGCGATAGCTTTGGTGATTTCGGGATGGTTGGCAGGGGAGCTGTTAAGGTGATGGTGGAAACTGTTGGTTGAGTGGGTGAGTGATTCTTGGGTGGCAGTGATTGAATATGACAGTGGACGGTCGGGAATTGGCAGTGAGGGTGAAATGCGGAATAGAAGAGGTTGTGAAGGCAGTAGATGATGTGGGAAGTTGTGATGAAGGTTGTTAGTTCTTGGCTTGCTGTGAGGTGCTCGAAGGCAGTTGGATGAAGACGGTTGAATGGCAGGCTATGGTAGAGATTGCGGTAGATTGTAGGTTGTGGGAGTAGATGTTTAGTTTGAAGTGTTTTGTCATCTGCAAGTAAGTATTTAGTGAGGAACGGTGATTATGTTTTGGAGATGTGTGGGAAGCGATCGTGTGGAGGCATGTTGAGATGATGCGATGTTGATAGGGAGCAACAAAATAAATTGAGAAAAAAAAGCACAATTCATACACAGTCTTAAATCTAAAATTAAGATTTCAGTGTCAATATAAGATGAATGCATGGGCATGTTCAAAGTTCGAATCTCAAAACTTTTTAATTATTGAATCCCCTCTTTGTAAATGAAAGTGAAAGTATAATGATTACCTGGTATACTTTTTTTTTGGTAAATCGGAGACGATGTCTAGAGATAAGACGAAGAAGAAGGGAGAACCAAAGGGAAGAGGAAAGATTAAAAAATAACTGATGTAGTAAAAGAAGTAAAGGAAATAACTGGAGAGCTCGATTAGGAACAAAATAAATATATAATATGTTAAGAACGTAAAGAAATGTTTTAAGTTAATTCAAACTTTAGAGTACTATAAGAAAAACTAAAGTCTAAAGAGATTAATGGATAACTGAACGTTTAATTCTAAAAAGAACGGGGGAAATGCCATTGGGCATTTGTTTATTCTTTATTAATGTGAAACAGATATTCTCATACCTAACAATAAATTTACACAACATTAGTAGAACTTTGAAACAAATTGTTCAGGTATTGCACACATACAAACTTCGAAGGAAATAGTTCAAATATTGAACATATACAAACTTACAAACTCAATTTATTCCACCTAAACACACAGACCTATGTTTTATTTGTTGTAGGCCTACTCAAACAAGTATTTATGGTATGGGTAGGAAACGATACATGAAATCTATCTCAAAACTTAACAAAGGCAAATAAAATTATTGTTAAAGAGCGATTAAGACAGCGTGTAGTCCTCCCTTTTGAATAGTGAAAGACAATGAGGTTCGTATCATTTGTATATTTATATTATTTTTCAATTTAGTGACATCATATTGAGAAACTCCCATGCTTATATTTTCAATTCAACAAGTATTTATTTAGTTAGGATCTCCGGGTAAGACCTGGATGAATATATAGGTGACTACAATAAAATTCTTGCGTTTCATGCCAAAAATTATCGTGATTTCTAATTATTTTGTATGCATGCCTTCAATTTAATGAAAGCGTCGACTACATTCGCATCCTTTTTACTTATTTTCATATTTAATATTTGTGGTCAAATCGAAGAGAGCTCTTCATTGTTAAGGAGTTTAATGAAATTTTAATAACCTTACACCTGAGTTGCAATCTTCTGGACAGAGAGGTTGATAATGTTATCCATGACAAATATGTATAAAATCTTGATCCACTTAATTGGTGTCAAACTCTGTAAATACTTGGGGAAAACTTGCCCAATAATAGTTCTCCTCCTAAATCTTCATTTATCCTATAATTTAACACAATTGGAATCAGTTAACTTTAGATATTTGTTTAATATGTTATTTATACTATTGTTATTCATATAGGATGGAGTACTGCATTTACACCTTCTCAGGACTTTTGGTGTAATGCAACATTGAAAGGGATTTAATGGCCTAACCTATCGGGTGTTTGACAATGCCATTATTTGCAAGGTTTGTATTGTATACATTATTGGAACTGTATAAAATTTATTATGATGACCAGACCATTTTAGTGGTTTGTGTATGTGTGGGAGTTATACATTTTTGGGTGAATCAACCTTCATTTATATTGCAGAAAAATTATCGGTGCTTTCAAATCCAGTAACAAAATTGGTCTACTTTTATTTTTCACTTAATTTTTACAAAAAATTATACATATTTAGGGAATATGCTGGCTGTTCAAACATTAAAGCATTTTTTTTCGTGTTTGGGACGTAATATTGTTCCACTTTAAGATCTTACAAGAGCAGGACGAAGGCAAATATTCGATTGAAGAGTTTGGAGCTGCAACCAAAAAACAAACCAAACCCAACATCAGTGACATATTAAACGCAGTCTTGAATAAGATTTCATGCAAATACAGCTGTCACCTTTAAATATTCTATCATCTGCCTTTTTTTACATTTTCATCTATTTGTTTTATGCCATGTATAAACGATCTAATTATTATGTAGGCAAATTTCATAATATTCTGTCATGGATGTATCGATACTGTACACATTTGACTATTTCAAACTTTAGATTTGTCCTCAAAAACATGTAATCTCATCATATTTTTTGTATACAACATGATTTTTCAGTCATTTCAAATAGGACTACACAGTTTTCCACACTACCATACATGTTTTTTATGACAACATTGTCAGTAGTCCGATGGACATACGTATTGCCGTCTGATTTTTCTTTAAGGACTATACATATCAAAATATAATGCAATCCATACGCGAAATTATCTAATATTTTATATCTTTATTGTTGTTAGTATGGCGATCAGTAACCGTTAACTCTCCTATTTGGTTATTTTGACATATTTTATAAGACTAATTTATTTTTTCATTTGATTATTTAATGCTTTGTTTACCTTCGTTGTCTTTAATTTTTTTACTACAACTACAATATTTTAGCCAGGCCCGTGTGCGAAGCACGGGTTCACACTCGTTCTTTATTTAATTCACCAAGCCATAATAAATGACATACATATCAATGCCAACTGAAAAATGTGGTGAAACATAAATTCCAGAAATCATCATATAGAAATCCAGAAATCACAAGAAAAGGTTGGCAAAGACATTGATGTAGTGCAAACGGTACATCCAATGAATCAAAAAGCAAAGACATTGATGTAGTACAAACGGTACATCCAATGAATCAAAAAGCAAAGACATTGATGTATTACAAACGGTACATCCAATGAATCCAAAAAGCAAAGACATTGATGTAGTACAAACGGTACATCCAATGAATCCAAAAGCAAAGACATTGATGTAGTACAAACGGTACATCCAATGAATCCAAAAGCAAAGACATTAATGTAGTACAAATGGTACATCCAATGAATCCAAAAGCAAAGACATTGATGTAGTACAAACGGTACTTCCAATGAATCCAAAAGCAAAGACATTGATGTAGTACAAACGGTACATCCAATGAATCAAAAAGCAAAGATATTGATGTAGTACAAACGGTACATCCAATGAATCAAAAGCACATTAGAAGTACATGGATCGCTAGTCCACAAAGAAATGAGACGAAGCTCAATGGATTGTGGTACGGATCTCCACATGGACAAAGAGACATCGCACATTGCTAGTCTAAACCATAAAATGATCATCATCGATCATCAAGAAGTGTTAATTACAGTAAGCTAGTAAATATATGAGCTTAGCTTCATGTCCCATAACCACTAGCTTAACTTAAATATTTACGAACAAATTGTAGATCTTCACTAGAAAATTGTCACAAGAGATTCAATCGAACGAGTCCAAGAATTAACCGACGAAGTAAACGCAAGCGTTTCATACCACTTGTTTTACTAAGTCGTTTAATTAGATTTCTCATACGAGCGAGGTAAAGGTCTGTATATAATGGTAGGTTGGAAAATGGTTTTATAAAGAAGTTTGGTAATAAAATAGTGTTTAAGATTGCTTTGACGAAAGAGTTTTGATATTTACTACTAATATAGAGAACCTTTATATTTTTAAAGTGACAAATCATAGAAATGATTGTAGAAACAATCAATCATCAAAATTCACATCCAAAGACGTGAATAAAATCCAAAGAAATCGATATCGAATCCATCAAAATGGATACTCCCAAAAATTACGAAGAAAATGTCATCAAAGTCGATAATAAGTGATAATAACAAAAGGGAATCAACACGAGTCGATTAAATTTGGAATTCTCAAGCAAATAGGCCAACAGGAAAAAAGAGTGCAGAATCAGACGTCTGAAACCAAGGATTCAGACGTCTGAATCTGGAAAATAAAATATTTTCCAAAACAGAATTCAGACGTCTGAATCGTTGATTTCAGACGTCTGAAATAGGCACTTTTTAGCCTATTTCCTTTCTGGTTCCAAATGAACCAATTCAGACGTCTGAAATATTGATTCAGACGTCTGAATACTGGGGAATTAAAATTCCCAGTATAATATTCAGACGTCTGAATACTACGTTTCAGACGTCTGAATCAAGGGTTCAGGGCATTCCCTGAACCTAGGCCAAAAAATGGCCAAACGGATACCGAAAGCGATCGATCGAGCGACAATGACCAAGGGTTTACGCCAAGCGACAACCCAGCCTTAACGTCTCTTCGATACTCCTCAAATATCAATGTCCAAATATCCATAAAAGGATTTTCATAGATTTTGATTTCAAAACACTAAAAATTGGAATATACACCAAATCAATCCAAACCAAAATCAATTGCACAAGAATAAGTGTTAGGAATTCATACCTAACAATCGAGGATAATTATAGACTAAGATGTGAGATAAAAATCTCACCTTTGAACCCAAACAATTGAAGGAGAAGCTTTTAAAACAAGCTAAGATCAATTCCTCTTCAATAACAACTCAAGAATCTTCAGTCTAAGCTTACAAGTAAAATATTTCCTATGTTAGGTTTAGGAATTTTCTGAAATGGAATGGAGAAAGAGTTGGAGAAGATGAAGAGGATGCTTACCAAAGGGTTCTCTTAGAATTTGGAGCTAGATCTTGGATTTTGCAAAAGAACTAGGGTTTTGGATTTCTATTTCCCATTCTCTTCCACCATTTTTGCTTTAGAGCTGAAAAGAGGAGGAAGTGAGAGTGAATGGGGAGGGATGATTCAGTTTGGGGTATTATGATGGCTAGTGGGCTGAACCCAAACCCAAACCCTAAGTGAAAAGGTCAAATTTTTAGCTAGCTCCAAACATATCGAAGTTTATACTAAACAAGGTCGCAAACGGAGTTTTGAACTCAATGGCAGTAGTCCCGAGTCCTAATTCGACAGTTTGCAAAAAGTAGCTTTTCAGACTAAAATCCGACTAACGATGAAATATTTAAATAAAATATTTAAATACACAATCGATAAATATGCGGGTTGTTACACGGGTGGTTGAAGTTGAAGTTTCAAGTCTTTAAATCTGTTAGGAAATACAATTCCTCTATATTTAGAATTACTTCTAAACTAAAATTATGTGAAAGGATTGTCTAGTAATACTAACCTGAAGTTAGATCATTTTTCGAAGTTGATTACGGAAACCTTATTAATGATGAAAATCTAAGTGCAATAATAAATGATATGGTCGAATTGATCCATAGTAGCAGCCTAAAGTCTGCTATGTGGATTTTATTTTATTTCAGTTCAATAAATCAGTTGGAAGTTGGTGCTTGCATGTTTTTCCTTTCATAACTAATTGAAATAATGTACCGATAATGTTGTCTTTAATCCGTAGTCTATTTTAAATTTTTGGAAAGTACTAGCAGTTATTTATGCTTATAAATTTAGTAGTTGACTAACTATATTGTCTTTAGTTCTTAAGATATGGACGATCAATATTTGAGTGATAATATATGCCTACTAGATTGTGCAACTACTCATAATATTTTGAAAAACCATAAGTTTTTTCTTCGAACTATCTGAAAATATTTAGCTAAAAATTTCAACCATAGCAAATTTGCTAATGTAATTAAAGGGTCCGGAAGAGCCCATATAGTATTACCAAATGGTACATATATCTTGATTCAAAATACATTAAGTTCAAGCAAATTTAAAAGAAATTTGTTGAGTTTTGAGGATACATTAATGAATGGCTACTATATTGGAACTATAATGAAAAAGCCAAAGAATATCGTTGCGTTATTTGTAAAATTGAAAGCTAGAAGCTTATTTTAGAAAAATTTGGTGCAATTTCAACTGCATTATAGTTCACGAAATTTGGTATAATTGAATCCCATATTTAAACTTGAGCCAGAAGCTCACAAATGTCACTTGAATGCATCTTATCAATTGATAAAAGAATTATCCTTCTATCATTAGTATGTATGGTGTATTTGCTAGTAGGAATATGACAATGGATCAAAATGAGAATTCAAAGATGATTATTATTTATGTGACAATGTTTATCAACATTGAGGGGGAGGATAAAGCGCTACAAGTTCATTTTGATCATCAGTGTCAAATATTTACTAACATGTATAATGATGCAAAATATTAATTAAACTGAATAAAGATTAATAATATCCCTATTTGACTTTCTCCAATATAGATTTGAATCCCTAAAGGATTAAAATCTGTAAACCACATCTGAAATATGGTACAAAAGTCAGTTTGAAATACTTTTGGTGTAAGTAATAAAGATGCCAAATACAAGAGATGAGTGTTCTTGAAGAAACACTTAGTGGTGCTCTTGAAGAGACTAATGACATGATTTTCAAATTACCCTAGAAGTGGTTTAGGTACCTAAAACATGATAATTAAAGAGATATCAATAAATCATGTCTAGAACTGACAAGAAATAATCATTGATGATAAAAAAGCGCTTATGTTTATAAATAGATTAAGGATCTTGAATTTGGGGAAACATGACTGGCCATCATGAATCTCTTACCAATAGAGAAATATGGACATATAGTCCGCAAAGTAATGAAAGTACTTGAAATGCTTAATATACCCCGAAGGTATAAGTATGGTTTAAATCATATTAAATGATGAAAGCATACAAATTCCTGAAGAATATAAATAACTTTTGTGGTTATAAAGAATGCAAAGAACAAGAAGCGTAGATTACAACCTACTTTTGAGTATTGTTGTAATGAAAATCTTGATATAATTCACGATGAGTAGATTACTTCCTATTTTTCAGTATCGTTGTAATGAAACTTTTAATATACATTGAAATGTTAGTTGCGATATGCAAAAATTATTCCTGAAGAATATAAATAACTTTGATGATTATAAAGAATGCAAAAGAACATGGAATGTAGACTACAACCTTCTTCTAAGTATTGCTGTAATGAAAATCTTGATGCACTTCAAGATGAGTAGGTTACTTCCCGTTTTTAAGTATTATTATAACAGAACTTTTAATATTCATCAAAGATGTAGTTGCAATACGCAAAACTGATTTGAAGCATAAAAATGAAAACACATTATGTGTTTTTCATAAAGGTAGCAAACAAAATATATAAAATGCAAATCATATTTGGATTGGAAATTTTGATTGTATTGAAGGAAACTATCAATAAATTGTATTATTAATGAGATGCATATTTATGGATCCAGTAGTATCTATAACCAATTTAAGTTATCGAAAGATGAATACGAATTCAAAGGAAAATTTAAATCAAGGGGAGCATCTATTAGTATTTTATAATGCACTCTTTTTCCTTAACTAAGATTTTTCCGACTGGGTTTTTATTAGTAAGGTTTTAATGAGGCATTATCTTAATCCAAAAGTATCAACTCCCTAGTAACATTTGAAAATAAGTTACAATGTATTCTTTTTTCTTATTTAAGATTTTTCCCACTGAGTTTTTCTTACAAAGGTTTTAACAAGACATTATCTTGATCTAGAAGAATCAAACGTCTTTTCAAGAAATAATATCTCAAATATGTTATTTAAGTTAAATTTTATTTTTATTCTTGACTAAGGTTTTTTCCATTGGGATTTCCTTTGTAAGGTTCTTTAATGAAGTATTATATTGATCCAGAAGTATCAAACTCTATTTGGTTCTGTAAATTATTGAAATATGTCATACTATATTGTACTCTTATTCCTTCACTAAGATTTTTCCCATAGGGATTTTCATAGTAAGGTTTTAATGAGGCATTAATTTGATCCAAAAGTATCAAACTTCATTTGAAGAAATGAGAAAATAAGATATGTCATTGTACTTTTTTTCCTTCCCTAAGATTTTTTCTATTGGGGTTTTCTTAGTAAGGGTTTAATGAGACATTATTTTGATCCCGAAGTATCAAACTCTTAGAATGAATATCATTTTTAATATGATATCTATGATTTCACAAGTTGCACTCTTTTCGTCTTTTAAGGTTTTTCCCATTAGGTTTTCCTTATAGAGGTTTTTAATGAGGCAACAGACAATATCTAGATCGACTGAACAAATAAATGCAAGCATGATAACAATGAGGGAGAGCAATCATCATATACGTTACAAAAGGGACAACTTCAAGTTATCAGAGAATTCAAGATTGTGAAGATGCATATTCAAGTGGGAGTGTTATAATATATGTAAATATAAATAGTGAATATGTTATATACTTTTTTGTATTTTAGTCCCACATCGTGGGATTAGTTCTATCCTAAGCTCCTAGTCCTTTATAAAGGTGCTAATGTAATGAAAGTGTATGATTAATCTATGTAGTGAATAAAATATTTTCTTCCTTTTTCTTTGATGTCTTCTTATTCTATAACAATATTTTAACTAAATTTTCATTGCTTAAGATCCTAGTAGTTAATTCATTCATTGAAATATCATTACGCTCGCTTATTCTATGCTCATCTAAAATATCATTGCTTTTAAAGTTTTCATCAACATGATTGGTAGCACAATTTTGATTATTGATTCACATTCTAATCTAACGGATTATCTACTTCAATCATGTCTTCGATTGGTTCATGTGAAAAATTACTCGAAGTTATTGGTTCACTATCATCAGTTTTTGTAAAGTATTTATTAATACCTCCTCTTTGGGAAGCAATTAAATTTTCTATTCTCATTTATTTTTATATTTCTCATATCCACAAACATATTTCTTGTTGACATTGTTGTTTGTTAAAATAGAAATTGAATTATACCTTGATTCAGCAAAATGTTAACAAAAAGCTAAAATCAATAGTCAATGGATAATTATCAAGAATGATTATGACAATGTTAGTAATGAGGGTACTGGTAAACTAGTAATATAAAATAGAAGTTTATGACAAAGAATTTATCATATTTGGAATAACTAATTTTTATTTCCTATTGCCTTTTTATTCTTATAAAAAATATTGCTCCAAATAGTGCATACATATATAATATACCAATTTATTCTCATTTATTGCATTTCATTAGGATAACCAACTTAGAAGCTTGGATTAAAATTGACATTTAAATTACAGTTGCAGAGATTAGGAGCATGAAACTTCTAATTCGTGAAACCTATAATATAAGCATTCTCATTTATTCACAGTTATTTCATTCTAAGAGAATATTTAAATTCAAACATCTAATTTGATTAATTTTATTAGGAAAGTAAAAGTTTATAAAAAATTAAAACAAAAATTAAATAGAAACATCTAATTTATTGGCAATTGCAATTAGTAAAGCAGTAATAAATGGTAATTCTTAGGTACTAACCATGCATCATACATAACTTAAAAAATAAAAAAGAATGGTAATTTGGAATATGATAATTGTATCAAATAAAAATAAAATTCATTACTTAGTAGAAATACAGAGATTAATGAGAACTAAGGACTATGGAGAGATTTCAAAGGAGAATAAGATTTATTATATCAGGCAAATTTAAGAAAAATCAAATAGCAATTTAAATTAAGGAAATAAAATTAGAAAGATTTGATCTTTTTTAGTGCTGTAGCGTGGAAGAATTAGGGATGAGTATTCCTTGGTTAAACTAAATAAACCAACCAAACCAATTTAGTTCGGTCGTTTCAGTTTGGTTTCGAAACTAAATCGGTTTCTAATCGGCCTGTAAAAAAATTAGTTTGGTCGGTTAACAAAATTAACCGAACTTTTACTACACTATCCAAATTACTAATGGTATAATTATTTTCCAAATTTGTTTAGTGATCTAAATATATTTTATTTATCATATCTATGTCAAATTACTATTAAAAGCACATGAATACCAAATAAAAATAATTTAATCTTGTATTTATGATCTATTTTGAATTACAATGAATTTTTCAAACATAAAATATGAATTATTTTTAATTTGGTTGAATCGGATAACCAACTGAACCAATCAAACTTAATTCGGTCGATTGATTTGGTTCTCAATTTTATTGGTTTTAGTTCGGTTTAACAATGTGACGCCCCACCTCTATACCCACGCTAGCCAAGAACACTCCGGAGAAGTGCTGTCAACTAGCACGGAGAATAAGGCTGTTGAGGAGCGACCATCCATGTAATTGCTTATCACACGGTGGCTATAAATAATCTTCGGAAACAAACATAGAAATAATCATATCACAAATCAGTCACAGATATCCATATCACAAAGGCGGAAGAAGATATGAATATATATAACTAACGCATGAAAGTGTACATCAGAGTAGTGGTCAATAAGATCCACGATAATACAAAAGAATAGCAACTCGTGCTATACAAAAGAATACAACTATGAGTCTATATCTCAAGTGTATACAACAAAAACTGCTAATCTAAACAGTTAGCCAAAAGTCAGAGTGATGAATCCCTGGGAAGAAGTCAAGCAGAAGCACCTGTAACATCTCGGTCTGATCCGAGTATTATTTAAGAAAATAATAAACGGATCAGTCTAGCTATAAATATCAGATGACATGATATAACATAAAAGATATGGCATAAACATAAACATCCATAACGACATACCACTATAAGTATGTAAATAATGATCAACAGAAGATCAATCAATAAGAGATAATCAATATCACAAGAATCTTCTCAAAGATTCGAAGGGGGCATCATACCCTAAACTTGTACTCATAACAAGTCAATGACATAAATTCCAGAAATCAACACGAGAAATCCAGAAATCATAAAAAGGGAAAGAGGCCTATCACATGACGGTCCGAAGACCATGGGGAGCTACCCCACATGTGTGAGTGGAATCACACAGAATGAGGTCAAGACTAACCAAAAAGCAGAAAGGTATGTGTGAATGGAATCACACAAGTGGTGTCTAGTCTAACCTTGCAATGAAAGAGACATCGCGCAATTGCTAGTCTAATTCATAAAGCGATCATCAAGATCAACGAGAAGTGTCAATTACACTAAGCTAGTAAATATAGAAGTTTAGCTTCATGTCCCATAACCACTTGCTTAACTTAAATATTTACGAACAAACTGTAAATCTTCACTAATAAAATTGTCACAAGAGGTTCAATCGAACAAGTCCAAGAATTAACCGACGAAGTGAACGCAAGCGTTTCATACCACTTGTTTTACTAAGTCGTTTAATTAGATTTCTCATCCGAGTGAGGTAAAGGCTTGTATATACTAATAGATTGGAAAACGGTTTAAGAAAAGAGCTTTGTTATTAAAAATAGAGTTGAAATTGTTTGTTAAAAGAGTTTTGATATTTACTACTAGTATTGAAACCTTTATATTATAAAGTGACAAAACACATAAGCAAGTGTAGAAACAATCAGTCACAAAGATCGCATACGGAGATGCGAATAAAATCCAAGGAAATCAGCTCAATATTTTTCAGATAAGATCCCCTACGGAGGGGGGGTCCAGGGGGGGTGGCAACCCCCCAAGGTGGGGGTGCGGGGGCAACACCACCGCTTACGGGGTTCGGGGGCAACGCCACCGCTTACGGTACGACCTAGTGAAGACAAAATGAGGTCTAACGACCTAAGGGGAATAGGGTCGAGCGACCTAATGGTTGCGACCTAGGGGTCTAAGGAGTCAAGCGACCTAACTGGAGCAACTCTATGGTCATGCGACCTAACTGAAATGGCCAAGCGACCTAACAATAGCACAGGTCAAGCGACCTAACGTTTTAAGGCCGAGCGACCTAATTAAACTCACGACTTAATGGTGTGAAAGGCATGCGACCTAATGTGTTACGACCTAAGGGTTGAGCGACTTAGTGGAACAAGGTCATACGACCTAATACTTGTAGTAGGGTTGGGCGACCTAATGGAGTAAACGGTCGAGCGACCTAACAGGTTATAGGACATGCGACCTAGTGGGTTAACGGCCTAACGACCCAACGACCTAAAAACCCGCGACCTAAGGGTCGAACGACCTAAATGGTCCAGCGACCTAGCACTAAACAAGGCCGAGCGACCTACGACCTAAGGTCCATACGACCTATGGCCTAACACCGAACAAGCATTTAGATGGCCCAGCGACCTATGGTACTAACTCGCGAGCGACCTAAGTCCTAGGTCGTGAGCGACCTAACTGCGAGTGAGAAAAAATGGCCAGGGCCAAAGCAGAGCGACCTAACGGCCATACGACCTACGACCTAAGGTCCTGAGCGACCTAACTCCGAAAACACGAAAATGGCCAGAACGACCTAGGGGTGAACTCGTACGCGACCTACGACCTAAGGTCCACACGACCTAACTCCGAGCGAGCTAAAAACGGCCAGAACGACCTAAATGCAGAAATTTCTCCCAAACACCAAAAATCGGAGTTTTTCGCCAATCCAATCCAAACCAAAAGCAAATATGCATGCTAAAGTGATAGGGAATCATTCCCAACAGTCCAATATAGTTATAGACTAGAATTGTGAGATAAAAATCTCACCTTTGCACTAAAATTTATGAAGATGAAGCTTGAAAGCAAGGAGAAGCAATCCAAAGCTTGAATCCAATATCTTCTACTTGAATTTGGAGTTGAATGATGGAGTTGCAATTGAATTTGAGCTTGGAGTTTTAATTTCCCATTCTCTTCACCATTAATGCTAAAGCTTGAGTTAGTTAGGAAATTTATGAAGAGTGAGGAGAAGAGGGTTGGAACTTGGGCTTAATAGGCTAAACTAACCCAAAGTCCAAAGCGGGAAAAGTTAGTGAAATTTCACTAACTCCAAACCTATCGATGTTTATACTTAAAAAGTTGTAAACGACATTTCGAACTCAATGGAAGTGGTCTCGAGTCTTAATTTGACCGTTTGCAAAAAGTAGTTTTTCGGACCAAAATCCGATTAACGATTTAATATTTAAATAAAAATATTTAAATGTAAACTCGATAAATATGCGGGTTGCTACAAACAATTTCGTCATCGAACCAACCGAACCAACCAAACACTCACCGTTAAGAAGAAGGATATGGAGAACAAATGAAATCAAAGATAACTATTATAGATAAATTATATGCAGAATTTGAAGATGCAAAAGTGGAAGATTGATTAACACTACCAACGAAGTCGAGAGGACATCACCAGGTCCTGGGCGGACGAAGTCATGCCACATGCAGTTCAAAACTTGATCAACAATCCAAAGTCCAAACTGCAACTAAACAACTCAGTAATCCTGTCCCCAAACTTATTATGCAAACCTTGTACCCTTGCGTACAACCTATTTGCACTGCTACAGTTCCATGCAAATTCATGAAACCCTGTCTCTAACAAATGCAAGGATGATCCACAAACCTACGCAACCATTCACCACTCACTGAATTCAACCCACCCTACCATTGAAAATACTGCTCTCTCTTCCTTCGATAACCCACTCAGTTCAACTCCACTTAGTTCAAATGATTGCCATACTAGAGAATAAGTACAACAACATCACTGTCCACAAAGCTATTCGCAACATAAACCCCTACGGAATCATCATCACAATGTAGATATTGCACCTTTAATCATATTTTAGTCATCTAGAACCTTATGAATTTTCACAATCGCTTTTTGCAGATAAGCATGCCACTATAATGCCGATCACATTCCTACAAATATCAACATTCAATGCTCCTCCATTTATGTTGAAAACACCTTATCTCTCAGGCAAAGCCTCCTTGACAGTATTCACAAATTCAACTCATTGAATATTCCATGGCTAGTATTAGGTGATTGCAATTGTATGTTGAAATCTCATAATATATTAGGTGGAAATAGTCTTCATCAATTGTGTGATAACCCAGATTTTTGGCATCTGACAATTGAATAATTTACTGGTTTTATTCAGTTGAACAGATAGATTTTGGTAATAAAGGATATCTGGATAGATTTGAAAACTAAGATAAATATTAAAATACGAAAAAAATTTGGAAGTGATATATCTTATAGAAAAAAATTAGTATATCAATGTATAAATAATAATGTACAAACTTAATAATGATGAAAATTTTAAGTGTGTTCATATGCAAGAATATAAGCGTATATATATGTTGAGTGTATTAAGAGCATTGATTTGAATTCAATTTTCAAAGGAAATTTAAAGTTAGAATTCAAACACTAAAGATAAATATTTATTAAGTCCAAAATGGTAGCTCAAGTTAAAATAGGGTTTAATAAAGGATAATACTTTTTTCGAATATTTATGTATATGTTGAGCATAAAAATTTAAGTAAAATTTACATAAGGAGTTGGACATAAAATTCTTATTTCTACATTTGTAAAACAATTAAAACATAAAAGCATGTGCTTAACAAAGATAATTTGTATATGTAAACATTTAAAAGTTAATTGAAATGAACATTAAAACATGTTAATATAAATTAGAAATCAATTTAAATGAACTTTAAACATTTATAAAAAAATAAAAAAAATAAGAAATTATTTAATATGGGAATAAAACATATGTAAGGCAATTAAAGCATGTAATTACACTTGGAAGCATTCTACAACTTAAAGTAACAAATGGCAACATGTGTTTTTTTTTAAAAATAAATACAATATAATGTTTAAAACAAAATCTTGTCATTCATTTCCATGTTTCTCATTATTCTTCTTCCTTGATCTTTTTAAAAAAAAGAAGAAACAAAAGAAACTGAAAATCTAAACAAACTTAAACCTTCAGACCGGAAAATCAAAACAAATGAAAACCCTGTAAACCATTTTCTCAAAAATCTGTTGAGCAAAGCCTGTAATCAAACATTTCAAAGCTATAGCAAAGTTTCATTTTCAAAGCTACCTGAAATCAAAGGTCTTAAACATTCATGTATCCAGTGAACAAATTCTACAATTCCAGTTCATTTTGTAAAGCTTTCTGTAATGACCCGGAATTTTCGAACCCGAAAATTCCAGATAGTTAGAGAAAAGAAGAAAGATATAAAAGAAAAAGAAGAATAGAAACACCAACATCTCACATTCGCAGCGGACAAAATATAATATCAAATAATAATAGTTATATAAAGGAAACTGTACTCGTCAAATTACAATTTAATACATCAGAGTTACATTTATTTATACAACCACTGGACAGTTATAACAACATGCCCCAGATATACAAAAACTTATCACAACAGAAAAAACTCCATACGTTCCTGCCATCCAGCTCGTCTTCTGAGCTCCAGAATGTCCGTACCTGAAAATCTGTAATACTCGGTCTGACCCGAGCATTACATAAAAGTAACACCCAGGTCAGACTGGAAATCAGCGTGAGTAAACCCATATAACATGAAATTCTAATGCACGAGCATATTTAAAAATCCGGGGTAACTCGTACTCCACTACGAGTTCATTACTTGTTATGCTTAACGCTTATTTTACAAATCAATCCTAAGTAACTATACTTAGTTTCCAAGGTCCATATTATTCCATTCAAGTCTATTTATTGCACATATCAAACTATAAAGATTCAAAGTGGTTTCGACTATTCACTAATACCCAACTCCGGTCTCTTCGAATCCAATATCATCTTAACCCAAGTTATTCAAGTGAAATTCAGTTCATCTTTAAATACAGGGTGTCATAGTAATTCATCATCAATAGATAACCACATCCTCACAATTTAAGTCAAACATATCATATCATATAGTATCACGAATCACATATTAGGGATAACAATTAATCCAAGGCTTCCAATATCATTCTATCATCCATACACAAGGTTGATTAGCCATACCCTTCTAATTAATTTAAATATATTAAATTAATTACTTCCATCATCTTTAAATCCTGCTAACTCAACATTAATTAATTAATTACAAATTAATTAATTAATCATCCTCTCATTATCATCTTAATTAA
Organism: Allium cepa; assembly: GCA_030765085.1. Taxonomy (NCBI): domain Eukaryota; kingdom Viridiplantae; phylum Streptophyta; class Magnoliopsida; order Asparagales; family Amaryllidaceae; genus Allium; species Allium cepa. The sequence continues at coordinate 724,515,609 of CM060945.1, forward strand.
TCATTTTTGATTAATTATTCTTTAATTAAAATAAGTAATTAACTCTTAATTAATTACACAAATTAATTATTCTCAAACCCGTCACATTAATTAACCTTTAATTACCATCTTACTTAATTACCCAAATTTGATTTTCCAACAATCACATTGATTAATTATCCTTTAATTAATTTGCACTCATTAATTTCACAAATTAAACAATCTTTTAACTCATTATAATAAGTAATTAACCCTTAATTTCTCCCTTTAAGTAATTACCATCAAATAAATCACCTTTAGTAATTACCCATTAATTACCTATCATAATTAATGGCTTAAGTAATTACCTTCATTATTATTATTGATTAATTAAGTGATTAACCTTTAATAAAATTTACAAATTAATTATCTTTAATTGATCACAACCTTAATTGAATAAAGATCAATTCTTATTTTAAATTAAATACTTAATTACATCATTACTCTTTATTTAAGAATCATTTAGGAATTAATTCCAAAATTACATCTAATATAATTACTTTTAAACAACTTAAAGATATACTAAATCAAAAAAAATTAAATTTTAAGATCACTTGACTTACAAGTTATAATGAAATTTGTTTTGATAAAATTAACTACACTTGCTCTTTTAAGTAAAACTTGTTAAATATTAGTTTCACAATTTATACTTCTAATCCTGCCAACAAAATTACTCATGCTTTAAACCTTGGTTCAAGCTTCATTTTTTTTTAAACTTGTTAACATTCTGATTTAAACTTATTCAAATTTTCTTTATTTAACTCCAGGTCAAGGAACCCAAACCAAAACAAAAAATTTCGAGTCAATCCACAGTTTTCCCCGAGCTAAAATCGAGTCCCCACATAATACTTAAAAACTGCTATATTAACATTCGCGCAACAACTCGTCTTCGAGCAACCCTCGTTCTACCTCGGGTCTAACCTGAGAAAACTACTCATTCCTACAAAACATCTGCAACCCAACAATCCACTGATACACCGATCGTACTCGTGCACATGTACCAATGTTCAACGCCGCCGTGACCATCATCAACGCCTCCTACTCGTCGGCGATCCCCTCTACATCCAATTCCAACCATCGATTCAACACTACCAAACACATATCAAAATCGAGCCTCTTCTGTCGAACTGGAAAACCCAACCTCGCCTGAAAACTTCCTCGATCCACCGACACCGTCCACCAGAATCTCTGGAACTCTGCCCTTACCTTCGTCCACAACCCAAGTGCCGCTTCACCCATGCTCGACCTGACTCGAATCTCCTACGACGAAGCAGAGACCCATTTTCGAGCTCGTCTTCGAAGCCTCCTTTGACCCTAATTTGATCCACCGCCGTGGCCACGATGAGCTATCCCTCCACCAGACATTTTTCCCGACCTCCCCGATTCTCATACCAGCTTCGACACACATCTCGACCACCAAAAGTTTACCGATCACCAAAAAAGCATAAAACCAATTTCTGACTAACTTCAAAATTCTCATCGCAAAACTCATCTATAAATCTTGAATTCCATTTTAAAAATCCTTTTTCTGATAGATATATCAGATTATAAACTTGAATCTTCAAATTATTTATGTTGAAATTTTTATAAAATCAAGTTTTTACTGTAATGAGAACATCCAGGTTGACACTGCCTCCTATTCTTACTATATATATTTTTAATATTTAGATCTCGTTGTTTAAACGAATTTTGCTTGAACATTGTAACATAAATCTGATCAGAGGAAGAACCATTGATTTTTGAATTATATTTGTATTCAGTAGTTCAAGAAACAGAGCACAACATTGAAATACTGACATGCACATGAATACATCCATATATCTTACATATAACCACATGAATCAATCAAGAAAATCATAATCACAAATTTAAAATCAGTTTTCTGCATGCATTCAGAGTTTAAACATACTTAAAGTTTAATTTACTCACCTCTTTTGATGATGCAGAGATTTTTTTTATACTGAGATGCCATATTTTGAAAATCTGGAAAGAAATTCTTGATTTTTTTCTTCTGAAAGCTTGTTGTTAAAACATGCACTCAATTTTTAACATGCATATACATTCTTTCATTTTCAAACAATCATGCAAGCATAGTTTTCATCCAAACTTCGATAATCATTTCATACAGATCAAGATGCATGTGGTTTTTGAAATGTTTAAAGAGCAGTTTACTCACCTACTAAGGAAACAGAGAAGCGGGCTTGAATTTTTGAAATCTGGAAATGATGTTGATCAAAACTTTATTGATTGCTGATCTTAAGTTCATTTGAAATGATCTGATCTTCTTCAATTGAGTTGAACTTTGATTATGTACCCAAATCTTCTTCAGGATCTGTTATTGTTAATTTCTTCTTCTTCTTTTTTTCCTGAGCTGCTTGTTTTGAGTTTCAGATTTAAGTTTGCTAAGTTATATTTTGAATAGAAGAAAATGATAATAGAGGAAATTTAATGATATATAACTATGTTTTTCTGTGAATTATAAAAAAAAGAAGCTAATAACACTTGTCACTAACATATTTATTTTACCTACATTTGTTATTTGATATGCTTAAGGTATTTACAAATGTTAAAACTTAGTTTATATATCTCTTATAATTTATATGTAAAATTCTATATCATTTTTCCTATTTAAATCAATATTTCTATATGTATGTGTATAATTATATTTAAACTTTATCAATTTAGTTTGGATTTGTACAATATAAAAATTCAATTATACACTCATAGATAATTATATACATATACATACGTTCATACATACATAATATATATATACACACGTTAACCTTTAAAATATAGAGTTTGTTTTAGAATTAGATTTATTTTTAAGATGTTTGAGTTTCAAATCCAACTTTTATTTTCCATTTACTAATATACATTAAAATAGAAAACATATTTATTTGTAAAAGATAAATTCTGCCAAATTAAATAATAAAGAAGGTCATTAAACAAATATTATCAAATTACAATAATTATATTAGGAGATTAATAAATGAATATTTATCCAAATATTTATAATTTAGCCCTATAGTTCAAATTCATCTATAAATATATCCATATATATAAGAATTTTTTTATTCAATCTATAAATCAGTATTTCCATTGGTTGAATCAAACAATTATTCCATTATCAGCTGTCCAATATACGGGTTATCACATTCCTCCCCCCTTTGAATCTTTTCGTCCCCGAAAAGGAACGAAGCCAGAATTTATTAAAATGCTTAAATCAAATAAATTTTCTTTGATCAATTTTAAAAAAAAAATTTATATAATATTACCAAAATAGTTTTTATAAGAATACTTCTATAACTCGATGTTTCAAGAAGTCCATCCTTGTTCTCACAGAAATTCGGTCATACGTTGATGAGGCGTAAGACTGAAAATCTATAAGTGCTTGGCAAACCCGTTTTCAACATCCCGTGAAATACTTTGAAAAATAATTTTATTAAAACTACAGAAAACATTTTTGCAAGTAGAGGAAATATCTTTGGTGAGAATGCTCCGAAAATCATCACCCCCATCCATGGTCGCAGTTAACTCGCTGGTTACGTTGCCGTCCCGGCAAAATCCATAGATAACTGTAGGCCTCCGCGCCCTTCGATTACGCTATGGAACCCACTACAGATCGCAGTTACATCTAGGGTTACGTTGCCATCACAACAAAAGTCCATGTAACTGTAGGCCTCAACGCCCTTGAATTTCGCTGCCAAAAGAATGAAACTTCTCCACTCCCACATGGGTCGCAGTCTACCGATGAAAAATCAAACTTAGACCGTTGGCTCTCAGAGGCACACACGACTTTCGCTATGTCACCATAGGTCGTAGTCTACCGATATAAAATCAAACGTAGACTGTTGGCCCTCAGCGGCACACACGACTTTCGCTATGGTCTGTAGTAGATCGCAGTGACATTGAGTTAAATTGTTGTCACAGCATAACTCAAATGCCTCTGTAGGCACAGCGGCCCCGACTTTTGCTACACACTACACAAAATCCTCAGGAACTAGTTTTGTCCGGACTTGTAATGACCCACCCTTCTCGACCCCCGAAAACGACATAAAATACACCATAGAATAATATGCTGACGCTCGAGTGCCGAAAAAGACAGATTGTTGAGGGAAAAGAAAGAAGATAGAAGAAAGAAGGAACTAAACAATAACAGAATCTCACAATCGCGGCGACATAAAATATAATAGTCAATAACAGATCTTTACACAAAATGAAAACTATCCCTATTTTTAAATATTACATCATCATCAGAGTATCAAAAACAAACAACAATTACCAGGCTGACAATTTCATACAATCACAGCAGCAGATATAAACGAGTACGGATAATACGTCTCGGCCTCCAGCTCCTCTCCTGAGCTGCACAGCATTCTATAATACTCGGTCTGACCTAAGCATTATAATGAAATAACACCCGAGTCAGTCTGGAATACTAGCTGATAAAAATACACCCAATTGATTACTAATGTTTCAAAAATCCTTTTGGAAACAAAAGCATCTCGTAAGACCACGCCACAAATAAACATATCGGGTTTTTACCTTACGATCGCTAAAACACTTCTTTTAAAATCCTCTGATATTATAATAGGGTCTATTTACAAATACATATTCAAATTGCCTAAATTGTTACATCTATTAAATTCCAGCTACTAGCCACAAAGTGGGTTATACAAACAAAACTCGTAAAAGGCACGTAGGGAGAATGGATTTCCAACTAATGACTAGGCACTGGGTACCACCTGTCGCAGTACGTGGCCTAGATCACCATACCGAGGATTACTTCCAATCCCCTACAACACAAGACCGGGACTACACCTTACTGGATAATCTTAAGTAAGATCATCCCACGGTTGGGATCAGCAACCGCACTACTAAGCTGAATAAAAAGGGACATCTAGACAAGGATGACCTTACCCTAATGGGTGGTACCCACATAGCCTTGCTGCATATCCCCTGATATTCAGTCATTCCCGGTTGATGAAGCTTGAGACTAAGCGTTACCTTTTAAAACAATTCACTTAGAATGCCCATCGTCCACCTAACGATGTTCTGAAAGAATTCATCCATACAAGTCCATCCCGGATTCGAACGAAACCGAAGGCACTACTCCTACTACATCCATTTTGGAAACATCCTCAGGATTAGTAGCGACTAGCACTTGCACTTCACAACTCCATCTTCGACTCCGAACTCGTTTTTTCCACGAAAACGTACGAACCGGATCGAAGTGGTTTTCGTGAAATTAATCCCGATCCCGGTCTCTTCGAAATGATCAACGCATTGGTCAATATTGATAGTCGGTGATTTAACTATCAATTAATATTCACAAACATCAATCAAACAATAAATAATTTCCCCAAATTATTTATTTTCCTAAAAATATCTTGGCAAGATATATTTCCATTTCAACCCCTTCTTGAAAATAGTTTTCAAACCCAACCCTTCTCATGGAATAAATTCCCAAATCTTTACTTCCTCTAAAAACATCCAAGTACCAATACTTAAGATTTAAAATGATTTAAATTCTTTATTCTTGAAAATACATTAAAACATTTATATTAAAACTACTTACATACTTAATTTAAAATATATACACACACACACACACACACACACACACACTTCTGAAAATATTTTGAATAAACTGCTTTATAAAATATAAACAATTTTCTTTAAAGTAAAGGTTAAACTAACTAAATTTTTGAAAATAGGCGTTATGAAACTCTATCCAAGTTCCAAATAATACTTTAACCAAACTTATTCTTAAAATAAAACTATTCTATAAAATATAAATATTAAAATTTATTTTTAAACATAATTCCCATGAACCCTTTAAATAATTACTACTATAAATGTTTTAATACTATTTACCTTTAACTCTTAACAACTTAAATAATTTCTTAAAAACGTTCCTTTAAAAACAAATTTAAAATTTTTAACATTCACTTTAAAAAAAAGTGCTTTGAAACGTACTTGGCTTTTCAGGAAAATACACTTCCATTCTAGAATAAACCAAAGAATTCTTTTTATAAATCCTGCTTGATTTATCTATTCAAGTTTACGTTTAACCCGTAAATTCCTTTCCACACTTTACAAATAAACTCCTTTTATTTTTAAACACGTTGTTATTTCCTGGAAATCACTTTCAAAATGTACTTAAAGTATTTAAAATATAATTACTAAATTCTTTATCCAAATTATACTTTTGAAAATCCACAATTTTCTTGAGTAACTTAAATCAAAAATTTCCTTTTATATAAAGTTATTATACCAAGTATTTATATTAAAAGTTTCCTTTAGAAAACATAATACTGATTTACCTTTAAACGCTTAAATACCATAATTACTTAATTAAATATTTACTTTCACTAAAAAAATGATTAAAAATATAACTTTTCTAAAATATTCTAAAAACACCTTTAAAACTTTCTAGTTTATACCTCGAAAAGCTTTCTTTGAAACATGCTTAGTTTCCAGGAAAAAAACACTTCCCATCCTTTAAAAACAATCTCGCTGTTATTTTTAAAACAATTCGCACTTCTCATAGAAATTCCCTATGGAAATCTATATCTTCAATACTTATCCCTGATAAATATTCCAGTTCATTTATAAGCCCAGTTTATAAATTTCTATTTCTCGTTTCCTTTTAAATCCCTGTTTCAAAAACACTTCCAATTTCCAAACTAATTCTGGAATTTAATTTCCTTAAATTCATTGCTCAAAAATTCCTTTTCAATTCCCCTTTAATGCTAATTTATTCTATTTTCATTTGTATTTTCAAATACCAGATTATACTTATTCAATCATAATAGAGCACAGCTGAATTTCCAACTTTATCTATGACAATATATAAATAAAGTACATCATCAATTATGAAAATAATTTCTATAGTGAGGAATCCAGTTGGATCCCTCCAATCTGTTTCCCCACATCCGTAGACGTTAGCACCCAAATAAATATCGATCCAATCTGATAATAATTATCATATTCAACTAATCAACCAATCATTTAAATATTAACAATTTAAAACAGCTAAAATTCCAAATGTGAGTGAGATTAACTCACCTTGAATTTAAAGCTGAGCCGTTCCAATTTTAAATTAAATCGAGTGCCTTCGATTTAATCTAAAAAAAATTCGAGCTTCGAATGACCCCAAAATTGATCCATTGCGTAGTACTCGTCGCAGTGATTTCGGCGTCGCCAGTTTCGTCGAATTCAAACGAATCTCAGCCATACGTCAGGAAAGAAATCAAGGCCGCACGACACTTTCTTCCCTCCACGTTAATTTATGGCCTTCACGCACACGCGAGAACCCATTGTTGCCTCAAATCGTGAATTATCGTGACCACCCTGGAGCCATTCACCTCGATTAGGACCCACCAACGCGTCGAGCATCTCGAATTTCATCACCGGCCAGAGCATCATTGCGTTCAGTCGCCTCAATGAGATGCGATATCCCCTCACACACGCGTTGAATGTGATGGTCTCCTGCCTTCCACGCTTCACTAATCTCGATCATGTCTGTACGGATGGAAAGCTCTCATCGACCTCCACGTTTCTCTAGTTGAAAGTTTTAGCTAAAAATTGATGGATAGAGAGATTTTTGAGATGGAAGATGATTCATTACCGACCATTGAAAATATACAGCGACGGCCAAGAGAAAAATCTCGGGTTCGGCGCTAAAAACGTGTATATATACGTGTATAAATATTATTTTAGTATTAAATCCATTTTCAACAACTTTTCCACACGATCTCCAAATGACGCGTGCCGATAGGCGATTATAATATCTTACCCATATTCCGAACAAAATGGAATGTGTTTCGGAGGCTAATTCGATCATATGCGTGAGTTTCGGAAATAACGATAAATTTTAAATTTAATCGATTAAAATAGTTTCCATGCGTTTTGAGCTGCCAGGGTCAAACGACAACTCCGATTGCTACGAAAATTTAAATCCGATAAAAACTAATATTACGGATCCAATGGAACTGGTTTCGTCGAATTCCGAGACTGTGCCCTGGAAGGCTATTTAACTCATTGATAAATTCGAGCGATTTTCCAAAATCGTCAAAATCATCTAAATTTTACTTTTAAAACTTTACTAACTTTATTTTAAATCATACAGGATTTACGTTCACATTAGAAATCATTCTGTTTCACTTCGAACCAAAATCTGATTATTAGCATTATTATATTATTAAATTCCATTATTAAATTAATATAAATTCCAAATTTAACCTATCGACTTTTAATTCCATCCAACAGTCCAATATTATAATTCAAATCGAAATAGACTAAAATTAAATTTTTGAAACCATTTCTGCTCCATTTGCCCCCAGATTCACAAATTATTTCAATTTCAAATGGTTAATTATTATTATTCAAATTCAAGTTAATTTCCATATTTGAAATTATAACTTATTTTATTAATTTAACCAAAATCTTTTTATTCAAAATTCAATTATATTTTACATTTAACATTTAAAATAAATTGAATGTTCAAAATCTAACGACCAAAATTCCTGGTCGTTACATTCCTCCCCCTTATAAAAATTTCGTCCTTGAAATTTTCCATGGTATGAAAAATGTTATTAAACTCATTTACTTACCCATACTTAGTTAAATCTCACATTCACTTCCCAAAACCATTTAGCTTAAGCCAAAACCAATTACTTTTATTTCTAACTCAAAAGCTTTGTTTTTAATACCATTTCAAAACAACTTTCCTAGCTAACCAACATTTTCAAAATTTCCAAATAAAATTCTAGCTCCCAAAATTTTAGAAATTTTTTGACAACGTCTCCTTTGTACGGAGAGCGTTTTACAATATCACAATAGATATAAATATATATAAATCGACCCACACGGTCGGAAAATAAAATATACCATAATATATATATATATATATATATATATATATATATATATCATTTCCCAATTTTATTGCGTAGGCGTACCTTAGATTAGCATTTTAAAAGCAAGCGGCTAATTATATTTCATATACGCGCTCCAACTTTATCGATTGCCTCCCGTACCTATACTTACTTACAAAAACACATTGGTTTTCAATAATATGAGAATTTAGCAACATTATATTCATTTATCTTAGCCAAACATATCAATTATATAGCCAAACAAACAAATTTCATAGTCCTGCATGTAATCCATCTTTTATAAAAAATCACAAGGTTTCAATACTACTTTAGTTTTCTTTACAAATCCAAACTTCATTTTATTCCACTCGAATGATTTACATATAAGTTTTCGACATACAATTTATATTTACTTCAATTCAATTCCAAATTAATTTACAATCAAATCTTTATTTTCAATTTGATACATTTGCATTTCTTTATGATTCACTTGCATTTATATACAAATCCACTAAATTAAATTCCATCTCATTCCAATATATTCAAACTAACTTCATTTACTTTTCTTAATTTATTAGTTTTGTTTACAACAAAAACGACTAATCTAAATGCAAATTTGATGTTATTCAAGGAAATAGCCATTACTTAAGTTTTATACCCATTTTAAATTAATTCCAACTCAAACTATATTAATTTTGCTCTATTTGAAATTATTTACCACCAAACAATTTTTACTTCATCACAACTATTAAATCAAATCCCTGTTCTCATTTCAAGTTCATCATCCAACTTAAGTTTATATTTATATCATTACATTCTGGACTATTTACAACTCAAACATTCTTATTTCATCATGATAAGAAATTAAAATTCTTTCACTTGCACTAAAATTTATTATCTAAACAAAATTTCATTCAAGACCCCTTATAAAGCTCGAGTCCAAAATAACTCTGTTTCTTCTTACATTACTCTTATTTCCATTTTAATTTGATTCTTATTCAATCAAATTCCAATCCATTACAAATTTTAATTCAATTTGTTTACTTACTCAATCCATTTTAAATTTTAATTCACCTCCTTAATTCACTTCTGAATTTATTAATAACATAACCATTCCAATTATTCTAAACCAGAACTGGGTTTTATTTTACTTTTTAAATTTTTAGCGAGCTACCAAACTTTTATTCATTCCAATACAATTTCCATTTAATTTAGTTTACACTAAATTCATCCTCAAACAATTCCTTTGGATTTAGTTGAGTGAGAATTTACTTCATTCAATATCATTTCAACTAAACTAAATTTTCTTTCAGTTCAATTCTTTTCAAATTTTATTTCAAGTTCAACTAGATTTATTCAGCCAACTTAAATTCTTACCATTCCTTTACTATTTTAAACAAGAAATTAATTCCATTCAATATTATTTATAACACAACTGGATTTTGATTTCAATTCAATCCAAATTCAACTCAATTCCCTTTACTCTTAAATTAAATCCAATTCAATCCAATTTTATTTCTCCATATATAAGTTCAAAACTTATTTACTAACTTAAGTCCATACACATTTTATATTTTCCTTTGTCTTATCTTACTATACATTTCATTTACGGTTAAGTTTGAATTCACCATACCATTCAACTATTTCCCATTTTTGATTAAAATTCCATTTTTTATTTATAAGTTCACCAACTTATTTACTTAAAAGCTTATATTGCTCATTTGAGTTATTTTCACCTTATAATCATAATTCCAAATTTTATATATAACACTTAATGGCTTAAGGGTATAAACTTCCTTACACAATTATGACCCACAATTATATAATCATTTTATATTTCAATTTTATATCCAATTTGATTCAATTCCAATTTCAATTTTATCTTAACTTATCTCAAGTTAAATTCAAATATATTTTATTCACTTCTATACACTCAAGTTAAATTATAATTCCAGGATTAAAATTTCCATTTTTCCTTCTTAATTAGATCAACTTCACTTTAAAAGTTCAATAGTTGATTCATCTTAACTTTTCACATTATTTGAATAGAATTTTCCAGAATTCAATTGCCCGGTTTTATTTCAAAACCATTTTGAAATAATAATCAACACATACTCACTTGGTATATCAATTCAAATCTCCGGATTCCAAAATACTTGGTTTTACCAAACAAATTTCCCTTTTGAAATTTCTAAATCCACTTTTATACCCAACAAGTCCAAACAAATATCATAACCAATTACCACGGAAGCAATCCATCACTTAAGAAACTCAAAAATGAATATTGATGATGTGGCCATCATCATCAGGATTATTTTCCAGTGACTGAAGTGAGTTTGGTGCTTCCTTACCCCCCACATGTTCCTTTCAAAACAATTTTCATTCAAAAATATTTCCCAAAATAATACTCCACTATTTCCTTCGAATTTTTGGAAAATATTTCAAACGTTCCCAAGATTTTAAAATCTCAAACCTTTTGTTTTAAAATTCATTTAAAACACTTTTCAAAATTTTCGAGATTTAAATTCTGGTTTAAATCAAATTTTAGCTACACTCCTTTTTAGTTAAACCATACTTAGATAATTCTATTTGGTTATAAACCATTTCAAATTTTAGATTCTTATATTTGATTATAATATTAACAACCAAACATCCAAATACATAATAATAATTTCATAAAAATTATTCCTTTTATATCAAAATATAATTTTGGGTAAAATTATTTCATTTACCCGCTTTAAAAATAATACTATGTCGGTTTATATTGTTTAAGAGTTTAGAAACTCCTATCGATATGGTTGTACTTCCCTTACTGACCAAAATTCATAAACACTCAACCGATAAGTCAACACATTATAGAAATAATTTTTATATTTACTAACAAGTACGCTCCAGTAGCTATTATTACACTCAACTCATTATAGAGTACTATTGACTCTGTTTAATGAGTAATTTTCCCACCAGAGCCAAGGTTATCGCCAACCTAAGCTCTGATACCAAGTGTAATGACCTGCCCTTCTGGACCCTCGAAAATCGACATAAAATACACCACGGAATAATATGCCGACGCTCGAGTGCCGGAAAAGACAGATTGTTGAGGGAAAAGAAAGAAGATAGAATAAAGAAGGATCTAAACAATAATAGAATCTCACAATCGCAGCAGCATAAAATATAATAGTCAATAATAGATCTTTACACAAAATGAAAATTATATCTGTTTTTATATATTACATCATCATCAGAGTATCACAAACAAACAACAGCCTAACAATTTCATACAATCACAGCAGCGGATATAAACAAGCATGAATAATACGTCTCGGTCTCCAGCCCCTCTCCTGAGCTCCACAGCATTCTTTCCTGTAATCTATAATAGTCGGTCTGACCCCGAGCATTATAATGAAATAACACCCGAGTCAGTCTGGAATACCAGCTAATAAAAATACACCCAAATTGATTATTAAAGTTTCAAAAATCCTTTTGAAAACAAAAGCATCTCGTAAGACCACGCCACAAATAAACATGTCGGGTTTTTACCTTATGATAGCTAAAAACACTTCTTATAAAATCCTCTGATATTATAGTAGGGTCTATTTACAAATACTTATTCAAATAGCCAAAATTGTTACATCTATTAAATTCCAGCTACTAGCCACAAAGTGGGTTATACAAACAAAACTCGTAAAAGGCGCGTAGGGAGAATGGATTTCCAACTAATGACTAGGCACTGGGGTACCACCTGTCATAGTACGTGGCCTAGATCACCGTACCGAGGATTACTTCCAATCCCCTGCAACACAAGACCGGGACTACCCCTTACTGGATAATCTCCAGTAAGATCAACCCACGGTTGGGATCAGCAACCGCACCACTAAGCCGAATAAAAAGGGACATCTAGACAGGGATGACCTTACCCTAATGGGTGCTACCCACATAGCCTTGCTGCATATCCCCTGATTTTAAGTCATTCTCGGTTGATGAGGCTTGAGGCTAAGCGTTACCTTTTAGAACGTTTCACTTAGAATGCCCATCGTCCACCTGACGATGTTCCGAAAGCATTCATCCATACAAGCCTATCCCAGGTTCGAACGGAACCGAAGGCACTACTCCTACTACATCCATTTTGGAAACATCCTCAGGATTATAGTGACTAGCCCTTGCACTTCACAACTCCATCTTCGACTCCGAACTTGTTTTTCCATGAAAACGTACAAACCGGATCGAAGTGGTTTTTGAGAAATTAATCCCGATCTCGGTCTCTTCGAAACGATTAACGAATTGGCCAATATTGAAAGTCAGTGATTTAACTATCAATTAATATTCACAAACATCCATCAAACAATAAATAATTTCCCCAAATTTTTTATTTTCCTCAAAAATATCTTTGCAAGATATATTTCCATTTCAACCCCTTTTTGAAAACAGTTTTCAAACCCAACTCTTCAAATGGAATAAATTCCTAAATCTTTACTTCCTCTGCAAACATCCAAGTACCGATACTTAAGATTTAAAATAATTTAAATTCTTTATTCTTGAAAATACATTAAAACATATTAAAACTACTTACATGCTTAATTTAAAATATATATATATACTTTTAAAAATATTTCGAATAAACTGCTTTATAAAATGTAAACTATTTTCTTTAAAGTAAAGGTTAAGCTAACTAAATTTTTGAAAATAGGCGTTATGAAACTCTATCCAAGTTCCAAATAATACTTTAACCAACCTTATTCTTAAAATAAAACTATTCTATAAAATATAAATATTAAAATTTATCTTTAAACATAATACCCATGAACCCTTGAAATAATTACTACTATAACTGTTTTAATACTATTTACCTTTAACACTTAACAACTTAAATAATTTCTTAAAAACATTCCTTTAAAAACAAATTTAAATTTTTTAACATTCACTTTAAAAAAAGTGCTTTGAAACGTACTTGACTTTTCAGGGAAATACACTTCCATTCCAGAATAAACCAAAGAATTCTTTTTATAAATCCTGCTTGATTTATCTCAATTCAAGTTTACGTTTATCCCGTAAATTCCTTTCCACGCTTTACAAATAAACTCCTTTTATTTTTAAACACGTTGCTATTTCCTGGAAATCGCTTTTTAAATGTACTTAAAGTATTTAAAATATGATTACTAAATTCTTTATCCAAATTATACTTTTGAAAATTCACACAAGTTTCTTGAGTAACTTAAATCAAAAATTTCCTTTTAGATAAAGTTGTTATACCAAGTATTTATATTAAAAGTTTCCTTTAGAAAACATAATACTTATTTACCTTTAAACGCTTAAATACCATAATTACTTAATTAAATATTTACTTTCACTTAAAAAAATGATTAAAAATATAATTTTTCTAAAATATTCTATAAACACCTTTAAAAATTTCTAGTTTATACGTCGAAAACCTTTCTTTGAAACATGTTTAGTTTCCAGGAAAAAGACGCTTCCCATCCTTTAAAAATAATCTCGCTACTATTTTTAAAACAATTTGCGCTTCTCATAAAAATTCCCTCTGGAAATCTATATCTTCAATACTTATCCCCGATAAATATTCCAGTTCATTTATAAGCTCAGTTTATAAATTTCTATTTCTCATTTCCTTTTAAATTTCCAAACTAATTCTTGAATTTAATTTCCTTAAATTCATTGCTCAAAAATTGCTTTTCAATTCCCATTTAATCCCAATTTATTCTATTTTCATTTGTATTTTAAAATATCAGATTATACTTATTCAATCATAACAAAGCACAGCTGAATTTCCAACTTTATCTATCACAATATATAAATGAAATACATCATCAATTATGAAAATAATTTCTATATTATGAGGAATCCAGTTGGATCCCTCCAACCTATTTCCCAGCATCCACAGACATTAGCACAAAAATAAATATCGATCCACTCTGATAATAAGTATCATATTCAACTAATCAACCAATATTTAAATTAACTATTTAAAACAGCTGAAATTCCAAATGTGAGTGAGATTAACTCACCTTGAATTTAATACTGAGCCGTTCCAATTTTAAATTAAATCGAGCGCCTTCGATTTAATCTAAAAAATTTACGAGCTTCGAATGACCACAAAATTGCTCTACTGCGTAGTACTCGTCGCAGCGATTCCGACGTCGCCAGTTTCATCGAATTCAAACGAATCTCAGCCGTACATCAGGAAAGAAATCAAGGCCGCACGACACTTTCTTCCCTCCACGTTAATTCCTAGCCATCACGCACATGCGAGAACCCATTGCCACCTCAAATCGTGAATTTTCGTGACCACCTTAGAGCCATTCACCTCGATCAGGACCCACAAACGCGTCGAGCATCTCGAATTTCACCACCGGTCAGAGCATCATTGCGCTTGGTCGCCTTAATGAGATGCGATATCCCCTCACACACGCGTCGAACGCGATGGTCTCCTGCCTTACACGCTTCACTAATCTCGATCACATCCGTACGGACGGAAAGCTCTCATCGACCTCCACGTTTCTCTAGTTGAAAGATGTAGCTAAAAGGTGATGGATAGAGAGATTTTTGAGATGGAAGATGATTCATTACCGACGAATGAAAATATACCACGGCGGCCAAGAGAAAAATCTAGGGTTCGGCCCTAAAAACGTGTATATATACATGTATAAATATTATTTTAATATTTAATCCATTTTAAAGCAACTCTTCCACACGAACTCCAAATGACGTGTGTCGACAAGCGATTGTAATGTTTTACCCGCATTCCGAACATAGTGGAACGTGTTACGGAGGCTAATTCGATCATATGCGCGAGTTACGAAAATAAACGATCAATTTTGAATTAAATCGATTAAAATAATTTCTATGCATTTTGAGCTGTCAGGGTCAAACGACAAATCCGATTGCTACGAAAATTGAAATTCGATAATAACTAACAATTACGGATCCAATGGAACTGGTTACATCGAATTCCGAGACTGTGCCCCGGAAGGCTATTTTAACACGTCGATAAATTCGAGCGATTTTTCAAAATCGTCGAAATCATCTAAAATTTCACTTTTAAAACTTTACTAACTTTATTATAAATCATACAGAATTTACATTCACATTAGAAATTATTCTGTTTCACTTCGAACCAAAATCTGATTATTTACATTATTTTATTATTAAATTCCATTATTCAATTAATATAAAATTCCAAATGTAAGCTATCGACTTTTAATTCCATCCAACAGTCCAATATTATAATTCAAATCCAAATAGACTTAAAATAAATTTTAGAAACCATTTTCGTTCCATTTGCCTCAAGATTCATAAATTATTTCAATGTCAAATAGTAAATTATTATTATTCAAATTCAATTTGATTACCATATTTGAAACTATAACTTATTTTATTAATTTAACTAAAATCTTTTTATTCAAAATTCAATTATATTTTACGTTCAACATTTAAAATGAATTTAATGTTCAAAATCTAACGACCAAAATTCCGGGTCGTTACAGGACTCCTCACAGGATCAACTTTAGAGCCTTCCCCTCTTTGAGGCTCAAGGCAGTAACAACCTATGGTACTCCTGAGAAGTTCATTCAAGGAAGCGCCTTTTTCTCTAGAGCCATTTTCAAAACACTTTATACTATACACATATAGTATCTTCCAAATCATACACCTAGTATGAATCTCATATAAATCTCCTTTTTACGAAATCGATTATCCCAAAATTGATAATTCTCAAACTAGGCTTTCCAAATTCCAATGTTGATTTTACCCAAAAATCAAAAAGCCTTTCCAAATCCAAAGGTTCAAAAACCTTTCCTCAAAATCATTCTCATAAGATCCTTTACATATATATATGGAGATATATATATATATATATATATATATATATATATATATATATAACTTTAAAAATCTTTGGATCACTTCAAACTTGTATAAGTTCCCTTTTATACTTCAAACACTTTCAAAAAAATCTTTTCCTTCCAGCAATAGAATCAACAAGGGGAGATTTATCTTATATAATAAAGATATATGACTTTGTTTATTCTAAATCAAATATTCAAATTTGATTACTCTATAAAGTCACTTACCAAATTACTTACTTCCATAAAGTAAATTTTACCTCACAAATATCCAATTTCTACTTCACTTCATCATATATTTCACAAAATATACCTTTCCTTTCAAAAACCATTTCACATTTCTTATCCACAAATTTCCAGTATCAATTTCATTCAAACCCATACGATATACACATATCATCCGTACGCTATATCAATCTGATCGCTCACTCGATCACACAATTTCACTTCTGTAACAACCCTAGTTTTGGCGATTACCTGTAAATATTGAATTATAATGGTAGTTATAATTTAGTATTGTGAACTAAAAATAAATTGGAGTTTTAAATTATTCATTTGGAATAAACAATGGATTTTAGGGAATAAAGGTGAAAAATAAAACTTTGAAACTTTACTTGGTTAATTAAGTTAAAAATGAGCTAATCATGATTAATATAAAGAAATACAATAATTTTGATAATTATTGCCAAATGTTTCTTTTATATATATTTTTAAAAGAAGCATTTCATTTAATAAGTGGTATATTATAATTAAAAATGGAAAATTTGGTTTAAAATAATTTTTTGGTTGTAAAATGTTGAAAAAAATGGTTTGTTATATTTTATTGCACAAGAAAATAATTTTTATGTAATTTTTGGAGCTAAAAATAGAGTTTTATATGAATTATTGTGTAAATTGTGTATTTAAGCAAAATAAGAGTTTTTAATAATGAGAAATATTTTTATAGCTAAATTATCTTTTTATTTCTTGTAAAAAAAAATTGTTTATGAAACATAAAGATATGTTTGTACAATTTGTAGAGATGAAATCATGTAAATACACATATGTTGTATTATGTAAATATGAAAGTGTTAGGGTAAATTTAGTGATAAATTAAATTTACTTGGGATAAAATTCTTTGTTTGGGTCATAGCCCACTTTGACTTAGCCTGTTAAGAGAAGAGAAACCATCCTTCTCTCCTCATTCACTTTTTTTGTACGTTCATTTTACTGTAACCAGAAAACAAAAAGAAAAGAAAAAGCTAGTCCTCTTTCAAACCCTAGGCTTCAAATCTCTAATTAATCCAAGTGTTTACTGAAATGAATCAATCTACAGCTATATTTCTTAGGTAATCAACTCCAAAACTTAATCTATTTCATCAAATTTGGATTTTTGCAATAGGTAGATTGTTAGTAATAGGGTTTCTTGCTTGCATGTTGTTGTAGTGTTGTTTATAGGTTCTAGAAGCTAAAACTCAAACAAAAGCTCCAAGCTTTCAACATTAGTTCGAGTTTTTGCATTCCTACAACAAGGTGAGTTAATCACTCACACCACTAGCTTTAATCTACCAGAATAATTTTTAGTTTCTATTTGAATTAATTGGATGGGATGTCAATTGAATTGCTTTCAAGTTTATTGTGGTTTGCTGAAAATTATTTGTGAAAAATTTCTGCAGTAAAACCGCAATTGTAGGATCGATTTCACCCTAGAGGGGGGGGTGTATAGGGTGATGGTATAAATTATTAAAATTAATCGCGGAAGCTTATAAATTAATTTCAATTCAGATCACAGAATAGCAGCATAGATATCGCAGAATATAAATAACAGAATAAAACAGAACAACACAGAATTTACCCAGCTTCGGCAAAACCCTGCCTACGTGCTGCCCCCAAGGTTTCTACTAGAAATTAGATAGTCCCTCGCTTACACACGTAAACTCGCTATACCCGCTATTGACTAATCTAACTCTACGCTCAAAACCCTGCCACAACTCAACTACCGAGTTGCGAATTCTCAAGCTACACCACGTAGCTTGTCCCCTAGTCACACGACTAGAAATTAAAACGGTTTAAAATTTAAAAACAAATTTAAACAGAAAATTAAAAATAAAAACCCTAATAAACAATAAACCAAAAACTAAAGCCCTTTTAAACAAAGCCGGCCCAATAATTAGTTGGAAAAAAAAGGCGTCCCCCTTTCTTCCTTTTTAATTTATCGGCGTGGTTCCTTCTTGAGAATAATGGAGGTTGTATCTGTCTGTGCAAATTAGGGCTTCTGCTCCTTGCGCTCTTTGTTCCAAATTAGGGTTGTAAATTAAAAGCAGCTGATAGTAGTTCGATCGTATGATTGATTTAGCTCCTCTCTATGCCGATCGACTATTTTTCTGAGTTGCTCACTGCTGCTCGATCGAGTTCGACGCTTGCGATTTCGGTATGTAATTTTTCCTTTTGATTTTCTGAGTTGATGCTTGAACTCGATAATGGATTGCCTGTGATGATTAGGGTTCTTATAGGATTTGATTTCCTAGAATTGCGTTCGTATATGTTGATTTGAATTTGTCAAATTCTTCATCTCGGCCGCTTTATTATTCTTGAACGATTGAGATTGATTCTGACTTGTTCAATATGAATATGCTTTCGGTGATTTATTTCGTGATCAATTTTACTTGTTCAACATTTCCACGGCTTGTTCAACTCCTTGATTGCCACGGCTTCCGCTCCTATCATTTTACTGTTGACTTTATTCACTGACTTCATTTTGGCTTTGGCATTGACTAACTTGATTTTGGGTATGCGAATTAGCTTCGGCCATCACCATTGCTTTTATACAAACTTGATTTACGACTTGGTAATCACTGTAACCTGTACTGTATAGTTTGACTCTGGTCATTTTGTATCTGCATTTGTTATTTCTGAAGCTCGAGTTGCACTTACTCACTGCTGCTTGTTGTTTCACTAGTATCAGTGATGTTGCAACTGGTTTAATGTTTGTTCAATGCATTTACTTCAAATGTTTCACTCTGATATATATATGCATTCATTCGAGTTGTATTCACGTTTGTTGTTGTCAGTTTGCCTTGTATTACTGAGTTACAGTGAGTAGCTATCGTCTGCACTTGCATTCGTGTTGTTGTTTGCTTCATGTACCCTACTGCTTTGAACTTCTGGTTGGTTTGGCCTGGACTTCACTTGACCATTGCTTCATGTATACTTGGTGCTTGATTTGGGTTCATACTTGTTCATGTGTACATCTGACCCTTCCATATGCTCTCTGATAATGTTGAACTTCACTGTTGCATTCCATTTGTGTTTGCTTATGTCCACTGATGCATCCAATCTGCACTTGTTACTTCTGTTCACCTGTATCATGTTTTGGCTTCACTGATGCTGCACATTTTTAGCCTTGGTCTTTGTTGTTGTCGCATGCACGGCCATGCTTGTAGTACTTGAATTGAATGCTACCTGTACTTGTTACTTGTATACTGCAGCTTGGTCTTGCCTTGTGCATCTCAACTTGTTCTTGTACTTTGATGGCTGATCATTTTTGCTGTCCACTGCAGTTTGTAGTGTTATTGAGCATTGCATTACTTCATTATTCACTGTCCTATGTGATGTTCATTTATTGTTCGAGACCGTTCGCGTATCAGTTGTATTTGTTATCCTCACTTGAGCATTCTGTTGCATTTGTGCATTGCCTTGCTGATTCATTTGTTTACACTCATGTGTTTGGTCTGCATGTTATGGCCTGTCCCTTGTTTGGTTTTTGGTGACATCTTGTTGGCTGTGCATTGAGCATTGTTCGAACTTGTATCACTGTCTGGTTCATCTTGTAGTATTTGGTATTTATTTTGAACCATGGTTTTTGTATGTCGAACTTGCTTGCATCTGTATCGCTCTGGTATGCTGCAGCTTGTACTTGCATAGTACCATAGCTTCTCTATTGCACTCGAGTTTGGACTAGCTGTGCATTGTTCATTCCAGTGAGTTTTGTTTTGTGATATCCATGTTGCAACTGTTTTTGACATGTGAACTGCCATGATTGTTGCAGTCCATTTTGATGTTGGTCTTCGTTGCATTCATGTCATGTCGCCTTGTGTTGAATCCAGTTTCAAAACTCGGATTTGACCTTGTGCTCGTGTCGTATTTTTGAATATATTGCACCTGAGTTGAACCTGTCCATATATTTGGGTTTGACCTTGTGCTCACCTGTCCCTGTAGCATTATCAAGTGTATATTGGTGTGCACGGCCTTATGGCATATACAGTGATACACTGTGTATGTCACAAGTTGTTCGTGTATGACGAATTCAAATGTAAATGATGACGAACAACCCAAATAACTGAGGCAAATATCATTTTCAAAATTCATCTTTTATTTTATATTGCAAAAATATTTCTTTTTCAATTTTGCTGCGTTAGTGAATATTTTTGCAGATTGCTCAGATGCTGGATTCAAACTGGAATGAAGTTGAAGATGAAATACGAGTGTGAGTGATATGTAGCGAGGTGATGATATGTAAAATAGTGATGTAATTGAATTTGTATCAAAGTTGTATAGTGAATAGTGAGAGCTTGAATTTGTATACTATTCAAAATTGTAATAAATATTTGTTTGAATAAAATATTCGTTTGAATTCAAATTCCGTGTTATTTATTTTATTCAGCAAATATTTATTTAATTCGTGAAGAATAAAATAGTATATTATCAAATACATTTAAACGAATGTATATATGTTTATTATCATCAAACAAAAATCATATAAGCGCATATTCAACAATCTCCCCCTTTTGATGATAAAAAACATATATTTAAGATTTTGAATATGTTAAATGTATTTGATCATTGATATGCTCTAATTGCTTCGCCTATTTAAATGCTCCCTCTCTACACAATACTCCCCCTACATATATGCATACAAATAGAAATATGCAAATGAGTCTAGATGCAAAATGGAAAATTATTTGACCTTTGCTTGATTTTATTTGACAAAATCTTAACTTTTCTCTCCCCCTTTTGTTATCAGCAAAAGAATAATAGTGTTAGAGAAAATAGAGATAAAGTAATCGATATCAATCCAACATTAAAACTCAATTGAATATAAATATCAAATTTCAATAAAAAGTCAAACAAAAATCATAAATATTTTGTTAGGCGCATATTCCACTTTTAGAATGATAGGAATGATATCATCATATAAAACCATACAGTTGTGTCTATTTGTGGTATATTTATATCAGGAATTTGAATAACTACTAACCATGCATAACCGTTAGGACTTTTAAATGAGATTAGTAGTATTCCAATTTTATTTTAAAAAAACGAATTCAAGTATCTTCTAACCACGCATAACCGTGAGGACTTTTAAATGGGATTAGAATCAACTTGTTTATTTTACAAATCAACTTTTGATATGCGTTCCATACATGCATAACCGCGAGGACTTTTAAATGAGCATGGAAGCACATAACAAATTCCAAGTAATTCACCCATGCATAACCGTGAGGACTTTTAAATGAGAGTGAATACTTTGGTATTTATTATTATTATTATTACCCTTTTTTTTTAAAAAAATGTGAAAAATGAAAAACGAACGATTCCTGTTTAAAGTACCACATATCGGCAAACTATATAAAATTTTGATGAGTGATGGTCGTTAGAAATATGATAGATATAGAGATGGTCATGGAATTTTTACCAACAAACAGTTTTATAACTCTTGTTTAAATTTCTAATGAAATTCATTAATTATACCGTCTCGAATCATAATATTTGATCAACATTAACACTCATCACTTTTTCAATCACTATTTTTCTTTGCGATAAACATTAGGGAGTCAGATTAGTCAAAATAGTCATTTAAAATCAAATTCAAAAATAATTATGAAATTAATTTTTCAAAAATGACTAATCTGAACCTATGGCCAAAAATGATTTTCTCCAGGGGGTTTTATAAGAAAATTTTCTGCTATTTGAAAATTATTTGAAATGAAAATATGCAGATATTTTCTTTGAAAAACGATGCAGTTACTAAATGTCTCAACAAAAAATCACGTTTCACTAGTAATTTTTCTATCAACTAGATTACCAGTGTAATCTGCATCTGAATTTCTCTTTCACTCAAAATTATCATCAATTGAATTTTATTGACCAAACCATGAAGTGTGCACCAAAAATTTCGAAATCAATTTTTACAGCAATTTAAATGACATTCTTTTGAAATTGAATTGAAGCCGTGTTAATAATCAAAAAACCGTGAATAAGGAGTTAGCCATATTATAACCAATTGTATTATCCAACAAAACACTATTTTTAATCCAAACTGATATATATGAAGTAATTCAAAGAATCTAGAGATTTTTATAGTGTTTTTGGCATAAGAATATAACTGATCAACTATGTTGAATAAGTCAGAATCATCATCTTGATATTGGCTGATTTTAATTCAGAATACGGTGCAGATTATCACTTTTAATATATCGTTTAAAACATACCATACCTGTTTTACCTTTACGATATTTTTCGTTGTTGTCCGTTGTGATTCTGTCACCTTTATACTAGGCTAAGGAACTTTGCTTCGTCGTCCGTTGTGTTTCTGGAACAGCCAAAAAATCCAGAGTACACTGTTGTTGTTCCTTAGCCTGCCACCACACCTACACGATGAAAGATTTATGTGACCTATTTGTTTTTATAGGTCCATGGTTGTTAGTGGCAGAAAATTTTGAAAAACAATTTTGTGGAGACCCAAAACTATTTTTAATTGTTCCCTTCGGCACCCAAATTCGTTTAACTTTGAGATTTTTTATATTTGTGCCTTTTGGAACCCAAATCGGTATACTTTTCACATGTTTGGGTCTATACCAACAATTATTGTGATCGTGTCCATATTTTCTACAAATCGTGCACATTGAATTTTCTTGATTAATCTTGTTTTCAACAATTTTCGAACTATTATATCCAAGTCCTTGTCTAACCGTATTAACAGTTTGCTTTCTAAATAGCATATTCAACGATTTTTCACTTTTTGAAAATTTATCTAAAGTCGTTTACAATTGTTGGACTTGTGATTTGAGAGATTCATTTTCGTTTAACAACCGTGTGCACTTTTTAATAGAATTCTCTCTCCTAGTATTTTCATTCTCCTTTAAAATCAGAATTTCATTTTCAAGCGATTTTATTTTAATTTCTGATTTTTTTAATTTCTTCATCAAATGTTGGACACTTATCACACTTGGGGATCCTACTTTGATAGGTTTTAACTAATTGATCAAGTTGTTTATTACATTCTATCAAAGTATCTTTTTGAGATTCAAGTTTGGCGTATTTTTCCCTAAGTCGTTCAAAACAACCGTTTACTTCATGAAAATATATAAGCAACTCAGAATGGGTAAGTTTTGATATCTCACTTGGCTCGTCATCGTCACTGTCAGTTGTATCACCTCGAAGACACAATTCTGCCTTTTCGCTTTCACTGCCAGTGCTTTGATCATTCTTGTCTATTTCATCCCAAGTGGCTGCAAAACTTTTCTTTTTCTATTTCTTTCCATGGCTGGATTTAATTTGTGGACAATCGGGCTTGATATGGCCGGGTTTGTTGCAATTATAACAAATAAACTTTTGTTCTTCCGAGTAGTCTAGTGCTTTGGCTATTCTGCTTTTTGCCTTTTGATTTCGAGCTGAATTTCCATATTTTTGATTCCATTTTTTGAATTTCTTTATTAGTAGCGCCAGCTCTGCTGCTCCATCATCATCATCGTTATCATCATCACTTTCGATTGTTCCTTTGGGCGCTATTGATTTCTTTCGATTATCTCCTCCTTCACGCTCTTCCTTGAATTTCATTTCTAGCTCATAAGTGGTGAGATTTCCGATGAGTTCTTCGACTTTCATTTGTTTCAAATCTTTTGATTCTTGAATGGCAGTCACTTTTGCTTCAAATTTTCGTGGAAGGACTCTAAGGATTTTTCGGACTATTTCCAACTCTGTGTATGATTTTCCAAGAGCTTTTGATTTGTAAACGATATTGGAAAGTCGTCCATGCATCTCTTTGACATTTTCTTACTTCGCCATTGTGAAGTTCTCGTATTCGCTGCTTAGCATGGCAAGGCGAGATTCTTTGACTTGAGATGTTCCTTCGTGAGTCACTTCTAGTGTGTGCCATATTTCCTGCGCAGTTAGACAATGTGAGACACGATTAAATTCAAATTGATCCAATGAACAGATAATAGAATTCATAGCTTTGGCATTAGTATTTTGTAATTTATTTTCTAGTTCTGTCCATTGTTCCTTTGGTTTCTCTATTTCCTGATTATCTACAGTTATAGTTGGTATTCTATAACCTGTCTCAACAATATTCCAAGCGTCAATGGTTTTCAAAAAAATTTGCATTCTATTTTTCCAATAAGCATATTCACCATTGAACATTGGTGGTCTAACTATGGATTGACCTTCTGCAAAAGCATTATTAAAAGAAGCCATTTTAAAAATTCAAATTTTTAAAACAAAAACCGATTTTTTTTTAAAACACGAATTTTTAAAACAAAAATTGATTTTTGTAAAATCAAATTTTTAAAACAAAAATGGCTTTTGTTCCTAGCTCTGATACCACTTGTAGGATCGATTTCACCCTAGAGGGGGGGTGAATAGGGTGATGGTATAAATTATTAAAATTAATCGCGGAAGCTTATAAATTAATTTCAATTCAGATCACAGAATAGCAGCACAGATATCGCAGAATATAAATAACAGAATAAAACAGAACAACACAGAATTTACCCAGCTTCGGCAAAACCCTGCCTATGTGCTGCCCCCAAGGTTTCTACTAGAAATTAGATAGTCCCTCGCTTACACACGTAAACTCGCTATACCCGCTATTGACTAATCTAACTCTACACTCAAAACCCTGCCACAACTAAACTACCGAGTTGCGAATTCTCAAGCTATACCACGTAGCTTGTCCCCTAGTCACACGACTAGAAATTAAAACGGTTTAAAATTTAAAAACAAATTTAAACAGAAAATTAAAAATAAAAACCCTAATAAACAATAAACCAAAAACTAAAGCCCTTTTAAACAAAGCCGGCCCAATAATTAGTTGGAAAAAAAAGGCGTCCCCCTTTCTTCCTTTTTAATTTATCGGCGTGGTTCCTTCTTGAGAATAATGGAGGTTGTATCTGTCTGTGCAAATTAGGGCTTCTGCTCCTTGCGCTCTTTGTTCCAAATTAGGGTTGTAAATTAAAAGCAGCTGATAGTAGTTCGATCGTATGATTGATTTAGCTCCTCTCTATGTCGATCGACTATTTTTCTGAGTTGCTCACTGCTGCTCGATCGAGTTCGACGCTTGCGATTTCGGTATGTAATTTTTCCTTTTGATTTTCTGAGTTGATGCTTGAACTCGATAATGGATTGCCTGTGATGATTAGGGTTCTTATAGGATTTGATTTCCTAGAATTGCGTTCGTATATGTTGATATGAATTTGTCAAATTCTTCATCTTGGCCACTTTATTATTCTTGAACGATTGAGATTGATTCTGACTTGTTCAATATGAATATGCTTTCGGTGATTTATTTCATGATCAATTTTACTTGTTCAACATTTCCACGGCTTGTTCAACTCCTTGATTGCCACGGCTTCTGCTCCTATCATTTTACTGTTGACTTTATTCACTGACTTCATTTTGGCTTTGGCATTGACTAACTTGATTTTGGGTATGCGAATTAGCTTCGGCCGTCACCATTGCTTTTATACAAACTTGATTTACGACTTGGTAATCACTGTAACCTGTACTGTATAGTTTGACTCTGGTCATTTTGTATCTGTATTTGTTATTTCTGAAGCTCGAGTTGCACTTACTCACTGCTGCTTGTTGTTTCACTAGTATCAGTGATGTTGCAACTGGTTTAATGTTTGTTCAATGCATTTACTTCAAACGTTTCACTCTGATATATATATGCATTCATTCGAGTTGTATTCACGTTTGTTGTTGTCAGTTTGCCTTGTATTACTGAGTTACAATGAGTAGCTATCGTCTGCACTTGCATTCGTGTTGTTGTTTGCTTCATGTACCCTACTGCTTTGAACTTCTGGTTGGTTTGGCCTGGACTTCACTTGACCATTGCTTCATGTATACTTGGTGCTTGATTTGGGTTCATACTTGTTCATGTGTACATCTGACCCTTCCATATGCTCTCTGATAATGTTGAACTTCACTGTTGCATTCCATTTGTGTTTGCTTATGTCCACTGATGCATCCAATCTGCACTTGTTACTTCTGTTCACCTGTATCATGTTTTGGCTTCACTGATGCTGCACATTTTTAGCCTTGGTCTTTGTTGTTGTCGCATGCACGGCCATGCTTGTAGTACTTGAATTGAATGCTACCTGTACTTGTTACTTGTATACTGCAGCTTGGTCTTGCCTTGTGCATCTCAACTTGTTCTTGTACTTTGATGGCTGATCATTTTTGCTGTCCACTGCAGTTTGTAGTGTTATTGAGCATTGCATTACTTCATTATTCACTGTCCTATGTGATGTTCATTTATTGTTCGAGACCGTTCGCGTATCAGTTGTATTTGTTATCCTCACTTGAGCATTCTGTTGCATTTATGCATTGCCTTGCTGATTCATTTGTTTACACTCATGTGTTTGGTCTGCATGTTATGGCCTGTCCCTTGTTTGGTTTTTGGTGACATCTTGTTGGCTGTGCATTGAGCATTGTTCGAACTTGTATCACTGTGACGACCGCCCATGACTCCCGCACCAAAACAAGGAAATAATGCGCTGAAAGGTGTGCCAGGCAGCCATGGACGATAGTCAGGGTAAAACAAAACAAAAGAATCTCTATCGCATAACTCACAGCGCATGGATAAAATACAATAGAGAAATATAATATAGTGAAGCTCCATAGAACAGAAACATCATCATATAAGCATCACAGTAGTTTTATACAATCATCTACACAAATCCATACATGAAAGCCTCACTACAAATCACTCAACCAAATACAGCAGCGGATTCCCAGTACATATAGTAAGAAAACTAATATGCAAAGCCTCCTGCTCGTCTTCGTCATCTTCATCGTAGAACTCCTAGCACAGCACCTGTCACCTGCTACCTAGTCTGCCCATCCCAAACATGGATGAACAGCCCAAGGTAATAAGAGGAGACATAAAACCTTGAGTCAGACAACAGTCTTAGTGAGCAGTAAATCAACTATCAAGCATACCAAAAGAATATAAAGGATACAAGGAATAGGAACCAAACCATCCCACTCCACCTCTTTCTACAGTGATAGCCCCCAGACACACACTAAGGAGAAGTAAGCATAACATAGCAGATAAGTAAGGTAAAGCAATAATCACTCGAGTCAAGGACGATGTTTCCCAAATACAAACCCCCAAGGCCTAAACCAAGATCAGATAAGCACCCAGAAAACACCGCTCTTGAGACCGAATGATAGTACATCCAAACATCCATGACTCTGGCTATCACTGTTATCATTGCTTTGATTTCATCGTTAGTTGAATGACCATCTGTCAAGGGCTAATGGTAACCCCGGTTTAGCCATAACTCCGCACGTCATCGTGACCCGTGCCTAAGCCGAACGCATCAGCCCAGAGTACTAGCACGTCATCATGACCCGTGCCTGGAACGTCATCGTGACCCGTTCCAACGTACCCTTGCTTTGAGTATGCTAGAACCTTCAACAACGATGAGATCTTAGCCTCCTAGTCATCCTCCTCGACGACTACTTCCATACTAGCTCAAGCGCCTCTCAAGCTAACCATTATCCACCCCAACCCGGACCGCATCACCGAGTTATAACTTTGCACGTCGTCATGACCCGTGCTTGGAACGTCTTCGTGACCCGTCCCATCACAACATATGTCTTGCCTCATCACATCATAGCAAAGTCTCTCAACTTGGAACGTCATCATGACCCGTCCCATCTCAACACAAGCCTTGCCTCATCATATCATCGCAAAGTCCCAACTCAACCATGCTTTGCCTTCTCGCATCATGGCAAGATCCCACATCCTCGAATCCATCCATATGAGCTTCCACATCCGCTTCATATGCCATTGGCAGCTTTCACCATTCAAGAGCCTTTCCACTTAGCTTTTGAATCATCTTCAACCATCTTGTTCCAAATCAACTACAAGCTAACTTGGAGCAATCAAATCTAACATACATTCAAACATTCAACCATTCAAACAAGATCTATTAAGCAATATCAATTATAATGGCAATTTCGTAATTAAGTGAGCAAAAGTCCAACATACGTGAAATCATGGTTTTTAGCATAGATCTATCAAATCTAAAACATGGGTCTAATACTTGATAAATAACTTTCATAGATAAACATCTTCAAATATGATGGATCTACATGCAGACTTAAGGAAAATGCGAGAAAACGCTAACTTTAACACATAAACATATCACCAATCCACTACACTCCTTTGGGTCCGTGTGAGAGATAACTACCACTCACCAAATCACCAAAACAACCTAAAATGAATCAACTACAGATCTGGACAGCAAGGACTTGGACTTGATCCGGAGAAATTTCACTTGAAACGGTGAAATCTAGCCTCTTCGGATGAAAATCTTCAACTTTGGCTCTTGATCTTTGATCTTGATCTTCGATCTTGGATGGATGTTAGAATTAGATTGGAATGGAGAAAAGGAGATGAAGAAATGTTGTAGTCGAGTCTTCAAAATGGTAGCACTTCGTCGCTTCAAAAACCGGTGCCAAAAAGTGAGCCAAACCCCTCTATTTATAGGCTGAATTTCCCTTAGGTCGTCCGCCCCTTAGGTCGTCACCGACCTAACCATAAGTCGTTTCACGACTTAACGACCTAAGCCATGAGTCGTTAACGACTCATCAACCCTGCCGACTCAAGAACCCAACGACCTATCAAAGATACGACCCAACACTAAAAGGCTTACGACCTAACGACATATACCCTAACTCGGAGACGAGCTACGAGATACGAGATAACTATATGCCGACCTAACACCAAAGCGACTCAACCCTTAAGTCGTTCAAACGACTTAACAACCTATCTCCTTAACTCGCCGCCGACCTAACTTAGGTCGTTGCCGACCTATCATGCTACGACCTAACAACATAGCCGACTCACGACTCAACCTATTTCCTTTAGGTCGCTACCCCCTCTTAGGTCGCTCTCCACTAGGTCGGTCACTTTCTTAGGTCGTTCCTCTATCCTAGGTCGCTCAACCGACCTAACTCTCAACACATTAACATCCTAACCCGTTAGCTCCTTAGGTCGCTCACCCCTACCTACGACCTATCCTTCAAACGACCTAACTCCCAAGCCTTCCATCCTATGAGTCGTAACTTGTACACGACCTATCCTATGAGTCGGTCACGACTCAACCCTTAACTCGGCAATGCCTATGAGTCGGCCCTCTATGAGTCGGCCACGACTCATCACTTGACCCCTATTTCGCCTCTCTTCTTAAGTCGGCAACTACTATGCCGTTCTATCCCTTAACTCGGTCCATCCCCTTAAGTCGTCTACGACTTATCTATGAGTCGGTCACGACTCATCACTTGCACTCGGGTCAACTCCTAAACGACTCAAGCTAGAGGCCACACAAACAACACTATCGACCTGCAAATTCTACGTTTTATCGACACGTAAAATACGGGTCGTTACATTCTCTCCCCCTTAGGAATTTCGCCCCCGAAATTCCAAGCAAACAACAGCAATCAAAATTATTCCGCATGCCTATCATCCATGGCAATCAACAATCCATGCAACCAATTCTAACCTAGCATGCAGAATTCTAAGACTCAGAACAAGCTACAAATTCATGAGATGTCACGACACTTTAGGGCCATACCTCGAAGAGTCCGGGATGAGCTGCCTTCATCCTCTCTTCCTCCTCCCATGTACAGTCGTTAACATCATCACTCCATTGTACCTTGAGCAACGTAATCGTCTTCCTCCTAAGCTGTTTCGTATCGGTTTCAACAATACGAAGCGGCTTACGAGGTCTCGTAACCACTGGATCAACCTCCAAGTCTTCACAGCTACCAGCAGAAACCACCATACTTGGGTCGTGCACATACTTCCGTAGATAAGATACATGAAAAACATTATGCACACCCGCCATCTTTTCCGGTAACTCCAATCTATAAGCGAGCTTTCCAATTCGCTCGATAATCGGGAATGGTCCAACGAATCTCGGAGTTAACTTTCCTTTGTTCCCGAATCTTATAACATTCTTCAATGGAGAAATCTTCACAAAAACCATATCGTCCACGTCGAATTCCAAATCCTTTCGACGATTATCTGCATAACTTTTCTGACGATCTTGGGCTGCTTTCATTCTTTGCCGAATGACCTCAATACAATCCGAAGTCTGTCGAATCATCTCTGGCCCAAGTATCAGTTTTTCTCCAGCTTCCAACCAACATGTCGGAGAGTTACACGGTCTTCCATATAATGCCTCATATGGTGCCATACCAATACTCGACTGATAACTGTTATTATAAGCAAACTCCACCAAATGAAGGTGATCTTCCCATGATCCTCCGAAGTCCAAAACACATGCTCTAAGAAGATCTTCCAAAACTCGGTTGACTCTCTCAGTCTGACCATCTGTTTGAGGGTGATAAGCTGTACTCAAACACAACTCAGTTCCCAAAACTTCCTGGAAGCTCTTCCAAAATCTACTAGTGAACAATGGATCTCGATCGCTCACTATACTCTTCGGAACACCATGGAAACGAACTATCCACTTCACATATAATTCAGCCAACTTCGATGCAGTCCTAGTCGATCGAACAGGAATGAATCTTGCACTTTTAGTCAAACGATCTACAATGACCCAAATCCCTTCATTTCCCGCTCTTGTCCTAGGTAGACCATCGATAAAATCCATCGACACTTGCTCCCACTTCCATGTAGGAACCTCTAATGGCTGAAGCAATCCACTGGGCTTCTTCTGCTCAGCTTTTACCAACTGGCAGTTCATACACTTGGAAATAAAATTTCCAACATCTTTCTTCATACCTTCCCAGTAGTAAGCTCTCTTCATATCCCGATACATCTTATTCCCTCCTGGATGAATTGTCAACTTCGAGTGATGACTTTCCCTCAGAACTTCATCTCTCAATCCATCAATATCGGGAACAACTAATCGTCCTTGCTTTCGAAGCCAACCCTCTCGATCGACCTCGAATCCTTTATCCTTCTCTGGTTCCAATCCGGATTCCAATTCACAAAAAATCTTGACAAGCTTATCATCTCGCCTTTGGCTCTCACCAATTCTTTCCACAAGTGTAGGCCTTATCGATAAGTTTGCCAACATCTCAGGTTCCAATTCACATCTAGGCCTGAAATCAAATCCAGCCAAATACTCAAGACTCTTCCATTCCGAAAACATGGCTCCCAATCCTGCATGTCTTCGACTTAACGCATCAGCCACTGCGTTACCTTTCCCTGGAGTATAGGCTATACCAAAATCATACGATGCTAAGAACTCTAGCCACCGTTGCTGTCGAAGATTTAAATCCTTTTGGGAAAACAGATACTTCAACGACTTATGATCTGTAAACAGCTCGAATCTAACTCCCAATAGATAGTGTCTCCACATCTTCAAAGCAAACACAATCGCCGCTAACTCCAAATCATGAGTCGGATAATTCCTTTCATGCGGCTTTAGTTGTCGACTAGCATACGCAACAACTTTATCCTTCTGCATTAGCACCGCTCCTAGTCCAGTGCCACATGCATCGGTGTAAACCACCATCTCATCATTCCCACTCGGAATAGTCAAAACAGGAGCACTTGTCAGTCGTTCTTTCAGGATTACGAAAGCTTGCTCACACTTATCATCCCATTTGAACACTTGGTTCTTTTTCGTCAATCCTGTCAACGGTGCAGCTATCTTGGAAAAGTCTTTGATAAACCGACGATAATATCCTGCTAATCCAAGAAAACTTCTCACATCAGATGCATTCTTAGGTCTAACCCAATCCTGGATCGCTGCCACCTTAGCGGGGTCAACCGCTATTCCATTTCCAGAGATAACATGGCCTAAGAACCTCACTTCACTCTTCCAGAAGTGACACTTCGAAAACTTAGCCTTCAGCTGATGTTTCCACAAAATTCCCAAAACAATCCTCAAGTGCGTCTTGTGCTCTTCCTCGGTTCTGGAGTAAACCAAAATATCATCCACGAACACAAGCACGAACTTATTCAACTGATCTCTGAATACCCTATTCATAAGATCCACAAAATATGCTGGCGCGTTAGTCAATCCAAACGGCATTACCAGCCACTCATAAAACCCGGATGGTGTCCTGAAAGCAGTCTTCGGCACACTATCCTTCGCCACTCTCAACTGGTGAAATCCCGTTGCCAAATCCATCTGAGAAAACACCTTAGCCTCGTGAAGCTGATCAAACAAGTCATCTATTCTCGGCAATGGATACTTGTTCTTCTTAGTCACCTTATTCAGCTCACGATAATCCACACACAACCTCAACGATCCATCCGCTTTGGTTGCGAACACAACGGGCGCACCCCATTCGGACACACTTCTCCGAATGAATCCTTTCTGCAAAAGGTCATCAACTTGCACCTTCAGCTCTTGCTGCTCCCTCGGTGCCATCCGCCTAAGAGGCATCACAACAGGTCTGGCTCCCTCAACTAGATCGATACGAAACTCGATCTCCCTATGCGGCGGCAACCCTTTGACTTCCTCAAAGACATTCTCAAACTCATTCACAATAGGCACCGATGACAGTCCATCCCGTGGAACAACTAGCGAATACATGAAGCTCATGAAGACGCCTTCTTCATGCTTACATCGTATCACAACCTTTCGCCCTTCCACATTCCCGACTGTCACCTCAAGCCTCTCACAATCAATCCTAGCCGCATACTTCCTAAGCCAGTCCATACCCAAAATAATTCCGAACCCCGCAAAGTTCAGAACAAAGCAATCACAAACAAACGAGCAATCATGACTCGACACAACTAGACCACGGCATATCATACACAAACATGACGAACCCCCCACTGGATTAGTCACAACCAATGGCCTATCAACAATATCCGGTTTCATACCTAACCGGCTTACCAAATCATCACAAACAAAAGAATGCGACGCTCCAGTATCAAACAACACTCTAACTGGAACACCACAAATAGAAAGAGTACCTTGAACCACCACACTCTTCCCCTTTTCTTCAGCAGTCGGAGCTTTTGAAGACGATGGAACAGCCCCCAAAGCATAGGCTTGCACAACCTGCCTATCTTTCCTCGGTTCTGGACAGTCCTTCTTAATGTGTCCCAGCTTATCACAGTTGTAACACTTCAACTGCACCTTCGGATTCTTGCAATCCCGAGAAAGATGACCCTTCTGACGGCAGTTATAACAAGTCACCTCGCCCTTTGGCTTCTTCTGACCATCCTTTCCCTTCTGTTGCTGCTGCTTCCTCTTCTTATTCCCACTCTGCTGTGGTTTAGATCCTTCCCTGGTTACAGCAACAACAGAACTTTCCCTAGGAAACAAACTCTCATGCCTCAGAGCTTTCTCCACCAGCTTCTCAAATGGATCGTCCAGATGATCCACTAACTGCCTTCCTAGATAAGCATCCAGACCAGTCACAAACTTCTCGTTCTTCTGGTAGGGAGAATCAACATATGATCTGGCATACTTAGACAAGGCCTCGAACTCAGAAATATACTCAAGAACAGGCCTCCCGCCTTGTTTGAGCTCCACAAATCTCTTGAACAAAACAGACCTCTGAGCAGTAGAGATGAACTTGGCTTCAAATCTAACTTGGAACTGCTCCCAAGTAATCTCCTCCTCTGGTGTATCTATAGTGATAGAATTCCACCAATCCGCAGCTCTCCCTTGAAGCTGCCTCGATGCAAGCTTTCTCTTGGTTGCATCCTCAATCCCTAGATCACCAAAAATCCTTCGGCAAGCATCCATCCATCTCTGCACTTCAATAGTAGACTCCGTCCCTAAGAAAGCTTTTCCTCCAAGAGAAGTATAATCCTTGCAAAGCTTAGCAAAATCCACCGGTCTTGGAGCTTGAACTTGAACTCCCACATCCACTGATGATCCTGAAGCTGGTATCCTTCTCATGATCGAAGTCATCATCGCTTCGAACATAGTTCCATAATCAACAGCTCCTTCATCAGCACGGCTTTCCCTTGCAGCTGGTCTCCCTCTTCGACTCATCCTTAATATCTGTAATAAGAATGATTAGAACACCTTAAGAAACAACTGCATAAGGAGTTCAAATCCTTCTAGGCTACTATATTATATATAGTAATCATCCATCAAAATACAATTACGTCTCTCATACGTAGTTACGTCAGCGAGCGTTGGCTGAAATCGATTAACCAAAGCTTTGATACCAAATGTGACGACCGCCCATGACTCCCGCACCAAAACAAGGAAATAATGCGCTGAAAGGTGTGCCAGGCAGCCATGGACGATAGTCAGGGTAAAACAAAACAAAAGAATCTCTATCGCATAACTCACAGCGCATGGATAAAATACAATAGAGAAATATAATATAGTGAAGCTCCATAGAACAGAAACATCATCATATAAGCATCACAGTAGTTTTATACAATCATCTACACAAATCCATACATGAAAGCCTCACTACAAATCACTCAACCAAATACAGCAGCGGATTCCCAGTACATATAGTAAGAAAACTAATATGCAAAGCCTCCTGCTCGTCTTCGTCATCTTCATCGTAGAACTCCTAGCACAGCACCTGTCACCTGCTACCTAGTCTGCCCATCCCAAACATGGATGAACAGCCCAAGGTAATAAGAGGAGACATAAAACCTTGAGTCAGACAACAGTCTTAGTGAGCAGTAAATCAACTATCAAGCATACCAAAAGAATATAAAGGATACAAGGAATAGGAACCAAACCATCCCACTCCACCTCTTTCTACAGTGATAGCCCCCAGACACACACTAAGGAGAAGTAAGCATAACATAGCAGATAAGTAAGGTAAAGCAATAATCACTCGAGTCAAGGACGATGTTTCCCAAATACAAACCCCCAAGGCCTAAACCAAGATCAGATAAGCACCCAGAAAACACCGCTCTTGAGACCGAATGATAGTACATCCAAACATCCATGACTCTGGCTATCACTGTTATCATTGCTTTGATTTCATCGTTAGTTGAATGACCATCTGTCAAGGGCTAATGGTAACCCCGGTTTAGCCATAACTCCGCACGTCATCGTGACCCGTGCCTAAGCCGAACGCATCAGCCCAGAGTACTAGCACGTCATCATGACCCGTGCCTGGAACGTCATCGTGACCCGTTCCAACGTACCCTTGCTTTGAGTATGCTAGAACCTTCAACAACGATGAGATCTTAGCCTCCTAGTCATCCTCCTCGACGACTACTTCCATACTAGCTCAAGCGCCTCTCAAGCTAACCATTATCCACCCCAACCCGGACCGCATCACCGAGTTATAACTTTGCACGTCGTCATGACCCGTGCTTGGAACGTCTTCGTGACCCGTCCCATCACAACATATGTCTTGCCTCATCACATCATAGCAAAGTCTCTCAACTTGGAACGTCATCATGACCCGTCCCATCTCAACACAAGCCTTGCCTCATCATATCATCGCAAAGTCCCAACTCAACCATGCTTTGCCTTCTCGCATCATGGCAAGATCCCACATCCTCGAATCCATCCATATGAGCTTCCACATCCGCTTCATATGCCATTGGCAGCTTTCACCATTCAAGAGCCTTTCCACTTAGCTTTTGAATCATCTTCAACCATCTTGTTCCAAATCAACTACAAGCTAACTTGGAGCAATCAAATCTAACATACATTCAAACATTCAACCATTCAAACAAGATCTATTAAGCAATATCAATTATAATGGCAATTTCGTAATTAAGTGAGCAAAAGTCCAACATACGTGAAATCATGGTTTTTAGCATAGATCTATCAAATCTAAAACATGGGTCTAATACTTGATAAATAACTTTCATAGATAAACATCTTCAAATATGATGGATCTACATGCAGACTTAAGGAAAATGCGAGAAAACGCTAACTTTAACACATAAACATATCACCAATCCACTACACTCCTTTGGGTCCGTGTGAGAGATAACTACCACTCACCAAATCACCAAAACAACCTAAAATGAATCAACTACAGATCTGGACAGCAAGGACTTGGACTTGATCCGGAGAAATTTCACTTGAAACGGTGAAATCTAGCCTCTTCGGATGAAAATCTTCAACTTTGGCTCTTGATCTTTGATCTTGATCTTCGATCTTGGATGGATGTTAGAATTAGATTGGAATGGAGAAAAGGAGATGAAGAAATGTTGTAGTCGAGTCTTCAAAATGGTAGCACTTCGTCGCTTCAAAAACCGGTGCCAAAAAGTGAGCCAAACCCCTCTATTTATAGGCTGAATTTCCCTTAGGTCGTCCGCCCCTTAGGTCGTCACCGACCTAACCATAAGTCGTTTCACGACTTAACGACCTAAGCCATGAGTCGTTAACGACTCATCAACCCTGCCGACTCAAGAACCCAACGACCTATCAAAGATACGACCCAACACTAAAAGGCTTACGACCTAACGACATATACCCTAACTCGGAGACGAGCTACGAGATACGAGATAACTATATGCCGACCTAACACCAAAGCGACTCAACCCTTAAGTCGTTCAAACGACTTAACAACCTATCTCCTTAACTCGCCGCCGACCTAACTTAGGTCGTTGCCGACCTATCATGCTACGACCTAACAACATAGCCGACTCACGACTCAACCTATTTCCTTTAGGTCGCTACCCCCTCTTAGGTCGCTCTCCACTAGGTCGGTCACTTTCTTAGGTCGTTCCTCTATCCTAGGTCGCTCAACCGACCTAACTCTCAACACATTAACATCCTAACCCGTTAGCTCCTTAGGTCGCTCACCCCTACCTACGACCTATCCTTCAAACGACCTAACTCCCAAGCCTTCCATCCTATGAGTCGTAACTTGTACACGACCTATCCTATGAGTCGGTCACGACTCAACCCTTAACTCGGCAATGCCTATGAGTCGGCCCTCTATGAGTCGGCCACGACTCATCACTTGACCCCTATTTCGCCTCTCTTCTTAAGTCGGCAACTACTATGCCGTTCTATCCCTTAACTCGGTCCATCCCCTTAAGTCGTCTACGACTTATCTATGAGTCGGTCACGACTCATCACTTGCACTCGGGTCAACTCCTAAACGACTCAAGCTAGAGGCCACACAAACAACACTATCGACCTGCAAATTCTACGTTTTATCGACACGTAAAATACGGGTCGTTACAATCACTGTCTGGCTCATCTTGTAGTATTTGGTATTTATTTTGAACCATGGTTTTTGTATGTCGAACTTGCTTGCATCTGTATCACTCTGGTATGCTGCAGCTTGTACTTGCATAGTACCATAGCTTCTCTATTGCACTCGAGTTTGGACTAGCTGTGCATTGTTCATTCCAGTGAGTTTTGTTTTGTGATATCCATGTTGCAACTGTTTTTGACATGTGAACTGCCATGATTGTTGCAGTCCATTTTGATGTTGGTCTTCGTTGCATTCATGTCATGTCGCCTTGTGTTGAATCCAGTTTCAAAACTCGAATTTGACCTTGTGCTCGTGTCGTATTTTTGAATATATTGCACCTGAGTTGAACCTGTCTGTATATTTGGGTTTGACCTTGTGCTCACCTGTCCCTGTAGCATTATCAAGTGTATATTGGTGTGCACGGCCTTGTGGCATATACAGTGATACACTGTGTATGTCACAAGTTGTTTGTGTATGACGAATTCAAATGTAAATGATGACGAACAACCCAAATAACTGAGGCAAATATCATTTTCAAAATTCATCTTTTATTTTATATTGCAAAAATATTTCTTTTTCAATTTTACCGCGTTAGTGAATATTTTTGCAGATTGCTCAGATGCTGGATTCAAACTGGAATGAAGTTGAAGATGAAATACGAGTGTGAGTGATATGTAGTGAGGTGATGATATGTAAAATAGTGATGTAATTGAATTTGTATTAAAGTTGTATAGTGAATAGTGAGAGCTTGAATTTGTATACTATTCAAAATTGTAATAAATATTTGTTTGAATAAAATATTCATTTGAATTCAAATTCCGTGTTATTTATTTTATTCAGCAAATATTTATTTAATTTGTGAAGAATAAAATAGTATATTATCAAATACATTTAAACGAATGTATATATGTTTATTATCATCAAACAAAAATCATATAAGCGCATATTCAACAGCAATATCTTAGTGCAAATTTATCCGAATCATCTCAATCTTTCTGCAGTTGAAAGAAAACTCTGTTAGCTACAACTTCTCTTTTAATTACTTTCTGAGATTCTATTGTTTATAGGGTCGAAATTTAGTTTGAAACTGATGTACACGGCTCTGCCCTGTGCAATTTTGTTTGTTGAAATCTGATCTTAAAATCACTATAGCTTTTGAATTATAAATCGGAATTGAGTGAAACTTTTTCAGTTGGAGGGTATATTTATAAGGAACAACTTTTATGTTTATCATTTTCTGTAAATCAAAATTTTTATAATCGTAATATGTGTTTGAAGAGCTAGTAACCTCTCTGTCCTGTGTTTTAATTTCAACTTTGAAACAAAGAATTATTTTGGCCATATCTTTCTCGATTTTGATCGGATTTTGATAATTTTGGATGTTCCGAAAAGCTTAAATCCTATTCTACAACTTTTATGTTTCATGTTTTCTGTAGTTTTGAGGTTAGTTATATAGAAATTTGATTTTTCTACTGCTAACCCGAGAGCAAAACCAATATTTGCTCTGTCATCGAAGCTGAAACGAATTTGACCGTAACTACTTCGTTTCTTAACCGATTGTGATGATCTTGGTCATTCTAGAAAGCTTAAAAACTAGGCTACAACTTTTTTTTATTCATTTTGCCTGATTTAGATGTTATCTGTGCTAAAATTGTAATTGTTTATCACTGTCCCATAAATGCATAAGTTCAGGTTGAGTTTGATGTTTTTTTTTTATAGTAATTTAATCATAACTTTCTTGTTTCAAATCGGAATTTAGAAATTTTAGATGTTCTCGAATTCGTGTGAAATATGTCACAACTTTGATGTTTTTAGTTTTGAATTATGTTGAAGTCTACATAGTGAAAAATTGACTTTTTCATCGCTGGCCTGTGCTGTTAGCCAGGGCATAAATTTTTTGTTTTTTTTGTTTTGGTAGTATTTCGATCATAACTTTCACGTTACTGATCGGAATCATGAAATTAAAGTTGTTCTGGAATCCTTAGGAAATATTCTACAACTTTTATGTTTTAAATTTTGTATGATTTTCTTGTTTACATGGTGGAAAATTGATGTTTTTACTGCTGGCCTGTCATTGACAGCCAGGATATTTATATATTTTTCCGATTTCGACAATTTCATATGCATTCTTTTGCAACTTTTTTTTATTTATGAAATTTTATGCTAATATTTGATCATTTTGTCCAGCAATGGACTAATCAAGTTAGGATGAGATTTGAATTTAAATTAATTTGAATTCGATTTAAATTTGAATATCGGTTTAAGCCGATTAAATTGCAAATTGATGTTTTCTTGAGTTTTAAAAATCCGAATAAATTCCAAAAAATCTTCTAACATCATGGTTGGAGTAACAAATGTTTTTACACATTTTTAGAGGTTTTTAAACAATTATTCTTTATTTTTAAGGCTTTTAAAATTATTAAAATCCTTTTTAATGATGTCTTTTCCCTCAAAATCTTTTAGATCCTCTAAAATTTGTTTTATAACACCGTTTTCTCAAGTAAAATCTTTTATAATAAATTTTATTTATTTTAATTACTTTTACATTATTCGAACGTATGAGAAAGAGAATTAAACGATTTAGTAAAACACGTGGTACGGAACATGTGCGTTTACTATTTCGGTTAATTTCGGACTTGTACGATCGAAGCTATTTGAGAATATTGATTCTGAGATGTTTTGCCA
Organism: Allium cepa; assembly: GCA_030765085.1. NCBI lineage: Eukaryota > Viridiplantae > Streptophyta > Magnoliopsida > Asparagales > Amaryllidaceae > Allium > Allium cepa. Next base: position 724,556,407 of record CM060945.1, read on the forward strand.
TTTTATGGCATATTTTTATTTTTGTAATTCCTATTTATTGGAATTATTTAAGATGGCCAATATTTTGCAAACACTATGGTTTGAGATCTCCTATATAGGAGTATTGTCGATGAGATCCATCACGATGTCTTATTTACTTGCCAATGATATAAGGCAAGTCTTGAGTTTATGATTTCATATTTTGAGATTATAGTTTATGAGAAACCATCATGATGTTTTCACTTGTCGATGAGATGAGACAAGTTACGATGCCATTTAATGCTTGTCGATGAGATGGGACAAGTATGGTGGCTCTTTGTCACTCGTCAATGAGACTAGAAGAGATATAAATTTCTGAGTTTTATGATGTTTCTAGTGTGGCATCGACTAACGGCTAGTAAACCGCTAAGTGCGAATGTGTGGTATGGGACACACGTTAACACTTTTCGGGTTCCTATCCGTGAGTTTGTGACACATTAACGATGTTTACCTAACGGAACTGCCTGAAGAGGTGTCAGCGACCTTGTCATGAGGACGAACTGCTTTGGAAGGTGTTAGCGACCTTGTTAGGGCTGACAAAACGGCTTGAAGAGGTGTCAGCGACCTTGTCATGAGGACGAACTGCTTTGGGTGGTGTTAGCGACCTTGTTAGGGCTGACAAAATGGCTTGAAGAGGTGTCAACGACCTTGTCATGAGGATGAACTACTTTGGGAGGTGTTAGCGACCTTGTCTAAGGCTTCGGCCATCTGATTTTAGCACGTGCAGCATTGCTTCGGCATTATAATCGGGGATTTGGCCAATCCGGATTTTCTGAGTTTTCTGTTTTATTGTGATTTCATCTTTTTAAGATGTTTTATTACATCGATAGCCTAGTGCTATACGAGATGTTATATATATGGTGATTTCAATTATGATGTTTTGAACTTTTATCGAGTTCCTTGAGTTATGAGTTTAGATAATTTCAGGATTTTATAGGATATTCTGTGTTTTGCCATTTTGGCGAGTTGAGATTGAGATTTATGTACATTTATACCAATGAGACGACGTATAATTGAGTTTGGAGATTCTTTTATATTTGAGTTTTGGATCATCCTACTTGAGAATGTCTTATGTTTGCCTTTTTGGCGAGATTTTATATTAATGTTTCACCTTTTGAGGAGATATGGTTCATGGAAACCATGTAGACATTTTGTGATGTCGCCGATGATATGAGGCGAATGTTTATATTATTTGAGTATTATTATTGAACTTACCTCTTTTGAGGTCATTGTATACTTAAGTGACATTATTTCACTTAAGTCATGAGTTGTATTCTTTCTGTTGCCTCTTCTCATTCAAAAAGAATTATCACTTCGTATCTTATGCTTCATATTGTCGTCTATCCTCATTAACTGATTATTTTAGCTAGACTGACCCGTGTACTTTGTACTCGGGTCAGACCGAGTTGTTTCAGGTTAGCTATCAGTTATGGGACTTTGCTTTGATGCATCTGCTTAGATATCAGCCTAGCACTTTTGTTTAGTTTATATTTCTTTCCGCTTGACTCTGATGTATTTATATTTGATTCGATGTACATAGTGTGGTCGAATACCCCCTTTATTGTATTCATATTGTATTGTACTAAACATGTATCAGTGTATATGTATATATATGATGTTTATTACTGTTCTGTGTTGTGCTTTACATATAGTTATTATATTATGTTCTGATAGATCCATTGGCCACCTATAATTTTGGATTAAGCATTTACTATGTATGTCGATCCATTGAGATAGAAAAGAAAAATCATAATGCATTTATCGACGTATTCAGTAGATGTTTAAGACAAAGTTATAGATGGTCACCCTTAACCAGCCTTATTCTCCGCTTTAGTAGACGGAATCACTCGTTAATTCTCTTTACTAAGGTGGGTCTTGGGGTGGGGCGTTACAACTTCCGAACTAGAATCGTCCACCCGACTTCCTAGTGTGAACTCAGATCCGGTTTCTTGATCATAAACATTCTCCTTGCATAGCAATAACTATGATAGAGAATATCCAGAATCAATCAACAATCCATATCCAGGTTCGCCGTCGAAAATCGAGTGAAGGAAATCCCAACTCAGATCAATAAACAATCTCGAAATTCTGTGATCGAATCTGGATCAAATTATTATGCGAATAATATACATATATCCTACGTATTTATCTTTATTATTTATTAGCCAAAACAATTCTCTTTCTATTCACCTTCACTTTGATTTCCATTCACTTACTCACAATTGTTTAAATCCTTATTTGGATTATCACCTCAATTCTTATCTCAAATAGATATTTAACCATAAACAGTTTGAACTCTGTGCAGCTTAAATTTAGAAAATAGCTTGAAAAGTTTAAAAATAGATAAGTAGTTGAAAAATAATTATTAGTTTGTAAAATAGCTATAAAATAGTTAATTAATTGTAAAATAGTTAGAAAATAGTCAAATAGTTATAGAAATTTTAAATAATTTTAAATAATTGCAAAATAGTAATTAATTATGATATAGTTGAAAAACAATAATTAGTTTATAAGACAGTTGAAAATTGTTAAATAGTTCCAAAAATAATCGTAAAACAATTATAAGGTAGTTTAGGTTTAAAAAAAAGTTGTATAGTAAATAGTTTGGAAAAACAGATTTATATTAAAACCATTTATTTTGAAAATAGTCCAGAGTCAAACTGTTCAATTCCCAACCTCCATTTTCATCAACTCAATTTAAATTTCTACTTCCATTTAAATTGACTCAATTCCAATTTAAATAACTTCAATTTCCATTGAAATTGATTTATCCCTAATTCAAGTTGAATTAATTCTCAATTTCTTTCCAATTTCAAATCAAATTCCAGTTGAATTTTAAACCTATTCAACTTTAGTCACAATTCCAAATTATTCAAATCAATTTGGACTAATTTGAAATTGAACCCATTTCAATTTCGAATCAATTCCAGTTTGAATTAATCCTGATTCTCATTTGAATTTGAACTCATTCAACTTCAATTTCATTTCAAATTAATCCAATTCAAATTTACCATTTGAATTTTTAAGCTTATCCATTTTCCATCACAATTCCAACTAATTCAAATCAAATTCAATTTGAACTAATTCAATTCAATTCAAATTTCAAATTTAAACCATCCTAAATTATATAAATTCAAGTTAAATTTTTAGATGTTGATTTAATCCATTAAATCAAATCAACTTATATCTTTAAACCATTTAATTTTGAATCCAAATTCCATTTTTAACCTATTTCAAAGTTCAAATAATAATTCAATTCCTTTTTAAACAACTAACCTTCGAAATCCAATTTATCATCAAATTTCAATTTTGAAACCAAACCTTTGAAATTTTATCTTAAACATTCAAATCTTAAATCCAAAATGATTCCATTTTATCTTAATAATGGATATATTACCTCACCCCATTTCTTTCATTTATTTAAACAAATCCGATTTCAGCTTAAAGATTATTAATAACAACAGGATGGTAACATTAAAATTATTTTAAAACATCCATCTATTTCCAATTTCTAGATTTCAAACCCATTTTGAGATCACACAAATTCCCAATTCAACTTAACAATTTAACTTCCCAAGGTGAATCCCAAATTCACCTTGAAATTTCCAATCTAGGTTGCTTGTTAACTTATTTAACTTTCCCAAAGTTAAATTCAAATTACTTAATCCAGCCAACCTTACCCAATTTGAATTCCCATTTCAAGTTTTAAACTTCACATTATTAATCTTATAAGTTCAAAAACTTATCACCTTGGGCATCACATCTCATTCCAAATTTTAAACTCAATATTTATAGTTTATTTCAAATTATCTTTGATATTATGTATATCCCTCATATATATAAGGTTATTTCCTTTGCATGCAAAGTTACACCTTAAAATTTTAAACCACTTTTGGTTTTTAATCCAAAACAATTTTCTTTAAGGCTTTCAACAATTCTTATTTTAAAATAAGATCACCTTCGAAATATTCTGAATAATATTTATTATTCCTCTTAACTTTTGAAAATAATTTCAAATGTTTCTAGACTTAGAATTCGAAACTTCTCAACTTACATCCGTTCTAATTTACAAGTTATTCCCATCTATTGGTTACTTCCTCAAGACATTTAATTGTTTATTGGAAAACAATCATCCCATTTAAATACAATAACCATTCTATTTTCTGGTTTCAAACCAATTTTAGTTGATCTTATTTGTATAGTTTATTTTATCCAATCCTTATTTGGATATGTGTATACATATATATATTCCTCAATTTCTTATTTAATAACCAATTATTGCTTTATATATATAATATAATCTTTTACAAAAATTCATTCATTAAAACCATTTTTTAAATCTTTATATAAGAAAATAACAAGTACGCTCTCATATATATACACTCAACTCATCCTAGGGTAACACTAACCCTATTCTTGATGAGTAAACCCACCAGAGCCAAGATTCTCACTTAACCTTCGCTCTGATACCAACTGTAACGACCATGAATTTTCGATCCTGAAAATTTCAGATAGTTAGGAAAAAGAAGAAAGAGATAGAAGGAAAAAAAGAATAGAAACACCAACATCTCACATTCGCAGCGGACAAAATATAATATCAAATAATAATAGTTATACAAAGGAAACTTTACTCATCAAATTACAGTTTAATACATCAGAGTAACATTCATTTATACAACCACTGGACAGTTATAACAACATGCCCCAGATATACAACAACTTATCTCAACATAAAACACTCCATACATTCATGCCATCCAGCTCGCCTCCTGAGCTCCAGAACGTCCTTACTTGAAAATCTGTAATACTCGATCTGACCCGAGCATTACATAAAAGTAACACCCGGGTCAGGCTGGAAACCAACGTGAGTAAACCCACATAACATGAAATTCTAATGCACGAGCATATTTAAAAACCGGGGTAACTCGTACTCCACTACGAGTTCATTACTTGTTATGCTTAACACTTATTTTACAAATCAATCGCTAAGTACCTATACTTAGTTTCCAAAGGTCCATATTATTCCGTTCCAGCCTATTTATTGCACATATCAATCAATAAAGATTCGAAGTGGTTTCGGGTATTTACTAATACCCAACTCCGGTCTCTTCGAATCCAGTGTCATCTTAACCCAAGTTATTCAAGTGAAATACAATTCATCTTTAAATACAGGGTGTCACAGTAATTCATTATCAATAGATAACCACATCCTCACAATTTAAATCACACATATCATATCATATAGTATCACGAATCACATATTAGGGATAACAATTAATACACGGCTTCTAATATCATTCTATCATCCATACAGAAGGTTGATTAGCCATACCCTTCTAATTAATTTAAATATATTAAATTAGTTACTTCCACCATCTTTAAATCCTGCTTACTCAACAATAATTAATTACAAATTAATTAATTAATCATCCTCTCATTATCATCTTAATTAATCATTTTGGTTAATTATTTTTTAATTACAATAAGTAATTAACTCTTAATTAATTACACAAATTAATTATTCTCAAACCCATAACATTAATTAACCTTTAATTACCATCTTACTTAATTACCCAATTTTGATTTTTCGATAATCACATTGATTAATTATCCTTTAATTAATTCACACTCATTAATTTAACAAATTAATCAATCTTTTAACTCATTATACTAAGTAATTAACCCTTAATTTCTTTATTTAAGTAATTACCATTAAACAAACTACCTTTAGTAATTACCCATTAATTAACTATCTTAATTAATAGCATTAAATAATTACCTTCATTATTATTATTGATTGATTAAGTGATTAACCTTTAATAAAATTTATAAATTAATTATCTTTAACTGATCACAACCTTAATTAAACAAAGATCAATTCTAATGTTAAATTAAATACTTAATTGCATCATAATTCTATATTTAAGAATCATTTAGGAATTAATTCCAAAATTACATCTAATATAATTACTTTTAAACAACTTAAAGATATACTAAATCAAAATAAATTTAAATTTTAAGTTCACTTGACTTACAAGTTATAATGAATTTGTTTTGATAAAATTAACTACACTTTCTCTTTTAAGTAAAACTGGTTAAAATATTAGTTTCATAATTTATACAAGTTATAATGAAATTTATTTAATTCCAGGTCAACGAACTCAAACCAAAACACAATTTCTCGAGTCAATCCACGGTTTTCTCCATGCTAAACTCGAGTCCCCACATAATACTTAAAAACTTGCTATATTAACATTTGCGCATCAACTCGTCTTCGAGCAACCCTCGTTCTACCTCCGGTCTAACCCGAGAAAACTACTCATTCCCACAAAACCTCTGCAATCAAACAATCCACTGATACGCCGATCGTACTCGTGCACATGTACCAATATTCAACGTCGTCGTGACCATCATCAACACCTCCTACTCGTCGGCGATCCCCCTATATCCAATTCCGATCATCGATTCAACACTACCAAACCTAAATCAAAATCGAGCCTCTTCTGTCGAACTGGAAAACCCAACCTCGCCCGAAAACTTCCTCGATCCACCAACACCGTCCAACGGAATCTCTGGAACTCTGCCCTCACCATCGTCCACAACTCAAGCGCAGCTTCACCCATGTCCGGCCTGACTCGAATCTCCTATGACAAAGCAGAGACCCATTTTTGACCTCGCCTTCGAAGCCTCCTTAAACCCTAATTCGATCCACCGTCGTGGCCACGATGAGCTATCCCTCCACTAGACATTTTTCCCGGCCTCCCCGATTCTCATACTAGCTTCGACACACATCTCGACCACCAAAAGTTTACCGATCACCAGAAAAGCATAAAACCCAATTTCTGACTAACTTCAAAATTCTCATCCCAAAACTCATCTAAAAATCTTGAATTCCATTTTAAAAATCCTATTTCTGATAGATATATCAGATTATAAACTTAAACTTCAAAATATTTGTATTGAAATTTTTATAAAATCAAGTTTTTACTGTAATGAGAACATCCAGGTTAATACTGCCTCCTATTCTTGCTATAGATATTTTTAAAATTTAAATCTCGTTTTTTAAACGAATTTTTCTCAAACATTGTAACATAAATCTGATCAGAGGAAGAACCATTGATTTTTCAATTATATTTGTATTCAGTATTTCAAGAAACAGGGTCCAACATTGAAATACTGATATGCACATGAATACATCCATATATCTTACATATAACCACATGAATCGATCAAGCAAATCATAATCACAAATTTAAAATCAGTTTTCTGCATGCATTCAGAGTTTAAACAGATTTAAAGTTTAATTTACTCACCTTTTTGATGATGCAGAGATTTTTTTATATTGAGATGCTAGATGTTGAAAATCTGGAAAGAAATGCTTGATTTTTTCCCTGAAAGCTTGTTATTCGAACACGCACTCAATTTTTAACATACAAATACATTCTTTCATTTTCAAACAATCATGCAAGCATAGTTTTCATCCAAACTTCGATAATCATTTCATACAGATCAAGATACAAGTGGTTTTTGAAATGTTTAAAGAGCAGTTTACTCACCTGCTAAGGAAACAGAGAAGTAGGCTAGAATTATTTAAATCTGGAAATGATTTTGATTAAAACTTTATTGGTTGCTGATCTTAAGTTCATTTGAAATGACTTGATCTTCTACAATTGAGTTGAACTTTGATTATGAACCTGAATCTCCTTTAGGATCTGTTGTTGTTAATTTCTTCTTCTTCTTTTTTCCGAGCTGCTTGTTTTGTGTTTCAGATTTAACTTTGCTAAGTTATGTTTTGAATAGAAGAAAATGATAATAGAGGAAATTTAATGATATATAACTTTGTTTTTCTTTGAATTACAAAAAAAGAAGCTAACGACACTTGTCACTAACATATTTCTTTTACCTACATTTGTTATTTTATATGCTTAAGGCATAATGTTAAAACTTAGTTTATATATTCTTATAATTTATGTGTAAAATTCTATATCATTTTTCCTATTTAAATCAATATTTATATATGTATGTGTATAATTATATTTAAACTTTATTAATTTAGTTTGGATTTGTACAATATAAAAATTCAATTATACACTCATACATAATTTTATATACACACACACACACACACACACACACATATATATATATATATACTAACCTTTAAAATATAGAGTTTGTTTTAGAGTTAGATTTATTTTTAAGATATTTGAGTTTCAAATCCAACTTTTATTTGCCATTTACTAATATACATTAAAATAGAAAACATATTTATTCGTAAAAGATAAATTCTGCCAAATTAAATAATAAAGAAGATCATTAAACAAACATTATCAAATTACAATAATTATATTAGGAGATTACTAAATGAATATTTATCCAAATATTTATAATTTAGCCCTATAGTTCAAATTCATCTATAAACATATCCTATATATATATATATATTAGAAATTGCTTATTCAATCTATAAATTAGTATTTTCCATTAGTTAAATCAAATAATTATTCCATTATCGACTGTCCAAAATACGGGTTATCACACTTTCCAAGTTTTCAGAAATCAAAGTAATTTAGTTTTCAAAGATCAAAGCCATTTCAAAGTTCATCCCAGTTTTATTCAAGCCTCTGCCTTTTGTATCAAGTGAGTAAATGTGACGCCCCACCTCTATACCCATGTTAGCCAAGAACACTACGGTGTAATGCTATCAACTAGTGTGGAGAATAAGGCTATTGAGGAGCGGTCATCCGTTGTTAGGCCTTACACTAGTATTGGTTATCTCGATAGGAGTGGTATATATATTCTTTCATTTTTAATCTGATTTATTTACTCCCATCGACATACCCCAATTCCAGTATAAAATGAACTATGATGGTTCATAATAGTTTAGGACAGTAAATATAATAATAACACGGATAATATAAATGCGGAACACAGATAAAACAGAAAGTCTCATATATATATGATAACCGATGTCAGTTACAATACATTTGACACAATACATATGATACAACTACAATAGTGGACTCAGGAAGTTATATATACAAGTACATTATCGGCTAATATACATGAATACATATCAACCTATACAAATAAACCGACTACTATAAATGACGACGACTACTCCAAAAGATATGAAGTGACTTCATAGCTCAAGCAGCAACCCAAAGTAAGATATCAACAACCTGTAAATACTCGGTCTGACCCGAGTATTACATTCAAAAGAAAATAATACACGGGTCAGTCTAATTCAAACTCAATTATTAGTGCACAGAAGCAATAATAATTAAATAAAAATTAGACGACAGTCACAATAAATTTACCTATCCGATTCTTAAATAAGGAAATCGGATAACGGTAAATATAGCACATAATGGTGTTAAACAACAAATCAACAAATTCAAACTATTGAATTGGACACACGAAACAATTGAAACATCAATTAAAACGTCAACACGGGTAGGGCTGCAGTACACGCACGCGTGTACTGCCTCGCCACTACGGCATATGGAAATACACAAAAGATCTATAAATCAAAAGCAATTAGAATATCAATAAAAGCAATACCGTGTGGCTGCAGTATACGCTTGCGTGCACTGCCTTGCCACTACAGTGATGATGTACACAAAAGATCAACGAACCAAAATCAAAAGAAATACCAATAAAATTAATACGGTGTGGCTGCAGTTCACGCTTGTGTGCACTGCCTTGCCACCACAGTGAGGATGTACACAAAAGATCAACGAACCAAAATCAATGAAGGTTCAAATATCAATTCAAAATATCGATACTGTGTGGCTGCAGTGCATGCACGCGTACACTGCCTCGCCACAACAGCATATACAGAAATAGCAACAATGCACAAAGGCCAATACACAAGAATTCACAGTGCAAACTAATACACTAAGCAAGTGGCGGCATTTTAAAACTTCCACCATATGAATGTAAAATATGTACGCAAATGAATGTACATAACAAACTGCACATGGCAAAAATGAGTCAGAGGTGCAACGATCACTGGCCAGAGGAACATTTCAACATGACAAAATATATCAAGGCTAAAAGCACTTCAGGAATGCACCAGTGGACCAGAGAATGACTACAAGCATTGGTATAAAAATCATGAATTCAGATGAAGGCAAGTGTACAGGCTCAGTGAACACTTTGAATGATGACCAAAACGAGCAGACATATATGTATGGATATATATGCATATAAACATACACATATCAGAGATTCAAGCCTTCACGGAACACATAAGATTGAAGATAGCCAGTACGTGTATAAAACTCAGAGGACAAGGAACACTTAACTAACCAAAGTCAGTGGAACAAAACTTGTCACAAACAGTGACAAGCATACATAGTGCAACCAGGTAAAATAAAGTTCAACCAGATGTGCACATATAAACAAATTAACTTGCATGACTATAAAACCAGAGACTGCAAAGAAGCCAAGTATATGAAGTATGGATCAAGTATACAATCCAGATGCAATCATACATATATGCAACAACCCAAGTATCATAAAAATAACAAATCCAAATGTATAGCAGATCAGTGATGGTCACCCCCGCCAATCTACAATGAAGTGGAAGTGGAACTACCAACAGTCTCGACCCAAAACTAACAAAGGTGATCGAACAACTCAACCCGGTAACATATGTGATCCAGACCATCAAGTCAACAAATAAAAACACAGTGTACATGCCTACCAGAATCAAGTGTCATGAACCAGCAGAAGCAATTGAAGTGCAACCGTGGAACAACAAAGCACAGAGGCTACAAGTACAAATACAATAGGACAACAAAGGCAGTGCAATTTCAAGTGAAGCTATGAAAATGAAAAATGCCCAAGTCATGGAACAGCAAGCAATACAAAACTGTCAAGTAGCCAGAGAATCGTGCCAGGGTGACAAACAATCTCATATATACATACATGAATGCATATATATATATATATATATATATATATATATATATATATATGAAGTGCAGCCACAATTGCAAACTGAATAAAACATGGAGCCATAGTATGCTACAGAGGAAATGTAACTGCAATTTCAAGTCAAAGAATCAAGCCAATGTTGAATTCCACCAAAACAAGTTCGAACAATATCAAGAGCCAAAGCCACAGTTAAAACGTCGAAGTCACAGACTTGAACAAGTAAAAACAAAGTCGAACAATAAAACAAATCAAGCCTGAAGTCACGAAGAAAATTCAACATAGTCAAATTGCAGTTCAAAGTGACCGAAGTCAAATTCAAATCAATGCCGAAGTCAATTCGCAAGGCAAAGCAAAGCCAGATAATATCAACACAGTTAAATCAGAGTCGTGATAACAAAATCAGAGATCACCAAAACATTCAAGTCAAAACCGTGAACAACGAACGAGTCAAAACATCGAAGTCGAGGCCAACACAGCATACCAAATTAACAAAGTAGGATAAAACATCAACCTCAAAACAAAATCGAACATCTGAAGCATATCAATTAAGATGAATTAGATGTGAGCAATAGAAATTACTCACCTTGTCGACGACTTGAAGCAGCCTAGCATCTCAAAGACGAGCGACCATTCGAGCAGAAATCGGCTTCGACACGAACCATTGAAATCGGCCTCAACCAATCACTCGAAACCCTAATTTTTTTTGATAAAGAGGAACATACGAAAGATGAGCTGCCATTTTCGTTCATTTATTTTAGCTTTAGGGTTTTGAACGAATGAATGAGGAAATATGGGTATCGGCCTTTACTAATGATCACAGCACCAAACAAAAGAAATATGGGCCAAGTTTATATTAAAGCCCGATAAACCCCTTAATAACTTTTATAAAAGAATTTCAACGAGTTATTAAAATTCCAACAGCAATAACTATCACCATTAATCGAAATGACGATGATTACAAATTGGTGAGAAATTCCTAGGTTGTTACAGTAAACTTATATTTAAAAACTGTTTTTAGGTTTGCATGTGATGATCTCATGGATAAAGTTGTGATATGGCTTGCATGACTTATTTCATCTGGAAAATGTATGAATTGCATGTTTACTAGTGTGTATATCTATATATATTTACATAGACTGCCTCTGTTATGTTTACAAACATAATTGGCTTTCAAAAATTTGAATCTCCCTCTGTAATTGATTTCAGGCTAGGATATATAAATGGAAAATGACAATTACCTTGTATTATGAATTTTAAAAATAATAACTATAAATTTTATTTAGCAATTTTCTAAAAGTTTAAAAATGTCATTAATGAACTTAATATATGAAGAAATTCAATTAAGTTAATTCCAGTTGCTAATGCTATAATCTGAACCGTAGGGGGAAAATTATGAATTTAGGTATGAAGATGGTAATTTTTCATTTGGGTTTCAACGAAATAATGAATGTTGTTTGATTTTTGGGTTTTGGCCATTTGTTGATGTCAGCGATGACTAGAGGTTCGAGCTTTGGCACGAAGGAGGCTGGGGTATGGGAGGATTAATGGAAAAATAGGTGCAGATTTTTTTGATGATCGTGTTGAGCAGTCGAAAGTATTTTAGGGTTTAGTGGAAGAATTTGCGGGTCGGCTTTGTCGATGTGGTACGGCGTCAGTGGTGCACCGGGTTTGATCGCGTAGGGGGGATGGCTTCGGTGGTTCGAGGCGCATCTGGGGCTACAACAGTTTGGTTTCAGGGGCATGATTCGTCGCCGGTAATTGTTTTTTCCGATCGTGTGCATTTGCCTGTTTCGATTGAATTTCGATTTTGGGATTGCCTTGGGTTTTCGTTGTGCTGCATCGACGTTGTGGTAGTCGAAGTCGAGGGTTGGTTGGCAAAGGCTGAAGAGTTGGCCGGCGGTGTGTTTTCTGGCCATGCACGTACACGATGTTTTTTCATGTGCATCAGAGTTTTGGGGTTTTGGGAAGAAGTCGTCTGTCTCGAAGCATTTCGAGTTTCTCTCGTGTTTGTCTCGAGTCTGTCTCAGAAAATTTGTGATATGGCTCGAAGGAAACTCGAGTTTTCTCGGGTTATGGCTTAATAGTTTTAAATCTTTAAAATTAAATCAAGTTTTGAAGGTGTAGTAATTTTCTACATTAATCTTTTATTTAATGAATGCCTAATTGAGTATGTGTTAATTAAGGGTTCTTAAAAATAAATTATTTTAAGACCAGTTTAAATTTATTAAGTTTATAATGTTTATATATATATATATATATATAGCTTTTGTTTTAAAGGTTTATTTTACAAAACCTAATATTTTTATTTGTTAAAATAAAAATTAAAGAGGTAAAGTGTTTTCTATCATAAATTCAATTTAAAGATACTAAGTAAATAGGATAATAATAAATTTACCTTAGAAGGGTATTAGATAAGATTTGAATGTTAATTATATAATTTAATTAAGGCATAATTACTTAATATAATAAATTGAGGGGGAATAGTTAATGAATGTAATTAAGAGTTGAATCATTAACTAGTGATTAAGTGATGATTAATTGATGAATTAATTAATGTAATTAATTTTAAGTTAATTAATTAGTTTAATTAATTAAGATAACCACTTATGAATTAATTAAGTATAATTACTTAATGAAGTAAGTAATGGATAATTACAGGATGTAATTAAGCAATGGGTAATTACTTGATGGAAAGTAATTACAGAATAACTACTTAGTCAAAGTAATTAAGTGTTAATTATTCAGTGTAATTAATTAAAGGATTTATTAATTAATTAAGGGGTTAATTAATTAATGTAAGCAATTAAGAATAATTACTGAATGTGATTAATCAAGGTTGATTAATGAGTGTGGTAGATTAATTAAAGGCTATTACTGAATGTAATTAGAAAGGATAAATAAGGAATGATTAATTAATGGTTTGTAATTAATTATTGTTAAGTAAGCAAGATTAAAAATGATTAAAGAAATTAATTTGATTTAATTAGTAATGGGTGACTAATTAATCTTGATTATGAATGATTGGTTGGTATTTTGGATATGAATGTTTGTGATATGATATGATATGTTTGTTTTGAGCAGTGATTATGTGGTTATCTGTCAATGATCAATTGCTATATAAAAAGTGACATCTTGTACTTACGGGTTGAATTGTGTTTCACTTGAATAACATGGGTTAAGATGGTATTGAATTCGAAGAGACCGGAGTCGGGTATTAGTAAATACCCGAAACCACTTCGATTTATAATCTATAATAATTCTGTACATATTTGATATGTGAAATCAATAGACTAAAATGGAATGATTTAAGTGAACTGGACCATTTAATCTAAGTTTGGTACTTAGAAATTGATGTGTGTAATACGCATTGTCTATACCAAACCTATGAATTTGATATTGATACGAGTTACCTCGGGTTTTATGTAAGCTTTATGCTATAATATTCCATGTTAGACGAGTTTACTCACATTGGTTTTCAGTCTGACCCGGGTGTTACTTTGTTGTAATGCTCGGGTCAGACCGAGTATTCCCGATTTTCAGGTAGGGACGTTCTGGAGCTCAGGAGGCGAGCTGGATGGCAGGAACGTATGGAGTGTATTCCGCGGCGATATATTGTTTGTATTTCTGAGACAAGTTATTTTAATTGCCCAGTGATTGTGAAATATTATAACTCTGATGTATTAAAATGTAATTGACTAATTCAGTTATTCTTTGTGTAAAGAATATTATTTGATATTATATATTATTCGCTGCGAATGTGAGATGTTGGTGTTTCTGTTCCTTCTTTTTCTCCTATCTCTTTCCTTCTTTTCCTAACCATCTGGAGTTTTTGGGATCAAAAATTCCAAGTCGTTACATTTGGTATCAGAGCAGAAGGTTAAGCGAGAACTTTGGCTCTGGTAGGATTCCTCATTAAGGATAGGGTAAGTGGAACCCTAGAACGAGTTGAGTGTGTGTGTGTGTGTGTGTGTGAGAGCGTACTTGTTATTTTCTTATATAAAGATTTTAAATGATTTTAAAGGTAAATGATTTTATATAAGATTATATTTTGATATATAAAGCAATATTTCTTTCTAATAAATATTAAGGTAATTTGTTGTTAAATTATTAGAATTAAATTTAGTGGTAATAGAAATACAACAAAATTTAAATTGAATAAAGATAAGTTTGAAATATATTCAAACTGAAATTAAATTTGAAGAAGAGTTTTAGAATAAGATAATAATGAATTGGTTTCTAGATATGATAATCTCGGTTATTATCATAAATAATTGTTGTGTTTAATAATAAAATGTGTATTAATGAGTAAGCAAAATGAAATGTTTTAGGGTAGTAAACCATTTAGGCAAGTATGGCTTGTAAATTGAAACTGTTGATCTAAATTGTGAAGTTTTAAATCTAGGTCCAGAAATTTGAAAATTGTTTCAAAGTGATAAAGAAATAATAAATAATATTATTTAATGTATTTGAATAAAAGAGTCCTATTTCAAACAAGAGTTGTTGAAAATTTAAAGAAATTTGTTTTGAATTAAAAACAAAAGTTGTAACATCCCGCCTTTTTGCACGATTTAAACAGACACACGTGCCAATTCAAACCATACGTAAGGGCGGATTGTTATGGGATAAATAAGAAAACAGAGAAAGAAACAGAATCTCACAGCGGAAGGATAAAATATAATAATCAAATATACAGTTCATAATTCTGTTTACAAAAACCTTTGATTTATTTATACAATACATATCAGAGTACACATACCATATAACAATGCAGCGGAACAATATGAGTGTAGTGAAACCATATTATCTATAGTAATAATAATAAAATCTTCGTCTTCTTCCTCCGGAAATAAAATCTTCAATCCTGAAACGGTCGGACTGACCCAAGCGAATTTGGAAAGACAAAAACACTCGAGTCAGAACTAAAAGATCTTATGTGAGTTACATTAACAGAAATAAATATGAGTGCAGTAACTCAAGAGATGCTCGGGATTTACATCTCCTAAGGATCCGTTAAACTATTTACTATGTAGTATATTGCGCTATTATAATAGTGTCTAATTGTAAAATAAACTTACTTTTAAATAGCGTTAAGGCTTTACAATTTCCACCTTAACACATTTATATATTCCCATAGTCTATACAGTACCGTAATAATCTCCCCCGTAATGGGCGTCGTCAAAGGGCACTCCATAGGTATGGTACAAAACAAAATCGTATAAGGCGCGCTAGGGTAGGTGACACGACACAACTAGGCAATGCCAGGGTAGATATACCAATTACGCTTCCGGGCCGATGGAAACGCGCAGCGCGCAGCTGCCGCCCACCTCGGACAAACTCCCCACATCAAAGAAATCAAAAGTGAAGGTGGCCACCGAAAATCCAAAGTCTGAGTATAGTATCGAAGGGAAGTGTCCGATCAGAGGTGCTACCTCATTAACCCGTCGATCGCTCCTGTTTTAGCCACCTTATGCCAACTCACGGGAGTTGGGTCCTCGTATTTACCTTTAAAGGAAACGCCGCCACCAACCTACTTCATTCTGGAATCTCCACCGCGTACACGGTTGTTAAAGTGGTTTTCGGAGTTGGCAGAGAGTATGACAACTTCCGATCCCGGTCTCTTCAACAACCAATCGTTATTATAACACCGCGGTCTTTTCAAAATAGTTTATACTTTAAAACCAGAATAAAATATCCATTTTAAACGCATATAAATACGATATCATTTATATTTTTAAAACCCCAAATCAATACGATATCATTTATTTTCCAATATATATTCCTTCCAAAATCATAGGGTTTCCAAAGTAAAATATTTAGAAATCAAACTCTTGAACATAATATTTCCAAATTATACTACCTTGAAAAACATAGCTTGAAACAAATTTCCATCTCTTAAATGGTTAAATATTAAACTACTTTTATAAAACAAAATAGCTTCTTTAGATTTCACAAATCATTTTCAAACATCGATTTGCATTTCCAAATACCATTTCAATTCTTATGTTTCAAGGCTTTAAATATTTCACCATTTCAAAAAACAACTCATTTGACAAATCCATATGTATCAAATTCAATTACTTCTTATTTAGACTTGAAATGTTTACTTAATGAATTCAATATAATTTAAGTAAAACCTTTAACTTCACATAACTGGATAATCTTTCAATTTATTAAACTTGATATATTCATTTAAATCACTCTACACAAAAATCAAGTTATAAAAATCATATCCTTTAAAAATTAATAACCTTTTTATTTAATTCCAAATTTTACTCAATATTCATCTTCCGACCTTATTCTCATTTAAGTCAATAAAACTCCAGAACTTAAATTTTAAATAAATGCTTAATCGTATTTGATCTTAAAAATCAAACTTTATTTTATACTTCAAAACAATTTATACAAAGCTTAAAACCGGAAATTACTACATATAAATAACCTTTATTAACAACCAAATCAAAAACCATAAACCATATATATATAGCTTTGCAAAAACCATAGAAAAACATTTCAAAAAAATAATTTTATATATATACCGCGGTGCCTGTATAAAATTTTCTACCCTATGGTCAAGTGATACGGATGTTTATCATTTCAATCCGCAATTTAAAATAAAAATGCGGTTGTATATCATTTCAAACCGCAATCCCAAATGAATGAAATGTATGATAACTTGCAGTTTATACAATATAAAATATAGCATCCATTCATCCAAATATCAATCATCAACCATTATTTGCAATCATCATCCAATTTAAACAATCATCGATATAGAGCATATAAATTATACAGGTAATAAATAACATGTACTAACTAACAGTTTATATTCAATAATAAATTTAATAATTGTTACTAGCAGTTTATATGCAAAAATAAATTCAAATTTAACTGTCAGTTGATATGAAATAAAAATTTAACATAACTATGACTGGCAGTTAATATGCAAATAAATAAATTCTAACTGTCAAATTTATATGCAATAAATAAAATAAATTAACAGTTAAATTAAATAAATGCAATTTAACAGAGATAATGAATAAAACATGCCAAACAGTCATAAATAAATTTCCACTCATATCTAAAATTAATTTAACAGACATAAGAAAGTTTAGAAGTTGTGAGTGGGTTAAAACACTCACCTTTTGAATTTAAATCGAATTTAAATTCAATTTAAACTCAAAAATTCGACGGTCTCCGAATTGGTCCAAACCAGCGTCAACAGATCTGGAATTTAATTACGATCCTAACAATTCGGAGACCGTCGAATTGCATTACGTATGAGAAAGTTATTCAAAAATTTCGATTGAAACAAAAATTAAATAAAACAAAATAAACAAATATACCCCATCACCATGCCACGTCACAGGCCACGTCCTTCTTCTCAAATTCGAGCACGTTACAGCACCAATAAAAAAAACGGACAGTATCAACAGATTACGCTCTTTGAGAATTATGACATATAATTTTTCTGGAATTTTTAGAGGAGTTTGAAATATATATTTTTTTATTTTATTTTTTTATTTTTATTTTGGACTGTAATTGGATCTAGAAATTTTGCAGCCATTGAAAGAGAAGAAGTTGAAGAAAAGAACACACAGAGAGAAATGAAGATAGATGGAGGGTAGGGTTTACACGACCTATAAATAGACAAAGTGAAATAGGATAGGTGGGCACGAATCATAAACGCGCAAAACGGTTGTTGGCCCACCAGAATATTTTATATTAATTGGATACGTTACGGATTAGTAAATAAATTAATTTCTTCCTCAGACATTTACATTGAATTTTAAACGTATTTACAAATGTAAATTTAGATGCTTCATTTATAAGTTTCAATATAAATTCACAATTTCATTAAATTCCAAATTCATAGATAAGTTTCCATTTTCAACTAAATTTCTAAATTACCGTAATAATTATCTTAGATTTTTATTCATTCTCAATAGATTTAACTATTGTAAATTGACTAAGTTTTCATACTATAAAAATCCACATTTCTATGTATATATACATTTGAATTCCCTACTAAAATATTTTATTTATATTTCGCAATTACTTCCAATCCATTTTTTTTGGCATCGCACTGTTACTTAAATAAATAGCCTATACCAGCACTAATTATCATTAATTTGAAAACGGGTTACCAAATTTTTGATTTTATTAATAATTATTATTTATTACTTCATTGTTTATTAAAATTTAGACAATTTAAGATGTTTCTTAAATGCTGAGTACATTATTAACTTCAGCGTAAAACTTCAATTTTATTTTATCTACAAATTATAAATTAACTTTGCAGAAATCTTTTAGTTGACCTTTCATTTAATTATCCTATCTATTGGTATCCCATAGATGGGAATTCCTAAAACATCTCCGAATTCCAACTTTAATTTCAATCACATAAAATGTTCTATACAGTTTCCAATAAATTCAATAAATTCAAATTTCATGTTCTAAATCCAAATGAATCCATATATCCTGCCTTCCATTCTTTTAATCTAACTAATTATCATATTCTGAATAAAGTTTACGTTATTTCCACCTATAAGCTACAAATAACAACGAATGTTGCATTTGATTTAGATTCTAAATAAATTGATGGGTAATAATTAATAATTCTCACTATTGCCCGATTTATTCCCATTCATGCTTAAATTACCACCAAACAATCATTAAATTTACCTATCTTTTATTGATTCCATAAAATCTATTTACCCTGAGTTAGTTACTGCATTTATCAAATTCCAATTTCACAATCACCTTAAATACATAAATTGGTATTCATTAACCTTTAAGTTTATTAGCTTATGTCAACACTATTAACATTAATTGCAATGTATTACCAATTTTAGTCACTACCCTAACTACTAACTCATATTAACCTACATTATTCCCAAGAATTTCATTGGTTTTTCTTATATTAAATTTATCAACCATATTAATTAAGGTTTTTAAAAACAATTAATAAAATTCCCTTTAATATATACAACTTAGCAATCCATTAAGCATGGTATTATATTTCACGTAAATGTACAATTAATTACATTTATTACAATGTTATCCAAATAAATTGAATGATCTAAGTATATAACTCCTAATATCCACCCATCTTGCCTTAATCCCAAATAACATACAAATTAAACTATCCTTAATTTCAATTAACCCTATCATTACTTTTTATATTCCAATAAACTACCCTTAATTTCAATTAACCCTATCATTACTTTTTATATTCCAAACAAATAAATTAATAATAGGTTAATTGAATCAGATTTACAATCCAACTTTAATTATTTGCAAATTTTGTCGGTTTGGACCACTTGGTAAATTCAGAATCCTTTAACAACTTCCTACATTAATTTATTTTTGAATAATCCAAAAATTTTCAATATTAAAGTACAAATCCAATTTATCAAAAATTAAAACTTAAATTTCAAGGAATTTATTTATTTAGGTTTAGATCCCATTATTCACTAAAATTGGTTAGTATTTATTTCATTCGCCTCTTTAATTGTACGTAAATTTCTCATAAATACACCTAAAATTTCATTTAATTCCAACTGCTTCCTAATTTCCATTTCTACGTCTTAACACACTCTATATTAAAATTCTAGACATTGTATTACTTATCATATTAATGTAACCTTTATTTAGTGTATTAACATTTATTTCAATTCAAATTCTATCAACCAATTAAACATGTAACCTATTACTATTGCTTACAAATCAAAATATTGCACCCATTGTCATCTTCTGAATGGAATTAGTCTTTATTTCAAAACTTACCTAAATTTACATTGAGACCATATTTAATCCTCTTCAATAATATTAATCCTCAATTTATTAAATGGAATCAATATATCTTACATAACATGTTTTACGCATAAATTTTTAGTTAATATTATTTCAACTTATTCCCCATAGTCTCAATAATTACATAACATAAATCTACGCTTATTTTATTCTACGATCACACTTCCGTTACTCTCAAATCAATAAGTAACGTTCATATAAATAAATGTTATGTCAGTTTCCTATTTATTGCGATATTTTTATTTATTTATTACTGCACAACTTTACTTATTTTCTTCCCATCACTTTAAAATTAATCGTTAAAGCAACACTTATCAATACGCATCAAATTATTTACCAAATTAAAAGGTTTTGATTTTTTTAACAAATTAATTGACAGATTAATTAGGTAATGTATACGAATTGTTATTATACCCATAAATTTACACTTAACTAATTAAATGCCTTACCTATATTCTCTATCTTCCCATTATATTCAGGTACAATACTTACACCAATTTTTATTGAAAAATTTATTCATATTACAAACAAAGGCTTAAATTACCATTGTTAAATTAGCGTTCAATATATATTTATCACCTTTTATTATTTCTACTAAATTTTTATTACAAAATTCTATTAAATAAATTAAATCGTCGAAATTTACGGGTCGTTACAAAGGTAGTCTAAAATTTAAGAATAACTTGGAGTGTAAAGGAAATAACATGTATGTGGAATATAAATAATATTAAAGATGGTTTGAAATAAACTCTAAATGTTGAGTTTAAAATTTGGAATGAGATTGATATCCAAAGTGATAGGTTTTTGAACTTATAAGTAGGAAGATTATTAATGTGAAGTTTAGAATTTAAAATGGGAATTCAAGTTGGGTAAGGTTGGCTGGATTATGTAAATTGAATTTAACTTTGGAAAGTTAAATAATTTAACAAACAAGCTGAATTGAAAATTTCAAGGGATTTAACGTAGGAAGTTAAAATGGTTAATTGAATTGGGAATTTGTGTGATCTCAAAATAGGTTTGAGATCTAGAAATTTGAAATGGATGGGTGTTTTAAAATAATTTGAATGATACCAACCTATTCTTATTAATAATCTTTAAGATCAAATTGGATTTGTTTAAATAATGAAGAAAGGGGTATGGTAATATATCCATTATTAAGACGAAATGGAATCATTTTGGATTTAAGATTTGAATGTTTAAGATAAAACTTTAAAGGTTTGGTTTCAAAATTGAAATTTAGTGATAAATTGAATTTCAAAGATTTAGTTGTTTAAAAAAGATTTGGATTATTATTATTTAAACTTTGAAATAGGTTAAAAATGGAATTTGGATTCAGAATTAAATGGTTTAAAGATATAAGTTGATTTGATTTAAAGGATTAAATCAACATTTGAAAATTTAACTCAAATTTATATAATTCGAGATGGTTTAAAGTTGAGATTTAAATTAAATTAGTTCAAATTGGATTTGATTTGAATTAATTGGAATTGTGGTTGAAGATGTATAAGTTTAAAAATTCAAATGGAAAATTTGAAATGTAATTGAAGTTAAATGAGTTCAAATTCAAATGGGAATTGGGATTAGTTCAAACTGGAATTGATTCGAAACTGAAATGGGTTCAATTTGAAATTAGTCCAAATTTATTTGAATAATTTGGAATTGTGATTAAAGTTTAATAGGTTTAAAATTCAACTGGAATTTGATTTGAAATTGGAAAGAAATTAAGAATTAATTCAACTTGAATTGGGGATAAATCAATTTCAATGGAAATTGAAGTTATTTAAATTGGAATTGAGTCGATTTAAATGGAAGCGGGAATTCAAATTGAATTGATGAGATTGGAGATTGGGAATTGAACAGTTTGACTCTGGACTATTTTCAAAATAAATTGTTTTAATATAAATCTATTTTTTTCAAACTATTTACTATACAACTTTTCTTTTTTACCCTAAAACTATCTTATACGTGTTTTACAATTACTTTTGGAACTAATTAACAATTTTTTAACTGCTTTATAAACTAATTACTGTTTTTCAACTAGTTTATAACTAATTTCTATTTTACAACTATTTTGCAATTATTTCTATAACTATTTGACTATTTTCCAACTATTTTACAATTACTTAACTATTCTACAGCTATTTTACAAAGGAATAATTATTTTTCAACTACTTATCTATTTTTAAACTCTTCAAGCTATTTTCAATATTTAAGCTGGTCAGAGTGCAAACTTTTTATGATTAAATACCCAATTAAGATAAGAATAGAGGTGATAATCCCAATGGAATTGAAACAAATGTGAATAAGTAAACAGGAATTTAAGGAAATGTGAATAGAAAGGAGAATTGATTTGGCTAATAATCAATAAAGATAGTTACGTAGGATGTACCTATATTATTCTATTCGCATAGTGATTTGATCCAGATTCAAGCATAGAATTTCGAGATAGTTATATCGATCTGAGTTGGGACTTTTCACTCGTTTTTCGACGGTGAACCTGGATATGGGTTGTTGATTGGTTTTGGATATTCTCTATCATAGTTATGGCTATGCAAGGAGAATAACGGATTTTGATCAAGAAACCAGATATGATTCCGCACTAGGAAGTCGGGTGGACGAAACTAGTTCGGAAGTGAAATTTTGTGATCGAGTGGGCGATCAGAATTGTATAGTATAACGTTTCGATTTTTCGTTGCCGAAAAACCGAAAAGTTATGGGTTTTAGAAAAAAAGAAAAGAAGAAAAGAAAGAAGATAGGAAAGAAGGAAATAGAAAATAGAAATTAGAGAGAATAGAAAACAGAAAAGAAGATAGAACATAATTTTAAAATTGAACGGAACAGAAAGAAAATAGAAGAGAAAGGAAACAGAACACAACTGAACAATAACAGAATCTCACAATTCGCAGCGGAACAACATATAATAATAAATGAATAATCTTTAAACAAAGAACTATATCAGTTATTACATTTCATTTCATTACATCATATCATCAGAGTGTACACAACAACAAATAGTGCAGCGGAAAAGGAATACTATATAAGTAATACGCCATGCCATCCATCTTGCCTCCAGCAACTCCAGAATATCCAGAATATCCTGATAAACCTTAACTCTTAACTGCCCGTGTGGAAATTGGTGGGCACCCAGAGTTTAGGAAGGAAAACAATAAACTCCAAGTCAGTCATGTGACTGGTGTGAGAACTCAAAACAGTTTATTTATCTTTAAAATCAAAATAGAGGAATATTTTTAATCAATTCGCAATGCTTTTTAAAAATGAGACTACCATAAGACCTCCCGCACACACACACATGCAAACGCAGAATCGGAGGAGATTTCTCCTTATGATAGTCAAAGATGCTTGATACGCATTAAAAATAACATTTGATATTATTACTAGTGCATAGTGTAGGGAAAATTCATTTCGAAAGTAAAGATATAAATCTTAGCCAACATACGACCATTATCGTATGCCTACTATAGCTACCATCCAAACAGTGTTGCGACACCATAAGTGAATGATAGGTTCTACAACTAATACCGTACAAGTTTCGTATTGTTTCTTTGGATTTCCAACAAATGGTCAGGCCAAGGAACTTCCCATTGCCACATGAGAATGCCTTTGGAAAGACATCCCCGAGAACCAAACCGGAACTCTGCCAACACAAGGCCGGGTTACCCCTAACTGGGTAACTACTGACACGAGCACGCCATTCCCCGATCGTAAACGACCTTTCTCACGGGATCCCGAAAACCAACAACCACAAAGTAATAAATTCGTAGTAACCACATAGGTTAAATATCTGGGCTCCATACCATGATACCACCTCTATCCAGAAGGAAATGTACATACCCTAAAGGGTGCTACCCCTCATAACCTTGCCGCATCTTTCCTGTTTTGACCATTTCCGGGGTGTGAGGCTCGACGAAGTCACGTCCACAAAAACATACTTTATACAAAAGCCATGCTTTGGGTCAACAAATGATCAACACAATGATCACTAAGATAGACGATCAAATAAACGATCCTATCACAATAATCAACACAATGATCATTTCAGCAACACTCAGCATGTCACATTACCAAATTGGGAATATATCGCTGATAACTTCAACTATATAACCTCTGAGCTCGTACGTCTCAGAGAAGGGTGTTAAGCTAAAAGAATAAATTCTCCGCCACCAACAGAAATATATTTGAAAGAAATCTGCTTTATATCTCAATTTGTAATGTCAGACACACAATCCATACAAGTCTGTTCCGGGCTCGAACAAAACCGAAGGCACTTACAAAGAAGTCCTTGCAATCCGGATATTCACAATCCTGATCGGATTTCCCATCACTTAGGGAGTCTCTATACCGCTGCAACTCAGTGCAGAGACAATCGACAGGTCATCCTATCGCTCTCGCAAATACCGGGTCTTCAACACCGATCTTCAATGCAATTCATAACGACGTATCACATATTCGGAATGGGTTATACGACCCCATGGTCCTTTCCCGGTTAACCTGAATAGTGAGCGCTTATTCAAAAATAAGTGTAGCATTCACATTCAAACAAATCACATCCATTACCCATTCAAAGGGAAATATTGATAGTCGGTTATTGAACTATCAATGGATATGCACACATCACCAGTTTCCAAATAATTTTCCAAATTATTTATTTTCCAAAATATCTTTACAAGATATATTATTTCAACACTTCAAAAATAAATCAATATTTATTTTTCTAAACCAATCTCATTTTCTTTTATAAATTCCATAGTGAATTTATATTCCAAACTATCCATGCATATTACGATTTTCAATCGATTTTCCATATTCACATTCAATTTACCTTACAAGGATAAATTCTAAACATTCATTTCATATTGGAAAAATATTTCCATACTTATTAAATAAGTAATTCACAAGTCTTTTTATTTTCCCTACTTAGAAAATATTTAATATACTCTAATCGAAATTAAGTATATATTTCATTCTTTAAGGAAATCATTCTCTTAAACATATTTATTTAGGCCAAAACGAATGTTACGTAAAACATCGTTACGACAACCCAAATTCACTAGTATAGGGATTCGAAATTAAAATTGATATATAAATCCCAATACTATGCAAAACATTTCCTTTCGGAAATCATTTACTATAACAACAGTGTTATAGTCCATCATTCCCTTTTATTTCTCGAAAACGTTTATTTCAACAATAAATGTTGAAATCTATGGTTTTGAATCTCAACATATTTTAAAACATCGTTAGATCATTTTAATTCTATTTAAAATATCACATTCTAAATATTTCCTTTAACATATTATTCACTATTCAAAAACGTGAATATACTTCATTAACAATTTCATCCTTTTATTCTTTTTAATTCAAAGGATTATTCACTATTCAAAAATGTGAAAATAACTCCATTTATAGGTTTCAACAAATTTTCTTGTCAAAATAAGTCATTTGCGAATTTATAAAACAACGTTTATAAATTCCATTCTATTTATTTATAAAAACTTCCTTTTTATAATTTCTTTTATTAACCTATTCCAGTTTATAACTCAATTATAAACTAAAAGTTCATATTATAAGTTAAATACTTATAAAACGATTATTTTACAAAATCGTTCCTCTAAAGACTTTCCAAACCATAAATCTTATAACTTATAAGATTCATTTATTTAACCAAATCTATTCTTTCAATAACTTCACAAATTTATAAATCTTACTATTTATAAATTTTATTTATAACTTCACAGTTTATAATTTTATAAATTTCATTCTTTAATGAAATTCATTTTCACTTCATTCAAACACTTATAAAAACTCGTTTTATAATGTCCATATTTCAATTTATAAATATCCATTTATACATCTCTTAATATAAATCAATTTATATTATTCTTTTTAAACGTCTTTAAATTCCTTTAAAAACTTCTTCCTTTTGATTCATAAAATAATTAAATTTTATAAATCCTATATTTCAACTTTTCATAATAAATTCAAAAATTTCGATTTAACTATTTTATAAAATCATTAGCATCATATTCTCAAAAATCAGTTTTTAACTATATTTCTCAAAAATCATAATTTTTATAACTTTAAAAATTATAACGTTTATTTATTTAAAATGAATCAATTCCAAAAATATTTTATAAACGTATACTTTCAAAAATCACTTTGAAATCATTTTAAAATTCCAAATTTGGTCCAATGATGCTACACACCAAATAGTCAATCACGACTACAACGATATCATATATCAATATGAAAATCCATCAAATATCTGAAATCAAATAAAAACTGTTGAGGAATCCAGTTGGATCCCTCCAACCTGTTTCCTGCATCACAAACATTAGCACAATACCAATTTCGCTCCAGTACGAAATTATCGCGGTATATGTTCTTATTAAATATTATCCGCTTAATAACGGCGCAATAGGGTCTCATCCGCTAAACAAAAAATGCGGGAAATCAATAACTCCAATATATACATATGCCAATATATATATATTGCTACTATATATAATACCAATTTCACTGTTTATGAAATATTCGCGGTATATGTTTTTAATAAATAACATCCGCTTACTAACGGCGTATAATGTCTATTTTAACAATCAATAGATATCAATCATCATTCAAACATGCATTCAAATATTTTAAATCTAACTATTTAAAATAAAATCGAAACTGATTCGATTGAGTGAGAAGTTCTCACCTTGATTTTAAATTCCGTTTTAGCGATTTATTTCGAATAAAATTAAACGGACGTTTAATTTTACCCAAAATTCTCACTAACTCCAAACGACTCCAAACCAACTCCATAGCGTAGTGCTCGTCCATACGATTCCAACGCAACTGGTTTCGCGCGTTTTCGACCTCGTATGAAAAGGTTATGCATTTTTGAAGTTTACACGATTTAATTTATAACTATTACAACATTTTCCAATTTAATTTTTAACTACAACCATTACCAGCCACTAGATTCCTTCCCCTTGCATCCTGGCCGTCCCCCCCTATCATCTTCCCTACGTCTTGGCTACAGGTACTAGCCGTGCTCCTAAACCCATTACAATCTAACTAGGGTTTAATTATGCACCTTCAATACTCAATGATACTTCGATCAACAACTTGCAATAGGAAGCTCTTGACCCCCTCTACCTTCTCCCACCACCATAGCCCACTCGGCCACCTGATGCTCCTAGGAAAACGTGCGTGAGCTGTAGAGAACAGCCCCCCATAGCTCCCTCTCCGTTGCACCAAAACCCATCATCACCGTATGGATTGAAAGCTCTCGTCGTGCTCTCCAACCTTCGTGTTAAACACTTTGGCTAAATCTTTGTAGATTGAGAGAGATTGAGGGGGAAAGGAGAATGATTTCTGGCCATTTATCTTGTTAGTGGCGGCTGAGCAAATTAGGTTTAGGGTTTGTTATATTTTTTTTTATTTGTGAATGAGGGTATGGTATATTTATAGGAAATTATTCAAAACACTATTCATTCCGGAAATTCCGAACTCCGATTTAGGCGCCGTAACCAGCGTTTCTAGGTTTACCCCGCGTTCCGGACACAATGGAACAGGTTTCGGAAGCTAATTCGGAAGTATGTGCGAGTTATGGCTGTAAACGCTCAATTTGAATTAAACCGATTTAAACGATTTTCTAGGCGTTTTAATTTGTACCGGACAAACCGTAAATCCAATTGACTTGAAATTTCAAACCTTACAATAATATCACATTACGGATCCGATGAAACTGGTTTCGTCGAAATCCGAGACTTTTTGAAAAATGGCTATTTTCACTCGTCAAATTTAAATTAAAAATAAATCGATGCGTTTCGAGTTGCCACGATCAAACGATAACTCCGATTGACACGAAATTTGAAATCCGGTAATAACTAACTATTACGGATCCAATGGAACTGGTTTCGTTCAATTCTGAGACTGTTCAAAAATTGGCTATTTTCACTAGTCGATTTAAATATTAAAATATTCAATTTTCACAAATTAACTTTTAATTCGATTTTAAAAGTTCTAAAATATTGTTCTAACTTCAACATGATAAAATAAAATTTTACAAATCATTTTCAATCATATTTAACTCAATTTTCAATTATTTCCATAATTTAACATATTAAATACTCGATTTAAAAATCCAATTAAATCCAATAATTCAAATAAAAATTTATTTGACTTACAAATTCACTTATTAATATTTAAAATTAATTAAATATTCAAATTTTAATTTCTAAAAATTCTGGGTCGTTACAATCTTCCCCACTTAAAAGAATTTCGTCCTCGAAATTACAAGTAAGAAAAGTTACAGAATCTATTAACTTTCCCAAAATTCATAATTAAATTTCTTACAAATCTTTACTAAGTTTTCAAATCATACTTAGTTATCCTTTCAAAAACAACTACTATTGTTTAACTTTCAACTTCAAAATCAAAGTTAAAGTTTTCAAAACTTTTCTAAATTTCTCAAATTTTTTCTAACGCCTTAAATTTTCGGAAAAATTCACCATAGTCTCCTTTGCGCGGCTCGATCCGAAAAAAAAATGACAGTATATATATCACAAATATACATCTCATCAAGTAATGAGGCATCCCGAAGGAAAAAAAGTGTAAAAGTACGATATTTAATCCGAGATATGTACCTTATATTTTATTAGCAAGCATATACGGCTAATATAGCGCAAAAGCGAGCTCCAAATGCGAAGCAAACGCGATCCGCACCTACTAATCACTCAACAAACAACATGAGAACATGCATATAGACAATAGTATCAATATACAACATATAGTAACATAATAACTATATATGTCAACATAGCAAATGAAACATATTCAAACATCAACCAACTATCATTCAACTAACATCCATAACCAATAAATATTCATTCATATTCTCATTAATATCCAATGAAATGGTTTTCAATTTAAATCACATTTGATTTATTTACAGTGGATGTTCTTACTAACATTCATTTTCAATTAGTTTATATTCACTAATTCATATTCAAGTTGGTTCACTTCCAAATCAAATTCAATTCATTTAAGATTCACTTAACTTCCAATTGGATTTCCAATTACTTTAGCTTTCAATTTCATTAACACTTAATGAATTATATACAATCAACTAACAACCATATAACAACCAATGTATATTAATTACAACCAAATTCTTTTGCTTACAATTGGTTTAATTTAATTGATTTTCATTCAACTATTCAACTTTCAATAACTTTAGATTTTAAATGAATCAACACTTACATTCATTATTCCATATCAACTTAATTCACATTCAATTGATTAACATTTAATCCATTAACTCAATTCAATTACTAAAGTTGAATTTCACTTATATAACTTAAGTTCACATTTATCACTTAACTTTATTCATTTTACTTTGATACTAATATCAATTCCATTCAACAACACTTAAGTTATATTTCCATTTCTAAAGTAAATTTTTATTTAACTTTAAATTCATTTACCCAATTTAAAACAATATTATGTCGGTTTATCTTGTTTAAGAGTTTAGAAACTCCTATCTACGATAGTTAGCAAGACTACATCGACTGGAATCTATAAACAATCAACCGATAAGTCAACACAATATAAAACAATTTATATTCACTAACAAATACGCTCTCATATCTATTATTACACTCAAACTCAATCTAGAGTACTACTGACTCTATCTCTAATGAGTAATACCCAACAGAACCATGGTTGTCGCTTAACCATATGCTCTGATACCAAATGTAACGCTTCGATTTTTCGTTGCCGAAAAACCGAATAGTTATGGGTTTTAGAAAAAAAGAAAAGAAGAAAAGAAAGAAGAAAGAAGATAGGAAAGAAGGAAATAGAAAATAGAAATTAGAGAGAATAGAAAACAGAAAAGAAGATAGAACATAATTTTAAAATTGAACGGAACAGAAAGAAAATAGAAGAGAAAGGAAACAGAACACAACTGAACAATAACAGAATCTCACAATTCGCAGCGGAACAACATATAATAATAAATGAGTAATCTTTAAACAAAGAACTATATCAGTTATTACATTACATTTCATTTCATTACATCATATCATCAGAGTGTACACAACAACAAATAGTGCAACGGAAAAGGAATACTATATAAGTAATACGCCATGCCATCCATCTTGCCTCCAGCAACTCCAGAATATCCAGAATATCCTAATAAACCTTAACTCTTAACTGCCCGTGTGGAAATTGGTGGGCACCCAGAGTTTAGGAAGGAAAACAATAAACTCCAAGTCAGTCATGTGACTGGTGTGAGAACTCAAAACAGTTTATTTATCTTTAAAATCAAAATAGAGGAATATTTTTAATCAATTCGCAATGCTTTTTAAAAATGAGACTACCATAAGGCCTCCCGCACACACACACATGCAAACGCAGAATCGGAGGAGATTTCTCCTTATGATAGTCAAAGATGCTTGATACGCATTAAAAATAACATTTGATATTATTACTAGTGCATAGTGTAGGGAAAATTCATTTCGAAAGTAAAGATATAAATCTTAGCCAACATACGACCATTATCGTATGCCTACTATAGCTACCATCCAAACAGTGTTGCGACACCATAAGTGAATGATAGGTTCTACAACTAATACCGTACAAGTTTCGTATTGTTTCTTTGGATTTCCAACAAATGGTCAGGCCAAGGAACTTCCCATTGCCACATGAGAATGCCTCTGGAAAGACATCCCCGAGAACCAAACCGGAACTCTGCCAACACAAGGCCGGGTTACCCCTAACTGGGTAACTACTGACACGAGCACGCCATTCCCCGATCGTAAACGACCTTTCTCACGGGATCCCGAAAACCAACAACCACAAAGTAATAAATTCGTAGTAACCACATAGGTTAAATATCTGGGCTCCATACCATGATACCACCTCTATCCAGAAGGAAATGTACATACCCTAAAGGGTGCTACCCCTCATAACCTTGCCGCATCTTTCCTGTTTTGACCATTTCCGGGGTGTGAGGCTCGACGAAGTCACGTCCACAAAAACATACTTTATACAAAAGCCATGCTTTGGGTCAACAAATGATCAACACAATGATCACTAAGATAGACGATCAAATAAACGATCCTATCACAATAATCAACACAATGATCATTTCAGCAACACTCAGCATGTCACATTACCAAATTGGGAATATATCGCTGATAACTTCAACTATATAACCTCTGAGCTCGTACGTCTCAGAGAAGGGTGTTAAGCTAAAAGAATAAATTCTCCGCCACCAACAGAAATATATTTGAAAGAAATCTGCTTTATATCTCAATTTGTAATGTCAGACACACAATCCATACAAGTCTGTTCCGGGCTCGAACAAAACCGAAGGCACTTACAAAGAAGTCCTTGCAATCCGGATATTCACAATCCTGATCGGATTTCCCATCACTTAGGGAGTCTCTATACCGCTGCAACTCAGTGCAGAGACAATCGACAGGTCATCCTATCGCTCTCGCAAATACCGGGTCTTCAACACCGATCTTCAATGCAATTCATAACGACGTATCACATATTCGGAATGGGTTATACGACCCCATGGTCCTTTCCCGGTTAACCCGAATAGTGAGCGCTTATTCAAAAATAAGTGTAGCATTCACATTCAAACAAATCACATCCATTACCCATTCAAAGGGAAATATTGATAGTCGGTTATTGAACTATCAATGGATATGCACACATCACCAGTTTCCAAATAATTTTCCAAATTATTTATTTTCCAAAATATCTTTACAAGATATATTATTTCAACACTTCAAAAATAAATCAATATTTATTTTTCTAAACCAATCTCATTTTCTTTTATAAATTCCATAGTGAATTTATATTCCAAACTATCCATGCATATTACGATTTTCAATCGATTTTCCATATTCACATTCAATTTACCTTACAAGGATAAATTCTAAACATTCATTTCACATTGGAAAAATATTTCCATACTTATTAAATAAGTAATTCACAAGTCTTTTTATTTTCCCTACTTAGAAAATATTTAATATACTCTAATCGAAATTAAGTATATATTTCATTCTTTAAGAAAATCATTCTCTTAAACATATTTATTTGGGCCAAAACGAATGTTACGTAAAACATCGTTACGACAACCCAAATTCACTAGTATAGGGATTCGAAATTAAAATTGATATATAAATCCCAATACTATGCAAAACATTTCCTTTCGGAAATCATTTACTATAACAACAGTGTTATAGTCCATCATTCCCTTTTATTTCTCGAAAACGTTTATTTCAACAATAAATGTTGAAATCTATGGTTTCGAATCTCAACATATTTTAAAACATCGTTAGATCGTTTTAATTCTATTTAAAATATCACATTCTAAATATTTCCTTTAACATATTATTCACTATTCAAAAACGTGAATATACTTCATTAACAATTTCATCCTTTTATTCTTTTTAATTCAAAGGATTATTCACTATTCAAAAATGTGAATATAACTCCATTTATAGGTTTCAACAAATTTTCTTGTCAAAATAAGTCATTTGCGAATTTATAAAACAACGTTTATAAATTCCATTCTATTTATTTATAAAAACTTCCTTTTTATAATTTCTTTTATTAACCTATTCCAGTTTATAACTCAATTATAAACTAAAAGTTCATATTATAAGTTAAATACTTATAAAACGATTATTTTACAAAATCGTTCCTCTAAAGACTTTCCAAACCATAAATCTTATAACTTATAAGATTCATTTATTTAACCAAATCTATTCTTTCAATAACTTCACAAATTTATAAATCTTACTATTTATAAATTTTATTTATAACTTCACAGTTTATAATTTTATAAATTTCATTCTTTAATGAAATTCATTTTCACTTCATTCAAACACTTATAAAAACTCGTTTTATAATGTCCATATTTCAATTTATAAATATCCATTTATAAATCTCTTAATATAAATCAATTTATATTATTCTTTTTAAACGTCTTTAAATTCCTTTAAAAACTTCTTCCTTTTGATTCATAAAATAATTAAATTTTATAAATCCTATATTTCAACTTTTCATAATAAATTCAAAAATTTCGATTTAACTATTTTATAAAATCATTAGCATCATATTCTCAAAAATCAGTTTTTAACTATATTTCTCAAAAATCATAATTTTTATAACTTTAAAAATTATAACGTTTATTTATTTAAAATGAATCAATTCCAAAAATATTTTATAAACGTATACTTTCAAAAATCACTTTGAAATCATTTTAAAATTCCAAATTTGGTCCAATGATGCTACACACCAAATAGTCAATCACGACTACAACGATATCATATATCAATATGAAAATCCATCAAATATCTGAAATCAAATAAAAACTGTTGAGGAATCCAGTTGGATCCCTCCAACCTGTTTCCTGCATCACAAACATTAGCACAATACCAATTTCGCTCCAGTACGAAATTATCGCGGTATATGTTCTTATTAAATATTATCCGCTTAATAACGGCGCAATAGGGTCTCATCCGCTAAACAAAAAATGCGGGAAATCAATAACTCCAATATATACATATGCCAATATATATATATTGCTACTATATATAATACCAATTTCACTGTTTATGAAATATTCGCGGTATATGTTTTTAATAAATAACATCCGCTTACTAACGGCGTATAATGTCTATTTTAACAATCAATAGATATCAATCATCATTCAAACATGCATTCAAATATTTTAAATCTAACTATTTAAAATAAAATCGAAACTGATTCGATTGAGTGAGAAGTTCTCACCTTGATTTTAAATTCCGTTTTAGCGATTTATTTCGAATAAAATTAAACGGACGTTTAATTTTACCCAAAATTCTCACTAACTCCAAACGACTCCAAACCAACTCCATAGCGTAGTGCTCGTCCATACGATTCCAACGCAACTGGTTTCGCGCGTTTTCGACCTCGTATGAAAAGGTTATGCATTTTTGAAGTTTACACGATTTAATTTATAACTATTACAACATTTTCCAATTTAATTTTTAACTACAACCATTACCAGCCACTAGATTCCTTCCCCTTGCATCCTGGCCGTCCCCCCCTATCATCTTCCCCACGTCTTGGCTACAGGTACTAGCCATGCTCCTAAACCCATTACAATCTAACTAGGGTTTAATTATGCACCTTCAATACTCAATGATACTTCGATCAACAACTTGCAATAGGAAGCTCTTGACCCCCTCTACCTTCGCCCACCACCATAGCCCACTCGGCCACCTGATGCTCCTAGGAAAACGTGCGTGAGCTGTAGAGAACGGCCCCCCATAGCTCCCTCTCCGTTGCACCAAAACCCATCATCACCGTATGGATTGAAAGCTCTCGTCGTGCTCTCCAACCTTCGTGTTAAACACTTTGGCTAAATCTTTGTAGATTGAGAGAGATTGAGGGGGAAAGGAGAATGATTTCTGGCCATTTATCTTGTTAGTGGCGGCTGAGCAAATTAGGTTTAGGGTTTGTTATTTTTTTTTTTATTTGTGAATGAGGGTATGGTATATTTATAGGAAATTATTCAAAACACTATTCATTCCGGAAATTCCGAACTCCGATTTAGGCGCCGTAACCAGTGTTTCTAGGGTTTACCCCGCATTTCGGACACAATGGAACAGGTTTCGGAAGCTAATTCGAAAGTATGTGCGAGTTATGGCTGTAAACGCTCAATTTGAATTAAACCGATTTAAACGATTTTCTAGGCTTTTTAATTTGTACCGGACAAACCGTAAATCCAATTGACTTGAAATTTGAAACCTTACAATAATATCACATTACGGATCCGATGAAACTGGTTTCGTCGAAATCCGAGACTTTTTCAAAAATGGCTATTTTCACTCGTCAAATTTAAATTAAAAATAAATCGATGCGTTTCGAGTTGCCACGATCAAACGATAACTCCGATTGATACGAAATTTGAAATCCGGTAATAACTAACTATTACGGATCCAATGGAACTGGTTTCGTTCAATTCTGAGACTGTTCAAAAATTGGCTATTTTCACTAGTCGATTTAAATATTAAAATATTCAATTTTCACAAATTAACTTTTAATTCGATTTTAAAAGTTCTAAAATATTGTTCTAACTTCAACATGATAAAATAAAATTTTACAAATCATTTTCAATCATATATTACTCAATTTTCAATTATTTCCATAATTTAACATATTAAATCATCGATTTAAAAATCCAATTAAATCCAATAATTCAAATAAAAATTTATTTGACTTATAAATTCACTTATTAATATTTAAAATTAATTAAATATTCAAATTTTAATTTCTAAAAATTCTGGGTCGTTACATATAGCGTATGGATGATATGTGTGCATCGTACGGGTTTGAATGAAATTGATACTGGGAATTTGTGGATAAGAAATGTGAAACGGTTTTTGAAATGAAAGGTATATTTTGTGAAATATATGATGAATACAGTGGAAATTGGATATTTCTATGGTAAAAATTTACTTTATGGAAGTAAGTAATTTGGTAAGTGACTTTATAGAGTAATCAAATTTGAATATTTGATTTAGAATAAACAAAGTTATATATCTTTGTTATATAAGATAAATCTCCCCTTGTTGAATCTGTTGCCGGAAGGAAAAGATTTTTGAAAGTGTTTGAAGTATAAAAGTTATATATTGGTTTCCAGATATGATAATCTCGGTCATTATCATAAATAATTGTTGTGTTTAATAATAAAATGTGTATTAATGAGTAAGCAAAATGAAATGTTTTAGTGTAGTAAAACATTTAGGCAAGTATGACTTATAAATTGGAACTAAAGTTGATCTAAATTGTGAAGTTTTAAACATAGGTCTAGAAATTTGAAAATTGTTTTAAAGTGATAAAGGAATAATAAATAATACTAATTAATGTATTTGAATGAAAGAGTCCTATTTCAAACAAGAGTTGTTGAAAATTTAAAGAAATTTGTTTTGAATTAAAAACAAAAGGTAGTCTAAAAATTAAGGATAACTTGGTGTGTAAAGGAAATAACATGTATGAGGAATGTACATAATATCAAAGATGGTTTGAAATAAACTCTAAATGTTGAGTTTAAAATTTGGAATGTGACTGATATCCAAAGTGATAAGTGTTTGAACTTATAAGTAGGAAGATTATTAATGTGAAGTTTAGAATTTGAAATGGGAATTCAAATTGGGGAAGGTTGGCTGGATTAAGTAAACTGAATTTAACTTTGGAAAGTTCAATAATTTAACAAACAGCCTAAATTGAAAATTTCAAGATGAAATTGGAATTAAACGTGGGAAGTTAAAATGGTTAATTTGAATTGGGAGTTTGTGTGATCTCAAAATAGGTTTGAGATCTGGAAATTGGAAATGGATGGATGTTTTAAAATAATTTGAATGATACCATCCTGTTGTTATTAATAATCTTTAAGCTGAAATTGGATTTGTTTAAATGAATGAAGAAAGGGGTATGGTAATATATCCATTATTAAGATAAAATGGAATCATTTTGGATTTAAAATTTGAGTGTTTAAGATAAAACTTCAAAGGTTTGGTTTCAAAATTGAAATCTAGTGATAAACTGAATTTCAAAGATTTAGTTGTTTAAAAAGGATTTGGATTATTATTATTTGAACTTTGAAATAGGTTAAAAATGGAATTAGGATTCAGAATTAAATGGTTTAAAGATATAAGTTGATTTGATTTAAAGGATTAAATCAACATTTGGAAATTTAACTCGAATTTATATAATTCGAGATGGTTTAAAGTTGAGATTTAAATTAAATTATTTCAAATTGGATTTGATTTGAATTAATTGGAATTGTGATTGAAGATGTATAAGTTTAAAAATTCAAATGGAAAATTTGAAATGAAATTGAAGGTGAATGAGTTCAAATTCAAATGGGAATTGGGATTAGTTCAAACTGGAATTGATTCGAAATTGAAACGGGTTCAATTTGAAATTAGTCCAAATTTATTTGAATAATTTGGAATTATGATTAAAGTTGAATAGGTTTAAAATTCAATTCGAATTTGATTTGAAATTGGAAAGAAATTAAGAATTAATTCAACTTGAATTGGGGATAAATCAATTTCAATGGAGATTGAAGTTATTTAAATTGGAATTAAGTCAATTTAAATGGAAGTGGAAATTTAAGTTGAATTGATGAAATTGGAGATTGGGAATTGAGCAGTTTGACTCTGGACTATTTTCAAAATAAATTGTTTTAATATAAATCTATTTTTTTCAAACTATTTACTATACAACTTTTCTTTTTAAACCTAAAACTATCTTATACTTGTTTTACAATTATTTTTGGAACTAATTAACTATTTTTCAACTATTTTATAAACTAATTACTGTTTTTCAACTAGTTTATAACTAATTTCTATTTGACAACTATTTTGCAATTATTTCTATAACTATTTGACTATTTTCCAACTATTTTACAATTACTTAACTATTCTACAGCTATTTTACAAAGGAATAATTATTTTTCAACTACTTATCTATTTTTAAACTCTTCAAGCTATTTTCAATATTTAAGCTGGTCAGAGTGCAAACTTTTTATAATTAATTACCCAATTAAGATAAGAATAGAGGTGATAATCCCAATGGGATTGAAATAAATGTGAATAAGTAAATAGGAATTTAAGGAAATGTGAATAGAAAGGAGAATTGATTTGGCTAATAATCAATAAAGATAGTTACG
Organism: Allium cepa; assembly: GCA_030765085.1. Taxonomy (NCBI): domain Eukaryota; kingdom Viridiplantae; phylum Streptophyta; class Magnoliopsida; order Asparagales; family Amaryllidaceae; genus Allium; species Allium cepa. The sequence continues at coordinate 724,594,934 of CM060945.1, forward strand.
TAGGATGTACCTATATTATTCTATTCGCACAGTGATTTGATCCAGATTCGAGCGTAGAATTTCGAGATAGTTATATCGATCTGAGTTGGGACTTTTCACTCGTTTTTCGATGGCGAACCTGGATATGGGTTGTTGATTGGTTCTGGATATTCTCTATCATAGTTATGGCTGTGCAAGGAGAATGACGGATTTTGATCAAGAAACCAGATTTGAGTCCGCACTAGGAAGTCGGGTGGACGATACTAGTTCGGAAGTGAAATTGTGTGATCGAGTGGGCGATCAGAATTGTATAGCGTATGGATGATATGTGTGCATCGTACGGGTTTGAATGAAATTGATACTGGGAATTTGTGGATAAGAAATGTGAAACGGTTTTTGAAATGAAAGGTATATTTTGTGAAATATATGATGAATACAGTGGAAATTGGATATTTCTATGGTAAAAATTTACTTTATGGAAGTAAGTAATTTGGTAAGTGACTTTATAGAGTAATCAAATTTGAATATTTGATTTAGAATAAACAAAGTTATATATCTTTGTTATATAAGATAAATCTCCCCTTGTTGAATCTGTTGCCGGAAGGAAAAGATTTTTGAAAGTGTTTGAAGTATAAAAGGTAATTTATACAAGTTTGAAGTGATCCAAAGATTTTTAAAGTTTTATATATATATATATATATATATCATATTTAAAGAATCTTATGAGAATGATTTTGAGAAAAGGTTTTTGGAACCTTTGGATTTGGAAAGGCTTTTTGATTTTTGGGTAAAATCAATATTGGAATTTGGAAAGCCTAGTTTGAGAATTATCGATTTTGGGATAATCGATTTTGAGAAAGGAGATTTATATGAGATTCATACTGGGTGTATGATTTGGAAGATACTATATGTGTATAGTATAAAGTGTTTTGAAAATGGCTCTGGGGAAAAAGGCGCTCCCTTGAAATGAACTACTCAGGAGTGCCACGGGATGGTACTGCATTGAACCCTAGGAGGGTTCTAAAGTTGATCTTGTGAGGAGTCCGGACAAACTAGTACCTGAGGATTATGTGTAGTGTGTAGCGAAAGGCGAGGGCGTTGATGCCTATATGGGAATTTGGGTCATGTTGTGATGAAAGTCTAACTCGATGTCACTGCAATCTACTGCAGACCATAGCGAAAGTCGTGTGCGCCACTGAGAGCCAACAACCTACGTTTGATTTTACATCGGTAGACTGCGACCTATGGTAATATAGCGAAAGTCGTGTGTGCTGCTGAGAGCCAATAGTTTACGTTTGAATTTATATCGGTAGACTGCGACCTATAAATACATAGCTAAAGTCGAGAAGCCATGAGAGCCTAAGGCTACATTGGGACTTGATTGATGTAGTCTGCGACCTATGTGGGAGTGGAGAAGTTTGATTCTTTTGGCAGCGAAATTCGAGGGCGCTGATGCCTATAGTTACATGGACTTTTGCTGCGATGGCAACGTAAACCTGGATGTAAATGCGATCTGTAGCAGGTTCCTGGCCATCACGCACACGCGAGAACCCATTGCCGCCTCAAATCGTGAATTATTGTGACCACCCTGGAGCCATTCACCTCGATTAGAACCCACCAACGCGTCGAGCATCTCGACTTCCACCACCGTCCAGTGTATCATTGCGCTTGGTCGCCTCAATGAGATGCGATATCCCCTCACATACGCGTCGAACGCGATGGCCTCCTGCCTTCCACGCTTCACTAATCTCGATCACGTCCGTACAGATGGAAAGCTCTCAATGACCACCACGTTTCTCTGGTTGAAAGCTTTAGCTAAAAATTGATGGATAGAGAGATTTTTGAGATGGAAGATGATTCGTTACCGACCATTGAAAATATACAGTGGCGGCCAAGAGAAAAATCTAGGGTTCGGCCCTAAAAACGTGTATATATGCGTGTATAAATATTATTTTAATATTAAATCCATTTTAAAGCAACTTTTCCACACGAACTCCAAATGACGCGTGCCGACAAGCGATTGTAATGTTTTACCTGCATTCCGAACACAATGGAACGTGTTACAGAGGCTAATTCGATCATATGTGCGAGTTACGAAAATAAACGATCAATTTTGAATTAAATCGATTAAAATAGTTTCTATGCGTTTTGAGATGCCAGCGTCAAACGACAACTCCGATTGCTACGAAAATTGAAATTTGATAATAACTATCTATTACGGATCCAATGGAACAAGTTTCATCAAATTCTGAGACTGTGCCCCGAAAGGCTATTTTAACACGTCGATAAATTCGAGCGATTTTCCAAAATCGTCGAAATCATCTAAAATTTCATTTTTAAACTTTACTAACTTTATTATAAATCATACGGAATTTACATTCACATTAGAAAGCATTCTGTTTCACTTCGAACCAAAATCTGATTATTTGCATTATTATATTTAATTCCATTATTAAATTAATATAAAATTCCAAATTTAACCTATCGACTTTTAATTCCATTCAACAGTCCAATATTATAATTCAAATCCAAATAGATTTAAAATAAATTTTAGAAACCATTTCCGTTCCATTTGCCTCCAGATTCACAAATTATTTCAATTTCAAATAGTTAATTATTATTATTATTCAAATTCAATTTAATTACCATATTTGAAATTATAACTTATTTTATTAATTTAACCAAAATCTTTTTATTCAAAATTCAATTATATTTTACATTCAACATTTAAAATGAATTGAATGTTCAAAATCTAATGACCAAAATTCCGGGTCGTTACAGGCTCCTCACAGGATCAACTTTAGAGCCTCCCCCTCTATGAGTCTTAAGGCAGCACCGACCTATGGTACTCCTGAGAAGTTCATTCAAGGAAGCGCCTTTTTCTCCAGAACCATTTTCAAAAAACTTTATACTATTCACATGTAGTATCTTTCAAATCATACACCTAGTATGAATCTCATAAAAATCTCCTTTTCACAAAATCGATTATCACAAAATGGATAATTGTCAAACAAGGCTTTCCAAATTCCAATATTGATTTTGCCCAAAAATCAAAAAGCCTTTCCAAATCCAAAGGTTCCAAAACCTTTCCTCAAAATCATTCTCGTAAGATCCTTCATATATATATATATATATATATATATATATATATATATATATAACTTCAAAAATCTTTAGATCACTTCAAACTTGTTTAAATTCCCTTTTATACTTCAAACACTTTCAAAAAAATATTTCCCTTCCATTAATAGATTCAACAAGGGGAGATTTATCTTATATAACAAAGATACATGACTTTGTTTATTCTAAATCAAATATTCAAATTTGATTACTTTATAAAGTCACTTACCAAATTACTTACTTCCATAAAGTAAATATTTAACTCATAAATATCCAATTTCCACATCAATTCATCATATATTTCACAAAATATACCTTTCATTTCAAAAACCATTTCACATTTCTTATCCACAAATTTCCAGTATCAATTTCATTCAAACCCGTACGATGTACACATATCATCTGTACGCCATACCAATCTGATCGCTCACTCGATCGCATAATTTCACTTCCGAACTAGTATCGTCCACCCGACTTCCTAGTGCGAACTCAGATCTGGTTTCTTGATCATAAACCGTCATTCTCCTTGCACAGCCATAACTATGATAGAGAATATCCAGAATCAATCAACAATCCATATCCAGGTTCGCCGTGGAAAATCGAGTGAAGAAAATCCCAACTCGGATCAATAAACAATCTCGAAATTCTGTGCTCGAATCTGGATCAAATTATTATGCGAATAATATACATATATCCTACGTATTTATCTTTATTGTTTATTAGCCAAAACAATTATCTTTCTATTCACCTTCAGTTTGATTTCCATTCACTTACTCCCAGTTGTTTAAATCCTCATTTGGATTATCAACTCAATTCTTATCTCAAATAGATATTTAATCATAAACAGTTTGAACTCTGTGCAGCTTGAATTTAGAAAATAGCTTGAAAAGTTTAAAAATAGATAAGCAGTTGAAAAATAATTATTAGTTTGTAAAATAGGTGTAAAATAGTTAAGTAATTATAAAGTAGTTAGAAAATAGTCAAATAGTTATAGAAATTTTAAATAATTGTAAAATAGTAATTAATCGTAATGTTGTTGAAAAACAGTAAGTAGTTTATAAAACAGTTGAAAAATTGTTAAATAGTTCCAAAAATAATCGTATAACAATTATAAGGTAGTTTAGGTTTAAAAAGAAAATTTGTATAGTAAATAGGTTGGAAAAATAGATTTATATTAAAACAATTTATTTTGAAAATAGTCCAGAGTCAAACTGTTCAATTTCCATCCTCCATTTTCATCAACTCAATTTAAGTTTCTACTTCCATTTAAATTGACTCAATTCCAATTTAAATAACTTCAATTTCCATTGAAATTGATTTATCCCCAATTAAAGTTGAATTAATTCTCAATTTCTTTCTAATTTCAAATCAAATTCCAATTGAATTTTAAACCTATTCAACATCGATCACAATTCCAAATTATTCAAATCAATTTGGACTAATTTCAAATTGAACCCATTTCAATTTAGAATCAATTCCAATTTGAATTAATCCCAATTCCCATTTGAATTTGAACTCATTCAACTTCAATTTCATTTCAAATTAATCCAATTCAAATTTTCCATTTGAATTTTTGAACTTATCCATTTTCAATCACAATTCCAACTAATTCAAATCAAATTCAATTTGTACTAATTCTATTCAATTCAAATTTCAAATTTAAACAATCCTGAATTATATAAATTCAAGTTAAATTTTTAGATGTTGATTTAATCCTTTAAATCAAATCAACTTATATGTTTAAACCATTTAATTTTGAATCCAAATTCCATTTTTAACCTATTTCAAAGTTCAAATAATAATTCAATTCCTTTTTAAACAACTAGATCTTTGAAATTCAATTTATCATCAAATTTCAATTTTGAAACCAAAACTTTGAAGTTTTATCTTAAACATTCAAACCTTAAATCCATAATGATTTCATTTTATCTTAACAATGGATATATTACCTCACCACATTTCTTTCATTTATTTAAGCAAATCCGATTTCAGCTTAAAGATTATTAATAACACCAGGATTGTATCGTTCAAATTATTTTAAAACATCCATCCATTTCCAATTTCTAGATATCAAACCTATTTTGAGATCACACAAATTCCCAATTCAAATTAGCCATTTAACTTCCCAAGTTAAATCCCAAATTCATCTTGAAAATTCCAATCTAGGTTGCTTGTTAACTTATTAACTTTCCTAAAGTTAAATTCAAATTACTTAATCCAGCCAACCTTACCCAATTTGAATTCCCATTTCAAATTTTAAACTTCACATTAATAATCTTATAAGTTTAAAAACTTATCACCTTGGGTATCAAATCTCATTCCAAATTTTAAACTCAACATTTAGAGTTTATTTCAAATTATCTTTGACATTATGTATATCCCTCATATACGAGGTTATTTCCTTTGCACGCCAAGTTCACCTTAAAATTTTAAACCACTTTTGGTTTTTAATCCAAACCAATTTTCTTTAAGGTTTCGAACAATTCTTATTTTAAAATAAGATCACCTTCGAAATATTCTGAATAATATTTATTATTCCTTTTAACATTTGAAAATAATTTCAAACGTTTCTAGACTTAGAATTCAAAACTTCTCAACTTACAACCGTTCTAATTTACAAGTTATTCTCATCTAATGGCTACTTCCTTAAGACGTTTATTTGTTTATTGGAAAACAATCATCCTATTTCAACACAATAACCATTCTATTTTTTGATTTGAAACCAATTTTAATTGATCTTATTTGTATAGTTCATTTTATCCAATCCTTATTTGGATATGTATATATATATATTCCTAAATTTCTTATTTAATAACCAATTATTGCTTTATATATATAATATAAGCTTTTATAAAAATTCATTCATTAAAACCATTTTCTAGATCTTTATATAAGAAAATAACAAGTACGCTCTCATATATATATATATATATATATATATATATATAGACACACACACACACACACACACACACACGCTCAACTCATCCTAGGGTAACACTAACCTTATTCTTGATGAGTAAACACACCAGAGCCAAGATTCTCGCTTAAACATCGCTTTGATACCAACTGTAATGAGCCGGAATTTTCGATCCTGAAAATTCCAGATAGTTAGGGAAAAAAAGAAAGGGATAGAAGAAAAAGAAGAATAGAAACACCAACATCTCACATTCGTAGCGGAAAAAATATAATATCAAATAATAATAGTTATACAAAGGAAACTGTACTCGTCAAATTACACTTTAATACATCAGAGTAACATTCATTTATACAACATGTAACAGCCCGCAAATCCGTACCCCTGAGTTAACGCTATTCTACATCAATCAACTCAAGATGAACAGAAATGCGAACCATTTTAATTAAAGAAGAAGAGGTAGAAGAAGAGAAAACATGAAACAATATCAGAATCTTACCATCGCAGCGGAATAAAATATAATAGATAAACAATGATCTTTACATAAAACAAAACTATATCTATTTATATATATATATATACATCATCAGAGTACATCAATCACAGCTCAACATCAAAAACATACAACTGGATACACAGCGACTTAACACAGCGGAATATATATAAACAAGTACGAAAGTACGTATCGCCGTCCAACTCGTCTCCTGAGCTCCACAGCATCATACCCTGTATCCTATAATACTCGGTCTGACCCGAGCATTACAGTTAAATAACACCCGAGTTAGTCTGGAATACCAGCGTGAGAAAATCACACCCAATTGATTATTAAAGTTTCAAAAATCCTTTGAAAACAAAAGCATCTCGTAAGACCACGCCACAAATAAACATGTCGGGTTTTTACCTTACGATAGCTAAAATGATTTTTATAGAAATCCACTGATATTATAATAGGGTCTATATACAAATACTTATAAAATAGCCGAAATTGTTACATTCATTAAATTCAGCTACTAGCCACAGAGTGGGTAATACAAACAAAACTCGTAAAAGGCTCGTAGGGAGAATGGATTTCCAACCAATGACTAGGCACTGGGGTACCACCTCTCACAGTACGGGGCCTAGATCACCGTACCGAGGAGTACGCCCCCTCCCCTACAACACAAGGCTGGGACTACCCCTTACTGGATAATCCCTAGTGAGACCACCCTGTGGTTGGGATCAGCAACCGCCCACTAAGCCGAAATAAAAAGAGACATCTAGACTGGAATGACCTCACCCTGCTTGGGTGCTACCCACCTAGCCTTGCTGCATAACCCCTGATTTTCAGTCATTCCCATTTGATGAGGCTTGAGGCTAAGCGTTACCTTTTTAAGAATATATCCCTTAGAATGCCCATCGTCCACCTAACGATGTTTCGCAAGCATTCATCCATAGAAGTCCGTCCCGGGTTCGAACGGAACCAAAGGCACTATTCCTACTACATCCATTTTGGAAATATCCTCAGGATTAGTAGCGACTAGCCCTTGCACTTCACTGCTCCATCTTCGAATCCAAAATCGTTTTCCATGAAACGTACAAACCGGATCGAAGTGGTTTTCAAGAAATAAATCTCGATCCCGATCTCTTCGAAACGATCAACACATTTGTCCAATATTGATAGTCGGTGATTTAACTATCAATTAATATTCACAATCATCCATCCAACAATAAATAATTTCCCAAATTATTTATTAACCTCAAAATATCTTCACAGGATATATTTCTATTTTCAATCCTTTGGAAACAGTTCCAAAACCATCTTTCCTTTCAGAATAAACTTTCCCAATTATTTTCTATTTCCTCTGAAATCACCGAGCACAAAACTAGATTTTTAAAATAATTTAAAACACTTTACTTTGAAATATACTTTAAAACATTTATTTTAAAACTACTTCAATGATTTGTTAAAAAAATTACATACTATATGAATATTTGAAAATAAGGTTACTAAATAAAATATAAAACTAGATTTTCATTTTTAAAAATAAAATACTAAGTCACTCTTTAAATAATTATTGCTATAATAGATTAAAAGGAAATACTTACTTTAGAATTTAAATATTTAGAAATAGTAAATTTTTCAAAACATACTTCTTAAAACAACTTTAAATTTTTAATTTATATTTAAAAATTTACTTTGAAAACGTACTTGGTTATTCAGAGAGAAATTTTCAATCTCAATCACTTAGATCAATTTTCCAAATTGATTCCCAATTTATTCCATTTGAAATAAATTTCTTTACTTATCAGTTCATTTCAAAATTCATTAATTATGGACATTATTATTATTTTCAGTTTGATTTTTAAATCCTTTAGCTGAAATATACAAATTTCAGGTTATTCCCAATTTCTTCTTTATTCTTCTTAAATAATTTAAATCCTAAATTTAAAATAAATGTTTTGTTCTTTTAAACAATTACATTGAAGTTTAAGTTTCATTAACTTTCTGTTTATTTAAATTTTCCTTCCCATACTCAAGATTTATTTATTAAATTTTAAAGTCGCTTTAGTTTCTTTCCAGTTCATTCATAAATTTATTCAACTTTTCTATAATTATTTTACTTACAACTTCACTTCTTTTATTTTCATTCCCAAACTCAAATTATATATTTGGTAATTCATTATTGCCCGATTATAACAATCAAGCCATAACATTCAATATTTCCACATAATTCATTACAGAATATCAAATATTCAGAACAGAGAATATTAAATAATTAAATAAAGTTGAGGGGTCCAGTTGGAACCCTCCAACCTGTTTTCCCTGCATCCACAGATGCTAGCACAATATAAAATGCAAATTCCAAATATATACCACACCACAGCACATAAATCAATTCAACCATTTCAAACAATTATTTAAATTTAATCATTTAAATTTAAATTTAAATTTAAATGAGTGAGATTAACTCACCTTTGTTTTGTTGTTTGCAATCCGACCCAAACTGACTATTTCCTTCACGATTTTAGACCTCGTATAAACATTATACAATTTATTAATATTTCGAATTATCCTAATAATCAGTCTCCATGAAAAAAAATTAATTGACTAATGATTTTAATTAAACTATTAATTTCCCTTTGAAACTACATATTCACTAATAAAAATAAATTATAAATTTTCAAAAAAATCTACTTTTATAAATTTATTAAACAATTTAAAATCCCTACATTTCTATATTTTATTATTGTTACTTTTATATAATAACAACAGCAGTGTATTTTACTGTATATACACGCATATGTATAAATCTTTTAAAACCCTGTTTTGTAAATCTTGCCGTTATATTATTATCCGGCAAATATATATATATATATATATATATATATATATATATATATTTAAGAACAAAATTGTTTTATATGATTCTGAGTATAATATTTAATTAACAAAAACCAAACACAGAAATAAGTTCAAGAGATTACTATAACTTGCCCTCAACCTCGCATCGATCTGCGACTGCCTTCACACTTGCGCGAGTCCCCAATCGCCTTCCAGATTGCATTCCGAGCTTCATTCGATCCCAACCCCATCGCAAGCTTGAACAACTCTCTGCCACCTGCCTCTAATCTTGCATAAGGATGCCTGGCCACACTAGAATCAAGTCACGTTTCCCCCAACATTCGTGCATCAATTCCATATTCGAGGACTCCTCACGATGGCGAACTCGAGCTTGGTCACCAGCAGCAAAAACGCACTCCAGGCCGGTTGCGACCCATTCAAAGTCGCGATGTTTCCCCACCCGATTGCCAGAAGCCTGATTCGTTTATATATATATATATATATATATATATATATATATATATATATATCTTTATTCTCGAAACGCGATTCTGGATTTGGGCTTAGGGCTCCAGTTCGAGATCAAGAACTATGGAGTTTTATCGGCCATTGATTTTGATTTTCTTTCATTGACTGGAAGGAAGAACGGAAGCTCAAGTTTTATATAAAGAAGGAAAAGAGGGAATCGAATTGAAGAGGGGTAAAAACATAGATTCGCCGGCCTTTTATTTCTCTTGTTGAAGTAAATCTATTTGAGGATCCATTTGAAAACGAAAAGGAGCTCGGCCTTACAAATAGGAAAGGAGGCGTACTGAAAAAGGAATAGGGTAGCGTGATGTTATTAAAAGAGGGAACACGGAGATGATAGATATTCGGCATGCTGTCTTGGCTGCTACAGTGCCTTTGAGATGAAAGAAAAACGACGATGTGAAATTATTTCAACCGGTTGTTAAATTAAAGTTTATTTAGTTTTCCACGCGTTTACTTATCGTGCGCTCACTCAACAACTCCAAACGCTACGAAATTTGAAATCCGATATAATTCAATATTACGGATCCAATGGAACTGGTTTCATCGAAATCCGAGACTGTGCTTCGGAAGGCTGTTTTTAATTTCAATTTAAACGATATATTTTTAAAACTGAACAAATCAGTGTTAAATTCAATTTTAAAACCTTGATTATCCTCAGCACTATCAGTATAAATTTTATAAGCCTGCAAATTATTTTTAACAGGCTTAAAATTCCAAATTCAACATTTTACTCAATTTCAAATTATTCAATTCAATAAATCCAATCGCCAAATTCAAACTGATATTTGAAATCAAGTAAAACTATCTTGAAAATATTTAAAATTACTTAAATATTTCAATTTCAAATGCCTAAAAATTTCCGGGCCGTCACATTCCTCCCCCCTTAAAAGAATTTCGCCCCCGAAATTAGTAGTTAGGAAGAATGATCCAATACCCATTACTATTTCCCAAACCAACAGTTTAATCAACTTGCCATAACATAACTTTTATCAAAGACTCACTATTACTTCAACCAACTTCCCTAAACCTTTCATAGTTTTCAAATAACTTTACTTATTCAACCCTTAAAATTTAAATTTAAATTCAAATTTAAATTATCAAAATTTTCTCAAAAATTTTCTAACTCTCTAAATTTTCGAAAAAATTTCGCCACGTCTCCTTTGCGCGGCTAGCTCGATACTACTACAAAATGGCTCTACGGCCTCCCAAATCCAAAAAGAAACAAAAAGCCAAGTGGCTCAATCAAAATCCCAATCAAATTTCATATAGAAATTTAAATACATACCTTTTTAGTCGGGCAATTCTAATTTATTATCTGAAATCAAAACAAATTCCCTTTCCTCTTTATAATACCTGCATACTCTTCATAACAATAGTATCCAATAACAATATTCCAAAAACATTTTATCGACTTTCTTACAAAATGTCAACATTTATTCATTCAGATATTAACTTAAGAATATATTTGTAATATCAGTTTCCAACCAAGAATTCACTATTCCTTTCTTAAGTTTAGTATAAGCATTTTATATGCTCCCTTATTTATTTTCACTTCACCATTTAAGTTCATATCTATTTCTATTCAATTTAGTTTTCACATCCCATATGAATTTTAGTTATTTTCAACTTTGAACATTAAATTTTATCTTCCATTTATAACTAATTTATGTCATTATTTTAATTAGCTTCATTTACTAACTTATTTCAATTTCCAGTTTGAAATCGTTTTGTCGTTAACAAAATTTCCGAAAATTTTTGGCAGAGTCCCCTTTGTACGGAGGAGCTTTTGCAATTTGACAAAAGATATAAATATATATACATCGACCCACACGGTCGGAAAAACCAAAAACAGTTCATATTTCCTATTTTTATTGCGTAGGTGTACCTTATTTAGCATTTTTAAGCAAACAGCTTATTATTTAAGCAATTAGCCCAACCAAATCCGACCACATGGCTTCCCGGTACCTGTACTTACTCAATTTAAACATGTAAGTGCCAAATATAAGAAGTTTAATAACATTTCACTTACTTGCCATAGTTAAACACATGAATTCTAAAAGAAATTCACACCAAACATTTTTCCATAAGCAATTTATATAGTTTCCATGCTAATTCAACTGTTTCAACTTATTCGTATCCATTTTCACTCAATTTGAATGGTTTTCAATCCATTCGTATACAACTTCATCAATTTGGATGGTTTAAAACTCAATCGCTTACCTTCAATTTATTTTTATGCAAACCGAGCTCAGATTTAATTCAATTGTTCTCAAAATCAATTTATTTTACTCCTATCAATTCATAGAATTTTAAATTACTTCCATTTACATCAAATGATAATTTATTCTATGCAATTTGACGAGATATTCTATGCAATTTGACGAGATCTATGCGAATAAATAAATCTTTATGTTTTATAACCAATTTAAATGGATTTCAACTCAATTTATACTTAATTCCATTCCATTTTAAATTTATTCACAATTCATATATTTTCAGTTTCATTGCATTTAAATTTGAATTCATTCACTTACATTTCATTTTATTAACCAAACTAGTTCATTGTTCAAACATGTTCCATTCAAAATCATTTGATCTAGCTCGACACATTCTGTTTAAATTTCATTCACAATCCATTCATTGACATTTCATTCCATGTTAGTTTATTCCAAACTATTTTATTTAGCTCGAAAACAATCCAGGTTATTTCATTCAACAACCATTTTAATTTTTATTCACGATCCATTCATTGCGTTTCATTTAAATCCATTCTGAATTTTCATTTTCTTAAATATTATTCATAACTCCCCGAATTCTATTTCGATTCAAATTTATTTCTCTTGATTTAAATCCAACCGAATATCATTAAACTTAGTTTAAGTTGAATTAAATTCAACTCTCCTCTATCCATTTAGCTTAAGTTAATTTACTTCCATTTATTCAATTTTATACTTAAGCTCATTTTCATTTTACAAGTAATTTTTTCTCTTTTCTATTCAACTTGATTCTATCATAATCAAATCTCATTTTAAATCTACAATTTCATTTGATTAGTTATTATAAAATTTAACTTTCATACTCAACTCATTCAATTGATTACATGGCCATCTTCAATTTTTTTTCACTTATTTGGATTTTATTTGCACATTCAAACCATTACTATTTTAATCCATTTTCATTTTTATTCGATACATTTCCAATTATATTTAATTTGTTAACACTTCAAGTCAAATTTTTATTTATAACTCAAGTTCTGATCCCACCATTCTCTTTTAATTTACCATCCAATTTATTAACTTACAATCCAATTTCTTATTCGATTCATTTAATTAATTACAAGGCTGCTTCCAATTATCTTTTCTTCACTCATGATTCAAGTCGAATTTGATTTATAACTTGAGTTTTATTTCCAAACTTCATTAGTAGCTTAAAATTCAGCTTCTATTTAACTACACTAAACTCCATTTAAACATTTCATTAACTAATTTATTACCAAATTAGTTCCCTCCTATTTATAGTTCAATACTTGATTTTTTTTAATCTTAAAATTTCTTCATTAATTTTCTTAAGTTCAATTTATTTTATAATTCAAGTTTTGATTTTCATTTTATTTTTCAATTCATCAAAAATATTTATTTTGGGTTTCCTATCCCACCTTTCAAATTTTATAAGTCACAATTTATTATTTACACAATTCCATTCATTATGGGCTTGAATATATCCTTCTTTTATTTTTAACTCAAGCCTTATGCTTATTTATAACCAAGCATATTTTTATTTCTATGGATTTCTAATTCTTTTATAAGTTATTCCAATTCATTCTGTGACGACCGCCCATGACTCCTGCACCAAACAAGGAAATAGTGCGCTGTAAAGAGTGCCAAGCCGCCATGGACGATCATCAGGGTAGGGTAAACACAGAATAGTCTATCGTATTACTCACAGTGCATGGATAAAATACAATAGAAAATATACATAGTGAAGCTCCATAGAGCAGAATCTCATCATATAAACTCAATATAGTTTGGTACAACAATCTGAAAAGTCAATACATCAAGCCTCACTACATATCACTCAGAGAATCATATAAGCAGCGGAACAATATGAAAAAGCCTCCAGCTCGTCTTCGTCATCAACAGCGTTGGTCACTAAGAACAGCACATGTCACCTGCTACCTAGTCTGCCCATCCCATCATGGATGAACAGCCCAAGGTGATAAAAGTTAAACATAAAACCTTGAGTCAGACAAAAGTCCTAGTGAGTAGTAAATCAACTATCAGACATACCAAAAGAGCATAAAGGATGAAAAGGAATAGGAACTCAACCATCCCACTCCACCTCTTTCTACAGTGATAGCCCCCAGACACACTAAGCCGAAACAAACATAGCAAAGCAGACAATTAAAGTAAAGCAATTATCACTCGAGTCAAGGTCGATGTTTTCCAAGTACAAACCCCCAAGGCCTAAACCAAGATCAGGTAAGCACCCCGAAAACATCGCTCTTGGCCCAAGCGACGATACAACCAAAACATCCAAACATCCATGACTCTGGCTATCACTGTTATCATTGCCACGATTTCACCGTTAATTGAATGACCGGCCCATTATTTCATCCGTCCGCCAAGGGCTAATGGTATCCCCGGTTCTAGACATAACTCCGCACGTCGTCGTGACCCGTGCCTAGGACTATCGAATCTGCCCAGAGTACTAACACGTCATCGTGACCCGTGCCTGGGACGTCGTCGTGACCCGTCCCAACGTACTCTTGCTTTGAGCATGCTAGAACCTTCAACAACGATGAAATCTCAACCTTCTAGTCATCCTCCTCGACGATTATTCACATACTAGCTCAAGCGCCTCTCGAGCTAACCATTATCAACAAACTCGAACCATATCACCGAGTTATCAACATGCTTGGAATGATCCCGTCTGGATTAAACCAAGACTATCTCATATCACGCTTTGCTTCATCGCATCATAGAAAAGTCCCATCTCAACATCATGCTTTGCCTCATCACATCATAGCAAAGTCTCATCTCAACATCATGATCAAATCTATCGATATGAGCTTTATCATCCGCTTCATATGCCACGAGCAGCTTTCCTTATTCAAGAGCCTTTCCACTTAGCTTTTGAATCATCTTCGACCAACTTATCCAAATTCAATCATTAATCAACTAATCAATCAAATCAATCATTAATCCAAGTAATCAATCATTCAAACAAGATCTAAATAAACAGTTATAACAATAATGGCAATTTCGTAATTAAAGGGTCCAAATCTAACAAGCATGAATTCTAAGTAATATCTTGATGAATGAACTAGCATAGGTTAACATATAGTAAAGTAGATATCAAAACTTCATGAACAATAGATCTACATGCAGACTTGAGAAAAATGCATGAAATCACTATCTTTAACACACAAACAAACCATCGATACAATATACTCCTTTAGGTCCGTGTGAGAGATAACCACCACTCACCGAATCACCTAAACACCTCAAACACAACAAACTCCAGATCTGGACAGCAAAGGATCTAGTTCGATCCGACAAGATTTCCCCTCAAACAATGAAATCTCTCTTTGAAGAATGTAGATCTTCAACTTTAGCTCTTGGATCTTTGATCTTAGATGGATGTAAGCACTAGATTATAGTAGAGAAAAGAAGTGAAGAAGTATTGTAGTCGAGCTCTCAAAATGGCAGCACTTCGTCGCTTCAAAATCCAATGCCAAAAAGTGAACCAAACCCCTCTATTTATAGGCAGAAATCCCATGAGTCGGCCGCCCGCTTTAAGTCACCACCGACCTATCCCTAGCCGACTTACGACCTAACGACTTAACTACCCCGACCTACGACCTAAAAAACATGTGCAACCATGACCTACCGACACAACGGCTTAACGACCTAACACGCACATGACTTAACTTCACTCGTGCGACCTAACGACTCAAGCCTCTATGCGACTCAACTAGTATGCCGACCTAAAACACGCACGACTTAACATAGCCGTCCTAACACACACACCAAACATAAGTCGGCAGCGACCTAACGCTATACACAGGGTCTCAACGACTTACGACTTAACTATATAGCCGATCTAACACATAGCCGACCCCTCTAATCACGTTAAGCCGCTAACTCCCCTAAGCCACTAACCCTTAGGTCGTTCCATCCTATAAGTCGGTCCAACACTTAGGTCGTTAACTCCTATAAGTCGCTTACCCTATGAGTCGGTCAATCTCTTAAGTCGTTAGCTCTTAGGTCGGCCCATCTCCTTAACCCGCTAACCACCTTAAGTCGAACACTAAAGCCACCAACTCCCTATGTCGTCCACATTCCTTAGGTCGGTTCCGACCTAACTATACTTAGCAAATATAGGTCGCTCCCCACTAGGTCGTTAGAACCCTTAAACCACTAACTTCCACACGACTTAAGCTCCTGGTCAAGGTAAGCTCAGGTTGACTTAAACAATAACAACGACCTAAAAATAATTATTCTACGATTTATCGACACGTAAAATACGGGTCGTTACATTCTCTCCCCCTTAGGAATTTCGCCCCCCGAAATTTCAAACAAACAAGAGCAATCAAAACTATTCTGCATGCCTACCATCCATAGCAATCAACAAACCATGCATCCAATTACTAGCCTAGCATGCAGAATTCTAAGATTAGATGAAGTTACAAATTCATGAGATGTTACGACACCTTAGGGCCATACCTCAAAGAGTTCAGGATGAGCTGCCTTCATCCTCTCTTCCTCCTCCCATGTACAGTCGTTAACATCATCACTCCATTGTACCTTGAGCAACTTGAATACCTTCCTCCTAAGCTGTTTCGTGTCAGTCTCCACAACACAAAGCGGCTTACGAGGTCTTCTAACAACTGGGTCAACTTCTAAATCTTCATAGCTATCAGCAGAAACCACTGTATTCGAGTTGTGCACATACTTCCGTAGATACGATATATGAAAAACATTGTGCACACTCGACATCTTTTCCGGTAACTCCAATTTATAGGCGAGCTTTCCAATTCGCTCGACGATCGGGAATGGTCCAACGAATCTCGGAGTCAACTTTCCTTTCTTCCCGAATCGAATAACATTCTTCAGTGGAGAAACCCTCACGAAAACCATATCGCCTACGTCGAATTCCAAATCCTTACGATGCTTATCGGCTAACTTTTCTGACGGTCTTGGGCTGCCTTCATTCGTCGCCGAATGATCTCTATGCAATCCGAAGTCTGTCGAATCATTTCGGGCCCAAGTATCAGCTTTTCTCCAGTTTCCAACCAATATGTTGGAGAGTTACACGGCCTTCCATACAATGCTTCATACGGTGCCATACCAATACTTGACTGGTAACTGTTATTATATGCAAATTCCACCAAATGAAGATGATCTTGCCATAATCCTCTGAAATCTAAAACACATGCTCTAAGGAGATCTTCCAAAACTCTGTTGACTCTCTCGGTCTGACCATCTGTTTGGGGGTGATAAGCTGTACTCAAACACAACTCGGTTCCCAAAACTTCCTGGAAGCTCTTCCAAAATCCACTGGTGAACAATGGGTCTCGATCGCTCACTATACTCTTCGGAATACCATGGAATCGAACTATCCACTTAACATACAACTCGGCCAATTTCGATGCAGTCCTAGTTGATCGAACAGGAATGAATCTTGCACTCTTAGTCAAACGATCTACGATGACCCAAATCCCTTCATTTCCTGCCCTGGTTCTAGGTAGACCGTCGATAAAACCCATCGATATTTGTTCCCACTTCCATGTAGGAACTTCTAATGGCTGAAGCAATCCACTTGGCTTCTTCTGTTCGGCTTTAACCAACTGGAAGTTCATACATTTGGAAATAAAATTTCCAACATCCTTCTTCATACCTTCCCAATAATAGGTTCTCTTCATATCCCGATACATCTTATTTCCACCTGGATGAATTGTCAACTTCGAATGATGACTTTCCATAAGAACTTCATCTCTCAATCCATCTATATCGGGAACAACTAGTCATCCTTGTTTCCGAAGACAACCCTCTCGATCGACTTCGAATCCTTTATCCTTCTCTGGGTCTGATCCAGATTCCAAATCTTGGATAATCTTGACAAGCTTATTGTCTCGCTTTTGGCTCTCGCCAATTCTTTCCACTAGAGTAGGTCTTATCGATAAGTTTGCCAACATCTCGGGTTCTAATTCACATCTAGGCCTGAAGTCAAATCCAGCCAAATACTCAAGGCTCTTCCATTCTGAAAACATGGCTACCAATCCTGCATGTCTTCGACTTAACGCATCTGCCACTGCGTTACCTTTTCTCGGATTATAGGCTATACCAAAATCATATGATGCTAAAAACTCTAGCCATCGCTGTTGTCGGAGATTCAAATCCTTTGGGGAGAAAAGATACTTCAATGACTTATGATCTGTAAACAACTCGAATCGAACTCCCAGTAGGTAATGTCTCCACATCTTCAAAGCAAATACAATTGCCGCTAACTCCAAATCATGAATCGGATAATTCCTTTCATGCGGCTTCAGTTGTCGACTTTCATATGCAACAACTTTATCCTTTTGCATCAGCACTGCTCCAAGTCCAATACCACATGCATCGGTGTAAACCACCATCTCATCATTCCCATGGAATAGTCAAAACAGGAGCACTTGTCAGTCGCTCTTTCAGTATTTCGAAAGCTTGCTCACACTTAGCTTCCCATCTAAATACTTGATTCTTTTTCATCAATCCTGTTAACGGTGCAGCTATCTTGGAAAAGTCTTTGATAAACCGACGATAGTATCCTGCTAATCCAAGAAAACTTCTCACATCAGATGCATTCTTAGGTCTAACCCAATCCTGGATTGCTGCCACCTTGGCGGGATCAACCACTATTCCACTTCCAGAGATAACATGGCCTAAGAACCTCACTTCACTCTTCCAGAAGTGACACTTCGAAAACTTAGCCCTCAGCTGTTGTTCTCGCAGGATTTCCAAAACAATCCGCAAGTGCGTCTTGTGCTCTTCTTCAGTTCTGGAATAAATCAAAATATCATCCACGAACACAAGTACGAACTTGTTCAACTGATCCCTGAATACTCTATTCATAAGATCTACAAAATACGCTGGTGCATTGGTCAATCCATACGGCATTACCAGCCATTCAAAGAAACCGGATGGTGTCCTGAAAGCAGTCTTCGGAACACTATCCTTTGCCACTCTCAACTGGTGAAATCCCGTTGCCAAATCCATCTGAGAAAACACCTTAGCTTCGTGAAGCTGATCAAACAAGTCATCTATTCGTGGCAATGGATACTTGTTCTTCTTAGTCACTTTATTCAGCTCACGATAATCCACACACAACCTCAACGATCCATCCGCTTTGGTTGCAAACACAACTGGTGCACCCCATTCGGACACACTACGCCGAATGAATCCTTTCTGTAAAAGGTCATCAACTTGCACCTTCAACTCTTGTTGTTCCCTAGGCGCCATCCGCCTAAGAGGCATCACAATAGGTCTGGCTCCTTCAACTAGATCGATACGAAACTCGATCTCCCTATGCGGCGGTAACCCTTTGACCTCGTCAAAGACATCCTCAAATCCATTCACAATAGGCACCGATGACAGCCCATCCCGTGGAACAACTAGCGAATACATGAAGCTCATGAAGACGCCTTCTTCATGCTTACATCGTATCACAACCTTTCGTCTCTCCACATTCTCGACTGTCACCTCAAGCCTCTCACAATCAACCTTTGCCGCATACTTCCTAAGCCAGTCCATACCCAAAATAATTCCAAACCCCGCAAAGTTCAGAACAATACAATCACAAACAAAAGAGCAATCATGACTCGATACAACTAGACCACGGCATACCATACACAAACAAGACGAACCCCCAACTGGATTAGTCACAACCAATGGTCTATCAACAATATCTGGTTCCAAACCCAACCGGCCTACAAGATCATTACAAACAAACGAATGCGACGCCCCAGTATCAAACAACACTCTAACTGGAACATCACATAAAGAAAGAGTACCTTGAACCACCACACTCTTTCCCTCCTCTTCAGCAGTAGGAGCTTTCAAAGATGATGGCACAGCCCCTAAAGCATAAGCTTGCACAATCTGCTTGTCCTTCCTCTGTTCTGGACAATTCCTCTTGATATGCCCCGGTTTGTCATAGTTGTGGCACTTCACCGGCACTCTCGAATTCTTGCAATCTCTGGAGAGATGACCCTTCTGCCGACAGTTGTAGCAGGTCACTTCACCCTTCGGCTTCTTCTGGCCATCCTTACCCTTCTGCTGCTGTTGCTTTCTCTTCTTGTTTCCACTTTGCTCCTTGGTCACAGCAACAACAGATCCTTCTTTAGGAAAAAAAATTCTCATGCCTGAGAGCTTTCTCCACAAGCTTCTCAAATGGGTCATCCAAATGATCCACCAACTGCCTCCCAAGATAACTGTCCAAGCCTGTCACAAACTTCTCATTCTTTTGATAGGGAGATTCAATATATGATCGAGCATACTTAGACAAAGCTTCAAACTCAGAAACATACTCAAGAACTGGTCTTCCACCTTGCTTGAGCTCCACAAACTTCTTAAACAGAACGGATTTCTGAGCTGTAGAAATGAACTTAGCTTCAAATCTGACTTGGAATTGCTCCTAAGTAATCTCTTCTTCCGGAGTATCAATGGTGATAGAGTTCCACCAATCAGAAGCTCTTCCCTGAAGCTGTCTTGATGCAAGCTTCCTCTTAGTTGCATCCTCAATTCTCAAATCACCAAAGATCCTTCCACAAGCATCTATCCATCTCTGGACTTCTATGGTTAACTCTGTCCCTAAGAAAATCTTTCCTCCAAGAGCAGTATAGTCTTTGCACAACTTAGCAAAATCCACTGGTTTTGGAGCTTGAACTTGAACCCCAACATCTACTGATGGCCATGGAGTTGGCATCCTTCTCATGATCGAAGCCATCATAGCCTCGAACATAGAAGCATAATCAGCAGCCCCCTCAATAGCACGGCCTCCCCTAGCAGCTGGTCTCCCTCTTTGACTCATTCCTAATATCTCAAAGAAATGATTAATATACCCTGAGAAACAACTGCATAAGAAGTTCAAATACTTCTAGCTACTGTATTATATATAGTAATCATCTAAATAAATTACAATTACGTCTCTCATACGTAGTTATGTCAACGAGCGTTGGCTAAAATCAATTAACCAAAGCTCTGATACCAAATGTGACGACCACCCATGACTCCTGCACCAAACAAGGAAATAGTGCGCTGTAAAGAGTGCCAGGCCCCATGGACGATCATCAGGGTAGGGTAAACACAGAATAGTCTATCGTATTACTCACAGTGCATGGATAAAATACAATAGAAAATATACATAGTGAAGCTCCATAGAACAGAATCTCATCATATAAACTCAATATAGTTTGGTACAACAATCTGAAAAGTCAATACATCAAGCCTCACTACATATCACTCAGAGAATCATATAAGCAGCGGAACAATATGCAAAGCCTCCAGCTCGTCTTCGTCATCAACAACGTTGGTCACTGAACAGCACCTGTCACCTGCTACCTAGTCTGCCCATCCCAACATGGATGAACAGCCCAAGGTGATAAGAGTTAAACATAAAACCTTGAGTCAGACAAAAGTCCAAGTGAGCAGTAAATCAACTATCAGACATACCAAAAGAGCATAAAGGGTGAAAAGGAATAGGAACTCAACCATCCCACTCCACCTCTTTCTACAGTGATAGCCCACAGACACACTAAGCCGAAACAAACATAGCAAAGCAGAAAATTAAAGTAAAGCAATTATCACAAGAGTCAAGGTCGATGTATTCCAAGTACAAACCCCCAAGGCCTAAACCAAGATCAGGTAAGCACCCCGAAAACATCGCTCTTGGCCCAAGCGACGATACAACCAAAACATCCAAACATCCATGACTCTGGCTATCACTGTTATCATTGCCTCGATTTCACCGTTAATTGAATGACCGGCCCATTATTTCATTCGTCCGCCAAGGGCTAATGGTAACCCCGGTTCTAGACATAACTTCGCACGTCGTCGTGACCCGTGCCTAGGACTATCGAATCTGCCCAGAGTACTAACACATCATCGTGACCCGTGCCTGGGACGTCGTCGTGACCCGTCCCAACGTACTCTTGCTTTGAGCATGCTAGAACCTTCAACAACGATGAAATCTCAGCCTTCTATTCATCCTCCTCGACGACTATTCACATACTAGCTCAAGCGCCTCTCAAGCCAACCATTATCAACAAACTCGAACCATATCACCGAGTTATCAACATGCTTGGAATGATCCCGTCTGGATTAAACCAAGACTATCTCATATCACGCTTTGCTTCATCGCATCATAGCAAAGTCCCATCTCAACATCATGCTTTGCCTCATCACATCATAGCAAAGTCTCATCTCAACATCATGATCAAATATATCCATATGAGCTTTATCATCCGCTTCATATGCCACGAGCAGCTGTCCTTATTCAAGAGCCTTTCCACTTAGCTTTTGAATCATCTTCGACCAACTTATCCAAATTCAATCACTAATCAACTAATCAATCAAATCAATCATTAATCCAAGTAATCAATCATTCAAACAAGATCTAAATAAACAGTTATAACAATAATGGCAATTTCGTAATTAAAGGGTCCAAATCTAACAAGCATGAATTCTAAGTAATATCTTGATGAATGAACTAGCATAGGTTAACATATAGTAAAGTAGATATCAAAACTTCATGAACAATAGATCTACATGCAGACTTGAGAAAAATGCATGAAATCACTATCTTTAACACACAAACAAACCATCGATCCAATATACTCCTTTGGGTTCGTGTGAGAGATAACCACCACTCACCGAATCACCTAAACACCTCAAAAACAACAAACTCCAGATCTGGATAGCAAAGGATCTAGTTTGATCCGACAAGATTTCCCCTCAAACAATGAAATCTCTCTTTAAAGAATGTAGATCTTCAACTTTAGCTCTTGGATCTTTGATCTTAGATGGATGTAAGCACTAGATTATAGTAGAGAAAAGATGTGAAGAAGTATTGTAGTCGAGCTCTCAAAATGGCAGCACTTCGTCGCTTCAAAATCCGATGCCAAAAAGTGAACCAAACCCCTCTATTTATAGGCAGAAATCCCATGAGTCGGCCGCCCACTTTAAGTCACCACCGACCTATCCCTAGCCGACTTACGACCTAACGACTTAACTACCCCGACCTACGACCTAAAACACATGCGCAACCACGACCTACCGACACAATGGCTTAACGACCTAACACGCACACGACTTAACTTCACTCATGCGACCTAACGACTCAAGCCTCTATGCGACTCAACTAGTATGCCGACCTAAAACACGCACGACTTAACATAGCCGTCCTAACACACACGCCAAACATAAGTCGGCAGCGACCTAACGCTATACACAGGGTCTCAACGACTTACGACTTAACTATATAGCCGATCTAAGACATAGCCGACCTCTCTAATCACGTTAACCCGCTAACTCCCCTAAGCCACTAACCCTTAGGTCGTTCCATCCTACAAGTCGTTCCAACACTTAGGTCGTTAACTCCTATAAGTCGCTTACCCTATGAGTCGGTCAATCTCTTAAGTCGTTAGCTCTTAGGTCGGCCCATATCCTTAACCCGCTAACCACCTTAAGTCGAACACTAAAGCCACCAACTCCCTATGTCGTCCACATTCCTTAGGTCGGTTCCGACCTAACTATACTTAGCAAATATAGGTCGCTCCCCACTAGGTCGTTAGAACCCTTAAACCACTAACTTCCACACGACTTAAGCTCCTGGTCAAGGTAAGCTCAGGTTGACTTAAACAATAACAACGACCTAAAGATAATTATTCTACGATTTATCGACACGTAAAATACGGGTCGTTACACATTCCATCCAATAACTCAATTGAATTCTTAATCCAATTCAATTTTATTTTAACTCAGATTTATTTACCTCAATTTGATTTCAACAAAATTCAAATACAACTGGATATTATTTTCAGCCTATCCAATTTATTTCAATCCAGTTAAATTTTATTCCCCAATCCAAGTTAATTCCATTTTTAACTTTTCCTTTAAATTTAAATTCCAACATTTAAAGCTTATATTTCCTTCCCGATTTAAAAATCATCTCAATTTATAAGCTTACAACCTATCTCATCAGGATTTTTAAACACACGGCTTTTGGTTTCAAATCATTTTGAAATCTCCAACATCTCAAATCACATTTCTCAAAAGTTAAACCAATCCTGGTTTTATTCCCAATAAATTTCCTTTGAAATTTCCAAAAACAAACAGGTTTTCCTGAACAAATCAGTTTGGTAGCAATTTATCACTTAGAAACTCGAAAATGAACATCGATGATGCTGCAGTCATCACCGAAGTTATTTTCCAGCGGCTGAAGTGAATTTAATGCTATATCCCTTCCCAAAATTTATTAAAACAATTTCCTTCCAGAAATACTTTTTAAAACAATAATGTTATTATTTGTCTTCAAAATACTTCCAAAATCTCCGGGGTTTCAAAGTTTCAATTTCTGTTTTAATTCAAATTTTAACTATATTGCATTTGTATAGTTTATGCTTATACAAATTCCCATTTAATTATATTTCAATTTATAATTTACGTTTATAATTCATATTTATAAATTTCATTTTATAATGGATTTATTCCCATAACCTTTGGTTATGCTTTCAATTTCTAGTTAAATTTCCACTCAACAATGATAACAATTTAATATTATCATTCCTAACATCCATGTAACATATATTAGCTAAAATAGTCAACAAAAGCCCTTCTTTTATATCAAAATATATTTTTGGGTAAAATTCTTTCATTCACCCACATTTAAAACAATACCGTGTCAATTGTTCTATTCAAGTGTTTAGAAACCCCTTCGATACAGTTGTCCAGACTGTGCCGACAAAGGTTCATATGCCACTCAATAATTCAATCAACACAATATTAAAACAATTTATATTCACTAACAAATACGCGCTCATATCTATTAATACGCTCAAACTCATTCTAGAGTACTACGGACTCTATTCTATGAGTAATTCCCACCAGAGCCAAGGTTATCGCCAAACTAAGCTCTGATACCATTTGTAACAGCCCGCAAATCCGTACCCCTAAGTTAACGCTATTCTACATCAATCAACTCAAGATGAACAGAAGTGAGAACCATTTTAATTAAAGAAGAAGAGGTAGAAGAAGAGAAAACAGGAAACAATATCAGAATCTTACCATCGCAGCGGAATGAAATATAATAGATAAACAATGATCTTTACATAAAACAAAACTATATCTGTTTATATATATACACACACATCATCAGAGTACACCAATCACAACTCAACATCAACAACATACAACTGGATACACAGCGACTCAACGCAGCGGAATATATATAAACAAGTACGAAAGTACGTATCGCCATCCAACTCGTCTCCTGAGCTCCACAGCATCATACCCTGTATCCTATAATACTCGGTCTGACTCGAGCATTACAGTTAAATAACACCCGAGTCAGTCTGGAATACCAGCGTGAGAAAATCACACCCAATTGATTATTAAAGTTTCAAAAATCCTTTGAAAACAAAAGCATCTCGTAAGACCACGCCATAAATAAACATGTCGGGTTTTTACCTTACGATAGCTAAAACGATTTTTATAGAAATCCTCTGATATTATAATAGGGTCTATATACAAATACTTATAAAATAGCCGAAATTGTTACATTCACTAAATTCCAGCTACTAGCCACAGAGTGGGTAATACAAACAAAACTCGTAAAAGGCTCGTAGGGAGAATGGATTTCCAACCAATGACTATGCACTAGGGTACCACCTGTCACAGTACGGGGCCTAGATCACCGTACCGAGGAGTACGCCCGCTCCCCTGCAACACAAGGCCGGGACTACCCCTTACTGGATAATCCCGAGTGAGATCACCCCACGGTTGGGATCAGCAACCGCCCACTAAGCCGAAATAAAAAGGGACATCTAGACTGGAATGACCTCACCCTGCTTGGGTGCTACCCACCTAGCCTTGCTGCATAACCCCTGATTTTCAGGCATTCCCATTTGATGAGGCTTGAGGCTAATCGTTACCTTTTTAAGAATATATCCCTTAGAATGCCCATCGTCCACCTAACGATGTTTCGCAAGCATTCATCCATAGAAGTCCGTCCCGGGTTCGAACGGAACCGAAGGCACTATTCCTACTACATCCATTTTGGAAATATCCTCAGGATTAGTAGCGACTAGCCCTTGCACTTCACTGCTCCATCTTCGAATCCAAAATCGTTTTCCACGAAACGTACAAACCGGATCGAAGTGGTTTTCAAGAACTAAATTTCGATCCCGGTCTCTTCGAAAAGATCAACGCATTTGTCCAATATTGATAGTCGGTGATTTAACTATCAATTAATATTCACAATCATCCATCCAACAATAAATAATTTCCCAAATTATTTATTAACCTCAAAATATCTTCACAAGATATATTTCTATTTTTAATCCTTTGGAAACAGTTTCAAAACCATCTTTCCTTTCAGAATAAACTTTCCTAATTATTTTCTATTTCCTCTGAAATCACTCAGCACAAAACTAGATTTTTAAAATAATTTAAAACACTTTACTTTGAAATATACTTTAAAACATTTATTTTAAAACTACTTCAATGATTTGTTAAAAAAATACATACTATATGAATATTTGAAAATAAGGTTACTAAATAAAATATAAAACTAGATTTTCATTTTTTAAAATAAAATACTAAGTCACCCTTTAAATAATTATTGCTATAATAGATTAAAAGGAAATACTTACTTTAGAATTTAAATATTTAGAAATAGTAAATTTTTCAAAACATGCTTCTTAAAAAGACTTTAAACTTTTAATTTATATTTAAAAATTTACTTTGAAAATTTTCTTGGTTATTCAGAGAGAAATTTCCAATCTCAATCACTTAAATCAATTTTCCAAATTGATTCCCAATTTATTCCATTTGAAATAAATTTCTTTACTTATCAGTTCAGTTCAAAATTAATTAATTATGGACTTTATTATTATTTTCAGTTTGATTTTTAAACCCTTTAGCTGAGATATACAAATTTCAGGTTATTCCCAATTTCTTCTTTATTCTTCTTAAATAATTTAAATCCTAAATTTAAAATAAATGTTTTGTTCTTTTAAAAAATAACATTGAAGTTTAAGTTTCATTAACTTTTTGTTTATTTAAATTTTCCTTCCCATACTGAAGATTTATTTATTAAAATTTTAAAGTCACTTTATTTCCTTTCCAGTTCATTCATAAATTTATTCAACTTTTCTATAATTATTTTACTTACAACTTCACTTCTTTTATTTTCATTCCCAAACTCAAATTATATATTTGGTAATTCATTATTGCCCGACTATAACAATCAAGCCATAGCATTCAATATTTCCACATAATTCATTACAGAATATCAAATATTCAGAACAGAGAATATTAAATAATTAAATAAAGTTGAGGGGTCCAGTTGGATCCCTCCAACCTGTTTTCCCTGCATCCACAGATGTTAGAACAATATAAAATGCAAATTCCAAATATATACCACACCATAGCACATAAATCAATTCAACCATTTCAAACAATTATTTAAATTTAATCATTTAAATTTAAATTTAACTGAGTGAGATTAACTCACCTTTGTTTTGTTGTTTGCAATCCGACCCAAACTGGCTATTTCCTTCACGATTTTAGACCTTGTATAAACATTATACAATTTATTAATATTTTGAATCATCCTAATAATCAATCTCCATGAAAAAAAATTAATTGACTAATGATTTTAATTAAACTATTAATTTCCCTTTGAAACTACATATTCACTAATAAAAATAAATTATAAATTTTCAAAAAAATCAACTTCTATAAATTTCTTAAACAATTTAAAATCCCTACATTTCTATATTTTATTATTGTTACTTTTATATAATAACAACAACAGTTTATTTTACTGTATACACACACATATATATAAATCTGTTAAAACCCTGTTTTATAAGTCTTGCCGTTATATTATTATCCTGCAAATATATATATATATATATGTGTGTGTGTGTGTGTGTGTGTGTGTGTGTGTGTGTATGTATATATTTATTTAAGAACAAAATTGTTTTATATGATTCTGAGAATAATATTTAATTAACAAAAACCAAACACAGAAATAAGTTCAAGAGATTACTATAACTTGCCCTCAACCTCGCATCGATCCACGACCGCCATCACACTTGCGCGAGTCCCCAATCGCCTTCCAGATTGCATTCCGAGCTTCATTCGATCCCAACCCCATCGCAAGCTTGAACAACTCTCTGCCACCTGCCTCTAATCTTGCATAAGGATGCCTGGTCACACTAGAATCAAGTCACGTTTCCCCCAACATTCGTGCATCAACTCCAGATTCGAGGACTCCTCACGAAGGCGAACTCGAGCTTGGTCACCAGCAGCAAAAACGCACTCCAGGCCGGTCGCGTCCCATTCAAAGTCGCGATGTTTCCCCACCCGATTGCTAGAAGCCTGATTCGTTTATATATATATATATATATATATATATATATATATATATATATCTTTATTCTCGAAACGCGATTCTGGATTTGGGCTTAGGGCTCCAGTTCGAGATCAAGAACTATGGAGTTTTATCGGCCATTGATTTTGATTTTCTTTCGTTGACTGGAAGGAAGAACGGAAGCTCAAGTTTTATATAAAGAAGGAAAAGAGGGAATTGAATTGAAGAGGGGTAAAAACATAGATTCGCCGGCCATTTATTTCTCTTGTTGAAGTAAATCTGTTTGAGGTTCCTTTTGAAAACGAAAAGGAGCTCGGCCTTACAAATAGGAAAGGAGGCGTATTGAAAAAGGAATAGGGTAGCGTGATGTTATTAAAAGAGGGAACACGGAGATGATAGAAAGTCGGCGTGCTGTCTTGGCTGTTATAGTGCCTTTGAGATGAAAGAAAAGCGACGATGTGAAATTATTTCAACCGGTTGTTAAATTAAAGTTTATTTAGTTTTCCACGCGTTTACTTATCGTGCGCTCACTCAACAACTCCAAACGCTATGAAATTTGAAATCCGGTATAATTCAATATTACGGATCCAATGGAACTGGTTTCGTCGAAATCCGAGACTGTGCTTCGGAACGCTGTTTTTAATTTCAATTTAAACGATATATTTTTAAAACTGAACAAATCAGTGTTAAATTCAATTTTAAAACCTTGATTATCCTCAGCACTATCAATATAAATTTTATAAGCCTACAAATTATTTTTAACAGGCTTAAAATTCCAAATTCAACATTTTACTCAATTTCAAATTATTCAATTCAATAAATCCAATCGCCAAATTCAAACTAGTATTTGAAATCCAAGTTAAACTATCTTGAAAATATTTAAAATTACTTAAATATTTCAATTTCAAATGCCTAAAAATTTCCGGGTCGTCACATAACCACTGGACAGTTATAACAACATGCCCCAGATATACAACAACTTATCACAATAGAAAACACTCCATACGTTTATGTCATCCAGCTCACCTTCTGAGCTCCAGAACGTCCTTACCTGAAAATCTGTAATACTCGATCTGACTCGAGTATTACATAAAAGTAACACCCGGGTCAGGCTGGAAACCAACGTGAGTAAACCCATATAACATGAAATTCTAATGCGTGGGCATATTTAAAAACCGGGGTAACTCGTACTCCACTACGAGTTCATTACTTGTTATGCTTAATACTTATTTCACAAATCAATCCCTAAGTACCTATACTTAGTTTCCGAAGGTCCATATTATTCCATTCCAGCCTATTTATTGCACATATCAATCAATAAAGATTCGAAGTGGTTTCGGGTATTTACTAATACCCAACTCCGGTCTCTTCGAATCCAGTGTCATCTTAACCCAAGTTATTCAAGTGAAATACAATTCATCTTTAAATACAGGGTGTCACAGTAATTCATTATCAATAGATAACCACATCCTCACAATTAAAATCAGACATATCATATCATATAGTATCACGAATCACATATTAGGGATAACAATTAATCTAAGGCTTCCAGTATCATTCTATCATCCATACAGAAGGTTGATTAGCCATACCCTTTTATTTAATTTATATATATTAAATTAATTACTTCCATCATCTTTAAATCCTGCTTACTCAACATTAATTAATTACAAATGAATTAATTAATCATCCTCTCATTATCATCTTAATTAATCATTTTTGATTAATTATTATTTAATTACAATAAGTAATTAACTCTTACTTAATTACATAAATTAATTATTCTCAAACCCATCACATTAACTAACCTTTAATTACCATCTTACTTAATTACCCAAATTTGATTTTTCAATAATCACATTGATTAATTAATTCACACTCATTATTTTCACAAATTAATCAATATTTTAACTCATTATACCAAGTAATTAACGCTTAATATCTCCCTTTAAGTAATTACCATTAAATAAATCACCTTTAGTTATTACCCATTAATTACCTATCTTAATTAACGACATTAAGTAATTGCCTTCATTATTATTATTGATTGAGTAAGTGATTGACCTTTAATAAAATTTACAAATTAATTATCTTTAATTGATCACAACCTTAATTGAATAAAGACGAATTCTTATTTTAAATTAAATACTTAATTACATCATTACTCTACATTTAAGAATCATTTAGGAATTAACTCCAAAATTACACCTAATATAATTACTTTTAAACAACTTAAAGATATACTAAATCAAACAAATTTAAATTTTAAAATCACTTGACCTACAAGTTATAATGAAATTTGTTTTGATAAAATTAATTACACTTTCTCTTTTAAGTAAAACTTGTTAAAATATTAGTTTCGTAATTTATACTTTTAATCCTGCCAACTAAATTACTCATGCTTTAAACCTTGGTTCAAGCTTCATTTTTTTAAAAAAACTTGTTAACATCCTGATTTAATCTTATTCAAATTTTCTTTATTTAACTCCAGGTCAACGAACCCGAACCAAAACACAATTTCTCGAGTCAACCCACAGTTTTCCTCGAGCTAAACTCGAGTCCCCGCATAATACTTAAAAACTTGCTTCATTAACATTCGCGCATCAACTCATCTTCAAGCAACCCTCGTTCTACCTTCGGTCTAACCCAAGAAAACTACTCATTCCCACAAAACATCTGCAACCAAACAATCCACTGATATACTGATCGTACTCGTGCAAATGCACCAACATTCAACGCCGCTGTGACCATCATCAACATCTCTCGTCGGCGATCACCCCTACATCCAATTCCAACCATCGATTCAACACTACCAAACCCAAATCAAAATCGAGCCTCTTCTGTCGAACTGGAAAACCCAACCTCGCCTGAAAACTTCCTCGATCCACCGACACCATCCACCGGAATTTCTGGAACTCTGCCCTCACCTTTGTCCATAACCCAAGCGCCGCTTCAACCATGTCCGGCTTGACTCGAATCTCCTACGACAAAACAGCGACACATTTTTCGACCTCGTCTTCGAAGCCTCCTTAAACCCTAATTGATCTACCGCCGTGGCCATGATGAGCTATCCCTCCACCAGACATTTTTCCCGGCCTCCCCGATTCTCATTCTTGCTTCGACACACATCTCGACCACCAAAAGTTTATCGATCACCAAAAAAGCATAAAACCCAATTTCTGACTAACTTCAAAATTCTCATCCCAAAACTCATCTAAAAATCTTGAATTCCATTTTAAAAATCCTATTTCTAATAGATATATCAGATTATAAACTCAAACTTCAAATTATTTGTGTTGAAATTTTATAAAATCAAGTTTTTACTGTAATGAGAACATCCAGGTTAATACTGCCTCCTATTCTTACTATAGATATTTTTAAAATTTAAATCTCGTTGTTTAAACGAATTTTTCTCAAACATTGTAACATAAATCTGATCAGAGGAAGAACCATTGATTTTTCAATTATATTTATATTCAGTAGTTCAAGAAACAGGGCCCAACATTGAAATACTGATATGCACATGAATACGTCCATATATCTTACATATAACCACATGAATCAATCAAGAAAATCATAATCACAAATTTAAAATACGTTTTCTGCATGCATTTAGAGTTTAAAAAGAATTAAAGTTTAATTTACTCACCTCTTTTGATGATGCAGAGATTTTTTTATATTGAGATGCCAGATGTTGAAAATCTGGAAAGAAATGCTTGATTTTTTTCCTGAAAGCTTATTATTCGAACACGCACTCAATTTTTAACATACATATACATTCTTTCATTTTCAAACAATCATGCAAACATAGTTTTCATCCAATTTCGATAATCATTTCATACAGATCAAGATACTGGTGGTTTTTGAAATGTTTAAAGAGTAGTTTACTCACCTGCTAAGGAAACAGAGAAGCGGGCTTGAATTTTTGAAATCTGGAAATGATTTTGATCAAAACTTTATTGGTTGCTGATCTTAAATTCATTTGAAATGATCTGATCTTCTTCAATTGAGTTGAAATTTGATTATGTACCTGAATCTTCTTGAGGATCTGTTGTTGCTAATTTCTTCTTCTCTTTTTTTCTGAGCTGCTTAATTTGTGTTTCAGATTTAAGTTTGCTAAGTTACGTTTTGAATAGAAGAAAATGATAATAGAGGAAATTTAATGATATATAACTTTGTCTTTCTTTGAATTATAAAAGAAAGAAGCTAATGACACTTGTCACTAACATATTTCTTTTACCTACATTTGTTATTTTATATGCTTAAGGTATTTACACATGTTAAAACTTAGTTTATATATGTCTTATAATTTATATGTAAAATTATATATCATTTTTCCTATTCAAATCAATATTTATTTGTAACAATCCTGACTCGACCTTCGAAAATTGGCACTGAATACGACACTCGTGTTCAAATGCCGTAGATCCAAACATCGAATCTGGTTCGCCGAAGCTTATAACACATTAAGTACAACACAGCGGAAGAAAATGAAATAATACATTTGATGTACAACATTTGATACAATGATACAACAGAATACAATAGAATGATACAATAGATACCAATACTATCAGAGATATAAGAAATAGCAGCAAAAAAATAACGTCTTCAATGCCAAACTCCAAGAACTCCATCTTCAATCCAAAGCTAGCTCAAACCCTCATCACGTTGCACTAAGCTAAGCAAGTGCAGCCGCGAATGCTGAAGTGTAGCAAATGCGATCCACAAAACCAAAGAGCTTCGAAGGCTATCGAATCGATTCCTACTATTCGACTATTTGGAAAACCCAACTCTAGACTACCCGTGTGGAAAATAGTAGGCACCCAGAGTTTAGGAAAGAAACAATAAACTCTAGGTCAGTCATGGGGCTGGTGTGAGCAAACAAAAACAGTTTTATCTTATAAAACAAACCACAAAAGCTTTTAAAGTTCAAATCCGCAACGCTTTTTGAAAAATGAAACTATCATAAGGCCTCCCGCCATACACACCATGCAAACGCAGAATTGGAGGAGATTTCTCCTTATGACAGTCAAAAATGCTTGATAAGCGAAAATCGTTTTGATATTATTATTAGTGCATAATGGAAAAACATTTCGAAAGTATAATATTAATCCTAGCCAGCATAGACATTCCGAACTATGCCTACTATAGCTACCATCCAAACATTGGGGCGCCACCATAAGTAGATGGCAGGTAATACAACTAAAACCGTACAAGGTGTGTATTGGATGAATGGATTTCCATCAAATGGTCAGGCTAAGGAACTTCCTATTGCCACATGGGAACGCCTTTGGAGGGACGCCCCGAAAACCTACCCGACTCTCTACTAACATAAGGCTGGCCTACCCCCTTCCCGGGGGTAAAACCTAAGATATGCCACCCCCGGTCGTTTGCGACCTTTATCCGAGGGCCCTTTACACCAACAACATCACACAGTAATAAATATACTACAATGTCCACATGAGTACGTATCTGGCTCCATACCATGATACCGCCCTTTTCCAGAAGGAATGGTCATACCCTAGGGGAGCTACCCCTGAAACCTTGTCGCATCTTTCCTGTTTCGACCATTACCAGGTTGTGAGGCTCGATGAAGTCTCGTCCACAAAGCTACGCTTTTTCACAAAGCCATGCTTTGATCAACAAATGATTAGCAGCACTTCGTATGCCACATTACCAAATTGGGAATGTATCACTAGTAACCATCAACTACATAACCTCTGAGCTCGTATGTCTCAGAGAAGGGTGTTAAGCTAAGAGAATAAATCTCCGCAGCCAAACAGAAATGTATTTGATAGAAACTGGTTTTACATCTCAAAGTGTAATGTCAGACACACATCCATACAAGTCTGTTCCGGGTTCGAACAGAACCGAAGGCACTTCCGAAGAAGCCCTTGCAAATCCAGGTATTCACAACCCCGATCGGACTTTCCATCACTTAGGAAATCTCTATACCGACGCGACTCAGTGTAGAGACAATCGACGGGTTATCCTTTCGTTCTCGAAAATAATCGGTCTTCACCACAGGTATTCAAATGCTATCCGTAATGACGTATCATTATTCAATATGGGTTATATGACACAAGGTCCTCTCCCGACTAAATCGAATAATGAGCGCAGTATTTAAAAACATATGGATATTGGGATTTCGATTAAGTCACAACTTATTATCCAAACCCTTTCTTTAAATGGTTTAAAATAAATTACCATTCTAAATCCTTTTAAATAAAAGATTCAATTTACAAAGTACACTCACCTTTCACAAAGATTCAACTACAGCTTTCAAACCAATTTCAAATTGGATTAACTCATCCAATCATTTAAATTGAGGATTTAATTCATAACTTTCAAACCATATCCAGTTCAAATCTTTTATATGAAAGATATACCATTTAAAACTCTCTTCGATTTCAAAACAAGGTTTAATAATCTTTCACAAAGTTAAAGCTGACTACATTTACATAACTTAAAGCCCTTCAAGTAAAAAACTTGGGTTTAAATTTAAATTCCCAAAACAATACTTTTTAAATGGTTAAAAACCCATATAAACACCTTTATAACTTGTATAATCCTTTTAAACTATAATTCCCCAAATTATTGAGTTCAATTTCAAATATTGAATTCAAATTTAAATAAAATTATTTAAATTTCAAAACTTAATCAAGTTTTTGAAACTTATTTCCAAAATCTTTCAATTCCAATTTCAAAACTATTTTGGATCCAAAAATTCAATCTTTAAAATCATTAAAAATCTGCGACTTAATCGATTTCCTCATGCAATCCATATTTGTGTGTGTATGGTGTAGTCCAGGGGTTTTACACAATAGTGCAACAACATCAATCATCACAGATTTCAAATACAGCAGTATCGATAAGCGGTATATCCTATAACGCTTATCTATATACACAGAGTCACAGATAGTAAATATGGATGCATTATGAATAAATAAATTACATTCATCACAACTTGAATTAAAACAATTCAAATCACAAGGCATCACGCAGCAGAGATGACAAAACAATTTATAACATTCAATAGAATACAATCATCCATAAATAAGATTAATTGACCATTTGATTAATTAAAACCAGATTAATCACTAATTCTGGTTGATTAACACTAATTAATTGCAGTTTATGTTAATTAATTATCCTTTAATTATTTGTTAATTAACCTCAATTTGTAAATTAATAAATCCTTTAACTATTGATTAATCAACCTTAATTAATAAATTAACTAACCTTTACTAATTAATTTAAATCAAATTTGATTAACAAATTAATCAATCCTTAATCATTAGATAATTAACTCTTTATTTTAAATAATTAACCTTTAATTATTCAATTATCCTTAATTAATTAATCATCAAATTAACCCTTAATTAATTATCATTTTAATTAATTAATCCTAATTAATTTAAGATAAGTAATTATCCTTAATTACTTAATTAACTTTTATCATTAATTGATTATTAATTAACTATCCTTGAATTAAATAATTACTTCTTAAATTAATTTCCTTAATTAATTAATCACATTAATTAATTATTCTTTAAATTAATTAACCTTTAATTGCTTTATTAATCAATCTTTAATCATCAATTATCCATACTTGATTACTTTCACTAAGTAATTATTTTTAATCAATTATCCATTGATTACTTGATTTATTAACTTTAATCATTAATTACTTTTAATTAAGTAATTAAATTTAAACAATCACTATAATTAATCAATAAAATAACCTCTTATTATTATGTAATCAAACAATCCTTAACTACTAAATCATTACTTGATTATCCATTTAATCACATTAATTAATTAGATTTGAAAAACTATCAGAAATCTAACACAAAATCTATTTCAAAACCACATCAAATTATTTTTAATTCATATTTGAATTTAAATCCAAGTTTGAAACTTGTTTTAGAAAACTTAAAAAAAAATACTTTTAAACTTCTTCTAGCTTTGTACTAAAATCTGAAAACTATAATACTTCACAAAAACATGTTTTACTTAATCTTTTGAAACTTGTATTCTGTGTTAAAAAAACAGTACAAGTTTTATAAAAAAAATTAACCCGAGCCAAATCAGAAAAATACCCGAGCCAATCTATCCAATGCCCGAGTTCTTTCCCCTTCTATATTTTTAAACTTGTTTTAGATTTAAAAGTTTAAAACCTGGTAATCACATGCCTATGCGAACACACCCGAATCAACTCGAGCCCATCGTTCATTTTCTCGGGCTCAACTTTGAGTCGACCCCGTGCACCACCCCTCCTTCCAAACTTCAGACACTTGCATCCACATGTGCACGTGCACGGAGATTCCGACCAACTCCGATCGACCGTACCACCTACCACAAGTCAGCGTCGATACCTTCATTCCTGACAAACGCCCAGATTCCATCGATTCACTCGAAAACCAAAATCGAACAGCTTGACTCGATTGAAACCTGAACTTGATCATCAGAAAGTGCTTCGCACCATCGCCAACGTTCATCTGAAAACCACGCGATCCTACCCAGAGCAGCGCCACAGACATGGCTTTGATCCCACCACCCCAGAGCTATTTCGATAAACTCTCGACACCCCAGTATGCATTTTTCCAACATCGACAAAGAATTGGGTTAAAACCCTATCTCGCCGCTACGCCGCTGCCTCAACCAACATTAAATGCTTCTAGCATTTTTCCTGTGATCATCAACATGCAAGCCACCTTCAACATCAACCTAAACCTCCAACACCACGTCGATCGTTGGCAATCGACGAAAGTACTAAAATCGTTCAACTCACAAATGCTCTCAATTTACAAGTTTAAAAATCTTAATTTCACCCTTAAAAATCATTATTTTCGAAAGTGTTTTTGATGATATAACTGAAATTAGAAATCATGATTCTTGAATCTTTGGTATGTTTTATATCTATCTGTATTTCTTAGTTTTTCAGGAAATACATTATTCATTTAGGCTTGAAATTATTTTAAAAAAAAACAACTCGTAAATTCAAGCATCTTTCATTTGTATATCTAAGCTTATAAATAAGGATTTGAGGAGATCTTGATTTTTCTATATTTGTTTCTAGCATGTGCATAGGAACAGACACATATATGTGTTTATATACAGTCACCTATATATATATATATATATATATATAAACATACAACACAATTCATAGTCATAAAAACATATTTCACAACTTACATCAAATTTTTATCACATGCAAACCAGAATAACATAGGGGTATAAAGGCTTGCTCACCTGGAATGTGAAGGCAGAGAACAAAGAGGAAGCAGAGAAGAATTTTGACCCTGGAGATGCAAATCTGAATTTGAACTTTACTTAATTGCTTGATTTCCTTTTTGCTTTAAAACTGATTTGTTACTTGATGTTTGAACTAGTTGCTTCAGGATTGTGGCTTTGAATCCAGATTTGCTTTCTAGGTTGATGATGAAATGTTTTTGTTTCGATATCTTGCTTTCAAATTTTTTTTCTCTTGGTTTGCCTTTGATTCAGGTTTGTAATTGATCTCTAACTTGCTTCCAGATTGCACTTGAAATAGATCATGGTTTTTTTTACTGCTATTATTTTCTGGTTTTCATTCTGTTTTCCAGGTTTTGTAAGTTTGATTGCCTTTGCCTTGGAATTTTGTGATTCTCAATCTATTGTTATTGTTCTTTTTAGATTTGCTGTAAAGCTAAATAATTGCATATCTGGAGCTGAAAAGTTTTTAGGTAATTTTTAATTTTATTATTTTATTCAAGCAATGATGTTGAATGTCATTTGTAAAAAATCATCATGAGGCCTCAATGTATGTTAATTCCTATACTCCATCCCCTTGTGTATGTTTATCATTTGTAATTTTCAAAGATAAAAGAATTTTTAAATAAATTTTATATCATATTTACTTTATAAATAAACATACCCCTTTTTGTTTTATTTTTTTACAAAAAATTTCCTTTTTTATATTAACATATATCACAATATTTTATATATATATATATATATATATTTCTCTCTTATGTTTATGATTTATGTTTTGACTCCTTTATATTATTAATTAGTGATTCATATTTTTATGTTACATATATACTCAAACTATTTATTACAAGTGAATTTTTTTAAAAGAAAGTGCGTATACTTTTTTTTAAAGATATTCATTTTAGTATCTTCAAATCAATAATATTCATTGTCAACAAATTAATTAAATTTCAAAATCAAATTTCCAATTATACTTATTATGATTTAAGGGTTACACACTTTAAAAATCTTCTTTTATAAATTTACAAACCAATGGTGTATATATATGCTTTCTCATTAATTTCTAAAAGATAAAACTTCTTATTAATTCTTGTTTTGATCTTATATATATATATATACACACACATTTTTTCTTCAATTACTCATACTTATACAATTTATAAAGAAAATGAATTGAAATAATTAATAAATAATCATACATATATTTTTCTTAGAACATAGAACTTTTTTAAATCAAATTTTATTTTCAATATATTTATTATTAAATTCCCAAATCAAAATTTCTATTCAAAATACATATCTTTCTTTATTCTGGAATTTTCATATTAATCCATAATTAATTTCATAATTAAATCTAAAATTTTATATTAATTATCTATTATTACAAAGTTTAATTCCAATGATTAAATTAATTATCAAATTATTCTTAGCTAAAATCCAGGAATGTTACATTATATATGTATGTGTATAATTATATTTAAACTTTATCAATTTAGTTTGGATTTTTACAATATAAAAATTCAATTCTACACTCATACATAATTATACACACACACACACACACACACACATATATATATATATATATATACTAACCTTTAAAATATAGAGTTTGTTTTAGAGTTAGATTTATGTTTAAGATGTTTGAGTTTCAAATCCAACTTTTATTTGCCCTTTACTAATATACATTAAAATAGAAAACATATTTATTCCTAAAAGATAAATTCTGCCAAATTAAATAATAAAGAAGATCATTAAACAAATATTATCAAATTATAGTAATTATATTAGGAGATTGCTAAATGAATATTTATCCAAATATTTATAATTTAGCCCTATAGTTCAAATTCATCTATAAACATATCCATATATATATATATATATATATATATATAAGAATTTTTTTATTCAATCTATAAATCTGTATTTTCTACTCATTAAATCAAATAATTATTCCATTATCAACTTTCCAAAATACGGGTTATCACACTTTCCAAGTTTTCAGCAATCAAAGTAATTTAGTTTTCAAAGATCAAAGCCATTTCAAAGTTCATTCCAGATTTATTCAAGCCTCTGTTTTTTTACATCAGGTGAGTAAACTTATATTTAAAAACAATTTTTAGGATTGCATGTGATGATCTTATGGATAAAGTTGTGATATGGCTTGCATGACTTATTTCATCTGGAAAATGTATGAATTGCATATTTACCAGTGTGTATATCTATATATATTTACATAGACTGCCTCTGTTATGTTTACAGACGCAATTTGCTTTCAAAAATTTGAATCTCCCTTTGTAATCGATTTCAGGCTAGGATATATAAACGGAAAATGATAATTACCTTGTATTATGAATTTTAAAATAATAACTGTAAATTTTATTTAGCAATTTGCTAAAAAATTAAAAATGTCGGTAATGAACTTAATATATGAAGAAATTCAATTAAGTTGATTCCAGATGCTAATGTTATAATCTGAACCGATGGGGAAAATTATGAATTTAGGTGTGAAGATGGTAATTTGTCATTCGGGTTTCAATGAAATAATGAATGTTGTTCGATTTTTGGGTTTTGGCCATTTGCTGATGATCAGCGATGACTGGTGGTTCGAGCTTTGGCACGGAGGAGGCTTGGGTATGGAGGATTGATGGAAAAATAGGTGCAGATTTTTTCGATGATCGTGTTGAGCAGTCAAAAGTATTTTAGGGTTTAGTGGAAGAATTTGGGGGTCGGCTTTGTCGATGTGGTACGGCGTCGGTGGTGCACCAGGTTTGATCGCGTAGGGGGATGGCTTTGGTGTTTCGAGGCGCGTCTGGGGCTACAGCAGTTTGGTTTTAGGTGGCATGGTTCGTCACTGGTAGTTGTTTTTTCCGATCGTGTGCATTTTCCTGTTTCGATCGAATTTGGATTTTGGGATTGCCTTGGGTTTTCGTTGTTCTGCATCGACGTGGTGGTAGTCGAAGTCGAGTGTGGGTTGGCGAAGGCTGATGAGTCAGTCGGCGGTGTGTTTTCTGGCCGTGCACATGCATGATGTTTTTTCGTGTGCATCAGAGTTTTGGGTTTTTGGGAAGAAGTCGTCTGTCCCGAAGTATTTCGAGTTTCTCTCGTGTTTGTCTCGAGTCTGTCTCGGGAAATTTGTGATATGGCTCGAAGGAAACTCGAGTTATCTCGGGTTATGGCTTAACAGTTTTAAATCTTTAAAATTAAATCAGGTTTTGAAGGTGTAATAATTTTCTATATTAATCTTTTATTTAATGAATGCCTAATTGAGTATGTGTTAATTAAGGGTTCTTAAAAATAAATTATTTTAAGACCATTTAAATTTATTAAGTTTATAATGCTTTATATATATATATATATATATATATAGCTTTTGTTTTAAAGGTTTATTTTAGAAAACCTAATATTTTTATTGGTTAAAATAAAAATTAAAGAGGTAAAGTGTTTTCTTATCATAACTTCAATTTAAATATACTATGTAAATAGGTTAATAATCAATTTACCTTAGAAGGGTATTAGATAAGATTTGAATGTTAATTAAATAAGTTAATTAGGGCATAATTACTTAATATAATAAATTGAGGGGGGATAGTTAATGAATGTAACTAAGAGTTGAATCATTAACTAGTGATTAAGTGATGATTAATTGATGAATTAATTAATGTAATTAATTTTAAGTTAATTAATTAGTTTAATTAATTAAGATAACCACTTATGAATTAATTAAGTATAATTACTTAATGAAGTAGGTAATGGATAATTACAGGCTGTAATTAAACAATGGGTAATTACTTGATGGAAAGTAATTAAAGAATAATTACTTAGTGGAAGTAACAAGTGTTAATTATTCAATGTAATTAATTAAAGGATTTATTAATTGATTAAGGGGTTAATTAATTAGTGTAAGCAATTAAGAATAATTACTGAATGTGATTAATGAAGGTTGATTAATGAGTGTGGTAAATTAATTAAAGGCTATTACTAAATGTAATTAGAAAGGATAATTAAGGAATGATTAATTAATAGTTTGTAATTAATTATTGTTAAGTAAGCAAGATTAAAATGATTAAAGAAATTAATTTTATTTAATTAATAATGGATGACAAATTAATCTTGCTTATGAATGATTGGTTGGTATTTTGGATATGAATGTTTGTGATATGATATGTTTGTTTTGAACAGTG
Organism: Allium cepa; assembly: GCA_030765085.1. Lineage (NCBI taxonomy): Eukaryota > Viridiplantae > Streptophyta > Magnoliopsida > Asparagales > Amaryllidaceae > Allium > Allium cepa. The sequence continues at coordinate 724,636,884 of CM060945.1, forward strand.
ATTATGTGGTTATCTGTCAATGATGAATTGCTGTATAAAAAGTGGCATCTTGTACTTAAGGGTTGAATTGTGTTTCACTTGAATAACGTGGGTTAAGATGTATTGAATTCGAAGAGACCGGAGTCGGTGTAATATCCCGGAATTTTGGACAATATAAATTTAATAATCTGGACTTAAATTTATATTGAACTGATAAATTTTGTTAATAAATTTGATAATTATTCAATAATCTTCTTTATTTAATTATTTAATTTGTGAAATTATTTTAGATAAGTTAATAGATTTCTTTCTATTTAATAATGTATATGTATTTATGTATATATTTTAAATAGACAATTTGTTTTAGTTAAAATTAGTATAGCATATTTTTAATATGTTTTGAAAATAGAAATGGTGATTTATTTTTAAGTTAAGCTTTTCAAAATTATTTTAATTAAATAACTATATGATTTTAAATATGAGACAAATGTTTTAATTAGTTTAAAATTCATTTTAATTCAAGTTTATATATTAAAATATGATACAAAATATTTGTGTTATTCTTTTTAAATTATTTATTGATAATTTTGATTTGTCAATTTAATTTAAAGTTTAAAATGCAATATAAAATGTGAACATGTATTTTTTTTTTTTTTTTTTTTTTTACAAACTCTTTTATAAATTTGTTTAAATGTTTCTTTTCAAATTGAACTACTTGTATATTATTATAATAATGCTTTGCTTTTCTTTAGAAGATTATTTAATTCATAATTATGTATAGGAATAAATAAACAAGATTTAATACTTTATTTAACTTTAATTAAACATTAATTTAATTTATGAAGACAAGTGTACATGTATTAGAACTTAAAGCTAACAAGTGTCTCTATGTTTACATGTGTCAATGTTTTATTTTAAATTTTCTTTTAATTCATTTTCTGAAAATACATTCATATTAGCTAGTTTCTTCATTCATTTGCATCTTTTATTCATTCCTTAATAAAAGAAAACTAAACTTCATTCTCAACCAAAATCCAAAACTGCATTCATTAATTTTTTTTCTGCCTCCTTCAAAATATTCAAGCCTGCATTTAACTCATTTTTTTCAAACCTATAACATTTTCATTCACACTCCTCTCTTCAAAATATTCAAGTCTGCATATCCCAAACTACTACCTGCATCAAACAATCAAACCTGTTAAATTTGCATTCAACTCCTCAAACCCAAATTACTGCCTGCATCTACATGAATAAGCTCTGCATTCATGGAATCTTCAATTTGGATCTGAAACCAAATACATTCAGACCTGCATGCAACTCCTCATTACAAAATTCAAGTTTGAAAACCTGCACATCAATTTAAAGCCTGCATGCAACAGATTTTTACATACATTCATGGATCTTCAAATCTGGTAAATCAGGATTTATAAGCAGAAGTTCTGCATTTCTAAGCATCTTGGAACAGAGGTCTGCATAACAAATTGAAGCCTGCATGCTAAAAAAATCTGGAACAAGAAGTAAAACCTGCATTTCAATTTTTAGCATAAAGCTCTGCATTTCAAAACTCTGGAACCTGAAAATGAAATATGCTCTGCACTTTGAATAGAGGTGAGTAACTCCTCTTTTAAAATTTAAGTAGGTTGATTGTATGTTTAAATCTGAAATAAGATGAGATTTGCAGTGAATATTTATATGTGTGATTATATGTGTGCATGTTTATAAAGTACAAATAAATACTTATGCAATTTCCTGCACATATATGACTGTGTATATGTGATCTTCAAAATTCAAATTTATGTTTGATTCTTGAATATTTCCTTGTTTGCTGAAAAGGACCTAAATTCTTGAACAAGTCATGTTGTTTTGGAGTGGTGTGAGTTCTTATTGTATATAAGCTAAGTATGATATCTGTAACCTGAAAAAAAAAAGAGGGAAAAATAATCTATACAGAACAAATTTGACTAGAGTGATAATTTAAGCTTTATGATTTTATGATTCAAGTTTACTAATAGAATCATTTAGTAAATTCAAGAATTTTAAAACTAAAATTAAAAATTAACAGTGATAAGAAAAATGCAGATTCATGTGAACTGTATTTTACAATTTTATCAAGTTCAGTTGAATCTTGCATTTGAACTGTTTGAAATTGATTCTGGAGTGAATGTAGCTATCAATTAACATAGGAAAATTTTTGAATTGATCTACAATTCAAGTTTGAGATGGGAATTTGGATTTAAGTTGTAGAACCCTAGTTACTGTGTTTTAAAAATATTTTGGGTGCTGTGACTTCAAGGATGCATCGAGTTCAAAGATGTTTGGGGTATTGATGGATGGTGTAGTGATGAAGCAATCACCGGAGTTTGGTCGATGATGTTGGTCGGAGATGGTAGTTAATGGTGTTGACAGGTTTTAGGTGATATTGGGTGAAGGCTGTTTCAGGTTTCAGGGGTATTGGGATTGCAGTGTTTTGACTCGGGATGGACTCGGGTTATCTGAAGGAAAACTCGAAGCAGGGAGATTATTTTCCCGAAGTAAATTTTAGCTTGCTCGAGAACTTTTGTTTCAGGTCTTAGCAACAGACCTGTTTTGTTTTTAGAGTTTAAAAACAGTAAGGTTTAAATTAAATCTGAAATTGAATTTAGGATTTAGCTTGAATCTAAAAATGAATTCAAATTTGTGTGAATTCTTATTTTGGAATAATGTAAATGCAGAAATTCAAATTAGTTTAAATAAATAAAAAAAAAGGAAAAAAACAGAAAACCTGTTTCCAGTTTATAAATTTGAAATAAATGCAAACTTTAATTTAACTTAGGCTTCAATAACCTGAATTTAAGTTGAATTTAAATAAGTTTAAATTCTGTTCTTTTGAAATTATTGTAATTCTGGAGATTTTTAGAGTTTAAGTTTTTTTTTATTTAAACAGAAAACTGTTTCTGTTTTAAATGTGAAGGGCAAGTTTAAATTTGAAAGTGGAGATTTAAACTGGGTTTAAGTCTGAAAATTTGAATATGAATTCAAATTTTGTTGTCTGAGATTTGAAAGTAATTATGTTTCAAACTTTAAATTTGATTTTAAACTCTCAAGTGTGAATGCTTGTGTGTTTTGCATTTGTATTGGAAGGTTAAGTAATTGAATTAGAAATTCAAATTGAATTTAAAACTGAGCTTCTAAATCTGAATTTAAATTTTAAACTTCAGTTTTTAAATAAAGATTTAAATTTAAATTTCTTTCAAATGATTTTCCTTTGAATTAAAGGTGTAAATTGTAGAAAGAATTTTAAAGAAATTAAAACTAAATTGAGAATGAAAATTGTATTTCAATTTTGAAATTTAAAGTAATTTTTAAAATTGATTTGGATTTGATTTGAATTGAAATTTAAATCCTTTTCAACTTATTAATTAAGTATATGTTTCTTGTAAACATATAAAATTAAGTTGTATTGTTTTGAAAATCTTATTTAAATAAATTTGAGTCTTAAAGTTTAAAAGTAAATGGTAATTGGAATTTAAAGTAAAATTTGAAAACATTTTGTTTTTAAATACTTAATTTAAATAAGGAATATTTATCTAAAGGATAAATGAAACTTAATGATTTGATTCATTAATTATTAAGGTAATTAAGATGAATATTAATTATTTAATTAATTAAAAATGTGGATGTTTATCAAATAATTAATGATTTTTAATTTGATTTGAGATTAATTAATTAAGTTTAATTAATCTATAATTAAGGATGGTTAATTAAATTTTAATTAATGATTAAGATTTATTTAATCAAGTGATTAATGTTAATTTAGTTTTAATTAACACTTAGTTAATTAATAATTAGAGATTAATTAAATAGTAATTAAATATTAATTACTTAATAACTAATGATGATTAATTTAAGTTAATTTTTAATTAAGTAATTAAGAAATGTTAATAAGGACATTAACTTAAGATATTAACAATTAATTAATGTGATTAATTTTGATAATTAATTAGATTAATTAATTAAGAATAATCAATTGTTTTAGGTTTAATTACTTAATGAAAGTAATTAGTGAATTAATTACTTAATGTAATTAATTAAGGTTAATGTGATTTGTTTAGATTAATTAATTAAGTTTAATTGATTTAAACAATTGTGGATTGTTTGATAATTACTTTATGTAATTTAGGAATTTGTAATTACTTAAGGAAGTAATTAATAATTACAGGATGTAATTAAAGATATTTGATATAGAAGTAATTTGGATTTGAATTACTTTGAAATTAATTAAGGGAATTAATTTAGATAATTAATTAAGAATAATTAATTTTTGGGTTGAGTAATTAATGTAGTTAATTACTGAATGGTTATTAATCAAGGGTGATTAATATATATGTATGGTTTAATATTAGATTAATTACTTATGTAATTAATTAATTGTAGATAGAAATCATTAATGAATTAATTAATGATGTGATTTGGAATGGATTAATTAAATCAATACTTAATGAATGTTTAATGTAATTAATTATTAATCAACTAAGTAATTAACTTGTGTAATCAACTTATAAGCTAATTACTTATTGTAATTAGAGATAGTTAATCAGTAATGATTAATTGAAAGAATAATGAGATGATTTTTATAAATTGATTTGAAATCAATTTGTGGTTAAGATAAGCAGAATTTTGATGATGAAGTAATTAATTTAATTCATTTTAAATTAATTTGAGTTCAGTAATTAATTTAATTCATTTTAAATTATTTATTGAAGGTGTGATCATTTGATCATTTGCTTATGTTTGATGGTTGGTATTGGTTGACTGGTCTGGTTTGTAATCTCAGATATGAGATGAGTAGTGTATGTGATATGGATGCATTGGTTGCTCTTGGATGATAATTTGGATTATCTGATTTGATATGATTATCTGTTGATAATGATAAGGTTGATTATCTGTTATGTTGTGAATTATCTATCTATGTATATTTAGATAATGAATTGAATTGTTTTAAACTTAAAACAACTTGGACCCTAAAAGACACGCTTTGGTTTTCGATGAGACCGGGATCGGGTTTCCATATTTGGATATCCGAAAACCACATCGATTCCAATTAACGTTAGGTCGTTAATCAAAGTGGAGCGAGTGAAGACTCGAGGTGTAAGGGCTATACGTCAAGTATAACTCTGTGGGTGATTCCGTAATGAGTTTGACGGAATAGTACTTATAGATTCGAGATGGTGAATCAGAGTGCAAGGGTTATTGTCGTTAACTCTGAGGGTGATTCCAATACGAGTGTAACGAGATAATGCCTTCGGTTTCGTTCGAACCCGGAACGAACTTGTATGGATTGAATGCTTTCAGAACATCGTCAGGTGGACGATGAGCATTCTAAGAGATGTGTCCTATAAAGGTAATCGTAGCCTCAAGCCTCATCAACCGGGAATGGCTAAAACAGGGGAGGTGCAGCAAGGCTTCGTGGGTAGCCCCCACTGGAGAGCAAGATTTTCCCCTGTCTAGAGGTCCCTTTTTATTTCGGCTGTGTGGGCAGTTGGACGTACGCCAACTGCGGGGTTGTCTTGTTCGGAACTATTCAGTAAGGAATGGGTCCGGCTTTGTGTTGCAGGGGAGTTAGGGTGGCTCCTCGGTACGGTGATCTAGGCCACGTACTGTGACGGGCGGTACCCCAGTAGCCCTGCCATTGATGGAATCCAAAATCCAATAAGTGCCGTACGTATTAGTTGTGCCCAACTATGTTGGAATGTGAGATGTAAGCATTTCAGCTATTTCTGTATTTTACTTGAAAACCCTAGACACTATTATAATATCATCGGATTTCATATCAAATGTTTTGGTTAGCGTAAGGTAAAAACTTTTCCATGTTTATGTGTGGGAAGTCTTACGTGATACCTTTCTTTTCAAAAGGTTTTTAAAAGTTAAGCAACTTTAACCTGTTACTCACACCAGACCCATGTCTGACCCGGAGTTATTTCTGTTTTTCTTTAACTCTTGGGTACTCAAATTTTTACGAGTAGCCAAGGGAATTCAGGTTAGGATTCAGGATTGGCTTTGACGATTTGTGGAGGAGCATATGGAGCAGGAGGCTTCTGCGTACAGTTATATAATTCCGCTGTGTTTGGTATCTCTGAGTGTTGTGTTTGATTTGAGTTGTATAACTAGACAGGTGTCTATAACTGTCTAGTATGTGTTGTATATGTCTGTGTACTCTGATATTTGATGTATACTATGTAATATTTTGTTATAAATATAATTTATTCGTTCCGCTGTTGAGATTCTTGTGTTGTTTCTTCCTTCTCTTCTTTCTATTCTCTTTTCTATCCCTTTCTTTCTTAATTCATGATGCGATTTTCCGGGAGTGGAAAGTCGGGTCGTGACAGTCGGGTATTAGTAAATACCCGAAACTACTTCGATTTGTAATCTATAATAATTCTGTATAGATTTGATATGTGAAATCAATAGACTGAAATGGAATGATTTAAGTGAACTGTGCCATTTAATCTAAGTTTGGTACTTAGAAATTGATGTGTGTAATACGCATTGTCTATACCAAACCTGTGAATTTGATATTGATACGAGTTACCCCGGGTTTTATGTAAGCTTTATGCTGTTGTATTCTATGTTAGATGGGTTTACTCATACTGGTTTTCAATCTGACCCGGGTGTTACTTTGATGTAATGCTCGGGTTAGACCGAGTATTCCAGATTTTTAGGTAGGGACGTTCTGGAGCTTAAGAGGCGAGCTGGATGGCAGGAACGTATGGAGTGTATTCCGCTGTGATATATTGTTTGTATTTCTGAGACAAATTATTTTAAATGCCCAGTGATTGTGAAATGTTATAACTCTGGTGTATTAAAATGTAATTGACTAATTCAGATATTCTTTGTGTAAAGAATATTATTTGATATTATATATTATCCGCTGCGAATGTGAGATGTTGGTGTTTTTGTTTCTTCTTTTTCTCCTATCTCTTTCCTTCTTTTCCTAACCATCTGGAGTTTTTGGGATCGAAAATTCCAGGTCGTTACATTTGGTATCAGAGCAGAAGGTTAAGCGAGAACTTTGGCTCTGGTAGGATTCCTCATTAAGGATAGGGTAAGTGGAACCCTAGAACGAGTTGAGTGTGTGTGTGTGTGAGAGAGCGTACTTGTTATTTTCTTATATAAAGAATTTAAATGATTTTAAAGGTAAATGATTTTATATAAGATTATATTTTGATATATAAAGCAATATTTCTTTCTAATAAATATTAAGGTAATTTGTTGTTAAATTATTGGAATTAAATTTAGTGGTAACAGAAATACAACAAAAGTTAAATTGAATAAAGATAAGTTTGAAATAGACTCAAACTGAAATTAAATTTGAAGAAGAGTTTCAAAATAAGATAATAATGAATTGGTTTCCAGATATGATAATCTCGGTCATTATCATAAATAATTGTTGTGTTTAATAATAAAATGTGTATTAATGAGTAAGCAAAATGAAATGTTTTAGTGTAGTAAAACATTTAGGAAAGTATGACTTATAAATTGGAACTAAAGTTGATCTAAATTGTGAAGTTTTAAACATAGGTCTAGAAATTTGAAAATTGTTTTAAAGTGATAAAGGAATAATAAATAATACTAATTAATGTATTTGAATGAAAGAGTCCTATTTCAAACAAGAGTTGTTGAAAATTTAAAGAAATTTGTTTTGAATTAAAAACAAAAGGTAGTCTAAAAATTAAGGATAACTTGGTGTGTAAAGGAAATAACATGTATGAGGAATGTACATAATATCAAAGATGGTTTGAAATAAACTCTAAATGTTGAGTTTAAAATTTGGAATGTGACTGATATCCAAAGTGATAAGTGTTTGAACTTATAAGTAGGAAGATTATTAATGTGAAGTTTAGAATTTGAAATGGGAATTCAAATTGGGGAAGGTTGGCTGGATTAAGTAAACTGAATTTAACTTTGGAAAGTTCAATAATTTAACAAACAGCCTAAATTGAAAATTTCAAGACGAAATTGGAATTAAACGTGGGAAGTTAAAATGGTTAATTTGAATTGGGAGTTTGTGTGATCTCAAAATAGGTTTGAGATCTGGAAATTGGAAATGGATGGATGTTTTAAAATAATTTGAATGATACCATCCTGTTGTTATTAATAATCTTTAAGCTGAAATTGGATTTGTTTAAATGAATGAAGAAAGGGGTATGGTAATATATCCATTATTAAGATAAAATGGAATCATTTTGGATTTAAAATTTGAGTGTTTAAGATAAAACTTCAAAGGTTTGGTTTCAAAATTGAAATCTAGTGATAAACTGAATTTCAAAGATTTAGTTGTTTAAAAAGGATTTGGATTATTATTATTTGAACTTTGAAATAGGTTAAAAATGGAATTAGGATTCAGAATTAAATGGTTTAAAGATATAAGTTGATTTGATTTAAAGGATTAAATCAACATTTGGAAATTTAACTCGAATTTATATAATTCGAGATGGTTTAAAGTTGAGATTTAAATTAAATTATTTCAAATTGGATTTGATTTGAATTAATTGGAATTGTGATTGAAGATGTATAAGTTTAAAAATTCAAATGGAAAATTTGAAATGAAATTGAAGGTGAATGAGTTCAAATTCAAATGGGAATTGGGATTAGTTCAAACTGGAATTGATTCGAAATTGAAACGGGTTCAATTTGAAATTAGTCCAAATTTATTTGAATAATTTGGAATTATGATTAAAGTTGAAAAGGTTTAAAATTCAATTGGAATTTGATTTGAAATTGGAAAGAAATTAAGAATTAATTCAACTTGAATTGGGGATAAATCAATTTCAATGGAGATTGAAGTTATTTAAATTGGAATTAAGTCAATTTAAATGGAAGTGGAAATTTAAGTTGAATTGATGAAATTGGAGATTGGGAATTGAGCAGTTTGACTTTGGACTATTTTCAAAATAAATTGTTTTAATATAAATCTATTTTTTTCAAACTATTTACTATACAACTTTTCTTTTTAAACCTAAAACTATCTTATACTTGTTTTACAATTATTTTTGGAACTAATTAACTATTTTTCAACTATTTTATAAACTAATTACTGTTTTTCAACTAGTTTATAACTAATTTCTATTTGACAACTATTTTGCAATTATTTCTATAACTATTTGACTATTTTCCAACTATTTTACAATTACTTAACTATTCTACAGCTATTTTACAAAGGAATAATTATTTTTCAACTACTTATCTATTTTTAAACTCTTCAAGCTATTTTCAATATTTAAGCTGGTCAGAGTGAAAACTTTTTATAATTAATTACCCAATTAAGATAAGAATAGAGGTGATAATCCCAATGGGATTGAAACAAATGTGAATAAGTAAATAGGAATTTAAGGAAATGTGAATAGAAAGGAGAATTGATTTGGCTAATAATCAATAAAGATAGTTACGTAGGATGTACCTATATTATTCTATTCGCACAGTGATTTGATCCAGATTCGAGCGTAGAATTTTGAGATAGTTATATCGATCTGAGTTGGGACTTTTCACTCGTTTTTCGACGGCGAACCTGGATATGGGTTGTTGATTGGTTCTGGATATTCTCTATCATAGTTATGGCTGTGCAAGGAGAATGACGGATTTTGATCAAGAAACCAGATTTGAGTCCGCACTAGGAAGTCGGGTGGACGATACTAGTTCGGAAGTGAAATTGTGTGATCGAGTGGGCGATCAGAATTGTATAGCGTATGGATGATATGTGTGCATCGTACGGGTTTGAATGAAATTGATACTGGGAATTTGTGGATAAGAAATGTGAAATGGTTTTTGAAATGAAAGATATATTTTGTGAAATATGTGATGAATAAAGTGGAAATTGCATGTTTTTATGGTAAAAATTTACTTTATGGAAGTAAGTAATTTGGTAAGTGACTTTATAGAGTAATCAAATTTGAATATTTGATTTAGAATAAATAAAGTTATATATCTTTGTTATATAAGATAAATCCCCTTGTTGAATCTGTTGCCAGAAGGAAAAGATTTTTGAAAGTGTTTGAAGTATAAAAGGTAATTTGTACAAGTTTGAAGTGATCCAAAGACTTTTAAAGTTATATATATGTATGTATGTATGTATGTATGTATGTATGTATGTATGTATGTATGTATGTATGTATGTATGTATGTATGTATGTATGTATGTATGTAAAGGATCTTATGAGAACAATTTTGAGAAATGGTTTTTGGAACCTTTAGATTTGGAAAGGCTTTTTGATTTTTGGGTAAAATCAATATTGGAATTTGGAAAGCCTACTTTGAGAATTATCGATTTTGGGATAATCGATTTTGAGAAAGGAGATTTATATGAGATTCATACTGGGTGTATGATTTGGAAGTTACTATATGTGTGTGGTATAAAGTGTTTTGAAAATGGCTTTGGGGAAAAAGGCGCTCCCTTGAAATGAACTTCTCGGGAGTGCCATAGGGTGGTACTGCCTTGAACCCTAGGGGGGCTCTAAAGTTGATCCTGTGAGGAGTCCGGACAAACTTGTTCCTGAGGATTTTCTATAGTGTGTAGCGAAAGTCGAGGGCGCTGATGCCTACAGAGGCATTTGGGTTATGCTGTGACGAAAGTTTAACTCAATGTCACTGCGGTCTACTATAGACCATAGCGAAAGTCGTGTGTGCCACTGAGAGCCAACAGTCTACGTTTGATTTTACATCGGTAGACTACGACCTATGGTAATACAGCGAAAGTCGTGTGTGCTTCTGAGAGCCAATAATCTACGTTTGATTTTATATCGGTAGACTGCGACCTATAAATACATAGCGAAAGTCGAGAGTCCATGTGAGCCTAATGCTACATTGGGACTTGACTGATGTAGTCTGCGACCTATGTGGGAGTGGAGAAGTTTCATTCTTTTGGTAGCGAAATTCGAGGGCGCTGATGCCTACAGTTACATGGACTTTTTCTGCAATGGCAACGTAAAACTGGATGTAAATGCGATCTGTGGCAGGTTCGATGGCGTAATCGAGGGGCGCGGAGGCCTACGGTTATTTATGGATTTTTCCGGATGGCAACGTAACCATCGGGATAACTACGACCATGGATGGGTGGTGATTTCCTGAGCATTCTCACCAAAGATATTTCCTATATTTTCAAAAATGTTTCTATATTTTCAGTAAAATTATTTTCCAAGTATTTTCACTGGGTGTTGAAAACGGGTTTACCAAGTACTTATAGATTTTCAGTCTTACGCCTGATCAACGTATGACCGAATTTCTATGAGAACGAGGACGGACTTGTTGAAACATCGAGTTATGAAAAGTATTTTTATAAAAACTAATTTGGCAATATTATATGGATTTTAAAAATAATCAAAAAATAATTGATCTGATTTTAAGTATTGAATAAATTCTGGCTTCGTTTCTTTTTGAGGACGAAAAGATTCTAAGGAGGGAGAAATGTGATAACCCCGATTTTTGGCATCTGACAATTGAATAATTTACTGATTTTATTCAGTTTAACAGATAAATTCTGGTAATAAAGGATATCTGGATAGATTTGAAAATTATGATAAATATTAAAATATAAAAAAAATTGGAAGTGATATATCTTATGGAAAAAAATAGTATATCAATGTATAAATAGTAATGTACAAACTTAATAATGATGAAAATTTTAAGTGTGTTCATATGCAAGAATATAAGCGTGTGTGTGTGTGTGTGTGTGTATTGAGTATATTAAGAGCATTGATTTGAATTCAATTTTCAAAGGAAATTTAAAGTTAGAATTCAAACACTAAAGATAAATATTTATTAAGTTTAAAATTGTAGCTCAAGTTAAAATAAGATTTAATAAAGGATAATACTTTTTTTCAAATATATATATATATGTTGAGCATAAAAATATAAGTAAAATTTAAATAAGGAGTTGGACATAAAATTCTTATTTTTACATTTGTAAAACAAGTAAAACATAAAAGCATGTACTTTATAAAGATAATTTGTATATATGAACATTTAAAAGCTAATTGAAATAAACATTAAAACATGTTAACATAAATTAGAAATCAATTTAAATGAATTTTAAACATTTATAAAAAAATAAAAAAAAATAAGAAATTATTTAATATGGGAATAAAACATATGTAAGGCAATTAAAGCATGCAATTGCACTTGGAAGCATTCTACAACTTAAAGTAACAAATGGCAACATGTGTTTTTAAAATAAAAAAAATATAATATAATGTTTAAAAGATAATCTGGTCATTCATTTCCATGTTTCTCATCATTCTTCTTCCTTCATCTTTTCTATAAAAAAAAGAAACAAAAGAAACTGAAAATCTAAACAAACTAAAAGCTTCAGACCGGAAAATCAAAACAAATGGAAACCCTGTAAAACATTTTCTCAAAAACCTATTGAGCAAAGCATGTAATCAAACATTTCAAAGCTGTAGCAAAGTTTCATTTTCAAAGCTACTTGAAATCAAATGTCTTAAACATTCATGTATCCAGTGAACAAATTCTAGCATTCCAGTTCATTTTGCAAAGCTTTCCAAGTTTTCAGAAATCAAAGTAATTTAGTTTCCAACGATCAAAGCCATTTCAAAGTTCATTCCAGTTTTTCAAGCCACTGTCTTTTTGCATCAGGTGAGTAAACTTATATTTAAAAACATTTTTTAGGTTTGCATGTGATGATCTTATGGATAAAGTTGTGATATGGCTTGCATGACTTATTTCATCTGGAAAATGTATGAATTGCGTGTTTACCAATGTGTATATTTGTATATATTTACATAGACTGCCTCTGTTATGTTTACAGACACAATTCGCTTTCAAAAATTTGAATCTCCCTCTGTAATCAATTTCAGGCTAGGATATATAAAAGGAAAATGACAATTACCTTGTGTTATGAATTTTAAAATAATAACTATAAATTTTATTTAGCAATTTGCTAAAAATTGTTAGTAATGAACTTAGTATATGAAGAAATTCGATTAAGTTAATTCCAGTTGCTAACGCCATAATCTGAACTGTAGGGGAAAATTATGAATTTAGGTGTAAAGATGGTAAATTTTCTTTTGGGTTTCAATGAGATAATGAATGCTGTTTGATTTTTGGGTTTTGACCATTTGCCGATGATCGACGATGACTGGAGGTTCGAGCTTTGCCACAGTGGAGGCTGGGGTATGGAGGATTGATGGAAAAATAGGTGCAGATTTTCCAATAATCGTGTTGAGCAGTCGAAAGCATTTTAGGGTTTAGTGGAAGAATTTGAGGGTCGTCTTTGTCGAGGTGGTATGGCGTCGGTGGTGCACCGGGTTTGATCACGTAGGGGGGATGGCTTCGGTGGTTCAAGGCGCGTTTGGGGATGCAGTTTGGTTTCAAGTGGTGTGGTTCTTCGCCAGAAGTTGTTTTTTCCGATCGTGTGCATTTTCCTATTTCGATCGAATTTCGATTTTAGGATTGCCTTGGGTTTTCGTTGTGCTGCATCGACGTGGTGGTAGTCGAATTCGAGTGTGGGTTGGTGAAGGCTGAAGAGTTGGCCAGCAATGTGTTTTTTCGTGTGCATCAGAGTTTTGGGATTTTAGGAAGAAGTCGTCTGACCCGGAGCACTTCAAGTTTCTCTCGTGTTTGTCTCGAGTCTGTCTCGGGAAATTAGTGATATGGCTCGAAGAAAACTCGAGTTATCTCGGGTGATGGCTTAATAGTTTTAAATCTTTAAAACTAAATCAAGTTTTGAAGGTGTAATAATTTTCTATATTAATCTTGTATTTAATGAATGCCTAATTGAGTATGTGTTAATTAAGGGTTCTTAAAAATAAATTATTTTAAGACCATTTTAAATTTACTAAGTTTATAATGTTACATATATATATATATATATATAGCTTTTGTTTTAAAGGTTTATTTTACAAAGCCTAATATTTTTATTGGTTAAAATAAAAATTAAAGAGGTAAAGTGTTTTCTAATCATAAATTCAATTTAAAGATACTAAGTAAATAGGTTAATAATAAATTTACCTTTGAAGGGTATTAGATAAGATTTGAATGTTAATTAAATAAGTTAATTAAGGCATAATTACTTAATATAATAAATTGAGGGGAATAGCTAATGAATGTAATTAAGAGTTGAATCATTAACTAGTGATTAAGTGACGTTTAATTGATGAATTAATTAATGTAATTAATTTTAAGTTAATTGATTAGTTTAATTAATTAAGATAATCGCTTATGAATTAATTATGTGTAATTACTTAATGAAGTAAGCAATGGATAATTACAGGCTGTAATTAAACAATGGGTAATTATTTAATAGAAAGTAAATAAAGAATAATTACTTAGTGGAAGTAATTAAGTGTTAATTATTCAATGTAATTAATTCAAGGATTTACTACTTAATTAAGGGGTTAATTAATTAATGTAAGAAATTAAGAATATTACTGAATGTGATTAATCAAGGTTGATTAATGAGTGCGGTAAATTAATTAAGGCTATTGTAGAATGTAATTAGAAAGGATAATTAAGGAATGATTAATTAATGGTTTGAAATTAATTATTGTTAAGTAAGCAAGATTAAAAATGATTAAAGAAATTAATTTGATTTAATTAGTAATGGGTGACTAATTAATCTTGCTTATGAATGATTGGTTGGTATTTTGGATATGAATGTTTGTGATATGATATGTTTGCTTTGAATAGTGATTATGTGGTTATCTGTCAATGATGAATTGCTGTATAAAAAGTGACATTTTGTATTTAAGGGTTGTATTGTGTTTCACTTGAAAAACGTGGGTTAAGATGGTATTGAATTTGAAGAGACCGGAGTCGGGTATTAGTAGATACCCAAAACCACTTCGATTTGTAATCTATAATAATTCTGTACAGATAGACTGAAATGGAATGATTTAAGTGAACTGGACCATTTAATCTAAGTTTGGTACTTTGAAATTGATGTGTGTAATAAGCATTGTCTATACCAAACCTGTGAATTTTATATTGATACGAGTTACCCCGGGTTTTATGTAAGCTTTATGTTATTGTATTCCATGTTAGATGGATTTACTCACGCTGGTTTCCAGCCTGACCCGGGTGTTACTTTGATGTAATGCTCGGGTCAGACCGAGTATTACGGATTTTCAGGTAGGGACATTCTAGAGCTCAGGAGGCGAGCTGGATGGCAGGAACGTATGGAGTGTATTTCGCTGTGATATATTGTTTGTATTTCTGAGACAAGTTATTCTAATTGCCCAGTGATTATGAAATATTATAACTCTGATGTATTAAAATGTAATTGACTGATTCAGCTATTCTTTGTGTAAATAATATTATTTGATATTATATATTATCCGCTGCGAATGTGAGATGTTGGTGTTTCTGTTTCTTCTTTTTCTCCTATCTCTTTCCTTCTTTTTTGAACTATCTAGTGTTTTCAGGATCAAAAATTACAGGTCGTTACAAAATGAATTCAAAACCCCCCAATAATGTGATAATATAGGATGACTAATATGGAATTAGAATAGAATAATGAGGAAGTGGAGGAAAGCTTTATTGGTAGTAAACTTGATTTTGTTAATCCAGAATTTTCATATAAAAAATATCTAGAACCTAAAATATTTAGAAGATATTTATGGACTAATTATTGAAATACTAATACTAAATTAAATGAAAATAACATAGTCCACATCGCCAAAAAATTGTAAAGCTATTTTAGTATGTTAATAGCTTTGCAATGAAGGGGTTGGGGACTTAGAGCACCCAAATTTTAGCTTCATTGTGAGGAGGGAGATCATGCATCACCACCACACACACGCGCGCCGCCGCCGTCCGATCGACCGACCCGCGGCGGGCTCAGGTTTGGGTTTGGTTTGATCCTATTTTTGCTGCAAAAACTGGACCATGTTTTCTAACAGTTGCAGGCTATACGAACGGGTACGGATCTGTTCAGAAGCGGACGTGGATGAACAGAAGCAGGTGCGATGCGAGCGGGTGCATCCCATTAACGAACAGTAGCAAATTAAAGGCAACGGGTGCGACCCGTCAAGCGGACGTGACTGTTTGAAGGGATGCGGACGAAATTATAAATAGGAGAGAATACTGATCATTCTCATTCAATTCCAATTTTCTTCTGCTTCTTCTTCTCTACTTCTCTATATAATAAATCATAGCATTGACATATTCATTACAAGCTCAAGCAGATCACGCCTGTTGTATCTTGGGAGACTTTGAGAAAAGACTTAAGGAAATTGTTACGACAAGCCTCAGATGTAATTTCCTTCTTTAACTGGTTAGATTTCTAGTTGATATATATATATATATGTATGTATGTATATATATATATATATATCATTTTCTTTCTACGTTGTACTATTTCTTTAAATAGTATAACGTTTGATTTATCACTATAGTTATTATTGCTATAGTTGTTACTTTGTTGTTGTAATTAATTGCAACATACTTAGTGTTAAAATAACTAATACAGAATTCCATAGTAGTAGAAATCTGAGTTTTAAACTTGTGAGACAAGTTTATTATTGATTCGTCTCTGTTTTGGTATACTAGACGTATAAAAACTTAAGACTTTCTTGTTTTTCGCTAAAACAGAGATGGCAACAGTTGAACTATCAACAAAGGCTACTACTCACAACAGGCCTGATCCATTCAAAGGAGATGGTGATGGTGATGACTTCATAACATGGAAAAATCAAATGCTATTTTATCTCACCACACTCGGTCTACAATGGTATCTCGAGTAGGAGGAACCGATTCCTGCACCAGGTAAGGAATCAGATGTTGATATGTGGAAGCACCAATTTTTTACGCAGAAACAATATTATGAATTGTCTCGACAAGGTGCTATACAAAGTATATCAGCCTCTAAAGATAGCAAAAGCACTTTGGAATGCACTTGCCACGAAGTATAAGACACAGAATATCAGTCTTAAGAAATTCATTATAGACAAATTCATGGACTACAAGATGGTTGACTCCAAACTGGTGATTGCTCAACTACATGAACTGCAAATCATCATTCAAGAACTCAAAGCGGAAGGTCACAAGGTTGGAGAATCGTTTTTGGTTGAAGCCATCACGGGAAAACTGCCACCGTCATAGAGAGATTATCGCAACTATCTAAAGCATAAGAAGAATGAAATTTCTTTACAGGATCTCATAGTCCGATTAAAAATGGAGGCAGATAACCGTGGAATTACAAAACCAAGCGAGGAGGCATTTGTGGCTGAAGGGTCAAAGACCAAAAACAAAAGGAAGAATTTCCAGAAGAAAAGGAAAGCTCCAGACAACAAACTAAATGACAGCAAACGAACCAAAAAGTTTAATGGCGAGTGTTGGGTTTATGGAAAGGTTGGACATGCTGCTAAAGATTGCAGACACCAAAAGGAACAAATAAAGAGGCAAATATAGTACACAACATGGTAGTAGACGAGTCCAAATTCTCGACAGTTATATCAGAATGCAATTTGGTTCAGAATCCTAACCAATGGTGGGTAGAAACAGGCGCTACTCGTTATGTCTGCTCTGACAAATCCATGTTTTCTACATACCAGAAATTCGATCATGGAGAAAACTCTATATGGGAAATTCTGCAGTATCCATGATCGAAGGCAGTGGCATAGTAATCCTCAAGTTTACTTTTGGAAAAACTGTCAAATTGAATGACGTGCTCCACGTTCTAGACATACGCAAGAATATGATCTTTGGCTCAATACTATCAAAGAAAGGATTCAAAATGGTGTTTGAGTCAAACAAGATGGTTCTGTCCAAAGCTGAAATGTATATCGAAAGGGGATATTTATGTGATGGCCTATTTAAGGCAAATGTAGCCGTTATCGGCAATAAAATTATGTATTCTGATTGTTCTATTAATAAAATTGAAGTTTCTTACTTTCTTGATCATGAAATTTTACTATGGCATGATAGATTGGGACACATAAATTTTCAAAAATTAAAACATTATCAAACTAGGGATTAATTCCGAAATTCCAAGTAGATAAGAAGTACAAATGTAAGACATGTGTAGGAGAAAAAATAGTTAAAAAAACCATTTCAATCTGTTAATAGAAGCACCGAACCACTAGGTTTGGTTCATACAGATTTATGTGATTTTAAATCATTACCAACAAGAGGTGGGAAAAAGTATTTTATCACGTTTATTGATGATTATACGCGATATTGCTAAATATATCTTTTGAATAGTAAAGATGAAGCAATTACATCATCTATAAAGTACAAGGCTAAGGTATAAAATCAGTTAAATAAAAAGACCAAGATTTAAGATCTGATCGAGGTGGAGAATATGAAGCACCATTTGAACAGTTCTATGCCGAAAATGGTATAATTTATCAAACAACGGCTCCATATTCACCATAACAAAATGGTGTAGCCGAGAGGAAGAATAGAACGTTAAAAGACATGATTAATGCCATGCTCTTAACCTTTGGTCTACTGACGAATTTATGGGGGTAAGCCTTAAATATGTCTAATCACATATTAAACAAAGTCTCTCACAATAAAACAGGAACAATTCCATATGAGATTTGGAAAGGACACAAACCAAACTTTAAATACGTCAAAGTGTATGGGTGCTTGGCAAAAGTTCCAGTTCCGCCTCCCAAAAGCGTCAAACTTGGACCAAAAACAGTAGATTGTTACTATCTAGGGTCATCCCTAAAATGTAGTGCCTACAGATTTTTGGTATTCAAGTCTGATATAGCTGATATTCATGTAAATACAATCGTGGAATTTAGCGATGCCTCATTCTTTGAAGACATGTTCCCGCACAAAAGGAATGAAGGGAATAATGTCCCTAAAAGGACAATGAAGAGTCAAGCAATTCACATGAAGATGAAATTCATTATGAGATTGAGGAAGTTGAACCAAGGAGAAGCATAAGGGAAAGAACATCAAGACATTTGGTTCATATTTTTTAACTTATATGTTAGAACACGAACCTCAAACGTACAAGGGAGAAATGTCATCTTCTGAATCTTCATGTTGGAAAGAAGCAATCTAAAGTGAGATTGATTCAATTCTAAGTAATAAAACTTGAAAAATAGTTGATATTCCACCTAGAATAAAACCAATTGGCTTCAAATGAATTATTAAGAAGAAAATGAAAACAGATGGCTCTATTGATAGATATAAAGCCAAGATTAGTGGCCAAAGGATATCGTCAAAAAGAAGGTGTAGATTTCTTTGATACCTATTCACCGATTACACGAATAACCACTATAAGAATGTTAATAGCAGTTGCATCCATATATAATCCAGAGAATCATCAGGTGGATGTAAAAACAGCATTCTTAAATGGATATCTCGATGAGGAGATTTACATGGAGTAACCTGAGGATTTTATTTCCAAAGGAAATGAAAACAAAGTATGTCGGTTAGTAATATCACTATGCGGACTCAAACAAGCTCCAAAACAGTGGCATGAAAAATTTGATTGTGTCATGATGAAAAATGGTTTTCGTATAAATGAATGTGATAAATTTGTTTATTACAAACAAGTTGGACAATCATACGTTATGATTTGTTTATATGTAGACGATATGCAAATCTTTAGTCCTAACACTAAAGTAATAGAGATTATAAAAAAGATGTTAATTAACAATTTCAATATGAAAGATTTAGGAGTTGCAAACGTTATTTCGGGAATCAAAATAATAAGAACACCTAATGAATTGAATTGTCTCGGTCACATTATGTAGACAAAGTGATTGAAAAATTCCAAGACTATGGAATTAAAGCAGTGAGAATAACTTTTAATCCATCAGAAGTACTGCATAAAAGCACTAATGAGAGTGTAATTCAACTGGAGTACTCTCGATTAATAGGATGCTTAATATATCTCATGAACTGCATTAGACCAGATATCGCTTACGTGGTAAGTCAATTAAGCAGATATAAAAGTAACCCCGGGAAGGAACACTGGAAAGCACTAATGAGAGTGTTGGGATATTTAAAGAATACCACTAATTTTACCTTACATTATGGAAAATATCATATGGTCTTAGAAGGATATAGTGATGCAAACTGGATCGCAGATTCAGAGGAATCAAAATCCACAAGTGGTTATGTCTTTACCCTTGCAGGAGCAGCAGTGTCATGGAAATCTACTAAACAAACATGCATAGCTCGATCCACTATTGAATCTGAGTTTATCGCATTAGATAAAGCAGGCGAAGAAGCAGAATGGCTTTGTCAATTCTTAGAAGATAATCCATTTTGGCCCAAACCTATAATGGCCATATGTATTCACTGTGATAATCAAGCAGCGCTAAGTAGAGCGAAAAACTTTGTGTATAATGGCAAATCACGACACATTTGTCGTCGCCATAACACAGTTAGGCAGTTACTCTCTAGTGGAACTATTTCCATTGATTATGTGAGAACAAATGATAACCTAGCAGATTCATTTACTAAAGGTTTATCAAGAGAGAAAATTGACTACACATCAAGGGGAATGAGTTTAGAAGCCTAAACCAACAAGAGTTACCTTATATGGAAACCTATCCTAGCAACTGGAGATCCCATGGACTAGGATCAATAGAAAAACAGTTATGAGTAACTTAAGAAGCAATGCATTTTTTTGGACTTAGTCCTACTCCGATCCTATGGTGCAAAATATAATGCATGCCTATAGAAGTAGTTAAAGGTTAAAACTATGTTTTTTTAATGATAACCATATCTTGGAAATAACAAGTGGGGTATATGTAGGATACACTTAATGGCTGCGATCACATATGTTAGTGTGAGCCGGGTCGGCCCTATGAGAATATTAAAGGCTTAAATTCTCTATAACACTCACAGAACCAAAATGTGCTCAGGACCAAAATGAACACAACCAAGAGATTGGATGAGAAGGGAATCAATGCTTCATAAAGCTTATTCTCTGGATATACAATAATGGCCGACGGTTCAAGACAAAACAATTCACCGATTAGCCAAGTAGATCCGATAAGTTTTAACTAGGGAAAGTTCAAAGTGAAATATCTACTTATCCACGATAAAGCATTATTCCATATGTACTCTGTCATATTTCTCTTTGTGTGGGGGATATGTATATTATTATTCATGTGGGGGATTGTTGGAATTTCTAATACTAAATTGAACGAAATTAAAATAGTCCCACATCGCCAAAAATTGCAAAGCTATTCTAGTATATTAATAGCTTTGCAATGAAGGGGTTGGGGCCTTGGGGCACCCAAATGTTTACTTCTTTGTGAGCAGGGAGATCATGCATCACCACCACACATGCGCACCGCCGCCGTCCGTCCGACCGAACGGAACCGGGCCGGGCTCGGGTTTGGGTTTGGTATGATCCTATTTTTACTACAAAATTGGGTCGGGCTTTTTGACAGTTGCGAGCTATACAAACAGGTGCGATCTGTTCAGAAGCGGACGCGGATTGACTGAAGAGGTGCGGGCGAACAGAAGTAGGTGCGACGCGAGCGGATGCAAGTAGCAGGTGGGTGCGACCCTTTAAAAACCTTAGTAGTTAAAAGGCAATGGGTACGACCCGTCAAGCGGACGTGGCTGTTTGAAGGGATGTGGATGAAATTATAAATAGGAGAGAATACTGATCACATTCTCATTCGATTCCAATTTTCTTCTGCTACTTCTTTTCTACTGCTCTATACAATAAATCACAGAGTTCACATACTCATTACAATATCGAACAGGTCAGGTCTGTTGTATCTTGGGAGACTTTGAATAAAGTCTTAAGAAAATTGTTACGAGAAGCCTCAGACGTAATTTCCTTCTTCAACCGGTTAGATTTCTAGTTGATTTATATATATATATATATATATATATATATATATATATCGTTTTCTTTCTGCGTTGTACTATTTCTTTAAATACTATAACGTTTGATTTAGCACTATAGTTATTATTGTTATAGTTGTTACTTTGTTGTTGTAATTAATTACAACATACTTGGTGTTAAAATAACTAACACAAAATTCTAGAGTATTGGAAATCTGAGTTGTAAACTTGTGGGACAAGTTTACTATTGATTCGTCTCTGTTTTGGTTAACTAGATGTATAACATCTTAAGACTTTCCTGTTTTCACTAAAACAGAGATGGCAATAGTTGAACTATCAACAAAGGCTACGACTCACAACAGGCATGATCCGTTCAAAGGAGATGGTGATGACTTCATAACATGGAAAAATCAAATGCTATTTTATCTCACCACACTCGGTCTGGAACGGTATCTCGAGGAGGAGGAATCGATTCCTACACCAGGCGAGAAATTTGATGCTGATATGTGGAAGCATTTCGATTTTTTATGCACAAACTATATTCTGAATTGTCTAGAGAAGGTGCTATGCAAAGTATATCAGCCTCTAAAGACCGCAAAAGCACTCTGGAATGCACTTGCCACGAAGTACAAAACGCAGAATATCAGTCTTAAGAAATTCATTGTAGACAAATTCATGGACTACAAGATGGTTGACTCCAAACCGTTGACTGCTCAACTTCATGAACTGCAAATCATCATTCACGAACTCGAAGTGGAAGGTCATAAGGTTGGAGAATCGTTTTTGGTTGAAGCCATCAATGGGAAAACTGCCACCATCATGTTGAGATTACCGCAACTATCTAAAGCATAAGAAGAAGGAAATCTCTTTACAGCATCTCATAGTTCGACTAAAAATTGCGGTAGATAACCGTGGAGTTACAAAACCAAGCGAGAAGGCATTTGTGGCAGAAGGGTCAAAGACCAAAAACAAAAAAAAGAATTTCCAGAAGAAAAGGAAAGCTCCAGACAACAAACCAAAAGACAACAAACGAACCAAAAAGTTTAATGGCGAGTATTAGGTTTATGGAAAGGTTGGACATGTCGCTAAAGATTGCAGATGCAAGAAGGAATGCAACAAAGAGGCAAATATAGTAGACAACGTGGAAGTAGACGAGTCCAACTTCTCGGCAGTTGTATCTCAATGCAATTTGGTTCAGAATCCTAACCAAATGTGGGTAGACACTGGCGCTATTCGTCATGTCTGCTCTAATAAATCCATGTTTTCTACATACCAGAAATTCGATCACGAAGAAAAACTCTATATGGGTAATTCTACAATATCCATGATCGAAGACAGTGGCACAGTAATCCTCAAGTTTACTTCTGGAAAAACTGTCAAATTGAATGACTTGCTCCATGTTCCAGACATACGTAAGAATCTGATCTTTGGCTCTATACTATCAAAGAAAGGATTCAAAATGGTGTTCAAGTCAAACAAGATGGTTCTGTCCAAAGCTGAAATGTATATCGAAAGGGGATATTTATGTGATGGCCTATTTAAGGCAAATGTAGCCGTTATCGACAATAAAACTATGTATTCTGATTGTGCTATTAATAAAAACGAAGTTTCTTACCTGCTTGAGCACGAAATTTTAATATGGCATGATATATTGGGACACATAAATTTTCAAAAAATGAAAACATTATCAAACTTGGGATTAATTCTGAAATTCCAAGTAGATAAGAACTACAAATGTGAGACATACGTAGAAACAAAATAGTTAAAAATACATTTCAATCTGTTAATAGAAGCACGAACCACTAGGTATGGTTCATACATATTTATGTGATTTTAAATCATTAACTACAAGAGGTGGGAAAATGTATTTTATCACGTTTATTGACAATTATACACGATATTGCTATCTATATCTTTTGAATAGTAAAGATGAAGCAATTACATCATTTATAAAGTACAAGGCTATGGTAGAAAATCAGTCAAACAAAAAGATCAAGGTATTGAGATCTGATCGAGGTGGAGAATATGAAGCACCAGTTGAACAGTTTTGTGCCAAAAATGGAATAATTCATCAAACAACAGCTCCATATTCACCACAACAAAATGGTGTAGCCGAGAGGAAGAATAAAACGTTAAAAGACATGATTAATGCTAGGATTTTAACCACTGGTCTACCGATGAATTTGTGGAGGGAAGCCTTAAATATATCTAATCACATATTAAACAAACTCCCTTACAATAAAACAGGAACAATTCCATATGAGATTTGGAAACGACACAAACCAAGCTTTAAATACGTCAAAGTGTAGGGGTGCTTGGCAAAAGTTCCAGTTCAGCCTCCCAAGAGAGTCAAACTTGGACCAAAAACAGTAGATTGTTACTTTCTAGGGCCAGCCCAAAATAGTAGTGCCTACAGATTTTTGGTATTCAAGTCTGATATAGCTGATATTCGTGTAAATACAATCATGGAATCCAGAGATGCCTCATTCTTTGAAGACGTGTTCACGTATAAAAGGAATGAAGGGAATAATGTCCCTAAAAGAACAAGAAAAGAATCAAGCAATTCACATGAAGATTGAACTCATCATGAGATTGAGGAAGTTGAACCAAGAAAAATCTTAAGGGCAAGAACTTCCAAGACATTTTGTTCGGATTTTTTTAACTTATATGTTAGAACACGAACCTCAAACATACAAGGAAGCAATGTCATCTTCTGAATCTTCATGTTGGAAAGAAGCAATCCAAAGCGAGATTGATTGAATTCCAAGTTATAAAACATGGGAAATAGTCGATGTTCCACCTGGAATAAAACCAATTGGCTGCAAATGGATTTTTAAGAAGAAAATGAAACCATATGGCTCTTATGATAAATATAAAGCCAGATTAGTAGCCAAAGGATATAGACAACAAGAAGGTGTAGATTTCTTTGATACCTACTCACTGGTTACACGAATAACCTCTATAAGAATGTTAACAGCAATTACATCCATATATAATCTAGAGGTTCATCAGATGGATGTAAAAACAGCATTCTTAAATGGATCTCGATGAGGAGATTTACATGAAGCAACCTGAGAGTTTTATTTCCAAAGGAAATTAAAACAAAGTATGTCGGTTAGTAAAACCACTATAAGGACTCAAACAAGCTCCAAAACAGTGGCACGAAAAATTTAATAGTGTCATGATGAAAAATGGTTTTCGTATAACTGAACGTGATAAATGTGTTTATTACAAACAAGCTGGACAATCATACGTTATGATTTGTTTATATGTAGATGATATGCTAATCTTTGGTCCTAACACTAGAGTAATAGAGACCATAAAAAGGATGTTTTTCAACAATTTCGATATGAAAGACTTAGGAGTTGTAGACGTTATTTTGGGAATCAAAATAATATGAACATCTAATGGAATTGAATTGTCTCAGTCACACTATGTAGACAAGGTGATTGAAA
Source organism: Allium cepa (assembly GCA_030765085.1). NCBI lineage: Eukaryota > Viridiplantae > Streptophyta > Magnoliopsida > Asparagales > Amaryllidaceae > Allium > Allium cepa. Next base: position 724,662,080 of record CM060945.1, read on the forward strand.
AATTCGAAGACTATGGAATTAAGTGAGTGAGAACACCTTTTAGTCCATCAGAAGTACTGCATAAAAACATGAATGAGAGTGTAATGCAACTGGATACTCTTGTGTAATAGGATGCTTAATGTATCTCATAAATTGCACTAGACCAGATATCGCTTACGCGGTAAGTCGACTAAGCAGATATACAAGTAACCCAGGGAAGGAACACTGGAAAACGCTAATGAGAGTGTTGGGATATTTAAAGAATACCACTAATATTTCCTTACGTTATGGAAAATAACCCACGGTCTTAGAAGGTTACAGTGATGCAAACTAGATCGCAGATTCAGAGGAATCAGAATCCATAAGTGGTTACGTCTTTACCCTTGCAGGGGCAGCAGTGTCACGGAAATCTACTAAACAAGCATGCATAGCTCGATCCACTGTGCAATCTGAGTTTATTGCATTAGATAAAGCAAGCGAAGAAGCAGAATGGCTTTGTCAAATCTTAGAAGATATTCCATTTTGGCCCAAACCTGTAACGACCATATGTATTCACTACAATAATCAAGTAGCGCTAAGTAGAGCGAAAAACTTTGTGTATAATGGCAAATCACGACATGTTCGTCATCGCCATAACACAGTTAGGCAATTACTCTCTAATGGAACTATTTCCATTGATTATGTGAGAACAAATGATAACCTAGCGGATCCATTTACTAAAGGTTTATCGAGAGAGAAAATTGACTGCGCATCGAGGGGAATGGGTTTAAAAGCCTAAACCACCAAGAGTTACCTTATGCGGAAACCTATCATAGCAACTGGAGATCCCACGAACTAGGATCAATAGGCAAACCAGTTATGAGTAACTCAAGAAGCAATGCATTTGTTGAACTTAGCCCTACTCCATTCCTATGGTGCAAAATATAATGCATGCCTGTAGAAGTAGTTAAAGGTTAAAACTATGTTTTTTAATGATGACCATATTTTGGAAATAACAAGTGGGGTATATGTAGGATACTCTTAATGGTTGCGATCAACTATGTTAGTATGAGCTGGGTCGACTCTATGAGAATATTAAAGGCTTAAATTCTCTATAACACTCGCAGAACCAAAATGTGCTCAGGACCAAAATGAACATAACCAAGAGATTGGATGAGAAGGGAATCAATGCTTCGTAAAGCTTATTGTCTGGATATACAATAAAGGCCGATGGTTCAAGATGAAACAATTCACCGATTAGCCAAGTAGATCCGATAAGTTTTAACTAGGGAAAGTTCAAAGTGAAATATCTACTTATCCACGATAAAGCATTATTCCATATATACTCTGTGATGTTTTGCTTTATGTGGGGATATGTATATTATCATTCATGTGGGGGATTGTAGGAATTCATAATACTAAATTGAATGAAAATAACATAGTCCCACATAGCCAAAATTGCAAAGCTATTCTAGTATATATAAATAGCTTTGCAATGAAGGGGTTGGGGCCTTGGGGCATCCAAATATTTTTTTGTTGTGAGAAGGGAGATCATAAGTTACCACCACACATGCGTGCGCGTCGCCGCCTTCCATCCGACCGAACCGGGCCGGGCTCGGGTTTGGGTTTTGGTATGACACTATTTTTACTACAAAACTGGACTGGGTTTTTTGACAGTTACAGGCTATACGAACAGGTGCAGATCTGTTCTAAGCGGACACGGATTGACTGAAGAGGCATAGGCGAACAAAAGCAGGTGCATGTGAGCGGATATGAGTATAAGGTGGGTGCGACCCATTAACAAACAGTAGCAGTAAAAAGGAAATGGATGCGACCCGTCAAGAGGACGTGATTGTTTGAAGGGATGCAGATGAAATTATAAATAGGAGAGAATACTGATCACATTCTCATTTGATTCCAATTTTCTTCTGCTTCTTCTTCTCTATTGCGCTATACAATAAATCACAGAGTTGACATACTCATTACAATCTCGAGTAGATCACGTCTGTTGTATCTTGGGAGACTTTGAATAAAGTCTTAAGGAAATTATTACGACAAGCCTCAAACGTAATTTCCTTCTTCAATGGGTTAGATTTCTAGTTGATTTATATATTTATATATATACATCATTTTCTTTCTACCTTGTACTATTTCTTTAAATAGTATAACGTTTGATTTAGCACTATAGTTATTATTGCTATAGTTGTTACTTTGTTGTTGTAATTAATTACAACATACTTGGTGTTAAAATAACTAATACAGAATTACAGAGTAGTGGAAATCTGAGTTGTAAATTTTTGAGACAAGTTTATTATTGATTCATCTCTGTTTTGGTATACTAGACGTATAACATCTTAAGACTTTCCTGTTTTCGCTAAAATAGAGATGGCAACAATTGAACTATCAACAAAGGCTACTACTCACAACATGCCTGATCCGTTCAAAGGAGTTGGTGATGAATTCATAACATGGCAAAACCAAATGCTATTTTATCTCACCATACTCGATCTGCAATGGTATCTCGAGGACGAGGAGTCGATTCCCGCACCAAGCAAGGAATCAGATGTTGATATGTGGAAGAATTCTAATTTTTTATGCAGAAACTATATTCTAAATTATTTCGACAAGGTGCTATACAAAGTATATCAGCCTGTAAAGACAGCAAAAGCACTCTGGAATGCACTTTCCATGAAGTACAAGATGTAGAATATCAGTCTTAAGAAATTCATTCTAGACAAATTCATGAACTACAAGATGGTTAACTCCAAATCGGTGACTGCTCAACTGTATGAACTGCAAATCATCATTCATGAACTCGTAGCGGAAGGTCATAAGGTTGGAGAATCGTTTTTGGTTGAAGCCATCATGGAAAAACTACCGCCATCATGGAGAGATTACCGCAACTATCTAAAGCATAATAAGAAGGAAATCTCTTTACAGGATCTCATAGTCTGACTAAAAATTGAAGCAGATAACCGTGGAGTTGCTAAACTAGGCGAGGAGGCATTTGTGGCTGAAGGGTCAAAGACCAAAAAAAAGGAGAATTTCCAAAAGAAAAGGAAAGCACCAGACAACAAAGCAAAAGACAACAAACGAACCAAAAAGTTTAATGGCGAGTGTTGGGTTCATGGAAAGGTTGGACATGCCGCTAAAGATTACAGACACAAAAAGGAACGCAACAAAGAGGCAAATATAGTAGACAACATGGACGAGTCCAACTTCTCGGCAGTTGTATCTGAATGCAATTTGCTTCAGAATCCTAACCAATGGTGGGTAAACACAGGCGCTATTCGTCATGTCTGCTCTGACAAATCCATGTTTTCTACATACCAGAAATTCGATCATGAAGAAAACCTCTATATAGGTAATTCTGCAGTATCCATGATCGAAGGCAGTGGCATAGTAATCCTCAAGTTTACTTTTGGAAAAACTATCAAATTGAATGACGTGCTCCACGTTCCATACATACGCAAGAATCTGATCTCTAGCTCAGTACTATCAAAGAAAGGATTCAAAATGGTGTTCGAGTCAAACAAGATGGTTCTATCCAAAGCTGGAATGTATATCAGAAGGGGCTATTTATGTGACGACCTATTTAAGGCAAATGTAGCCGTTGTCGGTAATAAAACTATGTATTTTGATTGTGCTATTAATAAAATTGAAGTTTCTTACTTGCTTGAGCACGAAATTTTACTATGGCATGATAGATTGGAACACATAAATTTCCAAAAAATGAAAACATTATCAAACTTGGGATTGATTCCGAAATTCCAAATAGATAAGAACTACAAATGTGAGACATGTGTAGAAGCAAAAATAGTTAAAAAAACCATTTCAATCTTTTAATAGAAGCACCGAACCACTAGGTTTGGTTCATACAGATTTATGTGATTTTAAATCATTAACTACAAGAGGTTGGAAAATGTATTTTATCATGTTTATTAACGATTATACGCGATATTGCTATGTATATCTTTTGAATAGTAAATATGAAGCAATTACATCATTTATAAAGTACAAGGCTGAGGTAGAAAATCAGTTAAATAAAAAGATCAAGATATAGAGATCGAGGTGGAAAATATGAAGCACAATTTGAATAGTTCTGTGCCGAAAATGGTATAATTCATCAAACAACAGCTCTGCATTCACCACAACAAAATGGTGTAGCTGAGAGGAAGAACAAAACGTTAAAAGACATTATTAATGCCATGCTTTTAACCTCTTGTCTACCGACGAATTTGCAGGGGGAAGCCTTAAATATGTCTAATCACATATTGAACAAAGTCCCTCACAATAAAACAGGAATAATTCCATATGAGATTTGGAAAGGACATAAACCAAGCTTTAAATACGTCAAAGTGTGGGGGTGCTTGGCAAAAGTTCTAGTTCCGCCTCCCAAGAGAGTCAAACTTGGACCAAAAATAGTAGATTGTTACTATCTAGGGCCAGCCCAAAATAGTAGTGCCTACAGATTTTTGGTATTTAAGTCTGATATAGATGATATTCATGTAAATACAATCATGGAATCTCAAGATGCCTCGTTCTTTGAAGACGTGTTTCCGCACAAAAGGAATGAAGGGAATAATGTCCCTAAAAGGACAAGAGAAGAATCAAGCAATTCGCATGAAGATGAAACTCATCATGAGATTAAGGAAGTTGAACCAAGAAGAAGCGTAAGGGCAAGAACTTCCAAGACATTTGGTTCGGATTTTTTTAACTTATATATTAGAACACGAACCTCAAACGTACAGGGAAGCAATGTCATCTTCTGAATATTCATGTTAGAAAGAAGTAATCTGAAGGGAGATTGATTCAATTCTAAGTAATCAAACTTGGAAAATAGTTGATATTCCACCTGGAATAAAAGCAATTGGCTGCAAATGGATTTTTATGAAGAAAATGAAACCAGAAGGCTCTATTGATAAATATAAAGCCAGGTTAGTAGGTAAAGGATATCGTCAAAAAGAAGGTGCAGATTTCTTTGATATCTATTCATCGGTTACAAGAATAGCCTCCATAAGAATGTTAATAGAAATTGCATCCATATATAATCTAGAGTTTCATCTGATGGATGTAAAAACAGCATTCTTAAATGGAGATCTCGATGAGGAGATTTACATGGAGCAACCTGAGGGTTTTATTTCCAAAGGAAATGAAAACAAAGTATGTCGGTTAGTAAAATCACTATACGGACTCAAACAAGCTCCAAAACAGTGGCACGAAATATTTGATACTATCATGATGAAAAATGGTTTTCATATAAATGAATGTGATAAATGTGTTTATTGCAAACAAGTTGGACAATCATACGTTATTATTTGTTTATATGTAGATGATATGCTAACCTTTGGTCCTAATACTAAAGTAATAGAGCCAATAAAAAAGATGTTAATCTACAATTTCGATATGAAAGACTTAGGAGTTACAGATGTTATTTTGGGAATCAAAATAATAAGAACACCTAATGAAATTGAATTGTCTCGGTTACACTATGTGGACAAAGTGATTAAAAATTCCAAGACTATGGAATTAAAGGAGTGAGAACACCTTTTAATCCATTAGAAGTACTGCATAAAAATATTAACGAGAGTGTAATGCAACTGGAATACTCTCGTGTAATATGATTCTTAATGTATCTCATGAATTGCACTAGACCAGATATCGCTTATGCGGTAAGTCGACTAAGTAGAATACAAGTAACCCAGGAAAGGAACACTGGAAAGCACTAATGATAGTGTTAGGATATTTATAGAATACCACTAATTTTTCCTTACATTATGGAAAATATCATGCGGTCTTAGAAGGATATAGCGATGCAAACTGGATCGCAGATTCAGGGGAATCAACATCGACAAGTGGTTATGTCTTTACCCTTGTAGGAGCGGCAATGTCATGGAAATCTACCAAACAAACATGCATAGCTCGATCCACTATGGAATCTGAGTGTAGATAAAGCAGGCGAAGAAGAAAATGGTTTCGTCAATTCTTAGAAGCTATTCCATTTTGGCCCAAACCTACAACGGCCATATGTATTCACTGCGATAATCAAGCAACGCTAAGTAGAGCGAAAAACTTTGTATATAATGGCAAATCACGACACATTCGTCATCGCCATAACACAGTTAGGCAGTTACTTTCTAATGGAACTATTTCCATTGATTATGTGAGAACAAATGATAACCTAGCGGATCCATTTACTAAAGGTTTATCGAGAAAGAAAATCGACTGTGCATCGAGGGAAATGGGTTTAAAAGCCTAAACCAATAAGAGTTACCTTATACGAAAACCTATCCTAGCAACTGGAGATCCCGTGAACTAGGATCAATAGGCAAACCAGTTATGAGTAACTTAAGAAGCAATGCATTTGTTTGGACTTAGTCCTACGCCATTCCTATGGTGCAAAATATAATGCATGCCTACAGAAGTAGTTAAAGGTTAAATATATGTCTTTTAATGATGACCATATCTTGGAAATAACAAGTGGGATATATGTAGGATACTCTTAATGGTTGCGATCACCTGTGTTAGTGTGAGCTGGGTCGGCTCTATGAGAATATTAAAGGCTTAAATTCTATATAACACTCACAGAGCCAAAATGTGCCCAGGACTAAAATAAACACAACCAAGAGATTGGATGAGAAGGGAATCAATGCTTCGTAAAGCTTATTGTATGGATATACAATAAAGGTCGACGGTTCAAGATGGAACAATTCACCAATTAGCCAAGTAGATCCGATAAGTTTTAACTAGGGAAAGTTCAAAGTAAAATGTCTATTATCCAATAAATTATAACTGATCAAATTCTCATTCAATTCCAATTTTCTTCTGCTTCTTCTTCTCTACTGCTCTATACAATAAATCACAGAGCTGACATACTTATTAAATCTCGAGCAGATCACGTCTGTTGTATCTTGGGAGACTTTGAATAAAGTCTTAAGGAAATTGTTACGACAAGCCTCAGAAGTAATTTCCTTCTTCAACCGGTTAGATTTCTAGTTGATATATATATATATATCATTTTCTTTCTACGTTGTACTATTTCTTTAAATAGTATAACGTTTGATTTAGTTAATATTGCTATAGTTGTTACTTTGTTGTTGTAATTATTTACAACATACTTGGTGTTAAAATAACTAATACAGAATTACAGAGTAGTGAAAATCCGAGTTGTAAACTTGTGAGACAAGTTTATTATTGATTCATCTCTGTTTTGGTATATTAGACGTATAACACTAATATATTTGAAATTGTATAAGAGGACATTTAGGAGATATTTATGGAGAACAGATAGATTAAGATAATCTCCACCGTTTATTTTTGATGTGAACTCCTGTAAATGGAAATGGATTCACTAATCTTGGATGTAAGAAAAAAATGTAGTAAGGAAAAAATACGAAATTTTTTACTAAAGTTTAATAATAAAAAATTTCTCCTTCTTTTAAAAAATTCATTTTTTTCTTCTTCAATCATTTATCTATCTTCTTCTAAAGTCAACTCTATTTGCTATTGAAGAAAACTTCCAACAAGCTTGAGATAGAGAGAGAAGTTAGAGGAGAGGAAGAAGAAACAGTGGAGAAGAAAAATAAGATTTCATTGTTTTCCAGCATGAAAATCCTTTTCTCATTCATACTTTTTATAGCTACCTATTGCAAAAATTGTAACCTATTAGGCTGCTGGACCAATGGAAAGATGAACCATTGTAGGCCATACAATTTGTAACAGAATTACTAAATGTATGAAGAAAAAGAAATAACAAGTTTTCAATCATGCGACTTATCGTAGTTGAATTAATAATATATATTAACTGCTTTGTCCTGTATGTTAACTTGTGCTGCATGTTGTATTAGCTCATGTACCTTGTTGGTTTGCATGTAGTTCCTTTAGGCATGTTACTTACTAGGGCATCAATACCCTATCACCGACCTCATTGAAACACCTTCAACTGGTCTCACCTTCACATGGAAAATTATCTCAATCTGGCATAATAACTCCATCCAAGCTCTATTCTCAATCTTAAAAAGAGTGCTAGAGGACCTGATGGTCTCAACTCCTTTTTCTTTACTACATGTTGGAATGTCATCAACGAAGATTTCCTTAAAGCTATCCAAAACTTCTTTAGAACTAATAAGATGCTGAGGGGGTCAATTCTACTATCACTTGCATCATTCCTAAAGTGGGTAATTTCTGACTAATCAGCTATTGCAATGTACATTTTATATGTGAATGCCTAAAGTTCTTATAAATAGAATTAAGCCTCTCATTTCAAATCTAATCGCAGTTAACCAAAGTACGTTTGTAAGTGGTAGAAGTGTAGTCGACAATGTTCTCCTAACTCAGGAACTTATATGAGGTCATAATGTCAATCACTTAAACCCAAGATGTTGCCTTAAAATAAATTTAATGAAGGTGTATGATTCTCTCAAGTGGGTAATCATTCTTTATGCTACGAGGAGAATGGGCTTTCCAGCAAGATTCATAAGGTGGATTAAAGCTTATATCACAACTATAAGTTTCTCAGTGCAACGGCAGCTATGAGAGTTCTTTAAAGGCTCACAAGGACTAATGCAAGGCAACCCACTAAGTTACTACCCTTACGCTATGTGAGTTACCGACGGTCATTCTTAAAGATAAATACCATAAGTAATTGGTTGACTTTCATCCTAAGTACACCAACCCTCCTATTACCATCTTGTGCTTCGTCGATGACCTTCTTATCTTCTCAAATTCAAACCCTAAATCCCTTGAAAACATATCTAAAGCTTTAACTAAATTCAAGAATTTGTAAAGACTGCAAATAAACTATGCAAAGTCATCTACCCTCATGTTAGGTTTACCTCATCAAGTAAGCACCAATATTTCCACTGACCAAAATCTTAATTTGATGTCCACTGGGGTGAAATATTTAGGAGTTCCTATGATAAGAACCAAAATAAATAAACCTCATAGTCTCTACCTATATGAGAAAATCATCGGTAAATTGAATATTTGGCAAAATAAGCACCTCTTCTAGGCTGGTCGATTAACAATAAGCACTTCTTCAATGTAAGGGCATAACCAACAATGGCATGTTCAATTGCTAAACAAGCCACGGAGCAACCAGATGTGGCTTGTTTACTTCTCGGGGGCTAGTATGAACTGGTCTGGTGCCTAATGAACTGAATAATGGCCGGTGAGTATAACGGCAAAGATTTTTCCATTATAAGTTTATAAAGGTGAAATTTTCACTGTTATAAATGTATAACGGCAGAGTTTTTGCCATTTTAAATTTATAACGAAGAATTCAAACGTTATAAATTTATAACGGCGAAGTCTTCGCCCCTATTAACATATAATGGCAAACTCCTCGTCGTTATAAATCAAAGAATTATTTTTTCCCTGGTTTCCACGGCTAGTTTGTATCTTACCTGATTGCGGAGCTCGTTCGGTCAGTCCAAAAGTATGAGAGAGAGTGAACTGAACAAGCCATATTATTGGTAATAGTCTAAGTTTATTACTCCACAATCTTCATGCTGCCTAAGAAGCTCCTGCACATGATAAAGTCACCTTGTAATCATTTCTTATTGATGGTAATCCCTTCTCAAAGAAACCCTCCTCGATCTCCTACAAAAGTTCAAGTCCCAATGAAAAATGGAGGCTATGGCATCAAAAACCTAATCCTATGGAATAAAGCATCGTGTTCAGTCCACTTGAACTATATCATTAGCCATACAACCACCTTCTGGTGTTACTGGTGCTCCAAATATTACGTTGGCAACAATGATATCTAAAAGAAAAGTTGAATTCAAGTTGGGTATGGAAATGTATAACCAAAACTAGTGATAAGTTGAAAAGCGTTATGCAAATAACTATCACCAACAACTCAAGCGCATCATTTTAGAATGCTTCAAGGATCTCACGCGGCATTATTCTCTCAAATCTTTTTAGTTACTATGATATCTGGCAGACTGAAATTCCCATGAAGTCAAAGATCAGTAAATATTTCTGTAACGGTAGGTTGCATCTCCCTAATTGTGCAATCAAAATGTAAGGGCAATATGGTAAAGTTTACAAGGAATAAGATCAACCATTGACCAATATGAAAGAATCCTATAGGGACATGCAACTAAAAAGCACTCGATCAATTTTATGTATAAAGAGTTAACATTCTATCTGAATATCAATTCTTTTCCTTAGGCAATGTGATTTTAGGATAACTCTAGATCCAATAAATAGAACATGTTACTATGGCGAATTCTTTAAAATGCACTGCTTACTCAAGATAAGTTTTGCTACTCCAGCCTACTAAATAGTTCCTTATGTCCCTAGTGCGAAAATGTGAATAAAACCAATGTGCATCATTTCTTTGAATGCCTAGAAAATTATGTTGTATAGAAAAGAATAATAATGGTGGGAGAGTTCCACAACCATTCTCAGAGTAGCAAACAAGAATGGTTCACTATATTCTAGGGTACTAGGTGCAAAAGCTATGCTTCTACCATTTTGCTTATCTCTTTAAAAGTGGTTTTAGCTAAGACTTGGAAAGAGAGGAATCATTGACTTTTTGAAAACATGAAAAGGAAGCACCACGACATACCTTTGGATTGCATTATTTAAATTTGGCAAACTATATTAGCTAGGGGTTCCTCAACTAAATTCTAGTCATGAGAAATCCATTTTTGACAAGCAACTTGCATTTTGTTTTTGACCATGCTTGTACTTGTTTTATTTTGTTTAATAAAATAAGTGTAACATCCCGTATTTTTAAGCCATTGAATTTGAACATTTAATTCGTTTTAAATGTTTAATGTGGATTCTTAATTGATTTTGAAATGAATGGATTCGGGTTCAATCAATGAAATAAGCTATAGTTTTTAATTATAGTATTCCGGTTGAATTTGAATAATGGGAAAATAATAATTTAAATATTCAGAATGGAAATAAAAGTAAATCTAGATGTAAATAGTGATAAAAATGGTTTTAAAAATTTATTTTGAGCTATTGAGTGTAAATAGCGTGGTAGGAATTTTAGAAGAATTTTAAAGTTGATAGATTAAATTTGGGATTTTATATTAAATTAATAATAGGATTTAATAATATAAAGATGTAATTAATCAGATTTTGATTCGAAATGAGTCAAAATGATTTTTAATGTGTTTATAAATTTCATATGATTTATTGTTAAGTTATTAAAATTTTAAAAGCGAAATTTTAAGCGTTTTCGTAAATTTCGAAAATCGCCCGATTTAAATAGACGAGTTAAAATAGCCTCCCAGGGCACAATCTCGGAATTCGATGAAACCAGTGCCATTAGATCCATAATAGTTAGTTATTATCGGATTTCCATTTACGTAGCAATCAGAGTTGTCGTTTGACCGTGGCAGCTCAAAACGCATCGAAATCGTTTTAATCGGTTTAAATTAAAATTGATCGTTTAATTCCGTAACTCGTACATACGGCCGAATTAGCTTACGAAACCTGTTCCGTTGTGTTCAGAACGCGGAAAAACCTTAGAATCGCCTGTCGGAACGCGTAGATTGGAGGTCGTTTGCATAAACTGTTAAATTGAGAAATTATATTAATTAAATAATATTAAAACGATTATATATATTATATTATCTCCCAAAACCCTAATCTAATCCCAGGCCGTCATTCTATTTTCATTCAATGGACGGAACCTCACCAGTTTCGTCTCTAATCTCCATTCAATCCAAGGATTTTCACGCAAATCATCCAACTACAAAAATGGAGAGGGCATCGCGTTCTTCTAGTTGAACTGTGGAGATCGATTTTAACGTGACGTAGAGGGAGATTTAGTGCCGCGTTCGCCTCGAGATGGTTCTCGTTTTTCGCCTCGAGCTTAGCACCGAGTCCCTCATGCTTATGGCTTTGGGTGTGCGTCGCAGTGGGCTTCATGGTGGCGAGCTTCGATCGAGCTCGATAGCGTCAGGGTAGCAGCGATTTGGAGCCCTAATTTCGGCTAATGGGTTCGGCCCTGGGAATCGCGTTCGTGAGGAAGAAGAATGAAGGGGCGGCTTAGATTTGAAAGTGGTTTTGCACGGCCATTATTTGGTAAAAATTAAAATAAAAAAAAAGTGTAATTTGTTTATAAAATGTTTATACAATCTTTAAAATTCAATATCTCACTCATGTTTTATCCGTTTTTGACGAAACTGAAAACGCCTGGATCGCAGAGACGAACACTACGAGATGGTGTAGTTCCGGATTCATTTCAGGCAAGTAGAAATTTGAGTTAAATCGAACATCGTTCGGTTTAATTTAAATTTCGAACGCTCGCCGAAACTCAAGGTGAGTTAATCTCACTCACATCTAGAATGTTAGCTGATTTAAGTAGTTGATATTTAAATAATTGTGTGATTGGTTGAAATGTTTATTTATATCAGTCTGGATTGATATATATATATATTATTGTGCTAATATTTGTGGATGCAGGGAAAACAGGTTGGAGGGATCCAACTAGATTCCTCACAATGTAGTAATTATTTTTATAATTGATGATGATGCCTGTGTATATATTGTGATTGATAAATATGGAATTAAATTGCATTGTGATATTGTGGGATAAACTATAAACCCAGAATGTTAATTATAAAGAAAATTTGGAGTTTTAATTATAAAGGAATTAAATTGGGTTTTAAAAGAAATTAAGAAATTAATAAATAAGGAATTTAAAAGAATATAATAATTAGAATCTGTTTGGATGGAAAATGAAAATTGGTAAATTTGGGATTTTAAACACTGTGGAAAATTTATCAATCAATAAATGAGAAGTATAGATTTCTGGAAGTGAATTCTATGGAAATTGTGTTTAAACTCCAAAGGATTTTGTTTGAAACCCTGGGAAGAAAATTTATGTTTTTAACATAAATCTGAATTGGAACCAATCGGCTAAATTTTCAAGAAGGATTTTCTGGTTTGTTCGAATAGGAGTGAGTTTCCCTGGAAAACCAAGTTGGAATTTTAAATAGATTTTACTAAATGAAAGTTTAAGGTTTAAGAAAAATTGTTATTTTAAAGTAACAAATTAATAATTTGGCAATAGTAGTGATTTGAGAATACATTAGCAATTATTTTTACAAATAGATTTATTTAAAGGCTGGTATTGACTTAGTTCTTTGAAATAGTATTAATCTTTTTAAAACACTACCTTTGAATTTAGTTTAACAAAACCCTTATTTTAAATCAAAGTTTATATCTTAATAAATAGTTTTTCTTCACATATTTTAAATTTATAGTCTTGAGTAAATAAATAGAAATAATTTACCTATTTTAAAGTATATTTCAGTATAAAGTATTTTAACTGTTTTAAATTTAAATGTTTTTAACTTGGTTATTTCCAATGGGAATAGATGGTAAAGGATTTACCTTGTAAAGAAAGAACTGGGAAATTGTTTTCAAATGAGCTTTGAAATTTTGAAAATATATCTTGTAAGGATATTAAGGCAAATAAATAAATAATGTGGGAATTATTTATTGTGTGATGGATTCTTATGGACGTTTGTGAATATAAATTGATAGTTAAATCACCGACTATCAATATTGGCCAAATGCGTTGATCGTTTCAAAGAGACCGAGATCGAGATTTATTTCTCGAAAACCACTTCGATTCGGTTTGTACGTTTCGTGCGAAAAACGTGTTCGGGGTCGAAGATGGAGCAGTGAAGTGCAAGGGCTAGTCGCTACTAATCCTGAGGATATTTCCAAAATGGATGTAGTAGGAGTAGTACTTTCGGTTCCGTTCGAACCCGGGACGGACTTGTATGGACGAATGCTTGCGAAACATCGTCAGGTGGGCAATGGGCATTCTAAGTGAAACGTTCTAAATGTAACGTTTAACCTCAAGCCTCATCAATCGGGAATGGCTAAAACAGGGGAGGTGCAACAAGGTTAGGTGGGTCATGTCCATGCAGGACAAGATTTTCCCCTGTCTAGATGTCCCTTTATATCCGGCTTAGTGGGTGGTTGATCGCGCCAACCACGGGGTTATCTTGTTCGGGATTGTTCAGTAAGGAATGGGTCCGGCCTTGTGTTGCAGGGGAGCGGGCGTACTCCTTGGTACTCTGATCTAGGCCAGGTACTGTGACGGGCGGTACCCCAGTAGCCCAGCCATTGATGGAAATCCATTCTCCCTACGAGCCTTGTACGAGTTTTGTTTGTATTACCCACTTTTGTGGCTAGTAGCTGGAATTTAATAGATGTAAGAATTTCGGCTATTTTATAAGTATTTGTAAATAGACCCTATTATAATATCAGAGGATTTCTATAAAAAGTGTTTTAGCTATCGTAAGGTAAAAACCCGACATGTTTATTTGTGGCGTGGTCTTACGAGATGATTTTGTTTTCAAAGAAATTTTGAAACCTTAATAATCAATTTGGACGCATATTTATTATCAGCTGGTATTCCAGACTGACTCGGGTATTATTTCATCATAATGCTCGGGTCAGACCGAGTATTATATGTACAGGACTTGATGCCATGGAGCAGGAGAGGAGCTGGAGTCCGAGGCGTATTATCTATACCTATATATATGTATATTCCGCTGCTGTGAATTGTATGGTATGTCTGATTGGTAATAGTTGATGTATGAGATACTCTGATGATGCGATGTATAAAACAGTTATAGATTTCATTTTGTGTAAAGTTTTATATTTATTATTATAGTTTATTCCGCTGCGACTGTGAGATTCTGATATTGTTTAGTTTCTTCTTCTTCTATCTCTTCTTCTTTAACCCTAATGGTTCGTAATTCTGTGCCGCATGAGTTAATAGAGGCAGAATAGTGTTGATTCAAGGTGTACGGATTTGCGGGCTGTCACACTTGGTATCAGAGCTTAGGTTGGCGACAACCTAGGCTTTGGTGGGGAAATTACTCATTAAACAGAGTCAATAGTACTCTATAATGAGTTGAGCGTAATAATAGATATGAGAGCGTACTTGTTAGTGAATATAAAATTGTTTTTATACTGTGTTGACTTATCGGTTGAGTGTTTATGAATTCTGGTCGTACGGGAAGTACAACCGTATCGATAGGGGTTTCTAAACTCTGAAACAAGATAAACCGACATAGTATTGTTTTAAAGTGGGTAAATGAAATAATTTTACCCTAAATTATATTTTGGTATAAAGGAAATCATCTTCTAAGATTATTATATATATACTTGATTGTTTGGATGTGGATAACTTAATTAAATGAGAATCTAAAATTTAATCTAAAATTTAAAATGGTTATAACCAAATAAATTCTGTGAGTATAAATTATACAAAAGAGAATAACTAAATTTAAATTAAACCAGAATTTAAATCCCGGAAGTTTTGGAAAAGATTTTAAATGAATTGAAAACAAAGGTTTGGGAAATTTAAAATCTTGGAAATGTTTGGGAATGTTGTCAAAAAGGTGGGTGAAGTCAATGACAGAGAATTATTTTGGGAAGTATTTTTGAATGGAAAGTGTTTGAAATGAATGTGGGAAAGTAAAGAAGCACTGAACTCACTTCATTCGTTCGAAAATAATCCTGATGATGCTGGCCACATCATTAGAATTCATTTTCGAGTTTCTAAAGTGATGGATTGCTTCCCTAATATTCGGTTATGGTATTGTTTGGACTAGTTGGGTATAACAGTTGTTTTAGACATTTCAAAAATGGGAAATTTGTTTTGGTATAAACAAATTTGGAAAATTTGGTGATTTGATTGATATACCAAATCGGTATATATTTGATATATTTAAAAATGGTTTTGAAATAAATCCGGGTAAATTGAATTCTGGAGATTCTGTTTAGAATAAAATGTGAAAGTTCAAATGAATCAACTATATAACTTGTAAATAAAGTCGATTTAAAAAGAATTGGAGTTGATATTAAGTAAGAAAGGGAATGAAATTTTAATCCTGAAATTAAATTTTATTTGGGTAAATGGAGGTAAATGAAATTATTGAAATGAATGGAAGGTTGAATTTAACTTGGGATAAGTTAAATAAAATTGGGAATTGGAATTAAATTGATTTGGGTTGAATGGAAATGTAAAATAACTTTGTAATTGTGGGTCATTGTGTGACAAATTGTACCCATAAGCTATTAAGTGTCATACTTATAATCTGAAGTTGTAAATTTAAAATTTGCAAAGAAGTTAAATGAAAGAAAGTTTGTATCCTTAAGAATCCAGTGATACATATATAAAAAAATTTGAAGTTGTGATTATAAGATGTAGATGGATTCAAATGAGCAATATAAACGTTTAAATAAATAAGTTGGTGAACTTATATAAATAAGAAGTGAGATTATAATAACAATTGGGAAATAGTTGGATGGTATGGTGAATTCAAACCTAGTCTCAAAATGAAATGTGAATTGAGATAAAGTAAAGTGGAATATAAAGGAAGCGAATGAACTTAAGTTAGTAAATAAGTTTTGAACTTGTATATGGAGATTAAAATTGAGAATTTGAAATTGAATTAAATCTAAATGAATTGGAATTAAATTAAATTGGATATAAAGGTGAAATGTAAATTTGTGGAATTGTAATCCATTAATGGAAAGAGTTGAATGGTGTGGCAAATTCAAAACTTAACCATAAATGGAACTTGTTTTGATAATGAAATTGAAATTAAATTTAAGTTGTGTAATAGATAATATTGAAAGAAAAGGAAAGGTAGAAATTTAAATTTGCTAAATGCAATAATTGAAAAGTGGTGATATTATAAATGAATTCAGAGTGTATTGAGGAAGTGAATTAAAACCTAATATGGATAAGGTTAGAAACTAAATTGAATTACAATTAAATGGAATGTGTATGGTAATGAATAGAATTTTGATAATTGGTCAAAATTTGGAAAGTAAATAAAAATCCAATTGTGGCATGGGATTTAAATTTGTGGTAACAAATATTGAGGTGTGGATGAAAAATGGAATTAGATTATAATGGTGATAGTTGAATTGTAAATAAATTCAACGGAAGGAAATAATTTAAAATGGTTTCTTTGCTAATGAAATAAATCTTAAAATGGATTGAATAAATAAGCAAAGTGTATTAAAATTTGTAATGGATTGAAATTGATTTGGATGTGAATCAAATGAAAATAAAATTTGATTTATAAGAAGATAATGGAAATATTGTGAAAGAACTCAAGCAAGTTGAATGGTAATTGTGATTAAGCTTTATAATTTTGTCTGGGATAAATTTTGTTTGGGTAATAAATTTGAATTGCAAATGGAATGGTTTTAATTAATATTGTGATATGGATATAAGAGTTGTCAATAAATCCAGTGGAATGATAATAGTAAACTTAAGTTGGATAATGAATTGGAAATATAAGATTTGAGATTTGATTCAATAATTATGATAAAGAAAGAATATATGAGTTGTTAATAAGAATGGAATGATATATATAACTATATAAAAAAAATGCTTAAGGTGAATAATAAATTTGAAAAGTGAGGATAAAGACTTGATTTTTAATTTGTGTGGAAATAGGGATATTTGGACTGTGAATAATTCCGAATGGAATAAAATTAACATAAATTTAAACTAGAATTAATTTTAATGGTTAAGAGCTTAAGTGGTGATTATTTTTTCTTGAATGACATAAGAATTTGCATGTATTCAGAATTGAGTTGTTTAAACAGCAACGAAATTGGTTTTGAAGTAATTGGAATGGATTGAAATGTTATTAAATGAATTTGCCTATGAATGGAAATGGATCATAATAGAAATGAAAATGCTTCAAATTGGGAATGTAAGTTATAACAAAGAAATGTAAGTAAAGCATATGTTAATCATATTGAAATAGAAATGAATTGGTTGTAATAAATATGAATGGTATATAGTAAACTTGACTGTAAATCATTTAAGTGAAATAAAATGAAGTTGGTTTGGATAGAAGTAGAATGGGCAAAAATCTTAATAAATGGATTTGAGTATAAATGTAAGTGAATCATAATAGAAATGCAAATGTATCAAATTGAAATAAAACTTGCTTGGTGAATCAATTCAAAAATTGTATAAAGTATGAATTTGAATGGCGAAACTTGTTTGTAAATCTTTTGTGTGAAATAAAATGGAATTTGGCATTAGAAAAGGAACTTTGTGCATGTTATAAAGTCTGGTTTACTTATGAAATTTTGCAAAGTGTTGTTAGGATATGAAATGGATATGTTTTGGCTTATACTTATATTGGAAATGTTGTAAAGTGTTCATATCTTTGAAAACTGATGAGTTTGTTGAGTAAGTGCAGGAATGCGAGGCGTCCAAAAGAGTTGGAGCGCGTATATGCGATAATATTAGCCGGTTGCTATTAAAATTTGCTAAAAAGGTACGCTTACGCAAATATAATTGGGAAATGAGATATTTATTGTGATATATTTTGGTTTCCGACCGTGTGGGTCGATGTATATATATTTATCTGTATCGCGATATCGCGAAAGCTCCTCCGTGCAGGGGAGACTCTGCCAAAATTTTACGGAAATTTTGGGAGTTAGAAAATTTTTGGGATTTTGGGAAAATTTTGTTAACTTGGAAAGTTATTTTAAAAGCAAAGGTTAAAATACAGGCTTTAGAGTGGATAAAGCAAATGGTTTTGAAATGGAGCTGAAACTTTTTGGGAAAGTAAATATAAGCTTTTAACTAAGCAAATTGGGTAAGTAAATGGGATGGAGAGTATTTTCTACCCTAGCAAATTTCGGGGACGAAATTTTTATAAGGGGGGAGGAGTGTAACATCCCGTATTTTTAAGCCATTGAATTTGAACATTTAATTCGTTTTAAATGTTTAATGTGGATTCTTAATTGTTTTGAAATGAATGGATTCGGGTTCAATCAATGAAATAAGCTGTAGTTTTTAATTATAGTATTCCGGTTGAATTTGAATAATGGGAAAATAATAATTTAAATATTTAGAATTGAAATAAAAGTAAATCTGGATGTAAATAGTGATAAAAATGGTTTTAAAAATTTATTTTGAGCTATTGAGTGTAAATAGCGTGGTGGGAATTTTAGAAGAATTTTAAAGTTGATAGATTAAATTTGGGATTTTATATTAAATTAATAATAGGATTTAATAATATAAAGATGTAATTAATCAGATTTTGATTCGAAATGAGTCAAAATGATTTTTAATGTGTTTATAAATTTCATATGATTTATTGTTAAGTTATTAAAATTTTAAAAGCGAAATTTTAAGCGTTTTCGTAAATTACGAAAATCGCCCGATTTAAATAGACGAGTTAAAATAGCCTCCCAGGGCACAATCTCGGAATTCGACAAAACCAGTGCCATTAGATCCGTAATAGTTAGTTATTATCGGATTTCAATTTTCGTAGCAATCAGAGTTGTCGTTTGACCGTGGCAGCTCAAAACGCATCGAAATCATTTTAATCGGTTTAAATTAAAATTGATCGTTTAACTCCGTAACTCGTACATACGGCCGAGTTAGCTTACAAAACCTGTTCCGTTGTGTCCAGAACGTGAAAAAACCTTAGAATCGCCTGTCGGAACGCGTAGATTGGAGGTCGTTTGCATAAACTGTTAAATTGAGAAATTATATTAATTAAATAATATTAAAACGATTATATATATTATATTATCTCCCAAAACCCTAATGTAATCCCAGGCCGCCGTTCTATTTTCATTCAATGGCCGGAACCTCACAAGTTTCGTCTCTAATCTCCATTCAATCCAAGGATTTTCACGCAAATCATCCAACTACAAAAATGGAGACGGCATCGCGTTCTTCTAGTTGAACGGTGGAGATCGATTTTAACGTGACGTAGAGGGAGATTTAGTGCCGCGTTCGCCTCGAGATGGTTCTCGTTTTTCGCCTCGAGCTTAGCACCGAGTCCCCCGTGCTTATGGCTTTGGGTGTGCGTCGCAGTGGGCTTCGTGGTAGCGAGCTTCGATCGAGCTCGATAACGTCAGGGTAGCAACAATTTGGAGCCCTAATTTCGGCTAATGGGTTCGGCCCTGGGAATCGCGTTCGTGAGGAAGAAGAACGAAGGGGCGGCTTAGATTTGAAAGTGGTTTTGCACGGCCATGATTTGGTAAAAATTAAAATAAAAAAAAAGTGTAATTTGTTTATAAAATGTTTATACAATCTTTAAAATTCAATATCTCACTCATGTTTTATCAGTTTTTGACTAAACTGAAAACGCCTAGATCGCAGAGACGAACACTATAAGATGGCGCAGTTTCGGATTCATTCCGGGCAAGTAGAAATTTGAGTTAAATCGAACGTCGTTCGGTTTAATTTAAATTTCGAACGCTCGCCGAAACTCAAGGTGAGTTAATCTCACTCACATCTGGAATGTTAGCTGATTTAAGTAGTTGATATTTAAATAATTGTGTGATTGGTTGAAATGTTTATTTATATTAGTCTGGATTGATATATATATTGTTGTGCTAATATTTGTGGATGCAGGGAAAACAGGTTGGAGGGATCCAACTGGATTCCTCACAATGTAGTAATTATTTTTATAATTGATGATGATGCCTGTGTATATATTGTGATTGATAAATTTGGGATTAAATTGCATTGTGATATTGTGGGATAAACTACAAACCCAGAATGTTAGTTATAAAAAAAAATTGGAGTTTTAATTATAAAGGAATTAAATTGGGTTTTAAAAGAAATTAAGAAATTAATAGATAAGGAATTTAAAAGAATATTATAATTAGAATCTGTTTGGATGGAAAATGAAAATTGGTAAATTTGGGATTTTAAACACTGTGGAAAATTTATCAATCGATAAATGAGAAGTATAGATTTCTGGAAGTGAATTCTATGGAAATTGTGTTTACACTCCAAAGGATTTTGTTTGAAACCCTGGGAAGAAAATTTATGTTTTTAACATAAATCTGAATTGGAACCAATCGGCTAAATTTTCAAGAAGGATTTTCTGGTTTATTCGAATAGGAGTGAGTTTCCCTGGAAATCCAAGTTGGAATTTTAAATAGATTTTACTAAATAAAAGTTTAGGGTTTAAGAAAAATTGTTATTTTAAAGTAATAAATTAATAATTTGGCAATAGTAAAGATATGAGAATACATTAGTAATTATTTTTCCAAATAGATTTATTTAAAGGCTGGTATTGACTTAAGTTCTTTGAAATAGTATTAATCTTTTTAAAACACTACCTTTGAATTTAGTTTAACAAAATCCTTATTTTAAATCAAAGTTTATATCTTAATAAATAGTTTTTCTTCACATATTTTAAATTTATAGTCTTGAGTAAATAAATAGTAGTAATTTACCTATTTTAAAGTATATTTCAGTATAAAGTATTTTAACTGTTTTAAATCTAAATGTTTTTAACTAGGTTATTTCCAATGGGAATAGATGGTAAAGGATTTACCTTGTAAAGAAAGAACTGGGAAATTGTTTTCAAATGAGCTTTGGAAATTTGAAAATATATCTTGTAAAGATATTAAGGCAAATAAATAAATAATGTGGGAATTATTTATTGTGTGATGGATGCTTATGGATGTTTGTGAATATAAATTGATAGTTAAATCACCGACTATCAATATTGTCCAAATGCGTTGATCGTTTCGAAGAGACCGGGATCGAGATTTATTTCTCGAAAACCACTTCGATCCGGTTTGTACGTTTCATGCGGAAAACGTGTTCGGAGTCGAAGATGGAGCAGTGAAGTGCAAGGGCTAGTCGCTACTAATCCTGAGGATATTTCCAAAATGGATGTAGTAGGAGTAGTACCTTCGGTTCCGTTCGAACCCGGGACGGACTTGTATGGACGAATGCTTGCGAAACATCGTCAGGTGGGCGATGGGCATTCTAACTGAAAATGTTCTAAAGGTAACGTTTAACCTCAAGCCTCATCAACTGAGAATGGCTAAAATAGGGGAGGTGCAGCAAGGTTAGGTGGGTCATGCTCAAGCAGGACAAGATTTTCCCCTGTCTAGATGTCCCTTTATATCCGGCTTAGTGGGTGGTTGGTCGCGCCAACCACGGGGTTATTTTGTTCGGGATTGTTCAGTAAGAATGGTTCCGGCTTTGTGTTGCAGGGGAGCGGGCGTACTCCTCGGTACTCTGATCTAGGCCAGGTACTGTGATGGGCGGTACCCCAGTAGCCCAGCCATTGATGGAAATCCATTCTCCCTACGAGCCTTGTACGAGTTTTGTTTGTATTACCCAATTTTGTGGCTAGTAGCTGGAATTTAATAGATGTAACAATTTCGGCTATTTTATAAGTATTTGTAAATAGACCCTATTATAATATCAGAGGATTTCTATAAAAAGTGTTTTAGCTATCGTAAGGTAAAAACCCGACATGTTTATTTGTGGCGTGGACTTACGAGATGCTTTTGTTTTCAAAGAATTTTTGAAACTTTAATAATCAATTTGGATGCATATTTATTATCGGCTGGTATTCCAGACTGACTCGGGTATTATTTCATTATAATGCTCAGGTCAGACCGAGTATTATATGTACAGGACTTGATGCTATGAGCAGGAGAGGAGCTGGAGTCCAAGGCGTATTATCTATACCTATATATATGTATATTCCGCTGCTGTGAATTGTATGGTATGTCTGATTGGTAATAGTTGATGTATGAGATACTCTGATGATGCGATGTATAAAACAGTTATAGATTTCATTTTGTGTAAAGTTCTATATTTATTATTATAGTTTATTTCGTTGCGACTGTGAGATTCTGATATTGTTTCGTTTCTTCTTCTTCTATCTCTTATTCTTTAACCCTAATAGTTCATAATTCTGTGCCGCTTGAGTTAATAGAGGCAGAATAGTGTTGATTCAAGGTGTACGGATTTGCGGGCCGTCACAATAAGGTAAGAACCCTCTATAAAAAACACGTCTTAACATCCAATATGCAAACGCGCGCGCATGCATACATACCAAATTCACTATTATTTATTTTAGATTACAAATCATTGTCTAATATGTTTCCAATATATATACACACATACACACAAACACACACACTTATATATATATATATATATATATATAATTACATATGTTTACATGTAAATTATTGTTTTAATTCTAAAACATTGATTGTAATGTGTGTATTCATATATACATTAGAATTTGAAGTTAACATTTAATCAAGATTTTAGTGTAGAAAGGAAACACACAAAATTTTAAAGTTAGAAGAAAGTTAAAGTATTAAGAATATGCACGAAAATCCATTCTTAAATTTTAGATCAGAATATCAACCATATAATACAATGAATTAATTTTCAAGGTGAAAGTTAATTAATTAAAATTTAATTACTTTGTGCATGTAAATATTGTAAAACTATAAAAAGGTTCTCAATAAAAATTAGTTTTTTAATTAATAAAACTACAATGCAATAGAAAAAGAATCGGTAAAATTATGCATATGAAAATTCATGTTAATAGCATACAAATCCAAATATCATAGAGAAAATAACAAAATAACAAAGGAGAAAGAGGGTCTAAATAATATCGAGGATAATGAACAATAATTTTGAAATGAGATAAAGATCTAGAGTAGATATGAATTAAATCAACATAATTAACACGCTTTCAATGGAGAAGGACATAAAAGGAGTTGAATTACTTGTTGCAAGATAAGCAAAAAAATGAATCCAAACACATGATAATCATATGTAAATTAAATAATCACCTTGGGATGTTGCCCAAAAGCCACACCTTGAAAAGTTGGATCGGTGCCCCTAGACTCGGTTGAATCAATCCCTTGATTTTGCAGGAATCGACAAATAAGAACTAAGTGATGTTTTTAATTCAATTTGATTTTTTATTTGAAATTTTTTTCCCTAGGCCATGACTTGATAGAAGGAAGAGAAAATTTTATTAAGAAAGAATGAAATGAATGAATGAGAAAGAATATGTTTTAAAGAAATTGTGAAACCTTTCGATTCCCTCCTTTAAAACCTTCCAAATTTTCCTAATTAAATCTCATCAAAATCCTCTTCCCCCATCATACATTAATGGCTAAAGAATGAGGTGTAGTGAGCCTTAAAAATTTCCAAATCCGTTTAACATTTGTTCCATTTAATCTAATTTAAATATTTAATCGATATTATACATCAATATGTGTGTTTATAACTTTTATGTACACACTTTATTGAATATTAATGGTATTCAAACATCAAAAAAAAATAATAGCTAATATTTCTCCAATATTACTCGATTTAATTAATTTATACTGATTAAAAATTAATCAAATCATGTGGTTTATTTGTAGTATTCATCATTTTGGTTATGCTACTCAAAGGTGTAAATTCAATCGGCGATTAATATCGTATAATTTGAATATTAACATTTGCATATCACCTTAGCTAGTGGTGTGACATTTTGGCATAAATTATCGCTTACACGTGTTTTTGGTAAAATCTAATTTTACTTATTATAAGAGGTACTAAATAGTAATAATTATTTGCATCGGTTATTTTTGTCAACACGATATCATATTAGAACATATGAATTTAGTTTCGGTCAAAATTCCAATCAAAATTCAAATATCATCTACATTCAACTTGGTTAGTCCATAAAAAATCATTGATTCAATACTAACATTTATTACTAATGTATGACTCTAGCCAAAGTATTTGACTTTGAGTTGATTGCAGTTGACCATGATACTAACTCCAAATAACTCAGGTGATGAATTCTCTACTAAATTGTATTTCATTTCCGATGTTTGAACTCAGACCTAACTATAGTTGTTCAATGGATGTCATGCTACGGTTTAACTATAGTCAAAGTGGAGCTTTCACATTGAGTTTCATGCTATTCTCGAGTTGACGTAACTATTAACATCGCCACTTCGAGATTCTCTGCTTGACCTCAATTATATTAACCAGTAAAAAACTCTCGAGTGAGTCATTCCATTGTTATCCAATAACTATCAGCATGTAACACCTTAGCTCACAACAACCATGAGCGATATAGTGCCTAACATTTGGAGGGTATTACGAACTCTGGTCTTAATGGATATATTAATATTCTGTCTTCAAACATCTTGACTAGGAATATTTAAAATAATGTCATTTTAATGTGATAAATTTCTCATGATTAC
Source organism: Allium cepa (assembly GCA_030765085.1). Taxonomy (NCBI): domain Eukaryota; kingdom Viridiplantae; phylum Streptophyta; class Magnoliopsida; order Asparagales; family Amaryllidaceae; genus Allium; species Allium cepa. Next base: position 724,687,073 of record CM060945.1, read on the forward strand.
AACACATTGTAAATACAACCACATAACGTATCATTTAAGTATTTTCTATTTAATATACTTTAAATTATTTACTTAATTAATTATTTCACAATATAACAAGTATAAGATAGAAAAAAAACTCTTCTAAATTTAAACAAGATTGGTTATCAAGTTAGATATATGTGATAAATTACATAATTTCCTCTACAACATACCCCTATCTTATCAATTTATACATCGTTCTGGTCGATTTTAAGCTTCAAATAAATAACTATAAATACCATAAAATATTAATATAATATTTTATATTAATTTATAAAATTTATAAATGAATTTTACTAATGGTTAAATTTAGAAATAAACAACAACGCTAATTTTTTTTAGCTCTCTAGTGTGTACTCGATCCTCAGTTAATATTTAGAAAAATAAATACTGGAGGATGTATGGACTTTGCTGATGCATGGTGTTGGGCACAAACTCAACATTTATAGATCATTTTGGAGAAATATAATTTTTATTTTATAATAAAATCACCTAGTAACGACATTTTGTACCCAAATTTTTTCATTATCATCATATCATTTAGATATTTAGAGCTTGGTCTAAGGTTAAACCCTCTACTAATATATGTATTTAATTGCGTAGACAACTTCAAAGTCCTTGGTTCATCATTATAACATTTATCTATTAATAGATTTACTCTGGCTGGAGATTTTGGCTTTTAAGTCGAATACCAATTGCATTGCGGCAATACTAACCTTCTATAGTGAAGTAGTCAGATCCTCTCTTGGGCAGTGTCTTACTTTATATAGTTCAATGTATACCCACTGTAACAACCCGGAAATTTCGATCCCGAAATTTCCAGATAGTTAATGAAAAGAAGAAAGAGAAAGAAGAAAGAGTTAGAAGAAGAATAGAAAGGAAACACACAATCTCACATTCGCAGCGGATAAAATATAATATCACATAAATAATAGTTATACAAATGAAAACTATACTTGTCAAATTACTCTTTAATATATATATCAGATTTACAACAGGTTTTACAAACATGGGACAAATAGATTGATAAATCAATCTGATACATACACTATAATATCACTGCAGAAACCTCTCCATACGTCCCTGCTCTCCAGCACGCCTCTTGAGCTCCAGAACGTCCTTACCTGAAAATCTGTAATACTCGGTCTGACCCGAGCATTACATCAAAGTAACACCCGGGTCAGTCTGGAAACCAGCGTGAGTAAACCCATCTAACATGGAAGAAAAGCATACAACTTTATATAAACCCGGGTAACTTATATTAACTTACGCTTCACAAGTTGTTATAGACATCAACCATTTCACACATCAATATCTAAGTGCCAAAACTTAAATAGTCCAATTTTCTTAAGTCATTCCACTTCAGTCTATTAGTTTCACATATCAAATTATAAGAATCGAAGTGGTTTCGGGCATTAATTAATACCCGACTCCGGTCTCTTCGATCCCAATATCATTTTAAACAAGTTATTTAAGTGAAATACAATTCAATTATAACACTACATGTCACCGTTTAGCCCATCATAATATACCACATAGTATCACATATCAGAGCTATCAGTTAATCTAAGCATACTATATAATTCAATCATACATAAACAACCCTTATCAATCACACCACCAGTAATTAATTTAACTAACCACTAATGAATTAATTACTTCAATTACTTCTAAAGCTTGCTTACTAATCGTTAATTGATGACCAATCAATTAATTAATGATCCACAAAATTTAATCTTAATTAATCATCCTCGATCAATTATATTTTAATTTCATTATATTAATCCTTAATCACTTCTCTAAGTAATCATGCTCCATAAATTTCATTAAGTACTTATTCATCAATCATCAAATGTTTAAATTAATTAAACTTAATTAATTAATTTAAACCAATCACATTAACCCAATTAATTATATTAAGTAATTAATCCATTAATTACTTCTGTTAAGTAATTAAACATAAACAATTTATTAAATGATTATTATTAATTAATTAATCTAATTAATTATTAAAATTAATCACATTAATCAATTGTTAAATAACCAAAAGTTAATGACCTTCATTAACAATTCTTTAATTACTTTTCTTAAGTAAATACTCAGATTAACCATCATTAATTACAAATTAATTAATATTTTATTACCAATTAATTAATTACTAATTAATACAACTTAATTAATCCTTAATCACTCGATTAATTAATCTTTAATCATTAATTAAAATTTAATTTAATATTCCCTGATTACAGATAAATTAACTTTAATTAATCAATCTTTAATTAATCAAATTAAAAGCTCTTAATTATTTAATTAATCATCCATATTATTAATTAATTAAATAATTAATTAATTATCCAACTCAATTATTTAATGAATTCAAATCATTAAATTTTAAGATACAAATTTAACTTAACCAGGGTTTTAAAACAATTCAATACCTTGTATCTCATATGTTAAAGAAACTCTCATTTTATAAGTTTAAAAGAATTTAAAGATCAAATCAATTTATACATGCTCTTAAAACATTCCAAGATATTCAAAACAAATTCAATTTTAAAAAATTTCTCTTAATTTCAAAACTGAAATACATATTAAATCTTTGTTCTAGATTTAATCTAAATTTAAAAGCTTTCCTTACCATTTCAAAACTTCATTTTTTTTATTTCAAATCATTTAACCATATTTAAAGTACTTAAACAAATTTAAATTTAAACTTTATTAATTTTAAAAAAAACTGATACTCAATCTTAATTTCCAGATTTTAAAACTAGAATTTTAAACTTCTTTTAAATCTCTAATTGATAATTTAAAACCTACTGTTTAAATCCTAACCCACATATACTTATACTAAAAAGTTTAAATCCCAAATTTAGATTTCAAAACTTATATTATTTCAAAATCTCAGATTCCATTCTTTGAATTCAGATTCAAATTCAGATTTTTAATTAGTTTTAAATTCTAGGTTTACATTTTAAAACTTGCTTAAAGCTTTAAACAGAACAGGTTTCTGTTTATTCCAAAACCTGTCAACATATAATACTCGAGCAAATCTTACTTCGATCTACTCTATAATGACTTCGGGTCACCACCCTATCTCCTTCGAGCAAATCCCTCTAAACCCACGAGACATCTACCTTATTTCTCGAACTAATACCCAGCACCCAAACAACCACTACCCACTGACACGCAAACCCCTGTGCAAGTGCACCCATGCCGAAATCGCCTCCGGTCAACGCCGAACCCACTGGCAAATCAACCAAGTACCCCGCAGACCCCTACGACCAACCAAACACCACTTCTTGCCTCAATCCAAAATCGAGAACCCCTGGTTGAACAGCCCCCAAAATACCATCATCAGAAAACCCCAAATCTCACGCCTCCGATCAAGTTAACCTCCACAACTCTGGCCATGGATCGCCGACCCACCACGCAACCTTCATCCAAAATTTGATTCAACTCGAAACACCATATGAGGAGCAGTGATTCGAATTACAGCAAGACTCAAAAGTTAGGTTTAAAATCAAAATCTAGCAAATCCAATCATCACAGTGAATTAACAACCCCTAGGCAATTTTTCCCGTGCTCCCCGATGCTACCCCTAACTCCATTAAGAACCCCGAGCACCCCAAATACATAGATCAACAGATTTTGGGAAAAACTCAAATTCCAGTAAAACCCCAATTTCACCCTTAATTAAAATTTAAAAATTGTGATTCTTGTATTAAAAATCCTAACTTTCCAAGATGATCTAGGATATATGCATGAATCAATACAAATTAACATCTCATTTTATTCCATTTGAAGATTCCTACTGTGTTTCCTTGTTTCCAGTGTTTTCTAAATCCTAAAATACTAGTTCTTGTTTTTAAGAAAATTTGATGATATTTAAACTAACTAGCCTGATTTAAACACCATGGATTCACAGTAATTTAACCGAGAATTTAAAATTTTTGTTTGTTAAAAACTCTTTAGTCATAAGCAGGGAGATTCAACAACCAGTCAAGAATTTCAAATGCATCCATATACACAGATTTGTGCTTCTACCATCACATGCAACACATCATTATCATAGAAAATTTTCAAGCAATAGATATGTGACGACCCGCCCTTCTATGCCCAGAAAGACGTATCGTCTTGAAGAAAGAAAGGGATGAGAAAATAGAAAGATAGAGAAGAAAGAACAACAACATCAGAATCTCACAACGGAATGGAACAAAATATAATAGATCACATAACTATTACATAATTTTACATATATCAGAGTTATACAGTCAATACATCACATACTAGACAGTTATAAACACCTGTCTAGTTAATACAACACAACTCAAACAAATAACAAAAAGACACCAACACAGCGGAACACTATATATATATCTATAACGCTGAAGCCTCCTGCTCCATCTCTCCAGAATTCATCAAAGCCAACCTGAATCCCTTGGCTACCCGTAAAAAAATTTGGGTACCCGAGAGTTTATGAAAAACAAAAATAAACTCCGGGTCAGACATGAGTCTGGTATGAGTAACAGGTTAAAGTTGCTTAACTTTGAAAAACATTTGAAAACAAAAGGTATCACGTAAGACTCCCCACAAATAAACATGGGTAAGTTTTTACCTTACGCTAACCAAAACATTTGATAGGAAATTCTATGATATTATAATAGGTCTAGGGTTTTCAAGTAAATAGAAAATAGCCGAAATTGTTACATGATTAAATTCCAGCTACTAGCCACAAAAGTGGGTAATACAATCAAAACCGTTGGCACTTATTGAATTTTAGATTCCATACAATGGCAGGGCTACTGGGGTACCGCCCGTCACAGTACGGGGCCTAGATCACCATACCGAGGATTACTCCCTTCATCCCCTGCAACACAAGGCCGGAACCATTCCTTACTGAACAGTCCCGAACAAGACAACCCTGACAGTTGGAGCTCACAACTGTCCACACAGCCGAATAAAAAGGGACATCTAGACAAGGGAAAATCTTGTCCTGCTTGGGCATGACCCACCTAACCTTGCTGCACCTCCCCTGTTTTAGCCATTCCCGGTTGATGAGGCTTGAGGCTACGATTACCTTTAGAGAACATATTTCTTAGAATGCTCATCGTCCGCCTGACGATGTGTTGAAAGCATTCAATCTATACAAGTTCGTTCCGGGTTCGAACGAAACCGAAGGCATTATCTCGTTACACTTATTTTGGAATCACCCTCAGAGTTAACGACGATAACCCTTGCACTCTGAATCTTCATCTTCACTTCAGATTCACGACCTAACGTTAATTTGGAATCGATGTGGTTTTCGGACTTCCAAATGTGGAAAACCCGATCCCGGTCTCATCGAAATCCAAAACGTGTCTTTTAGGGCCAAGTTGTCTATTTAGTCCTAACAGTTTAATTCAAAATAATTCAATACACACACAGATAGATAATTCACAATATCATAATAGATAGTCAACATCAACATAAATAGATAATCAATATTATCACTACAAACAGATAAGGCATATCATCATAACAGATAATTCATACTTAAATCAAGCATCCATATCATATAGCCTAAATATCACATAACATCAATTCTCATATCTGAGATCTTAAATCATTCCAGGTAAACAATTTCATCCATTCATACATAAGCAATCATATAGCTATAATTAATTTAAAATGAATTAAATTAATTATATCATCTCTTATTAATTTAAAGTAAATTAAATTAATTACTTCACCATTTAAAACTTGCTTACGCAATTATTAATCAATCTCCAATCAATTAATAAATCATTCACTAATTACTCGTTTTCATTTAATCATCCTTGATTAATTTACTTTAATTACATTTAAATATTTATCCTTTAATTATTTTCACAATTTAATTACCTTTAACCAAATATAGAAATTAACCTTTAAATTACTAATATTTATTACATTGCTTCTAAATCAATTGCATTAACAAATCGATTCATTTATTAATTATCTCTAAATAAATCTATTCTAATTTACATCATTAATTTAATAATTAATGATCTCTAATTACATGCTCTATTTAAATTAATTATATTAAGTAATTAATCTTCAATTAAACTAAATTGTTAATCACTCTTGATTAACCCCATTTAGTAATTAACTACCCTTAATTACTTCATCAAATAAAATAAATTACTCCATAATTTATTATCTCTAATTAATCCCTTGATGAATTATACAAGTAATTATACTCAAATTACTTTCACTATTAAATCATTCTTGGTAATTACATCCAGTAATTATCATTAATTACTTCCCTAAGTAATTATACTTATTACATCATCAATGGTTTTTTTTAAATTAATTAAACTTAATTAATTTACTTAAACGATTCATATTAAATAGAATTAATTACAATGAGTAATTAATTTCTTAATTACTTCTATTAAGCAATTACACTTAAACAATTTACAATTGATTATCTTTAAATTAATTAATCTAATTAATTATCAAAAATTAATCACATTAATTAATAATTCTAGTTAATGATCTTCATTAACTATTTACAATTCTTAATTACTTTTCTAAAGTAAATAACTAAGATTTATCATTATTAATTTCAAATTAATTTTTATCTTTAACAACTCATTAATCAATCCTTACTTATTAAATTAATTAAGTATTAACTTGTAACTTAATTAATCTTTAATTATTTAAATTAATTAGTCACTAATCATTAATTAGAAATTAAACCTTATTTAATTAAAGATCCTTAATTACCAATTTAATTATCCAAAATTTATTATCTTAAACCTTAATTAACTAATTTAAACTCTCAATTACTAAATTAATCCAAATCATTAATTATCCATTTTAATTTAAATAAAAAAAATTACAAATCATTAAATCTTCAGTTATTCAAGAATAACAACAATTTTTCTTATAAATGTTCAAATTATCATTAACGAGGTGTTTAAGGATAATTTACTTTCCTTAAAACTATTTAAAACAATTTTAAATTTAAAACTTCTTTATTTCCAAAACTAAGACTCAAATTTACATTTGAATTCAGATTTAAAATTTAGTTTAAATTTCTATTTGCATTCAAACTTTACTTTTAGTTTCCAATTATTTAAACCCCTTTTGAAGTTGCTATAAATAATTGAAATTTATGGAAAAAAAACTTAATTTATTTTAAAAAAAAATGGGATTCAAACTTTATTTGAATCCAAACTTAATTTTGGTTTAAACTTTGTCTTAAATATCTTCTACCCATTCTAAAACCCAGTTTTAAGAAAAAATAAAAAAAATTACTTTACAGGTTTTTAAACAAAAACCTGTTCAACTTACCCTGGCTTCCCCTTCCCACATTACTCCGAGACAACAACGAGTCTGCACCGAGTCACGCGAAGCATTTCCCCGAGAAAATACATAAAAACTTGAGCACCCCCTCCCTCACAAAACAATCCAGGCACCACAGTGCACCGTGCATATGCACGGTGCCGATGGTCGACGCAGACCATCGTTGACGATCTCTCCACACCATCTACCACCCCAACACCCCCTCGCAACCATCAACAAGTCCAATCCAACTCGAAATCGAAAAAGTAGGTTCGAGCTCCCACCTGAAAACACTGATAACCCACATCCAAACCTGAAAGTACACCGCTCTCGCCACCTCGTCCACCAGAGATGCCAAAATTCTGGCCATCACCATGTCTACGTCCCCTTCACCTTCCCTCAAAAGCACGGAACACTCGATCGCACCAATAGGGAGAACGAGTCAAAGTTTTCAACATGACAAAAATTAGGAGTTTTATAAGAAAATTTTCTGCTATTTGAAAATTATTTCAAGTGAAAAATATGCAGATATTTTCTTAAAAAAATGCAGCAAATGAATGTTTCAAAAATAATTAATCACGTTACACTTAGTAATTTTTCTATCAACCATATTACCAGTGTAATCCGCATCTGAATTTAAATTTCACTCAATATTCACTTGTTGAATCAAACCATGAGATGTGCACCAAAAATTTCAAAACATCATTCTTTTGAATTTGAATTTAAGCCGTGTTAACACTCAAACAAATATCATGATGTTAATTTCAGAAACCAGAGGATAAACAATTATTTTCATGAGTAATCATCAGTCAATCAACATCATAATTATTTCAAAAACAATTTCTTAAAATCCTTTTTCTCATGAATTTGAAATCGTGCAAATTTACAAACAGTGATCAAAATGTCAGAACCAATATATCTACGTGTAGCATGAGTAACCAGCATTTGACCGATCAAATTTATATAAATTAGTTCAAAATTGAAAAACTGATTGGTCATCAATTAAGCACAAATTAATGCCATAAATAAGAACAAGTCAAAAAATCATATCAATTAAGTTCGAATCAGTCAACCATCATAATTACTCCAAGTAATTCTCTTTAAAGATGGTTAGTCATATTTTTTTAAAAAAAAAAATCATAGCATCAAAATCATCATCTTTTGTTCATCTCAATATTGGCTGATTTTAATTTAGAGTATGGTGCAGATAATCACATTTAAAAAACAATTACCTGTTTTACCTTTACGATAATTTTTCGTGATTGCCCATTGTGATTCTGTCACCTTTATACTAGGCTAAGGAACTTTGTTTTGTCGCCCGTTGTGCTTCTGGAACAGCCGAAATCCAGAGAACACTGTTGTTGTTCCTTAGCCTGCCACCACACCTACACGATAAAAGATTTATGTGACCTATTTGTTTTTATAGGTCCATTGTTGTTAGTGGCAGAATATGAAAAATATGTTTTTGGAGACTCAAAACTATTTATACATGTTCCTTTTGGCACCCAAATTTGTTTGACTTTCAAAGATTTTATATTTGTGCCTTTTGGAACCCAAATTGGTATAGTTTTCACGTGTTTGGGTCTATACCAATAATTATTTCGATTATGTCCAAATTCTCTACAAAACGTGCTCATTAAATTGACTTGATTAAATTTTGTGTTCCTATGACTATGATTTTCAACATGATTTCCAATTATTTCAGATCGAGCAGCACTTTTACCTTTATCATCATCTTGTGATTTTGTTCTTTGTTATGCTCGAACTCGAATACAATTTGCCGATGATGTTTCGTGGTTTATATAGGGTTTGTAACCCTAGATTTGCGTCGTATATTCTCTATTTGAATTTGTCATATTATTCACCTCGGCCGTTCGATTAATTTCTGATGTTTGATGATTTCTCTGACTAATTCATATGTGAATATTCTGGTTGCTTGATGATTACGCCTTTGAATTAATTTCATGATGACTTTCGACTTTGACTTGTTCAACATTGAAATTTTGACACGAACTTGATGCTGGATAATATTTGACATCAACTTGGTTTTTAACTTGTTCCAATTTTGTAATTTCGGCTTCTTGAATTTCTGGCCCCTGTGTAATTTAGCTCTGGCCATCTTTGTTTCAATGCTGATCTTGATTTCATGAATTTAATATTGACACTGTTATGCTTCCACGACTTCGACATTTACATTGTTCAACATTGTCCTGATTGCTTTGGCTTCACCACATAGCATATTTGTGCATTTTAAAATGTTGCATCATTGAGTAGTTTTCATTTGTGTCATGTTGTATCATTTACTTGATGTGTTTGCACTGTACATTGAGCATAGATAAGGTTGCTTTGGTCTGGTTTAGTGCAGTGTGTATTCTAGCTTGTAACTGTTGCATACTTTGATGGTTCATCGGTGCACTTGCTTGGTCATTTTGTACTCGCATCCATAGTTGAGTAATTTCCACTGTCTTTTGTTCACCTGCTGATGTTTGTTGCAGTCTTGAGTCACTTTGTTGTCGGGCTCACTGATGCATTGTTGTAATTTCATCTTGACTTAGGCTTTTCACTGTAACAGATGCTACACTTGTTCATGTATATATTCTTGGAGTCTGCAACTACACTGTGTACTGATGGTCTTGAGCATTTGTACATTTGTTCACAACTGCTTTGAGTCATTCTCTTCTATGTTCACTGGCCTGTACTGCCTTCACTGTCCACTTGAACTGTTTCACTATGGTTTCATGCCTTGTAGTTGTATTTGAGTCAGTGCTTCACCATATCACTTTTTAATTGATGCTGCATCACTTGTAGCTTTGATCATGTTTCTGTCATGTTTGAACATAGTTGCATTATGTTGGCCGAGCTTTGATCAGTTGCATTGTTCATGTCATGTTCTCTGTTCATTGTTCATTGCACTGTGTTGCATTACAATCATTACTTCCTGTTCCCTTCATGTAGCTTGTTCTTTACTGCCTCTATTATGTATGCATTTGCATACTGCTGTTGTTTGAATATTGTTGGATGCCATCTTCATGTACTCGATATTGTGGCATGTTTGTGGCTGAACTTGTATGCATCATATATGCACTGTGCACTAACTTGAGTCTGGTTCTTCACTTGGAATTGCACTTCCTGTTTGCTGTCATGTTCTTGTGCTCGAGCTCTTTGCATGCTTCATGTGTGCATTTGAGTTGTTTGTGTCAGTTGCTTGTAGTCTTCGCCATGTTGCAGTTTGTAGCTTTCATGCATTTTCTTTGACATGATTTACTTCACCTGTACTTGGTTATTTGTGTAGTCTTTGAGCATGTTGCCACTGTGTCGTTGTGCACTTTTGTGCTTTGCCCCATTCACTGTTGCTGTTTGGTCATTTTGTACTTCTCTTATGTACACTTGCACCTGTACTTTGACTGTTTGCAACTTGACACTGTTGTACACTTGCTCTTGTTGGCTGCGCATACGAGTTGGCGAGGCAGTGCACACGTGTATGAATGTACACGTGTGTATTGCAGCCACTTATGGTTACCTGTCCCTGTAATATCTATCAAGTGTATATATCGGCGTGCACGGCCTTGTGGCATATACAGTAATATACTGTGTATGTCACAAGTTGTTCGTGTATGATGAATTCAAATTTAAATGATGACGAACAACCCAAATAACTGAGGCAAATATTATTTTCAAAAACCATATTTTATTTTTGAATTGCAAAAATATTTCTTTTTCAATTTTACTGCGTTAGTTTATATTTTTGCAGATTGCTCAGATGCTGGATTCAAACCGGAATGCAGTTGAAGACAAAAATACGAGTGTGAGTGATATGTAGTGAGGTTATCAATGTAAAAATATTTGTGATGTAATCGTGATGTAATCAGAAATGTATATGTATAGTGAGAGCATGAATTTGTACTATTCAAGTTTGTAATAAATATTCGTTTGAATAAAATATTCGTTTGAATTCAAAAACTGTGTAACTTGTTCTGTTTGAATTCAAATTCAAATTCTGTGTAATTTATTTTATTCAACAGATATTTATTTAACCAAATACATACTATACAAAATATTTGTTTGAATAAAATTTCTGTTTGAATTCAAAATCTGTTTAACTTGTTTTGTTTGAATTCAAATTCAAATTCTGTGAAATTTAATTTTATTCAACAAATATTTATTTAAACTATGAAAAATAAAATAGTACATTACCAAATACATTTATATGAATGTATATATGTTTATTATCATCAAACAAAAATCATATAGCGCAAAGCGCATATTCAACAATCTCCCCATTTTGATGATAACAAACATATATTTAAGATTTTGAATATATTAAATGTATTTGATAATTTCATTTGCTCCCCCTATTTGAATGCTTCCTTTATATGTGATACTCCCCCTACATATATGGCTCCCCCTACATATATGCATACAAATAAAAATATGTAAATGAGCCTATATGCAAATTGAAAGTTATTTGACCTTTGCTTGATTCTATTTGACACCTTTGCTTGATTCTATTTGACAAAATCTTAACTTTTCTCTCCCCCTTTTGTTATCAGCAAAAGAATAACAGTGTTATAAAAATAGGGATGAAGTGATAGACATGAATCAAACATTTAACTCAATTAAATATAAATATCAAATTTCAATAAAACTCAAACAAAAATCATAATTACCCTTGTCAAACGCATATTCCACTTTCAGAAGTGATGGAGATAGAATCATCAAAAATTCATATAGATATGTCTATTTGTGGTATATTTATTTCTGGAAATTTGAATATCTACTAACCATGCATAACCGTTAGGACTTTTAAATGAGATTAGTAGTATTCCAATTTAATTTAAAAAAATGAAATCAAGTATCTTCTAACCACGCATGACCGTGAGGACTTTTAAATGGGATTAGAATCAACTTGTCTATTAAATCAATTATTTTTAATATGCGTTCCATACATGCATAACCGTGAGGACTTTTAAATGAGCATGGAAGCACATAATCAAAAATCCAAGTAATTCACCCATGCATGACCGTGAGGACTTTTAAATGTGAGTGAATACTTTGGATATTTATTTTTAATTCCTGAATATAAGAAATTGAAGCACAAATAATTTCCTTCACCGATTTAAAGATATTGAAGAACAAATGATTTCCTTTGTAAACTACCACAAATTTACATATTAAATATGATCTTGATGAGTGATGTTCGATAGAAAGATGATAGAAATAGAAATGGTCATGGAATTATTATCCAACAAAAAGTTTTTATAACTCTTGTTATGAAATTCTAAAGAAATTTTTAATTATACTTTCTCGAGTTATAATATATGATAAATATCAACACTCATCTCTTTTTCAATCACTATTTATCTTTTCGATAATCAAAGGGAGTCAGATTAGTCAAATTTGTCATTTAAAATCAAATTAAAAAATTATAAAATCAATTTTTCAAAAATAATTAAGCTGTAAATATGGTCAAACATGATTTCTTGAGGGGAGTTTTATAAGAAAATTTTCTGCTATTTGAAAATTATTTCAAGTGAAAAATATGCAGATATTTTCGTAAAAAAATGCAGCAAATGAATGTTTCAAAAATAATTAATCACGTTACACTTAGTAATTTTTCTATCAACCATATTACCAGTGTAATCCGCATCTGAATTTAAATTTCACTCAATATTCACTTGTTGAATCAAACCATGAGATGTGCACCAAAAATTTCAAAACATCATTCTTTTGAATTTGAATTTAAGCCGTGTTAACACTCAAACAAATATCATGATGTTAATTTCAGAAACCAGAGGATAAACAATTATTTTCATGAGTAATCATCAGTCAATCAACATCATAATTATTTCAAAAACAATTTCTTAAAATCCTTTTTCTCATGAATTTGAAATCGTGCAAATTTACAAACAGTGATCAAAATGTCAGAACCAATATATCTACGTGTAGCATGAGTAACCAGCATTTGACCGATCAAATTTATATAAATTAGTTCAAAATTGAAAAACTGATTGGTCATCAATTAAGCACAAATTAATGCCATAAATAAGAACAAGTCAAAAAATCATATCAATTAAGTTCGAATCAGTCAACCATCATAATTACTCCAAGTAATTCTCTTTAAAGATGGTTAGTCATATTTTTTTTAAAAAAAAATCATAGCATCAAAATCATCATCTTTTGTTCATCTCAATATTGGCTGATTTTAATTTAGAGTATGGTGCAGATAATCACATTTAAAAAACAATTACCTGTTTTACCTTTACGATAATTTTTCGTGATTGCCCATTGTGATTCTGTCACCTTTATACTAGGCTAAGGAACTTTGTTTTGTCGCCCGTTGTGCTTCTGGAACAGCCGAAATCCAGAGAACACTGTTGTTGTTCCTTAGCCTGCCACCACACCTACACGATAAAAGATTTATGTGACCTATTTGTTTTTATAGGTCCATTGTTGTTAGTGGCAGAATATGAAAAATATGTTTTTGGAGACTCAAAACTATTTATACATGTTCCTTTTGGCACCCAAATTTGTTTGACTTTCAAAGATTTTATATCTGTGCCTTTTGGAACCCAAATTGGTATAGTTTTCACGTGTTTGGGTCTATACCAACAATTATTTCGATTATGTCCAAATTCTCTACAAAACGTGCTTATTAAATTGACTTGATTAAATTTTGTGTTCCTATGACTATGATTTTCAACATGATTTCCAATTATTTCAGATCGAGCAGCACTTTTACCTTTATCATCATCTTGTGATTTTCCAAAACCTAGTCCTTTTCTATTGTTAGCAAAAATTTGATTTCCCAATAGCATGTTGAAAGATTTTTCGCCTCTTGAAAAGTTATTCAAAGATTTCTCAAGATTTTGGACTTTGGTTTTTAATGTTGTATTTTCAGCGACAAGTGAGGTGCATCGATTTATAAAGTCCTTTTTTCTAGTGTCAATGTTTTCTTTAAGACTCAAGTTTTCTTTTTCAAGATTCTCAGAGTTATTCCTAATTTTTGATAGTTCCGAATCTAAAATTTTACATTGGTTACATTCTAGGTTTTGAATATTTTCAAGTTCAGTTTTTAACCTAAAATTTTCACGAGCAAATTCTCTCCTATCAGATTTCAGTTTTTCAATTTTAGATTCAAGAGTATCCACTACCTTAGTAAGATCAGAACACATAAAAACAAGTTCTTTATAAGAAAACTCACCTGCCTCACTAGATTCGTCGGAGGTTGCTTCTGATTCTGATTTTGCCATGCAACACAAGTTAGCCTCCTCTGGGCTGCTATCCGAAGCTTCCTCTCCTTCTTCATCATCCCAAGTCGCTGCAAATACCTTCTTCGCCTTTTTCTTTTCTTTGTTGTTTTTGAGAAGTGGGCATTTTGGTTTGATGTGGCCAGGCTTGTTGCAGTTATAACATGTCAGTTCATTATCGGAATTTTCGGAATCTTTTGACCTATTGTCCTTTGTTTTCTTCTTGCGTGGCTTGAATCTAGACCATCTTCTAAGATTATTGACAGCCATTGCAAGCTCTTCAATTGGATCTTCTTCATCGCTTTCTTCTTTACTTTTTAAGGCAATCGTCTTCTTCTTTGGTTCGGAGTTGTTGCGTTCTTCCTTTGCTTTTAACTCAAGCTCATATGTCATCAAGTTGCCAATCAACTCCTCCATGCTTAGTTTGCTCAGATCTTTCGATTCTTGGATTGCTGTGACTTTTGCCTCAAAGTTCATTGGTAAAACTCGTAGTATCTTCCGCACAAGCTCTACCTCAGTGAATACCTTCCCAAGCGCTCTAGCATTGTATACCAAGGTTGAAAAACGTCCAAACATATCCTTTATGCTCTCGTCTTTGTCCATTACAAAGTTTTCGTATTCATTGCTGAATAGGGCTAGCCGAGACTCCTTGACTTGAGAAGTTCCTTCGTGTGTCACCTCCAAAGTATGCCATATTTCCTGTGCTGTTGTACAATGAGAAATTCTATTAAATTCATTTTTATCAAGAGCACATATCAAAGCATTCATGGCTTTAGCATTTGTCGTTTTCAATTTCTTATCGTTAGCATCCCATCTATCCTTAGGTTTAGGAATCTCAGTACCACCAACGATTATAGTGGGAGGTTTATAGCCAGTTTCAATAATATCCCAAACATCATAATCAACGGAACTAAGGTAAATACTCATCCTAACTTTCCAATAAGCATAATCGTTCCCGTTAAACATGGGTGGCCTAGCAATAGATTGCCCTTCAGAAAAAGCATTATTTTGTAGACTCATGACTCTAGAGTTAAATAAAAAATAAACCGTGCTCTGATACCACTTGTAGGATCTAGATTAACCCTAGAGGGGGGGTGAATAGGGTTATAGCAAATTTTCTCGATTTAAACACAGAAATAAACTGCAGAAATAAATATGCTGAAAAGTAAATCACACACAAAATTTACCCAGCTTCGACAACCCCTGCCTACTGCTGCATTCACAGATTTCTATTAGGATTAAACAGTATCACGCTTACAACAACTCTACTAGACTCGCAGACCCTTTTGATCCCGCTCACAAACACTCTACTAGACTCGCACACCCTGCTCCCGCCTATAGAGTTTCGCTCACTCGCAAACACTGCTCCCGCCTATCGAGCTTTGCAAACTCGCACTCCCTGCTCACTGAACTAATTCTAAATAGACAATCTGACACTACCTAACCTAGGTGGTGATTTACTAACTTTTTGGTTCGTAAAATAAAAAACAATAAATTAAAAACAATAACCCTAAAAACAATATTAATAAAAGCCTTAAACAAAACAAAACCCCCTTTTTTATTTTTAAGGATCGGCCCACTTCCTTTCTTTGTTATCTCCAGCCCGATCCCCTTTTGTTTCGTTCGTGAGAATAATGGCGGCTTGCTTCGTTCCCTTTCGTTCCAGTTAGGGCTTCGGCTCTTTGTTGCAATTAGGGC
Source organism: Allium cepa (assembly GCA_030765085.1). Classification (NCBI taxonomy): domain Eukaryota; kingdom Viridiplantae; phylum Streptophyta; class Magnoliopsida; order Asparagales; family Amaryllidaceae; genus Allium; species Allium cepa. Next base: position 724,703,347 of record CM060945.1, read on the forward strand.
TTTGGTTCTTTGTTGCAATTAGGGCTTTGGTTTCTTCAATTGATCTGTGATTGGTTGCCCTAGCTTGCTTGCAGATGCTCGATCGAGTTTGATGCTTGTGAATTCGGTATGTACTGTCTCCTTTTGCTTTTCTAAATTGATACTTGAACTCGATCCGTGATTCGAGTTGGATGATTTTGTTCTTTGTTATGCTCGAACTCGAATACAATTTGCCGATGATGTTTCGTGGTTTATATAGGGTTTGTAACCCTAGATTTGCGTCGTATATTCTCTATTTGAATTTGTCATATTATTCACCTCGGCCGTTCGATTAATTTCTGATGTTTGATGATTTCTCTGACTAATTCATATGTGAATATTCTGGTTGCTTGATGATTACGCCTTTGAATTAATTTCGTGATGACTTTCGACTTTGACTTGTTCAACATTGAAATTTTGACACGAACTTGATGCTGGATAATATTTGACATCAACTTGGTTTTTAACTTGTTCCAATTTTGTAATTTCGGCTTCTTGAATTTCTGGCCCCTGTGTAATTTAGCTCTGGCCATCTTTGTTTCAATGCTGATCTTGATTTCATGAATTTAATATTGACACTGTTATGCTTCCACGACTTCGACATTTACATTGTTCAACATTGTCCTGATTGCTTTGGCTTCACCACATAGCATATTTGTGCATTTTAAAATGTTGCATCATTGAGTAGTTTTCATTTGTGTCATGTTGTATCATTTACTTGATGTGTTTGCACTGTACATTGAGCATAGATAAGGTTGCTTTGGTCTGGTTTAGTGCAGTGTGTATTCTAGCTTGTAACTGTTGCATACTTTGATGGTTCATCGGTGCACTTGCTTGGTCATTTTGTACTCGCATCCATAGTTGAGTAATTTCCACTGTCTTTTGTTCACCTGCTGATGTTTGTTGCAGTCTTGAGTCACTTTGTTGTCGGGCTCACTGATGCATTGTTGTAATTTCATCTTGACTTAGGCTTTTCACTGTAACAGATGCTACACTTGTTCATGTATATATTCTTGGAGTCTGCAACTACACTGTGTACTGATGGTCTTGAGCATTTGTACATTTGTCCACAACTGCTTTGAGTCATTCTCTTCTATGTTCACTGGCCTGTACTGCCTTCACTGTCCACTTGAACTGTTTCACTATGGTTTCATGCCTTGTAGTTGTATTTGAGTCAGTGCTTCACCATATCACTTTTTAATTGATGCTGCATCACTTGTAGCTTTGATCATGTTTCTGTCATGTTTGAACATAGTTGCATTATGTTGGCCGAGCTTTGATCAGTTGCATTGTTCATGTCATGTTCTCTGTTCATTGTTCATTGCATTGTGTTGCATTACAATCATTACTTCCTGTTCCCTTCATGTAGCTTGTTCTTTACTGCCTCTATTATGTATGCATTTGCATACTGCTGTTGTTTGAATATTGTTGGATGCCATCTTCATGTACTCGATATTGTGGCATGTTTGTGGCTGAACTTGTATGCATCATATATGCACTGTGCACTAACTTGAGTCTGGTTCTTCACTTGGAATTGCACTTCCTGTTTGCTGTCATGTTCTTGTGCTCGAGCTCTTTGCATGCTTCATGTGTGCATTTGAGTTGTTTGTGTCAGTTGCTTGTAGTCTTCACCATGTTGCAGTTTGTAGCTTTCATGCATTTTCTTTGACATGATTTACTTCACCTGTACTTGGTTATTTGTGTAGTCTTTGAGCATGTTGCCACTGTGTCGTTGTGCACTTTTGTGCTTTGCCCCATTCACTGTTGCTGTTTGGTCATTTTGTACTTCTCTTATGTACACTTGCACCTGTACTTTGACTGTTTGCAACTTGACACTGTTGTACACTTGCTCTTGTTGGCTGCGCATACGAGTTGGCGAGGCAGTGCACACGTGTATGAATGTACACGTGTGTATTGCAGCCACTTATGGTTATGTAACGACCCGTAAATTTTCGATAATTAAAATAGCTAATTTAATAAGTTTTCGTGATTTAGTGTTAGAAAAAAATTTGTAAGTCGTTTGAAATAATAATAATTAGAATGAATTGCAACAATAATTATCCAAGTAACGATAAATAAAAGCTACTTAGTGAATGCCTTTGAAACGAAAAGTTGAATAAGATAATAAATGTTGAATTCATTGGGTAAAATAGAGTAATTGATTGATAAGTAAAATCTATTGAAAATCAAATATGGAATATTGAACACGTAAAGTGTTTAAATTAAATATTTAAAACTTATTGAATGATTGAATAACTGTAAAATAAAGATAGTGTTCTAAATTGTGAATTGGTTTTAAAAGTTGATTCGTATAAATTCAATTTCAATATTTCAAAAGATAATGAATTATGGGATAATCGAAATTGTTTAAATTAAGTATTTGGAAATTATTGAACAATTTAATAATGGGGATTTCAATAACGGTATAATGGAAATAGTTGTTCTATAAATTTAACTCGTTTCAAAAGTTAAATTTTATTAGTTCGTTTGAATATTTCAAAGGATAGTGGTTTAAGAATAATCAAATTTGTTAAATTTAATATTACGAATGTTTGAATAAATTAAATTTCGAATTTGATATGATTAATTTGATATTGAAATTTAATATATGAAATAGAGTGAATATTTGAAATTTGATTTAATATGATTCAAATTGGTTTCCAAAATGAATGTAAGTCACATTTGGATTTTAATAGAGTTAATAAGATTTTAAAATTGGAATTTATTGGATAAATTGAGTAACGGGTTTAATATGATTAAAAATGATTTGTAAAATTTTATTTTATCATATTAGAGTTATAGTGATGTTACAGAACTTTTAAAACTGAATTTAAAATTTATTTGTGAAAATTGAATATTTTAATATTTAGTTATCGACTGAAAATAGCCAATTTTCGAACAGTCTCAGAATTGGACGAAACAAGTTCCATTGGATCCGAAATAGTTAGTTATTATCGAATTTCAATTTTCGTAGCAATCGGAGTTGTCGTTTGACCATGGCAGCTCGAAACGCATCGAAATTGTTTTAATATTAATTTAACGAGTTAAAATAGTCATTTTTCAAACGGTCTCGGATTTCGACGAAACCAGTTTCATCGGATTCGTAATGTGATATTATTGTAAGATTTCAAATTTCAAGTCAAACGGATTTACCGTTCGTCCGGGGCAAGCCAAAACGCATAGAAATTCGTTTAAATTGGTTTAATTTAAAATGTATACTTTGACTAGTCAACCCTTCTTTTCAGCTGTAAACTCTGCATTGTCCCAGTAGCTTTCCATTCACATCTCCCTCTACTTTGTTCCACACGCAATGGCAGAAAGGAGAGAAGAGGAAAAAAAATGAATGATGAAACTTTGAAAAATCATAACTCTATTTCTACTCGACTAAAAATCACGAAACCAGTTTTAAAATTCCTATTTCATCGAGTGCTTCAATTTGATATGCTCTTTGCTGGGTGCAGCAAGGTTTGGGGTCGAGGCCATTCATAGTGGCGATCTAGGGTTTGGAAAATCGAGGGATCCAGCGATCGATTCGCGAAACGGAGCTTGGATTTGAACTCGTCGTCGAAGATAGCATCTCGGAGCAAGTTTTGGTGGCGTGCGGTTAGGGTTTGGGACGCGCGACCTGCTCGCGTTCGTGCTTGGGGTCTCCAGGTCGCGACTTCTGAGTGGTGGCCGAGTCTGATGTTGATGGTACGGGGAGGTGGAGATCGTGAAGGAGAGTTCGTCGGTGAAGACGGATTCGAATTTCGTCAACTATAGCTCCGTATCACTAGGATTGATGCACGGCAAATGGTGGGTTGTACATTTTGTTCACGTACAGGTTTCGTTGGGGAAGAAGAGGTTAGTGGGCTGGGCTCCTTTTTGCTTGGGTATGAATTCATTTGAATATAATAAATTGTTTTACAAATTTAAAGGTCGATAACTTATAAAATGTATAACTCTCACATACGAGGTCCGATTGAGACGAGACTTTTTGCGTTGCGATCGTGATGACGAAAGCTTAGAAATGAAATTGGTTTGGATGAATTTGGAGATAGTTGAAATTTGGGCTAAAATTGGAAGTCGTCCGGTTTAGTTCCAAACCGGAACTTCTCGGTAACAACAGGAAAATCAAGGTGAGTGTTTTATAACGCTCACAACGTACTAAATATCTTTATGCTAGTTAAATTGACATTATGAAGTGATATGAATTTTATTTGTCGTTGTTTGATATAAATTTAATTGTCATATAGCTTGTTATTTGAATTAACCGTTGAAAAATTAAATTGACAGTTAAATTGAAATTGAAATTGAATTGCGATTAAATTACCTGACATTGATAACTATGAAACTGCCATGAATTGTATTGTTTATTGGATGATGTATTTTGATGGATGTTATTAGTTGATATTTGAATGTTTGGATGTTTATTTGCTTATATATATCCTGTTATGCATACATATGATACTGTGATTTAATTTAAGTGGTATATTCATCCCTGACATCTAATTGAGATAAATAACTACTTGGCCATAGGATAGAAAATTATATACGGACACCGAATTGGCTAAATTAATAAAATTTTAAATCGTCGATTTGAAATTTATTTAAGGGTTGATTTTAAAGTTATAAATAGAAATAAATTTATAGAAATCGAATTCATCGGGAAATTGAGTTTGGAATGTTGAAATAAATTTTGGTAAAAGGAAATTGTAAATAATAAAAGTTGAGACTTTGAAATTTAAAAATTGGGATTTGATTGAATTTCGAAAATTGATTTGTTTAAAGATTTAGCCTTAATTCGAGTTTTGAATATTTCTAAGTAAAAGCGATATAAAAAGATATTTTGAAATTGAGCTTGAAATTGAATCATATTTGTAATTGGGTTTCAAACTTGAATATTGATGGAAAATTTTGTTAAGTATTATAAATGGATATTTTGAAATTCAAGCTAAAAATTGATATAAATTGAAATTGAATAAATTAAAGGTGAATGAAAATTGAATTAATTAAAGCGAATATGAAATTGAAATTGAATTAATCGAAAGTGAATATAAAATTGAAATTGATTTAATCGAAAGTGAATAAAAAAATGAAATTGAATCAATCGGAAGTGAATATAAACATTTAAATTGAAATAATTGAAAGTGAATATAACATTGAATAAATTTGAATCAAAGTTGACATTGATTCGAATTGAAATCGAAGTTGAATCGGTAGAATGGAAATTGAAATTGATTTGAATTGGGAAGTTATAAATTGAAATGGGTTGGTTTTGAAGCTGTTTTATTTTGTTTTCCAAATTTCTCTGCTATATAAACCATTTTGAATACTTAAACTATATTAATCTATTTTAAATCTACTTAACCCAATTTAAATTATTTTAAACTAAATTTATCTATTTCAAATCCATTTTAAGATTTTAAAGTATTTTAACTATTTTAATTATTTAAAACTACTTTTAAACTACTTAAAACTATTTTTCTAAAATTCTAAGCTGGTCAATAAGGTGAAATGTTTATATTTAAATCTTGAATTTAAATACGAATTGAGTTAAATGAAGTTGCAACCTAAATCGAAATTCGAAATGATTTTGAAATCGAAATGAGATATTGATGCGAAAATGAATTTGAAGCGAAATCTTACATTTGAATAGATACGATGATATTTGAAATAGATTTGATTTTTGAAGCGAATATGATATTTTGATATCAATTATGTATCGATTTGAATATAAAAGAGCCAACGGTGTAATAATACGTAGTTATTAAAGAGACCGGGATCGGATATGGACATACTCTCTGTCGATACCAAAAACCACTTTAATAACTATTATACGCGGAGTGTTGATCCAGAATGAAGTGGATGGTTTGGTGAACGCGTTGACTGAAGAAAGAGAACGATATTGGATGACCCCTGACATGACTAAAACAGGAGCCGCGCCGGGCCATTGAAGTTCGCCACCTCTAGCGGACACGCTTCTTCGATACCATTTCTATTACATTTGTGATGCGATTTGGGTGCACCCCTTGATTTCGGAGTGTTGTTTCGCGGTGTTGGGGTAGCTGCTGGCTATGCCCAACATCAGTCCGGATCACGCAACTACTAGTATCCTAGTTGGTATCGCCTCATGTACCTTGTCATACTGATTATCCTATTCGCGACCACTACGTTTTGATTTGTACCTTGAGTATATGGATTGCCCTCTGGTGACTTCCGGTTTTGGGGAAACTACGGTCTTGTATATGCTTTTGGGAATATAAAATGTGTTAAGGGGGATTATGGTAACGCCTTAACGCTATTTTGATACTTTATATTACTGATAGGCATTATCTACTTAGCGTATATTACTACATAGTAGATAGTTTCACGGATCCTTAAGAGATGGAAAATCCCGTAACATCTCTTAAGTTATTGCACGCACGTTGACACTGGATAGGAGATGTCAAACCCCGTAAACATCTTCGACGCCGTTACACTCATATTTATTTACGATTGATTTAACTTTTATAAGGATATTTAGTCCTGACTCGAGTGTTTTGTCTTTTCATTACGCTCGGGTCAGACCTGAGTTTTCAGATTTTGAAGATCTATTCCGGAGGACGAAGACGAAGATTTGGTATGCTATTACTATTATTATCTTTGCATCATGTTGTCTGCTGCATTATTTATTTGTTCTGTTGTATATGTATAACTCTGATAAACGTTGTATAATAATAATCAAATGTATTCATTTCAAATGTATTCATTTAATTAACAGCTTCATGAACTGTTATTTTATCATTATACTCTAGCCTTCCGCTGTGAGATTCTGTGTTGTTTCATTTCCTTTATTTCCCTTTCTTTTCTTAATTACCCTAATAACCATCTGCCCTTTTAATGGTTTGGAATCGACACGTGTATTTGATCGTCGGTTTAAACTGTCCAAAAAGGCGGGTCGTTACAGGTTACCTGTCCCTGTAATATCTATCAAGTGTATATATCGGCGTGCACGGCCTTGTGGCATATACAGTAATATACTGTGCATGTCACAAGTTGTTCGTGTATGATGAATTCAAATTTAAATGATGACGAACAACCCAAATAACTGAGGCAAATATTATTTTCAAAAACCATATTTTATTTTTGAATTGCAAAAATATTTCTTTTTCAATTTTACTGCGTTAGTTTATATTTTTGCAGATTGCTCAGATGCTGGATTCAAACCGGAATGCAGTTGAAGACAAAAATACGAGTGTGAGTGATATGTAGTGAGGTTATCAATGTAAAAATATTTGTGATGTAATCGTGATGTAATCAGAAATGTATATGTATAGTGAGAGCATGAATTTGTACTATTCAAGTTTGTAATAAATATTCGTTTGAATAAAATATTCGTTTGAATTCAAAAACTATGTAACTTGTTCTGTTTGAATTCAAATTCAAATTCTGTGTAATTTATTTTATTCAACAGATATTTATTTAACCAAATACATACTATACAAAATATTTGTTTGAATAAAATTTCTGTTTGAATTCAAAATCTGTTTAACTTGTTTTGTTTGAATTCAAATTCAAATTCTGTGAAATTTAATTTTATTCAACAAATATTTATTTAAACTATGAAAAATAAAATAGTACATTACCAAATAAATTTATATGAATGTATATATGTTTATTATCATCAAACAAAAATCATATAGCGCAAAGCGCATATTCAACAGCCTGAAACTATGATTTAAAAGAATTGGGTTTTAGCTTATTTTAACTTTCCACTGTAAATCTATATTTTCCAGAACCATTTCAATACTATTTTCTTTTAAACCAATTTCAGACTCAAGTCAATGTTATAACAACATTATATGTTCAAAACTTATGACTTGTTAAAGTTTAAATTAAGAATAAAATAAATTTTCTTACCTGAAATCAAAACAGAGAAAGATACACAGTAATACATTATCACATATCCACACCTTAACACAGAAATGTATTTGCAAAGATACTCACAAATAACTAAGCTTCAGAGAGAACATATAGCAGAACAATTATACTCACATATTTATAGATGTGTTGTTACTCACCTGGTTTAGAGTGAATGAACAGAACACTGTTCTTTAAAACTGGAAAAAAAAATATCTCTTTTTTTGTTTTTGATTTCCTGCTAACATCATGCTTTAGATTAGAGAATTAGTTTAAGTTTGTAAAAAAGGAAACTTACTTATGTTTTCTGTTTACCCAGTTTATCTTGCTACAGATTAACTTGAGACATGAGTGCTTGTATTCCAGAAACTTGTAGTATGATGATGTTTAAGTTTGCAAATAAAAACTTTCTTATGTTTCTGGTTTGCCAAGTTTTGAAAAAAAAAATGAACGAAGGCACTGCATTTATAAGGAGACAGGTTAAAGTATAAGGGTAGGTGTTATCTGGAACAAGTTTTGCTGTAGGTCAGAGATATTTTCTTATATGGGGGCTGAGATGATTTCCTTCCTTGCTTGGCCAGATTCTTGTACAAACTGAAATGATTTTCAAACATTTCGAATTGACCAAAATTTTGTGTTGAGATGACGTTAATTAATGCCTGGTTCCTTATCTTGTTTACAGGCTTGTTACAACTTAAAATTATTATTTTTTTTATCTTTATTTTTGTCTTATTTCATTTCATATCCTGTTCTTGCCTGGTTTGCATTCTTTTTATATAAAGTTGTTTATTTCATGTACTTAACAGTTTTATTATGACTTTGTCTATTTCTGCCTTGAATCTAAGCTACAGGTTACATTCAAGATTGCTTGCCAGTTTGTGTTTTCTTTAACTTATTCCTTAACTGGTTTGCTTATATACTTATATTCATGTATATAGTCATTTTTATTTATTATTTTGTTCTTGTCTAGCATCTATTCTACAGGCATATTTCACTTACCTGCATCATTTATTTTATGTACATATTATAAAGTTGTGTGAATCATTGTTATAAATTTTAACTTAAGTATTTAGTTCTATTGCTTATTTTTATTTCTCTTTTATTTTTAAACTTTAACTATCAAATATTTAATTTGACGCTTATTAATTTATTTTCATACTTATGCTAATATCATAGATATTTATGTATTTATACTCATTTTAATACCATATATCTAATTTATGTTGGTGTTTAATATATTTTAAGACTTGTTTTATTTTAAAACATGTTTGAAAGATGTTATTTCTAATTTACAAATCATTACTTCTCATGTGAATGTATTCAAATAAATTTTGAAATAGTCATTTCTATCTATATTAAAAATCCATTTTGTAAGAATATTACATCATTAATATTGTTAAATATAACTTATGATTAAATTAAAATAATTCACAAATGAATTTGTCTTCTTATTCAATACATTACTTATTTTATTAGCTTCATTAAAAACAAACAAATCTTTTTATTTAAATTTAAACTTAAACTAAAATCAATTTTAAATAATTAAGTTTTTAGTTTGGGTATTAAAATTATATGGTTATTTATTTAGTAGCTTAACATCAATTTGAATCAAATTTTAATTTATCAAAAATGTTTAGAATAAGAACACAGGCCTATATATATTAAATTTAAAACAAAGATTTATCTGGTTATAATATATACCGATATGTATACATTACAAATATAAAACAATTTATTAGCATTTAAAATAGATTATTAGTTTAAATAATTATTTTAAAGAAGATTATTAAATTTATTTCAAATTTATTATTAACAATATGGTCAATTCAATTAAATTTTGACATAAATTATTAAATTGTTATTGTCAAAATTTCCGGGATATCACATTCCTCCCCCCTTAAAAGAATTTCGTCCCCAAAATTTAAAACAAAGGTAATGTAATAATTTAATTACAGATTTAATTTTAGAACACAAGCATATATCAATTTTATGCTAACAATCATAGCAATCAATTCATCCAATCAAACAAATCTAACTATCCCAATAAAATTCTAGATAGAATTTTCTCGAGTTTTCCTAAATATAAAATTGGAATACTCTCTCTACAGAATCCAAACAAAACAGTATTACTAAGCTACTGAGTTTCTATTCATCTGGATCCACAAAACAGGATATCAGACTACAGATAAGTCTGACTCAACAACCAAAAATCTCTGAACTGCTGATTCTACAATCAAAGATAACTCTTACACGTACTCCCTCAGAGATACGTGAAACACTCCGAATCTCAGATATCCAAAATACTCTTTTGACGATCCTGGACTGCATATACCCATACTGATCAGCTCAACACTTTCTGGTATCCCCAGAAACAAATTGATCCAAAAACAATCCAAAATGATCTTTCCAAGATTAACTTTAAAAAATCAGAACACAACTTCAATTCCAAAATCAGCAGGCTGATCTTACTTCTTCTCATATGGAAAGATAATACATATGCGTTCCAATCTGATCTTAAGATCCTGAAAAATTTCCAGTAGAAACTCTCTAATTCCAAAATACTGCAAATTCTAGTTATTTCCCACACCAAACAGCTGCCACTATGCTTCCACTGCGTTACTCTGATCAGAATAGGTGAGAATGCTGATGATGCTCTCGAGGACAAACTGGACAACACATCTAAGAACTATGGTTCAACGGATCCTTAAAAGAAACTCAGAAGTTCCTCCCAAAACTCGAGCTGCTTCACCAACTCATTTTCCAAAAATCATCTTACTCAATCATCGATACCACTCCTGGAATACAGAAGATACCAAACTCAATATCTAGACACGAACAAAATTCTAACTTCCTGAAGACATCCAGAAAAATCAGATAGCCCAAGAGAAACTCAAACAATCGCAAGTCACTTTTGCGATCAATCTAGCCCATTACCAAAGAAAAACTGTTCTCTCTTTACTCAACAGATCAGCCTACGCTTAATTAGCCAATCCACCCAAGAAACGGAACCACACTGCAATTTCTGAACTCCACTGCTGATGCAGAAGTTAAAAACTTCCTTGCCAATACCAATGCCAAGAAATTTCTAACTCCGAGCTCTTCGAGAAACTTGGACCTCGAACCAAACAGAAACATTCTACTGAACTCAGCCCCAACATCGAAACAGCTACACTTCCTTAACTGGTTCCAAAGAAACATCTTCGGAGACTTCCAAAGTCACTGTGTCTCGTCACACAGCTACTACATCCCGAGATAAGATATCCGGACTTGCTCATGTCAACCGATAGGTCCAAACTTTAGCTCATCCAAACTTACGCTTCAAAAATGAACTCCGAACCTTAACAGATTTCCTTCAGAGATCATTGAAATCCTTACTCCATTTAAAACTCACTCGAGACAGTAATAGGTCTACAGTCTCGACAAATATGCTTCCAATCTCAAATATTACAACTCCAACCATTGGTAGTCGTGTTACACACACCACTAATTTATCTACCTTTATAACTTATATTGGAAAACCCGAACAGGTAACCCAACAAATAGGTAGGAATAAATATATATATATATATATTAAAATTACAAATACGCTCTCTCAAGATAGAAATTACTCAAGAGCCTAGGTATTCACTCAACCTAGCGCTCTGATACCAACTGTGACGACCCACCCTTCTATGCCCAGAAAGACGTATCGTCTTGAAGAAAGAAAGGGATGAGAAAATAGAAAGATAGAGAAGAAAGAACAACAACATCAGAATCTCACAGCGGAATGGAACAAAATATAATAGATCACATAACTATTACATAATTTTACATATATCAGAGTTATACAGTCAATACATCACATACTAGACAGTTATAAACACCTATCTAGTTAATACAACACAACTCAAACAAATAACAAAAAGACACCAACACAGCGGAACACTATATATATATATATATATATATATATATATATATATCTATAACGCTGAAGCCTCCTGCTCCATCTCTCCAGAATTCGTCAAAGCCAACCTGAATCCCTTGGCTACCCGTAAAAAAATTTGGGTACCCGAGAGTTTATGAAAAACAAAAATAAACTCCGGGTCAGACATGAGTCTGGTATGAGTAACAGGTTAAAGTTGCTTAACTTTGAAAAACATTTGAAAACAAAAGGTATCACGTAAGACTCCCCACAAATAAACATGGGTAAGTTTTTACCTTACGCTAACCAAAACATTTGATAGGAAATTCTATGATATTATAATAGGTCTAGGGTTTTCAAGTAAATAGAAAATAGCCGAAATTGTTACATGATTAAATTCCAGCTACTAGCCACAAAAGTGGGTAATACAATCAAAACCGTTGGCACTTATTGAATTTTGGATTCCATACAATGGCAGGGCTACTGGGGTACCGCCCGTCACAGTACGGGGCCTAGATCACCATACCGAGGATTACTCCCTTCAACCCCTGCAACACAAGGCCGGAACCATTCCTTACTGAACAGTCCCGAACAAGACAACCCCGACAGTTGGAGCTCACAACTGTCCACACAGCCGAATAAAAAGGGACATCTAGACAAGGGAAAATCTTGTCCTGCTTGGGCATGACCCACCTAACCTTGCTGCACCTCCCCTGTTTTAGCCATTCCCGGTTGATGAGGCTTGAGGCTACGATTACCTTTAGAGAACATATTTCTTAGAATGCTCATCGTCCGCCTGACGATGTGTTGAAAGCATTCAATCTATACAAGTTCGTTCCGGGTTCGAACGAAACCGAAGGCATTATCTCGTTACACTTATTTTGGAATCACCCTCAGAGTTAACGACGATAACCCTTGCACTCTGAATCTTCATCTTCACTTCAGATTCACGACCTAACGTTAATTTGGAATCGATGTGGTTTTCGGACTTCCAAATGTGGAAAACCCGATCCCGGTCTCATCGAAATCCAAAACGTGTCTTTTAGGGCCAAGTTGTCTATTTAGTCTTAACAGTTTAATTCAAAATAATTCAATACACACACAGATAGATAATTCACAATATCATAATAGATAGTCAACATCAACATAAATAGATAATCAATATTATCACTACAAACAGATAAGGCATATCATCATAACAGATAATTCATACTTAAATCAAGCATCCATATCATATAGCCTAAATATCACATAACATCAATTCTCATATCTGAGATCTTAAATCATTCCAGGTAAACAATTTCATCCATTCATACATAAGCAATCATATAGCTATAATTAATTTAAAATGAATTAAATTAATTATATCATCTCTTATTAATTTAAAGTAAATTAAATTAATTACTTCACCATTTAAAACTTGCTTACACAATTATTAATCAATCTCCAATCAATTAATAAATCATCCACTAATTACTCGTTTTCATTTAATCATCCTTGATTAATTTACTTTAATTACATTTAAATATTTATCCTTTAATTATTTTCACAATTTAATTACCTTTAACCAAATATAGAAATTAACATTTAAATTACTAATATTCATTACATTGCTTCCAAATCAATTGCATTAACAAATCGATTCATTTATTAATTATCTCCAAATAAATCTATTCTAATTTACATCATTAATTTAATAATTAATGATCTCTAATTACATGCTCTATTTAAATTAATTATATTAAGTAATTAATCTTCAATTAAACCAAATTGTTAATCACTCTTGATTAACCCCATTTAGTAATTAACTACCCTTAATTACTTCATCAAATAAAATAAATTACTCCATAATTTATTATCTCTAATTAATCCCTTGATGAATTATACAAGTAATTATACTCAAATTACTTTCACTATTAAATCATTCTTGGTAATTACATCCAGTAATTATCATTAATTACTTCCCTAAGTAATTATACTTATTACATCATCAATGGTTTTTTTTAAATTAATTAAACTTAATTAATTTACTTAAACGATTCATATTAAATAGAATTAATTACAATGAGTAATTAATTTCTTAATTACTTCTATTAAGTAATTACACTTAAACAATTTACAATTGATTATCTTTAAATTAATTAATCTAATTAATTATCAAAAATTAATCACATTAATTAATAATTCTAGTTAATGATCTTCATTAACTATTTACAATTGTTAATTACTTTTCTAAAGTAAATAACTAAGATTTATCATTATTAATTTCAAATTAATTTTTATCTTGAACAACTCATTAATCAATCCTTACTTATTAAATTAATTAAGTATTAACTTGTAACTTAATTAATATTTAATTATTTAAATTAATTATTCACTAATCATTAATTAGAAATTAAACCTTATTTAATTAAAGATCCTTAATTACCAATTTAATTATCCTAAATTTATTATCTTAAACCTTAATTAACTAATTTAAACTCTCAATTACTAAATTAATCCAAATCATTAATTATCCATTTTAATTTAAATAAAAAAAATTACAAATCATTAAATCTTCATTTATTCAAGAATAACAACAATTTTTCTTATAAATGTTCAAATTATCATTAACGAGGTGTTTAAGGATAATTTACTTTCCTTAAAACTATTTAAAACAATTTTAAATTTAAAACTTCTTTATTTCCAAAACTAAGACTCAAATTTACATTTGAATTCAGATTTAAAATTTAGTTTAAATTTCTATTTGCATTCAAACTTTACTTTTAGTTTCCAATTATTTAAACCCCTTTTGAAGTTGCTATAAATAATTGAAATTTATGAAGAAAAAAAACTTAATTTATTTTTAAAAAAAATGGGATTCAAACTTTATTTGAATCCAAACTTAATTTTGGTTTAAACTTTGTTTTAAATATCTTCTACCCATTCTAAAACCCAGTTTTAAAAAAAAATAAAAATTTTTACTTTACAGGTTTTTAAACAAAAACCTGTTCAACTTACCCAGGCTTCCCCTTCCCACATTACTCCGAGACAACAACGAGTCTGCACCGAGTCACGCGAAGCATTTCCCCGAGAAAATACATAAAAACTTGAGTACCCCCTCCCTCACAAAACAATCCAGGCACCACAGTGCACCGTGCATATGCACGGTGTCGATGGTCGACGCAGACCAATGTTGACGATCTCTCCACACCATCTACCACCCCAACACCCCCTCGCAACCATCAACAAGTCCAATCCAACTCGAAATCGAAAAAGTAGGTTCGAGCTCCCACCTGAAAACACTGATAACCCACATCCAAACCTGAAAGTACACCGCTCTCGCCACCTCGTCCACCAGAGATACCAAAATTCTGGCCATCACCATGTCTACGTCCCCTTCACCTTCCCTCAAAAGCACGGAACACTCGATCGCACCAATAGGGAGAACGAGTCAAAGTTTTCAACATGACAAAAATTAGGGTTCTAAAAGAAAATCCCCTACCGTGAATTCCCTGGTGAATTTTATCAACATCCACCATTTTTACACAAAACTCCATTCATACTTCTTCCTCCAAAAAAAACCCGAATCCCAAATTCACATAGATCATCCCAAAATCACAGATTCACATATCATATACAACCCCGAACTAAACCTTAAATACTTAACTAAAAATAGTCATTCTGGTTTTAAAAATCAAATTTTTGTTTTAGCATTTGATTCATATGCCTGAAACTATGATTTAAAAGAATTGGGTTTTAGCTTATTTTAACTTTCCACTGTAAATCTATATTTTCCAGAACCATTTCAATACTATTTTCTTTTAAACCAATTTCAGACTCAAGTCAATGTTATAACAACATTATATGTTCAAAACTTATGACTTGTTAAAGTTTAAATTAAGAATAAAATAAATTTTCTTACCTGAAATCAAAACAGAGAAAGATACACAGTAATACATTATCACATATCCACACCTTAACACAGAAATGTATTTGCAAAGATACTCACAAATAACTAAGCTTCAGAGAGAACATATAGCAGAACAATTATACTCACATATTTATAGATGTGTTGTTACTCACCTGGTTTAGAGTGAATGAACAGAACACTGTTCTTTAAAACTGGAAAAAAATATCTCTTTTTTTGTTTTTGATTTCCTGCTAACATCATGCTTTAGATTAGAGAATTAGTTTAAGTTTGTAAAAATGGAAACTTACTTATGTTTTCTGTTTACCCAGTTTATCTTGCTACAGATTAACTTGAGACATGAGTGCTTGTATTCCAGAAACTTGTAGTATGATGATGTTTAAGTTTGCAAATAAAAACTTTCTTATGTTTCTGGTTTGCCAAGTTTTGAAAAAAAAAATGAACGAAGGCACTGCATTTATAAGGAGACAGGTTAAAGTATAAGGGTAGGTGTTATCTGGAACAAGTTTTGCTGTAGGTCAGAGATATTTTCTTATATGGGGCTGAGATGATTTCCTTCCTTGCTTGGCCAGATTCTTGTACAAACTGAAATGATTTTCAAACATTTCGAATTGACCAAAATTTTGTGTTGAGATGACGTTAATTAATGCCTGGTTCCTTATCTTGTTTACAGGCTTGTTACAACTTAAAATTATTATTTTTTTTATCTTTATTTTTGTCTTATTTCATTTCATATCCTGTTCTTGCCTGGTTTGCATTCTTTTTATATAAAGTTGTTTATTTCATGTACTTAACAGTTTTATTATGACTTTGTCTATTTCTGCCTTGAATCTAATCTACAGGTTACATTCAAGATTGCTTGCCAGTTTGTGTTTTCTTTAACTTATTCCTTAACTGGTTTGCTTATATACTTATATTCATGTATATAGTCATTTTTATTTATTATTTTGTTCTTGTCTAGCATCTATTCTACAGGCATATTTCACTTACCTGCATCATTTATTTTATGTACATATTATAAAGTTGTGTAAATCATTGTTATAAATTTTAACTTAAGTATTTAGTTCTATTGCTTATTTTTATTTCTCTTTTATTTTTAAACTTTAACTATCAAATATTTAATTTGACGCTTATTAATTTATTTTCATACTTATGCTAATATCATAGATATTTATGTATTTATACTCATTTTAATACCATATATCTAATTTATGTTGGTGTTTAATATATTTTAAGACTTGTTTTATTTTAAAACATGTTTGAAAGATGTTATTTCTAATTTACAAATCATTACTTCTCATGTGAATGTATTCAAATAAATTTTGAAATAGTCATTTCTATCTATATTAAAAATCCATTTTGTAAGAATATTACATCATTAATATTGTTAAATATAACTTATGATTAAATTAAAATAATTCATAAATGAATTTGTCTTCTTATTCAATACATTACTTATTTTATTAGCTACATTAAAAACAAACAAATCTTTTTATTTAAATTTAAACTTAAACTAAAATCAATTTTAAATAATTAAGTTTTTAGTTTAGGTATTAAAATTATATGGTTATTTATTTAGTAGCTTAACATCAATTTGAATCAAATTTTAATTTATCAAAAATGTTTAGAATAAGAACACAGGCCTATATATATTAAATTTAAAACAAAGATTTATCTGGTTATAATATATACCGATATGTATACATTACAAATATAAAACAATTTATTAGCATTTAAAATAGATTATCAGTTTAAATAATTATTTTAAAGAAGATTATTAAATTTATTTCAAATTTATTATTAACAATATGGTCAATTCAATTAAATTTTGACATAAATTATTAAATTGTTATTGTCAAAATTTCCGGGATATCACAAGATAATTCATCACTTAAGTTTTAGTAAAACTGTTTACTCACCTCCTTTTCCCCTTTTTTTTTATCAGAAGGCAGAGCCACAAATTTGTTTTGAAAAGTTTGAAACTCTAAACTCTTTTGCTTTAAAACTGGAAATTTCCTTTGCTACACATCTTGAATTGTAAAATGAAACTGAGTTGCTTCCTTCTTTAGTTTAGAAAAATGCAGTTTGCTCCCTTCAGTTGAGACTGCATGCATGCTGCTTGATTCCCAGTTTAAAATTGCTTTGAAAGTTTGCTTTGATCTGCCCAGGTTTGATATATTTTTCCTGTTTTCGATTCATTTTCTGGTTTTTATTTTGCTTTTCTCTTAGGTTTTATTATTTTTTCTCTTCTCAGGTTTGTATGAATTCAGACATATGCAAGAAAAGAAAGTGTAGAAGCATATTAATATTTACAACCTAAATTTTCTTTCATTATTAGAAATTAAAAATAAAAAGAAAATAAACTAACATAACACTTGTCATACTATTAATTTATGCCCTACACATGTCATTTAAGTGTTAAGAGATTAACACATGTAACAACTGTAATTTATTTTATTTTAAATTGTTTATAAAATCTTATTTTATTTCTTTCTTATGTGTATATAAATGAATTTCTTCCCTTTTAATTTTGTTAAAGAAATGAAACAAAATAAATATAAATACAAGCTTATTCAAATATTTTTAAATACTTATCAATTTAAATTTCAAAATATTCAATTCAAAATCAAATTAAATTATAAAACTCCAATTTAAAAATCAAGTTAGATATGTGTGCATATATAATTCTTATTAAAATAAAATAAAATTAACAAATCCTATTTCTAAATTTATATTTTATCATTTATTTCACCCCCCCTTGATATTTACACATATGTATATATATAACCTCTAAAAGAGAAGATTTAAAAATCTTAATCTTATATTAATAATAATCATACATTAACAATCACATATTTAATCTGTTTGAAGAAAATAAGTTTGCCCAATTTACATAATTATATTAGAGGATAATGATTTGAATATTTATTCAGATATTTATAGTTTAGCATCTATTAGTTCTAATTTATCTATATACATATCCAAATTATTTATTAAGGTATTTACTTAAATCTTAAATTCAAGTTTCAAATTGAAATTCAAATTCAGATTCAAATTTGAATTACAATCCAGGTATAACTATTTATTATCAAAATTATTTGTTAAATCTATAATTCAATATTTCTATTAGTTAACCCGTTAATTAACAGATATTCCAAAGTTCAGGTTATTACATTCCTCCCCCCTTTGAATCTTTTCGTCCTCGAAAAGGAACGAAAGCAGAATTTATTAAATATTTAAAAATCCAGTTAAAATATTCTTTGATCATTTTTCAAACACCTTTTAAACCTATATAATATTGTCAAAATAGTTTTTATAAAAATACTTTTATAACTCGATGTCTCAACCAGTCTATCCTTGTTCTTCTAGAAATTCGGTCATACGTTGATCAGGCGTATGACTGAAAATCTACAAGTGCTTGGCAGACACGTTTTCAACACCCAGTGAAAATATTTTGAAAAAATAATTTTATTGAAAATATAGAAAACAGTTTTTTGAAAATAGAGGATATATCTTTGGTGAGAATGCTCTGGAAATCATCACCCCCATCCATGGTCACAGTTACATACCAGGGTTACGTTGCAGTCACAACAAAAGTCCATGTAACTGCAGGCTCTCAGCGGCCTCTCGATTACGCCATGGATCCCCACACACAACAGATCACGGTTACACCCAGGGTCACGTTGTCGTCGCAGTAAAAGTCCATGTAACTGCAGGCTCTCAGCGGCCCTCTGATTTTCGCTGTCCAAATGAAACTTCTCCACTCCTACATAGGTCGCAGTCTGCCGATATAAAATCAAACGCAGACTGTTGGCTCTCAGCGGCACACACAACTTTCGCTATGTTATACCATAGATCGCGGTCTACCGATATAAAATCAAACGTAGACCTTGGCTCTCAGCGACACACCCGACTTTCGCTATGGTATACTCCACTCATAATCCCCAGGAACTAGTTTAGTCCGGACTCCTCACAGGATCAACTTTAGAACCCCCCTTGGGGCTCAAGGCAACACCACCCGATGGTACTCCTGAGAAGTTCATTCCAAGGGAGCGCCTTTTTCCCCAGAGCCATCATCAAAACATTTTATACTATACATATATAGTATCTTCAAATCATACACCTAGTATGATATCATACAAAGCTCCTTTACACAAAATCGATTATCCCAAAATCGATAATTCTCAAACTACGCTTTCCAAATTCAATATTGATTTTACCTAAAAATCAAAAGCCTTTCCAAATCCATATGTTCCCAAAACCTTTTTCCAAAATCCTCATATGATCCTTTATATATATATATATACACACACACACACACACACACACACACACACACACACACACATATTCAGATATATAAAATCCTTTAAACTTGGATCTTTTCAAACTTGTATAAAATCCTTTTATACTTCAAACACTTCCAAAATCCTTTCTTTTTGGCAAAAGATTCATCAAGGGGAGTTTTATCTTATAAAACAAAGATATTTACTTTGTTTACTCAAAATCAAATATTCAAATTTTATTATTCCTTTCAATATCAATTTCATTCAAATCCGTACGATGTACACATATCATCCGTACGCTATACCAATCTGATCGCTCACTCGATCACACAATTTCACTTTCGAACTAGTATCGTCCACCCGACTTCCTAGTGCGGACACAGATCTGATTTCTTGATCAAAAACCGTCATTCTCCTTACATAGTCACAACTATGATAGAGAATATCCAGAACCAATCAACAATCCATATTCAGGTTCGCCGTCGAAAATCGAGTGAAAAATCCCACTCGAATCGATATATCTATCTCGAAATTCTGTGCTCGAATCTGGATCAAATCACTCTGCGAATAGAATAACATACGTACGCCCTACGTACTTATCTTTATTGGTTATTAGCCAAATCAATTCCATTTTTATTCATATTCACTTAAATTTCCATTCACTTACTCACAATTGCTTCAATCTATCTGGATTATCACCTCTATTCTTATCTCAATTGGGTATCCGTCCAATAACAGTTTAAACTCTATCCAGTTTAAATTTAGAAAATAGCTTGAAAAGTTAAAAATAGATAAGTAGTTGGAAAATAATTACTAGTTTGTAAAATAGGTGTAAAAGAGTTTGAAATAGTTAAAATAATTACAGAAATTCTAGATAATTACAAAATAATATTAAGATAGTAATTAGTTTTGTAAAATTGTTGAAATATAGTAATTAGCTTATAAAACAGTTGGAAAATTGTTAAACAGTTTCAAAAATAATTTGTAAAACAAGCATAAGATAATTTGGCTTTTTAAAGAAATGTTGTATATATAATAAATAGCTTTGAAAATAGGTTTATATTAAAGCAATTTATATTAAAAATAGTCCAGAGTCAAAACTGTTCACTTCCCAATCTTCACTCTTAGCAATTCAATATAAATTTCCACTTCCATTTAAATTGACCCCATTCTAATTTAAATAACTTCAATTTCCATTGAAATTGATTTATTCCCAATTCAAGTTGAATTAATTCTCAACTCCTTTTAGAATTTAAATCAAATTCCATTTGATTTTAAACATATTCAACTTTAATTATAATTCCAAATTATTCCAATAAATTTGGACATATTTCAAATTGAATCTACTTCAATTTCAAATCGTTACAAATTAATCCAATTCAAATTTTCCATTTGAATCTTATAATCATATATCTTCAATCACACTTTCAATTACTTCAAATCAAATTCAATTTGAACTAATTCAAATTTTAAACCATCTCGAATTATATAAATTCGAGTTAATACTTCAAATGTTGATTTAATTCTTTAAATCAATTTACCTTTTTATCCCAACAATGGATTACCATACTCCATTTCTCATTCATTTAAACAAATCCAATTTCACAATTTAAAAATTTTTAACAACAATAGGATGATATCATCTAACTCATCTTAAACATTCATCAATATACAATTTCCAGATCTCAAACCCATTTTGAGATCACACAAACTTCCAAATATAATCAATCATTTAACTTTCCAAGTTAAATCCTAATTTCATCTTCAAATTTACAAATCAGGTTGATCATTCAAACTTAATTAATTTTTTTCCAAGTCAAACTCAATTTACTTAATCTAGTCATCCTTACCCAATTTGAACTTCCATTTCAAATTTTAAACTTCTCATAAATAATATTCCCACTTATTAAGTTCAAAAACTTATCACTTTGGGTATCATATCTCCTTACCAATTTAAAACTCAATATTTAGAGTTTATTTCAAATTACCCTTGATATCATGTATATCCATACATATATACATATTTATTTCTTTTACATACCAAGTTGTACTTTAAAATTTTAAACCACCTTTGGTTTTTAATTCAAAACAAATTTCTTTTAAATTTTCAAACATCTCTTGTTTGAAATAAGACCATCTCATTTAAATGCATTAAATAATATTATTTATTATTTCTTTAAATTAATTACATCGTTAATTAATCACATTCGGTAATTAACTTATTTCTTAATTATCTTCATTAAGTAATCGTCCCTTAAATTACTTACCTCTAGTTACTTCATTAAGTAACTCCCTCTTTATTATCATTTCCAATTATTATCCATAAATTATTCTCATTAAATAAAGTTTAATTAATTACATAAATTAATTAATTATCCTGAACCCTTTCCCAATTTCAAGATTTAATCCCAGTTTGAATCCATTTCAAACTTGTCTTTAATTTAATTTCAATTTGGTTGTGATTTTATTACCACTTAATTCTTACTATTTCTTTTAGTTTAATTAATACTACAACCAATTTCCTTAATATAATAGATAATCATTTTTTTATATAAGATTCATCTACTTTTGAAATCATTTAAAAAACCTTTATATAAGAAAATAACAAGTACGCTCTCTCATATTTATACACTCAACTCATTATAGGGTATCACTTACCCTATCCTTAATGAGTAATCCCATCAGAGCCAAGGTTCTCGCTTAACCTTCTGCTCTGATACCAAATGTAACGACCCGGAAATTTCGATCCCGAAATTTCCAGATAGTTAGTGAAAAGAAGAAAGAGAAAGAAGAAAGAGTTAGAAGAAGAACAGAAAGGAAACACACAATCTCACATTCGCAGCGGATAAAATGTAATATCACATAAATAATAGTTATACAAATGAAAACTATACTTGTCAAATTACTCTTTAATATATATATCAGAGTTACAACAGGTTTTACAAACATGGGACAAATAGATTGATAAATCAATCTAATACATATACTATAATATCACTGCAGAAACCTCTCCATACGTCCCTGCTCTCCAACGCGCCTCCTGAGCTCCAGAACGTCCTTACCTGAAAATCTGTAATACTCGGTCTGACCCGAGCATTACATCAAAGTAACACCCGGGTCAGGCTGGAAACCAGCGTGAGTAAACCCATCTAACATGGAACAAAAGCATACAACTTTATATAAACCCGGGTAACTTATATTAATTTACACTTCACAAGTTGTTATAGACATCAACCATTTCACACATCAATATCTAAGTGCCAAAACTTAAATAGTCCAATTTTCTTAAGTCATTCCACTTCAGTCTATTAGTTTCACATATCAAATTATAAGAATCGAAGTGGTTTCGGGCATTAATTAATACCCGACTCCGGTCTCTTCGATCCCAATATCATTTTAAACAAGTTATTTAAGTGAAATACAATTCAATTATAACACTACATGTCACCGTTTAGCCCATTATAATATACCACATAGTATCACATATCATAGCTATCAGTTAATCTAAGCATACTATATAATTCAATCATACATAAGCAACCCTTATCAATCACACCACCAGTAATTAATTTAACTAACCACTAATGAATTAATTACTTCAGTTACTTCTAAAGCTTGCTTACTAATCGTTAATTAATGACCAATCAATTAATTAATGATCCACAAAATTTAATCTTAATTAATCATCCTCGATCAATTATATTTTAATTTCATTATATTAATCCTTAATTACTTCTCTAAGTAATCATGCTCCATAAATTTCATTAAGTACTTATTCATCAATCATCAAATGTTTAAATTAATTAAACTTAATTAATTAATTTAAACCAATCACATTAACCCAATTAATTATATTAAGTAATTAATCCATTAATTAATTCTATTAAGTAATTAAACATAAACAATTTATTAAATGATTATTATTAATTAATTAATCTAATTAATTATTAAAATTAATCACATTAATCAATTGTTAAATAACCAAAAGTTAATGACCTTCATTAACAATTCTTTAATTACTTTTCTTAAGTAAATACTCAGATTAACCATCATTAATTACAAATTAATTAATATTTTATTACCAATTAATTAATTACTAATTAATACAACTTAATTAATCCTTAATCACTCGATTAGTTAATCTTTAATCATTAATTAAAATTTAATTTAATATTCCCTGATTACAGATAAATTAACTTTAATTAATCAATCTTTAATTAATCAAATTAAAAGCTCTTAATTATTTAATTAATCATCCATATTATTAATTAATTAAATAAATAATTAATTATCCAACTCAATTATTTAATGAATTCAAATCATTAAATTTTAAGATACAAATTTAACTTAACCAGGGTTTTAAAACAATTCAATACCTTGTATCTCATATGTTAAAGAAACTCTCATTTTATAAGTTTAAAAGAATTTAAAGATCAAATCAATTTATACATGCTCTTAAAACATTCCAAGATATTCAAAACAAATTCAATTTAAAAAAATTTCTCTTAATTTCAAAACTGAAATACATATTAAATCTTTGTTCTAGATTTAATCTAAATTTAAAAGCTTTCCTTACCATTTCAAAACTTCATTTTTTTTTTATTTCAAATCATTTAACCATATTTAAAGTAATTAAACAAATTTAAATTTAAACTTTATCAATTTTAAAAAAAACTGATATTCAATCTTAATTTCCAGATTTTAAAACTAGAATTTTAAACTTATTTTAAATCTCTAATTAATAATTTAAAACCTACTGTTTAAATCCTAACCCACATATACTTATACTAAAATGTTTAAATCCCAGATTTAGATTTCAAAACTTATATTATTTCAAAATCTCAGATTCCATTCTTTGAATTCAGATTCAAATTCAGATTTTTAATTAGTTTTAAATTCTAGGTTTACATTTTAAAACTTGCTTAAAGCTTTAAACAGAACAGGTTTCTGTTTATTCCAAAACCTGTCAACATATAATACTCGAGCAAATCTTACTTCGATCTACTCTATAATGACTTCAGGTCACCACCCTATCTCCTTCGAGCAAATCCCTCTAAACCCACGAGACATCTACCTTATTTCTCGAACTAATACCCAGCACCCAAACAACCACTACCCACTGACATGCAAACCCCTGTGCAAGTGCACCCACGCCGGAATCGCCTCCGGTCAACGCCAAACCCACCGGCAAATCAACCAAGTACCCCGCAGACCCCTACGACCAACCAAACACCACTTCTTGCCTCAATCCAAAATCGAGCACCCCTGGTTGAACAGCCCCCAAAATACCATCATCAGAAAATCCCAAATCTCACGTCTCCGATCAAGTTAACCTCCACAACTCTGGACATGGATCGCCGACCCACCACGCAACCTTCACCCAAAATTTGATTCAACTCGAAACACCATATGAGGAGCAGTGATTCGAATTACAGCAAGACTCAAAAATTAGGTTTAAAATCAAAATCTAGCAAATCCAATCATCACAGTGAATTAACAACCCCTAGGCAATTTTTCCCATGCTCCCCGATGCTACCCCTAACTCCATTAAGAACCCCGAGCACCCCAAATACATAGATCAACAGATTTTGGGAAAAACTCAAATTCCAGTAAAACCCCAATTTCATCCTTAACTAAAATTTAAAAATTGTGATTCTTGTATTAAAAATATGTAGTCATAAGCAGGGAGATTCAACAACCAGTCAAGAATTTCAAATGCATCTATATACACAGATTTGCGCTTCTACCATCACATGCAACACATCATTATCACAGAAATTTTTCAAGCAATAGATAATTCATCACTTAAGTTTTAGTAAAACTGTTTACTCACCTCCTTTTCCCCTTTTTTTTTATCAGAAGGCAGAGCCACAAATTTGTTTTGAAAAGCTTGAAACTCTGAACTCTTTTGCTTTAAAACTGGAAATTTCCTTTGCTACACATCTTGAATTGTAAAATGAAATTGAGTTGCTTCCTTCTTTAGTTTAGAAAAATGCAGTTTGCTCCCTTCAATTGAGACTGCATGCATGCTGCTTGATTCCCAGTTTAAAATTGCTTTGAAAGTTTGCTTTGATCTGCCCAGGTTTGATTTTTTTTTTTTTTCGATTCATTTTCTGGTTTTTATTTTGCTTTTCTCTTAGGTTTTATTATTTTTTCTCTTCTCAGGTTTGTATGAATTTAGACATATGCAAGAAAAGAAAGTGTAGAAGCATATTAATATTTACAACCTAAATTTTCTTTCATTATTAGAAATTAAAAATAAAAAGAAAATAAACTAACATAACACTTGTCATACTATTAATTTATGCCCTACACATGTCATTTAAGTGTTAAGAGATTAACACATGTAACAAGTGTAATTTATTTTATTTTAAATTGTTTATAAAATCTTATTTTATTTTTTTCTTATGTGTATATAAATGAATTTCTTCCCTTTTAAGTTTATTAAAGAAATGAAACAAAATAAATATAAATACAAGCTTATTCAAATATTTTTAAATACTTATCAATTTAAATTTCAAAATATTCAATTCAAAATCAAATTAAATTATAAAACTCCAATTTAAAAATCAAGTTAGATATGTGTGCATATATAATTCTTATTAAAATAAAATAAAATTAACAAATCCTATTTCTAAATTTATATTTTATCATTTATTTCACCCCCCCCCCCCCCCTCCCCTTGATATTTAAACATATGTATACATATAACCTCTAAAAGAGAAGATTTAAAAATCTTAATCTTATATTAATAATAATCATACATTAGCAATCACATATTTAATCTGTTTGAAGAAAATAAGTTTGCCCAATTTACATAATTATATTAGAGGATAATGATTTGAATATTTATTCAGATATTTATAGTTTAGCATCTATTAGTTCTACTTTATCTATATACATATCCAAATTATTTATTAAGGTATTAACTTAAATCTTAAATTCAAGTTTCAAATTCAAATTCAGATTCAAATTTGAATTACAATCCAGGTATAACTATTTATTATCAGAATTATTTGTTAAATCTATAATTCAATATTTCTATTAGTTAACCCGTTAATTAACAGATATTCCAAAGTTCAGGTTATTACACCCACTATATTCGTAAGAAGGTCTCCATACCAATTGATTAGTCGTAGTCAATGTATAGCTTAACTACTTAAAATCGATAGTATCCTCTAGTATGAAAACTACTTAAATGCCATTACTATGGGATCTTCTATTTTTAATTACTTAAATTAACTTATAGAATACTCTTGTCAAGTCATTCTACGATTGTTCCAAATAGGCACGAGTATGTAACTTGGTGTCTCTAATAGCAACGAGTACGTAAACATCCATTGCATGGAGAGCATTGCACACAATAGTCTCAAAAGATGCATCGATATATCTTTCTCGATACATCTTCACAAGGTACATCTAAGGAGTCGTGGTTTGTATATAACGATTCACTACTCATATTTGCAAATACTTCATAACTGCAATCGATAAAATCTTCTCCTAAGAATTTTCCACCTAAATATTTTTAATGTAATCGATCAATTCAATATTTATATCTCCATGTAACAATACATGTGACGACCTGACTTTTTCTCCACAAAAAGTCGTATCATTTTTAAGAAAGAAAGGAATAGAAAAAGAAAAGAAAGAAGAGAAAGAAGAAACAACACTAGAATCTCAACAGCGGAACGAATAAATTATATTAATAACATAAGTATTACATAATATACAACACCAATCAGAGATACACAGCATATACATCACATACTAGACAGTTATAAACATCTGTCTAGTATTTACAACTTAATACAAACACAACACAGAGAACACACAGCGGAAACTATATATCTACAACGCAGAAGCCTCCTGCTTCATTCCTCCTCCAATATTCGTCAAAGCTAACCTGAATCCCTTGGCTACTCGTAAAAATTTGAGCACCCAAGAGTTTAAGAAAACAAAAGATAAACTCCGGGTCAGACATGGGTCTGGTGTGAGTAACAGGTTAAGGTTGCTTAACTTTCAAAACCTTTTGAAAAGAAAAATATCACGTAAGACTTCCCACACATAAACATGGAAAAGTTTTTACCTTACGCTAACCAAAACATTTGATAGGAAATCCGATGATATTATAATAGTGTCTAGGGTTTTCAAATAAATAAGAAATAGCCGAAATTGTTACATTCATTAAATTCCAGCCACTAGCCACAAAAGTGGGTAATACAATCAAAACCGTTGGCACTTATTGGATTTTTGGATTCCATACAATGGCAGGGCTACTGGGGTACCGTCCGTCACAGTACATGGCCTAGATCACCGTACCGAGGATCACTGCTAATCCCCTGCAACACAAGGTCGGAACCATTCCTTACTGAACAGACCCGAACAGACAACCCCGGTAGTTGTTGCAATCAACCGCCCCACACAGCCGAATATAAAGGGACTTCTAGACAGGGGAAAATCTCGTCCTACTTGGGCATGACCCACTTAACCTTGCTGCACCTCCCCTGTTTTAGCCGTTCCCGGTTGATGAGACTTGAGGCTACGATTACCTTTAGAGAAAACATCTCTTAGAATTCTCATCGTCCACCTGACGATGTTCTGAAAGCATTCAATCCATACAAGTTCATTCCGGGTTCGAACGAAACCGAAGGCATTATCTCGTTACACTCATTTTGGAATCACCCTCAGAGTTAAAGACGATAACTCTTGCACTCTGAATCTTCATCTTCGCTTGAGATTCACGACCTATCATTAATTTAGATCGATGTGGTTTTCGGATATCCAAATATGAAAACCTGATCCCGGTCTCATCAAAATCCAAATCGCCATCTTTTAGGTCCAAGTTGTTTTAATGTTTAAAACAATTTAATTCAATATTATCTATATACACACAGATAGATAATACACAACATCACAATAGATAATCAACATTATCATCACAACACATAATCCATATTATCATCCCAAACAGAAAATTCATATTATCAACTCAAATGCAACCATAGCATCCAAATCACACAACCTCACTTATCTCATATCTGAGATCTCAACTATTCAGGGTAATCAGTATTAATCAATATTCACAAGCAATAACTTATTAATCATCATTCTATAATTAATTTAAAATGAATTAAATTAATTACTTCTTCTCTGATTAATTTTAAATAAATTAAATTAATTACTTCACCCATATAAATCTTGCTTACATATCCATTAATTAATTACAAATCAATCAATTAATTACCCTCAACAAATTACCTTAATTAATCATCCTTGATTAATTATCTTTTAATCACATTAAAGTAATTAGCCTTTAATTAATTTCACAAATTAATATTTCTAAACCAAATTCAGTAATTAACCTGTAATTACTTCATTAATTAATTAATTATAATTAATTACATAAATCCTTAATTAATTACATTAATTAATTCCTTCATTGGTTAATTGTTCTTAATTAATCCATCCTTAATTACATCATTAATTATATAAATTAATGATCCTAAATTATTTTATTTATAATTACCCTATTACATTAATTATCAATTATCCATATTGATTAATCACTCTTGATTAATCACATTAAGTAATTAACTTAATTAATTTCATCTCTTAATCATCTTCAGTATAACTCAATTAACAAAAGCTAAATTAATTACACTAAGTAATTAATTATTAATTACTTCCTTTAAGTAATTATTCTGCATACTAATTACATATTAGTTACACAAAGTAATTAATTTCCAAAATTCCTTCATCACCCAATTATCCTTTAGTTAAATTACATCAAGTAATTTATCTTCTTAATTACTTCACTAAGTAATTATTCATTATTAATTACATTGGGCAATTACTTCTTAAATTACTCAATGATTATAATTAAACTTAATTGATTAACTTAACTAATCAAAATAAACTTAATTAATTACAGTTAGTAATTAATTATCTTAATTACTTTCATTAAGTAATTACAATTAAACAATTCTCAAATTATTATCTTTAAATTAATTAATCCAATTAATCATTAAAATTAATCACATTAATTAATTATTAAATAATCATAAGTTAATGACCTTCATTAACCAATAACAAATCTTTAATTACTTCTCTAAAGTATTTAACTGAGATTAATTAATATTGATTACAAATTAATTTATCTATAAAACCCATTAATTAATCTCTAATTATTTAATAAATCAAGTGCTAATCTAAAACTTAATTAATTGTTAATTACTTGATTAATAAATTTTCAAATCATTAATTTAATATCAAATCTTATCTAATTAATGATTTCTTAATTACTATTTAATCAATCTTAATTAACTTACTTAATCCTTTAAGTAATTAAATAAAACCCTTAATTATTTAATTAATTAACCCAAATTATTAATTTATTAAATTAATTAACTACAAAACGTAATTACCTTAATCATTTAATGAATTATAAATTATTAAGTTCTAATTAACTTTATGATAACATTAATCTTATTCATGATTTAATTATCATTATCAAAGTAATTTAAAAACAATTTTCTTTTAAATTTCCTCTAAATTCCATTTTAAATTAAGATTTAAATGAAATCAAATTTTAACATAAACAAGGTTTAAGTATTTAAAACCTTTTAATTTCATTTTAAAGAATTACATATCTTCTAAGGTAAATTTAAAAATAGTTATAACCCATATTCAATTTTAAATAAATTTAAAATATACTTTAAATATTCCAAGTGGTTTTGAAACATTTAAATTCAAAAACTTATTTTATTTCAAACTAGAATTCAAATCATGCTTTGAATTCAGATTCAAAAAAAATCAAATTTAGAATCCTGTTTAAATCCTATATTTCATATTTTAAAAACATGTTATAAAATACTTTATGATTCAAACTTAATTATAACATTTGAATTTATAAACTTATTTTCTTTTCAAATCCTAAGATTCAAATTCAAATTTGAATTCAGATTTACAATTTAGATTTTAAACTTAAATTTATAGTCTTGTTTTAAATCTCATTTTTTAAGATTTTTAAAACACTTTATAAAATACTGTACGAATTTTGAATTCATATTTTAAACTTGTTTCAACTTTTGTTTTAATCTTGCTTTGCTTCTTTTATTTAAATTTAGTTTAAATTTAAACACAAGAAACTGTCAGGTTTCTGAAACAAGACTTGAAACAAAAAAAACTACTCGAGCTAGAACCTAATTTACTTCGAGTCATTCCTCATGCAAACTCAAGCAAACTCAACATTTACACGAGAACTCCCCGAGACAAAACCCCATACCAACCATCCACTAAACTTACCAAAACCTGATATGCTCTATGCACATGCACAGACCAGTCTCCCCTCTCCGACCATCCACGATGAACTTCACAAATCACCGACCATCTCTAGATCAACCTACGATCACTGAACCTCCTCCACACACTCGAATCAAAAATCGAGTAACTGAAACCAAACGGGAACCCATTCCAAACCTGGAAACACTGAATCAACTCAAAAATCAAACCTGTCAACGACCCAAAACCCAACACCTCCGACCACCGTAAAAGTTGAAACTCCGGCCACATCCTCCTTTACAACCCCTCATCCAATCCCAATCTCTGGTGGAGCTCGATCCACCATAGATGATGAACGAACTCCTTTATTTCCCAACCCAAAAACTAGGGTTAAAAACAAAAATTGTCCGCCGCAGCCACCACAACTCATAGGTTATCAACCTGACAATTTTTCTGACCCCTCCGACCTCTGTTCTCCCTTCAGAAAGAATTCTGACACTTCAGATCAACTTGATCGCCAGAGGCTACCCAGAACCTCTAAATTGGATAAACAGGAACTGCTCATTTACTACTTAACTAAAAATCATAAATTTACTTTTAAAATTCATGTCTAGGGTTAAGGATTTAGTTTATGTACTTGAATTGCATAATTAACATGATTGAATTTTTACAGAGACTTTGAATTTCCTGTCTAATTTGTTTTCCAGAGCAATTACAGTTTTTATTTAAGTTAAACAAATTTTTAAAAATTTAGTTTATAATCAAACAAACAATATTTGTTTAGATCCTAAGTTTTAAAAGTCAATGGATCAAGGGGAATGATTTAAATTGAAAAACTAGGCTTGAAATCTAGAACAGAGATGTTCTACAGGCATTTCAAAAACAACATATATCACACATCGCAAATGCACAGGAGATTTTCAACATATATACAAATACAACTTATTTTAAACATGATTCAAACAACCAGATCAACCTTAAGATTTTTAAAAAGAAGTGTCGCTCGCATGTTTCTTTAGAAAAACAGAGCCTCTATGATTTTGAAAAGTTTTTGAATCCTGTAAACACTTCATGCATGCAGGCCTTGATCTACAGGTTGCACAAATACAGGTTTGCTTTCTAATTTCTGGATGTATTTTGAAGAATTGGTTTGAGTAGATTGATTTTTCAGATTTGCTTTTTGAAAATGGAAATGAGATTACACATTTTTGGTTTGCGGAGATGATTTTCAGATTTTGTTTCTCAGCTTAGAATTTGATTTAATCAAAATAAAGAAAAAGATCAAAATATAATGACACTTGTCATGTTATTAAATTTGTTAGCTAACACATGTTATTTAGATTACTTAATTGTGTTAACACTTGTAATTTGATTATTTCATAAGTTAACACATGTCTCTTGCTTAAATTAGTTATATTTTAAATGTTAATAAAGGATTTTCTTGAATTTATTTATACTTATATAAATATATGTGAATTTCTTATGTAAAGAAAATGTAAATAAAACAAATTATAAATTAAAACTTATTCAAATATTTTTAAGAATCTATTATTTTGAATTTCAAAATAAAATTCCAAATTCAAATTAAACTTTTGAAATCCAAATTAAAATCAACTCATTCAATTTAAAATGATAATTCTATTTTCTTATTTTAGTTCTTTTTATATTTATATGGAAAAATAATACATTATTAATATGGCTTGGAAATAACAAATTTAACAAATTTTCAATGATTTATAAAAGAGATTATAAATCACTTTTATTATTAAATGAGTTAAAACCATATTTTACATTATATTTTAAACTTATATACAAAATTTCCAAATCATATTTATCAAATAATATTTAAAAAGAAATAAAAAAATTTTATTTAAATTTAAAAATTAAGCTAAGATAAATTTTAAACAATTTAACATTTATTTTAAGTATTTACAAACCATATAGTTATTAATTTAAATAACTTTGAGAAATTTAAAATTAATTTAAAACAAAATTTCCTAATTACTAAATATATTATTAGAATTTGAAAACAAAACCTTATTTATTTATTAAATTCCAAAACTAAGATTATCTATAATATATATACAAATATATATATATATACACATTATAACTAAAATCATTTATTTAGCTTTTAAAAGATAAAATCTCTAATTAAATTTTATTTAATTAGATTATTAAACCAATTCATATACTATTAATCAATATTATCAAATCAATTTAATTTTTAAATAAAGATTATTAAATTGATATTGCCAAAAATTCTGGGATATCACAATACATTTAATAGAAAATAAACCAAAAGCATACTTTATTACGTACAAGATTGAAAAGTGCCTTAGTGAATGGATCTTCTATGTTATCTTTTATTTCTACCCTTTCTATCACAATCTTTACATCTTTGTATTTTCTATGTTGGCTAGTGATTTTCTTCCAGATTTGATTTATATTGACCTAGTACAACTAGTACAAAAGCGATATTTGGCCTTGTACAAAGCATGGTATACATGATTTGTCCTATGGCCAAACTGTAACGACCCGTAATTTTGGTCGTTTAGTGTCGAATATTTAATTTATTTTAAATGTTGAACTTGAAATATTAATTGATTTCGAATATGGAAGAATCAGTGAAATAGTTTAACATTTCAAATATAGCGATTAATTGGATTTGGTAAATATAAATTTAATATTTGAAATTGGGTAAATATGGGAATCTGGAGTTAAATGGGAATGGAAATGGTATATAAGTTGTTTTTAAACTCTGTTTGAATTAGAGTGATGATAGTGGACTTTTGGATTGGATTTAAAATCGATAATTTAATTTGGAACTTTATATATTAATTTTAATAGTGAAATTAATATATATATATATATATAATAATAGTGTAAATAATGGAATTTTGATTTAGCATAAATTGGAATGATTTCTAATATGGATATAAATTTTATTTGAAATATAATGGAGTTAGTAAGTTTTAAAAATTGAAATTTTAAACGATTTTGAAAATCGCTCGATTTAATCGACGAGTTAAACTAGCCTTTCGAGACATAGTCTCTAGATTCGACGAAACTAGTTCTATTGGATCCGTAATAGTTTATTATTACCGGATTTGAAATTTCGTAGCATTTGGAGTTACCTTTTGGTCGTATGGGATAGAAATACATTGAAATAAATATCGAAAATTTAATATTTTAATTCTATTCGAAAAGCTATCTTCCACATATGATTGAATTAGGCCCCTAAACATGTTCCATTGTGTTCAGAATAGAGCTAAAACATTATAAACGCCAAACAGCACGTCTCTATTGGAGCTCGTTAATAAATGCATGTAAATTTTGAAAATAATAATAAAATAATACATACAACCCTATATAAAAAGTTCAAACAGTAAAACCCTAGCAGTATAACATAGCTGCCTCCATCTCCTATTAATGGCCGTAATAATCCCAGGTTCTTCCTCATTTATCCCTCAATCCACTCGTTTATTTCGAAAAGTTCCAACATGAAAAACGTGGAGCGTCTCAAGCTTTACCAACACAATGGCTATGATCGCTTGAAAGGGGATGGATCGACGACGATAGGGCCTCGAACGCATGCAATTCTAAGGGGAAATCGCGGCATTGGGGGAGCCTAGAGACGACCGGCTTTTGGTCGGGGGTGCGTAGTGTGATGCTCTTAGAGATGGTGATATTCGATTGGCCTCCGATCGCGTAGAGGAGCGGCCATCGAACCTTGTTGCATGCGTATGGGTTCTGTGACCTGGTAGCGAATGAGAGGGAGAAGGGAAAAGAAGCAGCCACGATATTGAGGATTGAAATGGACGGCCATGATTTTCCTCTGGTATAAAAAAAATTGAAATTTATATAAATAAATTATATTCAAACTTTAAAATAGCATATCTTTTTCATATGAGGTTGGAATCGGACAAAACAAACGGCGACGGGATCGTGGCGACGAGCACTACACTCTGGAACGGATCTAGGGATGTTTGGAGGAAGTTAAACTTTAAAATCGAACATGTTCGATTTAATTTAAAATTGAAACATTGAAAAATTTAAAACTCAATGTGAGTTATTCTTACTCAAATTTGAACCGCTGGTATTAATTTTAAATAGTTAAAATTAATTAACGATTATTTGGTTGAATTGATACATTTTTATCAGTTGAATGTGATATTATATATAGTAGTGTATATATTGGTGTGATTGATGTTCCCGCATATATATGGCTGATGAGATCCTGTGCGCCTTATATAATAGCGGATGACCCTTGTACCACGATATTCGACCTCGAAGCGGAATTGGTATTTCTATGTTGCATTAATGTACGTGGATACAGGGAAACGGGTTGGAGGGATCCAACTGGATTCCTCTAGAATGTTGAATTTAATTTCATATATAGTGGTATATGTTTTGTTTGGATAATCTGCGATAGATTATAGTGTGATCTGAAGTGATTGGATGCTATGACAGTTTTAGCCTGGGTTTTGATATTTTTAATTACCAATAATATATGTTTTGAATTTGAAGAGAATTTTAAAAGGGGTTTTGAAGTAAAATATTTATTAAGCATTTTGGGTAAATTAATCGGATGAAATAAATAGTTTTGGAGTACGTACTTAACTGAATCGGAATATTGTAAATAAAGATTTCGGAATAAAGTTATAGAAGGATTTTTATATAATAAATTTTTATGTTGCGCTTAAATATAAAGGTTTTTAAAATCGAGATTTTTAATAGGTTGGAAGAATAGAAGTGAAAATTTGGAATAAGTATAAAATTGGTTATACTGGAACTCAAGCAAGATTTTCAAATTTACGAAATGAAATTAAAATTGAGAAATTGTGCTAGTTTTAAAAAGAAGGATTTTTAATTATTAACTAGGTAATTTTAAAGGTGTTCAAATATTGCAGAATTAGTTATTTAATTATTTAAAATTGTTTAAAGTAATTGAATTATTAATTAAGTTACCTTATAATGATATGTCAAAGGTTTATTATTAAAGAATTAGTCGGTATTATTAATTTATAGAGATAAAGTATTAAATATTAATATAGTTTTTTTCAATAACATTTATTGAAGAGTATTTTCCCATAAATAAATTGGAAATTCATATAGGGATTTTATAAATATTTATTTGATAACTTTTTAACTAAAGTTTCGGGAAGTAACGGTATACTCGCATGGCGTAATCAGAGGCAGTGAGTACCTACAGTTAAGGTTTGGATTTATCTGGGAAGAGACGTAACCATTAAGCTATGAACCCATGGTTTGATACCACAATGGTACTTTCCATATTATTTTAAAAGGGTTTTCATATATTTTGAAAAGGATAATTTGTGAATATACTGAATTCAATAAGATAAGTACATATATTTGATAAAGAGATTGAAGCGATTGAAACATAAATTATATTGAAAAGAGATTTAATGTTTTCAGTAGAAAGGGAAATATTTGGTTGGATAATTGTTTATTTGATAGCTAAATAACCGACTATCAAATATGGACCTAAATATAACTTTGGGAATATCCAGGAGAAATACGGGAATTATATGGTACATTTACCGTTCGAGGTGTTATACTGTACGTGTAAACTCATTCTATTCTTCTAGGGCGTTTATAAGGACATTTGTCCACTAACGGTTAGGAGGTGACCTTTGATCTTATCTTCGTCTGCTTATTTCCTAAAGAACCGAAGTTGAGTTTGCAGGAAATATCGAACGTTGTTTCAAAGAGATTGTGATTAGATAAGTTATCCGAAACCACTTCGATCCAACGAGTACGTTTTCGATGTGAAAACAAGAGCATGGAGTCGAAGATGGAGTAGGGAAGTGCAAGGGCTAGTCGATACTAATCCTAAGGATGATTCCAAAATGGATGTAATAGGAATAGTGCCTTTGGTTCCATTCGGACCCAGAATAGACTTATATGGATGAATTCTATTAGTACATTGTCATTGGAGGACAATGAGCATTCTAAGTGAAAATTCCTTAAAAGGTAATCGTAGCATCTAGCCTCATCAACCGGGAGTGACTGAAAAGCAGAGGAGATGCAGCAAGGCTACGTGGGTAGCACCCAATTAGGGTATGTTTGTCACCTTTCTAGACACCTTTGGATATTATTACTATGATTCATGGAAGGAGTTCGAAAAAGGGTAGGAACACCGTGGTGATAGCATATTCGATCTATCCAGGTTATGGATAGTCCGGTCTTGTGTAGAAGGGGATCCCAGCGTGGTCCCTGTTACATTGTTTTAGACATGTACTGTGACAAGTGATACCCCAGTACCTAGTCATTCGTATGGAATCTATTCTCCAACGCATGCCTTTATGGTTTTGATTGTGGAGCCTAATATGCTGGAATTTAATTAATGTTACAATTTTAGCCATTTGAATAAGTATTTGTACATAGACACTATTATAATATCAGATGATTTTGAAATGAAATTTTTTGGTTATCGTAAGGTAAAAACCTGTCGGGTTTATATGTGACGTGGTCTTACGAGATACCTTTGATTTTCAAAGGATTTTCACAAAAAGTTAATAATTCAAATTGAGTGTGTTTTCTCACACTGGTTTTCCTTACTGACTCGACCGTTATTTTATTATAATGCTCGGGTTAAGCCGAGTATTACAAGTTCAGGTTAGGATGCTATGGAGCTCAGAGACGAGCTAGAGACCAAGACGTATTCTCATACTTCTTTATTCCGCTGTAGTGTTTGTTTGAAATTTATCGGCAATCGTGAGGGTAGGGTGTTATAACTGTCCAGGCTGGTAATTATTGATTTGTGTACTCTGATGTGAGATATGTATATTACAGTTTTGATTTGTGTATAGAACTGTTTATATTGTATGTTATTCGGTCTGCCATGAGATTCTGTTTTGTTTAGTTTCTTCTTCTACCTATTTTTTTCCCTCAACTATCTGTTTTTCCGGCACTTGATCGTTCAGCATGTTATACAATGAGCGTATTTATGTCGATTTTCGAGGATTGAAATGGAGGGTCATCACACAAACCATAAGGAAATCAACTTATGCACTGTCTTTCCTCATTCATATATGGGGAGTCCTTTTCAAATTCCATGCTTGGGATTTTCCATACTAAATCATCTTAGTATGGTATCTATGTTTATAGTTTGGGACAATCTTAGTATCCTCTTATATCTCTCTATAGATCTTTATACCTAATATATAGGATGTCATGCCTGAATCCTTCATTGAGAAACTATTGGATGACCAATCTTTCAATGATTGTAACATTAGTACATCATTACCAATAGACGGAATTCATCAACGTATAATACTAAAAATGTTACAACACCATTTTTCCTTTTCTTATATACACACTTCCTTTGTGTTTTGATGATCAAACTGCTTGATTGTCTTGTCTAAACATTAATTCCACCTCCTTGATGCCTTAATAAGACTATAAATTGACCTTAAGAGTCTACAATCTTTATCGCTACTTTCATTGACTTTGAAACCCATTGGCTACGACGTACAAGCATTCTCTCACCATTTAGAATCGCTATCTGTTTGCCATATTTCATAGTCACAATAAGAGGCGAGTAGCATCCTAATGGATTTAAGTATGGCAACTGGAAAAATTATTTCATCATAATCAACACTTAGAATTTCACGAAAACATTTCGCAACCAAGCTTACTTTATAGGTCTTGTCCTTTCCATCTTATGATGACCTGTAATTTTCAATAATTAAATTCATCAATCAAATAAGTCTTGGGTACTTAATGTTGTGAAAAGTAAAAAATATAAGATTTAATAATAGGAAAGTTAACTAGAATGTAATTGTAATAATGTTAATGTAAGGTAATGGATAACTAATGCAATTCCAATTTAATGAAATGATTATAAATATAAAATTTGGTTGAAATAAAAGAAATAAACCAAATATTGTATTAAACTGTGAAATTGTATGAAATTACATGAAATTGGTTATTATAAATAATTGATTTGTATGTGAATTTATTTACTTGGTTGATAAACAATAAACATAGAATTGGGTTTGAAAATGTAAATGTAACAGTGGTTTAATTATCATTGCATTATTCATCTGTTGAAACTTAATTGTAAATCAATGGCAATAAATATAATTATATATTACGTTAGTATGAGTTAAGATGATAAATATAAAATGTGAATGTAATAAAATGTTACATAAATGTCAATTATATTCATAAGGCGATAATTGATTTAATAATGAGAGTGAAATCAAGATAAATGAATTCAATGGGATTTTAAATTTTAATTAATGGGTTTATTGCAACTGAAATTAAACAATGTAATTAGTGAAATAATTAACATTGAATTTGACGTGGAAAATTGGTTTAAAAAGATTGTTAACTTCTGTGTAGTTAGAATGGATAAAATGTGTTAATTATAAAATTTGAAATTAAAAAATGATTTAATTAGTTTAATAATTATTTATCTAATTAACGTATAAATAGTCATTTTGGCCACTGTCTCGGATTTTGATGAAAATAGTTTCATCAGATCCATAATGGTGAATTATTGTAGGGTTTCAAGTTTCGTAGTGATCGGATATGTCCTTTGATCATGCGGGCTTAAAACGCATAGAAATCAATTTAATTGAATTCAATTGAAATAAGCTGATTTTAAAAGCTAACTTCTTCATACAGTGGAACTAGGACACGAAACTCATTCCATTGAGTTCAAAAATATCAAAAACTTCTATTTTGATATATGCAATGATCTACATTCCTTTCGGAGACAGAATGTGCCTTTCGGGTCATTATTGTCATTCGATACGTGTTCATTCTTTTTTATCGGGCTTTGTTAATATAAATAGTTGTGTTCTCACCTTAGCAACTTTTTTATTTCTGATTTCAGCACATACAATTCTCTCTTGTTTCTTTTTCTCAATGGCATAAACTTTATTTTCCCAAATCCAAATTTCAAATCAAAACCATTTCAAAAATTTCAAACTCTATCATATTATCTACTGATTCGAAGCCCTCGACGAGCATAATTCACTGGTGCGATTTGTTTTTGCAATCGAATTACTGTTTGTCTAGAAAACAATGATTTTGTTTTGGTCGTCCATTTGCTAGGGTTCTGATCCAACAATGGATCTTCACCCGATCGGTGATCGGGAGGTGACGTCGGAAAGGTGGTGTTGAGCAAGCCTTGAGGATGTTATTCGTTCATCCCCAGGTGGTGAAAATTCGCCACAAACTGCATAAATACGTAGGCGGCGGCGACATCGATTTCAATGGTCGGACGCCGCGGCGTCATCAGTGCAGGGTCGGCCCGAGGTGGCACTTGCGGTGGCGAGGTCTGATCTAGGTGACTGGATCGTATGGAGGCGTGGTGACGTTGATTTGGACGGCGGCAGGGTGTAAATCGCGTAGGAGAGATGATTGTAGGGTTTCGTTCGTGAATTCCAGAGTGTGTGACATGGAAGGTTACATACATTTCTTCTTTATTTAATTATTTATTTTTATTTAATTTCAAATCACTCTAATGTTGATATCTTTTACATACGAGGTCGGTTTGCACGCGATTTGTTTCGTTGGGATCGTATCGAAATTTCAGACATTATGAAACTGGTTTGGGTGAATTCTTAAACTGTTGAATTTTGGGCTTTATTTTGGATTTCAAATCGATCTGAAATCAAAGGTGAGTGTTTTAACCCACTCACAACTACTAGATTATCTTATGTTAGTTAATTTAAATTTATGATGTGATTAGAAATTGATTGGTTGATGTTTGGTATATTTAAATTGTCATTCCAGTTAAATATGACTTTTATTGCATTTAATCGTCATTTAATTTAATATTTGATTTAATTGTCAATTGAATACCTGTTGATGATAATCTGTTAATTGATGTTATTTATTGGTTGATTGAATGAAGATTGTGATAAATGTTTGATTGTTTGATATTGGATGACTGGATGTTATATTTTTATATTGTTTTAACACTGCAAGTTCCCTATGGGTTGAAATGATACATACTTGAATGATCTATAGGTTAAGAAAAAATCATTATATGTTGAAATGATAGACTTAAGTGATTTTTATGGACTTTGAATCTTATTCGGGATTTCGGGTTGAAATGATATACCCGTAAAATTTTCAAAATATTTGCGGATGGAAATGATAAATATTGGCATCACGTGACCATAGGGTAGAAAATTATATACGGACAATAGATTCGTTAAATTAACTGATTTAAATCCTTAAATTTGAATTCAATTAAATGATATTTTGAAATACAATTTGATTTGTGCAAACTGAATCATTTTGAAACCCAAGTTAAATGTTGAAATTGTAGTCGGTTTAATGAGTTGTTTAAAGAAATAAAAATTGAAATGTCAAAAAATTTGAAATATAATGAAATTTATCGAAACTGAGTTATTGAAATGTTTGAATATTTGAAATTTGAAATCTATGACATACCACTGCTTTAAAATTTTAGTTCAAACATGAGTTTGAAATCGATATAAATTGAAATGATTTATGGGAATTTGAATTTAAGAAAATTTTAGTTTGTTGAAATCTAGATATGGTCCCGATATGTTGAAATGAAAGAAATGGCTTAATTTTGATATAAAATTCAAATTAATTATTTTAATATAACTGCTTAAAGATTTATTTATTTTTAAATCCTGATTTTTGAGATTTTCAACTATTAAACTAATTTAATCTATTTTCAACTATTTCTCAACTATTTTAGTCAATTTAAACTATTTTAATATATATTAACAGGGAATTAGGCTGAAGGAAA
Source organism: Allium cepa (assembly GCA_030765085.1). Lineage (NCBI taxonomy): Eukaryota > Viridiplantae > Streptophyta > Magnoliopsida > Asparagales > Amaryllidaceae > Allium > Allium cepa. The sequence continues at coordinate 724,745,394 of CM060945.1, forward strand.
AACCTGAGAACCCTTTTAGTCTAAAGGACGGAAGTTTTAAAATTTAGTCTGAAGGACAAAAAATGATATATTCATATAGCATTGCACATCCATAATGCTATATTCATATAGCATTACACAGCTGCTTGTTTGTGTATGCAGAAACTTATAAAATTGTGTTCTATATAGCATTATAGATGTGTAATGCTATATGAATATAGCATTATGGATGTGTAATGCTATATGAATATATCATTTTTTGTCCTTCAGACTAAATTTTAAAACTTCTGTCCTTCAGACTAAAAGTGTTCTCAGGTTTTTCCTTCAGCCTAATTCCCTCATATATTAATCTATTTTACCTATTTTAAACTAATTAAACCATTTAAATCTATTTTAAATCTATGTAATTTATTTTAAATCTATTTTAAAATCTATTTAATATATTTTGAATCTATTTAAACAATTTTAATCTATTTTAAACTATTTTAAAGTATCTTAGACTATTTTAACTATTTTAACTATTTAAAGTATTTTAAAACTATCTAAACTATCTTCTAAATTCTCAATTGTGTAAAGTGGAAATATTTATATTTAAATCCTTGATTTAAAAGCAAATTTGGTTAAATGATGTTACAACCTAAGTCGAGATTTAAAATGATATTTCTAGTGAAATGACATATTTGAGTCATGATGATTTTGAAATGAGAATTTAATTAACTTATCTTATCGTGTGATTTATAAAGTGAATATGATCTCGAAAGTGAATATAGTTACAATAGTGATATGGTTTAAATTGAATATGATATTTTGATATCAATTATGAATTGATTTTTGAAATTTAAAAGACACATCCAGTGTGAAATAAGCGTTTGGTTGTTAAAGAGACCGAGATTGGATATTTCCATACTCTCTGCCAATACCCGAAAACCACTTTAACAAATGTGTACGTGGTGGAGATTTCAGAATGAAGTAGGATGGTTTGGCAAACGATTCTATATGAGGTATTTACGTAGCCCTGATTCCCGTGAGTCAGCTTGATATGGCTAAAACAGGAGTCAAGACGGGCCAAGTGAGGTCGCTCCTCCTATCAGACACATTTCTTCGATACCATATTATGACTTTGTGATTGACTTGGTGGCCACCCCTCGATTTGATTTTTGGATCTTGTTTCAAGATGGGCGGTAGTAGGTGTTATGCGTTACCACTAGTTCGGATCCATAAAACTGTAGTATCCTACCCTGGGCATCGCCTCACGTGCCTTGTCACATGCCCTGCCGTGCCTTCTACGAGTTTGTTTTGTACCGTACCTATGGAATGCCCTCTGGGTAAATCACGGTTTGGTGGAGCTTACGGTATTGTATAGGGGAATATATAAAATGTGTTAAGGGGGATATGGGTAATGCCTTAACGCTATTTTAATATTTTACTTTACTATAGATATTGTTATAATAGCGTATTGTACTATGTCTGTAGATAGTTTAATGGATCCTTAGGAGATGGAAATCCCGAACATCTCTTGAGTTACTGCACTAACGTTGACACTAGATAGGTGATGTCAAACCTCGTAAACATATTTGACATCGTTACACTTATATTCATTTATTGTTGATTTAACTTACATACGATCTTTTAGTTCTGAATCGAGTGTTTTGTCTTTTCAATTTTCTCAGGTCAGTCTGAGCTTTTCAATGTATCGACGCCTGCTTTTGGAGGACGAAGACGGAGATTTGTATACTATTATTATTTACTATATTTATCTCACTGCATTATATTGTTCCACTACATCATTTATTTATTTATGTTGTATGTACTCTGATCTGTACCGTAAAAATGTAATCAAATGTTATTTGGAAACAGCTTCATGAACTGCTTATTTGATTACTATATTGTCATTCTGCTGTGAGATTCTCTGTTTTGTTTTTCTTTCTTTCTCTGTTTTTCTTATTTATCCCATCACAATCCTTCTTTTTAAATGATTTGAGTCTGACATGTGTGGTTTATTGTCAATTTAAACCGTCCAAAAAGGTGGTTTGTTACTGTTGGTATCAGAGCCAGGTTTAGCGATAAACTTAGCTTTGTGGGATTTGACTCATTAGAAATACGGTAGTAATACCCTAGAATGAGTCATTGAGTGTATATATATATGAGAGAGCGTACTTGTTAATGTTAAAAAAAATTATATTGTGTTAATTTGTTATGTTTACTATTTATAAACTATGTTCGGTACATAGGATGCTATGGCATCGATAAGGATTTCTAAACACTTAATAGGGCAGACCGACATAATATTGTTTTGAAATATAGGTAAATGAAATTATTTTTTCTAGTATTATATTTTTTATATAAAGGAATAAATTCTATAAAGGGGTATAGTTGTGTTTGATATGTTTGTTTATTAAGTAATGAAATTTTATAAATATTAAATTGTAAAATAGGATTTACAAGTAAATATAAACTGGAAATTTGAGGACTTAAGTCCAGGATTTTGAAATTTGTTTTCAAAGGATCTTGGAATATAATATTATTATTATTTGAAAGTATTTTCGAACATAAATATTTCCAATACGATTTGAAAGAAATGTCTTCAAGGAATTTTGAAAGGAAATAAGTTCCGTACTCCTCTCTCTGTCACTGGGAAATAATTTCAACGATGAGTGCAAACATCATCGACATTCATTTTCAAGTTTCACAGTGTGAAGACCACTGTAGTTTTTTTACTCCACATTTGTTATGATGAATAAATTTTAATTTCTAAATATGATTTGATATATAAAGGATATGAATATATATATATATATATATATATATATATTGAAATGATTTGAAAAGGAAAATTGGGTATTTAGTTCTTAAATTTCTGTAAATTACAAATTTAAATTATTATAATGAATGAAATCTTGACTAATTAATAATTGGAAACTTCAAAAGGGGAAAAATAAGAAATTAAAAGTTATGTGATAATGAAATATAAAGAAACTGAAGGTTGTCACCTATAAATTAAAAATATATTAAATTTATAAAATGTAGAACATTTTGTTAACTAAAATGAATAAGATAAACTTATGTAACATTCAACTACATCCTAAAGGACATATGTATAACTTACCAAAATATAAAGTTGAAATGCTAATAGAAATATGTAATGGAATATTATACAAGTAAACCTAAGTAATGAAAGTGTTCGATAAAATAATTTATATAAATAAGAATTCTGAAGTTATAAATTATTATAAACTTAAGTTAATAATTTGAAACGTTACTAATTAAATTTATAGAAAGTGTGAATACCGTTAGTAAATGATTATAAACTTAAGTTAACATTTCAGCTAATTATAATCAGATTGAATAGTAAAGGTGAATCCTATATTAAGTAAATGATTATAGCTTTTGATAATGTTGAAATGAGACTTAATATTCAATTGATGTTATAAAAGGAAGAGTAATGTAAATTAAAGCTAGAAATACTTAAGTGTGAAATGTTTTGTTATTGGAAATCAAATGTATCATTAAATAATAAATGTGAATTAACCTACAATGAAAAGTATGTAATACTTAAATAATGAATTCATGGATTACTCATATAATTGGATGGAAAGGGTACATGTAAGCAAATGAATATAATTTAATAGAAAATGGCATTGTGTGAATAAATGAGAAATGAAATTTTTAAGTAATGAATGAAAATTAATGGTAACATAGCATTGTATGAATGACAAAAAATGTATAGTAAATGGTGAAACATGATTAATAAGCATAAACTTAAATAATAACTGGGATTCTTGTTTGTTTTGGCTTATGGGATGATTTGGGAAAGGATGCTTCTAACTGTATAAAGGTGTATAAATAATCTACTGAGTTTTATCTAAGACTGTTGAGTGTATGGTATACTTGGTAGTTTATTTATCATTTTATACGATTAAAAGTTTCGGAAACCAAACAAACCCTTTGTTTTGGTTGCTATGGATGGATGGTTGATTACTTTGATTGCATGTAATGATTGAATGGTTTTGTTTGCAAGTGATTGTAGTTATGCTGTGTTGATTTGTTTGTTATAAATTGAAACAAATTAGATATTTCTCTTGTACATAATTCTAACTATTTTGGATTTTATAAGTGAAATACAGGTTATGGAAGCAATAACTACTGCTTTTGGTTTCATAAATAAGCGTCGTTTTCCAAACAGATAAGTAGGTTTGTGGATTACAGTTTTATAGAAATATTAGATTGTTTTTCTTTGGTTTGGGATATTTATTTTGAAATATGATATATACTGTTATTATTAATATTATTATTTCTCTCAGACCTCTCCATAAAAAGGAGACTGCCGAAATTTTCCATGAATTTTGGACTTAGAAAATTTCTGTGAAGGTGCAAATGTTTTCAAACTTTTATTAAACTTAAATATGAAGATACAATTATTTATTAATTGATATATTTTATTTAAATTATTTAATTCTATAAATTAACTGTTTATAAATTAAATATTTTGAATAAGATATATTAATTTCTTAATTCCTTCTTTTTCCTTCCTTCTCTTTTTGAGGATGAAAAGTTTTGAGTGGGGAGAGTTTAACAACCTGTAATTTTCGATAATTAATTTCACAAATTAAATTAGTTTTGGGTACTTAATATTATGAAAAAATTAAAATTTAAGATTTAATAATAGGGAAGATAACTAGAATGTAATTGTAATAATGTTAATGTAAGGTAGTGGATAACTAATGCAATTCCAATTTATTAAAATGATTGTAAATATAAAATTTGGTTATAAATTGAAATAAAAGAAATAATAAAACAAATGTTGTATTAAACAATGAAATTATATGAAATTAATTGAAATTGGTTATTATGGAATAATTGATCTGTATGTGAATTTATTTACTTGGTTGATAAACAATAAACATAGAATTGGGTTTGAAATTGCAAGTGTAACAATGGTTAAATTATCATTGCATTATTTATCTGTTGAAACTTAACTGTAAATCAACGGAAATAAATGTAATTATATATTACGTTAATATGAGTTAAGACGATAATTGTAAAATGTGAATGTCATAAAATGTACAGAAATGCCAATTATATTCATAAGACAATAATTGATTTAATAATAAGAGTGAAATCAAGATAAATGAATTTATTGGGATTCTTAATTTTAATTAATGGGTTTATTGCAATTGAAATTAAAAATTGTAATTAGTGAAATAATTAACATTGAATTTGACATGGGAAATTGGTTTAAAAGGATTATTAACTTCTGTGTAGTTAGAATGGATAAAATTTGTCGATTATAAAATTTGAAATTAAAAGTGATTTAATTAATTTAATAATTATTTATTTAATTAACGTATAAATAGCCATTTTGGCCACATTCTCAGTTTTCGACGATACTAGTTTCATCGAATCTGTAATAGTGGATTATTGTAGGGTTTCAAGTTTCGTAGCGATCGGACTTGTCGTTTAATCATGCGGGCTTAAAACGCATAGAAATCAATTTAATTGAATTCAATTGAAATAAGTTGATTTTAAAAGCTAACTTCTTGATACTATGAAATTAGGACATGAAACCTATTCCGTTGAGTTTAAAAATATCGAAAACATTTATTTTAATATATGGGATGACCTACTTTCGTTTCGCAGGCAGAACGAACCTTTCGGGTCGCTATTGTCGTTCGAACAAATTCAATACATGTCATTCTTTTTTATTTGGCTTTGTTAATATAGATAGTTCTGTTCTAACCCTAGGAGCCTTTTTATTTCTAATTTCAATACGTACAATTCTCTCTGGCTTCTCCTTATCAATGGTAGAAACTCTATTTTCCCAAATCCAAATTTCAAATCAAAACCAATTTCAAAAATTCCAAACTCTCCAAACCCTATCATATTATATACCGATTCGAAGCTCTCGACGAGCGTAATTCACTGGTGCGATTCATTTTTGCAATCGAATCACTGTTTTTCTAGAAATCAATGATTTTGTTTCGGCCATCCATTTGCTAAGGTTTTGATCCAACGGTGGATCTTCACCTTATCGACGGTCGGGAGGTGACGGGAAGGTGTGTAGAGCAGGCCTTGGGGATGTTGTTCGTTCGTCCCCAGGTGGTGAAAACTCGCCATGAACTGCATAAATACGTAGGCGGCGGTTTCGATTTCAATGGTCGGAAGTCGCGGCATCATCAGTGCTGGGTCGGCTAGAGGTGGCACTTGTGGAGGTGAGATCTGATCCAAGTGGCTGGGTCGTATGGAGGCGTGGTGACATTGATTTGGGCGGCGGCAAGGTGTAAGTCGCGTACGAGAGATGATTGTAGGGTTTCGTTCGTGAATTCCAGAGTGTGTGACATGGCAGGTTATACACGTTACTCCTTTATTTAATCATTTATTTTTATTTAATTTCAAATCATCCTAATGTTGATATCTTTTACATACGAGGTCGATTTGCACTGTTTGTTTCATAGGGATCGTATCGAAATTTTGGACATTACGAAACTGGTATGGATGAATTCTGAAATTGTTGAATTTTGGGCCTTATTTTGGATTTCAAATCGATTTGAAATCAAAGGTGGGTGTTTTAACCCACCCACATCTAATAGATTATCTTATGTTTGTTAATTTAAAACTATGATGTGATTATAAATTGATTGATTGATGTTTGGTATAATTAAATTATCATTCCAGTTAAATATGACTTTTATCGCATTTAATTGTTATTTAATTTAATATTGAATTTAATTGTCAAGTGAATACCTGTTGATCACAATCAGTTAATTGATGTTATTTATTGGTTGATTGAATGACGATTGTGATGAATGTTTGATTGTTTGATATTGGATGATTGGATGTTATATTTTTATACAGTTATAATACTGCAAGTTCCCTATGGGTTGGAATGATACATTCCCGAATGATCTATAGGTTAAGGAAAAATCGTTATGGGTTGAAATGATAGACTCAAGAGATTTTTATGGATCTTGAATTCTATTCGGGATTGCGAGTTGAAATGATATACCCGTAAATTTTAAAAATGATAAATATCCACATCACTTGACCATAGGGTAGAAAATTATATACGGACACTGGATTGGTTAAATTAACTAATTTAAATCCTTAAATTTGAACTCAATAAAATTTGATTTATATAAACTGAATCGTTTTGAAACCCAAGTTAAATGTAAAAATTGGAGTCGGTTTAATGAATTGTTTAAGGAAATAAAAATAGAAATTTCAAAGCTGAATTTTGAAATATAATAAAATTTATCGAAACTGAGTTATTAAAATGTTTGAATATTTGAACTTTGAAATCTATGAGATTTGAGTGCTTTAAAATCTTAGTTCAAACATGAGTTTGAAATCGATATAAACTGAAATAATTTATGGGAATTTGAATTTAGGAAGATTTAAGTTTGTTGAAATCTATATATTGTCCCATTTTGTTGAAATGAATGAAATGGCTTAATTTTGATATAAAATTCAAATTGATTATTTTAATATAACTGTTTAAAGATTTATTTACTTTAAATCCTGATTTTTGAGATTTTCAACTATTAAACTAATTTAATCTATTTTCAATTATTTCTCAACTATTTTAATCAATTTAAACTATTTTAATTTATCTTAATCTGTTTTAATCTATTTTACCTATTTTAAACTAATTAAACTATGTTAATCTATTTTAAATCTATTTAATTTTTTTAAATCAATTTAATTTATTTTAAATCTATTTAATCTATTTTAAAATCTGTTAAATCTATTTTGAATCTATTTAAACTATTTTAATTGATTTTAAACTATTTTAAAGTATCTTAAACAATTTTAACTATTTTAACTATTTTAAAACTGTCTAAACTATTTTCTAAATTCCCGATTGTGTAAAGTAGAAGTATTTATATTTAAATCCTTGATTTAAAAGCAAACCTGGTTAAACGATTTTATAACCTAAATTAAGATTTAAATGATATTTCTAATGAAATGACATATTTGAGTAAATATGATGATTTTTAAATGAGAATTTAATTAACCTATCTTATCGATGTGATTTCAAAAGTGAATATGATTTCGAAAGCGAATATGGTTTCGAAAGTGATATGGTTTGAATTGAATATGATATTTTAATATCAATTATGAATTTATTTTGAAATTTAAAAGAACCCTCTGGTGTAAAATAAGCGTTTGGTTGTTAAGGAGACCGGGATCGGATATTGTCATACTCTCTACCAATACAGAAAACCACTTTAACAACTATGTACGTGGTGGAGATTCCAGAATAAAGTAGGATGGTTTGGCGAACAATTCTGTATGAGGTATTTACGTTGCCCCGATTCCCGTGAGTCAGCTTGATGTGGCTAAAGCAGGAGCCACGCCGGGCCAAGTGAGCGTGCTCCTCCTATCGGACACATTTCTTCGATACCGTATTACGACTTTGTGATTGATTTGGTGGTCACCCCTCGATTTGATATTGGGAGTGTGTTTCGAGGTAGTCGGTGGTAGCTGCTATGTGTTACCACCTGTCCGGATCCGTAAAATGGTAGTATTCTACCTTGGGCATTGCCTCACATGCCTTGTCACATGCCTTATAGAGCCTTCTACGAGTTTGTTTTGTACCGTATCTATGGAATGCCCTCTGGATAAACCACCAGTTTGGTGGAGCTTACGATATTGTATAGACTACGGGAATATATGAAATGTGTTAAAGGAGATATGAGTAATGCCTTAATGCTATTTTAATATTTACTTTACTATAGATACTATTATAATAGCGTATTGTACAATGTATATAGATAGTTTAACGAATCCTTAGGAGATGGAAATGCCGAACATCTCTTGAGTTATTGCACTCACATTGACACTGGATAGGAGATGTCAAACCGCGTAAACATCTCCAATGTCATTACATTCATATTCATTTACTGTTGATTTAACCTACATAAGATATTTTAGTTCTGGCTCGAGTGTTTTGTCTTTTCAATTCGCTCGGGTCGGTCTGAGCTTTTTGGTGTATCAAAGACTGCTTTTGGAGGACGAATATAGAGATTTGTATAATATTATTATTTATTATTTTATCTCACTACATCATGTTGTTCCGTTGCATCATTTATTTATTTCTACTGTATGTACTCTGATCTGTATCGTAAAAGTTTAATCAAACGTTATTTGGAAACAATTTCATGAACTGTTTATTTGATTATTATATTTTGTCATTCCATTATGAGATTATGTGTTTTATTTTCTTTCTTTCTTTGTTTTTCTTATTTACCCCATAACAATCCTCCCTTTTGAATGGTTTGAGTCTGACATGTGTGGTTTACTGTCGATTTAAACCATCCAAAAAGGTGGGTCGTTACACATTTGCACTGATCTTTTTCTTGAAGATCCACTTACAATCGATGGGTTTTACTCCTTCGAGTACATTCTCCAGTGTACTTTCTTCAAAGTCTATATTTTACTTTTTCATAAGGAATCCATTTTGTACATCATTGTATCAAGCCACAAGGGAGAGTCTTTACTATCCAAGACTTGTTAATACATGAGAGGATCGTCATCATACGTGATGCGATTTGTGCTCTCAACATTAATAAGAAGCCTGCAACATCTCTCTAGCATGCTAGGTTTCCTATTAGACCTTCTAATAGGTTGTCTATTTCCAAAGAGTGTTGAATTAGTCCATATATTTGGTCTCTACATAAGTTTCTACATAAGTTTTTTGAATCTCATCCAACTCTTTCTTAGTCCCCTAATTTCTCGTGAGAGAAATTCATTTTCCAAAAAGGTGGCATATCTAGAAACAAAATTTTGTTAGTCCTCTATATGATAGAATAAGTATCCATAAAAATTTCTTGGATATAGATCATTCTTACATAAGGCCGATCTTGCCTCAAACTTACTAGGGTTTACTTTCTTAACGTATGATGGACATCCCAAATCATAAGGTAATTAAGATGGGATTTCTTCGCAATCCATAACTTATATGGGGTCTTAGGCAAAGATTTAGACGTTGCATTATTCAACATATATCAGGCAGTTTCTAGCACATATCCCCAAAATAAAAGTGAAAAATCACTGCCACTCATCATCAATCAAACCATGTCAATAGAGGTTCAATTTCTCCTTTTCTAAACACCATTTTATTGTAGAGTACATAAAGGAGTGGCTTGAGAGAGAATATCATTCTCTTTTAAGTACTCTTGGAGTTTTGATCCAATGTGCTTACCTTCTCAATTAGAGCGAAGTAATTTTATTTTCCCATTAGTTTGGTTTTCTACTTCATTCTTATGTTCAATGAATTTATCATATACCTATTATTTGTGTATCACGAGAAAGACATATCCATATCTAAATAACCCATCGGTGAACATTACATAGCATGAGGTTCCACCTTCGGTAGTTGTATACATAAAACCACATACATTAGTTATCCTAAGAGTTCATCGGTTCTTTCCTTGCTCCTACTGAATGTGTGCACTTGGTCATACTTAACATATTAAGGTGGTCCACGATAGTAAACTTTAATGAGTTCTTATTGAAGTCCAATATGAATGGTTCAAACTGTAGAGTTAAATCAAGTCAGACCGAAGCTCGATATTGAGCATAGTTCATAGTTGGGGTAACCTTTCAATGCACTCAATCATATTGAGTACATGATCTTATGTCGATAGGTCCCTGTTCATTTTCGTATGAAATAGTTTCCATGAAATCTCATACCTCGTGGTAAGAGACTTCCCACAATACAAATTTTGTAGGTGTTGAAATATTTCATAAATATTCATATTCTCATGTTGTTCCTTGGAACTCAATGCTCATAGTCGACATTATATAGCAATAGGCTAGTTCGTAGTCCATTGACCGGTCTTTATAAACCTTAATCGTTTTGGATATAGCATCCTTATCGGGTTTAGCTAGTTGTTCTTTAGCGATAACTTATCAGAGCTTTTCATAGTTGAGTGTTATCTAAAGGTTTCTTAGCCAGTCCTTATAGTTTTCACAAATTAGTGTGTTCTTTTCAAAAAATAGCTTCATGGTTACCATTTAGTTAACGTAAATTCATTAAAGTAAATTAGATAACGTTACATATGTTCTTATATTTATTAGAATGATCTTTACTATTTATCTAATAAGGCTCCTATTGAATTTTACATCCCTCAAAAATCTAGAAAAAGAATTGAGGCTTTTATAAATTCTTTTAGTGAATGCTAGAACTAATTTATCATGATACCACAACCTTGAGGGTGCTCAATAAATTATAGTCCCTATAAACGGTTAGTAACACATTACGTCATACTTTATATATAACTCCTAACATACTTTAGACTATGCTCATAATCATCTTCATGACTTTAAGGGTGCTTAACAAACATTAAGTACATTATACACTCCAAACACATCAGTTCATAACATGCTATAGGGAGTTATGTAACTTTGATGGTGCTCAATAAAGTTACAAAAACGTTCTTACTTATCGAGAGATAATATAATCATCACCTTAGATATTCTATGGCTGGCTTGTACGCACTCTATTTATATTATAAATGATGGAGAGTATTATTTTTAAATTCATAATTTAAATATAATTATCTAGAGTATTATCGACTATTTAAGGGAGACGAGCATAACCCACGATATCATGTATCTTTTATATAAATCCGATGTATACTTCCTTAAGTATCATGGGTCTATTTGTTTAACCTCTTATTTTACATATAATGTATACATGATTAGTTATTAAAATTTATAATTTATTAAGTTATATATTAATTAAATAATTTAAGTAATTATAAAAATAATATTTATTCAAATTTAAAACAATTTAAAATTTTGCATTTTATAACTCTTTATAAAATTACGTGATTAATTATTTATTTAAAAATAATAATTTATGATATTTAAATATGCTTATGTGAATCAATATAAGCTCAAAGCACTTCCAACTCTTCCACAAGGGGATACTGTAGAAATAGAAATTGATGAGCCAAATAAAGGCCAGGAGAATGGAAGGCTTTTTGCATATAAAAACAGACATTAATTATAGTAACATTCTCCATATTTTAATTACTTTTACTTTGAAAACCATCAATTTTTGTTTTCAAAAATAATGCCCAACATGATGATTAATTTTCCACATATAAACATAATGTAAGTTTTGATACTATTTTGGATTAAGTGCATTGGCAGTTGGGTTAGAAGGGTGAATTTTAGAAAAAAAATCCTTTTATTAAAATGAAAAATATCTTATTTTGTGTTTATGTGAGTAAGATTTATTTGTACTAAATCAACTTAGGTATTTACTAATAAAAAGGTAAATAATATTCTGAATTATTTAATTTATTTAAATATTTCTTCATATGTTAATATCCTAAACTAAATTTTATTATAGACTTAAATAAATTAACATATTCGCTTTATTTTATTTTAGTTTCATATGCTTTTAAGACATTCAGATTCAAAGAATGAACATCATAACAATATTAAGCATAAACTATCCTACGGGTATAAGTGGGAAGTGTCCTACGGTCAATAAGTATCAATGTGATTAATTAGTGTTAAACTACTGTAAAATAGGGCGATTTTATACTTCGTGTAGTCAGGTTTATATCTATAGTTATATTAACTAATATATATATGTGTGTGTGTTTATATATGGGCGACTATTTGGATATAAAATAAAACATAATTGATGACATGAAAGATTTGAACCGTTGGATCATTTTGTCCTTACATTGAAGGTGGAAATCATAAGGGTAATCCAATGGTGGAGATCCATTGCGCCACCAATTGTTTCTAAATTTTGTGTCATGGTAGATTTTTCATATATATATATATATATATATATATATATATATATTATTTATCCAGCCATATCATTTAATTAATATTTAGGAATAAAGGCTTATTTTAAAATATAATTTGTATCATAAATAAGTATTATATATAGTTTAAATTTAAATAATTTATTGTACAAATGAATACACACACACACACACACACACATATATATATATATATATATGTATGTATGGATTAAATTTACTTAAAATATTTTTTTTTACAATTCTTCTAAATTTAAATAACACTGACCAAAAAATATCTAAATAACTTTATAAAAAGATATTTTTTTGTTAAATCTAATGCATTTGCATTCAAAAATAATATTTTTCATTTATTCAAAATAATTCAGATATATATACGTTGATTCGAAAAATTAAAACATTTTGAATTTAAATTTATTTGATCGTCTAAAACCTAAAAAACGTTTCTTTATTTCAGTAAACAAAATCAAAAAATTTTAATGTTTCAATATGACATCTTTATGTATATAATACTTTTTTTATTTATAAATAAAACAGAGAACAAAAGGATTTTTTTATATTATTTTATTTAAAATCCAAACAAAAGATACGTATATACATACTTATGTGTATGTATGTGTGTATATATATAATAAATATAAACTATACAAAGAGGATTTAATGTGGGTATATACACATACATACCATCGAAAAAATATTTCTACTATTTTTAAAGCAGAAAAATAACATATACACAAAATATAAATAATATACATACGTAAATGTATATTATTTATACATTTACGTATTAAAATATTTTCAAACTTTTTGTACTAGCTGAGATTTAATAGCATGCATAGGGAATAATACATACATACACACACACACACACACACACACACACACACATATATATATATATATATATATATATATCTGGTTTTTTAACCAAGCATGCTTTTACTTGAATCTGACTGTCGGAATGAAGATGAAATAATTCGCAAACATGGGAACATGCTTAAAATGATGATAGGAACCGAGAGTGATTTAAGTTTAGGAGAGTGATCGGCATCGATTAGATCTACTTAGTACCTGGCTCTTTCTGATGTAACTTTTGGGTTTTGGAGTTATGGCTTATGGAATCTTGGCTTGAGTGATCATAGTGGAGTACAATTCTCAAGGAATAGACGAATAACTCCAAAGTAATTTTGAAGGAAAGCAAAAAAGTGCAAGTGATATCGAAAAAGATCTTGGAAAAAATACAATCTTCATGGAAAAATGCTCGACATACATTGGATCAAAGATAGAAAACTGAAGAAGCGAAGAAAAAGTAACCCCCATTTTAAAATTTGGTCGGTACTAACCATTTCTGTTCAGTACCGAGTAGAATTATAGCTGAGGGGACTCTGTCTTCCACTTCTGTATTCTTGGATTTGGATCCGGACCTGGTATTTCATAGACTTCTGACTCTACTGGATGTTTTCCCTATAAATACAGGGCCAATAGCATTTGTAAAATGACTTTTGGCTTTTTTGTTCTCTTCATCTTCTATCTCTACTCACCCTAGTCACTAAGATAGATACTATTGTATGTTCTAGGTTGTAAGAACTTGTCAACCCTTGTACTAGTGACTCTTAATCAAATAATCAATAAACTATAGTGGATGCAACCAAAGATTTCCAACCCACTATAAAAAAATTGGCGTTCACCCTATTTTTATATATTTCCTGCTAGATCTTTATTTTCCTATACGATATTAGGTGTTGTGCCATTTTTAGGCTGAATATTTTAGTGCTTTCACCGAGAAAGGAGATTCTTAGGCGTAGATCTAGCTTTCTATTTTGGATTAGAGTGTCTAGTGGTTTGATCCAAATGACGTTTATCAAGGAACTTGGAGGATTTTCTCATAGGAATCAATGGCACCTAAGAGACCAAGAGGATCGTCAGGAGCAGTAGCTGGTGCAAATGAAGGAGCGTCTCATCGCATGAAGGTTAGCAACTAGCATGCATTGTAAGTACCATCTTCTACTTAGAAGATGGTTACGAGAGCGTAGTTTGACAAAATGATAAAGGACCTAAATTGGAAGTTGCATAGTAGTCAGAAAACTCTATTAGAAAAGATGGATGTTAGCATAGCTTTATGGACCCAACAATCATAGAGATCTAGGAGGAGCAGGAGGGAGCCTTCATCTACCAGATCTGAAGAGAAAATTGCTTCTTTTTCTGGTCAGAACGAACAAGATGGAAAATAAAAGCACAAGAAAAAGGCTACTAAGACAGTAGGGGAAGTTGCTAGAGGAAGTTGAAGAGTCCCTTCCAAAGAAATTCAACACAGTACTGACCAGAATCAAAGTCAGTGCCAAGAATAATTTAGGCACTTTGAGGAGGCATGGAGCTGAGGCCATGGACTTGTCTGATTAAGAGGATGATCTATAATGTGATAGTGATGATTGTGAGCTTGACGTTGTTATTCGAGATGCTAGAATATAGACGACTACAATGGAGCATATCAAGTGTCGGAAAAATCTCAAAAATTGGTTCTCCTAGAGACTAGAGAATATAAACATCAGTGAGCAAACCAAGACTGCTTGGAAAGTCAAACGTTCGATGTAGCTCCTGATAATCGACCTTTTTGAGTTTCAAGCTAGCAAGGAGTAAATAGAAGATATGTTTAAGTAGTCGGAAGAAGGGAATAAATGGAGAAAGAATGAGGAATGGGGTTCCGCACCAAGTAAAACTCCATTCACATAGAACATTCTAAGGAAAGAGTATTCCAGAGGGTTTACAATGCATCAATGCTATCATACAATGGAACTACCGATCCAAATTAGCACTTCTTTAAATGTGAATGGTACATGGATGGTACCAAGGCAATGGATGCGGTACAATGTGAAAAAGCCATATTTATGGTGTTTTGATGATAACAACCAAATAACAATGCTACTAACGATTTCATTAAGTACATTATAGATTTAGCAAGCATTCAATGGAAGAGATGAGAATAAAAGAACATATCAGAGAATGCTTTTCTTCAGAGTAATATTATAAGAGTACATGAGCTTTAGAAGACCTACAATAGTCTTAAATGCAAGATACACTGGATTAAAGACTGATGAACTCAATTCCTACCCTAGTCAACTGAACCAGTTGATTAAAAACATTTATGGTCTGCTCATTTTGGATATGCTCTCCGGATTGTTTTTTATAAAGACTGAGTTGACAGAACGCATTTCCAGTCGAAGAAAATACATAGAAAATGGCTAGTTCTTGAAAAGGTTCATTCGCATCTCTTTATCCCTACAGATGCTTCACTTTGTTGATGGACGCTTTTGAAATATTGTTACCCTACCTTTGCATCACTACAACACCTATGAATATCCCTAATCATTCTTGAATTGGATATACAACAATATACAACTCTATTCCTTGAATTCCATACCTAAACACTCAAATGTAGAAGTAATACTCTGTTCTTCAAAAGATTCATGTGATATAGAGAATATCAGCTAGTGTGCTTCATCCCCACATCTCATATTTTAGTCGAATAAACTCCTTTGCCTCCATACCTCTAAAATTATTTGGTTCATGTATGAAAAAGAGACAATTTGTATATATAAGATACACTGTATCAAGAAGCAACATTTTTGTCACATTGGTTGTCGAAGTCCTGTTTGGTTGTTCAGGTGGAGTCATTGTAAGGTTCACATTCCTCCAGGTAAAGTGAAGCTTGCTTAGTTAATTCGAAAAGGAGTTTGGGACTAGAAGTAGGATGGAAGGACCAAACCAGTATAAAATCGACTATGTGATCCACTATACTATTTCCACTGCATTTACATTATTTATTACTGTTAGTCTTCTTCGATCATGTGCATTGCAACTGATAAGTGGTATCAGAGCCTAGTGCTCTACTGATCTTAACAACATCCTTGAATAGTGGCTAGAAGAAGAAGCTCCATTAGAGAAAGCAAATTTCTAAAAGTAAGCAACAACCAATAGAAATAAGGTACATGTGCTGCATGGCTAATCTTAGATCAAAATCGGTACGCTTAGATTCTTTATATAGTGATCTTTTAGAAATGCATGAAAACTTATTACACGATATTAAAGCATTACAAATGGTCAATTTTAATGCTCCAGCTAATTGTGAGCGTGAAATTATCATTTTAAAGGGAGAAAATATTTTAGTAAAACAGACTGAAAATTTTGAAAATATATTGGAAGAACTTGCATTACAAAATTATTTCCTATTAAATGATAATGAGCGTTTATATGATAAAAACATTGATCTTTTGAAGGAAATTGAAGTTTTACAAAATAAAAATATATTTTTGGAAAATTGTTTAAATGATTCTAATTCTAAAAAATTTCCTTTTAAAAAGGAGAATAGTGTTTTTAATAATAAGAATCTAGAACTAATTAAAGAATGTGAACTTTTAAAAGATAAAAATATTACTTTTTGAAAAGAAATTTTTGATTCTAAAGCTGTTTTTGGTAAATTAAACGATAAAATCACAAATAGAAAAAATGATGATTTTTCTTTCTTAATTATGAATAGCAAAGCTCATAAGAGTAGAACTAGTTTGGGCTATAAAAAAGATAAATGTAGAAATAATACTAGATATACTTTAAGATATACACATTTTAAAACTAGTGCTAAACACCGAGATAGTCCTAAAACCTCTTAATGTCATGAAAGTACTCGAGCTAGAAATAGAAATCATACTTCAAGAACAAAGACATATGATTTTAGAATATGGGTTTCATATAATCTAACCAATCATGATAGACAATTATACATTGTGATTAATAATGAAAACTATATTTTTAAGGGATCAATCATATCAACTGGATATGGTTTCCAAGGTTATGAACTCTATATTTTTAGAAAATGAGTATCATTTTTATTACACTTAATATATCTATTATATACTCATCACTTTGCTTTAATGTTAAATTATTTTTTACTTATCCATGATACTCCTATCTCTTTTATAAAGGGGGAGAATAGTATACACATATATAAAAAGTACATAGATTTATATCTTAAGAGAATTATTATATTTAGGGGAGTTGATAACTTATAAAATGTGTTTTCTCTTATCTCTTTTTGTTGATGATAAAAGGGGAGAAGGACGTGTGCTTTACATATTTTATATTGGCATTATATAAAGTTGAGGGAAATAAACTTATTATATATAACATATATTTAGGTGGACCTATTATTTATATTATAAAGTTGTGTGGTTGTCTATCATCAAAACATGAAAGAATGAGAAAAAACTATATCTATAGTGTTTTGATGATAACAACCAAACAACAACACTACTAATGATTTCATCAAGTACATTACATATTCAGTAAGCATTCAATGGAAGAGACGAGAATAAAAGCACGTATAAAAGAATACTTTGCTTTAGAGTGATACTATAAGAGTACATGAGCTTTAGAAGACCTATAATGGTCTTAAATTAAAGATACACTCGATAAAGACCAAAGAACTCAAATGTGAAGAAGCAAACAAAAATATGAAGAGTCGGTCAACTAAAGGCTTACCCCAGTCGATTGAACTAGTTGACTAAAAACCTATGTATTCTACTTATCTTGGCTATGCTCTTTGGATTCATTTTTACAAAGAGTCAGTCAACTGAAATTATTTCCAATCGACTGAAATACACAAAAATGGCTAGTTCCTTAAAAGGTTCCTTCACATCTCTTCATGCCTATAGATGCTTCTCTTCGTTGATGGATACTTCTAATAGATTGTGACTCTACTTTAGCATTCTTACGACACTGATAAATACCTATAATCATTCCTAAATCAGATATACAACAATACACAACTCCATGCTTTGAATTCCATACCTAAAACTCTCAAATCTAAAAGCAATAACCCATTCATCAAAAAATTCGTGTGATTTAGAGAAAACAAACTAGTATGCTTCATCTCCATATCTCATATTCTAGTCAAATAAACTACTTGGCCTCTACACCTCCAACATCATTTGGTTTGGTTATAGAAGTCCTTGTACTAAAAAGAGACAATTTGTATAAAGAAGATACATTATGTTAAGAAGTAACCTTTTGTTACATTGGTTGTTGAAGTCCCATTCGGTTGTTCATGTGGTGTCATTGTAAGATACATTTTCCGTAGGGTTAAGTGAGAGTAGCTTAGTTAATTCTAGAAAGCGTCTAGGATTGGACATAGGATAGGAGATCTGAAGTAGCATAAATTGACTATGTAATCTGCTATATTATTTCCACTACATTTACATTTGTTTATTACTGGTTGTTATCTACCATCTTGTGTATAGTGACAAACACGGCGTGGTTGTTTTCATATCATTCTTGATGGTGTTGCATCGATATGGTTTACTTGGCTTATTTTGAAATCCATACTGGCTTTCGATGAGTTGGCAAAGAAGTGTATGGAGTAAGGCTTCATACCACTAGGCCCGAGGATGTGATGTCCTTGTCGAGCATTTCTCAAGGACCTAAGGAATTGTTGAAGGTGTTCTTGAATAGATTTAACATTATAGTAGCGGAGGTTAAAAATCCAAAGGAGATTTGTGTTTATGGCTTTGATCCGAGGCATACATTAGAATACATGCTTTGGTAAATGGTTGAAGATGAGACAAACGATGACTATAGAGGAATTCCATCGGAAGGCCAATCAGTTCATATTGTTGGAAGAAAAGATTCAGGCCGTTGGAAAAGCTGATGGCGAGGAGTCAAAAGAAGTGATTCAAAGCACTATGGCAGTTAAGTAGACTGGTGAGATTTTTGGTAATTTGGTTATAAATGTTGGAAATTGGAATAATTAAAATAAAAGTAATCAAGGCCCTGGTGGTAGATGGAACGAATCTAAAAAGTGCTCGAGGAAAGTAGGGCTAAATGAGTACATGCCTATAAACAATAAGTTGGAGAATATATACCTTACCATATAGGGAACAAAATGATATGAAAAGCCATCTAGGAAGGAGGCAAACAAGAGGAAAGGCGCATAGGAAAGTATTGTCATTTCCATGAAACACATGGACACGACACAAACGAGTGGCAACGGTTGAGTGATTTTATCAAGAAATTAATAAAGAAGAAAATGTTGCGACAACATGTCAAGATCCATAGGATGGCAGACAAAATTCTAAACCTTAATGGCCAAACACCCAAGGCAACTATTCTAGATCCAATGGAGAAGGGCCCAGGTGCTCTGATGGAAGATTAGTCATAAATACCTTAACAAGAGGGCATCATCCATTAAAGAAAAGCTGGAAGGAAATGGAATGGTATGTGATCTTGCTGAAGCATACACTATGGGAGAGTTGCTTTGCCATAGACGATAAAGCTTTGGCTAAGCAACAAAGGATGGTAACATATAACATTGTATTCAAGAATTGGAATTCTAATGGAGTTGAAGCACCAACCTTCAACTGCACAGTGATTTTGGTTGTTGTTGGTCCTGCTGTAGTGCATTGAGTTTTGGTGGATAATGGAAGCTTGGTGAGTATCTTGTTTAAAAGAAATTTTAACCAAAAGCAACTCAGTATGTAGGACATTAAGCCTTACAAATCCAGGATTCAGGGATTTACTGGTGCGTCGAAACAACTGGTTGGGACGATTGATTTATCAGCTGCATGAGGTGGTGTAGATCGTATGGTTATGCAGATCCAAACATTTATTATAGTAAATGATCATTCGACGTATAACGCCTTTTTAGGCCAACCGGCCTTAGCCTATTTTAGGACAACACTAGCTCCTTGATCTTAATGAGGAAATTCCCCACATAGAATGGGGTTGGATCGGTAAGAGGAGACCAACGCTCCAAAAGGGAATGCTATGTTGCTGAGCTAAGAGAAGAAAAGCGACAAGAAAAAAGGAGTGTAGAGAAGGCACTTCGCATTAAGAACTCGGAAGCATAGTAATTAGCCCAAGCTTTGACTCAGGAACCATAACAGGTTCGATAAGTCCATGGATTCTAAGAAGAAGTCAGAGGAAGTACAAATGACACCGGCTGAACTGATGGGTGACATTCCAATCGATATGAATGATCCTTCTCGAACCCTTAAGATTGGATCTCAGCTTGATAATTGGACTAAGGAAGGAATAACTAATCAGGTAGGTTAGTTGAAAAGTAATTATCTTTAAGTTAATAACAAGATTTACATGCTTTTAGCATGTTTCACCACATTCGGCACAGGGTTTCCAACCTAGACGCTTCACCACCATCAGTTTAGAAACCAAAGCGCGTTGTATCAATATACTTGGTATGTAGCTAATTGGATGAAGGCAAAAGGTATAGGGTCGAAACGTATGGTTTCGATAAGGTTGAAGCATGCCTTTGTTTTAAAATGAAGATGCGCCTGCTTTGCTTTTGACTTGGTAAGCCTTCAACCAGGTCAATTATTTTAAAGAAAGGTTTCGAATGGGTTGTGGTCTTTTGTTTTAATAAATACCTTCAAAGGGGTCAAAACCCCTAGCTGCAGCTTTTTCTACGTTTTGAAGTCAAAGGTTTCGGATTTTAAACTTGGCCACTTCTCCAATGCTTTTGGAAGGGTGGTTTCGACGCCATCACTTCTTTACTTAGGAATGCTTTCGAAAGAATGGCTTTCGACTTAAATGGTTTTAAATGGCCCTTTTTCTCTGTTGAGGTAGAACCTAATGGTTTCGAAAGAGATGGTTTAAATGGTTTCGAAAGGTATTATTCTACATGTTTAAATTGAACCCAAGTGCTTTCGGAAGGTTTGTTGTTTAAAAAGGTTTTGATGCTTTCTAAAGGTTTTTGAAGAATGGTTTGGAAGGGGTGGTTCCCAAATGGTTTCGAATGGTTGAAATGAAAGGTTTTTCTAACTGTTCCGAAAGGGTTAAAGGGAAAGCTTTTTCCAAAGATTTCTATGTTTAAAGGTTTTAAGAGAAATATGTCTAAGGTTTTTATAGCTTTCGAATGGAAGGTTTTTCAATGGTTTCGAAAGAGTTTTGAGAATGGTTTTGAAATGGAAGGTTTTAGCCTTTCGGCCTAGATTAAAGAAAGGGTCTACTTGGTTCCGAAAGGGGTACTTCCAATGGATTCGAAAAGGATACTTTCAAAGGATTAAATGTTTTCATCCGCGAAGATTTGAGTAAAGTATATATAACATGGCAAGGTGATTTTGAGTAAAGCATAGAGTATATGTATTTTCCTTATTGAGTTTGATTTAAAGGTTTTAAATCAATTTAAGACGAAAAAAGTTTTTAAGAAAATTTTTAGGTAGTTAACCATAAGTAAAATGACTCGGATATTAGAATATCATATGAGACCGGTATAGGGTCGCACCTTATGCATTAACTACTGGCCCAAGCTAATTTAGTCCAAAATTTTAATGTGTAGGGCTTTGTCACAAGTAAGACTAAAATTATGATTACACACAGAAGGGAATTTATGTTTGTATACATATAGGTTATTGGGAAGCCCGCAAAACCATTAGGATTAGGTGACCCTATGAGATGTTAAGTAAGGGACAGATCTTCCAAAAGAGGAGCATTTAACAAATAGTCAAGGACAGACTGTCCAGAAGAAAAGTATTTAACAAATAGTTAAGGACAGACCATCCAGTAGAGGTGTGTCTAACAAATGCTAATTATATTGTCTGGTAGGCCCAAGTCATCCAAAGGTTAGTAGTTAGCCAAACAAAACTACAGTGTTCGGACAGATAATCCATTGTTACTTGAGGTTTGTGTGTGTTTACATAATAATGCTTTATAGTTTTAACTAATTTTGGTTGTAGGATTATGATTTGCAAAAGACATGTTTTAAAAGGGATATTAGTAAAGGGAAACTCATTCTGCTAAGCGCATGATCTCACTTGATATAAAGTAACCAAGATGTACAGTATTATTCACACCAGGATTTATGTCCGACTCGAAGTTTATGGTTTTCCCCTTAAATTCTCGGGTGCTCAAAATTGATTTGAGTGGGCTAAGATAACAGGTTTAGTAGGATGGTGAATAAAGCTACCGAAGACGAGCATGAGGCTGACGGATAGCTATTAAGGAGTTGCGGTTTTATTTTGTTGATGTATTTCTGCTGTGTTTGTATTAAGTCAGTTATGACTACTTGGTGATTCTGATCAACCAAGGGGGCATCATCATATGTCGCTCTTGGACTATTTATGTAATAATTATTTTATCTGAATTTGGGAAAGTGATGAGATTGTGTAATTTGAATATGGAACAAGTTTTGGAAAATCTAATTAAAAATGTTATTTTTGAAATCTGTGATTTTGTTCCATATTCATGTGACTTTGATATTATGTATAACATTAGCATACCATATTTGATAACCAGACGTTAATACTCTAGATGACCGCAGCATTTGTAGCGCTTAGCTTTTGGCCTCCAGAAACGGGATGTTACACCAATATCACATCATCGTTGAGGTTTGACTAGAAATTTGAATTTTGATTTGAAATGTTTTGAAAAGAGAGTTTTGTAGTATACCATTACATAATATCATGTTCGCATATGAACCACAAACGATAGAAATAAAAATTTGATCGTGCATCCAAACTCAACACGATCTCAAAATAAGAGTAAAATACACATATTATTTAATTTTATGAAATGTCAAAAATACCAACGTTTACCATAAAATACATCAAACGATAGATTAAATATTTTCTAAATTAAAAATTATGGAAAAAAATCCTATAAATTCATTTTAAAATACGTTATTAGAAATCAAGTCATTTTATTAACAATTGATTTTCTTGTTATTTATTCGAACTATTTATTACCGTGAATAAATTTACAAATTTAATTCACCGCTACTATTTGTAAATTAAAAGGATTTAAATAAGTTTAATTAATCCATTTAATTAATATTTAATTCTTTATTCAAATATATAAATAATCGGTATATTTGAATATAAGTTATTAAACTCTAAAAACCTATTTATTTAAATATTTAAAATTAAATAAATATTCAAAAATCAAAAGTAAAATTATGGAACGTTACAGAATACCATTATGAAATAATAATTATATTGCTATATGTTGGTACAATTATGGAGTAGCATGTTAACCTTTCATTAAGATGCCTAATTGTGATGTAATTTTTCTATTAGATGCAACTAAGAGGTAGCAAATTATTCATTTATATAGATTCATTAGTGAGTTTAATCTTTAAGGAATTATCATAGAAACAACAAATTAGAGAAATTTGAAGACATATAAATTTTGGTTGTTGGTGTTTTAAGGTATCCTACGTCCACGGAACAAATATACCTTTCACATTATACTTTTATAGGTACAAGCACAGAACTCTATAATGGTCCTAACATTGTATTCCTAACTTTTTGATCCTATTTTTGCAAGAATCGTTTTCTTTTTATATGGGAGTGACATCATATGGATTGATAACATCATTCTCGTACTCATTTGCCATCGTCAAATATTGTTATGTATCAGTCATCAAGATTGTGTCAAATCATCTACCATGGATTATCATTTTGGTTTCAATGGGATAATCTAGTCTAAATTGTTGGAACTAGCATAATCCATTAAATGATATGCGATGATGGGTCTTGTTCGGCTCGGTTTATATAGGATGCTTTTTGTATAGCTTCTTCTTTGGTCTTATGGTTTATTCTTTTGAAGTGCATTGTGGCTTGCCCTTGATTGGGTTATACTTCGTAATTAAGTCATGTACTGCATTGGTGGTTAAGCTATGGTTATTTGATTTAAGATAACATGCTATAAGGTGCGAAATGCCTTATGTGATGAATGTGGAACTTACGAGTTTCCTTGATGATGTAGCTTTGAGATATATCTTACATGTACTAAGTTGACCATACATTTCTAAGACTTTGTGTACCTCAAAATCCTATGGGTGTAACACGTACCTAAAAATACACTATTTAAAGATCTTTCGAAAACTCATAATTTTTTTGTCTTTAATTTGTTCTTGTGACATTTTTGGTACAACAGGTTCATAGTGGTTAGCATCTGATGTCCCATTATTGGAATTTCGATGTTCCATAGCACGAACTTGTTTCATCTCTACGTAACTTTCTCTATGTTGTGTGACATCGTTACACCATATTATATAGATGTTGCATCTCGGCGCATCGAATTGCACCCCTTGGGTCTCGATTCTTCGAACAATCATAACTTTCATCTTGTTTGGGGTTACGGGAGCCATAACTGATCAAAATGAAGCTTGTTTATAAACCTACACCATTGATAACTTCATCCATTACAACCCAATTTTATATTCCAAAAAACATTATTTGAAGCTCTTTATAGGCTTGGATTTTTTCAATCTTTAGTTTCTTCTTCTGGCTGTTTTGGTATAATAGGTTAACAGCGATAGGCATCCGACGTATCATTGTCAGAATGTGGTACACTGAGGCTCTAGATTGTTTATCTTTGTACATGCCTTTTGCTTCATCGAACAACATTTTGCACCATATATATTAAATGGATGTTGTATCTTAGTACATTAATGTTGCACCCTTTAAGCCTTTATTTTTCAAACAACCATAATTTTCATCTCATTTTGAGTTACATAAGCCTTAACCTATCAAAATGAAGCTCACTCAGAGTTATACAGCTTGAATATCTTCACGTTGTCACCATTTAGTTTCACACTCAAAAAACATTATCTGAAGCTCTTTTGGAGGCTCAAAAAATTCTAATCTTTAATTTCTTCTTGTGATTATTTTTGTATGATAGGATCATTTTGATTAGCATATGATGCACCATTATTATCAGGCATTGTATTTTTAGTCTGTTTCACCTTTACAATTTTCCTTCGTTAGACCATACAAAATGATTGCACCATATTAGATGGATGTTGCACCTTGGTGTGTTAATATTGCACTCTTCGCATCTCGATACTTTGGACAACCGTAACTTCCATCTCATTTAGGGTTATAAGAGCCAAAACCTATCAAAATAAAGTTTACTCAAAGATCTACATCTTTGACTGCTTCAAGCCATCATGGCTCGGTTTCATATTTGAAAACACTATCTGAATCTCTTTCGAAGACCGTAAATTTTTTGCCTTCGGTTTCTTCTTCTGAATATTTTGGTATAACAGGTTCGCCATGGTTGGCATCAATGCACCATTAATGGACTGTGGTGCATTCACTACTAGAAAATGGAACATTTACCTATCTAGTATTACTGACATCATTCCAACGCTCAATAATAAAGCTTCGGTAGGGCATCGAAATGGAGTCAGGAAGAGCCCATGTACAAAAATTAACCAATGCCTTTTTGATGCCTTTTTGAAGGCATTGGCAGAGCGTCGATATAGGCATTAGCCAAAACCATAATACCCTAGCTTACGTCCTCTCCTCCATCAATTTTCCAAATCGAAAAAAAAATTCCTCACCTTCGTTATGCCTCCCCCTTGGCCTTGCCACGGCCATGTCTCCCCCTCGGTCTCTCCTTCGTCACTTTCTCAGCCTCTCTCTTGGCCTCCACCTTCGGTCATGCCTCTTGCCCTCATGCCTTTAACCTCCAGCCCATGCGAGCCTCTAACCTCCCGAAGCTTCCATCCATACATCAAATGCCACCATCACCTCCTCCAACCGACATCAACTTCAAACATCGTCGTCCCCTCCTCGCTCAACATTGTTGTAAAGCCCAAGCCGTATATCCCCTCCTTCTAGTTGACACTTAAGGCTCTATCAGAATGATTTACTGTTTTGATTCAATTTCTATGCAATACTATGATTTGATTATTTTGTATATGATATAGATTTGTTGGTTAGTATTTGTTGGTGTATGATCACTGATTTAGATTTGTTGGTATGATAATTCATATAAAATTTTAGATATCATTGGTATTGTAATGAAATTATTTGATAAAATCACTATTGTCGAAATGGTATTTTTCTTGGCATTGTATTCATACTTATTTATTAATTGAAAATAAAATAAATAAATTGATCATGAAAATTAAATTATAGATACACATAAATACTTGTAGACAATATGGTGCCTAGAGTCATTCAAAGTGATTTCAAGTCTACCATCATTCATAAAAGCGAAAATATATTCTTAATTATTTGAGAAAATGATAAGCAATTCAAATCTAAAGACTCAAGTAGCATTCCATTCTTTTTTAGTATCTCAAACATCATCAGCATATTTTTAGCATTTAACACTATAAATATACTAATGATGTTTGAGATACTAAGAAAGGATGGTGGAGTACTACTTGAATCTTTAGTTCTGAACCGCCTATCATTTACTGAAACAATTGAGAATATATTTTTGCTATCGTTATTTGTGAAAGATGATAGGGTTTAAATCACTTTGAATGACTTTAGGCACCATAAAGATGGTAAAGTTGAAATCAAGGTCTTGTTGTAGCAATGCAGAGCATCTATAATGCAGCTAGTGCTAGTAGTAGCACCCCAAAGAAAAGATGCCTGATTAAAGATTAAAGGTGAATTAATTATTATTGATATGGTATTATTAATGAAACCCCTTAGAATTATAGTGTATTCTTGTATTTGTATGACTGATTATCATTTTTGGAAATAAGGCTAAGGACATTCATGTATATAAGAAGATACCGATTTCAATACAAGACAAAGACGGTCTAAAACCATATCGTACGTACATGGTATTTTTTTTAAAAATCTTAGTGCAGTAATTTTTTAGTTATTTTGATAAGCATTTAATGGGATAAAATGCTTTGATTTTTTGCAGTTCGTTGAGCAACATATGTTAGATATGAAGGTAGGTAACATTCCTAAGAAACTCAAACGTCCGCCTCGGTTGCATGGCATGGCAACATGGTAGTATTAATAGTGGAGATGCCTAGGTATGTGTAGAAGTGTTATTATAACTAGTGGTGGTTGGTTGGGATAGTGGTGGAGGGGATATTGTTGACACCATAGTCGTTAACTGTTAGTAATGGTGGTTATTGCCACTAGTGCTAACAATACCTCTATCGGCACAGCCCTACCCACCACTACCAATTATAACAGCACTATCGTGCATGCAAGTGTTTCCTCTCTTCATATTACCATATTGCCATGTCATGCAACCAGTGCGATGTTTAAGTTTATTAGGAATGGGAGATTAAGGAATAAGAGATACAATTTCGAATGATGATCCAATGTAAGAGATGACTTACATCGCTAAAGGACAGGGTGATGGATAATGTTGTCTCTCTTCTTCATGCCAATGTAAGTGGTTATAATTAAGTTAAATTGTAAATTTGTTTCAATAAATTAAACAAATATATAAGTTAAATCACACAATAAATTAAAACAATGTATATATAATTGAGTTAAATTATAAATTTGTTTCAATAAATTAAACAAGAGTATGTTTGTAAATCACTCAAAAAATCACACGCACACACACACACACACACACACACACACACATATATGATTAGGTAAAATTATAGAATTTTTAGAACCGCACAATAAATTAAACAAATATATAAGTTTCATCACACATTTAATTAAACAAATATATATATATATTATTGAGTTACATTATAAATTTTATTTCAATAAATTATATAAGAGTTTATTCGAGTTAACTTATAAAAAAATTAAAATTACACAATAAATTAAACAAATATATAAGTTAAATCACTTATTTAATTAAATAAATGTATATATAATTGAGTTAAATTATAAATTTTGTTTCAATAAATTATATAAGAGTTATCCAAGTTAAGTTATAGATTTTTTTAAATCACGCAATAAATTAAATAAATATATACATTAAATCGCTCATTATTAGACAAATATATGATTAATACAAATTTTAAATTTTTATTTCAATAAATACTATAGTTGAAATTAAAAACTGCTCGTTATTAACAAACAAATGTGGTTAAAATATAGAGATCATCATTAGATGGAGCTGCTATAGTTAGTAATGTTGTAGAAGAAGAAAACTAACAGTTGAAGTCACGCATTGGTAAGCTAGAGAAGAAGCTCAGATTACTTACAGATGCATGTTTGCAACACTTTCTGGATAAGGACATTCCTGGTGATGGCGATGAAGATGGTGGGCATGGCTCGGGGAAGTAGGGATATTTTGTTTATATTGTGATATTATTATAATGGGTAATATGCATTGTATTGTGATGGTATTGAGATGAATATATATTAAGATGATAATGTGATGTTATTTGATTTGTATTATGATAGTAGTGAGACGAATATATATTGTATATATTTGAATGTGTGTTTGAGGTTAGAAATGCAGCAAAAATGCTACAAATTTGTTTCAACTGAGATGTCGGTGGGGCGTTGATAAGGCATTGGAAAATCTAAGTTACATAATTTCATGTGTAGTCCGCATGGCTTAGCAATGGCATCGGAAACAAGGTGTCGATATGGCATCCAAAATAGGCGAATGTAAGATGTCTACAAAACATTGAATTTTTTCAACCTTCATTATCGATGCCAATTATGGCATTGACTAGGCCTCGATAAGACATTTATCAACACTCCACCAACGCATTTTAAGCGTCAGCAATAGGCTTTATTTTTGTGTTAACTATGGTACATGGATGTTTTCTCTTTGTGCATTCCTTTCACTACACCATACGACAATGTTATATCATATTAAAGGGATTTTGCACCTACGGGCATTAATGTTGCATCCTTTAGATCTTAATTCTTTGGACAACCAGGACTTTCATCTCATTTTGAGATACTAGAGCCATATCCTATCAGTACAATGCTCACTCAGAGATCTACATATTTGATAGCTTCAAGATGTCATGGTTCAGTTTTATACCTGAAAAGCACTATCTGATCTCTTTTGGAGGCTCAAAAGTTTTTTACCTTTAATTTCTTATAATGAATACCATGGTTGGCATCTGATGCACTATTGATGGAATGCGGTGCACTATGGTAACAGATTGTATTATCTTTATACATGCCTTACTTTTCGCCATAGGGTCTAGATTCTTCAGATAGTCATGACGTTTAACAAAGTTTAGAGTTATGGAAACCATAACCTATCAAAAATAATCTATCAAAGATCAACATCTTTGACATCTTCAAGTCGTCATGGTTCTTTCATTACCAAAAAACGTTATCTAAAGTTATTTCAAAGGCCTAAAAAAAATCTCTTTAATTTGTTTAAGTGAATTTTTAGGGATAACATGTTCATCATGGTTGGCATCCGATGTACCACTGATGGAATGAAGTGCATTATGATAAAAGTTTTTTTTATCTCATTACATGCCTTTGTCTTCACCGTATGACACAATTACACCATATTAACTGGATATTGCACCTTTGTGCACCAATAGTGCACCCTTAGGGCCTTGATTCTTTGAACAACCGTAGTTTTTTACTTGTTTGAAGTTACGAAATCGATAGCCTATTAAAATAAAGCTCTATTAGAGATCTTTTTTGTTGATAAGTTCAAGACATCATGGAAAAATTTTATACCTAAAAAATAAATCTAAATATCCTTTGGAAGCTTAAAAGTTTTTTGTCTTCAATTTGTTAGTCTTCGAGGAGCCGTTGGATTCATTTTAAAGGTATTGGTGGTTAAGTTTGTGACTAAAATGAGTCAAGTACATTGTTTTACAGGGAAGTTTCCTCTCTTTTTAGGGCTAGAATAATAATGATCTATTTGGTCTCACAAAACCAATTATGCTAATACAACTTTGAAGTAGCAAATAAACTGTAACGACCCTGACTCGACCTTCGAAAATCGGCACGGAATACGACACTCGTATTCAAATGCCGCAGATCCAAACGTCGAATCTGGTTCGCCGGAGCTTATAACACATTAAATACAACACAGTAGAAGAAACAGAATATATCAATATACAACATTTGATCAATATCTGATACAATATGATACAACAGAATGATATAATTAATATACATCAGAGATATGGTACAAGACAATAGCAGCGGAAAGAAAAGATAACACTGGCAGCGGAACAAAAATCTCCAATATGGTCTTCAAGAAAGAACTCCAGCTTTAAAACAACAATCCAGAAATAGCTCGAACCCCCAATAATGAGGCACAAAGATAAGCAAATCTCGCCCGCAAGCGATTGCCAAATCCTGGGCTGAAAGCTATCGAATCTACACCTACTATTCGAATATCTGAAAAACCCAACTCTAGATTGCCCGTGTGGGAAATAGTGGGCACCCAGAGTTTAGGAAAGGAACACTAAACTCCAGGTCAGTCATGGGACTGGTGTGAGCAAACAAAACAATTTTATCTTTTAAAACGAACAACAAAGCTTTTAAATAAATCCGCAATGCTTTTGGGAAAATGAAACTACCATAAGGCCTCCCGCCACACACACAATGCAAACGCAGAATTGGAGGAGATTTCTCCTTATGATAGTCAAATATGCTTGATACGAGAAAAATTCTTTGATATTATTACTATAAGTGCACAGTGTGGAAAAACCATTTCGAAAGTATAATATTAATCCTAGCCAGCATAGACATTCCGAACTATGCCTACTATAGCTACCATCCAAACAGTGGGGCGCCACCATAAGTAGATGGCAGGTAATACAACTAAAACGTACAAGGCACGTATTGGATGAATGGATTTCCAACAAATGGTCAGGCTAAGGAACTTCCTACTGTCAATAGGATTGCCTCTGGCGGGACGTCCCGAGAACCTAACCGGATCTCTGCCAACACAAGGCCGGGTTACCTCTATAACTAGGTAACTACTACTCGAGCATGCCATTCCCCGGTCCCTTGGGACCTTTATCCGAGCGCTCGACACCAACAACCACAAAGTATCACAAAGTAATAGATCTGTAGTATCCACATGAGTAAGTATCTGGGCTCCATACCATGATACCACCCTTTACCAGAAGGGAATTACACACCCTAAAGGGCGCGACCCTCATAACCTTGCCGCATCTTTCCTGTTTCGACCATTTCCGGGGTGTGAGGTCCTGATGCAGTCTCGTCCACAAAGCTACGCTTTATACAAAAGCCATGCTTTGATCACAAATGATCAATAAATGATCGTCGACACACAGCAGCACTTAGCATGTCACACTACCAAATTGGGAATATATCACTGATAAATATCAACTACATAACCTCTAAGCTCGTACGTCTCAGAGAAGGGTGTTAAGCTAAGAGAATAAATTCTCCGCCACCAAGCAGAAATGTATTTGATAGAGATCGGTTTAATATCTCAAAGTGTAATGTCGGACATACAACCATACAAGTCTGTTCCGGGTTCGAACAGAACCGAAGGCACTTCCGAAGAAGCCCTTGCAAATCTGGGTATCCACAATTCCGATCAGACTTCCCATCACTAAGAGAAAACTCTATACCGGAGCAACTCAGTGCAGAGTCAATCGACAGGTTATCCTATCATTCTTGAAGACACCCGGTCTTCAACACCGGTCTTCAAATGCAATCCATAATGTCGTACCGCTATTCAGAATGGGTTATATGACACAAGGTCCTCTCCCGGCTAAACTGAATAACGAGTGTAATTTTAAAAAAAAATCTATGGATATGGGATTTCAGTTAAGTCACTACTTAAAAATCCAAAACTTTTCTTTCAAATGGTTAAAAAAATTACCATTTTAAATCTTTAAACAAAAAGATTTATTTCACAAAGTTTCACCCAGTTTCACAAAGATCCATTCATAGATTTCCAAAACAATTCCCATTTCAATTGGATTAACGCATTAAATCTTTAAATTAAAGATTTAATTTATAGCTTTCAAAACACGTTTCCAAAGATTTATTCATTGCTTGGAAGACCGTTTTTATTTTAGACTTGAAATCCTTCTTACACAAATTAGAAGTTTATTTCTTAGGTGAAAGCTTTTATTAGTTGGAAACAAACAGTTTTTGTTTCGGAAAAATCCAATTATATCTATACAAGTTAAAATCTTGGGTTAAATTTAAATTCCAAACCATCACTTAAAAAATGATTTAAAAACCCATATAAACCTATTTATAAGTTGAATAACCTTTTTAAACCTTAGTTCCCCAAATCATGGAATTCAATTTCAAATATTGAATTCAAATTTAAATCAAATTATTTAAATTCAAAAACTCAATCAAGTTATCCAAAATAACTTTTATTTTTGAAATTCATTTTCAAAAGCTTTCAATCCTAATCCCAAAACTATTTTGGATTCAAAAATTCAATTTTAAGATTTTTCAAAAATCGGTGACTTAACCCATTTCCACGTGCAATCCATATTTGTGTGTGTATAGTGTGGTCCAGGGGTTTTACACAATAGTGCACAGCATCAATCATATCAATATCGATAAGTGGTATAACTCATAACGCTTATCTTCATCCACGGATTCATAGATAAAGTAAATTTATCAATCACAGAAATTCACTATTATGATTCGATGTGGGTTTCGGATAACCAACTGGAATCCGACTCCCTGTCGCATCGAAATTCAAATGTCGTTCTACAGGTCAAGGGTTTGCATATCAATATATACATCACAGATATAACAGCTCAGCACAAGGCATCACATAGCATCACATCACATATCAAATATATCAATCCATCACATAGCATTCAATAACAATCAAACACCTTTGATTAAGGTGAATAAATCGTGTTGTTATAGATTTATTACTCACATAATTACCTTCATTAGTGATCTTAAATCAATGATTAATTATCATTAATTACATTTGATTAAGTCTTAACCACCTTCATTAATCATTTATTTAATTAATTATCTTAATTAATTAACTCTTAATTGTAATTAATTAAACCTTAATTACTTTTATTAATCAACCTCTAATTAATTACTTTAATTGATAAATCCTCAATTATTAATTAAATCTTAATTATAATTGATTATCCTTAATTTATTTAGTAATAGATTTATTATTCCTTAATTAATTACAAAAATTAATTACTCCTTAATTAATAATGATTTCCTAATCACTTCGAGTTAATTAGCCTTAATTAGTTATTCTTAATTTAAATATCTTAATTAATTAATCACAATAATTAATTATTCTTTAAAGTAATCAACCCTTAATATTTTATTTATCAATCTTTAATTTTTAATTATCTATATTTAATAACTTTCACTAAGTAATTACTATCTTTATTTAACCATTTATAAATTATTTAATTAACTAACTTAATAATTTAATGAATCCAAATCATTAAATTCTATTTATCTTTAAGATATAACATCTCTTACTTAAACAAAGCATTTAAAAACAATTTGCTTTCCAAATTATTTTAAATTTAATATTTAAAATGAATACAAATTTAACTTAAGCAACAATTCCAAAAACCCCTTTTATCTCACAAGTTAAAGAATATTCATTTAATAGGAGAAGTTTACAAGAATTTAAAACCAATTTCATTTTTTTATATATTCAAATCAATTAAAAGATACACTATAACATTCAAAGTTGTTTAAATTATTATTAAATTTAAAAACTTCTTTTCATTTTAAAACTGGAATACATATTAAATTTTGATTCCAGATTACTTAGATTCAAAAACTTACTTACATTTCAAACTCTTGGTTTTAAATTCAGGCCAGATTCACTTTAAATAATTAAAGGTGTTAAAACAAATCTAAATTTGAAAATTTTAAATCATTCCAAAACCTAGGTTCAAACTTACTTAAAGTCAGATTCAAACTTAGGTTTAAAACCTAGTTTAAAACCTTGATTTCATTTTTAACTTCAGTTTAAATTTTTTAAAACAAACACTACAGGTTTCTGAACAAAAACTGTAACATTATTTTAACCCGAGGCGATCTTAATTTACTTCGAGCCAAAGTTAGACTTCCCCGAGAAAAACACTACAACACTCCGAGTCAAAAATCAATTCACACGAGCACAAACCAATTTCATCTTCACTCGAACAACAGTGCACCGTGCACATGCACGGTGCCGTTAATCACCTCAGATCATCAACGATGATCTTCCCCTACCACTCATCGTCCAAACACTATAATACGATCATCAGATCGTACCTCAAATCTCGAAGTCAAATTCGAGATGACGAGCTCAACCTGGAACAGCTGAAATCCTCCTCACCAAACCTGTCAACGTCACGCTCCTTCAACTCCGGCCACCTTAGCATCAGCGACTTCGACCACGTTTTCGTAAACTACCCAACTATCGTTCCCCGAAAATTCGTAACGCTCGATCAACCAGGGCAGCTGAATGAAGCGAAGTACTGGGCCTAGTTGAAACTAGGGTTCCAAACGAGAATCTACTGCTGCAAATTCCTCAACGAATTAATCACCCTCCTGACAATTTTCCCCACTTCACTGATCACCCTACTACCTTCAGAACGAACCACGACACCCCAGATCACGGAGATGACCAGAAAACTCCCCAAAACCAATTTCTGGTTAAACCAGAAATGCTCACTCTATCCCAAATTAAAAACTACGATTTTAGTGTTAAAAATCATGTTTAAGTTTATGAATTCAAATTATAACCCTGAATTTATGAATTACAAAGTTTGGTTTTTTTGACACATTTTTTTGTTGTTGATATTTTTGACTTCTAGGCAATTTCCAGAGACACTCCACTAATTTTAACTTAAGTATAATTCCAATCTAAAATTTTGAAATGAAACAAAAAAAAAGTTTTGTTTATAACTTAAGTTTAAACAGGGATTAACTCAAGAGTTTTTTTTTTTGAATTTAAATTAAAACTAGAGCCTGGAAATCATGAACAGGGGGACTCAGATAACAAAACATGCAAACATACTTTTATTTTAAGTTTAAAAATGAAATTACTCACAATTTCACATGCAACTTATAACAACAAATTTTTCTCCAAGCATCATCAAACTGCAAAACAGATTCTAGTTCTTAAGTTTAGAAGTTTTTCTCACATTAGATTGAAGACAGAGGAGCCAGTTAGCATCAACCAGGCATACAAAATTTAGCATAAAAGATGCAGGCTTGCACACAGATTCTTCAAGCATTGGATTCAAAGAAATGGTTTAAAAAAAAGTTGCTCACCTGTACTTCAGAAGACAGAGAGGAACAGAGAGTTTCAAATGAGAATGGCCTGGAAAGAAAGATCTTGAACTTGCTTCGAGAACCTAAATTTGTTTTTAGTTGATCATCATTTCCCTCAAGTTGAAAATGCCAAAGTTAATTATAGCTTTAAATTGCTTCAGGTTTTAAAATTTTAAATTACGGGTTTTGTTTTTCTGAATTACCTGAGTTTGATCACTTCAGGTTTTTGAAGCTCCAGATTCAATTTCAAAGAAAGTTTATTTTCCTGCAACTTATTAAATAAAGTTGTTCAAGCCTTTGTTTTATTTACTGATTACAACATTAAACTCAAATTTTTAAAGAAAGAATTTTACTTACCTTTATTCTTTTTTTTTCAGAGAACTTGTTTCTTCCACGTTTGGATAATCCTGCTGTTTTTTTTTCTTCTTTTTCCAGCTTGAATTAAACTTTGATTTTCAGGCATTTGATTTTGGTTTGCTTGCTAATTGCTTCCAGGTTGGAAACTTATGAATGTAAATTTTTTCTCCAGGTTGATTTGCTTTCAGATTGATTTTCTTCTGCTACCTTTGCTTTCACTCTTTTTTCTTCTTTCTACTTATCTTATTTTTTCTTGGTGTTTGAAATTTGAGATTCTCAAATCTATTGTTACTGTTGCTTCAGATTATTTTTTCTGAGGTGTTTAATAATGGCATATGGGAAACTCAAAAGTTTCCTTGTAATTTTAAATTTCATTATTTTATTTAATTAGATATGGTGAATGCCATGTGTAAAAATTATCATGATTGTGAAATTCCAATGCAATGTTCACTCCTTAACTCTATCTCCTTTATGTTTGTTTACTTTTGTAATTTTCAAAGATAAAAGAAATTTTTATATAAATTTTTATATCATATTTACTTTATAAAACATTTATTAACATGTATCAAAATCTTTATATTATTTTCACTTTTAAATAAATACAATTTTCTTCCTTCATTTATGTATGTGTTGTGTTCTCTTTCATATCCATATTCACAAAATTTACATTCATGCATTTTTTATTTTATTATTTACTTTTTTAAAACTTTTAAAAGAAAAGAAGGATTCAAAAATTTTGATGTCATATTAACAATAGTTACAATCATTTATATATGAGGATTTGACTTGAGAATAATATTAAGAAAATGAGTACACTAATTTTTTTTTCTTTTTATTACAACCCCAATTATTAATATATTTTAAAATTTAGAAAAACAACCTTTTATTAACTTTTTATTAATCTCAAGCCTTTAATTTCTATTTTATTTCTAATACATTTTTAATTTGAAATCCAATATTTATTTGTAACATATTACCCTTAAATTTCTAATTAAATTTCAATTTATAATCAAAAAGTTATTTATCTATTCTAGAAATCTCAAAGTAATTCATAGTTTATTTTCAAAAAATTAATTTAATTACCAAATTAAACTTGGTAAATTTTCAGGAATGTTACATAAACTATTCATTAAAACACCTGATTATGATGTAATTTTATTATAGTATGCTTATGTAATGAAGAGGTATGAAATAGTAAACCATTTCTAAAAATTCCTCTATGAATTTAATCTAACTTTGAAAAGAATTAGCACATAAACAACAAATTATATAAATGCATGAAAATTTTTATGGTTCATATGTTAGAGAATCAAGAATCCTAAATCCATGGGTTAATCATCTTTCACCTTTGTAATTTTGAAGTACAAATAAAGAATTCTATAGTGATCCTAAAAATATTTTCTCGAGTTCACTGATATAAATTCTCCAACATTTTTAATTCCACCTTTGCTAGAATCCTTTTCCTTTTATAGGTGAGTGAAATCGTAGGGATTAATGAAATCATTCTTGTACTCAATTACCACCATCAGATATTACCATGTGTCATTCATTAAGCTTATCTTAAATCATTTACCATGGATTATCATTTTGCTTTAGGCAAGATAATTTGGTATAGGTTGTATAATTTGGTTCAAATTGTTGGAACTAATGCGATGAATTAGATGACTGCCGCTCTGTTGAAGATCCATGTTGTGCGTTGATGGGTAATGTTTAGCTAGATGTTTTTGGTGTAGTTCCTTCTTTGGTCTTATGGTTTGTTGCATGTAAGTGCATTGTATCTTACCCTTGGTTGGGCTATACTACATAGTTAAGTGTTGTACTACACTATGGTTAATCCTTAGTTGACTGATGTAAGATAGCATGGTACGAGGTGCAAGACAATATGTATATTGTACCTATAACTTGTATAGTTCCTTAATGATGTAGCTTTAAGGTGTATCTTACCTGTACTATGTTGACCATACATTTTAAATAATTTTTGCACCTCAATGTCCAATGCATATAACATATGCATAAAAATGCTATATCAAGCTCTTTTCGAGACTCGAAAGTTTTCTTTTTCCAATTTCTTATTGTGATTTTTTTAATATAATATGTTCATTGCGGTTGGCATTCGAAATACAACTAATGGAATGCAGTGCATCAGGGTGATAGGTTGTTTTGTCTAAATACGCTTCTTTTGCTTCATTATAAGACATTGTTACATCATATTAAATGGATGTTACACCGTGATGCAATGATGTTACTTTACTCGGGTCTCGATTCTTCGACAACCATAACTTTCATCTTGTTTGAAGTTGCAGGAGCCATAACATATCAAAACAAAACTCACTCGAAAGATATATACCTTTGGCGGCTTCAAGTGGTCACAACTCAATTTATTTTACCCAAAAAAGATATCTAAAGCCTTTCGGAGGCTCAAAAAATTTTAATCTTTAATTTCTTCATGTGTTTTTTCTGGTAAAATAGTTTGACATAGTAGGCATCTAACCATTACTGGAATGTGGTGCACCATGTTTTTAGCTCTGTACGAGCTTTCACTTTACCATATGACATTGTTACACCATATTATATGGATGTTGCACCTTGGGGCGTCGACGTTGCACCTTAGGGTGTAGACTTTGCACCTTTTGTGTCTTTATTATTCAAAAAACCGTAACTTTCATATTGTTTAGAGTTACATAAGGCTTAACCTATCAAGATGAAGCTCACTCAGAGTATACACATCTTTTACAACTTCAAGTCATCACCGTTCGATTTCACACCCAAAAAACATTTTTTTAAGCTCTTTTGGATGCTCTAAAAAATTTTGTCTTCGATTCTTTTTATGATTATTTTTACATAACAGGTTCGCCATGGTTGGTACCCGATGCATCATTGTTGGAATCTGGTGCACCGTGGTACTAGGTTGTGTTGAATATGCGAGTATATGATTTTTGTTTGATGACAATAAACATATATATATTCATTTAAATGTATTTATTAATGTACTATTTTATTTTTCACATAATTAAATAAATATTTGTTGAATAAAATAAATAACACGGTATTTAAATTCAAAGGATATTTTATTCAAAGAAATATTTGTTATAATTCTGAATAGTAGAAAACTGAACTCTCACTATATATATACACATACACACACACACACACACACACACACATATATATATATACAAATTCAATGACAGTACAATTTTGATTACATCACAATTTCTAATGTACAAATACACCTCACTACATATCGCTCATTCACTCGTATTTATCTTCAGTTTGAATCCAGCATCTGAGCAATCTGCAAAAATATACACTGGCACAGTAAAATTGAAAATAAAATATTTTTGCAGTATAAATAAAATGTGATTTTGGAAATTTTATTTTCCTCAGTCATTTGTGTTATTCGTCATCATTTAAATTTGAATTCATCATACACGAACAACTTGTGGCTTGCACAGTGTATCACTGTACATGCCACAAGGCCGTACACATCGATATATACACTTGATAAAATTACAGGGACAGGTGAGCACAGGTCAAACCCAAATCAAAAGTCGGGTTCAACTCAAGTGCAATAAAAATAATGTCGCGACATGAGCACAAGGTCAAACCCAAAGCTGGATTCAACACAGGTGCAGTCCAAAAATGTAAGTACAATAAAATGATCAAAATAACTGTACATGAACACTTGCAACAGAAGAAGGCCAGAGTATAGGCAAAATGAAAACAGGCTAGAGGAATCACAGTGCAATGAAGATTACAAGGAAATACAACACATATATACAGACATAGATGTATGTATACACATGGTAGCTAAAACAAATGGCTCAAACTCAACTACAACCAGATTTCATGAAACCAGAGTAGTTCAACTGCATGAACACACAACTCAGAGGCATGAAGCAATACAAAGGCAGTTCAGTAATCAAGTGAACACAATACAGCAATGAACCAAGACCAAATTCAAACCTGGTGCAACTTCAACCTGAATCAGATTACATCTCAAAACAACACTACAACACTACTGATACAAATGACTCGGTCCAGAACAAAATAAAGCAGTGGACACAAAGACCAGACTCCATGTAGACCTGACTATAAGTGTAAGGCATAGAAAAGACAATTCACATTTAAACAATGATGTATACAAGAAGTCCAACAGTAACATAAGGTCAACATGTTCACATATGTAATCGATTCAAGTCTACAACATATAACTTAATGTATACATGCGTGATAAGCTACTAATGAATGCAACTCGAGCTCCAGACCACTACAAGTCCAGAACTCAAGACTACAACTACAAAGAGAAAATATACAGCATACATATGGTTGCAGTTACAACTTAAGCATGCAAATACAACATGAACCAGACTCAAGCATAATTGAAGTTCAAGGTAAACTAGAGGTGGCAACATGAAACTTCATCAAACCAGAGAATACAAACTATGGCTCAAAAGCACAATCTAGGAAAAGCTGGATGACTACAAACCAAAAACATAAACAACATCAAATACCAGAAACCCAAAACCATAATATTTAGAACTCAAGTGAAACAAATGCAAACTGACTCGGTGGCTCAACAACAACAATATACACACATACAAATGAAAGCAGCCATATACATGTTCGAACAAAGCATAGTTCAAAGCAATGCTACAAGTTGAGTATGCTATAGGGATAAACACAAATGGATAGAGTCAAGCACAAAGGAAATAAACACTGTGAAACAAAGTCAAAGCCGATGTCAACAGAGAAAAGTCAGAAAGGTTCAAAAATGACCGAAGTCAATCTACAAGCATCAAAAGAAGCCGTGGGTCAAAAATCAAAATGCCAAAGTCATAGTACCAACAAAATTCACGTAGCAGTATTCACAAAGTCAACACGATCAAGTCAAAGCCAAAGTCAAGTAGGAAATTCGCTACCGTAACGACCAAGGAAAGATCGAACGGTTCTGAATCGAAGCCGTGGCAATCAAGGAATCGAGCGAGTTCGAAATCAAAACCATGTTAATCAAGTAAACGAAATTATTCGATATGAACAAGTCCAAATTATCATCAGCATTAAAATAAAATCGAATGGCCGAGATAAATCAAGTGACGAATTCAAATAAATGTATACAAACGAAAATCAAGGGTCTCGAATCCTATATAAACAAGTAACGTCATCGACAATTGAATCATAGAATTCAAGAAAGAAAAACAGTAAAGCAAAAATACAAATTACATATCGTATTCACAGTTGAACTGAAATCAAATCGAAGGATCTGTATTTGAAGCAAGGAGACGAGTGATAGCTAAAGCAAATCAGAAGGACTACTGTAATCGATCAACAATCAATCGGATTCTTCGATAACCGAAGCCCTAATCAGACAAGGCCAAAGCCCTAGCAAATCTAACAGAAGCAAAGAAAAGGACGAAGCCCTAGTTAATCTCAAAGGAACGAGCACAAGGCCAAAGCCCTAAATTCAGAGCAAAAGAGGAACGAAATCAAAGCTGCCACTCTTTGTTAAAACGGGCCGACATATTAAAATAAGAGGGGGATATTTTTTTACTTGGGCCATCTTTACTTAGGGCTTATAATTAGGGTCTTATTGTTTAATTTGTTTTTAAATTTAAATTCTTTTTCTACACAGTTGTAATTTATATTCGTGTGACTAGGGGACAAACTATGTGGCATAGT
Source organism: Allium cepa (assembly GCA_030765085.1). Taxonomy (NCBI): domain Eukaryota; kingdom Viridiplantae; phylum Streptophyta; class Magnoliopsida; order Asparagales; family Amaryllidaceae; genus Allium; species Allium cepa. The sequence goes on from CM060945.1 coordinate 724,787,140, forward strand.
TTGAGAATTCGCAACTCAGTGGCTGAGTTGTGGTAGGGTTTTGAGCGTAGAGTTAGGTTAGTCAATAGCAGGTGTTGCAAGTTTACGTGTGTAAGCGTCTGAGTATCTAATTTCTAGTAGATACCTTGGGGGCAGCACGTAGGCAGGTTTTTGCCGAAGCTGGGTAAAATCTGTGTCGTTCTATTTCTGCATTTATTATTCTTCTATTATTTGTGCTGCTATTTTGATATATCTGTGTTGAAAATATTTTATAGACTTCCGCAATAATTTTTATAATTAATAGCATCACCCTATTCACCCCCTCCCCCTCTAGGGTGAAATCGATCCTACAAGTGGTATCAGAGCTAGGTATAGAAGTTAGCTTTTGTTTTTTAAAAAATTTGATTCTAAAAAAAAAAATCAATTTTTGTTTTAAAAAGTTGAATTTTTAAAATCGCTTCTTTTAATAATGTTTTTGCTGAGGGTCAGTCCATAGTTAGATCACCAATGTTCAATAGTGAATACGCCTATCGGAAAAATAGAATGAAAATTTTTCTGGAAACCATTGACGCTTGGAATATTGTTGAGACAGGCTATAGAGCACCAACTATAATTGTAGATAATCAGGAAATAGATAAACCGATGGGCGAATGGACAGAGCTAGAAAATAAATTACAAAATGCTAATGCTATGGATTCTATTATCTGTTCATCGGATCAATTTGAATTTAATCGTGTCTCACATTGTCTAACTGCGCAGGAAATATGGCACACACTCGAAGTAACTCACGAAGGAACGTCTCAAGTCAAAGAATCTCGCCTTGCCATGCTAAGCAGCGAATATGAGAATTTCACAATGGCCAAGGAAGAAGTCAAAGAGATGTACAGACGACTTTCCAATATTGTATACAAGTCAAAAGCTCTTGGAAAATCATACATGGAATTGGAAATAGTTCGAAAAATCCTCAGAGTCCTTCCACGGAGTTTTGAAGCAAAAGTCACAGCTATTCAAGAATCAAAGGATTTGAAACAAATCAAGGTGGAAGAGCTCATTGGAAATATCACCGCTTATGAGCTAGAAATAAAATTCAAGGAAGAGCGTGAAGAAGGTGACACTCGAAAGAAATCAATAGCTCTCAAAGGAACAACTGAAAATGAAGATGATGGTGGTGGTGGTGGTGATGCTGAATTAGCAATATTAATAAAAAGATTCAAAAAGTGGAATCGCAAACATGGAAATCTGACCAAAAATCATCAAGCAAAGAGCAGAATAAACAAAGTTTTAGAAAATTCAAAAAAACAAGAGATCATCTTCCATAAGTGTAACAAACCAGGCCATATCAAGCCAAATTGTCCTCAAAATCGACTCAGTCAAGGAAAGAAATTGAAGAGGAGAAGTTTTGCAGGATGAAAGCGATGAAGATGGAAGTGATAGCACTGGTAGTGGGAGTGAAAGAGAAAATTTGTGTCTTCATGGTGAAATAACTGACAGTGATGATGACGAGCCAAGTGAGGTTTCAAAATTTACCCACTCAGAATTACTTTTATATTTCCACGAAGTAAATGGCAGTTTTGAACGACTTAGGGAGAAGTATGCCGAACTTGAATCACAAAAAGATACTTTGATAGATTTAAATAAACAACTTGACCAATTAGTTAAAACCTATCAAAGTAGGATCCTAAGTATGATAATGTCCAACATTCGAAGAAGAGATTAAAAAATCAGAAGTCAAAATTAAATCGCTGGAAAATAAAATTCTGATTTTGAAAGAGAGTGAAAATACAAGAAGAGAAAATCCTATTAAAAGGTGCACATAATTGTTAAACGAAAATGAATCTCTCAAAACACAAGTCCAACAATTGTCAATGACTTTAGATAAATTTTCAAAAGGTGAAAAATCGTTGAATATGCTATTAGAAAAACAAACTTTAATACAGTTAGACAAGGACTAGGATATAATCGATCCAAAAATGTTAGAAATGAAATTAATCAAGTTGATTCAATGTGCACAATTTGTAGAAAATTTGGACACAATCAAAACAATTGTTGGTATAGACCCAAACACGTGAAAACTATACCAATTTGGGTTCCAAAAGGCACAAATATAAAATCTCTCAAAGTTAAACAAATTTGGGTGCCAAAAGGAACATATATAAATAGTTATGGGTCTCCACAAAATTATTTTTCAAAATCAATTGCCACTAACAATCATGGACCTATAAAAACAAATAGGTCACAAAAATCTTTATCTTGTAGAGTGGTGGCAGGCTAAGGAACAACAACAGTGCTATCTGGATTTTGGCTGTTCCAAAAACACAACGAGCAACAGAGCAAAGTTCCTTAGCCTAGTACAAAGGTGACAGAATCACAATGGGAAACAACGAAAAATTATCGTAAAGGTAAAACAGATAATGGTATATTTTGAACGATATATTAAATGTGATAATCTGCACCGTAGTCTGAATTAAATCATCCAGTAATATGATGATGAAATAAATAGTGATTTTGATTCTGACTTATTCAAAATTGTTGGCCAATTATATTCTCATGCCAAGAACACTATAAAAATCACTAGAATCTTTGAACTACTTCATATATATTAGTTTGGATTAATAATAGTGTTTTATTGGACGATAATACATTTGGTTATTTTACGGTTGACTCTATATTCACGGTTTTTGATTATTTGTATGACTTCAATTCAAATTCAAGAGAATTTCATTTAAAAAGTAGTTAAAAATGATTTTGAGACATTTTTTTGCACACTTCATAATCTGGTCTGTAACATTCAACTAATAATAAGTTTGAGTGAAAAGAAATTCAGATGCAGACTACACTGATAATCTAGTTGATAGAAAAATTACTAATGGAACGTGATTTATGATGATAACAGCGTCGTTTTTCGAAGAAAATATCTGTATTTTTTTCACTTCAAATAATTTTCAAATTAGCAGACATTTTTTCTTATAAAACGCCTTCTAGAAAATCATTTTTGACCTTGTTTCATATTAGTCATTTTGGAAAATTTGGTTTTATAATTTTTGAATACGATTTTAAATGATTACATTGACTAATCTGACTCCCTAATGATATCGAAAAGATAAATAGTGTTTGAAAAAGTGATGAGTGTTGATACTAATCATATATTATAACTTGAGATGGTATATTTAGTAAATTTATTTAGAAATTTGAACAAGAATTATAAAAACTTTTTATTGGTAAAAATTCCATGATCATTTCTATTTCTGTGACGACCGCCCATGACTCCCGCACCAAAACAAGGAAATAGTACGCTGAAAGGCATGCCAGGCAGCCATGGGTGACCGTCAAGGGTAGAATAAACATCGTAGTATCTCTATCGTACAACTCACAGCGCATGGATAAAATACAATAGAGAAATATATAGTGAAGCTCCGTAACAGAAAATCATCATATAAGTATCATAGTAGTTTTATACAAACATATGAATCATCCATACATCAAAGCCTCGCTACATAACACTCAATCAGATACAACAGCGGAACACCCAGTACATATAGTAAGGAAACTAATATGCAAAGCCTCCTGCTCGTCTTCCTCATCATCAGCGTAGATTTCCAAGAACAGCACCTGTCACCTGCTACCTAGTCTGCCCATCCCAAACATGGATGAACAGCCTAAGGTAATAAGAGGAGACATAAAACCTTGAGTCAGACAAAGTCTTAGTGAGCAGTAAATTAACTACCAAACATACCAAAAGAGCATAAGGGATAAAAGGAATAGGAACCAAACCATCCCACTCCACCTCTTTCTACAGTGATAGCCCCCAGACACACACTAAGGAGAAGCAAGCATAACATAACAAACAATTAAGGTAAGCAATAATCACTCGAGTCAAGGTCGATGTTCTCTAAATACAAACCCCCAAGGCCTAAACCAAGATCAGATAAGCACCCATAAAACACCGCTCTTGAGACTGAATGATGATACAACCAAACATCCATGACTCTGGCTATCACTGTTATCCTTGCCTTGATTTCACCGTTAATTGAATGACCACCTGTCAAGGGCTAATGGTAACCCCGGTTTTAGACATAACTCTGCACGTCATCATGACCCGTGCCTAAGCCGAACGCATCAGCCCAGAGTACTAGCACGTCATCGTGACCCGTGCTTGGAACGTCATCGTGACCCGTTCCAACGTACCCTTGCTTTGAGTATGCTAGAACCTTCAACAACGATGAGATCTTAGCCTCCTAGTCATCCTCCTTGACGACTCTTTCCATACTAGCTCAAGCGCCTCTCAAGCTAACCATTGTCCATCCCAACTCGGACCGCATCACCGAGTTATAACTTCGCACGTCGTCATGACCCGTGCTTGGAACGTCATCATGACCCGTCCCATCTCAACATATGCCTTGCCCCATCACATCATAGCAAAGTCCCACCTCAATATCATGCTTTGCCTTCCCGCATTATGGCAAGGTTCCACATCATCGAATCCATCCATATGAGCTTCCACATCCGCTTCATATGCTACAGGCAGCTTTCACCATTCAAGAGCCTTTCCACTTAGCTTTTGAATCACCATCGACCTTACTTGTCCAAGTCAAGTAATAGATCAACTAATCAATCAAATCAAACATTAATCCAAGCAATCAATCATTCAACAAGATCTACATAGAAAATCAAGTAATCAAACATGATCTAAATAGGCATTTATAATTACAATGGCAATTTCGTAAATAAATGAGCATAGATCTAACATACATGAATCATGGGTCTTTAGCATAGATCTAACAAATATAAATCATGGGTTTTGTCTCTACAACTAGATGAATGAACTTGCAAAGGTAAACATCTTCATAAGTAATGGATCTACACTTGGATCTAAGGAAAAATGCATAAAATCACTATCTACAACACTCCAACAAACCACCAATCCAATACACTCCTTTGGGTCCGCGTGAGAGATAACTACCACTCACCAAATCACCTAAACACCTCAATAACAATCAACTCCAGATCTGGACAGCGAAGAACAAGGCTTGATCCGGCAAAATCTCGCTTCAATTGATGAAATCTCACTTCAACAGATGAAGATCTTCAACTTTGGCTCTTGGATCTTCGAACTTGGATGGATGTTAGAGATAGATTGGAATGGAGAAAAGAAGATGAAGAAATGTTGTAGTCTAGTTCCCAAAATGGCAGCACTTCGTCGCTTCAAAAACCGGTGCCAAAAAGTGAGCCAAACCCCTCTATTTATAGGCTGAAATCACCCTTAGGTCGTCGCCCTATAGGTCGGTCACGACCTATCCATGAGTCGTTCACGACTCATCATCATCCTACAACCTAAAACAAGCCGCCCCTACAACCTAGCGACCTACTGACCTAACAGCACGCGGCATAGCGACTTAAGCCCCTTCACGACCTAACGCCTTAACATCCCACACGGCTTAGCTTAGTGCCGACCTAAAATCTTCCCCGACCTAACTTAGGTCGCTGCCGACCTATCTCTATGCCGACTCAACTCCCTGCCAACCTAACACAACACAGGGTCATACGACCTAAGTTCCCCGACGACTTAACGACATACGACCTATGAACACGGCCGACCTAACTCCTATCCAAGCTAACTCTAAGTCGCTAACGACTCAAGTCATGCCGACTTAACACACGGCATCCCTAACACTAAGTCGCTCACGCGACTTAACCCAAAGCCGACCCAATGACTTATCTACCACACGACTCAACTAAGGCGCGACTCAACACAACAACACTCACGCGACCTAGCGCCCAGCCTAAGTTCCAACGACCTACGACTCAAGATCCTGTCGACTCAACTACCCACGACCTAAGCCTTATCCCCTTAAGCCGCTAACCCATGAGTCATTCAGGTTTTCCTAAGTCGCTAACACCCTTAACTCGGTCCAAACCTATAGGTCGTAACTCGGCAACTGTCTTAGGTCGTTACTTCCACTAACCCATGAGTCGGCCACACTTGAGTCGGTCACATCCTTATCTCGGCCAACACCTTAAGCCCTTAACCTCTAGGTCAGACCAACCCAATAACTTGCTATCCCCTAAGTCGGCTACCTCCATGACTCGTTCGCATGACCTAGGCTCCTACCGACTCAATCATCACATGACCTGAGACGCTAAGTCGGTCATGACTCAATCCCTAACGACCTAGGTTACCAAACGACCTAAGCACTAAGTCGTTGACTAACTTAACTCGTAAATTCGACCTAAGCACCATACGAGTTAACTTCCACACAACTTATCAACACTAACGACCTATAAATTCCACGATCTATCGACACGTAAAATACGGGTCGTTACATTCTCTCCCCCTTAGGAATTTCGCCCCCGAAATTCCAAGCAATCAACAGAAATCAAAGATATTCCGCATGCCTACCATCCATTGCAATCAACAGATCATGCATCCAATTCTAACCTAGCATGCAGAATTCTAAGACTTAGAACAAGCTACAAATTCATGAGATGTCACGACACTTTAGGGCCATACCTCGAAGAGTTCGGGATGAGCTGCCTTCATCCTCTCTTCCTCCTCCCACGTACAGTCGTTAACATCATCACTCCATTGTACCTTGAGCAACGTAATCGTCTTCCTCCTAAGCTGTTTCGTGTCGGTCTCAACAACACGAAGCGGCTTACGAGGTCTTCTAACCACTGGATCAACCTCTAAATCTTCACAGCTATCAGCAGAAACCACAGTACTTGGGTCATGCACACACTTCCGTAGATACGATACGTGAAAAACATTGTGCACACCCGCCATCTTCCCCGGTAACTCCAATCTATACGCGAGCTTTCCAATTCGCTCGATAATCTGGAATGGTCCAAAAAATCTCGGAGTTAACTTTCCCTTCTTCCCGAATCTAATAACACTCTTCAATGGAGAAATCTTCACAAAAACCATATCACCGACGTCGAATTCCAAGTCCTTACGACGATTGTCGGCATAACTTTTGTGACGATCTTGGGCTGCCTTCATTCGTTGCCGAATGATCTCTATACAATCCGAAGTCTGTCGAATCATCTCTGGCCCAAGCATCGGCTTTTCTCCAGTTTCCAACCAACATGTCGGAGAGTTACACGGTCTTCCATATAATGCCTCATATGGTGCCATACCAATACTCGACTGATAACTGTTGTTATATGCAAATTCCACCAAATGAAGGTGATCTTCCCATGATCCTCCGAAGTCCAAAACACATGCTCTCAGGAGATCTTCCAAAACTCGATTGACTCTCTCAGTCTGACCATCTGTTTGGGGGTGATAAGCTGTACTCAAACACAACTCGGTTCCCAAAACTTCCTGGAAGCTCTTCCAAAATCCACTAGTGAACAATGGATCTCGATCGCTTACTATACTCTTCGGAATACCATGGAATCGAACTATCCACTTAACATACAACTCAGCCAACTTCGATGCAGTCCTAGTTGATCGAACAGGAATAAACCTTGCACTCTTGGTCAACCGATCTACTATGACCCAAATCCCTTCATTCCCTGCTCTGGTTCTAGGTAAGCCATCGATAAAATCCATCGATACTTGCTCCCACTTCCATGTAGGAACCTCTAATGGTTGAAGCAATCCACTGGGCTTCTTCTGCTCAGCTTTCACCAACTGGCAGTTCATACATTTGGAAATAAAACTTCCAACATCTTTCTTCATACCTTCCCAGTAGTAAGTTCTCTTCATATCCCGATACATCTTATTTCCACCTGGATGAATTGTCAACTTCGAGTGATGACTTTCCCTCAGAACTTCATCTCTCAATCCATCTACATCGGGAACAACTAGTCGTCCTTGCTTTCGAAGCCAACCCTCTCGATCGACCTCGAATCCTTTATCCTTTTCTGGTTCCAATCCAGATTCCAAATCTCGGATAATCCTGACAAGCTTATCATCTCGCTTTTGGCTCTCGCCAATTCTCTCCACAAGAGTAGGTCTTATCGATAAGTTTGCCAACATCTCAGGTTCCAATTCACATCTAGGCCTGAAGTCAAATCCAACCAAATACTCAAGACTCTTCCATTCCGAAAACATGGCTCCCAATCCTGCATGTCTTCGACTTAACGCATCTGCCACTGCGTTACCTTTTCCCGGAGTATAGGCTATACCAAAATCATAAGATGCTAGAAATTCTAGCCACCGTTGCTGTCGAAGATTCAAATCCTTTTGGGAGAACAGATACTTCAACGACTTATGATCCGTAACAACTCGAATCGAACTCCCAATAGATAATGTCTCCACATCTTCAAAGCAAACACAATCGCCGCTAACTCCAAATCATGAGTCGGATAATTTCTTTCATGCGGCTTCAGTTGTCGACTAGCATACGCAACAACTTTATCCTTCTGCATTAGCACCGCTCCAAGTCCAGTACCACTTGCATCGGTGTAAACCACCATCTCATCATTCCCACTTGGAATAGTCAAAACAGGAGCACTCGTCAGTCGCTCTTTCAGGATTTCAAAAGCTTGGTCACACTTAGCATCCCATTTGAACGCCTGGTTCTTCTTCGTCAATCTTGTTAACGGTGCAGCTATCTTGGAAAAGTCTTTGATAAACCGTCGATAATATCCTGCTAATCCAAGAAAACTTCTCACATCAGATGCATTCTTAGGTCTAACCCAATCCTGGATCGCTGCCACCTTAGCGGGATCAACCGCTATTCCATTTCCAGAGATAACATGGCCTAAGAATCTCACTTCACTCTTCCAGAAGTGACACTTCGAAAACTTAGCCTTCAGCTGATGTTTCCGCAAGATTTCCATAACAATACTCAAGTGCGTCTTGTGCTCTTCTTCATTTTTGGAATAAACCAAAATATCATCCACGAACACAAGCACAAACTTATTCAACTGATCTCTGAACACTCTATTCATAAGATCCACAAAATATGCTGGTGCATTGGTCAATCCAAACGGCATTACCAGCCACTCATAAAAACCGAATGGTGTCCTAAAAGCAGTCTTCGGCACACTATCCTTAGCCACTCTCAACTGGTGAAATCCCGTTGCCAAATCCATCTGAGAAAACACCTTAGCCTCGTGAAGCTGATCAAACAAGTCATCTATTCTCGGCAATGGATACTTGTTCTTCTTAGTCACTTTATTCAGTTCACGATAATCGACACACAACCTCAACGATCCATCCGCTTTGGTTGCGAACACAACTGATGCACCCCATTCGGACACACTACGCCGAATGAATCCTTTCTGCAAAAGGTCATCAACTTGCACCTTCAACTCTAGCTGCTCCCTAGGCGCCATCCGCCTAAGAGGCATCACAACAGGTCTGGCTCCCTCAACTAGATCGATACGAAACTCGATCTCCCTATGCGGCGGTAACCCTTTGACTTTGTCAAAGACGTCCTCAAATCCATTCACAATAGGCACCGATGACAGTCCATCCCGTGGAACAACCAGCGAATACATGAAGCTCATGAAGACGCCTTCCTCATGCTTACATCGTATCACAACCTTTCGCCCTTCCACATTCCCGACTGTCACCTCCAGCCTTTCACAGTCAATCCTTGCCGCATACTTCCTAAGCCAGTCCACACCCAAAATAATTCCGAACCCCGCAAAGTTCAGAACAAAGCAATCACAAACAAACGAGCAATCATGACTCGATACAACTAGACCACGGCATAACATACACAAACAAGTCGAACCCCCAACTGGATTAGTCACAACCAATGGCCTATCAACAATATCCGGTTTCAAACCTAACCGGCCTACCAAATCATCACAAACAAAAGAGTGCGACGCTCCAGTATCAAATAACACTCTAGCTGGAACACCACAAATGGAAAGAATACCTTGAACCACCACACTCTTCCCCTTCTCTTCAGCAGTAGGAGCCTTTGAAGACGACGGCACAGCTCCCAAAGAATAAGCTTGCACAATCTGCTTATCTTTCCTCGGCTCTGGACAGTCCTGTTTGATATGTCCGAGCTTATCACAGTTGTGACACTTCAACTGCACCTTTGGATTCTTGCAATCCCGGGAGAGATGACCCTTCTGTCGGCAGTTGTAGCAGGTCACTTCGCCCTTTGGCTTCTTCTGGCCATCCTTACCCTTCTGCTGCTGCTGCTTCCTCTTCTTATTTCCACTATGGTCCTTGGTCACAGCAACAACAGAACTTTCCCTAGGAAACAAACTCTTATGCCTTAGAGCTTTCTCCACAAGCTTCTCAAACGGATCATCCAAATGATCCACTAACTGCCTCCCCAGATAAGCGTCCAAACCAGTCACAAACTTTTCATTCTTCTGATAGGGAGAATCAATATACGACCTGGCATACTTAGACAAAGCTTCAAACTCAGAAATATACTCAAGAACTGGTCTCCTACCTTGCTTGAGCTCCACAAACCTCTTAAACAATACAGATTTCTGAGCCGTAGAGATGAACTTAGCTTCAAATCTGACTTGGAATTGCTCCCAAGTGATCTCTTCTTCTGGAGTATCAATGGTGATAGAATTCCACCAATCCGCAGCTCTTCCTTGAAGTTGCCTTGATGCAAGCTTCCTCTTAGTTGCATCCTCAATTCCCAAATCACCAAAAATCCTTCGACAAGCATCAATCCATCTCTGCACTTCAATGGTCGACTCCGTTCCAAAGAAAATCTTTCCTCCAAGAGAAGTATAATCCTTACAAAGCTTAGCAAAATCCACTGGTCTTGGAGCTTGAATTTGAACTCCCACATCCACTGATGATCCTGAAGCTGGTATCCTTCTCATGATCGAAGTCATCATCGCTTCGAACATAGTTCCATAATCAACAGCTCCTTCAGTAGCACGGCCTTCCCTTGCAGTTGGTCTCCCTCTTCGACTCATCTTTAGTATCTAGAAAAAGGAATGATTAGAACACCTAAAGAAACAACTGCATAAGGAGTTCAAATCCTTCTAAGCTACTATATTAAGTATAGTAATCATCCATCAAAATACAATTACGTCTCTCATACGTAGTTACGTCAGCGAGCGTTGGCTAAAATCGATTAACCAAAGCTCTGATACCAAATGTGACGACCGCCCATGACTCCCGCACCAAAACAAGGAAATAGTACGCTGAAAGGCATGCCAGGCAGCCATGGGTGACCGTCAAGGGTAGAATAAACATCGTAGTATCTCTATCGTACAACTCACAGCGCATGGATAAAATACAATAGAGAAATATATAGTGAAGCTCCGTAACAGAAAATCATCATATAAGTATCATAGTAGTTTTATACAAACATATGAATCATCCATACATCAAAGCCTCGCTACATAACACTCAATCAGATACAACAGCGGAACACCCAGTACATATAGTAAGGAAACTAATATGCAAAGCCTCCTGCTCGTCTTCGTCATCATCAGCGTAGATTTCCAAGAACAGCACCTATCACCTGCTACCTAGTCTGCCCATCCCAAACATGGATGAACAGCCCAAGGTAATAAGAGGAGACATAAAACCTTGAGTCAGACAAAGTCTTAGTGAGCAGTAAATTAACTACCAAACATACCAAAAGAGCATAAGGGATAAAAGGAATAGGAACCAAACCATCCCACTCCACCTCTTTCTACAGTGATAGCCCCCAGACACACACTAAGGAGAAGCAAGCATAACATAACAAACAATTAAGGTAAGCAATAATCACTCGAGTCAAGGTCGATGTTCTCTAAATACAAACCCCCAAGGCCTAAACCAAGATCAGATAAGCACCCAGAAAACACCGCTCTTGAGACCGAATGATGATACAACCAAACATCCATGACTCTGGCTATCACTGTTATCCTTGCCTTGATTTCACCGTTAATTAAATGACCACCTGTCAAGGGCTAATGGTAACCCCGGTTTTAGACATAACTCTGCACGTCATCATGACCCGTGCCTAAGCCGAACGCATCAGCCCAGAGTACTAGCACGTCGTCGTGACCCGTGCTTGGAACGTCATCGTGACCCGTTCCAACGTACCCTTGCTTTGAGTATGCTAGAACCTTCAACAACGATGAGATCTTAGCCTCCTAGTCATCCTCCTTGACGACTCTTTCCATACTAGCTCAAGCGCCTCTCAAGCTAACCATTGTCCATCCCAACTCGGACCGCATCACCGAGTTATAACTTCGCACGTCGTCATGACCCGTGCTTGGAACGTCATCATGACCCGTCCCATCTCAACATATGCCTTGCCCCATCACATCATAGCAAAGTCCCACCTCAATATCATGCTTTGCCTTCCCGCATTATGGCAAGGTTCCACATCATCGAATCCATCCATATGAGCTTCCACATCCGCTTCATATGCTACAGGCAGCTTTCACCATTCAAGAGCCTTTCCACTTAGCTTTTGAATCACCATCGACCTTACTTGTCCAAGTCAAGTAATAGATCAACTAATCAATCAAATCAAACATTAATCCAAGCAATCAATCATTCAACAAGATCTACATAGAAAATCAAGTAATCAAACATGATCTAAATAGGCATTTATAATTACAATGGCAATTTCGTAAATAAATGAGCATAGATCTAACATACATGAATCATGGGTCTTTAGCATAGATCTAACAAATATAAATCATGGGTTTTGTCTCTACAACTAGATGAATGAACTTGCAAAGGTAAACATCTTCATAAGTAATGGATCTACACTTGGATCTAAGGAAAAATGCATAAAATCACTATCTACAACACTCCAACAAACCACCAATCCAATACACTCCTTTGGGTCCGCGTGAGAGATAACTACCACTCACCAAATCACCTAAACACCTCAATAACAATCAACTCCAGATCTGGACAGCGAAGAACAAGGCTTGATCCGGCAAAATCTCGCTTCAATTGATGAAATCTCACTTCAACAGATGAAGATCTTCAACTTTGGCTCTTGGATCTTCGAACTTGGATGGATGTTAGAGATAGATTGGAATGGAGAAAAGAAGATGAAGAAATGTTGTAGTCTAGTTCCCAAAATGGCAGCACTTCGTCGCTTCAAAAACCGGTGCCAAAAAGTGAGCCAAACCCCTTTATTTATAGGCTGAAATCACCCTTAGGTCGTCGCCCTATAGGTCGGTCACGACCTATCCATGAGTCGTTCACGACTCATCATCATCCTACGACCTAAAACAAGCCGCCCCTACAACCTAGCGACCTACTGACCTAACAGCACGCGGCATAGCGACTTAAGCCCCTTCACGACCTAACGCCTTAACATCCCACACGGCTTAGCTTAGTGCCGACCTAAAATCTTCCCCGACCTAACTTAGGTCGCTGCCGACCTATCTCTATGCCGACTCAACTCCCTGCCAACCTAACACAACACAGGGTCATACGACCTAAGTTCCCTGACGACTTAACGACATACGACCTATGAACACGGCCGACCTAACTCCTATCCAAGCTAACTCTAAGTCGCTAACGACTCAAGTCCTGCCGACTTAACACACGGCATCCCTAACACTAAGTCGCTCACGCGACTTAACCCAAAGCCGACCCAATGACTTATCTACCACACGACTCAACTAAGGCGCGACTCAACACAACAACACTCACGCGACCTAGCGCCCAGCCTAAGTTCCAACGACTTACGACTCAAGATCCTGTCGACTCAACTACCCACGACCTAAGCCTTATCCCCTTAAGCCGCTAACCCATGAGTCATTCAGGTTTTCCTAAGTCGCTAACACCCTTAACTCGGTCCAAACCTATAGGTCGTAACTCGGCAACTGTCTTAGGTCGTTACTTCCACTAACCCATGAGTCGGCCACACTTGAGTCGGTCACATCCTTATCTCGGCCAACACCTTAAGCCCTTAACCTCTAGGTCAGACCAACCCAATAACTTGCTATCCCCTAAGTCGGCTACCTCCATGACTCGTTCGCATGACCTAGGCTCCTACCGACTCAATCATCACATGACCTGAGACGCTAAGTCGGTCATGACTCAATCCCTAACGACCTAGGTTACCAAACGACCTAAGCACTAAGTCGTTGACTAACTTAACTCGTAAATTCGACCTAAGCACCATACGAGTTAACTTCCACACAACTTATCAACACTAACGACCTATAAATTCCACGATCTATCGACACGTAAAATACGGGTCGTTACAATTTCTATCATTTTCTATCGACCATCACTCATCATAATCCAATATAGTATGTCAATATGTGGTGATTTAAACAAGAACCATTCGTTTTTCATTTTAAATATAAAAAAATTAAAAAAATATATAAATATAAATAAATAATCAAAAGTATTCACTCTCATTTAAAAGTCCTCACGGTTATGCATGGTTGAATTACTTGGAATTTTTGATTATGTGCTTCCATGCTCATTTAAAAGTCCTCACGGTTATGCATGTATGGAAGGCATATCAAAATTGATTTATTAAATAAAAAAGTTGGTTCTAATCCCATTTATTATGCGTGGTTAGAAGATACTTGAATTCATTTTTTTTAAAAGAAATGGAATACTACTAATCTCATTTAAAAGTCCTAACGGTTATGCATGGTTAGTAGATATTCAGTTTCCTAATATAAATGTACCACAAATAGACACAACTGTATGGTTTTATATGATGACATCATTCCCATCATTCTAAAAGTGGAATTTGCGCCTAACAGAGTATTTATGATTTTTGTTTGATTTTTTATTAAAACTTAATATTTATATTTAATTGAGTTTTAATGTTGTATTAATATCTATCACTTTATCTCTATTTTTCTAACACTATTACTCTTTTGCTGATAACAAAAGGGGGAGAGAAAAGTTAAGATTTTGACAAATAAAGCTCAAATATTTTCTATTTGCATCTAGGCTTATTTGCATATTTTTATTTACATACATATATGAAGGGGAGCTTTGTGTATAGAGGAAGCATACAAATAGGGGGAGCAAATTGAATGTTCAAATACATTTAACAAATTCAAAATCTTAAATATATGTTTGTTATCATCAAAAGTGAGAGATTGTTGAATATGCGAGTATAAGATTTTTGTTTTATGATAATAAACATATATATTCATTTAAATGTATTTGTTAATGTACTATTTTATTTTTCACATAATTAAATAAATATTTGCTAAATAAAATAAATAACACGGTATTTAAATTCAAACGGATATTTTATTCAAACAAATATTTATTACAATTTTGAATAGTACAAAATTGAACTCTCACTATATATATATATATATATATACACACAAATTCAATGACAATACAATTTCGATTACATCATAATTTCTAATGTACAAATACATCTCACTACATATCGCTCATTCACTCGTATTTATCTTCAACTCGAATCCAGCATCTGAGCAATCTGCAAAAATATACACCGGCACGGTAAAATTGAAAATAAAATATTTTTGCAGTATAAATAAAATATGATTTTGGAAATTTTATTTTCCTCGGTCATTTGGGCTGTTCTTCATCATTTAAATTTGAATTCATCATACATGAACAACTTGTGACATGCACAGTGTATCACTGTACATGCCACAAGGTCGTACACATCGATATATACACTTGATAAAATTACAGGGACAGGTGAGCACAGGTCAAACCCAAACCAAAATCCGGGTTCAACTCAAGTGCAATAAAAATAATGTTACGACACGAGCACAAGGTCAAACCCGAAGTTGGATTCAACACAGGTGCAGTCCAAAAATATAAGTACAATAAAATGATCAAAACAACTGTACATGAACACTTGCAACAGAAGAAGGCCAGAGTACAGGCAAAATGAAAACAGGCTAGAGGAATCACAGTGCAATGAAGATTACAAGGAAATACAACACATATATACATACATAGATGTATGTATACACATGGTAGCTGAAACAAATGGCTCAAACTCAACTACAATCAGATTTCATGAAACCAGAGTAGTTCAGCTGCATGAACACACAACTCAGAGGCATGAAGCAATACAAAGGCAGTTCAGTAATCAAGTGAACACAATACAGCAATGAACCAAGACCAAATTCAAACCCAGTGCAACTTCAACCTGAACCAGATTACATCTCAAAACAACACTACAACACTACTGAAACAAGTGACTCAGTCCAGAACAAAATAAAGCAGTGGACACAAAGGCCAGACTCCATATAGACCTGACTATAAGTGTAAGGCGCAGTAAAGACAATTCACATTTAAACAATGATGTATACAAGAAGTCCAACAGTAACATAAGGTCAACATGTTCATGTATGTAATCGATTCAAGTCTGCAACATATAACTTAACATATACATGCGTGATAAGCTACTAATGAATGCAACTCGAGCTCCAGACCACTACAGGTCCAGAACTCAAGATTAAAACTACAAAGAGCAAATATACAGCATACATATGGTTGCAGTTACAACCTAAGCATGCAAATACAACATGAACCAGACTCGAGCATAGTTGAAGTTCAAGGTAAACTAGAGGTGGCAATATGAAACTTCATCAAACCAGAGAATACAAACTATGGCACAAAAGCACAATCTATGCAAAGCTGGATGACCAAAAACCAAAAACATAAACAATGTCAAATACCAGAAACCCAAAGCCATAATATTTAGAACTCAAGTGAAACGAATGCAAATAGACTCGGTGGCTCAACAACAATAATATACACACATACAAATGAAAGCAGCTGTATACATGTTCGAACAAAGCATAGTTCAAAGCAATGCTACAAGTTGAGTATGCTACAGGGATAAACACAAATGGCCAGAGTCAAGCACAAAAAAAATAAACACTGTCAAACAAAGTCAAAGCCGATGTCAACAGAGCAAAGTCAGGAAGGTTCAAAAATGACCGAAGTCAATCTACAAGCATCAGAAGAAGCCGTGGGTCAAAAATCAAAATGCCAAAGTCAGTACCAAAAAAATTCACATAGCAGTTTTCACAAAGTCAACACGATCAAGTCAAAGCCAAAGTCAAGTAGGAAATTCGCTACCATAACAACTAAGGAAAAGAATGGTTCTGAATCGAAGCCGTGGCAATCAAGGAATCGAACGAGTTCAAAATCAAAACTGTTAATCAAGTAAACTAAATTATTCGATATGAACAAGTCAGAAATTATCATCAGCATTAAAACAAAATCGAATGGCCGAGATAAATCAAGTGACGAATTCAAATAAATGTATACGAACGAAAATCAAGGGACTTGAATCCTATATAAACAAGTAATGTCATCGGTAATTGAATCATAGAGTTCAAGCAAGAAAAACCGTAAAGCAAAAATACAAATTACATACCGTATTCACAGTTGAACTGAAATCAAATCGAAGGATCTATATTCGAAGCAAGGAGACGATTGATAGCTAAAGCAAATCAGAAGAAATACTGTAATCGATCAACAATCAATCGGGTTCTTCGATAACCGAAGCCCTAATCAGGCAAGGCCGAAGCCCAAGCAAATCTCACAGAAGCGAAGACAAGGACGAAGCCGTAGTTAATCTCAAAGGAGCGAATGCAAGGCCAAAGCCCTAAATTCAGAGCAAAAGAGGAACGAAATCAAAGCTACCACTCTTTGTTAAAAGCGGGCCGACATATTAAAATAAAAGGGGGATATTTTTTTACTTGGGCCATCTTTACTTAGGGCTTATAATTAGGGTTTTATTGTTTAATTTTTTTAAATTTAAATTCTTTTTCTAAACATTTATAATTTATAGTCGTGTGACTATGGGACAAACTGCATGGCGTAGTTTGAGAATTCGCAACTCAGTAGCCAAGTTATGGCAGGGTTTTGAACGTAGAGTTAGGTTACTCAATAACAGATGTTGCAAATTTACGTGTGTAAGCGTATGACTATCTCTAGTAGAAACCGTGGAGGTAGCACGTAGGCAGGTTTTTGCCAAAGCTGGGTAAAATCTGTGTCGTTCTATTTCTGCATTTATTATTTTGCTATTATCTATGCTGCTATTTTAATATATCTGTGTTGAAAATATTTTATAAACTTCCGCAATAATTTTTATAATTAATAGCATCACCCTATTCACCCCCCTCTAGGGTGAAATCGATCCTACAGGTTGTTCATCTTCGAACATTCCTTTCGCTACACCATACGACACTGTTGCACAATATTAAATGGATGTAGTGCATTTGTGATGCATCCTTCGGGTCTCAATCCTTCAAACAACCATAATTTTCATCTTATTTGAAAAAGCAATTACCTAAAAACAAAGATTGCTCAAGCATCTACACCATTGACAATTTTAACCTCTCATGACATGGTTTTTATACCAAAAAGTATTTATTCAAAGCTCTTTCGAAGGTTATAAAGATTTTAGTCTTTAATTCCTTCTTGAGATTCTTTTGGTATAATAAGTTCACAATGGTTGGAATCTAATGCAGCATAGTTGGAATGTGGTTCATTATAGTTCTAGGTTGTTTGTCTTTGTACACACCTTTCACTTCACTATACGACACCATTGCACCATGTTAATGGATTTTGCAACTTGGTGCATCGATGTTGCATACTTTAGGTCTCTACTGTTCGAAAAACCTAAAGTTCATCTCATGTAGTTACATGAGCCTTAACCTATCAAAAAGAAGCTTACTTATAAGTGTTAGCACCAAAATTGGTCACTAACACCTAAAGAAAGTTTTGAGTAGAAAGATTAATGAAGATAGAAAATTGAAATAGAGGAATATATGCAGAATTAATTGCAAAAACTAGAACACCAGATTTATAATGGTTCAGCGTAACTGCCTACGTCCACTTTGAGTTTAATCTCTATTACTTTTTCAAATAATTGAATACAGATACAATCCATATACCGACAACTTGAATACAAGTTCTAACTGAAAAAGAAAAGTCTTCGAAATAGCAGAGTCTCCCCGGTGTTCTCCCAAAAAAGGACCATTTCACTGTGCCCATGCCCTTGTATTTATAGACAAAGATAGGCCAGACTTCCTTTGCAGGCCCAGGAACAAGGTATCTTGGCCTACGGTTTCTGCGCACCTAGCCAGGCATGCCGAACAAGTCATGCCAAGTGAGGAATGTCGGTTAAGAGTTGTTTAGTCAATCATTAAGTGACTCGAAGTAAACCCTTAGGAGAATCGAAGCAGATAGCAGGTCGACTCGCAGTAAAGTTATTCCGAACGGTGAATTCTATGGTATGGCTTCATTCCCTTGAACGAGTGTTGCATTTTGGAACATTTGGTAATGTTCATTTGAGCCGAACCCTGCTATGCCTAGCAATGGCGCTTGAACTAAAGATGTCGAGTGGTGAAGTTAGGTCGAGCGGCACTTAGGCCGAGCGATAGGTGCCGAGCGGCGTTAGTTGAAACATATACACCGAACAACACGTAGGGTAATATCCAGACCGAGCGATGAATGACAATGCGCCTTTGAGGTTGGGAAAATTCTACACCGAGCGATAATTAATCAAACGATAACTTCCACCTTAAGCCGAGCCATACACATGAAATTTACAACAACATCCTCCTTTGGCTGAACGACATACATCCTCCAATTCCGGCCGAGCCATGTCCACGGGCCGAACCATATGCGTAGGCCTGACCATTCAAACTAACTTCTACAACCAATATTTTGTAGCTGACCCAAGCATCTGGGTAACATTCGCCCCCCAAAGTGTGTCATGTGAAGCAACTCGACATGCTTTGAATCATTAACCAATTCCTATTGTCAAAAGGTCAAACATATATAATGAAGGTCGAAAATGGCTGTCCTTCCTGGCAACTCGGGGCCATTCGGCATACAGCGACCGAACCACAAGGTCGGCTTATTCGAATTGGAACATGAATGCCTAAAAACACATCTCTCAAGACATACTGACCGGGTCACCAAGATATAGCCTGTTCACCCCCTTCCACCACATATAAGTTCTAGCCTCCCCTCCTTCTCCCTTTTTCTCTTTGTACTACACTTCTTCAAAGCCATCAGTTCATTCCTCTCCGAGCCTCACTCGCTGCTTTGCCTTTTTTTCGAGACCGAATTGCCCATCTCACGATCCTAACTAATCTCTATCACGAACAAACCTCCAACCCAACACTCCAAAGTTACCG
Source organism: Allium cepa (assembly GCA_030765085.1). Classification (NCBI taxonomy): domain Eukaryota; kingdom Viridiplantae; phylum Streptophyta; class Magnoliopsida; order Asparagales; family Amaryllidaceae; genus Allium; species Allium cepa. The sequence continues at coordinate 724,807,150 of CM060945.1, forward strand.
CATACTTCGAGCTTCTTCATAGGTATGAACTTATTTCCAAACCTGACGTTATATCAAACTCCGATGCCTGTGTGGGAAAACTCTCTGTCTCCCCTCTTTAGTTGTTGCAGGAATATGTAGAGAATAAATCTTGAGGAAGAAGGGAGATGGATTAGGAATAAAAAAGCGGACTCCAGGTTAGGGCCTTAGGAGGAGATTAGGAGTTTCTCCTTGGTGAATAAGGACGAGGAGAAGAGTAGTTTGGAAATTCGAGAGCGAGTGTGAGCCGGTTAGGGCTTTGAGGGGTAGGTCGGTGTCTTGGTCAAGTGGGTCATCTTGTTGTTAGGGAGAGATAGGAAGTTTGTGGGTCGGTAGGTATGATTGGTTTCTGGAATCAAGGACAGTGGCCCGGTGTCATTCGATGTCGTGGGAGAGAGCGTGGTTTAACCACTTGAGTGTAGTATCACGGCCCGGTACGAGGTGGGCTTGGTATACCGAGCAAGCGTGGCTCGGTATAGCCCTCGTGGGCCGTTCGGTGAAGAAAGAGATTGTTGGAGAGGAGAATGAGTGGCTCAATGGTTTTGGTCTAGGTAGGTCTGTGAGTAGTGAAGAAGAGAGAAGCAGGATAGGCTTTGAGGACCGGCACCGAGTGGGGCATTATGGTTTGGTATACATGTACTCGGGTAAATGACCGACCCTAAGCATGAGACTCGGCATCGACATACTTACCTTACCTCAACTTGTAGAACAAAACTTTGCTGCATATTTCCACATTTATCCATGTACTAAAAAATCCACGACACAAATCCAAGTCCAAAAGCACACGAAACTGATCAAGACTAATAACTTCACGATTGAAACCATAACAAACGTGAACTTAAAACTTTCTAAAGAAGGCAACTTAAAGCTCGTCGTGCTACACTTTTCTCTTCAGAACCCTAATTTACCAATACTCTTTAAATGAACCATCACACTAGCTCACACACCATGTGGGGGGAAAATCTTTGTCGTTATGTCTAATTTTGATTGTCTTTTAAGTATAGTTCAAATAGGTTTTTATCTAGATTTGGCGCTCATTGAAGATGTCTAGAAAATCGAGCTCTGCCATAGTACAAGATAAACCTGAGCCAAATTTCAACAGGAAGTAGTGGGAACCTCAAATCCATCGACCACACCTGCATAGAATATCCCGAGTCCAACGACTACATCTGTTGACTTGGCTCCGGATGCCCTAGATGCAGCAATCATCCTAGACAATCCGGTTGATTCTCAGGCTTCGAGAATCAATGAAAACGCTCTTCACCGACTATGCTCAATCCACGGAATTCCTGTCGACGATGTACTGGTTCCATCGGGACAAGATCGTCCTCACTACCCCCAGCCGGATATACTGTCTGCAATAAATTCATGTGCTAGGTTGGCAGAGTGCCACCATTCAACTCCTTCCTCCACGATGTGTTGCAGTATATTGAGATAGCCCCAGCACAGTTACATACCAACAGTCACGTGTTCATATATGGCACGTGCATTCTTTTCATAAGCATTCTATTCATGCTCCCAACTCCCGACGATATCCACTATATTTATCGTTTCAAAAGACGGTCCGACAGCCCATCTTTCGTATTCCTTGAGCCACATAACAAGTGCCAGATCCTTACGGGGTGTGGAGCAAATTCGCCCAATACAAGCAAGAATGGTTTTATATTCCTTGTCCTACTAGCTTTGCGAGGAGATGGCTAGAAGGGAGTAAGTTTCTTTTCTGGATCAATACTTGTATGCGGTAGAAAGTGCATCCTTTTTAAACCCTTTCTCGACTTTTACAAGTATCAGCCCACGTCCCGAAGGCTCCGGTACTCTAAGGCCGTTGAAGCTATTCGAGCTGTTCCCGTTGAAAACCGGGACATCAGATCCATCATTTCCAATGGATCGCTCTCGAAATTTAGGTTGTTGGCGGAAGGTCACCAAATAAGTTGTAAGACTTCCTCACATCGTCACTACAACTGGACTTGCCTTGGACAATGGCAAAAGGCAAGATGGGCCTTTGACGCGCGTGAAAGTAGGCAGCGGATTAAGGATTTTAAGGCTAATTTAACACCAGAGGGGGGTGAATAGAGTTTAATGAATTCTAAGACTTGTATGAACTAAATTGAAATTATGACACAAACAAATGCAGAACTTAATCACAGAACAATGACAGAATCAAACACAGATGCAGAAAGTAAATAAAAAGCAGTAAATGGAAAGAACACATCAGATTTTATACTGGTTCGGAGTTACCCTACATCCAGTCTTGTACCAAGGCAAACCATCTCATACAGACTTATATTAAACTAGTGTCAAGATTACATTCCTCAATTTATAAAGGCCTTGAGGTACCCTCCTGTCTCACAAGTTCGGGGCAAACTCTCTTGATTTACGAGCCACAAGATTACACAATTAATTTCCAGGCAAAACCACACCTTATAGAGAGACTCGATAAACTTTCGATTACAAATTGATCCTATAACTCTGAATAGCACTTTGAGCTATGAGAGAGAACAGATAATCAAACAAGAATGAAATTCTAATTTGATTCACTTGAGAATTCGACAGAATTTCGGCACAATTTTAAAAATATGAAAATTATAGAATATGGATTTGTGGAGAAGAAGAAGTGAAGAAAATATGGAAATAGATGATTAAAAAATTCATTTGTGAAGCCTATTTATAAAGTACCAACGGTCAAAACCATTCGTAAAGAGATTTAAAAGAATAGACACTTCTTTTGAAAATTGAAACTTTTGAATTCAACGACTACCATGTCGACATGGGGTATGACCCATGATGTCGACATCCCTTTGTTAAAAAAATGAATTTTTTTTTTGAAAATGGTATTGAAATGAAAACAAAATGAAATGATTCTGGAGTAAAATAAACTAATTTTACTATGTTTCAAAATACAAAAACAAAGAATATTTTAAGACTAAAACATATTTTCGAAAATCATTTGAAAATATGATTTCAAGGATAAAATATTTTGAAAAGCAGTTTTGAAAATCGTTTTGAAAAACCATTTTGAAGTAGTTTTGCAAACTTCTTCCTGCAGAATACCTCATCAAATTAGGACTCGAGAACTTGTACAAAACTAGGATGTTCGTGGGTTTGTAAGCCACTTGTCGTAAGGTTGTAAGCTACTTGTCGTTGGTTTGTAAGCCACTAAAAAGGTGGAAATAAGTTCCATCCCAAATGAAATTCGGAATGAAGATTTCCATGCTATTATGAAGTTTTAATAAAAACTAGACACATATCTTGAAATCATGATCTTGATACTCATGAGTCTTCAAACTTGATTTCTTCATTCTTGATCTTTATACTGTACAGTATTCAATAATCAATACCTGCCTTATATATATCCTTCATAATATCATTCATATATATCTAGACAATAGTGTTAGTATATAAGTTATAATAAAATAAGTTGCAAAGATTGTTGTCATCAAAACCACTATCTCCAGTTCCTAACAATCTCCCCCTTTTTGATGATGACAACCTTATAAAATATACTTACTACTTCAATCATACCATAACTCACCACTTCAATCATACCATAACTTCCCCTTACTCCAACAACTCCCCTTACTCCAAGCCTACTATTTTATATAATTTTCCCAATTTTCACAGTTTATCCATTAGATGTTGATTCTCCCAAAGCCATGTAACATGTCTGTTCCTGCATAACAAACCAATTCGGTAGATAACTTGATTTTTCATTAAACTATATGCAGACTTATGATACTTTGATGAAATGCATAAATTCAAACTAGTGTTAACAAAATTTTCTAAAAATGCCATTTTTAACTTTTCAAGTTTCATATTACGAAAACTATGAAAACCTATGCTCTGATACCAATTGAAAGGGGGCAGCGGATTAAGGATCTTAAGGCTAATTTAACACTAGAGTAGGGTGAATAGTGTTTAATGAATTCTAAGACTTATATGAACTAAATTGAAATTATGACACAAACAAATGCATAACTTAATCATAGAACAATCACAGAATCAAACACAGATGCAGGAAGTAAATAAAAAGCAGTAAAGGGAAAGAACACACCGGATTTTGTACTGGTTCAGAGTTACCCTTCATCCAGTCTTGTACCAAGGCAAACCACCTCATACAGATTTTTATTAAACCAGTGTCGAGATTACACTCCTCAATTTATAAAGGCCTTGAGGTACCCTCCTATCTCACGAGTCCGGGGCAAACTCTCTTGATTTACGGGCCACAAGATTACCCAATTGATTTCCAGGCACAACCACACCTTATAGAGAGACTCGATAAACTTTTGAATACAAATTGATCCTATAACTCGGAATAGCACTTTGATCTTCGAGAGAGAACAAAGAATAAAACAAGAATGAAATTCTAATTTGATTCACTTGAGATTTCGGCACAATTTCGGCACAATTTTAAAAATATGAAAATTATATAATATGGATTTGTGGAGAAGAAGAAGTGAAGAAAATATGAAAATAGATGATTAACAAATTCGTTTGTGAAGCCTATTTATAAAGCACCAACGGACATAACCATTCGTGTAGTGATTTAAACAAATAAACACTTCTTTTGAAAATTGAAACTTTTGAATTCAACGGCCACCATGTCGACATGGGGTATCCCATGATGTCAACATCCCCTTGTTAAAAAAATGTAAAATTTGTTTTGAAAATGGTATTGAAATGAAAAAAAAATGAAATGATTCTGGAGTAAAATAAACTATTTTTACTATGTTTTAAAACACAAAAACAAAGAATATTTTAAGGCTAAAACATCTTTTTGAAAATCATTTGAAAAAGATGATTTTAAGGCTAAAATACTTTGAAAAGCGGTTTTGAAAATTGTTTTGAAAAACCATTTTGAAGTATTTTGCAAGCTTCTTCCTGCAATATATCTCATCACATCAGGACTCGAGAACTTGTACAAAACCATGATGTTCGTGGGTTTGTAAGCCACTTGTCATAGGTTTGTAAGCTATTTATTGTGGGTTGTAAGCCACTAAAAAGGTAGAAACAGGTTCCAACCCAAATGAAAATCGAAATGAATATTTCCATGATGTTATGAAGTTTTAACAAAAACTAGACACATATCTTGAAATCTTGATCTTGATACTTATGAGTCTACAAACTTGATTTCTTCATTCTTGATCTTTATATTGTACAGTCTTCAATAATCAGTACCTGCTTTATATATATCCTGCATAATATCATTCATATATATCTAGACAATAGTGTTAGTATATAAGTTATAATAAAATAAGTTACAAAGGTTGTTGTCATCAAAACCACTATCTCCAGTTCCTAATAGCGTGGTGCCCCCGACACACCCGAGGAGGGTGAGATTAGAGAAACTAAGGTGTCAGAAGCAACGGGTGAGAATATAAGTCCTACTCTGGAACCGGTGGTTGAGGCACACGGCACATATGTAATGCCTTCCCCTTCGAAGGGAAAAAAGAAACTGGCTTACAAGCTGAGGAAAAAGACAGTAGGCAGAACCTCAAAGGTCATAATTACTCCAGTGGAGAAAGAGTCATCTCCACAACACTTAAAGGGTTCACTGAAAGCCTTATCTGACCTCATTATTCCCAACGACTTACTTAATTATGGCTTCAATGGTCCAGAAGCCCAAAAACTCCATTCGCTTGCGAGAAGCGATGAAGGCGTTCGAGACCATAATCAAGGAGAGAAAACACTAATAAGTAAAGCTAAAGAAACTGGTCCGTCGAGGGGAAACACTAGGACACACATAATAACACATACACTTCACCTTGCACCGAAACTTCAGTTATCATGTTATTCCTACTAATTCGCGTTTACTTAATTTATGTGCAGGTGATATGGGACGCTCTCAAAGATTCGACAGCCTTCGTGGGTCCTCTATTTTTCATCATTCTAGTCAAGATTCAGTCTCCGGCAAATGTCGAGATAAAGATGACGACAGCGACAGGGACTATCGCTCCCGGGTTTCATCATCTCGAAGGAAGACTTACAATCAGTCTTCGTACCTTCACGATCCTGTTAGTCCTTGAGAAGATGGTTTTGATGACAACAACCTTAGAATAGATTATAAAATATAAATATTAACAGTATAAGTTTAGATATATATGTATATGCAGGATTTAACCATGCAGGTACTAAGAATGAAGACTGTATAGTATAGAGATTCAAGATATCAAGATTGAAGACTCATGAGTATCAAGATTATCAAGAGTTCAAGAGTTCAAGTAATTTATCTTTTAAATTAGAAATTTTGTTAAAACTCCTAGAAAAGCACTGGCATCTTAAAATCCAATTTATTTATGGAATGCAATCCATTTCGAGCCTGTTAAAGGGATGGAACCCTAAGTAGAATGGAACATACGAAAAATCTAGTGGGATATTATTTTGTATCCGCTAATTTTTATTCAAAAATGATTTTCACAAAATTATATCTTGTTTTCAAAATGTTTTCAAAACCTTCCTTTTAAAAGCATCAAACACATCTATCTTGATTTTCAAATACTTTTGGCCTCAAAATAATCTTTAATTTCAAAATCAAATTATCCATAATTTTAACTATCTTTAAATAATAATATATTTTTAAATATATATACTTAGATTTAAAAATAAAATTATAGTAAAATTTTGTATATATTATTCTATATATTTACTTATGCATTTTAACTATAGACAAGTATATTTATAAAGTTTAAAATAGTTTTAATATAAAATAGAAGTTATTTTCAAAGAAAAAGAAATCACCAAAAATTCCTTTGGGATGTCGACATGCTTAACTTACCCATGTTGACATAGTGTCAGTTGGTTTCAAAATTTAAATTTCAAAAGAAGTGTCTATTCATCATATCTCTTCACGAATGGACATGGCTATTGTTCTTCTATAAATAGGGGGTGTTTTCAATGAATTTCAATACAGATTTTCTGGTTTTTCACTGCTCTTCTTCTTCCACATTCCTTATACATATTCCTACCATTACTCTGCCGAAATCAACATTGAATCTAACTAGATTACCTCTGGTTTGATTCTCTATCACTATCTCAACAAGATCCTCAGTGCCATTCAAAGTTATAGGCTTCTTTGTAATCAATTAAATGAGATAAGGTGTGATTGTGTCCTTGGAAATCAATCAAGCGAGATAAGGTGTGATTGTAGCCGTGGAAATCAATTGGGTGAACTTGTTGCCTAGGAAATCAAGTATCTCTATCCAAAGGATTGTGAATCCGGAGGGTGTACCTCGTTGCCTTGAAATCGAGGGTGTAATTATAAAGATTGTTTTTGAAAGGAAATTCGTATTTGTGTGCGGGACTGGATGTAGGGTAACTCCGAACCAGTATAAAATCCGGTGTGTTCTTTCCTTTACTGTTTTTACTTTATATTTCCATCTATGTTTGATTTTGTGATCATATCTGTGTCTAAATATTGCATACATTTGTGTTCAAATTAACAGAAACTCAAAAAGATTTAATAATTCTCTAAAACACTATTCACCCCCCTCTAATGTTTATCCTAGCCTTAAGATCCTTAATCCACATTTCTCACATTTGGTATCAGAGCAAGATTTTCAAAGTTTCATAATTTGATTTTTGAAAAAGTTTTCAAAATGGCTACCAACACTGGTATTGTTACTAACACTAGTATCCCTGTCAATAGTTCATTTGTAGAAGGTCAGTCTACTGTCAGACCACCACTTTTTTAATGGCATTAATTATGCATATTGGGCACGCAGGATGAAAATATATTTACAGTCTGTAGGATTAGATACTTGGAATATCACACAAACTGAATATTCTGAACCCACAATTGATTTTGCACAGTGGACCGCTGAGCGAAAGACTGTTGCATAAAATAATTCTAAAGCAATCAATATTCTATTTTGTTCACTTGATAGGAATGAATTTAATAGAGTGTCAGTTTGTAAATCTGCATATGAAATCCGGAAAACTTTGCAAGTAACTCACGAAGGAACAAGAAAAGTTAAACAGACCAAAATTTCCATGCTCACAAATCAGTTTCAATTATTTAAAATGAATTCTAATGAGTCTATTTCAGATATGTATAGTAGATTTCAGGATATTGTGCATTCTCTAATATCCTTGGGAAAGGAATTTTCGAAAGAAGATCAAGTCAGAAAAATTCTAAATTCTCTTACTCCATAATGGGATCAAAAGACACTTGTGGTCGAAGAGGCAAATGACATCAGTACTTTAAAGATAGAAGAATTAACTGGAAATCTAATGTCGTTTGAAGTTCAAATGATCGGGAGAAGAGAAAGCAAAGCATCTGAAAAGAAATCAATGACATTTAATGCATTAACTGATGGATCAGACTCGAATAGCGATTATGATGAAGAGATAGCCTTTATGACCAGAAATTTTCGGAAATTTTTGAAATACAGAAAGAAGAATAATCTCAAGAGAAATAACTTTAAGAATTCTAGAAATCAGAATGTAGTGCCAAACAATGTCAAATGTTTCAACTGTGATGAACCAGGGCATATCAAAAGAGACTCTCCGTATCCAGATAAGCAAAATCCTGCTATAAAAAATGATTCAGTAAAGAAATGAAAGTGTGCATTTAATGCTACTCCAGATGACTCAGACTCATCCTCAAGCGATGATGATTAGGAGACAGATATTTCAAATTTGTGTTTTACGGCAGTTCACGATTTCGACGAATTCAGAAAACGGACTCAGAAAAAGGTACACATTTACAATACAATTGGTTAAAATTGCATGCTTAGACTTAGATGCTTAATTGCCTGATTGATTGATTTTTAATTGGTGTGTTATTTGAATTTTAAATATTTTTTAATATTATTTTATTATTTTTATTTTTATTAGTATAATAATATATTATTGAAAATACTATAATTCTAATAATATTCCAGATATATAGAAATTAAAAATAATAAGTATATATATAAAAATAATATGTGTATATATATATATATTAGAGTACTTAGGAAAGAATAAATCATAGAAATTCATAGGCACATGTCGACATGATCCCTACCATGATGTCGACATAGGTGCCAGAATTTGAAATTCAAAATTTGAATTCAAATGGCTGAATTTCTCTCCATCTTTTCACTTCATTTAATTCTCTGAAAAGGCATCTTTTAACCAAAGAACATATCCTTTGAGAATCTATTTATTCACTATCTTTTATCATATCTTTTCACTCTCATTTTCAAATTCAAACTCTCTCTTCAAAACTTCAAGCTCTCTACTCTCTACTTTAATGGCTTCTTCAAGCAACCCCTCCACCATGAGAATTTCCAAAAAGATAAAAGAGCAACTCTTCAATGATCCGGAGGTAATTAAAGCATATATTAATTATGCTAACTATGCAAAAGTCCATCCCGGAAAGTTTGCTATCTTTCAAGATTTTTCTTCTTAAGAAATTGATTCTCTTTGTGCAAACAATCAAATCCTTAGTCTTATTGATGCTTCTCAAAATGATTTTGTTTGCTATCCAAACCTTGTCAAAATTTTCTATGCAAATTTAAATCGTGAATTTTATAATGGAAATGAGGATGAAATTTGAAGTAGTGTCAAAGACACTAGAATTGTTTTGGATTATGATCTTTTGGGTACCATTCTCAATTGCAAAAGTACGGGAATGGATCTTTCTAGTTTTAAAATCGATGAAAATTATCGTGAGACATTTCATCACATTTTTGAAGGAAATGATGATTTTGAATTTAAAAATCGAAATTTTCGACCAAAAGCAAGAATTGTCAATCTTCTTTTGCAACATACTTTAACCCCAAGATCAGGGAATTTTAATAATCCTACTTCAAAAGTTTGCAAAGCTTTTTGTTATTTTTGGAAACTATGACATTAATTGGGCGCAGATTATTTTGGATGAACTTCGTCTTAAAAATCTTGAAATGGGTGAGAATACTTTGTATCATGGAATTTCTCACTCAGATTTTTAACTATTTTGGAGTGGATTCTAAAGGAGAAGAATTTGTTTCTAGAAAAGTTTTCAATCATTCCAACATTTCACTTATGAAAATTCCATTTGTTTTTCAACCTTATGAGACTCTTGCCGAAAAGGAAGAGCGTTTGGCTCATGAGGAGATGGAAGAAGAGGAAGAGGAAGAAGAAAAAGAAGGGGATGAAATGGAAATTGAAGAAGAAGAAGAAGAAGGTGAAACTTCTTTGGAAAGCATCGACTATCCTTCTAATCCATCCAACAAAACCCTTCTCAAAAACCAAAAGACCATTGTTGAGAATCAACAGATTCTTAAACGATCCATTAGTAAGAGGTTGGATAAAATTTCATCCAAGATGAACAAATTTATTTCCAAAGTCAGCAAGAAGCTCGATTATCTTCATCATCTTCATCCTCTAACTAGTTCTACATTTTCGTATCTCGTTGTATTTGTTTTAGTTTGTTTTGATTTAAATGTTCGTGTAGTTCTTTATGTTTAATCGTTGTATCGTCTTAGTATGAAATGAAATAGAATTTCTTTTCTATTATCTAGCTTATCTTATCTCCAAAATAAATGTTAGTATATTATACAAATATATATGTATACAAACAATTATTCACAAAATCAAAATAAGTCACAAAAATTCACCGCCCCATGTCGACGTACCCCCTATGACCATATCGACATGTACTGGTCAGAAATGACACTTCATTTTGAATTTAAAATTTGAATAACTACAATATGTCTATTCATTTCAAATGAATTCCTACACCTATAAATACCTATTTCTTCCAGAATTCATCGCTGAAAATTATTTTTTATCTACTCTATCTCTCATTCTTCTCACAAATCCAAATACGGCTAATCCAATTCATAACTTATCCGAGAATCTTGAAGAAACTCCTGATTCATTCAAAAATATTCTCTCGTTCATTCTTCGTAACCAGCGGCACTTAGAATTGAGTCAAATGCAGATGATCAAGGAGAAAGAAAGGCATTTCGATGCAATACGATAGATGATTTCCTCCATGCATAAGGATGATAACGAAGCACATCCTCCAGTCTCTCTCGCCAATGACAACGAAAATTGGGATGCTATTAAAGCAGACCCTGTTTTTGAAGAAGAAGGATGGGTGGAAGTTCCTCGCAACATTTAATTTTATTGCTTTGTTTGAACTGTTTGCTTTGATTAATTTCATTTACTTTAATTTGGTTTGATATGGATTGATATTTAGTGTGGATTGATGATTGTACAAAAAATATACATTTGATCCTTGTTTGATTATCAAGTCTATCAGTTTAAATTATCTCTTAATATATCTATTATATACTCCATTGTGTAGATTATTAATGCAGGTATTTTAGTCCAAGAATAAGGGGGAGTTATATAGTTTGGAGATGGCTTTTGTTGATGACAAAAGGGGAGAATCATAAAATAGGGTAGTTAGGTATAGATTAAGGGGGAGTTATTAGGATAGAAGTAATATTTTATAAAAAGGTTGTCATCATCAAAAAGGTAGAGATTGTTAGTCCTTGAGAAGATGGTTTTGATGACAACAACCTTAGAATAGATTATAAAATTTAAATACTAATAGTATAAGTTTAGATATATATGTATATGCAGGATTTAACCATGCAGGTACTAAGAATGAAGACTGTACGGTATAAAGATTCAAGATATCAAGATTGAAGACTCATGAGTATCAAGATTATCAAGAGTTCAAGAGTTCAAGTAATTTATCTTTTAAATTGGAAATTTTGTTAAAACTCCTAGAAAAGCACTAGCATCTTAAAATCCAATTTATTCGTGTAATGGAATCCACTCCGAGCCTGTTAAAAGGATGAAACCCTAAGTAGGATGGAACCTACGAAAAATCTAGTGGAACATTGTTTTGTATCCGCTAATTTTTATTCAAAAATGATTTTCACAAAATTATATCTTGTTTTCAAAATATTTTCAAAACCTTCCTTTTAAAAGCATCAAAAACATCTATCTTGATTTTCAAATACTTTTAGCCTCAAAATAATCTTTAATTTCAAAATCAAATTATCCATAGTTTTAACTATCTTTAAATAATAATATATTTTTAAATATATATACTTAGATTTAAAAATAAACTTATAGTAGAATTTTGTATATATTATTCTATATATTTACTTATGTATTTTAACTATAGACAAGTATATTTATAAAGTTCAAAATAGTTTTAATATAAAATAGAAGTTATTTTCAAAGAAAAAGAAATCACCAAAAATTCCTTTGGGATGTCGACATACTCAACTTACCCATGTCGACATAGCGTCAGTTGGTTTCAAAATTTAAATTTCAAAAGAACAGTCTGTTCATCATATCTCTTCACGAATGGACATGGCTGTTGTTCTTCTATGAATTGGGAGTGTTTTCAACGAATTTCAATACAGATTTTCTGGTTTTTCACTCCTTTTCTTCTTCCATATTTCTTATACATATTCCTACCATTACTCTACCGAAATCAACATTGAATCTAACTAGATTATCGCTGGTTTGATTCTCTATCACTATCTCAACAAGATCCTTAGTGCTATTCAGAGTTATAGGCTTCTTTGTAATCAATTAAATGAGATAAGGTGTGATTGTGGCCTCGGAAATCAATCAAGCGAGATAAGGTGTGATTGTAGCCTTGAAAATCAATTGGGTGCACTTGTTGCCCGGGAAATCAGGTATCTCTACCCAGAGGATTGTGAATCTGGAGGGTGTACCTCGTTGCCTTGAAAACGAGGGTGTAATTGTAAAGATTGTTTTTGAAAGGAAATTCATACTTATGTGCGGGACTGGATGTAGGGTAACTCCAAATCAGTATAAAATCCGGTGTGTTCTTTCCTTTACTGCTTTTACTTTATATTTGCATCTGTGTTTGATTCTGTGATCATATCTGTGTCTGAATATTGCATATATTTGTGTTCAAATAAACAAAAAATCAAAAAGATTTAATAATTCTCTAAAACACTATTCACCCCCCCCCCCCCCCATCTAGTGTTTATCCTAGCCTTAAGATCCTTAATCCGCATTTCTCACATATCCTCCCTCTCAACCAGAGCAAGGCAGGGAGAAATCTAGTCATAAGGGGTCCCAATCCGATACTCAACGCGATCAACACTCTGGTTCATCTAGCATCAGGCAATCCTGGGAACTTCACAAAAAACCCGTAATCTCAAGACAAACTTCCTCTGCTCCTGCACATGATCCAATAACGGAAAAGTTGGCCGAGCTTAAGGCCACATTCCCAAAAATATGTTTCGACGGTCTGAAGTTTCTTCCAGCGATTCATCACATTCATGGGCACGTTAAACAAAGTGCCATTACTTGCAATAATGATGTCCATGTTCAACGCGACACATTCGTTCATTTGGCAGAAAAAGTTTCAGAAGTCTCCATCGAACGCCAACATGAAATTGATCGTCTAAAACTCGAAGCCATCTATGACAAAGACATTATCAAAGTCTAGGATGAAGAGCTTTCCTCATACAAGTCTCGGCTTGAAACTGCTCAAAAAAATGCTAAAGACACAGCTGAGGCAATTAATCGTCGGGAGGCCACACATAAGAAAGAGATCGATGAAGCGGTTCAATCCGTGGCACCTTAGCTTTAGATAAAGACTTCGTTCAAAAGGAGAGAGATGCATTTTCTCAACGGGTCAAAGAGTTGGAAGAGCTACTTCTCAAAGAGAAAGAAGAAAAGACAACTGCTCAGGAGGAGCCGTAACGATACTGCGACGAGATTATTGCTACACGACTCCTATAAACAAAACTCGATGAAGAACTCTCCAAGGCTGAGATGCTAAAGGATGAAGCCCTTAAGGAGGGAAAAAGAATAACATTCACAGAGATTGATTCTCGCCTTGAGGTAGCTGCCGAGGCTGGTAGGGAGGAGATTAAGTGCATGTTTGATCTGCTCATAGACGAGTACAATGCTTGAGTTCTCATGCATCGCGACCTAACATTTCTTGGCAAGGGTTACCTCGAATCTTTGGCCAAAGCATGGGAGACTTTGATAAAGATCAAAAAGGTTGAGTCGGGCACTGAAGAGGATGATGAAAAAGCTTTAGTAAAGGAATTTCTCCGGGGGAATGAGCCTTCGGACTTGTCTACAGTGAAGGCTCTTTATGGCAGAGACTCCTCCTTGTCGAAAGGGAAGAATGACATTGCCGGCCTGCCTGGAACCAAGTCTCTAGTTCCTCCCCCTACTCAACCGATTGATCGCCCATCACTTGACCCTTCGAGCAGCACATTGGCTACGACGTAGAAGATCCTAGCCTTGATATTCATGTTCTATCTCCCATTCCAAAGGGTGAAACTCCTCGGACGGTTGAGAGTCAACCAGAAACTGGTACATAACTTTTCTTCTCAAAGTTTAAAGGGCCGTAGTTTTCGACGAGTAGTTAACGTATTCTAACATTTGTCTCTTATGATTTCGTGTAGGTCGTTATGATCCTGAGCCAACTCCAAGGAGCGATGATGCCACAGAGAAGGAGGAGAAGACGGGTGAGGCACTTCAAACGGGAGGGATTCTCGGTCCTGTTGCTCAAGTGATTGAGGCGCTTAACGAGGACAAGTATGAAAATCCATCACCCATCGAAGAAAATTACGAAGTTGAGATTACAGGCGCCTCCGAACATACTTCAAAATTGAGTATGAAGGAGCAACTTATGGAAGAGAAGAAGAAGAAAGTTGAAATCAAGGTCGAGCCCTAAGTAGTGGAACTAGATGATCCTTTAAACAGACCTTTGAAGGTCATTCTTCCCGGTGGGTCTAGGCCATTGGAAGTTCCTCTTCCTTCCTCGAACGTCACTTCCCTAGCAAGTAAAGCGTCTAAACGAAAACACGTGAGGGAGGAGTTGGCCGAGCAACCGAGGAAGGAGAAGAATCCAAAGAAGTGGTTATCATGCTCGTTCAACGAGAGTTTGCCTGGATTATGTAATTGTTCCTATTTATTTTCATAGCCGATGTAAATAGACTTTTGACTCCGAGTTTAGGAGGGATTGTAGCGGAACTTTGTTTTGGGATTGGTGAATAAAACTTAGTTTCTTTGTTTTTCGGTGATTTTCGTTTTTTCGACGACTTTCGTTTTTTTGGCTTATTGTCTAACTCGTTGCCATAACTCAGAATTCGGTGAGTTATACAAGCTCTAGTTCACCACCATGTGACTTGGAAAATTTTTGAGAATCGTAGATCCTCTATTCCATGCTTCGGGCACTTAGAATACTTTTAGCCCGCATTCTGGGGACTCAGAGTATTCCAGTTCATGCTCCAAGGACTTGGAGATGTTTGGGTCATTTATACTATAGTCCGCACTCTGGGGACTCAGAGTACTCCAGTCCGTACTCCGGGGACTTGGAGATTTTAAGTCATTTATACTCTAGTTCGCACTATGTGGACTCAGAGACTCCAGTCCGCACTCCAGGAACTTGGAGATTTTAAATCGTTTATACTCTAGTCCGCACTCTGGGGACTCAGAGTACTCCAGTCTGCACTCCGAGGATTTGGAGATTTTAAGTCGTTTATACTCTAGTCCGCACTTTGGGGACTTAGAGTACTCCAGTCCACACTCCGGCGAATTAGAGATTTTAAGACGTTTATACTCTAGTCCACACTCTGGGGACTCAGAGCACTCCAGTTCGCACTCTGGGGAGTTGGAGATTTTTAATCTTTTATACTCTAGTCCGCACTCTGGGACTCAGAGTACTCTAGTCCGCACTGCGGGGATTTGGAGATTTTTAATTTTTTATGCGCGTTCATACGCTAGACGGAATAATGTAACTTTGAAAACTAAGAATCAACGAAATAAAAAAATACACTAGAAATAATTGCAACTAAAATACGAAAGAAATAGACTAAATATAATAGCGTCGCAGATGCTCGTTATTCCATGCTCGGGGGAGTGTTGCGCCATCAACGGTCGCTAGCTTGAAAGTTCTCTCTCTCCAAACCTTCGTTCAATGACGTATGGACCTTCCCAGGTGGGATGCATATGCGATGGGACCGGGAAAACTCGCTTCAAAATAAGATCGCCCACATCAAAGATTCTCGATCAAACTTTTTCATTATAATATCAAGTGACTCGGTGCCTATATGTAGCTGCCCTTAAATCAGCTTCTTCATGTTTTTCATCAACGAAGTCCAGTGATTCCAGTAAGAGATCTCGATTCGTTTTGGGGTCATGATGAGTTACCCGATGTGAAGGAACTTCAAGTTCCACGGGTATAACTGCTTCCGTGCCATATGCCAATGCGAATGGAATGTGGCCAGTCGCGGATTTGTGGGTGGTTCTGTAAGCCCAAAGTGCTGTTGGAAGCTCATCCACCCACTTGACTCTAGCCGTTTCCAAACGTTTTTTCAATATGGACTTGATTATTTTGTTCACGGCTTCTACTTGTCCATTGGATTTTGGATGAGCAACTACTGCAAACCTTTTTTCAACGCCATACTTTGACAAAAATCTTTGAACTCCCTACTTTCAAACTGAGTTCTGTTGTCCATAATGATAGTTTGCGGGAGGCCAAAACGGCATATAATGTTTCGTACAATGAAATTAATGACATTATTGGTAGTGATTGTGGCTAAGGGCTCTGCTTCTGCCCACTTGGTAAAGTAATCGACCGTAACTATTGCATATTTCGCACCACCTTTGGATCTAGGCAAGGAACCAATTATATTGATTCCCCATATTGCAAGCGTCAGGGACTAACCATTCTTGTGAGTACCATTGGCAGAGCTCTTAGGATTTTTGCATATTTTTTTACACTTGTCACATCTTCTTACGTAGTCTGAATCATCCCGATTTACAGTTGGCCAATAGTATCCATAGCGGAGGATCCTTTTTGCTAGTGTCTACCCCCGGTATGGCCACCACATTCTCCTTCATGAACTTCCTTCAAGACTCGTTTTATCTCACCGTGGGCAATGCACCAGAGTAAGGGAACCGAGAATCCCTCTTGATACATTATTCCGTCCTGCATTACATATCGCGAAGCTTTACGAATGACTTGTCGTCTTTCACTCTTTCTTTCGGGCAAGACCCCGTGTAGCAAGTATAGTTTGAATGGAGTTATCTATGTCTCCTTCTCCATTTCTGCTTCTAACATGAAATCTACCTCCATCACATTTATACTCGAAGCATGTAATGTTTCAACGGGAACCAATCCTATTTGTTGTGCATCGCCAGTACTTGCAAATTTGGCCAACGAATCGGCTTCTATGTTTTTTTCATGCGGACATGCGAAATATCAAAATATTCAAGGTCTGCCAATAGTTCGTGAACCCGGGCAAGGTACGGAGTAAGCCTCTGCCCCTTCGCTTGTAATCTCCTCGCACCTGGTACACCACTAATTATGAGTCACAAAAGATTTTAACCGATTTTACTCCAAGTTCCCTAATAAGTTTCAAGCCAACAATCAACGCTTCATACTCGGCTTCATTATTTGTGGCTGGGAAATTGAGCTTCAAAGCATAACAAATTGATCGGTTTTTGAGTCACAAGAATTATACCAGCCCAAGAACAACGGTCGTTGGATGCCTCATTGGTGTATAGTTTCCATCGAACAGAAGGGGTAACATCATCACTATTTGGTTCATCTGATATAGTAAATTCAGCGATGAAGTCCGCTAGCGCTTGCCCTTGTATGGCCCTTCATGGCAGGTAGGTAATATCGAACTAACTCAACTTGATATTCCATTTTAACATCCTTCTAGAGGTTTCTGGTCGTTGGAGTACTTGTCGTAAGGGTTGATTGGTATAAACACTGAATGAGTGCGCCTGAAAGTACGGAAGAAGCTTGTGTGATGCAATCACCAAGCAGTAGGCCAGCTTTTCAATTTTAGGATAATTTATTTCTGCCCCCGTTAGACGTTTAATGACATAGGACACCGGCTTTTGAACTCGGTCCTCCTTGCGAACCAAAGCCGTACTGATGGCATGTTGGGATACAACCAAGTATACAAACAACACTTTATGGTCTACAGGCTTCGACAGCATCGGGGGACTTTCTAAATGCCTTACCAAAGCATGGAATGTGTCCTCACAGTCGAGCGTCTATTCAAAATTTCTCTTTCCTTTCTTTATTACATCGAAGAAGGGAATATGCTTATCTGTGGCTCTAGATATGAATCGACATAGCGCTGCCACTTTTCTGTTCAAGCTTTGTACTTACTTTATGGTTCTGGGCACTTGTATGTCTCGAATAGCCTGAATCTTTTCTGAGTTAGCTTCAATTCCCTGCGTATTAACAATGAAACCCAAAAACTTCCCTGACGCAACGCCAAAGGAACACTTCAGAGGATTGATTTTCATTTCATAATATCTGAGTATATCAAACATTTCTACCAAGACTCAATGTGGTCATTTGACTGTCTGACTTCACGGGCATGTCATCCACACAGACTTTCATTGTTCTACCGATCTAGTCTTTAAATATTCTATTCAATAGGTGCTGATAAGTTGCTCCCGCGTTTTCAATCCGAAGGGCATCACCACGTAACAATACAGCCCAACGTCCATGACAAAACTAGTGTGTTCTTGGTCTAGAATGTGCATCAGGATTTGATTGTACCCCGAATACGCATCCATAAATGATAATAACTCGTGCCCTGCCGTTGAGTTGACCAGCTGGTCAATTCTGGTTAAAGGGAAACTATCCCTAGGGCATGCTTTGTTCAGATCAGAATAATCTATGCAGGTTCTCCATTTCCCATTTGCTTTTCTCACTGGCACAGGGTTAGGCACCTATTCAGGGTAGAGGGCATCGCGGACGAACCCATTGGCTTTGAGTTTGTCCACGTCCTCTCTGAGAGCAACGGACCTCTCTGGGTTCATGCCTCTCCTTTTCTGCTTTACTGGTACATACCTCGGGTCTATGTTCAACATATGACTCACAATGGCAGGAGAAATCCCGCACTTATCAAAATGCATCCAAGCGAAAACATCCAGATTCGCCCGGAGGAAATCAGTGAGATCCTCGGCCATCGAGGGGTTGAGTTATGATCCAATCTTTAGCACTCGCGATGGGTCGTCTCGGCTGACTGGAATGTCAATCGTCAGTTCAGCCGATGCTGCTTTTACTTCCTTGGGTTCCTCATCACCATCTCTCGGATCTATGTCTCTATAGATCCGATTGTGTTACCCGAGCCAGGGCTCGGGCACTACTTGTCAATTTTCAGTGGTTCGGGTGTGGACAGAGTTGTCCGCAACCTTTCATTTCTCTCTTCTCTAAGTCTCTCTCAGCTCAGCCACATAAATGCACGACCAGTCGCTTGATCGCCATGCACAACAACTCTTTTGTCTGTCGGAAATTTCAAAGTTAAACACCAAGGGGCCAAAGCTGCCCTAAACTCTACCAGGGCCGGTCGACCCAGAAACACATTGTACGGAGAATCGACATCCAAAACGATGAAAGGTAGGATTTGCACCCTCCTACGTTCACTTTGTCCAAGTTCAACTGGCAATTCAACATAACCCACTGCATCGGTTGCTGCACCATTAAAGCCATGGATACATGCTTTAGATGGTTTTAAATCCTTTGTCTCCATTTTCATTTGGTCATATGCTTTTTTGAAGATGATGTTAACAGAACTTCCACAATCAATCAAATTCCATTTCACAAATGCTGGCCCGATTGCCGCGGAGATGACCATCAGGTCAACGGTAGAAGCCTCCACCTGATCAGCATATATGCTTCTGAATAAATACTATATCGTCCGTCATCGTTCGCTGCTGCTTAGTCGGGGATCCATCCTTCGTATTTGAACAACATTCCAAATTTGCATGCCTTAGGGTATTAGCATACTGCTTCATTTCCTGCCAATTCTTATCTGCAGGGTGAGGACCACCGGCTATCGTGTTTATGACTAGTCTACCTACAGTTCGAGCAGTTTCCTCTAGATGGCGTGGATCTTGCCCGCGATCGGGGTTTGTTGTTCCTTGTCTACCTTCCTGCGGGTTCTTGACAAACTCCTACAGCTTTTTCTATTGAATCAGCTTTTCTATGACATCGTGGAGGTGTCTACACTCCTTGTTATTGTGCCCATAGGCCTCATGGAAGCAATACTTCCCGGTCCGCTTTTGTTCCTCTATGGACTCTTTTGGGCATGGCTTTTGGTATTGAAAGGTATTGCAAGTTGATAGGTAGATATTTTCTAATGATGCATTCAGGGGAGTGTATTCTTTGTAAGATGGAATCCTTGGTTTCCACTTTCCTGCTTCCCTTTTCTTCCCAGGATTTCCTCCTCCGGATCCTTTAGATTGCACTGGCTTGTTCTGGACATTGACCTGGACCTTCCCCAAGTTATCACCAGATTGTTTTACAATGATGTTGCTCTTCACAGTCTCCTTGCCAGGACCTAGTGCATTATCTCGCCGCGTCCACCTTGCTTTCTCCCTTCTTATGAATTGATGAGCCTTTGAATGAAAATGCTCTACCGTAGTTGAAGGCTTTCCTGCCAGCCAATCGCCAAACTCTGAATCCGGATCCACTCCTCGCATCACAGCCATAAGAATGGCATAATTATTTGGGTTGCTAACTTTAGTAGCCGCAACGTGAAATCTCTGTAAGTACTCCTTTAACGACTCCCCCGGAGCTTGAAACACACTGGATAAGGACATTACATCTTTGGGACGAGTGGCATGAATCCTGAACTGTTTTATAAATTTCGTCGCCAATTCATCAAAGCTGGAGATGGACCGTGGAGGAAGTCGGGTGAACCACATGGTAGCAATTCCAGATAAAGTTATTGGGAAGCATCTACACTTAGTTGCACCATTTTCTCTAGCTGAATCCATCATCCATTCATATCTCATCACATGCTGTCAGGGGTCAATCTTCCCTTCGTAGGCCGGGATAGTCGGCATGTTAAATTTCCTGGGGTACTCGGCCTATAGAATAGTATCTGTGAATAGAGTATTACTCTTGGATATCCCCAAATCATCATTAGTCAAGCCTTGATTTTCTCTCATCAGCTGTCTGACCATAGCCGATAGGTACAGGTTTTGTATGGAAGATGATAGTTTGGAATCTGTTCTACGAGACATTCTGGTTGGTGTCTCCTCTGCTGGCGATCTACCAAATGAGCATCTTAGGGACCAGCTTCATTAGGACCTTGGTAGGTCGGCCGTCCAGCTTTCGCTCGTGCTTTAGATCCTAAGTTTCCTACTCCAGCTTGGGTAGGTAGGGAACCTGGACCATCCCTGGTTGATCGATCAACAACACCTGCTTGTGTTGTTTCAGTTCTACGACGTCTACGCTTGGGGGTTCATCGGACGAAGTCGAGCTGTCGGATGAGGAGTAAGGAGCGGGGCTACCTCCAGTGTTCTAATGATGTTGTTGAGTAAGTTAAGTCATGAGGTTGGCGTTAGCTTGAATCTGTTCGTTAAGTTGTCTCCTCCTTTCCATGAGTTCTCTCATCAGGTCGTTGAACTCCGTTCTAGTGACAACTTCCATCTGGCTTTGGATGGCGACAGTCCCTATGCCCTGATTAACTTGTTGATTGTTAGGTCCTACTTGTTGGACGCTAGCAGTCTCATTGACGTCCGCATTGTGCGAGGTTGATCTGGTACGAGGTCTTTTCATTATAGAGTTATTGGTAGGAACTCTGATTAGAATCAACGGACAACCTATGAATGACTTGGATCTCCTTCGGGGGATTTCATCAATCCCGTAGCTACAAAGTAGATCCTAATAACCTGAGAACGGTCTCTTAGCGAAAGCATCAAAATTGGACACTAACACTCAAAGAAAGATTTGAGTAGAAAGATTAATGAAGATAGAAAATTAAAATTGAGGAATATATGCAGAATTAATTGCAAAAACTGGAACATCATATTTATAGTGGTTCGGCGTAACTGCCTACATCCACTTTGTGTTTAATCTTTATTACTTTTTAAAATAATTGAATACAGATACAATCCGTACACCAACAACTTGAATGCAAGTTCTAACTGAAAAAGAATAAGTCTTGAAAATGGCAGTCTCTCCAGTGTTCTCCCAAAAAAGTCCATTTTACTGTGCCCATGCCCTTCTATTTATACTTGAAGATAGGCAAGACTTCCTTCGCGAGCCTAGGAATAAGGTATCTCGGGCCACAGTAGGTGATTTCTGCGCACCGAGCCAGGCATGTCGAACGAGTCATGTCGAGCGAGGAATGCTGGTGGAGAGTTGTCTGGTCGATTGTCAAGTGACTTGAAGTAAACCCTCAGGAGAACCGAAGCAGATAGCAGGTCGACTCGAAGTAAAGTTATGCCAAACGATGAATTTTGTTGTATGGCTTCACTCCCTTGACCGATTGGTGCGTTTTGGAACATTTGGTAATGTTCATTTGAGCCAAACCCCTGCTGTGCCGAGCGATGGCGTTCGAACTAAAGATCCCGAGTGGTGCAGTCGGGCCGAGCGGCACTTAGGCCGAGCGATAAATACCGAGCAGCGTTAGCTAAAACATATAGACCAAAAGGCACGTAAGGTAATATCCAAACCGAGCGATGAATGACAATGCGCCTTTGAGGTTGGGACAATTCTACATCGAGCGATAATTGACCGAACGATAACTTCCACCTTAAGTCGAAGCATACACATGAAATTTACAACATCCTCCTTTGGCCGAAGACATACATCCCCTAATTCCGACCGAGTCATGTCTACAGGCCGAACCGTATGCGTAGGACTGACCATTCAAACTAACTTCTACAACCAGTATTTTGTAGCTGAGCCAAGCATCTGGGTAACAATAAGTATACAACTTTGATAGCTTTAAGTCGTCACCACTAAGTTTCATACCCAAAAAACATTATCTGAAGCTCTTTTATTGGAGCAGAGGTTTTTTGTCTCGATTTCTTCTTGTGGTTATTTTTTTGTAACTGGCTCATCGTGGTTGGCATCCGATGCACCATTATGGAATGTGGTGCACCACGGCGCTAGGTTGTTTCATCTTTATACATTCCTTTTGCTACAACATACGACATTGTTGCACTATATTAAATGGATGTTGCACCTTGGTGCATTTATTGTGCCCTTTGGGTCTTGATTCTTTTGGCAACCTTAAATTTTATCTGATTTGGATTTACGAGAGACATAACCTATCAAAACGAACCTAGCTTTGAGATCTACATCTTTAATAACTTGAAGTCATCATGATTTGGTTCATACCAAAAAACGCTACCTAAAGCTCTTTTAAAGGCTCAAAAGTTTTTTGTGTTCAATTTCTTCTTGTGAATATTTTATTATAACATGTTAACATGGTTGGAGTCTGATGCACCACTGATGGAATGTAGCGCAGCGTGGTACAAGGTCATTGTATCACTATACATGCCATTCTTTTCACCATACGACATCGTTACACCATGTTAATTGGATGTTGCATCTTGGTGCATCTATATTGCACCATTCGTCTCTCGATTTCTCATACAACCATGATTTTTGACTAGTTTGAAGTTATGAAAACCTTAACATACCAAGATAAAGCTATGTCGAAGATCTACACCTTTACAGTTTCAACCTGCCACGACTCTGTTTTATACCCAAAAACTCTATTTGAAGTTCTTTCAAAGGCTCAAAAGTTATGTCTTTAATTCGTTTCTTATGAATATTTTGGTATAACATGTTCTCGTGGTTGGCATTTGATGCCCCATTGATGGAATGTAATGCACTTTGGTACAAGTATGTTTTATCTCTATACACACCTTTATCTTCACCATACTACACAAATGGACTACATTAAATGAATGTTGCATCTTGGTGCATTGATGTTGTACTCTTCGGGTCTCGATTTTCAAACATATTTTTTTGACTAGTTTGAAGTTACGAGAACCATAACCCATCAAAATAAAGCCCTCTTAGAATTCTACATCTTTAACAGCTTCAATACGTCACGGCTCAACTTCAAACCAGAAAAAGTTATATAAATATCTTTTGGAGGCATGAAAGTTTTATCTCTTTAATTTATTAGGCTTTGAAGAGTTGTTGGATTCATTTGAAAGGTATAACCGGTCAGCTTTGTGATTGAGATGTCTAGAGTAGAATGTTTTGTAGGAGGTTTCCCCTACTTTTAGCGCATAAATGGTGTGATTTTTGGTCTCTTAACACGAATATGAAATAATTACATTGCTATATGCTAATACAACTTTGAAGTAATAGACTAACTGTTCATTAAAATTTTAGATTATGATGCAAGTGTATTTTTTTGTGCTTATACAGAGATCAAATTCCATGACCATGAATCAAATTAATCTTTCGCCTTTATATTTTTGAAGTACAAAAATAGAATTATATAACGATTCAATGTTTACCAAAGTTTTCTGACACAGGTTCTCTGATAACCTTTTTTATTCCACTTTTGCTAAAATTCCTTTCCTTTTATAGGCGAATGACACATGTGGATTAATGATATCATTCTCGTACTCAATTTTGATAGTTAGATATTGCTATGTGTCATTCACTGAGCTTGTCTTGAACCATTTGCCGCTTGAGTATCATTATTGTTTAAGAGAAGTAATTCGATTTAAGCAGGAAAACTTGGTTTGAATTTTTGGAACTAGCGCGATCCCATTGGATAACTACCACTCGTCTAAGATCCATGCCATGTGTTGATCGGTCTTGTTCAGCTAAGTTTATGCGGGTCGTTTATAGCGCATTCCATTTATTCTCGCCATCGATGAAATACCCATAAGATCTCTCCAATTTGTGAGATTCCCTATTAGGCCTTCGATGAGGTTGCATGTCTTAAGTTGTAGTTAAACATCATATATATAATCATTTCATGTTAAAATATTCAATCTCATCAAGTAATCAACATCATCATATATATAATCATTTCATGTTAAAATATTCAACATCATCAAGTTCTATCGAACTTCCGCTAAATCCTTTAAAAGTAATATGAAGAATTTCTTTCTCGGAGAAGGTAAACCAAGTCCAATTTTTCTAAAACATAAAACGTAATCCGACTTGCACTTTTCTAATGGAAAGTGCAACTTAACTTGCATTTTTCCAACTAAAATAATAATGATAATAATAACAGTAATTATATTTCCGTATTCTTAAGTAATTATAGCCCTTGTTTATGTTTTTATCAACAACTATTTGTTTTCAATACTACCATTTTTTTTTTTAAAATTAATTTTTTTTCTCGAAAAATGCTAACCAATCTGCACTTCCTATCATATGCAACTTATATTTCTTTCAAATAAAGAAATATAATTTATATTTTCAGTACCAATATTTCCTCTAACACCATTAACAATAAAAATTTGCAACTTTTTTCTACTATACACAAGTATATTCCTATATGTACACGTATTACAACAAAAAAATGGTTTAGGTCTGAAAATCTAAGGTACATCAATCCTTTCCCTTTGTTAAATTGTGGTTTTCAACCATAACTTCTATACGCGTCGGTAAACAAAGAATAGTTTAGCCGCATCTCTTCTTTCTCCTAAAACCTCACCCAAAACAGAAAGCTCTTTTTTATATATATATAATAACAATAACAATAATAATAAAAAAAAGGAACGAAAAAACATGGGTAGCGTGAAAGACCTGAAATCAAAGCAAGAGTTGGATTCATTGATGAATGTGTCCGATCCTGTTATTCTTCATTTTTGGGCGTCATGGTGCGAGGCATCGAAGCAGATGGATCAAGTTTTTTCCCATCTGTCTACTGATTTTCCACAAGCTCGCTTTTATAGGGTTCGCATTTTAGTTCTTCCAATTTTTATATGTGTAGACCGATGCCTTTGTTTAGGGTTTTGTGAGAAAGTTCCTAAGTTCATTATATAACTTAGGTTAATTTGTGCTGTAGCAATAAATATTCTGTTACATAGTTTACGTAACATGCTTTGTACTTGTAACAAGTAGCGGAGACATGTAAATTTACGATAGATTTGCTAGTTGGTTAAACTAAATGTATAAATTAATTTGATAAAAGATAGTGTTTGTAGTTGCAATATTGGAGTTGAAACAACATTCTAGCTTAGTCTTGACAATTGAAGGTGATACTAGTTGATAGGTGAGTTATTATTTGCTTCAAATATCACATATAAAACTTTAGCAATTGCAGTGATTTATTGTTTACGTGATGTCTGATCAGTATGAAGTGAAAAAAATTAAGTAAAATTTTATATAATAAATCACCATATGGACTAAGCAACCAAATATTGATCAGTGAAGGTAATTTCATTAGATGAGTAACATACGATGCGAGACTTACAATATGTTGGTTTTGAATATTTGTTATGACGTCAACGAGGTTGTGATATATAGATTTGATTATGATCTTTTTGCTGAAGTACTTCTGTAACCTGCGCAATTGTAAAATGCCTTGTGCTACTTGTTTTATGAAAACAGATATATAGTTACTTTGTGGACAAACGTAGCATATTTTGAAAATATTTATTCACATTGTACAACTGAACCTTTACATTGAAATAAGATGGATGAGACAAAATTACACAATACTTTTAGAGGTAGAAGTGATGGAAATTGCACATAGAAGGTTTTATATATAGCTCCAACTGGGCTAAATGAAAAAAGTACGAATTAATTTGACTTTGGGCCTTGGTGTTTGGGATCAATTAGAGTTTGGTCCTGAGTTCATTAAATTTTAGGTCCTGGAACTTGTATTATTATTATTTTTGAAATCGATGAGTCAAATTTTAGATCTTGGAACTTTTTTTTTAACTTTTGAGATTAAATATAATATAATAGTAATCCTAAGTTATTGCATCTTGCGACATGCATCACAACTAAGCCTGCAAAGTTGCCATTAATAACTGTGGGCTTGTTCATTAATGTAACTTAAATTTGCATGCACCTAACTAGCTCTGATAGCATTTACATATTCGTTTCAAAATAAGACTAAAGTTGGATGCATTGGAAATTATTGTAGAATGATGCACACTCATAACAAATTTGACGAGTTTTGTTGTTGTTTGTAGTTTGCATACTTCTTGTTCATACCTCTTGCATGATGCATCGCGACCTAGCTCCAGATGTTCTAATATATTTAGAAATGTTGGGTCAAATTTTAGATCCGGGAACCTGATTTGAGAACAAATACAACAATTCTAAGTTATTGTTATTTTGTGATTAAAGTGGTTGATGTTTTTGTTCCGTATGTAGTCCTTTCCTATTCAATTAAAAGTTAAGGTCTTGTAGGTTTGCAGTTATCTGTTTTGATTTTTGTAATGCATTTGGTTAAGCAATCTTGAAAACTTTTTTGGAAAATGATTTTAACATGTAAAGTTGAAAATGATTTTTCTTGTTTTCTGCAATTTGTGAAATGTAAAAAGCACAAAAAACTATCTTCTCTCTTCACCTTATCCCCTTTATCATAACGGTTAGGGTCTTTCCATCCATCCTTCTCTTCCATGTCTTTTGAAATACATATTGAAAACGCAAAACTCAAAATTAAAAATAAATGGATCCTAAGCTCGACGTCATAACAGCAAATGTTTTCGCAGTTTCATACCCCTCGTGTGTCAACTGGATTTTGAAATAATTATTGTAACAACATAAGACTAGTTCATGTGGCAATTTTTTCTAGACCCTCACATAGTAGTCTTGTGCACTTCAGTTCATCCACTTATATCTTGTTCTGCAAGTATCTGTTAGTGGCTTCATATTTTCATGCCATTTAGTAGGGAACACATTTTGTTATTCTTATTCATATTCTATTTCACTATATTCGTGTAACGAATGTTTTTCTGAATCATGTCTACATGCTACAGTTTTCCATACTAAATATACCCTGATCCCATATTATATATGTGTCATTGTTTTGAATTCATTTGTATCTTAATCTTATCAAACAATGCTTCACCATGTAGTTTGTCTTTGGCAATTTTTGGCAAGTTAATTGTTGACTTTAAAGTTGTTGATAATTATGCGGTCTGAATTATTTTGATCAGTTGCTGTAATCTAGAAAAACAATTCCAGCTATTATAAATTATTTTTTTAATCATGTATCCTAAACAATATTAGTAAATTGGTCTTTGATACGAAACTATGATACAGTGTAAATAAATAGCATGGTATATAGTGATATTCTGTGCACCCTCTCTTCTCAGTCACAAACACACCTCACACCTGCAGTGCCTACGCTACTGACTGCTCTTAATCACAATTTCTCTATGGTTTGATGATATGTATTTTTTAAAGCTATATGAATATATCCTAACGTTTGATTTGAGTATATGTACTTCCATGTGGGTTTTATGCTTATTTGACATAGTTTTGTTAGATTGATATGGTCTGAAACTTTCTTTTGCATATGAATAAACATGCTATTAATTTATCTTTACCAGGTTGAGGCAGAAGAACAACCTGAAATTTCAGAAGCATATTCAGTTTCTGCAGTCCCGTATTTTGTGTTCTGCAAGGTATAATTATGCTCAATGATGTTTGGTTATTTGTTTGTCTTTATAGATTTTGTACGAATAGGAGTCAGGGAGATATTAGCTTTTTCTGTTGGTGTAATCAAAGTATAATGTTTGAATTTACCTTTGAGTTGTCAATGCTATTACTTCACCTAGCATTGCATATACAGTGCAAAAAGTATACACAAAATGTTGTTAAGCTAGTCTTAGGCCTGTGGTGAAACGTAAGACGTTATCGGTTTATATATCGAGTATGTTATACTGATTATTATAGTTTCGCATGCTCAGTTTCTTTTTGCTAAATACTAGTAGAACGTACACCCAAGCTCAGCACTGGCAAAATTTTATAATTTGAATCTTGACAAGCAAAATTAGTGTTTAATTTTATCTAATAGCAGTACTAAAACAAAATGGTATTTTTTTATTTTTATTTTTCGAATTTGTGTGTGTGTTCTACCTACAACTTTACATTCACTATGAAATAATAATCAGTAGATTGCATTGGATCTACTCATCTACATGTTAATGGGCATGTTAGATTCCTATATTAAACATGAGTAAAATTAGTTTACCATGCATGTTAATGTGAGAAGTATTAATTACATGTAGCTGTAACTTTTCATATAGCCTAGGCAACAATATTTTGTTTTATGTAATTTGAGTTTATACAAATTACATGTAATATATTTTTTTCTTTAAGAATTATGACTAAACAACCCAAGTTCACAGTTATCTTTTTTTAAACGTTACAACTATGCTGACGATAAACACAGTAGTCCCCATGAACTTGATAATTTTCAAGTTAATCTTCTACCAAATTTCATGCAATAAAACTAATTAAAAAAAATAAACCAAAAATAATGTGAAATGTTTATTGAATCCAAAAGAAATGGTGCCAAAATAGATGTTCGTAAAAGCAATCAAAGTAACATCTTTATAAATTCTAAACAACAATGCAATACATATCAATAGAAAATAAAGTTGACACTGAATTATGAAAGCCAGTGAGCTACAACATTTCATTTTTAACTAGAAAATGTTCATTAAATCCAAAACAAGCGCCAAAATAGTTTTTATTTAGAAGTGTGCACACTATCCAAGCAGTCAAATTATCATTTTATATATTACACGACAAAAATTTAATTTCATTTGATACATATCAATAGAAATGAATTATAGAAGCCATTGAACTATAGATCCCATGTTATTCAGTTGGAAAATATAGTCCAAATCCAGAAAAAGTACCACCAAAATAGATTTCATTGAAATTATATCTATTATCAAAGCAATTAGATCAACATCTTTATAAATCATGCAACAAAATTATAATTTTCATTCTACCAAATTTCAAGCAATAAAACTAATTAAAAAATAAACCAAAAATAATGTGAAATGTTTATTGAATCCAAAAGAAATGGTGCCAAAATAGATGTTCGTAAAAGCAATCAAAGTAACATCTTTATAAATTCTAAACAACAATTCAATGCATATCAATAGAAAATAAAGTTGACACTGAATTATGAAAGCCAGTGAACTACAACATTTCATATTTAACTAGAAAATGTTCATTAAATCCAAAACAAGCGCCAAAATAGTTTTTATTTAGAAGTGTGCACACTATCCAAGCAGTCAAATTATCATTTTATATATTACACGACAAAAATTTAGTTTCATTTAGTACATATCAATAGAAATGAATTATAGAAGCCATTGAACTATAGATCCCATGTTATTCAGTTGGAAAATATAGTCCGAATCCAGAAAAAGTACCACCAAAATAGATTTCATTGAAATTATATCTATTATTAAAGCAATTAGATCAACATCTTTATGAATCATGCAACAAAATTATAATTTCATTTAATACATAAAAAAATACATATTAAAACCTTTAAATATGAAAGCCATCTACCTACCACATCTCATATGAGAATCACAGTCATACGCTGTTACATGTATAAGTGAAACAAATTGCACCAAGATCAATTATCAGTCACATGTACACCAAAATCAATTATCAGTCACATTAATAGGACAACACATACAGTTGTATGTACACAATTATAAATAGTACGACATGTATTATGGAAAAAAACATATTCATAGGGAAGAAAATCTTGTATAAAAACATTACAAAGATTGAGATAATTCAGTATGGGGGACATCTCAATGACCTAGCTCTTGGTTTTTTACTATTTTTGAAGTGGGTGAGTTAAACTTAGGTCTTGAAAGTTGTATTTTACGTTTGAGATCAAATAGAATATTTTGAAGTTATTGCATCTTGTGCCATGCATCACAACTAAACTTGCCATTGATAACCATGGACTCATTCATTACATCAACTTAAATTTGTGTGCACCCAATTAGTCGTGATAGCGTTTGTATACTCAGTTAAGAATACGAGTGAAGTGAGATGCATTAGAAATTATTATAGAATGATGCATATTTTTGTAACATGGGTCTAAGATTATAGAATTGTCAATGAATAGATTGCTCGTATCGACGATGTTTATCATTCAATGTGTTCATGATACAATATGGACATCGTTCCTTTTAAGTTGGCATTTCAGCTTTTGAAGAAAACAAAGTTACATATTCATGAAGATGAAGAGCATACTTTGAATGATTTTTATTGTTTTCCATGTCTTTGCCATGTTATGATGTGGTAGTTTAGTTCGTTTAATCTTTTTTGGGAGATCAACAAAGGTGAAAGTTATGTTACACATAAATTTAGTTTGGAAAACCAAAAAATATTTTTGGAATTGAAAGTGATTTTGAAATCATATTCCACAAGTGGAACACTAGAAAAATCTAAATTTCATATTCAATTATTTCTGATATACGTCTAACACAATTTGTATTTTGTTTGGTCCGTTGAGAGGATACACTATAGCAATTGATACACTTCCAAAAATAAATAAATTTGCTCATTGTAAAAAAGAAGAAGTAATAATTGAAGTTTGAATAATATTTTTAGTTAGCAACCAACCTTCGAAGGCCGATCCTTGCAAATTTTGGGATTGCAAAAAATTGAAATTGAACCACTTTCACAAAAAAAGTGGATAATGATGTTTGGTTACATTAATAAATTGATTATCCTCTTAAGTGTGAAGTGTTAATTTTTTTCTAGTAAAGCGAACATTTTATTAATAAAAATCTAAAATTATGTCACGATGTTTGAACGTGTTAACCCTTTTATTAAAAGATTATTAACGTTCTTCCACTCAACTGCATGCATTATTAAATTTGTATCACATGCGTATTATTTGTATTAACTTTTACATTTGAAACAATATACTCTTCGATACACTTGGGGCCTGGTTAAAGTGTGGCCCAGACCAACCGTTCCTTCGACTCTTTTGTGTTACTTGATACGCGGAATGATTCGGTACGCAGAACAAAAACGGAAACGGAAACATTGCATACTCGGAACGCAATTAGTTAGGGGTAGGCTTTTAACCGAAATTGCATAAGTGCTAACATCATGAATTAGTTTTCTTATTTTATTTTTTTTTTTTACTTTTCTACCAAGGACTTTTTTTTAATACTTTTAGTAAAAAATTATAACAATGTTACATTATGTTTTTTCCCTTGTTAATTCTTAATGATGATAGTACATGTTGCGCGATCCTTGAAGTAGGAGTAGTTTTCATGTATTGATAATGATCTATTTTCAAATATATTATCATTATCATCATTGTTTTTTCTTTATATATGATGTATTAATTATTTTTTGAAAATAGTATGTGGAGAAAGAGAACATTTAGGATAATTATGTGAAAAAATAGAAGATTATATGAGTATAAATGGTGCGTTCATAGATGTTTGTAGGTTACTTACATTATTATGATGGCTGAGAGTTGAAATAAAGTAGAAAACAGGAAGTTTAGTCTTTTCAATGCTGATTTGAAATCATTCTTCATAGTTTTATATTTCCAATAGGAAATCATTATGGTGTGATTTTTATATGAATAGAAAATCACTATTATTTCATGTATTAACATAATAGACGTAATATCGTCAAAATAAACATCTTGGAATATCGAAATCAACATTTTGAGGCAATGGATTAATCATTTCAGGACGCTAAATTCAATGTTAGAAGCGTCGAAATTAGTGTACCAAATTGTATGCTCATAGCGTTTTGAAACATTGGTGTTTTGCGTTTCGAAACTGATGTACCAAAACGGTACGATGACTAAAGTGTGAAGTGTGGTGTAATACCCTGTAAAATTCAATAATAATATAATATTAGATACTTGAATTAAAAAAGATAAATTAATTAATTAAAGTAATAGGAGGACAAATTAGTTATTTTTTCAACATTGGAATTTGACGAGGAAACTTGTATTATTGTGTTTGGCTCATTTTTTCTAATCGGAACGGGATATAAGTTTTCGATTTGGAGGTTATATGAAGGGGATGCAAGCGAATTAGTATCCAAGAGAATTTGGCTCCAACAATTCAAATTTGAATTTAAATTTTAAAATTTAAAAGTGACAGTTATTTGTTTTCCGCCTCATATATAACATAACTGTACATACGTTTCTTTTCCAAACCGATTCATCTCTTTCTTCTTCCTACTTCCTTTTGAAAATCCAAATGGAATGCAGGCGAATTAGTATCCAAGAGAATTTGGCTCCAACAATTCAACTTTGAATTTAAAATTTAAAAGTGAGTTATTTGTTTTCCGCCTTTATATATAACAGCTCATAGTTGTACTTACGTTTCTTTTTCAAACCGATTCATCACTTTCTTCTTCCCACTTTCTCTTGAAAATTC
Source organism: Allium cepa (assembly GCA_030765085.1). NCBI lineage: Eukaryota > Viridiplantae > Streptophyta > Magnoliopsida > Asparagales > Amaryllidaceae > Allium > Allium cepa. The sequence continues at coordinate 724,840,273 of CM060945.1, forward strand.
AAATGGAAATATCTCACTTGTTTTTCAACGAAATCGAAGAAAACCTACGACAAAATGAAGCATACAGACAATACTACGTACTCATACCATATTGGAGGCGAAATTTGGAGGCTTGAAGGCGCAACAGACCCGGACAGTGAGGAAAATGGTGGAAATCTCATAAACCATTTCTCATCATGAATGTCAAACTTCAAAATGACATATCTCTTTCATTTCTTAATGGAATTCGACGATCCAACCATCGAAACGACCATAGAGACAAGAAGTACGATGTAGAAAAAGAGTTGGGGCAAATTACGGAGGTTCGTGGTGCAAAACGAACTGTATATCGAGATAATGCTTTCTTCTTCTATCGAAGGTATTTTGAGTGATTCATTCCTTACTCAGACTATAATGCATAGATGGTACTATGATAATGATTTGTGGTCTATAATTTAAGTAATTAAACATTAAATACTTGAATTATAAGATTAAATCATGGATTTGGGTATAGATATGATAAAAAGAAAATAATATATATATATATATATAATTACAATATGAATAATTCTTTCTATAGTCGTCATATAATCTTTGATAATGCCTTAATGATGATTATGAATCTATATACGAAGATTGAAAGATTTATCACTGAATTAAATGAAGTTTAAAACGAAGGAGGATTGATCTTAAGCTGAAATATACTTGAAATAAAATATGTTAGGAATGGGGGCTATAAAACCAAAGAGGAATACATGGATATATAAAGATAAATTGATATTTTTGCTTTACGATAGAATTGTTTGATGTCAATTTGATTGCATACGGTCCTGAGGCTAAAGAAGAAAAACCAGGATATGATGCTTGCCTATAGTGTTTCATGCGAGTCCAGAAGAAGGATTGGATGGTAAGCGACTATGTAGGGCCTCGGGCTAGTCCAGAGCGTTAGTCCACTTTTGTATTTGAGACTGAATGATAAGAGATCTTGTAGGGCCTCGGGCTAGTTCAGGACGTGATTTCAGAGACGATGGTAATACGATGCTGTAGGGTCTCCGGTTAGTTCAGGACGTATTTACCTAAGTGTTGGATAACCAACAAAAGTACAATCCTTAGGGCACTGGGCTATTCTAGGATGCATTTGCTTACGTGTTAGACGAATAACTATAACACTAACCTATAGCACATAAAGCGAGTCTAGAGGTGTTTATATATACATCATAGTGGTATCTTTGTAGTATATGTGGAGTAGGTATGACTCATACTCAGCTTATGTTTGATTTACTCCTATTTAAAAATAACTGTCACTTTTAAATTTGAATTGTTGAAGCCAAAATTTCTTAGTTACTAATTCGCCTTCGTCTTCTTATTATGATCTCTAAGTCGAACAAACATATATGTCATTTCGATCAGAAAAGAAAGAGCCAGTCGCAATGACGTAAGTTTTGTTGTCAAATTCCAAAGTCGAAAAAATGACCATCTTGCCCCTCTATTACTTCAATTAATTTATTTATCAATTTTTGATCTAAATATCTACCATTATATTATTATCAAATTTTACAGCGTGTTGCATGTGATAACATAGGTCCTGAAGCCTTCCTCATGCTCGACGTTTTGCTTTTACAATCCGTACCGTAAAATCATGCAACATAAACATAAAGTTGCTTTTACAATCAATACAATAAAATCATGCAACAAAAACGATAAAGTGATCACGAAGTGGATATACAAAAACATTGGCAATATACTATACATTGAATTTGTAACTTGTGGATAGATTTGAATCATTTGATGATGATGTAAGATAGGGAAAATGGATAACCAACCAAGCTTAATTCGATCAGTTTGCTTTAGTTTTCATTTTCATTGGTTCTAGTTCGACTTAACAATTCATCATCGGATCAACCAAACGCTCATCTCTAGATCCAATGGCTAGTATGGAGGGACTATAAAGAGCTAAAAAAAAAGGGGCTATGAATTCTTACTCTCTCGATATATATATCTATTAACATACATATGTATACATACATACGTATACGTGCGTACATGTATACATAAAACATATGCATGTGTGAATATTTACGTAATACACATGCATATACATGCACATAAATCCACAAAAGACGTTGAAAAGAAACAAATATACATATGCGCGCACACACAATGAGATCAATCAAATTAACGTTTTTATATAACTACACAACAAAATTTTTATTTCATTTAACACATCAATATAAAAATAGTAAACCTTGAAATAAAAATGACATTGAACTGCAAATCCCATACGACCAGAAAATGTAATCCGAATACAAAAATAGATTTTCGTCAAAAAGTATATCTATTATAAAAAAGCAATTAAATCAACATCTTTATACATTACGCAACAAAAGTATAATTTATTCAATACATGTACAAATAGAAAAATGTTAAACCTTAAATATGAAAACCACTTGACTACGACATCTCATAATCAATCACAAGATCTCATTGTCATACAACATTGCATATAAAAGTAAAACATACTGCATTGAGACCAGTTATGAATCACATTAATAAGACAACACATGCAGTTGTATATATGTATACACACACAATTTTAAAGTAACATTAAGACAACACATGCAGTTGTATATGTACACTATTTTAAATACTTCGTTGTATATCATCAAAACAAACACTTCACATGAAAAAAAATTCTTGGAAGAAAACTTTACAAAGAATGAGATAATTTAGTTTTCTCCAAATCATAATTCAAAATTTTTAATGTCGACTTCATTCTAATATATACCATTGTTCTTCAAACTGATCCGTATTGAGTCGAATCGTCGTATATAAAAAATTATAACGAAATCCTTGCATTCTGTACCAAAAAAGAAAATAATATGAATTAGAACTAGATTACCTTACTAGACTTTTCAAAATTCATATACTATACCTTCATAAAGTTGATTCCATCCAAATCCAAATCCTTAATTGGCCCCTTCTATTTATTGCCTTTTGTACTAACGATGGCAGTGAATACGAGCAAATAACCACTGTTGTCGAAAATGTTTTCAAGTTTTGCACTTGTTTTGAATTGTTACTTTGAATTGGTTTCATGTAGAGATCGGATGGGAAAATGGTGTAAATAATGTACAGGGGAAAATTATTTAAAGGGGAAAATTATGATTTATTGCAATTTTCTTATTAAGGTAATGCATGAAAAAGGATAATATAACAAGAACATCGGATTTAAACGGTTTGGTCATGAAAGAGAAAAAATCATGTAGTCATTCAAATTCAAGTTGGTAAACTTTTTTTTATTTTTGATATTATAAATGATAATTGTTGTCCATTATCAACACAATTAATGAATAATGGCAATGAATAAAAGTTGAAAAGGTCAACAAAATTATAAAGATGACTTATAAAATTGACAACTCCATATATTGTTAATGAGTAATTGTCAGGCGTCAATTGCACTATGTAAGCTGTGGGAATCAAAAACCTTACGACATACCAACTAAGGAGTGAAATGATGTGCAGTAGCCACATGTCGATCACATAACATGCCACATGTCGATCAAATAACATGCCACATGTCGATCAGTGAGTTGAAATAAGATGGAGTGCCCACGTCACATACAATGCATATGAATTTGGGGTTGAATTCAAAATATTATTTATGCTTTTTAGATATTTCCGTATTGTGGCTCTAAGATTTGTAGAATTGAATAATGTAATCACAGTTGATAACTTGTATCGGGGATGTTTGTTATTCAATGCTCTCATGATGCAATATGGACATCATTCCTTTTAATTTGCATTTCAGTTTTTCAAAGAAACAAATCTGCCATGTATGTATGGTGCATTGTTGTGATGAGCATACTTTGAACGATTTCTATTTTCTATTGCTTTCCATGTATTTGCCATGTTATGGAGGGGTAGTTTAGTTTGCTTAGCTTAATCTTTTCTGGAAGATCAATAAGGGTTAAAGTTATTTTAAGCTTAAATGTAGTTTAAAAGTACCTAGCTGCAAAATATTTTTGGAATTAGAACTTGTTTCAAAAATTGGATGCAAATTGTGGAACATTCAAAAGATTCGATTATTTCAGATATATGTCCAACATTACGTATTTTTTGTTTGGTCTGTTGGATCAATATAGCAATTGATAGTTGATACACATCCAAAAATATTTAATTTTGCTGACTCAAGTTTTTTTATAGGGTAAGAATGGTACTTTATTCAAGCATAGCATTTATTTTGATGTCTTGCGACTTCGAACCCATGACATCTAGATGTCTAGAGCGTCTTACTACTAACCAGTTGAGCCAGTGGGCCTTGACATCAAATTAATTTTGCTGATTGAAGTTTTTTTTAATGTTTGAATAATAGTATACCTTTTAAGGTTGGTCCTAGCAAATTTAGGATCATGACAAAAATTATAATTGGACCTCTTTCACAAAAAAGGTGCCCATTTTCCCATTGAGTCTAATTTTTTTAGTAAAGTGAACAAAAATTAAGAAAAGCCTAGAAATACGTCATAAGGTTTGAATGTGTTGACCCTTTATTCAAAGATCAACATTCTTCCAATCAACTACATTGCATCACTAAATTGGTATAAAAAATATAGTATTTGTATAAACTTTTACATTCGAAACAATATATTTTCAACAGGGGGCTACTTAAAAATGTGGCTTGGACCGGTCGTCCCTCCAACCACTTTAGGTACGGTTCTGAGGCCTCCCTCCTGCTCTAGGTTTTTCTTTATAATCAATACAACAAAATATTGTAACAGAAGCAATAAAGCGATCATGACGTTCATATACACACCCTACACCCATACAATGGCGTAGCAAGGATTTGTGATTGGTGAGGCGACGATTAAATTGGGGGGGGGGGGGGTTTGGGGAAAGGGGGGGTGGGGGGAGGTTTGGAGCTTAATTATCTTTTTTTCCCTCTTTTAGTTGAAGAAAAGTTTATAACAAATCATTGAATGGTCATAAATAATGACTGATATAACAATATATCATTACAAAAACAATCAATCAGTTTGATATTTACAAACAGAACTGCCATAGCATAAATACTAATAATCTAGTGCTGTCCACATCGAGTTCTCGTGTTTCGAAAGCGGCCGATGATTGCATCATTGCTAAATTGACAAAATACATCTTTTTCAATGTATGCAACATAGCCATCATACAACCATTCATTTTCCATCCAATTTCAAATATTGTTTTCGTATTCATAGCAAAGAATGTTCTCTCCATGCATGCGGTTATAACTAATAAGATAAGTGAAAATTTGAGTTTGTAAATCAAATTATGTACGATTCTTTTTCTCATTAACACCATCACCTTAGTCAAATCGTCAGTGTCTTTCAATATTTTTAAATATATCATTAGATGTCATGCCCAGAAATCTCTTACTGATTTTGAAGATACACTCTCGGCTTCGGAAAAATCATTGCAATAAAATTCAGATGAACGGACCAACTTTACTGTTTCAAACAACGAACGAATCAATTGGATTGAGTGTTGGTATACAAAGAAGCAATTTTGTATTGACCTCATCAAATTGATTAAGTTCAACAATTTGTTTATCTAAACAGAGGTAGAACAAATCAACTTGATAATGATGTAACTTTTTAATCATCGGGCCTCTTCGTCATATGTCCAATAGAAGATAACTATTGCTCATATTTGAAAAATGAACATTGTGTTTGTGCAAAAACATCCAACACCGTTCAAAAGAGTATCATGTTCACTGTCTATCATATTGTGTAAAAGTTCCTTTGATATTTTTACTAATATCAAAGCATTTATGATATCTTGATCTTTTCATGTAGCACTTTGTTAATATCATTAGTAACTGCAATTTCACTGTTTTCAAATGTAAAATAAGGTTAATTCATAAGATTGCAAAACTCTTATCAAATTTTAATGTTTCCCTTTATCATCACCTTGCGTATCTTTTACGTAGATCCATAAGAAATTAATATCCAAAGGAAACATAACAATCAAATTAGTTAATGTACCATATTGGCATATTGTGAACTCCAATGTGTATCCATGATCGTTTCAAACACACTCTTGATTTAACCCCGACTACCAGATGGTTCATCATTTTTTAATTGATCAAATATTATATTTGCTTCTCGTTCTCTAAGAATGTCTCGACGCTTGCATGATCCTCCACGGCAAAGTTTACCAACTTATCAACCAAGTAAAAAATAAAATGTGGTCAATGTCTTTAGCGACATAAGTGCTAATTGAAGCTATTGTACAAAACAATGAACATAGAAAGCAGAGTTCTAGCTTAGAACAAATGTTTTAAGACTATTGAAGCTGAACATGCTTTGTGTATTTACTTGCACTATCATAAACTTGACCATCTAACTTTGTCATGCTCAATTTATTTTTGTTAAAAAAGGCTTAAGTGATTTTTTGAGCGCGATGCTGTGTTTGGAACATGAATCATGCCCACAAACCTTTCGCTAGTGCTTCCAGTCTCATCCACGAATCGCAGAAATTGTCATTTGTTTCTAATCGAAGCGTCAATCCCATTAACAACAAAAGTAGGATTACAAACTCCATTAACAGAAAAACTAGGGTTATTAACTCCATTAACAACAAAATTAACAGCATAACCAGGGACAATTAACTACATAAACTCCATTCACAGCAAACTCTATTAGTTGGGTTATAAATTAATTCAGAAATCTCTAGGTTCGAAATCAAAATCAACATAGGGTTACCCTTTCCCATGGCAGCAGGCTGCAACGGGGAAGGCGACGGCAGAGGAGAAGGGGTGCAGTGCCAGGTGAGGCAGAGTGCATGGGTGATTTTGGCAGAGTAGCGTGATATTGCTTCTTTCCTCATCACGTCAAGTAATGAGAACAAAAAAAATCGTGTTTTGGCGTCACATGACCTTGTCAGGTTTAACATTATTCTGCCTCTGCCTTCACACACACATGTGTGTGTATAGGAGAAAAGATCTATAGTTCCTCTACTTTTAGTCCTTTTGTAGTCCTATGCTATACATTGGATTTAAATAGTTGGTGGACAAATTTGATGATGATGTAAGAGAGAGATGATAAGTGTGAAAGTATTAAATATCGCACTTAGATCCATCCGCTAATATATTGCATCCAATAGCTAGTATGTACGGACTTCAAAGGCCAACAATGTAGGAGTTATGGATCCCCTACGCACAAATTGTTCCCTTGTTTGTAAATTTTGGGGAAAATCTCGTGAAAATGTGTGTTTCCAACCATGGATTGGATTCATCTGACACAGCAACCCACAATGATACTGAAACATATTATAAATATTTAATGTATGGAAAGTAAATGTGTATATGTTAATACTTTCATTGGTTTTAATCTTTGTAAACACTTTTTCCTTCACATCAGGGCGGTAAAATCATCGACACACTTGAGGGAGCAAACCCATCAAGTTTAGCCAACAAAGTAGCCAAAGCAGCCGGCTCCACCGACCATGCAAATTCAGCAGCCCCAGCCAGTCTCGGATTAGCTGCAGGTCCCACTATTCTCGAAACAGTAAAAGAATTCGCCAAGCATAACGGATCATCCACCACCTCCCATCCACCACCAACAAAAACCACAAACGGGCTACCCGACCCGTTAAAAACCCGGCTCCACCAACTCATAAACTCCCACCCTGTGTTCCTATTCATGAAAGGAACCCCGGATCAACCCCAATGCGGCTTCAGTCGCAAAGTGGTCGATATCCTCAACAAAGAAGGCGTCGAATTCGGAAGCTTCGATATACTCTCCGATAACGAAGTCCGCGAAGGCTTGAAAAAATTCTCCGATTGGCCCACTTTTCCTCAACTATACTGCAAGGGTGAATTCCTCGGCGGTTGTGATATCACCGTCGCCATGCACGAAAGCGGTGAACTGAAAGATGTCTTCTCCGATCATGGCATTTCTGCAATTTCAAACAAATCTAAAAAAAGCGAAGGGGTCGTCGACCCTTCAGGCTTGACTGCATCTTTGACTGCTCGACTTGAAAAGCTGGTTAACGCAAGCCCTGTAATGCTGTTCATGAAAGGAACGCCTGATGCACCAAAATGTGGTTTCAGCAGAAAAGTAGTGGAAATTCTGAACCAAGAAAAGGTCACTTTCGGCAGCTTTGACATATTATCCGATGATGAAGTGAGGCAGGGGCTTAAGCTTTTTTCAAACTGGTCTAGTTATCCTCAGCTTTATATTAAAGGCGAGCTTATCGGAGGGTCTGATATCGTTCTAGAAATGCAAAAGAGTGGGGAGCTTAGAACAGTTTTGAATGAGAAAGGGATAGTTTCTGAAAACAGTCTAGGAAATAGGCTAAAGAATCTCATTTCAGCATCAGATGCAATGCTCTTTATGAAGGGTACACCCGATGAACCTAAGTGTGGTTTCAGCTCGAAAGTGGTGAATGCCCTTAAAAAGGAAGGGATTAGGTTTGGGTCGTTTGATATATTGAGCGATGAAGAAGTTAGGCAGGGGTTGAAGACTTACTCGAATTGGCCTACATTTCCTCAGCTTTACTATAAAGGCGAACTGATCGGTGGGTGCGATATAGTGATGGAATTGGCTAGGAGTGGGGAGCTTAAATCTACTCTTACTGAGTAGGCAACAGTCGATCTAAGTACTGTCTTTTATTTTGGTTATCGACTAGTGCTTTAGAGTCATAAAAGTGTTCGGATGATGATGTTTATTGACTAAACTTGCATCAGCGTTTGGGAAACTTGTTTGTTGGAAATATGTTCGACTTATAAATGTTTTGTTTTATTTTCTTGTCATCTACTGTTTCTGTTGAATTTGAGTTGGTTTACAGTAATTTTCTGCATGATTACATGTTGTTTACTGACATTTCTTTGGCTGCTATGTAAACTCTTTAGCGACATCAAGCCAATCTTATGAAGATTTACGTTCCATTTGTATTGATTTTTCTTAGCTGAACTGTTGCTTCTTGTATTAGTGTTGTAGAGAAAAAAAAACGTGGGGATTCCATGTGCATTCTTCTTAGATTACCACAAAGCACATAACCATAAACATAACTGTCAACAAAATACAGATAAAAAATATGATCTACATCACAGACTACATTACAAATTACTGGACGTTCCTTGCAAGTAGCAGATTTGATTCCTTTACTCTTCAAAAATTCATTCACAGTCTAACAGTATGTATTAACTACCACTACAGATTTAGAATGATGGTATTTATATATAGATCAATAACAAGAACAAAATTGACTGGTAAATTGTACAACTGTTGTGTTACATCTTGTTATATGCTGATAACGTGCAAGTTCCTTTTTAGCCTTCGGTTGACAAAAAAAGCATCGACATTAAACTCTACCTATTCTTGCTTTCTTTTGCCATCTTACTACCCTCTTGAGCCACACTCCTTTCTAAAATGATGAATCTATGAACAAAAACGGCAGCTCCAGCGATAGATATTGGTAACTGATATTATACAGAATAATTCCTGGAGGCCTTAACTTGACCATCTTGTTCTTGCATTAATAGAGATACCAATATAATGGTGAAGAAGCCTTCTAAATTGCTTTCTAAATTCCAACAAATGCAAATAACATGTACCTGAAAAGGAAAAAAATGAAAGCTTTCATAATTCATACTTCATAGCTACAGCTGGACAGTAATCAGTGAAAGCCAAACAGCTATAGGACCGCATTTTGCTTTATAATAAACATGACCCAAAATGAGTTGTTTCTAGATTGAAATGGTGATGACCAGAAAGAGATCATATACACAGAATAATTATCTGAATCATTTCTGTGCATCTTATATAATTTGTACTGCTTTTATATACAATGTGGAAGTTGACATTAGGTGGAAAAAAAAAACTAAAATAGGTAGTGTTATGCATGATCATACCAATTAAGACTGATTGTTGCTTCTGATAGTTCGATTGAAATTCTTTAGTTCTTCGGAACTGGAGCCATAAACTGCAGTTATGGTATCCCTGCAGGAGCTGCGATATAGACTGTCGATGAACAAAACGCATGAAGCAAGATAAAATATATAGAAAAAAGAAAAGAAAAAAATATACCTGCATGCCTCCTTGTTGAACCTCCTTTCAGGAATGCCATATAACTTCTCAAAAACATCTGGCTTTACTCGACAAAATGAGGGTCGATCTTCAACCCAAAATACATGAAGTAGATATTTAGATATTACACAATTGACGACATTATGATACATATATACATATATATACATGTATGTATGTATGTTTATTTCATGTCATGTTGCACGTATATCTGTACAATACCTTCATAGATGGAGCACGTACGAGTGGTATGATCATAATGAATGCACCAGCCATCTGGACCAACTATACTTTTGAATAGCTGAACATAACAGTCGTTACACTATAAGATAGAAGAGATATAAATCATATAAAATTTTCAAAGTTAATAATATTAACTTGAAGATTGATAGGGTCTTCATCGAAAATTTCTTCAGGCGTAGGAAAGGCAGGTCCCTTGTCAAGTTTGCAACAAGCTCCGCATCCAGTTGTACATTTCCATATTTCGTTATCCTTTTTTGATTTCCCAAAACCTAATGATGTTATTTCTTTTGCTTTCTTTTTCGTTTTGGCCTTTGTTTGTACTGTTGATAATTTGCAGTTGGCTATATTATAGGGAAGATTGGATGTAGAACCAGTGTAGATATTGCATGAAACAAACATATTTTGCTCCTTTTCTTTTTACTGCACAAAAGTTAATATGTAAATGAATCATACCATTGCACCCAAAAAGAATATTAACATTTTGTACGATTGTATGATATTTACTCAATAATTGCAAAGTAGACTATTATAAAAAAGAAATAAACAAGTAGACAGTGCACCTTCAGTGAGAAATAGGTAAGCAAAAAAGTAGAGTCAAAAACTTTGTTTGGAGAAATTGAACTTAGAAGTCCGTTATGTTGAATTTTGATATTCTGAATAACTTTTCAGCTGGAAATCTGAAACTTAAATTTGAAAAGTTGTCAATTATTAACATTGTAAACAGTGTATGGATGAGTGTGTACTAATTGACTTGTGCTCCATGAGGATACCGACACATCCATGTTATCAATTTATATATCAGGAAATTATTGTCAAGGACAAAAGTTCTCAGTATTTTAGCCTCAAGGACAGACCTTCAGTATTTTTGCTCAAAGGAAAACTTTCTTTGGGTATCAGTTTTTAGTTATTGATAGCAGTTTTTAGGTATCAGTTTGTAGTTATCGTTAGCAGTTTTTAGTTCGGTAGCAGTTTTGAAAGAATGTTTGTCCTTATGAATAATTTTGGAAGAATGTTTGTCCTTATGACTAATTTTTAGAAGAATATTTGTCCTTGTGGTAAAAATGTTGAGGTCGTGTCCATGAGGCCAAAAATATACAAATTTTTATCCTTTAAATTAATTCCCCTTTTATATACAAGTAATATTGAATTCAACTATTATATAAGTGTTGTAATATATACAAGTAATAAGGGTGAATATGCTAAATGTTAAAGAACATTATTGTAATATTCATTCCATCTTGAATCTATAAATAGAGCTCACTTGTATTGTATTAAAAACACAAAGACAATAAATGAAATGTCTCCTCTTCAAATATTAGCATTTTGTACGATTGTATGATATTTACTCAATAGTTGCGAAATAGACTATTATAAAAAAGAAATCAACAAGTAGACAGTGCACATTCTATGAGAAATAAATAAGCAAAAAAATAGAGTTGAAAACTTTGTTTGGAGAAATTGAACTTAGAAGTCAGTTATGTTGATTTTTGATATTCTGAACAACTTTCCTGCTACAAAATCTGAAACTTACATTTGAACAAGTTGTGAGCTACTAACATTGTAAATGGTGTATGGATGAGTGTGGAGTGTGTACTAATTGACTCGTGCTCCACAAGTATACCGACACATCCATGTTATCGATTTGTATATTAGAAATTTAAAATATTAAATTCAACTATTATATATGTGTTAGCAATATTAAATTCAACTATTATATATGTGTTGTAATATATACAAGTAATAAAGATGAAAATGCTAAATGTTAAAGATCATTATTGTAATCTTTATTTCATCTCGAGTCTATAAATAGAGCTCATTTGTACTTTATTAAAAACATAATGACAATAAATGAGATGCCTCCTCTTTAATAGTTTCTAATTTTGTCTATTTTTAACACGTTATTAGCAAGAAGTTATTATTAATATTATGGGTTTGCACTACTAGCATAAAAGAGATAATGCTACCTGTTTGATTAACGGTTTGTCATCTAATGTTTTTTTTTTTCGTTCTAAGCAAAGAAAAAAAATAATAATATAATTATCATCATAGCTACCTATTCTTCAGCTATTACTTTTCAAGAGCATCCATTCCTATTAATAAATATTATATATACAATGCTAGTTGTACTTTCTTCTAACAAACTCTATTTCTTTCACAATAAAACAAGGTACTCCAATGTATTTTGTTTCATCATCTAGTTTATCCAATCAAATATTGATGGTAAATCGAAAGCTTTTTTTTTATTGACAGATAATTTAATCCTACCAGTTACTTCATATTAGCGTACCATAAATATGAGAACAAGTACACTACATTTCAATCTAGTGTCCTTTCTAATATTTATAATTGCTTTTACAGGAACCATGGGGAAATTTGCAATATATTTAGGATTTGCCATACGCATATACACATATGATCTAGCTATCAATTTCTGAAAAGTAAGAGTGTTGTCTATTATTATGATCCAGCTATCAAATCTGTAAAAACACGTTTTGGCATTGTTTAGTACGCGGATCCAAATGAGACATAGATGGATAATTCCATGATATTTCACGCCGTTCTACCAGGATGATATTTTCTCCCTCTAACGGTGGAAAAATTGTCTCCTCAAATTTACAGTGAAAACATCGTCTGTAAGAGGTACAAGATAATGAATTATCGAGAATGTATCAAATCCCACGTAAATGCCCAACCTACGCCGATGACCATTTTAGTACGAAGTAGGGACTAATAGGTACATGCACGGTGCAATTAATTTTTCGTAAATGTGAAATATTTGGTTGAAATTCGGTTAAAAACTGCGACGATGAAAATTGATGATAAGTTGTTGGTCTAATTTTACTCAATTTTGATGCATGCAAAATTGCATGTCCCCAAGCTGAAACATGTAACTTTGATTGCATAAGCAATAGTCTTGCAATAAGTTGCAGACGCTTAATTAGTGATTTTGCTAGATCATTTTGAATGTAAGCATGAGCTACTGGATGTTTGACTTCAATTTTCGATTATGAACAATAATCATTAAATACTTGAGTAAATTTTACTGCATAATCCAGTCGAATTGATATATTTGATAATTATGGAAGTGTGCTCTTAATTTGATTATTTGAGAAAATAATTTTGAAAATGTCATATTTCTTGTAGAAAGTAAACATACATGTGACCAACGAGTTGACGTATCAATTAATATCATAAAATATCTAAATGATACACACTCCGGATGGATTGATCACATATATCATCTTGAATTCTTTATAGAAACGTTAGAGATTCAGAAGTGATTTTATTATATGAAAGTCGAGTGATTAATTTTTCTCGTGCACATGGAACACATAAGTAATCATTTGGTAAATTTAATTGGTCTAGTAAATCATGCCCATTTGAGTTTTTAACGATTTTCCATATCATAGTTAACACAGGATGACTCAAGTGATCATATCAAAGAATTATTGTCTATGTATTTGTGAGCTTCTGGCTCATGTTTATAGAGTGGGATTCAGATATGTCAATTTTTGTAAATATAATCTAGTTGAAATTGTATCAATTTTGTCTAAATTAAGCTTCTGACTTTCAATTCTAGAAATAACATAAAGATATTCTTGTTGTTCCATTTATAGTTTCAATATGGTAATCATTCATTTTTATATCATTAAAACTTAGCAGATTTCTTTAAGAAGTGTTAGAATATAATGCATTTTGAATGAATATATGTGTATCATTTGGTAATATTATATGGGCTCTTCCAGACCATTTGATTTTATTAGCATATCCAACTATGGTGGAAACTTTAGTTGAAATATTTTCAGATAATTCAGAAAAATCTTCTGGTTTTTCGAAATAGTATGAGTAGTTGCACTATATAGTAGACATATATCATCACTCAAATATTCATGGTCCATATTTTAAAATTTTATTAAAGACAGTATAATTAGTCAATTATCAAAATAAGTTCCGAACATAAATGTTGACATTTTCCAAAAGAATTTCCCAACAAACTACTAATCTAACTATTAAAATCAACATGCATCAGCACATATTATTTTAACTATTTCAGTGCAACCTTAAAAACAAACATTAACTTCAAACTAACTTATTAGTATAAGTTAATAGAAAATAAAAATACAAACCACACAATCAGCTTTAGGCAATTTCTAGTTGATCATATTGGTCATATTATCAATCATTGCATTGAAATTTTCATCATTTATGTGGCGACCCGCAAATCCATACCCATTGAATCGACAATAAACACATGTCCGACCCAAAAGGTATATAATTACGAAGAGTCAAGGAAAAGAAAAGAGAGGGTGGGAAGAAGAGATAGAAGAAGAAACAGAAACAACAATACAGAACCTCACAATCGCAGCGGAACAATATATAATAGATAATAGCAGACTTTTATAAAAAAAATCTATAGTTGTTAATATACACACAATCATCAGAGTCTAACAATCAACAATCAATCTGGACACTTATAATAACTTGTCCTCACAAATACTGAATATACAACATGACACACGGCAGAAGTAATCAAGTACGTATAATACGCCTAAGAACCCTCCAACTCGTCTTCTGAGTTCCATATCATCCTAGCCTGAATCTGTAATATTCATTCTAACCCGAGGATTATAATAAAATAACATCCGAATCAGTCTGGAAAACCAGCGTGAGGAAACCACACTCAATTTGAATTATTACTGTTATCAAAATCCTTTGAAAACAAAGGTATCTTGTAAGACCACGCCACATAAACACGACGGGTTTTTACCTTACGATAACCAAAACATTTTATATCAAAACCATCTGATATTATAATAGTGTCCATAGAAAATAAACTATAAAATAGCTGAAATATTTGCATCTCACGTTCCAATATAGTTGGGCACAATCAAAACCGTACAGGCTCGTAGTGAATATTGGATTCCATACAATGACAAGGCTACTGAGGTACCATCCGCCACAGTACATCTCTAGAAAAATATACCGAGATCGTACCTAACGATTCCTGCCAATACAGGACCGGCCTTGTAACAACCCGTATATTTTACGATTGTATATTTAAATATTTTATTTAAATATAGTGTCGTTAGTCGGATTAAAGTCTGAATAGCTACTTTTTGCAAACAGCCAAACTAGGACTCGAGACCACTTCCATTGAGTTCAAAATGCGTTTACCTTTTTGAGTATAAACATCGATATGTTTGGAGTCAGCTAGAATTTTGATGTTTTCACTTAGAACTTTGGGTTTGGGTTTGAGTTTCAGCCCACTAACCCAACTCTTCTTATATCCTAACTCCACTCCCTCTCCTCTTCATTCATTCTATTATTTTTCTAACACTTCAAGCTTTAACAAAAATGGGGGGAAGAGATTGGAAACTAAAATCCTAAGCCCTAATTTCCTTTGCAAATTCAAATTCTAGCTCCAAAATCAAAGAGAAGCTTAGGTAAGCAAGCTCTTCTTCTTCTCCATCTCAATTTCTCTCCAATTTCAGAAATTTCCTATAACCTAACTTAGATTGGAGCTTTTAGAGTTGAAGTTGAAGAGTGGTTGATCTTCCCTTAGTTTTCAAGCTCTCCTTCTTTGTTTTTGGATTTAAAGGTGAGTTTTTGAACTCACATCTATGTCTGTATCTTTGATAATTGTTAGGTAGTGATTCCTAACATCTATTCCTTGTCCATTTATTTTGGATTGAATTGGTTTTATGAATATTCCAATTTGTGGTGTTTTGAGGTCAAATCTTTAAAAATCCTAGCTTTGATATTTGAACATGTTTTTGGTGGTGTATCGAAGAGCCTATAGGGTTGGGTTGCCGATTGGCATAAACCCCTAGCTCCCATCGCTCGTCCATCGCAATTTGTTAGATTTTTGCACCACTTGACGGCTAGGCTGAAAATACTGGAAATTCCAGTTCAGTCGACTGAACCGAACCCAGAAAATTTCCTAGGCCAGTATCAGTCGACTGACCACTCTGGGTCAGTCGACTGAGCATGAAACCCGAAGATTTGCAGGCATGATTCGGTCAACTGACCACCCTGGCTCAATCGACTGAACCTGAAAATAGAAAATTTTCAGGAATTGTTAGTCGACTGACCACCCTGATCCAGTAGATTGGATCTGCTGTCTCGGCCAAATTTGCTATTTTGCTTGGGTTTTCAATTTTAATCGATTCGTGTTTATCCAATTTGTTGTTATCGCATTTGTTGACTTTGATAACTTCTTTTTTTGGGATTTTTGAAAATATCCATTTTGATGGATTTGGTATCGATTTCTTTGGATTTGATTTACGTCTTCGAATGTGAATTTTTGGTGAATGATTGTTTTTACAATCATTTTTGGTGATTTGTCGCTTCAAAATACAAAGGTTTTTATGCTAGTAGTAAATATTCAAACTTTTTCACAAAGATGATTTCAACTCTATTTTTAATACAAAACTCGTTTATAAAACCGTTTTCCAATCTATTTGTATATACAAACATTTTTCTCATTCGTTCGAGACATCCAATTAAACGACTTAGCAAAACAAGTGGTATGAAACCCTTGCGTTTACTTAGTCGGTTAATTCTTAGACTTGTTCGATTGAAACTCTTGTGACAATTTTCGAGTGAAAATCTATAATTTGTTCGTAAATATTTAAGTTAAGCCAGTGGTTATGCGACATGAAGCTAAACTCATTTATTTACTAGCTTAGTGTGATTGACACTTCTTGATGATCGATGATGATCATTTTGTGGTTTAGATTAGCAATGTGTGATGTCTGTTTGTCAGCGAGGGAGACTAAAATCCGTTTCTGTGGAGTTTCGGCTCAAAATTGGTGGGGTAGCGATGCATAGTCTTCGGGCCGTTTGTGGAGCATCGGCTCAAAAAATTGATGGTTAGCAACCATGGAATAGCGTTCCGTTTGTGATACACGTGTTGGTGAGTTTTCATGCTCCCGTTTTGTGATAGGCCTCCCCCTTTTGTGATTTATGGATTTCTAGTTGACGATTTCTAGAATTTTGTTTCACCCCTTTTTGTGATTGGCAATGATATATTTGCCGATATTTAGGGTTTGGTGAATAAAATAAAGAATATGACATTCTCTTTAGTGCTTTGAGATTTCTTGAGATATTGTATGATTTTTATGTTGTCTAATGTATACTTTTCATAGTATGGCATTATTGCTATCATATGTTTTTGTCATATCTCTTATTCTATCTCATTTTATCTGATATTTATAGCTAGACTGATCCGTTTATTATTTTTTTATTAAATAATACTCGGATCAGACCGAGATGTTACAGGTGCTTCTGCATGACTCCTCTTCTAGGAACATTATGTGACTTTTGACTAACTAATCTAGTTCAGTAGTTTTTGTTGTTATACATACAAGATAGAGACTCCTTTATGTACACTTATTCTTTTGTCTAGCACTTGTATCTATTTTTTTGATATTGTGGACCTTATTTGACCACTACTCTGATGTACACTTCTATGTGTTATATTCATATATGTTTCCGCCTTTCTGATATGGATATCTGTGATTGATTTGTGTTATGCTTATTTCTATATTTGTTTCCGAAGATCATATAGCCACTGTGTAGTAGCTTTGAGTTTGTATCGGTATGTCGGATTTTCTCTTAAAATGAAATGCATGTTATACTATCTGACATATCGGTGCTCGCACAAAGTAATTACACGAATGGTCGCTCCTCAACAGCCTTATTCTTCGTGCTAGTTGACGGCATTACCTCGTAGTGTCCTTGGTCAGCGTGAGTATGGAGGTGGTGCGTCATAGCCTGGTATCAAAGCCAAACTTCGGAACAATGTAGAATAATCTAGCAAGGATCATTGTCCTAAGTCCTTCTTAGGAGTCGTGCTTTAGGGTTTATTCAAGTCATTGGACCCGTTCTATCCTATTTTCTTTCAAGATGCATTGTTTTATCAACCATGATTGTTTGATATTCATTTTGTGGATAACATTTTTCTTCTTCTTTCTTTCTTTCTTAAAGAAGAGAAAGGGTTAGACCAGGCTGTCCATCGCCGGTCCATCTAGTGCTACTCCTCAGGATGAAGTATTTATGTCTGCCCAACAGCTTCTAGATCTTGTAAAGAATGCTCAAGCTGTCGGACCCATTCCAGAGCCTACTCACCCTAAATATGAGTTTGCACGCTTGTGCAGTGATTATACCAATTTGGTTGAAAACCATTCAACAGTTCCGAAAGCGTTATAGAAGTCCAAGCTTGGCTTAGAACATGCGATCACATCTTTTCTCGCATGAATCTTATTGATTTGCATCGTGTCCAAGTGGCTTCTAGTATGCTCCAAGAAAGAGCATTAGATTGGTATGAGCTTCTGATTTCTGAAATTGTTGAAGCAGATCTTACTTGGAAGCAATTCCGGGAAAGATTCGAATCGAAGTTTGTACCAGAAGCTGAAAAAGTGACACTGGCCCGTCGTTTTATTGACCTTATTCAAGATGAATCTTCTGTGGCAGATTATGCCGTAACTTTTGAATCATTCTCTAAATATGGGGTTGAGTATATAAATACCACATTGAAGAAAAATCAAGGGTTTATATATGGCTTGAATAAGAATCTCAAAAAGCATTTACTTCTGAAATTGGAAATTTCTTTCGACCAACTTGTTGATATCGCTCTTCGACTTGAAGAGGCAGATAAAGAGAGTGATGCTGAAGTTGGGAGTGTCAAACTGAACTTCAACAACAACAAGAAGAGTCCTAATAAGTTCAAATGTTCTTATCCCAACAAGAGAAGCAAGCAACTCCGGTAGCAAAGACTTCTACCTCTAGTGGTGGGCAATGCTACAATTGTGATTCTAAGGACCATTATGCAAATAAGTGTTCAAAGCCTCTTGCTTGTCGCTATTGCAAAAGTTAGGGTCATTATATATCTGCATGTCCCAAACTTCAAAGCAAGAGGAGGGAAAGCATGTTGTGCAAGCTCCTAGTAACACTTCTCGTGGTCAATGTATTTCTCATTCTATCCTTGATGGCATTATTATGTTTCGTGATCATCCTATTCGAGTTCTTTTTGATACGGGTGCATCACATTCTTTTGTATCAAAAGAACATGTTGATACTTTTTCTTTAAGTGTTATGGCTTTGATGACTTCTTTGAGAATTGCGAATCCGGATGGTGGATCCGCAACACTCAGTTTGCTTTGTAAAGATGTCGAGATTTTATGTGGTTTTCCTTTCCGAGCCGATTTGCATGTCATGCGTTACTTGGGCTTCAGAATGATTTTAGGAATGGACTGACTTAACCGTTATGAAGCTCATATCTTATGTCTTGAGCGGACTATTCATCTTCGACACTCTCAATCTGTTAGGCAGATTTCTATTTTTCTTAAATATTCGGATTACAACTTGGCAGCATCTTTATATTCTCTAAACACTCATGATGATGAGGAAGATGTCATATCTCTCATTCACGTTGTTCGTGAATTTTCCAACATATTTGAGCCCGTTTTAGGATTACCACATGAACGAGCAATTGAGTTCAGAATTAATCTAATCCCTGGAGCTCTACCTATCACTCGTCCTCCTTATCGTATGTCCAATAAATAAAATGAGAAGATGCGTAAACAATTATCCGAATTGAAAAAGAAACAATTTATTCGTTCTGATTCCTCTCCTTGGGGAGCTTCGGCTATTTTTGTGAAGAAATCCGATGGTACACTTAGACTTTGCGTTGACTACCGCAAGCTTAATGATCTTACCATCAAGAATAAATATCCTTTACCCCGGATTGATGATTTATTTGATCAACTTAGTGGTGACCGAATCTTTTCACAGCTAGACTTAGCAACCGGTTTTCATCCGCTTCGAATTGCAGAGGATATCATTCCTTTGACATCATTCCGTACTCGTTATGGATCTTATGAACAGCTTGTTATGTCATTTGGTTTAACGAATGCCCCAGCTTATTTCGTTGACCTTATGAATCGAGTTTTCAAAGACTTCCTCGATCGATTTATTCTCATCTTTATATATGATATTCTTGTTTATTCTAAAACAGAGGAAAAACATGAAAAGCATCTTTAGATTGTGTTGGAAACTCTTAGAAGCAATCAATTAAAAGCAAAATTTTCTAAGTGCCACTTTGGCAATCTCGTGTGGAATTTCTTGGTCATATTATTTCCGAATCCGGAATTTCCGTGGATCCTTCAAAGATCGAAGCGATTCAAAATTGAAAGAGACCGAAGAGTGACGGAAATTCGTAGTTTTCTTGGATTGGCGGATTATTACCGTCGGTTCATAAAAGACTTTTCTAAAATTTCCGTGCTTCTTACTAGTTTGACAAAGAAGGGAGATAAGTACATTTAGTCAGATAAATGTAAAGCTTCTTTTCAAAAATTAAAAGAACTCCTTTTCAATGTTCATATTCTTGTGATTCCCAAAGGGAACCAAAACTTTATAGTTTATACCGATGCTAGTCGTGTTGGTTTGAGAGCCGTTCTCATGCAAAGGGAACGTGTTATTGCTTATGCTTCTAAACAATTAAAGCCCGCCGAGACTAAATATGCCACTCATGATTTAGAGCTCGCGGCTATTGTTTTCGTCCTTAGAATTTGACGTCATTCTTTTGGAAGAGAAATTTGTTCTCTATACCGATCATAAATCTTTGAAGTATTTATTTTCACAAAAGAAACTTAATTTACGTCAACAACGTTGGCTCGAGTTCCTTGCATCTTATGATCTTGGTATTCTTTATACTCCCGGAAAGGGAAATCGTATTGTCGATGCCATTAGTCGTAAGCAACAAGCGGTTGTTTCTATGATGATATCCGAATGGAATGATCTAGGGATTTTGTCCACTTGCGAGATTCGAGATCGTAAATCCGATTTATGTTCATCTCTTGTTCTATGTAGCCTTGAGGCTCATCCCTCTCTCTTAGACCGCATTCTTGAAGCTCAAAAGCTAGATCCCGAATTAGCTCTTCTTAGCCAAAGTTGTAGGGATAAAATTAATATTGAAGGTTTGAAAGACTTTGATATCGATTCTCGTGGCAGCATTCGAAAATTTGGTAGACTTATCGTGCCAAATATTGGTAATATACGTAAAGACATTTTAGAAGATTCTCATCGTTCTAAATTTACCATTCATCCCGGTAGTAGTAAAATGTTCGCGGATATGAAGCAACTTTATTATTGGGATGGAATGAAATCTGATATTGCTACCTTCGTTAAGCGATGCATGACTTGCCAACTTGTTAAGGCCAAGTATCATAGGCTCAGTGGGTTATTGCAACCTTTGGACATTCCAATTTTGAAGTGGGATCAAGTCTCCGTGGACTTTATTGACGGACTTCTCCGTTCTCGTTCGGGCCATGACAGTTTATGGGTGATTGTGGATCGACTTACAAAATCCGTCTATTATTCCCGTTCGGTATAATCGGACCGTACCTCTTTAGCCAAACTATGTTAAAGAAATTGTTAAATTGCATGAAGTTCCTACTTCTATTGTTAGTGATCATGATCCATTATTTACTAGTGGATTTTGAAAGAGTCTTCAAAAAGCTTTGGGAACGAAGCTTAATTTTAGCACCGCTTATCATCCTCAGTCTGATGGACAAACCGAGCGTGTGAATCAAACTCTTGAAGATCTTCTTCGGGCATGTATTCTTGATTTTGGTGGAAGTTGGGAAGATCATATTTTTCTTGTTGAGTTTTCCTATAATAATAGCTTCCAATCTATTATTGGTATGACACCTTTTGAGGCATTCTATGGAATGTCATGCCGATCTCCTTCTTGTTGGCTTGAGGCCGGTGAGAAGCTGGTTTAGGTCCAGATTTTATTCGTGACTCCACAGAAAAGATTGATCTTATTCGCCATAGGATAAAGAAGCCCAAAATAGACAAAAATCCTATGACGATAACCGAATAAGGAAATTAGAATTTTCTGTGGGGGATTTGGTGTTTATTCGTGTTTCACCTATGAAGGGTGTTGTGCATTTCAGTCGATCGGGAAAGTTAGCGCCTCGATAGATTGGTCCATTTTCCATCACCGAACGCATTGGTTACTTGGCTTATCGTCTTTTATTACCGGCTCAATTTTCTGTTATTCATGACGTGTTTCACGTTTCTCAACTACGGAATCGCCTTCGGGATTCCAATTCTATTCTTGAGCCTGGTGTTGTGGAAGAAATTGAAGTTTCGTCTACTTTGACTTATGAGCAACATCATATTCGTATCATTGCTATGGAGGTTAAACGCCTTCGAAATAAAGATGTCCCGCTTGTGAAAGTTCGATGGTCTTCAAATCCTAAGGACTGCTCTTGGGAATCTAGAGAATTCATCGGGCGAACACATCCGGACTTACTCTCTCGTGCTTCTTAAAGGTGAACTTCTTATTTCAAATTTTCTTTTGTGTTGATATGCTTTTATGGTTGTTACTTTTTATTTTCTTCTTAAGTATTGCGAGGACACAATTTCTTTAAGGAGAGGAGTCGGTAACAAACCGCATATTTTACGATTGTATATTTAAATATTTTATTTAAATATAGTATCGTTGGTCGAATTAAAGTCTAAAAAGCTACTTTTTGCAAACAGCCGAATTAGAACTCGGGACCACTTCCATTGAGTTCAAAATGGCGTTTACGATCTTTTTGAGTATAAACATCGATATGTTTGGAGTTAGCTAATTTTAATGTTTTCACTTAGGACTTTGGGTTTGGGTTTCAGCCCACTAACCCAACTCATCTTATATCCTAACTCCACCCCCTCTCATCTTCACTCATTCTATTATTTTCCTAACATTTCAAGCTTTAGCAAAAATGGGGAAAGAGATTGGAAACTAAAATCCGCCTTAGTTTCCTTTGCAAATTCAAGTTCTAGCTTCAAAATCAAAGAGAGGCTTAGGTAAGCATCATCTTCTTCTTCATCATCTCAATCTCTCTCCAATTTCAGAAATTTACTATAACCCAACTTATGAAATATTTGCTTATGATCTTAGATTGGAGCTTTTAGAGTTGAAGTTGAAGAGTAGTTGATATTCCCTTTGTTTTCAAGCTTCTCCTTCTTTGTATTTGGGTTTAAAGATGAGTTTTTAAACTCACATCTATGTCTATATCTTTGATAGTTGTTAGGTAGTGATTTCTAACATCTATTCCTTGTCTATTTGCTTTGGATTGAATTGATTTTATGAATATTCCATTTTTTGGTGTTTTGAGGTCAAATCTTTAAAAATCCTAACTTTGATGTTTGAACATGTTTTTGGTGGTGTATCGAAGAGCTTATAGGGCTGGGTTGCCGATTAACATAAACCCCTAGCGCCCATCGCTCGTCCGATCGCAATTTGTTAGATTTTTGCCCCACTTGGGGGCTAGGCTGAAAATACTGGAAATTCCAGTTCAATCGACTGAACCAGGAAGTCAGTCGACTGAACCGAACCCAGGAAATTTCCTGGGCCAGTATCAGTCGACTGACTACTCTGGATCAGTCGACTGAGCCTAGAAACCGAAGGTTTTCAGGCATGATTCAGTCGACTGACCACCCTAGTTCAGTCGACTGACCACCCTAGTTCAGTCGACTGAACCTGGAAACAGAAAGTTTTCAGGAATTATGTCAGTCGACTGACCACCCTGATCCAGTCGACTGAATCTACTATCTCAGCTAAATTTGCTATTTTGCTTGGGTTTTCAATTTGAATCGATTCGTGTTGATCCAATTTGTTGTTATCACCTTTGTTGACTTTGATAACTTCTTTTTTGGGATTTTTGGAAATATCCATTTCGATGGATTTGGTATCGATTTCTTTGGATTTGACTCACGTCTTCGAATGTGAATTTTTGGTAAATGATTGTTTTTACTATCATTTTTGGTGATTTGTCACTTCGAAATACAAAGGTTTATATACTGATAGTAAATATTCAAACTCTTTCACAAAGATGATTTCAACTCTATTTTTAATACAAAACTTGTTTATAAAACAGTTTTTCAATCTATTAGTATGTACAAACCTTTTCCTCATTCGTTCGAGAAATCCAATTAAATGTAGCAAAACAAGTGGTATGAAACGTTTGCGTTTACTTGGTTAATTCTTAGACTTGTTCGATTGAAACTCTTGTGACAATTTTTGAGTGGAAATCTACAATTTGTTCGTAAATATTTAAGTTAAGCTAAACTCATTTATTTACTAGCTTAGTGTGATCGACACTTCTTGATGATCGATGATGATCATTTTGTGGTTTAGTCTAGCAATGTGCGATGTCTCTTTGTCTGCGAGGTAGATTAAACCCCGTTTCTGTGGAGTTTCGGCTCAAAATTGGTGGGGGTAGCGACCCATGGGTCTTCGGTCCGTTTATGGAGCCTCGGCTCAAAAAATTGATGGTTAGCAACCATTAAATAGCGTTCCGTTTGTGATACACGCGTTGGTGAGTTTTCATGCTCTTGTTTTGTGATAGACCTCCCCCTTTTATGATTTCAGGATTTCTAGTTGGCGATTTCTAGAATTTGTGTTCCACCTCTTTTTGTGATTGGCAATGATATGTTTGCCGATATTTAAGGTTTGGTGAATAAAATAAAGAATATGACATTCTTTTTAGTGCTTTGAGATTTCTTGAGATATTGTATGATTTTTATGTTATCTAATGTATACTTTTCAAAGTATGGCATTATTGTTATCATACTTTTTGTCATATCTCTTATTCTATCTCATTTTATCTGATATTTATAGCTAGACTGATCCGTTTATTATTTTCTTATTAAATAAAACTCGGGTCAGACCAAGATGTTGCAGGTGCTTCTGCTTGACTCCTCTTCTGTAAACATTATCTGACTTTTGACTAACTACTCTAGTTTAATAGTTTTTGTTGTTATACATACGAGATAGAGACTCCTTGATGTATACTTATTCTTTTGTCTAGCACTTGTATGTATTCTTTTGTGATATTGTGGACCTTATTTGACCACTACTCTGATGTACACTTCTATGTGTTATATTCATATCTGTTTCCGCCTTTGTGATATGAATATCTGTGACTGATTTGTGTTATGCTTATTTCTATATTTGTTTCCGAAGATCATATAGCCACTGTGTAGTAGCTTTGAGTTTGTATCGGTATGTCGGATTTTCTCTTGAAATGAAATGCATGTTATACTATCTGACATATCGGTGCTCGCGCAAAGTAATTACACGGATAGTCACTCCTTAACAGCCTTATTCTTCGTGTTAGTTGACGGCATTATCTCGTAGTGTCCCTGGCCAGCGTGAGTATAGAGGTGGGGCGTCACAGGCCTACCCCTTGCTGGATAGTACCGAATATATTATCACTCCGGGTCTTCCCACCTTATCGAGCGCTCTCTTTTCCATGCACAAGCATATTCATAATCATAATATATTCGAGGGTACCTAGAAAAGTGATAACATACCCTACTTAGGTGTGATCCACTTAGCCCTGCTACGTATCCCATGTTTTATTCATTCCTGGTTGATGAGGCTTGAGTCTACGTTTTACCTTTAGAATAGTATTCATACTTGGGATGCTAACACTGCCTTTCAGACAACGATGCAAATGATAGCATTCATCCATACAAGTTGTTCTGGGTCTAAACAAACCGAATCTCCTTCAAGATCTCCATCTCCATTATCTTCGAGATATCACAATTCGTGACGCACAAATCGAATCTAAATAGTTTTCGGATAATTAAATCTGATCTCAGTCTCTTCGAAAACGATTAACAAAATTGAACAGATTTGATAGTCGGTTATATAGCTATCAAATTACACGCATAAGCAGTCACTGGGACCTATTTTATAATCTTCAAAACATTTATTTAAAAATGTCTTTGCAAAGATATATTTAAATCTTTTCCAGTATTTTAATATTTGAAAACAAATTCAACTTCTTATATCCATAACTGGATATTTCAGTCCATATCGATACATACAAATATTTCCAAATTCCATTTCAATTCAACACTTTAAAAAAAATATTTCTATAATAATAATCTCGTAGTCAAAATATTTCAAATCCTTCCAGTCCAATACTTAGGAAATATTTATAAGTATATTTTTTTATAACATTTTATTTCCAATACTTAGGAAAGATTCCATTTATTTCATATTTCTCAAAATCCTTTACAATTTATTTGTAAATTCCTTAACTCATTTATAACGGATTTTATAAGTTTCAGGAATTCATTAATTAATTTCCTTTAAAATTTCCGAAAATCGATTACACTTGTCCATAATTCCAACTACCCATTTCTAACTTCTTTTACGAATTCTAATTCATTTCCGAACTTCTCGTATTTCAACATTTCGGAAGTTTCCTTAAGTTTCCAAAATTCCATTACAAGATTTCTCTTATAAAAATCATATCTGTTAAATAAACCCCGTTTGCAAATCTCGAGAGGATTTATAAATAAATTACAATCATTTCCAAAACTCTATATATATGATAAGTATTTTTAAAGAATAATAATTTATTTTTGAAACATGTTTAAGTAATTATTTAAATATTTAAACACTTTAAATAAACATCGATAACTCATTTTCAATTCATTTTTAAATAAAACTAATCGATTTACAAAGCTGATCTTAAAATTAGAATTTATTTTCAATTAATATTAGATATTTGAAAAATCCACTTTCTGAAGCATTTCAATACTAAAACAGCTTTAAATTACATAGTTTAACAAATAAAATTTTCCTTTTAAAACAAAACTTAACTTCTTGATAAAAATATATTTTTGAAATTTTAATAACCAATTACAATTTATAGATCCCTTTCGATTCATAACACATCGATTTCATTCCGATTCCCTAATCATTCTCACATTTCAAAAATAGAATCCACTATTTTTCCCAAAATTGATTTCCATATCTCGATATAAATTCACACCGTGAATTTATATTTCCAATTTATCAATTGATATCATTTTCCCTAATTTATAAAATGGTTTATAAATTTATAAACTCCTTTGAGTTTCACTTGTTTATAAAACTAATCTCATTTATAAAATCTCATTTTATGAATCAATTCCTTGATAAATCTCATTTATTTTTCAAATCTATTTTTAATATCGATTTCAACTTCTTTTCCATAAATCCAGAAATATCACTTAAAAATCCTTTATATAAATTATTTTTAAATCTCTAATTAAAACATTTTACAAACAGTTGAGTACAAATCCAAAATCAAGTCACTATTTTATCCAAATCAATTTCCTTTAAAATAATCCAAATTTCGATATAAATATTTTATATCCAAAATCTTATTTTATTCCTTTAAATTCTAAAATAATATTTATGGTATTTAAATTACCAAAATTAAGGTAAGTGCTACTATAGCATCCAATAAAACAAATCACATAACAATCCATATCAGAATATTCAACCACAACACATATCACTATATGTGAAAAACAATCAATATATTTGAGGAATCCAGTTGGATCTCTCCAACCTGTTTCCTTGCATCCACAGATGTTATATAACATAAAATACCAATCTCACTTCGATGCGGGATATCGCGGTAATATTGGGTTATCCGCTATTATGCGGGACGCAAAATGTCTCATCCGCTCCAATCAGCGAGAGTGTACCCAACTACTAATATATATACTACTGTATATAATATAACATCCAACTGATAATAATAATTTATCAATTCATCCAATCAACCAAATTAAAACCAGTAATCCAAATGAGTGAGATTTACATTGATTTTTGTTGTTGCTGAAATGTTCCGCTTTTTGAATTAAAATTGAACTGGCATTCAATTTTAACTCGAAATTTTGACAAGCTCCAAATTGTTCCAAACCAATTTCTATGTGTAGCATTCGATGCCACAAGCGCAACGCAACTTGTTTCGTCCAATTTCGACCTTGTATGAAGAAGATATACATTTTTAAATATTTGAATAAAGTTTATATAAATATTTTTTTTTAAACCTTGAATCAATCGTGGTCGTTGCTTCTTGCACCTCCAGATCTTGGCCGCACTTTTCTTTTCTTCCTCTTCGTTCATCCCCGTTCGAAGAAACCAACCGCACATGCCTCTTTCATCTATTTGCCACGCCACCTCGAGATCGTCGTAGCTTCATCGGAGACCACCCACATGTGCGCCTCACTCCACCTCACCACCGCTTGAAGTCCGGTCATCTAGCTCTCCCCCTAGCGCTGTGAAAACTCCTCCAAACGTGGCACGGACTCGATGCCGTAGCTCCCTCCTTGTTGCAAATTAGGCGATCTCCACAGTTGATGATGAAGAGCTCGATGAACTTGACATTTTTCATTTAGGAAGATTTGGATAATGTTTGATGGATGAGGAGATCGGAAGGAGGGAAGTTTTGAACGATTGCGGTCATCGAAAATAGGATGCGGTTGGTCATTTTAGGGTTAGGGTTTTTCTCAAATGAAGGGGGTTTGCTTCTATTTATAAGCAAATTTTAAATTACTATTCACGTCAAAATATTTCGAACTCCAATCGAAGCATGCTGCCCGGTGTTTATAATGTTTTACCCTTATTCCAAACGCAATAGAACAAGTTTTGAAATCTAATTCGATCATATGGAGAATATAGCTTTTTAAATCCAATTATAATATTAAATTTCCGATATTAATTTCAACGCGTTTCTATCCCATACAACCAAACGGTCACTTCAAACGCTACGAAATTTGAAATACGATAATAATACACTATTAAGGATCCAAAAGAACTGGTTTCGTCGAATTCCGAGACTGTGCCCTGGATTGCTATTTTTAACGCGTCGATTAAATCGACGATTTCAAAATTTGGTAAAATCACTTGAAATTCCAGTTTTAAAAACTTACTAACTCAATTCCAATTCAAATAGCATTTATATCAACATTAGAAATCGTTTCAATTCATATTCAATTCAAATTTCAATTATTCACCATTTTCGAGTTACGATAAATCGCTATATTTGAAATTTAAATCCATTCTATAATTTCAACCAAAATCTTCATATTCGAAAATCAATTTATATTCTAAATCCAATATTTAAAAGCATTTAGATATTCAAAATCAAATGATGAAAAATCCGGGTCGTTACATTTTATGTAATTTTCATCATATCTTCGAAGAAATCATTTAACTTCAAGTTAATATAATTCTTCAGTATCACTTGTCTCAATATTCTTCGAACGTTGGTATTCTTCAACTGGTTTCTTTGAGGATCTATGTGTATGTGACCAGTGATCAGAACGTCCACAGCTATAACAAACTTCTTCATAATGCTATTTATTTTTCAAAGTTGAATCGTTACTCTTTTCTGGCTCAATTTTCTTCTGTTGTTTTTTAAAGCTGGTAGTTTTATTGCCTCTAAAACCACCAAAACTGCCTTTGCTGGAGTTATATCCACGTCAACGATCACATCCTCTACCTTAACCTCTTTCGGAGCGGGCATAATCAGCATTAACTTCTGGTAACGCAGCTAAACCAGTTGGCATTGAAGAGTGATTTTTAATAAACAAATCATTATTTTGCTCAGCAATTAATAAACGTATATGAGTTCAGAATATTTTGTAAAATGACGCTCTCGATATTGCTGCTGCAGGAGTATGTTCGAGGCATTAAAAGTTGAAAAGCCTTTTCAAGCATTTATGCATCATCTGCCTTTTATCCATACAATTTCAATTTAGAAGTGATTCTAAATATAGCAGTATTATATTTCCTTATAGATTTGAAACCTCATATTCAATCACTCTTGCCTAGTATTTAGAAGTATGATCCTTTTCTGGTGGTCATAACAACCTTCAGGGAGTTCCATAAATGAAGAGAATTTTTTTCATTTATATATTCTGTTTCAAGATCATCATGAATATGACATTTTAAAAATATCAAAGTTTTTGTTTTGTCTTGCTGAGACATATTATTACCATCTTTGATAGCATTTTTTAAACATTGAGATTGTAGGTAGATCTCGGCATCCACTATCCTTACCAAATAATTGTCTTCGGATATGTTCAAAGCTTTGAATTCAAGCTCAGCAATGTTTGTAATATTATCAGCTGTTTATGAGAGAGACAAATAAAAGTAAATGTACTATAATAAATGTAATAAGTAGGGGTTTTAAGCCGTTGAGGTCACAAAGCATCATGGCTCAACTGGAAATCTTCTCACCCTAGCAGGAAATCTTATCACCGATGAAATAATTGCTGAAATCATATTTTTGAACTCAACTATATTGAAAAGTTTGTTTTAGTTTTTATGTTCATGCAAAAATAAAAATCAATATAGTTGAGGTCACAAGTATGATTTTAGCAATTATTTCATTAATGATAAGATTTCCAGTTTCGCCATGATGCTTTGTGACTAGGGTTGTCAATGGGTCAAGTCAGGTCGGATCAAGTCGTGTTTGGGTTGATTTTAAATGGGTCGGATTAACCGTCTTATTAAACCGATCAGAAATAGCTCAACCCGAACCCGACCCGATTATAAATGGGTTGACCTGTGAACCCGATTATAAACGGGTCGGGTCGGGTTGGATCAACCGTATAAGGTATAATTGTATAAACGGGTTATAAACGGATCAAATTCGATTTTACGGGTCGGGTTAGGTTATAATCGGATCGGATCAACCCATATAAGTATAAACAGGTCAAATTCGGGTTCACGGGTCAACTCGAAACCCACCCGTTTATAAACGGATCAAATTCGGACTGATCCGAAAATGACCCGCCCACTTAAACGGGTTGGGTTAACCTGCTAATTTCCGTGTAATCTTCGGGTCGTGCTGGAAATTGACATATGAGTGACCCCAACGGCTTAAAAACCTTGTTACATTTCTTATAGTAACTTTTATTATTTTTTCGTTTTACTCATTAACAGTTGATAATATGACAAACATTGCTAAGCTTGAATTCAAAGTTTTAGACATATCTGAAGACAACTATTTGGCATGAATATTTGATGCTAAGATCCACTCGCAATATCAATGTCTAGAAAATACTATCAAAGATGGTAATAATATATTCCAACAAGACAAAGCAAAGCCTTTGATATTCTTGAGACGTCATATTCATGACGATCTTCAAACATAATATTTAAATGAAACAGACCATCTTCACATATGAAATTCCATGAAGAAGCGTTATGGCCACCAGAAGACGGTCATATTTGCAAATACTAGGCAAGAGTGGTTAAACTTAAGGTTTTTAAAACTTTATATCTGTAATGGAATACAATTTTGCTACGTTTAGAATCACTTCTAAACTGAAATAGTTTGGAGAAAAAGTAGATAATACACAAATGCTTGAAAAGACTTTTTCAACGTTTCATGCCTTGAACATACTCCTGCAGCAGCAATATCGAAAGCGTCATTTTACAAAATATTCCAAACTCATAAAATGTCCATTAATTACTAAGCAAAATAATGAATTGCTATTAAAAATACTTCTCAAGACTAACTGATTCAGCTGCATTATCAGAAATTAATGCCAATTTTGTCCGCTCTGAAAGAAGTCGAGGTAGAGGACGTGGTCGTAAACGTGGTCATGAACGTGAACGTGGATGTAACTCCAACAGAGACGGTTATGGTGGTTTTAGTGGTAACAAAACTACTAGATTTAAAAAACAACAAAAGAAAATCAAGTCTGAAAAGAATAATGATTCGGCTTCAGAAAATAAAAAGCATTATAAAAAAATTTGTTACAGATCTGGATGCTCTGATCACTGGTCACATACATTTAAATCATCGAAAAAACAGTTGAAGAATACCAACATTTGAAGAATATTGAGACAAACAATATTGCAGGATTGTCTGATAATACTAACTTGCAGTTAGATGATTTCTTCGAAGATGATATAGAAATTTCATAAATGATGAAAATATCAATGCAAAGATTGATGATATGACTGATCTGATCAACTAGAAGTAGCATGAAGTTGATTGTGCGATTTCTGTTATTAATTTATTTTATTATCTTATACTAATAAGTTAGTTTGAAGTTGATGTTTGTTTTTAAGGTTGCACTAAAATAGGTAAAATAATGTGTATTGATGACATGTTGGTTTTAATAATTAAATTAGTAATCAGTAGTTTGTTGGGAAATTCTTTTAGAAAATGTTGGCATTTATTTATATTCAAGACTTATTTTGATAGTTGACTAACTATACTGTCTTTGATGGATTTTTAAGATATAGACCATTAATATTTGGGTGATAATATATGTCTACTAGATAGTGCAACTACTAGTATAATTTTGAAAAACCATAAGTTTTTCTTTGAATTATCTGAAAATATTTCAGTCAAAGTTTTTACCATAGCTGGATCTGCTAATATAATTGAACGGTCCGGAAGAGCCCATATAATATTATCAAATTGTACACATACCTTCACTTAAAATGCATTATACTCAAACAATTCTAAAAGAAATCTGCTGAGCTTTAAGGATATAAGAATGAATGGTTACCATACTGAAACTATAAATGAAAACAAAAAAATACCTGTGTTATTTTTAGAATTGGAAGTCAGAAGCTTACTTTAAAAAATTTGATACAATTTCAACTAGATATATTTCACGAAAATTAGCATAGTTGAATCCACTTTCAAATTTTGGTCGAGATCTCGAGGAGAAGTTCCAGCAAAACGAAACCTAAATTTCGATGAAAATCTCATTTTCCATATATCAACCGAGATCTCAGTATCTCGGACAATATATCGACCGAGATCAAATTCTGATATCTCGGCTAATATTAAGATTTTTTTAACTTTAATTTTGATGAAAAATAAAAATATGTGATAGATAGTATAATTAATATTTATGTATGCATGCACTAGTCGAAATGGAGGTTTTTGACATCATTAAAAACAATGGCACAAATCAAATCATATTCAGATGCACATAATTCGAGATATGACCGGTTACACAGAAACTAATTCGGGATTTACACATATTTGTTCAGCTGCATCATGATATAAAGAGGATCACTAGAAATATTTTGAGAGGAACCGATATCTATTTCGATAAGATACGAAAATTCAACTTTGATGCCACAATTTCGTGAGCCGTAACTATTTTATTCACTATATTTCTGTCTTATTTGTCATTTGACAAGAGATTGTAGAATGAAAATTTATTTAAAAAGAAAGAGAAGAAAAAGGGAATTCAAATTTAATATCGATCAAGAGAAAATTATGAATAAATCCCCCACTTTATCCCTTTTATCCATGACTGGATGTTATTTTTCTATCATGCTTTAATATGATAAATATTGTTATTGTCTGATTGATTTTGAAACTAGAAAACGACTATATTCGATTAAGTAGAGATTTAATTTTGATTTTATGTTGGTTTGATTTGTCAAAGAATTAAGAAAACTTTATTATAAGTACTTTGATTGAATTTGGTAGGAGAAGTTCAATTTACAAAAAAAATTCAATTTATTTGTTTAGTTTGATTTTAGATCATGAAATAATTTTGATCAATTAGAAGTGGAAGTAGACGATTTAGAGTAGAAATAACGAAATAGCAAATCAAGTAAATATTATTATTTTTAATTTAGTAATTATATATATTATTATGCATGCAAATTAATTTTAGAGATAAAATGTACCCTGAGATATTTTCGAAATAAACTTTATGATCCGAGATGGACGTCCGAGATGCACTCATCTCGTTCGAGATCTCCCTCGATACAAGATCAAGTCTCTAAATTTTCCGAGACGAAACGTGATCGAAATCCGAGATTTAAAACCTTGATTGAATCCCACTCTATAAACATGAGCCAAAAGCTCACAAATATAAGACGCTAACTCTTTGGCATTGTCGTTTGGGTCATCCTGAGTCAACTATAATGTGGAAAATCGCTAAAAACTCAAATGGACATGGTTTATCAAACCAACTAAATTTATCAAACGTTATTTATGTGTTCTATGTGCATAAGCAAAATTAGTCACTCGACCTTCATACAGTAAAATCATTTCTGAATCTCCAACGTTTCTAAAAGAATTCAAGACCATATGTGATCCAATCCACCCTGAATGAGGATCATTTAAACATTTTATGGTATTAATTGATGCGTCAACTCGTCGGCCGCGTGTATGTTTACTTTCTACAAGCATTTACCAAATTATTTGCTCAAATAATCAAATCGAGAGCACACTTCCTTTATTATCAAATTATATCAATTTGACTTCATAATGCAGTAGAATTTACTTTTCAAGTATTTGATGACTATTGTCCATCATTGGAAATTAAAGTTGAACACCCAATAACTCGTGTTCACACTCAAAATGATCTACTAGAATCATTAATTAAGCGTCTGCAACTTATTACAAGACTATTGCTTATGCAACCAAAGTTACCTATTTCAGCTTGGGGATATGCAATTTTGCATGCATCAAAATTGGTTAAAATTAGACCAACGGTTTATCATCAATTTTCACCATCACAACTTTTAAGCGGATCTCAACCAAATATCTCACGTTTATGAAAATTTGGTTCCGCTGTGCATGTATCCATTAGCCTCCCACTTCGTACTAAAATGGGTCCTCAACGTAGGTTGGAAATTTATGTTGGATTTGATTCGTTCTCAATAATTTTTTATCTCGAACCTCTTACAAACAATGTTTTTCCTGCAAGATTTTCAAACTATAAATTTGATAAGATAATTTCTCGCCCTTGGGGAGAGAAAAGACTATCCCAGCAGAACGACGTGAGATACTATGAAATAATCCATCTACGTCTCACTTGGATCTGCGTACCAAATAATGCCAATATGAGGTACATAGAATTTTGCATTTTCAGAATATTGCAAATCAAATGTCAGAGCATTTAGTGATGTTGCCAAAATAACTAAATCTCACATTCCAGCAGCAAATGCACCAACTAGAATTAAAGTCATAGAATGACAAAAGTTAAATATAACAGCAAATGAATCTAAAACAAGACGAAAGCATGAAATATCCATTGGTTCATAAGACATAGTGCTTAGAAAAAAATTCTAATGAAAAATCATCAATTGATAAATCTTCGAAGATGTTATAGATTATTTAGAAGATCGCATACTGGGTATGTGTTTAGTAACAGTAATGCAGCTAGTTCATGGCGATCTACGAAGCAAACATTGGTAGCAATATCATCTAATAATGCTAAATGTTAGCACTACATGAAGCAAGTCGAGAATGTATTTGGCTAAGATCATTAATTGAGCATATTTGAAAGACGTGTCAACTCCTCTCAGCTACAAAAGGATCAACTATTTTTTAGGAAGACAATTCAGCTTGCGTAGCTCAGATCCAATAGGGTACATCAAAGGTGATAGGACCAAACACATTTCTCCAAAAAGTTTTTTACACATGAATGAATAGAGGTGAAACAAATCCAATCCCAAGAAAACCCGGCAAATCTACTCACAAAGGCATTTCCAAAATCAAAGTTTCAAATGATAGTGTATAAAATTGGTATGTATCGGCTGCATCAACAAACTAATTGAATAATGTGTTATAAATCAGAGTGAGCATCCAGGAATATGTTATAATGTACTTTTTTTCTTCCCTAATATTTTTTCCACTGGGTTTTTATTAGTAAAGTTTTAGTGATGCATTATCTTGATCCAAAAGTATCAACCCTTATAGTAACATTATAAAACATATTACCTAAGGATGAAATAAAGTTGCACTCATTTTCCTGTTTATGATTTTTCTTATTGGGTTTTTCAAAACATATGTTTTTAATGAGGCAGTTATTCTTATCATCTTTACAAATGCATATTCGAGGAGGTTGTAATATATATAAGTAATAATGGCGAATATGCTAAATGTTAAATGACGTTATTATAATATTTCCATATCGAGTCTATAAACAGAGCTCGTTTTTATTGTATTAAAAACACAACAACAATGAATGAAATGTATCTTCTCTAATAGTTTCTAATTTTGTCTATTTTAATCCATCTATGTCTCATTTGAATCCGCATACCAAACAACGCCAATATAAGATACACAAAGTTTTGCATTTTTAGAATATTGCAAATCAAATGCCAGATGTATTTAGTGATGCTGTCAAAATAACTAAATCTAACATTCCAACAGCAAATGCACCAGGTAGAATTAAAGTCCCAAAAGGGTCAAAATTGAATATAACAGCAAATGAATCTAAAGTAAGACATAAACGTGAAAAACTCATTGGTTTAAAAGACTTGGCACGTAGAAAAAAGAAAATCTAATAAAAAATCATCAATTGATAAACCCCAAAGAGGTCAGAAGATCACTTAAATGAAAATTTCAATTCTCTTAAAAATGCAGAAAGAACTATTATCCCAAAAAAAAATATAAGCTTCCAAAAGCAAAACAGTACCTAATAATAATGAGACCTCAATATCTTATGCTTTCTCTATGGAGAAATATGAGATCGAAGTGAAATAATAATTAATGATGTATTCTCATTCGTAGTAGCTACTGAAATAACTGAAAGTAACAACGATAATGAGAATAATGATACCGAACCAACTAGCATAAATGAATGTCGAAAAAGACATGATTGACCAAAATGAAAAGATGTTATCCAATTTGAACTAGATTCACTAGAAAAACACGTGTTTGGATCGATAGAGAAAACAGCAGAAAATGTTAAGACAGTAAGTTATAAATGGGCATCCGTTAAAAAATAAAATGATAAAAATGAAATCGTGAGATATAAGGCACGACTTGTCGTACAAAGTTTCCTACAGAGACCAAGTTTTGACCTTAAAGAAACGTACTCTCTTGTTATATATGTCATAACATTTTGATATTTCAAAGCCTTGTAATTTTTGAAAAACTTGATATAAGACTAACCGATGTTGTAACAACTTATCTTTGCGGTGAATTAGATAGCGATATTTACGGTGAATTACATACCGATACTTAGTATGTCTATGATTATCAGATCTTTGGATATTGAAAAGAACCATTACTGTCCAAGAGAGGATGATGAAAATGTGTTTGGTCCACGAGTACCGCATCTCAGTGTCATTGGTGCATTATTATATTTAACACAATCTGTGCAGTTAAAGCGCTTGGCAGATTCAAAGCGGTGGAGGTACAAAAAGTCATAGCGGAGATACAGCAAGGATATAGCGGAATATAGCGGATGACTCTAAAATAGCATAAAAAACTCGTACTTAATGTTTTTACAAATATATAAATGGTAAATAAATGAAAAATTATCATTCAGTTGAATTATAATTAATACATAAATAATTTTAAATAAAAACATGTGCGAATATACTTTAAATAAATGTAAAACTGTTATATAACATAATTGAATTTAGTAGAATATTAGAGTATTTCATTTCTGAAAATATATTAAAAATTAAATCAAATAAATTAGTTTCATAATTTTTATAATGTATAAATGCAATTTTTCAATCCATTTTATTAAAGAAGATATAGCGGAAACAGCGGAATATAGCGGGAATAACGGGATATAGCGGAAATAGCAGGGCTGAAAGCGGAAAGGCTATATGTTGGGGCTATATGGAAAAATCATAGCGGTGAAAATCCGCTATGAGATATAGCGGGGTTATAACGGGGTTATAGCGGGGCATTAACTACACAGAACACAATGCACGAGATCAGATATTGCATTCTCAGTAAATCTTCTAGCAAGATATAGCTCGGCACCAACAAAAAGACATTGGAATGATATAAACATATCATGAGATATCTTCATAGAAAGACAAATTTAGGCTTGTTTTATTCTGACATACGCAATAATCAGAATTTAGTTAGCTATGCTGATGCAGGTGGCCTTTCTAACCCACATAAAGCAAGATCACAAAATGGATATGTGTTTAATAATAGTAATGCAGTTATTTCATGGAGATCTACGAAGCAAACATTAGTAACAACATCATCTAATCATTCTGAAGTATTAGCACTACATGAAGCAAGTCGAGAATGTATCTGACTAAGATCATTAATTGAGCATATACGAAAAATGTGCCAACTCCCCTCAACTACAGAAGGATCAACTATTATTTACGAAGACAATGCAGCTTGCATAGCTCAATTCCAAGCAGGGTACATCAAGGGTAACAGGACCAAACACATTTCTCCTAAAAAAATTTAGACATGAGTTACAAAATGATAATAAGATAGAGGTGAAACAAATTCAATCCCCAAAAAATCCAGCATATTTATTCACAATGGTACTTTCAAAAACAATGTTTTAGAAGATGGTGTATGGAATTGATATGCATCGGTTGCATCTACAAGCTAATTGAATGCGTCATAAATTAGGCGGAACATCCTGAAGTACGCTATAATGCACTCTTTTTTCCTTCGCTAATATTTTCTCACTGGGTTGTCGTTAGTAAGATTTTAATAAAGCATCATCTTGATCCAAAAGTATCAATCCTCGGAATAATATTATGAAACATGTTACCTAAGAATGAAATAAATTTGCACTCTTTTCCTCCTTTATGATTTTTCTCGTTGGATTTTTTATAACAGGTTTTTAATGAGGTAACTATTCATGTCATTTTTACATACACATATTCAATGAGAAGTGTTCTAATATATATGAGTAATAAAGGTAAATATGTTAAATGTTAAAGGACATTACTGTAATCTTCATTCCATCTCGAGTCTATAAATAGAGCTCATTTCTATTATATTAAAAAGTAAAAACACAATGACAATAAATGAAATGTCTCCTCTCTGATAGTTTCTAATTTTGTCTATTTTTAACAATATGTATATTTTATATATTTTTAAACATATTTTGTATAAAGTATCTAAAAATTTATTGAAAGCACAAGAATTTATCAAAAACGCCTGACTTCAATTAGTCTTCAACTAATTCCCGTCTAAGCGATTGATCTCTAGTCCAAATCCGTTATTTGAAGTCCGCCTACAATCTTAATTTAAACAAAGTTGAGTCCTTTAGGAACAAAAGCTCACAAATTGATTTGGGAAATATGATAGCTAGAATGATTGGGATATCTTACAGTATTTTGAGTGGGGATTATCATAACAGGTATAATTTAATTTTTTGACACAAACATGCTGATAAAGTAACCAAGTACAAATCAGATAATTTTTTTTAGAGGTATATGCACGATAGAAAATAACGAATATGATTTATGTATTCCAAAGTTGGATGTTTATTGTATGAGGGTGTTTGACTAGATTTAACATACTAAAACTTTTATGTATAACGTTGTGTAAATGTAGGAGCAAAATTTATTGCACACTAACTCATCTTTATGCTCATATTCAAAGTGGTATTAACTTTAAATGACTTAAGAAAGAATGGTGCAGAGCAACACTTCAACAAATAGATGTAGTCTTAAGATGGGGATGTATACTTGTAATATACTTTAACAAATAAATGTTGTTCATAATGAGGTGATAATATATGCCTCAACTCATTTGTTATCACATGTGATTATTCATGTCTAACTTATCAACTTCATCGCATATTTCAAATCAACCTTCTACACACTTCATGAAAATTATAAAAATGGTATCCAAAAGCAAAGTTTTCAAGGATTCAAATCGTAAATCATGAAGTTCAATCCTTAAATTGAGATGAGATTCGAATCGTAAATCATAGTTTCAAAAGGTCCATAACTAAATTTTGTACACTTCAAAATTGATCCTGATGTTTAAGCCTCTACGTCAACACATAAAACTTAATTTTTTCCCTTGTTCCATTTTATTTTATTTGGAAAAACGGTGAAATTAGAATTGTGGATCCAACCAAGTATATTAAATATAGCATTATGAATTGAATAATTTTTCTCAATTGCGGTTTTTACCAAATTTAAATTGGAATTAAAATTGAATCATAAAGGAAGAAATTCAATTTGAAATGAGATTTAAATTGCAATATCTTAAGATTTCAGATAACATGTATAAAATTTCCCTCTCTCGTTTGAAAGAAATAATACTAATTATCTTATTCAAATTAGAATTAGTTTTAGACTATTGCAAAGTATTTCAAAGATTTTTGAATTAAATTTTTATATACCGGGAGAGAAAAAATCATTTTTCAATTCATCTCTACCATTTCAATAATTATTTGTTAGAGACATATTCACTGTTTTTTACCACCTATTTCACTAAATTGATAAAAGGAATGAGAGATAGAACCCTTGTTTGCATCTACCTCATTAAATTGATAAAAGGCATTATGGATACGATCCCTTGGCCAATTTACACCAATCTCGCTAAATGGATAGAAAAAGGGCTACAGACACAATCCACCTCGGCCAATTACACCTACATCACTAAATTGATAACTGAATTGATAAAACGGATTAGAGATACAGTCCCTCGATCAACTTATACCTATCTCGCTCCATAAAAGGACTAGGGATACAATTCCTTGGTCATTTTACACCTACATCAATTCTTTGCCCAATTTATACCCATCTCGCTTGATAAAAATGATTAGGGATACAATCCCTTGGCAATTATAGACATATCTCACTAAATTGATAAAAGAGATTTAGGGATACAATTCCTCACTCAATTTA
Source organism: Allium cepa (assembly GCA_030765085.1). Lineage (NCBI taxonomy): Eukaryota > Viridiplantae > Streptophyta > Magnoliopsida > Asparagales > Amaryllidaceae > Allium > Allium cepa. The sequence continues at coordinate 724,880,998 of CM060945.1, forward strand.
CATCTACCTCGCTAAATTGATTTTAAAAAAAGATCAGGGACACAATTGACACAATTTCTCAATCAGTTTACACCTACCTCCGTAAATTAAATTGATAAGAACTTTTCATCTTTTCTTTTTACATAACTTGGCCCGACTTTTAATAGAAATATTGGTGTTCCTCTTCAATCCTTCTACTTTGTTCATTCTTGAAGTGCGTCCGCGGACAAATTAGATTAGAGATTAGAGTTTGTGGCATTCGTGGATAAAAGTTTGATTAGAGATTGGTCAAAGGTTGGGTGGAACGTAAAAATAGGTTAATTTTTATTTTGTAGTAAATAATTAATAATCAATGATAAAGTTTTAATAATTAAATATTTATAATTGATATCTAAGGATTAAAATCAATAATGCAAATTCAAATTTACTTTCAAATGCAAATTCAAACACTCTACAAATTCAAAATTTTCAAATAAAACTACAAATTCAACTTCAAATTAATTATTATTGATTACTGATTATTGATTATTAATTATTAATCAATACTTAATAAATTTAATTAATAAATATTTAATATTTAATGATAGAAATTCAAATCTAAATTTAAATTCAAATACAATTTCAAACACCTCCTACAAATTCAAACATACAAAATTCAAAAAAAAAAAAATCAAAATGAAGTACATTTGATATATCCTAGTTACTTTCGACGTAATTATTACATTTTTCCCCAACAATTTTGAGAGTCCAAGCACTCTTCATTAAAACGCTGACTTACATCTGATTTGTCAAAGTTAAATCGAACGTAATTTTCGCTGATCATTTTTTTAGAGCATTTTCCTTGTCCGTGTACGCATTCTTACCGATCTGGCTATTGTAAGAGGAGCTTTTTATTGGTTTTAGTTGGTCTCTTTTTATCACATTTTTAGTACTGAATGCAAGTGATTATTTACCATTCCATTTAGAGTTCCTGAATTATGAAAGTGAAGTACTCTTTTCTCCTTTTTGTCGGTTCTATTCTTTTGTTGTTTTTTTTTTGGTTTTTTTGGTTTTCTTTTGGAAATTGAATACTTAAGATGGTAGTACACACTACTGGTAGTATATAATATGCTACAAGTCAACATGTATCCAGTAGTTCGAATCACACATTATGTCGGACTCGAACCTGTGATCTCATGAACCATGGCCATAAAGTCTAATCACTGGAACAATGGTGTTGTCTTTTTTCTTGTTCTTTACAAATGGATTGGTTCTTTAGGTTGATATCTGCATTTGTTGGTTCCCTTTTTTCACATTTTTAGTATTCAAATGCATATGATAACCACCATGCCATTTTGAGTCTTCTTATCATTGTACCAAATCCTTTAAAAAAAAAATCCCAAAGTTGGGTGTTCGTGGTTGGGGGTGTTTGACTAGGTTTAACTTGTTCAGATAAAAAATTCATATTTTTTCCTAAGATGTCCGAGTTCTTATATTGTAGTTTTAAAGCTAAAAGCTCAGTTTTGACAAAAAAAAGCAAATTTTGGAAAGCAAACTATAACACGATTCATCAACAGTTTTTAAGTTAGGAACAAGGATGAAAAATGCACAATTTACTGTAAGCCCTTTTGGTATAAGCATTAAACTATCGTACAACTTTTTGGAGCAAACAAATTATGTGAACTAATGCACATGAAAATGAATTCATAGCAGCAGCTTTATATAGTACAAAGATTTCAGAAAAATAACGGAAAAGGTTAAAATACCTTGGATTGTCGTCGTTGTAATCGGAGAAGCAGTTGTGGTGTTACAGATGAGAGACGGAGAAGGATAAAAGTAATAAGCCTAATGGGCTATGGCCCAACGAAATCATAACCCATTTGATAATATAGATACTGCAATCTCCAGCACTGCAATAAACATTGCCTTACGTGTATTACACAGGGTAACCCTTCGCTTAACTTTTTGCCCTATTGTGTATTGGCGTGTTCAGCAATTGATTTTCATTTTTGCTTTGTTAGCTTATAATGTAGAAAGGTGTTTTAATGTTATTATGCACGTCCTATTTCGTATAACACAATTTGAAACTACATTCGAAATAGACGGTTTAACACGAATGTACTCGTTGTGTCAACGAATATCGAAAGAGTGTTTCGCCGCTACAGATTGAAGCATAGAGGTGGATGTTGTAACGACCTTCATTTCGGAAGGTTTAAATCGACAATAATCCATACATGTCCAACTTAAATAATCCGAAATATAGACAATCAATGGAGTTAATTAAAAAAACAAGAAAAAAACAAACACAGAATCTCGCAACGAAATGATAAAATATGATAATCATATAAACAGTTCATGAAGCTGTTTATTATACATTTGATTGTAATTTATATAACATTAATCAGAGTTACATATACATCGGGGATAAATAAATAATGCAGCGGAACAAACAACGATGTAATAATACTAGTAATAATAGTATACCAAATCTTCGTCTTCATCCTCCAGAGAATAATCTTCGATAAGCTGAAAAACTCAGGACGGACCCAAGCGTAATGAAAGACAAAACACTCGAGTCAGGACTAAAATATCCTTATGTAAGTCAAATCGATAACACATATGACATTAGTGTAATAACGTCAGAGCTGTTTTGACACAGCGGATTAACAGAAAATCGATATAACGATGAAAGTAGCAATCGGTGGATTGATGAATACCAAAATGCCCAAATTCGTTGATCCGAAGATACCGAATTCTAGCTATCTCTAACACGTTGATCGCGCACGATACCGTGAAAGAAGATCTTCAATTCTTTAAGCGTTGATCAAGCGCACTTGATTCCGCGAATCGGCTTCAACAATCGTTGATTCGAGCGCACTCGAATAACCGAAAGTGGAGATAGGAGATTACACTCAACTACCAATTTAAGATGAAAGCACACAGCAATCAACAAGAAATTTTATTTAAAAATCAACCACCAAAAAGTTACAACTCACTCCCTATTTATAGAAGTTTACACACAGCCCATAAGTCGCGTACGACTCAAGACCTGACCGACTCATGACACAAGACTTACGACTCATATTGACTCGGCAGTGTCTCAAACACCATGCGACTCAGTATATGTCAACAACGACCTAACACCAACATGTACAGACGACTCATGAGACCTACAAACACACTACAACATCACTCAACACAGACGACTCAACAAGATACGACTCAACAAAACAACACATATAAACACAGCGACTCAATACAAGAAGTCTTACGACTTAGCTTAAGTCGGCGGCGACTTAAGGAATACCTTCAGAAACTCCATACGACTTATCATGAGTCGTAGCTCGTGACATATCAATATCTTCCCACAACTTATCCCCGAACGACTCAACCCCAAACGTCTTAACTAGGTCGTGCCCTTCCTCCGACTCAAGGCCTTTAATAGTTGGAACTTTCCACTGCTTCATATTAAGTCGTAGACGACTTATGGATGAGTCGTTGAGTCGTGTACGACTCATCAAACTCGAACACCTCAAACTCCTGTTAAGTCGTAACTCCTTCTCTTCATTCTTATTAAGTCGTGAACGACTTAGGACTTCTTCGTTAGGTCGTGAAAGCGCCAAGAATGTACCCTGCGTTACCTCGTTAAGTCGCTCGCGACTTAAGCTTAATCCGTCCTCATCCTTAAGTCGTTGAAACGACTCATTGGTATGCTTAGGTCGGTTTTGACCTAAGTCTTTATTCAGATGGCCTGCATCATCCTCCCCGGGTTGAGAAAAATTCGTCCTCGAATTTGTAAGTTCTTCCACATCGGATTGTTCATCCCCATAATATGGTACAAGATGCTTAACATTGAATACGTCAGAAGTGTGCACATCCTCCGGCAGCTTCAACTTATAAGCATTTTCATTAATTCGTTTCACAACTTCGACAGGACCAATTTTTCTGGCTTTTAACTTGTTATAAGCGCCCACTGGAAAACGATCCTTCGTTAACACAGCATACACCAAATCACCTTCGTTAAATTCAACATTTCGTCGCTTCAAATCTGCAGATCGTTTATACTTCTCGTTTGCCTTCACCAATCGCTCCTGAACGATCCTATGACATTCAGTTAATTCATCAACAAAATCAACAGCCCGTTTAACTGTCCCCTTCGGTTGTGGCACTACCATTAAGTCCAACGGTCCCCTTGGTAAATTTGAATATACAATCTGAAATGGACTGAATCCCGTACTACGATTCACTGCATGATTATGAGCAAACTCTGCCTGGCATAACTTCATATCTCAACTCTTCAGATTATCCTTCACAAGACATCGCAACAAATTTCCCAACGATCTGTTAACAACTTCGGTCTGTCCATCTATTTGCGGATGATAAGCGCTGCTAAAGTTCAACTTTGTTCCCACCATCTTCCACAAACTAAGCCAAAAATGATTCAAAAATCTAGTATCCCGATCAGAAACAATAGATCCTGGTAACCCATGCAATCGATACATCTCCTTAAAGAATAATTGTGCCACTCGAACTGCATCCGATGTCTTCTTGCAGGCAATAAAATATGCCATTTTTGAAAATCTATCCACCACAACAAATATAGAATCATTTCCTCTTTGAGTTCTAGGCAAACCCAACACAAAATCCATACTAATATCAACCCATGGTTTAATAGGCACTGGTAATGGCATATATAAATCCTGCATTGGTCGCAGTTCCCTTCGAAACCTGACATATATGACATCTCTCCACAAACCTTTCAACCTCTTTCCTCATCGACGGCCAAAAGTAAGATTGAGAGATTAACTGCAATGTACGATCACGGCCCACATGTCCTTTCTCGTGCAACTCTTTGATAATCTTCAATCTCAAACTGCTTTCTGGAATACATAATCGATTTTCTTTAAACAAGAATCCATCAACCAACACAAATTCATCAGAACTCCCATCCTTAACTTTCTCAGCAAACTTTGCAAAGTAAGGATCTTCGTCAATCAACTCTGGCAATAATTCAAACCCCATCACCTCAACTTTCATTGTAGTCAACAAATGACTCCTCCTACTCAAAGCATCAGCCACACGATTCGTTACTCCAGATTTATGTTTCACGACAAAAGTAAACTGTTGTAAATAAGCAATCCATGATGCATGTCTCGCTGAAATCTTATCCTGCCCCTGCAAATGCTTCAAAGCTTCATGATCAGTGTAAAGAACAAACTCTTTCTGGAATAGATAATGCCTCCAATGTTTAACAGCTTGCACAACAGCATAAAACTCAACATCGTATGTACTGTATCTCATCTTTGCCCCTGATAACTTTTCACTGAAATAAGCAACTGGCCTCCCACTCTGACTTAACACTCCTTCAATCCCAACCTTTGATGCATCAGTGTGTAGCTCAAACAACAACTGAAAATCTGGTAATACAAGAATTGGCGCTGTCGTCAAAATCTCTTTGATTCGTTCAAAAGCAACCCCCGCTTCCTTCGACCAAGAAAACTGCTTCCCTTTCATACAATCAGTAACCGGTGCCATCACGCTACTGAAGTGTGGAATAAACCTTTGGTAGAATGATGTCAATCCATGAAAACTTCTAACTTCAGTGATAGTTCTTGGCTGTGGCCAATTTCTAATAGCTTCAACTTTACTCTGGTCCACCTGGATTCCCTTCTCAGATACAACATATCCCAAAAATAACACACTTCTCGTCATGAACACACATTTCTTCGTAGCTGCATAAAATTGTGCTTCACGAAGAATAATCAACACCTTTCTCAAATGCTCTACATGCTCTTCCGGACTCCTGCTATATATCAGAATATCATCAAAATAAACCACCATGAACTTCCCAATGAAAGGTCTAAAGATTTGATTCATCACCCGCATGAATGTACTCGGTGCATTTGATAGACCAAACGGCATAACCAACCATTCATATAAACCTTCTCTCGTCTTGAAAGCTGTCTTCCATTCGTCTCCAGGTCTAATCCGAATTTGGTGATAACCACTCTTCAAATCAATCTTCGAAAAGATGGTAGCCCCACTCAACTGATCTAGCAAATCATCCAACCTCGGCATAGGAAATCTGTAGCGAACAGTAATCTTATTCAAAGCTCTACTATCGGTACACATTCTCCATGTTCCATCCTTCTTCGGCACCAACAATGCTGGTACTGCACAAGGACTTAAGCTTTCCTGAACACGTCCCTGTTCTAGCAATTCTTCCACTTGCCTTCGTAGCTCCTCATGTTCCTTCGGACTCATTAGGTAATGTGGTCGATGTGGTAAAACTGCTCCCGGAACAAGATCAATCTGATGTTGAATGTCTCTTAATGGCGGTAACTCCTTAGGCGACTCTTCTGGAAATACGTCTTCAAATTCTTTCAAAACTGGCTTAGCTTCTTCTGGAATTTCAACCTCTTCATGACTCTCTCGCCCAATCAGCAAATAGACTTCAGGCTCCTCTTCAACTTCCTTAACAAACTCCTTCAAAGATAACAAAGTTTTCAGCTCTTCAATCTCCTCCAGCTTGCTCTCCTTCTGTTGTTGCTTCTTGGGAACCAAAGTGATTTTAGTACCCTCGAACATGAAACTGTAGCTATTAGCACGACCATCATGTTGCACTGCTCTATCAAACTGCCATGGTCTTCCCAACAACAGATGACACACATCCATGTTTACAACGTCACACCAAATTTCGTCTTTGTACTTCTTCCCAATAGAAAAATTAACACAAGCTCTTCGACACACCCTCACTTCACCACCCTTCCTCAACCATGCTAACTTGTACGGTTTAGGATGCTTCTCAGTTTTCAAGTTCAACTTCCTTACTGCTTCTGTAGAGATAATATTGTCACAACTCCCAGCATCAATAACGAACTTGCAAACTTTCCCTAGAATAGTGCATGTCGACTGAAAAATATTGCTCCTCAACCAACTAGAATCTTCCTCTTGTTTTGGTGTAAGACAAGATCTCCTCAACATAAGATTACAACCTTCATCTCCAGACAATTCTTCTTCCTCCTCGACATAAGGTGTATTTGAACATTCTGCCTCCTCGCCATCATCCTCCTCAACTTCTGCAACCATGGTTCTCTTCTTTGGCTTCGGACATTCATTGCTTTTGTGACCCAACTCCTGACAATTATAACATTTGAGACCACTGCTAACCTTCGCCTTCTCAGCCTCCTTCACCACTGGTTTTGTAACAGGTTTAGGAACATTAGAACTTCCACTAACACCCTTCGCTTGATTATTGGAATTAGTAAACACACCACCTCCATGCCTTCCTTGCTTCTCCCAACCTAACGCTTTCTGATGTGCTTCTGCAACTGATCTAGGATCAAACATATTAACCATATCCTGGATCTGCATTCTCAATCCCCCAATGAATCTAGCAGTCAGCTGTTCTTCCGTTTCCATAATATCATTCCTGGCAATGAGTTGGTAAAATTCATCAGCATAATCACTAATAGACTTCGTCCCTTGCCTCAGATTCTGCAACCTCTGGTACATAAGTGATTGGTAGTTGTAAGGCAAAAATGTAGCTCGCATCAACTTCTTCATCTTCTCCCATGATTCTATCTTTGACTTTCCCATTCTCTCCCTTGTAAGTTTAGTTTGCTGCCACCACGCCAAAGCTCTCCCCCTCAACCTAGTAGCAACCAACTTCACTCTTCTATTCTCCGGAACCTCCTTGAAATCAAGGATCTCTTCCACATTTGTCAACCAATCAAGAAATTCTTCAGCTACCATCCCACCTTTAAACTCCAGAATTTCCATCTTCATACCCAATTCCCATCGACGATCATCTTCAACATCCCGATAAGAATTTCGAACTTGGTCTCGATCTCGATAATGAATACTTGCTCTCTCACCCTCTTCATTAAAATCAAATGTACGTCTATATCGATCTCGACCATTATCATCCCTTCGTTCATGCATACTTCTTCGACTATGTCTCTCTTCATCTCTATACGCCTCATTGTCAAATTCACGTTGACTTCTTCTCTCTTCATGTCCATAGTCATGATGATCTCTTCGTGATGAAATTGATGTTTCTCTTCTATCTCTAAAAGAATGCGGTGATACCCTCCTCGCTTCCGTAACCGATGGCGAAACTCGGTTTCCTCCATGGTTCGAGTTTGGTGATCTCCTCCTTTGAGTTTGATTCAAATCATTCATCAACTTCTCTAATTTTCCAATGTCTTCATCAAATTTCTCATTAATACGTTGTTCCATAAGCTCGGCTTCTTCTCTTCTATACAACGCTTCAACATTTTGATGACGGTTAGCTCTCCTTGGCGGCATGATTCAAATCTTCACAATCTCTTCAAAACTTCACAAGTTTCACAAATTTCAACTCACGGCTCAAACACTTGTCTCGGCTTGAACTCACGGCTTAACTCCTTAACTCGGCAACAAGTTGACTCGGCCTCTACCTCAACAAAATGTGATTCAACACAACTATGCTCGGCCTTCAAACGCTTCACGGCTTAACTTGGCTTGGCTCAAGATTTCCATGCAACTTCAAATTCAAACACTCTTCCAAGTTTGATCCAAAATGAAATAGATCAAAATCTTCAACTCGTTGCAACTTCAAGATGAACACGATGAACAACAACTTCAAACTTCAACTTCAAAATTTGGCTCCAAGTCTCGGCTTAGCTATGATTGGCTAAGTCTAGCTCCGATACCAAACTGACGCAGCGGATTAACAGAAAATCGATATAACGATGAAAGTAGCAATCGGTGGATTGATGAATACCAAAATGCCCAAATTCGTTGATCCGAAGATACCGAATTCTAGCTATCTCTAACACGTTGATCGCGCACGATACCGTGAAAGAAGATCTTCAATTCTTCAAGCGTTGATCAAGCGCACTTGATTCCACGAATCGGCTTCAACAATCGTTGATTCGAGCGCACTCGAATAACCGAAAGTGGAGATAGGAGATTACACTCAACTACCAATTTAAGATGAAAGCACACAACAATCAGCAAGAAATTTTATTCAAAAATCAACCACCAAAAAGTTCAACTCACTCCCTATTTATAGAAGTTTACACACATCCCATAAGTCGCGTACGACTCAAGACCTGACCGACTCATGACACAAGACTTACGACTCATATTGACTCGGCAGTGTCTCAAACACCATGCGACTCAGTATATGTCAACAACGACCTAACACCAACATGTACAGACGACTCATGAGACCTACAAACACACTACAACATCACTCAACACAGACGACTCAACAAGATACGACTCAACAAAACAACACATATAAACACAGCGACTCAACACAAGAAGTCTTACGACTTAGCTTAAGTCGGCGGCGACTTAAGGAATGCCTTCAGAAACTCCATACGACTTATCATGAGTCGTAGCTCGTGACATATCAATATCTTCCCACAACTTATCCCCGAACGACTCAACCCCAAACGTCTTAACTAGGTCGTGCCCTTCCTCCGACTCAAGGCCTTTAATAGTTGGAACTTTCCCCTGCTTCATATTAAGTCGTAGACGACTTATGGATGAGTCGTTGAGTCGTGTACGACTCATCAAACTCGAACACCTCAAACTCATGTTAAGTCGTAACTCCTTCTCTTCATTCTTGTTAAGTCGTGAACGACTTAGGACTTCTTCGTTAGGTCGTGAAAGCGCCAAGAATGTACCCTGCGTTACCTCGTTAAGTCGCTCGCGACTTAAGCTTAATCCGTCCTCGTCCTTAAGTCGTTGAAACGATTCATTGGTATGCTTAGGTCGGTTTTGACCTAAGTCTTTATTCAGATGGCCTGCATCATGTTTACGAGATTTCACATCTCTTATCCAGTGTATAACATGCGTGTAGTAACTCAGGAGATGTTACGAGATTTTCCATCTCTTAAGGATTCGTCAAAATATTTATATGTAGTAGAATACTCTATATATACAATGTCTAATCGATAAAATAGCGTTAAGGCTTTACATTGATCCCCTTTAACTCATTTTTAAGCATTGTCGTACAGTTTACATATAAAACACCAGTAAACCGTCAGTGGATAGGGATGCGTCGTTATACTACAACACTAAACCAAAATCGTAGTGGTCTCGTACAGGGATAAAAGTATGATAAGGCACGTAAGGCAATGCTCAAGGTAGGATACTACCAGTTTACCCTTCCCGGATGATGGCACGTATGATAGCCATGATCGTCCATCGTGTCCAACACTCCCAAAATACGAGGGTGCACATCAATCAATCACAATGTAAATGATGATAATACGAAGAAGTACGCCCGCTAGAAGTAGCTAGCTTCATTGACCGGTACGGCTCATGTTTTAGTCATTTCAAATTGGTACAAGTGTCAGGCTAATCCATCATCGTTCTCTTTCTTCAAATCCATCAAACGTATGTCAAATTCAACCACTTTGTTCTAAATCATCACTCCACGTATACAGTTGTTAAAGTGGTTCCGGAATCGATAGAGGGTATGCCCATATCCGACCCCGGTCTCTTTAACAACCAAACATCGTTTTACACGCCGGTCGGTGCTTTTATATTTTGAAAACAGTTCATACTTGACATTGAAATATCATATTCGCTTCAAAATCAAATCCATTTCGAAATCATCATATTTACTCAAAATATGCGGCTTCAATTCAAAATCATTGTTGCCTTAATATCTCGACTTCAGTTCCAACTCAAAATTGCTTCGTCTTTCCATTTGGGTTATAACTTCAATTTAACCAATTCGTATTTAAATGTGATGACCCTACTTTTCTAGTGGCCAAATCATGGACTAATTTGTTTTTTTTTACTGTGTCATAAAGAAATATGCTAAATGAAAACACAGGGCCATCTATCTTCAAAACCAAAACCAGGATCCACTATTACCAATATAGAAATATTGGTGTATTCTTAAAACATAGGATTAGTATATATGAAGATATACCAATCTCTTTAGCTATTAAATCAGAGTTTAAGAAAATTAGCTAAAGCATTCACACATAGCATTTTAATATAAAGATAAATTCATTTCCCTCTTTATGAAAATTATTTGCAATGTGACACAAAAGATACACAAGCAGACTGGAAATATCAGAATTCCGGATTATATCATAAAAGTCATAGATATTCTTTATTTAATTCAACTCTTGCTATAGCACAATTATAGGTGTGGTTGCACGTACACACACATATAAATACAGGTGTGCACGGCCTCGCCAACACACAAGCTCAAGCAATGGTATTGATGAATAGGCAATTAAAATTGAGCCCTAAAATCACACAGTAACAATGCTGGCAACATCCGAGAGTCAATGAAGCCTTGGCACCAACAAAGTATCAATAAATATACGTATAAACAAAGGATTACCAATCCAACTATACAAAAATGAGGTCATCGAGTTTTCCTCTTTCTCATTCATGCAAGTTATATTCAGACATAAAAGATGAATTTACATCAACTATCTTTCTTTAAAACTGAAAACATATCACTGATGCAAGGACAAAAGCCATTCTGCATCATACAAATATTGTTAACATAAACAATTGGAAGCTTACAAGTTCCTTTTGTAAAAGTCTCAAGATAATACATGGACTTGTAATCCATTTCCAAAAATCTTATGAATGTAGCATAAGAGAATCAAAACAGCTTGCTAATTAAATTTCTTTTGCAAAACTATTCAAAACTGAGCTCATTCATTTCAGAAATATAAAGTAAGGGCATGCACGTATATTAATTTATATGGCAAGTCCACAATACGATTCAAGAATCTATTACATGAACATGTATTAGCTATATGTTATATTCAGATTCAAATAGCAACAGCCACTTAACATAGAAATTTCATTTCAAAAATCATAATGCATTTGAAAGCATTAAAATCCATTTTTTCTTCTTCAAAGATCTACGGCATCAGATATGCCAAAACATATATAAATATAATTCAGACTTGTAAGTCATGCTGTTAAAACAACTAAACACATTTCAGATATATAAAGCACATGAGGCTGTAAGTTCTCAAACTCATTTCAGAAATTATTTCAAATTCTTATATAAATCCAAATCTCCCATAAACTTCATTTTTCCAAAATAAACATCTTATATCAAAGAAAACATATCTATCAAAACTCAGATGCTCAGATTAAAGATCATATCTCAAAAGTGTGGATTCAGATCCATATAATCTCCCATTTAAAACCATAAGTAACTTGATCTCAGGAAACCATAACATAGAGAAATATATAAATCTCATCTTTGCTTTTCATACTCAAGGCATTCAACTTGCCAAAAACAAATAAATAAATATATATATATATATATATATATATTCTCAGATATGATAATTACATACTAAAATCAAACTCCAGATCCATATATGCTTATGCATAAATATAGAAATAATCCATCAAAATAAGTTTATAAAGATTTTCCCCAAAACTTCTGAAAGGAAACTCGAACAAAATCCAAAAATCCCTTTAAATCACAAAACTCAGCAGATCTATAGGTCTGCACATATACACAAGTGTAAACACTTGTGTATACTGCCTTGACACAAGTTATTCTCCAAATACAGATTTCAGAAAATATATAAAAACTGAACGATCCCAGTGTTTCAGTTTCAAACTTGCAATTACAAAACAGTTTTCCAGATTTATATACATATCAATCTAACACATGATGGTTCACTGTTCATAGTAAAATATACATATTTCAGTTCAGCAATACATATAAAATGACAATGAAATACTTAAATACTTTCTTCATATCATCTACATGCAGTGATAAATCATTTTAACTCCATCTCTTAAGTCATCATCTCATCAAAATGTGCATAACAACCTATAAAAACATCATCCCGAACTGCCTCGTTGAATGAGACACCCCAGGAGATTGTCGAGACAATCAACAGGGTCAGACATGATACGTCTGGTATGAGTGCACTTAAACAATTCATTCGGCAGTAATACATAGTGTTAAATCAGTGTATCGTGACATAATAGTGAATAGATACCATCTCAGGTTCAGATATGAACGTAATCAGACTTGATCTTCATCAATATATGGATACGCAAGCAACCAAGGATCAAACAATCATTAACAAGCATCGATACACGCAAAGCATCCATACACACAAATTTATTTGCAGAAATATAACTACGGCTGCCTGAGATAGGACTTATTGACAAATCAAGATTAAGAACACTCACGTAGCTATATGAGATGTCAATCCCCTAGATATTGCCATAGCTTTCCCCCTTTTTCTCACGAATCCAACGCCATTCGATACAGCAAGATGATTTTTCCCCCAATCTGATTTCTAGGGCTTCGGCTATTTTAGTTTTTGTTTGAAACGAGAGAGTCGAATGAAACAGTGGCCACATTTTTCTTTTTATAATCCACTCACGGCTAGGGTTTTTAACAGTTGGGAAATCACAAATTTACCCCTAAGTCATACCAATTGTGTGCACAAATATATTTCAATATTTTATACTTGTTTAAATCACAATATCACAGTTGTGTAAATATTGTGGGTCATTACATTAAATTCATGATTTAAATATAAATATTCTAACCCTAACCAGTTTGAATTTTTAGAAAATAGTTTGAATATTTTTTAAAATAGTTTAAATAATTAAATAGTTAAAATAATTTAAATGGTTAAAGTAGTTTAATACAACATAGTTTACGTATTAAAATGATTTATATAGTAAAATAGTTTGGAAAAATCAAAATAATTTGAATGTTTAAAAGATAGGTTATAAATCGTTTATATTAAATAATTTTATTGAAAATAGTTTCAAAGCCAAACCGATTCAATTCCAAATTCCTAATTCAAATCACTTTAAATTTCCATTTCGATTTAATCGAGTCAATTCCGATTTCAAGTCGAATTTTACTTCGATTCCAAATTAATTTCAATGTCACTTCCAAATTAATTTAAATCTCAAATTTGAATTAATTTCAATTACAATTCCAAAATAATTTCAATTTCAAATTGAACCATTTCGATTTATCTCAATTCCGAGTTCGATTTTCAAAACATCAATAAACACTTAATTCAAATTTACTTTCAATATCCAATTTGAAATCCAAATCTTCAAATATAATTCAATTCCGAGCTCAATTTCAAAATAGTTCAATTTCCATAAATTCAATTTTCATTTTCTTAAAATCAAACCATTTAAATAAATTTCGAATCAAAATTTTAAAATAATTTAATCTAACCAATCTAGTGTTCGTATATAATTTTCTATCCTATGGCTAAGTGATCAGTTATTCCAATTTAATTTCAAGGATGGATATATATCATTTCAACCCAAAACACAGTGTCATGCGTATATATCATTTGAACCTATTTCTTAATTTATTCGAAATAATTCAATTTACAGTTTTATATACTGTAAGTAATATACAGGATGATAACAAGATATATTAAAATAAATAAACATCCATATCATCCAAAACATCAATCAATAGCATCCATCACAATCAACATCCAAATCGGCCAATAATACACAACAATTCCATAGTTATCAATATTAGGTATTTTACTCGTAATAAATTCCAATTTGGAATTTAACCGTCAATTTTAATTTTTAACAGTTAATTCGAATGACAATTAAATTTATCAAACAACGATCAAAAAATTTATATCACTTTATAATTTCGAATTTAACTGGCATAAAATATATTTTAGTACGTTTTAAGCGTTATAAGACACTAACCTTTTATTTTTGTTGTCGCTTTTGCGTTCTACTTCCAGTTAACTTCGAACGCATTTGAATTTAACTGAAAATTTTGAAAAGCTCCACATTCAACCAGACTAGTTCCATAGCGAAGACCTTGTCAATAGGACCCAACGCGACAAACCGCTTTGGATTTCAACCTAAGACAAACGAATTACGCAATTTATAAGAATTTGTATTATTTTAAAACAATTTATGTAATTTAATTTATTCAAATTTATCGCCCACACCAAAATAGAAGTCGGGCCCAACTCGTATAGCCCTTCTTCCTCGATCCCCTATGCACGCCATTTTTGCACGAACCCAAATTCTGTCGTGCACGCATATCCACTGATACGCCTCAATAGTCGAAGAAATTAACTTTCGTCTTTGCCAACAGCTCCCTCTCGACGAACTGCACCTGCCAATGCTAGAAAATCCAAGTTTGGATGGCCCCTATAACTCACGATCTGCTTGAATTGCCTCTGTCGTACGACATGTCGCCATCCTCCACAGTCGATCGGGCACCACCAAAATCTACTGGAGGTGCTCCTTCGCGTCATGCGTCACATCCCATGCTTTGTTCGACGAATTGACTACCACACGCTCCACGACCTCTAACCCTAGTCCGGCCGTAACAACAGCAACCCTCCAACCCAAGATCGAACA
This sequence comes from Allium cepa, assembly GCA_030765085.1. NCBI lineage: Eukaryota > Viridiplantae > Streptophyta > Magnoliopsida > Asparagales > Amaryllidaceae > Allium > Allium cepa. Next base: position 724,896,343 of record CM060945.1, read on the forward strand.
ACCCAAAACTTATACCACTAAGAAGCTCTCAGTAAAACAAGATGTTTAGAACTAGTTTGGGAATTTTCTGTTGAGTAGAAATTTAGATATAAAAAATTCGAAGTTATATTTTCTTTTTTTTCTTTTTGTGTTTTTAAAAAGAATGGAAAGGGAAGGCGTGATTTTATATAGGAGATAGGTGTAGGCATGTACATATAGGGTTGCTGAGATGGAGATGTTTAAACGGCTGAAAGGAACATTGGTTAAATCGAATTGAAATATATTATTTAAATTTCCCAATTATCTGACTGTAAATTACGGACTCCAATCGAGGCGTGTCGTCGGACGTTCATAATATTATAACTCTATTACGAACATAATAGAACAAGTTCGAGTCCCAATTCGATCATATGGAGAAGATAGCTTTATGGACCCAATTATTATATTGAATTTTTGATATTAATTTTAGCACATTCTTATCCCGTACGACCAAATGATAACTCCAAACGCTACGAAATTTGAAATCCAATATTAGTTCACTATTATGGATCTCATGGAACAAGTTTCGTCAAAATTAGAGACTATGGCCAAAATGACTATTTTACTCGTTAATCAAATATAAAATTCCCAGTTTCAGTTTATTCTCTTTTAGATTCAATTTTAAAAATTAACAGTCTTTATTGTTAGTCCTTGAGATGATGGTTTTGACGACAAAAACTTAGAATAGGATTATAAAATATAAATACTAACATTATAGTTTAGAAATATATGTACATGTAGGATTTAACCATACAGGTACCAAGAATGAAGACTGTACAGTATAGAGATTCAAGATATCAAGTTTGAAGACTCATGAGTATCAAGAATATCAAGATTATCAAGAGTTCAAGATTTCAAGAATAAGTAATTTAATTAGGAATTTTTGTTCAAACTCCTAGAAAAGCACTGGCATCTTACAATCTAATTTATTCGTGGAATGGAATCCACTTCGAGCCTGTTAAAGGGATGGAACCCTAAGTAGGATGGAACCTATGAAAAATCTAGTGGAACATCGTTTTGTATCCGCTAACCTTTTATTCAAAATGATTTTACAAAATTATCTCTTGTTTTCAAAATGTTCCTTTTAAAAGAATCAAAAACATCTATCCTAAATTTAAATATTTTTAGCCTTAAAATAATCTTTATCTTCAAAATCAAATTATCCTTAGTTTTAAACTATCTTTTAATAATAATATATTTAACTTTTAATATTTATACTTATATTTAAATATAAAATTGTAGTAAAATTTTATATATACCAAAATATTTTTCTCTATATTTATTTATGTATTTTAACTATAGTTAAGTATATTTATAAAAGTTTAAAATAGTTTTAATATAAGATAAAAGTTATTTTCAAAGAAAAACAAAACACCAAAATTTCCTTTAGGATGTCGACATACCCAAGTTACCCATGTCGACACAGTGTCGGTTGATTCCGATAATTTGAATTTCAAAAGAAGTGTCTACTCGTCATATCCCTTCACGAATGGACATGGTTGTTGTTCTTCTATAAATAGGGGTTGTTTTCAACGAATTTCTTGTAAAGACCCGATTCTTCAACTTTCGAAAATCGACATCAATACGTCCACTGTATCAACTGCCGAACAATCGAATGCCGGAAAACCGAACTCTTAGGGTTTAAGAAGAAGAAAAAGGTAGAAGAAGAAGAAAAAAATAGAACAAAAGAAGAACAACATAAACAATAACAGAATCTCACAGTCACAGCGGAACAACATATAATCGATAAATGAATAATCTTTAAAACAAAGAACTGTACATTTTATACATTACATCACATCATCATCAGAGTGTACAACAACAATATACAACACAACAAAACAATGGACAGTTATACAAACATGTCCTTACAAGTGAATTTACAGCGGAAAGATAACATCATATACAAGTGATACGTCTCGCCATCCAGCTCGCCACTTGAGCTCCAAATCACTCCTGAATCCAGAATGACCTGATAACCTGACTCTAGGCTGCCCGCGTGGAAAATTATGGGCACCCAGAGTTTAGGAAGAGAACAATAAACTCCAGGTCAGTCATGGGACTGGTGTGAGAACTAAAGCAGTTATTTATATTTAAACAACAACAACATCAAAGGAAGTGGGAAAATATCTGCAATGCTTTTGGAAAATGAAACTACCACAAGGCCTCCCGCCACACACACAATGCAAACGCAGAATTGGAGGAGATTTCTCCTTATGATAGTCAAAGACGCTTAATACGCAAATTTCTTTGATATTATTATTGTAAGTGCACAGTGGAAAACCTTTCGAAAGTATAATATAAATCTTAGCCAACATACGACCATTATCGTATGCCTACTATAGCTAACATGTTCAATAGTAGGTTACTACCACATTGCACGACAGGTTATACAACTAAAACCATACAAGGTTCGTATTGTTTCTTTGGATTTTCAACAAATGCTCAGGCTAAGGAACTTCCTACTGCCACATGGGATCGCCTCTGGCGGGACGTTCCGAGAACCTAACCGGATCTCTGCCAACACAAGGCCGGGTTACCTCTGTGACTAGATAACTACTACACAAATATGCCACCCCCCGGTCCTTTGGGACCTTTATTCGAGGGCCCTCGATCACAAAGCAACAACCACACAGAAAATGAGATTGGAGCAACCACATAGGTTAAGCATCAGGGCTCCATACCTGACGCCACCCTTTTCCAGAAGGAAATTACATACCCTAAAGGGAGCGACCCTTATAACCTTGCCGCATATTCCTGTTTTGACCATTTCTGGGGTGTGAGGTCTGACGAAGTCTCGTTCACAAAGCTACGCTTTTCCACAAAGCCACGCTTTGATCAACAAATGATCAATAAATAATCATCACACAACAACACTGAGCATGCCACATTACCAAATTGGGAGTATATCGCTGATAACCTTCAACTACAAAACCTCCGAGCTCATACATCTCAGAGAAGGGTGTTAAGCTAAGAGAATAAATTCTCCGCCACCAACAGAGATGCATTTGAAAGAAATCTGCTTTATATCTCAAAATGTAATGTCAGACACGTAACCATACAAGTCTGTTCTGGGTTCGAACAGAACCGAAGGCACTTCAAAAGAAGCCCTTGCAATCTGGGTATTCACAATCCCGATCGAATTTCCATCACAAAGGAAATCTCCATATCATAGCTAACGGTGCAGAGACAATCGATAGGTCATCCTATCATTTTCAAAAATACCCGGTCTTCAACACCGGTCTTCAATGCTATCCATTACGTCGTATCACTTATTCGGAATGGGTTATATGACACAAAGGTCCTCTCCCGGCTAATCCGAATAATGAACGTAATATTTTTTAAACATATGGATATTGGGATTTCAATTAAGTCACAACTTATTACCAAAACCCTTTCTTTCAAATTGTTTAAACAAATTACCATTTTAAATCTTTAAACAAAAGATTTACTTCACAAAGTTTACCCAGTTTCACAAAGATTTATTCCCAGATTCCCAGATAAATTTCAATTTCAATTGGATTAACTCATTAAATCTTAAATCAAGATTTAACTTATAGCTTTCAAAACTATTCACAATTCAAGTCTTTTATAATATAAAAGATACACCATTTGAAATACTCCTTTATTTCAAGTCAAGTTCAACAACCTTTCACAAAGATTAATTCATAGCCTTTAAAACAGTTTAATTTCAAATTTACATTCTTTTAACAAAAATGAGAATTTCTTTCCTTATGCGAAAGCTATTATTATTTGAAAACAGATAGTTTTCGTTTTGGGAAAAACTGATTACAATTTTTCATGAGTTAAAGCCACTCAAGTATAAACTTGGATTCAAATTTAAGATTTCCAAAACTATATTTTAAATGGTTAAAACCCCATATAAATACCTTTTTATAACTTGTACAATCTTTTAGACCATAGTACCCAAATCATTGAATTCAATTTCAAACATTGAATTCAAAATTTAAATCAAATGATTTAAATTCCAATTTTTGTTAAGTTATTTAAAATAACTCTTATTTTTGAAATTCATTTTCAAAAACTTCCAATCCCAATTCCAAAACTAATTTGGATTCAAAAATTCAATCTTTAGAATTGTCAAAAATCTATGACTTAACTGTTTTCCATGTGAAATCCACATTTTGTGTGTGTATTGTGTAATCCAAGAGTTTAACACAATAGTGCAACAACATTCAACCATCATAGATCAAAATATAACAATATATTTGATAAGCGGTATAAACTATAATGCTTACCTTTCATTCACAGATCACGGATATATATATATATATATATATATATATATATATATATATATCACAGATAAACAAATTACAGATCACAACACACATCGGGATATATCACAAAGCATCACATATCAAAGATATCAAACAATTCAACATCCAATATAATTCAAACATCCATAAGTAGGATAAATTTTATCATCTGATTAATTTAAATCAAATAAATTTCTATGAATAAAATTTGCTAGTTATGGTAAATCAATAGCCAATTAATTATTAAAAAAAACATTTAATAAAGTATCCTTTCATTGATCATTAATTAACTCTTAATTAATAGTTAATACTTGATTAATTATTCTTAATTAATTATCAAAACCAATTAATTTCCAATGAATTTACAAAATCATTTCTTTTTAAAAGAAATTTCTTCAACTTATAATAATATAAATCGAAATCCATTTACTTAGCCCTTTTTTCTGTAATTTGGAATTTTATTCAATATGGTTTGAAAAAAATAAATTTGTAAACTCCTTTTTAACTTATCCAATTCTCAAAAATAATTTTTTTACTATAACTTTCAACTTGAAATTTCAAAAAAGTCCAATGTTTATCTATTTTCGGTATCCAATGATACCCAAAAATATATTCGGCTAACCTATAGCCTTCGACAATCTCAATCACAAAGATAATCACACGGATTATAAATCAACCAATACACAACATATGAAATAAATTCAAATGTTTGAGGAATCCAGTTGGATCCCTCCAACCTGTTTCCCTGCATCCAAAGATGTTAGCACAATACCAATTCTACTTCAAGGTGAAATATCGCGGTATATGAGATTTATAAAATATTATCCGCTATTATACGGCGCAATAGGGTCTCATCCGCTATATAATGCGGGAAATCAACTCCAAGTACATATATAATACCAATTCCATTCACGGTGGAATTCTCACGGTATATGGGTTTAATAAATAACATCCGCTTAATATACGGCGTATATGATCTATTTCAAAACAACAGATAATAACTATCATCCAAGCATACAATCAAGCAATTTTAAATCTAACTATTTAAAATTTAAATCGAAACAATTCGATTAAGTGAGAAGTTCTCACCTTGAGTTTCCGATAACAGTTGTAGCGTTTGTTTCGAATAAAATTAAACACGCGTTTAATTTTACCCGAAATTATCACTAGCTCCAAAAGACCCCAAACCAGCTCCATTGCATAGTGCTCGACAAAACGAACCCGACGCAAGTTGTTTCGTCCATTTTTGACCTCGTGTGAAAAAGTTATGATGTTTTAAACATTCACGAATTTATGATATATATTATTTACAAATCTATTTACTATTTTTATAACCTAAGCTCATCATAGCCGTTGGATCTCCAATTGCAGATCTCGACCGTCATCTTTTTCTTCCTCCCACACTCTCAGTTTTCATTTGAACGTGGTAACGAACCCAATTGCCGCCACTTGCCTTGATTTTCGCACCCCTTCAAACACCTCTAGAAGCCGATCAACTTATTCTATGTCGAACCCCCAAGCGACGAACAACCACGGCCAAAAGCAGGTAGAACTCGGTCGCCCCCTCCTTCGTAAAACCGAGCTCGAACTGAAACCCTAGTTCGCCAGATCGAGGCCAATCCAAAGCCCTAGAACGAAAACCCACCGTTGGATGTATCGAGCTCGGAGAGCTCTACACTTTCTCTGTTGGAAGCTTTCGCTAGAGATGAGTGGATTGATAGAAAATTGGAGATGAAAGCTAACGCTTTTCGGCCATTGAAACTGTAGCCAGCGGCTAACCCTAATGCTCTAGGGTTTTGTTGCGAATAGAAAGAGGATGGGTCCTTTTATAGAAGTTTTCACAAAACACTATTCATCCGTGATTTTCCGAACTCCAAATCTCGCACGGTGACCGACGTTTCTAGGGTTTTACCCACGTTCCGGACACAATGGAATAAGTATCGAGAGCCAATTCGATCATCTGTGCGAGTTATGGCAATAAACGATCAAATTTAAATTAAATCGATTAAACTAATTTCTATGCGTTTTGGCTTGTCCCGGACAAACCGTAAATCCGATTGACACGAAATTTGAAACCTTACAATAATATAACATTACGAATCCAATGAAACTGGTTTCATTGAAATCCGAGACTGTTTGAAAAATGACTATTTTCACTAGTCGATTAAATATTAAAATATTCAATTTTCACAAATTAATTTTCAATTCAATTTTAAAAGTTCACAAACATTATTCTAACTCCAATATGATTTAATACAACTTTATGAATCATTTTTAATCACATTAAACCTAATTTCCAAATTTTATGTAATTTCAAATATTAAATTTCCGATTTAATTATCCAATTAAATCCAGATATTCGAAAAATAAATTATTCGACTTACAAATTTTACTTGCTAATATTTAAAATCAATAAAATATATGAATTTCAAATGACAGAAATTCTGGGTCGTTACAATCTTCCCCCCTTAAAAGAATTTCGTCCTCGAAATTACCAAGTAAGAAAAAGTTTTGAAATCCATTAAATTTGGAAACAAACCGTTCAAATTTGATTTACAAATCTCTTAAGTGTTCAGCTTTTTCAAAAATTCAATAGTTAAACTTCTTACAAAATATTTACTAAGTTTTCAAATCCATATATAATTATCTTTTCAAAATCAACTATATCGTTTAACCTTTAACTTCGAATCAAAACTTAGTGTTCACAAAAAAAAATTCAAAATTTCCCCAAAATTTTCTAACGCCTTAAATTTTCAGAAAATTTCGCCATAACCTCCTTTGTACAGAGGAGCTTTTACAATATCACAATAGATATAAATATATATACATCGACCCACACGGTCGAAAAACAGAAAAACAGTTCATATTTCCTATTTTTATTGCGTAGGCGTACCTTTTTAGCATTTTTAAGCAAAACAGTTATTTATTTAGCATTTTGCGCAACCAAATCCCGCAACGGTAGCCCCGGTACCTGTACTTACTCAATATAAGCACGTAAGTGACATATATAAGAAGTTATTAACATTTTTCTCTTTTAAACAACTACAACACATGTATATTAAACGAAATGCATACTAAACAAAGTTTATAAGCAACTTATATGATTTCGACATTACTTGTAATTGTTTACAACCAATTCATATACAATGACATTCATTTATTCATTTTCAATTTGTTTACATTCACTAATTTACATTCACATTTGTTCACTTTCAATTCAAATCAATTTCCATTCAATTTAAATTTTACTTAACTTCTAATTTGAATTTAATTGCTTTCACTTTCAATTTCTTTCATTCAATTGCATATGAATTTATATTCAATCAATTAACAATAATCTAACAACCAATGTATATCCAATACAGCCGAATTTATTCACTTTACATTCAACATTCATATTCACTTTGTTTACCTTCAATTTGGTTTAACATTCAATTAGCCTTAAATGAATTAAAACTTATATCCATTATTCTATATCAATTCATTACGTTTAATTGATTAATATTATTTCATTAGTTCAATTACTAATTTATTTTACAAATAAACTTGAATCTCCTTTATATAACTCAAGTTCACATCCATTTAATTCACTTCATTATTTTACTTCGATACCAAAATCAACTTCATTCAGCATCACTTAAGTTATATTCCTTTTAAACATCATTTGTTTAACTTAACTTAAATTTCCATTTTAACAACATATCTAATCCAGTTAAAATCCAATTCAAATTCCAACTCCAAAGTAAATTCTATTTAACTTTTACCAAAGTCAATTTTATCACTTATTCAGATTCATACCTCGTTTAGCTATACAAAGTTGTTTAACCATTTTAATAATTGGGTTTACTTACATCTTCACATTTAATAAGTTATACAACTTATTATTCAACTTCCAAATCTGATTTAATTTATTTAACTTCCTTTAGTTAAATTTCACATCATATATTTATCATACTAATTCAAATTTATTTCAACTTTACTAAAGTTAAATCTTTATTATATCATATTATAAGTTCAAACTCGATAACTTATATTCATCAATTTCAACTTGGATTTTAATTTCAAATTTGTTTATCACAACAAAATTCAATTTCAAATTACTATGGTAGCAAATCCATCACAAAGAAACTCGAAAATGATACTGATGATGCTGCAGTCATCACCCTTATTATTTCCCAACAGCAGTAGTGAATCCAATGCTTTAAATTCTTTAAATATTTTCCTTTTACTTGTAAGTCACATTTATAAATCTTTTCATATAGAATTTCACTATTTAACTTTACCTATACAAGATTATTTTACAATTGTAAATCATTTTAATTATAGTTATATACTTATATAATTGTTGCTTTTATATAATTTATTCTTTCACAATTGTTGTTTTTATTCAAATTATTCGAACAACTTTGATTCACTTATATATTTTCTTACATTTTCAACAATCAAACAATCAATTTATATACACTTTAATAATTTCTGAAAAATTATTTCCTTTATATATAAAATATAATCGAGGTAAAATTATTTCATTTACCAAATTTTAAAACAATATCGTGTCGAATTGTTCTGAACAAGTGTTTAGAGATCCCTATCGATAGAGTTGTACAGACTATACCGACCAAAATCCATATACCACTCAACAAACCAATCATCACAATATAAATCTATTTTATTTTCACTAACAAATACGCGCTCATATCTATTATTACACTCAAACTCATTCTAGAGTACTACTGACTCTATCTCTAATGAGTAATTCCCAATAGAGCCAAGGTTGTCACTTAACCAAATGCTCTGATACCACATTGTAAAGGCCCGATTCTTCGACTTCCGAAAATCAACAACAATATGTCCACTGTATCAACTGCCGAACAATCTAATACCGGAAAACCGAACCCTTAGGGTTTAAGAAGAAGAAAAAGGTAGAAGAAGAAAAAATAGAACGAAAGAAGAACAACAGAAACAATAACAGAATCTCACAGTCGCAGCGGAACAACATATAATAGATAAATGAATAATCTTTAAAACAAAGAACTGTACATTTTATACATTACATCACATTATCATCAGAGTGTACAACAACAATATACAACACAACAAAACAATGGACAGTTATACAAACATGTCCTTACAAGTAAATTTACAGCGGAAAGATAATATCATATACAAGTGATACGTCTCGCCATCCAGCTCGCCACTTGAGCTTCAAAGCACTCCTGAATCCAGAATGACCTGATAACCTGACTCTAGGCTGCCCTTGTGGAAATTATGGGCACCCAGAGTTTAGGAAGAGAACAATAAACTTCAGGTCAGTCATGGGACTGGTGTGAGAACTAAAGCAGTTATTTATCTTTAAAACAACAACAACATCAAAGGAAGTGGAAAAATATCCGCAATGCTTTTGGAAAATGAAACTACCATAAGGCCTCCCGCCACACACGCAATGCAAACGCAGAATTGGAGGAGATTTCTCCTTATGATGGTCAAAGATGCTTAACACGAAAATTTCTTTGATATTATTATTATAAGTGCACAGTGGAAAACCTTTCGAAAGTATAATATAAATCTTAGCCAACATACGACCATTATCGTATGCCTACCATAGCTATCATGTTCAATAGTAGGTTACCACCACATTCCATGGCAGGTTATATAACTAAACCATACAAGGTTCGTATTATTTCTTTGGATTTCCAACAAATGGTCAGGCTAAGGAACTTCTTACTGCCAAATGGGATCGCCTCTGGCGGGACGTCCCGAGAACCTAACCGGATCTCTGCCAACACAAGGCCGGGTTACCTTTGTAACTAGGTAACTACTACACGAATATGCCACCCCCCGGTCCTTTGGGACCTTTATCCAAGGGCCCTCGATCACAAAGCAACAACCACACAGAAAATGAGATTGGAGCAACCACATAGGTTAAGCATCAGGGCTCCATACGTGACACCACCCTTTTTCAAAAGGAAATGACATACCCTAAAGGGAGCGACCCTCATAACCTTGCTGCATATTCCTGTTTTGACCATTTCCGGGGTGTGAGGTCTGACGAAGTCTCGTCCACAAAGCTACGTTTTTCCACAAAGCCACGCTTTGATCAACAAATGATCGATAAATAATCATCACACAGCAACACTCAGCATGCCACATTACCAAATTGGGAGTATATCGCTGATAACCTTCAACTACAAAACCTCTGAGCTCGTACGTCTCAGAAAAGGGTGTTAAGCTAAGAGAATAAATTCTCCGCCACCAACAGAGATGTATTTGAAAGAAATCTGCTTTATATCTCAAAATGTAATGTCAGACACGTAACCATATAAGTCTGTTCCGGGTTCGAACAGAACCGAAGGCACTTCAAAAGAAGCCATTGAAATCCGGGTATTCACAAACCCGATCGAATTTCCCATCACAAAGAAAATCTCCATACCGTAACCAACGGTGCAGAGACAATCGATAGGTCATCCTATCGTTTTCACAAATACCCGACCTTCAACACCGGTCTTCAATGCTATCCATTACGTCGTATCACTTATTCGGAATGGGTTATATGACACAAAGGTCCTCTCCCGGCTAATCCGAATAATGAACGCAATATTTTTTAAACATATGGATATTGGGATTTCAATCAAGTCACAACTTATTACCCAAACCCTTTCTTTCAAATGGTTAAAACAAATTACCATTTTAAATCTTTAAACAAAAGATTTACTTCACAAAGTTTACCCAGTTTCACAAAGATTTATTCCCAGATTCCCAGATAAATTTTCATTTCAGTTGGATTAACTCATTAAATCTTAAATCAAGATTTAACTTATAGCTTTCAAAACTATTCACAATTCAAGTCTTTTATAATATAAAAGATACATCATTTGAAATACTCCTTTATTTCAAGTCAAGTTCAACAACCTTTCACAAAGATTAATTCATAGCCTTCAAAACAGTTTAATTTCAAATTTATATTCTTTTAACACAAATGGGAATTTCTTTCCTTATGTGGAAGCTATTATTATTTGAAAACAGATAGTTTTCGTTTTGGGAAAAACTAATTACAATTTTTCATGAGTGAAAGCCACTCAAGTATAAACTTGGATTCAATTTAAAATTTCCAAAACTATATTTTAAATGGTTAAAAACCCATATAAATACCTTTTTATAACTTGTACAATCTTTTAGACCATAGTACCTAAATCATTGAATTCAAAATTTAAATCAATGATTTAAATTCCAATTTTTATTAAGTTATTTAAAATAACTCTTATTTTTGAAATTCATTTTCAAAAACTTCCAATCCCAATTCCAAAACTAATTTGGATTCGAAAATTCAATCTTTAGAATTGTCAAAAATCTGTGACTTAACTGATTTCCCCGTGAAATCCACATTTTGTATGTGTATTGTGTAATTAGTGCAACAACATTCAACAATCACAGATAAAAATATAATAATATATTTGATAAGCGGTATAAACTATAGCGCTTACCTTTCATTCACAGATCACAGATATATATATATATATATATATATATATATATATATATATATATATATATATATATATATATCACAGATAAACAAATTACAGATCACAACACACATCAGGATATATCACAAAGCATCACATATCAAAGATATCAAAAATTCAACATCCAATATAATTCAAACATCCATAAGTAGGATAAATTTTATCATCTGATTAATTTAAATCAACTAAATTTCTATGAATAAAATTTGCTAGTTATGGTAAATCTATATCCAATTAATTATAAAAAAAACATTTAATAAATTATCCTTTCATTGATCATTAATTAACTCTTAATTAATAGTTAATACTTGATTAATTATTCTTAATTAATTATCAAAACCAATTAATTTCTTCTTAATAAATTTCTAATGAATTTACAAAATCATTTCTTTTTAAAGTAAATTTCTTCAACTTATAATAATATAAATCAAAATCCATTTACTTAGCCCTTTTTTCCGTAATTTGGAATTTTATTCAATATGGTTTCAAAAAAATAACTTTGTCTTTTTAAAACTCCTTTTTAACTTATCCAATTCTCATAAATAATTTTTTTGCTATAACTTTCAACTTGAAATTTCAAAAAATCCAATGTTTATCTATTTTCGGTATCCAATGATACCTAAAAATATATTCGGCTAACCTATAGCCTTCAACGATCTCAATCACAAAGATAATCACACGGATTATAAATCAACCAACACACAACATATGAAATAAATTCAAATGTTTGAGGAATCCAGTTGGATCCCTCCAACCTGTTTCCTTGCATCCAAAGATGTTAGCATAGTACCAATTCTACTTCGAGGTGAAATATCGCGGTATATGGGATTTATAAAATATTATCCGCTATTATGCGGCGCAATAGGGTCTCATCCGCTATATAATGTGGGAAATCAACTCCAAGTACATATATAATATCAATTCCATTCACGGTGGAATTCTCGCGGTATATGGGTTTAATAAATAACATCCGCTAAATATACGGCGTATAGGGTCTATTTCAAAACAATAGATAATAACTATCATCCAAGCATACAATCAAGCAATTTTAAATCTAACTATTTAAAATTTAAATCGAAACAATTCGATTAAGTGAGAAGTTCTCACCTTGAGTTTCCGATAACAGTTGTAGCATTTGTTTCGAATAAAACAAACACGCGTTTAATTTTACCCGAAACTATCACTAGCTCCAAACGACCCCAAACTAGCTCCATTGCGTAGTGCTCGACAAAACGAACCCGAGCAAGTTGTTTCATGCGTTTTTGATCTCGTATGAAAAAGTTATGATGTTTTAAACATTCATAAATTTATTACATATATTATTTACAAATCTATTTACTATTTTTATAACCTAAGCTCATCATAGCCGTTGGATCTCCAATTGCGGATCTCGGCCGTCATCTTTTTCTTCCTCCCCCTCTCCCAGTTTTCGTTCGAACGTGGTAACGAACCCAATTGCCGCCACTTGCCTTGATTTTCGCACCCCTTCAAACACCTCTAGAAACCGATCAACTTATTCTATGTCGAACCCCCAAGCGACGCACAACCACGGCCAAAAGCAGGTAGAACTCGGTCGCCCCCTCCTTCGTAAAACCGAGCTCGAACTAAAACCATAGTTCGCCAGATCGAGGTCAATCCAAAGCCCTAGAACGAAAACCCACCGTTGGATGTATCGAGCTCGGAGAGCTCTACACTTTTTCTGTTGGAAGCTTTCGCAAGAGATGAGTGGATTGATCGAAAATTGGAGATGAAAGCTAACATTTTTCGTCCATTGAAACTGTAGCCGACGGCTAACCCTAATGCTCTAGGGTTTTGTTGCAAATAGAAAGAGGATGGGTCCTTTTATAGAAGTTCTCACAAAACACTATTCATCTGTGATTTTCCAAACTCCAAATCTCGCATGGTGACCGGCATTTCTAGGGTTTTACCCGCGTTCCGGACACAATGGAATAAGTATCGAGAGCCAATTCGATCATCTGTGCGAGTAATGGCAATAAGCGATCAAATTTAAATTAAATCGATTAAACTAATTTAATGCGTTTTGATTGCCTCGGACAAACCGTAAATCCGATTGACACGAAATTTGAAAGCTTACAATAATATAACATTACGGATCCGATGAAACTGGTTTCGTAGAAATCCGAGACTGTTTGAAAAACGACTATTTTCACTAGTCGATCAAATATTAAAATACTCAATTTTCACAAATTAACCTTTAATTCAATTTTAAAAGTTCACAAACATTGTTCTAACTCCAATATGATTTAATACAACTTTATAAATCATTTTTAATCACATTAAACCCAATTTCCAAATTTTCTGTAATTTCAGATATTAAATTGTCGATTTAATTATCCAATTAAATCCAGATATTCGAAAAATAAATTATTCGACTTACAAATTTTACTTGTTAATATTTAAAATCAATAAAATATATGAATTTCAAATGACAGAAATTCTGGGTCATTACATTTCTAATCATATTTTTCTGATTTTCACTCCTCTTCTTCCACATTTCTTTATACATATTCTTACAATTACTCTGTCGAAATCAACATTGATTCTAACTAGATCATTTCTGGTTTGATTCTCTATCACTATCTCAACAAGATCCTCGATGCTATTCAGAGTTATAGGCTTCTTTGTAATCATTTCTATGAGAAAGTGTGTGATTTCAGCCTTGGAAATCAATCAAGTGAGAAAATGTGTGATTGTAGCCCTGGAAATCTATTGGATGAACTTGTTGCCCATGAAATCCAGTATCTTTACCCAGAGGATTGTGAATCTGGAGGGTGTACCTCGTAGCATTGAATTGGAGGGTGTAATTGTAAAGATTGCTTTTGAAAGGAAATCCGTACTTTTGTGTGGGACTGGATGTAGGGTAACTCCGAACCAGTATAAAATCCGGTGTGTTCTTTCTTTTACTGCTTTTACTTTTTTTTTGCATCTGTGTTTGTTTCTGTGATCATTTCTGTGTCTGAATATTGCATACATTTGTGTTCAAATTAACATAAACTCAAAAAGATTTAGTAATTTCTTAAAACACTATTCACCCCCTCTAGTGTTTATCCTAACCTTAAGATCTGTAATCCGCATTTCTCGCATTTGGTATCAGAGCAAGGTTTTCAAAGTTTTATAATCTGATTTTTGAATTTTTTTTTTAAAATGGCTATGTTTGTTAATACTAGTTTAGAAATATTCAAATCATCATTGTCTCTTGAGTCTGCATATAATCAATGTTCACATTCAAGTTGTCTACCAAAATTGTTTGATGTGCAGGAAACATGCTTTATGGGGATTAAGGAATCTATCCTAAACGGACAAATTATGCAGATCAAAAAGAACAAATGGATATGTGATAGTGGATGCTCTAGACACATGACCGAAAATCCAGATATGTTGAATGATATAGTATACAAAGACGGAGGGTAGGTTAACTTTGGAGACAATTCAAAAGAATATGTGATTGGCATCGGAAAAGTCGGTAACTCTGAAACTCCTATTATTACTAATGTTTTGCTAGTTAAGAATTTGAAACATAATCTGCTAAGTATAAGTCAACTCTGCGATAAAGGATATGAAATTAAATTTGAAAAAGATAAGTGTCACATTGAAAATAATAATTCAACCATGATATTTGAGGGAATTAGGAAAAAGAATATTTATATTCTTAGTATGAAAGTTTCAAATGATAACCTGTGTCTGTTGGCAAATACAAGTGACGCTTGGATTTGGCATAAGAGAATTGGTCATTTGAATTTCAAACTCTTATCTAGACTATCTAAACATGATCTAGTAAGAGGTCTCCCTAAAATGAATTTTAAAGTAGATAGTCTATGTGATGCATGTCAATTGGGAAAACTTAGAAAAAGTTCCTTTAAATTAAAAGATATGATTTCAACCTCACTCTTGAATTACTTCACCTTGATTTATTTGGTCCATCTCAAATTCTGTCAATAAATCAAAGTAAATATGTTTTTGTAATTGTAGATGATTATTCTAGATTTACATGGACAATACTTTTGAAACATAAAAGTGATACTTTTGAATGTTTTAAGAACTTTACAAAAAGGATTCAAAATCAACTTTGTCTAAAAATTATAACCATCCGTAGTGATCACGGTGGTGAATACGAAAATGAAAAGTTTGGGGAATTCTGCAATAAAAAGGGAATAACTCACAATTTTTCATTTCCAAGAACTCCACAACAAAACAAAGTAGTAGAACGTAAAAACAGTGTGATTCAAGAGTGTGCGAGAACTATGCTTTCAGATAGTAAATTACCAAAGTATTTTTGGGCAGAAGCAGTTGCTACCGTTTATTATATTTTAAATAGAATCTTAATTAGACCTTTAACTAATAAGACATCTTATAAACTTCTTCACTCAAAGAAACCTAAGGTATTTTATTTTAGAATTTTTAAAAGTAAATGTTTTATTTTAGATACAAAAGATAACTTAGATAAATTTGATCCTAAATCCGACAAAGGTATCTTTATCGGATATTCTAATAGAAGTAAAGCATACAGAGTGTTTAATTTAAAAACTAATACCATCGAAGAAACAATGCATGTTTCATTCGATGAAACTCTCAAAAATTTTGAAGATTCAAACGATGAAGAGCATTTAATCACTCAAAGTCAAAAGTTAATTGAAACTAATAATGAAATTAATCATCCTAATAAAAGGATTAAAATTTTAAAAGATCATCCTATAGAAAATATACTAGGAGATATGCAATCTGTTGTTAAAACTAGAAATCAACTAAGTCAAATGAGTTTTGTAGCTTTTATATCAACTATTGGACCAAAAATCCAAAAAAAGCATCAACTGATGATTCATGAATTTTGTCTATGCAAGAAGAATTAAATATATTCACTAGAAATGATGTTTGGAAACTTGTTCCTAGACCTGAAAATAAAACAATTAGATAATAGTATCATTATTAGTCAAGAAAAATATGCCAAAGACCTAATTTGTTAATATGGTTTTACTACTGCGAGTGAAAAACCCACTCCCATTGCAACCAATGAGTACCTTAGTAAAGAAGATCTCTCGAAAGATGTAGATCAAAATTATATAGAGGAATGATTGGATCACTACCCTATATCACTGCTAGTAGGCCCGATATCATGCATAGTGTTTGTCTCTGTGCAAGATATCAATCCCAACCTAAAGAGACCCACTTAAAAGTCGTAAAACATATCATAAGATATGTTAAACACACATCTGATTATGGATTATTTTACCTAAAAATGATTCTTTTGACTTAATATCTTATTGTGATGCTGATTATGCTGGTTGTAAATCAGACCGAAAAAGCACAAATGGAACTTGACACTTTTTGGGGCATTCTCTGATTTCCTGGTTTAGTAAAAAGCAAAACACAGTTTCTTTATCAACAACTGAAGCAGAATATATTTCTGCTGCTTTGGCTTGTTCTCAAGTAATATATATGCAACAAACATTAAAAGATTAAGGTTTAAATTTCTCAAATTCACCAATTTATTATGATAATACTAATGCGATAAATTTATCCAAAAATACTACTCAACATGCTCGAACTAAACATATTGATATAAGACATCTTTTTCTCAGAGATAATATAAATAAGGAAGTAATTACTCTAGATTATATTAATTCTGAGAATTAAATTGCTGATATATTAACAAAACTCTTAAATGAATCTATAATTACTAAATTAAGAAGAGAATTAGGAATTTGTTCAATAAACGAAATATAAAAATATAAATAACAAAGTATAATTAAAAATTTGATCAAAATAAATCAAATAGTAAAAATTTCAAGGACCATGTCGACATACCCCCCAACCCATGTCGACATATAACGATTTTTTATTTTTGAAATTTTTCACACCAAAATTCATATAATTGGTTATATATTCTTCTTATTTTCGAAATTTTGATCATTCTCTATATTCTCTCTATTCCAACTTCTGAAATAAATTAAACCATGGCCTCCTCTTTCAAATCAAACAAAAATTCAACCTTTTCATTCTCTTCTCCTACTTCTGGATCGTTTTAACGAACTACGCTCGCTCGAGTGACAAAAATAGAAGATTCTCCGAAGGATGCACTACAATTATTGACTGAAATTCAAGTGGTGCAACTTAGAATGGCGAAAGAACAAGAGAGGCAAGGCAAAATCCTTAGGAATTTGCAAAAATTTCTAATGGACAATCATGCTAACCCAATCTTGATTGAGGAAGATTCTTCAGGAGATCAAGTGCAAGAGGGCAGCGAGAAAGAAGAAGAAGAAGCCTTCATGGAAGAAGAGCACGTTGAAGAAAACGACAAAGTCATTTGTGTTGGTGAAGCGTGCTTTGACAAAGGTGGAAATCTTGTCGAACAACGTGGAAATTTCTGTTTCCACTATCCAAACTGTTCGGTTCATAGATCTCCCATTTTCAAAGACACTCATTGGTTTCTTTTCTCTTTTTCCTATTGTTATATACGTTCTCTACGAAAATGTAAATATAACTATATAGTTAATAAATAATGAGAGTGACTACTGTGGCGAGCTATCACTTAGGATCGTGTAATATGGAATATAATTAAATATAAATGCAGAAATAGATGATAATAGCAAAGTAAATAAAAATGAGCACACCAGGAATTTTTATGCTGGTTCGAACTTCCCGTTCTACGTCCAGTCCCAGACTTCCCTCTGGAATTTCACAACAACCCTCTCTTAACCCGGCGGAATAGGTATACAACACCTGAACAGCCGAACAGGATTTTTCCGCCTCTAACAACCGAAAGAGGACTTTACCCGCCTGAACAACCGAACATGACTTCAACATTTTCAATAGAATTGCTTTGACACTTTGTGTTCTTAATAACACTGATTTGTCTTTGATAGTACAACCTTCCTATAATCTTTCCTCAAGTATATATGTGTGTATAAAGATTTAGAAAGGAAAATATTGCTTAGAATCAAAGAATAAGTTAATTGTTTCAGAGATTCAAGAAATATATGAAAGTTGTGATTGCCTTTTAGAATACAAAGATAGTAGAAAGTAAGACCAGAAAGTAATCAGAAAATTAGTGATTTGTGAAGTGGATTTCGTGTGTTTATATAATAGTTAAAAAGATGCAACCGTTCATGAAGAGTTCTGATCAACAGAAGCATCCATTACACTTCATGATAGAATGTGACTCTTGGCAAAAGGAAGTGTCTTTTCACAAAAAATGACTGTTGCAGAATTCAGTCGACTGGGGAAAAATGGTCAGTCAACTGAATATTCAAAGATAGTAAAAAACAGTGCACATCTGTGTACAGTAGGCTGTTTTATAGATATTCAGTCGACTGGTCGATTTTGTTCAGTCGATTGAATTCTGTTGATAATCAAAAATCACCACAGCTCATTTGGTTAGAGCGCTTGCCTTCTAAACTAGTGACTCGAGTTCGAGCCCCATTATATGCATTTTTTGGTAACTTGATTTTGATTAAAATATGCATGCAAGTTTATTTGAACGTGAATGATGATTCTTGAAGAAAGATTTTAACAAAGCACTAAACTAGACTCTATATACATATTTGATGACCCTTGTTAAAATATATATAACTATACAAACTATATATTGAGCCGATGAGTCTGAATGTTATCGTAGTCGTAGATTCGTGAACTGTTGTGTCTTGTCAGTAATCAAAACCTATAATCCAACAAATAATTTGTGTTCTTATACGTTTTCTATTAAAAGTATTATTATATGGATACTTAGTTAGGATAGTTAGTAGTTTAGGACTAAGTTTTAAGTTTTAGAGTTAAGTGCTGATTATTTATGATAACATTATCATTATAATCACATGTCATAGAGTATTAGATTAAGGGGGGTTCTATAATTTGGAGTTAGTTTTTGATGATGACAAAGGGGGAGAAATATAAAATAGGATAGTTAGGCATAGATTAAGGGGAAGTTATTAGTTTTAGGGGGAGTTATTAGGATGGAAGTAATATTTTATAAACAAAAGTTGTCATCATCAAAATGGGGAGATTGTTAGTCCTTGAGATGATAGTTTTGATGACAACAACCTTAGAATGGGATTATAAAATATAAATACTAACATTATAGTTTAGAAATATATGTATATGCAGGATTTAACTATGCAGGTACAAAGAATGAAGACTGTACAGTATAGAAATTCAAGATATCAGATTGAAGACTCATAAATATCAAGAATATCAAGATTATCAAGAGTTAAAGATTTCAAGAATAAGTAATTTAATTAGGAATTTTTGTTAAAACTCCTAGAAAAGCACTGCAATCTTACAATCCAATTTATTCGTGTAATGGAATCCACTTCGAGCCTGTTAAAGGGTTGGAACCCTAAGTAGGATGAAACCTACGAAAAATCTAGTGGAACATCGTTTTGTATCCGCTAACCTTTTATTCAAAATGATTTTACAAAATTATATCTTGTTTTCAAAATGTTTTCAAAACCTTCCTTTTAAAAGAATCAAAAACATCTATCCTGATTTTAAATATTTTTAGCCTCAAAATAATCTTTATCTTCAAAATCCAATTATCCTTAGTTTTAAATTATCTTTTAATAATAATATATTTAAGTTTTAATATTTATACTTAGATTTAAATATAAAATTATTGTAAATTTTTTATATATACCAAAATATTATTCTCTATATTTATTTATGTATTTTAACTATAGGTAAGTATATTTATAAAAGTTTAAAATAGTTTTAATATAAGATAAAAGTTATTTTCAAAGAAAAACAAAACACCAAAATTTCCTTTGGGATGTTGACATCCCCAAGTTACCAATGTCGACATAGTGTCAATTGATTTCAAAATTTTGAATTTCAAAAGAAGTGTCTATTCGTCGTATCCCTTCGCAAATGTACATGGTTGTTGTTATTCTATAAATAGGGCATGTTTTCAACGAATTTCTAATCATATTTTTCTGGTTTTCACTCATCTTCTTCTTCCACATTTCTTTATACATATTCTTACCATTACTATGCCGAAATCAACATTGGATCTAACTAGATCATTTCTGGTTTGACTCTCTATCACCATCTCAACAAGATCCTCGGTGCTATGCAGAGTTATAGGCTTCTTTGTAATCATTTCTATGAGAAAAGGTGTGATTGCAGCCTTGGAAATTAATCAAGTGAGAAAAGGTGTGATTGTAGCCCTGGAAATCAATTGGGTGAACTTATTGCCCGTGAAATCAAGTATCTCTACGCAGAGGATTGTGAATCTGGAGGGTGTACCTCATAGCCTTGAAATCGAGGGCGTAATTGTAAAGATTGCTTTTGAAAGGAAATCCGTACTTGTGTGCGGGACTGGATGTAGGGTAACTCCGAACCAGTATAAAATCTGGTGTGTTCTTTCTTTTACTGCTTTTACTTTATTTCTGCATCTATGTTTGTTTCTGTGATTATTTCTATGTCTGAGTATTGCATGCATTTGTGTTCAAATCAACATAAACTCAAAAAGTTTTTGTAACGACCCATAATTTTCGATTATTAAAATATAAATTAAATAATATTTTATAATTTTATATTGAAATAAAACTAAAAAAATTTTGATGTTACAAGGAGAAGAATAACTAGAATGTAATGTTAGTAATGTTAATATAAGGTAATTGCTAACTATTTTAATCTAATTTTAAATTAATTGAAGTGACTTTAAGGTTATAATTAGTTATAACTAAAAATAAGGAAATACATTGAACGTTGAAATTATATGTAATCAATTGGCTAATATTGAATATGAAATCAGTGGTGTTGTCTGGACGCTATTGATAAATATTTACAGTAATTTCAAACTAATTGAAATACATTGTAGGTTGACTTGGTTATGATTGTAAATAATGAAATAAATTAAATGATGTAGATGGTGAACTTGTATGTAGTTAATTGAAATAGGTTAACATTGAATATAAAACCTTTTTGGGTAAGCAAATTATAACCCTTGGTTGTAAAGAATAAAATAAGGGGTATGATTTATTATTATAAACGATTGCATTAACTATTTTCTCATTAATTTATCGTTTTAATATTGAATGGGTAATTAATTGAATTAAGGCAATTGAATGTTGGGTTTAATGTTGGAATTGTATGTTAGTGATTAAAATAATTGTAACGTTATTTGATGATAAGTTGAAATAAGGAAATGAATTAAATGTTATATAAAAGGGGAAATTATATAAAATTAGTGGAAAATTGAGTATAATCAGGATTGTGTAAGTAGTCATAGCATTTGTTGTTAATAATAATCTTGTAAATGCGATTAAGTGAGTAAAAGGTAACATTTGTCATTCATCACCTATTTATTTAATCCACTGAAATTAAACTGAAAATCAATTGCAGTTAATCTAATTACCTACTACAGTTAATATGAACTAAAGTGATAAATATAGAAGATTGAGGTAATGAAATGGTAAACCAACGTTAAGTATATATATAATATGATAATTGATTGAATAATAAGATTAAAAAAAACAAAATAAGTATATGTTGGAATTTAAATTAATTAATGAATTTATTGCCGTTAATTTGACTTGGAATCTTCTAATAAAAGAGAAAGAGAATTTATTTGAAATTAATGGCGTTTAATGAAAGAAATGTACATTTGTTATAATCCGTTATAAGTGTAATTTTGAAATTAATTACAATTATGTCGATTTGGGATCTTTCAATTTTAAAAAAAAAGAAACATTAATATTAATTTTTGGATTTAACGAAAGAAACATACATTATTGTAAAAAAATAAAAAGAACATTTTAATGAAAATAAAACGAACATTTTCATTTTTAAGGTAAAAATAATTCTATATAAAGAAGAAAAAAATGAATTTTTAAAAAATATTTTACAGTCATTAAGTATACATTTGAGGCTGTATATAAGTGATTTTAACACTAATCTTGAAGTTTAAATTTAATTGACTTTTTAGGTTGTGCAATTCCCCTATGAGAAAAACATTATTTTGAAAGAAAAAAAAACTTGAATTTGAGTTCTAGATCATCTTTTATTTTTTTGTAACGTTACACTGGTTGTTGTATTCAAATTTATTTACTATATGTTAATTATGTGTAAACGAGTGTGAAAAAGGGTACATTTAGTGATAATATATTTAATCGAGTGGATCATGCAATTAACTAGATCCTAAGTGGTCCCTTCATTTCCTTATTATTCAATACACCTGCCACCATTTCCACATTTGGTTTTATTGCAATTCTTTGATGTAATTGAAACGTGAATTTATATCCTTTCTTATTCTTCCGTTTTGTTTATTTATTTCCCAAAGCATCTACTTAGATCATACAGTTTTGTTTTATTTGTCCCTTCCATACATATTGCATTTGTCACTTCCCTTTCTTCTTTTGTTTTATATCATATATCATTCTTTCCCCTAGAAATTTCTTATTTTTCAAACATCAGATCTCTATTTGTTTCCCTTAAAGTCTCAATGTCAACATAGCTTTATACCTCTACTTAATTGCTGCCAATTCATTTTACTGAAGCTATGTTTAGAAAATGAAAAGAATAAAAAAGTGTGAGCATCCATTTCTTCCTTGATCACATCCGTACCTTTCCTCATCGCCTTGCCTTCTTTTGCAAGAAGCCTTCAAAAAAATTGAACAATGAGAATTAGCCTTAATGGTTTTGGCTTTCCACTTCTTGCCTTTGTTTTGGGTACATCAAATTTGAAAACGTGAGTTATTAAAGTTTCTTATTTTAAGAATTAAATATGTATGTATTTTTATTTTATTTTATATCCTTATAACCTGAATATCTTCCTCATACGAGCTTTGATACATGCGTAGTTTCTTCCCTTGGACTCGTATTGGAATTCCTAATAACATAAAATAGGTTTGGCTGAGTTTGGAGACTATTGGAAAAGGCATCTTTGTTTGGATTTTTGCGTTCTAAATATCAAAGGTGAGTGTTTCGACCCACTCACGAATACTAGATTACCTTATGCTAGTTAAATTAAATTTATAATGTGATTAGAAATTTATTAATTGCTTTTGGTATTACTAGATTGTCATTTAAGTTAAATTTGAATTTATATTGAATTGAATTTGCCATTTATTTAATAATGAATATAAATTGCAAGTTATACACCTGATAATGATAATCAATTGATTGTTGTGATTTATTGGCTGATTTGGATGTTTGGTTGTGATGGATGTTATTGGTTGTCATTATGGATGATTGGATGTTTATTTATGTATATATCTTTGTTACCACTATGGATTGAAATGATAACTCGAGCTGTTTCCATTGATTTGGAAATTTTGATTTGGATACTGGTTGAAATGACATATAACCGTGTAATTTCTTTAATTTGGATTATTTATTAGAATTGAATTATTTGAAAGATTTAAGTTTTAAATTTAAAATTCGGATCTATTTTAATTAAAATGATTAAGATTGGTATTTTTGAATCGTCTGAAATCTTTTAAATAATTAAATCCACATTGTACACTTGATAGGAGATGAAATTCCTGTTATACATCTCTGAATCCATTATAGTAATATTTCTATTATACTTATTTTGATTTGACTTACATAAAATCTTTTAGTCCTGACTCAAGTGTTTTGTCTTTTTATTACGCTCGGGTCAGTCTGAGCTTTTTTTAGTGTATTGAAGACCATTATATTTTGGAGGATGAAGACGGAGACGAGTCTACTATTTATTATTAATTATTTCACTACATCATATGTTCCGCTGCATTATTTATTTATTTCTACTGTATGTATAACTCTGATTTGTATTGTAAAGGTGTAATCAAATGTTATTTATAAAACAGCTTCATGAACTGTTTATTTGATTTTTATATTTTGTCATTCCGCTGTGAGATTCTGTGTTTTATCTTTCCTTCTTTTCTATTATTTTCTTATTTACCACATTAACAGTCTTACCTTTTGAATGATTTTAGTTGACATGTGTGGTTTATTGTCGATTTAAATCGTCCAAAAGGGTGGGATGTTACAGTTGGTATCAGAGCTTTGGTTTAGACATACCTTAGCCTGTTGGGGTTAACTCATTAGAGATAGGGTAGTAATACCCTAGAATGAGTTGTCTAAGTGTATATATGAGAGCGTGTATTTGTTAGTTTTATAAAAGTGTTTTGAAATTAATTTTTTCCCTAATATTATATGATATGCAGAGGATTAAATTTTTATAACTAATATAGTTATTTGTAATGTGTTTGATTTATGAAATGGTAATATTTAGTTATTATAATTTATTGTTGATTAGTTGCGTTTTATCAGTTTAAAAGCATTGGCTAATTATTGTTGTTGTGAATTTTGTTGTTTTTGACCGTAGTTCAACTATTGAAAAATGAAATATTTGGATATTTTGGATAATCAAAACCTTCTGAATTAGTATGAATTTAATGTGAATTGATTATAAATAAAACCATGACTTGTAAATTGTTATGAAATAAATGGATGTTATAATAAATGGTTATAAATAAAGTTGTGATAACTTTAAACCTAAACAATGTCTTATAAAAAGGAATTACGTTTTTATAATTTGGTTATAAGCTTAAGAAAATTCCTTATGAAATGATTTGGTAATAAATGTAATATTAAAAGATAAATATTACATGTGGAATGAATGTAATTTAAATTGAAGAGAAATATAAGCAATATTATAAGAATGAATAAATTAATGTTATATGTTAAATGGAGAAATTATGTGAAACAAATATTAAAGTATGAAATGATACTTTCATTAATCAATGAGATTAATAATGAATTTAGTTGAAGTATAATTGTGACGAATCAAATTGAAATAAATACGTAAGTTGTGCGTATATTATTTTATTCGCATAATTAATTTCATCCGAATTTGAGTACGTAAGTTTAAGGTGAATTGCACCATTTCGTATTAGAATTTTTCATTCGATTCTTGATGGTGAATATTGATATGGATTTTTGGTTTGATTCTAGAGTTCTCTATCATAGTATATGGCTATACAAGGAGAATGATGGTTTCTAGTCAAGAAACCATATCGAAGTCCGCATTAGGGAAGTAGAATGGACAATACTAGTTCGAAAGCGAACTTGTGTGATCGAGCGAACGATCTAATGTAATGTTGCGAAATGATGACATGTGTACATCTTATGTTCTAATATTATTGATATGCTTTGGCATTGAAATTGAAAGTTGATATGTTTGTAATTTAAATTGGGATTTTCTTTTATGAAAAACTACCATTAATTTAAAACCATTTTTCAAACTACTTTCTTTTATTTTCCTTATACAAACTATTTTCTTTAACTTTTCTTATACAAACTATTTTATTTTCAAACTATTTTACAAACTACTTTATTTACAAACTATTTTCCACAACCATTTTTTATACCAAACTATTTCACAAAATGATTGTATATAAAAAAAATAACTATTCTAAATTCAAAACCTTTTGCAAAGCAAAAATGTTCAATTCCATATGGATCTTTATGCAGCGTAATTGATTTGCAAATTTTTTTATTCTTGCATAAGACAGAATTTATATAAGTATAAGGTGATTTTTAAAAATGTTGATTTTGGAAGGTTTTTGATTTGAAGAGATAAATCTTATATAGAACGGAATTTATAATAAGAATGATTTGATATATTTGAGACTATTGATTTTGGAAAATACTCTATCTGAAAATGAAATCTTATATATGATGGAATTTATATAAGTGCGATATTTGAAGCTATGATTCTGAATGGTGACTATATATGGTATGATATGTTTTGAAATAAATGATATGGGAAGTACCTTCCATCGGACCCCTTTGGTGGGTCATTTGTTGGATCCCTTTGGTGGGTCATTTATCGGATCCCTTTGGTGGGTCATTATCGGATCCCTTTGGTGGGTCATTATCGGATCCCTTTGGTGGGACATTATCGGATCCCTTTGGTGGGTCATTATCGGATCCCTTTGGTGGGTCACTTATTATATTCATTTGATATTATTGGATAGCATAAATCGAGGGGTGAGATGCCTACAGCTACAATTGATTCCGCTGGGAAAGCGGCATAACCATTGCGTAACTGCAATTCATGGGGGAACGTACTTTCCATATCTATTTTCAATGATTTTAAGTATTTTCATTGGGTGTTGAATCAGGTCTGCTAAGTACTTGGAGAATTCTAGCCATGCGTCTGATCAACGCATGGCCAGAGTCTGCAAGAATAAGGATAAACCTGTTAAAACATCGAGTTATAAAAGTATTTTGATAAAGTATTATATAAAAGATATTTTGATCATTTTTCCTTTCTAAATACTTTAAAATGTTTAAATATTGTTTATTTATGTACAACATGGTTTAGTAGTAAATTATTAGTGTTCTAAATATTGTCAGAAGTTATTAATTAAATAAAACATTTTAAAGTTAATGATTATTGATTTATTAATAATGTTTAAAAGTATATTGAGATTTAAAACTAATAAAATTTAAATATAATGGATTTAAGGTTTTCAATAGCTTCTTTTTAAATATAAGTAATGATGTAAGTAATTGTTTTCAAATAATTTACATATACTTAAAAATATGTTATTTAAAATTACTGAAATGGTATTAATAAATGAAGCAAGAAAATTTATAGAATTTTTTTTTTGCAAAGTATTAAAACATTAAAGATGATTGATTTGCAAATGAAGTTTTCAAATGATTTTTTTTTTGTAAATTTTTTTTATAAGTTTCTTTGGATGTATAATTTGAAGATATATTATATAAATGGAAAAAATGATTTGCGAAGTTTTAAATATACTTGGAAAATAAATTAGAATCTCAATTTTGGAAGTATGGTTTTAAATAATTACTTGATTTCGAAGTACTAGTATTAAATTTATAGGTTTAGTTACTATTTGAATTTTGTATTAAACCATGATAAATGTTTTTCCCATGATTTGAATATTCATTTTAAACCAAGTGTGTAAAATTAATCATGAATCTATGAAAATTTATACTTTTATTTAGATATTTAGTGCAAGATTTGAGTATGCTATTAGTTTCACTTCAATAATCTAGAGTTTATACTTATTTTGGAATATTGGGTCTAATAAATTATCAGATTTAAGGAACTTTATTTTTAAAATCTTATCGTAATGTTTTAATATAAATTTTTGATACAAATTTCTAACATTGTTTAAACTTTGGGAAAGTCCTTGCATAATGCTATAAAGATGTTTTAAATTTATCTTATATTCCTACTAAGTGAATGAGGTTAAATGTTTTAATTGAATTTTTAGATATATTGAAGTATTTCTTTTCTCTTCAAGGGCGAACACCAAAAACTTAAATTTTCATTCTATAACTAAATTAAGCTATAAAATTAAGTAAGGCCGTAGAAGCTTAAGTAATATTTTGTGAAATGATTCATTAATGGCTTAAATCTTTAATGGAAAACAAATTATGTAAATGATTGGCCTTTATATAAATAATAATTAAATAAATAAATAAGAATGGAATTTTACGAATAAAATATATAAGAAATTAGAAATTTGTAACTTGTAAATCAAAAGATATAAAAATTTAGAATATGTAATCATTGAATATTTTGTTAACTAACATGAATAAAATAAACTTGTATAACACTCAATTACATTCTTAAAACACATATATTTACCAAAAATGTTTAATAAGTTGAAATGTTAATAGAATATGTAATAGAATATTATACAGGTAAAACTTAAGTAATGAAAGCGTTCAATGAAATTATTTCTAAATAAGAATTTTGATGAACAAGAAATGTTATGTATGTAAGTTAATATTGTGAAATAATTTATATATGCGCATGTAAGAAAAAGAAAAGGACGTTATATGAGAAAAAAAAGAATAGTGATGATGTAAAAAAAAAACCAATTGAATAAACATAAATATTGTGTTGAAATTATTGGTTATTTTGTCTTTTGAGATGATAGGAAAGGATATTTCTAACTCTATAAGGATGTATAGATAATATATCAAGTATTTATCTAAGGCTATTGAGCACAGGGTACACTTAATAGTCTATTTATCATCTTGTACGACTAAAAATGTCTGAACCTGAACAAATCATCAGCTTGGTTGCTGTGGACATATAATTGATTCCTTTGTTACATATGATGGTCATGTTGTTTGTTTGCATGTGACTATTGTTATATTGTGTTGATTTGTTTGTTATTAATTGAATCAACTTAAATATATTTCTTTTCACGTATTATTAACTTCTTTGGATTTTACAAGTGAAGTACAAGTTATTGAAATAATAGCTACTGCTTTTGGTTTCATAAATTAAGCGTTCTTTTCCCGACTAATAGGTATATTTTTGGATTACAGGTTTCTAGCAATATTATATTATTTCCCATGGTTTGGGATGTTTATTTTTTTAATACAATATATATATATATATGATGATTATAGATATTATTATTTCTCCGCGACCTCTCCGTACAAAGGAGACTCTGCCGAAATTTTTCGTAAATTTTAGACTTAGAAATTTTGTGAAAAGTGAAATATTTTCAAACTTTGGTAGACTTGAATATGAAGAATTACTTGTAATTAATTGTATATTCTATTTAAATTAATTAGTTATGAAAATTAATTGTTTATAAATTGAATACTTTGAATAAAATATAATGATTCCTTATTTTCTCCTTTTCCTAATTTCCTCCTTTTCCCTTTTCGAGGATGAAAAGTTTTGAGTAGGGGAGAGTATAACGACCCATAATTTTCGATTATTAAAATATTAATTAAATAATATTTTATAATTTTATATTGAAATAAAACTAAAAAAAATTTGATGTTACAAGGAGAAGAATAACTAGAATGTAATGTTAGTAATTTAATATAAGGTAATTGCTAACTATTTTAATCTAATTTCCAATTAATTGAAGTGACTTTAAGGTTATAATTAGTTATAACTAAAAATAAGGAAATACATTGAACGTTGAAATTATATGTAATCAATTAGAATTGGCTAATATTGAATATGAAATCAGTGGTGTTGTCTGAACGCTATTGATAAATATTTACAGTAATTTCAAACTAATTGAAATACATTGTAGGTTGACTTGGTTATGATTGTAAATAATGAAATAAATTAAATGATGTAGATGGTGAACTTGTATGTAGTTAATTGAAATAGGTTAACATTGAATATAAAACCTTTTTGGGTAAGCAAATTATAACCCTTGGTTGTAAAGAATAAAATAAGGGGTATGAATTATTATTATAAACGATTGTATTAACTATTTTCTCATTAATTTATCGTTTTAATATTGAATGGGTAATTAATTGAATTAAGGCAATTGAATGTTGGGTTTAATGTTGGAATTGTATGTTAGTGATTAAAATAATTGTAACGTTATTTGATGATAAGTTGAAATAAGGAAATGAATTAAATGTTATATAAAAGGGGAAATTATATAAAATTAGTGGAAAATTGAGTATAATCAGGATTGTGTAAGTAGTCATAGCATTTGTTGTTAATAATAATCTTGTAAATGCGATTAAGTGAGTAAAAGGTAACATTTGTCATTCATCACCTATTTATTTAATCCACTGAAATTAAATTGAAAATCAATTGCAGTTAATCTAATTACCTACTACAGTTAATATGAACTAAAGTGATAAATATAGAAGATTGAGGTAATGAAATGGTAAACCAACGTTAAGTATATATTTAATATGATAATTGATTGAATAATAAGATTAAAAAAAACAAAATAAGTATATGTTGGAATTTAAATTAATTAATGAATTTATTGCCGTTAATTTGACTTGGAATCTTCTAATAAAAGGGAAAGAGAATTTATTTGAAATTAATGGCGTTTAATGAAAGAAATGTACGTTTGTTATAATCCGTTATAAGTGTAATTTTGAAATTAATTACAATTATGTCGATTTGGGATCTTTCAATTTTAAAAAAAAGAAACATTAATATTAATTTTTGGATTTAACAAAAGAAACATACATTATTGTAAAAAAATAAAAAGAACATTATGATTGGCATTGAAATGAATATTGTTTGGCATTGAATTTAAAAGGTATAAATGAAGATTATTTTAAAGGTATTATGATTTTAGTAGCATGATTTCCAAATTTATAAATTTAATGATTTCAAAGCATTATGATTGCAAATTTATTATCTTATTTGTTTTCAAACTATCTTTAAGTGTCCTTGGTTTCCCTATCTGCTACAGAATGAGGAGGCTATTGCTTATACCAGTCTATTTAGAAATCTTTTCTATAATCTTTAAAAATCTTTGTTACTCATCGGGGCCTGAGCACCGCTTACCACCCATAGACCGACGGTCGAACTGAAAAGAGTAAAACCGATTCTAGAAGATCTTCTTCGTGCTTCAAATCCGGAACTATTCGTTTAAAGTTCTTGTTTATCTAGCTTATCTTCCTTTGTTTCTTTTCTTTTGTTCCTTTTCGAGGACGAAAAGTTCTTAAGTGGGGGAGAGTGTAACAGCCCTAGTTTTTAGCTATTTATTTCTTTTAATTTTTTTGTTTTTAGAAACATAATTTATATAAATTGTGTTTACCAATATTGTTTAAATATTTAATTTAGAGAATTAAACTCGTTAATTTAATATGATTTTTGTAACATATTAAAGTAGTTAATTAATTATGTTAATTTGGTAGGTTATGACATGCAAATCATGTTGGTGGAATATTCTCAATTTTGACATATTAATTATGTTAGCAGTGAACATTGTTAAGCAATTTAAAACAATGAAACTTACAATCAATTTATTTGATAAATCTACCTTATTCCTAGTTAGCAATTCAAAACTTGAATAAAGGCACATACGGATATTTTAAAATGGAGTTAATGACAATTAATAGATATTTCAAAAAGAAATTTATGACAATTAATAGAGAAATTAATTGTAAAATTTCAGTAGTTGACCGGAATTAATTTATTGAATAATTAATGCAAATTAATAAAATTGATGAAAGATAAATAAGTTAATTCTTTTGGTTAATGGCATGAGGACACGAGGTTAATCCCCATTTTGTAGGAGAAATCTGCCCGTGTAACCAGTCCGGCTACCAGTGCCTACAAAGCGGACGGATTAATGTGAGACGTCGCAGGATTGATAATTAACAAAAAGGGTTAATTAACTAATTAAGTTAGTAACCAAATTTGAGTATGTAATTAAAGGAGGATAATTAATTGGTAATATGGTAATTAATTGAAATCAATTAAGGAGGGTAATTAAAAGGGATAAGGTAATCAATTGAAATCAATTAAAGGCAATTAAAGGGGAATTAATTGATTAGAAGAATATGGAAATCAAATTTGCCTTCCTTTGCGCGTGACACAAAATTTTATTCTTTTAACATTTTGACATTTGCCTCTTACCATTTGTTTCTTGAGCATGTCACTGTATTCATTTATTCACGCAGCCTTATCCACAAAAATATCAACTCTTCCAATTGCCATTTTTCCTCTCACCTAAATTAAATGCATTCAAAATTTAATCTTGCCTATCTTTGCAAATTTTCGCATACCCATTATATCTCTCTGTTTCCACTGCGTTTGTTTTGCAATAAATAAATTTTTCAAACCATTGATCAAGTAAATATTTATGTAAGCATTTATTACTTTTGCCTTTTCAGTTAAAAGCTTTTTCATTGCTTACCATAAATCACGCAAGAGCTCAAGTTTTGCTTCCTCAATCAAATCTGTTCAAATTTGCAGTAACGCATGCTTTAAATTTAGATTATAACTGGTATAAATCATGCAAGCTATCTAAAAAAAAAAAAAATCCAAAAGAGTGATATCGTTCAAACATAAAACTGGAAAGAGAAATCAACGCATGCATTTATCACAATTTTCGTGTAGCGTTCAAACAAGAAGAACTGGAAATAAATCTCTTGCCTAAACGCATGCACTCAAAAATCAACGCTTGCATTTATTTCTTACGTTTTCAAACCTGCCTATTTATCTCCCCTTTTTATTTCGCAAGTTTATCTATAAATACTTTGCCTCATTCACATAAGTTTTCATATCTCCTTGTTTGTCCCTCTCTGGTACAAGCTTCTATCAGGTAAATAATTTGCATTGTTATTTCTTTGCTTCTTCCAATTTTCCTTCCTCCTTCTTGTGTTCTCTGATTTCCTTGCTCGGCTACTTCCCCATCATGCCGTGCCATTTATAAATACATATAGAACTTTGTTAGTAGTAGGCTGGAAGAAATGATATAAATTGATTGTAGGAAGCTAGACTATGGAATTAGTGTAGTTATGATGTAGTTAGTGGTATTGTGGATTTGGATAAGTGCAGTTTGAAGAGGAAGGCATAGAAAAAAAAAAAAAAAAGAATTACAATTTAATAATGGAGAAGATAAATTGATAAGGAGAAAACGATATGAAATGTTGTTTAATTCAAATAAACAATATTGTATGAATAAATCTTGGGTGAATATAATAAAATGACATTTATTTCAATTTTTAATGGTTGAAATAAATTTAAGATGGTTAAAAATAAATTTAACTACTTATTTGAGAATTTGGGTGGATAAATATCAATGGATTGTATTTATTATGGTTAATAAAAGGATATTGGTGATGTATACCAATAATCACCTTTTAATGTTTAATAATAAAAGTAAAAGAAGAAATAATTTGCCTAAACATGATGAACATGTATGTGAAATAAAGTATTATTTAATGAATTCGAATGTAGTTAGTGGCTACATTTGATTAAATCGAATAATTTGAACAGTATTGTGTTTGTTGCCAATATTGTCATTTTATTTAAATAAATATATATGAGAATGAAAATAATTGATCATGATAAATATGATTAAAAATGTGAGAAATAATTTAATAATGTCTAAACATGTATTTGTTTTGTTTGGGTGCATAACATCTTTTTATTCAATCAATTGTATTAAATTTGCAATTTATTTTGCAATTTATTCAATTTATTTTATGCATGCGTACGGTTGAAGTATGGGCCTAGGATATGTTGAGACGGTTAGCGGGTTGTAGTAGTCGAGCAAGTTGAACTAAATTTCTTTTATTCTATTCGTTCCAGTTGTTCTGAAATTTTGCTTTGACCGTAATTTTTAAATTCGCATACTTGGTATTTGGATCTTATAGATTTAAGTCAAGGCTTTGCATCCGCCGAAGTTTGATCGTGCTTTCCGTTTTTTTTTCCGAAGTAGATACCGTGTTTGATTTAGATCCACTGCAGCGTTTAAGGTGAGTATTTCTCACCAGACATATGTACATATATTTTGTGAATTATCGCAAGTGTATGTGTAAAAATTTTATTTAAATATTATCTGTCTGTAGTATAACGTAGAATGATGAATCCCATTTAAATTGACACCTCATCAGTTATTATCTGTTGTATTATTTCTGCAGTTATATTATATTATTGTTTATTTACTGCTTAAATCACCACTGCAAGTTCCCTGTTAAATTTAGATTGTTGTGGGCTGAAATGATAGGCCTAAATGATGATTACTGTGCTATTATTATGTTAACTGTTTAACTGTTAACTTGGGATTGCGGGTTTGAAATGATAGAACCCGGGGTTTGTAAATTACGGATTGAAATGATATAAATCCGTATCACTTGACCTAGGCTAGAAAACTATATACAGGCCCGTGGTCCTTATAATATTTTCTGAAATATTTAAAATTATTTTGGAAGTTAAATATTTGATTTAATATCTTTAAAGGATTTTATATTGATTTTGAATGAGTTATAAATGTTAATAAATAAATAAATAAATATTTGAATAAAATTTTGGAATATAACTTATTTTGGAAATTCTGGATTTTTGAAAGGATAAGATTTCAGTTAAGAAATATATATATAAGTTATATTTGGAAATATTTATTAAGTTAAACAATCTACTAAAGCATTTAAATGCTGTCTTTTGAAATTGGACTAGTTTTACCCGTAACTTTAGGTAGCATTTCCTAAGTGCTATAGAATCTGGAATTTGATTGTTTTGAAATTTAAAGAATTTGATAAATTATATTTATGTTTAAGTTTTGGAGACCTTTAAGATATGAGATTTATAACTGGATTTTTCTTAATAAATTTAAGATGAACATTCTAGTGTTAAGTAAATTTTGAAATTATTTAATGGCATAATTTTGGAGTTTTATCTATGGAATTTATGGGAATATTCAAGACGAAATAATAAACACTAATTTGTTGAAAGAAAAAAATATCCAACCTTAGTTTTGAATATTAATACTCCAATTGGATATATATATAGGAATTGAAATGGTCTTGGGAACATGAAGTGATATTTAAATTATGGTTTAAAATAAAGAAATATATTTGTAAAGCTATGTAAATTATCTTCTTTACAAAGTAACCATAAAGTTAAACCATTTATTCTATATACCGTTGAATGTCCAAACCATTGTGTTTGGGAGTTATGGTTTTAAAGTAAAATTTCCAAAATATTATGTTTTGAAGATATAATTTAAATATTTGGTTTCCAGATATTATAAATTTTAAGCAGTATGGTTTTTGGAAAAGAATTATACTTGAATATAACGGTATCATATTGTTTTGGGTTTTGAATGATATCGTGTTTATAGTTTGAAATAGAAATGTTTATTTTGGTTTTAAAGTATAAACTGTTTTAAAAGACCACGGTGTTATAATAACGATGGGTTGGCAAAGAGACCGGGATCGGATATGGACATACTCTCTGTCGATACCGAAAACCACTTTGACTAACCGTGTACGCGGTGGAGATTCCAGAATGAAGTAGGTTGGTGGCGACGTTTCCTGTAAGGTAAATACGTGGACCCGACTCCCGTGAGTTGGCATAAGGTGGCTAAAACAGGAGCGATCGACGGGTTAATGAGGTCATTCCTCTGATCGGACACTCCTCTTCGATATTATACTATGACTTTGGATTGATTCAGTGGCCACTTCTATTTTGATTTGGGGAGTTGTTTCGAGGTGGGCGGTTGCTGCGGCTTCGCGTTACCATCGGCCCGGATGCGTAATTGGTATATCTACCCTGGCATTGCCTAGTTGTGCCGTGTCACCTACCATACCGCGCCTTGTACGAGTTTAGATTTCTCCCGTAGCCCGTGTGGTATCCTCTAGTTGCTTCCCGATCAGGAGGAGCTATGATATTGGATGGACTACTGGGACTATTACGTGTTAAGGTGGAAAATGTAAAGCCTTAACGCTACTTAAAAGTAAGTTTATTTTATAAATAGACACTAGTATAATAGCGCAATATACTACATAGTAAATAGTTTGACGGATCCTTAGAGGATGGGCGGTCCCAAGCATCCTTTAAGTTACTTGCTCTATATTACAGTACACTTGAATTAGCTTACATTATATAAGTATGTATGTCCTGACTCGAGTGTTATGTTTTATTTTTACGCTCGGGTCAGCCTGAGTTGCAGTTTCAGTTTCTCTCCGGAGTTATGTCATCCCGTAGATCATTCATACTGCCGGAAGCCTTTCAGTCTTTATCTTATTTGCAATCAATCAAATTGGAAGACTCTGTTTCTATTTATGTCTACAGCTGTATTGCAGATTCTAAACTATGTAAATTCTATTTGGTTAAAGTTTTATAGTGGCTTCATGAACCACTGTATATTTTATTTCCGCTGTGAGTTCTGATATATGTATGTGATTCTGTGATTTATTTACTACATATTCTGAGTTTTGCCAAATTTATTTTACAACGCAGTATTTTGAACAATTCAAGTCCGACATGTGCGGATGCGAAGGGTTGAAAATACTGGGTCGTTACATTTGGTATCAGAGCTTTGGTTCTAGGCAAAACTTAGAATGTATGGTAAATTTGATTTACAGAATCACGTTCATTCGAGATTGAACCACTCTCTTTTCGAATTTTGGAACATTCCCTACGGTTCCAAAGCTCATTCGTATCCCTCACTTTTTCATCTGCTTTAGATTCTGGAGTATCTCATAACTCCACTTCGGATGATCTTTATTGTAAATTGGCGGTCTCGCCATTATTCTAATAAAGGGGTGAAACTCCTTTACCATTAGCATTGATTCACCGGAGATTTATATTTATCCTCGGTTTATATGCTAGTATCTTTGGTTATTCCAAATTCTATCTCTTCGGATCAAATGTAGATTTACCCCAACCACATCGATATGGCTCTTTAAGTCACGGATGACTAGGTCAAGGTTGTCCGCGACTTATATAGACTTACCCAGTTTCCTTATTCTGATCTTCTGATTTCAATTTATCTTGAATTCTATTTGATTTGAGTTCATCAAATTTGAGTCTCTATCCTGGTTTGAGAAGTTTATTCCTATATTTGAAATTAAAATCTAATATTATATATATGAGTATAATTTTCAAAATTTTATAATTAATTTAACTAGTTGTCAAGAGATAATAGTTTTTATTTTATTTATGGTGTTGTAAGCCATGTGTTTGTCTAATAAATAAGTGAATATAAAACAATGGTTATAAATTAAATTGGAAACAGAAATGAATTTAAAACTAAAACTTGAGAATTCAATTTCTGATGATTTCAAACCTTGTGTTTAAATTTTAAAAGGATGTAATAAGTATTTTTGTATAGAAATTTGTTTCCAAAGAAATTTTAAAATTAGTGCTTTTCTCTTTGTCGCTGGAAAATAATTTCGGTGATGACTGCAGCATCATCGACATTCATTTTCGAGTTTCGAAGTGAAAAGACCATTCTGTAGTCTGGCTACAGTGTTTCCTTGAGATTTTAATTGATTTGAATTTCTAAAGTATGACTTAATATATATAGATATATAATTTAAATTTGATTTGACATATTAGGTATATATATTTAGTTATCTCTAAATGGTTTGAAGGGAATCAGGAATTTAATTCTTAAAGTTTATCTTGAGGAAGGAAAATAAATATAATAACAAAAATTTGAATAAAAAGGTTCCAATTGGAGATAATTAAATTGAAAGTTTTATTTGTATAACACCCAATTTCATTTAATATAACTTACCTTGATTTTCAAAAGTTAACATGTAATTGGATAATATACAATATAAAAGGATTTTATGAATAAAATTTGAGTGGTTATAATAAATATTATACACTTAAATTTTAGTTATAAAAGATTAATGGGGATAAATAAGGAAAAGGAATTTAAGGAATTTTATTCAAATGTCTTAATAATCAAATTAATTTAATATGGAGCCGTAAATCTAACCAAGAGATTTTAATAAAAGGTTATTTCCTGAAATGAATATGTTTGTGTAATAAACAAGGTATCTTTGAATAAGGAAAATATATTTGAAAGGGATATTTTTGGAGTAAGGATTATATAT
Organism: Allium cepa; assembly: GCA_030765085.1. Taxonomy (NCBI): domain Eukaryota; kingdom Viridiplantae; phylum Streptophyta; class Magnoliopsida; order Asparagales; family Amaryllidaceae; genus Allium; species Allium cepa. The sequence continues at coordinate 724,934,459 of CM060945.1, forward strand.
CTTCAAATCATAGTTTAATTGATGTCTAAATAAATAGTTAAGACGTATTCTAATATCACTAAATTTTGATAATTGAGAATTGGTTTTCAAATGGAAATTCAAGGGTAACTTATTGAAGGAATATCTTATTTATAAGATAAGTATTTTTAATAAAGTGTTAGGTTATTTGTTAAAATTCAGAGTTAAGTACATAATAAACTGATTAGGAATACTATTATATCTACTATAGCATATTATGAGTGCTGCTGTTTCTAAAAATAAAATGTTTTGGAAATTTTTTTTATAAATGAACTTAGGAATATTTCAACCTTGAAATGAATATTGTTTGGCATTGAATTTAAAAGGTATAAATGAAGATTATTTTAAAGGTATTATGATTTTAGTAGCATGATTTCCAAATTTATAAATTTAATGATTTCAAAGCATTATGATTGCAAATTTATTATCTTATTTGTTTTCAAACTATCTTTAAGTGTCCTTGGTTTCCCTATCTGCTACAGAATGAGGAGGCTATTGCTTATACCAGTCTATTTAGAAATCTTTTCTATAATCTTTAAAAATCTTTGTTACTCATCGGGGCCTGAGCACCGCTTACCACCCATAGACCGACGGTCGAACTGAAAAGAGTAAAACCGATTCTAGAAGATCTTCTTCGTGCTTCAAATCCGGAACTATTCGTTTAAAGTTCTTGTTTATCTAGCTTATCTTCCTTTGTTTCTTTTCTTTTGTTCCTTTTCGAGGACGAAAAGTTCTTAAGTGGGGGAGAGTGTAACAGCCCTAGTTTTTAGCTATTTATTTCTTTTAATTTTTTTGTTTTTAGAAACATAATTTATATAAATTGTGTTTACCAATATTGTTTAAATATTTAATTTAGAGAATTAAACTCGTTAATTTAATATGATTTTTGTAACATATTAAAGTAGTTAATTAATTATGTTAATTTGGTAGGTTATGACATGCAAATCATGTTGGTGGAATATTCTCAATTTTGACATATTAATTATGTTAGCAGTGAACATTGTTAAGCAATTTAAAACAATGAAACTTACAATCAATTTATTTGATAAATCTACCTTATTCCTAGTTAGCAATTCAAAACTTGAATAAAGGCACATACGGATATTTTAAAATGGAGTTAATGACAATTAATAGATATTTCAAAAAGAAATTTATGACAATTAATAGAGAAATTAATTGTAAAATTTCAGTAGTTGACCGGAATTAATTTATTGAATAATTAATGCAAATTAATAAAATTGATGAAAGATAAATAAGTTAATTCTTTTGGTTAATGGCATGAGGACACGAGGTTAATCCCCATTTTGTAGGAGAAATCTGCCCGTGTAACCAGTCCGGCTACCAGTGCCTACAAAGCGGACGGATTAATGTGAGACGTCGCAGGATTGATAATTAACAAAAAGGGTTAATTAACTAATTAAGTTAGTAACCAAATTTGAGTATGTAATTAAAGGAGGATAATTAATTGGTAATATGGTAATTAATTGAAATCAATTAAGGAGGGTAATTAAAAGGGATAAGGTAATCAATTGAAATCAATTAAAGGCAATTAAAGGGGAATTAATTGATTAGAAGAATATGGAAATCAAATTTGCCTTCCTTTGCGCGTGACACAAAATTTTATTCTTTTAACATTTTGACATTTGCCTCTTACCATTTGTTTCTTGAGCATGTCACTGTATTCATTTATTCACGCAGCCTTATCCACAAAAATATCAACTCTTCCAATTGCCATTTTTCCTCTCACCTAAATTAAATGCATTCAAAATTTAATCTTGCCTATCTTTGCAAATTTTCGCATACCCATTATATCTCTCTGTTTCCACTGCGTTTGTTTTGCAATAAATAAATTTTTCGAACCATTGATCAAGTAAATATTTATGTAAGCATTTATTACTTTTGCCTTTTCAGTTAAAAGCTTTTTCATTGCTTACCATAAATCACGCAAGAGCTCAAGTTTTGCTTCCTCAATCAAATCTGTTCAAATTTGCAGTAACGCATGCTTTAAATTTAGATTATAACTGGTATAAATCACGCAAGCTATCTAAAAAAAAAATAAAATCCAAAAGAGTGATATCGTTCAAACATAAAACTGGAAAGAGAAATCAACGCATGCATTTATCACAATTTTCGTGTAGCGTTCAAACAAGAAGAACTGGAAATAAATCTCTTGCCTAAACGCATGCACTCAAAAATCAACGCTTGCATTTATTTCTTACGTTTTCAAACCTGCCTATTTATCTCCCCTTTTTATTTCGCAAGTTTATCTATAAATACTTTGCCTCATTCACATAAGTTTTCATATCTCCTTGTTTGTCCCTCTCTGGTACAAGCTTCTATCAGGTAAATAATTTGCATTGTTTATTTCTTTGCTTCTTCCAATTTTCCTTCCTCCTTCTTGTGTTCTCTGATTTCCTTGCTCGGCTACTTCCCCATCATGCCGTGCCATTTATAAATACATATAGAACTTTGTTAGTAGTAGGCTGGAAGAAATGATATAAATTGATTTTAGGAAGCTAGACTATGGAATTAGTGTAGTTATGATGTAGTTAGTGGTATTGTGGATTTGGATAAGTGCAGTTTGAAGAGGAAGGCATAGAAAAAAAAAAAAAAAGAATTACAATTTAATAATGGAGAAGATAAATTGATAAGGAGAAAATGATATGAAATGTTGTTTAATTCAAATAAACAATATTGTATGAATAAATCTTGGGTGAATATAATAAAATGACATTTATTTCAATTTTTAATGGTTGAAATAAATTTAAGATGGTTAAAAATAAATTTAACTACTTATTTGAGAATTTGGGTGGATAAATATCAATGGATTGTATTTATTATGGTTAATAAAAGGATATTGGTGATGTATACCAATAATCACCTTTTAATGTTTAATAATAAAAGTAAAAGAAGAAATAATTTGCCTAAACATGATGAACATGTATGTGAAATAAAGTATTATTTAATGAATTCGAATGTAGTTAGTGGCTACATTTGATTAAATCGAATAATTTGAACAGTATTGTGTTTGTTGCCAATATTGTCATTTTATTTAAATAAATATATATGAGAATGAAAATAATTGATCATGATAAATATGATTAAAAATGTGAGAAATAATTTAATAATGTCTAAACATGTATTTGTTTTGTTTGGGTGCATAACATCTTTTTATTCAATCAATTGTATTAAATTTGCAATTTATTTTGCAATTTATTCAATTTATTTTATGCATGCGTACGGTTGAAGTATGGGCCTAGGATATGTTGAGACGGTTAGCGGGTTGTAGTAGTCGAGCAAGTTGAACTAAATTTCTTTTATTCTATTCGTTCCAGTTGTTCTGAAATTTTGCTTTGACCGTAATTTTTAAATTCGCATACTTGGTATTTGGATCTTATAGATTTAAGTCAAGGCTTTGCATCCGCCGAAGTTTGATCGTGCTTTCCGTTTTTTTTCCGAAGTAGATACCGTGTTTGATTTAGATCCACTGCAGCGTTTAAGGTGAGTATTTCTCACCAGACATATGTACATATATTTTGTGAATTATCGCAAGTGTATGTGTAAAAATTTTATTTAAATATTATCTGTCTGTAGTATAACGTAGAATGATGAATCCCATTTAAATTGACACCTCATCAGTTATTATCTGTTGTATTATTTCTGCAGTTATATTATATTATTGTTTATTTACTGCTTAAATCACCACTGCAAGTTCCCTGTTAAATTTAGATTGTTGTGGGCTGAAATGATAGGCCTAAATGATGATTACTGTGCTATTATTATGTTAACTGTTTAACTGTTAACTTGGGATTGCGGGTTTGAAATGATAGAACCCGGGGTTTGTAAATTACGGATTGAAATGATATAAATCCGTATCACTTGACCTAGGCTAGAAAACTATATACAGGCCCGTGGTCCTTATAATATTTTCTGAAATATTTAAAATTATTTTGGAAGTTAAATATTTGATTTAATATCTTTAAAGGATTTTATATTGATTTTGAATGAGTTATAAATGTTAATAAATAAATAAATAAATATTTGAATAAAATTTTGGAATATAACTTATTTTGGAAATTCTGGATTTTTGAAAGGATAAGATTTCAGTTAAGAAATATATATATAAGTTATATTTGGAAATATTTATTAAGTTAAACAATCTACTAAAGCATTTAAATGCTGTCTTTTGAAATTGGACTAGTTTTACCCGTAACTTTAGGTAGCATTTCCTAAGTGCTATAGAATCTGGAATTTGATTGTTTTGAAATTTAAGGAATTTGATAAATTATATTTATGTTTAAGTTTTGGAGACCTTTAAGATATGAGATTTATAACTGGATTTTTCTTAATAAATTTAAGATGAACATTCTAGTGTTAAGTAAATTTTGAAATTATTTAATGGCATAATTTTGGAGTTTTATCTATGGAATTTATGGGAATATTCAAGACGAAATAATAAACACTAATTTGTTGAAAGAAAAAAATATCCAACCTTAGTTTTGAATATTAATACTCCAATTGGATATATATATAGGAATTGAAATGGTCTTGGGAACATGAAGTGATATTTAAATTATGGTTTAAATTAAAGAAATATATTTGTAAAGCTATGTAAATTATCTTCTTTACAAAGTAACCATAAAGTTAAACCATTTATTCTATATACCGTTGAATGTCCAAACCATTGTGTTTGGGAGTTATGGTTTTAAAGTAAAATTTCCAAAATATTATGTTTTGAAGATATAATTTAAATATTTGGTTTCCAGATATTATAAATTTTAAGCAGTATGGTTTTTGGAAAAGAATTATACTTGAATATAACGGTATCATATTGTTTTGGGTTTTGAATGATATCGTGTTTATAGTTTGAAATAGAAATGTTTATTTTGGTTTTAAAGTATAAACTGTTTTAAAAGACCACGGTGTTATAATAACGATGGGTTGGCAAAGAGACCGGGATCGGATATGGACATACTCTCTGTCGATACCGAAAACCACTTTGACTAACCGTGTACGCGGTGGAGATTCCAGAATGAAGTAGGTTGGTGGCGACGTTTCCTGTAAGGTAAATACGTGGACCCGACTCCAGTGAGTTGGCATAAGGTGGCTAAAACAGGAGCGATCGACGGGTTAATGAGGTCATTCCTCTGATCGGACACTCCTCTTCGATATTATACTATGACTTTGGATTGATTCAGTGGCCACTTCTATTTTGATTTGGGGAGTTGTTTCGAGGTGGGCGGTTGCTGCGGCTTCGCGTTACCATCGGCCCGGATGCGTAATTGGTATATCTACCCTGGCATTGCCTAGTTGTGCCGTGTCACCTACCATACCGCGCCTTGTACGAGTTTAGATTTCTCCCGTAGCCCGTGTGGTATCCTCTAGTTGCTTCCCAATCAGGAGGAGCTATGATATTGGATGGACTACTGGGACTATTACGTGTTAAGGTGGAAAATGTAAAGCCTTAACGCTACTTAAAAGTAAGTTTATTTTATAAATAGACACTAGTATAATAGCGCAATATACTACATAGTAAATAGTTTGACGGATCCTTAGAGGATGGGCGGTCCCAAGCATCCTTTAAGTTACTTGCTCTATATTACAGTACACTTGAATTAGCTTACATTATATAAGTATGTATGTCCTGACTCGAGTGTTATGTTTTATTTTTACGCTCGGGTCAGCCTGAGTTGCAGTTTCAGTTTCTCTCCGGAGTTATGTCATCCCGTAGATCATTCATACTGCCGGAAGCCTTTCAGTCTTTATCTTATTTGCAATCAATCAAATTGGAAGACTCTGTTTCTATTTATGTCTACAGCTGTATTGCAGATTCTAAACTATGTAAATTCTATTTGGTTAAAGTTTTATAGTGGCTTCATGAACCACTGTATATTTTATTTCCGCTGTGAGTTCTGATATATGTATGTGATTCTGTGATTTATTTACTACATATTCTGAGTTTTGCCAAATTTATTTTACAACGCAGTATTTTGAACAATTCAAGTCCGACATGTGCGGATGCGAAGGGTTGAAAATACTGGGTCGTTACAAACAGTCTTACCTTTTGAATGATTTTAGTTGACATGTGTGGTTTATTGTCGATTTAAATCGCCCAAAAGGGTGGGATGTTACAGATTTAGTAATTTCTTAAAACACTATTCACCCCCCTCTAGTGTTTATCCTAGCCTTAAGATCCATAATCCGCATTTCTCACATTTATTGTTGTTTAAATAAAATTTAGATCGACTTTTGAATCATTTTTATTTACATTAAATTCAGAATTCAATTATTCAAATAATTTCCAATATTAAATTTTAAACAATTTAAATATCCAATAAATCACTATAAATGAATCATCAAGTTCCCAATAAATTTTAGTTGCCAACATCATTTTATTTCTAAATAATTCACAATTATTATTGAACTTCAGTTATTGGTTATAAATTCAGTTAATATATAGAATTTCATTTCAATACTCGTTATCGCCAAATCTTCAAAATTAGTTTATTTAAAATTTTTATTCAAGTTCGTATCCAATAACTTACTTTAAAAATCATTAAATTTTTATTTTTAACCATTTTTATGCAATAATTATACCAAATTCCATAATTTAAAGTAGTTAAAAATACGGGTCGTTACAATAAATATTATGTTCGATGTAAATCCCATATAAACTTTTGATGATTTTTAAAAAGATTTTCTTACATTGAGGAAGATCCAAAAAGTCATTTCTAAAATTGATATTATTCTATCTCTATGTGTTTTGTTTAAAGTAAGGAAGAATTCTAAAAAAATCAATCTTTGTTACAGTTGTTGAATCTCTGATTAATTAATGAATATGCGATATTGTGAATCATCATTTTTAATAAAATCGAAATGATCTCTACATTGGTTAGAGGATCCTTTGGATCGGCTAGAATCAAAAAAATTCAACTATTCAATAAATGTCCGAGGAGATCATAAAAGCAAGAGTCCCCTTACAAAAATAAAACTAGCTATTTTTCAAAATGTGTTTAAAATATGTTGTAGCGATACTCGTAACAATTTTAAATTAAATGGAGGCCCTATGAGATTTTCCACCGCTTAACCAAAAATAGATGCCCTTCAGTCACAGAATTTATTATACCATGATGTTCACAAAATGGTGGAAATAATGAAAAGAAGAACACATTTAAAGTCAATAAGACATGTTAAGATAAACGAACTAAAGCGAACAAGGTTATCACAAATATACAAGTGCATAGCAGAATGATATACATTGACCCGACCCAATGTATTGAAATCGTCATGAGAACCAAAAAGAAGAGCTTAGGAACCCTGGCCCATATATTTGTACATTGTACATTATAAATACAGAATATATAACAAACAGAAATCTAATCAAATCACTATCTTCTTCATAGATAAAATATTTTTGCTATTCAATTCTATCTCTCCTTTATAATTTACAATCAAACATTTCATAAAGCAACAATTCATTTGAAACTTTAACTTGATATTAGAGCCTAAAGCCTTACGGCAGTGCCTTGCTGGAAGATATCATCATCATTTGACTCTTGATTACACGGTGGCCTCTCATCAGTTATTACAACTCAGATTGCATCATCACTTGAAAGAGCCAATATATTCAATCAAGATTTGTTCAGGAACTATCAAGAAAGATCAATTTCTTGAATATTAGAAAATAAGTGCCTCGCCAGTGGCATTGTCATTTCTTATATCATCTAGAGACCTTTCTGATTGCACCCAGATTATCAGAAAAACGTTTCTATGATAAAGTTTTGCATCATCTGATTACCCCACCAACTTTTCCAAGAACCCTTGTATTAGAGTGGAAGAAGGAGATAGCAACAACTCAAGTTCATCAGATACTCCAACCAGTAGCAACAACAAACAATTGATGAAGGACTAAGGACCATAATTAGCCCACAAAGCTAACTCATCACAATTCAATTAGATGAAAATAACTTATTGTTATGGAAGTTTCAAGTTGAAACTGTAATCAGAGGATACGGTTTGGAGGAATTCATTCTTGGGATACTGTTTACTCCTGCAAGATTCATAGAAGACAATAAAGGAAAGATGTTCAGTAATAAAGATTTTATCAATTAAGACAAGATAGTCTACTTTGCGCTTTGTTACTTTCGTTAATAAGTCCAAGTCTTTTACCACAAATAGTAGGACACAAGACAGCTTATGAAATCTAGACAACAATGGAACAAGTTTACAATTCTCAATAAATAGCTAAAATAATGCATTATAGAATGCAAATTCAAAATCAAAGAAAGGAAAACATGCTAATGAGAGAGTGTCTTACTGAAATAAAAACATATTGTGATCTTCTTGAAGCAGATGGAAATAAGGTGTCAAACACTGAACATGTATTGAGCATTTTGATGGGTTAGATAAGGAATATGAAGTTGTTGTTGCAGTCATCTCATCAAGAAAAACTACACCAGCACTTCAATATGTCCATTCTACACTTCTTGCTCATGAAGGCAGAATAGAGCACAAGAATCCTCTCAATTCAGACATGACTGTTAACACTGCTCAATCAAGAAACAAAAGTCAAGATAAGGGAAACAATCACACTTATCAAAGAGACAATCAAGGTTACAAGCCAAGACGTAGAGTTGGTAGATAGATAACAATAATAACATGTTAAGATGTCAAATATGTGAGAAATATGGACATGCAACAATCAAATGTTATTTCAGATTTGATACCAATTATGTACCAAATCAGCAAGCCACTTCAAGCACACGAAGAAACTGCAATCACAGTGCAAATGTAGCTAGCATGTAAATAGAAACTCAGAACAAGAAAGAAAGCTTAAGGGTCCATCACCTGAATAACTTAGCAAATCCAAAGGACATTCAAGATGAGTGTTGGTATCCAGACTCTGGTGCAACAAACCATGTTACAAGTAATCTTGACAACTTGAATCTTGAAAATAAAGAGTACAGAGGTAACTAAACTATACATATGGGTAATGGTAAGTCTATTAATATCATACATGCTGGAACAACATGTATTAAAGGAGAAAGATGACTTTACTTGGATGATTTATTTAGAGTACCATAAATTAAGAAATTTTTTATGAGTATGTTACAATTTGCAAGTGATAATAATGTATACTTTGAATTCTATCCTAAATATTGTATAGTTAGAGGTATACTAACAAAAGAAACTCTGTTGCAGGATGAAGCACACAAAGGATTATATAAGTTCAATTTTATTGACTCCAAGAACTCTAGTTATAAAGAAAAATTATTGTAATATCCCAGAAGTGACTTGGTCAGAAAGAGGGAAACTAATTTTGATGTGTGGCATCACAAATTAGGCCATGAAAATGTTAATGTTGCAAAACAAATTCTATCAGATAATAAAATTCATTTTGAAAATATTGGATTACCTTATGTGTGGAATTTCTATCAAAATGGTTAAGAGCCACAGGCTTTCTTTCTTTGATTCTCAAACTAAATACAACCAACCATTGGAATTGGTTGCAACTGATTTATGGGATCCAACACCTATCTATTCTGATTATGGATTTAAATACCACAAATCTTTTGTTGATGCTTATTCCATATACACTTGGATTTACCTTTTTAGAGCAAAGTCAGAAACATGCAATGCAACGACTCAGTTCATAGCATAAGTAGAAAAGTAGACAAATCATCAATTCAAGATCATACAAACTGATGGTGGAGCTGAATATAAGCCACTAAATGAGTACTTTTAAAGAAGAGGAATTATACATAGATTTACCTATCCATATACTTCAAAGTAGAATGGACTTGTCGATAGAAAGCACATACACATTGTAGAGGCTGGCCTCACCTTGCTAGCATAAGCATCTCTTCTATTAAAGTTCTGGCTAGACTCATTCAACACTGCAGTCTATCCAGTTGACAGGCTACTAACCAAGGTGTTAAGGAATAAGAGTCTGATTGAAAGGTTATTTAACATAAAGCTAGATTATCAAAGTCTGAAAGCATTTGGATGTCTATACTTCCTGTGCCTAAGATCATACAACTCATAAATTGAGTTTCAAATCATTACCTATACATTTCTTGGATATGCCACTAATAAAAAAAGATATAAGTGTCTGACTATCAATAGCAAAATAATCATATCAAGATATGTTGTATTCAATGAACAAGTATATCTATGACGACCCGGATTCAGCGCTCGAAAATCGACATCCAATACATCACCCGTATTTGAATGCTGCAGATTCAAACGTTGAAATCCAATTTGTCGAGCTTATAACACATTAGGTGAAAAACAACACAGCAGAAACAGAAGAATTTTATTGATACCAACAAATTGATACAACAATGATACAATATGAAGTGATCAACATTATCAGTGATATATACAATAGTGGAAAAACACAGCAGCGGAAAAATAACAGCAACGACAGCGGAAAGATAAATCTTCATTATCTTCAAGAGAGAGAGAGAGAGAAAAGACACCAACACTATATCTCTTAAGCTCCAAAGATCTCCAAACCAAAAATCTCGAACCACCATCATGCTAAAATGAAGCACAATGCGATCGCCAATCCACATACTCCAAAGGTTGCCAAAAGCTACACCTACTAGCTAACTATCTGAAAACCTGACTCTAGACTGTTCGTATGGTACATTATGGGCACCCAGAGTTTAGAAAGGGAACAATAAACTCCAGGTCAGTCATGCGACTGGTGTGAGCAAACAAAAAAAGTTGTTTTAACAAAAAGAAAATGAAATAAAAAGAAATCTGCTATGTTTTTTGGAAAATGAAACTACCATAAAGCCTCCCGCTACACACACACACACAATGCAATCGCACACTTGGAGGAGATTTCTCCTTATGACAGTCAAACATGCTTGATACGCGAAAATCCTTTTGATATTATTATTAGTGCATATTGTGGAAAAAATTTCGAGAGTATAATATTAATCTTAGCTAGCATAGGAACCATTATATTATGCCTGCTATAACTACCACCTGATGTGACATGTTATACAATTGAAATCGTAAAGGGCGCGTATTGGGTGATTGGATTTCCAACAAATGGCCAAGGCTAAGGAACTTCCTTTTCGAAAGGGTACGCCTCTAGAGGGACTCCCCGAGAACCTAACCGGATCTCTGCCAACACAAGGTTGGGTTACCTCTGTAACTATGTAACTAACTGTCACAAGTATGTCATCCTCCGGTCGTCACCGACCTTTATCCCGGGATTCACCAACAAATTCCAACAACCACATAAGTTAAATATCTGGGCTCCATACCATGATACCACTTTTTATCCAGAAGCAAATGCACATACCCTAAGGGACGCGACCCCCGTAACCTTGCTGCATCCTTCTTGTTTCGATAATTTTCAGGGTGTGAGGTTAGATGAAGTCTCATCTCACAAAGCTATGCTTTGCACAAAAGTCATGCTTCGATCAACCAACGATCATCACTTATCATGCCAAATTACCAAATTGTGAATATATCACTAGTAAATATCAACTACATAACCTTTGAGCTTGTTAAGCTAAGAGAATAAATTTTCCGTCACCAAACAGAAATGTATTTGATAGAAACCAGTTTTACATCTCAAAGTGTAACGTCAGACATACATCAATACAAGTCCATCCTGGGTCTGAATAGAACCGAAGGCACCTCAAAAGAAGTCCTTGCAAATCCGGATATCCACAATCCCGACCGGGTTCCCCATCACATATGGAGATCTCTATACCGGAGCAACTCGGTATAGAGACAATTGACAGGTAATCCTTTCGTTCTCGAAAATACCCGGTGTTCAACCACCATCTTCAATTGCTATCCATTTCATCGTATCATTTATTCAGAATGGATTTTATGACATAAAGTCCTCTTCTGGCTAATCCGAATAATAAGCGCTTATTTTAAAAAGCATATGGATATATTGGGATCTTAGTTAAGTCATAAATTTTTAGCCCTTGTTTTCTAAAACTTTTCCTTTTGAATGGTTTAAACAAATTTACATTTCAAATCTTTTAAACAAAAGATCCATCTTTAAGATCCTCTTCAATTTGAAAACAAGGTTCACCAAATCTTTAACAAAGATTCATTCATAGCTTTCAAAACTATTTCCAATTTGATTCACCCATAACTTGGAATCCTTTCAATAAAAACTGGAAATCCTTCCGTTATATGAAAGTTATTATCATTTTAAAACGAAGGTTTTTCTTTCTGGAAAAATCCGATCGAATATGCACAAGTTATAGCGTTTTAAAGTATAAATTGGAAAATTTGCGAACTGCCGTATCCTCAGCAAGCTCCATTTGAATTAAATTTAAATTCCCAAATAATTCTTAATTTTCAAAACTTCCTTTTCAAAAGTTTTTCATATTTAACCTAATTCACTTCCAAACCTTTTTGGATTCGAAATTCATCTTTAAATCTTTCACCATTTTGAATGAAATAATATTAAATTCAAAATGCCCGTGACTTAACCAATTTCTCATGAAATCCATATTTGTGTGTGCATTGTGTGTAGGAGTTTTTCATACAACAATAAACAACCATCATGAATCCAAGCACAACAATATCAATAGGCGATATAATCTTATATCGCTTATCTTTCATTCACAGATAAATATGTAAATTCATCACAGATAAATAAATCACAGTTCACAGCTCAATCCAAAGCAATTCATGTCACATAATATCACACATCAGATATATCAAACAATTCAAGGCATTCAATATAATCCAATCATCCATAAGCAAGATAAATCAATTACGTAATTTTTAATTAATTCAAACCAAGTAAATTAATTACTTATGAATAAATTACTTATCCCTGCTTAATTAACCGTAATTTCAATCTATTGGTTATTATATAAATGAAATCAATTAATCCATCTTAAGTAATTATCCTCAATTACTTACATTAATTAATTATCCTATTGGTTAATTATCCTCAAATTAATTAACCCTTAATTAACAATTAATTACCAAATTAATTATCCTTAGGTTAATTACATTAATTAATTAACCCTTAATTAATAACCTTTTAATTAATTAACGAATTACATTAATTATCCTTTATTTAGTTTAATCAATTAACCTTTAATTAATCAAGTAATTAACCTTTAATTATTTTCATTAAGTGATTACCTTTAATACCCTTAATTACTTACATTAATTAACCTTTATTTAATTAATTATCCTTCAATAAATCACACTAAGTAATTATCCATTAATTACATTAAGTAAAAATATTTTACTAATTACATTAAGTAATTATAGTTAATCCATTTCATTAAGTAATTATCCTTTAATTACTTATCATTAATCAATCACCCTTTAATTAAGTAATCATACTATAATCAATTGATAAATTAACCTTTAATCGTTAATCAATTATCCTTTAATTAATCAAATTAATTAATCAACCATTGATTAATTACATAAAGTAATTATCATCATCTTTTAAATTATTTTCATAAAGAAATTGCTCAAGACCTTAATTAATCAAAGGTAAAACCCTTTATCTTAATTAACTACTTAATCCAATTATTAGATCTCATTTGAAATACTTAAGAATTGATTTATTATTAACTTAATATATAATTATTCCAAAACCAAATCAATTAACTTTTGACAACACAAAATTTTAATCCTTGAAACCTGTTTGAAAATAGCCTTTGAAACATATGAACTAACTTAAGATCCTTAAGTTAATTAATAATTAAAAACACTTCATCTTCTTAATTAATTTCTTAATTACAATATTAATTTTTTTTAAAGAATTTATTATAAATAATGATCACATAAATAAATAATTTTAAGCTTAACTAATTTCAAATAATTTATTTTTAAACCTTTACTAATCCCATACTTAAACAAAAGTAATTATTTAAAAGAATGAATTTATAAATTATTTTAAAACTTGTTTTTATTAAAATTTAAAATTGTTACTCAAATACCCGAGACCATCCCGAAACGAACCCGATCTCAGACCCGAGCTACTTCTTCCTCTTCCTCTTCCTTTCCTTTTCCTTTTTAAACTATGTTTTAATTTAAATTTTAAAAAAAACTGGTATACATCAAGCCACATTCCCGAGATCAACTTCGAGTTCAATTCTTCTTCTTAAACCTTCAACAACCAAACCAATGTCTGATACCATGTGCATGTGTACGCCTGAATATGGCGACTCCGATCAACGTTCTGATTGCCAGCAAGTCGCCGACCCTTCCTTCCATTGTCACGAACACCAAGATCTTCGAAACATACACGAAATCAAATTCAAGCATGTAGATCAAACTGGAAGCCAAACCCGACTAACGCCTCGTGCCGCCGCCAACGTCCATCTGGAACCACGCGAGCCTACCCAGAGCAGCGCCACAGACTCGAGCTTCGATCCCACCACCCCTGAACTATTCCGATGCACCCACGACGCTGCAGCAACCAATTTTCCTACATCGACTAAAAACTAGGTTAAAACCCTACTTTGCCGTCGACCCGCCACTACGGTGGCCTAAAAATCCACCTAGTATTTTTCCGATGATCTCCACTCCTCCCGCTTCCTCCAATATCAGGCCCGGCCTACCCAGACAAGCCGATCGCCGGTAATTGACAGAAAAACCAAAATCGTTCAACTTAAGAAATCTCGATAACCGCAACCTTAAAATTTATGAAATCTTTATCGAAAAAATCATGTTTTCCAAGTTCAAATCCAGTCATGTAATCAAAACATGGAATTTAAATGATCAAAACTTTGACTTGCAATGTTTTTTTCTGTAATTTCCAATTTTTGAAATAATTACTTGATATAAACACTTGAAATTATTTTTAAAAACAATATTACATTCATACAATCCTTTTTTCTTTGGTGATCATAACCCAAATTTGATTATATGGGAAGATATGGATTTTCTAGTGAAGTAGTGCTTGTATTTCAATAGAGAAATATATACTTGCAAATGCACAAACATGCACACAAATATATAAATGTAATTCAAACTAAAATTCAGTTAAAATCATCCATCCAAACCATATTTTCATTTTCACTACATAGATTTATCACATGCATTAGGATAAAACAGATTTAAGCTTTTATGAAAAGGTTTACTCACCTTATTTGGGAAAACAGAGAACACGTGCTTGAAACTTGAAACTGGAGGCTGGTCTTTGATTTGAATATACTTTGCTTGATATTTGATCTGATTTATAGCTTCAGCTGAGTTGAATTTGATCTTGAGTTTTAAATTTGAAAGCTGGAACTTATTTTGATTTTGTTGAGTTGCTTTGATACTTTTTCTGGTTTTGTTTTAAGTTTGAATCTGAAAAACTGAGAACTTGATTCTGTTTTCTTTGAATTGCTTTGATTTGTTTCAGGTTTGAGATTTATTTGAGGTCTAGTTTTTGTTTTTCTTTCTTAGGTTTTGTTTTTCCTGGTTTTAGATTTTGAATTTGGTTTTGAATAAAAGAAAATGAGAAGAGAAGTAGAGATGTATTTATAGCCTTGTTTACTTTTTTTAAAAAAATGAAAAGGAAAGAAAACATGACATTTGTAATTTGCATGCATTACAAATGTTGAATTCATTTTAAATTACTTACACTTGTTCATTTTTATGTTACTTAGCCTACACTTGTAATTTGCATGTGTTAATAATAATAATTTTATATAATTTATATATTAGTTTATATTTAGTTATATATATTTATATTCTATTTCCAATTTTTAATGAATACTTTTCCTTTTATAAATATTTATATAATCTTAAAGAAAATGATTTAAAACTAAATTATACACTAATATATATATATATATATATATTAGAATTTAACCTTTGAATATCTTTTTGAAAATCATTATATATTTTCAATTCAACACATAACTTTCCAATTACCATATATATATATATATATATATATATATATTCACACATATATATTGGAAATTTTTTTTTATTAATTTTAAAATGTCTTTTGAAAACTATTATTCTTCCAAATCTCAATATATATATACTACAATTAGAAAACAAATTTTTATTAGTTTTTAAAATATAGAGCTTTTATATCCAATTTATTTATAAGATATTTATGTTTGAATTTCAAATTAAAATTCTTTTTACATTCTATTTATTATAAAAAAAACACTTATTCTATTTTATTTTTTGGAAATTTTCAAATTAATTCAAAAATAAACCCAAAAATTTATATTAATTACTAAATTTAATTTGGCTTAAAAAACGGGATCGTTACAGATTTCCCCCCTAAGAAAATTTCGTCTCCGAAATTCGCTCGACAGGGAGACAAACAAAGAACAGATGAACATATAGAAAGATAAAGAAATGGATTATCAGATCAAACTAAATATCAATTCAATATTTGGCTTACCAAATCAGAATATCATCAACAAATAAGAGAACGAACTTATTCAACACTTTACGAAATACTCGGATCATCAAGTCTACGAAATATGCAAGGGCATTGGTTAGTCCGAAAGGCATAACTAACCATTCGTAGAATATATCAGGATCCTAAAAACAGACAAACGGATTCTAAACTCAGGTCGGAATATCCTAAAGTATACACTAGCTTGTCTCACTTTGGACTTGAATCCTCACTAGAAATCACAACAAAATTCCCAAAGTTTGGTTTTAACCGAAAACATTTTATTGGTACAATTTAACTCAGCTTCTTATTTTATTAACCAATTTATTCAAGTAAAATTTCAAATTCATTAAAGTTAAGAACAAAAAGACTGATAGGAAACTGATGATAAGAATACGAAATGGGAATTTTTCTACAGCGTAAACAAAGATTCATAGGGCCACCAGCACACCAAAGCTTCTTCTTGTAGCTACCCAGAAGCAATTGAAGAATTGAAATTGGATGATGAACAAAGGAGGTTGGTAGGAAAATTTATTTCCTTGTTGTTGCAAGGTATCGACCATTTGTAGTGGTACTCCCCTGTCCCCTATCTCATCCTCTTCTTGCACTCATTCTCACTATCAGTGAATAGTAAGAGAATTAGCTAAGGCATACGGACAAGATATCTTAGGGAATACTCATTCTAGGGCATTTATAACCCTATCTCTAATGAGTCACATAATGTGTTATACTCCAAAGCTAAAGTTCTTACTCAACCTTTAGCTCTGATACCAGATGTGGCGGTCAGGCCCCTCGGCCATCCGACAACGGCCTCAATACCGCCATGGCATACATTGGTACCTCGAATTTGCTTTTATGGCTAGCCTCTCGACTCGCAACCAACCCAACCCGAGACATGTATGGGTAAGAGTCTCCTGCTCGCCACCAAACCCGAAGTGAGAACCCCCTATCATATTGTAATATAGCAAGCTCGATCCAAAGAAATTCATATCACAGAATATCACACATCAGAGATATCAAACAATTCAAGGCATTCAATATAATCCAATCATCCAGAAGCAAGATAAATCAATTACATAATTTTATAATTAATTTAAACCAAATAAATTAATTACTTATGAATAAATTACTTATCCCTGCTTAATTAACCTTAATTTCAACCCATGGTTATTATATAAATTAATTAATGAAATCAATTAATCCATCTTAAGTAATTATCCTCAATTACTTACATTAATTAATTATCCTATTGGTTAATTATCCTTAAATTAATTAACCCTTAATTACCAAATAATTACCAAACTAATTATCCTTAGGTTAATTACATCAATTAATTAACCCTTTAATTAATTAACTACCCGTAATTAATTACATTAATTATCCTTTATTTAGTTTAATCAATTAACCTTTAATAATTAATTAACCTTTAATTAATCAAGTAATTAACCTTTATTATTTTCATTAAGTAATTACCTTTAAGTAATTAATTATCACTAATTAACCTTTAATTAATTAATTATCCTTTAATTAATCACACTAAGTAATTATCCCTTAATTACAATAAGTAAAAATCTTTTATTAATTACATAAAGCAATTATACTAAATTAATTTTGATTAAGTAATTATCCTTTAATTACTTATCATTAATTAATCACCCTTTAATTAAGTAATTATACTGTAATCAATTGATAAATTAAACTTTAATCTTTAATCAATTGTCCTTTAATTAATCATATTAATGAATCAACCATTGATTAATTACATTAAGTAATTATCATCATCTTTTAAATTAATGTCATTAAGAAATTACTCAAGACCTTAATTAATCAAAGATAAAACCCTCTATCTTAATTAACTACTTAATCCAATTATTAGATCTCATTTGAAATTTTTTAAGAATTAATTTATTATTAACTTAATATATAATTATTCCAAAACCAAATCAATTAACTTTTGACAATATAAAATTTTAATCCTTGAAACCTGTTTGAAAATAGCCTTTGAAACACATGAATTAACTTAAGATCCTTAAATTAATTAATGACTAAAAACACTTCATCTTCTTAATTAATTTCTTAATTGCAATATTAAATTTGTTTTAAAGAATTTATTATAAATAATGATCACATAACTAAATAATTTTAAGCTTAATTAATTTCAAACAATTTATTTTTAAACCTTTACTAATCCCATACGTAAATAAAAGTAATTATTTAAAAGAATAAATTTAGAAATTATTTTAAAACTTGTTTTTATTAAAATTTAAAATTGTCACACAAATACCCAAGACCATCCCGAAACGAACCCGATCGCAGACCCGAGCTACTTCTTCCTCTTCCTTTCCTTTTCCTCTTTAAACTATGTTTTAGCTTAAATTAAAAAAAAAACTGGTATATAGTTTAAACACCCGCGAGCATCTTCGAGCCATCAAGCCACATTCCCGAGATCAACTTCGAGTTCAATTCTTCTTCTCAAACCTTCAACAACCAAACCCATGTCTGATACCATGTGCATGTGTACGCCTGAATGAGGCGACTCCGATCAACGTTTCGATTTCCAGCAAGTCGCTGACCCTTCCATCCATCGTCACGAACACCCAGATCCTCGAAACATCCACGAAATCAAATTCGAGCATGTAGATCAAACTAGAACCCAAACTCGACCAACTAGAAATGCCTTGTGTCGCCGCCAACGTCCATCTGAAACCACGCGAGCCTACCCAGAGCAGCGCCACAGACTCGAGCTTCGATCCCACCACCCTTGAACTATTCCGATGCACCCACGACGATGCAGCAACCAATTTTCCGACATCGACTAAAAACTAGGTTAAATCCCTACTTTTCCGTTGACCCGCCACTACGATTGCCTAAAAATCCACCTAGTATTTTTCCGATGATCTCCACTCCTCCCGCTACCTCCAACATCAGGCCCGACCTACCCAGACCCGCCGATCGTCAGTGATTGACAGAAAACCCAAAATCGTTCAACTTAAGAAATCTCGATAACCACAACCTTAAAATTTATGAAATCTTTATCAGAAATCATGTTTTCCAAGTTCAAATCCAGTCATGTAATCAAAACTTCGAATTTAAATGATCAAAACTTTGACTTGAATTGTTTTTTTTTATGTAATTTTCAATTTTTGAAATAATTACTTGATATAAACACTTGAAATTATTTTTAAAAACAATATTACATTTGTACAATCCTTTCTTCTATGGTGATCATAACTCAAATTTGATTATATGGGAAGATATGGATTTTTCTAGTGAATTGGTTCCTGTATTTCAACAGAGAAATATATACTTGCAAATGCACAGACATACAAGCAAATATACAATGCAATTCAAACTAAAATTCAGTTAAAATCATCCGTGCAAACCATATTTTCATTTTCACTACATAGATTTATCACGTGTGTTAGGATAAAACAGATTTAAGCTTTTATAAAAAGGTTTACTCACCTTATTTTGGGAAAACAGAGAACACAGGCTTGAAACTGGAAGCCTGATCTTTGATTTGAATATACTTCGCTTGATATTTGATCTGATCTATAACTTCAGCTGAGTTGAATTTGATCTTGAGTTTTAAATTTGAAAGTTGGAACTTGTTTTGATTTTGTTCAGTTGCTTTGATACTTTTTCTGGTTTTGTTTTAGGTTTGAATCTGAAAATCTGATAACTTGATTTTGTTTTCTTTGAACTGCTTTGATTTGTTTTTGGTTTGAGATTTGTTTCAGGTCTAGTTTTTGTTTTTCTTCTTAGGTTTTGTTTTTCCAGGTTTTAGATTTTGAGTTTGGTTTTGAATAAAACAAAAATGAGAAGAGAAGTAGAGATTTATTTATAGCCTTGTTTACTTATTTTTTTTTTAAAACGAAAAGAAAATAAAACATGACATTTGTAATTTGCGAGCATTACAAAAGTTGAATTCATTTTAAATTACTTACACTTGTTCATTTTTATGTTACTTAGTATACACTTGTAATTTGCATGTGTTTATAATAATTTTATATAATTTATATATTGGTTTACATTTAGTTATATATATTTATATTCTATTTTCAATTTTTAATGAATACTTTTCCTTTTATAAATATTTATATAGCCTTAAATAAAATGATTTAAAACTAAATTATACACTAATAAATATATAAATATAAATATAAATATAAATATATATTAGAATTTAACCTTTAAATGGCCTTTTGAAAATCATTATATATTTTTAATTCAACACATAACTTTCCAATTACCCCATATATACAAACACATATATATTGGAAAACAAATTTTTATTAATTTTAAAATGTCTTTTGAAAACTATAATTATTCCAAATCTCACAATATATATATATACATATTATAATTAGAAAAAAATTTATTAGTTTTTAAAATATAGAGTTTTTATATCCAATTTATTTATAAGATATTTATTTTTAAACTCCAAATTCAAATTCTACTTACAATCTATTTATTATACAAAACAAACACTTATTTTATTTTATTTTTTGGAAATTTACAAATTAATTCACAAATAAACCCAAAAATTTATATTAATTACTAAATTTAACTTGGTTTAAAAATTAGGATCGTTATACATTTCCTCCTGTAACGTCCCACCGTTTCGCACGCTTTAAATCGACACACGTGCCAATTCAAACCATACGGAAGGGAGGATTGTTATGGGGTAAATAAGAAAAACAAGAAAGAAATAAAAAGAAAACAGAATCTCACAGCGGAAGGATAAATATAAAAATCAAATATACAGTTTATAAATCTGTTTTAAAAAAAACATTTGATTATATTTATATAATACATATCGGAGTTATACATACCAATAACAATGCAGCGGAATAGTATGAGTGTAGTGCAATAATATAAATAATAATAATACAAATCTTCGTCTTCGTCCTCTAGAGCTAAATCTTCAAATCCTGAAACGCTCGGACTGACCCGGGCGAATTTGAAAATACAAAAACACTCGAGTCAGAACTAAAAGATCTTATGTGAGTTAAATTAAAAGAAATAAATATGAGTGCAGTAACTCAAGAGATGCTCGGGATTTACACCTCCTAAGGATCCGTTAAACTATTTACTATGTAGTATATTACGCTATTATAATAGTGTCTATAGTAAAATAAACATACTTTTAAATAGCGTTAAGGCTTTACATTTTCCACCTTAACAAGTAATAGTCCCAGTAGTCCATCCAATATCATAGTCCCTCCTGATCGGGAAGCCACCAGAGGATACCACACGGGCTACGGGAGAAATCCAAACTCTTACAAGGCGCGATAGGGTAGGTGACACGGCACAACTAGGCAATGCCAGGGTAGATATACCAATTACGCATCCGGGCTGGTGGTAACGCGTAGCTGCTACTACCGCCCACCTCGGACAAACTCCCCCCTAAAATCAAAGAAATCAAAAGTGGCCACCGAAACAATCCAAAGTCAGAGTATAATATCGAAGAGGAGTATCCGATCAGAGAAATGACCTCATTGGCCCGAGAATCGCTCCTGTTTTAGCCATCTTATGCCAACTCACGGGAGTCGGATCCACGTAATTACCTCAAAGGAAAACGCCGCCACCAACCTACTTCATTCTGGAATCTCCACCGCGTACACAATTGTTAAAGTGTTTTCGGAGTTGGCAGAGAGTATGACAACTTCCGATCCCGGTCTCTTTAACAACCAAACGTTATTATAACACCGCGGTCTTTTCAAAATAATTATACTTTCAAAACCAGAATATAATATCCATTTCGAAATCATATAAATACAATATCATTTCCTTTCAAAACTCAAATCAATATGATATCATTTTTTATTTCAAATATATTTCCTTTCCAAAATCATACCACTTTAAAATTTATAATACCTCGAAACTAAATACTTGAATCTTAACTTTCAAACATAATATTTTCG
This sequence comes from Allium cepa, assembly GCA_030765085.1. Taxonomy (NCBI): domain Eukaryota; kingdom Viridiplantae; phylum Streptophyta; class Magnoliopsida; order Asparagales; family Amaryllidaceae; genus Allium; species Allium cepa. The sequence goes on from CM060945.1 coordinate 724,956,773, forward strand.
AAATCCATAGTTTTAAAACCATAACTTCTAAAACTTAAATGGTTTGGATATTCAACAGTATGTAAAATAGTTGATTTTAAATTACTCTATAAAGTAAATAATTTCTATGCCTTTACCATTTATTCACTTTAATTTTAGCCTAAACCCATAAATTTAGATTCACTTTCAGTTTCAATAAACACTTCGATTTCAATATATTCAGACTTTGAGTATTTAACAATTTCAAAACTAAGATTGGAATTTTCTATTTAACAATTTATGGTTCTACTATTTAGTTTGAAACATTCACATACTGAATCCATAATATAAAACTCAAATTTCTAACAATTAAGTATTTCCTTCAATTTATTTATACTATAATTATTCATTTAATTTATCTTGAATAAAAATCCAGTTATAAATATCATACCTTTAAAAATTCCAATCTAAAGTTTACAATAACTTGTGGAGTTTAATTTTTAATAAGCTCAATTCCAAATAAATTTCCAATTTATTTCCCAATCTTAATTGATTTGAACCATTTAAAACACTATATATATACAATATCTTAAAACCGTACTTATTCATATAATATAAACTATCAAACTCCCTTACTCAACTTATTTATTTTTGTTTAACAAATTTATACATAGCTTAAATTCAAAAATTTAACTATGTACGTATATATAAAATAAGATTTTATATAAGATTAAAACTTAATATTTATCAAACCGTATCCTATCCAAACCATAGAATAATTTTCAAAATATTTATATATATAGACTGCGGCGCCTGTATATAATTTTCTATCATATGGTCAAGTGATACGGATATTTATCATTTCAATCCGTAATTTAAAACAAAAATTACGGTTATATATCATTTCAAACTGCAATCCCGAATGAAATAAAAATGCATAATAACTTGCAATTAATATAATAAACATCCATTCATCCATCGAAATCATATGTCCATTTTTCACAATCATCATCCAAGTTCAAACAATACATCAATATATAACAGGTGATAAATAACCGGTATCAACTATCAGTTTATATTCAAAAATAAATTAATAACCGTTTAACTAGCAGTTTATATGCAAAATAAATAAATTTTAACTGTCAATTTATATGCAATAATAAAATTAAATAATAGTTAAATTAAATAAATGCGATTTAACTGAGACGATGAATAAAAATATGTCAAACAGTCATAAATAAATTTCTACTCATATCATAAATCAATTTAACAAACATAAGAAATTTTAGAAGTTGTGAGTGGGTTAAAACATTCACCTTTTGAATTTAAATTGAATTAAAATTCAATTTAAACCCAGAATTTAACCGTCTTAAAATTTGTCCAAACCAGCGTCATCAAGTCCGGAATTTCAATACGATCCTAACAAAAAAAACCGCGCGCAGAACGGATATCGTAGGAGAAAGTTATGCATTAAAACGATGTTGAAAAATCAAAATTAATTTTAACAAAATGGAACACATTTCACTTACCAATATATGTGCCACGTCAGTCAACCTCCAGAAACCCTAACGTATGCGCGAAGCCCTAATTCCTACTGCACGCGATAAACAGCCGCCACCTACTCCAAAAAACGCCGACACCTCCAGCCGCCGTAGGCCCATCCATGACCACCAATGGTCTCGACCCTCCACGCCGCCCCCTGAGTGAAGCCGCGCCGCCCTATGTGGCCAGAAAGCCCTCTCACCGCCGCGCCTTTCTAAGGCCGATTGTGGCGAATTTCGTCGCCATCTAACCCTCCTAACCGTATGGATGATTGCTGCACGTCGATGCCCTTCCATTTCCTCCCTCCGATCGTCGTAAGATCGACGATCCACCGTTAATCCACCACGATGACATACGAACGGCCGGGAAAACACCTTGATTTCTTGAAAAACCGAAACCCGAATCGAAAAATGAATTGCACCATTGAATTACGCTCGTCGAGAGCATTAACATATATTTTTTTAAGATTTTTCTGAGGACGTTGAATTTTTGACTTTTGATTTTTGAATTGAAATTAGGGTTTGCATCCATTGAGTAAGAGGAGGAGCTGATGAAATTTTACACGCATATAAATGAGAATAGGCGGAGGCTAGGGTTTAGCAGGGTATTTATAGATAAAGTTGAAAAATAGATGGACCAGGTTGATAGATATACGTGCTACCGCTAACGTGACCCAAAAAGCCCGTTCTGACCCCGGAACGAAATTGGGTAAACACATATATCAAAATATGTGTTTTAAAATATTTTAAACGCAGTGGGAAAGGTCTCAAGTCCAAATTCCGTCGTATGGAGAAGTTATGCTAAAAACAATATTTTCAAATTGATTTCAATTGATTTCAATTTCGATTTCAAGGCGTTTCGAGTCCGTACGATCAAACGACAAGTCCGATCGCTACGAAACTTGAAATCCTACAATAATTCACCGTTACGGATCCGATGAAAGTTGTTTCGTCAAAATCCGAGTCAGTGGCCAAAATGGCTATTTTTTTATATTAATTAAATAAATTTACAATAAATTGATTAAATCAAATTTCCTATTTAAATTCTGAAATTGACAATCTTTATCACTTTTATTTTCTTAATCCCTCATATTAATTTAACCAAATCTAGATGTAAATTTAGAGTTAACAAATTTATCCATTTCAGCATTAATTTCGATTTCATTATATTCGCAAATTATAAATTAAATTTGCAAAATTTCCTTTTAATCTACTTTAATTAAATTATTCAATCTATTAGTATCCAACAGATGAGACTACCATTGGATTCATACTCTATTACGTAAATATCTCCAAATTTCATCTAAATTTATATTTACGCAAATTTTAAATATTAAATCCATTTAATTGCAATAAATCATATTATCGTAATTTAAATTCAAATAAATAATTAAATGTTGATTCCCATTCTTTTTATTCAAACGATCTTTATCGTATAAGTATACTTAGCTTTTGTTTACATTTCATTCCACTGATACCCCTATATACATCTTAGATTTATATCAACGGTTATATTTAAAAATGTGAATCTTGTCAATTACGCGTATTAATTAAGGTTTTAAACTCAATTAACAAAGTTTCCTAAGTCCAATCTCTTTTTACCAAATTTGACAATCCCTAACCCTTTGTATTACATTCCCTATTAATGTAATATTTATTAGATTTTATTTCAAATTAGCATACAACTTAATTTCCCTTAATTGAAATCGGATTCTCAAATTTTATTTAACATACTAAATGAATAAATAACCTAAATAAATGGTCACCTACTCACTTTCTTTCGTTTATAAGTTTACTACTTACCCACCCAGGTCTAAATCCCATATATAACACTGCATTATCCAATTATCATAAATTTGTTCAATATATACTCTTGTTTACTTATAAATAAATTTATGTTTTCTATAAATTCTCATTCACTCTTTCGTTACTAAATTAATAATCATTAAGTAACGTTTCCTCCATAACAGTATTAAAATTACTTAACATTAAGAGGACTTTATTTCAAATAAATTGATTGACCAATAAATCAGGTAATATATAATAATTGTTATTATACCCTTAAAATTTACATTTGTTCTCTTCTATTTGATTTATAGCCTAAGATAATATAAAAAATCTAACTCCATAAATAAACTTATTTTATTACCCAAATTATACATAAATTTATTACCTTTTACATCCCACTATAAATCAGTGTAACTATTAATACCACCCATATTATCATTCCTTACACAATATCGATCTTATTTAATTACCATTAACCATCTATTTAGTACAAAAACTAAATATTTACATTTGTTACTTATATTTAGTTTTATAACCAAGCATAGCATGCTTAAATAAAATGAATTAGAGTTTCATTTAGATTGTTGACAATCGACTTGTATTAACATTGTTTCAGTTTAAATTTAGTTATTATTCCATTATAAAATTGCAAAATTTCATTTCTTTCAATATTAACTCATAAATATTATCAAAATAACAAAATTTAACATCGAAAATTTATGGGTTGTTACACCTCCCTTAAGAAAATTTCATCCCCGAAATTTTCTCTAAAGGGAGACAAACAAAGAACAGATGAACATATAGATAGATAGAGAAATGGATTATCAGATCAAACTGAATATAAATTCTATATTTGTCTTACCAAATCAGAATATCATCAACAAATACGAGAACGAACTTATTCAACACTTTACAAAATACTCGGGTTACCAAGTCTACGAAATATGCAAGGGCATTGGTTAGTCCGAAATGCGTAACTAACCATTCGTAAAATATATCAGGATCCCCAAAACAGACAAACATATTCTACACTCGGGTCGAAATACCCTAAAGTATACACTAGCTTGTCCCACTTCGGACTCGAATCGTCACAAGAAATCACAACAAAATTCCCAAAGTTTGGTTTTAACCGAAATCGTTTTATTGGTACATTTTAACTCAGCTTCATATTTTGTTAACCAATTAATTTAGGTAAAATTTCAAACTCATTAAAGTTAAGAACGAAAAGATTGATAGGAAACTGATGATAAGAATATGAAATAGGAATTTTCCTATAGCGTAAACAAAGATTCGTAGGGCCACCACCATACCAAAGCTTCTTCTTGTAGCTATCAAGAAGCAATCAAAGAATTGAAATTGGATGATGAACAAAGGAGATTGATAGGAAAATTTGTTTCCTTATTGTTGCAAGGTATCGCCCATTTGTAGTGGTACTCCCCTGTCCTCTATCTCGTCCTCTTCTTGCACTCATTCTCACTATCAGTGAATAGTAAGAGAATTAACTGAGGCATACAGACAAGATATCTTAGGAAATACTCATTCTAGGGCATTTATAACCCTATCTCTAATGAGTCACATCATGTGTTATACTCCAAATCTAAAGTTCTTACTCAACCTTTAGCTCTGATACCAGATGTGACGGCTAGGCACCTCGGCCATCCGACAGCGGCCTCAATACCGCCGTGGCACACATTGGTACCTCGAACTTGCTTTTACGGCCAGCCTCTCGTCTCGCAACCAACCCAACCCAGGACATGTAGGGGTAAGAGTCTCCTACTCGCCACCAAACCCGAAGCGAGAACCTCCTATCATGTTGTAATATAGCAAGCTCGATCCATAGCAATTCATATCACAAAATATCACACATTAGAGATATCAGACAATTCAAGGCATTCAATATAATCCAATCATCCATAAGCAAGATAAATCAATTACATAATTTTATAATTAATTTAAACCAAATAAATTAATTACTTATGAATAAATTACTTATCCCTGCTTAATTAACCTTAATTTCAACGCATTGGTTATTATATAAATTAATTAATGAAATCAATTAATCCATCTTAAGTAATTATCCTCAATTACTTACATTAATTAACTATCCTATTGGTTAATTATCCTTAAATTAATTAACCCTTAATTGACCAATTAATTACCAAATTAATTATCCTTAGATTAATTACATTAATTAATTAACCTTCTAATTAATTAATTACCCATAATTAATTACATTAATTATCCTTCATTTAGTTTAATCAATTAACCTTTAATAATTAATTAATCAAGTAATTAACCTTTAATTATTTTCATTAAGTAATTACCTTAAAGTAATTAATTACCCTTAATTGCTTACATTAATTAACCTTTAATTAATTAATTATCCTTTAATAAATCACATTAAATCATTATCCCTTAATTACATTAAGTAAAAATCTTTTATTACTTGCATTAAGTAATTATACTTAATTAATTTCATTAACTTTAATTACTTATCATTAATTAATCACCCTTTATTTAAGTAGTTATACTATAATCAATTGATAAATTAACCTTTAATCATAAATCAATTATCCTTTAATTAATCACATTAATTAGTCAACCATTGATTAATTACATTAAGCAATTATCGTCATCTTTTAAATTAATTTCATCAAGAAATTACTCAAGTCCTTAATTAATCAAAGATAAAACATTTATCTTAATTAACTACTTAATCCGATTATTAGATCTCATTTGAAAATACTTAAGAACTAATTTATTATTAACTTAGTATATAATTATTCCGAAACCATATCAATTAACTTTTGACAATACAAAATTTTTATCCTTGAAACTTGTTTGAAAGTAGCCTTTGAAACACATGAATTAACTTAAGATCCTTAAGTTAATTAATAACTAAAAACACTTCATTTTCTTAATTAATTTCTTAATTAACTTCTTAATTAATTTCTTAATTACAATATTAAATTTGTTTTAAAGAATTTATTATAAATAATGATCACATAAATAAATAATTTTAGGCTTAACTAATTTCAAATAATTTATTTTTAAACCTTTACTAATCCCATACTTAAACAAAAGTAATTATTTAAAAGAATAAATTTAGAAATTATTTTAAAACTTGTTTTTATTAAAATTTAAAATTGTTACTCAAATACCTGAGACCATCCCGAAACGAACCCGATCTCAGACCCGAGCTATTTCTTCCTCTTCCTTTCCTTTTCCTTTTTAAACTATGTTTTAGTTTAAATTTTAAAAAAAACTGGTATATAGTTTAGACACTCGCGAGCATCTTCGTGCCATCAAGCCACGTTCTCGAGATCAACTTCGAGTTCAATTCTTCTTCTCAAACCTTCAACAACCAAACCCATGTCTGATACCATGTGCACATGTACGCCTGAAAGAGGCGACTCCGATCAACGTTCTGATTTCCAGCAAATCGCCGACCCTTCCATCCATCGTCAAGAACACCTAGATCCTCGAAACATCCACGAAATCAAATTCGAGCATGTAGATCAAACTGGAACCCAAACTCGACCAACTGGAAACGCCTCGTGCTGCCGCCAACGTCCATCTGAAACCACGCGAGCCTACCCAGAGCAGCGCCACAGACTCGAGCTTAGATCCCACCACCCTTGAACTATTCCTATGCACCCATGACGCTGCAGCAACCAATTTTCCGACATCGACTAAAACTAGGTTAAAACCCTACTTTGCCGTCGACCAGCCACCATGGTGGCCTAAAAATCCACCTAGTATTTTTTCGATGATCTTCACTCGTCCCGCTTTCTCCAGCATCAGGCTCGACCTACCCAGACCCGCTAATCGCCAATAATTGAAGAAAACCCAAAATCGTTGAACTTAAGAAATCTCGATAACCACAATCTTAAATTTTATGAAATCTTTATCAAAAATCATGTTTTACAATTCGAATCCAGTCATGTAATCAAAACTTGGAATTAAAATGATCAAAACTTTGACTTGAATTGTTTTTTCCCTCTGTAATTTCCAATTTTGAAATAATTACTTGATATAAACACTTGAAATTATTTTTAAAAACAATATTACATTCATACAATCCTTTCTTCTTTGGAGATCATAACCCAAATTTGATTATATAGGAAGATATGGATTTTTCTAGTGAATTAGTGTCTGTATTTCAACATAGAAATATGTATTTGCAAATGCATAGACATGCACACAAATATACAATGTAATTCAAATAAAATTCAGTTAAAATCATCCATTCAAACCCTATTTTCATTTTCACTACATGCATTAGGATAAAACCGATTTAAGCTTTTATAAAAAGGTTTACTCACATTATTTTGGGGAAACAGAGAACATATGCTTGAAACTTGAAACTGGAAGCCTGATCTTCGATTTGAATATATTTTGCTTGATATTTAATCTGATCTATAGCTTTAGCTGAGTTGAATTTGATCTTGAGTTTTAAATTTGAAAGCTGGAATTTGTTTTGATTTTGTTGAGTTGCTTTGGTACTTTTTCTGGTTTTGTTTTAGGTTTGAATCTGAAAAACTGAGAAATTGATTTTGTCTTCTTTGAACTGCTTTGATTGGTTTCGGGTTTGAGATTTGTTTCAAGTCTTGTTTGTGTTTTTCTTTCTCTGGTTTTGTTTTTCCAGGTTTTAGATTTTGAGTTTGGTCTTGAATAAATGAAAATGAGAAGAGAAGTAAAGATGTATTTATAGCCTTGTTTACTTCTTTTTTTTTTAAATGAAAAGAAAATAAAACATGATATTTGTAATTTGCATGCATTACAAATGTTGAATTCATTTTAAATTACTTACATTTGTTCATTTTATGTTACTTAGCCTACACTTGTAATTTGTATGTGTTAATAATAATTTTATATAATTTATATATTAGTTTATATTTAGTTATATATATATATATATATATATATATATATTCTATTTTCAATTTTTAATGAATACTTTTCCTTTTATAAATATTTATATAATCTTAAAGAAAATGATTTAAAACTAAATTATACACTAATAAATATATATCTATATATATATATATATATATGTATGTATGTATATGTATATGTATTAGAATTTAACCTTTAAATAGCCTCTTGAAAATCATTATATATTTTTAATTCAACACATAACTTTCCAATTACTATACACACACACACACACACATATATATATTAGAAAACAAATTTTTATTAAATTTAAAATGTTTTTTGAAAATATTATTCTTTCAAATCTCAATATATATATATATATATATATATATGTATGTATGTATGTATGTATGTATGTACTACAATTAGAAAACAAACTTTTATTAGCTTTTAAAATATAGAGTTTTTATATCCAATTTATTTATAAGATATTTATTTTTGAATTTCCAATTCAAATTCTGTTTACAATCTATTTATTATACAAAACAAACGCTTATTTTATTTTATTTTTTGTAAATTTTCAAATTAATTCACAAATAAACCCAAAAATTTATATTAATTACTAAATTTAATTTGGCTTAAAAAAGGGGATCGTTACAATATCCATTCAGTCAAGCAACTGTCAAAACAACTTAAAAGGTATACAATCCCAGAGTATCAATACTAGTTATTCCTCTGCATCAAGATAAGGCTATTGGCAATGAATCAAAAGATGCTCAAAGTGAATCTGATCCACAATCGGATACATTAGAACCCTTAGCTCACACCTTCAGCATTGCCATGATCAACCATAGAGTGTTTATTAAGAACATGAAGACAGTAAATCATCCAATTCTAATAGGAAATTGAATGGGACAGCGGATTAAGGACCTTAAGGCTAATTTAACACTAGTGGGTGGGTGAATAGTGTTTAATGAATTCTAAGACTTATATGAACTAAATTGAAATTATGACACAAACAAATGCAGAACTTAATTATAGAACAAACATAGATGTAGAAAGTAAATAAAAAGCAGTAAAGGGAAAGAACACATCGGATTTTATATTGGTTCGGAGTTACCCTGCAGCCAGTCCTGTACTAAGGCAAACTACCTCATACAAATTTTTATTAAACCAGTGTCGAGATTACACTCCTCAATTTATAAAGGCCTTGAGGTACCCTCCTGTCTCACGAGTCCGAGGTAAACTCTCTTGATATATAGGCCACAAGATTATCCAATTGATTTCCAGGCACAATCACACCTTATAGAGAGACTCGATAAATTTTTGATTACAAATTGATCCTATAACTCTGAATAGCACTTTGATCTTCGAGAGAGGACGGAGAATCAAACAAGAATGAAATTCTAATTTGATTCACTTGAGAATTTGGCAGAATTTCGACACGATCTTAAAAATATGATGATTATAGAACATGGATTAGTGGGGAAGAAGAAGTGAAAAACATTTCTGCCATTCAATTCTCTCTCTTCTTTACAATTTACAATCAAACATGTCAAAAAGTGGTAATTCATTTGAAACTTTAATTAGATTTTATAAGGTAATGATGTTTCTCGATAAGACCATCATGAATACGTTTATGCTACAAAATGTTGGGAACGATGCGACGGAATAACCTTACGAAGATTACAAAATTATATGGTGATAAGAATTTTAAATGGACTTACAAACGATGAAGATTAATGATGCAACATGCAAGTAGACCAAATCGGAATTGAGGGTAACGGGAAAGAGTCGTCGGTTTTTGTGTTAGGTTTTTGTGTTAGATTAAGCTTTATGCGATGTCCCCGATTGTTTTCATTATTTTACTTTTGAACTCGGCAATTCTTTCACGAAAAGTATAGTTAGTTATTAATTATTAATTAATCAAACTAATACTTAACCTAATAAAATAAATACAATTACATCCTAGATCTACCATTATTAAATCCTACCCACCCTTTAGTCTAAATACACCCCTCTCACCAACAATTAAATTTCTTATTCAAAAGAGCCAAATTTACATCCTACTTTCTGTATATGACAGCAAAATAAATCATCAGAACCATAGATACTGAAACAATCACAAATGTAACATTGCTTGCAAAATAGGATCAAACTCAGATTTAACACAACAAATATCAAAACTCATGTTCAATACAATGGTGCACACTACAAATGATACATTACAAATCCAATTGTCATATTCATACATCAAAAGTACATAAAAAAGCACAACATGGCAGGCAGTTCAGTCCAAACCTCTTATTGCAATCATACACTCATACTAATCATACATCACATGCCATATAAAAGTCCTTCACTTGTATAATATATTAATATATATGATCAATTTCTGAACCCCATATTAAGGCACCCTTCATCAAACAGCTTCCCATAATCACCTCCAAGGTCAAGCGCCTTCACCTCATCCTTCCTCCAAAATGACTCCTCGTACCTGTACCACCTCATCAGCCCTTCATCCTTAACCATCCTCCTACACGTTTCACAATCCACATTCATGCAATAGTAAAACTCCTTCAACCTCGACGCCTTCTTAAGGACGTCGGACCCCAGTACTCGGACAACGTTTTTCCTTCCTTGATGAGTGAGGTTTTCGAAAAGCATGCAATGAGAAATGTTGAGGATTTCAAGATGGTCCATGCAGTCTAGTAGAAAGAGCAGGGCTTCTTTTGTCAGTATCGAGCATCGGAGGCTTAAGGTCTTGAGCTTGGGAAGGTTGTCGGCTATGGTGGAAGCGAATTGCACGTCGAATGTGCCCATGACTTTGAGAGTGGAGAAGCTCTCGCAGTTTCGGCTTATTTCTTCCATTATGTATGGAGGGTGGGCGATGCTTGGCATTGTCAGGGATTCGAGCTCTTTCCACCTTCGGATTGCTTGGCATATCCCGGTCTTCGTTATTCGGTTCCATGCCGGCATTACTAGTCTCTTCAGATGAGGACACCTGTGTATGAAATCATTTATATGTACTTAGCTATGACAAAACCTACAACTTACATCTCTTATAGCCTTAAATTCCATCTTTATTTTGATTTATAATGCAAACTAAATTTGTTATTCCAATATTGATTGAATGATTTTTTTTTGGGATTGCGATTTAAGTTGAGTACCGAATCGAAATTTGAGAATCGAGATCAAACGCAAGATACTTGATTTGGAAGAAGAAATAACAAGATGTTAAGATTTTTGAAATCTTCCCAACAATATTGCAACCAACTTGCAGAATAATATGATATTTTATGGGAAAAATTATGCATGCGACCTACTTCTAGAAACCTATATTGGTTAAGTCCAAACTAATTACGGAAACGGATCTGTTTCTACCACACAAGCAAAAAAACAATTTTTTATTATGGCACGATCAAGGTGTCACTAAATTTAATTTTATTTCTGAAAAAAAAAAATCCAATGTGGCGGTAACTGGTGTTATCCTTGATTTTGCCATAACTTTTTGTGTTAGTCTGCATGGTAAAAAGCAGAAACTGACATGTTTCCGTAAGTAGATTGGAAACAGGCATGTTTTCGTGATAGGTTTCAAAAAGTGGCCTACCTGAGCAAATTTTCCTATTTTATACATGAAACAGAATCTAAAATTCAGGATGAATAAATATGCACATGACAGATTGTTAGTACATTTGCATGTTTATTCATGTGTATATCTATTAAATAATGGTAAAGCGGAAGAATTTAAAGCTTTGTTGTTAATTCTAGAAATTTCATCATCTTTCCTTAGTTCTCTTCAGATATTTTATTTTCACATCTCACAATTTATCGTTATTATAATTATTACAATATTTTCATTGGTTCTCCCTTCCACCATTATTTACAGATTTCTTACAAGTTTTTCTGTTATTTTACATTTAAGTATATATATATATATATATATATATATATATATAAAATTTAGTTAGATGATCTTAAATATAGGCTTTTTAAATAAATACAATTAAAAAATATTCATTAATTGATCTAATAAATTTTGAAAAACGACAATTCAATATGCGTACTGCATTCATATGACAAAAATGGTAAAACTAATTTTTTTATTCAAGTCCGTATAGCTTTAAATTTCCATAATTACATACAAATTATTACAATGTTCTACTAATATTTTCTCCTATCATTTTGCATTTAAATGCCAACATTCAATCATTTTTACAATTATTTATGGATTTCTCCTAAGTCTTCTTATATTATTTCACATTCAAGTCCATATATTTAAATTTATTGATTGACCTTGAATTTAAACTTTTTGACTAAATTCAATTAACAAATATTTATTAATTGATCTAACAAATCATAAAAAATAATATTTCAATGTGTATACCGTATTTGTACTAATATAAATGGTAAAACTATTTTTTCATTCAAGTACATATAATCCAATATTTTCAGAATTATATACAAAATTATCTTTGATACTTATACATTTTTCTACATCTAAGTTCATAAAATTTCTTTCCGTCTAAAACTAGTTATTTAATACAAAGAATTATATGCATAATTTTTTCTTTTTAAAATTAGTTATTTAATACAAAGAAATACATACATAACTTTTCCTTTCTAAAGTTGTTATTTCATTACAAACAAATATATACAAAAAAATTCTTTACAAAATTGGTACATCATTACAAACATATATAACAATTTTCCTTTCTAAAATTAGTACATCAAATGGACTCTTTATTATTATTAAATTATATTTTGTGAAGAATAACATTACAATTAATGAGAAGTGATGAATGTTTGTATTATTGAATATTGAAAAAAGAGTAAATATTTTCAATCAGTATGTTTTTGTACAAAAGGTTACAACTTAATTATTTAAATTCATAATCTGAGTTAATGGATGGGAAAAAAATTATATCATATTTTGATTAGAAATATTTTTTGAAAATTTTTACTATAAAGTAAAAATAGTAAGGTATGAAAGAATAGATTAAAAATCATTTTTTTACATAATTAAAATGACAATGTAATTTGTAACATTTCAAGTCTTATTTTAACTTAATATTTCTTTTCGTAGTTAAATAAATATTTTTACGAAGATGTGTTGCAAGAACTTTAAATGTATAAAATATATAGAACCTTAGTATTACACTTCAATTTTTAGGTATTTGTCGTCATTCTTTCAAGTAATATTTGATATTTAATGTATACAACATTTGCCTTTTAGTCAAATGTATCAAAAGCTAAATGTCAATTTCAGAATATATGAATATGAAAATTTATTTATGAAATTTTATAAAAATATTAATTTCAAAATTTACTAAGAATACTTATTTTCATTTATTTGATTAATAAATAATGAATCCTAAACAATAATAAATCAATATATAACTCATTTTTATCAATAAAAATGATAATTTAATTTTTATTCGAATATAAAAATATGCGAATCTCATAAAAAATATATACACTTATATTATTGTAATTGCAATTTATAATTCATTTATCTTAACAAATTCATCGGATATTGCATAATAAATTCTATTCTTAAAAATTATTTTTCAACAACATTACGTATGCAACGCACGTGTTACACGCTATATATATATATGTGTATATGCAAATGATAAATTATCTTATTTTCTCGATTGCAACTTAAATCGAGTTTTGAATCGCAATTTGAGAAATCGAAATCAAACTTAAAGATATTTGAATTGGAATAAGAAATCATAAGATGTTGAGATTTTTGAAATTTTTCCAACAATATTGCAACCAACTTACAAAGTAACATGACACATAATATGAAGCAAAATCTAAAATTCAGGATGAATACACAAATGATAGATGGTTAGTACATTTGCATGCATATTCAAGTGTGTGGGGGCATGCGCGTGTCCACACACACAGATACATACATATTATGTATGTATATATCCACACACACATACACACATACATACACACATACATACATGTATATCCTCAGCTATATTCGATTAATGCATACAATTAGTAATAGATTCCATTTCAAACTTCCATGCACTGACTAATCGTTTTGTATGGTGTAGAACTCCAGATGCATGTCAGTTTAACATTATAAAATCGATGTTGACAAGTCCTCAGTGAAGAGCATAAACATGTGTTAATTAACAACATTACATAAATATACAATAATCTTTAATGATAGTTGTAATATCTTTAGTGTCACACTTTTTTGGTGTTATCTTGAACTACCAAAAACACTCATCTAATATCACTTAAATATATGATGCATCAAATAACTTTTTTTTACAAATTCAAAATCTTAATATCGCTTAAAAATAGGATCTAACATATAAACTTCTTTTACAAATTCGTTCATTTTTAATTAATAATACAAATAAAAATTAAAACTAAAAAAAATTAGAAGTTGCAACTTAAAAATAAAAATTCAAACTAACTACATATAATTTCGATACGCAAAAATATAACTAAATATTCGCGCAAATCATTTTCTCTTCAATATGCTAAAAATATACAACATGTAGAAAACAAATTTATGTGCGAAGCGAGAGTCATGATCACGCGTGAAGCACGTGCCGTAACGATCGTGATAATAAAATAAAACTGACTGCAAATAAGAGATTTCAGTTTACAACGAAAATCCACTTATTTCCACTATCAATTTGGCCATTAGAATACAAGTAACCATTCAGTCCGCCAATGTCAGCACATACATTCCTTGTTTCAATTAAATAAGAGGTCTTTTATACATGAAAATACAACTTCAGGTAAACCAGTGGGATTATATTTATACAATTAGATTACAGCAGGGTCAGGCATACATATAAGTTAGCAATGTTTAAACCATTTGTTGTGTGCCAATGACGTTTCTCTCTATAAAAATAAATTGCAAGATTATGATATAGCAAGCATCAAACTAAGGTAGTTAAATATATAAGGTGGAACATATAGCATTTTATCAAGTGCTCATTTGACTTCAAATTAATATATAATCCAACATGAGGAGCATAGGTATTCAACTCAGACTAACATACAAGATAACTGTATGACCAATTTTTTAATTATTATTATCCAAGAAAAATAAAAAAGTTAGCCTAATACAAAGGAAGTTTATAGCTTGAAAAAAAATGTTGGTGTAAACAGGAGAAAAGTAAATCATTGTATTGTTACCTTTCAGAAATGTAGCTGAGGTGATCATCTTTCATGTAGAGATTGAAATGGAAAACCAAATTTGTAATATTACCACAACTGATAGCCATTGCCACTCTCAACAACTTAATCAACTTCCTATCAGATCTTTCATCAACCCAAATATAAGGAGAAGCCCTGGTCTGGATGAAATTTGACTTCAGAAGTCCTAAATCAAGAGTTCCCCAAAGCAATGGATCGGAACAAGCTAAGCGCCATAATCGACAAACTTGAGAAACAGGAGATAACTCGATTATGTTGAGCTCTTTCAAGATTTTAACAAGCACATCAGTTTCCACTTCCTCCCATTTTTTAACTGCAGGTTTTACTTCCGTCATTTTACCTGAAAACGTAATTGAATAGTATTAAGTATTTTCATTGACGTAGAGGAATAAAAAAAAGACATATTTCTGCTTTACTAAAAATATAAGCGTATATATAAAGCTTCAATAAATGGACATACTATGGAGAACTACATAAGTTATAGATACCATAAGTTATAGATACAGGAGACGCATAATCAAAACTTTATTTGTTCCTTTCCAGGCCATATTTCATTTTTTTTTTTTTGAAGTGTTTCACAGGCACCACAGCATCAAAGCCTTCGGCCAAGAGTACTCGATTATCAAAAATATTAATCTTCATTGCCTCTTGTAAAGCTTCCTTCACATCTAAAGAATCAGTGGAACTTTATCAAATGTCATCATATTCAGCAACAGCAACTAATTAACTCGAACATAACCATCACTTCTTATATTCAACTTAGGCTCATTAGCCATATGCCATAATATTATTGTCAGTTACCTTCCAAGAGTATCGATTCGATCATTTTCTTTTGCCCTGTTCCTACCTCAACCTCCCCGGCTTTTTGTGGCATTCAAAGATGTGTAGTTCGTGCGACAATAAGAAGAAACAAAACGTCTAGAGTAAGGCACTGTAAGATTATTATTGGTGGGGAAAGAAGAGACTGGAGACCAAGAAGTAAATAGAAGAGGAATGGAAAAGGGATCAAATAACCTGAAGAATCAATATAAAAAGATGGAGGAGGAGAGATGGTTCAAACATTCACTTAGTGTGACTTGAGAAAGAAACTGGATCGAATATTATCTATCCTCGGATCTTGCTTTCTTCTGCTATAGCTCCCGTATGTTGAGATTGAATAATATTAAGGTTAGTTACAGCTTCGACAGCAAGTTCAAAATACAGATGCTGTAAACTGTAACGCTCCATATACCTAATTGTGAGTAGTTAAATATAACACTCTCATCATTTTTGGTAAGTCAGTCACTCAAATTGAGCAACAAAATTAAGGAAATTTTGAGCAGTAATGCATTTTAGTGCCTACAGTCTGTCTTAGGCGGTAGAGCTCATAAAGATGGATGTTTTGGCATATTGATATGGTTCCATCTCATTTAATCAAATGATATATTTTGGGTAATACGGTATGATTGTGTGACTCGCCACTCTCTCTTTATAAGCAAATACAAAACCATAGTCGTCACTATCCATCACTCCCTAATCCCTTCTTTTAAATTTTTGAAAACATATAATTTCCTTTCTCATGGAGGCTGGAATCTCTCCAATGACCTAAAAAATTGTATTGGTCATTAATGGATGCCATTGAGATCCAACAACAGAGTCGAATGGAGTACATTATATGTTGATTCGTTTGTCCAGACAAGACGACGGTGGTGAAAACATCACCAAACATGGCAGTTTGATCAAAAATCTTGATCAAAGGTGTACGGGCCTGGATTTGGAGGTACAAATGACCATCAATTTAGGTGGCCCAAGGGGTGGCATTGCGTGCGGAATATCACAAGGTTGCCAATGACAGTGGTGGTGTGGCCTAATTCAACATGTTAAGACGTTAGAAATTGAACTAGGGTTCCAGGAACCTAACAGCGGGATTGTGGCAGTCGAAAGACGGAGCCGGAAAGATCGTGGGCATGGTCGGATGCAACTTAGCTCTCAGACCATATTGGCAGGCGGCAATGTCTAAGATGGCCAAATGTGGTAACTAAGGCCAATCAAAATGGTGAAGATGGCGGTCAAATTGAGTTCACGTGTGGTGTACAGTTGACGATTAAAAATTGTTGTCTGTGATACGGTAAAATTTACAGTGAAATTACTATTTATTGGTGGAAAAAAAAAAGTTATTATGGATTCAGTGAAATTACTGCGCGGTCGCCGGTCAAACGAGAATTACCATGAAATTATTATTATTATTATGGATTCGCTGAAAAACCAATAAATAGTAATAATTATATTATTTTCAGTAGACCACTGTTAAATTTGTATTATTCATGGATTCACAATAAATAATCATAATTATTTTATTTTTGGTATACTATTGTTGAATTAGCATCATTCGAGACTGTAAGGAGCTACAAGGGCTTGAATCTGCAAGGATTAGGTAGCGCAGTCTATTCGTAGTCTATAATTTTTTCTATGTTGTATATTCAATATGTGTACTGAGTTATGCTTAAGTAACCTTTGAAGGAAGTTATCAGGAAGCAATTGTCATACCTCCACTGTGATGCTATCTTGTCATAGCATATAAGTGTGCGTGTGGACGCATGTGCGAGTGCGCGTGTGGTGAAAGACTTTTATCTATACATGTATATTATGTATGCTTGTCAGTAGCTATGACATGTTTATTTGGGTCATTCTAACTACCTCATATTACTCACTATGTTTTGAATTTATATTTTAACTTTGAGATTATAGTATGTGCATGATTGTTATTTTTAAATTATTCACTCGACAAATCATTATTTCTTATACTTGGAACCAACGTGTAGGTACTATTTGACGATGTTCAGTCTTAATCTCAGGCAAGGTTGTAAAAATCGCTAGGAGGCAAGTATAGACCAGTGATTAACAGTTTAGACAGAGATTAATCGAAGCTAAGCGTTTTTAATAACTCATGTATTTTGAATAAAATTTTAGTATTTTGTTTAGTGTCAATTGCTATAAAATGAAAATTTGAGATTTTGAATGTACTTAGAAATAGTCAAGAAGGGAAGACGGTCTAAAACCAGCACAGTAATGTTTATACGTGGCACTGAAGCTTACAAAATGCATAACCAGTACCTAAATACATGTTTAGATTCTTACATGAGAAAGTAAACCTTGGACGGGCCTAAGCGAATCGCTAGGTGTTAAGACTCGCCTAGGCGGAGGCCTAAAATGATTTTTACAACAATGGTCTTAGGTACTAGGAAACGTAGGTGTCATAGATATTTCTACATCACTAATTTTCCCATTTGGTACTCCTTCCGTTTTAGTGTTTTCCCCTTTTTACCTCGAAATTTGTAATTTTAAGGTGTAAAGAATTATTACTAAAATGAATCATTTTTTAGTGTAAACCATCAAAATATACTGCTATGACAAGATATTTCGCTTAAATGCAGAAAGAAATTTGGTTATTAAACATTAGGATAACGCATTTTATATTGGTCAAATACTTATATGGCAATGTCAATTTGTTTGATTAGGAAATGTTAATTAAAGTTTAAAGAAATTGCTAAAAACAAAAAAAGTAATTACTATACATTTTGAATGAAGACAGCGATTCACGACTTCACGTAAATAACTTAAGAATATTCTTCTTACCTTTGAAGTCCACTATTTGTTATAATTAACACTGAATTTCACAATAAAAAACCAAGTTAAATTAACAAACATGTTTGCCAAATTAATTTTATTGCCTTTTCTACTTTATTTCATTACCAAAAACAAATCATTCATGCGGTCACTAAACCAATCCATGCCACATGATTTGTCAAAGGCCCATGTGTAGTTTCGGTGAAAAGGTAAATCCTTTCAAGATGATCCCTCGTGTCAATTGACATGATTGGTCACCAATTACTCTCAGATTATGCTTAAAATTCTATCCAGCCACTCAAGTTAAATTCAACTGGTTTGCAATTCTAGAAACTTTCAAAGTGTCTTTCGATTCGATAATAACATGCATGTGAGATAATTCAACACTTCAATTGATGCAAGATTCACTCTCCTTTTTTGGAAAATGTAATTCATTCCTAAAAATAATAATTTAAGTTGGCATTTATTAAGAGATTGTTCTATCCAATTTTTCCTTCAATGCATCATGGTCTATCAATAGTTAGACCCTAGGCATGTTTATATCTTTACATGCTAATCACAATTATAAAGGCAAAACAAGTGTAATGTGCAACTAATATATCTGACATACATTTACGATCATTTACTATATTGCTGTCTTCAATTGTTCCATCTAAACCGACAAACATTTATGATTGACTATATTTTTCTCTGTGTGCAAATGGTAGAGTAGCACCATAACAGACAACCCAAATCTAAACCGACAGCATTTTTGCCTCATACTATAGTAAATGTAGCTTGTTATGAGAAATTTGTAAGGGAGAGAAAAAAGTTAACATTATGATCAATGAAAATGTAAAATATAAACTGGAAATAATATCTTGATTTTTAACTATTCAAGGCACTTTACATAAATCCTTACTTCTGTTCAAGTCTTTCATGGATCTTAATTATATCATAAGAAAGCTACCGTATCTACAGCTATGACATAAGCAGCAATATATGCTAAGATCAAGATGGTAAGATTCATCGTGCGAATAATTGTAATTGTTACAATACGATGAATATAAGAAAGGTACCTCTAGTAAATTGTAACATCAGAACCATCTCACCAAAACTTAAAAAAATTCATATTAGTTATAAAAACATAAATCACATATGGTCAAATCTTAAACGATCCACTAAGTTAACCAAAAACAAAAGTTTCAAATACACAAATTCCTCCTACAGATAAAATAGAACTCAAATCTGAATCTAAACATTACCTGTTACTTTACTATCTTCTTCTGCCCGCAAAATTTTCAATTTCCCCTAAAAACAGAAATTTAACGCAACTCAGAACACAAACAGGATGTCAAAAAATCAATTCGATCCAGAAATTAAAAGCTGTAATCTTCTTAGTCCTTCAAATTCAACCAAAACTGGAGTATTATTACACCAAAAATGTGAATTTAAATTGATTATCAGGTAAACGAAAGGAAAATAAATAAAACAAATAAATAATTGATTAAATTTCCAATTAAGACAAAATTTGAAATTTGTTTTCACCTTCAAAGGTTTCTACTCATATCTTCAAGCAGCTCGAGGTGCTCCGCTTCCTTTCACCTTTTTCAGGCAGGAATAATGAAAGGAAAAAAAATGAAACGAGAAAAGAACAACTTCTTACGTTTTGAAGTACATTAATGGATTCGGCTTCACAAGCTACGCGTGTTAGAGGTTGCTATTTACGTAGGATTTATTACATAGAGCTAAAAATATTATTGAAAGCAAGGTAAAAAAATAATAAACGCACTTCGGAAACAGTTTAAAAACTCATCTTGATCATTCAAATTTGAATGGATGCGGATGGTTTAACTTTACACATGACCTAAAAATATGGACACTCTAATTCGTAGTTAAATCTTGGATCATCGTCTAAATATAATGTGTTCAAAATTTAAAATATAATTATAATGTTTACGTTGTCCAGTGTTGTTGACTAATTATAATTTTAAATATAATTATGATTTAACAAAATAAAATATAAAATAAAATATAATTATAATTATTTATAAACACACTTTAAAGACTTTAATTCTATCTCCAAGGAGTAATTATAATTAGAATGTTTTGTTAACTAGATACATAATTAATTAGATATTGTCAGGTGTATACGGTGCACTTCATATTGTAAGCAATAATATATAAAGAAAGAGCATTTTACATATTATTTTATTTACCTATAATTTAATTTGGACATGCATGCAAAGTTGTCTTTGCAATGAGGTTAGCGTTGAAATGGTTGTTTTATTTTAAATGTCATGTCTAATTATCTTTAAGTACACGTCTAGTTCATATTGTTAATTTGGACGTAGTAAGTAGACCCGACCAATTAATTTTACCCGATCAAAGAAACCTTTCAATTAATATATCCAAATTGATTTAAAGAAACTCAGCAAAAAAACATGATCACGGTAAAAGTTAGATCCATTGATATCCGCTAGATATAACATGAAAATACTTATATGTTGGTTAATAACAGAAAAGGAGAGTGACAATGAAGAGAGACCTATATTTACTACGTTAAACTCACATCTTTATACATGCGTAAGTTTTGAGTTTGATTTAAAATTAAAATTAATGGTAACTAGATTCTCTCAGTCTGCAATACAGACAATTAATTAGGGAATTAATATGTATTTAATTCTCCAATTTAAATTGGAATATAATTCTATAAAATCGGTTAATGAATTCTATAGCTAATTTGATTTCAAATTAAATTGGTCAATATTTTTGTATTTATAATATAAATACTACATCACGGTTGAAATTAACATTTAATTAAACCAAAATTATAGTAAATAGCGAGGTTTTGAATAATAAATGTTACTCTTTTGTAGAATTTAAATCATATACTCCCTTAAATTAAGTAAATGAACAATATTTTGATGTTGGTCTGATAGGTTGATGAACACACACACAAACGCATGCTTATACGATGTAGTGAATTATTTAGTGATTTCATTTCAATTCCTTTTGTTTCTACATTCCATGTAAAAACTTTGAAAATATGGTAAGAAATTATTATTCAAGGCATGCTATTATAACACATGTAGCTTCAAAGAAGTGAGAAAGAGGGATATATCCTCTGTCACGTGGCTACGATACAATAGTCACAATCCTAATATCGGATCATTCAACATATCATGACGCGCGCGTGCACACACACACAGATATGCATATGCGTATATGCGTGTGTATGTGCGCACGCATGTGTTAAATGACATCGTGTTTCAAAATAACATGTACATACATTACTTCTAATAAAATAACAATGCACTTTAACACCATTCTTATGGAAAAATAATTTTAGAAATCTTAATTGTTTTGTAGACAAATGATAGTTCAAATGATGATATATATCTATCAATATTATCTAAACTGATGGAGTTTATTAGTTGATCACATAAAGTATAATATTTTCCACAATTATTCTTTATGAGAATCCATAAATTTGAAGTAACACTAAATTTATTATAAAGGTTTAACAACACCTCGACGAGCTTTAGTCACCAATATTTCTTTGAAAGAAATATCATAAAATAATATAAGAAAAATAATGGGAAAATATATTGAAATGAAAAGCAGAGAAAAGTTACCACAAAACAAGAAAAGGGTGCTACTATATGCGCCTATCAATACGCTCTCCAATGCCACTTAAAAGAAATACTAACATTCTATTTGGATCGACTTAACTAAGCTAATTTTGGGCTTTTGATCTTGGCTTTCAAAAAGTCAGAAGTTGCTTATTGTCAACCCAAATAGGCTATAAATGAATCAAAAACCACTTCAAACACCTACTTCGTATTCACGTTGAATTTGACAACCAACTTTAGCAATGCCTCTTTGTAGGTCATCCTTTTCATTTTTTCAACCTTTACCATTTATAGGGTGATTTTAAATGAAATCATTTAGAAATTATCTAATTGATCACGCATTTCTAATCAAATTTGAATTAATAAAAAATTATAGAAAAAAGAATTTGAGTTGATGAGATTGAATTCACGATTGTTGTTTACGGTTATAATTTTCAAAAGATGAAAGACTAAATGCTTATTTTCTTAAAAACTTAACAAATTGGGAGATGAGTATATTACTATGAGAAAAGTATATTATAGAACATGTGAGAAGAGTGGTGGGTATGAGAAGGAGAAAAATGGACGTATATAGTAGCACATGAAGATTAATCTTTCAATTCTCTTACGTGTAATTACTTATATGTTGGTCGATAATATAAAAGAAGAGTTGTAATGGAGATTGACATATATTTATTACATTAAATTCACATTTTATACATGCGTTAGTTTTGAGTTTGATTTAAAATTGAATGTAAGTAACAGTTTAAATTATAGTTAGATTCTTTTAACTTGAAATGGAGATAATTAATTATGGGATTAATGTGTAATCAATTCTCTAATTTAAATTGGAATCTAATTCAAGAGAATTAGGTAATTAAATCTCTAACTTGTTTGATTTCAAATCATTTGGTAAATATTGTTGTATTTTTCATTGAAATTATACATTTCTATTGAAAATCATGGTTAATCAAAATAAAATTACAGCAACTAGTATTGTTTTAAATTTTAAATGTTATGCTTTTGTAGTATATGTATACATATACATGCATATACATATGCATATACACAAAGACATATGTACCTATACATAAATACATATAAACTGCCTCGCTACAAAAACAAAGTCGTTTACCGCTGGCATAAAGGCGTTGGTGAGGTGCCGATGAATGGCTTACTAATGTCAAGCCAATGCCATATATGACGTGGTATAAATATTATCAAAAATTATTTTTCAAAGCTATGAAGACGATGTGTGTTGTGCCTTTATGGATGCGATATAGATGACATTTGTCGATGCCATAGTGCCGAAGCCTTTGTGATGCCATGTCGACTATGTTTTAAATTGCGTAATTTGGAGTTGTCGATGCCATTTCGATGCCTAAGTGACACCAAATCAAATGTAAAAAATGATTTTTTTTTGACACCAAGCCTACGCCATACCAATGCCTTTGCTGAAACATATTGCAACATTTCTCACCTCAATCACACATTCAGATATATATAATATATAATCATCCCAACATAACATATCCACATCGCAAATTCATATATCATATTATCACATGCCACCAAATTCATATAACAAACCATATTACCCAACATCATGATATCAATAAATATATTCTGACATCATAATATCACATATGACTAAACCATACAAACATAAATGTCAACAATCATACAAACCCATACAACCAACACAAATGTCTATACGCGCATGTGTGTATACGCTACCGACACAAACGTCTAGCATCAGAAACATCTAAACAATACAAACCAAATGAATTGTCCTTCATCACCAGCACAGTACAAACTAAATATCCAAACAATACAAAAAAAAACTACTCCCCCAAACCCTGCCTACCATCACCATCAACGCCCCTAGCAGAAATGTCCTCATTTGAAAAGGTGCCGCAAAAATGAATCCGCAAGTAATCGTGCTTCTTCTCTAGCTTATCGACATATAACTTCAACCATATGTTTTCTTCTTCTACACCAATATTGAATGTAGTAGCTCTACCACTATTTATGAAAATGAAGTATAACCCAATATTTCGCCTATATTGAATGTAAGAAAACCTATGGTTGAAGTTAAATGAAGTATACACCAATATCGACAGGTAACCCAATATTTCGCATATATATACATAAATTTTATGTAAATGAAGTATTATGGATAACATACCATAAACTTTATGGAAGCATTATCTATAGCTATTGGCGGTGGACCCATCTGATGACTTAACTTTGTGAGTCCTACAATAGAGTTGCCAAGATATATGCTCACTATGCTACTCTTCGTAATAAAATTTGAATTAAGTACACAATTATATAAGTATATTTTAATTTATTTAAAATGTTAAAATAGATTTAACAAATAAATACGTACCACATTGTTACGATGATCTACGTATGATCTGGAGCGACCGGTATTAAATCTAGGATTTCTATTCTTACTTTCGACATTCTTTTTTGATATTGTCTTGAATTCCTCTGTCCATCAATGCTGCAAGAACTGCTCATATATCTCCTAAACAAGGCTTGGATGCTTCTTGCCATGACTACGCATACCAAACATCCACTCATCGTATTTTTTGGATGCTGTGGCTAACCAATCCCCATACATAACTCTTCATAAATATGCTCTTTCCAGAAAAATTTCCTTTGTAAATGCAAATCAAATATATGATATACATATTTATATAGTATATTACGTAATAAAATCATTTACCATAAATTCTTCGAACACGACTTTCTTCACTTCACTGAGACTATCACCAAATGTAAGGTAGAATGTCGTGATTTGTGCAAGCAATCCATCACAAATGACATAAGATGCGGCGCTGTTGCTGAAATCATACATGTGTATGTGTATATATATGTATGCATGTATGAATATTTAATTAGTAAATTATTGTATATATGTGTGTTTGTATGTGTAAATGTGTATGTGTGAGTATGTGAGCGTATATGTATGTATGTGTATGTGTGTATGTGTGTGTATGTGTATGTGCATGTATGTGTGTATGTAATTACTCATCTCGATCCTCGCTCTCTTAGAGAGACACCAAGTTGGTGGATGGAGGTAGAAGAGTTCATCTCAAACACATAGATGGATGGACCGATAACATCAATAGGAGCATCAGTAGGAGCATCGATAGTTTGAATGAATAATGACATTATACGTGCGTCGATGTCATTCTCTGGTGAGTAGGAGCCACCCTGACCTGATGATGAGCCACCCTGACCTGATGATGAGCCATCATGGCCGTGTTGACTAGATGCATCTGTTATAATAATACATATACAAATGTATACAATATAATAAAGAATGATAAATCCATCTTCATATTATAGTTTGTTGATAACTAATTAATTTTTACATTCGATATCCTCAACTTGTAGATGGTTTGCATCCAGTAGAATATTTCCTATCTAGAGAAAACATTAAACATGTTTTCTGATAAAATAATCAATAATTCAACACGTATATTTACTTAGCACGACAAACAGAGAAAAATGAAAATAACATGTATACATAAAAACAGTCTTTCAATAAATTATACATAAGCACCAATTGTCAACATATTGTTAATATCATTATTTAAATATCATCATCATGTTCATATTCATTTACTTTGACATCATCATCGCCATTAATAACCTTAACATCTTCATCTAATTCAACCCTGTCACTTCATTGTTAAGTGGTCCTATGTCATCAGCATCTTCTATTACTTGAAGTATTTCACTATCCTCCGGATCATTTTGGTACGATTGATCATTAGTTGTGATCATGTCCCTGTTGAATGACCATCTAGATTTTGTTTAAACGACAATCCACCAATTGTCCTTATTGTTGCTCACGATAAGATAAAGTACTTAACAAACCTATGGTACTTGCGTCGTTAACACAAATGGATCATTTCCTTTATATCGACGCTATTCTGTTTTTGAACCAAGACATATCTGGATGAGTTAGAGCCACTGAATAGTCGTAAATAGATGAAGGATACCAGAATTTCAGAAGTACGAGTTTAGAAACCAAAATTTGAGTGAAGTTCGAAGAATCGATGTTGAACCTCTCTTTCCACTAGAAGACACTTAGCATGTCTCAAATGAATCCAACGGTGAAGGAAAAAGTTGAAAAATACAAGTACAAGTCACAATTCGATCCTCAGCTGAACCCCTTAACTCGATACGGAGTTATGAAGTGTTGAGTCAGCTCCTATTCTAGAATTTGAAGACTAATATGAAGTATAAAGTCAGAAGAAACCTCAATCGATGTCAACTTGTGAGGCTTAACTCGGTATCGAGTTGAGATCCAGATGCTAAATTTGTCATGATCTTTTTCTGGAGCCTCCTAAGGAACGTGGAGAGCATATGTAGAAGGTTTTAGAGTTTATTTCGCTGGTCTCCATCTATAAATAGAGGGAGAGGTGCATAAAAACAAGATCTTTTTCTTGCTTTCTGCATCAATAGATTTTATCTCGATACTTTATTGGATTCTTACCTAAGTAGTAAGCAATAGAGTTGTAAAACAACTGCTGTAAAGAAAGTTAAAATCCATTAACAAAGTTGACCGTGGATGTAGGCCAGTGTATTTGCCGAACCACTATAAATTTCTTATGTTATTTCCTCATTTTCAATTTCTTTTTTTATATAACTACTGCTTTCATATAGATTGGATATTTGTCCTACTTTTGGTGCTTTCATTGAGAGATCTCGAAATTCTCACTCTTGGATCTACCTTGAACTTATAGATTATCGCTATCCATAAGTTAGATCTATAAATTGCTATTAGAAGATCCATGATTACTTAGATTTGAAAAGAGTATATCATTGTATCCATAAGAACTATGGAACCCAAAAATGCTAAGGAGAAATCAACCACCTTGAGGCCCATCAACGACGCTAAAACAAAGGTGCTCAACATGAGGAAGAGATAAACCAATGCATTGCGACTAAAATTCCAAGTGCACCAAAAATGGTGATTAAAATTGATTTGGATAGACTGATGGTGGAAATGAATAAAAGATGATAGAGAGCCAGAATGCTATTCTAAAGAAGATGGAGGAAAGTGCTGATTTGATGACTTCAATTACCCCAAAGACAAAGGAAGAGTAGTAAGGAGTTGTCATCTTTTGATTCAGAAGACGAGAGTTCTTCTTCGCCGGACAAAAAATAATGATGGGATAGAAAATAGAAGATGAATAAAGGGTAAGCTAGAACATCGAAAATGGGTTCTAAAAGAGCTTAAATTGGCAGATCATAACTAGGGACCATGCCCTCTCAACTCGATACCGAGTTGAACCCCCAATTTGTAATTGCGAAATTGAATGATGAGTCACTTAAGGCAGTTAATGTTGATGTTTGATAGGCTGGTAGTGATCAAAGTAGCGGTGTGCAGACAGATGCCACTAAACCATCGTCGAGAGAACATAGAAAATGAATGGTCGGATGAACAATTATCCCAGAGATAGAGGAACCCAGATGTCATGGAACTAACAGAGAGTGTTTGTAGAGCTAAACACCAAGGATAATCCATGGCAATCGCTTCTAGCCGATGTAGCTAATCTAGAATATATAGCCGATATGTTGAGAAGGCTGGTGAATGAGAACTTATACATGAGCAATGATGATTGGTGTTCATCGCCTAGTACGACACCATTCATGAAGAATATTTTCCAGGAAGATAATCTCAGAAGGTTTGTGATGCCTATGATGCCATCATACGATGGAATGATAGATTCGAAACATCATCTTTTAAAATACGAGTAGCACATAGATGGTGCTAAAGTGGTGGACTTCGTGTGTAGAACCCCACCTTTATTGTAATAACCCGCATGCGATTATATTTAAATGTTTTGTTTAAATAGAGCATCGTTAGCTGAATTTAAAATACGAAATGTGACTTTTTGTAAACAGTCAGAATCCGGACTCGAGACCACTTCCATTGAGTTTAAAACGCCGTTTACAACTTTATTATAAGCATGATAAGTTTGGAGTTGATTAGGATTTTGGTATTTTTATTTGGGCTTTGGATTGGGTTCTAGCCCACTAACCCAACAAGAGAACCCAAACTCTTCTACCTAATAACTCCCACTCCACTCCTTTATTCATTCATTCCACTCATAATTTCCTAACACTCAATCCCTAGGAAAAATGGTGGGAAGAGGAAATTAAAATTTCTAATCCCTAGTTTCTCTTAGGAATTCAAGTTCTAGTTCTAAAATCGAAGAGAAGCTTAGGTAAGCATCCTCTTCATCTTCTCCATCTCAATCCCTCTAAAAAATTCCTAAATTCCTATATCCTAACTTAAGAAATATTTGTATATGATCATAAATTGAAGCTTCTAGAGTTGAGATTGAAGTAGAGTTGATATTTCTTTGTTTTAAAGCTTCTCAATTGTTGTTTTTGAGTTTAAAGTTAAGTTCTTCAACTCATATTTATGTCTATAGCTTTTATTGTTGTTAGGTATGAATTTCTAACATCCATTTCATGTTCAATTGCTTTTGATTTGAATTCATTTGATGAATTTCCCAATTTTAGTTTTGAAGTCAAAATTTATAAAATCCTACTATGGATGTTTGTACATGTTATTTGGGTGTATCGAAGAGCCTATAGGACTGGGTTGTCGCTTGGCATAAATCCCTAGCCTCCATTGCTGGTTCGATCGCCTCCGAATTGATTTAGCCATCATTGGCCTAGGCAAATTCTACCTAGCCTCAGGCAACCAGACATCAGGTTGAAAATTCCAAATGTTTAGTAGGGGCTTTTGGAAAAAATTATAAAACAACAGATAAAATAAAATTCCAGAGCCCAGGACCGGACGTTTGGTTAAACCCAACTAGACGTCTGGAAGGCTTTAGAAAATAAAAAGAAAGAAGGAGGAAAAAATATAAACTTCCAAAACCAGGTTCGGACGTCTGGCTAAACATGCCAAACATCTGGTCCTTTGGAATTTTGCCTATTTTGCTTGTTTTTGAGTGGATTTGCAATTTTATCAACTTTTGTTGATCCGGTTAGTTATTGTCATTTATTATCGACTTTGATGACTTCTTTTCTGGATTTTTGGGAATATCCATTTGATGAATTTGATATCAATTTTCGTGATTTTAATTCATGTAGTTGAATGTGGATTTTTGGAGATAGATTATTTTGTACAATCATTTCTGTGATTTTTCACTTTAAAATACAAATGTTTTTATACTAGTTGTAAATACTCAAACTCTTTCACAAAAATGATTTCAACATTACTTTTAATACAAAGCTCGTTTTTAAAACCATTTTCCAATCTATTAGTATATACAAACCTTTACCTTATTCGTATGAGAAATCCAGTTAAACGACTTAGCAAAAAAAGTCGTATGAAACGCTTGCGTTTACTTCGTCGGTTAATTCTTAAACTTGTTCGATTGAAATCTTGTGACAATTTTTGAGTAGAAATCTATAATTTGTCGTAAATATTTAAGTTAAGCCAGTGTTATGGGACATGAAGCTAAACTCATTTATTTACTAGCTTGATGTAATTTACACTTACTGATCGATGACGATTATTTTGAGGTTTAGGCTAGCAATACACGATGTCTCTTTGTCCGCATGGGTGACTGTACCCCGTTCTGTTGAGCTTCATCTTATTTTTTATGAGCTAGTAAACTATTGGTTTATCTAACCAGTTTTATGGAGCTCGGTTCACCGGGCGTATCATTGTACAATGTCGTTGTTTCGGCTTATTTGTGTTTCAGGTTCCTCGGGCATATCATCGTACTACATCGTTGCACCGGCTCTATGGGTTAGCGACCCATGGGATAGCATCTTGTTCGTGGTACACATGTTGGTGAATTTTCATGCTCACATTTGTGATAGGCCTCCCCCTTTGTGTTTTCTGGATTTCTTATTATTGATTTCTAGAATTTGTGTTTCACCGATTTTTGTGATTTGCATTAATATGTTTTGTCAATATTTGAGGTTTGGTGAATAAGCTAAAGAATATGGTATTCTTTTTGGATATTTTAGGAGATTTGAGATATTGTATGATTTTCATTGTTGTGAAATATATACTTGTCATAATATGACATTATTGTTATCATATATTTTTGCCATATCTCTCATCATATCTTATCTTCATCATATCTTATCTTGTATGATATTTATAGCTAGACTGATCCATTTATTATTATTTTCTTAAATAATACTTGGGTCAGACCGAGGTGTTTCAGGTGCTTCCACTTGACTTCTTAACCGGGACCAGCTTCTGACTTTTGACTAACTACTTTAGCTTGGTAGTTTTTATTTTTATACATTCGAGATAGAGACTTCTTGATGTATACTTATTCTTTTGTCTAGCACTTGTACCTATTCTTTTGTGATGTAGTGGATCTTGTATGACCAGTGCTTTAATGTTCACTTCTATGTGTTATATTCATATCTATTTCTGCCTTAGTGATATGAATATCTGTAACTGATTTTGTGTTGTGCTTATTGTATACTTGTTTTCGAAGGCCACATAGCCATTATGTAGTAGCTTTGAGTTTGTATTTGATATGTCGCATTTCCTCTTAAAATGAAATGCATGATATACTTTCTGACATATCGGTACTCGCATAAATCAATTACACAGATGGTCGCTCCTCAATAGCCTTATTCTTTATGCAAGTCGACAGCATTACCCCATAGTGTCCTTGGCTGGTGTGAGTATAGAGGTGGGGCATCACAGCTTGGTATCGGAGCTAAACTTCGGAACAATGTAGAATAATCTAGTAAGGATCATTGTCCTAAGTCTCTCTTAGAAATCGTGCCTTAGGATTTAATTCGAGTCTTAAGACCCATTCTATCCTATTTTCTTTTATGATGCCTTGTTTTACCAATCAAGTTTATTTGATATTCATTCTGAGAATAACATTTTTCCTCTTCTTACTTTCTTACTTAAAGAAGAGAAATGGTTAGACCCGGAAGTCCCAGCATCGGTCAATCCAATGCTACTCCTTAGGATGGTGTATTCGTGTCTGCCTAACAGCTTTTGGATCTTATAAAGAATGCCCAAGTTGTCGGACACATTCCAGAGCCTACTCATCCTAAATCTGGGTTTGCATGCTTGTGCAGTGATTATACCAATTTGGATGGAAGATCGTTCAAGGGTTCCGAAAACGTTATAGAAGTCCAAGCTTGGCTTAGAACATGCGACCACATCTTTTCTCGTATGAATCTTGTGGATCTACATCGAGTCCAAGTGGCTTCTAGCATGCTTCTGGAGAGAGTATTAGATTGGTATGAGCTTTCGGTTTCAGAAATTATTGAAGCCGTTCTTACTTGGGAGCAATTCCGAGAAGGTTCGAGTTGAAGTTTATGCCGGAAGCTGAAAAGGTAATTTTAGCCCGACACTTTATTGACCTTGTTCAAGGTGAATCTTCTATGACGGATTATGTCGCATCATTTGAATCCATCTCTAAATATGGGGTCGAGTATATTAATATCGCAATGAAGAAAAAATGAAGGTTATCTATGGGTTAAATAAGAATATCAAAAAGGCCTTACTTCTGAAAGTAGAAGTTCCTTTCGATTAGCTGGTAGATATAGCTCTTCGACTTAAAGAGGCCGATAAAGAAAGTGATGTTGGAGTTATGTGTACCAAACAGAACTTTAATCACAACAAAAAGAGGCATCCCGATAATAAGATCAAAATCCTTAATCCTAAAAAGAAAGGGAATAAATCAACTTCGGTAGTAAAGACTCCTACCTCTGGTCATGGACAATGCTACAATTGTGGTTCTAAGGACCATTATGCAAATAAGTGTCCGAAACCCCTTTATTGTCGCTATTGCAAAAGTTCGGGTCATCTTATATCTTCATGTCCCAAACTTCAAAGCTAGATAGAGGGAAAGCTGAATGTTGTGCAAGCCCCTAGTAACACTTCTCTTGGTCAAGGTATTTCGCATTCTGTCTTTGATGGCATTATTATGTTTCGTGATCATCCTATTTGAGTTCTTTTTGATATGGGTGCATCTCACTCTTTTATATCAAAAGAACCTGTTGATACTTTTTCTTTAAATGTTATGGGCTTAATGACTTCACTAATAAATGCAAATCCGATTGGTGAGTTAATAACACTCAGTTTATTTTGTAAGGATGTTGAAATTATTTTATGTGATTATGCTTTCCGTGTCGATTTGCATGTTATGTGTTACTTAGGTTTCGAAAATGGTTTTGGGAATGGATTGGCTTAATCGTTATGAAGCCCACATCCTATGTCCCAAGAGGAATCTGTATTCTGCATCCCCAATCTGTTAAGCGAATTTATATTGTTCTTAAAGATTCAAATTCTAATTCGATGGCATCCTTTTGTTCTCTAAATCCACATGATAACGATAATGATGATGAGGAAGATGTCATTTCCTTAATTCACGTTGTTCGTGAATTTCCCGATATATTTGAGCCCGTATTAGAATTACCGCCTAAAAGAGTAATTGAGTTCAGAATTAATCTAATCCTCGGAGCTCTACCTATCACTCATCCTCCTTATCGTATGTCCAATAAGGAAAATGAGGAGATGCGCAAATAATTTTCCAAATTGGAAAAAAATAGTTTATTCATTCTAGTTCCTCTCCTTGGGGAGCTTCAACTATATTTGTGAAGAGATCTGATGGTACACTTAAGCTTTGCGTTGACTACCGCAAGCTTAATGATCTCAACATCAAGAATAAATATCCCTTACCTCGGGTTGATGATCTATTCGATCAACTTTGCGGTGCAAAAGTATTTTTAAAGTTAGACTTAGCAACCGGTTTTCATCAGCTTCGTATTGTAGAGAATAACATTCCTTTGACATCATTTCGTACTCGTTATGAATCTTATGAATGGCTTGTTATGCCATTTGGTTTAACGAATGCTTCAGCTTATTTCCTTGATCTTATGAATCGAGTTTTCAAAGACTTCCTCGATCGATTTGTTCTCATCTTTATAGATGATATTCTTGTTTATTCTGAAACCGAGGAAGAGCATGAAAAACATCTTCGAATTGTGTTGGAAACCTTTAGGAGCAATCAACTGAAAGAAAAATTCTCTAAGTGCCACTTTTGGCAATCCCGTGTGAAATTTTTAGGACATATTATTTCTGAATCCGGAATTTCGTGGATCCTTCAAAGATTGAAGCGATTCAAAATTGGAGAGACCAAAGAATGTGATGGAAATTCATAGCTTTCTTGGATTGGCGGGTATTACTGTCGTTTCATAAAAGAGTTTTATAAAATTTCCATACCTGTTACTAGTTTGAAAAAGAAGGGAGTTAAGTACATTTTGTTAGACAAATACGAAGCTGCTTTTCAGAAATTAAAAGAACTCCTTTCCGGTGCTCCTATTCTTGTGATTCCCGAAGGGAACCAAGACTTGATTGTTTATACCGATGCTAGTCATGTTGGTTTGGGAGTCGTTCTCATGCAAAAGGAATGTGTTATCGCTTATGCTTCTAGGCAATTAAAGCTTGTTGAGACTAGATATGCCATTCATGATTTAGAGCTCGCGGCCATTGTTTTCACCCTTATAATTTGGCATCAATATCTTTTGGGAGAGAAATTTGTTCTCTACACCGATTATGAACCTTTGGAGTATTTATTTTCTCAAAAGGAACTTAATTTGCGTCAACAAAGTTAGCTCTAATTCCTTGCATCTTATGATCTTGATATTCTTTATACTTCCGAAAAGGAAAAACATGTTGTCGATGCCCTTAGTCGTAAGCAACAAGCGGTTGTTTCCATGATGATATCCAAATGGAATGATCTCAAGACTTTGTCCACTTGTGAGATTCAAGATCGTGAATCTGATTCATGTTCATCTCTTATTTTATGTAGCCTTGAGGCTCATCCTTGTCTTTTAGACCGCATCCTTGAAGCTTAAAAGAAAGATCTCAAATTGGCTCTTCTTAATCAAAGTTGTAGGGATAAAAATAAGGTTGATGGTTTGAAAGACTTCGATATTGATGTTCACAAAGGCATTCAATAATTTGGTAGAATTATTATGTCAAATGTTAGTGATCTCCATAAAGACATTTTAGAAGATTCTCATCGTTCTAAATTTACCATTCGTTCTGGTAGTAGTAAAATGTATGCGGACATGAAACGACTTTGTTATTGGGATGGAATGAAATATGATATTGCTAACTTTATTAAGCGTTGCATGACATGCGAACTCACAAAGGCCTAACATCAAAGGCCCGGTGGGTTGTTGCTACCTTTAGACATTCCCATTTGGAAGTGGGATCAAATTTCTATGGACTTTATTGACGGTCTTTCCCGTTCTCGTTCGAGTCATGACAGTTTATGGGTGATTGTAGATAGGCTTACAAAATCCGCTCATTTTCTTCCCATTCGGCCCAACCGAACCGTACCACTTTTGGCTAAACTCTATGTTAAAGAAATTGTTAAATTGCATGGAGTTCCTACTTCTATTGTTAGCGATCGTGATCAATTATTTACTATTGGATTTTGGAAGGGTCTCAAAAAGCTTTGGGAACAAAGCTTATTTTTAGCACCGATTATCATCCATAATCCGATGGACAAACCGAGCGTGTGAATCAAACTCTTTAAGATCTCCTTCGTGCATGTATTCTTGATTTTGGTGGAAGTTGAAAAGATCATATTTCCCTTGTCAAGTTTTCTTATAATAATAGCTTCCAATCTTGTATTGGTATGGCGCCTTTCGAGGCACTCTACGGAAGGCCATGCCGATCTCCTTTGTGTTGGCTTGAAGCTGGTGAGAAGCTAGTTTTATGTAACGACCTACCTTTTTAGACAATTTAAATTGACAGTAAACCACACATGTCGACTCAAACCATTCAAAAGGGAGGATTGTTAATGGGGTAAATAAGAATATAAGAGGAAAGGGAAAAGAAAACAAACACAGAATCTCACAGCGGAACGACAAAAGATAATAATCATATAAACAGTTCATGAAGCTGTTTATACAATATTTTTGATTATATTCGATACAACTTTTATCAAAGTTATACATACATCGAAAATAAATAAAATAATGCAGCATACAACATGATGCGGGAATAATAGAGTAGTGTACCAAATCTTCGTCTTCGTCCTCCAGAACAAATCTTCAATAAGCTGGAAAACTCAGGACTGACCCGAGCGTAATGAAAAGACAAAACACTCGAGTCAGGACTAAAATATCCTTATGTAAGTCAAATTGATATCGCATATAACATGAGTGTAACGGCATCAGAGATATTTATGGGATTTCACATTTCATATCCAGTGTATAACGTGCGTGCAATAACTCAAGAGACGTTATGGGATTTTCCATCTTTTGAGGATCCGTCAAAATATCTGTATATAGTAGAATACACTATATATATAATGTCGGTAAAATAAATATTAAAATAACGTTAAGGCTTTACATCGACCCCTCTTAACTCGTTTTTAAGCATTGTCATATAGTTTGCATATAAAACACTAGTTAAACGGTCGGTGGATAGGGATGCGCTGTGGTATGACAACATTAGATCAAAATCGTACGGGTCTCGTTTAGGGATAAAAGTATGACAAGGCACGTGAGGAAATGCCCATGGTAGGATACTACTAGTTTACCCTTCCCAGCTGGTGGTAACGTATCATAGCCATGATCAACCATCGCGTCCAACACTCCCATAATCTGGAGGGTGCGCACCAATCAATCACAATGTAGATGATGATAATACAAAAAAGTGCGTCCGCTCGGGGTAGCTAGCCCATTTGGCAGATACGGCTCCTGTTTTAGTCATTTCAAATTGGCACAAGTGTCAAGCTATTCCATCGTCGTTCTCTTTCTTCAAATCCAGCAATTGACGCTAAATCCAACCACGTCATTTTAGGTCATAACTCCATATACATAGTTGTTAAAGTGGTTTCGGTATCGACAGAGAGTATGCCATATCTGGCACCGGTCTCTTTAGCAACCATACGTCGTTTTGCGCACCTGTTGGTTCTTTTACATTTCAGAAACAGTTCATACTTGATATCAAAATATCATATTTTCTTCGAACTCAAATCCGTTTCAAAAGCATTATATTTACTCAAAATATACCATTTTGGTTCGAAATCATTTTTGCCATAATATCTCGATTTCGATTCCAATATTGTTTCAAATTTCAATTTGAGTTATAACTTCAATTAACCCAATTCGTATTTAAATCCATGATTTAAATATAACAATTTCACCCCTGACCAAGTTTTAGTTTTTGAAAAATAGTTTGAGTGGTTTTTAAAATAGTTTAAATAATTAAAATAGTTAAAATA
Source organism: Allium cepa (assembly GCA_030765085.1). Lineage (NCBI taxonomy): Eukaryota > Viridiplantae > Streptophyta > Magnoliopsida > Asparagales > Amaryllidaceae > Allium > Allium cepa. Next base: position 724,993,625 of record CM060945.1, read on the forward strand.
GCTTAAATGGTTAAAATCGTTAAAATAGTTTAAATGGTTTAAAGAGTTTAATATAAAATAGTTTAAATATTAAAATGGTTTATATAGCAAAATAGTTTGGAAACTAACATAATCTGTATATTTAATAAGATAGATTTTAAATAGTTTTATATTAATTAATTTATTTGAAAAATAGTTTTAAAGTGAAACCGGTCCAATTCCAACTTCCCAATTCAAATCGATTCCAATTTTCATTCTATCGATTCAATTTCGATCTCGATTCAAATCAATTTCAATTTCGTTTCCAAATTAATTCAATTCCACTTTCAAACCCAATTAATTCAATTTCAATTTCAATCTATATCTGTTTCGAGCTCGATTTTCAGAATATCGATTCAAACATTCAAATCAAATTATCCTTCAATTTTCAGTTTAAAATCCCGATCTTCAAATAAATTCAATTCCGGGCCCAACTTCGAAATATCATTTTTATAACACCTTCACATAGTAATATTCAGAGTTTGAACAAAAGTTCAATCCTTTAAAACAAATCAGTTTATGAAATTCAATCACATTTAGATTTTTAACTTCAAAATCTCATCTTCAATTATTTAACAATTTCTTTTAACCAAAATTTTATTTCAATAGTTCAAACTCGAATTCGTGATTAATTCAATTTCTATTTCTTTTAAATCAAAACCATGTAAATAATTTCCAATCTAAGATTTTTAAAATTATTTGATTTAACCAATCCGGTGTCCGTGTATAGTTTTCTATCCTATGGTCAAGTGATCGTTATTTCAATTTAATTTCAGGGATGGATATAAATCATTTCAATCTAGATTAAAGTGTCACAGGTATATATAATTTCAACCCGTGTCTTAATTTATTCGAAATAATTTAATTTGCAATTTTATACACTGTGAATAATATATTGGGTGATAACAGGATATATAAAACAATAACCATCCAAACATCCAAATATCAACCGATTTGCATCCATCCCAATCAACCATACAAACAGACACTATAATTCACAACAATTTCATAGTTGTCAATATTTGGTAATTTATTGGCAATTAAATCCAATTTCGATTTGACTGTTAATTTTAATTTTTAACGGTTAATTCAATGGCAATTTAGATGATAATTAAATCTATCAAACAACGACTAATAAAATTTATATCACTTTATAATACCAAATTTAACTAACACAAAAATATTCTAGTACGTTGTGAGCGTTATAAAACACTCACCTTGATTTTCTGTTGTCGCCGAGACGTTCCGGTTTGAAACTAAAACCGAACAACTTCTGATTTTAGCCCAAATTCAAACTATCTCCAAATCCATCCAAACCTGTTTCATTGCGAAGCTCTCATTATCACGATCGTAAACCAAAACGTCTCGTTCCAATCGGACCTTGTATGTAGGAGTTATACATTTTTAAGTTCATCGATAATTTATAATTAAATTTAAATTCTAATTACATTTAAAAACATCCATACCCAAAGAAGCCCAGCCCAACATATCTTCTCCTCCCCTCTTCTATGACACGCACCTACACACCAAACATGGTCGTGCACGAACAATAGATACGAAGCATCATTCATCCACATCAAAATATGACTCCGCCGTTGATTCTCTTGCCTCGAGCTCGACCGATTCCGCCCTGCCACGTCATGCATGCTTCACCCAGTTGAAACACGACTGCCATCTCCTCGCGCACGACACTGTAGCGACGCACACGTCCTCCAATCACCGCACCACGACCAAACTTTACCGGAGATGCTATGCTCCATGGCGAATCCAAATATCACCTTCAATTCATGAATCGATAGTTGAATCGATAAGAATCTCGAGCCCTAGCTAGATCTGCTGTTCTCCCCTCACCGTCTACTCAAAAACACATCCGCACCCCACTTCGATCATACCATATTGAAGCACTCGATGAAATAGGAATTTACAAACTTATTTGGGAATTTTTAACTGAGTAGAAATCGAGTTATTGATTTTTGAAGTTGCCATGTTTTTTTTCTTTGTTCTGCATTTCACTATGCTCAGTTGTAAATATAGGGTGAAGGAGGAAACATGTATGGGTAGGCAAAGTCAAATTTTTAACATATATGTATCTATGTATATAAATTTTTAAATCGTCTCGATTACATAACTTAAAATCTCGAACCCCTATCGAGGCGTGCCACCAGGCGTTCATAATGTTATACCCCTATTTCGAACGCAATGGAAAATGTTTCAAGTGCTAATTTGATCGTATGGAGAAGATAGCTTTTTGGACCCAATTATTATATTAAATTTTTGATATTAATTTCAGCGCGTTTCTATCCCGTACGACCAAACGATAACTCCAAACACTACGAAATTTGAAATTCAATAATAATACACTATTACGGATCCAATGGAACTGGTTTCGTAAAAATCCAAGACTGCACCCCAGATCGCTATTTTATGTCTCGATCATAATATAAAATTTCCAGTTTCTAATTATTAACTTTAAATCCAACTTTAAATATTAACAATCTTCATTGTTCTTTAAATAAAATTTACATCACTTCCAACATCATTTTCAATTATATTAATTTCAAAATTCAATTATTCAAATAATTGCAATATTAAATTTAAGCAATTTAATTGTTCAATATTCAATTCGTTATCAATTAATTACTTTATTTACGTCTAATAATTTTAGCATTATTATCTAATCTAACTATTGACCATTAACTCATTTAATACATAGCATTTATTTTCAACGTTATTACTTGAATATCTAGAATTTGTTTATTTCAAATTCTTATCCAAGTTCAAACCCTCTATTCACATTCAAATCATTAAAAAAATTAATTTTAACCATTATAATTCATTAATTACACTAAATTTAATAATTTAAAATAGCTAAAAATACCGGTTGTTACATTTTAGGTCCAGATTTTATTCATGATTTCACAGATAAGATTGACCTTATTCGTCATAGGTTGAAAGAAACTCAAAGTAGACAAAAATCCTACGCCGATAACCGAAGAAGGAATTTGGAATTTTCTGTAGGAGATTTGGTGTTCATTCGTGTTTCGCCTATGAAGGGTTTTACGTGTTTCACTCGTTAAGAAAAATTGGCACCTCGATATATTGGCCCATTTTCAATCACTAAATGCATTGGTTCCGTGGCTTATCGCCTTTTATTACTGGCTCAATTTTCTGCTATTCATGACGTATTCCACGTTTCTCAACTACGAAAATGTCATAGAGATTTCGTTCTATTCTTGGACCCGGTGTTATTGAAGAAATTGAAGTTTCACCTAATTTGACTTATGAGCAACATCCTATTCACATCATTACTACGGAGGTTAAACGCCTTTGTAATAAAGATGTTCCGCTTGTGAAAGTTCAATGGTCCATAAATCCTAAGGATCGTTCTTAGGAATCTAGAGAATTCATCAAGTGAACACATCTGGACTTACTCTCTCCTGCTCTATAAGGTGAGCTTCTCATTTCAATTTTTTTTCTTTAGTGTTATTATGGCTTAGAGTGGTTGTTCCCCTTTACTTTCTTCTTAAGTACCGTGAGGATGCAATTTCCGTAAGGAGGGGAGTCGGTAACAACCCACATATTTTACGATTATATATTTAAATGTTTTATTTAAATATAGCATCACCAACTGAATTTAAAATTCGAAATGTGACTTTTTGTAAATAGTCGAATCCAGATTCGATACCACTTCCATTGAGTTTGAAACGACTTTTACAACTTGTTTAAGTATAAACATCGATATATTTGGAATTGATTAGGATTTTGGTATTTTCATTTGGGCTTTGGGTTGGGTTCTAGCCCACTAACCCAACAAGAGAACCCAAACTCTTCTACCTAATAACTCCCACTCCACTCCTCTTCATTCATTCATTCCGCTCATAATATCCTAACACTCAAGCCATGGGAAAAATGGTGGGAAGAGGAAATAAAAATTCCTAACCCCTAGTTTCTTTTAGGAATTCAAGTTCTAGTTCTAAAATCAAAAAGAAGCTTAGTAAGCATCCTCTTCATCTTCTCCATCTCATTCCCTCTTAAATTTTCTTAATTTCCTATAACCTAACTTAGGAAATATTTGTATGTAATCATAGATTGGAGCTTCTATAGTTGAGATTGAAGTGGCGTTGATCTTTCCTTGTTTTAGAGCTTCTCGATTGTTGTTTTTGAGTTTAAAAGCGAGTTCTTGAACTCACAATTTGTCTATAGCTTTCATTGTTATTAGGTATGAATTCCTAACATCTATTTCATATACAATTGTTTTTGATTTGAACTGACTTGATGAATTTTCCAATTTTGGTTTTGAAGTCAAAATTTATGAAAATCCTACTATGGATGTTTGGGCATGTTATTTGGGGTGTATTGAAGAGCCTATATGATTGAGTTGTCGCTTGGCATAAATTCCTAGCCTCCATCGCTCGTCCAATCGCCTCCGAATTGATTTGGCCATCATTGGCCTAGGCAAATTCTGCCCAGGCCCAGGCAACCAGATGTCTAGTTGAAAATTCCAAACGTCTGGTAGGGTCTTGTGGAAAAATTATAAAACAACAGATAAAATAAAATTCCAGAGCCCAGAACCAGATGTTTGGTTAAACAGACATCTGGAAGGCTTCAGAAAATAAAAAGAAAGAAGGAGGAAAAAAATATAAACTTCCAGAACCCAGGTTCAGACGTCTGGCTAAACCTGTCAGATATCTGGTCCTATGGAATTTTGCCTGTTTTTGAGTAGATTTCCAATTTTTATTGATTTTTGTTGATCCGCTTAGTTGTTGTCATTTATTATCGACTTTGATGACTTCTTTTTTGGATTTTTGGGAATATCCATTTGATGGATTTGATATCTATTTTCAGAATTTTAATTCATGTCGTTGAATGTTGATTTTTGGGGATATATTGTTTTTATAATCATTTCTGTGATTTTCACTTCAAAATACAAAGGTTTTTATACTAGTAGTAAATACTTAAACTCTTTTACAAAAATGACTTCAACATTACTTTTAATACAAAGCTCGTTTTTAGAACCGTTTTCCAATCTATTTGTATATACAAACCTTTACCTCATTCGTATGAGAAATACAATTAAATGACTTAGCAAAACAAATGGTATGAAATTCTTGCGTTTACTTCGTCGGTTAATTCTTAGACTTGTTCGATTGAAATCTTGTGACAATTTTTGAGTGGAAATCTATAATCTATTCGTAAATATTTAAGTTAAGCCTGTGGTTATAGGACATGAAGCTAAACTCATTTATTTACTAGCTTGATACACTTATTGATCGATGAAGATCATTTTGAGGTTTAGACTAGCGATATGCGATGTCTCTTTGTCCGCATAGAGGACTGTACCCCGTTCTGTTGAGCGTCGTCTCATCTTTTATGGGCTAGCGACCTATGGGTTTTTTTAACCGTTTTATCGAGTTCAGTTCATCGGGCGTATCCTTGTGCTACGTCGTTGTTTTGGCTTATTTGAGTTTCTGATTCCTTGGACGTATCGTTGTACTACGTCGTTGCAGCGGTTCTATGGGTTAGCGACCCATATGGTAGCGTCTCGTTTATGATACACGTGTTAGTGGGTTTTCATGCCCCCATTTGTGATAGGCCTCCCCCTTTGTGTTTTTTGGATTCCTAATTATTGATTTCTAGAATTTGTGTTTCACCAATTTTTGTGATTTGCATTGATATGTTTTGTCAATATTTATGAGGTTTGGTGAATCAGCTAAAGAATATGATATTCTTTTTGGATATTTGAGGTGATTTAAGATACCACATGATTTTCATTGTTATCAAATATATTCTTGTCACAGTATGACATTATTGTTATCATATATTTTTGTCATATCTCTTATCCTATCTCATCTTGTATGATGTTTATAGCTAGACTGATCCGTTTATTATTTCTCTTCTTAAATAATACTCGGGTCGGATCGAGGTGTTTCATGTGCTTTCACTTGACTTTTTAGTAGGGACTAGCTTTTGACTTTGGCTAACTACTTTAGCTTAATAGTTTTTGATTTTATACATTCGAGATAGAGACCCCTTGATGTATACTTATTCTTTTATCTAACACTTGTACCTATTCTTTTGTGATGTAATGGATCTTGTATGACCACTATTGATGTTCACTTCTATGTATTATATTCATACATGTTTCCGCCTTAGTGATATGAATATCTGTGACTGATTTTGTGTTGTGCTTATTTTATATTTGATTTCGAAGGCCACAGAGCCACTGTGTAGTAGCTTTGTGTTTGTATCTGATATGTCGGATTTCCTCTTGAAATGAAATGCATGATATACTATCTGACATATGGGTACTCGCATAAATCAATTACACAGATGGTCCCTCCTCAACAGTCTTATTCTTTGTGCTAGTGGATGCCATTACCCTGTAGTGTCCTTGGCTAGTGTGAGTATAAAGGTGGGGCGTCACATTTATAACCACGCTATCCAAGAGTATTACTAGGTAATACTGTCAGATGGTATGGAGAATGAGGCTATGTGGAGTACATGTATGAATATTCCCTTAGGCTAACACCGATACGTATTAAAACATCAAATAAATAATTCACCTATACTTACCTAGTACCGGCACAAAGCAATAAACATATATGCCTCTAGGATAGAACAATACACTATATACAGTACATAAACAGAGAACATAAAGTCGAAATCGCAGTGATAAAATATAATATTAAATGTTGATCGAGAATACAGATTAAGAATATACATACATGAATATAATTACATGAAATTATGCAATGTAAGATGATAACTATAATGCAACATCCTAGTCTCCATTTAAGCCCAATGTCCATAAATTGGCCATCTTGTCCCTGAACCTGAAATATCTCGAACTGACCCAAGTTTTATAAACAACACATGAGCCAGACTACGTCTAAAATGATAGGTGTTATTATAACATACAATGACAATATAAAAAGTACAACGATGATGGCATAACAGCCTCAAAATATCTAAAGACCACATCCATAAGAAAACTATACAAAAAGTTTCATCACCCATATAAAACAAATCAATAAAAAGAAAGAATACCATATCCAATAGGTGAATCATCTGTATAATAAAACATGATTATAGAAAATGAAATCGTCAAGCGAATCGAGCTAGCACACAACAATGCCCTACGATGAATATAAATATAATGGACATTCCTAGGTCTACTATAATAAAAATAATAAAATGAACCATCATCTAAATAGACAGACGACGAGAAGGATATGGGGTTGATCATACTCTAGACACAGTCTTAGGTATAATCTCATCTCATATATGTCTATCTACCACATGCAAAATGAAACCAAACAGAAGACTGATGGCCGCATGCTTGCTTCAGGAAACCAGGTCTACTAGTCGCATGTTGTGCAACTGAATCTGTTTCTATAACCTTTGTTACCTCGATGGAAATCATTACTCATATCCACCAATGGCTCTTTACATGTAGCCTCGGTCATGACCCTACACTACACTTATAGGTAACAGGCTATCGGCCTAAGCGACACAAGGGTCTATATGGCACCTACCCTACAAAACCTGTGATGCACATCAAATATCATATACACCAACTATGTCACGGATCTGGGGCTTGACCTAAGATCAATGGATACTTGCCAATCTGGTTCACTTCCGAAACAAAAAGGAAGCTGGACAAAGGTGGACAGACATATAATATATATACAATGACCGATACACTACTCTACATATAGGTCAATACATGGCTCTAAGTATACTCAACGTAGCGAGTATTGCACAACATACCCCTGTATGAGTGTCATTCACGAGTAAAAGAATAACCGAATAAATATCACAACGGCATCCTATACCACCATTTTCTACTAGTCTGTTTATTCAGTGCTCTCATATAACACTCACTTCTTTAATATTCTATATAATGAGTCCAAAGAAATATTACCAAATGCTCCATCCCAATCGATATTATAACTCCGTTTATTTAGATTTTTTGCTACACACAATAATATCATTGCAAAATCACATAGAAGAATGTCACCACCATATCATACCAAAACACTATTTAAATCAACGTTAATGGTTAATCATTCATATAATTCAATTCAATGCACATATATATATTTAAATATTTAATATAAAATATTATGTAACAAAATGATTACTTAGAAATGGACAATAAATATATATTCTAGAATTAACTAGATAGTTAATAAACTTAAATATAATATATTTTATACAATAAATAACCGATTTATAAAATTAAATAATAATTTAGTATTCACAAATAGCATTAGAAAATCCCGTTCTTTCATTTGATAACTCAAAATAGATTATAAAACTAAATGTCACGCTTAAGAATAATTCCATAACTTTCTATAACTAGATACTATTTCTAAATAATTAAATAAAATTTCAAAACTTGGTTTATGTATATTAAATTTTTATAGATTATACTTTGATAACTATAAAATATCAACTAGGAAGTATTTCGTATTTTTACGATATAAATTCTATTAAATTTCTTTATTCATTTATTAGATTTTAAATTATATTCATATTCATATTCATATATACATATATACAATATCCAAGAATTTATATATAATAATTTAAATATATTTATTTTAGTTTAGTTTTTAATTGAAATTATAAGTGAATATTTTAATTATAAATTACTAAAACAAGCACACACCCAGAAGGTTGAACACACACACACAAATTTAAACACCCACATACACACGCAACAGCACAATTACACACACATCGAGGATACATAAGCACATACCAAATCATTTATCATTTTCTATGCACCAAATAAAGACAACACACATGCATATATATATATATATATATATATATATATATATAACTGTTTGCATAAATAGGCTTTCACTTAGTTGTTTTGTTCGATCTGCAAACACTCCCATGCTAGAATTACTCATACATAAATTGTCACATACATATGCTCAGGCTCACATGACACACACACTTAATTTCTCACAATATAATCAAGCACAACACACATGTAACGTCCCCTACTTGGAGGCCCAAAACTAACGGCTACGGATGCTGTAGTCATCCATAGTTATTAGTCCTTAAACGACCAAATACAGTAATGTTAGATACATCGATACACAGAAATACATGAATATGTAAAAAAATTAAAACATCAAATGAATTCCACATTTCATTTCAAAACATTTCAACTTCATTACATAATCCCACAATCATTAACCACGTTCAGAGAAAATATATTTATTACAACATACGCCAAGAGCGACATATGAAGATGCTCCCTTAGATGATTAGAGTATATATAGGCAATTTAACAACTTTTCCTTTACAACAAAAAATAATCGAAATTAAAATAAAAGAGAACTCTAAGTAGCTATCATGCCTTCTGCACATATCTGAAAGTTTATTCGTCTAAAAGGTACCTGAAAACCTAAACTCTCAAACTATTCAAAATCAATTGAGGACCTGAGAGTTTAAGAGGAAAACATAAACTCCAAGTCAGGCATAAATCTTGGTATGAATAATAATCTACCATCTCAAACCATTTAGTTATCTAGTGAGACCATGCCACTTAGCGGAACGGATTTCCCCCTCACTATTATCCTAAAACCTCTATAAAACCATATATTGTTCTTCTGCATCCACAATGGTTAAAACATCTCAAAATAATAAATGATATGCATGACAAATAAATTAATTCTGGATTACCCATCCCATTTATTTTAACTATCTGTCTCAGTTATAGTTTCTAAGGTTACTATTAACCTAATAGTTTTCATGGGCTGACTAATAACCAATTAAATGTTTATAGACTCCCTAACCTATTTCATAGTTTTCATGGGATTACTAAGAACCTATTGGCCACTGCCAATATCTTTACTATTTCATGGGTTCTCCCTGAACCTATTAGTAACTAAAATATCTTTTCTCTTATCCTAGTTTTCATGGGTTGACTAGGAACCTATTGACTTCTATCAATATCTTAATCTAGATATAGTTTTCATAGGTTCACCACAAACTTATTGGCCCCTGCCAATATCAAATCATAGATTTCATGGGCTAACTATGAACCTGTCTTCCTAACATCTTCATTTATACATAGTTTTCATGGGCTGACTATGAACCTATTGGCCTTTGTCAATATCTTTTTCATATATATACAGTTTTTGTAGGTTTAATGCGAACCTATTGACCCCTGCCAATATCTTCTTTTAATATTTTAGCATCCTATACTCTGGTCTTCTTGACCTATTGATTGCAATTCTACTCATTCAGGAGTTAGTTTAATTTATATTCACTACTAGGTCAACCTAACTGGTTATTCTACCCTTTCCCAAATTACAGTTATGGGTCCACTATAATGTGAATATATTCAAATACATATATGAAGAAGCAAACATAATAATACCGACTCATGTGGTTTAATATCCTTGAAATCAATTTATTTAAGACTTGGTTAATCCCTTTAACTCATTAATCAAGTAAAACTTCTTCAAAACTCCATTTCAAAATACTTTATTTATGCCATGGTTTTCTTTTAAAATGAGACTGGGTTATTTGTTTTGAAACTAAGGCTTTCGGAACCTTAAAACATTACTTTCAAAACCCTTAGATAACCTCCTTCGAAAGCATAGAATTTTTTTTCAAAACATTACATATAAACCTTTCGAAGCTCTTTAAATCATCTCTTTCGCCAAAATATACCTTTCGATTGTGTCAAAACATTACTGAACAATCCTCAGAAACATAGCTTCGAAACCAATAAAAGTACCCCTTTCAAAACCATTGGATTTTGCTTTAAAACATCTTTTGGGTCAAAGTGAATATAAACGAAAGTACCCCTTTCGAAACCATTCTTATCATATAAAAGTGTTCGGCGAAAAACATGATGGCGTCAGAACCATCCTTTCGAAAGCTTAAACATATAAGTAAAACATTTGAAGGTTGGCTTCAAAACCCCTTTCGAATCCATTGCTTTCGAAACCCTTGATCCCTTTAAAAAGCATTTAGAAAGTGGCTCAGTCCATCTTTAAAAAAAAATTACCCTTCGAAAGCATTAATGACTTCAATACACTCGGAAGGCAAAAGAACGGCAGCTGGTTTTCGACTAGGTCGGAACCTCTACTTTCGAAAGCATTATTTCATAAATAAAGAAACCAATTTGAAAGCTTATGCTTTAAAACATAAGATGGCAACCTCTTCGAAAGCTATTTAAAAAACCCCTTCGAAAGCATATGTTTCAACTCCTTCGAAATCTTTTATGAAAGCAAGGCAGGCGCTTAACATTTTAAAACAAGGCAAAGGTTTCACCCCATCGGAACCAATGCTTTCGGTACCATGCCTTTCGCTTTTCCTCAATTCCACTATGTACCTTCTAAGTGATACCTTGTGTATTGGTTTCGAACTAGATTGGTTTCGACAGAGTCGAAGCGGAAGTATTGGAATCGAAAGGCATTTCTAAAGGAGGCAGAACTCACCTTTCTGGGTAAATCTGATTTAATGCTAATTAAAGCAAATACTTTATAACTAACATGCCCACGTGTAAACATGTGATGTGCACGTAAATGTGCATATACTTACATTCATATTTTATCTATTTTTATTTAAATAAAAGTCGTATTTGGGCATTTTAACATGTTTAAAACCATAATTCAATTATTTTCAAATCATTATATATTCATCTTCATTCAGGAGCAAAATGGTCTGTTATCCCGCTTTTTGGCAAAGCCGTGATACCAAAAGATTGGTCGAAAACGGGAGACAGTTCATCTCAGAGATTGGTTATACTTCACTTAGCTATGGATATCGATGAATTTTGCCCGAGTCCGGATCAGGCCACAATTGATAGGACATGACAAGAAAGGTTGTAGGAGCCATCATTTCAAGTTTCAAGTCAATCCGAGTTCGTATGCTCAAGATATGATGGATTCAGTGTGAAGAGAAATAGTCATTGTCTGGTCCGAAACCATGAAGTTCGAACCCATCCTGTTAGTCGTTGTCTGGTTCGAAACCATGAAGTTCGAACCCATCCTGTTCGAAACCATCCACGCCCTCTCCTTCGAACCCACCTAGTTCGAACCCATCCACGTCCTTGCCTTCGAAGCCATGAAGTTCGAACCCAAGCCACGTTCGAACCCATCAGCTAGTACCTACCTCGACTCCATTGCCTTCGACTCCATCACCTTCGAATCGACCACAGTGGCCTACCTTCGAACCCATGACTTCACTCGGCTTCGCATCCTTACTTCGAACCCATCGAGTGACCCAGTTCGAACCGATCAAGTTCGAACCCATAAGGGTTCCTGGATTCGAATCGGTCACGTTCGAAACCAGTAATGCTTCCTATTTCGAATCCACCGAGTCAATTGGTTTGGATGACGTGTTCGCCGTAGTTCACGGAGTCGAAGCGGTCCATTCGGAGATAAGTTAGGATCGATTCGAGGAATGCGCGCCACGTCACTGCAAGCCCACGTGCACTGATGGATTCGAAATCATGGGTTCGAACTCATGGGTTCGAAAGACACAGCCAACCGAAAATGCTAATTTCGAACCGAGCATATCTCCTTAACCACACATCCAAATGCAACCAAATTTTCACAGTAGCTTCCATATGAGGTAAAGATTGTTCCTGCCAAGTTTCAGCTCGATTGGACCATTTCTTGATGGGTTCGAAATCACTTCGAACCGATGTCAGATCGAGACGAAACTTGGTGGGGTCGGTCGCGTGGGCCCACTCACGTGCCAGAAGAAGTCTCACGAAGTTTCAGCAAGATCTGGGCCTCCAACGCCTATAAATAGCACCCTGAAGCCTTCAGATATTGGGGATCGGGGGAAGGATTTCTGCCATTGAACGCCAAGACTCTGCCGGATTCAAGTCTATCTATCACAATCGCTGTTGTATTCAGATTTCAAAGCAATTGTCAGCTGTAATCCATTGTAATCGATTTAATCAAGCAAAGCAATAAAGAGAAAACCTTCAAAGTGGACGTAGGCGCGAACGCCGAACCACTATAAACCCTGTGTTTGTGATTGTTGTTTGTGAATTACTGTGATTTGTTACTTAGAGCTGAATTATATATTGATTGTTGCTGAGTTCTGCGTTGTTTATTATCGAGTTAAGTACGTTAACGGGTGCTTTCGAGATATTGGGTGTTTGTGACCAATTTTGGCGCAAACATTTGGTGCTTCCACCGAGAAAGTAATTCAGGAAGAAGTTGAATTTAAAAATCCAAGAGTTCAAATCTGGGAATTATGGCAAGACAATCGAGTAGGAGGCCAAGGCCTGAGAGAAGCGAACCACAAGGAAGCCAAGAGGCTTCCTCAGGAGCAAATCAACCATCGATATACATCACTAGGGACGAGATGGAAACTATGATGAAGAGGCAAGAGGAAATGATCCAGAGTTTATTCCAACAGATAGGACAGCTTGGAGCACAAAATAGGGAAGCCAATGGAGTCCAGAACGGAGCGGGACCATCCGGCGTAGCACCAGAGCTAGGGGGCACACATAGGGACAATGTTGACCCAACCTTGGAAAGAGAGAGAGAAGGATCTGCGCAACCTAGGAGTAGTAGAGGAGTGAACGCTCAGTCAAGGGGGCAGATCCCGGAGTTACCTCGTGAACTCGGGGGGCAGGTTGGAAGTAGTGAACAAGGATTACATCTCGGAGACAATGACCGATTAGCAGAGATAGTTAGGAGAGCTTTGAGAGGCGGTATGGTGAACAAAGATTTGGAAGATGTTAATAGAAGTCCTTTTACTTCAGCAATCAGGCAAGCTAGGAACCCACCTGATTTCAAACTACCATCATTGGATATGTATGACGGGAGAACGGACCCCACGGTCCATCTGACAAAATATATGAGGCATATGGAAGTGCTGGGGGCATCGGAGGAGGTTATGGCCCGGTGTTTTCCATTGTACTTGACAGATATCGCTGCACTATGGTTTAGACAGTTGGAGAATGGATCCATCGGAACATGGAATGGTTTAGTTGAGAGATTTATGAGGCAATTCAGGGTCCATATTACCAGACCCAAGAACGTGATGACTCTGGCAACCCTAAAGCAAAAAGCCGGAGAGACCTTGAGAAGTTATCTAGCACGATTTAATGCAGCAGCAGCTTCAGTGGATAGAGCGGATCCGTCCATGGTGGTAATGGCAGCTGTGTCCGGAATAGCTGACGGCACAGAGTTCAAGAATTCATTGACTAAAGATCCACCCATTGATCTAGAGGAATTCTATCATGAAGCAGAAAAGTTTTTACGATTAGAAGATGCGAATGCCGAGAGAGAAGAAGGAGATGGGATAGAAGTTTTTGCATTTAGAGACGAAAAGCCTCTTAAAAAGGATTCAGATAAAGGTAAAAGAAAGATTGAGAATGACAGAGACAGATCAAAGCGGCAACGGAGGGAGCCACGATTCACCACCTACGCTGAGTTGAACGAGAGCCTGGAACGAATTTATCAGGATACCAAAGAACAGATTCCGTATCGTAGGCCGATGTGAAGGGATCCTACCTCTGACGAAATGAAATCAGATAAGTTCTGTGTATTCCATGAATTAAATGGTCATAACACTAACGATTGTAGGCACCTGAAGGATGAGGTGGAAGGGCATATCAGGAACGGTATGCTCCTTCAATATGTAAGGAGGCGAGCTCCTGCGGCGGAACCAGAGCGACCACCGTCCACATCAGCTAGAGGCGACCCCGAATCAAGGCACCGTATGGTTATCAATTGAATGAAATAACGATGAACAAGTTGTAAGCTTCCACTACCGCAAATAAATCATTTACACATGTGCGAGATCGCGAACGATCTCCAGGCATGCTCTGAGTGATCATTGACCGTTTCGTAGTGGGAACTTACACTTTGACGTCCATGCTTTGCTTTCATTTCGTTTTGATTTGAACATTTAGACTTTGTTTGTTTGGACATTGTTTTTGGAACTCATCCGTTTAATAGATATTTGATTCTAATAGCTCTGAAATGGCTAGGCTACTTGCACATGTATGGGGTCGCGAACGATCCCTAGGTATGCTCTGAGACGGCGATGAACCGCCCCTATAAACGATCCAGGAACTCACCCGAACGTGACCCTGGCATCGATAACACCAAGCCCTCCCGGGCACACACACAACTCGCCTCGAACGGCACCCGATCGCGAACGATCACCACTCGACTTCGAACAGTCACAACTCACCACGCCTCAAACGGCTTGATCGCGAACGGTCGTCACTTGAGGTCCAACACCCGACCGCGAACGGTCACAAATCCGCCTCGAACGGCACACGATCGCGAACGATCACTCTCTGCCTTGAACGGCACCGACCGCGAACGGTCATGATTCACTAATCATAAAATCCGACCTCGAACGGTCACCCTTCGCCTTGAACGGCACTTGATCGCGAACGATCACTTTCTGCCTTGAACGGCACAGACCGCGAACGGTCACAGATTCGTCTCGAACGGCACACGATCGCGAACGATCACTTCCTGCCTCGAACACCATCGATCGCGAACGGTCATGGCCCACTGATTATGAAATCCGACCTCGAACGGTCACCATTCGCCTTGAACGGCACTTGGTCGCGAACGATCATCATTTGCCACGAACGGCAGTCGACCGCGAACGGTCCCATCTCATCATTCGCCGCGAACGGCATCGACCGCGAACGGTCCTATTCCATCTTATGCCATGAACGGCACGGACCACGAACGGTCCCGATTCACTTCAAGCAGCATACGATCCCGAACGATCGAAGCATGAATTTATACGCTCGACCGCGCACGGTCGCACTTCACCTCGAATGACTCGATCACGAACGATCGTCATTTGAAGTTGAGCGCTTGACCACGAACGGCCGCACTTCATCCCAAATGGCTCGATCCCGAACGATCGTCATTTGAGGACATATGAAACTATTAAGTTCTTTGCAGGTTGATAATCGGATACGAACATCCAACTCAAGGCATTACAAAACACACCTTCCTACAGCAAGGCATGTTTTGGGGGGCAAAGTGTTATCCCGCTTTTTGGCAAAGCCGTGATACCAAAAGATTGGTCGAAAACGGGAGACAGTTCATCTCAGAGATTGGTTATACTTCACTTAGCTATGGATATCGATGAATTTTGCCCGAGTCCAGATCAGGCCACAATTGATAGGACATGACAAGAAAGGTTGTAGGAGCCATCATTTCAAGTTTCAAGTCAATCCGAGTTCGTATGCTCAAGATATGATGGATTCAGTGTGAAGAGAAATAGTCATTGTCTGGTTCGAAACCATGAAGTTCGAACCCATCCTGTTAGTCGTTGTCTGGTTCGAAACCATGAAGTTCGAACCCATCCTGTTCGAAACCATCCACGCCCTCTCCTTCGAACCCACCTAGTTCGAACCCATCCACGTCCTTGCCTTCGAAGCCATGAAGTTCGAACCCAAGCCACGTTCGAACCCATCAGCTAGTACCTACCTCGACTCCATTGCCTTCGACTCCATCACCTTCGAATCGACCACAGTGGCCTACCTTCGAACCCATGACTTCACTCGGCTTCGCATCCTTACTTCGAACCCATCGAGTGACCCAGTTCGAACCGATCAAGTTCGAACCCATAAGGGTTCCTAGATTCGAATCGGTCACGTTCGAAACCAGTAATGCTTCCTATTTCGAATCCACCGAGTCAATTGGTTTGGATGACGTGTTCGCCGTAGTTCACGGAGTCGAAGCGGTCCATTCGGAGATAAGTTAGGATCGATTCGAGGAATGCGCGCCACGTCACTGCAAGCCCACGTGCACTGATGGATTCGAAATCATGGGTTCGAACTCATGGGTTCGAAAGACACAGCCAACCGAAAATGCTAATTTCGAACCGAGCATATCTCCTTAACCACACATCCAAATGCAACCAAATTTTCACAGTAGCTTCCATATGAGGTAAAGATTGTTCCTGCCAAGTTTCAGCTCGATTGGACCATTTCTTGATGGGTTCGAAATCACTTCGAACCGATGTCAGATCGAGACGAAACTTGGTGGGGTCGGTCGCGTGGGCCCACTCACGTGCCAGAAGAAGTCTCACGAAGTTTCAGCAAGATCTGGGCCTCCAACGCCTATAAATAGCACCCTGAAGCCTTCAGATATTGGGGATCGGGGGAAGGATTTCTGCCATTGAACGCCAAGACTCTGCCGGATTCAAGTCTATCTATCACAATCGCTGTTGTATTCAGATTTCAAAGCAATTGTCAGCTGTAATCCGTTGTAATCGATTTAATCAAGCAAAGCAATAAAGAGAAAACCTTCAAAGTGGACGTAGGCGCGAACGCCGAACCACTATAAACCCTGTGTTTGTGATTGTTGTTTGTGAATTACTGTGATTTGTTACTTAGAGCTGAATTATATATTGATTGTTGCTGAGTTCTGCGTTGTTTATTATCGAGTTAAGTACGTTAACGGGTGCTTTCGAGATATTGGGTGTTTGTGACCAATTTTGGCACAAACATGGTCATTTTTGTGCATGTGTCAATTTTAGAATTTTTACTTGGACATTTTTTGATGATTTTTATAGGAACTTGTATGCATATAGAAGAGGCTTTTATGAAGATACATGCATATGCAAATGATTACAAAGGAAAGAAGAGGGAAATAATTCAAGACCATGATCATGGAGGACCCCGTCCGCTTACCTAAATCTACAATTAGAAACTAATGGACAACTAAGTGGAGGTTAAAGCTTCATGCATGTTAAATGATGGATTAATTAGTGGCTAATGGTTATTTGGTGACGACACTTCCTAAAGGGCAATTTGGGAAGCACCCTAAAAATGGAATTAGGGTTTTATGCATGTATAAATAGCCCTCTTATGTACATGTAAATATCTTCTGCTCTTTGAAATTACTTAGGAAATTAGACAAGAAAATTGTAAGCTCAATATTACATGAAATAAAAATAGCTTCCATGCCTCTTTCTCTTCTCTTTTCTACATGCTTTTCCTTGTTTTATGTTGATGTTTATCTCTATACTTTCTTTTATTTCATGTTTATAGCTTAGATCTCTATTAATGCAAGTAGTGCAGCTTTAATTTTTTTGCAAGTAATTGGTAGCTAATTTATTTTGCTTTCTTTACTTAGTTTTATTTCTTTTGTTTTTTAATATTGAAATTTACAAGTGTTGATTTGATAACACAAATGAGTAGCTAAACCCCTTCAATTTAGGGGTAATGAAGCTCTCTAACTCTATGTAATTTCAACATTTTATGATTTATGATCTCTTTTGTTTGTGCTTCATGAAAGTGAATTCTGATGTAAATTTATACAAGTGAGGGTTTGATAACTTTTGTTGTTTTTGCAAATGAGCTATTCTTATTCAACATAAACACAATTTACATCATCATTTGCTATCTAATTTTTGATTTTGAAATGAAAGTAAAAGAAAATTTTAATGGCCTATATTACTAATTACAATAATAAATAGATTATACTTAAAATAGCTTTTGTTTTGGCGTCATTTTCATGAGATTTTATAAGTAGTTTATTTGTTGCATTATAGTTTGATGTTTTAAGTTATGTTAATTAATAACATAAATAAACTACACTTATGATAAATGCAATAATTATTTCATTTAATATCAAAACTAGAGATCATAAATTATTTGTTTGTTGATTTAAAAAATATGAGAGTGAATTTATCTCTTAATTATTCTCTGGTATAATAGTTTTATAATCACATTTTAATTTTAGTTTTAGCTTCGTTTTTGTAGTTAACAATTTCCTTTCACTTTGATCTAATTTGATTGAATTGATTTCTAAAATCTAAAAAATTCCCTGCGGATCGACCCGTACTCGCCACGTACTAAAATTGTACGCCATACGCTTACGGTTATTTTTATTTCAAAATTTATTGGCATTTCTCTAACTCAATAGAAAATTGTCGTTAAATAAGGTTTTGGTGCCGTTGTCGTGGAATTGTCTTGATTTTAATGTTCTAGTCTTCGGATTAGTTTTATTTGATTTTTGTATGTGTTTGCAATTAAAAAAAATTGTGTTGTGTTTGTTATTTGAATTTTGTTTGCATTTTGTTTGTTTGTTGTTTTCTAGTGTTTTCTTTTGCCTTTGCATTGCATACCCTATTTAAAAAGAAACATTCACAATTTCAAAACAAAAACAAAACCATTCTTATTCTCTTTCAATTTGCAATTCAATTTTACAATTTATATTGCATTTACAATTTGTTTTAAAAATATACATTGTTTCATTGCCAAACTGTTCTTTGTCACAACAGTATCACCACACTGTTTCAAACCATTCTCAACTCACTGTTTCAAACCAAACTGTTCTCCGCCTCATAACAAAACTTCCTTGTGCACTTCTTCCATTATACAAATCAACAACTCCACCATCTCTGGCCATCCTCTGACCATCCTCTACAGCATTGTCAACCACAACTTAACTTCAGCTACCCACTTTCGATTCTTAACAACCCACCACTGCAACAGTTCTAGACAAGCTTCACCACCAAATGAGCCACTGCTGCACCATACACCAAGATTTCAGCAACTTCTTTTTTGTGAATCACTATTGTCAAAACAATACTGTCAATTCACCCAGATTTCAGGAACATACATATTTGCATTCAACCAATACAACATTCCCCTGCAATTCACTTGCCAATACAACCCTCTTTGCACATTGCCAAACATATTCAACAAATCCCTGACCAGCAAGCTGCTTCTCTGCCCACATCTACCCGCCTGTCTGCACACTTATGTGCACCTCCCCACCTAACTGCTACAGATTCACAAAACAACCAAACTTCACTACAACATACAACGGTAACCCTTCCAGTTCGTCACTTCTTCACTGCTGTCGTCTTTGCCACCCCATCAACATTCACAATGCCATTCAGTTCATCACCCTGCCAGCTTCTTCACACTGCATCAAACTTTTGCTACACCACGCTGCATCAAACAACTCTGACATACCATCAACTCCAACACACCCATAACCACAGTTCGTACATCATCAGAAAGCACAACCTCACCACCACTCACCCAGTCATCAAAACCAGTTGCCATGCAGCAGTCAAATCGCAGCCACCCCAAAATCGCAAAACCATCCTTTACATAACCACTCAACAGCAACATCATCACAACACAGCCATTCAAACTACCTAACAATTGCCTAACAGTGCCATCACTTGTTAAACTACAGTGACATCACTTACTTTCTATCAACTAACTGACCACCATTATCTTACTGCGCTTCATCCACCACTTCACAAAACAGTTTCCCTGTCCCTCTTGCCTTCACATGATCAAATATATGTAGACAAAATTCCAGTAGACAAAATGACTGTACACTCCTGCATACGTCCACTTCACCTCTGCTCCCACTCATTCACGTCATCTGCACCAGGCTTCACCACGCAACCTAACCTAATCTTCGCATCCCAAATCGAACCGCGAAAATCCACAACTAATTCAAACCACAACAATTCATCCAACCAGAAAAAACAACAATCTTGCGAAACCAACCTGCTTCTCCTACAACCCACCTCTGACTCGACTTCGACATCGCCAATTGCCTCTCGACCAAAGTCCCCACTTCTTCGAACCCAAAATCGAATCGATTCTTCAAACTGCGAGCATCATTCAACCTCCCCTTGAAACTCCTTGACCTCCACCAAATGCTTTAACCGGCCTCGACCACTCGCCTGAGTTGCCTTATCCCCAAATTCAGTCGAACCTTAACCTTCCTCTCCATCGAACAACAACACCGCTAAACCAGAATCGAACATTCGATTTCGATTGTGAGGTTGCTTTTGAGTTTAAATTCAGAGAATTGTAAATTATTTGTTGAAAGAGCTAAAAGGAAAAAGGAAAATGCGTTCGGTTTGATATGCGAGTGTAGTTGAGTTTGGGTCTGTGGACTCTAATTGGGCCGGAGTTATTGTTGCGTGTCTCTTATTTTTGTTAACTTAATTTTTTTTAAGTATTTTTTGATCGGGAAATTATTGTCAAGGACAAAATTTCTCAGCGTTTTAGCCTCAAGGACAGACCTTTGGTATTTTAGCCTAAAGGACAACTTTCTTTAGGTATTAGTTTTTAGTTATTGATGGTAGTTTTTAGGTATCAGTTTGTAGTTATCGGTAGCAGTTTTTAGGTATAAGTTTTTAGTTTGGTAGCAGTTTTGAAAGAATGTTTGTCCTTATGAATAATTTTGAAAAAATATTTGTCCTTATGAATAATTTTTAGACGAACGTTTGTCCTTTGATAAAAATATTGAGATCGTGTCCTTAAGGCTAAAAATATATAAATTTTTGTCCTTTAAATTAATTCCCCCATTTTTTATTTTGTCCAATTACTTTTCATTGAAAACAAAAAAAGATTTTTGCTCAATTTGTTTTGTTTAGTGTTGTTTTACCTTTTTTTAAAATTAAAAAATATAGTTTAAATTCGTTTTGCTTTGTTTGTTTTTAAGTTCCATCCTTGTATTAAAATAAGAGATTTTGGTTCTTGATTGTTTTTAGTTTAGTTTGTTTTGTTTTTAATTTCTTTTTCTTTCTTTTTTAAAAAAAGGTAAAAAAAGTATATATATGTTGTTTTTATTTCAGGTTGCCAAAGCAGATAGGAAGAATTGCTTGCCAATTTTTTTTCTTTGCTTGCTATAAGAAAGTTACCGCTTTAAAATAATTGCTAACTAAAATCTGCACGCTCTGGTATCGTGCCCTTTTCACCTTGTTTTTATTTGGATTGCATTGTTGGTTGCTTGCCTTTGCATTTATATATATATATATATATATATATATATATATATATTATGAAATTCAAAATTCAAAAACAAAAACAAACTTCATTTTAGTTGCATTGTAAATTCATAGTTAATTTTTATTTTGCATTCATTTCATCTTATTTTCTCTTCTAAGGGTAATACCCAATTCACATAAGGTGAGAGATTTCATCAACCTTTCCTTAGCCCACAGTTCGCATTTCATCATAGAATTTGATTAATAATAAAGATTAGACATTCAACTTAAGGGTGTCGCGAGCTCATCTAGAGCTTAATTATATCTTCATAATTGTTTTCTTTGAACAATTTTATTTCTTGGTGTCCAGGCTATGGCAGAGTAATAACCATTTATAAGTATCATCGTGATTGTTAATATTAGAGTGGTTTTTCCTTTGAAGGTACTCAAACCTTCGGCTGCAGTGCTACGGTGATTCGTGGTGCACCGATAACCCCTGCCCGTTACTTGGCTGAGAATTTTTTTTTGTTGATTTGAGATAAAGTGTGATTATACAATATTGGGTTAGGAGCTACTAAGGATAGAAAAATGTAATTAAGTCCTTTGCATTCATTTAGTTGCATTAATTCATGCATATTTTAAAAAAAACAAAAAAATCCCAAATCCAAAAAAAATTGTAAATTTTACTTAACTTAGTTTTTGATCCAAAAAAAATCCTCTTTTCCTTTCCTACGAAAATTCTCAATTAAAAAACAAAATAAAAAATAAAAAAATTTCAAAAAGAAAAAAGATTTAAAATTTTAAAAACAAAAAATTTTTGAAAATTTAGAAACAAAAACAAAACTCAAATTTCCATTTTGTAAAAACGAAATAAAACAAAAAATCCTTTTGGTAAATATTTGAAAATTCAAAAAAAAAATACAAAATTTGAAAATCCAAAAAAAAAATCAAACTTTTTTTTTTGAAAATAAATTTCACTTGGTAAATATTTTTCTTTCTAAAAAAATGTAACAACCCGCATATTTATCGATTTTATATTTAAATATTTTATCAATACTTGGAATTTAGTTCGAAAAGCTACTTTTTGCAAACAGTCGAATTGGGACTCGAGACCCCTTCCATTGAGTTCAAAATGCCGTTTGCAACCTTTTTGAGTATAAGCTTCGATATGTTTGGAGTAAGTTGATTTTTGCCACTTTTTCACTTTGGATTTGGGTTTGGGTTCAGCCCAATGTTCTAACTTAATACTCCACACCGAAACCCCTTCTTCATTCACTTCCTCTTCCTCTACTTTTCAGTTCTAACGAGATTAATGGTGAGTGAAATGGAAAATTAAAACTCCAAACCTTAGTTTTCTTTTGCAAATCAAGCTCTAGCTCCAAACTAATAGAAGAAACTTTGATTCAAGCTCATTTGGGTTGTGTTGAAGAGTAGTTGATTCTCCCTTTGCTTTCAAGCTTCTTCTTCATTTGTTTCTGTAAAAAGGTGAGATTTTTATCTCACATCTATGCTTATAATTATCTTCGATTGTTAGGCATGAATTCCTAACACTTATTCTTATGTAATTGCTTTTGGTTTGGATTGATTTGGTGAATATTCCAATTTTTAGTGTTTTGAGTTCAATTCTTTAAAAATCCCAACTTTGAGGTTTTGATCATGTTTTTGGTGATGAATCGAAGAGCTTATATGGCCGGGTAGTCGATTGCGTAAATCCTTAGTGTCGTTGCTCGACCGATTGCAATTGGGAAGGGATTGGCATTCATTAGATAGGCATGGGAGTGCTGGCAACAGGGTCCGGTCGACCGAGCTCTGTAGCCGGCCGACCGACCTGCTACCCGAGCACTTCCTACCTCTGTTTTGGTAGTGTAGGTTACAGGCTCCGGCCGACCGAGCTCAGGGTCCGGTCGACCGACCTGCTACCCGAGCACTTCCATCTTTGGTTCAATCAACCGACTCAGAGAGTCCGGTTGACGGACCTGCTCCTATTTGCCACTTTTGCCTATATTGCCTATTTTGTTGAATTTCCAACTTTAATCGATTCGTGTTGTTTCCCTTTTGTTGTTATCATTTATTATCGACTTTGATGACATTTTCTTTGGGAATTTTCGAAATATTCATTTTGATGGATTTCATATCGATTTCTTTGGATTTTATTCACGTCTTCGAACGTGAATTTCGGTGTGATTGTTTTACAATCATTTTTGTGATTTGTCACTTCAAAATATAAAGGTTTTCAATACTAGTAGTAAATATCAAAACCCTTTCTTCAAAAGATTTCAACACTATTTTATTACAAAGCTCGTTTCTTAAACCGTTTTCCAATCTATTAGTATATACAAACCTTTACCTCATTCGTATGAGAAATCTAATTAAACGGCTTAGTAAAACAAGTGGTATGAAACACTTGCGTTTACTTCGTCGGTTTTCTTGGACTTATTCGATTGAACCTCTTGTGACAATTTTCTAGTGGAGATCTACAGTTTGTTCGTAAATATTTAAGTTAAGCTAGTGGTTATGGGACATGAGCCTAAGCTCATATATTTACTAGCTTACTGTAATTGACACTTCTTGATGATCGATGATGATCATTTTATGGTTTAGACTAGCAATGTGCGATGTCTCTTTGTCTGCGAGGGAGACTAAACCCCGTTTTGTGAAGTTTCGACTCAAATTGGTGGGGTAGCAACTCATGGTCTTCGGGCCATTTGTGGAGCTTCGGCTCAATTTGTGATGGTTAGCAACCATGGAATTAGCGTTCCGTTTGTGATACACGTGTTGGTGGGCTTTATGCTCCCGTTTGTGATAGGACTTTCCCCTTTTTTGTGATTTCTGGATTTCGTGTGTTGATTTCTGGAATTTGTGCTTCACCAATTTTAGTGATTTTCATTGATGTGATTTATCAATTTTTGTGCATTGGTGAATTCGTGTATCATTGACTTGTTGTGAATACAAGTTTTGGGTATGAAACCCATTTTGGATCTTTGAGAAGATTCTTGTGATATTGATTAATCTCATGTTGATTTTCAATTACATACTTATTATAGTATGCCATTATGGTTATCATATGTTTATGCCATGTCTCTTATTCTATATCATGTCATCTGATATTTATAGCTAGACTATCCGTTTATTATTTTCTTATGAAATAATACTCGGGTCATACCGAGATGTTACTGGTGCTTGTGCTTGACTTCTCCTCAGGGATTCATTACTCTGACTTTTAGCTAACTACTTAGATTAGTAGTTTTTTATTGGTTGTATACATTTGAGATATAGACTCGTAGTTGTGTACTTATTCTTTTGTATAGCACATGTTGCTATTATTTTGTGTCATTGTGGATCTTTTAGACCACTACTCTGATGAACACTTTTATGTGTTATATATATTCATGTTTATTTCCGCCTTTGTGATGTGAATTATCTGTGACTGATTTGTGTTATGTTTATTTCTATATTTGTTTCCGAAGACATTATAGCCACTGTGCAGTAGCTTTGAGTTTGTGTCGGTATGTCGGATTTCCTCTTGAAAAGAATGCAAGTTATATTTTATCTGGCATACCGGTACTCGCACAAAGCAATTATACAGATGGTCGCTCCTCAACAGCCTTATCCTCCGTGCTAGTTGATGGCATTACACCGTAGTGTCCTTGGCTAGCGTGGGTATAGAGGTGGGGCGTTACAGCTTGGTATCTGAGCCAAACTTCGGAACAATGTAGAATAATTTAACAAGGATCATCGTCTTAAGTCCTTCTTAGGAGTCGTGTCTTAGGATTTAATTCGAGTCTTCGTACCGATTCATCCTATTTTCTTTATGATTCCTTGTTTTATCTATCAAGATTGCTTGATATTCATTTGGTGAATAACTTTTTTCTTCTTCTTTCTTTCTTTCTTTCTTAAGGAAGAGAAATGGTTAGACCTGGTCGTCCCGACGCCGGTCAATCTAGTGCTACTCCCCAAGATGGAGTTTTTATGTCTGCCCAGCAGCTTCTTGATCTAGTAAAGAATGCTCAAGCAGCCGGTTCTAATCCGGAACCAACTCATCCTAAGTCTGGATTTGCACGCTTGTGCAACGATTATACCAACTTGGGTGGGAAACCATTCAAGGGTTCTGAAACTATTATTGAAGTCCAGGCTTGGCTGAGATCATGCGATCGAATCTTTTCTCGCATGAATCTTATTGATCTTCACCGTGTTCAGGTGGCCTCCAGTATGCTCCAAGAAAGAGCATTAGACTGGTACGAGCTTCTGATTTCTGAAATTCTTGAAGCAGATCTTACTTGGGAGAAATTCCGAGAGCGCTTCGAGTTAAAATTCGTACCAGAAGCAGAGAAGGTGACATTGGCTCGCCACTTTATTGACCTTGTTCAAGGTGAATCTTCTATGACAGATTATGTTGCATCTTTCGAATCTTTTTCCAAATAAGGGTTGAATACATTAACACCCCATTGAAGAAAAATCAAATATTTGTTTATGGCTTGAACAAGAGTCTCAAGAAGCCATTACTTCTAAAATTAGAAGTTTCTTTTGATCAACTGATCGATATCGCTCTTCGTCTTGAAGAGGCGGATAAGGAAAGCGATGTTGAACTTATGGGTGCCAAACCAAACTTCAACAACAACAAGAAAAGGCCTAACAAATTCAAAGGTCCTTATCCCAATAAGAAAGGGAAGCAAGCAACCCCTGTGGTAAAGACTTCTTCCTTTGGTCGTGGGAAATGCTATAATTGTGGTTCGAAGGACCAATACGCGAACAAGTGTCCAAAGTCCCTCTCTTGTCGCTACTGCAAAGGTCCCGGCCATGTTATATCTTCATGCCCCAAGCTTTAGGGCAAGAGGGAGGGAAAGCTGAATGTTGCTCAACCCCTGGCAACACATCTCGTGGTCAAGGTATGTCTCATTCTATCCTTGATGGCATCATTATATTTCGTGATCAACCTATTCGAGTTCTTTTTGACACGGGAGCATCCCATTTCTTTTATATCAAAAGAGCTTGTTGATACTTTTTCTTTAAGTGTTGTTGCTTTAATGACTTCTTTAAGAATTGCGAAAACGGTTGGTGGATCCGCAACGCTCAGTTTGCTTTGTAAAGATGTGGAGATTATTTTGTGTGATTTTTCTTTCCTAACTGATTTGCATGTTATGCGTTACTTAGGCTTTGGAATGATTTTGGAAAATGGATTGGCTTAACCGTTACGAAGCCCAAAACCTATGTCCTGAGCGGACTATTCATCTTCAACATCCTCAATCTGTTAAGCAGATTTCTATTATTCTCAAAGATTCGGATTCCACTTTATCTGCGTCTTTATATTCTTTAAATCCTTGTGATGATGATAATGATGATAAGGAAGACGTCATTTCTCTTATTCACGTTGTTCGTGAATTTTCCGACATATTTGAGCCCGTTTTAGGATTACCACCTAAGCGAGTAATTGAGTTCAGAATTAATCTTACCCCTGGAGCTCAACCTATTACTCGTCCTCCTTATCGTTTGTCCAATAAAGAAAATGAGGAGATGCGTATACAATTATCCAATTTGGAAACGAAGCAATTTATTCGCTCTAGTTCCTCGCCTTGGGGAGCTTCGGCTATTTTTGTGTAGAAATCCGATGGCACACTTAGGATTTGCGTTGACTATCGCAAGCTTAATGATCTTACTATCAAGAATAAATATCCTTTATCTCGGATTGATGATCTATTCGATCAACTTAGTGATGCTAAAGTCTTTTCACAATTGGACTTGGCTATCGGATTTCATCAGCTTCGTATTGCAGAGGATAGCATTCCTTTGACATCGTTCCGTACTCGGTATGGATCTTATGAATGGCTTGTTATGCCATTTGGGTTAACGAATGCCCCAGCTTATTTCATTGACCTAATGAATCGAGTTTTCAAAGACTTCCTCGATCGATTTGTTCTCATCTTTATTAATGATATTCTTGTGTATTCTTAAACCGAGGAGGAGCATGAAAAGCATCTTCGGATTGTGTTGGAAACTCTTAGAAGTAATTAGTTAAAGGCAAAGGTTTCTAAATGCCACTTTTGGCAATCTTGTGTGAAGTTTCTCGGTCATATTATTTCCGAATCCGGAATTTCCATGGATCCTTCAAAGATTGAAGCGATTCAAGATTGGAAGAGACCGGAGAGTGTGACGGAGATCCGTAGTTTTATCGGATTGGCGGGTTATTACCGTCATTTTATCCAACACTTTTCAAAAATTGCCGTGCCTCTCACTAGCTTAACTAAGAAAGGTGTTAAATACATTTGGTCGGGCAA
Source organism: Allium cepa (assembly GCA_030765085.1). Taxonomy (NCBI): domain Eukaryota; kingdom Viridiplantae; phylum Streptophyta; class Magnoliopsida; order Asparagales; family Amaryllidaceae; genus Allium; species Allium cepa. The sequence goes on from CM060945.1 coordinate 725,021,650, forward strand.
ATGTGAAACTTCTTTTCAGAAATTAAAAGAACTCCTTTCCAATGCTCCTATTCTTGTGATTCCCAAAGGAAATCAAGATTTTGTTGTTTATACCGATGCTAGTCGCGTTGGTTTGGGTGCCGTTCTTATGCAGAGAGAACGTGTTATTGCTTATGCTTCTACGCAATTAAAGCCTGCTGAGACTAGATATGCCACACATGATTTAGAGCTTGCGGCTATTGTTTTCGCCCTTCGTATTTGGCGTCATTATCTTTTGGGAGAAAAATTTATTCTTTACACCGATCATAAATCCTTGAAGTACTTATTTTCTCAAAAGGAACTTAATTTGCGTCAACAATGTTGGATCGAATTTCTTGCAACTTATGATCTTGATATTCTTTATACTCCCGGAAAGGGAAATCGAGTTGTCGATGCACTTAGTTGCAAGCAACAAGCGGTTGTTTCCATGATGATATCCGAATGGAATGATGTCGAGGTTTTACCCACTTGTGAAATTCGAGACCGTGTTTCCGATTTATGTTCATCTCTTGTTTTATGTAGCCTTGAGGCTCATCCTTCTCTTTTAGACTGCATTCTTGAAGCTCAAAGGCTAGATCCCGAATTGGCTCTTCTTGGCCAAAATATTAAGGATAAAATTGATATTGAAGGTTTGAAAAACTTTGATATCGATTCTCGTAGCGGCATTCAGAAATTTGGTAGACTTATCGTGCCAAATATTAGTGACTTCGTAAAGATATTTTAGAAGATTCTCATCATTCTAAATTTACCATTCATCCCGGTAGTAGTAAAATGTACGCGGATATGAAGCGACTTTATTATTGGGAGGGAATGAAATCTGATATTGCTAACTTTGTTAAGTGTTGCATGACTTGCCAACTTGTCAAGGACGAACATCAAAGGCCTGGTGGGTTATTGCAACCATTGGACGTTCCAATTTGGAAGTGGGATCAAATTTCCATGGATTTTGTTGACGGTCTTCCCCGTTCTCGTTCGGGTCATGATAGCTTATGGGTTATAGTTGATAGACTTACTAAATCCATCCATTTTATTCCCGTTCGGTCCAATCGAACCGTCCCTCTCTTGGCCAAACTCTTTATCAAAGAAATTGTTAAATTGCATGGAGTCCCTAGTTCTATTGTTAGTGATCGTGATCCATTATTTACTAGTGGATTTTGAAAGAGTCTTCAAAATGCTTTGGGAACGAAGCTTAATTTTAGCACCGCTTATCATCCTCAGTCCGATGGACAAACCGAGCGTGTGAATCAAACTCTTGAAGATCTTCTTCGTGCATGTATTCTTGATTTTGGTGGAAGTTGGGAAGATCATATTTCTCTTGTTGAGTTTTCCTATAATAATAGCTTCCAATCTTGTATTGGTATGGCTCCTTTTGAGGCACTCTATGGAAGGCCATGCTGTTCTCCTTCTTGTTGGCTTGAGGCCGGTGAGAAGCTGGTTTTAGGTCCAGATTTTATTCGAGATTCCACAAAGAAGATTGACCTTATTCGTCATAGGATGAAAGAAGCCCAAAGTAGACAAAAATCCTATGCCGTTAACCGGAGAAGGAAATTAGAATCTTCTGTGGGAGATCTTGTGTTTATCCGTATTTCACCTATGAAAGGTGTTGTACTTTTCAGTCGATCGGGAAAGTTAGCACCTCGATATATTGGTCAATTTCCCATCACCGAACGTATTGGTTCCATGGCTTATCGCCTTTTATTACCGGCTCAGTTTTCTGCTATTCATGACGTGTTTCACGTTTCTCAATTGCTGAAATGCCTTCGAGATTCCGATTTTATTCTTGAGCCCGGCGTTGTGGAAGAAATTGAAGTTTCGCCTAATCTAACTTTTGAGCAACATCCTATTCATATTATTGCTTCAGAAGTCAAACGACTTCGAAATAAAGATATTCTGCTTGTTAAAGTTCAATGGTCCTCAAATCGTAAGGATTGTTCTTGGGAATCTAGAGAATTCATCGAGCGAACACATCCAGACTTACTTTCCCGTGCTCTTTAAGGTGAACCTTTTATTTCAAATTTCTTTTATGATGAATATGCTCTCATGGTTGTTGCTATATATCTTCTTCTTAAATATTGAAAGGACGTAATTTCTTTAAGGAGGGGAGCCTGTAACAACCCGCATATTTATCGATTTTATATTTAAATATTTTATTTAAATATTTTATCGATACTCGTAATTTAGTCCGTAAAGCTACTTTTTGCAAACAGTCGAATTGGGACTCGAGACCCCTTCCATTGAGTTCAAAATGCCATTTGCAACCTTTTTGAGTATAAGCTTCGATATGTTTGGAGTAAGTTGATTTTTGCCACGTTTTCACTTTGGGTTTGGGTTCAGCCCAATGTTCTAACTTAATACTCCACACTGAAAACCCCTCTTCATTCACTCCCTCTTCCTCTACTTTTCAGTTCTAAAGAGATTAATGGTGAGTGGAATGAGAAATTAAAACTCCAAACCCTAATTTTCTTTTGCAAATCAAGCTCTAGCTCCAAACTAATAGAAGAAACTTTGATTCAAGTTCATTTGGGTTGTGTTGAAGAGTGGTTGATTCTCCCTTTGCTTTCAAGCTTCTTCTTCATTTTTTTTTGTAAAAAGGTGAGATTTTTATCTCACATCTACGCTTATAATTATCTTCGATTGTTAGGTATGAATTCCTAACACTTATTCTTGTGTAATTGCTTTTGGTTTGGATTGATTTGGTGAATATTCCAATTTTTAGTGTTTTGAGTTCAATTCTTTAAAAATCCTAACTTTGAGGTTTTGATCATGTTTTTGGTGATGAATCGAAGAGCTTATATGGCCGCGTAGTCGATGGCGTGAATCCTTAGTGCCGTTGCTCGACCGATTGCAATTGGAAAGGGATTGGCATTCATTAGATAGGCATGAGAGTGCTGGCAACAGGGTCCGGTCGACCGAGCTCTGTAGCCAGCCGACCGACCTGCTACCCGAGCACTTCCTGCCTCTGTTTTGGTAGTGCAGGTTACAGGCTCCGGCCGACCGAGCCCAGGGTCCGGTCGACCGACCTGCTACCCGAGCACTTCCATCTTTGGTTCAGTCAACCGACTCAGGGAGTCCGGTTGACCGACCTGCTCCTATTTGCCACTTTTGCCTATTTTGTTGAATTTCCAACTTTAATCGATTCGTGTTGTTTCCCTTTTGTTGTTATCATTTATTATCAACTTTGATGACATTTTCTTTGGGAATTTTCGAAATATCATTTTTGATGGATTTGATATCGATTTCTTTGGATTTTATTCACGTCTTCGAATGTGAATTTAGGTGATTGATTGTTTTACAATCATTTTTGTGATTTGTCACTTCAAAATATAAAGGTTTTCAATACTAGTAGTAAATATCAAAACCCTTTCTTCAAAACGATTTCAACACTATTTTATTACAAAGCTCGTTTCTTAAACCGTTTTCGAATCTATTAGTATATACAAACCTTTACCTCATTCATATGAGAAATCTAATTAAACGGCTTAGTAAAACAAGTGGTATGAAACGCTTGCGTTTACTTCATCGGTTAATTCTTGGACTTATTCGATTGAACCTCTTATGACAATTTTCTAGTGGAGATCTACAATTTGTTCGTAAATATTTAAGTTAAGCTAGTGGTTATGGGACATGAGCCTAAGCTCATATATTTACTAGCTTACTGTAATTGACACTTCTTGATGATCGATGATGATCATTTTATGGTTTAGACTAGCAATGTGCGATGTCTTTTTGTCTGCGAGGGAGACTAAACCCCGTTTTGTGGAGTTTCGACTCAAATTGGTGGGGTAGCAACCCATGGTCTTCGGGCCGTTTGTGGAGCTTCAGCTCAATTTGTGATGGTTAGCAACCATGGAATTAGCGTTCTGTTTGTGATACACATGTTGATGGGCTTTATGCTCCTGTTTGTGATAGGCCTTTCCCCCCTTTTGTGATTTCTGGATTTCGTGTGTTAATTTCTGGAATTTGTGCTTCACCAATTTTAGTGATTTTCATTGATGTGATTTATCAATTTTTGTGCATTGGTGAATTCGTGTGTCATTGACTTGTTGTGAATACAAGTTTTGGGTATGAAACCCTTTTTGGATCTTTGAGAAGATTCTTGTGATATTGATTAACCTCATGTTGATTTTCAATTACATACTTATTATAGTATGCCATTATGGTTATCATATGTTTATGCCATGTCTCTTATTCTATATCATGTCATCTGATATTTATAGCTAGACTGATCCGTTTATTATTTTCTTATGAAATAATACTCGGGTCAGACCGAGATGTTACAGGTGCTTCTGCTTGACTTCTCCCCAAGGATTCATTACTCTGACTTTTGGCTAACTACGTAGATTAGTAGTTTTTTATTGGTTGTATACATTTGAGATATATACTCATAGTTGTGTACTTATTCTTTTGTATAGCACATGTTACTATTATTTTGTGTCATTGTGGATCTTTTAGACCACTACTCTGATGAACACTTTTATGTGTTATATATATTCATGTCTATTTCCGCCTTTGTGATGTGAATTATCTGTGACTGATTTGTGCTATGTTTATTTCTATATTTGTTTCCGAAGACATTATAGCCACTGTGTAGTAGCTTTGAGTTAGTGTCGGTATGTCGGATTTCCTCTTGAAAAGAATGGAAGTTATATTTTATCTGGCATACCGGTACTCGCACAAAGCAATTATACAGATGGTCGCTCCTCAACATCCTTATCCTCCGTGCTAGTTGACGACATTACACCGTAGTGTCCTTGGCTAGCGTGGGTATAGAGGTGGGGCGTCACAAAAAACACAAAAATAATTTTTCACTTCGTTTTTCAAATCCTCTTTCATTCACTAACTCGATTCTAACTTCTTTTTCTTCTCGACTTTCACTTGTGCATGAGTACTTGGACTCATGGCACAACAACAAATTGTTGGACTCACGACTCAACAACTAACCGTTTAACTCGAACAGACGATCCTTCCGACATGGCGAACGAGAACGCCTCTCGAACTCCTATGGATAGAATCTTTCCCGATAAAGATTCTATTCCATCTTGCATCACGTTACCCACCCTTACGGATAACCATTTCAAAATTCACTCAAATCATATTGCCATGCTTCCAAAATTTGGCAATTTCGAGCACGATGACCCATACATTTTCTTCACCAAATTCGAACAAGTTTGCGTAACCATTAAACTCCAACAACTTTCCGATGATGAAATCAAACTTCGATTAATCCCATTCTCTCTTACGATTACGCTAAAAAATGGTTGTACAGCTTACCATCGAACTCGATTAAAACGTGGGAAGAATTCGTAAAAGGTTTCTTAGAAAATTTCTACCCCTTGGAAAAAACGAGTAGAATCCAAAATGAAATTGTAAATTTTCATCAATTCAACGGAGAACCATTCGAAAAATATTTTGAAAGATTTAAATAGCTTTTGATAAAATATCCACACCATTACTTCGAAAAATGGACGATTTGCCAAATCTTATGCGGTGGACTCGAACACAACTCACGAACCATGCTCGAATCAATGTGCCAAGGCAACTTTCTTGCCCAACATCACGATGATGCTTGGCAATTTCTTGAAAAACTCATCGAAAAATCATCCCGATGGGAATGTTCGAACGAAAGATCAATTTATTCATGATCGAGTGCACACTCGATGGATCTTTTTTTGCTTTGGAAAGTAAGATCGACACAATGATTAAAAAATTCGATTGCATTTTCTCATCGAATCAAATGAACCAAGCTTCCCAACCAATGTGTTATAAATGTAACGATCCTAATCATATAGCCGATTAGTGTCCCAATTCTATCGAACAAATCAATGCTTTCAATAAAGTCAAAATCGACCCGTTTTCTCCAACGTAAAACCCTGGTTGGAGAAATCATCCGAATTTTGCATGGAACCAAAACAATCCTAACACGAATACGATTCAACCCAATTTTCAGGCATTCCCGATTAATGGTTCGAATCCTCCCTTTCAGCCCAACAATTTTCAACCAAACTTTGCAGGTCCGTCTCATAATCATCCGCAACAATCAAATTTTCAACCAAATTCTTCTTATCCTCCCCAAGACAATAAACGTTTAAGTTCACTTGAGAAAATTCTTGAAATGTTGGCTAAAGAAAGTACTCAAAGTCTTAATCAAACAAAAATTGCAAAATTTATTGACCTCATATATACAAAACACAAACCAATTGATTGCAAAACTCGAAATGCAAATGAGTCAATTAGCCACATCTGTAAGTGAAGGCGAACAAGGAACATTCCCGAGTCAGCCCATTCCCAAACCCTAAAATCAAAATGCAAATTCAAATCAAGCCCATGTTGCTCAAGATAGCAGTGTCACCAAATTGAATGCTATCACAACTTTATGTTCTGGTAAACAAATCGATAATCAATTCATTAATCCAAACGATTTACCGAAAACCTCTCTCGACACTTTTAAACCAATGAACCACTATGAACAGGACGTGGAGCCAAACGTTGATTCAATCAAAATTCTTCTTCTTCTACTCGAGTAGACCCGCCTACCGAGTATCGTGTTCCATTTCCACATCATCTTCGACCAAAAAAACACTCGGACCAAATGGAAAAGATGTTGGAAATTTTTAAACAAGTCAAAATTAACATTCCACTTCTTCAAATCGTTCAGCAAGTTCCCACATACGCGAAATTTCTTAAGGACTTGTGTACCCAAAAGCGACACACTTAAGTGCCCAAAAAAGTCTTCTTTGCCGCCAGTTTGAGTAAAGTCTTGTCCCAATCCATGCCTGTAAAATACAAAGATCCGTGTTGCCCTATGATTTCATGTACAATTGGAGATAAGACAATTAACAAATGTTTGATTGACTTAGGCGTGAGTGTCCATTTGATTCCATACTTTGTTTACGAACAATTACGCTTAGGTGAGCTCAAACGCACAAAAGTTACGCTTCAAATCACCGATCGCTCCATTAAGAAGCCCGTGGGAGAAATCGAGGACATGCTTATTTGAGTAGGGCAATTCATATTCCCTGTTGACTTTATCGTTCTCGAAAAACAACCCATGACAAATCTCGCAACTCAAATTCCATTGATTTTAGGCCGACCATTCTTAGCACCTCAAATGCCACAATCAATTGTCGTAATGGTTCGATGAAAATCTCTTTTGAAAACATGACTTTGGATCTCAATGTTTTCAATCTTGAAAGCAAGTCGAATGAACCTCGTGACCAAACGTTGGAAGTTAGTGCCACTCATGAAAACTTTGAAAATAAGACACTTGATCTTAATGATGAACGCGAGGCCGAGTACGAAATATTGTTTCATGAAATTCCCAACAAGATTGAATACACTCTTCCCTTTGAATTGCTTCCAGCCGAGTCCGAATCTCATCCCAATTCTTTGATCGAGAAACTCCCAAAGTTAGACCTCAAACCACTTCCCGATCATCTTAAGTACGTATACTTAAGTGATAATGAAATGTTGCCCATCATAATTTCTACAACTCTCTCTCTTGATCAAGAAACCTCATTACTCTCTATTCTTTCGAAAAACAGAGAAGCAATTGGATAGTCGATCTTCGATATAAAGGGAATTAGTCCCGCTTTTTTTCAATATCGCATCCATTTAATTGACGATGCCAAGCTTGCTCGTGACGCTCAACGAAGGCTTAATCGAAAAATGAAAGATGCGGTGCATGATGAAATTCTTAAACTTCTCGACAACGGAATCATTTACCCAATCTCTGATAGTTCATGGGTTATCCGAGTTCACTTTGTACCGAAAAAGTCTAGGCTAACCATTGTCAAGAACGATTCAAACGAACTTATTCCAACTCATACTCAAATGGGTTGGTGTGCTTGCATTGACTATCGAAAACTAAATGCCGCAACACGTGAGGATCACTTCCCTCTTCCTTTTATCGACCAAATGCTCAAACAGTTGGCCCGCCGTGAATTCTACTGCTTTCTTGATGGTTATTCCGGCTATAACCAAATTCCAATCGCTCCGAAGATCAAGAGAAAATGACTTTCACGTGTCCATTCGGTACCTTTACTTATCGACATATTCCATTCAGACTTTGTAACGCTCCTACTACTTTCAAACGATGCATGGTTAGCATTTTCTCCGATACGATTGAACGCTTTCTAGAAGTTTCTATGGACAATTTCTCTATCTTTGGCGATTCTTTTTCCCAATGTTTACATCACCTCGAGTTGGTTCTAAATCGATGCAAAGAAAAACATTTGACTTTGAATTGGGAAAAATGCCACTTTATGGTCATACAAGGCATAATCCTTGGACATATCATCTAAAATAAGGGAACCGAGTTAGATGAAGCGAAAATCGATGTCATTGCAAACCTGCCTATTCCCAAATCTATTAAGGAAATTCGATCATTTCTAGGGCATGCTGGATTTTACCAACGCTTTATGAAAGACTTTAGTAAAATCGCTTTACCTTTGACGACTCTTCTTGGAAAAGACGTTCCATTCGATTTCAACTCTGAATGTTTCACTTCTTTTGAACATCTTAAAAAAGAACTCATTTTAGCCCCAATCATTTGCGCACCCAATTAGGATCTCCTATTCGAAATAATGTGTGGTGCTTCGAACTTTGTAGTTAGTGCTGTTTTAGGACAACGCATCAACAAGATCCTTCACGTTTCTACTACGCTAGCATGACTCTAAACGATGCTCAACTCAACTACACAACAACCGAAAAAGAGCTTCTAGCTATCATTTTTGCGCTCGAAAAGTTTCGACCTTACTTGATAGGTTTACACATTACTGTGTACATAGACCACTCTGCACTTCGATATCTCTTCGCTAAAAAGGATGCTAAATCACGTTTGGGTTCGTTGATCCTTTTACTTCAAGCGTTTGATCTTACAATCAAGGACACAAAAGGATCTGGTAATGTCATAGCCACTTATCTCATCTTCCGAACGCACCATATTCTTGGCCAATCAATGAAAACTTCCCCGATGAACAACTTCTTTCAATTTCTATCAATTCATGGTATGCTGATATAGTGAACTACTTAGTCACTAAAGAAACTCCCTCATCTTAGTCACTTAAGAAACTCCCTCATCTTAGTCCAAAAAGGACAAATGCAAATTCATGTCCCAAGTGAAATATTTCTATTGGGACGATCCATACATATTGAAATATTTTCTCAACCAAATCATCCGACGTTACATTCCGAATAATGAGATTAGGAGCGTTCTTTCATTTTTCCACAATTAAGCGTGCGGTGGACATTTTTGTCCTTAAAAAACTGTAGAAAAGGTGCTTCACTGTGGTTTTTATTGGCCTTCTCTTTTCAAAGACACATTTGAAGTTTGCAAAACTTGCGATCAATGTTAAATGCTTGGACGAATTTCTTGATGAGATACGATGCCTCTAAACCCCATTCTTACGATCGAAATCTTTGATGCTTAGGGTGTCGACTTTATGAGACCTTTTCCCAGTTCTTTTGGAAACTTGTATATCCTTCTTGCTGTCGATTACATCTCATCGAAGCCGTTCCTTGCAAAACCAACGATCGTGGAATTGTTGTGAAATTTGTCAAAGAAAACATCTTTTCGAGGTTCGGCACACCTCACAAAATAATCAGTGATAACGGAACCCATTTTTGTAATTGATCTTTTGAAACTGTAATAAAAGAACACTCGATAACCTACAAGTTATCCACTCCGTATCATCCTCGAACTTGTGGCCAAGTTGAAGTTTCAAATCGGCAAATAACACAAATCTTCGAAAAAACTGCTAAGAAAAATCGAAAAGATTGTTCCCAGAAATTGACCGGCGTGCTTTGGGCTTACCATACTGCTTTTAAAACTAACCTTGGGATGTCCCTATTTCGCTTAATTTACAGTAAAGCTTGCCATTTACCCGTTGAAATCGAACACAAACCATTGTGGGCAATAAAGAACTTAAACTTCGACCTTGAGAAAGCTGACGAAAACCGATAACTACAACTCAATGAACTAGAAGAACCGAGGAAATACACGTATGAAAATGAGAAAATTTACAAAGAAAGAACGCAAGTTTTTCATGACAAGTCAATCCTGAGGAAAATGTTTTCGCCTAACCAGAAAGTTTTTTTATACGACTCATGACTTCATTTATTCCTAGGGAAACTTAAATCAAGATGGACCGGACCATTTGTGGTACGAACTATTTTTCCACATGGTGCCGTAGAAATAGAAAACCCCAGGGATGGATCGATTTTAAAAGTCAATGGTCATCGTTTGAAACCTTTCTTGGAGTTGCCCAGTAATCAAGAGGAGGAGCTCATGATCCTTCATGAGGCAAGCTACATCTAGTAAGAATGTTAACCCTCTTTTATAAATATGTACATAGTTTTCACCGTTACATTCATTATTGTAGGATCGATTTCACCCTAGAGGGGGGGTGAATAGGGTGATAGTGTAAATTATAAAAATTAATCGCGGAAGCTTATAAAATACTTTCAATTCAGATCACAGAATAACAGCACAGATATTGCAGAATATAAATAACCGAAAAAAAAAAATAACACAGAATTTACCCAGCTTCGGCAAAACCCTGCCTACGTGCTGCCCCCAAGGTTTCTACTAGAAATTAGATAGTCCCTCGCTTACACACGTAAACTCGCTATACCCGCTATTGACTAATCTAACTCTACGCTCAAAACCTTGCCACAACTCAATTACCGAGTTGCGAATTCTCAAGCTACGCCACGTAGTTTGTCCCCTAGTCACACGACTAGAAATTAAATGGTTTAAAAAAGAAAATTACAAAATAAAAGCAATTTGAAATACAAAACCCTAATTAATAAAAACTAAGCCCAAATTAATAAAAATAGAACCGGCCCAATAATTAGTAGATTAAAAATGCGTCCCCCTTTTATTTTTATCGGCCTGGTTACTTGAGAATATTGGCGGCTCTCTTCTCTTCTTTGCAAATCAGGGCTTCGTTCCCTTTGTTCCAATTAGGGCTTCGGCTCTTGTGTAAATCAGGGCTTCAATTTCTTCGTTCGATCTGAGATGTGTTGCCCTAGCTCGCTGCTTCTCTGATGGTCGACTGTCGCTCGTTTGCAGCTGCTTGATCGAGTTCGTTGTTTATGATTTTCGGTATGTACTGTTTCCTTTTGCTTTTCTGATTTTGGCTTGCTCGAACTCGATGGATTAAATGTCGATGATGTTGTCAATTTATATAGGGTTTGTAACCCTAGATTTGCGTCGTATATTTTCTAATTGAATTTGTCTTCGTTCGTTCGATCTTGTATTGATGCTTGAGATTATCTATGACTTTTTCATATGCGTATATTTTGATACTTTCTTCTCACGGCTTGGTTGACACTGTTTTGATTTGTGACTTGGTCGATTCCTTGATTCACACGGCATTAAAACTTTCCTCTTTTTGATACTTTGACTATTTCAAAGAATGCGTACATGAATTTTTCGACTTGTTTAATCATCTTAATTGTCACAGCTTCAGCCATCTTTGCGTCTGCATTCTTGTAGTGGCTTTCTTCAATTCTCTGGCCTGTAGTATAGCTCGAATTTTAGTCATTAATTAATTTTAGCTTCACTGTGAACTTCACCTGTGATATTTCTCGAATTGCAGTTGTCTCCTTGTGGCATTGTAGTCATATATGTGTATGCATCTGTACTTGTTGTTACTGTCCACATGAGTTCATACACTTTGTTGCAGTGGTTTATTCGTGTTGTATAAACTGCTGTCATGTTGTCACTGTATTGCCATTGGTCGTGCTGTGGTCTTCAAGCATGTTGCTGTTGTGTTGCATTTGTATCACTGCAAAACTTCATTGCTGTGTTGCTCATTGATGCATTGTAACTCGAGTTTTCACTCACTTGAGTCTGCCTTGTTGAAGTTGTTTGTTGCAGTATCTTGTGGTTGCTATGCCTTGTTTACCATGTTGTTGCATTGTATTGTTTGTCTCTCCTTTTTGATTTGCATTGATGCAGTTTCCATTCATGTTGCCTCTGTGTTTGACATGGTCTTTGTAGTACTGCATGGTCTCATATGCATTGAACTCTGGTTTTTCATCTTGGCCATTTGGTCGTGCTGTAGTTCAGTTGCACTTGGTCATTTTGTTGAACTTGAGTCTGAGCTTGTATGAACTTGTTCATTGTATTGCTCCTTGATTTTCTGGCCTTCTGCTGCACCATGTAGAGACTTTGCTTGCATATAGTCTTGTTGCCTCTGTTTCATGTTGTATGGTCTGGTTTGGTCTGTGTTGCATTACTGTATCAAGTGGCAGTTGCTATATGCCTTTGTGCTTACTGTACTTGGTTGAGTTCTTTCCTTGTGTTGTTTGGTCTTGTTGCATGAGTTACTTGCATTGGTGCTGTTGCAGTTCGTTTCGGCCTGACCCTTCCATATGCTCTCTGATAATGTTGAACTTCACTGTTGCTGTTGTGTTCTGTTCATTCCTAGTTGCCTTGTTGCAGTTTGATTGTGATATCCATGTTGCAACTGTTTTTGACATGTGAACTGCCATGATTGTTGCAGTCCATTTTGATGTTGGTCTTCGTTGCATTCATGTCATGTCGCCTTGTGTTGAATCCAGTTTCAAAACTCGGATTTGACCTTGTGCTTGTGTCGTGATTTTCAATGTTATTGCACGTGAGTTAAACCCGGTTTTTCATTTGGGTTTGACCTGTGCTCACTTGTCCCTGTAAAACAATCAAGTGTATATATCGGCGTGCACGGCCTTGTGGCATATACAGTAATATACTGTGTATGTCACAAGTTGTTCGTGTATGATGAATTCAATTTAAAGACGAACAACCCAAATAACTGAGGCAAATCATATTTTCAAAAATTATCTTTTATTTTTGAATTTGCAAAAATATTTCTTTTTCAATTTTACTGCGTTAGTTTATATTTTTGCAGATTGCTCAGATGCTGGATTCAAACTGGAATGCAGTTGAAGATAAATACGAGTGTGAGTGATATGTAGTGAGGTGAATATGTAAAATAGTGATGTAATTAGAAATTGTAATTGAGAATGTATAGTGAATAGTGAGAGCTTGAATTTGTACTATTCAAAATTGTAATAAATATTTGTTTGAATAAAATATTCGTTTGAATTCAAATTCCGTGTTATTTATTTTATTCAGCAAATATTTACTTAATCTGTGAAAAATAAAATAGTACATTATCAAATACATTTAAACGAATGTATATATGTTTATTATCATCAGACAAAAATCATATAAGCGCATATTCAACAATCTCCCCCTTTTGATGATAACAAACATATATTTAAGATTTTGAATATGTTAAATGTAATTGATCATAGATATATCCTAATTGCTCCCCCTATTTAAATGCTTCCTCTCTACACAAAGCTCCCTCTACATATATGCATTCAAATAGAAATATATAAATGAGCCTATATGCAAATGGAAAATTATTTGACCTTTGCTTGATTCTATTTGACAAAATCTTAACTTTTCTCTCCCCCTTTTGTTATCAGCAAAAGAATAATAGTGTTAGAGAAAATAGAGATAAAGTTATCGATATTAACCAACATTAAAACTCAATTAAATATAAATATTAAATTTCAATAAAAAATCAAACAAAAATCATAAATATTTTGTTAGGCGCATATTCCACTTTTAGAATGATAGGTATGATATCATCATATAAAACCATATAGTTGTGTCTATTTGTGGTATATTTATATCAGGAATTTGAATATCTACTAACCATGCATAACCGTTAGGACTTTTAAATGAGATTAGTAGTATTCCAATTTTATTTTTTTAAAAAAAATGAATTCAAATATCTTCTAACCACGCATAACCGTGAGGACTTTTAAATGGGATTAGAATCAACTTGTTTATTTTACAAATCAACTTTTGATATGCGTTCCATACATGCATAACCGTGAGGACTTTTAAATGAGCATGGAAGCACATAACAAATTCCAAGTAATTCACCCATGCATAACCGTGAGGACTTTTAAATGAGAGTGAATACTTTGTTATTTATTATTATTATTACCTTTTTTTTTTAAAAAAAATGTGAAAAATGAAAAACGAACGATTCCTGTTTAAAGTACCACATATTGACAAACTATATAGAATTTTGATGAGTGATGGTCGTTAGAAATATGATAGATATAGAGATGGTCATGGAATTTTTACCAACAAACAGTTTTATTACTCTTGTTTAAATTTCTAAAGAAATTTATTAATTATACCGTCTCGAGTTATAATATATAATCAATATCAACGCTCATCACTATTTTTCTTTTCGATAAACATTAGGGAGTCAGATTAGTCAAAATAGTCATTTAAAATCAAATTCAAAAATAATTATGAAATTAATTTTTCAAAATGACTAATCTGAAAATATGGTCAAAAATGATTTTCTCGAGGGGGACTTAAAAGAAAATTTTCTGCTATTTGAAAATTATTTGAAATGAAGAATATGCAGATATTTTCTTTGAAAAACGATGCAGTTACTAAATGTAAAAAAAATCACGTTCCACTAGTAATTTTCCTATCAACTAGATTACCAGTGTAATCTGCATCTGAATTTCTCTTTCACTCAAAATTATCATCAATTGAATTTTATAGACCAAAACATGAAGTGTGCACCAAAAATTTCAAACTTAATTTTAACAGCATTTTAAATAACATTCTCTTGAATTTGAAATGAAGCCGTGTAAATACTCAAAAACCGTGAATATAGAGTTAGCCGAATTATAACCAAATGTATTATTATCCAACAAAACACTACTTTTAATCCAAACTGATATATATGAAGTAATTCAAAAAATCTAGAGATTTTTATAGTGTTTTTGGCATAAGAATATAATTGGCCAACTTATGTTGAATAAGTCAGAAACAAAATCATCATCTTTTCATCAAACCAATATTGGCTGATTTTAATTCAGAATATGGTGCAGATTATCACATTTAATATATCGTACAAATAAATATACCTTTACCTGTTTTACCTTTACGATATTTTCCGTTGTTGTCCGTTGTGATTCTGTCACCTTTATACTAGGCTAAGGAACTTTGCTTTGTCGTCCGTTGTGTTTCTGGAACAGCCAAAATCCAGAGAACACTATTGTTGTTCCTTAGCCTGCCACCACACCTACACGGGAAAAGACTTATGTGACCTATTTGTTTTTATATGTCCATGGTTGTTAGTGGAAGAATATTTTGAAAAACAATTTTGTAAAGACCCAAAACTATTTATAATTGTTCCTTTCGGCACCCAAATTTGTTTAACTTTGAGAGATTTTATATTTGTGCCTTTTGGAACCCAAATCGGTATAGTTTTCACATGTTTGGGTCTATACCAACAATTATTGTGATTGTGTCCATATTTTCTACAAATCGTGTACATGGAATTAACTTGACTAATATTGCTTTCAACAATTTTCGAACTGTTATATCCAAGTCCTTGTCTAACCGAATTAACAGTTTGCTTTCCTAATAGCATATTCAACGATTTTTCACTTTTTGAAAATTTATCCAAAGTCGTTGACAGTTGTTGGACTTGTGTTTTGAGAGATTCATTTTCGTTTAACAATTGTGTGCATTTTTTAATAGAATTCTCTCTCCTAGTATTTTCATTCTCTTTTAAAATCAGAATTTCATTTTCAAGTGATTTTATATTGATTTCTGATTTTTTAATTTCCTCTTCAAATGTTGGACACTTATCACACTTAGGGATCCTACTTTGATAGGTTTTAACTAATTGGTCAAGTTGTTTATTTAAATCTATCAATGTATCTTTTTGTGATTCAAGTTTGGCATACTTATCCCTAAGCCGTTCAAAACAGCCATTTATCTCATGAAAATAAATAAGTAATTCAGAGTGAGTAAGTTTTGATACCTCGCTTGGCTCGTCATCGTCGCTATCGGTTATATTTCCATGAAGGCACATATCTGCTTTCTCACTCTCAGTGTTATCGCTTTTATTCCACGTGGCTGTAAAACATCTTCGTTTTGATTTCTTTTCTTTGTCGAGTTGAAATTGGGGATAATTGGGCTTGATATCACCGGGTTTGTTGCAAATGATCCCGTGTTGTTTCGAGTTATCCAGTGCTTTGATTATTCTGCTTTTTAATTTTTTATTTAGAGCTGGATTTCCGTATTTGTGATTCCACCTTTTGAATTTCTTCATTATTAATGCCAGCTCGGCTGCTCCATCTTCATCATCCTCATCACAACTGCTATTTACCAATCCTGTTAAGCACATCTCTTTAACTGAGTCAGTTGTGGAGGACTTCTCATTGCTGTTGACTTTTGCTCCATATATTGCATCGAAAGTATTCCAGATTACCTGTGCATTTTCATAATGAGAAATGAAATTAAAATTATCTTGATTAATATGAGAATATATTATATGCATAGCAAAAGCGTTAATCGAGATAATTTTCTTATCTGTTATATCACACCCATTTTCAATAATATCCCAACATTTAATATTAACAGATTTTAAATAAAATTCCATTTTCAATTTCCAATTCAAAAAATCCGTTCCATCGAAAATAGAAGGAATAATATTGGAGCGACCCTCAACAAAAGTATTAATAAAAGAAGCCATTTCAAAAATTCAAATTTTTAAAACAAAAATTGATTTTTGTAAAAAAAATCAAAATTTTAAAACAAAAACGGCTTTTGTTCCTAAATATGATACCACTTGTAGGAACGATTTCACCCTAGAGGGGGGGTGAATAGGGTGATAGTGTAAATTATAAAAATTAATTGCGGAAGCTTATAAAATACTTTCAATTCAGATCGCAGAATACCAGCACAGATATTGCAGAATATAAATAACAGAAAAAACAGAACAACACAGAATTTACCCAGCTTCGGCAAAACCCTGCCTACGTGCTGCCCCCAAGGTTTCTACTAGAAATTAGACAGTCCCTCGCTTACACACGTAAACTCGCTATACCCGCTATTGACTAATCTAACTCTACGCTCAAAACCTTGCCACAACTCAATTACCGAGTTGCGAATTCTCAAGCTACGCCACGTAGCTTGTCCCCTAGTCACACGACTAGAAATTAAATGGTTTAAAAAAGAAAATTACAAAATAAAAGCAATTTGAAATACAAAACCCTAATTAATAAAAACTAAGCCCAAATTAATAAAAATAGAACCGGCCCAATAATTAGTAGATTAAAAATGCGTCCCCCTTTTATTTTTATCGGCCTGGTTACTTGAGAATATTGGCGGCTCTCTTCTCTTCTTTGCAAATCAGGGCTTCGTTCCCTTTGTTCCAATTAGGGCTTCGGCTCTTGTGTAAATCAGGGCTTCAATTTCTTCGTTCGATCTGAGATGTGTTACCCTAGCTCGCTGCTTCTCTGATGGTCGACTGTCGCTCGTTTGCAGCTGCTTGATCGAGTTCGTTGTTTATGATTTTCGGTATGTACTGTTTCCTTTTGCTTTTCTGATTTTGGCTTGCTCGAACTCGATGGATTAAATGTCGATGATGTTGTCAATTTATATAGGGTTTGTAACCCTAGATTTGCGTCGTATATTTTCTAATTGAATTTGTCTTCGTTCGTTCGATCTTGTATTGATGCTTGAGATTTATCTCTGACTTTTTCATATGCGTATATTTTGATACTTTCTTCTCACGGCTTGGTTGACACTGTTTTGATTTGTGACTTGGTCGATTCCTTGATTCACACGGCATTAAAACTTTCCTCTTTTTGATACTTTGACTATTTCAAAGAATGCGTACATGAATTTTTCGACTTGTTTAATCATCTTAATTGTCACAGCTTCAGCCATCTTTGCGTCTGCATTCTTGTAGTGGCTTTCTTCAATTCTCTGGCCTGTAGTATAGCTCGAATTTTAGTTGTTAATTAATTTTAGCTTCACTGTGAACTTCACCTGTGATATTTCTCGA
The DNA here is from genome assembly GCA_030765085.1 of Allium cepa. Lineage (NCBI taxonomy): Eukaryota > Viridiplantae > Streptophyta > Magnoliopsida > Asparagales > Amaryllidaceae > Allium > Allium cepa. The sequence goes on from CM060945.1 coordinate 725,039,559, forward strand.
ATTGCAGTTGTCTCCTTGTGGCATTGTAGTCATATATGTGTATGCATCTGTACTTGTTGTTACTGTCCACATGAGTTCATACACTTTATTGCAGTGGTTTATTCGTGTTGTATAAACTGCTGTCATGTTGTCACTGTATTGCCATTGGTCGTGCTGTGGTCTTCAAGCATGTTGCTGTTGTGTTGCATTTGTATCACTGCAAAACTTCATTGTTGTGTTGCTCATTGATGCATTGTAACTCGAGTTTTCACTCACTTGAGTCTGCCTTGTTGAAGTTGTTTGTTGCAGTATCTTGTGGTTGCTATGCCTTGTTTACCATGTTGTTGCATTGTATTGTTTGTCTCTCCTTTTTGATTTGCATTGATGCAGTTTCCATTCATGTTGCCTCTATGTTTGACATGGTCTTTGTAGTACTGCATGGTCTCATATGCATTGAACTCTGGTTTTTCATCTTGGCCATTTGGTCGTGCTGTAGTTCAGTTGCACTTGGTCATTTTGTTGAACTTGAGTCTGAGCTTGTATGAACTTGTTCATTGTATTGCTCCTTGATTTTCTGGCCTTCTGCTGCACCATGTAGAGACTTTGCTTGCATATAGTCTTGTTGCCTCTGTTTCATGTTGTATGGTCTGGTTTGGTCTGTGTTGCATTACTGTATCAAGTGGCAGTTGCTATATGCCTTTGTGCTTACTGTACTTGGTTGAGTTCTTTCCTTGTGTTGTTTGGTCTTGTTGCATGAGTTACTTGCATTGGTGCTGTTGCAGTTCGTTTAGGCCTGACCCTTCCATATGCTCTCTGATAATGTTGAACTTCACTGTTGCTGTTGTGTTCTGTTCATTCCTAGTTGCCTTGTTGCAGTTTGATTGTGATATCCATGTTGCAACTGTTTTTGACATGTGAACTGCCATGATTGTTGCAGTCCATTTTGATGTTGGTCTTCGTTGCATTCATGTCATGTCGCCTTGTGTTGAATCCAGTTTCAAAACTCGGATTTGACCTTGTGCTTGTGTCGTGATTTTCAATGTTATTGCACGTGAGTTGAACCCGGTTTTTCATTTGGGTTTGACCTGTGCTCACCTGTCCCTGTAAAACAATCAAGTGTATATATCGGCGTGCACGACCTTGTGGCATATACAGTAATATACTGTGTATGTCACAAGTTGTTCGTGTATGATGAATTCAATTTAAAGATGAACAACCCAAATAACTGAGGCAAATCATATTTTCAAAAATTATCTTTTATTTTTGAATTTGCAAAAATATTTCTTTTTCAATTTTACTGCGTTAGTTTATATTTTTGCAGATTGCTCAGATGCTGGATTCAAACTGGAATGCAGTTGAAGATAAATACGAGTGTGAGTGATATGTAGTGAGGTGAATATGTAACATAGTGATGTAATTAGAAATTGTAATTGAGAATGTATAGTGAATAGTGAGAGCTTGAATTTGTACTATTCAAAATTGTAATAAATATTTGTTTGAATAAAATATTCGTTTGAATTCAAATTCTGTGTTATTTATTTTATTCAGCAAATATTTACTTAATCTGTGAAAAATAAAATAGTACATTATCAAATACATTTAAACGAATGTATATATGTTTATTATCATCAGACAAAAATCATATAAGCGCATATTCAACAATTATATCATGTATCGACTGTGGGGACACAGTCAAAATTAAGAGTGGGGGGAGTCCCATTTTCATTTTATTAAAAGTTTCATGCATTTTTTAATTTTAATTTTCTTTTTAACTTAAAAAAATCTCAAAATTTTCTAAATTCAAAAATATTTTCTTTTTTGCATTTTGATTTATTTTTGAAGAAACGCTATGGGATAAGTATAAGTTTGTTCAAGAAATTGAAATTTTTGAAAATTTATTTGTCTTAACAAAAATAAAAATGATGTTTGATTACAAGTAACAATGATTTAACTAGTATATAGGAAGGTTCATATGTGTTAATTATGAAGTATGTTCTAATTGATAATCTTTGTTTGAGAAAATGGTAGATTTAAAGTAAAGGATATAACATTTTTATCTTCTATGTTAATGGTGCTAAGATGATTTTGCAAAACTCTCTCTTACTAAAAGATAGAAAAATAATATAAGTAATATATATATATACACAGAAAAAAAACTCATTTGTATATATATGTTTTTAACACCTAGAGTCATGTATTCACACCCGTGTGTTCACCCGCCATACTCTTGTACCCTTCTCGCCTAACCCGTAAGGCAGCGCATGATCGGTATATCTAGCCTCAGTTTATCTGAGTTAGGTGTATGTATATAAAAATTCTTTTTAATAACGCCCACAGTCGATAAGTGTTCACACTTGTTTGTTCACTCGACATGCTTTGTATTCCCCTTACATCAGTCCGCAAGGCGGTGCATACGAAATATATATGGCTCCAGTTTATCTGAGTTAGGCATATGTAAATATTGTAAAAATTTCAAAAAAATAGAGAGAGTAAGCAAATGAAATCCAAGAATTATTTTAACTTATTTGATTTGACTAATTATTGAAAAGAAATGAATATACCACTTTGATAAACTTTGATAATCAACTAAGGATCCATTTCATAGTTACAATGTGTTTTCAATCGAAACAATGAGTTAAACAGTAGTCTATTTGTTGTGATAACTTGATTTTTGTTGGAAATTTTGATGAGTAAATGACTTAAATTTTCAAGATAATGACCAAAGCCTATATTTAACTTATTTGTGTAATTTAAAAGTAAATCCTTCATTTGTAAATATTTTCAAAAACTTGCATTCATCGTTTTGTAAATAAATCTTGCACTTTGTAAATATTTCCATCCTGCATTTGGATTTTGTGGGTAATATCCGCTGAAAACCCCCACGAGACAACACTCGTCCTTCTGGGAACATCCAAAGGTTTAACGGCTTGTCGCATACGCTCAATGCATCGTGCTCCCTACGAAAACAGATTTATCTTAGTTTTCCTTTATTCGAGGACGAATAAAAAGATAAGTGTGGGGGTATTTGATGTGCACGTAAATGTGCATATATTTACATCCATATTTTATCTATTTTTATTCGAATTAAAGTCATATTTGGGCATTTTAACATGTTTAAAACCATAATTCAATTATTTGCAAATCATCATATATCCATCTTCATTCAGGGGCAAAATAGTCATTTTTGTGCACGTGTTAATCTGAGAATTTTTACTTGGATATTTTTTGATGATTTTTATAGGAATTTGTATGCGTATGGAAGAGGCTTTTATGAGGATGCTTGCATGCACAAATGGATACAAAGGAAAGAAGAGGGAAATATTTCAAGACCATGATCATGGAGGACCCCACCCACGTACCTAAATCTACAATTAGAAGCTAATAGACAACTAAATGGAGGTTAAATCTTCATGCACATTAAATGATGGATTAACTAATGGCTAATGGTTACTTGGTGGCCACACTTGCTAAAGGGCATTTTGGAAAGCACTTTAAAAATGGAATTAGGGTTTTATGCATATATAAATAGCCCTCTTATGTACATGTAAATATCTTCTACTCTTTGAAATTACTTAGGAAATTAAGCAAGCAAATTATAAGCTCAATATTACATGAAATAAAAATGGCTTCCAAGCCACTTTCTCTTCTCTTTTCTACATGCTTTTCCTTGCTTTTATGTTGATCTTTATCTCTATGCTTTATTTTATTTCATATTTATAGCTTAGATCTCCATTAATGCAAGTAATGGAGCTTTAATTTTTATGCAAATAGTTAGTAGCTAATTTATTTTTCTTTCTTTGCTTAGTTTTATTTCTTTTGCTTTTTAACGTTGAAATTTACAAGTGTTGATTTGATAACAAAAATGAGTAGCTAAACCTCTTCAATTTAGAGGTAATGAAGCTCTCTAACTCTATGTAATTTCAACATTTTTATGATTTATGATATCTTTTGTTTATGCTTCATGAAAGTGAATTTTGATGTAAGTTTGTACAAGTGGGTTTGATAGATTTTGTTGTTTTTGCAAATGAGCTATTCTTATTCAACATAAACACAATTTACATCATCGTTTGCTAATTAATTTTTGGTTTTGAAATGAAAGTAAAAACAAAATTTGATGATCTATATTACTAATTACAATAGTAAATAGATCATACTTAAAGTAGCTTTTTCTTTGGCTTTATTTTCATGAGATTTTATAAGTCGTTTATTTGTTGCATTATAGTTTAACGGTTTAAGTTATGTTAATTAATAATATAAATAAACCATACTTATGATAAATGCAACAATTATTTCATTTAATATCAAAACTAGAGATCATAAATTATTTGTTTGTTGATTTACAAAAATATGAGAGTGGATTTACCTCTAAATTGTTCTATAGTCTAATGGTTTTTAAATCACATTTTAATTCTAGTTTTAGCTTCATTTTTGTAGTTAACAATTTCCTCTCACTTTGATCTGATTTGATTGATTTGATTTTTAAAATCTAAAACAATTCCCTGCGGATCGACCTGTACTTGCCACGTACTAAAAATGTACGCCATGCGCTTGCAGTTATTTTTATTTAAAAATTTATCGGCATTTTTCTAACTCAATAGATAATTTGTCGTTAAAAAACATGTGATTGGCTGCCTCAACTTTTCAATATCTTTACAAAAGTAACTACCACATAAATTCAGATCTAAATCAAGATTAATTTAATAAATAAATAAACCCTTCCATTAAGCAAACCAATATTGCACTTAAATCCTTCTTCCGAATAACTTATTTTCTAAAGCAAATCTCTTAGGAAAAATCCCCAAAAATCACAAAAATTCACTTTTAACATGTTATCTAACATATCCAAATTCAGACCCAAATTCTCAGTATAATTTTTGAAATAAATTTCTAAGCCCAATTTACCTTCTTTTCCTTTTAAAATTCATAGTAATCTTTCCATAGCTTGGAAATTATTAAAATTAAAACCCAACTCCAAAATCGGCTTTTACATAACATATAATTTTTCCACGGCAATAGAATCAATTTCAATCGGTTTTGCCCTAAAACCGCATAAATCCCCATTTAAACAATCTTGTTTAAATCAAATTAATTGTAATTCAAGCATATCATCATCCAAAACATCATAGAAATGAATTTAATCGTAAATCTGAAAGCATATGTTTATAAAATAAAATAGAGATGGTACAAATTGTTATTCACCTTGGTTAGGATAAGGAGATTGGATTGAGATTAATTCTCCTTCTTTAATTCCTTGGCTTTATTTGAATTTTCTCTTCTTTTTCTTCCTGGTAATGGCCGACTCCTCTTTTTATGTTTATGTTTTATTTTTGTGAAAATGAGAAATGAACGTGAATGGCTTAAGGAATGAATATATACAAGGGTTATGGTTATAGGGTGCGACTATTTTCCATTATGCCTTTGTGTAATTTAATTAACTTACAAAGCATTTTTAAGCCCGTTTAATTTATTACGCACAACCTCTATGTATTTATTCAATTCTCAATCCCCTTGTCACTTAATATTTACACAATTCTATTTAATTTATCTAATTAAATCTCTTGAATAATGTTATCAAAAATTAGGGGTGCTACAACACAGTGGCCAGTTGACACATGCACATTCATATACTCAAGACACAGATACAAAAGCTTGCACACATACACATCATACACACAATACACAGTAGTAAGATACACACAAACACACAAGAATATATCATGCACACACACAACCCTGTTTACACACAACACCCTTCACCACCGATGCGCCGGTCAATCATGACCGGTTTACCGGTCGAACTCGTCTGGAGCCGACTTTGCTCCAAGCCATGCATTTCCCAGCTAATTTTGATCCTCTTTATCGCCATTAATGTCACCATTTCATAGCACACGACATTATATATTCAAGTAACATATAAATCAATACATACACACACATGAACAAACACACACACATAATCATAGGATAAAACATAGAATCGTGAGTGAAAACACTCTCATGTACATTGCGTTCCTTCCTCTCCTTCTCCCTTTACGACCATATGCTCTAATAAAAACAATGCCTAAGTGAAACTCTAAACACTTCCTTGTGGAGCATATATCAGCATCGAGAAGCACGTGATTATAGGAATTTATAATGACATGCTAGATTTTATTTTGATTATTAAATGATGAGGGTTTAAGTAAGTTGATCAATTTCTACTTGATGAATGAAAATGTTTTATTTGTATATACATAGAAGAAGAGAAACCTTAGGAAATCAAAAAATCTAGGGAAGGAGGAAATGATTTTTTTAGGGTTTAATTAGGAATGTTGGGCTAAGGTTTGAATTCACGAATTTAGACTAAATGGTTGGATTGTAATATATATATATATATATATATATATATATATATATATAAACTAGTTTCAATTTTAAAGAAATTACTATAAAATTACAAATAAAAATTATATCTATAATACTTAATTATTTTTGCAACATTTCAAAATTTGTCTAGCATTTATTACTCATATACAATTCATTTAAAAATTTAAATACCCAAAAATCATATTTTAAATCCGTTCATCAATTAATTTTATAAATAATTTATTTCCCAATCCTTCAAAAAAATAATTATCTCCAAAAAAATTAATTTCATCACTAATTACTTTATTACAAGTTTCCAATATTTTAAAATAATTCAAATAATTCATAAAATTTTACTTTAATTAATTAAATTACTATTATTAACTTTTATTAATTGCCCGTAAAATCTAATTTGATACACCATGAGATGTAGACATTTCCTAATATTCCTTGAAGAAGCAGCTGTGGTGTAGTTTACCTAGCTCACATCGAGGTTCATATCTATATTCAATCAATTCGCTAGAAGGTTTATCGAATAGTTCAAGCTCCACCCAACTCGACCAAAGGATGTAATGTCCTTGTTGAGTATCGTCCAAGATCCTAGGAAGATTTTGAAAATTTTCTTAATTAGATTCAATACCTCTACGATTGAAGTGAGTAATGCAAAGGAAGATATCGCGTTGATGGCATTGGTCCAAGGGATACATCCAGACATAGATTTTGGCAGAGGAACGAAGATGAAGAAACCACCCACCATGAAGGAATTATATCCAAAGGAGATGCAGTTTTATGCCTAGAAGAGGCAGATATAGCCATCGAAAAGGCTGATGGGAGACAGTCAACTGATGTTGTACATAGCAACATTGCTGTAAAGCAAACCGATAAAAGTGCCAAAAATGTTGTTATGAATGCTGGAAAGGAGAAAAATAATCAGATGTAAAGAAACCACGACACCGGTGGAACGAAGCCGGACTTCAAAAAGTGCCCAAAATATATGAAGTGAGGATTATACCCCTCTGAATGAGACTCTTGAAAACATTTATCTTGCAACATAAGGTATGAAGAATGATAGAAAGCCAGCTCAGAGAGAGTCAACCAAACGAGAAAAGATCTTAGGGTAATATTATCACTTGCATGAGATTTACAAATACAACACTAACGAGTTTCGGCATTTGAGGGACATAATTGAAGATTTAATTAGAAAAAAGAACCTGTGATAGTTTGTGAAAGACCTGTAGGGTGGCGGGTAGAACAATGAATCCCAGGGATAAAACAATGAATCCCAGGGGTAGATGAATCAATAAGGTATGCTAGGCCTAGCGGAGAGGAACCTAGGCATCTTGAAAGAAGAGTAGTGATCAATACCAATACCGGTGGACATCATCCATCCGAGAAAAGCTAGAATGAGATGGATTGGTATGGATGTTCTTTAAAGAAGCTGTTTAAGAGAGTTATTTTATTGTAGAAGATGAACCTTGGGAAAAGCAAAAGAATACAATAAATGATGATATATTTTTTCCAAATCGAGATGCGGTGGGGTGTAAGCATCGACACTCAACCCCTTCATTATAACGACCGTGATTAGGATAGCTTTTTTGAAACAGGTTCTCATTAATTATGGGAGCTCACTTAATATTCTATTTAAGAATTTTTTTGATCATATGAGAATGGATAGGTTGGATCTAAAGCAATGTAAATCCATATTCATGGGTTTAACAGAGAGTCTATAGAGCTTACTAGTTGTTGTGATCTATCGATGGAGCTTGGTGAAGGCGACCATAAGAGAGTGCAGGTGCAAACCATCTTTGTGATTGATACATATTATGCTTACGACCTTTTTTGGGCCGACTGGCTCTTGCTAGCTTCAAGGTGGCCATGGCCTCATGGTTTTTGAATGATGAAATTTCCCATTGATAATAAGATAGGAGCTATCCCAGGAGATCAGAATAATGGACGTGAATGCTATGTCGCAGAGCTCAGAGAGGAAAAATTTAAGACCCGTATTTTATGTGTCTAAAGATCGTAAAGTATTTTTATTTAATTTATATGATGTCATGACTCTAAGATTTTGGAAAATGAACCTTAGGAAAAACTTTCACATCTATGATTTTTATCAAATTCCTATATGACTATTTTGGCTCTAAAACTAATATATTGACTATAACTTTTGATAGGAGCTGATTTATGGTCCGAAACCACTTCCATTGCTTTGGGATGATGATTTCCAATTCTATAGAGTGGTTACAATTATTAAACGGACTTACTGTTTGGAAGTTATGCTTGTTTTAAGCTTTGGCTGCTACTGGCTAGAATTAATGAGTAATTAATTAGGCCCAAACCTAAGCAAACTAACTAATTTGGAGATTTCCACCTAATTATGGCGATGGGGCATCTCTAATCACAATTCCCACTTTCTAATATAATCCTAAACTCCATTAAACATACTTTTATAAAAAAGCTAATCTTTTTCTTACTAATCTTAGTCTAAATCATCTTTTAAAGGGTAATTAGCACAAAGGGATTGGGGATTATCATTTTTGGCTATTTTGAATTTGTTCTCCTTGCTGTTTATTTAAGATCTAAAGGAAAGATCGGTATTTTAGGTATTTGGTGAGTGGTTCTTGACCTCTCACTATCATATGCATGTTCATATAGTAAAATTTGATGTTTTAACATGATTTTGATGATAAATTTTAATCACACTTCTATACATATTTATGGATGAAATTAAAATGATTTAAAATAGTTTTTAAATGATTTTGCAACCCTTTTTGATTATATTGACATGCTAGTGAAAAAGTTAGATCTAGGCCAAATTTTGTATGTTAATCATGTTTAGATGTGTTATATGTGTTTGATGCATGTTTTTGGATGGTATTGCTGTTTGGTTGTGTTTGCTTTGATATTGTTTACTAGTACTTTAGGTAATCAGGAAACAACTTGTCGAATTGGGCAAATCGAAGGAAAAATTGGTCGGAATTGGATGAAACATGGAGGATGGGCTCTGGAGGATAGAGGAGACCAAGATTCAATTCACATGTAATTTGGATGAAGGAATAGTGGTCGACGATGACCTAATTCATATCGGTGGAGAGTACTAGTGGGTGGGATTCTACTCAAGGATGCTTCAGGCTTACTTGAGCAAAACATAAGGATGCTTTGGTCGAGCCTGGGGTTAGCAAGGAAGAGAAGTTCGAGGAGCCAAAAGCAAAATTTTGGCTAGGTAAGGTACTCAATATCGAGTACTTTCCCAAGTGATGGCGGATTTTTAGTGAGTTAGGAGTTGGATCATTGGAGAAAAGAGGCTTCATGGAAGTAGAGAGAACCGAATTGTTGAAGGATTCTTCTCGACACCGAGTGGTAGTGGTCAGTTCCGACCTGCAGTTTTTTATCGGATTAGGGTGAAACTTACATGAGGGGAAGTATAGGCTCTACAGGTCATGCTGAAGGCATTTGTTTATTTGCTTGGGGATTGATGGTGATGTAGTAGCACAATGACAGCTTTGGACTTCGATGATGGTAACTCGATGGTAAATTGAGTTAAGTTCTGATGATAATGGCTCAATGACTGGAGCTAGTAATGATCCAAAAGGGGAGTTCAACGAGGAGAGCTTATGAGTGGAATTATGATCGTGTTCCACTATTGATATAGATAGAATGGGATAATTACTATGTTCCATATGAAGGTGTGTGCGAAGGGATCATAGACACTCGATGGTTTCCTATATGCTCATGCAGTGGGGGGTATATGGGGATACCCTTCTGGATTATGACCGTGTCCAGATCTTATGACCGTAGATTATCCTGATTTTACAACTGTGGGTCTATTTCTCAGCCTTATGAAATGGCATCGATTAAGCATCATAGAATGAGATTCAATTGCGCCTCTGGCTTATGATCGTTCCATACGAGTTACCTTACATCAAAAGCACTTGAGTGATAGTGAGAATTATTTGATAGATGATATGTTTTTTTTGATTGTTTCCCCCTATGTTTTATCACTCTAGAGATGTCACTTGGCATAAATTCTTAGGATGTGGATACCTAAACATACGATACTGTACTTAGGACAAAGTTGATAGTAGAGTAGATAGATGTTATGTGCTAACTTTTTGAATGCAGGGACATGTAAGGTATGACTCTTATACCTTTTGTTCCTTGCTATATGACTTGTATAGTATTTTGAGATTCATTTATCGCTCTCACCAGACTGTTGTCTGACTTGAGGTTTTATGTTTTGCTTCTTATTATTTCACGTACTCTTAAATGAGTAGACTAGACAACAGTTTTAGGTGAGATGCAGTAGCTGTGTAGAGGACGTGCTGGGTGGAGCTTTCTCATATTATATGTGAATATTATGCTTATTCCATTGTGCAACACGGTGGAGCCTAGATAAAGTTTTCTTTACTATTATAAGACAATCTATTTGAGTTTATTATCATGTTGTATAAACTCTTTTGCTATGTTGTTTAACTCAATGGATCCGTGCTCTAATATTTGGTTCACTTAGTTATTATTGTCTCTCATGTTTTATATATGTAATGTATACTATATTTTATTCCATGTGTTGTGAGATATATAACATGTTTATGATTTTTTTTCTTTTCAATCCTTGGAAATTGCCCTACACCAGGCGGGTTCAGCAACATCATAGTATATAGTTATACTGGGTGCCGGTGGTGTAGGATGGTCATCGCACAAAATGACGTGAAAAGGAAAAGGGTGTAGAGAAGAGTCTCTGCATTTAAACAGTTGATACATAACAATCACTACCTGTTATAATTACTAGTTTTACATGATGAAATTTTCAAAGTAACTTTTATTAGCTAGATATGCCCACTATTTCATCTTGTTATTTACCCTTACAAAAGATACCTATCTAATCCATAAACTCAGTCTACTGGAATGAGTATCTATGAATTCATAAGAAATAATAAAAACACAGATATGACATAAAGTCTGAAATGAGTAAAATGTTTATCTTAACAATCATAGTGAGACCACATTGCTATAACATGGAGCAAGTTTTTCCACTCACTTTTTCATTATAGAAATTACATTATAATATGTAAACATCCTTCACATCAAAAGAAACCATGTGCATTTCATTCAATTCATAAGTGTACCCCACACTTGTTATCCAATTATAAACCATGTCATATTTATATTTTCAATTCAAATTAAATACACCCTATACTTAACATCCAATTATGAAATATGTCTTATAATGACAAATTATCCATCCAACCATCATTGCATCTCTTATTTAGTGTACATCTTTAAGTTATCATTAACTTAAGTTTGTGATTACCTCCCTAGGTCTGCCTATCGCTAAATTTTATCTTTTCTTATGTTATGTCACCTGATGAAATGGCTACTCATTACACCAATTAGAGCCACCCTGGCTAGAGCCACCCCGACTCTCTTAAGAGGTTCAATGTAAACCCTCTGAATATATTCTAGTCAGCGTCGTTACTAAGCATTAATATTCCCTCTAAATCCTTGAACCGCTATCATTTGCATTGCCAGTTCATTTATTTCAGTTATAACACCACCCTGATATTTTGGCAAATTGCCATGGCATGCTAGCCATAACTCCCCTTTAGAGTTTACAAGTCTTTTAGGATTAAGCCATATCGTGGCACCTTTCCATATACCATTGGACTTTAGACTAATAATCAGGGCACTCTGCCATCCAATTGTTGAATATGCAAGTATATGATTTTTTTGATGATAATAAACATATATATATATATATTCGTTTAAATGTATTTTTTACTGTACTATTTTATTTTTCACATAATTAAATAAATATTTGCTTTATAAAATAAATAAAATATAATTTAAATTCAAACAGATATTTTATTAAAGCAATTATTTATTACAATTTTGAACAGTACAAATTTGAGCTCTCATTATATATATACACAATTTCAATTACAGTACAAATTCACGTGTACATTACTTGTTTGCCTTCTTTATTGCTGTTCACCACCTTTTTTACTTGTTCATTTTTGAATTTGGAGTGGTCGTTTTAGTTGACTTGACCATTTTATTGAACTTGTACATTTAGATTGCACCTGCATTGAATCCAGCTTATAGCTCGGGTTTGACCGTGTGTTGATATCGTGACTTAATATTTATTTCACTTGAGTTGAACTCGGCTTTTGATTTGGGTTTGACCTTGTGCTCACCCGTCCCTGTAATTTTATCAAGTGTATATCGGTGTGCACGACCCTGTGGCACGTACGGTGATACAGTGTGCATGTCACAAGCTGTTCATATGTAATGAATTTAAAAATTAAATGATGACAAATAGCCCAAATAACTGAGGCAGATAATATTTTCAAAATACATTTTATTTTACACCGCAAAAATATTTCTTTTTCAATTTTACTGCGCTAGTGTTTATTTTGCAGATTGCTTAGATGCTGGATTTAATATGGAATGGATTGAAGATAAATATGAGTGAATGAGTGATACATAGTGAGGTGCAAATGTAAATTGAAAATTGTAATTTAATTGAATTTATATTGTAATTGAAATTGTGTATATATATAGTGAGTGCTCAAATTTGTACTGTTCAAAATTGTAATAAATAATTGCTTAAATAAAATATCTATTTGAATTTAAATTCTGTGTTATTTATTTTATACAGCAAATATTTATTTATTTATGTGAAAAATAAAATAGTACATTAACAAATACATTTAAATGAATATATATATTCTTATTATCATTAAACAAAAATCATATACTTGCATATTCAACAATCTCCTCCTTTTGATGATAACAAACATATATTTAAGATTTTGAATTTATTAAATGTTTTTTATTGTTCAATTTGCACGCCCTATTTGATTGCTCCCTCTCTACACAAAGTTCCCCCTTCATATATGCATGAAAATAAGTAAATATATGCAAATGAGCTTAAATGCAAATAAAAATAATATTTGACCTTTATTTGTCAAAATCTTAACTTTTTTCTCCATTTTTTTTTACCAGTAAAAGAGTAATAGTGTTTGAAAAATAGAGATAAAGCGATAGACATTAATACAACATTAATACCCAATAGTGTATAAATATTAACTTTCAATAAAAAATCAAACAAAAATCATAAATACTCATTTAGGTGTATATTCCACTGTAGAGCGATAGGAATAATATCATCATATAAAACCATATAGTTGTGCCTATTTGTGGTATACTTTTATTGGGAATTTGAATATCTACTAATCATGCATAACCGTTAGGACTTTTAAATGAGATTAGTAGTATTCACAGTTTTTATAAAAAATGAATTTCAAGCATCTTCTAACCATGCATAACCGTGGGGACTTTTAAATGGATTAGAATCAACTTGTCTATTTGATTAATCAATTTTGATATGCGTTCCATAAATGCAAAACCATGAGGACTTTAAGTGAGCATGGAAGCACATAATCAAAAATCCCAAGTAATTCACTCATGCATAACCGTGAGGACTTTTAAATGAGAGTGAACACTTTGAATGTTTTTATTGCTAAAAAATAAAGTAAGATGAAAGCGCGTAATTTCCCGTTTAAAATACCACATATTGACATACTATAATGGATTCTGATGAGTGATTGTCGATAGAAATATGATAACAATAGAGATAGTCATGGAATTTTTACCAAACAAAAAGTTTTTACAACTCCTATTTAAATTTCTAAAGAAATTTACTGATTATACTGTCCCGAGTTATAATATATGATTAACATCAACACTCATCACTTTTTCAATCACTCTTTATCTTTTCGATAATCAATAGGGAGTCAAATTAGTTAATGTAGTCATTTAAAATCAAATCCAAAAATAATTATAAAATCAAATTTTCCAAAATGACTAATCTGAAACAAGGTCAACAAAAATGATTTTCTAGAAAGGATTTTATAAGATATGTTTGCTATTTGAAAAATTATTTGAGATGAAAAATATGCAGATATTTTCTTTGAAAAACCAATGCAGTTACTGAATATCTCAACATAAATCACGTTCCACTAGTAACTTTTCTATCAACTAGATTGCCAATGTAATATGCATCAGAATTTTTCTTTCACTCGAGATTATTATTTGATGAAAGTCATAGATCAACCGTGAATTGTGCAATAAATACTTTAAAATCCTTTTCAACAGCTTTTAAATGAAATTTTATTGAATTTGAATTTGAAGCCATGTAAATAAACAAACATGAACATAGTGTCGACAAATATATCCATTTGTATCATGAATAACCAATGATCAATAAAACATCATCATTAGTCAAAACACATCCATATGGACTAATTCAAAGTTTTTCGAAAAACTTATGGTATCCTCGGCATAAAAATATAATTTAATTTTGAATAATTCAGAATCAACATTTATTATTCATTTTATAACTGGATGATTTAATTCATATTACGATGTAGATTTCCACATTTAATAATCGTTCAAAATAAATATACCATTACCTATTTTACCTTTACGATAATTTTTCGTTGTTGCCCATTGTGATTCTGCCACCTTTGTACTAGGCTAAGGAATCTTTGCTTTGTCGCCTATTGTGTGCTTGGAACTGCCAGAATCATAGTAACACTACTGTAGTTCCTTATCCCGCCACTACACCTACACGAGAAAAGATTTTTGTGACCTATTTATTTTTATAGGTCCATGATTGTTAGAGGCAAATTATTTTGAAAAGTAAGTTTGTGGAGACCCAAAACTATTTATATATGTTCCTTTCGGCACCCAGATTTGTTTAACTTTAATGGATTGTATATTCGTGCCTTTTGGAACCTAAATTGAAATGGTTTTCAAGTGTTTGGGTATCACACTTTTCCTTTTAACAATGTTATTAGTTGTTTGTTCATACTTTGACACTTTTGCAAATCCAAATGCATTCCTTTTATTCTTGAAGAGTTGGTTTCCTAAGAGTATATTAAATGATTTGTCTCTAGTGAAAAATTTTCGAGCAACCAACTCAGGTTTATTAATTTTGGATTTCAAAAGTTTATTTTCATTTATTAGCTTCGAACAACAACTAATGCTATTAACTGTGATAACCCGAATTTTTAGGTCATCTGTAATTGATTAACAAACTGGGTTAATTAATAGAAATATTGAATTGTAAATTTAACAAATGAATCTAATCGTAAATATTTATGTTTGGATAAGTATTTATTTGATCATATCTTAACATAGTCACTTAAAATTGACAAAGTATTCTTTTAAAAATAAGTATTGATGATTGTTTAAATAAGTAGATTATTTAAATTAAACAAAATTGTTAATTTCAAACTAATAATATTTATGTGTTATTTTAAGATAATTTTTATTTACTTCAAATTGAATTTAGGCTTGTTTAAATATATGTATTTATTTTAAATTTACCTTGAATTAGATTTTAATGAAATTTAAAGGATTGAATTTGAATTTGAAATTTTAAAAGGGAGTATATCTTAAATATATGTTAAATTGATTTGATCAAAAACATAAGTTAGGTGTGTGTGTATATATATATATATATATATAGTTCCATATGTATATTTACAAAAATCTAAAGAATACACATAATATTCATGTAAATATTACATAATTACTTATATATATAACTTAAATAAGTTTTAAGAAAAATAGTAATATTTAAACATTAATAAAACATTAAGAAAATAACATTTGTAAAATATGAATTAAACATTAAAATAACACTTGTAAACATTATAATACATGTAAAACACTTGTAAATTCATAAGTATAGGTGTAAGTTAACCAAGACACTAAGGAGACAAATGTCATCCTCTTGTAAATTTAATTTAAAATTAAACTTGTAAAATAAGAACAAAAGTTCTTTTTTTTCTTTTCTTTTTCTCAGCAAAGATTCTTTCTTCATTCTCAACAAAGATGTAAATCAAAAACAAAGAGACAAGCCATTAGATCTGAGGCAAATTTAATCAAATCAGACATTTAAACCTGAAAAAAGGGGGAAGAACAAAATCTGTACACTTCTATTACATACCAAAGAGATGGCTGAAACAAAAATCAAAACAACAGTTCCAAATTCGGCAACAATTCAACATGTTCATGTTACTGACCTGAGAAGCTTTAAGGTTCAAGTTTAAAGGGGTTTTAGACATTTGCAAATTTCTGTTCAGAGCAATTCTCTGTTCAACCATATCTAAGGTGAGTAAACTAGATTTTGAATACACTTTTATGTTTGGATGTTGTGATGGATTCTCGAATTAAAACAGGGGATAATGTTTTACTTATATAAAATTGTGTATGCATGTATGTATCTGAGAAATGTTCATGCATATTTCACCTCTGTTTTAAGTTGTAGATTCAAACTCAGTAATAAAAAAAATTTATCTTCCTAATCCAATCAATATTATACCTTGATATCTACAAGGAAGTTGCTTGTTACTATATGATAATGGATTTAAAAATAATTCCAAGGAAAAATATTAAATTAATGACGTGTAAAATATTTATTTACAGTAAATTAATCATAGACCAGAAAATTTGAGCATTTTAGTTTTACAATCTGATTATACAATTATGTTCGTAGTACAAAATAAGGATTTTAGGTGAAGAAATTATGATTTTTAAGCTTTTAAACGATGAGGAATAGCGAGTTGAACTGGAAACTCGTTTTGGTCAAAACCCAGTGATCAATGACGAGTTGGACGTCGTGATTAGGAGTGAAGCTTGCTGGTGCATTGGTGGGTGCGCGAAAAATACAAATTGATTTTATTTCGCATCGTAGTGTTTGGAAAAAAATATTTTAGGGTTTAAGAACCCAAATTGGGTCGAGCTGTTCATCGCGCTCATGTGGCAGCGTGGGGTGATCGGAGTTGATCGCAATCATGGGATGGCTGCTGGAGGGTTCGATGAAGCCATGGTGATGATGGTAGGACTTCTCAAGGTCGAAGGCGATGGTGGGGGACGAATTTCTGGCAGTGTTGGTTTCTGGATTTGGTCGTAATGGTTCATTTTCTGTTTCGAAGATACTGCTGTTGATCTGGGTCCTCGTTTGGGTTTGTAGGGGTTCGTGTGGTCTGTGGGGGTGGTCGTGATGATCACCAGTGGTCGGCGATGCTGGTGTGGGTGCACGGCGTGCATGTCATGTCAGGGAGTGGGTTGCTCGAAGTCAGGTTAGGGAAAGTAGGGTCATAGCTCGGGTTGGCCTCGGGGTGCAAAGCGAGTGATCAATTTATACTGTAGGATTGAAATTTGATCGTGAAATAAAGCAGAGAAGGAGAAGTTCTCGGGAAAGCATCGGGTAACCTAGGGTTTTACTCGAAGTAATAAGGCTCGTGGCACGAGTCGGGTTAATTGTTTGTAACAGTTTTGACAGAACCTGTTGTTTTGTTTTAAATTCTAAAATAAAATCTAAAACCCGGAATTCAAATGAAAGTGAAGTTTTTAAATGAGATTTAAATTTGGTTTTCAATCTGATTTTAATTTTAAACCTAAGTTCAAAATAGATTCAAGATGAATTTGAATCTAGTTTGGAAAAAAAATGAGTTATAAATTTAAATTGACTTAAGAATATTAAAGTGTTAAGGAGCTTAAAGTGTAAAGAATTTGAATTTAAATGGAGTTTGGAATGTAAAAGAGGATTTAAAAGTTAAATCAGAATTTTAAATTAAATTCAAATTGAATTTGAGTCTCAGGTTTCGGAAATAAGATAAAGCATATAAATTTAAATATTGTAATTAAGTTTAAAAGTTGAAGTATACTTTAATGATTTGAAATTAAAAAGGGATTTAGTTTAAAATCTTTACTTGGGAAATGTAATTCAGGAGTAAATTACTTGGTGTAATTTATTAAAGAATTAATATAATTAATTAAGCAATTAATTAATTAAGATAAGTGATTACAATATGGTTAATTACTATTTTAAGATTAATTAAGGCTGGTTAATGAAAGTGATTAACTAAGAATTATAAATTATGGAAGTAATTAATTAGAGATTAATTACTGTAAAAATAAATAAAAATAAAGGATAATTACTTGGTGGAAGAAATTGAGTGATAATTACTCAGTGTAATTAAAAGATTAATCAAGGGGTTGGTTTAATTGATAGTGGAATTAAGAAAGATAATTTCTGAGTGCAATTAATCAAGGTTGATTAATAAATGTAATGAAATTAAAGGTTAATTATCAAATGAAATAAAAAAAATAAAAAAATATATTTAACTAATGAAAATTAGTAGGGGATCATTAATTAATGTAATTATTGGAAGTGATCAATCTGGCTTATTAATGAATGAATGATGATGAATATTTTAAATTGGTTGATATCTCTGATATGAGTTGCTTGGTTAGATGGACGGTGATAATATGATTATTTATCAATTATGAATTGCTACGAAAAATATATCTGATAATGGAAGTTGAGTAGTATTTAATTGAATAACTTGAATTCAGATAAAATTGAATCCGAAGAGACCGGAGTCGAGTATTAGTAAATATCCGAAACCACTTCGATTCTTTATAATTTGATGTGTGAAATCAATATAATGAAATGGAATGATTAAAGTGATTGGAGCATTTAATCTAAGTTATGATACTTAGAAATTGATGTGTTATGTAAGTAATGTCTATAATGACTTGTGAAGTTGTAAACTAATACAAGTTTCCCGAGTTACCCGGGTTTATATAAGTTATATGTTTTGGTATTCCATGTTAGATGAGTTTACTCACGCTAGTTTCCAGCCCGACCCGGGTGTTACTTTGATGTAATGCTCGGGTCAGACCGAGTATTACAGATTTTCAGGTAAGGACGTTCTGGAGCTCAGGAGGCAAGCTGGATGGCAGGGACGTATGGAGCGTTTCCACTATGATATTATATATATCCGAGACATGTTAAATTGTATCTATCCAATGTTGTATAAAATTGTTGTAACTCTGATATATTAAAATGTAAATGTACCGATACAGTTTCTTCTTTGTAAACTGTTATTTTATATGATATTATATTTTGATCCGCTGCGAAGGTGAGGTTTCTATGTTTTAGTGTTTCTGTTTCTTCTTTTTCTTCTATCTCTTTCTTCTTTTCTCTAACTATCTGGAATTTTCGAGATCGAAAATTCTGGGTCGTTACATTTGGTATCAGAGTGAGGTTAAGCGAGAACCTTGGCTCTGGTGGGATTACTCATTAAGGATAAGGTAAGTTGTACCCTAGAATGAGTTAAGCGTATAAATATGAGAGAGCGTACTTGTTATTTTCTTATATAAAGGTTTTTAAATGATTTCAAAAGTAAATGAATCTTAAATAAGAAATAGATTATTTATTATGTTAAGGAAATTGGTTGTAGTATAAATTAAATTAAAAGTAATAGTAAGAATTAAATTAAGAAGTAATAGAATGCAACCAAATTGAAATTGAAATTAACTTAAAGACAAGTTTGAAATGGATTCAAACTGAAATTAAAGTCTTGAATTTGGGAAAGGTTTCAGGATAAGGATAATCAATTAATTTATGTAATTAATTAAACCTTATTTAATGAGATTAATTTATGGATAATAATTGGAAATGATAAATTAAGAGGAAGTTACTTAATGAAGTAACTAGAGGTAAGTAATTTAAGGGACAATTACTCAATGAAGGTAATTAAGAAATAAGTTAATTACCAAATGTGATTAATTAATGATATAATTAATTTAAAGAAATAACAAATAATGTTATTTAATGCATTTGAATGGAATGGTCCTATTTCAAACAAAAGTTGTTTGGAAATTTTAAAAAGAAATTTGTTTTAAATTAAAAACCAAAGGTGGTTTAAAATTTTAAAGTGTAACTTGGTATATAGAAGAAATAAATATGTATATAGGTGGATATACATAGTATCAAAGGTAGTTTGAAATAAACTCTAAATGGTGAGTTTTTGAATTTGGAATAAGAAGTGATACCCGAAGTGCTAAGTTTTTGAACTTATAAATGAGAAGATTATTAATGTGAAGTTTAGAATTTGAAATGGAAATTCAAATTGGGTAAGATTGACTGGATTAAGTGAATTGAGTTTAACTTGGGAAAAAGTTAAATAAGTTGGAATTTAATTTGGGGAGTTAAATGGTTAATCTGAATTGGGAGTTTGTGTGATCTCAAAATGGGTTTGGGATCTGGAAATTGTAAATTGATGGATGTTTTAAGATGAATTAGATGATATCATCCTATTGTTATTAATAATCTTTAAAATGTGAATTGGATTTGTTTAAATGAATGAGAAATGGAGTATGGTAATCCATTGTTGGGATAAAAAGGTAAATTGATTTAAAGGAATTAAATCAACAATTGAAGTATTAACTCGAATTTATGTAATTCGAGATGGTTCATAGTGAGCTGGAACTTGAAGTTGGTTCAATTTGAATTTGATTTGAATTAATTGAAATGGTGATTAAAGATGTATGAGTATAAGATTCAAATGAAAAATTTGAATTGGATTGATTTGAATAATCTGAAATTGTAATTAGAGTTGAATAATTTTTAAATTCAAATGGATTTTGAATTAAATTTGGGAGGAAATCAAGAATAATTCAACTTGATTTGGAAATGGAGCATGAAATTGGGATTAATTCAAACGGGAGTTGAAATAAATTGAAATTGGAACTAGTTCAATTGAAATTTAATTGAATTAGTAGAAATTAAGATCAACGTTGAATAAAGTTAAATTTTGGTAAGAAATTGAGGAATTCAACTTGAAATGGGTTAAATAGATTTCAATGGAAATTGAAGCTATTTAAATTGGAATTGGGTCAATTTAAATGGTAGAGGAAATTTAAAGTGAATTGATGAGCATGGAGATTGGGAAGTGAGCAGTTTTGGCTCTGAACTATTTTAATATAAACCTATTTTTCCAAACTATTCATTATATATACAACTTTTCTTTTAAAAGCCAAACTATCTTATACTTGTTTTACAATTATTTTTGAAACTATTTGACAATTTTCTAACTATTTTATAAACTAATTACTATTTTCCACTACTAATTACTATTTTATAGCTATTATTTAAAATTTCTATGACTATTTAACTATTTTCCAATTAATTTTACAAACTAGTAATTATTTTCCAACTACTTATCTATTTTTAAAATTTTCAAGCTATTTTCTAAATAAACTGGTCGGAGTTCAAACTGTTATTGGTTAATTACCCAATCGGGATAAGAATAGAGGTGATAATCCAAATGGGATTGAAGCAGTTGTGAATAAGTAAGTGAATGAAAATTAAAGTAAATGTGAATAGAAATGGAATTGATTTGGCTAATAACCAATAAAGATAAATATGTAAGGTGTACGTATGTTATTCTATTCGCATAATGATTTGATCCAGATTCGAGCACAGAATTTCGAGATAATTATTTCGATCCGAGTTGGAATTTTCCACTCGATTTTTGAAGGCGAACCTGGATATGGATTGTTGATTGGTTCTGGATATTCTCTATCATAGTTATGACTATGCAAGGAGAATGACGGTTTCTGATCAAGAAACCAGATCTGTGTCCGCACTAGGAAGTCGGGTGGACAATACTAGTTCGGAAGTGAAATTGTGTGATTGAGTGAGCGATCAGATTGGTATAGCATACGGATGATATGTGTACATCGTACAAATTGGAATGAATTATTATTGAAGTTTGTGGATAAGAAATTTGACATGGTTTTTGAAATGAAAATATATATTGTGAAATATATGAGGAAATAAAATAGAAATTGGATATTTCTATGGTTGAAATTTTGTTTATGAAAGTAAGTGATATGGTAAGTGGTTTTGTAAGGAGTAATCAAATTTGAATATCTGATTTTGAGTAAACAAAGTATATATCTTTGTTTTATAAGATAAAACTTCCCTTGATGAATCTTTTGCCGGAAGAAAATGGTTTTTGGAGGTGTTTGAAGTATAAAGGAGTTTTATACAAGTATGAAATTATCCAAAGTTTTAAAAATTATATATATATATATATATATATATATATATATATATATATATAAAGGATCTTATGAGGATTTTAGGAAAGGTTTTGGGAACCTTTGGATTTGGAAAGCTTTTGATTTTTGGGTAAAATCAATATTGAATTTGTAAAGCCTAGTTTGAGAATTATCGATTTTGGGATAATCGATTTTGTGTAAAGGAGCTTTGTATGAGATCATACTAGGTGTATGATTTAAATATACTATATGTGTATAGTATAAAATGTTTTGATGATGGCTCTGGGGAAAAGGCGCTCCCTTGAAATGAACTTCTCAGGAGTACCACCGGGTGGTGCTGCCTTGAGCCCCAAGGGGGGGTTCTAAAGTTGATCCTGTGAGGAGTCCAGATAAAACTAGTTCCTGGGGATCTTGAGTAGAGTATACCATAGCGAAAGTCGTGTATGCCGCTGAGAGCCAAAAGTTATATGGACTTTTGCTGCGACGGCAACGTAACCCAGGATGTAACTGCGATCTATGGTATAACATAGCGAAAGTCGTGTGTGCCGCTGAGAGCCAACAGTCTGCGTTTGATTTTATATCGGTAGACTGCGACCTATGTAGGAGTGGAGAGGTTTCATTTCGACAGCGAACATCAGAGGTCGTTGAGAGCCTGCAGTTACATGGACTTTTGCTGTGATGGCAACATAACCCTGGATGTAACCGTGATCTGTTGTGTGGGTTCCATGGCGTAATCGAGAGGCCGCGGAGAGCCTGCAGTTACATGGACTTTTGCTGCGACGGCAACGTAACCCTGGAATGTAACTGTGACCATGGATGGGGGCGATGATTTCCAGAGCATTCTCACCAAAGATATATCCTCTATTTTCAAAAATTGTTTTCTATATTTTTAATAAAATTATTTTCAAAATTATTTTCACTAGGTGTTGAAATTGGATCTGCTAAGTACTTATAGATTTTCAGTCGTACGCTTGATCAACGTATGACCGAATTTCTATGAGAACAAGGATAGACTAGTTGAAACATCGAGTTATAAAATGATATTTTTATAAAACTATTTTGACAATACTATATAGATTTTAAAGATGTTTAAAAAAATGAACAAAGAAAAAAAAACTTATCTGATTTTAAGCAATTAAAAATTCTAGTTTCTTTCCTTTTCGAGGACGAAAAGATTCAAGGGGGGAGGAATGTGATAACCCGAATTTTTAGGTCATCTGTAATTGATTAACAAACTGGGTTAATTAATAGAAATATTGAATTGTAAATTTAACAAATGAATCTAATCGTAAATATTTATGTTTGGATAAGTATTTATTTGATCATATCTTAACATAGTCACTTAAAATTGACAAAGTATTCTTTTAAAAATAAGTACCGATGATTGTTTACATAAGTAGATTATTTAAATTAAACAAAATTGTTAATTTCAAACCAATAATATTTATGTGTTATTTTAAGATAATTTTTATTTACTTCAAATTGAATTTAGGCTTGTTTAAATATATGTATTTATTTTAAATTTACCTTGAATTGGATTTTAATGAAATTTAAAGGATTGAATTTGAATTTGAAATTTTAAAAGGGAGTATATCTTAAATATATGTTAAATTGATTTGATCAAAAACATAAGTTAGGTATATACACATATATATAGTTCCATATGTATATTTACAAAAATCTAAAGAATACACATAATATTCATGTAAATATTACATACTTACTTATATATATAACTTAAATAAGTTTTAAGAAAAATAGTAATATTTAAACATTAATAAAACATTAAGAAAATAACATTTGTAAAATATGAATTAAACATTAAAATAACACTTGTAAACATTATAATACATGTAAAAACACTTGTAAATTCATAAGTATAGGTGTAAGTTAACCAAGACACTAAGGAGACAAATGTCATCCTCTTGTAAATTTAATTTAAAATTAAACTTGTAAAATAAGAACAAAAGTTCTTTTTTTTCTTTTCTTTTTCTCAGCAAAGATTCTTTCTTCATTCTCAACAAAGATGTAAATCAAAAACAAAGAGACAAGCCATTAGATCTGAGGCAAATTTAATCAAATCAGACATTTAAACCTGAAAAAAGGGGGAAGAACAAAATCTGTACACTTCTATTACATACCAGAGAGATGGCTGAAACAAAAATCAAAACAACAGTTCCAAATTCGGCAACAATTCAACATGTTCATGTTACTGACCTGAGAAGCTTTACGGTTCAAGTTTAAAGGGGTTTTAGGCATTTGCAAATTTCTGTTCAGAGCAATTCTCTATTCAACCATATCTAAGGTGAGTAAACTAGATTTTGAATACACTTTTATGTTTGGATGTTGTGATGGATTCTCGAATTAAAACAGGGGATAATGTTTTACTTATATAAAATTGTGTATGCATGTATGTATCTGAGAAATGTTCATGCATATTTCACCTCTGTTTTAAGTTGTAGATTCAAACTCAGTAAGAAAATTTTTTTTATCTTCCTAATCCAATCAATATTATACCTTGATATCTACAAGGAAGTTGCTTGTTACTATATGATAATGGATTTAAAAATAATTCCAAGGAAAAATATTAAATTAATGACGTGTAAAATATTTATTTACAGTAAATTAATCATAGACCAGAAAATTTGAGCATTTTAGTTTTACAATCTGATTATACAATTATGTTCGTAGTACAAAATAAGGATTTTAGGTGAAGAAATTATGATTTTTAAGCTTTTAAACGATGAGGAATAGCGAGTTGAACTGGAAACTCATTTTGGTCAAAACCCAGTGATCAATGACGAGTTGGACGTCGTGATTAGGAGTGAAGCTTGCTGGTGCATTGGTGGGTGCGCGAAAAATACAAATTGATTTTATTTCGCATCGTAGTGTTTGGAAAAAAATATTTTAGGGTTTAAGAACCCAAATTGGGTCGAGCTGTTCATCGCGCTCATGTGGCAGCGTGGGGTGATCGGAGTTGATCGCAATCATGGGATGGCTGCTGGAGGGTTCGATGAAGCCATGGTGATGATGGTAGGACTTCTCAAGGTCGAAGGCGATGGTGGGGGACGAATTTCTGGCAGTGTTGGTTTCTGGATTTGGTCGTAATGGTTCATTTTCTGTTTCGAAGATACTGCTGTTGATCTGGGTCCTCGTTTGGGTTTGTAGGGGTTCGTGTGGTCTGTGGGGGTGGTCGTGATGATCACCAGTGGTCGGCGATGCTGGTGTGGGTGCACGGCGTGCATGTCATGTCAGGGAGTGGGTTGCTCGAAGTCAGGTTAGAGAAAGTAGGGTCATAGCTCGGGTTGGCCTCGGGGTGCAAAGCGAGTGATCAATTTATACTGTAGGATTGAAATCCGATCGTGAAATAAAGCAGAGAAGGAGAAGTTCTCGGGAAAGCATCGGGTAACCTAGGGTTTTACTCGAAGTAATAAGGCTCGTGGCACGAGTCGGGTTAATTGTTTGTAACAGTTTTGACAGAACCTGTTGTTTTGTTTTAAATTCTAAAATAAAATCTAAAACCCGGAATTCAAATGAAAGTAAAGTTTTTAAATGAGATTTAAATTTGGTTTTCAATCTGATTTTAATTTTAAACTTAAGCTCAAAATAGATTCAAGATGAATTTGAATCTAGTTTGGAAAAAAATGAGTTTTAAATTTAAATTGACTTAAGAATATTAAAGTGTTGAGGAGTTTAAAGTGTAAAGAATTTGAATTTAAATGGAGTTTGGAATGTAAAAGAGGATTTAAAAGTTAAATCAGAATTTTAAATTAAATTCAAATTGAATTTGAGTCTCAGGTTTCGGAAATAAGATAAAGCATATAAATTTAAATATTGTAATTAAGTTTAAAAGTTGAATTATACTTTAATGATTTGAAATTAAAAAGGGATTTAGTTTAAAATCTTTACTTGGGAAATGTAATTCAGGAGTAAATTACTTGGTGTAATTTATTAAAGAATTAATATAATTAATTAAGCAATTAATTAATTAAGATAAGTGATTACAATATGGTTAATTACTGTTTTAAGATTAATTAAGGCTGGTTAATGAAAGTGATTAACTAAGAATTATAAATTATGGAAGTAATTAATTAAAGATTAATTACTGTAAAAAAAATAAAAATAAAGGATAATTACTTGGTGGAAGAAATTGAGTGATAATTACTCAGTGTAATTAAAAGATTAATCAAGGGGTTGGTTTAATTGATAGTGGAATTAAGAAAGATAATTTCTGAGTGCAATTAATCAAGGTTGATTAATAAATGTAATGAAATTAAAGGTTAATTATCAAATGAAATAAAAAAAATATTTAACTAATGAAAATTAGTAGGGGATCATTAATTAATGTAATTATTGGAAGTGATCAATCTGGCTTATTAATGAATGAATGATGATGAATATTTTAAATTGGTTGATATCTCTGATATGAGTTGCTTGGTTAGATGGACGGTGATAATATGATTATTTATCAATTATGAATTGCTATGAAAAATATATCTGATAATGGAAGTTGAGTAGTATTTAATTGAATAACTTGAATTCAGATAAAATTGAATCCGAAGAGACCGGAGTCGGGTATTAGTAAATATCCGAAACCACTTCGATTCTTTATAATTTGATGTGTGAAATCAATATAATGAAATGGAATGATTAAAGTGATTGGAGCATTTAATCTAAGTTATGATACTTAGAAATTGATGTGTTATGTAAGTAATGTCTATAATGACTTGTGAAGTTGTAAACTGATACAAGTTTCCCGAGTTACCCGGGTTTATATAAGTTGTATGTTTTGGTATTCTATGTTCGATGAGTTTACTCACGCTGGTTTCTAGCCTGACCCGGGTGTTACTTTGATGTAATGCTTGGGTCAGACCGAGTATTACAGATTTTCAGGTAAGGACGTTCTGGAGCTCAGGAGGCGAGCTGGATGGCAGGGACGTATGGAGAGTTTCCACTATGATATTGTATATATCCGAGACATGTTAAATTGTATCTATCCAATGTTGTATAAAATTGTTGTAACTCTGATATATTAAAATGTAAATGTACCGATACAGTTTCTTCTTTGTAAAATGTTATTTTATATGATATTATATTTTGATCCGCTGCGAAGGTGAGGTTTCTATGTTTTAGTGTTTCTGTTTCTTCTTTTTCTTCTATCTCTTTCTTCTTTTCTCTAACTATCTGGAATTTTCGGGATCGAAAATTCCGGGTCGTTACATTAACTCTCTTTCAAAACTATTCATTTTAATCATTTATTTTCATTTTGAAGCTCTCTAGTTTTATTCTCAATTTCAAGCATCTTAGTTTCAAAGAGTTGGAATTTCTTAAATTCAATCTTTTCAAAATCCTTGATTTTTTCAATCTCCTTTTCAAACTCGTGATTTATCTGAATAATTTTAGATTTTCTCAAAATAACATTTTCTTTTTCAACGGTTTTGAAATTTTCGTTAATCTCATTTAATATCTTTTCAAAAATCGCACATTTAGAAATTTCTGACTTCTTAAAGCCATCCATCTCTTTTTGCAAAATGTTGTTTTTACAAATCAACTCAGTTTTGTTTTTCTCAATATTTTTAAGCTCATTTTCCAAATCATTATTTTTCTAATGAAGTTTAGCTTGTTTCCTTTCCAACTCGTTAATTTTCAGCTCAAGAGCTTTATTATTTTCAATCACTTTTTGGCACAAGATAACTAAATCATTGTTTGGAAAATCATTATCTCGTTAGCTATTGAATCTTCATCATTGCTGCATTTTTCCAGTCATGTCAAACACGTTTCTAAGCTAATTATGGCGGATCTCTCATGATTGTTGACTTTTGCACCATATATTGCATCAAAAGTATTCCAGATTTCCTGTCCATTTTGGAGAGATAAAGTTAAAATTATCTTGATTAATATGAGAATATAATATATGCATAGAAAGAGCATTAATCGAAGTATTTTTCTCATCTATTATATCGCACCCATTCTCAATAATATCCCAACATTTAATAGTAACAGATTTTAAATAAAATTCCATCTTTAATTTCCAATTCAAAAAATATGTTCCATCAAAAACAGGAGGAATAATATTGAACCGACCCTCAGCAAAAGCATTATTAAAAGAAGCCATTTTAAAAATTCAAATTTGTAAAACAAAATTGGTCTTCGAAAAATCAAATTTTTAAATCAAAATGGATTTTAGTCCTTACTCTGATACCACTTGTAGGATCGATTTCACCCTTGAAGGGGGTGAATAGGGTAATACTATTAATTATAAAAATTATTGCGAAAGTTAATATAAAACAATTCCAACACAGATATAGAAGAAATATAGCAGCATAGATAATAGCAGAATAATAAAAGCAGAAAATAAAACACACACATTTACACAGCTTTGGCAAAACCCTGCCTACGTGCTGCCCCAAGGTTTCTACTAGGCATTAAGTCGTCAGACGCTTACATGTAAACTCGCAACACCCGCTATCGACTAACTTATCTCTACGCTCAAAACCCTGCCACAACTTAGCTATTGAGTTGCGAATTCTCGAACTACACCACCGTAGTTCATCCTCGAGTCACACGACTAGAAATTACAATGTTTAAAAGAGAAATTAAAAAACTTTTAAAACAATAAAACATATAAACCCAAATTTTAAAAATTAAAAGCCCAAAATAACTAAGCTGGCCCAAATTAAAACATAGTGATTAGCATTATCCTCTTTTCCCTTTTATATGTTCGGGCTGACTTCTTTGAAAATAGCTGCTTCTTTGTTGCCTGTTCCTCAAAAAATAGGGTTTTTGATTATTTGAAGACACGGACTTCAGTAGCTCGATCGAATGATGCTTCTTCGAATTTTTTTCTTTGCTTAACTTTGGCTGCTTCAAATTGTGTCGAGCATGTGTACTGGATGAAAAATTTGTAAGTGATATTACCTTTTAATTTCGATTGTGCTCGACTTTGATTCTAGTTGACTGATAATTCTTTATTGCTTGAACTCAAATAATTCTAAAAGCCGATGATGATTGGGTTTAAATAGGATTTGAATTCCTATATTTTCATTCATATAATCGTCTGATAACTTTCGACTTGGCCGTTTGATTATGCTTGGATGTTGATGATTTCTCTAACTTTGTCACTTCATATATTTGCTTACTTGCTTATCACAGCTTTGGTCGATTTCAACCAGACTCTAGACATGTACTTGATGCAAAACAAAACTGCAAATACGAAAGTGAAGCAAGAAGACACCAATATATAGAGAAGCAAGCAACAGACTTCAAGTACAATGCAACATTACCAAAGTGAAGCCATCAACAGAACCTGACTCGAAGCAATACACCAGTGAAACGAAGAACAAACACAACATAATGCAACACTGACACATATATGCAAGCAAAGACTACATGGTGTGGCAGCGTCTATCCAGTGGAGGCTCAGTCTAATGCAAATTCGAGCTGGTATATCATGGCACATGAATGCACAATACAAACTACAACAGAAGTGTAGTCACATGAAGACTCCAACTAGACCACTATGAAAAGGCAATATTAAAGACAAATAAAAGTCTCGACATACATATGAGAAACAACATCAACCACCATGGAATCAAGTTCAAGCAAAACAGAGGCAATACTCAAGTACTACCAGAATTCAAAGATAGCAAAGAAATGCAGCACTGTCAAATAGAATATGTGCACAAGCACATATTAGTTCATATGTATACATGAAAACAGTTCAACATGCACTATACATAAAGACCAGGCAACAAAGTATCAAAGATCAAAACTTGTAGCAGGTGACGAAAAAATTGGCACAATGTCATAATATACAAGTGAGTGTATCAAGTCATAGCCATGACAACCAAAGTCAAAGCAAAGCCAAACATGCCAGAGTTTTCGTGAATTCGAGATGAACAAGTCGAAATAAAATTCTCATCCCAAAAATATCAAAATGCCGAAGTCAACATAAATTCAAATGCCAGAAATTCAAAGCCGTGGTTGTCAAGAAATTGAACATGCCAGCAAAATCAAAACAATAGAAAATTCAACCAAGTCAAGTTAAAGGCCGAAAAGGAACAAAATCAAACAAGCCGTGGTGGCCAAGAAATCGATCAAAGTCATGACAAGCAAGTAAGTAAAAATTATACGAAGTGACAAAGTTAGAGAAATCATCAACATCCAAGCATAATCAAACGGCCAAGTTGAAAATTATCAGATGATTATACGAACGAAAATATAGGAATTCAAATCCTATTTAAACCCAATCATCATCGGTTTTCAGAATTATTCGAGTTCAAGCAATAAAGAATTATCATTCAACTCGAATCAACGTCGAGCACAATCGAAATTAAAAAGGAATATCATTTACAAATTTTTCATCCAGTATACATGCTCGACGCAATTTGATGCAACCAAAGTTAACGAAAGAACAAAATTCGAAGAAGCATCATTCGGTAGAGCTACTGAAGCCAGCATATTCAAATAGTCAAAAGCCCTAAATTTTTAGGAACGAACGAGCAACAAAGAAGCAACTACTTTCAAAGAAGTCAGGCCGAACATATAAAGGGGAAAAGAGGATAATGTTTATCACTATGTTTAAATATGGGCCGGCTTAATTATTTTGGGCTTTTAATTTTTAAAATTAGGGTTTATTTGTTTTATTGTTTTATAAGTGTTTTTAATTTCTCTTTTAAACATTGTAATTTCTAGTTGTGTGACTGGGGACAAACTACTGTGGTGTAGATCGAGAATTCGTAACTCAGTGGCTGAGTTGTGGCAGGGTTTTGAGCGTAGAGTTAGGTAAGTCTATGGCGGGTGTCGTGAGTTTACATGTGTAAGTGTATGACTACTTAATTTCTAGTAGAAACCTTGGGGGTAGCATATGGGCAAGGTTTTGCCGAAATTGGGTAAATCTGTATGTTCTATTTTCTGCTTTTATTATTCTGCTGTTATCCGTCCTGCTATATTTCTGCTATATCTATGTTGGAATTATTGATATTAACTTCCGCAATAGTTTTTATAATTAATAGTATCACCCTATTAACCCCCCCTTAGTGTGAAATCGATCCTACACCAATAACTCCAAGAGTCAGTATATTTTAAGATCATGGTTCAACCCTTTTATTTCGTTCGATTATAGTGTACCCTACACTTTCTTTAGATAAAGTATCTCTGTCTTTGGTTTAAATGATACCCTTAAATGATACCCTATCATTTATTAACTTCTCCAAACTTTTCTTCTATTTTAAAAATAAGTTAACACAATTTTAATTTATAAAAAATCCTTCTTTATTTCATCCTTATGGAATAGTCTATTAACATTTGGAAATTGTCTTCCAAAGTGCTCTATGTATTTCTTATTTTACTTAGAAAAATATAGCTTCTCAAGCTATAGCAACTTGACCTTAGCTGTCACATACTAGTTATCTCATAGCCTTCACATGTTGAGCCTAGCTATTACAGATTAGCCATCCCATAGCCATCGAAAATTGACTTCCCTATTCCTTCTCAAGTTGACCTCGTCTAGCCATTGTGTGTTGATGGTGTTTCAGCTATCATAAGTTGGCTTTGTGAACTATCGTGGGTTGACAGCTTCCCAAGCGATCACGTATTGAACTTCAATAACTATCATAAGTTAATAGCCATCCAAGCTATCGCAGGATGACATCCCCGAGTTATCGCATGTTGACTCCCCTGAGCTCTCGCATGTTGGCTTTCTAAAAGCCTTTGTAGGTTGAAGACATAGTGCAATCGCGAGTTGATAGCTTAGATAGTTATCATATATTGAGCTTCAATAGCCACCATAAGTTGAAAAGGTAGCATATATGTAGTTAAGTTAAAAACAGATTCATTGCCTTATTAAGTAGTTACCTTACACCAAATCCCATTTGGTGTCAAATTCTTATTTATCAGCACATTACTTTGCACTTTTCTTTTTATAACCTGTTGATTATTTCTTCAGTCAATCAATTAATTACCTTTAATTAATTACACCTTCTCCTTAGCCAAATAAGTCATATGAATTCGAAAACTAATGGGAAAAATACCAAAAATTGTTTATCTTGTTTTCCCTCATGTTAAAATTTCAAATCAAAAAAATTATTTTTATTATATTTAATAATTAACTTACTTGAAATTAAACCCTTATAAAATTAGAAAGTTTAAAAAACTTCCATGTAAATTCCAAAAATTATGAAATCGAAACCCACCTTTATTTCATCATTATAAATATCATACTAAATTTCTAAACATATAGACAAGTTTAGATCATATTTTACTTTAAAATATGAACAAATTCATTTTATTTAAATTTAAGACCATATTCAAAAAACGTTAAAGTATCCAAACATGTTAACCAACATCAATAAATCCATTCAAAAGCAAATCCGAACCCAAACAGGTTAGGAAGGTTTTTTAGGGAAAATTCTACTCACCTTAGTCTACCAAACTTTGATTAAAACCTTGCTTTTTTTCTCTTCCTTCTTAAAGTTGAAACTACAAGAATAGATTTAGAAAGAAATTTGGGTGATTTTAGATGAAATTAGGATGGATCTAGGGGTAATAGGATTTAGAACTAATTTATAATGAGAGTGAAATGTTTTAATTTTACTCTTTAGCCCTTTATTTATAGTGTTCTCTAATTAGACCGATGGGCTCATTAATAGGCTTAATTAGACACACATTAATCCTAGCCAATAATTTATAAAACTTAAAACATGCATAACTTTCTAACAATAAGTCCGTTTTTCTATTATGACCATTCTATGGAATGAGAAACCATCATCCTGAAGCAATAGAACTAGTTTGAGACCTTAATTGGATTCCTATTAAAAGTTATAGTTTAAACAAGATTTTCGAGGTCAAAATGGTCACATAGAAATTCAGGAAAATATAAGTATGTAAAATGACCCTAAGAGTCATGTCCCAAAATTATATAATTATATGACCTCATATGAATAAAATAAAAATATTTTATGATCATCCGTTACGTAAAATATGGGTCGTTGCATTCTCCCCTCTTTGGAAAATTTTCCCTCGAAATCCCCAAACAAGCCAAAGTATAAGCAACCATGGGCATCCTGCATGCCTATCGATCATAAGCAACCATCACACATATCAAACAAGCAACCAAGCAACCGATAATATACTGAACTTATCCTAGCATGCAGAGTACTAACTTATCGAATATAATATACAATGTTGAAAGTAGATAAGATAAATGTTAGGTCTTACCATTCAAATGAGCTCAGACACCTAGTCCTTAAGCTCTCCTCCCTCTCTGATATATAATCGTCACAACTACCGCTCCATTTTACTTAACTAATTTCACTTTCTTTCTCCTAAGATATTTCATATCAGACCCAACAATAAGGAATGACCTATAAGGTATTGAAACTTCTAGTTCTACCTCAACATCTTCTAGCTGATCCAGAGTGATCATTACGTCTGAGTCATGCACAAACTTCTGTAGATAAGAGACATGAAAAATGTTGTGCACGCCTACCATTTTTGGAGGTAAGTCAACCCTTTATGCTAGCTTCCCAATTCTCTCGACTACCGAAAAAGGACCAATGAATCTCTATGCCAACTTCGTTTTTATACCAAATTGAACTACATTCTTTAGAGGAGAAACCTTTATAAACACCACATCTTCGACAGAAAACTCTAAATCTGTTTGTCTCTTAACCACATTGCTCTTCTATCGATCCTGAGTAGTTTTCATTTGTTGTCGAATGACCTTAATCTTCTCTGAAGTCTCTCTAATTATATCTAGCCCAAGTATCAGTTGCTTGCCCGCTTCCCACCAACATAAAGGAGCATTACATGGTCAGCCATACAATGCTTCATACGAAGCCATACCAATATTCGACTGATAACTGTTATTGTATGCAAACTCCACCAATTGCAAATGATTATCCTATGATCCACCAAAGTCTATAATGCATGCTCGCAAGAGATTTTCCAATATACAATTTATTCTTTCGGTCTGCCCATCCATTTATAGGTGATAAGTTGTACTAAGATGCAACTCTATCTACAATGCCTCTTGTAAGCTCTTCAAAAATCTAGTAGTGAACAACTGGTCCCAGTCACTCACAATGCTCTTCGACACTCCGTGGAATTATATTATCCATTTTCCATATAATGGCAGCTTGGATGACATCCTACTTGACTTGACAGGTATAACCTTACATTCTTGGTCAATCGATCAACTATGATCCAAATGTCGTCGTATCTACTCGAGTCCTCGACAATCCATCAGTAAAATCTACTGATACTTGCTCCCGTTTCCATTCAGGAATCTCTAATGGTTGTAACAGTCCACCAGGTTTCTTCTACTTTGCTTTTATCAATTGGCAGTTCTTACATTTGGAGATAAATGCCCCAACATCCCTCTTCATACCTTCCCATTAGTAAGTTCGTTTAATATCTGGGTACATCTAGTTACCACCGGGATGAATGGTCAACCTGGATTGGTGACATTCTCTTACCACATAATCTCGTAATCCACCAATATAGAGAACAAACAACCTCCCATCTTTACAAAGCCAACCCTCTCGGTCGAGTTCATATTACTTCATATCTTTAGATTCTACTAGTTCCCCTATCTTTGCTATAATCTCCGCTAGCCTAGCATCTTGCTTCTAACTAGTATCGATCCTCTCAATCAGAGTAGTTCTAATGGATAAGCTTGCCAATATTTTAAGTTCTAGCTCGAAGTGAGGCCTGAAATCGAATTCATCAATATATTTAACCTGCTTCCATTCCTAGAACATTGCTTCCAACCTAGCATTTCTTCCACTCAATGCATCAACGACTGCATTCCCTTTTCCTAGAGTATAGGAAATACAAAAATCATAAGAGGCCAAGAAATCTAACAACCATTGCTATCGAAGGTTAAGATCCTTCTGAGAGAAAAGGTAGTTCAAGGATTTTTAGTTTGTAAACAGCTCAAACCTTTTTCCTAGCAAATAGTGCCTTCACATCTTCAAAGCAAAAAAAATACCCTCTAATTCCAAATCATGAGTTGGGTAATTCTTTTCGTGCGGCTTTAGCTGTCGACTAGCATAAGTGATAAGCTTTCCCTTCTACATTAACACTGCACACAATCCAGTACCACATGCATCATTTTATACGGTTAACTCTTCATTTCCATTTAGAATGGTCAACACTAGTGTATTTTTCAATCTCTCTTTCAGACTCACAAATGCAAGTCCACACTTCGCATCCTATACAAAGTATGATTCTTATTCGTCAAATTGGTCAACTGTGCCGCTGCCTTCGACAAGTCCTTTATAAAGCGTCAATAATATCCAGCCATCCTAGAAAACTCCTCACATCTATAGCATTCTAGGGCTGATTCCAATCTTGGACCACTACCACCTTTGCAGGATCCACAACTATATTCTATCCCGGAACGACGTGACCTAAGAATCTTACTTCTTCTCTCCAGAAGTGACAATTAGAGAACTTTGCTGTCAACTTGTGCTTCCTTAATATCTCTAGCACAATTCTCAAATGCGTCTTGTGCTCCTATTCAGTTTTGGAATAGATCAGAATATCATCCATGAACACAAACACAAACTTATCAACTGGTCTTTAAAAACCCATTCATGAGATCCACAAGGATATACAGAGCATTAATTAACCCGACTGACATCACCAACCACTCATAGAAACTCAACGGCATACGAAACGCAGTAATAGGCACTTTCCTTCAGTACTCTCAACTAGTGAAATCCCATCGTAGAATCTATTTGGGAGAACACCTTTGCACCGTGCAACTGATCAAACAAGTCATTAATGCGTGAGCGTGGATACTTGTTATTCTTCGTCACTTTGCTTAACTCACAATAATCCACACACAACCTCAAAGAGCCATCCACCTTCATTGCAAATATTACAGGTGCGCCCCACTCAGATATGCTTATTTGAATGAACCCTTTTCTCAATAGATCATTCACTTGCACCTCCAATTCCTTCCGCTCTCTAGGTGCCATACTCTTCAATGGCATAACTATCGGTCTGGTTTCCTTTACCAAGTCTATCCAAAACTCGATCTCTCCGTGCAATGACAATCCATTCATTTCCTCGAAAACATCCGAGATTCTCAAGCTATAGAAACTGATGACAATCCCTCATGTGGAACCTCAAGCAAATATAGAAAGCTAACCATCACCTCATCCTCTGGTAGGCAGCTAATCACTACCGTTCGCCCATCCACATCTTGATTATCACCAACGGCTTTTCACAATCCACTATGGCCACATACTTCCTAAGCCAATCTATACCCAATATAATCCCAAACTTAACAAAGTTCAAAACAAAACAATCACAAACCAAATAACATCTATGACTCGATAAAGCTAAGCCACGGCAAATCATGCAAAGACTTGTAAAGCCTACAACATGTTTCGTCACGATTAAGGTCAATGTACTATCTTAGGTTCCAATCCCAATCTATTTACTTGGTCACTACTAATGAATGAGTGAGAAGCACTGGTATCAAACAAAACTCAAAATGGAACATCAATACCCTGGATGAAGACTCCCTTTCCCTTCTCCTTCGTTGAGGAAGCACTCGATAAAGTTGAGACTGTGTCTAAGGCATATGCCTTTACTACCTGCTTATCGTTCACCGGTTCTGGATAATTCTTCTTCAAATTTCCAGGCTTGTCAGAGTTGTAATGTTTTCTCTTCTCACCCATCTGGAAATTTTTAATCAAATGACCCTTTTCGTTGCATTCAAAGCAAGTAGGTTCCATTTACCTCTTCTGACCACCCTTTCCGTGGTATTGCTTTCTCTTTCCGTTCCATTTCTTCTTGCCTTCAGAGCCTTACTATGGCTTTTGCTCTTCCTTCTCAACAGAAACAACAATAGCAGTCTTAGCCTTAGGGTACAAGCTCTCATGGCAAAGCGCCGCCTCTATAAGCTTTTTAAATGGCTCATATATATCGTCCACTAGCTTTTCTCTCCAGCAGCCATCCAAACTAATGGCGAATTTCTCATCCTTTCTCAATGGAGTGTCGACGAATGACATCCCATACTGAGACAAAGCATCAAATTCTACCACATATTCACAAACTGTCATCTCTCCCAGCTTGATATCAACAATATTTTTGAATAGAACCGACTTCTGAACAGCTAGAATAAAATTCTCCTCAAACCTCATCTTAAACTGATCCAAGAAAACCGGTCTTCTGGAGCAGCAATAGTAATAGTATTCCACCTATTCATAGCTTGGCCCTGAAGCTGTCTCGAAGCTAATTTTCTCTTTATAGCATCTTCCACCTCCATATCAAAAAAGATGCACTCATAATTATACAACCAGTATTGCACTTTTATTGTTGACTCCGTCCCTTAGAATAAATTCCCTCTAAGAGTGGAATAATCTTTGTTCAGCCTGGAGAAATCAGCCCTAGGCGCTTGCATAGGAGTGCCTCCACTTATCACTAATCCAGGAGCATTCCTTATTATATTAGCCATCATAGCATTAAACATGGCTTGGACATCAGGTATAACAGCTCCTGATCCCGCTTCTTAAAGTAGAATTCCTCGCAACATTCCTTGTATGTTGGCTCATTCTTATCTTTAACAAGAATGATCAGTCTCTCATAAAGAAAATCGTGTCCATAGTGCTCATATGCATGCGAATTATACTATATAATATATGATTATAAATTTTTGAAAACCAAACTCATAACATGTACGCACTCTCTCATATACACACACATACTCAAGATCTAGTCTAATGTGATAATTCCTTACCTATCTCTGTTGGATCATGGTACTGGTTAATCGTGTAACCAAAGCTCTGATACCACCAGCGCTAATAGTATATATATAATGCATTGTTGTCATGCCCGACTAATATAGGACTATCATCAAGGTTGGAATAAATCAATATAACATATAACATGTCGTATATTTCGTAGTGCATGGACAAAATATAATATCATATATACAACAGAAGAGACAGTAATAACAATATGAAAAATCAACATCATCAAAGTATAATAAGTTTATACAATGGAAAACAAACTCAACAACCGTCCTAAATACAAACGGTAAGTAGTCATTACCGAGGCTCTCCAATGCTGCACAACGAAATAAGCGTAGACTCTACATATGTATATAATATAAGATAGCTTCATCCAGCTCGTCCTTCGAACAACTACCCCATCAGCTAGACCTTTTATCTAGTCTACTCATTTAAGAGTAACCAAGATAATAAGAAATGAAGCATAAAACCTTGGTTCGGACAAAAGTCTGGTGTGAGTGGTAAATGAGTCAAAATACTATACAAGTAAATGTAGTAAGGAACAAGAGTACACGAACAATACCTTAATTACCTGTCTCTATAACTAAAGAGTTGGCATTATAACACTATGATATGCTACTCTACAATATCATAAAGGTATACCACAAACCAAATAAAGGATATCAGTCTTCCAAGCATTCCTATCTCTAACACGTACTTCCCTTGATACCTATGAGTGATAGCTACTGAAGAAAATAACTAAAGCATTCATAGCATCCATCAACAATCCTAACTATCATACCTTCTGCTCTAAATATATGATAATTCATATGACCCCCAAGATAGGGACTAATGGAAATCTTGGTTCTCTATTTTACTCTCGTATCTTGAAGCTCAAAGCTAGATACATATCTCATAGCCCAAACCGGATACTAGACATAAAGCTATAGGTCCAAGGTATATAGGTCCCTTAATTCACTTACAGGTACCCACTTTCAATACCTCTCTTCTTTGAGTACAACTGAAAAATCTTCGAGCATCAACGATTCCTTCGCATATATACTCGAACCCATCTTTGCTCCATTTGGATACCAAGCTCTTCTTGCTCAATCCAGTTTTCATTATTCATGAAGAACCCTTCCACATTCCCGATCATATGTCTCCCTTTTTTATAAGCCACTGTCTTCAAAACGTACTCCCAACACGAGCCAACATCTGAAGACCATAGTTTTGCATCAACTATTATATCATCATCCAACCTGATACAAACGAGCCAACACCTCCAGCACGATCTATAGGACCTCAACAACAGTCCTTAGAAGTTCAACCTAATATCATGCACCATGATGACTCGATACCGAGTTATATGTATAACTCGATGCTGAGTTATACACTTAGCCAATTAATGGCTAATTCCTCTTATATGTCTCTAGTACTCCCCTTCTAGCGCCTTGGACCCCAATTCATCCTCCTTTAACAACTTAGCCCCAAATCCATAGCTCCACTTCAAAGTTCTAGAGATAACTTGATAACACCAAATCCTTAGTCATATACCATGCATCTTGCTATGGAATACCTTATATATCCAAGCTCTATCCATCCATGTTAACCATCAAGTCATAACCTCCTTATCCATAACTCGGCGCTGAGTTATGTACTTAGCCCCATTTGGTTTGCAACTCATCATTTGTCTTCCTACCTTACTCCAACGTACATCTACCAAGTTTGGTCCAATTCTGACCAACTAAGCTTCTAAATTGCTCAATTCTCCAACCTATCTTTCTACACATCATAACAAAAAACAAATCAAATCATACCATCTAAATAGAATAAACAGCAATTTCATTCAGTCAAACTTGCAATCCATCAAAATAAGATAAATGAGGCGATTTCTAACGTAAATCTACATATGCATGAATATATGAACATAAATCAAGGTGAGTTCTAATCACTTTATATAATATGCATGGATTAACATTCCACTAGAGTTAGAAAAGGTTTTCACTAACAAAAGTCAATTTAAAGCATGTTAAATCCTATAATTATACCATATAAACATGTATAGCATATTGAGAAGACATAAACCACTTACCAATTGCCAAATTCAACCACTTTGTATTAAATCTAATTCAAAAAGCCAACAAAAACACTCCAAATCATGCAATTTGATGATCCCTAGCTTCTAATTAAGGATCCAATCTCTAATCCCCAATTTAGTTTGATTTAGAAAGCAATTTGGGCAATTTTTGATAAAATTAGGATGGATTTAAGGCTAATTAAGGTTTAGACCTAATTTGGAATAAGAGTGGAAAAGTTTTATTTTGACTCCTTAGCCCTCTATTTATAGTGTTCTCCAATTAGACAAATGTGCTCGCTAATTGGCTTAATGAATTACACACTAATCCTGACCAACGGCTCTAAAAACTTAAAACAGGCATGACTTTCTAATGTAAGTCCGTTTTTCTATTATGAACAATCTATGGAATGGGAAACCATGATCCAGAAATAATGGAACTATTTTGAGACCCTAATTAAACACCTATCAAAAGTTATAGCTCAAACAATACTTTTAGGGTCAAAATTATAACATTAAAATTTGAGAAAAATCATAGGTTTGTAAAAAGTCCCTAACAGTCATATCCCAAAATTATAGAACCATACGACCTTATACGAATAAATAATATATTTTATGATCCTTTGATACAAAAAATACGGGTCATTACACGAGGAGCATCCATGATTGATGACTATTGAAAAACTCGATAAATGAGAAAGGACTGGTAGAATTTAGCCTATCTATATTCAGAAAATAAGCGTTATGTAGTCAATATAAGTTCCAATAGATGTCAAGTTGTATTAATCAATCAGATCTTATACATTGGCGGAGACAATGACATGTAATTCAGTCTATGTAATATATGTCTTATGTTAAGAGTACAGTGAACGCGAACAGTCTATGTAGTGCTCGCTCATGCTGGTAAACTAGTCCCATCATGCTACAGAACTGTGTTGAATTTTACCCGTCATCGTACAATTTACGATAACAGAATCGTCATCTAGAGCAACATAGAATTTCTCTTTATAGGGACAACGATTGAAGTGTTTGACTTAAAGTAGTGATGGAAAAATGAATTGGATGCTGCGGCATGCTCAATGTGACAATTTTCTGAAATCATCCCACCAGAGCTCAACCATCGACCACCATGACTATGAATCACTAGAATTAGTTATCTCCTCCTTGAATTAGAAATATTTCTCCAAAATACAAAAAAATTCTTGACCATGAGGATGACTCTAGTTTAAGCCTAGTCTAACTTGAATTAAACCCCAAAGTGTTCGAATATACATGAAAACTCGAGTCAAAGCCGTGTCTTTTGAAGTTTACTTCGAATCAACCCCGAAAGCATTCAAAACAAGCTTCCTATAGCCATGAACCAAAGCAAGGAGAAGGTGAAGCCACATCATCCAAGTGTAAATCAAATCATGGGCAA
This sequence comes from Allium cepa, assembly GCA_030765085.1. Classification (NCBI taxonomy): domain Eukaryota; kingdom Viridiplantae; phylum Streptophyta; class Magnoliopsida; order Asparagales; family Amaryllidaceae; genus Allium; species Allium cepa. The sequence goes on from CM060945.1 coordinate 725,081,050, forward strand.
CCTTAGACCCGTCCCCACTAACCTAAGCATGGAAATGATGGTAGCGGCCGCCTGAAAGCAGGGATTCAAATTGAAACCCAAATAAGTTTAGGGACAAATCGAATGAATCTAAGGTTGAATAGCTCAAATGGTTGCTGGGGCAGCTAAAGTATTCGAAGATGGAGTTAAGGGAGTAGGAAACTTGAAATCGCGGGCAACAAAGTAGGTGAACATAAAAGGCGAAATGAAAATAAGTTTAAGTATTATTCAAACACTTAAGAAATGAAATCCATAGCTAAAATGGTCCCGAGTCAAGATACATGACTCGGTACAAAGTTTAGAGAAAAAGAAATGAAAAAAAAGGAATTGCTGGCCATGGAAAAAGAGATGGAAAAAAATGAAATGAAAGGTGCAATCCTACGTAACCATCCGACTCCAAAGGAAGGGCATCCATAGTTTCCTAACTCGAACGATAACTTTGAATAGAACATCACAACTCTTATATCATCCAAAGGATATGAATCTGCAACTGTTCAAAGTGATATAATGATCTACAGAAGATACATTACTTTGTGAAAATAGTTCAGAGAATGTGGACATCTATTCAGACCAGAGTATGAAGTCGATTGCTTACTTAATCCAAGCATTCCTTGTTAATGTAAGAAATACTTTAGAGGAAAAGTGTTATCCTGCTTTTGAATTAGGTTATATCTAGACGAGTCAGAATCATTACTAGTCGTATATAGATGAAGAAAACTAGAAGTTCAAAAGTATAATTTTAGAAACCATAGTTTGGTGTAGTCCGAAGAATCGATGCTGAACCTGGGAAAGTACTTACCATTTCCCAGATGAATCGAGTAGGGAAAGGCAAAGTTAAGAAATACATATAAAAGTCACATATCGATATCGGGCCAAACCCTCAACTTGAAGCGTCGAGTCAGCTTCCATTCTAGAAGTTGAAGACTAATATGAAGCAAAGCACAAAGCCAGAAGAAACCATAAGTTGGTGCCAACTCATTAGGCTTAACTTGGTATCGAGTTGAGAACTCAGATGCCGAGTTGGCCATAATCTTCTTTTGGAGTTTCCTACCATATGTAGAGAACACGAGGAGAAGGTTTTGGAGCTTATTTTGCTAATCTCCATTCATAATTAGAGGGAGAGGTGCATGAAAATAGGATCTTTTTTTTGCTTTCTAAGTTAGTAGATTTTACCTCGATACTCTATTGGATCCTTACCCGTGTTGAAAGTAATAGTGTTGTAAGATCACTATTGTAAAGAAAGTTAGAAATTATTAACAAAGTTGACAGCAGGCATAGACCAGAGTATTTATCGAACCACTATAAATCTCTTGTGCTATTTCCTCATTTTCAATTTCTTTATTTATATAACTACTAATTTCGTATCGATTGTATGTTTATCCCACTTTTAGTGCAAACAACTGCCTTTTATGATTTTCCTCAACAAGAAGATAATCTTTATGTATATGGCATAATCCTACATTAGCAGTAGTATCAAACCAATTGCATTTAAAAAGAATGTTTTAAGCTTCGGTTTTGTAGAATAAGCGAGTTCAATTATTTCCTACAACACTCCATAATAATCTTGTAAATCATCACCCCATTCATCGCCTTTAACATATACCTCGCTATTGTAAGTTGTTTTTCCAACTTCAACCTCCTGTGTGTGAAATTTAAAGCCGTTTACGTACATGATTTGGTGCTTTCTGTTTTTCATTGTTGGACCAAATGCAAGAGTTTTATAACAAACATCACCTTTCTCATTATCAAACACCCATTTCATTAAATTAATACACACTAATATGCATAATAATTAAATTGTTTCATATTAAGTTTATTCAACAATTACATATGCTTACATATTTCTAAAACAAGCCCCCCAAATCCTTTACTAGGTAGAACCCTTGGACTTTGTCGCTCAAAATGACTGTTAAACAATTGAAATTGTTTAGATAAACATGATTACACTATATAGCATGATATTGATAGTAAATAAACAAATATTGCGTTACCTAATAAGACCTGATAATTCTTCACAATTGAGAAGCATCACTGTTCTAACTATCAAAAATTCTTTAAGTGTTTGAATATTTCCATCCTCCCATTTACCCAAGGACATCCACGTTTTTGGGAAACGAAAAAAGAAATGTTAGACGACTCATCCATAGCATCATCATTATGAGGACTAGTGTTCGAATTCAACTTAACACAGTCTTCAAAATAATAACTGAAAAATATGGATGCTTCTTCAACAGTCTATGCTTGATATATTGAACCTTCAACTTATGCTTTTAGTTTCACCCCTTTTTAAGGTGACCCAAGTATCTTCATATCAAAAAATTATCAGTTATACATTTACTATGTTGATTCAAAAAAGAATATATATAACTCTTAATTGTATTTTACGTACCTCTCAAATGGATACAACAACCTGTATTACACCGATCCTTGCATTAAAGCTTCAATTGGTAGATGTACGATTGGATGTTTAATGCAGTTGAATACTCCCGAAGAAGATATTTTCTTCAATTTACATAATAATTTGGGTATATGCATTTTCAAATTTTTCAGATTACATTTATTAAGTATAGTTGAGCATAACTCTTTACAAAACAAACTAAGTTCAGTAATAGGCATGCAAACCTTCAACCACAAAATCTCCTTAAATGTTATCGGGAAAAGAGTCCTAAAAATACATATGAATCCTGACTCTTTATACTCGACAGTTGAAGATCCTGTAACAACCCTGTTTTGTGATTATTTTAATTTTATATTTTAATTATTTTAATTTAAGTTCCTGATTTATAAACTTTATTTTATTTATTAAAATTAATAATTTTTTTATTTTGTTATTTTAAATATAAATTTTGATTTGTACGTGAATTAGGATTCCAAACATGAATAAATTGAATATTTTACAAAAAAGTGAATTTTGGTCAAAATGGTCAAACTTTGAATTTTAAATTTTAAATTTAAATATTTGAATTTTATCTTTTATTATGAAAATAAATTAAATTTCAAGAATATTGTTTTCGTTTCGGTGAAATCCGATTTATATTGTGAAAGTTATGCTTTTTACAATATTGTGTGTAAATTGATTTATTTTACAAAATTGTTTATTTTAATTTATATAATGTGTATATATATGTAATATAACATGTTATATATATTTTATTTTTTTACATTTTAAAGTGTTGTTATAATTTTTAAACATTTATTGGACTTTGTTTACAATTTTTAATTTTCTAGTTTCAATTTAATAGCTATTTTCTTCATTTACTTTTTATTTTCCTAAGAATAATTATTTATTTTCTTTTTTTCACTTTATTTTGTTCATTTTTTATATTTTATTTCCTAAAATATATATGGTTTATTTTAATTTAAAATAAAAAGGAAATTCAAAGAGGCAAAAGTCCTTTCATTTTCCTTGTGTCTTTTCATTTACATTTGTCTTTCCATTTTCCCTTTTGCCTTGTCATTTCATCTATTGGCCGACCATTTTTTTTTACTGATAGCCGTGTATTCCTCTAGCATTCACGTGAGAAAATGTTTCTCATCTTCAATTCATGGCCAGAAAGGAATTTTTTTTATGATAATGGCTTCTTTCCTTATCACTTTTCTCTTCTTCTTTTCTATGTTTTGCCTTGTTCTTCCTCTTGTTTGCTCGGCTTAGCTTTCCTCTCCACCTGCTCCACCATCATCCCCTCCTCTGACCAAAAAGTCAAGCCATGACCACTTGATGACGATAGCTCCACAAAATTTGCACAAACTCTACCAATATTGCCTAGCCAAGCCATATACTCCACCTACCCTTCATCAATCACCTTGGCCGCCTCCTATTGCTCCACCATCACCATGAAACCACCTCTTACCATCCACCTACCCACTGTGCAGACCTGTAAAAGTATGGCCGACCCCACTTGACCCAAGGCAGAGTCTTGTTGTGCTAAAAAACTCCACCTTTTGCACTTGTCCCTTTGTATGCTCCATGTTGTATCTCCTACCATCATCATCTCCATGTTGTTGTGCATATATGATGCATACCCGAGCCTATAACATGGTCATGGCTGAGCCATGTTGACACCTAGGCCGAGCCTACTGTGGTGTGATCAAGCCCATTTGATTAAGTGTCAAGCCATGTTGTCATCGTCAAGCAATTTGTGTTAAAGCTGGGTAATGTCCTTTGTTGATTCAAAATTTCCACTTCGTTTCAATTCATATTTGTATTGTGTGATATATATATATTAATATTGTCTTGTTTATTTTTTTTATACAAGATCAATATCAAGGCTCTCCATTCATTCAAACCAAATCATGCTTGTCGTGCCCTTGGAATCATGCCTGTGTGTTGTTTTGGTCTCTAGCTTTGTAAATGGTGAGTCTTTCTCATTCTGACATGTTTACTTATGAATTAGTGAATTGATGTCAAGTGTTTAGTAAACGTTTATGCAAGTTAATGATGATTATATGATATGCTATGCCTTATTATTATTATGTTAATTCTGTGAATTATCACCTGACATTTGATATATGACATTATATTGTGACATTGACATTGTTTATATTGTTTATGCATATATTCACACTGCAATTCCCCTGAATAGAATCACTATGGGTTGAAATGATACTACCCAAATAGACTTTAGAATAGGGAAAAATCATAATGGGCTGAAATGATAGGCCTGAGCGATTTTTATTTATTTTTATTTGACTTGGGATTGCGGGTTTGAAATGATAGAACCCGGATTTTCTTTGTAAATTGCGGATTGAAATGATACATATCCGTATCACTTGACCTGGGTTAGAAAATTATATACAGACCCCATGGTATATTTTTAAATGATTTTTATTAAGATATGTATTTTTAAAAGTATGAAATTTGATTTAAAAATATACATTTTATGATTTTTAAGAAGGATAAATATTAAGTTTTTAATTTGTGAATTTAGGTCTGTAAACTTGAAGTAAGTGTGATTTTCGACTTAAATTTTATTTTAAAATGTATGTAAATAATGGCAATAAAATTTAAAGTTTTGAAATAATATTTGAAGTAGAATGTTAAGTTTTTGTTTAAATTTAATAAGTAAATAAACAGTGAAATTTTGACTTAACAAATGAATTGAATTTTTAATTCGATATTTGATTTTAAATTTTATTGTGATAAATCATACATTAAAAGTACTTAAATGTGAAATTTTTAAGTCTAAAAATATGATTTATAAATTTAAATAGAAATTTTTTGAAGTTTTATTGTTCTTGAAAAGTTATAATAAAATCTGAAATTTTATTAATAGCGTTTCTAAAATGCTGTAGTTTTATGACAACACTTTAAAATGCTGTTGTTTCGAACTTAACTTTGTTTGACATAGCTAAATATCTATTACGGCATTTTATACATGCCGTTGTTCCTAAACTAAACTATTTTGGAAACTATAAGCCACGGTAGCACTTTATAAATGCTGTCGCTACTTAATTTGACAATGTTTTGAAATGATATAGATTTTAACACTTTTGAGTTATATTTTAAAGTGTTAAATGATTTAACTTTTGGAACTGATTATTTGTGAAATTTTAGGAGTTTTGAAAATATTTTAGTATTTAAATTTGAATTTTAAGGAATTTAAATTGAATTTGAATGGAATATTTGAAATTTAATTTTGTAATGATATTTGAAATAATAAATGAATGACTTATTTGATTTAAAAATGATATTTTTTAAATTTGAATATTTGAATTTAAATTCAAATAATGATTTGATAACGAGGTTTTGAAAGGATATGATATTTTGGCGATCGAAATGGTTTGGAAACGATTTAACCTTTATTTTGATAAAGAATGTGATTTTGAAATGATATTTGATTTTGATATTTGAATAATCGAAGTTTATATTAGTATGAAAGGATATTTGGTTTACTTGTAATTTGAGTTTATTTAAATAATTTTGGATTTATGAAATGAATATTTTAAAACTAAATAAAAATGCAGTTAAATCAGAGTTATATGAAATTATCAAAGTTAGTTTTGAAATGAGGTATAATAAAGCTTTGGAATATATTAAAATTGAATAATTTATTTGTGGATGAGATCTGTATTTGAAAGTTATTAGATTTGAAATGGATCTTTAGGAAACCGAATTAAATTGAAACTGATGGTTTGAATTTAATTAAATTGGAAATTTGAAAATTTTGGATTAAATGAATGTTTCATGATTTCCAATGTATGGTTTGAATATAGTTTTGAGATAAAAATGGTTTTGTTTCGGAGTATAAACTATTTTGAAAGGAGTATAGTTTTGAAATGAAATGATTTGATTTTGAAGTATGCACTACTTTGAAATGACCACGACATTATAATAACATTTGGTTGTTAAAGAGACCGGGATCAGAAGTTGTCATACTCTCTGCCAACTCCGAAAACCACTTTAACAACCGTGTATGCGATGGAGATTCCAGAATGAAGTAGGATGGTGGCGACGTTCTTGAGGTATGTTACGTGGACCCAACTCCCATGAGTTGGCATAAGGTGGCTAAAACAGGAGCGATTTTGGGCCAAAAGGGGTAGCTCCTCTGGCCGGACGCACTTCTTCGATACTATACTCTTGCTTGTGGTTGATTTGATGGCCATCCTCCGATTTTGATATGGGAGTGTGTTTTGAGGTGGGCGTATGTGGCTGCTACGTTACCACCAACCTGTGTGCGTAATTGGTGCATCTACCCTGGCATTGCCTCGTGTGCCGTGTCACCTACCATGGTGAGCCTTACTACAAGTTTCTATTTGTGTCGTACCTATGGAGTATCTTCTCATAGTCTCCCGATCAGGAGATATGCAGGTGCTTTATAGACTATTGGCACTATTATATGTTAAGGGCTATATGGTTAACCCCTTAATGCTATTTTAAAGTAAGTTTATTTTACTGTAGACACTATTATAATAGCGCAATATTACTACATAGTAAAATGTTTAACGGATCCTTAAAGGATGAGCGATCCCAGGCATCCTTTAAGTTACTGATGCATTTTTATTACTGTTCACTTGAGTTGATTTATAGTTCATAAGTATTTATGTCTTGACTCGAGTGTTTTGTGTTTCGCTTTACGCTCGAGTCAGACTGAGTGATTCTGCATTCAAGACTCACCTTCGGAGTTGGAGCTTTGCTTGAAGATCCAGCCATCTATTTTGCTTTCAGTATCCTGTGATTTCAGTGATGTATTCTGATTCGTACTTGATGTATCTTGTTACTCTTTTGTTGTATCTTTTTTAACTCTGATGTATCTTATTTTATATAGTAGTTCATGAACTATTATCTCTTTTAAATTCCGCTGCATTATTATTTACTCTGTGTTTGTGATCTGTGATTATTTATTTACTGTATATTCTGAGATTTGCCAAATTTTATTTACAACGCGGTATTTTGAGCAATTCAAGTCCGACATGTGTAGATGCGAATGGTTGAAAATATCGGGTCGTTATAGATCCTTTGTACCAATACATCTTCTCATGTTCAAAGCAACTCCATCTGGAAAACTCTAAATTTGAATCCACTTTAATAGTTTTTATCGACGCTTATTTTCCAACTCGCAACAAGCAAGACATCTGAAATTTGGTTGTTCGCTACTAATTTTAAGCTCAAAATGATTACAGAATAATGAAATATCTATTCTTGACTTCAAATCATTTTTTATTTTTCTGTTCATATTCATTATCGTGTTAGAGAAGTTCTCGAACACATCTTTATCATTATGCATTAGGCCTATATTGTATCAAAGTATATGATTTTTCCAATATGGTAACCCCTAAAATATACTTTATTTACACCAATTATGACACTTTCCTTTACTAGGAATTTCATGCTTTTTCCAATCTCATGTATTTTGGGATAAGCTTGTACAAGCTCATACACTCTTTGCTACTTAGAATGGATGGTGGTTCCAAAGTAATAGTTGTATTTCATCTCATGTTTTTTTATTAAATCTAAAGCGATAGTTTACGTATAAAAAACAACGAAGTCAATCCTACCAACACTATGTTCCACCATGTGTATGACTAAATGATTTTATCCAATCCATGCAAATAAGACAAGTGAATTTTCCATCAGTATTCTATACATATAGCATCATGTTAATGAGAAATTTTGTCTCACAACACCAAGTTAATTATGAATGATATATGCTTCCATAATTGAGAATTAATTTTTTTATATAGTGTTAAATTTGCCTTAAGGTAGTAATAATGTTGTTGTATGCAAACACAATTATATGGTTGTAATTTTACCGTTTGTTAAAATGTCAAGTTCAACTTATATTCAATTTTTGGTAAAATATAAAGAGAATCTAATACGAAAAGCAACAAATCTAAAGGTGCAAAAAAGGTAAAAGACATAATAATTTATGTAGTTTAGATCATGAGGAATCCTACGTACACAGGCAAAGCTTTTCTTATATACTTCTTTTTGGTACAACTTTAATGACAAAGGGTACAAGTTTATTTAGTATATAATTTAGAAAAAAGTTCTATTTATCTGCTATAATATCATTCTATTTATACTACTATGACATCACACAAACAACTAGTTCTTAGTTTAGCATTTCTTCTCTATAATTCTATCCTTCCACATGTCATTAATCACGCTGCTTGTTTATTTGTACATGAATTGCCAGTGTCGCTGAATGTATAAGAAAATTCTTTAAGCAAGAAGATTCAGATGAAGGCGAGAATCTTAAATTTGAATTTAGGTGGGAATTTGAACTTTGAGGCATTAGGAGTTAACTCCTGAATTCATTCTGAAGACCGCGTTTTGCTGGCTTGTTGATTCTCTGTTGATTCTCTCTTAATTTTTATTGCATGTATTCCTTCTTTTTGTAGGAACTCTTGATTCTGATCATGATAAATTTCTTTTATCATGTGTGTGGCATGATTTGCCCCACTTTGAGAGTGCAAAGCTGTTGCAAAAACCATTATGAATAGCGTTTTTAAAACTTCTTTGATCAAACACTAATTTATTTTCATCTATGTCCATTTTAATCACTCAAATCTTTTTTAAACATTTTAACATATTTATAAAATTTATTTCATATTTTTAAAGATTTAAAAATATCCATTTCAAAAAGTTGAAATCCATATTTTATGAATAGCCAAAGCACGATGTCTTTGGAAACTTGATTTGGACGTATCTTAGAATTTATAAAATGAAATCTTAATTTTTCTTCTTTACTTGAAAACTATAGTCATAAAAGTTCGAAAAATTCTTATTCCGAATAATTCCGAGCTATATTCTATTCTACAAATTGATTAACTTCTATGATACAAAAAGGTGAACTACCATTATGCGATAACCTATTTTAACTCCAATTTCATATCTTTTCAAAACTTTGCCATTATGCAGTGCTTGTTGGAAAAAGAGGACCGATGGATTGGTCAGGGATGGCTAGGTCCGATTGAGCCTAAATCTAACTGAACTAAATCATATTGGAGGTTGATATCATTGGAAGGCTTTGCATAGCATAGTGGAGTTCTATGGTAGGTGATTCGATGTTACAGAGTTGATGAAGAATACGATAGATGTGTGATTTTTGTATGTAATTCAATTTGAGTATTTAGATAGCGATAGAATTGTTTGAAGTCGATAGGAATGAGAATGATACCATAGTGCAATTAAACGGCCCAAACTACTATCTTGCAGTGCAAATAGGTAGGCCCAAGTGGTACGCTCTCTTATAGCACATAAGGTAGAACTAGTGAGAAAGAGATAAGTAGCGTATCTATAGCACATGAGGGATGAGTGCCAAGACATGATTCCCTTTTTTTTATTGTAGCATGAATGTTAGGTGGTTTTATAGCGATTGAGATGGTTCTAAGAAGTGAGTCCATTTTGGGATTTAGGCATGGCCACTAAGTGGTCCTGCAGCGTGTGAGACGGGTCCAGGATGTGAGTCAACTTAAGATAGTTTAATGACATGATAGTATACCGTAAACGACATAGTATGACTTGTTAGGTAAACAGTACGAACTTTAGTGTTAGAGACAAGATCGAGATGAAGAGACCGAGATGTTAGACTCTTACTATGTTATAGTAGCATATGTTATCCATATAATTTCAATGTTAAAAATAAGGCTATGAGTGATAACATCATAAAGAGTTAATGCCACTAAGTTCTATGTCGAAGATCAATGGTGCCACACTTCAACACTACGGTATCATATCTCTTCGAAGACATATCCTTTGGTGATGTATCTCACCGCACTTTTTCAAAAAATGGTGATATATCTCTTCAATGTTGATCCTCAATCACACCACACTTCATCACTTCGTGATTCATTAGCATCGCATTACTTCAATAAGGAAGAAGGACGATGTCGCATTTGAATATAGCCACATGAATTCCACATCGCTAATCATCAAAGTTGATGCCCACTTATAAAGATAAAGTTAACATTATATGATGTCATCACTCAAGCATCGCCGCATATCAATAAGGCTAAGGATAATGACGTGCCTAACCAATACTTCCTCTTATTGACTTCGAAGGTAGCTTCTTATTGACTTCAAAGATAGCCTCTCATCAACTACGAAGATGATCGTCGAAAGAATAGGGTGTCGCACTTCATCAATAGAAAAATGTATGCCATCAATGTCATAAACCATCAATGAGTGCCGATGTGCTCTATCACATCTCATTGATGTTGGACTCAAGTAGCGCTGTTATTCGCCCCTAATCTTCACAACAAGCTCATCACTCATCATCACAAAGAGTATCAACGTTACATAAAAGCAGCGCCGCATTTCACAACACCTCAAAGATACCATTCTATGCTAGCACCAAGGATCATCAATGTCGAAGGTACTGAAAGCTAGACGATGCCACCTCTTCAGTGATGAAGCTAATGCTAGGTTGACACTGTCGAAGCTAAGCTTGTTGAAGTCAGGTGTGTCGAAGTCATGAAAGGCGGAATGGAGCCACGTCCCCTCTATAAATTGGATCTAGGGGTGCCATTTGGGGGATGATTTTGGACTCTCTTTTTCTTCTCTTAAATCAAAGCCTTGTAACCCTAAATCGAGTTAGGAACAAATCTTACTTGACTGTAATTATATGTGAATTAAATGAACAAGGACTTGGACATATTCATTGACTTTGACTATGCCCTATTTCAAACATTATTGATATGGACTTGCATATATATTAACTTATCTATATAAAACTTGATGTGGACTGTTTAGCAACTCTTGAACTATGACAAGCACATATGTGCATAATTATACGAATATATGACCTTGAATATAAGAACGAATGACATAGCCCATTATCGAGCCTAATGGACTATTACACAAATTTGTTACTTATTTTCTATATCTCTATTGAGCATATGACATGGCATGTGTCTTTTTGGAGTATTATACTCGAAAGCCCATATAGACTCTTGAATAGGACAACTTTAAATGACCTTAAGGAATTTCATGCATAATAATCTAAGAAAACATGTGGAGTTTCATACATTTTTCCTTAAAGACCTATTTCCATCACCAATTCATCCTTTAATGATTCCATTATGCACTAGTCTTAAGTGATGAATTGGTCCTTGATGATATAACTAAGTCAATATTGATTAAGTTATGCTTGATCATGTTACCATATTTGTTTAAGTCGGGGATTTTTTTCATCACTATTGGCTTCATGAATGTTATACTAGTTTTTGGTCTAACAATATCTTTGTATTATATATTGAGAAGTTAACACTCACTCACTTAGACTTATGCCTAACCCACTCCTAATTTCCCCTCTTGTTTATGTCACTAGGTTAATGGATCCCTGGAGACATGGTGGAGCATGATATGAGGAACTTTCTATACACACACACCCCTCTTCCTAACTTAGAAGATCAAAGCAGGGAGATCCTTTTTCACAAAATCCTCCATAACTACCAGACCCATAAAAGGAGATGAAGCAGAATCTCCAAGGAGGGACTTGAATTCTTCTTTTCTTAAAAACAAAAGCAAACATACCCTGACTCCATAAAAGAAAAGAGGTGATCAACAAACTAAGGCAAACTACCAGGGAAGATTAGAAGAAAAACCCAAGGAACAATCCGACAGATCAACTTCTGAAGGGTACAGACCTGAAAGAAGCAACTACCATAATGATGGATCTTGCTTGAAATACTTGGCAAAAAATAGCAAAAGATATGATTAATGTCAAGGGAAAACAACTCTAGATGACAGTCAATGATAATTATCAAGAAGCTCCTTTCATGGATGAGATTATAACCATAAAAATTTATTCTCATATCAAATTACACCTATCAAGTATAATGGAACGACCAATCCAGACGATTGCTTATTGTATTTTAAAAGTCAAATAGACATATACAATGCATCTAGAGCTATGCGTTGTAGGCTTTTCCCAACTACTTTTCAGGGAGTAGCAACTAAATGGTATCGATATCACTGGGAGAGGACCATTTATTCTTGGAAATAGTTTTCTTATGAATTCTCAGTGCAGTTCTGTATCTGCAAAGTTCCTGCCATTAATTATACCATGGTAGCTAATATCGAACAGAGACCAGTAGAGTTGTTAAGTGGCTATCTAAAGAGATTCAATACTGAAACCCCTAAAAAAAAATACGACTGATAGAGACAAGCTGTTAATAGTACATTCTGGACTATTTTAGCAAACTCCGTTTTGCTAAGAACTCTATATACACGGATGCAAGGATATGTAAGATTTCCATTTTCAAGCCGATAAATTCATTCAAATGGATGGAATGTATCGCGCCCAAAAGAAGGTCCAAGGCAAAAAGGAAACAGGAAAGATTAACAACAACCGCAGCCATAAGAGACCAAGATGGGATAAAGACACAAGCACCAACCATATTGCTTTTAACAAGCCTATATTTTACATATATGCGATAACGAAGGAAAGAGACGACTTTATGATTTCTTACAAAGCTAAAACTAACCCCGAACCTAGAAAAGGGAAGATTTCTAGCTTATCATAAATCAACAGGCATAAAACAGATGAATGCCGAGTTCTGGCAGGCATAATCCAGCGAATGATCTGATTCGGTCACCTAAAGGAATTGGTAAAGGACAATAAATTGTCCATGCTGAAAAAGGCAACCAAAGGTCACCTAGCAACACCGCGAATCCGATATAGGATGATATTCAGCTGGATTTCATTCCACCTCTCAACAGAATTGACGTAATTCACGGAGGCCTACATCTGGCTAGAAATAGCAAAGAAGCTAGGAGTCGCTATGTTAGGAAAGCAAAATCAGAGATTCTCTTTCCAAGAGAAACAACCTCTTAAGAATCCAAGATTCCAAAACTAGATGTATAATCTGACCATCACACTACAAGAGCTATGTGGGGTCCGCCACCCACGTATGACCCACTCATGATTACTGTGCAATTTGGACTTTCTGTGGTTACCAAAATTTTGATGTATACTGAAAGTGCTGTCAATATAATTTTCAAACATGCATTTGACCAGATAGGGATTCTGGAAAAAAAGCTTGAACCAAGTTTTGAACCTATTTTTGGGTTCAATAATAAAAGGTCAACTCCTATTGGATAGATTAGACTTCTTGTGCAAATGGAAGTTCCTCCATGCTCTCGGACCTTTAAAACTCTCTTTATCATCATGGATCAACCTTAGTAATATAATGCTTTTTCGAAAGACTAGCTTTGGACAAAGTTGATCCTTTGTGTTCCCTAAGTATCCGATGGTGTTATTCTTAGCTAAAAGCAGGTGGGGAACTATAAGAGGGGAACAAATCAATGTTTTCAAGATGTACTTTGCAACTATTGAGTAATATGAAAGAGATTGCCTTTCTTTTTATGATTAGGAGAAAAATAAATTGATCTAAAATGATACTAAAAATCCTTTGGATGTTGATTGTTCAAACTCATCGCCTAAAGCGAAGACAGATCCCATTAAGAAGACTAAATGTTTATTGAGAAACTTTGACTTCCCAAAGAAGAAAAGAAAAAGGAAGGGATTTCATCCACTAACAATGTAACAGAATATGATTCCATGATAGAGGGACTTATTATAGCCCTCTAATTGAAAATTCCTAGAATTGAAATTTTCTGTGATTCGCAATTAATGTTAAATTAGCTAAACTAGAAATATCAAACGAAGGACACCAAACTGACTCTATATGTCAAAAAGATATTGAAATTGCCGACACAATTTGAAGATTTCTCAATACATCAAGTTCAAGAGGCAAGAACTCATAAGCTAATTATGTAGAAAAGTTAGCAAGCTCACAAAGAGCACCAAAATCCTGAATCGTTCTGGTGGGTTACCAAGAGAATCTTAGTATAGAAGAAAAGGCCCCAATCTAGAAAATGTGTCTTTAGTGTTGACTGGGTCTCAAGCCTTAGCACATAAAGAGAAAGAAGACGAAACTGAGATCCTTTAAGAAAACTTCCTCATATGGAAACTAATAATCAATATGAGAATAATTGAATGACTCCTATTGTAGAATATATAATGAAAGAAAGGCCGCCAACATCTAAAAAAGAGGTAAGGAGAATAAAGTGCCAGGCTCTGACTTTTGTCATAACAAATGGCATACTATATAAAAAGGGACATTCACTCCTTTATCTAAGATGTGTTGATCCAAAAACAGGAGCAAAATTACTGAGAGAAACCCACAAACGATTCTGTGGAGAACATTCCAATGGAATGAAATTGGCCAAGAAAGTTATGATGCAAGGCTTCTATTGGCCTCAAATGACTAGTCAGGCTATTGATTATGTAAGAGATTCGACAAGTGCCAGAGGTTCACTAAGATCCTGCATCTACCATCAAGCAAATTGACTCCTATCTCAAGCGCTTGGCCTTTCGACGTATGGGGAATTGACCAATTAGGCTATTACTGATATCTAAAGGAGGAGCTAAGTACATAGTAGTAGCCATTGATTACTTCACGAAGTGGATAGAAGCCAAACCACTTTTGACTATCATAAAGGAAAATTTCTCAAGTTCATAATCAAGAATATCGTTATTAGATTCGAGGTTCCACATCAGATAATATCCGACATTTGAACAAAATTTGAAAGTGAGGAATTTACTCAATTTTGTAACAAGAACGTAATCATCAATAGCTTTCCTTTTGTATCTCATCCCAAAGAAAATGGAGTTATCAAAGCAGCTAATAAAACTATAAAAACAATTCTAAAGAAGCGGTTGGACAAAGAAAGAGGGAATTGGGTAGTGGAATTACCTCTCGTTCTATGAGAATATAGAACTTCTACTAAAACTCTGACAGGGCATACCTCATACTCCCTAACATATGGTTGTGAATCCATGCTTCCAATTGAGGTTGAAGTACCTTCTCATCGAATGATTGCATATGAATTTAATCCAAATCAAGAGTAAAGAGAGAACCTCTAGACTTAATCAACGAGTTAAGAGATAAAATAGCCATACAAACAGTTCGGTATCGATGAAAAATATCCAAGTACTATAACTCAAGAGTAAGAGGAAAATCATTTCCAAAAGGAGGCCTACTACTTCGAAAGTCATGGAAAATATTAAGAATCTGGCGGACGTGCCGCTATGACAAAATTAGAAGGACCCTTAATCATACATAAAGTAATCTCACCTAGAACCTATACACTCTACTGACTGGATCACAACGTCATAGCAAGAACATGTAATGCTAAACATTTGTGGCCATATTTTCCAACGATGGGTGAATAAAGAGATTTGTCGATTCAATCATGAGGAGTAAGATTCTCCCAAGGAAGAAAGACCTAGCCATCAGAGGCGCATGACCGCAGGAGGGCCCTGGCCATCGTAGGCCACATCTAGCTCATGACCGCAAGAGGTCCCAAACCATCAAAGGCCCCAGCCATAAAAGGCTCATGATCACAAGAAGTTCCATGCCATCAAAGGCCATAGCCTTCAAAGGCTCATGGCCGCAAGAGGTCCCTGACCATCAAAGGCCCTAAGCCTTTAGTGCATTCATCAAAGGCCTCACTAAAGCGTCTCCTAGAGGGAGGTCGGAGTAAGACTTTAGTGCCATCACCAAAGGCCTCACTAAAGCACCAAGAAAGCATTCAACCCCACCTATGTGGCCTGGTTGGAGCACCTCCTAGAGGGATGATGGAGTAAGCCATTGGTGCCACCATAAAAGGCCTCACTGAAGCACCTCCTAGGGGGAGGACGGGGTAAGTCATTAATGCTATTCATCAAAGGCCTCACTAAGGCACCAATTCCATATTCAAGAGGAAGATCTATCAAAATCAGAGCCAAGTAGTGCTCCAAATCAATCAATCTTTGAGAGGAAGATTTATCAAAGTTCAAGCCAAGTAATGCTCTAAATTAATCAGTCTTCTAGAGGAAGATCTATCAAAATTCGAGCCAAGTGGTGCTTCAAATCGAGCAAATCTTATAGAGAAAGGTCCATTAAATTTGAGCTATTTATGCTCCCTAACAAATGCAATTATCGACTGCCAGATATGGAAATATGGTCCTCTATTATTATTGGCGGATTTGGACTTCTGGTCCTCTATTATTATTGGCGGATTTGGACTTCTGGTCCTCTATTATCTCCAGATATAAATTTCTGGTCTTCTATTATCAAATATGGATTTCTATACTTCTATTATTGTTGCTAGTTTTGGATTTCTGGTCTTCTATTATTTCTAGATATCTGGACTTCCATTATTATTGCCAGATATGGATTTTTAATCTTCTATTATTTTCAAATATGGATTTTTGGACTTCTACTATTATTTCTAGATTTGGATTTTTGGTTTTTTATTACTCCCAGGTTTAGATTTGCAGTCATCAATTATTTCTAGATATGGATTACCAATCTTCTATTATTTCCAAATATGGCTTTCTGGTCTTCTGTTATTTTTAGATATGGATTTTTGGACTTCTATTATTATTGCTATATATGGAAATCCGTTCTTTTATTATTTTCAACTATGGATTTCTGGACTTTTATTATATTGTCAGATTTGGATTTCTAGTCTTCCATTATTTCCAGATATGGATTTATGGACTTCTTCTATTATTGTCAGATATGGATTTCTGGTCTTCTATTATTTCTAGATAGTGACTTTTGAACTTCTACTATAACCATCAAATGAACCTATTGATCTTTTATTATCATTGCTAGAGGGATTTCTTGTCTTTTCCCTTCAAAATATTTCCATTTAGGAAATTACAATTCAAAAATAACTATCTAATCTTTAATTCATAAAAATCTTTATAAATAATTTTCTAAAACTCGATAAACAAAAAAAGGTAGCACTCTATTGCAAACGAATAATCCTTCATGATCTCCTGGAAAGTTTGACCAAAAAGTTAACAATAAAAGTCATGATTTGTGTTGCCAGAAAATAACACTAGAAGGAAAATCTCACTAAAGATTGAGCAAAGCAAGGAAATTACTAGTTTTACCCGATAGAGTAAAAACCTTATTTTGTAATGGGGGGAGGGGGGGGGGTAAATGTTATTCACATAATTTCAACCTCAAAAATAAGGCCACGAATGATAACATCACAAAGGAGTTGGTGCCACTAGATTCTGTATCGAAGATCAACATGTCGTACTTTATCACTACAGTGCCATATCTCTTCAAAGACATATCCCTTCTGTAACATCCCCTATCTAAAGGCCCAAAACTAAGCACTACAGATACTACAGTCATCTATAGTATTAGCTTTCGATGACTAAATACAGCTATGTTAATGGTATCTATAATACCAGAAGCACTTGAGTATGAAACAAAACACAGATTTCAAACAACTTTTACTTTATTAGATTTAAAACAGTTGTTTCATATGTAACTTACATAATCCCAATACGATCCCAGGCACGAATAAAATATACTTATTACAAATACACCAAGAGCGGTATATGAAGATACCCCCTTGGATGACCAGTGTCATAATAGACTTAATACAAAACACAGTGGAAATACATCAAAACATAAAACAAGAACTGCAACTCCTAAATACCTATACATTTGCCTCCTGCAAGCCTCCAGCAGCCTTATTCATCATCCTACTAAAACCTAAAAAAAAACTTTAACCTTCAGCCTACTCAAATTGCTTTTGAGCACCCGAGAGCTTAAGGGGAAAACATAAACTTCTAGTCAGACATAAAGCCTGGTACGAATAATACTATACATCTTGGAATTTATATGTTAAGTGACTACACAACTTAATGGAACAGGTTTCCCCTCACTAACATCCTTTTAAAACATAACTTTTCAAAACCCTTTTCCTGTAATCAAAATTGATTAAACATTGTAAAGCATCATTATGTAAACATACATAACCAACAGGTAATGATGAACTATCTGTTCAAACACATACGTTTTGTTTGGATAATTTTTAACCGTTGGCTAACTCGGGCCTACCAGACAATATAATCAAAATTAATCTAACATATGTTAGCTATTCTTGTTCTGGATTATATATCCTTAACTATCTGTTAAATACTTCACTTCTGGAGGTCTGTCCTTAACTATCTGTTAAATACTTCTCTTTTGGACGGTCTGTCCCTAACTTAATCATCTCCCAGGTCTTCCTGATATAATGGTTTTTGGGGCTCACTAATAACCCATCTGTATACAAACATATATTCCTTTCGGTGTATAATCATAATTTTAGTCTACCCGTGACAAAGCCCTACACACTGGAATTTTGGACAACAATTAGCTAGGGTTATTAGCTAATGTGAGGGCACGACTCCATACTAGTCCCATCTGGTATTCTAATATCTGAGTCATTTTAATTTAAAGATCCCCTCCCATAATTTTCCCTGAAAACATTTTCAAAATGATTTAAAACCTTTAAATCAAACTAAAACAAGAAAAAGTGTATAATCTGTATGCTTTACTTAAAATCATAACACCATGTTACATACATACATACATACATACATACATACATACATACATACATACATACATACATACATACATACATACATACATA
The DNA here is from genome assembly GCA_030765085.1 of Allium cepa. Lineage (NCBI taxonomy): Eukaryota > Viridiplantae > Streptophyta > Magnoliopsida > Asparagales > Amaryllidaceae > Allium > Allium cepa. The sequence goes on from CM060945.1 coordinate 725,100,008, forward strand.
CATATATCTTCTTTACTAAATTCTTAGTTGATGAAAACATTTAAACACTTGAAAGAACCTCTTTCTAACCATTTGAAATCATCTCTTTAGGAACCAACATCAACCTTTTGAAATCATTGAAAAACAAACCTTTTGAAAGCAATAAAACTTTGGACATCCTTCTTTAAAATTACTTTAAAACATTGCCTTAGAAAAACCTTGGTAAACATTCCATCTCAGTCCTATCAAATCCACTGAATCAAAACCTTTCGAAACCATCCAATAAACAAACCTTTCGAAATCCTTCAATGAACAAACTTTTCGAAACCATTCAATAAACAAACCTATCAAATTCCTTCGGAGTAACCTTACGAGATCATTCAAAGTAAACCTTCCGAAATCATTGAACTAAACCTTTTGAAGTCATTGAACTAGACCTTTCGAAATATTACTGGGTTCAATTTAGAACAAGTGGAAAACCTTTTTTCAAAACCTTTCGACTTCAGTGGAAGCAACCTTTCGACTTTGTCGAAAGCTCTGCTTCGAAGGCTTTGGTTGTACTCCATTTAGAAACCAAGGGTAAATCACCTAAGTCGAAAGTTCTCTTTCGAAAGCATGGAGAAGCGGCTAGTTTTTAAAAACAGGTAAACCTTTCGACTTTTTTGGAAGGTTCAAATCAAAACAAAACAAAAGCGGCAGTAACCTTTCGACTGTGTCGAAAGGTTTCAAAACAAAATAGTGATAAAACAACAGTAACCTTTCGACTTTGTCAAAAGGTTTAAAACCTTTATTTAAACATTTGACCTGGTCGAAAGCAACCAAGCCGAATGCTCTTATTTGAAAGCAAAGCATGCTACCTTTGGTTTATAGAAAAAACACACTTCAACCTCTTTGGCAACCTACCTTTCGACTTAGAACCCTTCGACTCTGTCCAATTCATTACGTACCAAGTAACTTGATACCATATGCATCGGTTTGACCTTGTCAAAAACTATAAATCTCTCTACCTTGTCGAAGGATCTGGGTTGGAAGGTTTAATGCCAAAATTGGCTGAAACATGCTAAAAGTATGATTTCTTTGTTTTTAACTTAAAAGGGATAATTTTTCAACTAATCTGCTTTATTTTCAAATTTTCATTGGTTAACAAATACTTTTCAGAAAGGTGCTACCACTATTTTTCATGATTAAATAATCATTTTATTTTATAAAATGCCCTTCTCCTTAATTAAATATGTACATTTAAGTCTCATACCTTAAATAATTTTATATATTCATCAAATAACTTAGGAAAAATATGGAAAAATCCAAAAAAAATCTATTTTAATATGTTTTCCAACATATGAAAATTTGAAATCCAGATAATTGTTATTTTATCCATAAATAATTTTATAACTATATTAATCATTTTCCTTACTAGAAAATTTATATAAAATCCAAATTAATTTAGAATATTATGAAAATAAAACCCACCTTTAAAATATCATTTCAACCTATATTTAAATTTTCAAGGCATTTGGATGCCATTTAATATGGTTTTCATGTCATACACATCATAAAAACTAACATGAACATATATAATTCACCAATAATCATATATATAACTTTAATCATCAAAACATGGCATATAATTGCAAAGACATTTCAGATCTAATTCTTAAAACCGAAAATCATAAAAGAAGGATGTAGTAATTATTCACCTTAGATTTGAGATTAAATGATGTGAGATTTGATATTGATTTAGTTGATTATCTTCCTTCTCTTGGATCCTAGCTTATCTTCTCTTGAGAATAATAATGATGGCCATCCTTAGTATAATTTTTGTCTGAGAGAAAATGAAATGAATGTGAGTTCTATTTCCTAAGGGTTTAGGGTATAAGACTTTTCTATTTCCCATATTGCCCTTCTCAAATCCTAGCACATTAGTTAAAATTGTTTTATTTATTTATAAACATGGCACGACTACCCTTAATTTAATCAAGTCTCAACGCATTAATATCCATATTATTTAATTTAGTTGATCCAATTAATTATTCTAAATAATGTTATAAAATATGGAATGTTACAGACTCCCCACCTTAAAGAATTTCATCCTCGAAATTATGTTAAGATACACAATCAAAACAACCAATGGTAAAACATACCATCAAACAACTCTGCTCAATCTTCCAAGTACAGTCTCTAGCATCGTCACTCCATCGGACCATTACTAATTTGACTGTCTTGTTCCTCAACTTCTTCTCATCTTAAGCCACAGTATGCATTGGCTTTCTAACTATAGTCAAGTCCGGCTCTACTACTAAATCCTCTAATACTGTAGGTGCTATAGTAATCTCTAGGTCTCTAATACATTTTCTAAGATGAGAAATATGTAATACATCATGGACTCTAGCCAAACTGCTCGGTAACTCTACTCTATAAGTGAGTTTCCTAATCCTCTCAACAATACAAAAAGGTCCAATGAATCTAGGTGCTAACTTCCCCGACTTTCCAAATCAAATCACACCCTTCATCGGTGAGACCTTAATAAATACATAGTCTCCAACCGAGAATTCCAAATCTTTCCTTCTTCCGTCAGCATAACTTTTCTGCCTAGACCGAGCTTCCTTCATCCTAGCTTGGATGAACTCAATCTTCTCTGGGGCTTCTTTCACTAAATCCATACTAAGAACGAACATTTCCCTGGTCTCTAACTAACATACGTGAGATTTCCATTGTCTCACATACAACGCTTCAAATGGTGCCATCCCAATACTAGTCTAATAACTATTGTTATAAGAGAACTCGACTAAATGGAGATGGTCTTCCCATGATCCCACAAAATCCAATACATAATCTCTCAGCAAATCCTCCAAGATTTTGTTACATTTACCCATCAGTCTGTGGATGGCAAGCGGTACTCATATTAAGTTTGGTTCCTAATGCTTCTTGTAGACTCTTCCAGAACTCACTAGTAAACAATGAATCTCCATCGCTGACAATACTGCTATGAATCCCATGTAGTCTAACCATATTTTTCATAAACAACTTCGCCAAAATAGGTTCCATCCTAGTTGACTTTATTGGAATGAAATACTAGATCTTGGCAACCCATCAATAAAATCCATTGAGATAGAATCCCATTTCCACATCGGAACTTCTAACGGTTGAAGTAATCTGCTTGGCTTCTGGTGTTCAGCCTTCGCTTGTTGGCAATTTAAGCCCTGTTTAACACATAAACCAATGTCCCGTTTCATACCTTCCTAGAAGAAAATTCTCTTCATATCCTGATACATCTTCGTTCCACCAGGATGGATAGTGAACTTCGAACGAAGGCATTCATCCAAAGCTTCCTTCCTCATGTCTCCTACATTCGGAACACACAACCTTCCTTTCTTTCTTAACCACCCATTTTGGTCAAGACTGAAATCATTTAGGTCATCGCCCTTTGTCCCTTCCCTTAAATTTCTGATCCATTCAGCCAAAACTGGATCCTCCTCCAGTTTAGAAGCTATCTTCTCAATCATTACTGGTCAAACTTCTAAACAAGACAATACAACACTTCCTACACTAGAACCTGCCTCAGATTTAAACTGCACTCTGCATGCTGATAATGCTTCTAAATCTTTCCACTCAGCAACCATAACCAATATTGCATTCTGATGTTTCCTACCAAGTGCATCCACTGCCTTATTTCCTTTCCCGGGTATGTATTGAATTTCAAAATCAAAAGCAGCAATAAACTCCAACCATCTTTGATGACTCATGTTCTGCTCCTTCTGAGAGAACAAGTATTTCAACAACTTATGATCTGTATAAAGTTCAAATCTCTCTCCCAAAAAATAATGCCTCCACACCTTCAAAGCAAATAAAACGGTAGCTAATTCTAAATTATGCGTAGGATACCTCGCCTCATGTGGTTTGAACTGTCTAGAAGCGTAAGAAATCACTTTACCTCTTTGCATTAACACAGCCCCCAATCCAGTTCCACACGCATTAGTATAAACAACCAAATCTTGAATCCCCTGCGAAACCACTAACACCGGTGCATGGGTCAATAAGTGTTTCAAGCTCTGGAATGCTTCCTCACACTTATCAGTCCATACATACTTCATACCTCTTATCGTAAGCTTAGTCATCAGTACAGCTATTCATGAAAAATCCTTTACAAACCTTCGATAATATCTAGCTAATCCAAGAAAACACTTTATCTTGTTCATCGTCTCGGGTCTCTTCCAATTATTCACCGCCTTAATCTTAGTCGGATCTACAGACAACCTGTTCTCTGAGACTACATGACCATGGAACTTCACTTCCTTCTTCCAAAGATGACACTTCGAGAACTTGGCCTTCAACTAATGTTCCCTTAATGTCTCAAGCACAACTCTAAGACGATCTTCATGCTCCTTCTCATCCCTAGAGTATATCAAAATTTTATCTATGAACACCCAGACAAATCTATCCAGTGCTCTCGGAAAATTCAGTTCATCAAATCCACAAAGAATGCCAACGCATTAGTTAGTCCAAATGACATAACTAACCATTCGTACGATCCATACCTTGCCCTAAACGCCGTCAAAAGAATACTATCCTCTGCTACTCTAAGCTAATGAAATCCCGTTGCTAAATCCAGTTGAGAGAATACCTTAGCTCCACTTAACTGATCAAACAAATCATCAATTCTCGGCAATGGATATCGGTTTTTATTGTCTTCTCATTCAACTTACGATAATCGATGCATAGCCTTAACGATCCGTCCAGCTTCATAGAAAACACCGCGACGGCTCCCTATGGTGAACTACTCGGTCGAATAAATTTTTTTCCTTCCAAATCCACCAACTGCACCTTCAACTCTCTCATCTATGTAGGTGTCATCCTGCTTGGTGGTCTACTCACCGGTTCTACTTCAGGCATCAAATCAATCCGAAACTCAATGGCTCGTTTCGGTGGTAATCCAACTACCGGCTCAAACACATCAGCAAACTCTCTAACCACAAGGACTCGATGCAACTCAACCTCCAACACCATGATACCTAGTGAAGCATTTACTTCGCAACTATGATTCTCTACGATATAAACTGTCCGATCCTTACAATTTGGGTAACTAAGTGATATTTTCCTATCGTGGCAAAATATCCTAACATCATATTTACTTAACCAATCCATCCCAAGGATAATACCAAAATTCCACAAATCAAACTCATGCAAACAACAATAAAAAGTATGACCTATCAAATCAAACTCTAAATGGTCACACCTCATCCCAAGTGTTGCATTCCCTCCTATCGGATTTGCAACCCTTAAGGAAGTAACTAAGTATGAGGGCTTTAGGTTAAGCTTATGTACTAAACATCGAGAAATAAAAGAATATGATGAACGGTATCAAATAGAGTGCTAACAGACATACCGTAAATCTGTAGCGAGCCTCCTAGAACAGCCTTCCCTTTCTCCTGCACAACTGGCCTTGAAGTTCCAGGCTCTAATGCATAAACTTTCCCTCTACCTTCTTTAGCAAGCTCCTTGCATTAGTTCTTATATTGGCTGATCTGATCACAATTGAAGCATCGAATGTTCTTCTTTCCAATCACCTCCTTTCCTTTCTCTTTCCACTTTCTGGTCCAACAATCATTAGCATAGTGTCCCTTCATATCATATTTATAACAAACCACCTCAGCTTTTCCCTTCTTTTCTGCTCCTCCCTTCTAAGCATTCTTCTTCTGGAAAAACTTCCTTTTCTAGCCCTGTCCCACCTGGGTCTCCCTCATTTTCTTCCTCAAAAACAAGCTAACGCGTCTTCTGCCTTAGTGCCATTTCTACCACTACATCACTTGGATCCCTTACGTGCAGCAAGGTAGCACTTATCAACTCCGGGCTCAAGCCTCTTATAAACTTCTCGTTCCTCCTAATCACCGTATCAACCAAAGCATACCTGTACCAGGCCAACTCTTCAAATTTTCTTGCATATTCTAGAATGGTCATATCTCCTTGCTCTAGCTCAGCAAACTTCCTAACTAATGTCGACCACACCATCACCGACATAAACCTTTCTTGAAACCTTCTCCTAAACTCCGCCCAAGTCATGGTTTCTCATCAACCCCCTCTACAATAGTATTCCACCAAAATAGAGCAGGTCTTTGAAGCTCTCTTGAAGCTAGTCTCCTCTTTTGCTCGTCATTCAATCCTAAGTCAGCAAAAATTCTCTCACGGTGCAGTAGCCAATTTTCAACCTCAATTGCATCTTCAGTTCCAATGAACGGCTTCTCTCCAAGTCTGGTATAGTCTCTGCTTCAATTAGCATACTGGTTGACTATCAGAGTTTCCTGAATCCACCTACAACAACATTTCCTTTGACAATTCCAACTGCAATTTCAGCTTGCATCATGTTTACGAAAACTGATACATGGCTATCATATCCACTTAGGGAACCCCAACACTAACATTTCAGCTTGAGCCTGATCTGGACCTCTTCTAGCATTTGGTCGGGCATTTCCATTAGTAGTGGTGCTATCTCCTCTAAGATTAACTCTGCCTCTTCTTCCTTCTATATATGTATTCAAACCCCGTGAGATACAGATGAATAACCTAACTAAGATAGGAGTCTAGAAATATAGCGTATACTTATATATATAGCAAATACAAGTACGTTACCATAGCTTTATCCCATTACCTGATCTTAACTCTAATTACTAAGTTTTAACCAAATTTATGGTTAACACTCTAAAAGATACTTCAATTCAATGATTGTTGATTTCTGACCTAAACCTTTCGGTCTGGTTGGTAAAACCGATCTTCTAGATAAAGAACGCTTGACATCGAGAGATCTTTCAAGGTGTCATATAAAGCTTTCCATTGTGTTACATATGATTAATTACCGGTCTTGTCCCTTTCAAGTTGATCTTTAGTGCTTCCGAAAGGTTTGGGATGATTAATCTTATTAGCGGTAGTATAAACAGTAAGTCCTTGGATGACGTATAAGGGCTTCCTCCCTTACCGAAAGGTTTAGCTTCCTATCGATGACTGGTGGAGATTTGCCCGAAGGTATGTGAATGTCTACTATCGGATTAAACTTTATTCTCCTGAATTCATACTTCACCAAAAGGTTCGATCACTCAGGTAACAGCAGCGGAAGGTTTTGGTATTGTAAATATTGAAGGACCTATCAACTTAGCTTAAGAATCTAGCCTCGAAAACCAATGACTCCAAAGGGTTACCATTCTTATTAATTTAGATCAGCTATAGTCTGCACCGGAAGGTTGGAGCAGAAATATTGATGATTTGTGAGGGTCGAAGTTACAACTTGATCAATTAAATTTATGACCCTATCAGCCTGAACCTCATAATTAAGTTAATCCTGAAAATATAAATCAATATAATGAAGAATTAAACTAGATATAAGAGATTTAACAAAATGTGAACCTTCCTCTTCTATTATTCAATATCAGCTTTTACAGATCCCCAAATCCATTCTTGATTTACGTTACAACATATTTCTTCATATATTACAAGAATAAGATGAGAGAGAAAAATTCCCCTAACATCCGGGCCCTTGGGTCCTATTTATAGGCACAACGGCCCTACTTTCGGCCATGCGTCTTTGGCTGAGCCGAAAGGTTACTCTTTTTTCCCAGTGCAAACTGTACGATACAGCCGAAGGGTTTTCCTTTCATGTGTTGCTGTAAACCTTCCGATCTCATCGGAAGGTTGCTTCCTTGTTCAGTGCTGATTAATGATCTCTACCTCCCTTGTAAACCTTTCGGTATTGTCGAAAAAGGTGTCTTGTATGTTTCTTAATCTGTTTGGAAGATTTATTGTGCTTTCGGAAGGCCATTAAATAGTGGCATTCACTTGCTCTGACTCTTTCTTCTCCTTTGAATTCTTTAGAGACTGGAAGAATTTTTTTTTGAAATTTCTTAAGGTTTTAGGTTATGAACTTCAATGGTTGCATCTTATCGGAAGTTCCGAGAAGTGTGGGCTGCGCTCTTCTTTTCTTTTCCTACCCAAAAGTCTTTAGTCTTAGCCAGAAGGTTGATTGTTGGTGTAACCCTAAGGATTATGCTTTCAAAACTATTTTTAGTTAAAGTACTTCATAAACCATGCTCTGGAACCAAGTTTAACATCCCCTATCTAGAGGTCCAAAACTAAGCGCTATAGATGCTGCAGTCATCTATAGTATTAACTTCCCACAACTAAATCCGGCTATGTTAATGGTATCTATAATATCAGAAGCACTTGAATAAGAAACAAAATATAGATTTCAAACAACTTTTACTTCATTACATTTAAAACATATGTTCCATATTCAACTTACATAATCCTAATACGATCCCAAGCACAGATAAAATATACTTATGACAAATACGCCAAGAGCAGTATATGAAGATACCCGCTAGGATGATCAGAGTCATAGTCATAATAGAATTAATACAAAACACAGCAGAATTAAATCAAAACATAAAACAAGAACTGCAACTCCTAAATGGCTATCCATTTTCCTCCTGCTAGCCTCCGGTAACCTTATTCATCATTCTACTAAAACCTTAAAAAAACCTTAATCCCTCAGCCTACTCAAATTAATTTTGAGCACCTGAGAGTTTAAGGGTAAAACATTAACTTCGAGTCAAACATAAAGCCCAGTATGAATAATACTATATATCCCAGAATATATATGCTAAATGAGACCACACCGCTTAGTGGAATGGATTTCCCCTCACTAACATCCTTTTAAAACATATCTTTGCAAAACCCTTTTCCTACAATCAAAACTGATTAAACACTATAAAGCATCATTATGTAAACATAAATAAACAGCAGGTAATAATGAACTACCTGTTCAAACACATAAGTTTTGTTTGGATAACTTTTAACCTTTGGTTGGCTCGGGCCTACCAGACAATATAATCAAAATTAATCTAACATCTGTTAGCTATTCTTCTTCTTGATTATCTATCCTTAACTATTTGTTAGATACTTCACTTTTGGATGGTCTATCCTTAACTATCTGTTAAAAACTTCTCTTTTGGACCGTCTGTCCCTAACTTAATCATCTCCTAGGTCTTCTTGATCCTAATGGTTTTCCGGGCTCACAAGTAACCCATCTGTATACAAACATACATTCCTTTCGGTGTGTAATCATAATTTTAATCTACCTGTGATAAAGCCCTATGCACTAGAATTTTGGATAACAATTAACTAAGGCTATTAGCTAATGTATAAGGCGCGACCCCATACTAGCCTCATCTGGTATTCTAATATCCGAGTCATTTTCACTTAAGGATCCCTTCCCATAATTTTCCTTGAAAACATTTTCAAAATGATTTAAAACCATTAAGTCAAACTTAAACAAAGAAAAGTGTATAATCTATATACTTTACTCAAAATCATAACACCAAGTTATATATATATATATATATTCTTTACTAAATTCTTAGTTGATGAAAACATTTAAACACTTGAAAGAACCTCTTTCTAACCATTTGAAATCATATCTTCCAAAACCAACATCAACAACATCAACCTTTTGAAATCATTGAAAAACAAACCTTTCGAAAGCAATAAAGCTTTGGACATCCTTCTTGAAAATAACTTTAAAAAATTACCTTAGAAAAACCTTGGTAAACCTTCCATCTCAACCCTTTCGAATCCATTGAATCAAAACCTTTCGAAACCATTCAATAAACAACCTTTCGAAACCTTGCAATGAACAAACTTTTTTGAAACCATTCAAAAAACAAACCTTTCAAAATCCTTGAGAATAAACTATACGAGATCATTCAAAATAAACCTTTCAAAATCATTGAACTAAACCTTTTGAAAAATTACTTGGTTCAATTTAGAACAAGCAGAAAACCATCTTTCAAAACCTTTCGACTTCATTGGAAGCAACTTTTCAAATTTGTCGAAAGCTTTAGTGATACTTCATTTTGAAAACAAGGGTAAATCACCTTAGTCGAAAGCTCTCTTTCGAAAGCATGGAGAAGAAGCTAGTTTTTTAAAATAGGTAAACCTTTCAATTCGGTCGGAAGGTTCAAACCAAAACAAAACAAAAGCGGCCATAAGCTTTCGACTTTGTCGAAAGCTTTCAAAACAAAATAGTGATAAAACAATAGTAACATTTTGACTATGTCAAAAGGTTTAAAACCTTTATTTAAACATTTGACCTGGTCGAAAGCAACCAGCCAAAAGCTCTTATTCGAAAGCAAAGCAGGCTATCTTTGGTTTATAAAACAAACACGCTTCAACCTCTTTGGCAACCAACCTTTCGACTTAGAACCCTTAGACTGTATCCATTTCGTTACATACCAAATAACTTGATAACTAGGATAATTGGAAATCGTATCTAAAATATCATTTCTAACCTATATTCAAATTTTCAAGGCATTTGGATGTCATTTATTAGGATTTTCATGTCAAACATCATAAAAACTAACATAAATATACATATTCATCAACAATCATATATATAACTTTAATCATCAAAACATGACGTATACTTGCAAAAACATTTCAGATCTAATTCTTAAAACCAAAAACCATAAGAAAAGGGGATGTAGTAATTATTCACCTTAGCTTTGAGATTAAATGATGTGAGATTTGATGTTGATTTAGTTGATTATCTTCCTTCTCTTGAATCCTAGCTTATCTTCTCTTGAGAATCATAATCGTGGTCGTCCTCAGTATAATTTTTGTTTAAGTGAAAATGAAATGAACGTGAGTTCTATTTCCTAAGGGTTTTAGGTATAAGCCTTTAATATTTCCCATATTGCCCTTCTCATATCCTAACACGTTAGTTCAAATTGTTTTATGTGATTTGTAATTAACATGGCACGACTACCCTTAATTTATCAAGTCTCAACCCATTAATCTTCACATTATTTTATTTAATTTACCCAATTAATTATTCTAAATAATGTTATAAAAATATGGGGTGTTACACCTTCGATGACATATCTCACCGCACTTCATATAAAATCGATGACGTATCTCTTTGGTGTGCTCCTCAATCACACCGCACTTCATCACTTTGTGATTCATCGACATCGCATAACTTTAATAAGGAAAAACACGACATCGCATTTGAATAAATCCACATGAATTCCACATCCCTAATCATCGAAGTCGATGCCATCTTATAATGATAAAGTTAACATTCTATGACGTTGTCACTCAAGCATCATCACATATCAATAAGGCTAAGGATGACGGCGCACTGTAACATCCTCTATTATGAGGTCCGAAGCTAACCACTATGGATGCTGCAATCATCTATAGTATTAACTTCGGGTGATAAAATACGGTAAAGTTAATGGTACCCATAATATCAGAAGCATATGAGTATGAGATAAAATCAACACAGATTTCAAAACAACTTTTCTGATTATATTTCAAATCAATATTTCATATTCAATTACATAATCCAAAAATGATTTCCAGGTTCAGATAAATATAATTAATATAAATTTTTCCAAGAGCAACATATGAAGGTGCCACCTTGGATGATCAGAGTCCTAGATAGACATACCAGTCAATAAATACATCACAGCGAAAACAACAATGGATAGACTTCTAAATAGCCAATCCATGCCTCCTACATGTCTTTGAAAGCACTATTCGTCACCTACTAAAACCTGAAATACATTAAATCTCAATCTACTCAAATTAAATTTTGAGCACCTGAGAGTTTAAGGGGAAAACATAAACTTCGAGTCAGACATAAAGCCTGGTGTGAATAATTCTATTATATCTAGTATTAATTGAGACCGCGCCGCTTAACGGAATGGTTTTCCCTATACTAATATCCTTTTAAAATCGTATATTTTGCAAATCAAAATCTTGAAATCAAACTGATTATAACAAAAATAGCAATAACATACATGCATATGAATCAGATAATCAATGGACCATCATCCAAACATTATTGTTTTATTAGGCCGACTATTAACTACTTGCTGACTCGGACCTACCAGACATAATTAATATTCTAACTTCCGATAGACACAATACTGGACAATCCGTCCTTAATTTACTACTCCTATGGTCAACTGATCCAATTTTTTTTTGTAGGATCACCAATAACCTATCTCTACTCTTTTTATTATTTTTTGTGTGTAATATCATTATAGTCTTACTTGTGATAAAGCCCTACACATTGGAATTTTGGACTTATATTAGCTAGGGGCTACTAGCTAATTTATAGGGCATGACCCCACACTAGTCCCATCTGGTCTTCTAAGGTTCGAGTCATTCTTTTAGAAAATATCTAGGCTGACCACCCTATTCAAATTTCATTTCCTTGAAAATAGTATTTACAAATGATTTAACCCTTGAAATAATATCTTTTTAAAACATGGAAATCATACTCTTTGTTCTACTCAAAATACTTATGACATGATGTATGCTTTATACAAAACAATGTTGATGAAAACCTAAAATCAATAGGGTTGCCTATCCCTTTAAAATAAGTTAAAGCCATTTTTAGCTTCGAAGACATTAAGCTATAAAGCCAAAACAATTCCTTAAAACCCATTGTTGAAAACCTTAAGCAACCTCTTTCGAAATCATTGAACGCATCCCATTTAAATCATTAAGTTCAACACTTAATAAAACTATAGGGTCAAAGGGAACATGGGAAAAACATCACTTTCAAAAGCATTGGTCTCAAGTAAAAGAATTAGAGAAGAGGTTAGCTTTGAACCTATCCTTTCGAAACCATTGCCTTCAAAATTATTGGTAAAAGTGGACAAGTCAATCCTTTTGAAAATATTAGGGAAGGCGGCTTCAATATCAGAAGAAGGTACGAAGGCGAAAGTCTCCCCTTTTGCATGCATTATTTAAAGGTTGTAAAACGCAGCCTCTAATCAAGGTAGAAGGAATCAATGTGACAATTAACATAGTGATGAAGGGATATAAGCGGTAGCATACCCCTCCACAACCATCATTTTAAACAAGGTGGAACCATAGTGTCGAAAGAATTGGAAAAGGTGGCTTTCTCCCCTCCGTAAGCATGCCTTCGCCACCCAATTTCCTTTCGTCCAAACTCAATACACCACATACCAGGACTCTAGTTATCGTTGCATAGGTTTCGATGGTATCAGAACGGTAATAGCGGTTGTATGGTGGTCAAAGCGGGCATAAGGAAGCGGCGAAAGTGTAAATTAGTGCAAAACAATTTTATGCTATATAAAGCAACTCTTTTTCACCTAACTTTCATTATTTGTCAAAACGTGATTAGTTGACAATTGCTTTACCAATTTCTTTCTGAAATTTACTACCTCAAGCTAGAAATTTAAAAATTAAACAACTTTATATTTTAACCCATTTTAAACCTATTTTAATTAAGTAAATAAGCTCTTTTTATTTAAAATAATTTATTTGACTCTTCTAAAATCTTAGGAAAAGTCCACAAAAATCAAATTAAATCAATCTAATCATTTTCTTCCCTAGATCCAACTTTTTTGGGATTTAAAACCAAATTAACTATTTTCTAAACTTATAAAATTCACCATAAATCCATATTAACTTGGAAAATTATAAACTTGAAACTCACTTCTAAATTATGATTCTCATATCATATCAAAATCTCAAGTCAGTCGGATATCATGCAAATGGTTTTCTAACCAAAACATAGCACAATAAATCATATTTAAACCATAAATCATCAACATAGCATATAATCACTTTTAAACACTAAACATGGCATATACTTGCAAAAGAAAACGTTTTTACTTTTAAACCGAAATAATTAATCAAAAATAGAGATGTAAACTAATTTTTTACCTTAATTTGGATTAAGTAATCGAGGCTTGAATTAAGGTTAATTTGCTAAGCTTTTCCATTTGATCGCTTGGCTTTAATATCTTGTTTTCCTTCTTTATAATGGTCAGCCGAACTTAGTATTATTTTTGTTTAGTTCGTAAATGTGGAATAAATGAGGAAGTGGAGAGAATGGAAGGGTTTAAGTTATAGGATTAAACACTCTTCCTATTTTACCCTTATCATAACTCTTCTTTTAACCTATGTCTAATTCCCTTCATTAATATATTGATTAAGGAACAACTCAAGTTGTCTACTTAAATGTCTACATAATGTTAGCTAAAATTAGAGTCATTATAGACACCCCTCCTTAAAGAATTTCTTCCATGAAATTACGATAAGGCACCCACAATAATCAAACATAAAGGTAAAACATATCTCAAACAAGTCAGGATAAGTGTCCCTACTCCTGCTCTTGTTTTCCCAAGTACAGTCTTTCTTGTCGTCATTCCGCTGGACTTTGACTAATCCGATTGTCTTGTTCCTTAGTCTCTTCTCATCCCTTGCTACTATACGAAATGGCTTTCTAACTGTAGTCATATCTTGTTCCACTACTATATCTTCTAAAATAGTCGGTGTAATAGTAGTCTCTAGATCTCGAATATACTTCCTTAGATGAGAAATATGGAAAACATTGTGGACTCTTGCCAAAATATTCGGTAACTTTACCCAATACATGAGTTTCCTAATCCTTTCAATAATAGGAAATGGTATAATGAACCTTGGTGCCAACTTCCTTGACCTATCGAATCTAATCACACCCTTCATCAGTGACACTTTGACGAAAACATGATCTCCAATTGAGAACTCTAAGTCCTTCCGTCTCTTATCAGCATAACTCTTCTGCCTAAATTGAGTGTCCTTAATTCTAGCCTGAATTGACTCAATCTTTTCTATAGCTTCTTTAACAATATCCAGACCAAGAACTAATCTATCCCTAGTCTCTAACCAACAAACTGGAGATTTTCATGGCCTTCCACACAAAGCTTCAAATGGTGCCATTCCTATACTATTCTGATAATTGTTTATATACGAAAACTTGACTAAGTGTGGATGGACTTCCCATGATCCTCCAAAATATAGCACACATTCTCTTAACAAATCCTCTAAGACTTTTTAACACTCTCCGTTTGCCCATCTATCTGAAGATGGTAAGCGGTACTCATATTGAGTTTGGTACCTAAAGTATTCTGTAGACTCTTCCAGAACTAACTAGTGAATAAGGAATCTCTATCACTTACTATACTACTAGGAATCCCATGTAGTCTAACTATATTCCTCCTAAATGACTTAGCTAAATTTGGTGCTTTCCTGGTCGAATTAACAGGTATAAAGTTGCACTCTTAGTCAACCTGTCCACTATAACCTAGATACTCTCATTTCCTCTATTTGACCTGGCAATCCATCTATGAAATCCATTGAGACAAGTAATCCACTTGGCTTTTGATGCTCGTCCTTTACCTATTGATAGTTCAAACATTACTTCACCCATAGGCCTGCATCTCTTTTCATACCTTCCCAAAAGAAACTCATTTTCATATTCTGATACACCTTAGTTCTCCTAAATGAAAAGTGAACTTTGAACGATGGAATTCTCTAAGAACTTCCTTCCTAATGTTTTGCACACTCAGAACACATAGTTATCCTTTCTTCTTAACCACCCATTCTGTTCAAGACTAAAATCATTCAAGTCACCGCTCTCTATTCCATTCCTTAAACTTCTGATCTACTCGGGTAATAATGGATCTTCTGCTTGTTTAGAAGCAATCCTTCCGATCATCATCGGTCGAAATTCTAAACATGATAACATGGCAACTAGAACTAGCCTCAGATCTCCATTGTACTCCACATGTAGTCAATGCTTCTAAATCTTTACACTCAGCCATCATTGCTAATACTCCATTTTGATATTTTCTGCTAAGCGCATCTATAACCTTATTTCCTTTTTATGGTGTGTAGTCAATACCAAAGTCGTATGCATCTATGAACTCTAACCATCACTACTGTCTCATATTTAATTCCTTCTGAGAGAGAAATATCATAGTGACTTTCGATCCGTAAACAACTCGAATCATCCTCGCAAAAGGTAATGTCTCCACACCTTCAATGCGAATATTACCGTGACTAGATCCAAATCATGAATTGGATA
Source organism: Allium cepa (assembly GCA_030765085.1). Taxonomy (NCBI): domain Eukaryota; kingdom Viridiplantae; phylum Streptophyta; class Magnoliopsida; order Asparagales; family Amaryllidaceae; genus Allium; species Allium cepa. The sequence continues at coordinate 725,115,921 of CM060945.1, forward strand.
GGTAACTTCATGCAGTCTAAACTATGGAGATGCATATGCAGTTACTTTACCCTTATGCATTAGCACAACTCCTAATCATGTTCCACATGCACTCGTGTATACCATTAAGTCATGATTCCCCTCTGGAATAACTAACACAGGTGCATTAGTCGATAGATGTTTCAATCTCCGGAATGCTTTCTCACATTTATCGGTCCAAACATACTTCACCTCTTTCCTGGTTAGCTTAGTCATCAGAGCTAATACCCACGAGAAATCCTTAATGAACCTTTGGTAGTAGCTAGCTAATCCAGTAAAACTCTTTATCTCATCATTGTCGCAGGTCTCTTCCAACTATTCACTGCCTCGATCTTAGCCAGATCTACTGATAACTCTTTCTCTCAGAATACATGACCAAGAAACTTCACTTCCTACTTCCAAAAGTAACATTTCAAAAACTTGATGTTGCCTCAATGTCTTGAGCATAATTTTAAGATGAATTTCATGATCTCTTTCATCCGTGGAATATATCAATATGTCATCTATGAATACTAATACAAACCTGTTCAGATGCTCTCGAAAGATTATGTTCATTAATTCCATGATGAATATTGGTGCATTAGTTAATCCGTATGGCATCACTAACCATTCGTACGATCCATATCTTGCCCTAAACGCTGTCAAAAAATACCATCCTGTGCTACTCTAAGTTGATGGAATCCTGTAGCCAAATCCAATTGAGAGAATATTTGGCTCCACTCAACTGGTCGAACGAATCGTTAATTCTTGGTAACAGATATCGGTTTTTTATCATCTTCTCATTCAGCTTACGATAATCAATACACAACCTTAACAATCCATCTAGCTTCCTTTCAAACACTATGGCTGGTCCCCAAGGCAAACTGCTTGGTTTGATAAAATTCTTACCTTCTAAATCCACCAACTGCACTTTTAGCTCCTTCATCTCGGTAGGTGTCATTCTACTAGGCTGTTTACTCATAGGTTTATTTCCTAGTACTAAATCTATCCGAAAATCAATGGCTGGTTTCAGTGATAGTCTTATCATGGGCTCAAAGTCATCTATGAGTTCTCTTATAATGAAAACTTGATTCAACTCGTCTTCTTCGTCCATAATGCCCAATAAAGCGTAAGAATCTAAATTCGGGTTTACTACAGTGTATATAATCCGATCACTACAACTAGGGCGTCGAAGTGATATTTACCTATCATGGCAAAATATCCTTGCATCATACTTAACTAAACCATACCCAATATAATTATAAAACCTATGAAATCAAACACATGCAAACTGCAAGCAAATATATGACCTAAAAATTCAAGCTCTAAGTAGTCACATCTCATCCCAAATGTCGCATACCCTCCTATAAGATTTGCAACCCTTAAGTAACTATGTATGAGGGTTCTAGGTTAAGCTTATCTACCAAACAATGAGATATAAAAGAAGATGCACCAGTATCAAATAGAACTCTAACCGACATGCCACGAATCGAAAACGTACCTCCCAACACAACTTTTCCTTTCTCCTCTACTGTTGGTTTTGAGATAGCTAGTTCTAATGCAAACATTTTGCCTTCTATTCATCTTTCCGATCACTTTCTTTCCATCCTATGAGTGACATACATTAGCGAAATGACCTTTCTTATCATACTTGTAGCAGATAACTTTTATCTTTCCTTTCTTGGCAGCTCCACTCTTCTGAGCTCCCTTCTTGAAAAAATTTCTCTTTTGGTTCTTCCCACCTTGAGTTTCCACTGCTTTGTTACCATTAAAGAAAAGGGTATCTCCTTATTCCACAAACCCATCTCAATAACTACATCGCACAGATCACTAATATGTGATAAAGTTGCTTTAGCAAGCTCGGGTCTCAACCCGTAGATTAATTTCTCATTCCTTTTAATAGCTATATCAATCGTAGCATATATGTATCTCTATAATTCCTCAAATTTGGCAGCATACTCTAGCACTCTTATGTCTTCCTGCACTAACTTAGCAAATTTCCTGAGCAAAGTTGACTTGATGATCTCTGACATGAATCTTTCCTCAAACCTCATTTCGAATTCTGCCCAAGTCTTGGTCTCTTCTGCTACTCCCATAGTAACAATGTTCCACCAGTACAGTGATGCTCCTTGCAATTGTGTGGATGCTAATCTCTTTTTTTGCTCATCAGTTAGTCTTAAATCAGCAAAAATCCTTTCGCAATGAAGCAAACAATTCTCCGCTTCAATTATGTTCTTGGTCCCGATAAACGGCTTCCCTCCAAGCCAAGCATAATGTCTGCTCAAAACTGCATAGTTATTGACCACCCGAGCTTACTAATTTCTTTCTCCAACACTTCCTCCAACTAATCCCGCAGCAGCTCCAACATACATCATGTTGATGAAGAATTGATACATAGCTCCCATATCAACTTGCGGTGCTCCATCACCTACATTAGTAGGTTGTGCCCGACTTGGATTCCTTCAAGTATTTGATCTGGCATTTCTATTAGTTGTAATGTTTCCTCTACTAAGGTTAATTCTTCATTCCTAGCATCCATATCTTACTTCCTTTAAATTTGAATCTGAACCTTAATAAGACATAGAAGAATATCCAAAGGAGGATGGAAAGATGGAGATAAAGCGTATACTTATATATAATAAATACATATATGTTATCGTAGCATTATCCCATACGCAGATCTTTTCTCTAATTCCTTAAGATCATGCTTTTTCAAATCATTTTAGGTTTAAAATTTCTTTTAAGTTTTCATAAACTTATGCTCTGATACCAAGTTGTAACATCCCCTATTTTGAGGCCCGAAGCTAACTGCTACAGATGATGCAGTCATCTATAGTATTAACTGTCGGTGATAAAATACGGCAATGTTAATGGTATCCATAATATCATAAGCATATGAATATGAGATAAAATCAACACAGATTTCATAAAAGCTTTTATGGCTACATTTCAAATCAATATTTCATATTCAGTTACATAATCTCCATACGATTCCCAAGTTTAGATAAATATAATTATTAAAAAATACACCAAGAGAAACATATAAAGAAGCCCCGCTGGATGATCAGAGTACTAAATAGATATATCAGCCAATAAATACATTACAATGGAAATAATGATGGATGGACTTCTAAATAGCTAATCCTTGCTTCCTACACGTCTTCGGAAGCTTTATTCTTCACATACTAAAACCAAAAATACCTTAAATCTTAATCTACTCAGATTAAAATTTGAGCGCCCGAGAGTTTAAGGGGAAAACATAAACTTCGAGTCGGACATAAAGCATGGTATAAATAATTCTATTACATCTCAGTTTACTGATATTAAGTGAGACCACGCCGCTTAGTGGAACAGCTTTTCCCTCACTAATATCTTTTAAAAGCATATCTTTTGCAAATCAAAATCTTGCAATCAAACTGATTATAACAACAATAGCAATAACATATATGCATATAAATCAGGTAATCAATGGACCATCTGTTTAAACATTATAGTTTTATCAAGCTGACTATTAACCACTGGCTAACTCGGGCCTGCCAGACATAATAAAATATTCTACCTTCTATTAAAGGCAATATTGGACGGTATATCCTTAACTTACTTCTCCTAGAGTCAACTGATCATAATGGTTTTACTGGCTCATCAATAACCTATCTTTACTCTATGTATTCTTTCCTATGTATAACATAGTCTTACCTGTGACAAAGCCCTGCACACTGGAATTTTGGACTTATATTAGCTAGGGGCTACTAGCTATAGTATAGGGCATGACCCCACACCAATCTTATCTGATCTTCTAGTATCCGAGTCATTCTTTTAACAAATATCTGGGCTGACCACCCTATTCAAATTTCATTTCCTTGAAAAAAATCTTTACAAATGATTTAACTCTTGATATCATATTTTTAAAAATAAGAAAATCATACTCTTTATTTTACTCAAAATACTTATGCCATGATATATGCTTTATACAAAAGAATGTTGATGAAACCTAAAATTAATTGGTTATCTATCCCTTTAAAATAAGTAAAAGCCCTTTTAACTTAGAAAACATTAGGTTAAAAAGCCAAAAGAATACCTTCGAAACCATTATTGAAAACCTTATACAACCTCTTTCGAAATCATTGAAAGCATCCCTTTCAAAATCATTGAGTTCAACACTTATTAAAACTATAGGGTCAAAGGGAACAGGGGCGAAAGCATTGGCCACAAGTAAAAGACCGAAGAAGAGGATTGCTTCAAACCTATTCTTTCTAAACCATTGCCTTCGAAACTATTAGTAAAAGCGACAAAGTCAATCCTTTTGAAAACATTAGGGAAGGCGGCTTCAATATTAGTGGAAGGTACGAAGATGAAAGTCTCCTCTTTCGCATGCATTATTTAAAGGTTGTAAAAAGGGGCCTCTAACTAAGGCGAAAGGTATTAATGTGGCAGCTAACATAGTGACGAAGGGATATATGCGACAGCATACCCCACCGCAACCATCATTTTAAACAACGTAGAACCATAGCGTCGAAACATTGGAAAAGGCGGCTTTCTCCCCTCCGTAAGCATGCCTTTTCCATCTAATTTCCTTCCGTCCAAACTCGTTACACTACATACCAAGACTCTTATTACCATGTGTATAGGTTTCAATGGTATCCGAAGAGTAAAAGCAGTTATATGGTGGTAGAAATAGGCATATGGAAGTGGCGAAAGTGTAAATTAGTGAAAAATCGATGTTATGCTTTATAAATTAACTCTTTTTCACCTAACTTTCATTATTTGTCAAAATTTGATTAGTTGAAAATTGCTTTGCCAATTTCTTTCTAAAATTTACTGTCACTAGTCAGAAATTTAAATAGTAAACAATTTTACATTTAACCTATTTTAATTAATTAAATAAGCCCTTTTTACTTAAAATAATTTATATAACTCCCCAAAAATCATAGGAAAAATCTACAAAAATCAAATTTAATCAATTTAATCATTTTCTTTCCCATATCCAACTTTATTGGACCGAAAACATATATTAACCATTTAAAATATTTAAACCCGAATTAATCATTTTTTTATAGAGAATTCACCATTAATCCATATTAACTTTGAAAATTATAAAACTTGAAACTCACTTCTAAAATAATGATTCACATAACATATCAAAACCTCAATTCAATCGGATGTCATATATATGGTTTTTTAAATCAAAAATAACACAACAAATCATATTTAAACCCTAAATCGTCAAAGATAACATATAATCACTTTTAAACACTAAACATGGCATATAATTGCAACAGAAAATGAGTTTACCGTTAAACCGAAATCGTTCATAAAAATTAAAGATGTAAACAATTATTCACCTTGATTTGGATTAAGGAGTTGAGATTTGAATTAAGATTGATTTCGTAAGCTTTTCTCTTTAATCTCTTGGCTTAAATCTCTTGTTTTCTTTCCTTATAATAGCCGGCAGAAACTATTATTATTTTTGTTTAGTTTGTGAACGTAGAATGAATGAGGAAGTGGAGAGAATGGATGGGTTTAGGATATAGGAATAAAGACACTTCCTATTTCACCCTTATCATAACTCTCCTTCTAACCTATTTCTGATTCCCTTCATTAATATATTGATTAAGGCATGACTCAAGTTTGTCAAATCTCGATTCCTGTAACCCTTTACATTATTTTATTTAATTTTTCCGGTTAAATGTCTGAATAATGTCAACAAAAATTAGGGTTGTTACATGCGCCTAACCAATACTACCTCTCATTGACTTCGAAGGTAGCCTCTCATCAACTTCGAAGATTTGCGTCGGAAGAATAGGGTGCCGCACTTCGTTAATAGCAAAATTTATACCATCGACATTGTAAGCCATCAATGAGTGCCGATTTGCCTCATATCGCATCTCATTGATGCTAAACTCAAGTAGTGCCGTTATTTCCTTCTAGTCTTCACAACAAGCTTGTCACCAATCATCGCGAAGACTATCAACATTACATAGAAGCAGCACTGCATTTCACAATACCTCGAGGATACCATTCGATGCTATCACCAAGGATCATCAATGTCGAAGGCACCGAAACCAAGACCATGCCACCCCTTCAATGATGAGGCTGATACTAGGTTGACATTGTTAAAGCCAAGCTTGTCGAAGTCAAGTATGTTAAAGTCATTAAAGGCGGAGTGGAGCTATGCCACCTCTATAAATATGGACTTAGGGTGCCATTTGGGGGATGATTTTGGACTCTCTCCTTGTTTTCTTAAATTAAAGCCTTGTAATCCTACATCGAATCAAGAAAAAATCTTACTTGATTGTAATCATATACAATTAAATGAACAAGGACTTGGACATACCATTGACTTCAGTTATGCCCTACTTTGAACATTATTGAATTGACTTGCTATGAATTTACCCAGATCAAACTCGATGTAGAATTATTAGCCAGGCCTTGAACTATGACAAGCATATATGTGCATAATTATATGAACATGGGACTTTGAACATAAGAACGAATGACATAGCCTATTATTGAGCCTAATAGACCATTGTACAAATTTGCTACTTGTTTTCTATATCTCTATTGGACATATGATGTAACATAGGCTTTTTGGAATATTATCCTCGAAAGCCCATATAGACTCTTAAATATGACAATTTTAAATGGCCATAAGAAATCTCATGCATAATGATCTAAGTAAACACGCAGAATTCGATATATTGTTCCTCAAAGGCCTATTTCCATCACAAACCCATCCAACGATTCCATCATGCACTAGTCTTAAGTGATGAATTGGTCCTTGATGATATAACTAAGTCAATATTGGTTGAGTTATGATAGATCATGTTACCACATTTGTTTAAGTCGAGGATTATTTCTTCACAATTGGCATCATGAATGTTATACTAGTTTTTTGGTCTAACAGTATCTTTGTAGTATATGTGGAGTAGTTAAGACTGGCTCACTTAGACTTATGCATGACCCTCTCCTAATTTTTTCCTTATTTATGTCACTAGGTGAATGGATCCCTAGAGACATGATGGGCATGATACGAGGAACTTGCAATATATATACACACATTATAAATAAATGATGTGTTATGATTTATAAAGTATGAGTTGGTATTGGATTAGATATGTACAAACACACAGTGCGATGTAAATTGGCAGAGTTCAATTATTGAAAAATGATGGTTAATTAATATTATATTTTATTTCCTTTCGATATGAGATCTAAAAGTTTATTGGTTACAAATGCATTTGTTTTCTCTTAATCATATCCCAACAAATTGTTGTTTTTTACTTTTGAGGTGTTAATGTCAGTCCGGGCACTGAACTCGAGGGTCAAAAAAGAAAGATTATTATAAAAGTATCATCTTTTATGACACAGTCCTCTTTCTCGCCATCCAAAAGAAACTATAGTATCTTTCTAGTGCACGAGATTCCTTATTAGACATTCTAATAGGTTGTATGTTTTCATATAATGGAAAAATTAGTTATTCTATCAGTTCATCCATTGTATTTACTTCTTGAATCATCCAAGTCTATAATTTTATTGTTAATTTCTTAAATAAATTTCTGAAAAGACAGTGCATTGGGAATCAATCACCTTTAGTTTCTTGATGTTATAGAAAATTTATCTCATAGAATTCATGGGATTTCCTATAAATTTACATGGTTCCAATCTTGACTCAAGTTTATTACGACCAACATTGTTAATGTAGCCTGGATAAGCCTACACCTTCATTGACCAAGGGTTTTTTTTATCCCATGCCACATATTATTTGACAACATATGCATAGATTTAGGAAGCACCAAATTCAACATACACATCGAGGTTTGTAGCGCATATCCCCAATAAGAAAGAGGTAGCTCAACCTTGCTCATCATGGAATGAACCTTACCAAATAGGGTTTGATTCCTTCTTTCTATAACACCATTGTATTACAGAGCATATAATGGAGTAGTCTGAAAGATAATCCCGTATCTTTTGAGCACCATTGAAGTGTTATCCAACATACTCACCTCTTCGATCTGATCGAAATATTTTATTATTACTATTCGTTTGATTTTAAACCTCATTCTTATACTCTTTAAATTACTTACAAAAATCAAATTTGTTCTTTATATGATATACATATCTTAGTCTTGAGAAATCATTGGTAAAAGTTGTATGGTAACTTGGGTTATCCTTTGTCAGTATATGCATTGAGAAATATACATCAGTGTTTACGAGACCCAAGAATTCATAAACTCTTTCATTCCCTCGCTAAAGGCATGTTTGTCATTTTTCCTTTGAGCTATGACACACAAGTGTCAAATGATTCGTAACCAAATGACGGTATAAAATCTTCTATTCCCAATTTGTGTAGTCTTTTGTCACTAATATTAAATAGCTTATAGTGCCATAAGTAATTTTATTAATGTAAATAGAAAATTTATTAATAACACAAATATGATTAATATTAATTATATAAATACCATTATCCGAAACACCATTTCAAATTTTTCCATAAAACAAAATGTTCGTAACACTGTATCAAAAAGAAAACTTATATCAAGTCTTTACTAATCTAAATAATGATATCATACCATAAGTAAAGTTTTTAACATAATAATTATCTAAAATCAAATCAAATTTGTTCGGCAAAGTCAAGTGATAATCTCCAACTACAGTTGCATCTAGGGATCCATCAGCAACTTGAACCCCCATCTGACCCTTCACCATAAGTCATTTGCCCCTAAGTCCTTGTAATGAATTATAGACATGAATTCTAAATCTAATATTGAAAACCCAAGATAATTTGTCGATGGAAAAATAGTTTTGAATTATAAACATACATTGAGGAGCATAATGAATAGTTACCTTCTTTTCTTTGATCATCCTTAAATAGTCTGGACAGCTGCACTTCCAATGTCCCTTCTTGTAAAAATGGTGACATCCACCTTTGTCAATTGGACTATGCTTCTTACCTATCTTAGAACTCTGCTTTCATTTCTATGAACATTTATAAGATAAGGCTTTACCCTCATAACCAACAGTACGTTTTGATACTTAAATGATCCCTCAGCTGACCTCAACATATTGGGTAGCTTAATGAGGTTTATGCTTAAGCGGTTTATATTGTAGTTTAATATAAACAACTCAAGTCATGGAATCGGTAAGCTTAGGAAAAAATGCACTGGCAGACCATCACTTGTTTTAACATCTAGCTCTGAAAGTCTATCAGTATAACCTCTTATGGTCTAGACGAATCAATGTTATTTTCCATAGTCATCTACGTGTCGAACAATTTCTTAGTAATCTCGTATCTAGAGAAACGATAAATTTCTCCCCAAATAGCTTTGAGGTTTTCAAAGGTTATTTTGGACAAACATGTTTCTTGTTGACTTTGCAATGGCTTGTCTAATGTTGAGAACACAAAAACTCAAACTATGTTGTAGTCAGCTACCCAAATTGTTACTCCAATTTCTCACAGGCATAAATTGGATCAGCCCTCATCATTTGAATAGGCCATATGACTACAGTGGCATGCATCTGGACATGTCTTTCAGCCTACTTATTCCCATTACGTAATAGTTTGGCTCACCCACAAGGTATGATCAGCTCCCAGCTAAGACAAAGATGACCTGCCCATCCACCTCATGTGCCTGACACCCTTTACCCTCTTAGCATGGTCTCTAGTAGGCCCAAGCAAACAAAGCTCCCTCAAGGAGTAAATTGCATGATGTTGGCACATTTATTAGCTTAACATTCCTCGTAGGCACCAATGGGTGATGAAGGTACATGAGTAGCTTAATCCATGAAGCAATCCTCAATAGTCCACCGACACATGCATTCAATCAGCCATTGCCCTAGTCCTCTACTCGTCTTTAATGCCATATCACCTACCCTCGCCCACATTCGTTGAAGCTATGTTGTCTTGGTACAATAAATATTGGCTATAGGTACCAAACTGCTCTTGTACAAAGAAGCTTTGCATGCACTATTCCATTGCAGCGAGCTGGCATAAATGACACTGTTCATTTGATAGAAGCGCCATTGTGCAGTAACCACTCTATGTCTTTTACTTCCACCAAAGAAACTCTACCCAACCACTTCTTGATCTCATGCCTATGCTCCTTTATCTAGCATGCTCAAAGTTCAAACCCCCGTTATCATCATCTATACCACATAGGTAGGTTGACATCCACATTGACATTTAAATCAAACAGACATGCCCATCAATGGCTTAGAGTGATTTCTGGTCTTGACAGTGTGATCTCACCCATCCAAACACCAATTCCAATAGCTATAAATACATCAAGATATGAAATCTTACAAGTGTTGAACAACACAAGCTCTAAAGCATTATATCTTCTTATTGCTATCTCTTATATTCATGTCCATTGTATGAGAAGCAAAGTAATAAGAAATTTCTCATAGTGGATGTAGATCAACTTAGATAAACTACTCAAAATATTATGTTCACTTACATTTTGTGCATTTTACTTCCTTATTTTACATTTTAAATCAAGGTATTAGTGAGTTGCCATTGCTATATCACCTCGTAATCATTCTTCATTTTGGTGCTAGAATGAGGGACTCTCTAAAAGATCTCATCTGTCTTCATTTTTCTTCTCTACGAACTATTTTCAAGTTTCCACCATGATAAACCTTAGCAAAAACGAGGCGTATAACTCTAATGGTCATAATACCAATTGAGCTACTAGGTCAAGTGTTGTCTGTCATATTTCTAGGCAGAGCGGCAACATATGGCTCAGCATGATAAATGGCTTGATCGATATTGGACAAAATTCCCTTGACATGAATAAACTAAGGTCTAGGGTGGAAGCACAAATATTGAACTTCACCTTGATGGTCCCTCTGGTGACCAACCATACGCCCAATCAACCTACTATGCCTTGTGTTTACAACATAATGAACACCACCTACAAGAGGGCCTTGTTGGAAACTTCTATTGCGGTTGCTCCTGACTGCCATAGAGACAATCATGATATCAAAAAGCAAAGGTATACTCACAATATTCTAGAACTAGAGTCTATAGTATACCCAGAGGCACAAGTGAACCGTCGTTACACTGCCATTGAAAGATTATTTATGTTTGAATGCCTTCAGGTAGCGGGTAGGCGCGAGACCTTTGTTTTGACCATCTCAATGGAGGAGGGTGAACAAAAACCCTAAACCTATAGAACCCTCTGTTACTTTACTAAAATCTAAAGTAGATAACTCTTTTACTTTACTAAAACCATAGATTTCCATAGTGCAGTCATAGCGACTATCATTATATGGACCATAACTTTTAAAACTTTGTTTTGTAAATCAGATAACTTTTAAACTCCACTTTCTTCTATATTTTTAAACCACTTTAATAAATTTGCAAAAATGTTTGAAAACAAAAGTCGAGTTTGGAAAAAACTTCAAAATACTTTAGAAAACAAAGTAGCAAACCACTTAAAAGAGAGCACAATATTTCAATGTCACAAGACCAACAACAAGAAGGTCAACTATAACAAGCAACATTTGTTTTCACATACACAAACATATTCACAAACAAGAATGTATGCAAATAAAAATCACAAGACGAGGAATCCTTTTGGATCCCTCTACAAAATTTCTATTCTTCGAAGTGCTTTTATCGTGACCTATTCGTTACGAACACTCTGACTTCCTTTTTCTTTAGTCCATATAAAACACTATTTACTTATGCCTTTTGCTTCCAAGCATGATCAAAAACATACAAGCAATATGCATAAGTATAAACATCATAAACAACAATTTATACTTTTACGACATTTGTCAATTTTTAAGACCATTTTAAAGTGGTATTCATAGTGAGAAATCTCACTTTTAACCAAGCTTAAAGCAGACAAAAAGCTACTAATTCTTCCCACAACCAAACCACAACATCAAGGTACCATCTTCCTTCACATCCAAGCCTCCTAGTTGCTCCCCACCCTCCTAGATGCTCACATCCTATGGAAAAATTAGGGTTTTGGCTTTCAAGTTTTAAATTTTGGGTAAGTAAGGGTGTTATAAAAGTTATTAAAAGGTTATACTGGAAGTTTAAAGAGAAAGAGAAGTGTATTGGTGTAGTTTTGCCCCACTTCAGTTTAAAAGTTTTTTAGAAGATAAGGAGTGGAAGACATTGTTTTCTTTGAAATGAATTATCATACTAAAAATGAAGAACATGTGAGCTTATTTATAGAAGTAGAAAAATGTAGCTAATTACCTCAACTTCCCCATGGCCAAATTACTTAATTACCCCTCCAAAATGTCTTCTTCCATATACTTTCTATATGCCAACTCATGCACCACACCATCTTCACATGGCTATGTAATGATAATATGTACTACTTAGTACTATATTCTTTTTAAAATAAGGAGAAAAGTCTTCTTTACTTTATTACTTAAATTAATCACATTTTAAAAGCACTTAAGGATCTTTAGTATAATTAATCTCTTTTTGTACTTATTAACTAAATACTTATATGTATAAGTATGTTTATACATATAAGTATGCATGCTCAACAACGTTTTAACAACTTTCATTTGATTAAAAGTCAAAGATCCATAAAACGATTTTCGGTCACATTTTCGATTTTTCTCTGAACTATTTGATTTTGTAACCAAAATTTCAAAACATATTTACTATCATTATTAAATAATAAAAATGATTTATTTAGGATTATAAAATCAATTATTTAAATATTTTAAATTAATTCAAAACAATAATATTCCCAGTCGTTGCAAGGAGAGTTGGTAACACAACACGAGTAGTGCCAAGGATGACAACAACTGCCAAAGGAATGGTTGGTAGGAAAATAGCAAGAAGCACATTGAGGATGGTCTGTGCTTCAAGCTCAGGTATGCCAGTTATGCAAATTTGAATTATGAGATGGAAACGATATATCTTGTCATGCAAGATCGCATGCAGTTTCAGCAACCACCTCCTTTCGAACTGGGTGAAAGAAGGAGCCTAGAGGGAATGGAAAATACTATGAGTTCCACTAGTTCATTGGCCACTCCACCAATGAGTGTCAGCATCTTAAAGATGCGATAGAGGGACTAATCCATAAAGGAATATTAGTTTAGCATGTGAGGTAGCAAGTAGAACAACACAATGCCCAACAAAATAAACCTGAATAATCCCACTCGACGAACGAAAAGAATGTTGCTACAATCAATATATATACTATCAATTTATGGTGGACCACATGTGGTCGAAATAGTGTAGGGGCACAAGACTAGAATCAAAGAGAGCTTACCTCCGACGATCAAGTTTACTCAGTAGACCTCCAGGCCTGAAAGTCCCCTATGGGTTAAGGAAGGCATACCCGACATTACTTTCATAGTGGAATGCGAGAAAGGAGTTAGTTTCTACCATCATGATCTAATAGTCATATTCGTCACTGTTTCCAGTGATAGAGCGCATTGAGTTTTCATTGACGGGGCTAGCTCCGTTAATGTGATGTTTAAGGAAGTCTTGACAAAATGAAGCATCCCACCTCCAACCCGACTCTTTATGCTCCACCTATCTATGGATTTTTGGGTGTTAGTTTAGTACCCCTCAAAAAAAATTCGCACAAAGTCACATTTGGCTGGGAACCTCTTACGGCGAAGATTCAAATAAACCTCATTGTAGTGGACTGGCCATCCACATATAATGTTTTGATAGGTAGGCCAGCACTGGCAGACTTATGTGCTATTTGGCCTATCAATGGCTCAAAACAAAATTCCTGGTCATAGATGGGATATGATGCATCCGCGACAACTAACTTGTCATTAGGGACTGTACAATGCATCGTTACAATAAGAAAAAAGGGAGTACTCATGCTGCAACAAAATTTAGTAATGCTTAACAATGACACACCCAAGAGAACACGAGATCAATCCATCACTCCTGTTCATGAAGAGGTAGCCAGAAGCCTTTGTTGAATATGCGATTATATAATTTTTGTTTGATGATAATAAACATATATATATATATATATATTCGTTTAAATGTATTTGTTAATGTACTATTTTATTTTTCATATATTAAATAAATATTTGCTGAATAAAAATAAATAACAATGAATTTGAATTCAAACAGAATTTTTATTCAAAGCAAATATTTATTACAATTTTGAATAGTACAAATTCAAGCTCTCACTATACGTATACAACTTTGATTACAATACAAATTCAATTACATCACAATTTCACTTTTACATCTGACCTCACTACATATCACTCATACACTCAACTCGTAATTTATCTTCAACTTCATTCCAGATTAAATCCAGCATCTGAGCAATCTGCAAAAATAAATATTGACGCAGTAAAATTGAAAAGGAAATATTTTTGCAGTATAAAATAAAATGTGAATTTTGAAAATAATATTTGCCTCAGTTATTTGGGTTGTTCGTCATCATTTAACTTTGAATTCATCATACACGAACAACTTGTGACATACACAGTGTATCACTGTATATGCCATAAGGTCGTGCATATCGAAATATACACTTGATTGATTTACAGGGACAGCTGAGCACAGGTCAAACCCAAATTATTAGATTCAACTCAAGTGCAATAAAATAAATGTCACAACTTTCAGCACAAGGTCAAATCCGAGCTTTAGCTGGATTCAACTCAGGTGAAATTTTGAAAAAAAAACAAAATGCAAAGGTCAAGTCACTGCTATCATGACTTAACTCAATGCAACAACCAAAGTCATGGCAACATGAAGTACACAACCAAGTAAATAAACACAGCAGTATGTTGAAGCAACTCGAGATCCAAAAGAAACAATGGCACTCCAGAGCAACAATAAAAACAAAGAACAAACCATACATGTGAACTCAATGAAACGACAACTTGACATAGTTACAAGTCAAAATACACAAGCAAGGCTACTGCATAGTGCAGCAGCAATATCAGCGCAACAATGATACTAAGACCAAGTCCAGCTACCAACTGTGTATACATGAATCAAGCTACAGCAGTAAAAATGGTTTTATCAAAATATACTACAGTAATGATACAAGCACTTGCAACAGAAAGTGGTGCAAATACAACTCGAATCAAACTAAAATGAAACAGAGATATGCTACAGGATGGTCAGCCACCAAAGTGCACGGCAACTACAAACTGCAGAGCCGAAGTCACAAAAGAAATCAACATCGTCAAATAAATTCAAATGACCAGAGTCATCATGAACCAAGTCAGAAATCAAGTATGTGTAAAAATGGAAAAAGTCAAAAGTCAAATCCAAATAAAATAGGAAAGTAGCTGCCGTAATGATCAAGGAAGGATCGAACGGTTTCAAGCTAAAACCGTGACAGTGAAGTAAGGGAAAGATACGATATGAATAAGTCGGAATTATCCAAAGCATTAAAACAAAATCAAATGGCCGAAAATACTCAAGTGACGAATTCAATCAAATGAATACGAACAAAAATTCAAGGGCATCGAATTATATATAAGCAACATCATCGGCAGTTCTCTAATTATTGAATTCAAGCATACAAACAGAAAAGCAAAAGGAGCAGAAATTACATACCAAGGCCTTCTCGAATTCGATAAAATTCGAAGCAGTTGAAGAAAAGTATAGAGACGATCGATTGACAGAAAAGGATCACTGAATCATCCATTCAATCATTCGAAGTCGGCTACTTCAGATTTCAACAAAACCCTAATTTGGATCGAAGGACGAAAGCCCTAATTGTGATCGAACAAAGAAGCCGCCATTATCTCAAAAGGAACGGGCCGCAAAATTATAAAAGGAGAAAAGGGGCCCTTTTTCTTTTGTTTATTATAAGGGTCTTTTAATTTTTAATTAGGGTAGTTTTTAATTTTAAATTGTTTTTAAATTTGTATTTCAATTTTAACCCGTTGTAATTTATAGTCGTATGACTAGGCGAAAAACTACGGGCGTAGTTTGAGAATTCGCAACTCAGTGGCTGAGTTGTGGCAGGGTTTTGAGCGTAGAGTTAGGTTAGTCAGTAGCGGGTGTCATGAGTTTACGTGTGTAAGCGTGTGACTACTTAATTTCTAGTAGAAACCTTGGGGGCAGCACGTAGGCAGGGTTTTGCCGAAGCTAGGTAAATTCTGTGTCGTTATATTTCTGCATTTATTATTCTGCTATTATCTGTGCTGCTATAATTTTGATATATCTATGTAGAAATAATTTTATAAGCTTCCGTAATAATTTTTATAATTAACAGCATCACCCTATTCACCCCCACTCTAGGGTGAAATCGATCCTACAAGTGGTATCAGAGCTAGGAATAGAACTCGGTTTTTTGTTTTAAAAATTTGATTTTTTCAAAAACTAATTTTTGTTTCTTCTTTTAATAGTGCTTTTGCTGAGGGTCAGTCCATAACTAGACCACCAAAGTTCAATGGTGAATACGCCTACTGGAAAAATAGAATGAAAATTTTTCTGAAAACCATTGACGCTTGGAACATTGTTGAGACAGGTTATAGAATACCAACTATAATTGTAGATAATCAGGAAATAGATAAACCGATGGATCAATGGACAGAACTAGAAAATAAATTACAAAATGATAATGCTATAGCTATGAATTCGATTGTCTGTTCATTGGATCAATTTGAATTTAATCGTGTCTAACATTGTCTAACTGCGCAGGAAATATGGCACACACTAGAAGTGACTCACGAAGGAACATCTTAAGTCAAAAAATCTCGCCTTGCCATGCTAAGCAGTGAATACGAGAATTTCACAATGGCAAAGGAAGAAAATGTCAAAGAGATGCATGGACGACTTTCAAATATCGTATACAAATCAAAAGCTCTTGGAAAATCATACACAGAGTTGGAGATAGTCCAAAAAATCCTCAGAGTCCTTCCACGAAGCTTTCAAGCCAAAGTGACGGCCATTCAAGAATCAAAAGATTTGAAACAAATGAAAGTCGAAGAACTCATCTAAAATCTCACCGCTTATGAGCTAGAAATGAAATAGAAGGAAGAGCGTGAAGGAGGTGATACTTGAAAGAAATCAATAGCTCTTAAAGGAACAATAGAAAGTGATAGTGATGATGATGACGGAGCAGCAGAATTGGAGCTGATAATAAAGAAAGTCAAAAGGTGGAATTACAAATACGGAAATCCAGCTCTAAATCGAAAATTGAAAAGAAGAATAAATAAAATATTAGACAATCCAGAAGACCCGAAGATCATCTTTTATAAGTGCAACCAACCTAGACACATCAAGCCCAATTGTCCTCAAAATCGACGCGACTCTGAAAGGAAATCAAAAATGAGAAGTTTTGCAGCCATGTGGAATACAAGTGATGAAGATAATCAAAGTACTAACAGTGAGAGTGAGAAAGCATACATGTGTCTTCATGGTGAAATAACTGACAGTGACGATGACGAGCCAAGCGAGGTAACAAAACTCTCTCACTCAGAATTACTTATATATTTTGAAGAAGTGAATGGCTGTTTTGAACGACTTAGGGAAAAGTATGCCAAAATTGAATCACAAAAAGATACTTTGATAGATTTAAATAAACAACTTGACCAATTAGTTAAAACCTATCAAAGTAGGATCCCTAAGTGTGATAAGTGACCAACATTTGAAGAAGAAATCAAAAAATCAGAAATTAATATAAAATCACTTGAAAATGAAATTCTGATTTTGAAAGAGAATGAAAATACTAGGAGAGAGAATTCTATTAAAAAGTGCACACAATTGTTAAACGAAAATGAATCTCTCAAAATACAAGTCCAACAATTGTCAACAACTTTAGATAAATTTTCAAAAAGTGAAAAATCGTTGAATATGCTATTAGGGAAGCAAACTGTTAATACAGCTAGACAAGGACTTGGATATAATCAATCTGAAAATGTTGAAAGCGATATTAATCAAGAAAATTTTATGTGCACAATTTGTAGAAAATATGGACACAATCACAATAATTGTTGCTATAGACCCAAACATGTGAAAACTATACCAATTTAGGTTCCCAAAGGCACAAGTATAAAATCTCTCAAAGTTAAACAAATTTGGGTGCCAAAAGGAACATATATAAACAGTTTTGGGTCTCCACAAAATTATTTTTCTATATCTTATGCCACTAACAACCATGGACGTATAAAAAAAAATAGGTCACAAAAATCTTTTCCCGTGTAGGTGTGGTGGCAGGCTAAGGAACAACAACAGTGTTATTTGGATTCTGGCTGTTCCAGAAACACAATGGGCGACAAAGCAAAGTTCTTTAGCCTAGTATAAAGGTGACAGAATAACATTGGACAACAACGAAAAATATTGTAAAGGTAAAACAGGTAATGGTATATCTGTTTGAACGACATATTAAATGTGATATTCTGCACAGTAATCTAAGTAAAATCAGCCAATATTGAGATGGTGAAAAGATGATGATTTTGATTCTGATTTATTCAAAATTGTTGGCCAATTATATTCTTATGCCAAAAACACTATAAAAATCTCTAGAGCATTTGAATTACTTCATATATATTAGTGGATTAAAAATAGTGTTTTGTTGGATGATAATACATTTGGTTTTAATACGGCTAACACTACATTCACGCTTTTTGATCATTTACACGGCTTCAATTCAAATTCAAGAGAATGTCATTTAAAACGCTGTTAAAATTGAGTTTGAAATTTTTTGGTGCACACTTCATGGTCTCCTCTATCAAATTCAATTAGTGATAATTTGGAGTGAAAGAGAAATTCAGATGCAGATCACACTGCTAATCTAGTTGATAGAAAACTTACTAGTTGAACGTGATTTTTAGTAACTACATCGTATTTTCAAAGAAAATATCTGCATATTTTTAAATAAAAATAATTTTCAAATAGCAAATTTTTTTTCTTATATAACCCCTTCGAGAAAATCATTTTTGACCATATTTTCAAAAATTGATTTTATAACTATTTTTGAATTTGATTTTAAATGACAATTTTGACTAGTCTAACTCCCTAATAATTATCGAAAAGATAAATATGATTGAAAAAGTAACGAGTGTTGATATTTATCATACATTACTTAAGACGGTATATTTAGAAAAAATTCTTTAGAAATTCAAACAAGAGTTATAAAAACTTTTTGTTGGGTAAAGATTCCATGACCATTTCTATTTCTATCATATTTCTATCGACCATCGCTCATCAAAAATTCAATATAGTTTGTCGATATGTGGTACTTTAAACAGGAATCATTCGTTTTTCATTTTATAAAATAAAATAAACTCCAAAGTATTCACTCTCATTTAAAAGTCCTCACGGTTATGCATGGGTTAATTACTTGGAATTTGTTATGTGCTTCCATGCCCATTTAAAAGTCCTCACAGTTATGCATGTATGGAACGCATAGCAAAATTGATTTATTAAATAAACAGGTTGATTCTAATCCCATTTAAAAGTCCTCACGGCTATGCATGGTTAGAAGATACTTGAATTCATTTTTTAAAAATTAAATTGGAATACTACTAATCTCATTCAAAAGTCCTAACGGTTATGCATGATTAGTAGATATTCAAATTCCTGATATAAATGTACTACAAATAGATACAACTGTATGGTTTTATATGATGACATCATTTCCATTATTTCTAAAAGCGGAATATGCGCCTAACAAGGGTAGTTATGATTTCTGTTTGATTTTTTATTGAAATTTAATATTTATACTTAATTGAGTTTTAATGTTGGGTTACTATCGATCATTTTATCTCTATTTTCTCTAACACTATTACTCTTTTGCTGATAACAAAAGGGGGAGAGAAAAGTTAAGATTTTGTCAACTAAAATCAAGCAAAAGGTCGAATATTTTGCATTTGCATCTAGGCTCATTTGCATATTTTTATTTGTATGCATATATGTAGGGGGGGCTCTGTGTAGAGAGGAAGCATTTAAATAGGGGGAGCAATTAGAGCATATCAATGATCAAATACATTTAACATATTCAAAATCTTAAATATATGTTTGTTATCATCAAAAGGGAGAGATTGTTGAATATGCGATTATATGATTTTTGTTTGATGATAATAAACATATATATATATTCGTTTAAATGTATTGTTTAATGTACTATTTTGTTTTTCATAGATTAAATAAATATTTGCTGAATAAAAATAAATAACACAGAATTTTTATTCAAAACAAATATTTATTACAATTTTGAATAGTACAAATTCAAGCTCTCACTATACATATACAACTTTGATTACAATACAAATTCAATTACATCACAATTTCACTTTTACATCTGACCTCACTACATATCACTCATACACTCAACTCGTAATTTATCTTCAACTTTATTCCAGACCGAATCCAGCATCTGAGCAATCTGCAAAAATAAATATTAACGCAGTAAAATTGAGAAGGAAATATTTTTGCAGTATAAAATAAAATGTGAATTTTGAAAATAATATTTGCCTCAGTTATTTGGGTTGTTTGTCATCATTTAACTTTGAATTCATCACACACGAACAACTTGTGACATACACAGTGTATCACTGTATATGCCACAAGGTCGTGCATATCAAAATATACACTTGATTGATTTACAGGGACAGCTGAGCACAGGTCAAACCCAAATTATCGGATTCAACTCAAGTGCAATAAAATAAATGCCACAACTTTCAGCACAAGGTCAAATCCGAGCTTTAGCTGGATTCAGCTCAGGTGAAATTTCAAAAAATAAACAAAATGCAAAGGTCAAGTCACTGCTATCATGACTCAACTCAATGCAACAACCAAAGTCAAGGCAACATGAAGTCTGCAACTCAAACTGCAAGTCCAAACCAATGCACATTGTAAACTAATGCACTAAGCAAATGACATAGTCGGTTCAAACATGTATCAAAGAGCATGTGCTAAGGGTCAAGCATGTGAAGTATGCAAACAGACCAATGAATGCAACAGATATATGGTGATGCACAAGCAAGAATATGAATGCAAAAAATACATGGCAGTGAAGCATGTACATGTGTATACAGCATCTACAAACTGCTTATATACACAACAGGCTCAAGAGCCAGAAGGAGATGCATCAGAAGAATCATGGAAAATTCGAAGTAATATAAGTATACAAAGGGCAACAACAATGAACCAGAGCCAAGAATACATGAACAAGACTCAAGACTGCAACAATATGGCAATATGCATGCTACAGTACATGTGCATGTTGAAATTATAAACATCAATGAACCAGAAGTTACAAATCAACTGCACCAAAGATACAACAATGATACAACTTACATTCAACTACAAGCCCAAGTGACAACATGAAGAAACTAGACCACTGAACATGTTATAATTGGAGACATATTACAGTGAAGACAGTGGCTCAACATCAAAGAAAACTTGCAACAGTGGTGATACAGTGACAACATACAAAAACGACCAGGCAGCAAGCATATATACAACAAAGATGAACTATTGCATCAATACAGTCTCGCTGCTACAAGCCCAAGTACACAACCAAGTAAATAAACACAGCAGTATGTTGAAGCAACTCGAGATCCAGAAGAAACAATGGCACTCCAGAGCAACAATAAAAACAAAGAACAAACCATACATGTGAACTCAATGAAACGACAACTTGACACAGTTACAAGTCAAAATACACAAGCAAGGCTACTGCATAGTGCAGCAGCAATATCAGTGCAACAATGATACTAAGACCAAGTCCAGCTACCAACTGTGTATACATGAATCAAGCTACAGCAGTAAAAATAGTTTTATCAAAATATACTACAGTAATGATACAAGCACTTACAACATAAAGTGGTGCAAATACAACTCGAATCAAACTAAAATGAAACAGAGATATGCTACAGGATGGTCAACCACCAAAGTGCACGACAACTACAAACTGCAGAGCCGAAGTCACAAAAGAAATCAACATCGTCAAATAAATTCAAATGACCAGAGTCATAATGAACCAAGTCAGAAATCAAGTATGTGTAAAAATGGAAAAATTCAAAAATCAAATCCAAATAAAATAGGAAAGTAGCTGCCGTAATGATCAAGGAAGGATCGAACGGCTTCAAGCTAAAACCGTGACAGTGAAGTAAGGGAAAGATACGATATGAACAAGTCGGAAATATCCAAAGCATTAAAACAAAATCAAATGGCCGAAAATACTCAAGTGGCGAATTCAATCAAATGAATACGAACAAAAATTCAAGGGATCGAATTATATATAAGCAACATCATCGGCAGTTCTCTAATTATCGAATTCAAGCATACAAACGGAAAAGCAAAAGGAGCAGAAATTACATACCAAGGCCTTCTCGAATTCGATAAAATTGGAAGCAGTTGAAGAAAAGAATAGAGACGATCGATTGATAGAAAAGGATCACTGAATCATCCATTCAATCATTTGAAGTCATCTACTTCAGATTTCAACAAAACCCTAATTTGGATCGCAGGACGAAAGCCCTCATTGTGATCAACAAAGAAGCCGCCACTATCTCAAAAGGAACGGGCCGCAAAATTATAAAAGGAGAAAAGGGGCTGTTTTTTCTTTTTTTTATTATAAGGGTCTTTAATTTTATATTTCAATTTTAGCCCGTTGTAATTTCTAGTCGTGTGACTAGGGGACAAACTACGTGGCGTAGTTTGAGAATTCGCAACTCAGTGGCTGAGTTGTGGCAGGTTTTTGAGCGTAGAGTTAGGTTAGTCAGTAGCGGGTGTCGCGAGTTTACGTGTGTAAGCGTGTGACTACTTAATTTCTAGTAGAAACCTTGGGGGCAACACGTAGGCAGGGTTTTGCCGAAGCTGGGTAAATTCTGTGTCGTTATATTTCTGCATTTATTATTCTGCTATTATCTGTGCTGCTATAATTTTGATATATTTGTGTTGAAATAATTTTATAAGCTTCCGCAATAATTTTTATAATTAACAGCATCACCCTATTCACCCCCCCCCCCTCTAGGATGAAATCGATCCTATAGCCTTGAAGTCAAAGTACATACAGTTTCCATAGTTAGCAGTGACATACTCAAGCGAATGCGAGAGTTATTCAACGCTCTTTTTTATGCCAGAGCCACCCAACACCTAAAAGATGAAGCATCTACAACAGTCATTGACCCTGAGGGGATGCACAAGCTGGACAATGCTCCAATTTGCACTAGGGACCAAAGAAACTCAGTGGATTTAGGCTATATTGAAGGAGCTAGCGGTATGCCCTAGGGATATGTAATTTGTTATGTATATTTAACGTGATAAAAAGTCTTGTTCAAAATAAAAAGTATTTTCTTTCTATATATGCTTTTTATATTATGATATAATTAATTTAGTAATTAATTTAAAGTATATTAAATAGAAAATCCATGAATGATTTGTTATGTTATTTGATTGCAATGTTTTGTAATCATGAGAAACTTATCATATTAAGAACAACATATTACTTTAAATGTGATGGGATATCGATACATCCTTCGAGGCTATAGTGAGTAACTATGATGACTTGCCCTTCGTAATAATCTAAACCAATGTCAAACGACAACGTCTGACTTCTAAATACCACAAAAGATAGTCCATCGGGGTAAAAATTACACCGTACCATAGCACACATATACAATCTCACAATGAGAAGATAACATATAATATACTGAATATGCATGAAAGGAATAGGATATAGAATATATAAAAGACTGTAGAAGCAGAAGCAACTGATGAATAAATATCAATGTACAAAGTCAGAACACATTAGCTCGGTTCATATGGAGTTTTGAATATAGAATCAAATATCATAAGTTCCATATACTACATCGCCAATAAGTATACATATCCAATGGATCGAATTCTCACCTCCATAATTATCCAATTATCTTGTATGCCTCCCTCCAAAAGCACTTTCTCTAAAAAAATACTCAAACGAGTATTCGAGAGTTGTCATGAAAAAAACAGACGGACAAAATACAGGCAAGACGTAGAACCTAGTGTTAGGGGAACTATCTTTAAGTACTATGTATACATACAACCTGTATATGTCCAATAAACATGAGCAAGGATCGATGGGTAATACTAATCATATTTCAACCTATTTTATCCATACACCAACAAGTCAGTATGATACATATTAGTGGCTCTCCAATTAAAATAGTGCATACCATAACAAGCCATGTTATTGACGAGTATAGGGGTAATACTACACTTCATAAGCAACGGTGCCATAAATCTCTCCATCTCTATTGAAGCATCTGAAATGCAAAACAAACACAATGATATGTCTGTGCCACTAACATAGCATATGAATATCTATAACTAATACTTGTGCAAAATTGCCATCACTACCAAAGAGACCCATCACGAGCCATGTGGGCTCTCCTGAAAACAATGACTCAAAAGAAGTTGGCATGTAGGTCCTATCACAACACCCAATTGTATTATGGAACAGTATACAACCTACTCTAAACTGGCGTCCCAATATCTATCCGTCCTTGCTCAGAAACCACATCTATAAGTCATGCATCTAAATGGTACAATAGATTCCCTGACCAGAGTCCTTTCTGTGATAACCCGGATTTTGGTCATCTAATAATTGGATAATTATCTGATTTTTGTTTGGATAAATAAATAAATGAAAATCTAAAGAATATCTGGATGTGTATATAAATAATTTTGAATCTATAAATTTACATATTTGGTAATGATAATTTTGTAGGAAATTAATATATATATATATATATATATATATAAATTTAGACAAACTTTATAATGTTAGAAAATTCAAACATATACATGCAAGTATATAAGAATATATAGATATATGTACGTATATGTACAGTAATTAGGAGGCATTGTTTGAATTCAATAATTTTCAAAGGGTAATTAAAGTTAAGTTCTATTTAAAAATATAGAAACCGATTTAAAGAGTTATTTAAAATATACAACACACATGTAAATATAAAGTAAATAAATATTCAATTGGTAAATTTTATCTTTTAAAGTTAATAAAGTATTTTCTATTTCTAATGTGTGTATATATTTGTGTACATTGTAAATAGAATATCTTTGATTTTAATTTAATAAATAAAAATCATGTTTTCAAATTCTAATGTATTTTGGTAATTTAGAAATCATGATTAAATTTAAAAATAAAACTTTTCAATGCTACTTAAGAGGTTAATTATATAGTTTTAAAATATTTAAGGTAAATGTTTAAGTGATTAAAGTATATCTTAGCTTTAGTTTAAGTTTAAATAAGATTTATAAAAAAAAGTTTGAAATGTTTTCTTTTTAAAATTCTTGAAATCAAGATAGATGTATATATGAATAAATATAACATAACATATGATTTATCTTAAAAATAAAAATAAATAAATAAGTAACTAATACAATAATGAATTTAAACATTTGTAATATAGGATATCATGCATGGCAACAAGTGGCAATCTTGTTTTTTATTATTATTATTTTTATGTAAAAAATCAAGATTAGAACTGTATTCATTTTTTGGAAACAGACCTTCTTCTCTTTCATTTTTCTTTTATCACACATTTTCAAGAGGAAATTAAAATCTGTAAAATAAAAATCTGAGCAGAATTTCAAAAACATCAAAGCAAGCTTCAACTCAAAATTTGTGAGCAAACCTGTTAACTATTTTGAAACCAGGAATTTCAAAGAGCAAACTCAAATCTGAGTCAAAAACCAAAAATCAAGCAATTATGCAGTTTCAAAATTTCAAGAATTTCACCTGATTCAAATTTTCCAGTTTCAAGTACCAGTGTAGCTTCCAGTTTTTTTTCAAAGCTCTGCCTCTCTATAATTAGTGAGTAAACAGAACTATTACTTGTTTAATCTGTTGCATATGATGTCTATGTTATATAATGATGTGAAAATTTGTTTACATAAGTGAATTTTGACTTGCATGATATCAATATGCAGATTTATGAGCATGCATTGTTTATGATATGTCTATATATGCTCCTCTGTCTATTTACAGGTTACAGAAAAAATTTCATATCTCTTCTTGTGATCGAATTTAAGCTTCGATTTTTAAATAAAAGATGATTGAAGGGTTATAATCTTATTCTTAAAATAATTTCAAAAGGATATTAAGACATTATTTCAAAATTTGGATTTTACGGTAAATACAAACATATATGTCAAAAATAAATCATCATAATTTAGTAATTTGAATTTCAGATCAGATTAGTAATGGAAGATGATGATTTTAGGAAGTAAAATAAAGATTTTTAGTATGGTGATTGTTGGGTTATGCTTTGATGATCAATATTGGGTTCTTGGTCGATCACAGTCGATCAGAGGCAAGTTAGTGGTCGAAACTTAGGCTATAGGAGGATGAGGAGTAGGGGAACTCGAGAAAATTGGTGTGGGATTTTTCTGACAGCCGAAGTTAGTTGACGAAGATGATTTAGGGTTCGATGACCTTGATTGGGATGTCGAGGAAATCAGGTCAGGGTTGGTGCGTCGGCAAGGATGGACTGGACTCATTCGCACCGGGGGAAAATGAAGCTTAGTCTTCGGTGAGGCCTTGGACGAGGTGGCGATGCCTCCGGTGGTCGGAAAGTGGCTTGGACGAGTTGATTTTGGTCAGAGTGTTTTTGGTTCCTGTTGGACTGGTTGCTTCAATTTCGATTTCGAGCCTATTTGGGAATTTGGATGTATAGGAACGATGGAGGTAGTTGTAGGCGACTCGTAGGAGATGGACTTGGAGGTACGATCGTCGTCGTCGTTGAGTGCAAGTGCACCGCGTATCAGTGGTGCAAGTTTTGGTTTTGGAAAGAAGTCTCGAAGGGAAGCTCGAGTAATTGGGCTGGAGGCACAGGCTCGTTTACGTGTAGTTCGAGAGTGTAAACGTGTTTTTTTCAAGTTTTTAGATCTTCAGCAAATTTTTGGCAAAAATGGAAGAAGTTGATGAAAACTCGGGTCTGGACTCGAGCTATTCTCGGGTTGGACCCGAAGTTGGTTCAAAGTACTGGAATTTGAAGGTTTTCATAAAACTAGTTTTAAAATTTAAATTGAATTTAATTTTAAAAACTATTATCTAAGATAAATGTTTTTCTTGAAACATTTGATTTAGAAGATTTGAAGTTTGTTTAACTTAAATTTGTTAAGTTAAACTTTAATTTATTTCAAATCCAAAGTTAAATTTTAAAGTGGAATGTTTTGGAAATGTATTTGAATTTTGTTAATGATAAGTAAGTCGTTGATAAAAATAAATATTTATCTTAAGAAATAAGTAAGGTTTGGATGATTAATGACTAACTAATTAAAGAATGTAATTAAGAGTAATTAATTAGTTTAATTTAATAAAGTTTAAGATTTATTAATTAATGGTTAGAGGTTAGTTAATTAAGTAATTAAGTTGTAATTAGTACTAATTAATTACTTAAAGGATTGATTAATTATGGGAATTAATAAAAGGGTTAGTTAATTAAGGAAGAAGATTAATTAGAGGATAATTTATCAATGTAAGTAATTATAGAAGAATTAATTCGAGTAATTAATTATGGATCAATATAATCAATGTGTATGGGTAAGGTTAAATTAATTTGCGTAAATAATTTAGTTAAAATGGGTAATACTAGTTAATTAATTAAATTTAATTAATTAAAGGTAATCATTTGATGTTGAGTTAAGTATAATCACTTAAGGTAATTAATGAGGTATAATTACCTAGAGAAGTAAGTAGTGGCTAATTACTGGATGTAATTAGTTAAAAGGGAATACTTGATAGGAAGTAATTAAAGGGTAATTACTTGGTGGAAGGAATTAAGTGATAATTACTCAGTGTAATTAAAGAAATTATTTAATACAATTAATCAAGGAGATGATTTAATTGATGAAGTAAATTAGAAATGTTAAATTTTGATTGTGATTAATCAAGGTTGATTGATGAACGTAATTAAGTTAAAGGTTAATTATTATATGAAATTTTGAGGATAATTAACTAGTGAAAGTAATTTGAGGATCATTAATTAATGTAAGTAATGAAGTGATAAATCTTGCTCATTAATGATTGAATAATGATGAGTGCTTTGGACTGGTTGATATCTCTGATATGAATTGATTTGTGATATGATATATTGGATGGATGGTGATAATGTGATTATCTATCAACTATGAATTGAAGTGTAAAAATGTTATCTGGTATTTAAGTTGAATTGTATTTAATTGGATAACTTGGTCTTAAATGACATTAGATTCGAAGATTCCAGAGTCGGGTATGGTGAATACCCGAAACCACTTCGATTATTTATAATTTGATGTGTGGAATTAATGGGTTGAAATGAAATGGAATGTTTTAAGTGGATTGGACCATTTATTCTAAGTTTTGGAGCTTAGAAATCGATATGTGAAATAGGTGATGTCTATAACAACTTGTGGAGTTGTAAATTGATATAAGTTACCCTGGGTTTATATAAGTTGTATGCTTTTGTATTCCTTGTTAGTTGGGTTTACTCACGCTGGTTTCCAGCCTGACCCGGGTGTTACTTTGATGTAATACTCGGGTCAGACCGAGTATTACAGATTTTCAGGTAAGGACGTTCTGGAGCTCAGGAGGCGAGCTGGAGAGTAGGAACGTATAAAGAGTCTCTGCTATGATATATTATAGTATCTGAAGCAGATTGATTTATTTGTTCCCGTGTTTGTAAATATGTTGTAACTCTAATATATATTAAAGTATAATTTGACCAGTACAGTTTTCCTTTGTATAACTATTATTTATGTGATATTATATTTTATCCGCTGCGAATGTGAGATATTGCTTTTTTTCTGTTCTTCTTTTTCTATCTCTTTTCTTCTTTCTCTAACTATCTAAGATTTTTGGGATCGAAAATCTCGCGTCGTTACATTTGGTATCAGAGCCGAAGGTTAAGCGAGAACCTTGGCTCTGTTGGGATTACTCATTAAGGATAGGGTCAATGGTAACCTAGAATGAGTTGAGCGAATATATATATGAGAGCGTACTTGTTATTTTCTTATATAAAGATTTTAAATGATTTTATATAAGAATATATTTTGATATATAAAGCAATATTTCTTTCTAACAAATAGTAAGGGAATTGGTTGTGAAATTAGTGAATTAAATTAAGAAGTAATAGAAATACAACCAAATTGAAATTTAATAAAGATAAGTTTGAAATGGATTGAAACTGAAAATTAAATCTTGAAGTTAGGAAAGAATTTCTAAATAAGATGAATTAGAATTGATTTCAAACCAGGGAAATAGAATGGTTATTGTGTTTAATAATGGGATGATCGTTTTCCAATAAACAATAAAGTGTTTTAAGGAAGTAACCATTTAAATTTGAAAAGATGTAAATTAAAGCGGGTTTCAAATTGAGGTTCTGAATTCTAAATTTAAACATTTGAAATTGTTTTCAACATGTTAAAAGAAATAATATTATTCAATTTTTTTGAATGTAATCTTATTTTAGAATAAAAAGTTGTTTGTAAACTTTAAAGGAATTTTGTTTTGAATTAAAAGCAAGGATGATTTAAATTTTTAAATTTGGCTTGGTGAACCAAGAGTTAATATGTATATATGTGTGGATATACATAATATCTAGGATGGTTTGAAAGAAACTCTTAATATTGAGTTTTAAGTCTGGAATGAGATATGACACCTAAGGTAATAAGTTTTTGAACTTAATAAGTAGGAAGATTATTTATGAGAAGTTCAAAATTTGAAATGGAAGTTCAAATGGGTAAGGTTGACTGGATTAAGTGAATTGAGTTTAACTTGGGAAAAGTTAAATATGTTGGAATGATCAACCTGATTTGCAAATTTTAAGATGAAATTAAGATTTAACTTGGGAAGTTAAATGGTTGATTGTAATTGAGAGTTTGAGTGATCTCAATTGGGTTTGAAATCCGAAAAATTGAAAGTGAATGGATGTTTTGAAATAATTAGATGATATAATTCCATTGTTATTGGAAATATTTAAATTGTGAAATTGGATTTGTTTAAATGAATAAGAAAAGAAGTGTGGTGATATATCCATTATTGAGATAAAGGAAAATCTAACTTTAATTTGAAATTAAGGATATGGAATTACCTTGAATTGCAAATCTGAATGATTGAATTTGTAAATTAAACTTGTTTAAGAATTGATTTCAAACTAGAAGATAAGAAAATTGTTTTGAACTCTTATGTTAACTTTGATATAAGTAAGCAAAGATAATTTAAAATGAAAATTCTAGAATTTGAGCTCAAAAATTAAATTGTTTAAAAGCTTTTAAGAAAGGTTAACTTGGTTTAAAGGGTTATACCAACCTTAGTGAATTTAACTCAAATTTATATAATTCGAGATGGTTTAAATTTGGAATTTGAATTAAAATTTGTTCAAATTGAATTTGATTTAAATTAATTGAAATTGTGATTGAAGATGTATAAATATAAAATTCAAATGGAAAATTTGAATTGGATTATTTTGAAATGATTTGTAATTAAAGATGAATAGTTTTAAATTCAAAAGGAATTTGAATTGAATTTGGGAGGAAATTAAGAATAATTCAACTTGATTTGGAATTGGAGTTTGAAATTGGGATTAATTCAAACTGGAGTTGAAATGAATCGAAACTGGAACTAGTTCAATTGAAATTTATTTGAATTAGTAGAATTTGAGATCAAGGTTGAGTAAAGTTAAATTTGGAAAGAAACAGAGGTTAATTCAACTTGAATTGGGGTTGAATCAATTTCAATGGAAATTGAAGTTATTTAAATTGGAATTGGGTCAATTTAAATGAAAGTGGAAATTTAGATTGAATTGATGAGAATGGAGATTGGGAAGTGAACAGTTTTGACTTTGGACTATTTTTAATATAAATTGTTTTAATATAAATTTATTTTCCAAGCTATTCATTATATATACAACCTTTCTTTTAAAAGCCAAACTATCTTATACATGTTTTACAATTATTTTTGAAACTGTTTAACAATTTTCGAACTGTTTTATAAACTAATTACTATATTTCATCTATTTTACAAAACTAATTACTATCTTACTATTATTTTGCAATTATCTAAAATTTCTATAATTATTCTAACTATTTTCTAACTATTTTACATCTATTTTACAAACTAGTAATTATTTTCCAACTACTTATCTATTTTTAAATTTTTCAAGCTATTTTCTAAATAAACTGGTCGGAGTTCAAACTGTTATTGGTTAAATACCCAATCAAGATAAGAATAGAGGTGATAATCCAAATGGATTGAAGCAATTGTGAGTTAGTGAATGAAAATTAAAGTAAAGGTGAATAGATATGGAATTGATTTGGCTAATAACTAATAAAAATAAATATGTAGGGTGTACATATGTTATTCTATTCGCATAATGATTTGATCCAGATTCGAGCACAGAATTTCGAGATAGTATGTCGATCCGAGTAGGGATTTTTCACTCTATTTTCGACGGCGAACCTAGATATGGATTATTGATTGGTTCTGGATATTCTCTATCATAGTTATGACTATGTAAGGAGAATGACGGTTTCTGATCAAGAAACCAGATCTGTGTCCGCACTAGGAAGTCGGGTGGACGATGCAAGTTCGGAAGTGAAATTGTGTGGTCGAGTGAGCGATCAGATTGGTATAGCGTACCGATGATATGTGTACATCGTACGGATTTGAATGAAAATGATATTGAAAGGAGTAATCAAATTTGAATATTTGATTTTGAGTAAACAAAGTTAAATATCTTTGTTTTATAAAATGAAACTTCCCTTGTTGTATCTTTTGCCAGAAGAAAAGGGTTTTTAAAAATGTTTCAAGTATAAAAGGAGTTTTATACAAGTTTGAAATGATCCAAAGTTTTAAAAATTATATATATTTATATATATATAAAGGATCTTATGAGGATTTTGGAAAAAGGTTTTGGAAACCTTTGGTTTTGGAAAGGCTTTTGATTTTTGGGTAAAATCAATTTGAGAATTTGGAAAGCCTAGTTTGAGAACTATCGATTTTGGAATAATCGATTTTGTGTAAAGGAGCTTTGTATGAGATCATACTAGGTGTATGATTTGAAGATACTATATGTGTATAGTATAAAATGTTTTGATAATGGCTCTGGGGAAAAAGGCGCTCTCTTGAAATGAACTTCTCAGGAGTACCACCAGGTGGTGCTGCCTTGAGCCCCAAGGGGGGTTCTAAAGTTGATCCTGTGAGGAGTCCGGACAAACCTAGTTCCTAGGGATTATGAGTAGAGTATACCATAGCGAAAGTCATGTGTGCCGCTGAGAGCCAACGGTCTACGTTTGATTTTATATCGGTAGACTGCGACCTATGGTATAACATAGCGAAAGTCGTGTGTGCCGCTGAGAGCCAACAGTCTGCGTTTGATTTTATATCGGTAGACTGCGACCTATGGTATAACATAGCGAAAGTCGTATGTGCCGCTGAGAGCCAACAGTCTGCGTTTGATTTTATATCGGTAGACTGCGACCTATGTAGGAGTGGAGAAGTTTCATTTCGACAGCGAAAATACAGGGCCGCTGAGAGCCTGCAGTTACACGGACTTTTGCTGCGATGGAAACGTAACCTTGGAATGTAACTGCGATCTGTTGTGGGATCCATGGCATAATCGAGAGGCCGCGGAGAGCCTGTAGTTACATGGACTTTTGCTGCGATGGCAACGTAACCTTCGAATGTAACTGCAACCATGGATGGGGGTGATGATTTCCAGAGCATTCTCACTAAAGATATTCCTCTATTTTCAAAAATGTTTTCTATATTTTCAATAAAATTATTTTTCAAGTAATTTTCACTGGGTGTTGAAAACGGGTCTGCTAAGTACTTATAGATTTTCAGTCGTACGCCTGATCAACGTATGACCGAATTTCTGTGAGAATAAGGATGGACTTGTTGGAACATCGAGTTATAAAAAGTATTTTTATAAAACCATTTTATAATATTAGGTGAATTTTAAAAGTGTTTTAAAAAAAAGTGTTTCAAAGAATAATTTTTCTAAAAATGAGTATTTTAATAAATTCTGGCTTCGTTCCATTTCGAGGACGAAAAGATTCAAAGGGGTAAGGGATGTGATAACTCGGATTTTGGTCATCTAATAATTGGATAATTATCTGATTTTTGTTTGGATAAATAAATAAATGGAAATCTAAAGAATATCTGGATGTGTATATAAATGAATTTGAATCTATAAATTTACATATTTGGCAATGATAATTTTGTAGGAAATTAATATATATATATATATACATATATATATATATATATATAAATATATATATATATATATATATAAATTTAGGCAAACCTTATAATGTTAGAAAATTCAAACATATACATACAAGTATATAAGTATATATAGATATATGTATGTATATGTATAGTAATTAGGAGGCATTGTTTGAATTCAATAATTTTCAAAGGGTAATTAAAGTTAAGTTCTATTTAAAAATATAGAAACCAATTTCAAGAGTTATTTAAAATATACAACACATATGTAAATTTAAAGTAAATAAATATTTAATTGGTAAATTTTATCTTTTAAAGTTAATAAAGTATTTTCTATTTCTAATGTGTGTATATATTTGTACATATTGTAAATAGAATATCTTTGATTTTAATTTAATAAATAAAAATCATGTTTTCAAATTCTAATGTATTTTGGTAATTTAGAAATCATGATTAAATTTAAAAATAAATCTTTTCAATGCTATTTAAGAGGTTAATTATATAATTTTAAAATATTTAAGGTAAATGTTTAAGTGATTAAAGTATATCTTAGCTTTAGTTTAAGTTTAAATAAGATTTATAAAAGAAAGTTTGAAATGTTTTCTTTTTAAAATTCTTGAAATCAAGATAGATGTATATATGAATAAATATAACATAACATATGATTTATCTTAAAAATAAAAATAAATAAATAAGTAACTAATGCAATAATGAATTTAAACATTTGTAATATAGAATATCATGCATGGCAACAAGTGGCAATCTTGTTTTTTTTTTTATGTAAAAAAATCAAGATTAGAGCTGTATTCATTTTTTGGAAACAGACCTTCTTCTCTTTCATGTTTCTTTTATCACACATTTTCAAGAGGAAATTAAAATCTGTAAAATAAAAATCTGAGCAGAGTTTCAAAAACATCAAAGCAAGCTTCAACTCAAAATTTGTTAGCAAGCCTGTTAAAAATTTTGAAACCAGGAATTTCAAAGAGCAAACTCAAATCTGAGTCAAAAACCAGAAATCAAACAATTATGCAGTTTCAAAATTTCAAGAATTTCACCTGATTCAAATTTTCCAGTTTTAAGTACCAGTGTAGCTTCCAGTTTTTTTCCAAAGCTCCGCCTCTCTTTAATTAGTGAGTAAACAGAACTATTACTTGTTTAATCTGTTGCATATGATGTCTATGTTATGTAAGATGTGAAAATTTGTTTACATAAGTGAATTTTGACTTGCATGATATCAATATGCAGATTTATAAGCATGCATGTGTTTATGATATGTCTATATATGCTCCTCTGTCTACTTACAGGCTACAGAAAAAATTTCAACTCTCTTCCTGTGATCGAATTTAAGCTTCAATTTTTAAATAAAAGATGATTGAAGGGTTATAATCTTATTCTTAAAATAATTTCAAAAGGATATATTAAGGCATTATTTCAAAATTTGGATTTTACAGTAAATACAAACATATATGTCAAAAATAAATCATCATAATTTAGTAATTTGAATTTCAGATCAGATTAGTAATGGAAGATGATGATTTTAGGAAGTAAAATTAGGATTTTTATATTGTGATTGTTGGGTTATGCTGCGATGATCAATATTGGGTTCTTGGTCGATCACAGTCGATCAGTGGCAAGTCAATGGTCGAAACTTAGGCTATAGGAGGATGAGGAGTAGGGGAACTCGAGAAAATTGGTGTGGGATTTTTCTGAGGGCCGAATTTAGTTGACGAAGATGGTTTAGGGTTCGATGACCTTGATTGGGATGTCGAGGAAATCAGGTCAGGGTTGGTGCGTCGGCAAGGATGGACTGGACTCATTCGCACCAGGGGGAAAATGAAGCTTAGTCTTCGGTGAGGCCTTGGACGAGGTGGTGATGCCTCCGGTGGTCGGCGTGGCTTGGACGAGTTGATTTTGGTCAAAGTGTTTTTGGTTCCTGTTGGACTGGTTGCTTCAATTTCGATTTCGAGCCTATTTGGGAATTTGGATGTATAGGAACGATGGAGGTAGTTGTAGGCGACTCGTAGGAGATGGACTTGGAGGTACGATCGTCGTCGTCGTTGAGTGCAAGTGCACCGCGTATCAGTGGTGCAAGTTTTGGTATTGGAAAGAAGTCTCGAAGGGAAGCTCGAGTAATTAGGCTGGAGGCACAGGCTCGTTTACGTGTAGTTCGAGAGTGTAAACGTGTTTTTTTCAAGTTTTTAAATCTTCAGCAAATTTTTGGCAAAAATGGAAGAAGTTGATGAAAACTCGGGTCTGGACTCGAGCTATTCTCGGGTTGGACCCGAAGTTGGTTCAAAGTACTAGAATTTGAAGGTTTTCATAACACTAGTTTTAAAATTTAAATTGAATTTAATTTTAAAAACTATCATGTAAGATAAATGTTTTTCTTGAAACATTTGATTTAGAAAATTTGAAGTTTGTTTAACTTAAATTTGTTAAGTTAAACTTTAATTTATTTCAAATCCAAAGTTAAATTTTAAAGTGGAATGTTTTGGAAATGTATTTGAATTTTGTTAATGATAAGTAAGTCGTTGATAAAAATAAAGATTTATCTTAAGAAATAAGTAAGGTTTGGATGATTAATGACTAACTAATTAAAGAATGTAATTAAGAGTAATTAATTAGTTTAATTTAATAAAGTTTAAGATTTATTAATTAATGGTTAGAGGTTAGTTAATTAAGTAATTAAGTTGTAATTAGTGACTAATTAATTACTTAAAGGATTGATTAATTATAGGAAGTAATAAAAGGGTTAGTTAATTAAGGAAGAAGATTGATTAGAGGATAATTTATCAGTGTAAGTAATTATAGAAGAATTAATTCGAGTAATTAATTATGGATCATTATAATCAATGTGTATGGGTAAGGTTAAATTAATTTGCGTAAATAATTTAGTTAAAATGGGTAATACTAATTAATTAATTAAATTTAATTAATTAAAGGTAATCATTTGATGTTGAGTTAACTATAATCACTTAAGGTAATTAATGAGGTATAATTACTTAGAGAAGTAATTAGTGGCTAATTACTGGACGTAAATAGTTAAAAGGAAATACTTGATGGGAAGTAATTAAAGGGTAATTACTTGGTGGAAGGAATTAAATGATAATTACTCAGTGTAATTAAAGAAATGATTTAATACAATTAATCAAGGAGATGATTTAATTGGTGAAGTAAATTAGGAAAGTTAAATTCTGATTTTGATTAATCAAGGTTGATTAATGAACGTAATTAAGTTAAAGGTTAATTATTATATGAAATTTAAGGATAATTAACTAGTGAAAGTAATTTGAGGATCATTAATTAATGTAAATAATGAAGTGATAAATCTTGCTTATTAATGATTGAATGATGATGAGTGCTTTGGACTGGTTGATATCTCTGATATGAATTGCTTTGTGATATGATATATTGGATGGATCGTGATAATGTGATTATCTATCAACTATGAATTGAAGTGTAAAAATGTTATCTGGTATTTAAGTTGAATTGTATTTAATTGGATAACTTGGTCTTAAATGACATTGGATTCGAAGAGTCCATAGTCGGATATGGTGAATACCAGAAATCACTTCGATTCTTTATAATTTGATGTGTGGAATTAATGGGCTGAAATGAAATGGAATGTTTTAAGTGGATTGGACCATTTATTCTAAGTTTTGGAGCTTAGAAATTGATATGTGAAATAGGTGATGTCTATAACAACTTGTGGAGTTGTAAATTAATATAAGTTGCCCCAGGTTTATATAAGTTGTATGCTTTTGTATACCTTATTAGTTGGATTTACTCACGCTGGTTTCCAGCCTGACCCGGGTATTACTTTGATGTAATGCTCGGGTCAGACCGAGTATTACAGATTTTCAGGTAAGGACGTTCTGGAGCTCAGGAGGCAAGATGGAGAGCAGGAATTTATGGAGAGTCTCTGCTATGATATATTATAGTATCTGAAGCAGATTGATTTATTTGTTTCTGTGTTTGTAAATATGTTGTAACTCTGATATATATCAAAGTGTAATTTGACCAATACAGTTTTCCTTTGAATAACTATTATTTATGTGATATTATATTTTATCCGCTGCGAATGTGAGATATTGTTTTTTTTCTGTTCTTCTTTTTCTATCTCTTTTCTTCTTTCTCTAACTATTTGAGATTTTCGGGATCGAAAATCTCGGGTCGTTACACTTTCCTTTCAGTTGCCTACTCAGGCATACTGTAACAATATGTAAATGCTAAATCCCACATACACCCTCCCTACATATATATACAACACCCAAGTATTGTCGTCCTCGTATGGATCATGATTCATTCTTGAAGTGTCTCGCACTACCTGGTTGCCTCTAGTCAGGCATACCAAACTGATATATATCGTCCAAAATATGCATTTATATTATATATATATATATATATAAATAACTTAAATCACATATTTTATACATCTATATAATATATTTCTTCTATTATTCGGTGACCTCAAGTTGGACATGCCAAACTGCACAAATTCATAAACTGCATATGATAAATCATTTTGAATTACCATTAGCTACCAAAAAGACCTACCGAGAGCCACAACTAACTTGTGGACTCACCTGAGAACCAATACCTCAATAGAATTTGGCCTATAGGTCCAATTACAGAACCCGTCCGTACAATGCAACAATATAGGAGCTCCTCTAGGTTGACGTCCCAACCTCTCTCCACTCTTGCTATGAAACAACGTCCAAAGGTCGTGTCTTTTCAATGGTTTAATGGATTCCATGCACCAATCGGTAACCCCAAGTTGGACATACCTAAACTATAGATAAATGGTTTAAACCGCATATCAATAAATATATATATAAAATATTCCATGCACTTCTTAGTAGCCCCTTGTTGGACATAGGAAACTATATTTATATAATAGACATAAATAAATCAC
Source organism: Allium cepa (assembly GCA_030765085.1). Taxonomy (NCBI): domain Eukaryota; kingdom Viridiplantae; phylum Streptophyta; class Magnoliopsida; order Asparagales; family Amaryllidaceae; genus Allium; species Allium cepa. Next base: position 725,153,970 of record CM060945.1, read on the forward strand.
ATAAGCTGATGCAGGTATTTATATAACTAGTCCAACTATATTGAATTAATTCACACATAATACATAAAGATAATAATAACCAGAATAACGAATCTATCATCTCAATATCGATAACGATTAACATATAAAATCATACAAATAATTCAATAAAAATGCATCTTATTTAAGTAACCAATCTCACAACTATATCTTCTCCATTTTTTCTATAGATGTATGAACTTATTTTATAAAATAACATCCTTACTGAATTTCCATTATCTACTAAAGAGACATATCGACAGCCACAACTAGCGTATGGATTCCGTTAAAAACCAACACCTTAAAAGAAGTTGGCATGTAAGTCCTGTCACTACGCCCATCCATACAATGCAATAGTATGTGATCTAATCTAGACTGATGTCCCAATCTCACTCTGCCCATGCTACAAAACCGTATCTATAGGTCTTGTCATACCAACGGTACAATGGATTCCACTACTAGTTAGTTAAACATTTATTTACACTATAATAAATCAGTACTAAGGCCAAACAAACTTCAAAGCCATTTTAATATAAATTTAACCTGCATAAATCATTATTTTTCCTTACAGCTTACTGTAAAGGTCATATATTTAATTTTGATTAGTAGTAAAATATACAGCGATGTTTCTATCACTAATATCCAAAAAATTGAATTTAATTAATTTATAACTAGATTATAAATTAATATCAACCTCGTTTGTCTTTGTTCGATACGAATAGAATACAATATTTATATATAAGGGATCTTAATCTGTTATCTCGAATATCTGATGTAAAATATATAATAATATTTCATTTTCTAACATAAGTACATATTGGAGTTTAGCTAATTTATAGCCATTTTATAAACTAATATTAACTCTATGTAATTCTATTCAATACGAATAGGAAATTATATATATATATAAGGAATCTTAAATCGATTGTCCCAAATATATACTCAATCTTATTTAATCAAACGGGAAAATAATTATATACAAATATTATTTTACCTATTTTATGTAGTATTTATCAATATATAAAATTATAGGTCTTTATACTAAAATATAATTCAAAATTATAATTCCACTTACTTGAACTATAATTCCTTAAGTGTTCAAATCCAGTCCAAAACTTGTCGTCGATAATGGCATTATGAGTGCAATGGTGAAGTCCGTGTCTCTATTGGACCTTGTACGTCAAAGTTGCGAATTCAATATAAAATGTGATTAAAATAAAATAATTACTTAACCAGTTTTCTTAATTGGTTTCATTACAATCTCCCTCGAGGGCTATTTCCTATGCAAGAACACGAATAAACCCATAGTTGTGTATCATTCCTCAACCGCACACTTTCCAATAGATGAAATCACACGTCGTCATTTCCAACGAACTTCTCTTCATGCGCTCTCCACGATGGAGCCAACCATCTCAAGTCCAGCTTACTCTATAAAAATGTGACAACTGAACCTTCCTTCGGCCTTACATTGTAATTCCACTATATACATCACCGCACCACCCTAAACATCCACCATCAACTTTCCTCTACACGAGAAGCTCAACGCCACACTCCGTTTTTCCTATCTCCTCTTCAAACTCCACCAATATTTAACCCTAGTTGGTGCCCACTTGCATGGTTTTCATCCAAGCACCATCGCACACCGCCATACCAACGAATCCAACCATGACCTCTCTCGATGCCTGTAACTCTTGATTTAATTTAAAAGAAGGAGCAACCTTTTCCGTATTTACTGTAAGGAGGAGAGTGAAGAGAATCTGAAGGAGAAGGAATATCTAAGTATTAGGAGTTTATATTTAACAAAAAATATATAAATTATTTGATTTTCCAAATAAATTGCCATATGTTTTAAGCTCGTACGACCACTCAATATATCCGATTGTTATGAAATTCATCAGTTCACATCACGTTATTTTTTCGATCCCAATGGGAAAACTTTCATCACAATTAGAGGAAGTGCTTTAGGATGATAATTTCATGCATTTCGAGGTTGTTTTGGTCATCGGATTGCACGATTCCAAAAATTCCTCGACCGTACGTTTCATAATGAAGTCCTTATTCTAGAATCATAAGTCATAGTTTGTGATCCTACTGGACTCGACTACGCATATAATTTTATAAAATACGTATTATAATACATAAATCATAGAAATATCGTGACCCTAAATAAAGCAATATTTATACTTATTTTTGTTCGCAATGTCGATTCTGACTCAATGGAAGTGGTCTCGAGTCCTTATTTGACTGTATGCAAAAAATTAGATTGGACCTCACTGTAACAGCCCGCAAATCCATACCCCTTGAGTCAACACTATTCTACAACACTCAACTCAAGTTGTATAAAAATAAGAACCATTTGGATTAAAGAAGAAGAGGCAGAAGAAGAAAGTAGAAATCAATAACAGAATCTAACCATCGCAGCGGAATAAAATATAATAGATAATAAATAATTTTACTCAAAAATCAAATATCCCTGTTTATATATTATATCATCAGAGTACATCAATCATAGCTCAACATCAATATCATACAATAGATACACAACAACTCAAGATACATAACAACTCAAACTCAGCGGAATAAATATATATATAAACAAGTACGGGAGTACGTATCGTCATCTTGCTCGACTCCTGAGCTCCACAGCATCATGTCCTGCATCCTGTAATACTCGGTCTGACCCGAGCATTATAATTAAATAACACCCGAGTCAGTCTGGAATACCAGCGTGAGAAAATCACACCCAATTGATTATTAAAGTTTCGAAAATCCTTTGAAAACAAAAGCATCTCGTAAGACCACGCAAACATGTCGGGTTTTAACCTTACGATAGCTAAAACAATTTTTATAGAAATCCTCTGATATTATAATAGGGTCTATATACAAATACTTATATAAAATAGCCGAAATTGTCACATGATTAAATTCCATCTACTAGCCACAGAGTGGGTAATACAAACAAAACTCGTACAAGGCTCGTAGGGAGAATGGATTTCCAACTAATGACTAGGCACTGGGGTACCACTTGTCACAGTACGGGGCCTAGATCACCGTACCGAGGAGTACGCCCGCTCCCCTGCAACACAAGGCCGGGACTATCCCTTACCGGATAATCCCGAGTGAGATCACCCCACGGTTGGGATCAACAACCGTCCACTAAGCCGAAATAAAAAGGGACATCTAGACAGGAATGACCTCACCCTGCTTGGGTGCTACCCACCTAGCCTTACTGCATATCCCCTGATTTTCAGTCTCATTCCCATTTGATGAGGCTTGAGGCTAAGCGTTACCTTTTTAGAACATATTTCTTTGAATGCCCATCATCCACCTGACGATGTTTCGCAAGCATTCATCCATACAAGTCCATCCCGGATTTGAACGGAACCGAAGCCACTATTCCTACTACATCCATTTTGGAAATATCCTCAGGATTAGTAGCGACTAGCCCTTGCACTTCACTGCTCCATCTTCAAATCCAAACTCGTTTACACGAACGTACAAACCGGATCGAAGTGGTTTTCGAGAAATAAATCTCGATCTCGGTCTCTTCGAAACGATCAACGCATTTGGCAAATATTGATAATCGGTGATTTAACTATCAATTTTTATTCACAAACTACCATCAACCAATAAATAATTTCCCAAATTATTTATTTATCTCAAAAATATCCTCCCAAGATATATTTTCTATTTACAATCCTTTGAAAGCAGTTTCAAACCATCTTTCTTTTTCCAGAATAAGCTTTCCCAAATATTTTCTATCTCCACTGAAATCACCAAGTACAAAACTAGCTCTTTAAAATAATTTAAAACACTTTACTTTGAAATATACTTGTAAACATTTAATTAAAAACTACTTCAATAATTTATTAAAATACATACTATATGAATATTTGAAAATAAGGTTACTTAATAAAATATAAAACTAGATTTCACTTTTTAAAACAAAATACTAAGTCACCTTTATATAATTACTACTATAATAGATTAAGAGAAAATACTTACTTTAGAATTTAAATATTTAGAAATAATAAATTTGTCAAAACATACTTCTTTAAACAATTTTAAACTTTTAATTTAAAAATTTACTTTAAAACGCACTTGGTTATTCAGAGAGAAATTTCCAATCTCAATCACTTAAATCAATTTCCCAAATTGATTTCCAATTTACTCTATCTGAAATAAATTTCATTACTTACACAATTCGTTTCAAAATTCACTAATTATAGACTTATTATTATTGTTATTAATTTCCATTTGATTTTAAATCTCTTACCTGAAATATATATATTCAGGCCTTTCCCAATTCTTCTTTACTCCTTTCAATAATTTAAATCTTAAATTTTAGATAAATGTTTTGTTCTCTTAAACAATAACACTACAGTTTAAAATTCATTAACTTCCTGTCATTCCAAATTTCCTTTCTATATTATAGCTTTAATTATTAAAATTTTAAAGTCACTTTATTTCTTTTCAATTCATTTAAAAATTTATTTAAATTGCTATAATTACTTTACTTATAGTTTCACTTCTTTTATTATCTTACCAAAATCCAATCTATATATGTTTGGTAATTCATCATACCCAATTATATCCAGTCAAACCATAGCATTCAATATTCCAATAAAGATCATCATAGGGTATCAATTAAATTACAACAGAGGGTATTAAATAATTTAAATAAATGTTGAGGGATCCAGTTGGATCCCTCCAACCTGTTTTCCCTGCATCCACAGATGTTAGCACAATAATACACCAATTTCAAAATATATCATACTATAGCATATCAATCAACTCAACCATTCAACAATTATTTAAATTTAATCATTTAAATTTAAATTATGCCGAGTGAGATTAACTCACCTTTGGCCTTAGATTGCCATTCACCTCAAACCCGCCTTGTTTTCCGCAATTTCTAACCTTGAATAAACAATTTATACGAATTTATTAATATTTGAATTAGTCAAACGAATTATTTATTTAATTTAATTATTCATTAGTTTTAAAATAATTCTCCTCTTTCCTCTTTTTTTTTTAAAAACAAAACGTTTAGTAACCAAATAAATTAAATAGGACAACTGTACAATTTTATTACCGATTCCTTGTAAAATTTTCTTCCAAGGTCTTATATAAATTTCTGGTATATATATATATACAAATTTAACTTCTAAAATTTTAAAATTCTAGCTTTTATAAACTTTTCAAACATTTAAAAATCTCTAATTTTTTTTCAAACTCTTATCTGTAAAAAAAATTTACTGCTAAACGAACTAAAAATTTACAGACTAAACTCAAGGTTTACTTGAGTACTAATTTTTTTAAAAAAAAAATCTTTAAACATTTTAAAATTCAAGAAAATTTAAGTTTTTCTACTGAATCAATTACGGTACTAAGCTAAAATAAATTATAGACGTACCTCTGCACTCACGCAAGCCCTCACCACTGCCGATCGAACAGCGCTGCCTACCTCGACACTATCGTCAAAACGTCCTTCCTCGATCGCGACACCTCCAACACCTCACAAGAACCCAAACTCGCTGAAGCCCAGGCCGTGCCACCTCCAAACGCTCGCGAAAGCGAAATCCACTCGAGATTCCAACCCTAAATCGCCACGAACAAGCACGAGTGCTTCAGCCTCTCGTCTCGCGAATTTCCCCCAAACAACTCGCTTCATAGCATGCGTACGAACCCCCTCCCTCCATTGCCGTGCTTCGATTGATCGCGCTTCAACTCACAAGAATCGCGCACCAATACGAACCCAAACAGTCGAATCCCTAGCCTCGATGCTCTCTCTGTCCTCGCTGAAGAAATTTCGAGAGGGAAACGACTTCGATCAACTTGAATTCGAATGTCGCGAGCCCCCATACTCGAGAAGAAGCATGATGATTTCAGAACGTTCACCATTTCCTTTTTTTCTTCACCAAGTGCTGTAAGCTTTTTTTGAAAAGGAGAAAGGGGTTCGGCCCCTATTATGTTGAGTTTGTTCTTATTATATTTTTTTTATATAACGCGGCTTCCCTTAGAAGCCTCTTTTTATTATTATTATTATTATTATTATTATTATTATTATTATTATTATTATTATTATTATTTTCGAGCATTTTGATTGTTGATCGAATGGCTTAGAATTCCAGATTAAATACTTTGTCCGACTTCTAATTATTAAATCCTATTATTTAATTATCAAATAAATAGTGATTTGAATTCAAGTTAAAATTACTCTACTGAATATTTTAAAATTATCTAAATATTCCGATTTTAAATGCCCGAAAATTCCGGGTCGTTACATTCCTCCCTCCTTAAAAGAATTTCGTCCCCGAAATCACTAGTTAGGAAGAATGGTCTAATACCCGTTTACTTTCCCCCGAAACCAACCGGTTTCTAACAATTGAACATCTTACCAACAACCTTTTCATAAAAGACCTATTATTATCCTTATTAACTTTCCAAACGTTTCCAAAACCTTCTATAGTTTTCAGAAAACTTACTTGTTCAGCTATTCAAATTATAATTCAAAACTACATTTTGAATTATCAAAATTTTCTCAAAATTTTTCTAACTCCCTAAATTTCCGAAATTTTTTGCCAGTGTCTCCTTTGCGCGGCTAGCTCGATACAACTACAAAAAGCCTCTACGGGCTCCCAAATTCCAAAAGAAAACAAAAGGCCAAGTGGCTCGATCCAAAAACCCAATCAAGTTTCATATAGAACTTAAACACATACCTTTTTGTCGAGCATTTCAAAATTTATCTTCTGAAATCAAAACAAATTTTCTTCTCCCTTAATAATACCTGCATAACCTGCTTAGCACTAATATCCAGTCACAATATTCCAAAAACATTTTATCGATCTTCTCAAAAAATGCCAATATCTATTCATTCAAATGTTGACTTAGATTATATTTGCAATATTCAATTTCCAATTAAGAATTCACCATTCCTTATACTTAAGTTTAATATAAGCATTTTATATGTTTCTTATACTTATTTTCACCTTACCACTTTAGTTTATATCTATTCCAATTCAAATTAATTCTTTCATTTCCATATGAATTCAATTTATCTTTAACTTTGAATTTTATTTTTCATTTTTAACTAATTCATGTCATTATTTTAATTAGCTTCATTTACTAAATTATTTCAAATTCCAATTCTAAATCGTTTTGTCGTTAAAAAAAAATTTCCAAAATTTTTCTAACTCCCAAAATTTTCTGAATTTTTTTGGCAGAGTCTCCTTTGTACGGAGGAGCTTTTGCAATTTGACAAAAGAGATAAATATATATACATCGACCCACCCGGTCGAAAAAAACAAAAACAGTTCATATTTTCTATTTTTATTGCGTAGGCTACCTTATTTAGCATTTTAAGCAAGCAACTTATTTATTTAGCAGTTAATGCAACCCAAATCCAGCCATACGGCTTCCAGGTACCTGCACTTACTCAATTTAAACATGTAAGTGCCAAATATATGCAGTTTAACTATATTTCACTTAGTTGCAATGGTTAAAACATATGAATTCTAAAGAAAAATACATCCAACATTTTCCGTAAGCAATTTTTACAACTTTCATATTAATTCAACTGTTTCAACTAATTTATAAACCATTTTCATTCAATTTGAATGGTTTTCAATCCATTCGTATACCACATCATCAATTTGAATGGTGTAAAACTCAATCGCTTACATTTAACTTATTCTTAAGCAAACTGAACTCATATTAATTCAATTGCTTTCAAAATCAATTTATTTTACCCTTATCAACACATATAATTTTAATTACTTCCATTTACATCCTATGACAATTTATTCAATGCAATTTGACGAGATCTATGTGAATAAATAAGTATTTATGTTTTATACTCAATTTAAATTGATTTCAACTCAATTTATACTTAATTCTTTTCCATTTTCAATTTATTCACAATCCATATATTCTCATTTTCATTGCATTTTAAATTTGAATCCATTCACTTGCCTTTCATTTTATTAACCAACTAGTTCATTCAAACCATTTACAACCTAGGTTCATCTTAATTGCCAATTAAATTTCCCTTTTATTTTAATCCATTCACAACCATTTAATTAGCTCGACACACTCCTTTTAAATTTCATTTACAATCCATTTATTTACATTTCATTCCATATTTGTTTATTCCAAACTGTTTTATTTAGCTCGAAGATAATCCAAGCTATTTCATCCAATAACTATTTCAATGTTATGCACGATATATTCAATAGTGTTTCATTCCTTATTCGCATTCATTTAAATCCATTCTATTAACTTAAAAACATTCCATTTCCTTATTGTCTCTAATTATTTCAATTCCGTAACAATTTAAATGGTTTACTATTATTTATTTCAGAATTTCATTCCATTAAATATTATCGGCAACTCACCGAATTTTATTTCAATTAAAATTTATTTTTACCTGATAAAAATCCAATCCAATATTATTAAACTTAGTTTTAAGTTGAATTCAATTCAACTCTTCCTTTTGTTAAGTTTAAGTTAATTTGCTTCACTATATTCAATTTTTTTTTTTAAACTCATTTCAAACTTCAAATTTATTTGATTGGTTATTATACATTTTAACCCTTAAGATTCAGCTCATTCAATTTATTTCAAGGCCATTTCCAATTTATTTCCATTTATTTGGATTTACTTGCAACTCGACCCATCACTAGTTTAATCCAATTTCATTTTCCTTTATTCGACACAGTTCCAATTATATATAATTTGTTAACACTTCAAGTTAAATTTTTAATTTATAACTCAAGTTTTGAATTCACTAGCCATTTTCAATTTACCACCAAATTTCATGAATTCACAATTCAGTTACATTTACTTTACTGAAAATTCAAGTCGAATTCAATTAATAACTTGAGTTTTATTTCCAAACTTCATCATAAATTCACAATTCAGCTTCTAATAAACAACATTGGGTTCTCATTACATATTTCGTTATCTAATTATCATCTAAATAGTTTTTCCCCAACTTATAATCCAGAACTTGATTTTAATCTCGAAATGTCTTCATTTAATTTTCTTAAGTTCAAATTTATTTTATAATTCAAGTTTGATTTCATTTTATTTTTCAATTCACCAAAAATATTTAATTTGGGTTTTCTATCCCACTTTTTTTTTCAAATTTCATAAGTCACAACTTATTATTTACACTATTCCATTCATTATAGGCTTGAATATATTCATATTTTATTTTAACTCAAGCCTTATGCTTATTTATAACCCAAGAATATTTTATTCCATGGATTTCTAATTCTGATTCTTTTACAAGTTATTCTTATTTATTCATTTCAATTCCAATTCTTATCCAACTTATTTTCCATTTGTTCAGGTAAGAATTTAATTTCATTCGTTAATTAATTGAATTCTCATTCCAATTCAGTTTTACTTTAACTCAGATTTATTCAACTCAATCCGACTTCAACTTAATTCGAATACACTAGATATTATTTTCAGCCTATCCATTTAATTTCAATCTAGTCAAATTTTTATTTCCCAATCCAAGCAAATTCCATTTTAACTTTTCATTTTCAACTTAAATTTCCGACATTCAAAGCTTATATTTCCTTCCTGATTTAAAAATCATCTCAATTTATAAGTTTACAATTTATAAGCTTACAGCTATCTCATCAGGATTTTTAAAACACCCGAATTTGGTTTCAAATTCATTTTGAAATCTTCAAACTTCTCAAATCACATTTCTCAAAAGTCAAACCAATCATGGTTTTATTTCTAACAAATTTCCTTTGAGATTGCCAAAAACAACCAACTTTTCTGAACAAATCAATTTTTGGCAGCAATCCATCACTCAGAAATTCGAAAATGAATATTGATGATGCGGCCGTCATCATCAGGATTATTTTCCAAAAATCCAAGTGATTTCAATGCTATGTCACATTCAAAATCCATTTAAAACAAATTTCCATTCAGAAATACCCTCAAAACAATAATGTTATCATTTAACTTCAAAACACTTCGATAACATTCCCAAAATCTCTAAAATTTTGAATTTCCAAATCCTGCTTAAATGCATTTTAACTATAATTCATTTGCACAGCTTATGCTCATACACATTCTTATTTAATTATATTTCAATTTATAATTTACATTAATAATTCATATTTATGAATTTCATTTTATAATGGATTTATTCCCTTAAACCTTGGTTATGTTTTCAATTTCTAGTTAAACTTTTACTTAACTATGATAACAATTTAATATTATTCTTCCTAACATCCAAGCAACCATATATTAGCTAAATAGTTTACAAACTTTTATTTATATCAAAATATATTTTTGGGCAAAATTATTTCATTTACCCACATTTAAAACAATACCGCGTCGATTGCTCTATTCAAGTGTTTAGAAACCCCTTCGATACAGTTGCGCAGACTGTGTCGACAAAGGTTCATATGCCACTCAATAAATCAATCCATGCAATATTAAAATAATTTATATTCACTAACAAATACGCGCTCATATCTATTAATTCGCTCAAACTCATTTTAGAGTACTACGACTCTTTAAATGAGTAACTCCCACCAGAGCCAAGGTTATCTCCAACCTCGCTCTGATACCCACTGTAACAGCCTGCAAATCCGTACCCCTTAAGTCAACACTATTCTACAACACTCAACTCAAGTTGTACAGAAGTACGAACCATTTGGGTTAAAGAAGAAGAGGTAGAAGAAGAAAGTAGAAATCAATAACAGAATCTAACCATCGCAGCGGAATAAAATATAATAGATAATAAATAATTTTACTCAAAAATCAAATATCCCTGTTTATATATTATATCATCAGAGTACATCAATCACAGCTCAACATCAATAACATACAGTAGGTACACAACAACTCAAGATACACAACAACTCAAACTCAGCGGAATAAATATATATATATATATAAACAAGTACGGGAGTACGTATCGTCATCTTGCTCGTCTCTTGAGCTCCACAGCATCATGTCCTATATCCTATAATACTCGGTCTGACCCGAGCATTATAGTTAAATAACACCCGAGTCAGTCTGGAATACCAGCGTGAGAAAATCACACCCAATTGATTATTAAAGTTTCAAAAATCCTTTGAAAACAAAAGCATCTCGTAAGACCACACCACAAATAAACATGTCGGGTTTTTACCTTACGATAGCTAAACCAATTTTTATAAAAATCCTCTGATATTATAATAGGGTCTATATACAAATACTTATATAAAATAGCCGAAATTGTTACATGATTAAATTCCAGCTACTAGCCACAGAGTGGGTAATACAAACAAAACTCATACAAGGCTCGTAGGGAGAATGGATTTCCAACTAATGACTAGGCACTGGGGTACCATCTGTCACAGTACAGGGCCTAGATCACCGTACCGAGGAGTACGCCCGCTCCCCTGCAACACAAGGCCGGGACTATCCCTTACTGGATAATCCCGAGTGAGATCACCCCACGGTTGGGATGCGGGGTGATCAGCAACCGCCCACTAAGCCGAAATAAAAAGGGACATCTAGACAGGAATGACCTCACCCTGCTTGGGTGCTACCCACCTAGCCTTGCTGCATATCCCCTGATTTTCAGTCATTCCCATTTGATGAGGCTTGAGGCTAAGCGTTACCATTTTAGAACATATTTCTTTGAATGCCCATAGTCCACCTGACGATGTTTTGCAAGCATTCATCCATACAAGTCCGTCCCGGGTTCGAACGAAACCGAAGGCACTATTCCTACTACATCCATTTTAGAAATATCCTCAGGATTAGTAGCGACTAGCCCTTGCACTTCACTACTCCATCTTCGAATCCAAACTCGTTTACACGAACGTACAAACCGGATCGAAGTGGTTTTCGGGAAATAAATCTCGATCTCGGTCTCTTCGAAACGATCAACGCATTTGGCCAATATTGACAGTCGGTGATTTAACTATCAATTTTTATTCACAAACAACCATCAACCAATAAATAATTTCCCAAATTATTTATTTATCTCAAAAATATCCTCCCAAGATATATTTTCTATTTTCAATCCTTTGAAAACAGTTTCAAACCATCTTTCTCTTTCCAGAATAAGCTTTCCCAAATATTTTCTATCTCCACTGAAATCACCAAGTACAAAACTAGCTCTTTAAAATAATTTAAAATACTTTACTTTGAAATATACTTGTAAACATTTAATTAAAAACTACTTCAATAATTTATTAAAATACATACTATATGAATATTTGAAAATAAGGTTACTTAATAAAATATAAAATTAGATTTCATTTTTTAAAACAAAATACTAAGTCACCTTTATATAATTACTACTATAATAGATTAAGAGAAAATACTTACTTTAGAATTTAAATATTTAGAAATAATAAATTTGTCAAATCATACTTCTTTAAACAATTTTAAACTTTTAATTTAAAAATTTACTTTAAAACGTACTTGGTTATTCAGAGAGAAATTTCCAATCTCAATCACTTAAATCAATTTCCCAAATTGATTTCCAATTTACTCTATCTGAAATAAATTTCATTACTTACACAATTCGTTTCAAAATTCATTAATTATAGACTTATTGTATTGTTATTAATTTCCATTTGATTTTAAATCTCTTACCTGAAATATATATATTCAGGCCTTTCCCAATTCTTCTTTACTCCTTTCAATAATTTAAATCTTAAATTTTAGATAAATGTTTTGTTCTCTTAAATAATAACACTACAGTTTAAAATTCATAAACTTCCCGTCATTCGAAATTTCCTTTCTACATTATAGGTTTAATTATTAAAATTTAAAAGTCACTTTATTTCTTTTCAATTCATTTAAAAATTTATTTAAATTGCTATAATTACTTTACTTATAGTTTCACTTCTTTTATTATCTTACCAAAATCCAATCTATATATATTTGGTAATTCACCATACCCAATTATATCCAGTCAAACCATAGCATTTAATATTCCAATAAAGATCATCATAGGATATCAAATAAATCGCAACAGAGGGTATTAAATAATTTAAATAAATGTTGAGGGATCCAGTTGGATCCCTCCAACCTATTTTCCCTGCATCCACAGATGTTAGCATAATAGTACACCAATTTCAAAATATATCATACTATAGCATATCAATCAACTCAACCATTCAACAATTATTTAAATTTAATCATTTAAATTTAAATTTATACTGAGTGAGATTAACTCACCTTTGGCCTTAGATTGCCATTCACCTCAAACCCGCCTTTTTTTCCGCAATTTCTAACCTTGAATAAACAATTTATACGAATTTATTAATATTTGAATTAGTCAAACGAATTATTTATTTAATTTAATTATTCATTAGTTTTAAACTAATTCTCCTCTTTCCTTTTTTTTTTTTTAAAAAAACAAAACGTTTAGTAACCAAGTAAATTAAATAGGTCAACTGTACAATTTTATTACCGATTCCTTATAAAATTTTCTTCCAAGGTCTTATATAAATTTCTGGTATATATATATATATATACAAATTTAACTTCTAAAATTTTAAAATTCTAGCTTTTATAAACTTTTCAAACATTTAAAAATCTCTAAAAAAATTTCAAACTCTTGTCTGTGAAAATAATTTACTGCTAAACGAACTAAAAATTTACAGACTAAACTCAAGGTTTACTTGAGTACTAATTTTTTTTTAAAAAAAATCTTTGAACATTTTCAAATTCAAGACAAGTTAAGTTTTTCTACTGAATCAATTACGGCACTAAGCTAAAATCAATTGTAGACGTACCTCTACACTCACGCAAGCCCTCACCACTGCCGATCGAACAACGCCGCCCACCTCGACACTATCATCAAAACGTCCTTCCTCGATCGCGGCACCTCCAACACCTCACAAGAACCCGAACTCGCTGAAGCCCAGGCCTTGCCACCTCCAAACGCTCGCGAAAGCGAAATCCACTCGAGATTCCAAACCTAAATCGCCACGAACAAGCACGAGTGCTTCAGCCTCTCGTCTCGCGAGTTTCCCCCAAACAACTCGCTTCATAGCATGCGTACGAACTGCCTCCCTCCATTGCCGTGCTTCGATCGATCGCGCTTCATCTCACAAGAATCGCGCACTAATATGAACCCCAAACAGTCGAATCCCTAGCCTCGATTCTCTCTCTGTCCTCATTGAAGAAATTTCAAGAGGGAAGCGACTTCGATCAACTTGAATTCGAATGTCGCGAGCCCCCATACTCGAGAAGAAGCACGATGATTTCAGATCGTCCGCCATTTCCCTTTTTTTTTCACCAAGTGCTGTAAGGTTTTTTTAAAAAGGAGAAAGGGGTTCGGCCCCTATTATGTTGAGTTTGTTCTTATTATTATTATTTTTATAACGCAGCTTCCCTTAGAAGCCTCTTTTTATTATTATTATTATTATTATTATTATTATTATCATTTGTTTTATCTTATTATTATTATTACTATTTTCGAGCATTTTGATTGTTGATCGAACTGCTTAGAATTCCAGATTAAATACTTTGTCCAACTTCTAATTATTAAATCCTATTATTTAATTATCAAATAAATAGTGTTTTGAATTCAAGTTAAAATTACTCTAACGAATATTTTAAAATTATCTAAATATTCTGATTTTAAATGCCCGAAAATTGCGGGTCGTTACACTCACATTAATTAACGATTCAATTATTGAATATGTAGTTGCTAAAATGTAGGTTATTACATTCCCGCTGCTTAAAAGAACTTCATCCCCGAAATTCTGATGAGTATGACAATGCAACCCGATTAAAACCAAAATTCCAAGCACAGAATACAACTCCTTACCCTTAGGATTCTAAAGCCTCTTTCATTTTGGAAATTTTCGTTAGCACCTCCTTTGCGTGGCTACCTCCGAGAATGTCCAAAAACAACACACATACAGATCTCATATTTGAGGTATTCCATATTCGAGGCATCTCATTTTTTAGGACGTACAAGCATATGTATCCATACCATCTATACTACAAATCTTACAAACCTCTTTCAATGCAAGAGCATGTCATTTAAAATGCGAATCAGAGTGAACAAGCATCCTAATAGTGCATAACTAATTCTATATAGCTAGTTATGTACTCAATAATGAACACAATGGCAATATTATACCATGAATTTAAGTGTGCTAAAATATGTATAGGAACCGCCTCAACTAAATGTGATATGCTAAACTAGGCAATAAGCATCTTAATTAAAGACGTTGCAACAAGCAGTGAAATAAGCATCTCAAATAAACATGCTCTATCAAACCATGCAACAAGCATCTCAAATAAATATGTTCAACAAATAGTGCAACAAGCATCTTTAATGCAATTAGCATCTCCAATAAACATGCTATATCAAATTTGTAACAAGCATCTTTAATAAATATGTTACAACAAACAATGCAACAGGCATCTTTAATGCAATAAGCATCTTTAACGAGAGAAGCATCTCTAATGCGACGATCATCTCCGATAAGCGTGTTAAAATAAACTATGCAACATGCATCTTCAATGCAATTAGAATCCCTAATGCAACAGGCATCTCTGATTAACATGTTACCATCGAAAATAACAAACACACTTGTAAAATACAAGCATCAACAAAGCAAGCTCTACACTACTCTTTCTTCCATATTAAACAACAAGGAAAAAAATTCCTTAATTAATTGGAAACATACCAATAAAAAGCTCCTACAAATACAGAAAAGCACAACCTCATCGGTCTGAAGCCATTTAGCCATATTCTAAAATTATGAATATGCCTTTTAGGCCTAAAACCACATCTGGCTTAGATCCACTTTCTCTATTCAACTCATCACGATGAAATCTCTAGTATTTTACCCTTGTATAGACAAAATTCATGAAATACACCTTGCACTTCCTCTATGGAATAGGAAAATTAATACAATATGCTAGGTGTAACAACCCGGAATTTCGGACACTTCGTATTTAAATATCTGAATTATCTAAATATTTGCATCTTGGATTAAATATTATTAAAATTATTTAATAACATTTGTTAACCCTTGATTAAATCATAACCAGTGATGGTAAACTTATATTGGAAAAAAAGTTACAAAAATAAATACTTTGAAGAAATATTGAAAATCGTTTTATCAATAAACATCTTTTTACTCAACAGAAGTTGTTCAAACTTTTTTTTGCATACATTTATCTGCTTAAGGATTCATTAAAATGAAATTATAGTATTTTACCATTTATGGAAATAAAGTTTTTGATGATGTCATAAAAGATATTTTGAAACGAGCTTTTAGGAAAAGTCTTAAGTGTTTAGTAAGAGATGTAAAGGTGTAAAGGTAGCATGTGAGAGGGTGGCTCCTTTGTGACCTTTCATGGAAAGTAGAAGGTGGCAATGACCTCTTATAAAAAACTATAAATACACCCTTATGGGTTGCATAATTTACAAAAGCTTGAAATGTAATAATTAAAATGGTGGAAGTGGATTAGCACTAATCCACTTTGTTCTTCACCAACTTACTCTAATTAACTCAAATCTTCTCCAAACTCCACCAAGATTTCACCGACACCTTAGAGAACCTTAGGAAGCTTAGATCTAAAGTCAAAGTGAAAGAAAAATAAAGGATATGGGGGGAATAGCTTGGATCATGAGCAATAAAAGGAGGAGGAGAGCTTGGTTTTGTGATTTTGGTGCTAAAGTAAGGATCTATATGTATTTGAAGATGGCAGAAAGTGTTCTTGAGTTTAATTGTACTTAAGCATGTGTTAGGCTTAGATATAAATGAGTTATCTCACTGTCTTGTTTGTATCTATTGTGTATATATACCTATGTGCAAAATACAAAGTTAAAGCTACATTTACTAAGTAAAGTTACAAACTTTGGACCCCTCTTGCTTTTGAAAGAGAATGATAACTTTAAATTATGTAACACCACTTTTATTGCTCTCTAAGACATGTGTTGAGGCCTTGAATTGGTGTTTAAATGGTTGTTTGGATGGAGTATTGAAAATTGGTATATTTGAAAGTGTTTGAAGCGGGAATAGATGCTATAAGTGCACTTCGTTATCTCTTAAATTTAACTTATATAAATGGAGTTTTCATGAACTTAATTTGAGATAATTTGATTTAGATGTTCTATACACATATTTTGGTATATGGGATAATAACTAAATTGTTTGGAAAGTTATAGAAATTGTGAAACTAAATGGCTAAAGTTGAAGCAAAAATGTGGTTATAAATATGTAACAACCCTGGTATTTGGGTTAATAAAATAAATTGAGTAATGATTTAAATTAGAGAGTTTAAATCATTAATCTAGATTTGTATTCCTTTATAAAAGATAATTTGTTTTATAACGACTAATTCTAAATAATTATGAAATTAGAGAATGAAGGAATTTTCAAAGTGTTAGAAATCACTTTAAAGTCATTATTTAAATTTACTTCAATTATGAAAAATAAATTTAATTAGCGTGTAAATTGTCTTCTAGATTAAAAGTATACGTTTTAGGAATTTGTAGTATTGATCTTATTTTCAAGTCCATGGTAAAAAGAGTTGTCATTAAAAATAAAATAAAAGGACATTAGAAGTAAAAGCGGAAATACTTTGTTAAAATAAAAGAACAGATTGTTTTTAATTTTTATTGGGTATGTCCCTTAACCACAACCCATTTAGCTAAGAGAAGCCAAATCATAATTCTCCTTCTCATTTTCCTTGTATATTCATTTCATGAGTAGTAAATAGAAAATTAGAAAACCAAGTTTCCTCTTTTAACCTAGAAGCTATTTAGCAAATAAAATAGGAAATCAATTACTAGAAAATCCAGTAATTAAGGTAATGACTTGAAAATCTATTCTATCTTTTATATTGGTTGATTTTAGTTTTACAGTACGTAATCTATGTGTTATTTGTTTTGGGCAGAGATGTTCTTTAGGGTTTGTTGTTTCTAAGTTTAAGCAGCTGTAGATGTTAAGGCTGCTTAATTGCAAGGAGAAGAGATGAGTTAATCCCCACAAAACTATCCTTAAATGTCTAATTGCTGCTTTGTGAATTCATGTTGAATGATTGAGAATTGAATTTGGAATTTGTGCTTTTTGTAGTTGAAAACAGGTATATCATTTCTGTCAGTTTATAGTAAGCTGGTTTTCTAAATCTTTCGAACATTTTGATTTCTATAATAAGTTATTGATTGAATGTATGCTTGTTTCTGAATCCACATTGCTATTTTATGCTCTTAGAATGCGAAGTGGTCTCACCGGAAATTGTGCTAATTGTCAGTGGAAAGAAGAATTCTTGGAACTCATGTTCTAGGCATCTCATCGGTCGACAGTGAAGCACCTGGACCATGAGCTCCAGGTGCTATTTGCTTCTTCCTAACGTGTTTTCAAAAACCCATTTTCCCCTTGTTTTGTTTGGCGATTCCTAGTGCCTTGCTTTATGATTTTATGAGATTAATTTCTATAAATTTGATGGTTCTTGGTCCAATGATATGTGAAGTTGTTTATATATAAATCTAATTAATATATATGGTTTGAATAAAGCTGATTGCAAAAGGTAGATTATGATAATATACCGATTTCAAAAACAAATTTCCATATAAATTCAATTTCTTTTTTTAAATTATTTTAATAAATAACTATATATATATATATATTAAGTGTTATTAGCAGAAATAGCTTTATGGATGTAAATGTAATGACGGGTATTTTTGATAATTAAAAATAGTAAATTTAATAAGGTTTTGGAATTTAATATTGTCAGAAATTAAATTTTACAATTTATTAATTTGAATATTAAGATTATAAATTTGGACCTTAAGATAAATCTTAAAAGAACTAAGATAAAAGATGGTAATGCTTATTAACATATAATTTACTTATATTGATTGAATGTAATTGACTACTATGTTATAAGTAATTTCAATCAATTGAAATAATAAAGGCTAACAAGAAATATAGTAAATGATGTTTAAATTGATGTAAACATATGTCACTAATTGCAATGGGTTTTAATATGGAGTATGAAATCAATTATTTAGTATGAAAATTTATTAACCTTTGTTTGTAAACGAAATGTTAACAGATTAGAATTACTAATATTTAACCATTGTTTTATTCATCATCTTATTATCAAATCCGTTAGAAATTTATTTGGTAATTAATGGAGAATTAATGTAATTGAAATATTAAAATTGATATAAGAAGAAACATTAACTGCTGAGTGATGAGTGTAACAAAATGAAAACTTATTTTAATCAATTTCATAAGGGAATTGTTGATTTCATAATAAGAATGTAAATCAAAATAAAAGGATTTATTTGAAAAATAGATATATAATAAACGGGTTTTTTTATAGTTATAATTAAATGTTGGAATTAATTTAGTATACAGATATTGGGTTTAACATGGAAAATTGGATTTCAATGTAAAACAGTTGGATTAATTATCTTTCTTGTATTAGGGTATGTTTTGAGATTTAATTATTTTAATTAATAGTAATTAAATCTTGCCATTAATAAGAAATAGAAGTAAACAATAATTAATTAGTGATATGTACAACTTACGTTTTGTGTTGAAAATAATAATGAGAATTCATTGAAATCTAATATTAAATATAAACTGCAATAAGATATGTTGAAATCCTTTAACTGAAAAAAAGACTAGTGCACTGTAATTATAAGTTAAGCGTAAGAACTTACATTTTTAATTTAAATTAAAAAGAACATTTGAATGAATTTTGATCCTTACTTGGAAAGAATAGAATGAATGTTTATCTCTAATAGGAATAATGAATGTTGAATTTAAATAAAGAATTGAGCAATTGTTTTAATGAATGAATAACATAAGTTGTTATTTGAAATGTATCTTGGTGAGGTTGATTTTCAATAAGATAGAACATTTACTTTGTAAATAGTGTATAAATTTTGTTGTATATGAAATTTTATGAAACGTGTTTGAATTGGTATAAATGAAAAGAAGATAGTGTTTTATAATTAGAATTCATTTGAAATTAGTAATGAAATAAATTGGAATTAGATTAATTGAAATGTTGCAGTTGGAAGGAAAAATGAATGAAATTGTAATCAACGAGTTAATATAGGAACTTGCATTTTTGTATCAAAATGGAATGAATATTTTAGTTAAAATAAATGCATGTTTTGAGATGTATAAAGTAAAATTTTCATTTTGCATAAGTATAATTTATAAAAGGAAGAAAAATTAAAGTATGGAGTAATATATATATATATATAAACATACTTATTAATATTCAAATTTTAGGATATATCAGAGGATTCATGGTTATGTAAATGTTGTGAAATCAATTAGAAATTACTTTGTATTGACAATTATATATTAATTACACATGTGCGCATACATTTATATTTCCATTTTATATATGGTTAAAACTTGTAAATTGGTTGCATTAATGTGACTGTTACAGTGACTAAAAAAGTAAAGTAAATCATTTTTATAATGCATTAATAGATATATATTCATGAATTAATAAATTTGTTTTGAATAACATAAATAAAAATATAGATTGATTGGTTGATTAATTGATTGATTGTTAATTGATTGATTACGCTAGTGGAGGATGCACATAATTACATAAAATGAATGTTTTAATAAAGAATTAAATGATATAAATGTGTGTATAGTTGGGTTTATTGAAGTGAATTAATTGGAGTAAGTTGTGGAATACAGACCCTAAAAGTTTGTTTATGGTATATAAGTGGCCCTTCATTTGCTTTATATTTATTATCACATCCACATTCTCTTTCTTTTTGTTTCCAAGTTCTCCACGTAGGTTCCACTTGAGCATCTATTTCATTGTTAGGCTACCCATTCATTTATTAAATATAACCTCATATGATTTATTTATAACTAATAATTTCCACATTTTTTTCATTTGTTCGTTTACTACCTTACAAGTACTTTACGTGAAGTTTTTTTTTTCATTTTTAATGTGAACATCCAAATTAATACTCATGCAACTCATTAGCATTTACTATTCTTCATTTCTAAAGTTTATTTATTTATGCATTATAAGTTCTTGTAGCTTCCTTTTATTGGCAATTCATTCTCCTAAAGATTTATATTTAAAAACGGAAGATTTATTTTTATCTTCATTCATGTATTTATTCCTTTAGTTCGCCTCTTTCAATACTACAGTTTTTAAGGCTGTTCATATTTTTACTTTATTTCAATTCCTAATTGTTTATATATATTTTATTAGCTTTTCATTTGTTTCAGTCTTCATTCCATTAGCCTCATTTCATTTTTAGAATCTCATCTTCTGTAGCTTCATGTTTCCAAACAAACTTCCATCCCATTTTCTCTCTCTTCACCTTCCTCCTTCCTTTTTCATTTCTTCTTCTTCAAATCTCTTTCTTCTCCTTTCTTTTCAAAGTTTTCTTTTTTTATTCTTGTTCTTCCAATCTTCTTCTTCTTTTTCAAAGTTTCATTTTCTTTTTCAGTTCTTCTTTTTCTTTAAATTTTCTTCTTCTTTTCCAAAATTTCTTCTTCTTTCCAAATCTTTTTCCTCAAATACAGATCTATACAAACTTCTCTGTCTCTTCCAAAACTTTCTTAAAAAAGAATAAGATGGTGTTAACGCTCAAATTTAAACGCTAACACCCTGGTGTATAGGATGTGATTGTGAAAGCACCACCCGTTCGTACGGGAAACAGAAATAAGCAAAAAAGTATGCAGAAAAACAGTAAGAGACACAGTATTTATAGTGGTTCGGCTTATAATCCAGCCTACGTCCACTTTAAACTTTTTATCACTAGTTTGATTACAATCCTTTACGAAATCTTTCAATTACAACACACTTCAAGTGATGGGATATGTAAAACAAGTAGCTCAAGCTTTGATGTTAACAATCATCTTCAAATCCATGGTGAATGTAGATGATTTCTTCATGGAGTTCTTTTAGAAGTTTGTTGGATCCCAAAAGCCTTGAAGTAGTCTGGAATTCGGCAGAGTAATGGCCCCTGAAATTGATCAACCCAAAAATCTTTTGAATGTTGGAGGTAGGTTGGTATTTATAGGCAAAGATTATGGACTTAGGCTCGGTCTTAACTCCTCACCGACCCAGTTAAGTCGCAGCCGGCTTATAGGAGCCCTTATATGATCAAGCTGTGTTGATCTTCCTTCGTTGAATTTGCACAAGTCCAAAGTCGTTACCGGGTCAAGCTAGGTCTCGACCGACTTATCTTATCTCTTCGCCGATCTAACGAGTCAAGCCCTACGACTTAATGGAAACAAGCTAGATCGCTACCGAGTTAATATGTCACATGCTAAACTGCCCCGCTACTCCATCCTTTACACCCTTAGATCGGTTACGACTTACTATAAGTCGATAAAGTCCTCGAGTTGCTAGATCGGAACATACACTAGGTCGGCTTCCATACTAGGTCGGAACTTTCCTTGGGTCGGCATAGCCTCGTTAGACCGGCATCCCTTCAAGCCTTAGGTCGGAATTTCTTCATGCCTTAGGTTGGTATCTATGGGAAAGCATTGGATCGGCGCGTTTCTTAACTAATTAGGTCGGCACCGAACTAAGTCGGCCACCTTGTTAATTGGTTAGGTCGGCATCGAATTAAGTCCTGAGCTGTTAGGTCGGTATGTCCTTTAGATCGGCAGACCCTGCACAATTCTTACTCAGTTAGGTCGGCATCTCTTGGGTCGGCGCCATCTCCACACACTAGACCTGCTGAGTCGTAACCGAGATAGATGTTAACATCTGCCCCTCGAAGTATACGCCTTAGACTTAAGTCGTGTGCTTCGAAATATCTTAGCTCGGCTTCTCTTAGGTCGGTAGATCGCGTACGACTTACCAGTTAGTGTTGTTTAACATTCCTTCACCATGAGATATAAATTAGCCCCCTTCCTCCTTTTCCTTCATTCAAACCCCTGCTCAATTCCTCCATTAAAGCACCCTCAGATCTTAAAGGCAACTTTATTCAATCGATCACAAATAATCTCTGCTACGCATCGTGTAAGTGGTTTTCCTGATTGTAATTTATTGCCGATTCACATTTCTCGTTTGTTCGAACTCGAATCGCCTCCTTGCACCGAATCGCCTTCTTGCACGACGCTTCATTATGAACCCCATCGCATTCATAGTTGATGAAACTTAGGTTATGAAGTTTTGGCTTCAGATTGGTCGTTGAGGCGATGAAGATGGTTTATCATCTTAAGCTCGATTCCGAATTGTTCAATTGGGTGATTCGGCAGCATGAGTAGAAGTGGGTGTTGAAGGAATGGCTACAGGGTTATCGGGTTTAATGTTGTGAGATGGTGGTTTTCAGGGAATTTGAGTGACTCAAATTTTTGCCGACTTAAACTTTAAAACTTGAATCGAAGCCGAGTTAATCGCTCGGTGGAACTTGCCGACCTGAGCCTTTGAATCGCGGCCGTGTTAATACTTGGAGAGATCCCTATCTGTCGCTTGCAACTTAGATGACTGCCGAGTTAGGGAACTAACAAACCGGCTTTAACTTGTAAGAGATCCTTAGGTCGTGACCGGGTTAACACTTGAGCATCTAACCTGAGTAGCCGAATCATATCGCTTAGTTAGGACTTAAGCATCTGATCTCTTACCGTCTTAGTTTTATCTCGTGGGATTTTTTGAACCGTAGCCGAGCTAACACTTGGGCTCTGGATGTATTGACACTTAGAAACATAGGCCTTCTTCAAGTATTTTGACCCGGACTTCCAACTAAGTTGTTTACATTTTGAACATTTTGAACTGTCCTAGCTTCAAGTTTGCTTGAATTCCATTGTGTTATTTTACAGATCATTCTCATTTTTAAGCTGTAAACCTGTCGAGAATAACAAACAAACAAAGAAAACCAAGGCGCATATACTGCCATTGACTGCCCGTATCGAATGACAGATTAGTCAAGACAAGATAAGAGACATGAATATATTGCACGAAATACTGTGAATTAATTGATTATAGTAAAATATTAATGCAAAGTATCAACAATTTGAACTGATTTGTTTGCATCAACATTGTATTTGCATGTTCAAATTCAAAACAAAGATTCCTGGTTTTTATAACTAACAAATGTTTGCTAGGTTTTATTCCAGTTACCTTTGCTTATTGTTTGATTGATACTTGTACAACACTTCACACACTTTAGGAAACGTGCACCTTCATGTTTGAATATCCAATTGCTTGTGTAGAATGACTTCCCATCAAGGAGAAGAAGCAGCAAGTCAAGAAGAAGAAACTTTCCCGATAGCTGTTCCTATAGAGAATCCTCCGGAAAGAACTTCGACTATTCTATCTTCGAGAACATTTATTCAGTTGCGTACTCAATTCGGCTTTGCTGAAGATGATGTCATATTTCCTGGACCGAATGATACTGCTGACAGACCTCCCTATGGTTTTGTCGCGGTTAATCGTCATATGTGCTTAAGTGGGGCGATCCCACCTTTCAATGACTTTCTTCGAATTCTTCTTCTTCGGATGTCAATTTCTCCGTTCCAACTTCATCCTAATGGTTACGCTATCTTGATGGGGTTGGGTGTTTTGTTCAGAAGAAATCTTGACCGACTACCGAGCTTCGAAGAAATTCGCTACTTATGCTCGTTTGCAAAGAGCAAAGACCATCCTTCTCTTATCATTGTGAGAAGTGCAAGAAATCGCAAGCTCATTCTTGATCTTACTGAAAGTGTCCATGGATTTTTAAACCAATTTTTCTTTGCCCGCAGTCCCCCAGAGTTTTATGCTTCTTGGAGAGTAGGAAGTAAGATCATTTATTTCCGTCTTTCCACTTTCTTTTTTAACTCTTTTCGGGGTCCAAATTGCTAATCTCATTCTTTGCTTTTTTTTAGCACTTCCCCTTCCCTCTAGAGATCCGATACATAGGCAGACTTTTGATAGACTGAGCGCTGTAGCCGCAGAAGAGAGAAGTATCAAGTTTCTACTAAGCGACGAATTTCTACATCAATACGGACTTCTCCACCCTTCTCGCTATACTCAGCTTTGTGAAGCTCCGACTGAAGTTCCCGATTCCCCGACTGAAGCATCGGATGCCCCCGTTACTATCGAACAACCCTCATCAAAAGAGTCTAACATCGAAGCTTCATTGGTGAAATGTTCCACCCCTACCGACATTATGGGGTCATCTAGTAAGACGGCACTTGCCCCAATTGAGGAAGAAGAAGAACCTTCACGGCCTCTCGGGGGATTAGCTGATGTAGGAACTGAGAAAACAAGTCTCACCGAGCATGATGGTGACGATGTTTATGATGGGTTGAGTGACATAATAGTGACCTCACAGGAGCTTTTTAGAGATGACGTGTCTAAAACTATCTCTCCTATAGTTGAGGCGACGTCCCTTCTTCGACTAACACCAACACAAACACCAACTCCTCATACCCAAGCTATCATCACCTCTACACCAATGAGTGGTTTGTAGCTTAATGCGCGTAGCTTGCACATCACACAACACTTAGGATCTTTTGGCATTTGTTCACATTTAACTTCTTTTCTCCGGAAGTTTCTAAGACTTGCTATTTTTGCCTTTTCAGATTCCTCTATGGGGCGCAGCGGCAGCGGTTCTTATTACAAAGACTTTCGACGCTATGGAGGGCGCGGCAGCTATGATTACAAGCAATACTATACCGATCCCAGAGAGACCAATGAGCAGAGAGCTGCGCGAAAAGCTGAAGAGAGGAGAAGGTATGAAGAACGTCATGAGGGAGCGGGCACGCGACATGAATCCTTCCCAAGGGATGATGATTCCCATAAACGTAAAACGCACGATGATAGGGGGAAGAGCCATATTGAGGATTCGAGAAAGCGGACCAAACTTGGCGAGGAGCACGTGCCCGTGACATCTGAGAGGCCTGGTGCCTCAGTTTCTATTGACGTCCCTTCCAAATCTCCTGCTCTAGAAGGAAGTGCCATCCAAACACTTCTCAACAGGCCTTCGTACCATGTTGAAAGGGGCCCCCCGACATTGCAGAGCCGATTCCCGAACTGGTGTTTGAGGGGGGTACGCTTCGACCTCGATTTGGTCCCCATCGACAAAGAAGCTATGTACAGAAATCTCGATGCTGTCAAGCTTGATATCGATAGAATGTCTGGATGGCAAAAGTTGGTTGATGAACTTCAAAGAGTTAATCGGGCTAACATCGAAGCAATGCTGACCATGGAAAATGACAAATCCGAATGGCAGAAGATTCTTGATCAACACAACGCTGAGATGAAGGAGATAGCCGAATACAATGAAAAACTCGAAGCTGAAGTAAAGCAGCTCAAAGATGATCTTGTCTCTTCTACTAATACTTACACCCAAAGAGAAGAGGTATTGCAAAAACAAGTGCGAGATGCGCACGCCAGCCAGAGGGACGCTGAAGCTAAAGCTGAGAGGTTGGAACAAGCTGTAGAGAACCACCGCACTGATGTCACCCAGCTGCAGAATACACTGAGCGCCCGGGACATGGAGATTGAAGCGCTAAAAGCCCAACTTGCTCAGACCGAAAAAGATCGAGATGAGGCCATGGCTGGCAAAATTGCAGCCGAAGAAACTGCTCAGACCATGGAAAACGATATCAATTCGACTTTATTCGATTTTTATTTACATTGTGTCTTGGGACGCGGCAGCCTCTCTTTTCTTGGTCCTAAGTATGAAATCACCCTGGCCGAGGTGTGGGAAGCTGCTCTTAACATGTTTAAAGACGCCGGGTATGGCGATGAAGATTTTGAGGCGCGTTACCTGGATGAGGGAGCTCGCGCTGCTCTTGCGAAGGGGCGAGAACAACTTGCCAGGATGAGAACTGGAATGGCGGAAGAGGAATGTTCTGGAAAGGAATTAACGCTTATTTCCTCTGTCCATCCTCCAGTTTCTCCTGTGGTTGACATCACGGGTTCTAGCTCCTCTACTCCGCCTGCAACTAAGACAGTAACTGAAACTACAAGTGCACAAGGCGGGGATGAAGGTGGTGAAAGCAACGAAGCACAGCGATATGAAATCAGCCTCAGAGATCCAACTACCCCAGGTAAACTTGACACCGGACCAGCTCAAGTGGTGAACTGCTCGTTCGCTCCTTGTGAACTTGACGATCTTCTTGATTATTTTTCAAATGTCAATGAATTCCCGACTTTTGATGAGCCGTCATCCCCTCTCTTTTCGAAAGATACTGATATTTTAAGTTTTTTCTCCTTTGTAGAGAAAGCACCGAGTCAAACTCAAGCTTCTTCTCCCCCGGTGATCCTTCCTCCATCTCTTCAAGTGGCGCCTCCTTCTGCTTCGCAACCTGGGTCACAAGAAGAACAAATAGAAGCTCTCCATGGCCTGGATGATCCCATTGCTTCGCAAGAGCAAAAAGATGAGGGACTTGAGGGAGGTGACATATCTCCGGAGCGGACTCCTTCTGACGATATAACTTTATCTAAACTTGTCACTCCAGGAAGTGAGTCTTCCTCAAAGAGGAGAAGGAAGCAAGGAGCATCAAGGAGGAGAGGGAAGATAATCACTGCCACTGAAGAGGAGCCAGAAGTTGGGCCAGCTGCGCCTACCTCTCCTTCCTCCCTTATACCCACTGGCCGACCTGAAAAGCTGGTCATTCGGTCGGGTAAAGGGTCCAAAGGCAGTAAAAAGAAGTGAAGACTTTAGCTTTTTGTCTTTTGTATGAACTGGCCGAGAGTTGTGCGGGTATCGGCCTCCGCTTTTATTTTGAGAACCTGTATCTGCATTATAGTTGAATAAAATGATTCTTCGTTTGTACAAACTTCTGTTTGAATTTGAGAATGCATTTACTATTTATTTTTGCACAAGTTTGTTTATATAGTGTTGCAGCGGGCTTGTGGTATGTTGCTTGAGTATTACTCTGCTGATGCATCTATACTACTATACCATGTTGCCCCCATACCTTAAGCTTGCTGCAATATTTTATACTTCGAGGGGACTTGCACTCTTATTTGCTAAAGAATAATTATTTTATTCTTTAAAGAAAATTTTATAGAGTACAACTCCCTTCGTATAAGTTTTTACGCTTGGTCGTTCGAAGAAATCACTTTTTTCTTTTGCTTATGTGCATATCTCATCAAGTGAATTCCTCTATGTGGTAAAGCGGACCTCTGAAGGGTACTTTAACTTCTTTTCTTTTTACGATCATTTCCCATAGTAGGCAAATTACTTTTCCTTTGAAAGTTAAAGTACGCTTTTGATGAGGATTTTTTTTATAGAAAGTTGTACCTCTGAGGAGGGATTTTTTCACGTTTCAACACTTGGAAGTTTTATTTCAATCTCGGTGAAACGTGTACCTCCAAAGAGTTATGCTTTAGAAATCCTTTTCACGTTTCAACACTTGGAAGTTTTATTTCAATCTCGGTGAAACGTGGGTTTCCAAAGAGGTCTTTCTTCTTAATTGTGTTCCCGGGAGGGGGTTGTACCTCTGAGGAGGGATTTCTCACGTTCCAACACTTGGAAGTTTTATTTCAATCTTGGTGAAACGTGTACCCCCAAAGAGTTGTGCCTTTGAAGAAAGCCTTTTCACGTTTCAACACTTGGAAGTTTTATTTCAATCTCGGTGAAACGTGTGCTTTCAAGAAGGTCTTTGTTTTTACATTTCAACTTTGGTGAAGTGAAATTCCGAAGAGCGGCTGCTACACTTCAACTCCTGGCGAAATGGGCCTCCGAAGAGGGCTTTTATTTTGTTTACATTTCAACTCTGGTGAAGTGAAATCCCGAAGAGCAGTTATAACACTTCAACTCCTGGTGAAATGGGCCTCCGAAGAGGGCTTTTATTTTGTTTACATTTCAACTCTGGTGAAGTGAAATCCCGAAGAGCGGTTATAACACTTCAACTCCTGGTGAAATGTGCCTCAGAGAGGGTTTTCATCGCCTGGAAGTTACTCTCTCATGGTTGGAGGGTCATGACTCCTCCAATCTTTTTTGTTGAGTAGAGAACTTTCTTTTTTGTGGCATATGACCCATTAGAGGTCTTTTATTATCCGAAGAGTTGCGCCTCCGAAGAGGACTTGTGGCGCTGATGGTAGCTTTGGTTGTTCCTCTGTTCACTTGCTTATGCCTTTTCAGCGATCCTTTTTTTTTTTTTTTTTTTTTTTTTTTTTTTTTTTTTTCTTCTTCTTTCTTTTCAAGTTTTCATCCCCCTTTTTCTCACAAGTGGCTTGTTTAATCCAAGGAAGTGTAGCCAGGCAAGTTCGTGAGAACGGGCACTAGCTTCCTAATTGGATGTTTGTTTGTTTAAACAATCTCAATTTATCAGCAAGGGCTCGTTCCTATCGAAATCATTAGCCGTTCAATTGAAGCATTTCCTATCTAGGATTTGAATTCGGGGTCTTTGTGACTTGAAATTTGTTTGTTGAATGATGGTGAGAATCGCTCGGTCTTATTATGCGCAAGTTTTATCTCCACTGTCTGCAAAAATTTAAATCGATATTTCAGCAATACATTTTGTGTATTTTTATATCGAAAACAAAGCAAACATATAATGATAATAAGGAACACAAGATTTATAGTGGTTCGGCCATGAAATTGGGCCTACATCCACTTTATATTCTTTCATTATTTACTTGCATCAGTTTCACAATTGCTTTCAATTACAGGAATCATACATTCATAATTCTTTTTACAATGTTTCAACAAAATTTTCAAGTAAAGTATGGACGCAAGTGATTGCTGTTCCATGCCCTTGGAATTTGATCTCCATCAACTGTGGTGAGCTTGAATGTGCCGTCAAGAAGTTTCTGACCTATCACATACGGTCCTTCCCAATTTGGCCCAAACACACCTGTCGCAGTCATAATTCTTTTTAGGACTAGATCTCCAATTTCAAAGCTGCGTTGACGAACTTTGGAATTGAAATGTCTGGCTATCCTTTGCTGATGAGCTGCAACTCTGAGGTTAGCTTCATCTCTTTTTTCATCAAGGAGATCCAGCGCTTCAAGTTGCAGCTTTTCATTTTCTGCTTGATTGAAATGGATTCTTCTGTGTGAAGGGACCTCTGTTTCAACCGGGATCATTGCTTCCGATCCGTATGCTAACGAAAAAGGAGTATGCCCAGTTGCAGTTTTGTGAGTAGTTCTGTATGCCCATAGTGCAAGCGGTAGTTTATCGACCCAACCACCTTTTGCTCTTTCGAGTTGCTTTTTGATGGTTGATTTGATGATCTTGTTCACTGCTTCCACTTGTCCGTTTGCCTGCGGATGAGCTACTGCCGAAAAGCTTTTCTGGATTTTGAATCGCTTGCAAAAATCCTGGAATTCCTCGCTTTCAAACTGAGTACCATTGTCTGTGATTATTTTCTGAGGCACACCGTATCTGCAAATGATATTCTTAGTCACAAAATTTATCATCTTTTTGGAGGTGATAGTTGCCAATGGTTCAGCTTCAGCCCATTTAGTGAAATAATCTACAGCAACAATGGCATATTTGATTCCAGATTTGGCGGTTGGTAAAGGTCCGATCAAATCTATTCCCCAAATCGCAAACGGCCACGGACTGGTCATTTGTGTGAGCTCAGTAGAAGGTGCTCTAGGAATTTTGGCAAATCTTTGACATCTGTCACATTTTCGAGAGTAATCTGCAGCATCTCGATTAATTTCTGGCCAAAAATATCCATATCGGAGAATTTTCTTTGCTAAAGTTTGACCACCTGAATGATCCCCACATTCTCCTCCATGTACCTCTGATAGGATTATTTTGGCTTCTTCTTTGGATACACATCGAAGCAATGGCATTGAGAATCCTCGTCTGTATAATTGACCATCCTGGATTATATATCGAGAAGCTTTTCTCAGTAGCTTTTGTCGTTCTTTAGAGTTTTCTGGTAAAGAGCCATTGAGTAGATACTTTGTTATTGGAGTCATCCATGATTCTTGCTCTTGCGACATACTCATAACCCAATCGATATCCATTTCATCAATGCTCGGATTTGACAAAACTTCCACTGGAACTAACCCTAAGGATTGGGCTTCGCCAGAACTTGAGTATTTTGCGAGAGAATCTGCTTTCATGTTTTCTTCTCGAGGAATATGACTTATCGTGTAATGGTCGAATTCACATAAAAGTTCCCAAGCCTTTGACACATAAGCGGGCAGATTTCCTCCTTTCGTTTGAAACTCCTTCTTGACTTGACATACTATAAGCTGCGAATCACTGAAGATCTGTAACGCTCGAATGTTTAGTTCTTTAGCAATTTTCAAACCAGCGATCAGAGCTTCATATTCTGCTTCATTGTTTGTTGAAGGAAATTCTAATCTTAGCGCATAGCATAATGACCGGCCTTCAGGAGTTTCAAGAACAATTCCAGCACCTGAACAGTAATCATTTCTTGCGCCATCTACAAATAACTTCCATTGGGTTGGGGAGTTCTCGATTGTTTCTTCCTCGCTGTTACCCTTGTCTGTAAATTCTGCAATAAAATCTGCCAAAGCTTGTCCGTTGATCGCTTTTCTAGGATGATAAGTGATGTCATATTGGCTCAATTCAATATTCCACTTTAAAAGGCGGCCCGAAGTCTCAGGGCGAAACAAGACTTGCTTTAAAGGTTGATCAGTGAGGACTTTGATAGGATGAGCCTGGAAATATTGCCTCAACTTTCTTGAGGCAATCAATAGACAATAGGCGAGTTTTTCCAACTTGGAGTAATTCATTTCTGCCCCAGTGAGTCTTTTGCTGATATAGTAAACTGGATGTTGAATCCTTTTGTCTTCCCGTACCAGCGCTGCACTTAAAGCATGAGATGAAACTGCCAAGTATATAAGAAGATCCTCGCCATCGCCGGGCCTGGAAAGTATTGGAGGCGTTTCCATATGTTGAATCAATTCTTCAAAAGCTTTCTGGCATTCGGGAGTCCAGTCAAAGTTTTTCTTTCCTTTCTTTAGAGCGTCGAAGAATGGAATGCATTTATCAGTAGCTTTGGATATGAACCGACTTAAGGCGGCAATTTTTCCATTGAGACTTTGCAATTCCCTCTTTGTTTTAGGAGCTTTGACTTCTTTTAGAGCAGTGATTTGAGCTGGACTAGCTTCAATGCCCCTAGCGCTCACGATGAAACCCAAGAACTTCCCAGATTCTACCCCGAAAGAACATTTTAAAGGGTTAAGCTTCATTCCGTATCTTCGGAGAATTGCGAACATTTCTGCTAAGTGTTCGATGTGATCCACTGCTTTCTTAGATTTTACTAGCATGTCATCAACGTAAACTTCCATAGTCTTTCCCAACTGCGGTTTGAACATAGCATTTACCAGTCTTTGGTATGTTGCCCCCGCATTCTTCAACCCAAAGGGCATAACTCTGTAACAGTAAAGACCGACATCGGTGATAAAGCTTGTGTCCTCCTGATCTGGCTCATGCATCATGATCTGATTATATCCGGAGTAGGCATCCATAAAAGACAACAATTCATGACCCGCTGTTCCATCTACCAGTTGATCGATCCTGGGTAATGGGAAGCAGTCTTTGGGACAGGCCTTGTTTAGATCTGAAAAGTCGATGCACACTCTCCATTTACCATTGGCTTTCTTAACTAGCACTGGATTTGAAACCCAATTTGGATAGGTAGATTCTCTGATGAAATTATTCTCCATGAGCCGGTCAACTTCCTCTTTCAATGCTGTCGACCTTTCTAGACCTTGGATTCTTCTTTTCTGCTTTACTGGCGTGAACTTTGGGTCAATATTCAGAGCATGTACCGCAACTTCTGGGGATATTCCGCACATATCGGCATGGGTCCAAGCGAAAACATCCAGGTTTGCTTTCAAAAAAGATATCAAGGCATTCTGAACTGACACATTAAGTTGTGAACCCACATTCAGCACCTTGTTTGGGTCCTTCAGATCAACGGGCACCGGTATCGTTGTTTCTGCTGGTACCACCCTACTCTCCCCCGCACTGGCCTTTCTAGGATCCATCACTTTTCGTGCCCCGCTATGCTCGCCAGTGCAGGGTCCGCCCTGTAGTTGCTATAGGGTTGGTGTTTTGATGCGGATTGGGGTTGCCGCATCTTTTCCCATTTCTCTCTTCCTTGTTTCTCGCAGCTCTGTCATATAACATTCTCGCCCAGCGTTCTGGTCTCCTTTAATAACTCCTACCCCATTGTCTGTAGGGAATTTAATAGTAAGACACCATGGGGCAAGGACAGCTTTGAATGCAGCAAGAATAGGTCGACCAAAGAAAGCATTATAAGCAGAAAATTCATCTACTATCACAAAAGTCTGCTTGCGAACTACTTTTCTTTCTCCTTCTCCGAGTTCCACAAGCAAGTCAATGGTTCCTACTGGTTGCTTTGGCTCCCCAGTGAAGCCAACAATCTTCTGAGATGAGGCTTGCACATCCGCCATCGGGATTCTCATCTGGTCAAACGTTTTCTTGAAGAGGATGTTGCAAGATGCGCCGCAATCAATAAGAACTCTTCTGACAATAGCCGGTCCAATACCGGCCGAGATGACTAACGGGTCCAAAGTAGGGGCCTCAATGCCCGTGGAATCTCTAGCCCTGAACACAATATCATCATTAAAAGTCCTTTGTTGTTTCAGGGGTGTAGAGTCCTCTAAAACAAAGACATTCTCTTCAGTTGGCATATGTTTCAGAGCTCGAGTGTACCTCTCCATTTCACCCCAGCTTCTGCCTGCTGGGTGGGGTCCTCCTGTGATGACATTAATAACTGGCCTTCCAGATTCATGTCCTGCGGCCTTCTCATTTGTCCTGGGCTGATGAGCAAGAGCTTGTTGCCCCTGACTTGACGAAGCAGGATCATTACCACTCTTCTTCACAAATTGCTGCAGCTTATTTTCTCTTAGCAATTCTTCGATTATATTTTTCAATTGACGGCAGTCGTCTGTGTCATGACCAGGCTGATTATGGAAGCGACAGAACTTCCCACTTTGCACAGCTTTTCTTCCGGTTCTGAGAACAGGAGGTTTGGGATACTCAAAAGAATCTTTTGTAGCCAGGTAGATGCGCTCTGGTGTCTCTAACAAAGGAGTATATTCTGATGGCTTGAAGGATCGAGGCTTCTTTGAATTGTGTTGTTTCCTTCCATCATTATTTTCTCTTTTCTGTCCCACAGATCCATTCTTACGTGGCGCAGCAGTGTTGTCTTCAGCTTTCTCTACTGTTGCCTTTGCCGGGACAGGACGGCTTTCCAAACGCATGAATTCATCCGCCTTTTTGTAGAACTTTTCCAGAGAATTTGGCTCCTTCATGTTCAGCCACTTTCCGAATTCACTTGACTTATCAATAGCTCTCATCAAATAGGTCAAGACCATGCGGGGTTCTGCATTATCCACCTCAGCTAACGCTATATTAAAGCGATTTAAAAAAGACTTGATAGTTTCCCCCGGATTCTGTTCCAAACCGGACAACGACATGATGTCTTTTGCCTTTGAAGCATATAGCCTAAATTGCTCTTTAAATTTCCTGGTTAGGTCTGAAAACTGATCGATGGACCGGACAGGCAGTTTTGTGAACCAAAGCAGAGCTACCCCTTCCAAATACACAGGAAAATAGCGGCATTTTATCTCGTCAGAAGCTCTGGCACCTGTCATGTGCCAATCATATTTGTACAGGAACTCATTTGGATCACTTGTCCCTTTGTAAGCTGGAATGGTCGGAGGGACGAACTTCCTTGGGAATTCAGCTTTTAGGATCTTTTCAGTAAACGGAGTCTTGCTCGGAGCGAAACCCCACTCTTTCTCATCTTCGACCCTTTGCATACTTTCTTTCATAATCTGTCGAACCATACCAGAAAGATATTCTTCGTCATTCCTATTTCTGGATCCTCCAGCCTCAGGCAATGTCTGTTCAAAGGGGCTAGCAGCCCTTTCGGGAATGTTTCTAGTTTCAGCATCATGGACATTACCGACAAAGTTCCTTTCATTATTCGCAGGTTGACGGTTTGCCCCGAGCAGATCGTTTAACCTATTCAGAATCAGAGCATTCTGAGCATTCTGAGCTTCCAATTGCGCGTTCTGGGCATTTATTTGCTGATTCAACCCAAAGATAGCAGCGTCCAATTCCGCTTTTGAAACTCCAACAGCTGGAGTGGCTTGATTTGGTGTTGGGGAAGCGGAGGTTCCCTCTTGAATGTTTGCAGATCTCACAGATTTACTTTTCCTTCCAGGAGCCATGATTTCGGATAGACTTCTGGTTCTTAAAGAAACTCTATCTACAAATCTTTCTGAAACAATGATGATAGATGTCCTGAGTTCAATTCTCAGTGAAAGCACCAAAATGTTAACGCTCAAATTTAAACGCTAACACCCTGGTGTATAGGATGTGATTGTGAAAGCACCACCCGTTCGTACGGGAAACAGAAATAAGCAAAAAAGTATGCAGAAAAACAGTAAGAGACACAGTATTTATAGTGGTTCGGCTTATAATCCAGCCTACGTCCACTTTAAACTTTTTATCACTAGTTTGATTACAATCCTTTACGAAATCTTTCAATTACAACACACTTCAAGTGATGGGATATGTAAAACAAGTAGCTCAAGCTTTGATGTTAACAATCATCTTCAAATCCATGGTGAATGTAGATGATTTCTTCATGGAGTTCTTTTAGAAGTTTGTTGGATCCCAAAAGCCTTGAAGTAGTCTGGAATTCGGCAGAGTAATGGCCCCTGAAATTGATCAACCCAAAAATCTTTTGAATGTTGGAGGTAGGTTGGTATTTATAGGCAAAGATTATGGACTTAGGCTCGGTCTTAACTCCTCACCGACCCAGTTAAGTCGCAGCCGGCTTATAGGAGCCCTTATATGATCAAGCTGTGTTGATCTTCCTTCGTTGAATTTGCACAAGTCCAAAGTCGTTACCGGGTCAAGCTAGGTCTCGACCGACTTATCTTATCTCTTCGCCGATCTAACGAGTCAAGCCCTACGACTTAATGGAAACAAGCTAGATCGCTACCGAGTTAATATGTCACATGCTAAACTGCCCCGCTACTCCATCCTTTACACCCTTAGATCGGTTACGACTTACTATAAGTCGATAAAGTCCTCGAGTTGCTAGATCGGAACATACACTAGGTCGGCTTCCATACTAGGTCGGAACTTTCCTTGGGTCGGCATAGCCTCGTTAGACCGGCATCCCTTCAAGCCTTAGGTCGGAATTTCTTCATGCCTTAGGTTGGTATCTATGGGAAAGCATTGGATCGGCGCGTTTCTTAACTAATTAGGTCGGCACCGAACTAAGTCGGCCACCTTGTTAATTGGTTAGGTCGGCATCGAATTAAGTCCTGAGCTGTTAGGTCGGTATGTCCTTTAGATCGGCAGACCCTGCACAATTCTTACTCAGTTAGGTCGGCATCTCTTGGGTCGGCGCCATCTCCACACACTAGACCTGCTGAGTCGTAACCGAGATAGATGTTAACAGATGGCATGAAAACAAATCAAAAGGAGAAAGTAGTAGCAGTCCAAATCTGACAGAAAGGGGAAAGCCAAAAGGTGAGTGATTAAACCCACTCACGCAATACTACAATTTCCATTGCAAGTTAAATAAAATTTATGATGTGATGTATAAATTTTTAATTGATGTTTGTTGAT
Organism: Allium cepa; assembly: GCA_030765085.1. NCBI lineage: Eukaryota > Viridiplantae > Streptophyta > Magnoliopsida > Asparagales > Amaryllidaceae > Allium > Allium cepa. Next base: position 725,190,508 of record CM060945.1, read on the forward strand.
TTAAACTGACATTTGAATTGATATTGGATCTGAATTGACATTTAAATTTATACCGGAATTCAATTGCTAGTTAAAACCCCGACATTGATTACTATAAACTGATGTGATATATTGGTTAATTTGGATGTTGTTTGAAATGGATGCTTATTGATTGATATATTGGATGTATGATTGTTTTATTTATTTTAATATGTTTCTTTTATCACCTTATATATTCTTAACATCATTTAAATAGTCATTTGAATTATTTTAATAATTAGATAACTATGACATTTAAATTATGGGTTGAAATGATACATTCCCATACAGTTTTTTGAATTTTGGATTATGTATTAGAATTGACTTATTTGAAAGCTTTAAGTTTTTAAATTTAAACTTCAGATTTATTTAATTTAAAGTGGTTAAAATTTGTATTTTGAATTATTTGAAATCTCATAAATTATTATGCCTACGTTGTACACGTGATAGGAGATGGAAAATCCAGTAACATCTCTTAAGCTACTACACTCATATTTTACTTGATATTGATTTGACTTATGTTGAATTTTTTTTGTTCTGACTCGAATGTATGGTTTTTCATTTTGCTCGGGTCAGCCTGAGTATTTCAGTGTCTGAAGAAGTTATTCCTTGGAGATGAAGATGAAGATTGGTGATCGTATTTATTATTATTTTTCCGCTGCATTATTTGATATGTTCGTTTATTTTACTCTGATTAATGTTGTAAAAAAAGTGTAATTAAATGTATATTGTAAAGCAACTTCATGAACTATTTAATTTTATTATTATATTTCGTCGTTCCGCTGTGAGATTCTGTGCATTGCTTTCCTTCTTTTCTCTTGTTTTCTCTATTAAACCCCATCGATAATCAACCCTTTTGAATTGTTTAAGTAATACATGTGTGGTTTATTGTCGACTTAAATTGTCCGAAAGGGTGGGTCGTCATTGTTGGTATCAGGTTCTAGGTTTAGTTTATACATAAACCTATAGGATAAGCTCATTGAGTGTATATATGTATATTAGAAGCGTTTTGCTAGTGATATCAAAATAAATTGAAATTAATAAATGAAATGATATTAACCTGGATTATATATAGAATATAAAAGAATTAATTCTATAAAATAATAAAATCATTTGTGACTGTTTGATGATGATTGGATGTTATCTCTTTACTGGTTAATTGATTTATTGATTTGATTATGCATATTATCATTTACTGATTAGTTAGTTGTGCTCGGCTAGTTTATGAGCAATTGAATTTTGTTGTTGAGTTTCGAATAGTGCATAACCAATGGTAATAATTTACCTTTTCACGAATGGGAAGGGCAGAAATTGTAATCTTTCGGGAATGTTGGAACAAATACCTTGTGAATTAAGTTTCATAATTTGACTATAGGGCGTTCGATGACAATGTTGGGTTGAAAATTTATTGTTAGATTTAAGTTATTTATTTTGATCCAAACAAGAATTACGATCTTTGAAATGAATATTATATAAGATAAGGGCTCATATGAATATGATTTATAACTAAAAAGTTATTCAAGTTGGAAATTTGTGTTTGAATTCTGGGAGTTTTTGAAATTGATTTCTAAGATTTTGAAAAAATATAGCAGTATTGTTTGAAAGTATTTTCCATATTGAAAATTTTAAAAATGATTTTGAAAGAAATAAAGTGCAGAACTCACTTCTGTCGCCGGAAAATAACTTAGGTGATGATCGCGACATTATCGGCTTCATTTTCGAGTTTCATGGTGGGGGAGACCATTTTAGTAGCTTTGCTACTTGATTGTTTAATGAAACTGATTTGATTCAAATTCCTGAAGTATGATTTGATATTCGAAAGAGATATGTATATATTTATTTCAAATGATTGAAATAAAATCCGGTGTTCAGTTCTTGAGTTTTTGTTAAATAATATTATGAACACACGTACCCTATGCATTTTGATTGATTAATCGACCAATTGTGCATCTTATTGAGATGATTGATTGTTGATTTCCAATTTTGAATTAGAATTTATTTTTTTCCAACTATTTTGAAGGGTCTAACATTTCCAAATTGAGAATTAAATTTCAAACTAAGTATTTTGGAAAGTACATAAAGATTAGTTTCGGAAATTTTGAAGTAAAGACCAATAGAAGTTGAACAAGTTTTAAAATGTTAAATATTTTGATAAGTAAATTATAAAATATTATTTTGTATTATATATGTATGAAATTTATTTTTGAAATGTTTTGTATGAAAGAGTTTTAAGAAATGCTTTGAACATAGTAAATATGACAAAAACTTATGATTAGCAAATTGATTTTTAAGCAGTTCTGACTTTGTATAAATATGGAAAATAGTTTTGAAAAGTTTATAATGAAATTTGTTTTAAGAAACATTTTGAGCCATGTAAATTTTTTATGATAAAAGAATTTGAAAAGTATTTCTTTTGGAAAGGAATTTGGTTTTATCTAAATTTGTTATAAATATAAAACTGAAGCTGTGGAAAACTATGGATTTGAAATTTAGGAAATTTTGAATTTGAATGTGTTACTGGCACCTTGGCCCGACTACAAAACAATAGTTGAAGATATTATCGTTAACACTAGACAAGATTCTGACCAAGAAGAGCCTGAAGATATACGGGTTTGATGCAGTCGACATGTTTTGGCATTTAGGTATGTTTCGGCAAGAATGGACTGGCCAGCTCGAGATCGCCCTATATGGGCCAAGTCACCTTGGCCTTGAGGCCTGCGCACAGAGCCCAGCCTATCTTCGTCTATAAATAGAAGGGCAGGGGCACAGTGAACGTGACACTTTTTTGGGAGAACACTGGGGAAACCCTGCCGCTTTCAAGACTCGTTCTTTTTCACTTAGCATTTGCATTCGAGTAGTTGGTGTATGAATTGTATCTGTAATCAATTGTTTAGAAAAGCAATAAAGATTAAACTCAAAGTGGACGTAGGCAGTTATGCCGAACCACTATAAATCTGGTGTTATTGTTTCTCATAGTTATTATTGCATTTTACTGCGTAATTCCTCAGTTTAATTTACATTCTTCATTAATCTCCCAACACAAATCTTTCTTTGGGTGTTAGTGACCAATTTTGGTGCTTACATTTTGGTGCTTTCACTGAGAATTGAATTCTCGGCTTCATTGGATCTCATCGTCTACTAGTGGATTTCCATATTTGCGAGATAGATCTAGTTGTTTACTAGAAAACTTCCTATTCTACTTAGATTTGAAAGAAATCTAGATGAAGCTGATAGTCATAGATTGGACTCACTGATGTACGCAAGATCTGGGGATGGTACGACCCAAGTTAGCGCTCAAGTTGAATGAAGGCTGACCCTTCTCTAAAGGCAATTTAGCCAATCGCCCCTGAAAAGGCATATGGGCAGCGACCCAGTGCATGCCGAGCGACCCAGTGCATGCCGAGCGACCCAGTGCATGCCGAACGAGAGTATGCCGAGCGACCCAGTGCATGCCGAGCGAGAGTATGCCGAGCGACCCAGTCCATGTCGAGCGAAAGTACACCGAGCGACCCAATGCATGCTGAGCGAGAGTATGTCGAGCAAGTGCATGCCGAGCGAGAGTATGCCGAGCGACCCAGTGCATGCCGAGCGACACAGTGCATGCCGAGCGACCCAGTGCATGCCGAGCGAGAGTATACCGAGCGACCCAGTCCATGCCAAGCAAAAGTATATCGAGCGACCCAGTGTATGCCGAGTGAGAGTATGTCGAGCGACCCAGTGCATGCCGAGAGAGAGTATGCCGAACGACCCAGTGCATGCCGAGCGAGATTATGATGAGCGATCCTGTGCATGCCGAGCAAGAGTATGCTGAGCGACCCATTCCATGCTGAGCGAAAGTACACCGAACGCCAGTGCATGCCGAGCGAGAGTATGTCGAGCGAGTGCATGCCGAGCGAGAGTATGCCGAGCGACCCAGTGCATGCCAAGTGAGAGTACACCGAGCGGCCCAGTCCATGCCGAGCGAAAGTATACCGAGCGACGCAGTGCATGCGAAGCGAGAGTATGCCGAGCGACCCAGTGCATGCCGAGCGAGAGTATGTCGAACTACCCAGTGCATGCCGAGCGAGAGTATGCCGAACAACCTAGTGCATGCCGAGCGAGATTATGCCGAACAACCCAGTGCATGCCGAGCGAGAGTATGCCGAGCGACCCAGTGCTTGTTGGGCAAGAGTATGCCGAGCCGGAGTACGTCGAGCGAGAGTATGCCGAGCGACCCAGTGCATGCCGAGCGACCCAATGCATGCCGACCGAGAGTATGCCGAGCGACCCAGTGCATGCCGAGCGAAGGTATGCCGACCGACCCATTGTATGCCGGGCGAGTGTTACCGATCGCGTGTATACCGACCCGTGCATATAAAAAAATATGGATCGGGTATGACCTCTATTAAAAAAATATTTTCGGGTACGAACCAAATTTAAGAAAAAATATTTTCACGTGCATACCAACCTTAGCGACAGCGCAGTGCCTTCGGATAGTGAACTCAAAACTCAACTTAATAAAGGAACATTCTATCCACTTCCCTTACATCCCATGATCAACCGGGGCATAGACGATCTAGCGATAGCTTCTGAACGATAACAAGGGAATGGATAAGCAACAACTACTCAAACGATACTCCTAAAGTGTAACGATCCCGATTTTTAATTAAATTTAAATTTGTGATTAAAATAAATTTTTGAATAAAATTGTAGATTAATTTAAAAATTTTCAACATTAAATAGGATATTTATTTATTTGGACATTGATTTTTAAAACTCAATTGGGGCTTTGAAATTGGATATTTAATATCTTATAAATAAAAAGGTAACATCCTAAAATTTATCAACATAAATTAATAATATATTTTAAACTTTTGAAATTTAATTTGAAAATGTGTTGGAAAATCTCAAACAAATAAAATGGGTAATAAACTATATATGGATAAAAATCCAATTTCTTTTGAGTTTAAAATCTTGAAATAATAAATATTTTAAAAGAAAAGAAATCATTTGAATGCAAATTATATATATATAATACATACCTTCTTTTGAAAAGAAAAAAATTCACTTATTAATAAAATTAGTTTTTAAAATCATTTCTTTCTTTAAATTGGTATAAGTAGAAGTAATAGACATAAATGAATTTTAATTCAAGTGAATTGGAATTTGAAATTAAATTTAAAATAAATTTTTTAAAATAAGTTACATTTAAAATTATTAAGGTGTAATTTATATAGTGTAAATTTTTGGGTTAAAGCAATTCTTTTTTGAACATTGTATATATATATATATGCTAATGAAATAAAAGGTACATTCATTTATAAAGTAAATATGATAAAAAAATAATTTTAGAAATAAAAGTTCTTTTGTATTTGAAAACTTCAAATGATAAACATACACAAGGAGGTGGAGTAAAGAAGTAAACAATTACATGGGAATATCATGATGATTCCTAACAAATGGCATTTAACATCATTGTTTAAATAAAATAATAAAATTACAAATTACAAAAACTTTTCATCTTCCCATAACCAAATCATATTTACTCTCAGCAAATCTGAAAAAGTCAGTAATCAAAGATCTAGCAATTCAAACTTCAACACTCAAGCAAGAAAAAAATCAGAAAAGAAAAAAAAAATTCTCAAATCTGAAACAAAGTATTCAAGAGCAACATAGTCGAGTAGTAGTTTATGATTCTATATCTCAGGTAGATTTTTTACTTTACAGTTTAATAAATCTATGGTTTCAAAATCAAGTTTTTAACATAAAACAAATCCAAGGATTGCAGATAAAAAAAAGAAACAGAGCTGCAGTTCTTTTAGCCAGAGCAGTGCAAGAATCTCTGAAATGAATTAAGTTAAGTAAACTTCTTTTAAAATATTTGAATTTTATGTTGTCAGTAGTAAAATAAGAATCTAATCAATAAATTTAGTTAGTTGCAGGAAAACAAATCCAGTTCAAAGATATAAAAAATTCAAGCTCTGGTTACAAATGCAGACCCTGATTTCTATGCATAAGGAATTCAAAACTGTAAGTAAAATTAAAATTTGTTGTTATTGATGAACCAAGTGAACAAATACAAGAGTGAATAAGCAAAGATTTTTAATTACAAGTCCAGATTCAAAGCTTCAGGGCAGGCTAAACAAAAATAAAAGTTTCCCGGCTTAAAAACAATCATTCTCTGTTCTGCTTTTCTTCATCAAGATCCAGGTGAGCAAACAACTCATATCTGCCTATATCTTTAGATATTATGGTTAGGGTTTGAAGTATGTAGTGGAGATGTTTGCGTAGTATGCTTTATGTTTGAATATATAGGTTAGTATGGGTGTGTATGTCTGTGTATAAACATATACTGCCCTTTGTTATATTCCCAGACCCAAGAAAATCCAATGAAAGAGAAAAAAGGTCATATCTTTCTTCTTAGGCTAGATTAAGCTTTGATCTTCAAAGAGAAATTGGTTGTAACATAAAAATTTAAATTTTAAAATTGGTCCTAAGTAAAGTTAATAGGTGAATATTTTAAAATTTAGATTTACAGTAAAAATCTGTAAAAATCAAAAAAACTAATGGTTTTAATTTGGTAATTTGACTTTGCAAGCTAATACATAATACCATTTAATGAATTTTGATAATTGAATCTCGATTTTTAAGTGGAGGAGTCGCGAGCATTTGCATGATGGACGAAAAATGCATTTTGGGTAAATTCTATTGATCGGTGAGGAGTCGATCAACGCGATAGTCACTGGAGGAAGTTCAAGTGATGATGGCCATAGGAAAAATACTCGAAAAATTTTTAGCACGCCGTAGCGGCGGGGTGGCGTCGAGTTAGGGTTAGGTTCATAGTTTGTGTTTGCCGAGCTTTTGGGATTGCTACATCGTCGACGATGGTCTATGGGTGATCGGACCATGGAGAGAAGTAGCGTGAGACAGAGGTGCGGCTATGGCCAGGGTGGTGTGGTAGATGGTGGCTTGGATTGTCAGAATAAGGTGGATTTGGTGATCAGTTTTGGTGCCAATGGGGGTTCTCGTATGCTCGATCTCGTTTCTATGTTTGATTTGGGGTTTTGGATGATCGACAGGTTTGGGATGATCAGCATCGATGTGTTGATGGTCGTAGTATCAACCAGAGGTGGCCGGAGCATCGGTGCGCGTGCACGTATATCAGTGTATATGGTCAGTATTTATGCTTTAGGAAAGAAGCATCCTTCTCGGGCAGAAACTCGTGTAGATGATGAGATAACTCGAGCCATAAATCGGGTTGTTTTATTAGTTTTTAAAATGTAAACTGAAACAAAGTTTAAAAAGGAAGAAAGAAAAAGACTCGGGGGAAGCTCGGGGAGAACATGAAATAGCTCGGGTTTTTGAAAAAAAAAACTTGTTGATTCAAAGAATTTTCAAATAAGTGTTGAACAAGTTTAAAGTTTATTAGATTAAATAAGTTTTAAAATATATAAATCAAGATTTTTAAAGTAAATTTATTTACAAGAGTTGAAATTAATTTCCAAGGTTTATTTCTAAAGGATTAGGTGTTTTAAAAATCTATTGATACGATTTTATAATAGTTTTATCAAGATGATTAATTTAATTTCAAAAGTGTAATTTAATGGTAAAATCAAGAAATGATTCACCAAGGATTTCTTATTCAATGATTTGATGTAATTAGAATAAGCGATGTAATTAAAGTAAAATAAATAAATAAAGATAAAGCGGTTTATCTTTTAATTTAATTAAGAAATAAATAATTGTTAATAAAAGTAATTAAGATAAATTTATTAATAATTCAAGTTAATTATTCAAGTAATTTATGAAGATTAAATAAAAATAACAATTACTTAGTGAAAGTAATTAAGAATAGATAATGAAAGATTAGAATTGATTAATCCAATATTAAGGGTTAATTGATCTAAAGCATAATTAATTAATGTGATTAATTAATTAGGGTAATTAAGTTAAGAATAATTAATCAAAGGATAGTTAATTACAATTAAGATTTAATTAATCAGCAATTAAGGGTTTATTGATTAAAGTAATTAATTAAGGAATAATTTATTAAGATTTAATTAATTACAATTAAGGGTTAATTACTTAAGATAATTATTTAAGATAATTAATTAAGAAATGATTAATTAATGAAGGTGTTTAAGACTTAATCAATTAAAATTAATGATAATTAATCATTGATTAAAGATTACTAATGAAAGTAGTTATGTGAGCAATAAATTTAAAAACCACATTATTGATTCACCTTAATCAAAGATGTTTGATTGTTATTGAATGTTGTGTGATGGATTGACATATGTGATGTGATGCTATGTGATGCTTTGTGCCGAGCTGCTATATTTGTGATGAATATACCGTTGTATGAATATGAAAAACCCTTGACCCGTAAAACGACATTTAAATTTCGATGCGACAGTGAGTCGGATTCCAGTTGATTATCTGAAACCCACATCGAATCATAATGATGAATCTTTGTGATTGATAATTTATTTTATCTATGAATTTGTGAATAAAGATAAGCGTTATGGGTTATACCGCTTATCGATATGATTGAATCTGTGATGATTGATGCTCTGCACTATTCTGTAAAACCCATGGACCACACTTATACACACACAAATATGGATTGCACGTGGAAATGGGTTAAGTCATAGATTTTTGAAATTGTTTTAAAATTGATTTTTTGAATTCAAATAGTTTTGGAAATGGATTGGGTTTAAAATAAAAAGCTTTTGAAAAGGAATTTCAAAGGTAAAAGTTATTTTTGAATAACTTGATTTATTTTTAAAATTTGATTTAAATTTGATTCCCAAATTTGAAATTAGATCCTATTTATGATTTAAAAGGATCATACAAGTTATATGGATTTTAAACCATTTTAAAGGTATTGTTTGGGAACTTGAATTCAACCCAAGATTTTAACTTGTATAAATAAAATCGGATTTATCCAAAACGAAAACTGTTTGTTTTCAAATAATAAAAGCTTTCACATAAGAAGTGAACTTCCAATTAGTGTTAAAAGGATTTCAAATCTAAAATAAAAGTAGTCTTCCAAGTTATGAATAAATCTTTGGAAACGTGTTTTGAAAGCTATAAATTAAATCTTTAATTTAAAGATTTAATGAGTTAATCCAATTGAAATGGAAATTGTTTTGACATCTATGAATAGATCTTTGTGAAACTAGGTGAACTTTGTGAAACGAATCTTTTTGTTAAAAGATTTGAAATGGTAATTTGTTTAACCATTTAAAGAAAAGCTTTGGATTTTTAAAAGTTGTGACTTGACTGAAACCCCATATCCATATTTTTAAATATTGCGCTCACTATTCGGTTTAACCGGGGAAGGACCTTGTGTCATATAACCCATTCCGAACAGTGATACGACGTTATGGATTGCATTTGAAGACCGGTGTTGAAGACCGAGTATCTTCAAGAACGTTAGGATAACCTATCGATTGTTTCTGCACCGAGTAGCTATGGTATAGAGATTCCCCAAGTGATGGGAAGTCCGATCGGGATTGTGGTTACCCGGATTGCAAGGGGTTCTTCGGAAGTGCCTTTGGTTCTGTTCGAACCCGGAACAGACTTGTATGGTTGTATGTCTGACACTACACTTTGAGATATTAAACTGATCTCTATCAAATACATTTCTGCTTGGTGGCAGAGAATTTTTTTTCTCTTAGCTTAACACCCTTCTCTGAGATGTACGAGCTCAGAGGTTATGTAGTTGATATTTATCAGTGAAATACTCCCAATTTGGTAGTGTGGCATGCTGAGTGCCGCTGTGTATCATTGTTGATCAAAGCATGGCTTTTGTATAAAGCGTAGCTTTGTGGACGAGACTGCATCAGGACCTCACACCCCAGAAATGGTCGAAACAGGAAAGATGCGGTAAGGTTATGAGGGTTGCGCCCTTTAGGGTATGTCATTCTCTTCTGGAAAAGGGTGGTATCATGGTATGGAGCCCAGATACTTACTTATGTGGATACTGCAGATCTATTACTTTGTCATTGCTTTGTGGTTTAGAGGCGCCTCGGATAAAGGTCCCAAAGGACCGGGGGATGGCATGCTCGAGTAGTAGTTACCTAGTTACAGAGGTAACCCGGCCTTGTGTTGGCAGAGATCTGGTTAGGTTCTCGGGACGTCCCGCCAGAGGCGTACCCATGGACAGTAGGAAGTTCCTTACCCTGACCATTTGTTGGAAATCCAAACAAAACAATAAGAGCCTTGTACGATTTTAGTTGTAGAACCATCCATTTAAAATGGCAGCTATAATAGGCATAATATCATGGTACCTATGCTGGCTTGGATTAATATTATACTTTCGAAAGGTTTTCCACGATGCACTAGTAATAATATCAAAGAAATTTTCTCGTATTAAGCATGTTTGACTATCATAAGGGGAAATCTCCCCCAAGTGTGCGATTGCATTATGTATGTGCCGGGAGGCCTTATGGTAGTTTCATTTTCTAAAAAGCATTGCGGATTTATTTAAATTCTTTTGTTTATTTAAAAGATCAAATATTTTGTTTGCTCATACCAGTCCCATGACTGGCCTAGAGTTTATTGTTCCTTTGCTAAATTCTGGGTGTCCACAATTTTCCCACACGGGCAGTCTAGAGTTGGGTTTTTCAGATAGTCAGGTTTAGTAGATTATCTGGAGCTAGTTCAGTCTTTGGATCACGACTGACCTTGCTTATCTTTGTGCATCGTTACTGGGAGTTCGAGCTATTTCTGGATTGGTGCCTTGGAAATGGAGACTACCGATGCTGGAGTTCTTTCTTTGAAGACCATATTGGAGATTTTGTTCCGCTGCTGGTGTTATCTTTTCTTTCCGCTGCTATTATCTTGTATCATATCTCTGATGTATATTGATATTCATTGTACAATTTTGTTGTATCATATATTATATCATGTTGTATATCAAATATATTATTCTTTTTCTTCCGTTGTGTTGTACTTAATATGTTATAAGCTCCGGCGAACCAGATTCGATGTTTGGATCTGTGACATTTGAATACGAGTGTCGTATACGGTGCCCATTTTCGAAGGCCGAATCAGGACCGCTACATAAAGTTACTCTAAGCAGACCAATGTTTGGCTCTAAGCATTTTATTCCAAGTGTTAACAAGGATATCACACTGACTGCGTTTGAGGAAAGTCGACCTCTAGACATATTTTAGCAGCTAGTTAGCTGGAGAGCCTCCTATGACCATGGATTGTTTCTATTACAAAATGAATCGGAACCAAAGTGAGGAGAAGTGGAGAAGACCAGGGGAAATAACAATGCAGCCCCGTCGGCTAAGGACACTGATTCCAGTAGACAAAAAAAGATCTTAAAATTAAACTCACACACTCTTTGAAAGATTCAATCGATAACCTCTATGTGGAGACTCGTGACTCAAATGTGGTAATGAAAACTAACCTCAAAAGAGTCCATCAAAGTCCAGAGGAAATCAGGGGAATGTTGTATATTCCAAGATGCACGCTGATCCTAACACTGGCAATTACAAACATCTCCGAGGTGTCATCGAAAAGCGGATTTAGAAAGAAAAGCTTCAATAGTACGTGCAAGCCTTACAGAATGGCGAGCCAGGACCTTCGGATGCCCATCAATAAAGAACTCCAATTATCAATTGGACCGTTGGTAGTCGACATCCCGCTAGTATGGGCTAGGGGCAGGGTTGAATAGGGAGCACACGATATGCCCCCTTTATCAATGAGATTTGCAGGTGATCGAGCACTCAGATTTGGCCACCAACCAATCCACGCAGACCGTGATCAGACCTGTGGAGTTTCATCAAGACGAGCATGATTCGACCGCTCACCATCAACCATGTGCCTTTGATTTGGGGCTGTGGACTAGAGATTGAAAAGCTCATCATGATCAGAGCCCAGTACAAAGTGAACACAACCGATTGTCCATTCGTCGACCCCCACATTTGACTTAAAGACCTAAGAAAGGCTTGAAATGAATATGGCCCGATCATCCACTCAAATCGAGTCATAAAACAAAGTTCCACAAAATACAAATGCCTCTCCTAAGCTCAGTGACACCGGGATCTATCTAGAGTAGACGTGATTTGATCATCCACACATCAAATCCTACCCTAAACACAAAAGGTTGTTCGAAATCCGATTTGGAGTAGCTGTGATGGACTACCTACTCGCCAACCATCGCTCTCAATACATAGACACAACTACACCTTGAAGCATACGCAACTTACTTTGTCTACTCAATAATCTATTATCCTTATTTTCTAGAAAGATATACGAAGCAAATTGTGAGAGACTTGATTATCTGACCCATCATGGATGTGATCCAACCATCTGTCATGTACCTCCTTCCTTGACTTGATTGGAAGAGCTATAATCACCAAGCGGACGAGAATCGACCGTCCATTCTTCAAGTTTTGTCCTTCATGCTGGGGGCAAAGTCCCATTCCATGAGCAAACGTGGTACGATCATTCATTCGACGGCATTAGCCTCGATGCGGTAAATGAAATACAAATTAAACGGGTGGAAATACGACTACTCTCGATAAAAATCCCTAAGTCCCTGAAGCGGACTAGAGTACTCTAAGTCCCCTGAGTGCGGACTAGAGTGCAAACAGCTTAAAAACCTCTACGTCCTTGAAGCGGACTAGAGTATAAACGACTTTAAAACCTCTAAGTCCCTAAAGCGGACTGGAGTACTCTCAGTCCCCTGAGCATGGACTAGAGTATAAACGAATTAAAAACCTCTAAGTCCCTGAAGCGGACTAGAGTACTCTCAGTCCCCTGAGTGCGGACTAGAGTATAAACGATCTAAAAATCTCTAAGTCCCCAGAGTGCGGACTAGAGTACTCTAGGTCCCCAGAGTGCATACTAGAGTATAAATGACTTAAAAACCTCTATGTCCCCAGAGTGCGGACTAGAGTACTTTGAGTCCCCAGAGCGCAGACTAGAGTATAAATGACTTGAAAACCTCTAAGTCCCATAAGTGCGGACTAGAGTACTCTAAGTCCCCTAAGTGCGGACTAGAGTATAAACGACTTAAAAACCTCTAAGTCTCCTAAGTGCGACTAGAGTACTCTAAGTTTCCTGAGTGCGGACTATAGTATAAATGACTTAAAAACCTCTAAGTTCCTAAAGCGGACTAGAGTACTCTCAGTCCCTTGAGTGTGGACTAGAGTATAAATGACTTGAAAACCTCTGAGTCCCCTGAGTGCGAACTAGAGTATTCTAAGTCCCCTGAGTGCGGACTAGAGTATAAACGACTTAAAAATCTCTAAGTCCCTGAAGCGGACTAGAGTACTCTCAGTCCCATGAGCGTGGACTAGTGTATAAATGACATAAAAACCTCTAAGTCTCTGAAGCGAACTAGAGTACTCTCAGTCCCCTAAGTGCGGACTAGAGTAATGACTTAAAAACCTCTAAGTCCCTAGAGTGCGGACTAGAGTACTCGAAGTCCCCAGAGCGTGGACTAGAGTATAAACGACTTCAAAACCTCTAAGTCCCTTGAGTGCAGACTAGAGTACACTAAGTCCCCTGAGTGCGGACTAGAGTATAAATGACTTAAAAACCTCTAAGTCCCTGAAGCGGACTAGAGTGCTCTCAGTCCCCTGAGTGTGGACTAGAGTATAAACAACTTAAAAACCTCTAAGTCCCTAAAGCGGACTAGAGTACTCTCAGTCCCTTGAGTGCATACTAGAGTATAAATGACTTAAAAATCTCTAAGTCCCCAGAGTGGGGACTAGAGTACTCTAAGTCCTCAAAGTGCGGAATAGAGTATAAACGATCTAAAAACCTCTAAGTCCCCAAAGTGCGGACTAGAGTACTCTGAGTCCCCAGAGCATGGACTAGATTATAAATGACTTGAGAAAAATCTCTAAGTCCCAGAAGCGGACTAGAGTACTCTAAGTCCCCAGAGTGCGGACTGGAGTATAAACAAATTGACAAAAATCTCTACGTCTCGAACTGTGGACTAAAGAATAAACCGTTCGACAAATCTCTATGTCCCCAGAGCGTGGACCGAAGAATGAACACAAATTGGACACAAATTGACCGGGGGGAGAATAAACACTAAGTCACTAGAATGCAGTGTAGTGTATAAACATCGATAAATAGACGAGTGGATTCTGACCGTTCTCTATTCTGCAAACTTCGGCCTGAAATCGATAGAAGGATTATTAACTCACTAAGGATGGAGTTCGACCATCCAACTAGTGGCCTGGCTAAATCAATGCTGGAAGCAGGAGTACAAATCTCTAAAAGTTGAATACGACAGCTTACTATAGCTCTATCTTGGCATTCTTTACAACTTAAGGCAATGACTACAAGGATGTCTCAATACAGAACCAATTGAAATGGCATCCAAAGCTACGGGCAACTGACTATATCATACCTCAGATCAAGGGTCTATACCGATCTGCACCAAGCACGTACGAATGTGACTCGGATGTTCCTTGAAAAACTATGACCTCAAGAGTGTGTAAAAGGGAGTAAACCACGAATACTTGGTCAAAAATTCTCCAGCACCCTCCTTCGATCCGTCGGGAGGAGTATGAAACTGGATGAGCATGACCCAACTGCGTTTGTAGCCAACTTTACCCCGAGATCTGATTACAGAGCATGAACCAAAGTGGACGTGGATGACCGTCCAGTGTCCAAATTACGCACTGAAACTGACGAGGCATAGAAGTATTCCTCTTAGAATGAAAAACCACAATACAATCCAAGATAGGTGAGACCCAGCCTCCCATCAACTGCCTTGATCCCATGATTAAACGAGAAAGAGAGTAATGCTAAAGTGGGCATGGCTAACCTTCCTACTTATCGGTATATTCCCCAGACCTGGGGGCATGAGCTTGAAGCAAGATGAATGTGAACCGACTATTCATCGATCAACTCTATGTTTTCAAAGGTTAGGTGGGAATATAAACATAGCTAGGACGAGACTCAACCATCCATGCAATACAATTATCAACCCGAGACTGGGAGCAGATGCATGGTCATCCAAAGCCTGGCTGCGATAGCTCAGTATTGAAACTTATATGTAGTGCTTACAGCTACTCAAGGCTACGACCGAAAGAATGTCAAAAGATAGAATCATTAAATCGATACCTAAGCTCGTGGGCAATTGGCCGTCACTCCAACCCGAAGGATGGGTAAAGGATCATGAATGCATGGAATAGAAAGTGCGTTACTCGAATATACAAGCAAATTCAATCTAGTAGCAAGATCCAGCTATGCAGGTGCATGCAACTCGAGGCTGATCCTTACTCGACATTTCCTTCAACGTGCTTTTAATCCTGATCTTTGGCCATTTGCGGATAATCGGTTAGAGCATTCATAGCCCTTCACTATTAGACATAATAACTCATGACAAGACTCTAGGATTCGACCAGAGTAACCATCAACATTGACCATTCCAACCATATTTCACATCGAATGTTATGCAAAATAGTTACATTTGAACTCAAAGAATCCGGTTGCTGAATATCGGATCACGGCTCAGCGCAATAATGATAAAAGAATTAGTTCGATTTTCTGAATAAATGATGATATGTTCCCTTGGACCCATTTTGACATGCATGTGTGATTTCACCAACTATCGCGAGCCATGCATTGGATATCGACCCGAAGCTACAAAAGCTAGCGCAATGTCTACTAATTTCATCATGAAAGCTCCACTCTTACTTTTGGGCTCACCCCATCAACGTCTATGCCTACTAGCCGTTGCAACCGGACATATAATGACCCGAGACATCTGAAAGACTACTTAAATAGAATATCGAACTAAGCCAATTCGATATCAATTATTTCCCTCGAAGGGCTATCCAAGGATGGAAATTAGCAGACCTCGTACCCAAATTCACTGCATCAGATGACTACTCGAAGGGTAGTAGAGAACCAATTGATAGATGGAAAATGTACGCGGATGGAGCATCCAGTGATCAGTGTTATGGCGCAGGAGTCATGTTAATGAGTTATAAGGAACGATCGATCTGCTACGTCCTGAAGCTCGATTTCCCTATAACAAACAACAATGCTTATTATGAAGCCTCGACTACCAGCCTCAAACTTGCTAGAGGATTTGGAGTGGAAACTTTGCATATCTTTTGTGATTTCTGATTGATAGTATGCACAGTTAAGAAGGTTGATCTTGCTAAGGGCCATTGTCTTGTTCCTTATCTCGACCAGGTCCAAGAGCTACTAGCCGACTTCACGTATTACAACATTATACACATACTCAACGAACAAAATGAAAATAGTACAGTCACTGGCCAAGCTGGCCAGTTTTGGGGACGCACAACGGACATATATTATTTTGGTTGAAATACTTAATATTCCAAGCATTGACGGATGAAGATCGGCTAGGTCTTGGAGACAGATGTAACGATCGCGATTTTTCGTTGCCGAAAAATCGAACCGTTAGGGTTTTAGAAGAAGAAAGAGGTAGAAGAAGAAAGAAAAGAAAGAGAGGAGAAAACAGAAAACAAGTAACAGAACGAGAAACAATATCAGAATCTCACAATCGCAGCGGAACAACATATAATAGATAAATGAATATCATTAAAACAAAAGAACTATACATTTTATACATACATCACAATACATCATATCATCAGAGTGTACAACAATAAAACAGCGGAAAGAATACTATATACAATAGATAATAGACTACGCTATCCAAGCTCGCCTCCAACATCTGCACAGCAACTCCCGAATCCAGAATAACCTGATAACCTAACTCTAGACTGCCCGTGTGGAAAATAGTGGGCACCCAGAGTTTAGGAAAGGAACAATAAACTCCAGGTCAGTCATGTGACTGGTGTGAGAACTCAAAACAGTTTATCTTTAAACAAGCAACAAGAAAATTTAAATTTTGAAATCCGCAATGCTTTTTGGAAAATGAAACTACCATAAGGCCTCCCGGCACACACACAATGCAAACGCACACATGGGGGAGATTTCTCCTTATGATAGTCAAACATGCTTACTACGAGAAAATTCTTTGATATTATTACTAGTGCATAGTGGAAAATATTTCGAAAGTAGAATATAAATCCTAGCCAGCATAGGTACCATGATACTATGCCTACTATAGCTGCCATGTTAAATGGCAGGTTCTACAACTAAAACCGTACAGGGCGCGTATTGGATGAATGGATTTCCAACAAATGGTCAGGCTAAGGAACTTCCTACTGCCACATGGGATCGCCTCTGGCGGGACGTCCCGAGAAACTAACGTTACGGTTAGATCTCTGCCAACACAAGGCCGGGTTACCTCTGTAACTAGGTAACTACTACACGAATATGTCATCCCCCGGTCCTTTGGGACCTTTATCCGAGCGCTCGCAACAACAACACCACACAGTAATAGGTATAGTGTATCAACATGAGTAAGTATCTGGGCTCCATACCATGATACCACCCTTTTCCAGAAGGAAATGACATACCCTAAAGGGCGCGACCCTCATAACCTTGCCGCATATTCCTGTTTCGACCATTTCCGGGGAGTGAGGTCCTGACGAAGTCTCGTCCACAAAGCTACGCTTTGTGTAACAAAGCCATGCTTCGGGTCCACAGATGACCAAAGCAATAATCACAAAGATAAATGATCAAACAAATGATCATATCTAAACGATGAACCAATGATCATCACACAGCAGCACTCAGCATGCCACATTACCAGATTGGGAAATATCGCTGATAACCTTCAACTACATAACCTCTGAGCTCGTACGTCTCAGAGAAGGGTGTTAAGCTAAGAGAATAAATTCTCCGCCACCAACAGAAATGTATTTGAAAGAAATCTGCTCTATCTCTCAAAATGTAATGTCAGACACATAACCATACAAGTCTGTTCCGGGTTCGAACAGAACCGAAGGCACTTCCAAAGAAGCCCTTGCAATCCGGGTATCCACAATCCCGATAAAATTTCCCATCACAAAGGAAATCTCCATATCGTAGCTAACGATGCGGAGACAATCGATAGGTCATCCTATCGTTCTCACAAATACCCGGTCTTCACACCGGTCTTCAAATGCAATCCAAACGACGTATCGCATATTCGGAATGGGATATATGACACAAAGGTCCTCTCCCGGCTAAACCGAATAGCGAGCGCTTATTTTTAAAAATAAGTGCGCATTCAATTCCAAACAAACACAATCAATACCATCCAAGGGTAAATATTGATAGTTGGTTATTTAACTATCAATAAAGATGCGCCACATCATCAGATTCCAAATAAATTTCCAAAATTATTTAATCCCAAAAATATCTTCACAAGATATATATATATATATACACCATTCCCAAATAATTGCCCCAGTTATTTGTTTTACCAAAACCACTTCACGATAAAATTTTCCACACTTAACCAATTGAAAAACCAATTTTCAATTTACCTTTACCATTTGAAAACCAATTTTCAAATTACATTAACCATTTGCAAACCAATTTCAAATCACCTTAACCATTTGAAAACTAATTTCAAATCACCTTAACCGTTTGAAAACTAATTTCAAATCACCTTAACCATTTGAAAACTAATTTCAAATCACCTTAACCATATATACCTTTTGAAACAAATTTCAAACCACCAAATAAATCTTTACCGATTTATTTTACTTACGTTCCAAATTCGTAAATTATATTTTCACATTTAAGAATAAATCAACATTTATTTTTAAACAAATTCCCCTTCATATATATAAATTCCAAAGTGGATTAAATCCCAAGCATCTACTAGCATACGATTCCCAAATCGATTTCAAGTTATTTGCTTTCAATTACCTTAAAGGTGAATTCACAAAAACCGTTCCATTTCATATTAGAAAACCATTCCCATGCTTATTTTAAAAATAAGTAATTCACAAATTTATTTATTTTCAACAATTTGGAAAAATTCAATATACTTAAGTTACCGTTAAGTATTTTATTCCATTCTCTTTAAGAAAACATTCTTTTATTCACATTTATTTGGGTCAAAACGGATGTTGCGTAAAACATCGTTACGATAACCCAAAAACACTAGTATATGGATTTGAAATTAAAAATAGGTATATAAATCCAATACTATACAAATTATCCCCTTCTGTTTCTCGAAAACGTCTATTTCAACAATTAATGTTGAAATCTATGTTTTCAATACTCAATACATTTTAAAACACCTTTAATTCGTTTTAAATTCCATTTAAAACATTCCTTTCCCAAAAACAAACCCATTTTATTTAATAATCTATTCAATATTCAAAATAGTGAATATAGCCCACTTAACAAATTCCCATATTTCAATTTATCAAATTCGATGAATTTCAAATTTATAAACATAGTTTATAAATTCCATTTCTATTATAAACCCCAATTTTATAAATTCCTTTATTAATCCGATGCAATTTACATAACCCAATTTCATACCCAAAAGCCATATTGTAAGTTAAATACTTATAATATTATTTATTTACCAAATCGTTCCTTTGAACTTCACAAATTTAAAATCTTATCACTTACAAGATTTCTTTAGGGTTTATAATAATTTCAACTAATGAAATCTTCATTTATTAACAATTTCTATAAAATTCCCCTTTTTAATGCCCCAAATTCATTTCTATAAGTTAATAACTTATAAACTTAAAATTTTCCAATAACCGTTCGTTTTATAAATTTCACATTTATTAATCTATAAATCCTAGTGAAATTCATGTTATACATCAACTTAACACTTTATAAATTTATTCTATAACTTCAATAATTTTTATTTAAAAACATCCATTTATAAAATCCTTTATATAAACCATTAATAATAATAACTTCCCAAAAACCAAATTTAACTATTTTATAAAAACCTATTATTGTTAAAAATTTCTTTTAAGTTATATTTTATAAAAATATAAATTTTTAAAACATAAAATTTTATCCATCTATTTATTTTAAAATTTAATCAATTCAAATTTTTTAATAAACCATATTCTTTGAAAAATCGATTTAAAACCCCTTTTAAATTCAAAACCGTTATTTTTAATTTAAAGATTAGAATCCGATGATGCAACGACATCGAATGGTCAATCACGGGAATAACATCATATATCAATGTGATTATCAACAATCAACATAATATTCATAAACAAATAAATATGTGAGGAATCCAGTTGGATCCCTCCAACCTGTTACCCTGCATCCACAGACGTTAGCACAATACCAATTCCACTTCAAGGTGGAATATCGCGGTATATGGGATTTTATAAATATTCCGCTTAATAACGGCGCAATAGGGTCTCATCCGCTATACGAGGCGGGAAATCAAATCCGATATATACATATGCCAATATATATATATCGCTATATATAGTATATATCCTACTATATCTACTAGCACAATCAATCAACCATCAACAATCAATATTAACTATTCAAAATTTTAAACAAAACCTTTCGATTGAGTGAGGAGTTCTCACCTTGATTTTATTTCCGTTTTTCGCGTTCGTTTCGAATAAAATTAAACGAACGTTTAATTTTACCCGAAATTCAAACGAGCTCCAATCGACTCCAAACCAGCTGCATTGCGAAGAGCACACGAATACGATTCCAACGCAAAAAATCTCGTCCGAATCCGACCTCGCATGCAAAAGTTATACTATTTTAAACGCTGTACACTATTTGAATTTCAAATTTAAACTATAAAAAAAAAACAAAAGAAAATACCCATTCATATACTTCACGCGCGTGGCCCCCACCGTGCTTCTTCCTCCCGTGCATACGTTCCCAGGTAAAATAATTCGAACGCAAATGAACCCATAGGCCGCCCCCTAGGGCTCCAAATCACATGCAATACCCTCCATTCCCCATCGATCAGAACACGCCATTAGAACGGCCTCGCCAAACCCCACTTTCGCCCCCGACCACGTGCCACTCGGTGGTCCCTGGCGCACGCAAAACGAGGTGAAACGCGCCTCCTTCTCGAACGATTTGCCAACGATCCGCTGAGTTATTCGCCACTCCACCGTACGGATCTGGAGATCTTGGAACGCTCTACAATCTTGCTTCAGAAAATTTTCGAAATCGTTGAGTGGATTTGTCGCGATTTGGAGGAGAAGATCGCTAGGTTTCGGCCATTAAATCGTTTAGAACGACGGCTGATAGCAAAGGCTAGGGTTTGGAAAAAATTGAATATATAAAATAGTTATTATATTATTAAACTAATAAAATTCTCTTTTTAATAACTTATGCAAACGAACTCCAATCTACGCATGCCGCCAGGCGATCCTAATGTTTTTCCACATTCCGGACGCAATGGAACAGGTTTCGTAAGCTAATTCGGAAGTATGTGTGAGATACGGCAATAAACGGTCGATTTAAATTTAAACCGATTTAAACGATTTCTAGGCGTTTTGGCTTGTACCGGACAAACGGCAAATCCAAACGACTTGAAATTTGAAATCCGATAATAACTAACTATTACGGATCCAATGGAACTTGTCTCGTTAAATTCTGAGACTGTTCAAAAATTGGCTATTTTTCAGTCGATAATTAAATATCAAAATATTCAATTTTTACAAATTAACTCCAAATTCAGTTTTACAAGTTCCAAAATATTTCTATAACTTTAATATGATAAAATAAAATTTTCCAAATCATTTTCAATCATATTTAACCCAATATTTAATTATTTGTGGAATTTCACTATTAAATAAATCGATTTAATTGTCCCATTAAATCCAATATTCGAAAAATAAATTATTCGACTTAAAAATTCCACTTATTAATATTAAAAATAAATTAAATATTCAAATTCAAGTTATCAAAAATTCTGGGTCGTTACAATCTTCCCCCCTTAAAAGAATTTCGTCCTCGAAATTGCAAGTTAAGGAGAATAATTCATAATCCGTTTATTATTTTTCCAAAGCTAATCAGTTTTATTAACTTTCTAACCTAAATATTTTTATTAAAGATTCACTATTATTTCAATTAGCTTTCCAACTTCAATTATAGGTTTCAAACAACATTGTTAACTCAACAATTCAAATTTAAATTTAAATTCAAATTTCAAACTTTCAAAATTTCTCAAAATTTCTCTAACTCCCTAAATTTTCGAAAAATTTCGCCAGAGTCTCCTTTGCGCGGCTAGATCGGTACGACTACAAAACGGCTCTACGGCCCCTCAGAATCAAAAAGAAAAGAGAAAGCCAAGTGGCTAGAGAAGGAAATCATCAAATCTCATATAAAAACTGAAATACGTACCCTTTTTGTCGAGCAATTCAAATTTTTACTTCAAAATCAAAATCCCAATTCCATTATATACCTGTATATCCTGCTAGTAGTAGTATCCAATTCCAATATTCAAACCAATTTGCCAATTCAATTATAAAATTCCCAATACATGCTTCTTATACCACTTTTAGCTTACTATTAAAGTTGCATATTCATTTTCATTCGTTTCAATTCCAATTCAATTCTATTCAATTTCATAGCTTCCAATTACGCTAGTTCAATTTCATTAACACTTAATGAATTTACATACAATCAACCAACAAGCAATAACGACCAATGTACATCCAATACAACCAAATTTATTTATTTTACTTACATTCAATTTGGTTCAACTGTTTTAATTCCAATTGGTTTAGCATTCAATTGATTTTCATTCTATTATTAAACTATTTTCAAATGAATTTACACTTGCATGCATCATTTCATATCAACTTATTCATATTCTATTGATTAACATTCAATTCATACTTTAACTCAATTGCTAGTTCTTTTTACAAATAAAATTGAATTTCATTTATATAACTTAAGTTCACCTTTTTTAACAATTTCATTTACTCACTTTATTCACTTACTTTGATATTAACATCAATTCTTTCAACATTACTTAACTTGCATTCCATTTCAACTTTATTTACATCATTTAATTCACTTGATTATTTAACTTTGATGCAAAGATCGATTTTTTTTTCAACTTCACTTAAGTTATTCCATTTAAACATCATTTGTTAATCAAACTTAAGTTTTACTTATCAATTCAATTCGGATTTTAAATTCCAAAGTAAATCCTATTTAACTTTTACTTAAGTCAAATTCATATCAATATTCAAATTCATATTCCATTTTACTTAACTTAATTGTTTAACCACTTCAACAACTGGTTTCACTTACATTTTCCCATTTAATAAGTTATAAAACTTATTATTCAACTTCTAACTTATATTATAAGTTCAAAACCTTTTTCACTTATATTTATCAATTTCAAATTGAATTTTAATTTCAAATTGGTTTATTACAACAAAACTTCAATTTTAAATTCATTATTGTAGCAAATCCATCACATAGAAACTCGAAAATGATACTGATGATGCTGCAGTCATCACCCTTATTATTTCCCAGTGACAATAGTGAAATCAATGCTAAATATTCTTTCAAAAAGTTCCTTTCTATTCATAAATCACTTTTATAACCCTTTTACTTATATAATTTTTACTTCTTATATACATACATGATTATCTTACAATTGTAAATCATCATTAATTATTATTTCATCTTATGATTCATTGGTTTATACCATTATTCTTTTACAATAGTTGCTTTTATTAGCTTATTCAAACAACTTTTAATTATTTTATTCAAACAACCTTGATTATCTTATATATATATCCTATTTAACAACAACCAAGCAATCAATTATATACACACTTCAATAATTCCTGAAAAATTATTTTCTTTTTATATATAAAATATAATCGAGGTAAAATTATTTCATTTACCCAATTTAAAACAATATTGTGTCGAATTGTTCTATTCAAGTGTTTAGGAACCCCTTCGATTCAGTTTTCGAGGCTGCGCCGACGAAGGTTCATATACCACTCAACAAACCAATCATCACAATATAAAACAATTTTATACTCACTAACAAATACGCACTCATATCTATTATTACACTCACACTCATTCTAGAGTACTGCTGACTCTATCTCTAATGAGTAACACCCAACAGAGCAGGTTGTCGCTTAACCATAAGCTCTGATACCAAATGTAACGATCGCGATTTTTCGTTGCCGAAAAATCGAACCGTTAGGGTTTTAGAAGAAGAAAGAGGTAGAAGAAGAAAGAAAAGAAAGAGAGGAGAAAACAGAAAACAAGTAACAGAACGAGAAACAATATCAGAATCTCACAATCGCAGCGGAACAACATATAATAGATAAATGAATATCATTAAAACAAAAGAACTATACATTTTATACATACATCACAATACATCATATCATCAGAGTGTACAACAATAAAACAGCGGAAAGAATACTATATACAATAGATAATAGACTACGCTATCCAAGCTCGCCTCCAACATCTGCACAGCAACTCCCGAATCCAGAATAACCTGATAACCTAACTCTAGACTGCCCGTGTGGAAAATAGTGGGCACCCAGAGTTTAGGAAAGGAACAATAAACTCCAGGTCAGTCATGTGACTGGTGTGAGAACTCAAAACAGTTTATCTTTA
This sequence comes from Allium cepa, assembly GCA_030765085.1. NCBI lineage: Eukaryota > Viridiplantae > Streptophyta > Magnoliopsida > Asparagales > Amaryllidaceae > Allium > Allium cepa. The sequence goes on from CM060945.1 coordinate 725,214,994, forward strand.
AACAAGCAACAAGAAAATTTAAATTTTGAAATCCGCAATGCTTTTTGGAAAATGAAACTACCATAAGGCCTCCCGGCACACACACAATGCAAACGCACACATGGGGGAGATTTCTCCTTATGATAGTCAAACATGCTTACTACGAGAAAATTCTTTGATATTATTACTAGTGCATAGTGGAAAATATTTCGAAAGTAGAATATAAATCCTAGCCAGCATAGGTACCATGATACTATGCCTACTATAGCTGCCATGTTAAATGGCAGGTTCTACAACTAAAACCGTACAGGGCGCGTATTGGATGAATGGATTTCCAACAAATGGTCAGGCTAAGGAACTTCCTACTGCCACATGGGATCGCCTCTGGCGGGACGTCCCGAGAAACTAACGTTACGGTTAGATCTCTGCCAACACAAGGCCGGGTTACCTCTGTAACTAGGTAACTACTACACGAATATGTCATCCCCCGGTCCTTTGGGACCTTTATCCGAGCGCTCGCAACAACAACACCACACAGTAATAGGTATAGTGTATCAACATGAGTAAGTATCTGGGCTCCATACCATGATACCACCCTTTTCCAGAAGGAAATGACATACCCTAAAGGGCGCGACCCTCATAACCTTGCCGCATATTCCTGTTTCGACCATTTCCGGGGAGTGAGGTCCTGACGAAGTCTCGTCCACAAAGCTACGCTTTGTGTAACAAAGCCATGCTTCGGGTCCACAGATGACCAAAGCAATAATCACAAAGATAAATGATCAAACAAATGATCATATCCAAACGATCAACCAATGATCATCACACAGCAGCACTCAGCATGCCACATTACCAGATTGGGAAATATCGCTGATAACCTTCAACTACATAACCTCTGAGCTCGTACGTCTCAGAGAAGGGTGTTAAGCTAAGAGAATAAATTCTCCGCCACCAACAGAAATGTATTTGAAAGAAATCTGCTCTATCTCTCAAAATGTAATGTCAGACACATAACCATACAAGTCTGTTCCGGGTTCGAACAGAACCGAAGGCACTTCCAAAGAAGCCCTTGCAATCCGGGTATCCACAATCCCGATAAAATTTCCCATCACAAAGGAAATCTCCATATCGTAGCTAACGATGCGGAGACAATCGATAGGTCATCCTATCGTTCTCACAAATACCCGGTCTTCACACCGGTCTTCAAATGCAATCCAAACGACGTATCGCATATTCGGAATGGGATATATGACACAAAGGTCCTCTCCCGGCTAAACCGAATAGCGAGCGCTTATTTTTAAAAATAAGTGCGCATTCAATTCCAAACAAACACAATCAATACCATCCAAGGGTAAATATTGATAGTTGGTTATTTAACTATCAATAAAGATGCGCCACATCATCAGATTCCAAATAAATTTCCAAAATTATTTAATCCCAAAAATATCTTCACAAGATATATATATATATATACACCATTCCCAAATAATTGCCCCAGTTATTTGTTTTACCAAAACCACTTCACGATAAAATTTTCCACACTTAACCAATTGAAAAACCAATTTTCAATTTACCTTTACCATTTGAAAACCAATTTTCAAATTACATTAACCATTTGCAAACCAATTTCAAATCACCTTAACCATTTGAAAACTAATTTCAAATCACCTTAACCGTTTGAAAACTAATTTCAAATCACCTTAACCATTTGAAAACTAATTTCAAATCACCTTAACCATATATACCTTTTGAAACAAATTTCAAACCACCAAATAAATCTTTACCGATTTATTTTACTTACGTTCCAAATTCGTAAATTATATTTTCACATTTAAGAATAAATCAACATTTATTTTTAAACAAATTCCCCTTCATATATATAAATTCCAAAGTGGATTAAATCCCAAGCATCTACTAGCATACGATTCCCAAATCGATTTCAAGTTATTTGCTTTCAATTACCTTAAAGGTGAATTCACAAAAACCGTTCCATTTCATATTAGAAAACCATTCCCATGCTTATTTTAAAAATAAGTAATTCACAAATTTATTTATTTTCAACAATTTGGAAAAATTCAATATACTTAAGTTACCGTTAAGTATTTTATTCCATTCTCTTTAAGAAAACATTCTTTTATTCACATTTATTTGGGTCAAAACGGATGTTGCGTAAAACATCGTTACGATAACCCAAAAACACTAGTATATGGATTTGAAATTAAAAATAGGTATATAAATCCAATACTATACAAATTATCCCCTTCTGTTTCTCGAAAACGTCTATTTCAACAATTAATGTTGAAATCTATGTTTTCAATACTCAATACATTTTAAAACACCTTTAATTCGTTTTAAATTCCATTTAAAACATTCCTTTCCCAAAAACAAACCCATTTTATTTAATAATCTATTCAATATTCAAAATAGTGAATATAGCCCACTTAACAAATTCCCATATTTCAATTTATCAAATTCGATGAATTTCAAATTTATAAACATAGTTTATAAATTCCATTTCTATTATAAACCCCAATTTTATAAATTCCTTTATTAATCCGATGCAATTTACATAACCCAATTTCATACCCAAAAGCCATATTGTAAGTTAAATACTTATAATATTATTTATTTACCAAATCGTTCCTTTGAACTTCACAAATTTAAAATCTTATCACTTACAAGATTTCTTTAGGGTTTATAATAATTTCAACTAATGAAATCTTCATTTATTAACAATTTCTATAAAATTCCCCTTTTTAATGCCCCAAATTCATTTCTATAAGTTAATAACTTATAAACTTAAAATTTTCCAATAACCGTTCGTTTTATAAATTTCACATTTATTAATCTATAAATCCTAGTGAAATTCATGTTATACATCAACTTAACACTTTATAAATTTATTCTATAACTTCAATAATTTTTATTTAAAAACATCCATTTATAAAATCCTTTATATAAACCATTAATAATAATAACTTCCCAAAAACCAAATTTAACTATTTTATAAAAACCTATTATTGTTAAAAATTTCTTTTAAGTTATATTTTATAAAAATATAAATTTTTAAAACATAAAATTTTATCCATCTATTTATTTTAAAATTTAATCAATTCAAATTTTTTAATAAACCATATTCTTTGAAAAATCGATTTAAAACCCCTTTTAAATTCAAAACCGTTATTTTTAATTTAAAGATTAGAATCCGATGATGCAACGACATCGAATGGTCAATCACGGGAATAACATCATATATCAATGTGATTATCAACAATCAACATAATATTCATAAACAAATAAATATGTGAGGAATCCAGTTGGATCCCTCCAACCTGTTACCCTGCATCCACAGACGTTAGCACAATACCAATTCCACTTCAAGGTGGAATATCGCGGTATATGGGATTTTATAAATATTCCGCTTAATAACGGCGCAATAGGGTCTCATCCGCTATACGAGGCGGGAAATCAAATCCGATATATACATATGCCAATATATATATATCGCTATATATAGTATATATCCTACTATATCTACTAGCACAATCAATCAACCATCAACAATCAATATTAACTATTCAAAATTTTAAACAAAACCTTTCGATTGAGTGAGGAGTTCTCACCTTGATTTTATTTCCGTTTTTCGCGTTCGTTTCGAATAAAATTAAACGAACGTTTAATTTTACCCGAAATTCAAACGAGCTCCAATCGACTCCAAACCAGCTGCATTGCGAAGAGCACACGAATACGATTCCAACGCAAAAAATCTCGTCCGAATCCGACCTCGCATGCAAAAGTTATACTATTTTAAACGCTGTACACTATTTGAATTTCAAATTTAAACTATAAAAAAAAAAACAAAAGAAAATACCCATTCATATACTTCACGCGCGTGGCCCCCACCGTGCTTCTTCCTCCCGTGCATACGTTCCCAGGTAAAATAATTCGAACGCAAATGAACCCATAGGCCGCCCCCTAGGGCTCCAAATCACATGCAATACCCTCCATTCCCCATCGATCAGAACACGCCATTAGAACGGCCTCGCCAAACCCCACTTTCGCCCCCGACCACGTGCCACTCGGTGGTCCCTGGCGCACGCAAAACGAGGTGAAACGCGCCTCCTTCTCGAACGATTTGCCAACGATCCGCTGAGTTATTCGCCACTCCACCGTACGGATCTGGAGATCTTGGAACGCTCTACAATCTTGCTTCAGAAAATTTTCGAAATCGTTGAGTGGATTTGTCGCGATTTGGAGGAGAAGATCGCTAGGTTTCGGCCATTAAATCGTTTAGAACGACGGCTGATAGCAAAGGCTAGGGTTTGGAAAAAATTGAATATATAAAATAGTTATTATATTATTAAACTAATAAAATTCTCTTTTTAATAACTTATGCAAACGAACTCCAATCTACGCATGCCGCCAGGCGATCCTAATGTTTTTCCACATTCCGGACGCAATGGAACAGGTTTCGTAAGCTAATTCGGAAGTATGTGTGAGATACGGCAATAAACGGTCGATTTAAATTTAAACCGATTTAAACGATTTCTAGGCGTTTTGGCTTGTACCGGACAAACGGCAAATCCAAACGACTTGAAATTTGAAATCCGATAATAACTAACTATTACGGATCCAATGGAACTTGTCTCGTTAAATTCTGAGACTGTTCAAAAATTGGCTATTTTTCAGTCGATAATTAAATATCAAAATATTCAATTTTTACAAATTAACTCCAAATTCAGTTTTACAAGTTCCAAAATATTTCTATAACTTTAATATGATAAAATAAAATTTTCCAAATCATTTTCAATCATATTTAACCCAATATTTAATTATTTGTGGAATTTCACTATTAAATAAATCGATTTAATTGTCCCATTAAATCCAATATTCGAAAAATAAATTATTCGACTTAAAAATTCCACTTATTAATATTAAAAATAAATTAAATATTCAAATTCAAGTTATCAAAAATTCTGGGTCGTTACAACAGAGCTCGAAACGTTGTCATGGTTGACTCCTTTCAAAGACTATCTACAATGAGGAATTCTTACTGAATGGACGAATGGAAAATGATAGATCCTCCTCAAAGCTTCACGCCAAATCATCCAAGAAGAAGTCATGTGTAGAAAGGATTTTATCCATCCCCATGCTTCGGTGTATCGCCCATGATGATTTCTTGAGCCAAGTCTATGAAGAAGAATGCGGCGATAACATCAGGGGGAAAATCATGATAAAGAAAATACTATGCTACAGGTATTACTGGCCAACTATCAATCTAGATGCGGTTGATCATGCTAGACAATGCGATGAGTGCGAGATATTTGCAAAAAATCCAGGAACCCCACCGATGGAAATTACTCAAATGGCTAGTCCATAGCCGTTGCCACTTAGGGGCATTAAAATCATCTTCTTGCCGATCCTAAAGGTGGTACGAAATACACCATCATAGTAGTTGATTACTTCACCAAATGGGCAGATGAAGAACTTTTAACCATTACTAAGATGAAGAAAATAATCAACTTCATTGTCCATAACATTATCTGTCCTTATGACCTTCCATGATCTATTATAACTGCAAATGGATAGGTTGAAACTGTGAACAAAATCACAAAGTCTGTACTGAAGAGAGGTTTGGAAAAGGCTAGAGGTAAATAGGCAGATGAACTCCCAATAGCATTATGAACTTATAGAACTACCCATGAGGCTATGACTGGCCATACTCCATTCGCCCTTGCTTACTGCTCTAAGGTCGCCATGTAAAACTTGAAGTCCGCTCTCATCAAGTGGCTGATTACAACCCTTATTTCACTGAAAATGCAAACAAGGAATCGTGATTGAATTGCAATTAAACTAGATAGAATTAGTGACGACTTATGAGCATATAAGACACATCCAGGAGCCAATGGCAAGAACATGTACCTGAACATGCATGTGTACGTCCAAAAAAGTTCAACTTCGTGAAATCAACAGAAACTGAATTCTCACTTAAGGTTATTAAGAAAAGACTGGATCAGATAGCCGAAGCTTACTAGCCCAATAGAACCGGATATGGATGGCTACTGATGAACTACAACCCTGGATTTATAGTATTGGGAATCGACCAAGCGTCATGATGACCAAAGAAGGATATGACACCTTGGGAAGATAAATTGAAAGATAATGACTATTCAGGAAACACGATGGATTTCTTTCTGGAAATAAGGAATACTCGCTGATTCAAAGCATGTTGTGTTGCTTCACATGACACACTTTGGGGGTAAATGCTACTTGACACCTTGTCCTGGCTACAAAATAACAGTTGAAGATATTATCGTTAACACTCGACAAGACTCTGACCAAGATGAGCCTAAAGATATACGGGTTTGATGCAGTCGACATGTTTTGGCATTTAGGTACGGTTCGACAAGAATGGACCGGCCAGCTTGAGATCGCGCTATATGGGCCAAATCACCTCGGCCTTGAGGCCTGCGCAGTGAGTCCAGCCTATCTTCATCTATAAATAGAAGGGCATGAGCACAGTGAACGAGACCTTCTTTGGGAGAACACTGAGGAAACCTTGCCGCTTTCAAGACTCGTTCTTTTTCACTAGGCATTTGCATTCGAGTAGTTGGTGTACAAATTGTATCTGTAATCAGTTGTTTAGAAAAGCAATGAAGATTAAACTCAAAGTGGACATAGGCAATTAGGCTGAACCACTATAAATCTGGTGTTCTTGTTACTCATAGTTATTACTGCATTTTACTGCGTAATTCCTCGGTTTTAATTTACATTCTTCATTAATCTCCCTATGCAAATCTTTCTTTGGGTGTTAATGATCGATTTTGGTGCTAATAGGATGATGTATGATTGAAGAAGAAAATTTGATTGTTGAGATCGTATATGGTTTGAAACTAAATTGATATTTGAAAATGGATTGATTTCAAAGACCTTTGACTCTCTATAAATATCTGATTTGGAAGTTTTCGATTCTTATATGAAAATGGTTGGTATAAGTATGAAATTATTTCAAAAACTATTGATTTTGGAAGGTATTCGATCTATAAAGCGATAATCTTATATATAATAGAATTTATATATGAATGATATGATCTATTCGATGCTATTGATTTAGAAAGTGCACAACTAGGAAATGAAATCTTATATATAATGGAATTTATATAAGTGTGATATTTGAGGTTATGATTTTGAAAACGGTACTATGTATATTATGACATTTAAAAATTAAAGATATGGGAAGGACCCTCCGTGAAATTCGTTAATCCACTTTGTGGGTTCGTTATATTGATTTGATTTTTGGTTGTTCGGACATAAACTCATGAGTTCCTTCAAAGTCCACAGCGTAACCTATGGTCTTATGATTTAGATCGTAGCGTAAATCGAGGGTAGAGTTACCTAAAGTACGAATGGATTTTGCTGGGATAGCAACGTAACCATTACGTACTGCGATCTGCGGTGTTATTTATTTTATATCGTATCGTAAATTAAGGGTAGAGATTACCTACAGTACAAATGGATTCTACGGGGATAGCGGCATAACCATTGCATACTGCGATCTGTGGTGCTATTTTTTCAGATCGTAGCATAAATCGAGGGTATAGATTACCTCCAGTATAAATTGATTCTGCTGGGATAGCGACATAACCATTGCGTATTGTGATCTGCTATATTCAAGTGGTGCTTTTCATGTCTATTTTTAAGTATTTTCACCACGAGTTGAAAATGGACTACTAACTACTTTGAGATTTCTAGTCTTGCGCCTAATCAACGTATGACCAGAGTCTGTAAGAATGAGGATAAACTTGTTAAAGCGTCGAGTTATAAAAGTATTTTGATAAAAGTATTATATAAAGGATATTTTGATTATTATTTTTCTAAATACTTTAAAAATGTTTAAAGGTTGTTTATATATGTACGACATGGTTTAAAAGTTAATTATCAATGTTGTGAATATTGTGAGAAGTTATTAATTCAATAAAACATAGATAAGTTAATGATTATTGATTTATTAATAATATTTGAAAAGTATTTTGGCGTTAAAAATAATAAATTTATAAATAATGGATATAAGGTTTTCAATATCTCCTTTTAAATATAAGTAATGATGTAAATAATTATTTTCAAATAGTTACGTATATTTGTAAAGATGTTATTGAAAATATTTAAATGGTATTTATAAATGAAGCAAGAAACCAATAGAATAAAATAAGTAAGTTGTACGTAGATCATTTTTTCTGCAAAATAGTTTTGATCCAGATTTAAATACATGATTTGGGGCAATTTACACCAGTATGAATTAGGATTTTTTGCTTGATTCTTGATAGCGAACATTTGATTCGAATTCGAAATTTTTTATCATAGTTAATGGCTATGCAAGGAGGATGTAGATTTCTAACCAAGAAATTGAATCAGAGTCCGCACTTGAGCATTCGAGTTAATAATACTAGTTCAGAAGTAAAAATTTTGTATTCAAACAAGTAATCAGAATTGTTATTATGTACATAATGGGATATGTACATCGTACGAACATAAATAATTAAACGTTACGCTATGATTATTACTTTCAGTTGTTATACTATTTGGTTGCATGTAACTGTTACATTGCGTTATACTTACATATAGAAGTGCATCATACTTATCAGTTACATTACATTACTTGTTGCATATGATTGTTGCATTGTGCATCATTGGTATTTATGATAAAATAGTTAGTATATTGTCCTATCACTATATTTAATCCTCATGGGTTATGTAAGTAAGATACTGGTTTATGGAAGCAATAGTTGTTGCTTTTGGTTTCATAAATTAAGTTATTGCCCGACAAAAAGGTATGTTTTTGGATTACGATTTTGTAATGGTATTTTATTTTTTTTCCATGGTTTAGGATGCTTTATTATTGGAATATGATATTATTACTTTTCTGGACCTATCCGCGCAAAGGAGATGCTCTCGAAATTTTTCGTGAATTTAGGACTTAGAAATTTTTTCATGGAAGTAGAGTTATTTTCAAATTTATGTTAAACTTAAATATGTAAGTCAAACTGTTTATAAATTGATTATTTTGAATAAAATATTTCAAATTCCTTGATTCTTTCTTGTTCCTTTTCGAGGACGAAAAGTTTTGAGTAGGGGGGAGTGTAACGACCCGTATTTTTTATAATTAAAAATACTAAATTTAATAAGGTATTGGAACCTAATATTATCAAAAATTAAAAATTTATGATTTATTAATTTGAATCTTATTAGATTATAAATTTTGACCTTAAGATAAATCTTAAATGTAAGATAAAAGATGGCAACGCATATTAACATATAATTTACTTATATTGATTGAATGTAATTGATTACCATGTTAACGTAATTTCAATCAATTGAAATAATAAAGGTTAACAAGAAATAGAATAAATGATGTATAAATTGATTTAATCATATGTCATTAATTGCAATAGGTTTTAACATGGAGTATGAAATCAATTATTTAGTACGAAAATTTATTAACCTTCGTTTGTAAACAAAAAGTTAATAGATATGAAGTATTAATGTATAACCATTGTTTTATTTATCATCATATTATTAAATCCGTTAGAAATTTATTTGGTAACTAACGGAGAATTAATGTAATTGAAATATTACATTTGATATGATAAGAAACATTAACATTTGGTGACGAGTGTAACAAAATGAAAACTTATTTTAATCAATTTCATAAGGGAATTGTTGATTTGATAATAAGAATGTAAATCAAAATAAAAGGATTTCTTTGGAAAATAAATATATAATGGATGGGTTTTATTATGATTGTAATTAAATGTTGGAATTAATTTAGTATATAGATATTGGGTTTAACATGGAAAATTGGATTTCAAAGGAAAATAGTTGGATTAATTATCTTCCTTGTATTAGGGTATGTTTTGATGTTTAATTATTGTAATTAATAGTAATTAAATCTTGCCATTAATAAGAAACAGAAGTAAATGGTAATTAATTATTTCAAAGAAAAATGGTTGGATTAATTATCTTCCTTGTATTAGGGTATGTTTTGAGATTTAGTTATTGTAATTAATAGTAACTAAATCTTGTCATTAATAAGAAACAGAAGTAAATGGTAATTAATTATTTCAAAGAAAAATGATTGGATTAATTATCTTCCTTGTATTAGGGTATGTTTTGAGATTTAGTTATTGTAATTAATAGTAATTAAATCTTGCCATTAATATGAAATAGAAGTAAATGATAATTAATTAGTGATATGTGCAACTTACGTTTTGTGTTAAAAAAATAATGACAATTCGTTGAAATCTAATATTGAATATAAACTACAATAAGAGATGTTGAATCCTTTAACTGAAAAGAAAAGAATAGTGCATTGTAATTAATAAGTTCAGCGTAAGAACTTACATTTTTAAATTAAATTAAAATGAACATTCGAATGAACTTTAAGCCTTGCTTTGAAAAGAATAAAATGAATGTTTACCTCTAATCGGAATAACGAATGTTGAATTTAAATAAAGAATTGAATGAATGTTTTAATGAAAGAAAAACATAAGTTGTTATTTGAAATGTATCTTGGAGAAGTTAATTTTCAATAAGATAAAACATTTACTTTATAAATAGTGTATAAATTGATTGGTTTATTTTTAATTGATTGATTATGTTAATGCAGGACACACATATTAGCATAAAATGAATGTTTTAACAAAGAATTAAATGATATAAATATGTGTACATTTGGGTTTATAGAAATGAATTAATTGGAGTAAGTTCTGGAAATTGGACCCCAAAAGTTTGTTTATAGTATATAAGTGGCCCTTTTTTGCTTTATATTTATTATCACATTTAGATTTTCTTTCTTTTCATTTCCAAGTTCTCCGTGTAGGTTTCACTTGAGCATTCATTTCATTGTTAGACTACCCATTCATTTCTTATTAATTAATAGTAACCTCATATGATTTATGTCTAATTTAATAAATGCCTCATTCTTTTCATTTGTTTCTCATTTGTTCGATCGCTTTTTTACAAGAACTTTACGTGAAGTTTTTGTTTTGTTTTTAATGTGAATATCCAAATTAATATTCATGCCACCTCATTAGCATTGCTATTCTTCATTTCTAAAGTTCATTTTGCTTACGTATTATAAGTACTTGTAGCTTCCTTTTATTGGAAATTTATTCTCTTGAAGCTTTATATCTAAAAACAGAAGATTTATTTTTATCTTCATTTATATATTTATTCCTTTACTTCATCTCTTTCAATACTACAGTTTTTAAGGTTGTTCATATTTTTACTTTATTTCAATTCCTAGTTGTTTATATATACTTTATTAGCTTTTTATTTGTTTCAATCTTCATTCCTGTAGCCTCGTTTCATTTTACAAATCTCATCTTATGTAGCTTCATTTTTCCAAACAAACTTCCATCTCATTTTCTCTCTCTCTCTCTCTTCACCTTCCTCCTTCTTTTTCATTCTTTCTTCTTCAAATCTCCTTCTTCTCCTTTTTTTTTCAAAGCTTCTTTTTTTATTCTTATTCTTCAAATCTTCTTCTTCTTTTTCAAAGCTTCGTTTTCTTTTTCAAATCTTCTTCTTCTTTAAATTTTCTTCTTCTTTTCTAAAGTTTCTTCTTCTTTTCAAATCTTTTTCTTTAAATCCAGGTCTATACAAACTTCTCTGTCTCTTGCAAACTTTCTAAAAAAAATGATTAAGATAGAAAGGAAACAAATCAAAAGGAGAAAGTAGTAGCGGATCAAAATCTGACTAGAAAAGGAAACGCCTAAAGGTGAGTGATTAAGCCCACTCACGTAATACTAAAATTTCCATTGCAAGTTAAATAAAATTTATGATTTGATATATAAATTTTTGATTGATGTTTGTTGATTTAAACTGACATTTGAATTGATATTGGATCTAAGTTGACATTTAAATTTACACTAGAATTCAATTGCTAATTAAAACCCCGACATTGATTACTACGAACTGTTATGATATATTGGTAGATTTGGATGTTGTTTGAAATGGATGTTTATTGACTGATATGTTGGATGTGTGGTTCTTATTTATTTTATTATGTCTATTTTATTACCATGTATATTATTAACATCATTTAAATGACCGATTGAATCATTTTAAAAATTAGATAACTATGACATTTAAATTATGGGTTAAAATGATACATTCCCATACAATTTCTTGAATTTTCTTAATGACCCGGATTTTTCGTTGTTTGGTTTTGAATATTTAAATGTTTTAAATATTAAATTTGACTTTTTGATCGATTTTGAATATGAAAATTTGGGTTTATTTATAAAATTAATTCATATTTAAATATAACAATTTATTGATAATTTAGTTATTGAAGTTTATAATTGAATATTGGTTAAAATAGTGAATCTAGAGTTTAAGCTTGAGAAGGATAATTTAAAGGCTTGTAAAATTTATATTTACAATATTGAAGACAATAAAAGTTTAAAATTGGATTTGAAAATGATCTGTTCAATTTTGAAAATATTTTGTTCAAATTGACATTTAAAAATAGCCATCCGAGACACAGTCTCGGAATTTGACGAAACCAGTTCCGTTGGATCCGCAATAATGTGTTATTAACATATTTCAAACTTGTAGCATTGGAGGTATCGATTGGTCATACGGTATATAAACGCACTGAAATTTATATCGAAAATTGAGTATAATAATTGGATCCAAAAGCTATCTTCTCCATACAATCGAATTAGTGTTTGATACCTTTTCCATTACATTCGGAATAAGGGTATAAGAATGTAAACACCTAGCGGCATACCCAGATAGGAGGTCGAGATTTTTAGTTACGTAATCGATATTTTTGGGAAATTAAATTTATATTTTAACTGTCGGCACATCACGTACCTTTCTTTTTCCTTCATGTCACTGTATCTTTACCCTACATGCTACCTTCTTTTCACCATCACTCTTGCCCCCTCTTCTCTTCTATATCATGTGACTTCTTCTTCTTCCCTCGGCTCAAAATCGAAAACCGATACTAAGACAAAAAAATATACCAAACGAAAATCGATTCAAATCGCGTACCCCTTTCGTTTTCCCCCTTCCTGCTTAATAATTGAACCAAGGCACGAGTTTTTCTTCAATTTATTCAGTTCAAATTCATTCGAACTTGTACCAAAAAAATTATGCGAGCACTTGAAGACACGGCAGCCGTCGATGCTGGGCAGAGCCAGGCGCAGCACTCGAAGTTTGAGAGGCGACAGGGTATCGCGATTGAAACGCGAATGGACTTTGTGGTTGGATGAGAGCTGAGTCGTGCATGCATGTAGGAGCTGGAGGAGGCGGCGACTTCTAAGGTTTCGAGGAGGTGGACATGGCAAGTCACGAGCGTGAGCTGGAGGGTGAGGAAGGCAGTGAGGTAGTTAACTATTTAGCATTTGTAGTTAATGTTGTAGTTAATTAAGTTGATTATGTCATTAAAAACCAAATGCTTATATAATGATAACAAATTCATACGAGGTACCATAAAACGCATGTTACAATCTGGAATGTATTTGAGAATTTTTGGAGGCAAGTGGAATTTTAATTTAAATTGAACGACGTTCAATTTAATTTAAAATTGGAACGGCCTGCAAGTAAAAAAATCAAGGTGAGAATTTCTCACTCGTTTAGATTACCATATTTAAATTTATATGCTTAAGTTTAAATTTATTGGATACTTAATTGATTGATAAATTTATAATTATCTGATTAGATTTTTTTTTTTGAAGAATGGTAAATTTTATTGATGCCTCACAAAGACCAATACAAAGACTCACAAAGTCTCGTACAGGTTAAATTAAAAGAATACGACAAAAAGAACATGAAAACCAAACTGGAATATTATACATATATTCCACAGCAAAACACAAAAGTATTGCCTTCTACTATAAAGCACTGAGGCTAAAAGTCATGGCGGATCCACTTTCCAATCTCGAAGGTTTCTGTTCTCCAGTTCTGACGCATAGGTAAAGATCTTGCTTTTAATTCTTTTCACTAGGATCCTGACATCTTGTTCAATTGTGATATGAATTTGGTGATGATTCTTCGCAGTATTCTAGAAAAATCTTCGATTCCTCTCTTTCAAGAGATGGAAAACTGTTGTGGTGAGGCAAATAAGCTGCAGTTGGGTCAGCAAATCTTCTTTCTTGCGGGAACTCAGGTACAGTAATTCATCTTCTAGGGTAGAAATTGCATGCATGTCTTGATTTTTACTCTTAACATGACTTAACACACGAGTAGAGTATTCACATTCAAAAACTAGATGATTATGTGATTCTAGGTGGGAGTTACTGAAAGTGTACGTGTAATACTAAGGATCGTGTAATATGGTATATAAATGCGGAAACTGATAATAGCAGTAAAATAAAAATTAAAGTAAGCACACCAGGAATTTTTATACTGGTTCGAACTTCCCGTTCTACGTCCGTCCCAGAATACCCTCTGGATTTAAACTAAACCCCTCACTTCACCCGGAGGAATAGGTATACCACACCTGAGCAGCCGAACAGGAATTTTTCCGCCTCAACAGCCGAAGAGGACTTTAACTTCAATTCAAATAGTTTGTTGACGAATGTGTTCTGAATAACACTGATTGTCTTTTGATAGTACAACTTTTCTATAATCAAATCCTTAAGAATATGTAGTGTATGTGAAGATTTAGAAGGAAGATAATCTCGTAGAATCGAAGTATATAAATTAATTCAGAGATTCTAAAGATATTGAATTAGAATGAATGCTTTTATTTGCAGAAATAAATAGAGAATAGATTGCAGAATTATAAACAAGAATCGGTAATTGTAGAAGTGATTTGAACATGTTTATATAGTTGTAGAACAGTTACAATCTTTCATGAAGAGTTTCAATCAAAAGTTGTGTCCGTATCTCTTGAATTGAGGGACATATCTCTTCATGAAACAATCGCAACTCTTCGGAAAACTAGCCGTTATATGCAGGTCGGTCGACCGGAAAAACTGGCCGGTCAGCTGAGTTTGAAATCGTGTATAAAACAGAGAGTATCTGTGCACTGACTACAGGGTCGGTCGACCGAAGATACTAGTCGGTCAGCCGACCTGTTGTTAAACAAAAACAGTAGTAGCTCATTTGGTTAGAGTACTTGCCTTCCAAACTAGTGACCCGGGTTCGATCCCTGCTCCATGCATTTTTTGTAAACTTGATTTTGATTAAAATATGCAAGCAAGTTTATTTGAATGTGAATGATGATTCTTGAGTAATGATTTTAACAATATTCTAAGACTCAATATAATAAAATATTAATACTAATCTCTGGATTGTAGTCTTGTCTCCTTTGTAGTGCACAATTTACTTTTATTCTCCTTTTGTCGCCTTTGTATAGTATTCTCTTTGTAGTTCGTCTTATGATCTCTGAAGCTTGTGTCATGAATCAAAACCCTGAATCAACATTCTCCCCCTTTTTGATTGATGACAATACTTATGTGATGAAGTAGTATATATTGTAATTCTCCCCCTGAATATATGGCGACTTTTCTGCAAAAACTTGTTAGCTTTTATATATTTCTCCCCCTTTGTCATCGACAAAAAGGAGAGTTTAAATGATGATATAAATTATATTTCACATAAGTGTTAACATAGAACAATATAAAACAAAATAACTACTACTTATAATGTAAGGTATCAGAAAAATTAACATTTAAAGCATGCGATACCCAGACTTCTTATAATTTCCTAAATTTTAGGAAACCATACCCATTTGGGTGTGGTTGAACCTTTATAAATATAATTTTCATTATTAACTACCATATCAAAATAATCATCAATGTATTTTTCTCTATTTTTCCAATTAACAGGAACCCATATACTTAGATAATTTTGATTCATATTTCCTGTTAATGATTTTGTACTTCTAAAGAAATTATCAACATTATAGGTCATAGTAGTATTTGAATTTCTATAAAAATTGGATTTAGGCTTTACTCGAAATTTAGTACTAGCACTATCATTTTTACTATACATGAAAGCATATCTAGTGCTATTTCTACGATCGGTTTTATTATATCCTAAACCACTTTTATCATTGTGAGTTTTTAAATTCTTAACATAACCTAATCCCTTCTTATTTGAAGCAGGTTGAGAATTTTCAATAATCCTGGATAAATTTTCTCTCCCTTTGTTAAAATTAGATACATTTTTAGATATATCATCAAATTTTATTTTAAGACAAGATTTTTCTAACACTAAATCCTTAATCTTAGAGTTTAAACTATTATTTTTGAAAAGTAAATCATCATTTTTATACTTTTGAATTTCTAGTTCTTTAGATATTGACGAAATTTGAGATTGTTGAGAACTTTCAAGTTCTTCTAATATTTTCTTCTCATCTTTCAGCATATCTACTTCTAAGACTGTTCTATCTAATTTTCTTTGCAACTCCTTATTTTTCTTTTTAAGTTGCTTTGTTACATTTACTAATTCAGAATTTATTTCAATTAAATCTTCAAAAGTAAAATCACTTACATCGTCTGATGAAACCATGAAGCACACATTTGCTTGTTCATTATCACTTTCACTCTCTGAAGAGGATGATGAGTCAGTGTCGTCCCAAGTGACAGAAAAAGATCTTCGTTTGGTTTTGTCCTTCTTTAAATTGCTCTTTTTGGGTTCTGGACAATCCTTCTTCATGTGACCTTTCTTGTGACATTCATAACATTCCATTGCTGAAGATGATGGTTTGCTGCTATTAGAAATGTTGTTGGAATTATTTTTGTTTCCCTTGAATTTATTTCTGTTGAATTTCAAAAACTTTTTGAAATTTTCAGCGATCATTGCTATATCTTCATTATCTGAGTCGGAATCATCTTTTTCTGCTTGAAAAGCCACATTTTTCTTTTCTTGTGCTCCATTTATTTTTGCCTGCAAATTTACTTCGTAGGACATTAGATTACCTATCAATTCTTCTGGTTTTAATGTTGACAAATCACTTGCTTCTTCAATAGCTAAGACTTTTCTTTCCCATTCGTCCGTTAAAGAGTTCAATATTTTTGTAACAACATCAAAATCAGTTTACTTTTGTTCTAGTGATAATAAAGCATGATAAATATCCTGAAATCTAGAGTACATGTCATTTATAGATTCATTTGGCCTCATTTTGAAATTTTCAAATTGATTTTTCAACATAGAGATTTTGCTTAATTTAACTTTGTTTGTACCTTCATGTGTTATCTTAAGTGTTCCCCAAATTTCGTAACCTGAAGTGCACATGCTAACTCTATTGAATTCATTTCTATCTAATGCACAAAATAAAATATGCATAGCCTTTGCATTTGATGTAGCATTTAGTTTTTGTGTGTTACTCCAAGTTGAGTATTCTCCAGTAGGAGTTATGTACTCTCTTTGTATAATATTCCAGATATCAAATCCACTAGATTGTATATAGATTCTCATTCTAGTTGACCAATAATTATAATTTATACCATTAAAAAATGGAGGTCGTGAAGTTGATTGACCCTCTGTGAAATTAGTATTAGTGTTAGTGCCAAAATCGTTAGTTTGTGTCGTTGCCATATTACTAGAAATAAATATCAAATAACTTTGTGACGGTTATAGGATGACCACGCTCTGATACCAACTGAAAGTGTACGTGTAATACTAAGGATCGTGTAATATGGTATATAAATGCGGAAACTGATAATAGCAGTAAAATAAAAATTAAAGTAAGCACACCAGGAATTTTTATACTGGTTCAAACTTCCCGTTCTACGTCCAGTCCCAGAATACCCTCTGGATTTAAACTAAACCCCTCACTTCACCCGGAGGAATAGGTATACAACACCTGAGCAGCCGAACAGGAATTTTTCCGCCTCAACAGCCGAAGAGGACTTTAACTTCAATACAAATAGTTTGTTGATGAATGTGTTCTGAATAACACCGATTGTCTTTTGATAGTACAACTTTCCTATAATCAAATCCTCAAGAATATGTAGTGCATGTGAAGATTTAGAAGGAAGATAATCTCGTAGAATCGAAGTATATAAATTAATTCAGAGATTCTAAAGATATTGAATTAGAATGAATGCTTTTATTTGCAGAAATAAATAGAGAATAGATTGCAGAATTATAAACAAGAATCGATAATTGTAGAAGTGATTTGAACATGTTTATATAGTTGCTGTACAGTTACAATCTTTCATGAAGAGTTTCAATCAAAAGTTGTGTCCGTATCTCTTGAATTGAGGGACATATCTTTTCATGAAACAATCGCAACTCTTCAGAAAACTAGCCGTTATATGCAGGTCGGTCGACCAGAAAAACTGGCCGGTCAGCTGAGTTTGAAATCGTGTATAAAACAGAGAGTATCTGTGCACTGACTACAGGGTCGGTCGACCGAAGATACTGGTCGGTCAGCCGACCTGTTGTTAAACAAAAATAGTAGTAGCTCATTTGGTTAGAGTACTTGCCTTCCAAACTAGTGACCCGGGTTCGATCCCCGCTCCATGCATTTTTTTATACTTGATTTTGATTAAAATATGCAAGCAAGTTTATTTGAATGTGAATGATGATTCTTGAGCAATGATTTTAACAATATTCTAAGACTCAATATAATAAAATATTAATACTAATCTCTGGATTGTAGTCTTGTCTCCTTTGTAGTGCACGATTTACTTTTATTCTCCTTTTGTCGCCTTTGTATAGTATTCTCTTTGTAGTTCGTCTTATGATCTCTGAAGCTTGTGTCATGAATCAAAACCCATGAATCAACAGTTACATAATTTATAATTTAGATTGACCTCCATACCCCATCTAGCTAGTCTGTCAGATGTAGGAAGTCTTAAATTAATGGCTTTGAAAGTCGTGAATGCCATCTTAGGGTTGTTTGATCTGGACCAGATAGGAGCTGCCCAAAATTTGTTAATATGTTTAGTACGTAGAGCTTCCCAAGCACTATTGGTAGTAAAGATACCATCTTTAGTTTAGTTCCAAGTCCAAGTATCATTAGGTTCAGAGGAGTATATAGGAACAAACTTGACATCCTCGGCAATAACATGAAGCCCTTTCTGGTCAGGAATCCAATCACCATGTTGGATAATGGAAGCAACTAGATCATCATATTCTCCAATACATGAAATCATACCCCAGCCATATTTGTCAGCAAGTGAGTGTCCATTAATCCATGGGTCCCTCCAAAGATAAGTATCCCTACCATTAGCAATTCTCCTTGAGATACATGTTTTCAAAACATCCCTGCTCCTTAAAATACTTTTCCAAACCCCAGAGGAGTTAATATCCTCATGCATAGTCCAGAAACTCCCCTTTAGATATCTGCTTCTCATCCACCTAGCCCAGAGAGTGTTAGAAGTTAGAATTTTCCATCCATGTTTAATTCGATAAGTCCTTCTAAGGTCTTTCAGGTTGACGAGCCCAACATCACCTTCAGATTTAGGTCTGGAAAGAATATCATAACTAACTTTATGTAATCCCCCCTCCAAATGAAGTTAGCACATGCTGAATTAATCTTCTCAATTGAACTGTCAGGAATGTGAAAAGTTTGAAGCCAAAATCTAACTTTAGCAGTAATAACTGTATGCACCAATTCAATTCTACCAGCAAAAGAAAGTAATTTAGAACTCCAACCATTAAGTTTGTCTCTAATCTTTCCAACAAGTTCACCACATTCACGGTCAGTTATGACATTAGTTGAGAGAGGAACCCCAAGATACTTGACAGGAAGTAGACCTTCCTTAATTTGCAAAATGTCCAAAATGGCTGTTTTGGAGGTGCAATATTTGCTAAAATAACATTTGGACTTAGTAGTATTTAGCTCAAGACCCACAAATAGATGCAATTTATTAAAAATATGAAGTAGACCCTGAGCAGCAGTTGAGGAAGCTTTAACAGAAATAATCAAATCATCAGCATATAATAAATGATTGACATTAGGATCATGTTTAAATAGAGGTTGAAACAAAGAATTATAACAAGCTAGTTCCATTTGAAGTGAGAAAAATTCCATGGCAACTACAAATAAGTAGGGGGAGAGGGGATCACCTTGTCTCAAGCCCCTATTACTAGTAATGTAACCTTTAGGGGTACCATTAATGATAATGGAAAATGTGGGGGTGGAGATGCATTCCTCAATGAGATTAATCATGGAAGTAGGAAAATCCATACAGTGTAATACATGAATGATAAACTGTCTGTTGATTTTATCATAAGCCTTATGTAAATCAATCTTTAGACACATCTTGTCAGCTCCAGGTTTATTGAACTTTCTAATCAGTTCATGAGCTAGTAAAGAATTCTCAGATATGTGTCTTCCTTTAATGAAAGCAGATTGACATTCAGAAATAAGATCAGGAAGAACCTTTGTAAGTCTATTACATATCACCTTACTGAGAATCTTATATAACACATTACAACATGCAATGGGTCTAAATTCTTCAATCCTAGAAGGACTTTCCACCTTTGGAATAAGAGTGATAAATAGTAGTGTATGTATATATATTAGTATTATAGTAATAATCCCATACATCATAGCGGATAAGACCCTATGTGCCCCGCATAAAGCGGATGACCCCATATATCGTGATATCCCCCTCGAAGTGTGATTGGTATTTTTATTATTTTCTAACATCTATGGATGCTGAGAAAACAGGTTGGAGGGATACAACTGGATTCCTCAAATATGTTAGTATTTTTTTGTTAGTTCATGAGATGATGGTTTTGATGACAACAACCTTAGAATAAGATTATAAAATATAAATACTAACATTATAGTTTAGATATATATGTATATGCAGGATTTAACCATGCAGGTACCATGAATGAAGACTGTACAGTATAAAGATTCAAGATATCAAGATTGAAGACTCATGAGTATCAAGATTATCGAGAGTTCGAGATTTCGATAAAAACTCCTAGAAAAGCACTGGCATCTTAAAATTCAATTTTTTCGTGGAATGGAATCCACTTCAACCCCGTTAAAGGGATGGAACCCTAAGTAGGATGGAACCTACGAAAAATCTAGTGGAACATTGTTTTGTATCCACTAACTTTTATTCAAAATGTTTTACAAAATTATATATTGTTTTCAAATATTTTCAAAATCTTCCTTTAAAAAGAATTAAAAACATCTATCCTGGTTTTAATACTTTTAGCCTCAAAATAATCTTTATTTTCAAAATCAAAATTATCCTTGGTTTTAAACTATCTTTTAATAATAAATATACTTAATATTTATACTTAGATTTAAATATAAAATTATAGTAAAATTTTATATATACCAAAATATTATTCTCTATATTTACTTATGTATTTTAACTATAGTTAAGTATATTTACAAAGTTTAAAATAGTTTTAATATAAGATAAAAGTTATTTTCGAAGAAAAACAAATCATTAAAATTTCCTATGGCATGTCGACATCCTCAAGTATCCCATGTCGACATGGTAGCAGTTTTTTTCAAAATTTTGAATTTCAAAGGAAGAGTCTATTCGTCATATCCTTTCACGAATGGACATGGATGTTGTTCTAATATAAATAGGGGTGGTTTTGAACTAATTTGTAATTATATTTTCTCTGATTTCACTCCTCTTCTTCTTCCACATTTCTTTATACACATTCTTACCATTACTCTCCCGAAATCAACATTGAATCTAACTAGATCATTTCTACTTTGATTCTCTATCACTATCTCAACAAGATCTCAGTGCTATTCAGAGTTATAGACTTCTTTGTAATCAATTTAAGTGAGAAAAGGTGTGATTGTAGCCTTGGAAATCAATCAAGTGAGAAAACGTGTGATTGTAGCCTTGGAAATCAATTGGGTGAACTTGTTGCCCGTGAAATCAAATATCTCTACCCAGAGGATTGTGAACTTGGAGAGGTGTACCTCGTGGCCTTGAAATCGAGGGTGTAATTGTACAATTGCTTTTGAAAGGAAATCCGTACTTATATGCGGGACTGGATGTAGGGTAACTCCGAACCAGTATAAAATTTGGTGTGTTTTTCCTTCATTGCTTTTACTTTATTTGTAACGACCCAGAATTTTTGATAATTAAAATTTGAATATTTAATTAATTTTAAATATTAATGAGTGAAATTTATAAGTCGAATAAATTTTATTTTGAATAATTGGATTTAATTGGATAATTAAATCGATAATTTAATACGTTAAATTATGGAAATAATTGAAAATTGGGTTAAAAATGATTGAAAATGATTTATAAAATTTTATTTTATCATATTGAAGTTAGAATGATATTTTAGAACTTTTAAAATCGAATTAAAAGTTAATTTGTGAAAATTGAATATTTTAATATTTAATCGACTAGTGAAAATAGTCAATTTTTTGAACAGTCTCAGAATTGGACGAAACCCATTCCATTGGATCTGTAATAGTTAGTTACTACCGGATTTCAATATTCGTGTCAATCGGAGCTATCGTTTGATCGTGGCAGCTCGAAACGCATCGAATTGTTTTTAATATTAATTTGGCGAGTTAAAATAGCCATTTTTCAAAAAGTCTCGGATTTCGACGAAACCAGTTTCATCGGATCCATAATGTGATATTATTGTAAGGTTTCAAATTTCAAGTCAATTGGATTTACCGTTTGTCCGGTACAAATTAAAACGCCTAGAAAATCGATTAAATCGGTTTAATTCAAATCGATCGTTTATGGTCATAACTCGCACAGATGATCGAATTAGCTTTCGAAACCTGTTCCATTGTGTCCGAAACATGGGATAAACCCTAGGAACGTCAGTTTCGGCGCGTAAATCGGAGTTCGAAATTTCCGGAATGAATAGTGTTTCGTTCATTTCCTTATAAATAGCCCCTACCCTTCATAAATAAAAAAAAATATATCAAAACCCTAATCAAAACTGCAGCCGCCACTACCATGATCAAAGGCCAGAAACTCACGAATTTCATTCCTTAATCTCTTCCAATCCGTGAAGTTTTAGCCAAAATTATTAACTACAACATTGAAGAGGAAGGAGAGCTCTATGATTCTATACGGATTTGATCGCGAATGGAGCAGTGTGGTGGTCGTTGGGGAGCCATGAAGGCAGGCCGTTCGGCCTCGATGTGTGTGCTGGGGGCTTGACCGAGCTCTGCAAAATTATGGCCGTGCATTGAGGTCGTGAAGGGCTTCGATGCTTTGGTGCTTGATCGAGTTCAAGTTCAACATGGAGGGTGAAAAATCAAACCCTAAATAATCAAAAATGGGTTCATGCGTGTTCCATTGTCTGTGGCGTGCGTGTGTTAGGAAGAAAGGGGGGAGAGCCGTAGGATTTGGGTATGGAGGGTGATGATTAGGGTATGTTAAAAATTAATTATAAAATGTTGTAAATTAGTTGATTTAAATTCGTGTAACTTCAAAAATGTATATCTTTTTCATACGAGGTCGAAAACGCGCGAAACCAGTTGCGTTGGAATCATATGGACGAGCACTACGCGATGGGATTGGATTGGAGTCGTTTGGAGTTAGTGAGAATTTCGGGTAAAATTAAACGTCCGTTTAATTTTATTCGAAATAAATCGCTAAAACGAAATTGAAATCAAGGTGAGAACTTCTCACTCAATCGAATCAGTTTCGGTTATTACTTTAAATAGTTAGATTTAAAATTATTGAATGTATGTTTGAATGATGATTGATATCTATTGATTGTTAAAATAGACATTATGCGCCGTTAGTAAGCGGATGTTATTTATTAAAAACACATACCGCGAATATTTCATAAACAATGAAATTGGTATTATATATAATAGCAATATATATATATTGGCATATGTATATATTGCAGTTGTTGATTCCCCGCATTTTATGCGGATGAGACCCTATGTAACATTCTAAAATTTTCGACTTTAGAAAATTCAACATCGACACTCACTTTATCGACTGCCGAATATCGAAGGCCGAAAACCGAGAAGTTATGGGTTTTAAAAAGAATTTTAAGAAAAGAAAAAGAGAGAAGTAGAAGAAGATAACAGAAAATAAAGGGAGAGGAAGATAGAAAAAAAGAGAGAAGAGAGAAAAAGAAGAAAGAAAAAGAAAAGTAGAGGGAAAAGAAGATAGACAATTTTTAGAAAACAGAGAATTTTGAAAACAGAAGATAGAAGAATTTTAAAAATAGAAAAAAAGAGAATTTGAAAATAGAACGGACAGAAAGGAAACAAAAAGAACAACAAAACAACATCAGAATCTCACAATTCGCAGCGGAACAACATATAATAATAAATGAATAATCTTTAAACAAAGAACTATATCAGTTATTACATTACATTTCATTACATCACAACATATCAGAGTGTACAACATCATACAACAACAAACAGTGCAGCGGAAAAGAAATACTATATAAACTAGTAATACGCCATGCCATCCAGCTTGCCTCCAGCAACTCCTGAATATCCTGAATATCCTGATAAACCTAACTCTTAACTGCCCGTGTGGAAATTGGTGGGCACCCAGAGTTTAGGAAGGAAAACAATAAACTCCAAGTCAGTCATGTGACTGGTGTGAGAACTCAAAACAGTTTATTTATCTTTAAAATCAAAATAGAGGAATATTTTTAATTCAATTCGCAATGCTTTTAAAAATGAGACTACCATAAGGCCTCCCGCACACACACACATGCAAACGCAGAATCGGAGGAGATTTCTCCTTATGATAGTCAAAGATGCTTGATACGCATTTAAAATAACATTTGATATTATTATTAGTGTATAGTGTAGGAAAAATTCATTTCGAAAGTAGAATATAAATCTTAGCCAGCATAGACATTTCGAACTATGCCTACTATAGCTACCATCCAAACAGTGGTGACCACCATAAGTGAATAGCAGGTTCTACAACTAATACCGTACAAGTTTCGTATTGGGAATTGGATTTCCAACGAATGATCAGGCCAAGGAACTTCCCATTGCCACTGAGAATGCCTCTGGATGGACATCCCCGAGAACCAAACCGGATCTCTACCAACACAAGGCCGGGTTACTCCTAACTGAGTAACAACTGACCGAATATGCCATCCCCCGGTCCTTTGGGACCTTTTACCGAGCGCTCGTAATCAATTCACACAATCATAAAGTGTTTTCAACGTGAGTAAGTATCTGGGCTCCATACCATGACACCACCCTTTTCCAGAAGGAAATGGACACATCCTAAAGGGTGCTACCCCTCATAACCTTGCTGCTTCTTTCCTGTTTTGACCATTCACGGGGTGTGAGGCTCGACGAATTCACGTCCACAAAAACATACTTTATACAAAAGCCATGCTTTGGGTCAACAAATGATCAACACAATGATCACTAAGATAGACGATCAAATAAATGATCCTATCACAATAATCAATACAATGATCATTTCAGCATCACTCAGCATGTCACATTACCAAAATGGGATACATCGCTGATAACTTCAACTATATAACCTTTGAGCACGTACGTCTCAAAGAAGGGTGTTAAGCAAAGAATAAATTCTCCGCCACCAACAGAAATATATTTGAAAGAAATCGGCTTTATATCTCAAATTGTAATGTCAGGCATACAATCCATACAAGTTTGTTCCGGGATCGAACAAAACCGAAGGCACTTCTTACGAAGCCCTTGCAAACCCGGGTATTCACAATCCCGATCGAATTTCCCATCACTTAAGGAATCTCTATACCAGGTGCGACCCAGTGCAGAGACAATCGATAGGTCATCCTATCGCTCTCGCAAATACTCGGTCTTCAACACCGATCTTCAAATGCAATTCATAACGACGTATCACATATTCGGAATGGGTTATACGACCCCATGGTCCTTTCCCGGTTAACCCGAATAGTGAGCGCTTATTCAAAAATAAGTGTGCATTCAAATTCAAACAATCATATCAAATACCCAATCAAAGGGAAATATTGATAGTCGGTTATTGAACTATCAATTGATATGCATACATCACCAGATTCCAAATAATTTTCCAAATTATTTATTTTCCAAAATATCTTTACTAGATATATAGTTTCAACACTTCAAAAATAAATCAATATTTATTTTCATACAAATTCCACTTTTCATTCATAAATTCCATAATGAATTTATATTTCAAAATATCCATGCATATATGATTTCAATCATTCATTTCAATTTATCTTCAAAAAGATAAATTCTAATTATTCACTTCATATTGGAAAACATTTCCATACTTATCAAAAATAAGTAATCGACAAATCTCTTTATTTTCAACCTTTGAAAATATTCAATATACTTAAATCGAATTAAGTATATTATTCATTCTTTAAGGGAAATCATTCTCTTAAACATTTTTATTTGGGCCAAAACGAATGTTGCGTAAAACATCGTTACAACGTCCCAAAATCACTAGTATAGGGATTCGAAATTAAATAGATATATAAATCCCAATACTATACAAAACATTTCCTTTCGGAAATCATTTACTATAACAACAGTGTTATAGTCCACCATTTCCTTTTATTTCTCGAAAACGTCTATTTCAACAATAAATGTTGAAATCTATGATTTCGAATCTCAACACAATTAAAACATCGTTAAATCGTTTTAATTCTATTTAAAACATTCACATTCAATACATTTTCTTTAACGTATTATTCACTATTCAAAAACGTGAATATACTTCATTAACAAATTTCATCCTTTCTATTCATTTTATTTTAAAGGATTATTCACTGTCTAAAAACGTGAATATAACTCCATTTATAAGTTATAACAATTAACTTATCAAAATAAGTCGTTTGCGAATTTATAAAAACAACGTTTATAAATTCCTTTTCTATTTATTTATAAAAACTTCCTTTTTTATAAATTCCTTTATTAACATTTTTGATTTCATATCTCAATTATAAACTAAAAGTTCATATTATAAGTCAATTGCTTATAAAACGATTATTTTACAAAATCGTTCTTTTTAAAGACTTTTCAATTTATAAACCTTATAACTTATAAAATTTATTTATTTAATAAATCTATTCTTCAAATAATTTCACCAAATTTATAAATCTTACTATTTATAAATTTCGTTTATAACTTCACAGTTTATAATTCTATAAATTTCATTCTATTATGAAATTCATTTTCACTACATTCAAACACTTATAAAAACTCGTTTTATAATGTCTATATTCCAATTTATAAATATCCATTTATAAATCTCTTAATATAAATCAGTTTATATTATTATTCTAAAACGTCTTTAATTTCCTTTATAATTTCATCATTTCGATTTATAAAATAATCAAATTTTATAAATCCTATATTTAAACTTTTATCATATATTCAAAAATCCAATCTAAATTATTTTATAAAATCATTAGTTCATATTTCTCAAAAATCGACTTTTAATCGTATTTCTAAAAATCAGCTTTTTAACTATATTTCACAAAAACCATAATTTTTATAACTTTAAAAATTATAACGTTTATTTATTTATAATGGATCAATTCCAAAAATATAGCATATCTTCAAAAATCACTTTAAAACCATTTTAAAATCCCAAAATCTGGGTCCAATGATGCTACACACCAAACAGTCAATCACGACTAACAACGATATCATATATCGATATGATAATCCATCAAATATCAAAATATCTGAAATTAAATAAATACTGTTGAGGAATCCAGTTGGATCCCTCCAACCTGTTTCCTGCATCCAAAAACATTAGCACAATACCAATTTCGCTCCAGTACGAAATTATCGCGGTATATGTTCTTATTAAATATTATCCGCTTACTAACGGCGTAATAGGGTCTCATCCGCTAAACAAAAAATGCGGGAAATCAACAACTGCAATATATACATATGCCAATATATATATA
Organism: Allium cepa; assembly: GCA_030765085.1. NCBI lineage: Eukaryota > Viridiplantae > Streptophyta > Magnoliopsida > Asparagales > Amaryllidaceae > Allium > Allium cepa. Next base: position 725,242,801 of record CM060945.1, read on the forward strand.
TTGATATTATATATAATACCAATTTCACTGTTTATGAAATATTCGCGGTATATGTTTATATTAAATAACATCCGCTTACTAACGGCGCATAATGTCTATTTTAACAATCAATAATTTACAGTCATCATTCAAACATGCATTCAAATATTTTAAATCTAACTATTTAAAATAAAAATCGAAACCTATTCGATTGAGTGAGAAATTCTCACCTTGATTTTAATTTCCGTTTAAGCTTTTATTTCGAATAAAATTAAACGCGTGTTTAATTTTACCCGAAATTCTCACTAACTCCAAACGACTCCAAACCAACTCCATCGCGTAGTGCTCGTCCATACGATTCCAACGCAACTGAGTTTGCATTTTTTCGACCTCGTATGAAAAAGTTATGTATTTTACAAGTTTGTACACGATTTTTATATAAATTACAACTAAAACTTTAATATTTTCAACCTATGCTTAATCCATGCCGTTAGATCCTGATCCAAAGCCCACCGTGTTTCTTCCATCCCCCACGCGTATGCTCCAGAAAATCAAAACACGGCCGAACCCAATGAATCAAATTAGGGTTACATTATTCGATTTTTTTCGTGCAATAGGAACTCGATCAAGGAGCACCACTCAACTCGCCTCGCTCCACTCCATGCTCGGCCTAAATGCGGTCACGTGCGGCCCCCTGTAGTACTCGAACGACGTGCATCAACTAGAGGAGAACGCGGCCACTTTGCACCATCCACACGACTCCATATTCGATCACCACCGTTCACATTATAGCTCTCTTCATGATCTTCGTTTTGTTAGTTGAAAGAATTTGCTATAAATCGATGGATAAGGAGATCGGAGGGGAAGATGTTGAGAATGCTTCAGCCGTTCATGGTTAGGGCCGGCTAGGGTTTGGATGTTTTATATTTTTTTTTTTTATTAATGAAGAGAGAGGGGTGGTCTATTTATAAGAAACAGCAAGCGTAAACACTATTCATCCCGGGAATTCCGAACTCCGATTTAGGCGCCGTAACCAGCGTACCTAAGGTTTATCCCGCGTTCCGGACACAATGGAACAGGTTTCGGAAGCTAATTCGAAAGTATGTGCGAGTTATGGCTGAAAACATTCAATTTAAATTAAACCGATTTAAATCGATTTCTAGGCGTTTTAATTTGTACCGGACAAACGGTAAATCCAAATGACTTGAAATTTGAAACCTTACAATAATATCACATTACGGATCCGATGAAACTGGTTTCGTCGAATTCCGAGACTTTTTGAAAAATGGCTATTTTGACTCGCCAAATTTAAATTAAAAATAAATCGATGCGTTTCGAGCTGCCACGATCAAATGATAGCTCCGATTGACACGAAAATTGAAATCCGGTAATAACTAACTATTACGGATCCAATGGAACTGGTTTCGTTCAATTCTGAGACTGTTCAAAAATTGACTATTTTACAGTCGATTATTAAATATTAAAATATTCAATTTTCACAAATTAACTTTTAATTCGATTTTAAAAGTTCTAAAATATTTCTATAACTCCAGTATGATTAAATAAAAATTTTCAAATTATTTACAATCATTTTTAACTCAATTTTCAATTATTACCATAATTTAACATATTAAATTATTAATTTAATTATCCAATTAAATTCAAAAATTCAAATAAAAATTTATTTGACTTATAAATTCACTTATTAATATTTAAAATTAATTAAATATTCAATTTTAATTTATAAAAATTCTGGGTCGTTACAATCTTTCCCCCTTAAAAGAATTTCGTCCTCGAAATTACAAGTAAGAAAGGTTACAGAATTTATTAACTTTCCAAAATTTAAAATTAAACTTCTTTCAATCTTTACTAAGTTTCAAATCATACTTAGTTATCTTTTCAAAAACAAACTATATCATTTAACTTTCAATTCCAAACCAAAGTTAAAGTTTTCAAAATTTTCCAATTTTCTTAAATTTTTCTAACGCCTTAAATTTTCGGAAAAATTCGCCATGTCTCCTTTGCGCGGCTCGATCCGAAAAAAAAAAAATGACAGTATATATATCACAAATATACATCTCATCAAGTAATGAGGCATCCCGAAGGGAAAAAAGTGTAAAAGTACGATATTTAATCCGAGATATGTACCTTAAAATTTTATTAGCACGCATATACGGCTAATATAGCGCTAAAGCGAGCTCCAAATGCGAAGCAAACGCGATCCGCACCTACTAATCACTCAACAAACAACATGAGAACATGCACATATGCAAATAATCTCAATATACAACATATAACAACATGATAACTATATATGTCACATAGCAAATGCAACAATAGCAATATATATTCAACCATCATCCAATTACCATTCAACAAATTCATAACCAATATATTCATTCATATTTTCATTCATATACAATGAATTGGTTTTCACTCTAAATCATATTTGATTTATCAACATTGGATTTTATCAACATTCTTTTTCAATTCAATTAGTTTGCATTCACTAATTAAATCCAATTCACATTAAATTCTATTCAAATTTATTTACTTCTAATTTGAATTCAATTTCATAGCTTTAAATTTTACTAATTCAATTTCATTAACTCTTAATGAATTATATACAACCAATCAACAATCAAATAACAACCAATGTATATCAATTTCAACCAAATTCCTTTGCTTATATTCATTCTCTTTCAATTTATTCAACTTCTAATAACATTAGATTTTAATGAATTATCACTTATATTCATTATTTCTATATCAATTCTATTTTCCATTCAATTGATTCACAATTCAATTACAAAGTTGAATTCTATTACATAACTCAAGTTCATATTCATTTAATCCACTTGATTATTTACTTCGATACCAAAATCAACTTAATTCAATATCTCTTAAGTTATATTCATATAGTTTCACTTTTTAGATATATAAGTTTATTTCACAATTGTAAACACTTTAGTTATAATTCGATTCTTATAATTCTTTTACTTATACAATTATTCTTTTATTTAGATTATTCAAACAACCTAACAATCACTTATATACAATTTAATAATTTTGAAAAATTATTCTTTTATATTCAAAATATAATTAAGGTAAAATTATTCCATTCACCCAATTAAAAATCAATACTGTGTCGAATTATCTTGTTTAAGAGTTTAGAAACCCCTATCTACGATAGTTAGCTAGACTAGATCGACGGGAATCTATAAACAATCAACCGATAAGTTAACACAATATAAAACAATTTCATATTCACTAACAAATACGCTCTCATAGCTATTATTACACTCAAACTCATTCTAGAGTACTGCTGACGCTATCTCTAACGAGTAATACCCTACAGAACCATGGTTCTCGCTTAACCATCAGCTCTGATACCAAATGTAACATTCTAAAATTTTCGACTTTAGAAAATTCAACATCGACACTCACTTTATCGACTGCCGAATATCGAAGGCCGAAAACCGAGAAGTTATGGGTTTTAAAAAGAATTTTAAGAAAAGAAAAAGAGAGAAGTAGAAGAAGATAACAGAAAATAAAGGGAGAGGAAGATAGAAAAAAAGAGAGAAGAGAGAAAAAGAAGAAAGAAAAAGAAAAGTAGAGGGAAAAGAAGATAGACAATTTTTAGAAAACAGAGAATTTTGAAAACAGAAGATAGAAGAATTTTAAAAATAGAAAAAAAGAGAATTTGAAAATAGAACGGACAGAAAGGAAACAAAAAGAACAACAAAACAACATCAGAATCTCACAATTCGCAGCGGAACAACATATAATAATAAATGAATAATCTTTAAACAAAGAACTATATCAGTTATTACATTACATTTCATTACATCACAACATATCAGAGTGTACAACATCATACAACAACAAACAGTGCAGCGGAAAAGAAATACTATATAAACTAGTAATACGCCATGCCATCCAGCTTGCCTCCAGCAACTCCTGAATATCCTGAATATCCTGATAAACCTAACTCTTAACTGCCCGTGTGGAAATTGGTGGGCACCCAGAGTTTAGGAAGGAAAACAATAAACTCCAAGTCAGTCATGTGACTGGTGTGAGAACTCAAAACAGTTTATTTATCTTTAAAATCAAAATAGAGGAATATTTTTAATTCAATTCGCAATGCTTTTAAAAATGAGACTACCATAAGGCCTCCCGCACACACACACATGCAAACGCAGAATCGGAGGAGATTTCTCCTTATGATAGTCAAAGATGCTTGATACGCATTTAAAATAACATTTGATATTATTATTAGTGTATAGTGTAGGAAAAATTCATTTCGAAAGTAGAATATAAATCTTAGCCAGCATAGACATTTCGAACTATGCCTACTATAGCTACCATCCAAACAGTGGTGACCACCATAAGTGAATAGCAGGTTCTACAACTAATACCGTACAAGTTTCGTATTGGGAATTGGATTTCCAACGAATGATCAGGCCAAGGAACTTCCCATTGCCACTGAGAATGCCTCTGGATGGACATCCCCGAGAACCAAACCGGATCTCTACCAACACAAGGCCGGGTTACTCCTAACTGAGTAACAACTGACCGAATATGCCATCCCCCGGTCCTTTGGGACCTTTTACCGAGCGCTCGTAATCAATTCACACAATCATAAAGTGTTTTCAACGTGAGTAAGTATCTGGGCTCCATACCATGACACCACCCTTTTCCAGAAGGAAATGGACACATCCTAAAGGGTGCTACCCCTCATAACCTTGCTGCTTCTTTCCTGTTTTGACCATTCACGGGGTGTGAGGCTCGACGAATTCACGTCCACAAAAACATACTTTATACAAAAGCCATGCTTTGGGTCAACAAATGATCAACACAATGATCACTAAGATAGACGATCAAATAAATGATCCTATCACAATAATCAACACAATGATCATTTCAGCATCACTCAGCATGTCACATTACCAAAATGGGATACATCGCTGATAACTTCAACTATATAACCTTTGAGCACGTACGTCTCAAAGAAGGGTGTTAAGCAAAGAATAAATTCTCCGCCACCAACAGAAATATATTTGAAAGAAATCGGCTTTATATCTCAAATTGTAATGTCAGGCATACAATCCATACAAGTTTGTTCCGGGATCGAACAAAACCGAAGGCACTTCTTACGAAGCCCTTGCAAACCCGGGTATTCACAATCCCGATCGAATTTCCCATCACTTAAGGAATCTCTATACCAGGTGCGACCCAGTGCAGAGACAATCGATAGGTCATCCTATCGCTCTCGCAAATACTCGGTCTTCAACACCGATCTTCAAATGCAATTCATAACGACGTATCACATATTCGGAATGGGTTATACGACCCCATGGTCCTTTCCCGGTTAACCCGAATAGTGAGCGCTTATTCAAAAATAAGTGTGCATTCAAATTCAAACAATCATATCAAATACCCAATCAAAGGGAAATATTGATAGTCGGTTATTGAACTATCAATTGATATGCATACATCACCAGATTCCAAATAATTTTCCAAATTATTTATTTTCCAAAATATCTTTACTAGATATATAGTTTCAACACTTCAAAAATAAATCAATATTTATTTTCATACAAATTCCACTTTTCATTCATAAATTCCATAATGAATTTATATTTCAAAATATCCATGCATATATGATTTCAATCATTCATTTCAATTTATCTTCAAAAAGATAAATTCTAATTATTCACTTCATATTGGAAAACATTTCCATACTTATCAAAAATAAGTAATCGACAAATCTCTTTATTTTCAACCTTTGAAAATATTCAATATACTTAAATCGAATTAAGTATATTATTCATTCTTTAAGGGAAATCATTCTCTTAAACATTTTTATTTGGGCCAAAACGAATGTTGCGTAAAACATCGTTACAACGTCCCAAAATCACTAGTATAGGGATTCGAAATTAAATAGATATATAAATCCCAATACTATACAAAACATTTCCTTTCGGAAATCATTTACTATAACAACAGTGTTATAGTCCACCATTTCCTTTTATTTCTCGAAAACGTCTATTTCAACAATAAATGTTGAAATCTATGATTTCGAATCTCAACACAATTAAAACATCGTTAAATCGTTTTAATTCTATTTAAAACATTCACATTCAATACATTTTCTTTAACGTATTATTCACTATTCAAAAACGTGAATATACTTCATTAACAAATTTCATCCTTTCTATTCATTTTATTTTAAAGGATTATTCACTGTCTAAAAACGTGAATATAACTCCATTTATAAGTTATAACAATTAACTTATCAAAATAAGTCGTTTGCGAATTTATAAAAACAACGTTTATAAATTCCTTTTCTATTTATTTATAAAAACTTCCTTTTTTATAAATTCCTTTATTAACATTTTTGATTTCATATCTCAATTATAAACTAAAAGTTCATATTATAAGTCAATTGCTTATAAAACGATTATTTTACAAAATCGTTCTTTTTAAAGACTTTTCAATTTATAAACCTTATAACTTATAAAATTTATTTATTTAATAAATCTATTCTTCAAATAATTTCACCAAATTTATAAATCTTACTATTTATAAATTTCGTTTATAACTTCACAGTTTATAATTCTATAAATTTCATTCTATTATGAAATTCATTTTCACTACATTCAAACACTTATAAAAACTCGTTTTATAATGTCTATATTCCAATTTATAAATATCCATTTATAAATCTCTTAATATAAATCAGTTTATATTATTATTCTAAAACGTCTTTAATTTCCTTTATAATTTCATCATTTCGATTTATAAAATAATCAAATTTTATAAATCCTATATTTAAACTTTTATCATATATTCAAAAATCCAATCTAAATTATTTTATAAAATCATTAGTTCATATTTCTCAAAAATCGACTTTTAATCGTATTTCTAAAAATCAGCTTTTTAACTATATTTCACAAAAACCATAATTTTTATAACTTTAAAAATTATAACGTTTATTTATTTATAATGGATCAATTCCAAAAATATAGCATATCTTCAAAAATCACTTTAAAACCATTTTAAAATCCCAAAATCTGGGTCCAATGATGCTACACACCAAACAGTCAATCACGACTAACAACGATATCATATATCGATATGATAATCCATCAAATATCAAAATATCTGAAATTAAATAAATACTGTTGAGGAATCCAGTTGGATCCCTCCAACCTGTTTCCTGCATCCAAAAACATTAGCACAATACCAATTTCGCTCCAGTACGAAATTATCGCGGTATATGTTCTTATTAAATATTATCCGCTTACTAACGGCGTAATAGGGTCTCATCCGCTAAACAAAAAATGCGGGAAATCAACAACTGCAATATATACATATGCCAATATATATATATTGATATTATATATAATACCAATTTCACTGTTTATGAAATATTCGCGGTATATGTTTATATTAAATAACATCCGCTTACTAACGGCGCATAAAGTCTATTTTAACAATCAATAATTTACAGTCATCATTCAAACATGCATTCAAATATTTTAAATCTAACTATTTAAAATAAAAATCGAAACCTATTCGATTGAGTGAGAAATTCTCACCTTGATTTTAATTTCCGTTTAAGCTTTTATTTCGAATAAAATTAAACGCGTGTTTAATTTTACCCGAAATTCTCACTAACTCCAAACGACTCCAAACCAACTCCATCGCGTAGTGCTCGTCCATACGATTCCAACGCAACTGAGTTTGCATTTTTTCGACCTCGTATGAAAAAGTTATGTATTTTACAAGTTTGTACACGATTTTTATATAAATTACAACTAAAACTTTAATATTTTCAACCTATGCTTAATCCATGCCGTTAGATCCTGATCCAAAGCCCACCGTGTTTCTTCCATCCCCCACGCGTATGCTCCAGAAAATCAAAACACGGCCGAACCCAATGAATCAAATTAGGGTTACATTATTCGATTTTTTTCGTGCAATAGGAACTCGATCAAGGAGCACCACTCAACTCGCCTCGCTCCACTCCATGCTCGGCCTAAATGCGGTCACGTGCGGCCCCCTGTAGTACTCGAACGACGTGCATCAACTAGAGGAGAACGCGGCCACTTTGCACCATCCACACGACTCCATATTCGATCACCACTGTTCACATTATAGCTCTCTTCATGATCTTCGTTTTGTTAGTTGAAAGAATTTGCTATAAATCGATGGATAAGGAGATCGGAGGGGAAGATGTTGAGAATGCTTCAGCCGTTCATGGTTAGGGCCGGCTAGGGTTTGGATGTTTTATATTTTTTTTTTTATTAATGAAGAGAGAGGGGTGGTCTATTTATAAGAAACAGCAAGCGTAAACACTATTCATCCCGGGAATTCCGAACTCCGATTTAGGCGCCGTAACCAGCGTACCTAAGGTTTATCCCGCGTTCCGGACACAATGGAACAGGTTTCGGAAGCTAATTCGAAAGTATGTGCGAGTTATGGCTGAAAACATTCAATTTAAATTAAACCGATTTAAATCGATTTCTAGGCGTTTTAATTTGTACCGGACAAACGGTAAATCCAAATGACTTGAAATTTGAAACCTTACAATAATATCACATTACGGATCCGATGAAACTGGTTTCGTCGAATTCCGAGACTTTTTGAAAAATGGCTATTTTGACTCGCCAAATTTAAATTAAAAATAAATCGATGCGTTTCGAGCTGCCACGATCAAATGATAGCTCCGATTGACACGAAAATTGAAATCCGGTAATAACTAACTATTACGGATCCAATGGAACTGGTTTCGTTCAATTCCGAGACTGTTCAAAAATTGACTATTTTACAGTCGATTATTAAATATTAAAATATTCAATTTTCACAAATTAACTTTTAATTCGATTTTAAAAGTTCTAAAATATTTCTATAACTCCAGTATGATTAAATAAAATTTTTCAAATTATTTACAATCATTTTTAACTCAATTTTCAATTATTACCATAATTTAACATATTAAATTATTAATTTAATTATCCAATTAAATTCAAAAATTCAAATAAAAATTTATTTGACTTATAAATTCACTTATTAATATTTAAAATTAATTAAATATTCAATTTTAATTTATAAAAATTCTGGGTCGTTACAATCTTTCCCCCTTAAAAGAATTTCGTCCTCGAAATTACAAGTAAGAAAGGTTACAGAATTTATTAACTTTCCAAAATTTAAAATTAAACTTCTTTCAATCTTTACTAAGTTTCAAATCATACTTAGTTATCTTTTCAAAAACAAACTATATCATTTAACTTTCAATTCCAAACCAAAGTTAAAGTTTTCAAAATTTTCCAATTTTCTTAAATTTTTCTAACGCCTTAAATTTTCGGAAAAATTCGCCATGTCTCCTTTGCGCGGCTCGATCCGAAAAAAAAAAAAATGACAGTATATATATCACAAATATACATCTCATCAAGTAATGAGGCATCCCGAAGGGAAAAAAGTGTAAAAGTACGATATTTAATCCGAGATATGTACCTTAAAATTTTATTAGCACGCATATACGGCTAATATAGCGCTAAAGCGAGCTCCAAATGCGAAGCAAACGCGATCCGCACCTACTAATCACTCAACAAACAACATGAGAACATGCACATATGCAAATAATCTCAATATACAACATATAACAACATGATAACTATATATGTCACATAGCAAATGCAACAATAGCAATATATATTCAACCATCATCCAATTACCATTCAACAAATTCATAACCAATATATTCATTCATATTTTCATTCATATACAATGAATTGGTTTTCACTCTAAATCATATTTGATTTATCAACATTGGATTTTATCAACATTCTTTTTCAATTCAATTAGTTTGCATTCACTAATTAAATCATCCAATTCACATTAAATTCTATTCAAATTTATTTACTTCTAATTTGAATTCAATTTCATAGCTTTAAATTTTACTAATTCAATTTCATTAACTCTTAATGAATTATATACAACCAATCAACAATCAAATAACAACCAATGTATATCAATTTCAACCAAATTCCTTTGCTTATATTCATTCTCTTTCAATTTATTCAACTTCTAATAACATTAGATTTTAATGAATTATCACTTATATTCATTATTTCTATATCAATTCTATTTTCCATTCAATTGATTCACAATTCAATTACAAAGTTGAATTCTATTACATAACTCAAGTTCATATTCATTTAATCCACTTGATTATTTACTTCGATACCAAAATCAACTTAATTCAATATCTCTTAAGTTATATTCATATAGTTTCACTTTTTAGATATATAAGTTTATTTCACAATTGTAAACACTTTAGTTATAATTCGATTCTTATAATTCTTTTACTTATACAATTATTCTTTTATTTAGATTATTCAAACAACCTAACAATCACTTATATACAATTTAATAATTTTGAAAAATTATTCTTTTATATTCAAAATATAATTAAGGTAAAATTATTCCATTCACCCAATTAAAAATCAATACTGTGTCGAATTATCTTGTTTAAGAGTTTAGAAACCCCTATCTACGATAGTTAGCTAGACTAGATCGACGGGAATCTATAAACAATCAACCGATAAGTTAACACAATATAAAACAATTTCATATTCACTAACAAATACGCTCTCATAGCTATTATTACACTCAAACTCATTCTAGAGTACTGCTGACCCTATCTCTAACGAGTAATACCCTACAGAACCATGGTTCTCGCTTAACCATCAGCTCTGATACCAAATGTAACATTCTAAAATTTTCGACTTTAGAAAATTCAACATCGACACTCACTTTATCGACTGCCGAATATCGAAGGCCGAAAACCGAGAAGTTATGGGTTTTAAAAAGAATTTTAAGAAAAGAAAAAGAGAGAAGTAGAAGAAGATAACAGAAAATAAAGGGAGAGGGAGATAGAAAAAAAGAGAGAAGAGAGAAAAAGAAGAAAGAAAAAGAAAAGTAGAGGGAAAAGAAGATAGACAATTTTTAGAAAACAGAGAATTTTGAAAACAGAAGATAGAAGAATTTTAAAAATAGAAAAAAAGAGAATTTGAAAATAGAACGGACAGAAAGGAAACAAAAAGAACAACAAAACAACATCAGAATCTCACAATTCGCAGCGGAACAACATATAATAATAAATGAATAATCTTTAAACAAAGAACTATATCAGTTATTACATTACATTTCATTACATCACAACATATCAGAGTGTACAACATCATACAACAACAAACAGTGCAGCGGAAAAGAAATACTATATAAACTAGTAATACGCCATGCCATCCAGCTTGCCTCCAGCAACTCCTGAATATCCTGAATATCCTGATAAACCTAACTCTTAACTGCCCGTGTGGAAATTGGTGGGCACCCAGAGTTTAGGAAGGAAAACAATAAACTCCAAGTCAGTCATGTGACTGGTGTGAGAACTCAAAACAGTTTATTTATCTTTAAAATCAAAATAGAGGAATATTTTTAATTCAATTCGCAATGCTTTTAAAAATGAGACTACCATAAGGCCTCCCGCACACACACACATGCAAACGCAGAATCGGAGGAGATTTCTCCTTATGATAGTCAAAGATGCTTGATACGCATTTAAAATAACATTTGATATTATTATTAGTGTATAGTGTAGGAAAAATTCATTTCGAAAGTAGAATATAAATCTTAGCCAGCATAGACATTTCGAACTATGCCTACTATAGCTACCATCCAAACAGTGGTGACCACCATAAGTGAATAGCAGGTTCTACAACTAATACCGTACAAGTTTCGTATTGGGAATTGGATTTCCAACGAATGATCAGGCCAAGGAACTTCCCATTGCCACTGAGAATGCCTCTGGATGGACATCCCCGAGAACCAAACCGGATCTCTACCAACACAAGGCCGGGTTACTCCTAACTGAGTAACAACTGACCGAATATGCCATCCCCCGGTCCTTTGGGACCTTTTACCGAGCGCTCGTAATCAATTCACACAATCATAAAGTGTTTTCAACGTGAGTAAGTATCTGGGCTCCATACCATGACACCACCCTTTTCCAGAAGGAAATGGACACATCCTAAAGGGTGCTACCCCTCATAACCTTGCTGCTTCTTTCCTGTTTTGACCATTCACGGGGTGTGAGGCTCGACGAATTCACGTCCACAAAAACATACTTTATACAAAAGCCATGCTTTGGGTCAACAAATGATCAACACAATGATCACTAAGATAGACGATCAAATAAATGATCCTATCACAATAATCAACACAATTGTTTTATAAACGTTGTTTTATAAATAGAAATGGAATTTATAAATGGAATGGAATAAATAGAAATGGAATTTATAAACGTTGTTTTATAAATTCGTAAACAACTTATTTTGATAAGTAAATTGTTGAAACCTATTAATGGAGTTATATTCACGTTTTTGACTGTGAATAATCCTTTGAAATAAAATGAATAGAAGTGATGAAAGTTGTTAACATAGTATATTCACGTTTTTGAATAGTGAATAATATGTTAAAGAAAATGTTTAGAATGTGATATTTTAAATAGAAATTAAAATGATCTAACGATGTTTTAAAATGTGTTGAGATTCGAAACCATAGATTTCAACATCTATTGTTGAAATAGACGTTTTCGAGAAATAGAAGGAAATGGTGGACTATAACACTGTTGTTATAGTAAATGATTTCCGAAAGGAAATGTTTTATATAGTATTGGGATTTATATATCTATTTTAATTTTGAATCCCTATACTAGTGATTTTGGGTTGTCGTAACGATGTTTTACGCAACATTCGTTTTGGCCCAAATAAATATGTTAAGAGAATGATTTCCTTAAAGAATGAAATATATACTTAATCTCGATTTAAGTATACTGAATATTTTCCAAGTGTTGAAAATAAATAAAATTTGTGAATTACTTATTAAATAAGTATGGAAATGTTTTCCAATATTAAGTGAATATTTTGAATTTATCTTTTTGAAGATAAATTGAAAATGAATATTAGAAATCAAATTGAATCGTATATGCATGGATATTTTGGAGTATAAATTCACTATGGAATTTATGAATGAAAAGGAGAATTTGTTTAAAAGTAAATATTGATTTATTTTTGAAGTGTGAAAATTATTTATCTTGTAAAGATATTTTGGAAAATAAATAATTTGGAAAATTATTTGGAAACTGGTGATGTGTGCATATCCATTGATAGTTCAATAACCGACTATCAATATTTCCCTTTGAATGGGTAATTGATGTGAATTGTTTGAATGTGAATGCCACACTTATTTTTGAATAAGCGCTCACTATTCGGGTTAACCGGGAAAGGACCATGGGGTCGTATAACCCATTCCGAATATGTGATACGTCGTTATGATAGCATTGATGACCGGTGTTGAAGACCGGGTATTTGCGAAAGCGATAGGATGACCTATCGATTGTCTCTGCACTGGGTAGCTCCTGGTATTGAGATCTCCATATGTGATGGGAAATTCGATCGGGATTGTGAATACCCGGATTTGCAAGGGCTTCGTAAGAAGTGCCTTCGGTTTTGTTCGAGCCCGGAACAGACTTGTATGGATTGTATGTCTGACGTTACAAATTGAGATATAAAGCAGATTTCTTTCAAATATATTTCTGTTGGTGGCGGAGAATTTATTCTTTTAGCTTAACACCCTTCTCTGAGACGTACGAGCTCAGAGGTTATGTAGTTGAAGGTTATCAGCGATTATTCCCAATTTGGTAATGTGACATGCTGAGTGTTGCTGTGAAATGATCATTGTGTTGATTATTTGTGATAGGATCATTTATTTGATCGTCTATCATGGTGATCATTTCTATGATCATTTGTTGACCCAAAGCATGGCTTTTGTATAAAGTATGTTTTTGTGGACGTGACTTCGTCGAGCCTCACACCCCGTGAATGGTCAAAACAGGAAAGATGCGGCAAGGTTATAAGGGGTAGCGCCCTTTAGGATATGTGCATTTCCTTCTGGAAAAGGGTGGTATCATGGTATGGAGCCTAGATACTTACACATGTTGAAAACACTTTATGATTGTGTGAATTGATTGCGAGCGCTCGGTTGAAAGGTCCCAAAGGACCGGGGGATGGCATATTCGGTCAGTTGTTACTCAGTTAGGGGTAACCCGGCCTTGTGTTGGTAGAGATCCGGTTTGGTTCTCGGGGATGTCCATCCAGAGGCATTCTCATGTGGCAATGGGAAGTTCCTTGGCCTGATCATTCGTTGGAAATCCAAAGAAACAATACGAGACTTGTACGGTTTTAGTTGTATAACCTGCTATGGAATGTGGCGGTAACCTGCTATTGAACATAGTAGCTATAGTAGGCATAAGTGCGGAATGTCTATGCTGGCTAAGATTTATATTCTACTTTCGAAATGAATTTTTCCTACACTATGCACTAATAATAATATCAAATGTTCTTTTTAAATGCGTATCAAGCATCTTTGACTATCATAAGGAGAAATCTCCTCCGATTCTGCGTTTGCATTGTGTGTGTGTGCGGGAGGCCTTATGGTAGTCTCATTTTTAAAAGCATTGCGAATTGACTTTAAAAATATTCCTCTATTTTGATTTTAAAGATAAATAAACTGTTTTGAGTTCTCACACCAGTCACATGACTGACTCGGAGTTTATTGTTTTCCTTCATAAACTCTGGGTGCCCACCAATTTTCCACACGGGCAGTTAAGAGTTAAGGTTTATCAGGATATTCTGGATATTCTGGAGTTGCTGGAGGCAAGATGGATGGCATAGCGTATTACTAGTATATAGTATTTCTTTTTCCGCTGCACTGTTTGTTGTTTGTTGTTGTTGTACACTCTGATGATATGATGTAATGAAATGTATGTGATGTAATAACTGATATAGTTCTTTGTTTAAAAGATTATTCATTTATTATTATATGTTGTTCCGCTGCGAATTGTGAGATTCTGATGTTGTTCTGTTCCGTTCTGTTTTCTATCTGTTCTTTCTATCTTCTTTTTCCCTCTATTATCTTCTTTTCTTCTCTTCTTTTCTACTTTTTCTTTTTCTTAAACCCTAACTATTCGGTTTTTCGGCAACGAAAAATCGAAATCGTTACATTATTTTTGCATCTATGCTTGATTCTGTGATCATATATGTATCTGAATATTGCATACATTTGTGTTCAAATTAAAAAAACTCAAAAAGATTTAGTGAATCCTTCAAACACTATTCATCCCCCCTCTAGTGTTAATCCTAGCCTTAAGATCCGTATTCCGCATTTTTCACATTTGGTATCAGAGCAAGGTTTTCAAAGTTTCATAATATGATTTTTGAAAAAGTTTTTAAAATGGCTATGTTTGAAAAACTTGTTAATACTAGTTTAGAAATATTCAGATCATCATTGTCTCTTGAGTCTGCATATAATCAATATTCAAATTCAAGTTGTCTACCAAAATTGTATGATGTACAGGAAACATGCTTTATGGGTGTTGAGGAATCAATCCACAATGGACAAATTGTGCAGATCAAAAGGAATAAATGGATACTCGTTAGTGGATGCTCTAGACACATGACTGGCAATCCAGATATGCTGAATGATATAATATAGAAAGACGGAGGACTGGTTAACTTTGGAGACAATTCAAAAGGATATGTCATTGGCATCGGTAAAGTCGGTAACTCTGAAACTCCTATTAGTACTAATGTTTTGCTAGTTAAAAATCTGAAACATAATTTGCTAAGTATAAGTCAACTTTGCGATAAATGATATAAAATTAAATTTGAAAAAGATAAGTGTTACATTAAAGATAATAATTCAACCATAATATTTGAGGGAATTAGGAAAAAGAATATTTATATTCTTAGTATGAAAGTCTCAAATGATAACTTATGTCTTTTGGCAAATACAAGTGACCCTTGGATTTGGCATAAGAGATTTGGACATTTAAATTTCAACCTTTTATCTAGACTGTCAAAACATGATATAGTAAGAGGTCTCCCTAAAATGAATTTTGAAGTAGATAGTCTATGTGATGCATGTCAATTGGAAAAACTTAAAAAAAGTTCCTTTAAATTAAAAGATATGATTTCAACTTCAAAACCTCTTGAATTACTCCACCTTGATTTATTTGGTCCATCTCAAATTCTATCAATAAATAATAGTAAATATGTTTTGTAATTGTAGATGATTATTCTAGATTTACATGGACAATATTTTTGAAACATAAAAGTGATACTTTTGAATGTTTTAAGAACTTTACAAAAAGGATTCAAAATCAACTTTCTCTAAAGATTATAACCATTCGTAGTGATCACGGTGGTGAATTTTAAAATGAAAAGTTTGAGGAATTCTGCAATAAAAAGGGAATAACTCACAATTTTTCATTTTCAAGAACTCCACAACAAAACGGAGTAGTAGAACGTAAAAATAGGACGATTCAAGAGCGTGCGAGAGCTATGCTTTTAAATAGTAAATTACCAAAGTATTTTTAGGCAGAAGCAGTTGCTACCACCTGTTATATTTTAAATAGAATTTTAATTAGACCTTTAACTGATAAGACATCTTATGAATGTCTTCACTCAATGAAATCTAAGGTATCTTATTTTAGAATTTTTGGAAGTAAATGTTTTATTTTAAATACAAAAGATAACTTAGATAAATTTGATCCTAAGTCCGACAAAGGTATCTTTATTGGATATTCTAATTGAAGTAAAGCGTACAGAGTGTTTAATTTAAGAACTAACATCATCGAAGAAACAATGCATGTTTCATTCGATGAAAATCTCAAAATTTTGAAGATACAAACGATGAAGAGGATTTAATCACTCAAAATCAAGAGTCAACTGAAACTAATAATGAAATTAATCATCCTAATAAAAGGACTAAACTTTTAAAAGATCATCCTATAGAAAATATACTAGGAGATATGCAATCTGTTGTTAAAACTAGAAATCAACTAAGTAAAATGAGAAATGTAGCCTTTATATCAACTATTGAACCCAAAAATCCAAAAGAAGCATCAACTGATGATTCACGGATTTTGGCTATGCAAGAAGAACTAAATCAATTCACTAGAAATGATGTTTGGGAACTTGTTCCTAGACCTGAAAATAAAACTATAATTGGAACTAAATAGGTTTATAAAAATAAAATGAATGAACAAGAAGAGGTTGTTAGAAATAAAGCCCGGTTAGTCGCTCAAGGTTATTGTCAAGAAGTAGGAATAGACTTTGATGAAACCTTTGCTCCTGTAGCAAGATTAGAAGCCATTAAGATTCTACTTGCTTTCGCAAATCATAATAATTTCAAATTATATCAAATGAATGTTAAAAGTGTCTTTTTAAGTGGATTTGTAAAAGAGGAAGTATATGTTTAACAACCACCACTTTTTGAAAATGAAAAATTACCAAATCATGTTTACAAACTTAAGAAAGCTCTATATGGTCTAAAACAAGCTCCTAGAGCCTGGTATGATAGATTAAGATCTTACTTATTACAATCAAACTTTGAAATTGGTAAAGTGGATAATACTCTTTTTTTAAAAGAAACAAAAATGATATTCAACTAGTACAAGTTTGTGTGGATGATATCATTTTCGGATCAACTAATTTTGAAATGAATAAAGAATTTTCTGAATTAATGACAAAAGGGTTTGAGATGAGTCATATGGGTGAATTAAACTTCTTTCTAGGATTACAAATAAAACAATTAGATAATGGTATCTTTATTAGTGAAGAAAAATATGCTAAAGACCTAGTTAGTAAATTTGGTTTGACTACTGCAAGTGGAAAACTCACTCCCATGGCAACCAATGAGTACCTAAGTAAAGAAGATCTCTCGAAAGATGTAGATCAAAAATTATATAGAGGAATGATTGGATCACTACTCTATATCACTGCTAGTAGACTAGATATCATGCATAGTGTTTGTCTCTGTGCAAGATATCAATCCCAACCTAAAGAGACCCACTTAAAAGCCGTAAAACGTATCATAAGATATGTTAAATGCACCTCTGTTATGGCTTATTTTACCCTAAAAATGATTCTTTTGACTTAATATCTTACTGTGATGCTGATTATGCTGGTTGTAAATCAGACCGAAAAAGTACAAGTGGAACTTGTCACTTTTTGGGGCATTCTCTGATTTCCTAGTTTAGTAAAAAGAAAAACATAGTTTTTTGTCAACAACTAAAGCAGAGTATATTTCTGCTGCTTTGGCGTGTTCTCGAGTATTATATATGCAACAAACTTTAAAAGATTTTGGTTTAAATATCTGAAAATCACCAATTTATTGTGATAATACTACTGCAATAAATTTATCCAAAAAATACTATTCATCATGCTCGAACTGAACATATTGATATCAGACATCATTTTCTTAGAGATAATATAAGTAAGGAAGTAATTACCCTCAATTATATCAATTCTGAGAATCAAATTGATGGTATATTAACAAAACCCTTAAAAGAATCTATATTTACTAAATTAAGAAGAGAATTAGGTATTTGTTCAATAACTGAAATATAAAATATAAATAACAGAGTATAATTAAAAAATAAATCAAAATAAATCAAATAGTAAAAATATCAAGCACCATGTCGACATCCCCCCTCTACCCATGTCGACATATAACGATTTTTTATTTGTTTTGAAATTTTTCCCACCAAAATTCAAATAAGTGGTTATACATTCTTCTTATTTTGAAATTTGGATCATTCTTTCTGTTCTTTCTCTGTTCTATCTTCTGAAAATATTTAAACAATGGCCTCTTCTTCCAAATCAAACAAAAATTCAACCTTTCTGTTCCCTTCTCATTCTTCTAGACCATTTCAACGTACTACGCTTGCAAGAGTAATAAAAATGGAGGATTCTTTGAAGGATGCACTGCAACTAATGACTGAAATTCAAGTGGTGCAACTTAAAATAGCCAAAAAACAAGAACGGCAAGGCAAAATCCTTAGAAATTTGCAAAAATTGCTAATGGACAATCACGCTAATCCGATCTTGATTGATGAAGAATCTTCAGGAGATCAAGTGCAAGAGGACAGTGAGGAAAAAGAAGCATTCATGGAAGAAGAGCATGCTGAAGATGACGACAAAGTCATTTGCATTGGCAAAGTGTGCTTTGACAAGGATGGAAATCTTGTCGAACAACGTGGAAATTTCTGTTTCCACTATCCAAATTGTTCGGTTCATAGATCTCTCATTTTCAAAGACACGCATTAGTTTCTTTTCTCTCTTTCCTATTGTTGTATATTTTTGTTTACGTTCTTTATGCACATGTAAATATAACTATATAATAATAAATAATTTGTGCTCTTATATGTGTTCTATTAAAAGTATTATTACATGAATACTTAGTTAGGATAGTTAGTAGTTTAGGACTAAGTTTTAGTTTTAGAATTAAGTGTTGATTACTTATGATAACACTATCATTATAATCACATATCATAGAGCATTAGATTTAGGGGGAGTTATATAGGGGGAGTTAGTTTTTTTGATGACAAAGGGGGAGAAGTATAAAATAGGATAGTTAGGCATAGATTAAGGGGGGTTATTAGTTTTAGGGGGAGTTATTAGGATAGAAGTGATATTTTATAAACAAAGGTTGTCATCATCAAAAAGGGGGAGATTGTTAGTCCTTGAGATGATAGTTTTGATGACAACAACCTTAGAATAAGATTATAAAATATAAATACTAACATTATAGTTTAGATATATATGTATATGCAGGATTTAACCATGTAGGTACCAAGAATGAAGACTGTACAGTATAGAGATTCAAGATATGAAGATTGAAGACTCATGAGTATCAAGATTATCAAGAGTTCAAGATTTCAATAATAAGTAATTTAATTTGGAATTTTGTTAAAACTCCTAGAAAAGCACTGACATCTTAAAATCCAACTTATTAGTGGAATGGAATCCACTCCGAGCCCGTTAAAGGGATGGAACCCTAAGTAGGATGGAAACTACGAAAAATCTAGTGGAACATTGTTTTGTATCCACTAACTTTTATTCAAAATGTTTTACAAAATTATATCTTGTTTTCAAAATATTTTCAAAATCTTCGTTTTAAAAGAATCAAAAACATCTATCCTGGTTTTAATACTTTTAGCCTCAGAATAATCTTTGTTTTCAAAATCAAAATTATCCTTGGTTTTAAACTATCTTTTAATAATAAATATATTTAATATTTATACTTAGAAAATAGAAAATTATAGTAAAATTTTATACATATACCAAAATATTATTCTCTACATTTACTTATGCATTTTATCTATAGTTAAGTATATTTATAAAGTTTAAAATAGTTTTAATATAAGATAAAAGTTATTTTCAAAGAAAAACAAATCACCAAAATTTCCTTTGGCATGTCGACATCCTTAAGTACCCCATGTCGACATGGTAGCAGTTTATTTCAAAAATTTGAATTTCAAAGGAATTGTCTATTCGTCGTATCCTTTCACGAATGGACATGGATGTTGTTCTACTATAAATAAGGGTGGTTTTGAACGAATTTGTAATTATATTTTCTTTGATTTCACTCCTCTTCTTCTTCCATATTTCTTTATACACATTCTTACCATTACTCTGCCGAAATCAACATTGAATCTAACTAGATCATTTCTGTTTTGATTCTCTATCACTATCTCAACAAGATGTCAGTGCTATTCAGAGTTATAAACTTGTTTGTAATCAATTTAAGTGAGAAAAGTTGTAATTGTGGCCTTGAAAATCAATCAAGCGAGAAAAGATGTGATTGTAGCCTTGAAAATCAATTGGATGAACTTGTTGCTCATGAAATCAAATATCGCAGCCCAGAGGATTGTGAATCTAAAGAGGTGTACCTCGTGACCTTGAAATCGAGGGTGTAATTGGTGCAACCCCCGAAAATTGATTACTAGATTAAAGAATATCAGCGGATAAACATGGTAATATAAGAATGCTCTAAGCCCCAAGTTACAGACATATGAATAAATAAATTGGCAGCAAACGGGAAAACAATGCTCTAAGCTTCTAAGAGAGAGGTTGCGAGTTATGCAAGATACAATAAGTGAGTGCTTTGAAGTATGTTTATAGATTTGTTACCAACCTTTATAAAAGTAAGGAAAATATAAGTACATCACATGCTAGTAATATTCATTCAGCTGCAGCAGGAATTACATATCAAAAACAGAAGACAGATACATCAACAATAAGTGAGTGCTTTGAAGTGTGAAATATAAGAACAACTCTTCTTCAATACCAAGTCTACGCAATGCTTTATTTGCATGTTTCATGTCGGAATTTGTAAATAACTGATCATAATGATAAAGTTCAATCAGCAAAACTTTATTAAATTTTAAAGAATTGTAAAAGGAGGTTGTGACGCCCCACCTCTATACCCACTCTAGCCAAGAACATTACTGTGAATGCTGTCAACTAGCACGGAGAATAAGGCTGTTGAGGAGCGACCATCTGTATAATTGCTTTGTGCGAGTACCGATATACCGGATAAAAATATAACTTTTCATCTCAAGAGGAAATCCGACATACCGACACAAACTCAAAACTACTACACAGTGGCTATAATATCTTCGGAAACAAATATAGAAATAAACATAACATAAATCAGTCACAGACAATTCATATCACAAAGGCGGAAATAGATATGAATATTATACGTAAAAGTGTATATCAGACTAGTGGTCAAAAGATCCACGATAATACAAAAGAATAGCAACACGTGCTATACAAAGAAATACAACTATGAGTCTATATCTCAAGTGTATACAACAAAATAAACTACTAATCTAAGTAGTTTGCCAAAAGTCAGAGTAATGATCCAGGATGAGAAGTCAAGCAGAAGCACCTGTAACATCTCGGTCTGACCCGAGTATTATTTAAGAAGAAAATAATAAACGGATCAGTCTAGCTATAAATATCAGAAGAAATGATATAGAATAGGAGATATGACATAAACATATAATAATCATAATGCCAAGCTGTGATTAATAGGTAATTGAAAACCAACAAGAGATTAATCAATATCACAATAATCTACTCAAGATAAAAAGGAATGTCATACTCCTGATTTCATTCACCAAGCCACAATAAGTGACATATATATATATATATATCCATGCCAATCGTAAAAGTTGGTGAAACACAAATTCCAAAAATCAACACACGAAATCTAGAAATCACAATAAAAAGGATGGCCAATCCCAGAAAAATGAGCCGGAGCTCCTCCAGACAGGGTATAGTCCCCCATTGCGGACATTGAGCCGAAGCTCCTCCTGGTGAGTCAAAAACTCCTCCTGACAGGGTATAGTCCCCCATTGCGGACATTGAGCCGAAGCTCCTCCTGGTGAGTCGAAACTCCTCCTGACAGGGTATAGTCCCCCATTGCGGACATTGAGCCGAAGCTCCTTCTGGTGAGTCAAAACTCCTCCTGACAGGGTATAGTCCCCCTCATGGACAAAGAGACATCGCATGTAACAACCCGCATATTTATCGAGTTTACATTTAAATATTTTTATTTAAATATTAAATCGTTAATCAGATTTTGGTCCGAAAAACTACTTTTTGCAAACGGTCAAATTAGGACTCGAGACCACTTCCATTGAGTTCGAAATGTCGTTTACAACTTTTTAAGTATAAACATCGATAGGTTTGGAGTTAGTGAAATTTCACTAACTTTTCCCGCTTTGGACTTTGGGTTAGTTTAGCCTATTAAGCCCAAGTTCCAACCCTCTTCTCCTCACTCTTCATAAATTTCCTAACTAACTCAAGCTTTAGCATTAATGGTGAAGAGAATGGGAAATTAAAACTCCAAGCTCAAATTCAATTGCAACTCCATCATTCAACTCCAAATTCAAGTAGAAGATATTGGATTCAAGCTTTGGATTGCTTCTCCTTGCTTTCAAGCTTCATCTTCATAAATTTTAGTGCAAAGGTGAGATTTTTATCTCACAATTCTAGCCTATAACTATATTGGACTGTTGGGAATGATTCCCTATCATTTTTGCATGCATGTTAGCATTTGGTTTGGATTGGATTGGCGAAAAACTCCAATTTTTAGCGTTTTGGTGAATTTTCTGCACTTAGGTCGTTCTGGCCATTTTTAGGTCGTTCGGAGTTAAGTCGTTCGTCCATGGGTCGTGAGTCGTTCACGAGTTAACTTTAGGTCGTTCTGGAAGAATTGGCACTTCGGAATTAGGTCGCTCACGAGTTAAGCCTTAAGTCGTAGGTCGCTCACGAGTTAGGCCTTAAGCCGTAGGTCGCTCGCGAGTTAAGCTTTAAGTCTTAGGTCGTTTCCGACCTATAATCTCTAGGCAAACGTTAAGTCGCTCGCCCTGGTTTATCTCGTAGGTCGTCTCCGACCTAAGCTCCTGATAAGTCGTTCGAGTTAGGTCGTTGGACCATTTACCTTAGGTCGCTCGTCCACTAGGTCGGCCTGGTTTATCTCGTAGGTCGTCTCCAACCTAAGCTCCAGATAAGTCGTTCGAGTTAGGTCATTGGACCATTTACCTTAGGTCGCTCGACTCTGTTAAGTCGTAGGTCGTTAGACCTTAGGTCGCTCGACTCTGTTAAGTCGTAGGTCGTTAGACCTTAGGTCGTTCGCATTCCTTAAGTCGCTCGACCCCTCCACACTAGGTCGCTCGGCTTGCTTGAGTCGTAGGTCGTTGGACCTTAAGTCGCTTGCCTCCCTGGACCCCCCCTCCGTAGGTCCCTGGACCTTAAGTCGTAGGTCCCTGGACCTCCGTAGGGGATCTTATCTGAAAAACATTGAGCTGATTTCCTTGGATTTTATTCACATCTCCGTATGCGATTTTTGTGACTGATTGTTTCTACAATTGCTTATGTGTTTTGTCACTTTATAATATAAAGGTTTCAATACTAGTAGTAAATATCAAAACTCTTTTAACAAACAATTTCAACTCTATTTTTAATAACAAAGCTCTTTTCTTAAACCGTTTTCCAATCTATTAGTATATACAAGCCTTTACCTCACTCGGATGAGAAATCTAATTAAACGACTTAGTAAAACAAGTGGTATGAAACGCTTGCGTTCACTTCGTCGGTTAATTCTTGGACTTGTTCGATTGAACCTCTTGTGACAATTTTATTAGTGAAGATTTACAGTTTGTTCGTAAATATTTAAGTTAAGCAAGTGGTTATGGGACATGAAGCTAAACTTCTATATTTACTAGCTTAGTGTAATTGACACTTCTCGTTGATCTTGATGATCGCTTTATGAATTAGACTAGCAATTGCGCGATGTCTCTTTCATTGCAAGGTTAGACTAGACACCACTTGTGTGATTCCATTCACACATACCTTTCTGCTTTTTGGTTAGTCTTGACCTCATTCTGTGTGATTCCACTCACACATGTGGGGTAGCTCCCCATGGTCTTCGGACCGTCATGTGATAGGCCTCTTTCCCTTTTTATGATTTCTGGATTTCTCGTGTTGATTTCTGGAATTTATGTCATTGACTTGTTATGAGTACAAGTTTAGGGTATGATGCCCCCTTCGAATCTTTGAGAAGATTCTTGTGATATTGATTATCTCTTATTGATTGATCTTCTGTTGATCATTATTTACATACTTATAGCGGTATGTCGTTATGGATGTTTATGTTTATGCCATATCTTTTATGTTACATCATGTCATCTGATATTTATAGCTAGACTGATCCGTTTATTATTTTCTTAAATAATACTCGGATCAGACCGAGATGTTACAGGTGCTTCTGCTTGACTTCTTCCCAGGGATTCATCACTCTGACTTTTGGCTAACTGTTTAGATTAGCAGTTTTTGTTGTATACACTTGAGATATAGACTCATAGTTGTATTCTTTTGTATAGCACGTGTTGCTATTCTTTTGTATTATCGTGGATCTTATTGACCACTACTCTGATGTACACTTTCATGTGTTAGTTATATATTCATATCTTCTTCCGCCTTTGTGATATGGATATCTGTGACTGATTTGTGATATGATTATTTCTATGTTTGTTTCCGAAGATTATTTATAGCCACCGTGTGATAAGCAATTACATGGATGGTCGCTCCTCAACAGCCTTATTCTCCGTGCTAGTTGACAGCACTTCTCCGGAGTGTTCTTGGCTAGCGTGGGTATTGAGGTGGGGCGTCACATCGCACATTGCTAGTCTATACCATAAAATGATCATCATTGATCATCAAGAAGTGTCAATTACAATAAGCTAGTAAATATATGAGTTTAGCATCATGTCCCATAACCACTAGCTTAACTTAAATATTTGCGAACAAATTGTAGATCTCCACTAGAAAATTGTTACAAGAGATTCAATCGAACAAGTCCAAGAATTAACCAACGAAGTAAATGCAAGCGTTTCATACCACTTGTTTTACTAAGTCGTTTAATTAGATTTCTCATACGAGTGAGGTAAATGTTTGTATATACTAGTAGATGTGGAAAATGGTTTTATAAACGAGTTTGGTATTGAAAATAGAGTTGAAATCGTTTTGAGGAAAGAGTTTTGATATTTACTATTAGTATAGAAAACCTTTATATTTTAAAGTGACAAATCATAGAATTGATTGTAGAAATAATCAATCATAAAAATTCACATTTGAAGACGTGAATCAAATCCAAAGAAATCGATACCAAATCCATCAAAATGGATATTCCCAAAAATCACGATGAAAAGGTCATCAAAGTCCATAATAAATGATAACAACAAAAAGGGAATCAACACGAATCGATTAAAGTTGGAAATATACTCAAAAATAGCCAAAATAGGCAAATTAAACAGTTCCAGACGTCTGGTAGGTGTTCCCAGACGTCTGGCCCTAGTATCTGGAAGTATATGTGTTTACTCCCTTCTATTTTTAATTCCTGGGCCATTTCAGACGTCTGAAATTTTCAACCAGACGTCTGAATTTGATTCCAGACGTCTGGATTTTGTTTCAGACGTCTGGATTTAGGCTCTGCCTTTTCCAGACCCCTTTCCAGACGTCTGGATTATTCAACCAGACGTCTGGATTTGGTTCAGACGTCTGGAATTTGTTTCAGACGTCTGAAATCTTCTGCTAGGCAAAAAAACAGCCTAGACCAAAAATGGCAAATCCAAACCGAAATGCGATCGAACGAGCGATGGATGCTAAGGATTTATGCCAATCGACAACCCAACACTATAGGCTCTTCGATGCACGACCAAAAACATGTTCAAACATCAAAGATTGGATTTTTAAAGATTTGACTACAAAACACCAAAAATTGAAATATTCACCAAATCAATCCAAACCAAAAGCAAATGAACATAAATAAGTGTTAGGAATTCATACCTAACAACAAAGATAGATATAGACATAGATGTGAGATAAAAATCTCACCTTTGAACCCAAATCAAATGAATGAGAAGCTTGAATCAATGGAAGACCAACCACACTTCAATCTCACACTAGAAGCTTGAATCTAAGCTAAAAAGAGAAACATTTCCCAAATTAGGTTTAGGAATTTTCTGAAATCAAAGAGAGAATGAGTTGGAGAAGAAGAAGGAGATGCTTACCAACGGGTTCTCATAGATTTTGGAGCAAGAACTTGAATTTTGCTATAGAACTAGGGCTTGGAGTTTTAATTTCCACTCCTCTCCACCATTGTTGCTAAAGCTTGAAGGGTTAGGAATTGGAAATGAAGTAAATGAGGAGGTGAGGGGTTGGGACTGAATACATAAGTGGGCTCAGCCCAAACCAAAACCCTAAGTGAAAAGTAGCAAAAATCAACTTTCTCCAAACATATCGAAGCTTATACTCAAAAAGGTCGCAAACGGCATTTTGAACTCAATGGAGGTGGTCTCGAGTCCTAATTCGACCGTATGCAAAAAGTAGGTTTTCTGACTAAAATCCGACGAATCATAAACTATTTAAATAAAATATTTAAATATAAAATCGATAAATATGCGGGTTGTTACAGACTCCCCTCCTTAAAGAAATTGCGTCCTCGCAATAATTAAGAAGGAAATATAAGAAGTAACAACCATAGAAGCATATTAACACAAAAGAAAATTTGAATCAAGAAGTTCACCATAAAGAGCACGAAGGAGTAAATCCGAAAGTTTTCGTTCGATGAATTCTCAAGATTTCACATGAGCAATCCTGATTTGAGAACCATTGAACTTCTATCAAAAAGAATATCTTTATATCGAAGGCGCTCAACCTCCGAAGTAATGATGCGAATGGAATGGTGCTCAAAAGTCAAATTTGGTGAAACTTCAATCCCTCAATAATACTGGGCTCAAGAATAAAAACCGGAAACATAAAAGCATTTCCATAGTTAAAAGACGTGGAAAACGTCAAGAATAGCAGAAAGTTGAGCCGGTGCAACGGCGTAGTACAATCATGGTACGCCCGAGAAACTAGAAACTCGAATAATTTGGAACACCGACGTAGTACAAAGACGGTACGTCCAGTGAACCAAAAAGCCAAGTCATTGATGTAGTGCAAATGGTACATCCAATGAATCAAAGACACTGATGTAGTACAAACGGTACATCCAATGTATCAAACAGCAAAGGCATTTATGTAGTACAAACGGTACATCCAATGAATCAAAGACACTGATGTAGTACAAACGGTACATCCAATGTATCAAACAGCAAAGGCATTGATGTAGTACAAACGGTACATCCAATGAATCAAAGAAACTGATATAGTACAAACGGTACATCCAATGAATCAAATACAAAGTCATTGATGTAGTACAAACGGTACATCCAATGAATCAAAAGTCAAATAATTCGAAACACCGACGCAGTACAAAAACGGTACGTCCAATGAACCGAAGCCCGAATGATTTTGGAACACCGACGTAGTACAAAAACGGTACGTCCAATGAACCGAACACACTAAAAGAACATTGGACGCAAGTTCATAAAAGAAATGAGATGAAACTCAATAAAATGAAGTACATCAAAACGCCCGATGAACTTGACAAAAAGATAATTTCATTTGGTCAACATCAAAGAATCATCCACTTGTTGCTTACGACTAAATGCATTGGCAACACGATTTCTCCTTCGGGAATAAAAAGAATATCAAGATCATAAGAAGCTAGGAACTCGAGTCAACATGCAGTTCCTTAAGAGAACATAAATATTCCAAAGATTTATGATCGAGGTAGAGAACAAATTTCTCATCCAAATATGATGATGCCAAATTCCAAAAGCAAAAACAATAGCCACGAACACTAGATCATGAGTGGCATATCTAGTCTCGATAAGCTATAATGATTTAGAAGCACAAGTGATAGCACGTTCTCCTTTGCAAGAGAATGGCATTCCAAACCAATACGACTAGTATCGGTACAAATAGCAAAGTCTTGGTTCCCCTTCAGGAATCACAAGAATAAGAGTATCGAAAGGAAGGGTTCTTTTAAATAATCCTCTTTCCCGAAAAATTAAAACTTTCAAAATTACATTTATTTCAATGTAAAAATTATTTCTAGAAGAATTTACATTTTACAAGTTAATATATCGTGTCTGATTGTCACATCAAAGCGTTTAGGAAATTCCTATCGATAACGTTGATCAAGCGCATCGACCAAAATTCTTAAAGCACTCAACGGGCAATACAATCACAAAATCATCTTTTATAGGATAAATAAATCTCTTAAAAAGTTTTAAGAATATTCTTTGTTCGTTTCAAGAACAAAATCCAGTTTTACTTATAAATAAATCTTATGAAAAAGATTTGCAAAATTTTAAATTACTATTTTCATCTAAAATCAATAAACTCAAGAATGGTCTCATCGAAATATTCATAGAATATTCGATTTATAAAATGGATGGAATAAGCTGGACAAATTGAATGACAAAATAAGTCATTCATAAGAATCATAACTAGTGCGGAATGTGGTAAGTGGAATGCTAATTTCCGCAACTCGTAGCAAACGAAAACCGGTGATAAGGTCAAATTGAAAAGACCTTAGTATCACACAAAAGATTACTTAGGTGATAATCCTAAGACAAGCTCAAAAATACCGAAAAATTTCTCTAACTACAAGAATGAGAGAAATAACACTTTCCTTAAAAGTGGGCTTAAGGAAAATAAATGATGCCATCAAATTGGAATCAAAATCATAAAGGAAAAATAGAAATCTGCTTAACAGATTGAAAATGTCGAAGATGAATAATCCACTCGGAAAAATAGGATATGGGCTTCACAATTTAGGCCAATCCTTACAGAAAAAGTCAATTCCGAAGCCAAAGTAAATATCGGCTCGGAAAGAAAAGTCACATAAAACAATCTCGACATCTAAACAAAAGCAAATTGAGTGTTGCGGATCTACCATCCGGATTCGCAATTCTCAATGAAGTCAACAAGCCCATAATATTCAAAGAAAAAGAATCGACAAGTTCTTTTGATATAAAAATAATGAGATGAAACCCATATCAAAAAGAACTCGAATAAGAAGATCACGAAATAAAACAATGCCATCAAGGATTGAGTGAAAAATACCTTGACCAAGAGAAGAGTTGCTAGGGGCTTGCACAATATTTAGCTTTCTCATGTCCTTATTCAAAAGTTTGGGACATGCAGAAAAAAGATGACCCGGTTTCTTGCAATAGCGACAAGAATGGGGTTTTGGACACATATTCGCATAGTGTTCCTTAGAATTACAATTGTAGCATCCTCCACGATTAGGGATTGGAGTCTTTGCTACAAAAGTAGTTTGCTTCACTCTCTTATTGGGATTAAGGCTCTTGAACTTAATATGCCTCTTCTTGGAAGTCCCAATATCACAAACACTTCCTTTACCAACCTCTTCATGAAGAAGAGTAACATCCACAAGCTGATTGAAAGAAACTTCAAGTTTCAAAGGTAGAACCATTTCGGGGTTCTTACTCAAAGCATAGATAAACCCTTGATTCTTTACAAGATCCAAAAGTTGTTGAGCAGACATAAAAACTCCATCCAGGGGAGTAGCACTAGATTGACCGGCGCATGGACGGCCTGGTCTAACCATTTCTCTTCTTTAAGAAAGAAAGAAAGAAGAGGAAAAAGTTATTTTCAAAATAAATATCAAGCAATCTTGATAGATAAAACAAGGAATCATAAAAGAAAGTAGGATAGAACGGTACGAAGACTCGAATAAATCCTAAGGCACAACTCCTAAGAAAGACTTAGGACATGATCCTTGCTAGATTATTCTACATTGTTCCAAAGTTTGGCTCTGATACCAAGCTGTGACGCCCCACCTCTATACCAACGCTAGCCAAGAACATTACTGTGAAGGCTGTCAACTAGAACGGAGAATAAGGCTGTTGAGGAGCGACCATCTGTATAATTGCTTTGTGCGAGTACCGATATACCGGATAAAAATATAACTTTTCATCTCAAGAGGAAATCCGACATACCGACACAAACTCAAAACTACTACACAGTGGCTATAATATCTTCGGAAACAAATATAGAAATAAACATAACATAAATCAGTCACAGACAATTCATATCACAAAGGCGGAAATAGATATGAATATTACACATAAAAGTGTATATCAGAGTAGTGGTCAAAAGATCCACGATAATACAAAAGAATAGCAACACGTGCTATACAAAGGAATACAACTATGAGTCTATGTCTCAAGTGTATACAACAAAATAAACTACTAATCTAAGTAGTTTGCCAAAAGTCAGAGTAATGATCCAGGATGAGAAGTCAAGCAGAAGCACCTGTAACATCTCGGTCTGACCCGAGTATTATTTAAGAAGAAAATAATAAACGGATCAGTCTAGCTATAAATATCAGAAGAAATGATATAGAATAGGAGATATGACATAAACATATAATAATCACAATGCCAAGCTGTGATTAATAGGTAATTGAAAACCAACAAGAGATTAATCAATATCACAATAATCTACTCAAGATAAAAAGGAATGTCATACTCCTGATTTCATTCACCAAGCCACAATAAGTGATATATATATATATATATATATATATCCATGCCAATCGTAAAAGTTGGTGAAACACAAATTCCAAAAATCAACACACGAAATCCAGAAATCACAATAAAAAGGATGGCCAATCCCAGAAAAATGAGCCGGAGCTCCTCCAGACAGGGTATAGTCCCCCATTGCGGACATTGAGCCGAAGCTCCTCCTGGTGAGTCGAAACTCCTCCTGACAGGGTATAGTCCCACATTGCGGACATTGAGCCGAAGCTCCTCCTAGTGAGTCGAAACTCCTCCGGACAGGGTATAGTCCCCCTCATGGACAAAGAGACATCGCACATTGCTAGTCTAAACCATAAAATGATCATCATTGATCACCAAGAAGTGTCAATTACAATAAGCTAGTAAATATATGAGTTTAGCATCATGTCCCATAACCACTAGCTTAACTTAAATATTTGCGAACAAATTGTAGATCTCCACTAGAAAATTGTCACAAGAGATTCAATCGAACAAGTCCAAGAATTAACCAACGAAGTAAACGCAAGCGTTTCATACCACTTGTTTTACTAAGTCGTTTAATTAGATTTCTCATACGAGTGAGGTAAAGGTTTGTATATACTAGTAGATGTGGAAAATGGTTTTATAAACGAGTTTGGTATTGAAAATAGAGTTGAAATCGTTTTGAGGAATGAGTTTTGATATTTACTATTAGTATATAAAACCTTTATATTTTAAAGTGACAAATCATAGAATTGATTGTAGAAATAATCAATCATAAAAATTCACATTTGAAGGCGTGAATCAAATCCAAAGAAATCGATACCAAATCCATCAAAATGGATATTCCCAAAAATCACGATGAAAAGGTCATCAAAGTCCATAATAAATGATAACAACAAAAAGAGAATCAACACAAATCGATTAAAGTTGGAAATATACTCAAAAATAGCCAAAATAGGCAAATTAAACAGTTCCAAACGTCTGGTAGGTGTTCCCAGACGTCTGGCCCGAGTATCTGGAAGTATATGTGTTTTCTCCCTTCTATTTTTAATTCCTGGGCCATTTCAGACGTCTGAAATTTTCAACCAGACGTCTGAATTTGATTCCAGACGTCTGGATTTTGTTTCAGACGTCTGGATTTAGGCTCTGCCTTTTCCAGACCCCTTTCCAGACGTCTGGATTATTCAACCAGACGTCTGGATTTGGTTTCAGACGTCTGGAATTTGTTTCAGACGTCTGAAATCTTCTGCTAGGCAAAAAAAAACAGCCTAGACCAAAAATGGCAAATCCAAACCGAAATGCGATCGAACGAGCGATGGATGCTAAGGATTTATGTCAATCGACAACCCAACACTATAGGCTCTTTGATGCACGACCAAAAACATGTTCAAACATCAAGGATTGGATTTTTAAAGATTTGACTACAAAACACTAAAAATTGAAATATTCACCAAATCAATCCAAACCAAAAGCAAATGAACATAAATAAGTGTTAGGAATTCATACCTAACAACAAAGATAGATATAGACATAGATGTGAGATAAAAATCTCACCTTTGAACCCAAATCAAATGAATGAGAAGCTTGAATCAATGGAAGAC
Organism: Allium cepa; assembly: GCA_030765085.1. Taxonomy (NCBI): domain Eukaryota; kingdom Viridiplantae; phylum Streptophyta; class Magnoliopsida; order Asparagales; family Amaryllidaceae; genus Allium; species Allium cepa. The sequence goes on from CM060945.1 coordinate 725,275,327, forward strand.
CAACCACACTTCAATCTCACACTAGAAGCTTGAATCTAAGCTAAAAAGAGAAACATTTCCCAAATTAGGTTTAGGAATTTTCTGAAATCAAAGAGAGAATGAGTTGGAGAAGAAGAAGGAGATGCTTACCAATGGGTTCTCATAGATTTTGGAGCAAGAACTTGGATTTTGCTATGGAACTAGGGCTTGGAGTTTTAATTTCCACTCCTCTCCACCATTGTTGCTAAAGCTTGAAGGGTTAGGAATTGGAAATGAAGTAAATGAGGAGGTGAGGGGTTGGGACTGAATACATAAGTGGGCTCAGCCCAAACCAAAACCCTAAGTGAAAAGTAGCAAAAATCAACTTTCTCCAAACATATCGAAGCTTAAACTCAAAAAGGTCGCAAACGGCATTTTGAACTCAATGGAGGTGGTCTCGAGTCCTAATTCGACCGTATGCAAAAAATAGGTTTTCGGACTAAAATTCGACGAATGATAAAATATTTAAATAAAATATTTAAATATAAAATCGATAAATATGCGGGTTGTTACAGAGGTCGTACTGGTATATATCTTACAATTTTGGGTTGATAGATTTGAAGTAACAGATCCCTTAGCTGTGGGTCTGGCTGAATATTCTCATATGGTAACCTTCCATGCACATAACTATTGACAAAACAACAACATTATTATGTACTCATTTTGTATGTCAGAATCAAATTAAAAAGTTAATTATCTTCACTTGTGGTACTCATCAGAATGAACATCATAACCAAGTGCCTGAAATTTTGAAAATGTCATGTTAGTAATCAAATATAAAAGCGATACTGATAAGTATATATATGTTAAATGGTTATGAGTGCGTACCAGAGCCCTGTAAGTGAGCTGCCATAGGATCTGAACAACCTAACGCGAAGATAGGCTGCTCTTTCTTCCTTTACATCACATTTCTCAGCAATAAATTCTACATTGAGAGAGGAGTCAGTTAATTATACAGACTGAGATTTCAAAATATTCATTTTAATGGATATACATGTACTACATACCTGTTGGGGAAATCTCGGCCTTCCCCACTTCGTGAAGTTAAGATAGGCACTTTAAGATTAAAAGTAGCAATTGAAACACAAGAGTTTATAAATCTCCAATATGGAGATTCTTCCACTATACAAAAGAATAGTAGAATTACAATAATATGATTACAAAAGTAACTCACACTTGGTGGCTCACTCAAGCTTGAGGATAAAGACTTCTCAAGCTATCACTTTTTTCTCTCAAAGAGGATCTCTCTAACTCTCAAATTTTTTCTCACTCTAAAAAGTGGCTTCTTCCTTGGATTCTTGGATGGCTAGTACTAGGGCTCCTTCTTCTATTTATACTACTCAACCTCCATAATGAATGGTGGAGATTACTTACATCCGACGGTAGAGATTGATTCTGTAGAATGCTCCACACTCTCTAGGAATCTCTACACTCTTCCATTCCCTTCTTTATTCTTCCATACTCTTCCGTAAGGTTCCAGAAGGTTCCACACATCTCTAGAATATTTCAGAGGGTTCCACACTCTTCCACAAGCTTCTAGAGGTTCTACACTTCTCTAGAGTTCTCTGGAACATTCTAGAAAATTCTAGATTTCTCTATAAACGTCTAGAATTTTCTAGAAACTCTCCAATTAAGGAGGGTCCCAACAAATCTCCCCCTCCCGACTTAACTGGGGGGTAGTAGTACGCCGGCACCTTGACAGCAGTCTTCAAACTTCTTTGTTGGTACTACCTTGGTCATCATGTCAGACCATTTCTCATCTGTGTGAACCTTGTCAAGATGTATTTGCTTTTTCTCGAGGACTCCTCGGATCCAGTGATATCTTGTATCAATATGCTTTGTGCAGGAATGAAATGTTGAATTCTTTGCCAAGTAAATTGCACTTTGATTGTCACACTTCAAGACATACTTTTCTTTATCCACTCCCAATTCATGCAACATGTTCTTCACCCACAACATCTCCTTGCAAGCTTTAGTAGTTGCGATATACTCTGCCTCTATAGTGGATAATGCAATACACTTTTGCAGCTTTGATTGCCATGAAATAGCTCCCCCTGCAAAAGTGGTTAGGTATCCTGATGTTGATTTCCTTGAATCAATGTCACCAGCCAAGTCTGCATCTGTATATCCTTCTAACACAGGTTTTCCTTTTCCAAAGCATAAACATCTTTTGGAAGTTCCACGTAGATATCGGAGGATCCATTTGACTGCAACCCAATGCTCATTCCCTGGGTTAGCCAAGAGGCGACTGACGACACCAACTGCATAAGCGATATCTGGTCTTGTGCATATCATTGCGTACATGAGACTGCCTACTACAGATGAGTATGGTTTCTTCTTCATTTCCTCCTTGTCTTTTTCACTTGTCGGACTCTGCTTCGAACTTAGCTTGAAGTGCCCAGCTAGTGGAGTGTTAACCGGCTTTGATTTGTGCATGTTGAACCTTTCCAAGACTTTCTCGATATATCTCTCTTGGGATAGCCATAACAGTCTTTTTGATCTATCATGAGTTATTCTCATCCCAAGAATCTGTTTAGCCGGCCCCAAATCTTTCATGGCAAAGCTCTTGCTTAGATCTTTCTTTAAAGCAGCTATCTTTATGCGGTCTTGTCCAATGATTAGCATATCATCAACATAGAGCAGAAGTATGAGAAAGTCACCACTTACATACCTCTTTATGAAGACACAATGATCGCTTTTCGTCTTTTTGAAATCATGTTCTGCCATGAATGCGTCGAACTTCTTGTACCATTGCCTTGGTGCTTGCTTAAGTCCATATAGACTCTTTATGAGGCGGCACACTAGATCTTCTTTGCCTGGAACTTTGAATCCCTCAGGTTGTTCCATGTAGATCTCTTCCTCTAGGTCACCATGTAGAAATGCCGTCTTGACATCGAGTTGTTCAATCTCCAATTCTTGCACGGCTGCTAGGCTAAGCACAACTCGGATTGATGACATCTTTACCACGGGAGAGAATATCTCTTCAAAGTCAGTACCTTTTTCTTGTCCAAATCCTTTGACGACTAATCGAGCTTTGTAGCGAGGCGTTGAATAGTTCTCTTCGGTCTTGATTCTATACACCCACTTATTCTTCAAATCTCTTCTCCCTTTTGGTAGCTCCACTAGTTCATATGTGTTATTCTCATGCAAGGATTGCATTTCTTCTTGCATGGCTATTCTCCACTCTTCTTTATGACAATCACTCATTGCTTCTTTATAGCTTTGAGGCTCCCCCTCATCAGTGAGCGTAACATACTCCTCTGTGTTGTATCGGGTGGATGGTCTTCTGTCCCCTGAGGATCGTCTTGGCTCTGGTGCGATTGGAGTGCTAGATTGAGGTTCTTCCTGAACTGGTTCATCATGAATTTCATGATCTTCAGCTTCTCTGCTTTCTTGTGTGTTGTTATCTTCATGTCGAACCAGAGTAGGTTCAATGTTCTTACTGCTTCTCAATCTTCGCCTCTCTAAATCCTTGATATCTTCAATTGTTTGGTCTTCGAAGAATACAACGTCTCTACTGCGAATAACCCTCTTGTTAATTGGGTCCCACAACCGATACCCAAATTCATCCTTAGGTGAACGAAGATAAATACACTCCTTTGTCTTTAAATCAAGCTTAGCTCTCTCATCTTTGGGGATGTGAACAAATGCCATGCACCCGAACACCTTGAGATGATTATATGAAGCCCTCTTGCCCGTCCAAACTTCCTCAGGAATGGCCCCATCCAAAGGAACTGATGGTGTGAGGTTGACAATGTCGGCTACAACCATTATAGCTTCTCCCCATAATGGTTTGGGTAACTTAGCATGAGAGAGCACACAACGAACTCTTTCTTCAATGGTTCGGTTCATTCTCTCAGCTAGCCCATTCAATTGTGGTATCTTGGATGGAGTCTTCTCTAGCCTAATGCCATATTTCTTGCAATAGTCTTCAAAAGGACCTCTATACTCACCTCCGTTATCTGGTCGTACACACTTGATCTTCCGTCCAGTCTCACGCTCCACCAGAGCATGGAATTCTTTGAAGGCATCAAGCACTTGATCTTTTGATTTTAACAGGCGCAACCATACTTTCTTGAATGATCATCAATGAAGGTGACAAAATATAGAGCACCACCAATGGATCTCTCAGACATCGAACATGCGTCAGTGTGCACGAGGTCTAAAATGTTCTTTCTTCTTATGGGCGGAGAAGATCTTTGGAAAGCAACCCTATGTTGTTTTCCAGCTAAACAATGAGCACAAGGTTGAAGTGGTTTACCTTTCACGTCAGGAAGGAGTTGTTTCTGAGCGAGTATGTGAAGACCTTTCTCACTAATGTGCCCAAGTCGTTTATGCCATGTGTCTATATCATCGGTAGAGATGTTTACTTCTCCTTTGCATACTTAGCTTGCATTACATACAATGATCCTACCTTCTTTCCTCGAGCTATTGTCAAACTTCCTTTGGTGAGCTTCCACTTTCCTTCACCAAAGTAATTCATTAGACCGTCATCATCTAGCTTTCCAGTGGAGATAAGACTGAGGCGCATGGTCAGGACATGCCTCACATCTTTCAAAACAAGCTTGCACCCGGTGCTTGTCGTCAGAGTGATGTCTCTATTCCAACAATCTTGCTTCTATCTTGGTTTCCCATTTGCACCGTGCCAAAGTCACCTCTTTGGTAGGATGAGAAGAAATTTTCATGTGGAGTAACATGGAAGGAAGCACCAGAATCAACAATCCAAGAACTCTCATCACAAACAATGTTTAGAATGTTACTTTCACCAACGAGATATAGCAGATCTTCCTTTAATACTATGGCAGTAGTACTCTTTTCTTTTTGCTTCTTCGTTAGGCTTATTTGGTCAGGCTTAACATTACCAGCCTTTTGGTCTCTTTTGAAGCTTCGACGTTCCATTTTCTTGTGACCCGTCCTTCCACAGTAATAGCATGCAATCTTCGAGCGTGACTTGGATCTACCTTGAGATTGATGGGGATTTCGGCTCTTACTACGTCCACGGGTTTCATTCCTACCCTGATTCTCAACAACATTAGCTTTGGGATGGATAGACTCATCTCGTTCCATTCTCCTTGCTTCTTCACCAAGAAGGCTGTCACTGACGGTATCCATAGTTAACTTTCCTTCCGGAGCTGAGTTACTTAGCGTGACAACAAGTGTGTACCGACTTTCCAGTAAGAAACTAAGGAGTAGAAGAGCTTGTAGCTCATCATCAATCTTCATATCAATTTTTGTTAGTTGATTTACGAGCCCCTTGAAGTTATTGAAGTGCTCAATCATACTATGACCATCCTTATACTCCAATTTCACCAACCGTCGAACTAAATTGGCCTTGTTGCGAGGCGTTTTCTTCTGAATCATGGACTCAAGCTTTGTCCATAATTCATAGGCATTGGTATAAGTAGAAACATGCTCTAAGAGAGTTTTGTCGATGTAGTTATGGATCATAGCAACAGCCTTACGGTTCAACAGTTCCCACTGAGCATCACTCTTTCCTTCCACCTTATTTTTGTAGATGATGGGCTCATGCAAATCCTTACAATACAAGTGGTCCTCCATCATTGGCTTCCAATAGGAGTAGTTGTTAGCTGTGAGCTTGAACATGTCTCCATCATGAGCGATAATATCCCCCATCTTGAACTTACACGAGCTTGATTACGGCTACGGATGAACCTGGCTCTGATACCACTGTTGGGGAAATCTCGGTCTTCCCCTCTTCGTGAAGTTAAGATAGGCACTTTAAGATTAAAAGTAGCAATGGAAACGCAAGAGTTTATAATTCTCCAATATGGAGATTCTTCCACTATACAAAAGAATAGTAGGATTACAATAATATGATTACAAAAGTAACTCACATTTGGTGGCTCACTCAAGCTTGAGGATAAAGACTTCTCAAGCTATCACTCTTTTCTCTCAAAGAGGATCTCTCTAACTCTCAAGTTTTTTCTCACTCTAAGAAGTGGCTTCTTCCTTGGATTCTTGGATGGCTAGTACTAGGGCTCCTTCTCCTATTTATACTACTCAACCTCCATAATGAATGGTGGAGATTACTTGCATCCGACGGTAGAGATTGATTCTCTAGAATGCTCCACACTCTCTAGGAATCTCTACACTCTTCCATTCCCTTCTTTATTCTTCCATACTCTTCCGTAAGGTTCCAGAAGGTTCCACACATCTCTAGAATATTTCAGAGGGTTCCACACTCTTCCACAAGCTTCTAGAGAGTTCTACACTTCTCTAGAGTTCTCCGGAACATTCTAGAAAATTCTAGATTTCTCTAGAAACGTCTAGAATTTTCTAGAAACTCTTCAATTAAGGAGGGTCCCAACAATACCTTCTATATTTTTCCTGCAAGCCTTTGCAATTCCAATTGTGGATGAATACAAAGTGTCATCGAGGTCTGTGTGAATTTTAGAGAAATATTCTTCAAGAAAGCGACCTTTAAAATTTCTTGAAAATCTTTATATAATCTCAGGCAAATCATCACCCAAAGTTTGTACTTCTTTCTCTTGCACCCCGATAAAGTTTAGCTTAGCAAACAATACAGTTTGGTATGGTTTCCAAAAAACATCATAAGGAGTGGTGGTATTCAAAATCTCCAATAGAATTTGTATAAGTAGACACCATATGATGCACACATTTATAGTCAGCATTGTTTCCTTTTTTAAATTAAACAAAACTACAGTTGATAGAAATGTATTATTCACTGCATTTTTTTGAAATGGTCCTCAAGTTTCTTAATATAAAACTTTGGGTTATATTCCCAATACTTATTTTTATACTATTTTGATAAATGGACATTGAATAAATATCGGTTATATAAAACTATGTTTTATTTCATGTTACATTATATAAAACTGTGCTTGTATAGCCTTGAATACTCTTCGTATAGCCTTGAATACTCTTCGATAAACTTAGAACAGGTGGATGTAATGATTTTTTCAATTCCAAGTGTTTGTGAAAAGTTTAAGTACTGCTTTCTGCTACTAACTATAGATATAAATTCATGAAAACATATATTTTCAATATATAATCGAACTATCAAAGAACGGTTGTGTAAAAAAGGTGTTCATCCAAATTCTTAAATGATTCACTTCACATTTAGCCATCTCATGCCTCATATATTCAAATTACAATACACTCTGACCTAGGATATCATAGAAATATTAGGCCAAGTTGACAAAGCTAAAACAAAATAAAGGTTGTTTTACCTTTTTCATGTTACTCATATCTGTTATTCAAGTTTGGAAGTAAGCGAGTGTTGATTTTTAAAATGTATATTCAAGCATGTGGAACTTTATTACTATACAAGCTATTGACTTGCTTTCAAACACAAGGGAAATCCATTCACCCTACAGATTGGTTTAAATATAAAAGCCCTTACTTTTATTTCTATATACGAAAAAGTATATTTATTAAATTTATATTTCTCCATCTGGGAACCGAAGATGATCGGTACCCAAACTATTACAAATTATATTTCTATCAATTACTTATGAATTTTACAAACAAACCATTTTTACTTTTTTCTGCCAATTTTTGTCAATTTACAATTTGACAAACTGATTATGAAAGGAAGTCTGAACTTTAACATTTTTATATTTTCATAGTTGTAGTAAGTTAAGAACATAAAATTTGCTTAAGAACATCGTAGAATCTTTAAATTTTGATATGATTATGAAAGGAATTTTGAACTTTGACGTTATACATCTTTTCAGAATATTAGAGAAAAAAATATTGATCATATTGAGCTTATGTAAAACTCAACTTCTACAATATTACAAATATCAATTTTGATAAATTACTTGGTACAAAAGTCTAGCTACAATTTTACAAGTGTCCAAAAAAAACCTGAAACAATCTTCAGGTAGTATGAGTCAAGCACATATAGTTGATTTCATAAGTAAATGGAGTAATGAACTTCCATTGTCATTTGCTACTTAGTTCAGTGTTATACTATGGTTGCTATAATATTAATATGCTAGTTAGTTAGTGTTATAATATAGTTGTTTCGGATCATAAAATAACTTACAGACGGGATAATGAACATGCATGATCCATTCATCAAACAAAATCCTGAAACAATAGCATGCAAAAATAAAACATTAAAAACAAGAGTATAAATCACTGATGAAGCAAAAAAAAATTAGTATCGGCAAATCATCTTAATCTGATACCAATCTATATAAGAAGAGCAAAATAAATAAAACGTACTAATCTTTTATTTAGTTATGCCTTTGTAACCCCCCTTCTCGGGTTTTTTTGCTAGTGAAGAATCACTGATCTTTATGATACTACCATTCTCCTACACAATTTGCATTAGAAAGTACAACTTAGTAATGTTGTATACTATCTTTTAAACTTAAAAGCAACTTCATTGAATAAGTTCTTAGAAAACAACTTATTTTTCTTGACTCCTTTTGATAAGCAACAAATTTTTGCGTAGGTCTTTTAAGTCAAAATTCTGATGAATTGGTTAGTAAACATATTTTTAAGGCTGATATAATGGGGAGAAGATCCAATGCGCCTCAAGCTCAAGATAAACTCACGAGACCATTTTTCAATATTGTGAATCATCATGAAAAACAAAACTCAGACATTTATCAAGGTATATATGCCATGAATTCCTCCTATAAAATCATGTGAATATGTGATCACTACCCAGTGTCATGAAAAAAAACTAGCACTTTTTAGCATTCCAAAAAAACAAAATTCTCGATGAACTTGTTGAAGATTTCAGTGACGAAAATACTGCAACACAAGGATTTCATGTATTAGTTCTGAAGCTGATCTTATGGCGAAACAATTAGTACATTGAAATTTGCTCAAAGGATATCTACTGTTAAGCTTGGAGCTGCTCATGTAAACAAAGAAAGTAGCAAGGTTTTGGAATTATTAGAAGAAGTAAGAAACTACTAAGTCAGAAAATTATGTTAAATCTCTATTTTTATTATATAACTTTCTAAAACTACAAATATTTATGAGCAGGTGGCTAATTTGAAAAGGCATTAGCAAGTAGAGACGGTGATAAATTCATGTCAGCGAGTAAAATGGAAAGACCTAAAGTTAAACAACAGGATATTTTGATATATACTTCTATTTATTATGACCCAAAATCAAATGGTGAACTAGAATTAGAAGCTGAAGTCGGATCACATATTAAGACCAGTAATCAAGTATGTATTTTGAGTGTTGATGCATTATGCCAAAATTAGCAGTAGAGCGTAGAGATTAGATACAGTACAAAGGCAAAGGCGAACCCAACATCTAAATTATCAACAAAGTTGGAGGATGAGTTAATGACACCAGATACAAATAAGAAGTGGAAGACAAAGAAATCTAATCTCAGTACAAGCAATAGCAAAGGGTCTCACTTTCGAAGCACTTTGTAGACAATCGAGAAGTTTATAAATGACTATGATAAGAGGTATATGAACTTAGAAACATGTGCATCTTTTTCACAAATATAAAAACGATCATAATGCACATTCACATATATCTTTTCTAAAAATAAAGATGACAACACCATTGTATCTAGCTTGATTTAAAGCATAAATGCACGTTTGGGTGTACAGAGACTCAAATTTCATAAAATGAATATTCTATTTAATCCTAAATGCATGTTAGGGTAACATAGAGATTCATATTTCATAATATTAATATTCTATTTAGTCTTGATGAATTTGAACATGTACGTTTTTTCCTTCATTTCACTTTTGCTACATCTTTTTTACATATAAAAATCATGATGTCATGAACTAAACCATGGCTTTGAGATAAAGTACAACCTTTACATGCTTTGGGTAATTACATTTATTATAATTGCAGGACAAATCAAAATCCATCAGAGATGACACCACCTTCTAGATATGGAAGAAACAATGATAAATAATTCATTAAGTTACCATTAACAAATGAAGCAGGATAGTGGAGAAGATGGTCGCTGGCTAGTATAGGTACAAATGTTTCCAAAAGATCATCTCTTAATGGAATATCTTTTGACTCATGTATGTTATTTAACTCATAAATACATGAATTTACTCCAAGTTTTTAAAATGCTAATATGTACTATATTGATTTTACTTACAATGTCAATGTAGATACAACTAACATTCAAACTTTGAGAATGAAGTCTCTAAGGATAGTAAGTACAACAAAGATCGACATGTATGAGGTTGAAGAGTAGAGGAATAAAATTTGTAAATGATTTTTCTCTTCATAGATGCTGACTTTGGTTCACATTAAACTATGCAGAACCTCCATAACTGTTATAAGGCACCGACTGAAGTATAACTTGATAAAAATATTAAAGTTTTTAATTTTGCAACTTTTCTCAATTAAAACCAGTTCAATTTGCAAGAAACTATGGCTTAAAATTTATCAAATGGAAAATTCAACATAGATAAAAAAGTAGCATCAAAACCAAACAAACAATAACATGTAACAAATGACACAAATGTTTTAATTTGAGGGCGAATTTTATTTTATTATCTACTTGTTATTATAAACTAATAAACATAATATCTCCAGGACAGTATGAAGATTACAATTATGTATTTATGTAATATAATAATAAACTTATAAAAGTGTGCAGCTGTAGACAATCAGCTAATTATAAAAAAATAAAGCCAAGGTTACAACTTACTCTAAAACTTAGAGGACGAAGGCTGCTGGCTGCTGGCGATGATGGCTACCAATTCGCCTCCATTGACGAGCCAGTCGATTGCAGCAAGAAGTAGATTAATAGCAACGAAGGCCGGCGATTCGTTTCTGCTTACAAAGAAATTTTAGGAACTAGGTTAATAGCGGAGGAGGAAGACTCTGTGATGAAATTTGGATTTGGGAACTGAAATTTGGGAAGTTCTTTTTATCAGGTATACGTAAAAATGGTGGGAAAGGAAAGAAATTTAATAGACAACGCGCGAACAACATTGATTTTACTAATTTACCGCCTAATCCTTATCTTTGACGGCAACTTGTTCAAAAACGCTATTAGCTTATGCTAATAAAACAAATTTTTCTTGTATTGGTATTGACACAGATGCTTATATTCAGTTTGTATTTGGTTGTACCGTCAACTATTTGTAAGGGTAGGATTGTTATAAACTTTCTTAGTTGAATGGTTGTAACACTGATTTAATGTCTGTATATGTTATTAAAGTAACAGTTTTGGTTTCATGTAAAGATTTATTTATAATATAGTTTATTTGATCCGTTGTGAGATTCTGATTGTTCTCTTTTCTTCTATCTTCTTTCTATTTCTATCTTCTTTCTTTCACTGTCTGTCTTCCCGTGCAATTTGACTGACAAGTGCAATTAATAGTCAGTTTAAATCGGTATGGAAAAATGGTTATGGCATCTTGGGATTTTGACCTTTAGGAATATCAACAAATCATAAGCTTGCATGCGATAGATAACACCTTATCGATTGTATCATATAGAATTCCTAACTCATGGTCTTTGTCCTAATATCACTTCAACCACGATGAATGTCAATGAATTGAAATAGACTATTTATTCGTACCCACCATTTTCACAAGGCCTAAAATAACGCACATATCTTTGGGAATTTCGAAAGATACATGCATACATCTTACCTCATCGAGTTAATATATTAAAATTATTACAATAACATCTCTAGCTTGAGGAACATCAACAATTAAAGGCTATGTGGTGATCTATTAATGTATCAATGGTAGAGGACAATTTATATATTTAAGATTCTTCTTTTAATATATACTTTTAATTGAGTGGTATCGATTTGTGGAACAATATATTTCTTATGAAATGCCCTTGTGAAGTGTCAGATACATTTAGAATATAGTATACGTACAATACATATAAGGTGTTCCTCAAACATAAATTGGGCTTCTTATATTCCACTTAAGTTATACATTCATATTATACAAGTTCACTTTATTTATGATCTTTAATAATTCAATTAACCTTTATAATATTCTTATGTATAATATTAGTTAAATCATGCTTAATTAATTTATTAGTTTATTTAGCTAATTAATTAAATTATTTTAAAATTTTATTTCATTCATCCTAAACAATTTAAGATGAATATTAACAACAAAGATTATAATTGTATATATAAATCATTAAATATATATATTTATTGAAATTTAATCAATTTATTTAATAATTATTTTTACATAGTTAAAACAATTTTTAATTAAATAATTAATAAATTCGAAAATGTTTATTAATAGTTTAGCTTAGACAATTTAAGGTAAGTATGTGTGTGTATTCAACTACCTCATTTATATATATTTATACACATAAATTTGTAGACAATTTAATTACCTTTTGATTAATTAGTTATTTAATTAATTCAGATAGTTAAATTATTAAATAATTTTTAAAACATTAAATTATTTTCCAAATCCATTTTTGGAAAATATTTTATAACTTTTACAAAATTTTACTTTATATTTTAAATTTAACTTTTAATTCAAAATATATTTTCTAAATTTTACAGTTAGTTTGGAAAATTAGCCTAAGGCCCAAATCAATTTGGGCCTTTAAAATTAGGCTAAGTTTATGGACTTACTCTATCATTGAAACATGTAGTATCAAGGAAGAGGAGAATACTTGATTACCAACCCTAAGTCTAAACATACTATTCTAGAACCAAAGTGATGGGTATGCTTTATTAAGTAGAGTTCCTAATTTAGACTGCAAAGATCATTAGGGCTCTAATGCCACTATTTGAACCAGACCATTTGAGAAAGAATATTATTACATCTATAGAGACCAGAGTATGTAACATTCTCTGATTGTTATGTAGTGTATTACTCATTGTTGTTATGGATACCAAGAGGTTATGTCACGTCCGTTTTTCTATCTCCAGAAAAATGCATCATGATTTAAGAAAAAAAGGGATATAAGAAGATAAGATAGGAAAAGAAGAAACCCAACAACATCAGATACTCACAACGGAACGAATGAAATATAATATATCACATAAAATATTACATAGTATCATATTACATCAGAGTTACACAATCTATACAACACATATTAGACAGTTATAAACATCTGTCTAACTATACAACTCAAGATATCACAAGACACAGATATCACACAAACACAGCGAAACCATAATATATCTACACGTGGAAGCCTCCTGCTCCAAAACTTCTTCAGAATTCGTCAAAGCTAACCTGAATCCCTCGACTACTCATATATAATATGAGTACCCAAGAGTTTAATAAAACAGAAAAAACACTCGGGTCAGACAGGGGTTTGTGTGAGTAAACGGTTTAAAGCTGCTTAACTTTAGAAAATCCTTTGAAAAGAAAAGGTATCACGTAAGACTTCCCACACATAAACATGGAAAAGTTTTTACCTTACGCTAACCAAAACATTTGATAGGAAATCCAGTGATATTATAATAGTGTCTAGGGTTTTCAAGTAAATAAGAAATAGCTGAAATTGTTACATTATTAAATTCCAGCTACTAGCCACAAAAGTGGGTAATACAATCAAAACCGTAGGTTCTCGTAGGAAGAATGGGTTTCCATCAATGGCAGGCCTACTGGGGTACCGCCCGTCATAGTACGTGGCCTAGATCACCGTACCGAGGATCACTTCCAATCCCCTGCAACACAAAGCCGGGACCATCCCTTATTGGACAGTCCCGAGTAAAACCACCCCGTGGTTGGCGTGACCAACCATGTAAGGACCCAGAATTTCTGTCATTTAAAATTCAGATATTTAATTGATTTTAAATATCAACAAGTAAAATTTGTAAGTCGAAAAGTTTTATTTCGAATATCTGGATTTAATTGGATAATTAAATCGACAATTTAATATTTGAAATTACAGAAAAATTTGGAATTTTGGTTTAATGTGATTAAAAATGATTTATAAAGTCGTATTAAATCATATTGGAGTTAGAACAATGTTTGTGAACTTTAAAATTAAATTAAAAGTTAATTTGTGAAAATTGAATATTTTAATATTTAATCGACTAGTGAAAATAGTCATTTTTCAAACAATCTCGGATTTTGACGGAACTAGTTTCATCGGATCCGTAATGTTATATTATTGTAAGGTTTCAAATTTTGTGTCAATCGGATTTACGGTTTGTCCGGGGCAAGCCAAAACACATACAAATTGGTTTAATCGATTTAATTTAAAATTGATCGTTTATTTCCGTAACTCGCACATACGACCAAATTAGCTTCCGAAACATATTCCATTGTGTCCGGAACACGGGGTAAACCCTAGAAACGTCGGTCACCGCGCGAGATTTGGAGTTCGGAAAATCGAGTGAATAGTGTTTTGGCGATTTTTCTATAAAAAGGCCTCCATATTTCTAAATTGCAACCCAAAAGAAAACCCTAACCCTAATCCTTTTCTAGCCGCCAGTAAACATATTAATGGCCGAAATTTCCTGATTTTCTTCCCTCAATCTTTCAAAATCCATCATGAAATAGAAAAAGTTGTCAACTGCAAAGATGAAGAGGAAGATGAGAACTATAGATCCATACGGTGATGATGATCATCGGAGCGACGTGCTGGTGGGATTTTTGCCTTGAAGTCGGGCCGTTCATGAGCGTTTTTCACGTGGAAGGGGGGACCGAGCTTGCCTATGTTTCGGCCGAAGGTGGCTCTCGAGTGGGGCGACGTAATGGTAGTAGCTAATCGTTGTCAAGTGGAGAGAGATGGCCGCGAAAATTGGAGAAATAGTGGAGGCCGATGGGTTTAGGGTTGCGTATGGTAACCTAGGAAGAAATGTGAGCGGAAGAAAGGGGGACGGCCTGGATCTAAGGGGCTTGACATCTACGGCTCTGATTTCAGTTAGGTTTAAAATTAAAATAAAAGTGTAAATTTATTTATATTTAAAATCGCGTGATCTTTAAAATTTGATAACTTGTTCATACGAGGTCGGAAAATTACGAAACGAATTGCGACGGGTTCGTATGGACGAGCAATATGCAATGGAGCTGGTTTGGACCCGTTTGGAGCTAGCGAAAAATTCGGGTAAAATTAAATGCGTGTTTAATTTTATTCGAAACAAAACGCTACAACTGTTATCGGAAACTCAATGTGAGAACTTCTCACTCAATCGAATTGTTTTGATTTAAAATTTTAAATAATTAGATTTAAAATTGCTTGATTGTGTTGATTATATGCTTGTATGATAAATTGTTATCTGTTGTATTGAAATAGACCCTATATGTCGTATATTAAGCGGATGTTATTTATTAAACACATATACCGTGATAATGCCAACTTGAATGAAATTGATATTATATATGTATTTGGAGTTGATTTCCTGCATTATATAGCGGATGAGACCCTATTGCACCGCATAATAGCGGACAGTATTTTATAAATCCCATATACCGCGATATTCCGTCTTAAAGCAGAATTGGTATTGTGCTAACATCTTTGGATGCAGGAAAACAGGTTGGAGGGATCCAGCTGGATTCCTCAAATGATTGAATTGGTTTCAATATTGTGTGTTGATCTATTTATAATCTGCGTGATTATCTTTGTGATTGAAATTGTTAAAGGCTAAAATTTAGTCGAATATATTTTTGGTATCGTTAAATGCTGAAAATAAATAAAATTTGATTTTTGAAAATTTAAGTTGAGAATTCATAATAAAATTTAATTTTGGAATTGATTCGTTTTAAATAAATAAACGTTGAAATTTTTATGTTATAAAAGTTATGATTTTTGTGAAATATAACTGAAATGTGATTTTTGAAATAAGTAGTTGATTAATTTATAAAATGGTTTAAATTGGGATTTTTGAATTATTATAAATGATTTATATAAAAGATTTATAAAATTGATATTTATATAAAAGATTTATAAAATTGATATTTATAAATTATAATATTGGAATTATAAAACGAGTTTTTATAAGTGTTAAAATGAAGTATAAATGGATTTCATAAGTGGATGAAATCTACAGATATATAAATTGTGAAGTTATAAAATGAATAGATTTTTGTAAAATAAAAGATTTATAAGTAACTAACTTATAAATTGGATTTTGGCATGTAAATGGGATATAGATATAATTTGTTAATAAAGTGATTTTTTAAATGAAGTTGTTATAAAGTATAAATGGAATTTATAAACATTGTTTTTTTTATAAATCCGAAATCGACTTATTTTGATAAGTTCATTTTTATAGCTTATTAAAGGAGATATATCCACGATTTTGGGACAGTGGATAATCCTTTAAATAAAATATGTAGAAATTGAATTTGGTTAACGAAGTATATTCACGATTTTGGACGGTGAATAATATATTAAAGAAATATTTTGGGAAAGTGATATTTTAAATAGAATTAAACGATTCAAAAATGTTTTAAAATGTATTAAGTATCAAAACCATAGATTTCAACATTCATTGTTGAAATAGACGTTTTCGAGAAATAAAAGAAAACGGTGGACTATAACACCGTTGTTATAGTAAATGATTTTCGAAAGGAAATGTTTTATATAGTATTGGAGATTTATATATCGATCTTAATTTCGAATCCCTATTCTAGTGATTTTGGGTTGTCGTAATAATGTTTTACGCAACATTCGTTTTGACTCAAATAAATGGGTTTAAGAGGATGTTTTCCTTAAAGAATAAAATGTCTACTTAATTTGGATTTAAGTATATTGAATATTTTCCAAATATTGAAAATAAATATATTGGTGAATTACTTATTATTAAATGAGTATGGAAATGTTTTCCAATATGAAGTGAATATTTTGAGATTATATCTTTTAAAGATAAATTAAAAGTGAATAATTGAAATCGATTTGAAAAATCGTATAAAAGGTGAATATTTGGAAATGTAAATTCACAATAGAAATTTATAAGGGAAATTTGTTTTAAAAATAAACATTGATTTATTTTTAAAAGTGTGGAAATAAATTTACGGATTTGGAACGTAAATTTAATAAATCGGTAGGGATTTATTTGATTGGTTTAAATGAACCATTTGAAATGAAAGTTGTAAAGGTGAAATTGATTTTAAATTTGTTTTCAAATGGTTGAAGTGTGGAAAATATATCTTATAAAGATATTTTGGAAATAAATAATTTGTGAAATTATTTGAAATCAGGTGATGTTGTGAATATTGATTGATAGTTAAATAACCGACTATCAATATTGACCCTTAAATGGCTATTTGTTGCGAATTGGTTGAGATTGAATGCTACACTTATTTTAAATTACTGCGCTCGTTATTCGGATTACCCATTCCGAATAGTGATACGACGAAATGGATAGCATTGAAGACCGGGGGTGAAGACCGGGTATTTGTGAAAACAATAGGATGACCTATCGATTGTCTCTGCACCATTAGCTACGATATGGAGATTTCCTTCGTGATGGGAAATTCGATCGAGATTGTGAATACCCGGATTGCAAGGGCTTCTTTGGAAGTGCCTTCGGTTATGTTCGAACCCGAAACAGACTTGTATGGTTATGTGTCTGACATTACATTTTGAGATATAAAGCAGATTTCTTTCAAATACATTTCTGTTGGTGGCGGAGAATTTATTCTCTTAGCTTAACACCCTTCTCTGAGACGTACAAGCTCAGAGGTTTTGTAGTTGAAGGTTATAAGCGATATACTCCCAATTTGGTAATGTGGCATGTTGAGTGTTGCTATGTGATGATTATTTATTGATCATTTGTTGATCAAAGCGTGGCTTTGTGAAAAAGCGTAGCTTTGTGGACGAGACTTCGTCAGACCTCACACCCCGGAAATTGTCAAAACAGGAATATGCGGCAAGGTTATGAGGGTCGCTCCCTTTAGGGTATGTCATTTCCTCCTGGAAAAGGGTGGTGTCAGGTATGGAGCCCTGATGCTTAACCTATGTGGTTGCTCCAATCTCATTTTCTGTGTGGTTGTTGCTTGGTGACAGAGGTCCCTCGGATAAAGGTCCCAAAGGACCGGGGAGTGGCATACTCGAGTAGTAGTTACCTAATTACAGAGGTAACCCGGCCTTGTGTTGGTAGAGATCCGGTTAGGTTCTCGGGACGTCCCGCCAGAGGCGATTTCATGTGGCAGTAGGAAGTTCCTTAGCCTGACCATTTGTTGGAAATCCAAAGAAACAATACGAGCCCTTTACGGTTTTAGTTGTATTACCTGCCATTCACTTATGGTGGCGCCCCACTGTTTGGATGGTAGCTATAGTAGGCATAATTCGGAATATCTATGTTGGCTAAGATTTATATTCTATTTTCGAAATGCTTTCATCACTATGCACTAATAATAATATCAAAAATGATTTGTTTTGCGTAGTAAGCATCTTTGACTATCATAAGGAGAAATCTCCTTCAATTCTGCGTTTGCATTGTGTATGTGCGGGGAGGCTTTATGGTAGTTTCATTTTCCAAAAGCATTGCGGATGTTTTTCACTTCCCTTGTTGTTATTGTTGTTGTTGTTTTAAAGATAAATAACTGTTTTAAGTTCTCACACTAGTCCCATGACTGACCTGGAGTTTATTTTTCTCTTCCTAAACTCTGGGTGCCCATAATTTTCCACACGGGCAGCCTAGAGTCGGGTTATCAGGTCATTCTGGATTCAGAAGTGCTTTGGAGCTCAAGTGGCGAGCTGGATGGCGAGACGTATTACTTGTATATGATATTATCTTTCCGCTGTAAATTCGCTTGTAAGGACACGTGTGTATAACTGTCCATTGTTTTGTTGTGTTGTATATTGTTGTTGTACACTCTGATGATGTAATGTAATAACTGAGATAGTTCTTTGTTTTTAAAGATATTCATTTATCTATTATAAGTTGTTCCGCTGCGATATGTGAGATTCTGATATTGTTTCTGTTCTGTTTTCTTACTTCTTCTATCTTTTTCTTCTACCTCTTCTTTTAACCCTAACAATTCGGTTTTTGGGCATTCAATTATGCGGCATTTGATACAATGGACGTAAGAATGCCGACCTTCGGATCCCGGTGAAATCCATTTGTTACATGTGGTATCAGAGCACATGGTTAAGCGACAACCTTGGCTCTGTTGGGGATTACTCATTAGAGATAGAGTCAGCAGTATTCTACAATGAGTTGAGTGTAATAATAGATATGAGAGCATATTTGTTAGTGAATATGAAATTGTTTTGTATTGTGTTGACTTAACAGTTGATTGTTTATAGATTTCGGTCGATGCAGTCTAGCTTACTGTCGTCGATAGGGATTTCTAAACTCTTAAACGAGATAAACCGACATAGTATCATTTTAAATTGGGTAAATGAAATAGTTTTACCTCGATTATATTTTATATATAAAGGAATAATTTTTCAGAATTATTAAAGTGTATATAATAAATTGAATTGTTTGATTATTGGAAATGTAAGAATATATATAAGTTAATTAAAGGATGATTGAGTAATCTAAATAAAAACAATTATAAAAGAATAAATTGTATAAGCGAAGAATTATAAGTATAGAATTAAAATTGAAATGATTTACAATTGTGGAATAATCTTATATAAGTAAAGGGAAATAGTGAAATTATATAAGCAAGATTTATAAATGCGATTTATAAATAAAAAAATAAAATTTTAAAAAATAAAAAGCACTGAATTCACTACTGTTGCTGGGGAATAATAAGGGTGATGACTGCAGCATCATCAGTATCATTTTCGAGTTTCTGTGTGATGGATTTGCTATCATAGTAAATTGAAATCGAATTTTGTTGTGACAAACAGATTTGAAATTAAAATCCACTTTGAAATTGATAAATAAAAGTGAAATAAGTTTTGAACTTGTAATATGAGATAATAAAAAATTTAACTTTAGTAAAGTTGAAATAAATTTGAATTAGTATGATAAAATATATGATGTGAAATTTAACTAAAGGATTAAATAAATTAAATCAGATTTGGAAGCTAAATAATAAGTTGTATAACTTATTAAATGTGAAGATGTAAGTAAAACCAATTGTTAAAATGGTTAAACAACTTTGTTAAGCAAAATGAGGTATGAATTTGAATAAGTGATGAAATTGACTTTGGTAAAAGTTAAATAGAATTTACTTCGGAGTTGGAATCTGAATTAGATTTATAAGTGAAATGTTGAAATGGAAATTTAAGTTAAGTTAAACAAATGATGTTTAAAAGGAATATAAATTACGTGATGCTGACTGAAGTTGATTTTGGTATCAAAATGAATTAATGAAATGAAGTCATTAAATGAATATGAACTTGAGTTATATAAAGGAGATTCAACTTTATTTGTAAAATAAATTAGTAATTGAACTAATGAATTGGATATTAATCGATCGAATGTAAATGAATTGATATAGAATAATGGATATAAGTGTTAATTCAATTAAGGCTAATCGAATGTTAAACCAAATTGAAGGTAAACAAAGGGAATATGAATGTTAAATGTAAAGTGAATAAATTTGATTATGTTGGATATACATTGCTTGTTAGATTATTGTTAATTGGTTGAATAGAAATTCATTTCAATTGAATGAATAAAATTGAAAGCTGAAGCAATTAAATTCAAATTGGGAGCTAAGTAAGTTTAATTGAATAGAAATTGATTTGAATTGTAAGTGAACCAATATGAATGTAAATTAGTGAATGTAAACTAATTGAAATGAGTAATTAAATGTCGTTGTATATGAATTGGTTGTAAACAATTACAAGTAATATTGAAGTCATATAAGTTGTTTATAAACCTTGTTTAGTATGCGTTTCTTTTAATATGCATAGGTTGTAGTTGTTTAAAACAGTAAAATGTTAGTAACTTCTTATATATGTCACTTACGTGTTTATATTGAGTAAATACAGGTACCGGGCTACCGTTAGCGGGATTTGGTTGCGCAAAATGCTAAATAAATAACTGCTTTGCTTAAAAATACTAAAAAAGGTACGCCTACGCAATAAAAATAGGAAATATGAACTGTTTTTCTGTTTTCCGACCATGTGGGTCGAAGTATATATATTTATATCTATTGTGATATTGTAAAAGCTCCTCCGTACAAAGGAGGTTATGGCGAAATTTTCTGAAATTTTAAGGCGTTAGAAAAATTTTGGAAAATTTTGGAAAAATTTTTTGTGAAAACTAAGTTTTGATTTGACGTTAAAGGTTAAACGATATAGTGGGTTTTGAAAAGATAACTATATATGGATTTGAAAACTTAGTAAGTATTTTGTAAGAGGTTTAACTATGGATTTGGAAAAGTTAAACACTTAAGAGATTTGTAAATCAAATTTGAACGGTTTGTTTTGAAAAGTTAATGGATTCTGTAACGTCTTCTTACTTGGTAATTTCGAGGACGAAATTCTTTTAAGGGGGAAGTTTGTAACGACCCAGAATTTCTGTCATTTGAAATTTAGATATTTAATTGATTTTAAATATCAACAAGTAAAATTTGTAAGTCGAAAGGTTTTATTTCGGATATCTAGATTTAATTGGATAATTAAATCGACAATTTAATATTTGAAATTACAGAAAAATTTGGAATTTTGGTTTAATGTGATTAAAAATGATTTATAAAGTTATATTAAATCATATTGGAGTTAGAACAATGTCTGTGAACTTTTAAAATTAAATTAAAAGTTAATTTGTGGAAACTGAATATTTTATTTAATCGACTAGTGAAAATAGTCATTTTTCAAACAATCTCGGATTTTGACGAAACTAGTTTCATCGGATCCATAATGTTATATTATTGTAAGGTTTCAAATTTCGTGTCAATCGGATTTACGGTTTGTCCGGGGCAAGCCAAAACGCATAGAAATTGGTTTAATCGATTTAATTTAAAATTGATCGTTTATTTCCGTAACTCGCACATACGACCAAATTAGCTTCCAAAACATATTCCATTGCGTCGAAACGTGGGGTAAACCCTAGAAACGCCGGCCACCGCACGAGATTTGGAGTTCGGAAAATCGAGTGAATAGTGTTTTGGTGAATTTTCTATAAAAAGGCCTCCATATTTCTAAATTTCAACCCAAAAGAAAACCCTAACCCTAATCCTCTTCTAGCCGCCAGTAAACATATTAATGGTCGAAATTTCCTGATTTTCTTCCCTCAATCTCTCAAAATCCATCATGAAATAGAAAAAGTTGTCAACTGCAAAGATGAAGAGGAAGATGAGAACTATAGATCCATACGGTGATGATGATCATCGGAGCGACGTGCTGGTGGGATTTTTGCCTTGAAGTCGGGCCGTTCGTGAGCGTTTTTCACGTGGAAGGGGGGGCCGAGCTTGCCTATGTTTCGGCCGAAGGTGGCTCTCGAGTGGGGCGACGTAATGGTAGTAGCTGATCGTTGTCAAGTGGAGAGAGATAGCCGCGAAAATTGGAGAAATAGTGGAGGCCGATGGGTTTAGGGTTGCGTATGGTAACCTGGGAAGAAACGTGAGTGGAGGAAAGGGGGGACGGCCTGGATCCAAGGGGCTTGAGATCTACGGCTCTGATTTCAGTTAGGTTTAAAATTAAAATAAAAGTGTAAATTTATTTATATTTAAATTCGTGTGATCTTTAAAATTTGATAACTTGTTCATATGAGGTCGGAAAATTACGAAACGAATTGCGACGGGTTCGTATGGACGAGCACTACGCAAGGAGCTAGTTTGGATTCGTTTAGAGCTAGTAAAAAATTCGGATAAAATTAAACGCGTGTTTAATTTTATTCGAAACAAAACGCTACAACTGTTATCGGAAACTCAAGGTGAGAACTTCTCACTCAATCGAATTGTTTCGATTTAAAATTTTAAATAGTTAGATTTAAAATTGCTTGATTGTGTTGATTATATGCTTGTATGATAAATTATTATCTGTTGTACTAAAATAGACCCTATACGCCGTATATTAAGCGGATGTTATTTATTAAACACATATACCGCGTTAATTCCAACTTGAATGGAATTGGTATTATGTATGTATTTGGAGTTGATTTCCCGCATTATATAGCGGATGAGACTCTATTGCGCCGCATAATAGCAGATAGTATTTTATAAATGCCATATACCGTGAGATTCCCTCTTGAAGCGGAATTGGTATTGTGCTAACATCTTTGGATGCAGGGAAACAGGTTGGAGGGATCCAACTGGATTCCTCAAATGATTGAATTGGTTTCAATATTGTGTGTTGATCTATTTATAATCTGCGTGATTATCTTTGTGATTGAAATCGTCAAAGGCTAAAATTTAGCCGAATATATTTTTGGTATCGTTAGATGCCGAAAATAAATAAAATTTGATTTTTGAAAATTTAAGTTGAGAATTCATAATAAAATTTAATTTTGGAAATGATTCATTTTAAATAAACAAACGTTGAAATTTTTATGTTATAAAAATTATGATTTTTGTGAAATATAACTGAAATGTGATTTTTGAAATAAGTAGTTGATTAATTTATAAAATGGTTTAAATTGGGATTTTGAATTATTATAAATGATTTATATAAAAGATTTATAAAATTGATATTTATAAATTAAAATATTGGAATTATAAAACGAGTTTTTTATAAGTGTTAAAATGAAGTATAAATGGATTTCATAAGTGGATGAAATCTATAGATTTATAAATTGTGAAGTTATAAAATGAATAGATTTTTGTAAAATAAAAGATTTATTAGTAATTAACTTATAAATTGGATTTTGGCGTGTAAATGGGATATAGATAGAATTTGTTAATAAAGTGATTTTTTAAGTGAAGTTGTTATAAAGTATAAATGGAATTTATAAACATTGTTTTTTTATAAATCCGAAATCGACTTATTTTGATACGTTCGTTTTTATAGCTTATTAAAGGAGATATATCCACGATTTTGGGACAGTGGATAATCCTTTAAATAAAATATGTACAAATTGAATTTGGTTAACGAAGTATATTCACGATTTTGGACGGTGAATAATATATTAAAGAAATATTTCGGGAAAGTGATATTTTAAATAGAATTAAACGATCCAAAAATGTTTTGAAATGTATTAAGTATCGAAACCGTAGATTTCAACGTTCATTGTTGAAATAGACGTTTTCGAGAAAATCGAAGGAAATGGTGGACTATAACATCGTTGTTATAGTAAATGATTTTCGAAAGGAAATGTTTTATATAATATTGGGATTTATATATCTATCTTAATTTCGAATCCTTATACTAGTGTTTTTGGGTTGTCGTAACGATGTTTTACGCAA
This sequence comes from Allium cepa, assembly GCA_030765085.1. Taxonomy (NCBI): domain Eukaryota; kingdom Viridiplantae; phylum Streptophyta; class Magnoliopsida; order Asparagales; family Amaryllidaceae; genus Allium; species Allium cepa. The sequence continues at coordinate 725,299,494 of CM060945.1, forward strand.
CATTCGTTTTGACTCAAATAAATGGGTTTAAGAGGATGTTTTCCTTAAAGAATAAAATATACACTTAATTTGGATTTAAGTATATTGAATATTTTCCAAATATTGAAAATAAATAGATTGGTGAATTACTTATTATTAAATAATTATGGAAATGTTTTCCAATATGAAGCGAATGTTTTGAGATTATATCTTTTAAAGATAAATTGAAAGTGAATAATTGAAATCGATTTGAAAAATCGTATAAAAGGTGAATATTTGGAAATGTAAATTCACAATGGAAATTTATAAGGGAAATTTGTTTTAAAAATAAACATTGATTTTTTTTAAAAGTGTGGAAATAAATTTACGGATTTGGAACGTAAATTTAATAAATCGATAGGGATTTATTTGATTGGTTTAAATGAACCATTTTGAAATGAAAGTTGTAAAGGTGAAAATTGATTTGAAATTTGTTTTCAAATGGTTGAAGTGTGTAAAATATATCTTATAAAGATATTTTGGAAATAAATAATTTGTGAAATTATTTGAAATCGGGTGATGTTGTGAATATTGATTGATAGTTAAATAACCGACTATCAATATTGACCCTTAAATTTCTATTTGTTGCGAATTGGTTGAGATTGAATGCTACACTTATTTTAAATTACTACGCTCGTTATTCGGATTACACATTCCGAATAGTGATACGACGTAATGGATTGCATTGAAGACCGGTGGTGAAGACCGGGTATTTATGAAAACGATAGGATGACCTATCGATTGTCTCTGCACCGTTAGCTACGGTATAGAGATTTCCTTCGCGATGGGAAATTCGATCGGGATTGTGAATACCTGGATTGCAAGGGCTTCTTTGGAAGTGCCTTCGGTTCTGTTCGAACCCGGAACAGACTTGTATGGTTACGTGTGTGACATTACATTTTGAGATATAAAGCAGATTTCTTTCAAATACATTTCTGTTGGTGGCGGAGAATTTATTCTCTTAGCTTAACACCCTTCTCTGAGACGTACGAGCTCAGAGGTTTTGTAGTTGAAGGTTATCAGCGATATACTCCCAATTTGGTAATGTGGCATGCTGAGTGTTGTTGTGTGAACATTATTTATTGATCATTTGTTGATCAAAGCGTGGCTTTGTGAAAAAGCGTAGCTTTGTGGACGAGACTTCGTCAGACCCCACACCTCGAAAATGGTCAAAACAGGAATATGCGGCAAGATTATGAGGGTCGCTCCCTTTAGGGTATGTCATTTCCTTTTGGAAAAGGGTGGTGTCACGTATGGAACCCTGATGCTTAACCTATGTGGTTGCTCCAATCTCATTTTTTATGTGGTTGTTGCTTGGTGACAGAGGGCCCTCGGATAAAGGTCCTAAAGGACTGGGGAGTGGCATACTCGAGTAGTAGTTACCTAGTTACAGAGGTAACCCGGCCTTGTGTTGGCAGAGATCCGGTTAGGTTCTCGGGATGTCCCGCCAGAGGCGATCCCACGTGGTAGTAGGAAGTTCCTTAGCCTAACCATTTGTTGGAAATCCAAAGAAATAATATGAGCCATGTACGGTTTTAGTTGTATTACCTGCCATTCACTTATAGTGGCGCCCCACTTTTGGATGGTAGCTATAGTAGGCGTAGTTCGGAATGTCTGTGCTGGCTAAGATTTATATTCTATTTTCGAAATTCTTTCATCACTATGCACTAATAATAATATCAAAAATGATTTGTTTTGCGTAGTAAGCATCTTTGACTATCATAAGGAGAAATCTCCTCAAATTCTGCGTTTGCATTGTGTGTGTGCGGGGAGGCCTTATGGTAGTTTCATTTTCGAAAAGCATTGCCGATGTTTTTCACTTCCCCTGTTGTTGTTTTAAAGATAAATAACTGTTTTAAGTTCTCACACCAGTCCCATGACTGACCTGAAGTTTATTATTCTCTTCCTAAACTCTGGGTACCCATAATTTTCCACACGGGCAGCCTAGAGTCAGGTTATCAGGTCATTCTGGATTCAGAAGTGCTTTGGAGATCAAGTGGCGAGCTGGATGGCGAGACGTATTACTTGTATATGATATTATCTTTCCGCTGTAAATTCGCTTGTAAGGACACGTTTATATAACTGTCCATTGTTTTGTTGTGTTGTATATTGTTGTTGTACATTGTGATGATGTAATGCAATAACTGAGATAGTTCTTTGTTTTTAAAGATATTCATTTATCTATTATATGTTGTTCCGCTGCGATATGTGAGATTCTGATATTATTTCTATTCCATTTTCTTACTTCTTCTATCTTTTTCTTCTACCTCTTCTTTTAACCCTAACAACTCGGTTTTCCGACATTCGATTATGCGGCATTTGATATAGTGGACGTAAGAATGCCGACCTTCGGATCCCGATAAAATCCATTTGTTACAAACCACCCACTAAGCCGAAATAAAAGGGACATCTAGACAGGAATAACCTCACCCTAAAACGGGTGTTACCCACCTAGCCTTGCTGCACCTCCCCTATTTTACCCATTCACGGTTGATAAGGCTTGAGGTTGCAATTACCTTTATAGAACACATCTATCTTAGAATGCTCATCGTCCATCTGACGGTGTTCTTAAAGCATTCAATCGATACAAGTTCATTCCGGGTTCGAAAGAAACCGAAGGCACTATCTCGTTGCATGCATTTTGGAATCACCCTCAGAGTCAACGACCATAGCCCTTGCACTCCGAATCTCCATCTCGAACCTGAAAGTACTATTTCCGTCAAACTCATCTCGGAATCAGCCTCAGAGTTATACTGACAAATAGTTCTTACACTTCGAGTCTTCACTAAGCTCCACTTGGATTCACGACCTGACGTTTAATTTAGATCGATGTGGTTTTAGGATATCCAAGTATGGAAACCCGATCCCGGTCTCACCGAAATCCAAACGCCATTTTAATGTCCAAGTTGTTTAAGGGTTTTAAACAATTTAAACTTATAATCAGAATAATATAAACAGATAGATGAATCACATTATCACAATAGATAATTCATATCAACCAATTATCTCACAAAGCAGTATATCACATATCAGAGATATCACACCCAAATCATCCAACATCATTCAAACATCCAATATCAATCATCCAATATTAATCCAATATCAATCATCCAATATCAATCAATCATCCATAAGCAGGTTTGATTAACTCTTAATCAATTAGATTACCTTAATCCTTCTTCATTGATTAATTAAAAATTAATTAGTTAATCATCTCTTAATGATCTTCTTTAATTAATCTCCCTTGATTAATTATTCTTTAATTACATTTAAGTAATCAGCCTTTAATTCTTTAATTAATTCCACAAATTAATTACGGTAATTAACTTTAATTACTATCATTAATTACAATAATTAATGATCCTTCATTTACTTCCATTAATTAATCAACTATGATTAATTACATTAATCCTTTATTAATTAAAATTAATTAATCACTTTTATTAATCAACCTTGATTAATTCATTTAATTATATTAACTAATGATCCTTATTAATTAATAATCTTTTTAATTAATTAATAATTAACTTGTAATTAACCATCTCATTAGTTAGTCTTAATTAATCATAAACAGTAATTAACAACTTGTAATTACCTATCTTAATTAACTTCTTAATTAATTATATTAATCCTAATTAATTATATTAATTAATAAATCTTTAATTACTTCATTAAGTAATTATTAACCAATTAAATTAATTAATAATCCTTAATTAATTACTTTGATAATTAATTAGATTTTTAATTAATCATAATTAGTAATTAATCTTAAATTAATCACATTCATTAATTAATTAATCATATTAATTAATTAACTAAAATTAACTAAGTAATTAACCCTTAATTACTTACATAAGTAATTATCTTCAAATTACTTCCATTAGATGATTTCTCTCTAAATTAATCACCTTAAAAAGTAATTAATTCCATCATTAAATAATCCTTAATTCTTTAATTAATTAATTACCCTTTAATTAATTACTCTTTAATTAATTAACTTCAAATCAATTATATTAATTAAACCTTAATTAATAACATCATGTGATTAACCCTTAATCACTTCACTCGATTACTTTCATAAATAATTTTCCACTAATTACTTCCATAAGTAATTTCTCTTCTTAATTACATTCAGTAATTATTCATCATTAAATAATTACACTTAATTGATTCATAATTAAGTGATTATTTAAAATTAAACAAATAATTAACTAATCATTTAAAATTAATTAAATAATTAGTTTCTTATATTTAAAAATTCTTAATTAATCTTTTACTTATTAACAAATCGTATTAATGAAGTATTCTTAAGTTTATAACAATAATAAATTAACCTTAATTATCCTCATAAATTAATTATTTGAATTAATCAAATTTTAATAACTTAAAGATAAATTATTTTATTTGGTTTACAAAATTATAACATTAACCTTATTTGAAAATAAAGAATTTAGAAATAATTTGAAATTTAAAATAATTTAATCATCAAATTTAAACTTATTCATTTTCAATATAATTTGAAAACTTAGTTTTTAAAACATTACTTAAAAATTCACTTAAAAACTTTAATTTAATATTTAAACTCAAAACACTCTTTTTAAATTAAAATTCAAAATTTAATTAAGTTAATTATTTTCAATAGAAATCATCTTAAACAATTTAAATTTGAAAATAAATTCAGTTTACATTTTTAAATGATTGATTAACTTTTACTTCAAAAGAACAAGTTTTAACTTTGTAAATTTACTTCCTCTTATAAAAACTTAGGCCTTAAGTATTTTTAAATAAATTTTTATTTAATTCAAATGTTAATATAAGCTTACTTACTTAATTCACTAAATTAATAAATACTTCTATATGTATATATAAATTACTTTTTAAAGAAAATATTATAAAACTAATTATAATACAAATAATTTCTTATACATGTATTTTAAAATTTAAAACATTTATCTTTATTGTTTAAGAGATAATTTTTTTAAAAAGAAAGTTTATTAATAACTTTATATATATATATATATTTATAACCATTTTAAATTTAAGCACTTCTAAAAAGAAAACAAAAATAAAACTTTGATTAAATCTTATTTAAACTATCACATATAAAAATAAATAAATTATCTTATACTTTGAAAATAATTGAATTAATCTTAAATTAGCTTTTGAAAAATATTAGTTTTAAAACAAAGCTTCACATTGCAATACATACATACATACATACATACATATGTATATTATCAATAGATTATATTACATTTCAAAGCAACTTCAAATTATAATATATACATACATATATATTACAGTTTGAAAATTCAATCTTTTATTTAAAATAAAAGATCTTCTTATTCACAATATATATATCAAATATATATACATTATAAATAGAATAAAATTTTATTAGTTTTGAAAAATAATTCTTATCAATTTTAAATTGTTAGAAAGATATTGATCAATATTGCCAGATTAAATATTTATTAACCCTTAAAAGATTAAATTTACCAATTTAAATTAAAATTATAAAGGAAAATTATCAAATCAATTTAATTATTAATACAGATTATTAAATTGATATTGCCTAAAATTCTGGGTCGTCACAGGTTACGTAATAATGGTTATCATATTATTATGAGGTGACCAGTCCGAGGGTTTGTCATTTGTTAGTGACAAATAAGTCAAATAGGAAATGTCAAAGTGATGATCTCATATAGTTTTGTGGGTTGCAGAATTATGGATCTTAAGGCTAATTAAACACTAGAAGGGGTGAATAGTGTTTTCTAATTTTAATGTATCTTTTTAAAATTCTTTCAAGATTATCATTAACCAATGCAAAATCAACAATCATAGATGCAAACACAGATAAGTATAAATGCAGTAAAGTAAGAAAGTAAAGAATTAGAGAGATCACATTGAGATTTTTATACTGGTTCGGAGTTACCTTACATCCACTCCCATACAATTGCCCGTATGTATTTCTTTTCAACTGCCAATCTTTAAACGGGTAGAAGGCAAAACCAATTACAGTCTTGATTTCGAGGTATAAGACACACCCTCCTGATTTTTTGAGCTCAGAGTAAACCCACTTGATTTAGACAAGAAACAAGCACACCCACTCGGATTTCTGTGCTACCAAGCACCCCCAAGTGATTTTAATGTACTACCATCACACCCATGCAAATACAACTATAGTTTGATGGTATTTCCAAAGTGTAATTTTTGATCTTTTGTTATATTGAATCCTATAGCCTCTTAGCAACACTTTGATCTTTGATTGAGAGAGCGACGATTGAAATCAGAGAGTAAATAGTAGAGAATCATTACAATGAAGATTGTATTCATTCTGATTGAATTTAAGAAGATTTGAATATATTTTTCACTAGAAATTTTAGCAGGGAAGGAGGAGAGAAGATATCAAGAAAGTAGTTAATTTTTTTTAAACCCCCCATATATAGAGAATAAATAGACATGTCCATTCATGAAAAGTTACGACGAATAGACACTTCATTTCAAAATTACGGCATGAATGTCGATATATCATCTACCTAGATGTCGACATAGGCTACGGTAATTTGAAAACTTGTTTATTTTAAAATGTTTGAAAACCTAAAACATAGTTTATAAACATTTTAACCTTTGAAAATTTGTATAAAATATTTTTAAAAATATTATAAAAATATATTTTTATCTTAAAGATAAGGATTAGAAAATGAGAAATAGAGATCAAAGACTGCTACCATGGACTTTAACAATATTATTCATATCTTGATCCTTATACTCATGAGTCTTCATGTCCATTCTTCGAGCCTTTATTCTATTTAATCTTCGATTCAACACCTGTATAATATCCAACATTGCGTACTATATATGTAACATACCAAAATTTTATCAATTTAAATTTGGTTATTGTTGAACTTTTGTTATATAATTTGAAAAGTTATAAAATAAATAAATAATAAGTGATAATTTAAATTTAAAATTTCTTTTGAGTTTAAAATTTGGAAATACTAAAAGTTTTTAAAATCATTTGAATTTAAAGTTTGGGGAAGACGATGTGTTATCATGCACGACTCGAAGAAGAGCTTGGGAAGAAGCAAGGGTAGCTCGGGCTTCAACTCGAAGTGTTTTAGAGGTTGTACGAGTTTGTACTAGGAAAAATTTGAAAAGAAAAAAAAAGTAACAGCATGGGTAATTTTTAGGAAGGACTTGAAGCAAGCGGGACGAAGCCTCGGGGAAGACTCGAAGGGGCTTCGGGGAAGTCAGCATATCAGGGTTGTTTTCTCAAATAAAAACAATGAAATTCAAAACTCTTAAAAGTTTTAAAACTCATGTTTTAAAGAATGATTTTGATTTGGATTTGAAACAAATTAAAGTTAAGTAAGACATTTTTTAAGTAATTAAATTTAGTTTAACTTTTGTCACAATACTTATAAAAAAACCAGTTATAAAATGTAATTAAAAACGATGTTAGGATGAAATGTTTTACAAAATAATTTTGATCTCTCAAGACAATCACATGATGAATTTAAATTAGATTTACAAGAAAAATCAAAATGGTTATACAGAGATGAACTTTACAGGTTCTTCTATACCCAGACATTCCATACCCTCAATCATGCATACATAACAGTATTCATGTAAACATATATTCAATATTATAGCAAAATTCAACACATGCATCAACATCAACCACATATTTATTAAAAACATTTTTTAAAAGGATTTACTCACCATTTTCTTTGAAAAAGGCAAAGCATGTTTAAAAAAAAAAATCCAGGCTTTGTTGTTGAAACCCTCTACATGCCTACAAATTGTTGTTTTAAAGGTTGAAACTGATCTTGATCTTGCTGATGAATTGAAAATCATCTTGAATGCTTCTGTTAAACTCCATCTTGCTATGAAGCTTCCTGGGTTGTAGAAAGTATTACAGATTTTAAATGAAAATTGTTTTCTGGTTTTAGCTTTAGATTTGAAATATGTTTTCACTATTGCATTTTGGTTTGAGAAGTTTTCATACTTGGAATTATCTTTGTTCAGCTGAGAATAGAAAATAGATTGAAGAAAAGAAGAAAGGTATGTTTTATAAACTTAGTTATGATTTAATAAAAATTAAAGAAAATAAAATTTCATTTGAATGACACTTGTAAAACTTAACTAACATTTGTCACATATATTACACATGTTATTAAGATGACTTAAGATAACAACACATGTTTCTTAAGTATTTTTAAATAAATTTTTATTTAAGTCAAATGTCAATATAAGCTTACTTACTTAATTCACTAAATTAATAAATACTTATATATGCATATATAAATTACTTTTTAAAGAAAATATTATAAAACTAATTATAATACAAATAATTTCTTATACATGTATTTTAAAATCTAAAACATTTATCTTTATTATTTAAGAGATAATTTTTTAAAAAAGAAAGTGAAAGTGTATGTGCAGTACTAAGGATCGTCTAATATGATATATAAATGCAGAAATTGATAATAGCAGTAAAATAAAAATTAAAGTAAGCACACCAGAAATTTTTATACTGGTTCGAACTTCCCGTTCTACCTCCAGTCCCAGAATATCCTCTGGATTTAGACTAAAACCCCTCACTTAACCTGGAGGAATAGGTATCTCACACCTGAGCAGCCGAACAGGAATTTTTCCGCCTCAACAGCCGAAGTGGACTTCAACTTAATACAAATACTTTGTCGACGAGTGTGTTCTGAATAGCACGGATTGTCTTTTGATAGTACAATTTCCTATAATCAAATCCTCAAGAATATGCAGTGTATGTGAAGATTTAGAAGGAAGATAATCTCGTAGTATCGAAGTATATAAATTAATTCAGAGATTCTAGAGATATTTAATAAAAAATGAATGCTTTTATTTGCAGAAATAAATAGAGAATAGATTGCAGAATTATAAACAAGAATCAGTGATTGTAGAAGTGATTTGAACATGTTTATATAGTTGTAGAATAGTTATAATCTTTCATGAAGAGTTTCAATCAAAAGTTGTGTCCGTATCTCTTGGATTGAGGGACATTCCTCTTCATGAACAATCGCAACTCTTCAGAAAACTAGTCGTTATGTTCAGGTCAGTCTTTCTTCATGTGACATTTCTTGTGACATTCATAACATTTCATTGCTAAAGATGATGGTTTGCTACTGTTGATATTGTTGTTGGAATTATTTTTGTTTCCCCTGAATTTATTTCTTTTGAATTTCAGAAACTTTTTGAAATTTTTAGCAATCATTGCCATATCTTCATTCTCTGAGTCGGAATCATCTTTTTCTGCTTGAAATGCCACATTCTTCTTTTCTTGTGCTACATTTCTCTTTGCCTGTAAATTTACTTCGTAGGACATTAATTACCTATTAATTCATCTAGTTTTAATGTTGACAAATCACTTGCTTCTTCAATGGCTAGGACTTTTCTTTCCCATTCGCCAGTTAAAGAATTTAAGATTTTTGTGACAACATCAAAATCAGCAAATGTTTGTTCTAATGATAGTAGAGCATGATGAATATCCTAAAATCTAGAGTACATATCATTTATAGATTCGTTTGGCCTCATTTTGAAATTTTCAAATTGATTTTTCAACATAGAAATTTTGCTTAATTTAACTTTCTTCATTCCCTCATGTGTTATCTTAAGTGTTCTCCATATTTCATAACCAGAAGTGCACATGCTAACTCTATTGAATTCATTTCTATCCAATGCACAAAATAGAATATTCATAGCCTTTGCATTTGATGTAGCATCTAGTTTTTGTGTGTTACTCCAAGTTGAGTATTCTCCAGTAGGAGTTGTGTACTCTCTTTGTATAACATTCCAGATATCAAAACCACTAGATTGCATATAGATTCTCATTCTAGTTGACCAATAATTATAATTTAAACCACTAAAAAGTGGAGGTCGTGAAGTTGATTGACCCTCTGTGAAGCTAGCATTAGTGTTAGTGCTAACATTGTTAGTTTGTGTCGTTGCCATATTACTAGAAATAAATATCAAATAACTTTGTGACGGTTAGAGGAAAACCTTGCTCTGATACCAAATGAAAGTGTACGTGCAGTACTAAGGATTGTGTAATATGATATATAAATGCGGAAACTGATAATAGCAGTAAAATAAAAATTAAAGTAATCACACCAGGAATTTTTATACTGGTTCGAACTTCCCGTTCTACGTCCAGTCCCAGAATATCCTCTGGATTTAGACTAAAACCCATCACTTAACCCGGAGGAAGAGGTATATCACACCTAAGCAGCCGAACAGGAATTTTTCCGCCTCAACAGCCGAAGAGGACTTCAACTTAATACAAATACTTTGTCGACGAGTGTGTTCTGAATAACACGGATTGTCTTTTGATAGTACAATTTCCTATAATCAAATCCCCAAGAATATGCAGTGTATGTGAAGATTTAGAAGGAAGAGAATCTCGTAGAATCGAAGTATATAAATTAATTCAGAGATTCTAGAGATATTTAATAAAAAATGAATGCTTTTATTTGCAGAAATAAATAGAGAATAGATTGCAGAATTATAAACAAGAATCAGTGATTGTAGAAGTGATTTGAACATGTTTATATAGTTGTAGAATAGTTATAATCTTTCATGAAGAGTTTCAATCAAAAGTTGTGTCCGTATCTCTTGGATTGAGGGACATTCCTCTTCATGAACAATCGCAACTCTTCAGAAAACTAGCCGTTATGTTCAGGTCGGTCGACCGAGCAAACTGGCCTATCAGCTGAGGTTTAAAACCGTATACAAAACAATGTATATCTGTGCACTTGACACAGAGTCGGTCGACCGAGGTTTCTGGTCGGTCAACCGACCTGTTGTCAATTGCACAGTACATACTAATTTATGTATAACTTAATATAAATCAACTTGTGTATGTGTGTGACTACTTGAGGAATGATTTTAACAATATTCTAAGACTCAATACATTAAAATATTCATACTAATCTCTGCATTGTAGTCTTGTCTCCTTTGTAGTGCATAATATACACTTATTCTCTTTTTGTCGCTTTCGTGTAATATTCTCGTCGTATGATCTCTGAAGCTTGTGTCATGAATCAAAACTCATGAATCAACATTCTCCCCCTTTTTGATTGATGACAATACTTATGTGACGAAGTAGTATATATATTCTCCCCTGAATATATGGCGACTTTTTCTGACTTTTCTGCAAAAATTTGTTAGCTTTCATATATTTCTCCCCCTTTGTCATCGACAAAAAGGAATACTTATTAGATGTATAAAAAATATGGAACATGTAACACAACATAAGAAAACATCGAGTTTTAACTAGTACATACTCAAAGAAAATAGGAACATTAATGATGTTTACTTAGTACACAACGTCTAAAAAAAGAATACTAGAAATTATGAGATAACAAGTTGTAAAACAATATGATTACTCCTCATCATCATCGGAATTCCAAAATTCTGGACGGATATTTTCTTCCGGAGGAGCATGTTCCTTACCACGTCTTTTAGCGTTAGAAGTATGAGTTCCTGATGTACCGAAACTTATATTCTCCGAAGTGGAAAAAGAGAAGTTCGGTACTGGCCTTTTTTCGGGAGCAACATAAGAGGCACCGGCTTTGGAAGTACATGATAAGGCATCCCATAAATTCACGAAGAAGCCCTTGATTTTCTTGAAACGACCATCAATTTTTTCGTAACCCGGCATCTAAGGCTAGTTGATTTTGAGCCAAAATATCAATGGCCGCCTCTGTACTAATTCCGAAAGTTGGTCTTTGAATTGAATGTTGGCATGTTAGACGTTCCGTAGCATGAGTTGATGGTTGAGGTGTAGAAAAGCTACGGCGTAGTTGTTCTCGAGGAGTAGTACTCCATTGGTTAAATGGTATAAATCTAGTAGGTGCATCGGGCAACTTCATTAGTTTTATGGTCCTTGAATCAAAAGAACGAACTTTGGAGGTTTCGGATTCCGGAGCATGTGGGACAAAGCTATTGATCAATCTCATTATGTATTCTCCATAATAAATATGAAGCATCTTGCCTTGATTAAATTAGAGAAACTCATCCATGCGTAATTGTGCCCAACTGACTTGTGTATTCGAACATATAGCATATAAAGCTTTAAAATTTTCAGGATATACTAAGTGGTAGGAGCCGTCTCTTGGTATAATGGATTTCATCATGAAACAATGAAAAAGTCTAGCTCTAGGTCTAAGTGATGATGTTTGTCTAAAATCCATAGCATCATCTTCGAAAAATAAATGGCTTATGTGGTCACGACTTGATATATTACAATCTACATCGTGTAATGAGATTCCACCCGGTCTAGCATCTAAAATGTGGTTAATTCGATCAATGGAAAGGAAAATTGAGGTGCTAGATACCGATGTCCAAACACAAATTTCAGTGTTTCTAGGTGGGTTGACAAGATTTAGGTTAGCAAGGAACAATTTGACCATAATGTGGTTAATCTTCAAATTATTCTTTCTATGGTCTAGAAAAGTATCGAGCCCACTTTTAATTGTGGCATTTTCAATACGATAGGAAACGAAATCAGGATAACTTACAAATGATTCTTCAAATATTTTTGCATCTTGAAGTTGTATCCATCTTTGAAGTGCTGCATCATTGACAAGCCATGAGGCGATTTGAGTATTTATGAGAGTTGATGAAGATGAGCCACCGGTAGTCTTTGATTTCTTCTTCGGAGCCATTGTTTTTTAAGGAAAGATAAAAATTTGAGAAAACTTTAATGGGGGCTAGGGTAAAAAATGAAATTGGAAAAGCAAGAGTGAAGACGTAAGTTGAAAAGGTGAAAGGATGGGTTACTAATATGAGGTAAAAAGGAAAAGCAAATAGCTGTCTACACATTCGATCGGCTGAAATTACTCGGTCGGCCGACCGACTTGGTTAACTGAGAGTAGTTGAAACTTTCGGGAAGGGTTCGGCTGACCGACGCAGGCCCTTCGGTCAACCGACCCTGTTAAAAAATGTGTATTTGATACTTTCAGGATGGTTTCGGCTGACCGACTCAGGTTCTTCGGTCGGCCGACACTGTTAGAAATGCACATTTTTTGCTGTTATTAAAAAAATGATAGAAATTTAAATTTTATTATCATTGCATTATATTTATACATCTTATTGAAAACAACAACATATATATATATATATATAAGTTTTAGCCACCGTTCGTTAAAATCTACGTTCCCATGAGTTTGGGGACGGAACATCTTCTATAGGTGACCATCTTGGAGCTATTGGAGTTTGAACAGGATTTGAAGAGGATGGGGTTCTATAAGAAGGTTCAGCAACATCATCTTTTTTTGATGAACAAACTTTCATGGCAATCTTTTCTAGAAAACTTAAACGTCTTGCCGTGACTTTTTGTTCATAGTAGAGTTCCCGTTGCATATTCATTTGTTGTTGTTGGTAGTGATGTATTTCATTAATTTTTTGTTTGGTGGATGGAGATATTATCACTGTATTCTTCCTTTTTTTTCTTTTCAGGTGTATAGCCTGTATGGGATTCATCCCATGGTTTCCACCCGTGTCGGGGGTCTTTATCCGGGGAAGAGAAATCAAGGATACGTTTAGGCATGGGAAAGGTAGGATAAGGGCCATTTTTAGGAATTTGGTCGAAAACATCATCGTCCGGAGATGAATATGATAGATGGGAGTTTTCAGAATTATAGGGGTCATTGTTTGAAGACATTTTTCAGGTTTTTTTTTTTTTTAAATTTTCTTAGTATATGTTTTGAAAGATAAGCATAGTATATATAAATATCTGTTTGCTGAAGAAAAAAACTAGTGGATAGGAACTAATTTTTAAATATAATCATAGAAGTTTAACAATAAAACCGTTTGTAAATGTATGATTTATAAGTTTAGAACTAAAAATAGTTATTTCTGAAAAACAAAACAAATAAAACAAATTTTAAGGAAAACTGGGACAAGAAACACTCATAGCTCAAGTGGTTATAACACAACATCTATCAGACAAGTCAGAGATCATGAGTTCGAGTTCTGCTTTAGTAAAAAATAAAACAATTTTGTTTTTCCATATTTTTGCATATTTTTATCTATAAATCTGATAAAGACATTATTCCTAAATCTCGTCTAAGTTTGATAAAACTATTTTCATTTAAAGGTTTAGTAAAAATGTCAGTAATTTGATTTTCAGTGTTAATAGATTCTAAATTTATCAATCCTTTTTCCAAACAATCACGAAGAAAGTGATGATGAATATCAATTTGTTTTGCTCGTGAGTGATTTACCAGATTTTTAGAAAGATTTATTGCATTAGTATTATCACAATAAATTATAGATTTTTCAAGATAACAATTAAAATCTTATAGTGTTTGTTGCATGTATACGACTTGTGCACATGCCAATGCAGCAGATATATATTCTGCTTCTCACGTTGATAAAGAAACACAGTTTTGTTTCTTACTAAACCAAGAGACTAAGGAACGTCCAATGAAATGACACGTTCCACTCGTACTTTTTCGATCCGTTCGACTTCCTCCAAAATCAGCATCGCTATAGGAGACTAATTAGAGAGGACATTCTATCGGATAGAATAGTCCGAAATCTTTGGTTTTAGTTAGATAACGAATAATACGTTTAACTGATTGCATATGTGATTCTTTGGGATTTGCTTGAAATCGAGCACATAAACAAACACTCATCATAATATCGGGTCGACTCACTGTAAAATATAATAACGATCCAATCATGGTACGATATAGTTTTTGATCAACACTTTTGCCTTCTTCGTCTCTGTCGAGATGAATCGTTGTGCTCATCGGAGTTGGTTTGGCAGAAGTGTTTTTCAGACCAAATCGTTTAATTAAATTATAATAATATTTTTCTTGATTAATAAAAATTCCATTTTCAATTTGTTTAATTTGTAATCCAAGAAAATATGACAATTCTCCCATATGAGACATTTCAAATTCATTTGTCATTATAGTTGAAAAATCCTGACATAATTTTTCATTTGTCGAACCAAAAATGATATCATCAACATATATTTGAATTATTAAAATATCTTTATTAGTTTTCTTAATAAAAAGTGTTTGATCTACTTTACCAATTTCAAAACCAGATTCTAATAAATAGCTTTTAAGACGATCATACCAAGCACGAGGTGCTTGCTTTAGACCATATAAAGCTTTTTTGAGTTTATAAACATGATCTGGAAATTTTCATGATTAAAAAGTGGTGGTTGTTCAACAAAAACATTTTATTTTATATAACCATTTAAAAAAGCACTATTAACATCCATTTGATAAAGTTTAAAATTATGAAAACATGCGAAAGCTAATAAGATTCGTATTGCTTCAAGTTGGGCGACTGGAGCAAACGTTTCTTCATAGTCTATTCCCTCTTCTTAATTATATTCTTGTGCAACTAATCTAGCTTTATTCCTAGTTATATTTTCTAGTTCATCTGCTTTACTTTTAAAGACCCATTTAGTACCGATAATTGATTGATCACTTGGTCTAGGAACAAGTTTCCAAACTTCGTTTCGTTCAAATTGATTTAGTTCTTCTTGCATAGCAAGAATCCAGTAGTCATCAGTTGAGGCTTCTTTTATATTCTTATGTTCTATGTTAGAGAGAAAAGCTACATGACCAACTTGATTTAGTTGATGTCTGGTTTTAACGTTCGTATTTACTTCTCCAATTATATTTTGCACAGGATGATGTCGTAAAATTTTAGGTGGAGATTTTATTATATTAGTAGTCATATTCTCGTTTTCAGTAATATCATGATCATTATTGAAAATTTCTTCATTATTACTATTTTCATTCTGAGTAGCTTCATCATCAGAATCGATAGTAATATTTGGATTTATATATTTAAAATTTTCGTCGAATGAAACAAGTGAACTTTCTTCAATAATTTGAGTTCTTTTATTAAAAATTCGGTAAGCTTTACTTCGTTCCGAATATCCAACGAATATTCCTTCATCGGATTTTGGATCGAATTTGCCTAATTGATCTTTAGTATTTAAAATAAAACATTTAGAGCCAAAAACTTTAAGATATGAAATATTTGGTTTTCTTCCATTTAGAAGTTCATATGGAGTATTCTTAGTTAATGGTCGAATGGAAACACGATTCAATACATAACAAGCAGTAGCTACAGCTTCTGCCCAAAAGTGTTTTGATAAATTGGTTCCATTTAATAAAGTTCTTGCACATTCTTGTAATGTTCTATTTTTTCTTTCTACAACGCCATTTTGTTGTGGCGTTCTAGGAAATGAAAAATTATGGTTAATACCTTTCTTGTCACAAAATTGTTCAAAAACTTCATTTTCAAATTCTCCTCCACGATCACTTATGATATTTTTAACTTTCAAACTTTTAATATTTTGTATTCCTTTAACAAACAATTTAAAATTATCAAAAGTATCACTTTTATTTTTTAAAAAGAAAGTCCAGGTGTATCTAGTGAAATCATCTACAATAACAAACACATATCTATTATGATTAATAGACTGAACTTGTGTTGGACCAAAAAGATCCATGTATAAAAGTTTAAGTGGTTGTTCTGTAGAAATTACCCTTTTTGATTTAAAAGAAGATTTTGTTAATTTTCCTAATTTACATGCATCACAAAATATATTTATTTTGAATTTTATGTCAGGTAATCCTTTAACTAATTTATTTTTAGCTAATTTGTTGATGGTTTTAAATTTTATGTGACAAAATCTTTTGTGCCAAAGACAGGAATCATTTTCCTTAGCTATTAAACATAAATTTGAATCATTTTTAACGTTCATATTTAATATATAAATGTTTTTATCTCTTATTCCTTCAAAAATAGTGTTATGATTTTTATCGAAAATATTACATTTATTTTCTGAAAAAGTTATATTAAAACCTTTATCACATAATTGACCAATACTCAATAAATTATGTTTTAAATTTTCGACTAATAAAACATCAGTAATGAGAGGTAAATTAGTGGTACCGTTGCTACTGACATCGCCTTTACCGATGATATAACGTTTAGAGTTATCTCCAAAAGTGACTGATCCTCCATTTGAGTAGATAATATTTGACAACATTTCTTTGTTTCCAGTCATATGTTTTGGGCAACCGCTGTCTAAAATCCATTTTTCCGCTCCTTTTATGTGGTACCTGCAAATTTTTTTATAAAAAGTTGGTACCCGTTTCTTTTTAGGGTTCTAAGAGTTAGATCTTAGGAAGTCAAACCCATACGGGTTCAGAATTCCCTTTATAAACATAGTTTTTGTTATTATGAACAGTTTCCATGAACATTTTGACATGTTTATTTCTTATTAAAACATTATTTGATTTTGGAATCCATATCTTAATGGTTTTAGCGTTTGACCAAACTGTTTTCTTAATATCCTTTTTAATATTATTATTAATTCTACTTTTAGCAAACTTATTTTGTTTCTTAAATCCTAGTCCAGATTTGTTGTTAGTGGATTGAGAATTTTCTAGTATTTTAGAAAGATTCTCTCTTCCTTTATTGAAATTGGAGATATTGTTAGAGATGTCATCAAATTTTATTTTTAGACTAGATTTTTCTAAATCTAAATCTTTAATTTTAGAATTTAAACCATTATTTTCAAAAAATAAAACATCATTTTTACTTTTCTGAATTTCTAGTTCTTCAGTTATTGAAGAAATTTGAGAAGATAAGTTAGAATTTGATTGTTGAGAAATTTCAAGTTCTTCTCCTAATATTTTCTTTTCATCTTTCAGCATATCTACTTCTAAGACTGTCCTATCTAAATTTTTTGTAAATCTTTATTTTTCTTTTTAAGTTGCTTTGCTAAATCTACTAATTCAGAATTAGTTTCAATTAAATCTTCAAAACTAAGATCACTTACATCGTCTGATGAAACCATGAAGCACACATTTGCTTGTTTATTTTCATTGTCACTTTCACTTTCTGATGAAGATGATAAGTCTGTGTCGTCCCAAGTGACCGAAAAAGCTCTTCGTTTGGTTTTGTCCTTCTTAAAATTGCTTTTTACGTTCAGGACAAACTTTCTTCATGTGACCTTTCTTCTGACATTCATAACATTCCATTGCTAAAGATGATGGTTTGCTACTGTTGATATTGTTGTTGGAATTATTATTTTTCCCCCTGAATTTATTTCTTTTGAATTTCAGAAACTTTTTGAAATTTTTAGCAATCATTGCCATATCTTCATTCTCTGAGTCGGAATCATCTTTTTCTGCTTGAAATGCCACATTCTTCTTTTCTTGTGCTACATTTCTCTTTGCCTGTAAATTTACTTCGTAGGACATTAAATTACCTATTAATTCTTCTGGTTTTAATGTTGACAAATCACTTTCTTCTTCAATGGCTAGGACTTTTCTTTCCCATTCGCCAGTTAAAGAATTTAAGATTTTTGTGACAACATCAAAATCAGCAAATGTTTGTTCTAATGATAGTAGAGCATGATGAATATCCTAAAATCTAGAGTACGTATCATTTATAGATTCGTTTGGCCTCATTTTGAAATTTTCAAATTGATTTTTCAACATAGAAATTTTGCTTAATTTAACTTTGTTCATTCCCTCATGTGTTATCTTAAGTGTTCTCCATATTTCATAACCAGAAGTGCACATGCTAACTCTATTGAATTCATTTCTATCTAATGCACAAAATAGAATATTCATAGCCTTTGCATTTGATGTAGCATCTAGTTTTTGTGTGTTACTCCAAGTTGAGTATTCTCCAGTAGGAGTTGTGTACTCTCTTTGTATAACATTCCAGATATCAAAACCACTAGATTGCATATAGATTCTCATTCTAGTTGACCAATAATTATAATTTAAACCACTAAAAAGTGGAGGTCGTGAAGTTGATTGACCCTCTGTGAAACTAGTATTAGTGTTAGTGCTAACATTGTTAGTTTGTGTCATTGCCATATTACTAGAAATAAATATCAAATAACTTTGTGACGGTTATTGGAAAACCTTGCTCTGATACCAAATGAAAGTGTACGTGCAGTACTAAGGATCATGTAATATGATATATAAATGCGGAAACTGATAATAGCAGTAAAATAAAAATTAAAGTAAGCACACCAGGAATTTTTATACTGGTTCGAACTTCCCGTTCTACGTCCAGTCCCAGAATATCCTCTGGATTTAGACTAAAACCCCTCACTTAACCCGGAGGAATAGGTATATCACACCTGAGCAGCCGAACAGGAATTTTTCCGCCTCAACAGCCGAAGAGGACTTCAACTTAATACAAATACTTTGTCGACGAGTGTGTTCTGAATAACACGGATTGTCTTTTGATAGTACAATTTCCTATAATCAAATCCTCAGGAATATGCAGTGTATGTGAAGATTTAGAAGGAAGATAATCTCGTAGAATCGAAGTATATAAATTAATTCAGAGATTCTAGAGATATTTAATAAAAAATGAATGCTTTTATTTGCAGAAATAAATAGAGAATAAATTGCAGAATTATAAACAAGAATCAGTGATTGTAGAAGTGATTTGAACATGTTTATATAGTTGTAGAATAGTTATAATCTTTCACGAAGAGTTTCAATCAAAAGTTGTGTCCGTATCTCTTGGATTAAGGGACATTCCTCTTCATGAACAATCGCAACTCTTCAGAAAACTAGCCGTTATGTTCAGGTCGGTCGACCGAGAAAACTGGCCGGTCAGCTGAGGTTTAAAACCATATACAAAACAATGTATATCTGTGCACTTGACACAGAGTCGGTCGACCGAAGTTTCTGGTCGGTCAGCCGACCTGTTGTCAATTGCACAATACATACTAATTTATGTATAACTTAATATAAATCAATTTGGGTATGTGTCTGACTACTTGAGGAATGATTTTAACAATATTCTAAGTCTCGGTACATTAAAATATTCATACTAATCTCTGCATTGTAGTCTTGTCTCCTTTGTAGTGCATAATATACACTTATTCTCTTTTTGTCGCTTTCATATAGTATTCTCGTCGTACGATCTCTGAAGCTTGTGTCATGAATCAAAACTCATGAATCAACAGAAAGTTTATTAATAACTTTATATATATATTTATAACCATTTTTAATTTAAGCACTTTTAAAAAGAAAACAAAAATAAAACTTTGATTAAATCTTATTTAAACTATCATATATAAAAATAAATAAATTATCTTATATTTTGAAAATAATTGAATTAATATTAAATTAGCTTTTGAAAAATATTAATTTTAAAACAAAGCTTCATATTACAATATATTCATACATATATATATATTATCAATAGATTATATTAAATTTCAAAGCAACATCAAATTATAACATATACATACATATATATTACAATTTGAAAATTCAATCTTTTATTTAAAACAAAAGATCTTCTTATTCACAATATATATATCAAATATATATACATTATAAATAGAAGAAAATTTTATTAGTTTTGAAAAATAATTCTTATCAATTTTAAATTGTTAGAAAGATATTGATCAATATTGTCAGATTAAATATTTACTAACCCTTAAAAGATTAAATTTACCAATTTAAATTAAAATTATAAAGGGAAATTATCAAATCAATTTAATTATTAATACAGATTATTAAATTGATATTGCCTAAAATTCCAGGTCGTCACATTCCTCCCCCCTTAAAATAATTTCGTCCCCGATATTTAAAAGCAAAGATAATTTAATATCCCAGCAAAATTTTTAATTTTAAATAGCAAAGCATTCCTATTAACCAGTTATTAACAACCATAGCAATCAATCAAACAAACAAACCTAACTAATTATCCTGACACAAATCAGGATAGATCCCTAATATTATCTGGAGTTTCCCAAATAAAAATCATTGGGAGAATCCCTCTGCAGAAGCTCAACTAACTACACTACCAAAATCCAGAGCTCCTCTCTTCCCTAGATCCACCAATCTGAACAGAACATCAGACTATACTCAAGTCTAGCTCAACTACCAAATCCAACTAAACTGCAGATTATACAACCAACGATGAATCGTACACGTACTCCCTCAGAGTACGTGAAATACAATGAATCCCAGCTATCCAAACTGGCAATTCAATCTTATAGACAAAAGAACTTATTCTACCAAAATCACAGATAAGAAATTCTAAATGCCTCAGAACTAGCCATCCAATCTTATCCAATTACTGCTCTTTTAACCAGAGAAACCTTAACAACAATGAAGTTTCCAACTTCGAATTCCAAACTCCTTATCTCATATCTGCATAACTCAATAGACAATCCCGGACTACCCATCTTCTTGATCAGCACAACCTATGCCGATGCTTCCAGAAACAAATAGACCAAAGCAAACCAGTTTCTAGATCTTATTCATCAAAATGGTCTTCCAAGGTCCGTCGAAATCCAGAACACAAGCTCTACTTCCCAAGCAATAGCAAACTGAACTTGCTTCCTTCCTCGCACGGCTGCTACTTCGCTTCCACTCCACAACTCTGATTCTAAAATAGATGAGAGTACTGTTGATGAACACGAGTACAAATTATCCAATATATCCGGGAAACTTTGTTCATCAAATTCATAAACTATTAGTGACCCATCAGACCCGGTCACACATCCTTACAGCAGAATCCAACTCAAAAACTAGATCTAACCAATCCAAATTCCAAAAACTCTTGAGCTGCTACACCAAATCTTTTTTCTTCAAGAACCATCCTACTACCAGGCTTACCACCAGTATCGCTTCTAGAACCAAATCAATATGGAACTCAACTCCAGATGCAGACAAACTTCTGATTACTTTAGTAGCTCCTACTTCCATATGAGAACCCTCAGTCTCAAACAAAAGATTGCCCAAGATAAATTCCTAAATTAATCGCAAGTCGCTTTTACGATCCTACCTAGTTCAGATTCCAAAGACACTGTCCTCTCTTTACCAACTAGAACAGCCTGAAGCTTTCCCAAACCAGGTTAACTCTTCAAGAAAACATTCACCATCCGCGCGGACTGCTGATAGAAAAATCATCAAGATTCTCGAAACATCGGAGAAACGGGCCACACTGCTGCTTCCAAACTTTACCTCGTTGATACTGTAAAGCCAAAATACCTTCTTGTTGGCACACAAACACCTCCGAGATGAAACTGCTACCACAGCTGACCAAATACTTCTAATCCAAAGGCTCCTCGAAAACCAAAACTAAGCATCAACATCTTGCTCTCCTTAAGGAATGACAATGAGACCATGCCGAAGCGAAGCAACTTATAGACCTTAGTCTCATATTCCAAAACAGCTAACCTCCTTGCTAGAGATCCAGATAACTTGTACGCAGACGAATCTTCCCTGCGGCAGGTAAAGACTGCTCCTCAAACACTTCTAAAACTGCTTCGAGAGAAAACATCTTCGGTAATATCCATGGGTACTGCATCTCACGTCGCAGCTACCAAGATATCATCACTTACTTTTGCACTTCCGACAGATCCAAACTTATAAAATCCGCTCACCCGAGCGCAATCCAAACTTACACTTCCAAGATGAACTATGAATCTTTTGAAAAGATTTCCTTCGGAGATCAGAGAAATCCTTACTCCAAGCTGCAAAGCTTACTCGAGACGGTATTAGATCTACAGTCTCGACAGATACATATCCAACCTCAAACATATGGACCTCTTCCCTTAGTGGTAGTTGTGTTACACACACACACACCACTACTCCATCTACCTCTAAAACTTATGTTGGAAAAACCCGAACAGATAACCCAACAAACTAGGTAGATATAGATATATAGTTATATATAAAAATTACAAGCACGCTCTCTCAAGAAAGACACCACTCCAAAGCCTAAGTATTCGCTCAACCTAACGCTCTGATACCAGCTGTCACGACCCGTTTTTCTATCTCCAGAAAAACGCATCATGACTTAAGAAAGAAAGGGATAGAAGAAGATAAGATAGGAAAAGAAGAAACTCAACAACATCAGATACTCACAGCGGAACGAATGAAATATAATATAACACATAAAATATTACTTAGTATCATATTACATCAGAGTTACACAATCTATACAACACATATTAGACAGTTATAAACATCTGTCTAACTATACAACTCAAGATATCACAAGATACAGATATCACACAAACACAGCGGAACCATAATATATCTACATGCGGAAGCCTCCTGCTCCAAAACTCCTTCAGAATTCGTCAAAGCTAACCTGAATCCCTCGACTACTCATATATAATATGAGTACCCAAGAGTTTAATAAAACAGAAAATAAACACTCGGGTCAGACAGGGGTCTGGTGTGAGTAAACGGTTTAAAGTTGCTTAACTTTAGAAAATCCTTTGAAAAGAAAAGGTATCACGTAAGACTTCCCACACATAAACATGGAAAAGTTTTTGCCTTACGCTAACCAAAACATTTGATAGGAAATCCAGTGATATTATAATAGTGTCTAGGTTTTTCAAGTAAATAAGAAATAGCCGAAATTGTTACATTATTAAATTCCAACTACTAGCCACAAAAGTGGGTAATACAATCAAAACCGTAGGGTCTCGTAGTAAGAATGGATTTCCATCAATGGCAGAGCTACTGGGGTACCGCCCGTCACAGTACGTGGCCTAGATCACCGTACCGAGGATCACTTCCAATCCCCTTCAACACAAAGCCGGGACCATCCCTTACTAGATAGTCCCGAGTAAGATCACCCCGTGGTTGGCATGACCAACCACCCACTAAGCCGAAATAAAAAGGGACATCTAGAAAGGAATGACCTCACCCTGAAATGGGTGCTACCCACCTAGCCTTGCTGCACCTCCCTTGTTTTAGCCATTCCCGGTTGATGAGGCTTGAGGTTGCGATTACCTTTATAGAACACATCTATCTTAGAATGCTCATTGTCCACCTGATGGTGTTCTGAAAGCATTCAATCCATATAAGTTCGTTTCGGGTTCGAACGAAACAGAAGGCACTATCTCGTTGCATTCATTTTGGAATCACCCTCAAAGTCAACGACCATATCCCTTGCACTCCGAATCACCATCTCGAACCTGAAAGTACTATCTCCGTCAAACTCATCTCGTAATCACCCTCAGAGTTATACTGATGAATAGTTTTTACACTTCGAGTCTTCACTAAGCTCCACTTGGATTCACGACCTAACGTTTAATTTGGATCGATGTGGTTTTCAGATATGCACATATGGAAACTCGATCCCGGTCTCACCGAAATCCAAATGCCATTTTAATGTCCAAGTTGTTTAAGGGTTTTAAACAATTTAAACTTATATTCAAAATAATATAAACAGATAGATGAATCACATTATCACAATAGATAATTCATATCAACCAATTATCTCACAAAGCAGCATATCACATATCAGAGATATCACACCCAAATCATCCAACGTCATTCAAACATCCAATATCAATCATCCAGTATTAATCCAATATCAATCATCCAATATCAATCAATCATCCATAAGCAGGTTTGATTAACTCTTAATCAATTGGATTACCTTAATCCTTCTTCATTAATTAATTACAAATTAATTAATTAATCATCTCTTAATGATCTTCTTTAATTAATCTCCCTTGATTAATTATTCTTTAATTACATTTAAGTAATCAGCCTTTAATTCTTTAATTAATTCCATAAATTAATTATCCTTAACCATATACAATAATTAACCTTTAATTACTATCATTAATTAGAATAATTAATGATCCTTCATTTACTTCCATTAATTAATCAACTATAATTAATTAAATTAATCCTTTATTAATTAAAATTAATTAATCATACTTTAATTAATCACTTTTATTAATCAACCTTGATTAATTCATTTAATTATATTAACTAATGATCCTTATTAATTAATAATCTTTTTAATTAATTAATAATTAACTTGTAATTAACCATCTCATTAATCAGTCTTAATTAATCATAAACAGTACTTAACGACCTGTAATTACTTATCTTAATTAACTTCTTAATTAATTATATTAATCCTGATTAATTATATTAATTAATAAATCTTTAATTACTTCATTAAGTAATTATTAACCAATTAAATTAATTAATAATCCTTAATTAATTACTTTAATAATTAATTACATTTTTAATTAATCACAGTTAGTAATTAATCTTAAATTAATCACATTCATTAATTAATCAATCACATTAATTAATTAAATAAAATTAACTAAGTAATTAACCCTTAATTACTTACATAAGTAATTATCTTCTAATTACTTCCATTAGATAATTTCTATCTAAATTAATCACCTTTACAAGTAATTAATTCCATCATTAAATAATGCTTAATTCTTTAATTAATTAATTACTCTTTAATTAATTACTTCAAATCAATTATATTAATTAATCCCTTAATTAATAACATCATGTGATTAACCCTTAATCACTTCACTCAATTACTTTCATAAGTAATTTTCCACTAATTACTTCCATAAGTAATTTCTCTTCTTAATTACATTCAGTAATTATCCATCATTAAATAATTACACTTAATTGATTCATAATTAAGTGATTATTTAAAATTAAACAAACAATTAACTAATCATGTAAAATTAATTAAATAATTAGTTTCTTATATTTAAAAATTCTTAATTAATCTTTTACTTATTAACAAATCATATTAATGAAGTATTCTTAAGTTTATAACAATAATAAATTAAACTTAATTATCCTCATAAATTAATTATTTGAATTAATCAAATTTTAATAACTTAAAGACAAATTATTTTATTTGGTTTACAAAATTATAACATTAACCTTATTTGAAAATAAAGCATTTAGAAATAATTTGAAATTTAAAATAGTTTAATCATCAAATTTAAAATTATTCATTTTCAATATAATTTGAAAACTTAGTTTTTAAAACATTGCTTAAAAATTCACTTAAAAACTTTGATTTAATATTTAAATTCAAAACATTCTTTTTAAATTAAAATTCAAAATTTAATTAAGTTAATTACTTTCAAAAGAAATCATCTTAAACAATTTAAATTTGAAAATAAATTCAATTTACATTTTTAAAAGATTGATTAACTTTTACTTCAAAAGAACAAGTTTTAACTTTGTAAATTTACTTCCTCTTATAAAAACTTAGGCCTTGATTTCATTTATTTCAAACTACAAGTTTTAAATTTGCAAACTTTATATCCTATACAGTACTTAACCAAAAAAGCAAACGACCTAAAATACTCGAGTCGAACGTTACATCATCACGAGCCTGCCACGAGACAAAATCCAGCTCCCTCTACTTCAAGTAGTCACCATGAAAAACACGAGCATCACTCCGAGACAAACTCATCTTCCCAAACTCCATATTTTCCAGTGCACAAGCGCACATGCGTGTACGTGCGCAACCTAACCACTCCCCTCTGACCATCTAACTGATCGCCGACCAACCACGCAAGCCCTCGACAACCTCTCCCTCAACCCAGAATCCAAAATCCAACAACGAATCAAAATTCGACCCTATGCTCGAAAAAAACTACAGCGACACGATCCACGAAACCCATCGCCTCTGATGATCGCGCCCACCGAAAACTCCAGCAACCCTTCCAAAGCACCGTCGTATTACCACGCCTCCATCCCCCATCTCGCGAACAACTCCGGTCACATATCGACGACGAGAAACCCACAGTAATGTCGGCTTCAACAACAGGACATAAAACCCTATTTCGATCGAATGCAAACTCCTCGGCCATAGGAAAAATTCGTGAACATTTTTCCCCTCATCCACGATACCGTAGCTAGCTTCGACCACGAATTCGGCCGCAAACGTCGCGTTGATCATCGTCAATTCGTCAATTTGCAAAAAACGTTCAACTCAAAATTCCCAATTGAATATCAACTTAAAAATTTTGAAATGCATGTTAAAAATCATCATTTTTAACTACTAATTCATCTATACAATCCAAAGCAGGAATTAAAGTAATTGATTTTTGACATGAATCAAAAATTTACTGTATTTCCCATTTTAAAAATTATTTGTAAACTAAAAATCCCAGAAGCTATTTTTAAAATTAGCATCATACATTAATTTACAACTTTCATTCACATAGCAAGTTCAAATGTGGTTTAGATTGGAAGATTTTTGAATTATTCTTTAAGAAAAACAACTCTAAATATACAGAGATGAACTTTACAGGTTCTTCTATACCCAGACATTCCATACCCTCAATCATGCATACATAACAGTATTCATGTAAACATATATTCAATATTATAGCAAAATTCAACACATGCATCAACATCAACCACAGATTTATTAAAAACTGTTTTTAAAAGGATTTACTCACCATTTTCTTTGAAAAAGGCAGAGCATGTTTAAAAAAAAAAATTCCAGGCTTTGTTGTTGAAACCCTCTACATGCCTACAAATTGTTGTTTTAAAGGTTGAAACTGATCTTGATCTTGCTGATGAATTGAAAATCATCTTGAATGCTTCTGTTAAACTCCATCTTGCTATGAAGCTTCCTGGGTTGTAGAAAGTATTACAGATTTTAAATGAAAATAGTTTTCTGGTTTTAGCTTTAGATTTGAAATATGTTTTCACTATTGCATTTTGGTTTGAGAAGTTTTCATACTTGGAATTATCTTTGTTCAGCTGAGAATAGAAAATAGATTGAAGAAAAGAAGAAAGGTATGTTTTATAAACTTAGTTATGATTTAATAAAAATTAAAGAAAATAAAATTTCATTTGAATGACACTTGTAAAACTTAACTAACATTTGTCACATATATTACACATGTTATGAAGATGAATTAAGATAACAACACATGTTTCTTAAGTATTTTTAAATAAATTTTTATTTAATTCAAATGTTAATATAAGCTTACTTACTTAATTCACTAAATTAATAAATACTTCTATATGTATATATAAATTACTTTTTAAAGAAAATATTATAAAACTAATTATAATACAAATAATTTCTTATACATGTATTTTAAAATTTAAAACATTTATCTTTATTGTTTAAGAGATAATTTTTTTAAAAAGAAAGTTTATTAATAACTTTATATATATATATTTATAACCATTTTAAATTTAAGCACTTTTAAAAAGAAAACAAAAATAAAACTTTGATTAAATCTTATTTAAACTATCACATATAAAAATAAATAAATTATCTTATACTTTGAAAATAATTGAATTAATCTTAAATTAGCTTTTGAAAAATATTAGTTTTAAAACAAAGCTTCACATTGCAATACATACATACATACATACATACATATGTATATTATCAATAGATTATATTACATTTCAAAGCAACTTCAAATTATAATATATACATACATATATATTACAGTTTGAAAATTCAATCTTTTATTTAAAATAAAAGATCTTCTTATTCACAATATATATATCAAATATATACACATTATAAATAGAATAAAATTTTATTAGTTTTGAAAAATAATTCTTATCAATTTTAAATTGTTAGAAAGATATTGATCAATATTGCCAGATTAAATATTTATTAACCCTTAAAAGATTAAATTTACCAATTTAAATTAAAATTATAAAGGAAAATTATCAAATCAATTTAATTATTAATACAGATTATTAAATTGATATTGCCTAAAATTCTGGGTCGTCATCATATTATTATGAGGTGACCAGTCCGAGGGTTTGTCATTTGTTAATGACAAATAAGTCAAATAGGAAATGTCAGAGTGATGATCTCATATAGTTTTGTGGGTTGCAGAATTATGGATCTTAAGGCTAATTAAACACTAGAAGGGGTAAATAGTGTTTTCTAATTTTAATGTATCTTTTTAAAATTCTTTCAAGATTATCATTAACCAATACAAAATCAACAATCATAGATGCAAACACAGATAAGTATAAATGCAGTAAAGTAAGAAAGTAAAGAATTAGTGAGATCACATTGAGATTTTTATACTGGTTCGGAGTTACCTTACATCCACTCCCATACAATTGCCCGTATGTATTTCTTTTCAACTGCCAATCTTTAAACGGGTAGAAGGCAAACCCAATTACAGTCTTGATTTCGAGGTATAAGACACACCCTCCTGATTTTTTGAGCTCAGAGTAAACCCACTTGATTTAGACAAGAAAAAAGCACACCCACTCGGATTTCTGTGCTACCAAGCACCCCCAAGTGATTTTAATGTACTACCATCACACCCATGCAAATACAACTATAGTTTGATGGTATTTCCAAAGTGTAATTTTTGATCTTTTGTTATATTGAATCCTATAGCCTCTTAGCAACACTTTGATCTTTGATTGAGAGAGCGACGATTGAAATCAGAGAGTAAATAGTAGAGAATCATTACAATGAAGATTGTATTCATTCTGATTGAATTTAAGAAGATTTGAATATATTTTTCACTAGAAATTTTAGCAGGGAAGGAGGAGAGAAGATATCAAGAAAGTAGTTAATTTTTTTTAAACCCCCCATATATAGAGAATAAATAGACATGTCCATTCATGAAAAGTTACGACGAATAGACACTTCATTTCAAAATTACGGCATGAATGTCGATATATCATCTACCTAGATGTCGACATAGGCTACGGTAATTTGAAAACTTGTTTATTTTAAAATGTTTGAAAATCCTAAAACATAGTTTATAAACATTTTAACCTTTGAAAATTTGTATAAAATATTTTTAAAAATATTATAAAAATATATTTTTATCTTAAAGATAAGGATTAGAAAATGAGAAATAGAGATCAAAGACTGCTACCATGGACTTTAACAATATTATTCATATCTTGATCCTTATACTTATGAGTCTTCATGTCCATTCTTCGAGCCTTTATTCTATTTAATCTTCGATTCAACACCTGTATAATATCCAACATTGCGTACTATATATGTAACATACCAAAATTTTATCAATTTAAATTTGGTTATTGTTGAACTTTTGTTATATAATTTGAAAAGTTATAAAATAAATAAATAATAAGTGATAATTTAAATTTAAAATTTCTTTTGAGTTTAAAATTTGGAAATACTAAAAGTTTTTAAAATCATTTGAATTTAAAGTTTGGGGAAGACGATGTGTTATCATGCACGACTCGAAGAAGAGCTTGGGAAGAAGCAAGGGTAGCTCGGGCTTCAACTCGAAGTGTTTTAGAGGTTGTACGAGTTTGTACTAGGAAAAATTTGAAAAGAAAAAAATAACAGCATGGGTAATTTTTAGGAAGGACTTGAAGCAAGCGGGACGAAGCCTCGGGGAAGACTCGAAGGGGCTTCGGGGAAGTCAGCATATCAGGGCTGTTTTCTCAAATAAAAACAATGAAATTCAAAACTCTTAAAAGTTTTAAAACTCATGTTTTAAAGAATGATTTTGATTTGGATTTGAAACAAATTAAAGTTAAGTAAGACATTTTTTTAAGTAATTAAATTTAGTTTAACTTTTGTCACATTACTTATAAAAAAACCAGTTATAAAATGTAATTAAAAACGATGTTAGGATGAAATGTTTTACAAAATAATTTTGATCTCTCAAGACAATCACATGATGAATTTAAATTAGATTTACAAGAAAAATCAAAATGGTTAACAAAGATAAGAAGGTTTATCTTTTGAATTTAATAGTTAATTTATGATTTACTTATGAAATAAATGATTTACTTAAAATAAACTATTTAAATTAATTACTTAATATTAAATGATTAATTAAGGATTAATTTATTAAGATAATTAATTAAGGAAATAATAAACTAATAAAAGAAATTAAGGCTTAATTTATGAACAATTAAGGATTATAATTAGGGTAATTAATCGAGGAATGATTAATTAATGAAGATGATTAAAGATTTAATTAATTTTCGTTAAAGATAAATAATCATTGATTAAAGATAATTAATGAAATTAATTATATGATTAATTAGTTGAAATCACACAATTGATTCATCTTAGCTGGATATGATCGATAACTATTGTATGATGTGTATTGACTGATATCTCTGATTGTAATTGTGATGCTTTGTGATATTAATTGCTTTATGCCGGGCTATGATATCTATGATGAATATACCTCTGTGTGAATATTGGATACGACAGGGAGTCGGATTCCTGTTGATTATCCGAAACCCACATCGAACCTGTGAATCTTTGTGAATGACGTACCCACATTTTTTTTAAAATTGATGCTCGCTATTCGGTTTAGCCGGGAGAGGACCTTTGTGTCATATAACCCATTTCGAATAGTGATACAACGAAATGGATAGCAATTGAAGACGGTGGTAAAGACCGGACGTCTTCGAGAACGATAGGATAACCTGTCGAATGACTCTGTACTGAGTTGCTTCGGTATAGAGTTCTCCATATGTGATGGGGAGTCCGATGAGGATTGTGGATGCCCGGATTGCAAGGACTTCTTCGGAAGTACCTTCGGTTCTGTTCAAACCCGGAACAGACTTCTATGGATTGTATGTCTGACATTACATTTTGAGATATAAAGCAGATTTCTTTCAAATACATTTCTGTTGGTGGCGGAGAATTAATTCTCTTAGCTTAACACCCTTCTCTGAGACGTACGAGCTCAGAGGTTATGCAGTTGAAGGTTACCAGTAATATATTCCCAACTTGGTAATGTGGCATGCTGAGTGTTGCTGATCATTTGTTGATCAAAGCATGGCTTTGGTGAAAAGCATAGCTTTGTGGACGAGACTTCGTCGAACTTCACAACCCGGTAATGGTCGAAACAGGAAAGAAGCGGCAAGGTTATTGGGGATAGCGCCCCTTAGGGTATGTGCATTTCCTTCTGGATAGAAGTGGTATCATGGTATGGAGCTCAGATATTTAACTTATGTGGATATCGCAAATATATATATATATACATATATATATATATATATATTACTTTGTGAATGTTGCTGTTGGGGCCCCGGATAAAGGTTGATTACAACCGGGGGATGGCATACTCGTGTAGTAGTTGCCTAGTTATAGAGGTAACCCGGCTTATGTTGGCAGAGATCCGGTTAGGCTCTCGAGACGTCCCTCCATAGGCGTACCCATGTGGCCCAGGAAGTTCCTTAGCCTGACCATTTGTTGGAAATCCAATTACCAATACGAAACCAATACGGTTTTAGTTGTATTACCTGCCATTTACTTATGGTGGTCACCACTGTTTAGATGGTAGCTATAGTAGGCATAGTTCGGAATGTCTATGCTGGCTAAGATTAATATTATACTTTCGAAAATGTTTTCTACACTATGCACTAGTAATAATATCAAAGAATTTTTCCCGTATCAAGCATATTTGACTATCATAAGAAGAAATCTCCTCCAATTCTGCGATTGCATTGTGTGTGTGGCGGAAGGTCTTATGGTAGTTTCATTTTCAAAAAAGCATTGCGGATTTTAGTTTAAATTCTTTCGTTTTTTTTTTAAAGATAAAATGTTTTGTTTACTCATACCAGTCCCATGACTGATCGGAGTTTATTGTCTCCTTTCTAAACTCTGGGTGCCCATAATTTCCATACGGGCAGCCTAGTAGCAGGTCTTCCGTGTTTTGGAACTAGCTGGATTTTGAAGTCTTATGGTTTGGAGGCTACCGGTTTTTTTGAAGGTTGTAACTTGGAGATATTTTGAAAACTTTAGATCTCAAGGTTCTTAGTTGGATGTTCGCTATCATTTCATTTCTTTGAAGACTTTCTTGGAATGCAATCACATGTTGTTATGTCATGATGGTCTATTTTGAAATTGTGTTGTATATGTATAAAAATACTCTGATGTTAGTGATGTTGTTGTAATGAATATTGTGATGATGTTGTATCTGGGATATTGATGTATGGCAGTTTATTTTGTTTCCGCTGTTTATATTCATCTCATGTTGTTATAAGCTACATCCGAACTGGAATTCGACGTTCGAATCCCCGGCAGTCGAATACAAGTAAGGTATTTGATGTCGATTTTTAAACGCTGAATTTCGGGTCGTGACAAGTGGTATTAGAGCTTAATGTTGAGTAAGAACTTTAGCTACGGAGTATAACACATTAGATGGCTCATTAGAGATAGGGTGAAGTATACCCCAGAATGAGTATAGACCGAGACTGAAACCTTAAATTTTCTTAGTCTATTTTCTTTAACTGCTGATATTCCTTAAGATATCTCGTCCGAATATCTAAAATCAAGTTTCTTACTAATTACAGATAGTAAGGATGAGCGGGAGAAGAGGTAGAGCTAGGGGTTAAGGGAATGCTACGACAGCTAGTTAAGTTTCCCCTTCAGCAGAAGCAGTTATGCCTACTCAGCATCAGCCGAATCTGGCTGATTTGTATAAGAGTTTCTCAAGGCCTGGTGGTAGGCCGTTCACCGGCAAAGAGTCGATTATTGAGGCCCAGGCTTGGATCAGATCATGTGAAAAGATCTTTAAAGGGCTTAAGCTGCAAGATGATAAGATTCGTCTCATTGCTTCTTGGCAGCTGCAAGATGAAGCCTCAGCCTGGTGGGAAACAGTCACGGTAGATGAACCGGAAGAAGAATTTACTTGGAGTCGATTTAAGGAGGTGTTTGAAAACAGCTATATGCCATCGACAGGAATTTTCCTAATGCATCAAGAATTTATGGACTTAAAGCAAGGAAGCTTGTCATTTGAGGAGTACTTAAACAAGTTCAACGAATTATCCCATTTCGGTCCAGAGTTGGTGAACACACCTCTAAAGAAAAATGAAAGATTCATTCGTGGGATGAACAAGAAGTATCACGAAAGGATGACAGCACACGTCAAAGAATCTTTTTCTAATCTTATTGATATGGGATATAGGTATGCCACCCTGGATATGCAGGAGATTCTAAGGGAAAGCGGAAATTCAAGTAATCAGAATTTGAAGAAAAGGAAGTTTGGGGTCAAGAAGCCACATCAAGGCAAGGATAAGAAGATAAGTCAAGGATATTCGGCTAGAAATGTAACTTGTTACATTGCCAAGAAAAGGGCCATTATTCAAGCAGCTGCAAAAACCCAAAGAAGCAAGTTAAGAAGAATAACCTGTGAAGACTGTTCAAGGAGTTAGAGAATACTATAATTGTCTCAAGCCTGGACATGTTGTTAAGAATTGCCCGGTGATGAAGCAAGCACATGTGGTAAATGTTTATGCGATAAAGGAAGACCCTTCAACTTCGAAAGCAGATAAAGGAAAATGTGTTCTGCAAGGTAACCTTACTTTTATGTTAAAATTGTTAGAGTTTTATTTGACATGGGTGCTTCACATAGCTTATCTTCCAACAAATCGTAAATGAATTAAAACTTAAACCTTATTTTGTCAACGAGCCCATTTGTGTGAAAAACCCAGTTGGTGGTCCTGCAAACCTTTGTCTACGATGTAGAGACATTCCTATCTCGTATTCTTGTTACCGATTCCCTATCAGTCTCTTTGTTCTTGATTTTAATGAATTCAAAATTTTACTCGGAATGGATTGGCTATCAAAATACGAAGCCAAATTAGATTGTAATAATCGAACGATCTCGATCACAACAAACTTTTGGAATTTTATCGAAATCTCTTGTGAGGATCCGAGTCCAAAGAGAGATAAATTAATGTATACTTTAGGATATCCTGAACCTAGTCTGGAGTCTACACCTGTTGTTCGGGGATTTTCCGACATATTTAAAGAAGTAAAATCCTTACCTCCACACAGAGAAATAGAATTCTGAATTGATTTAGTACCCAATGCCCGTCCTGTCGTTCACGTAAGTGGCGGAATGGCACCTAGGGAAAGAATTGAATTAGTCAATCAAACTCGAGATTTGCTAAAGAAAGGATTGATTTGCCCTAGTGTTTCCGAATGAGGTTCGGTTGTCGTGTTTGTGGCTAAATCGGACGGATCTTTGAGATTGTGTGTAGATTACCGCGATCTCAATAAACAAACTCTCAAGAACAAATTTCCTTTACCTAGAATCGACGATCTATTCGATCAACTTCATGGCGCTCGATTCTTTTTTATAATGGATTTGGCTCAGGGATTCCATCAACTGCGAATAGCTGAGGATTGTGTTCATTTGACTGCCTTCAGGGGTCCTAACATGTTCCACGAATGGTTAGTCATGCCCTTCGGACTAACCAACGCTCCTGCATATTTCGTAGATTTAATGACCCGAGTGTTTCGAGAAGTACTGAACAAATTTTTCCTTGTATTTATTGATGATATCTTGATTTACTCCAAAACTGAAGAGGAGCATGCTGAACATCTCAGAATTGTTTTGGAGATATTGAGGAGGAATATCCTATTCGCTAAGTTCTCTAAATGTCACTTTTGGGTCAAAGAAGTCAGATTTCTCGGTATATCATTAATGAAGAAGGGATTTCTGTTGATCCAAGCAAGATTTCTGCAATTCTGGACTGGAAGCGACCCACTACTCCTAAAGAAGTTCGAAGTTTTTTGGGTTTAGAGGGATACTATAGAAAGTTTGTCCAGGATTTTTCTAAGTTGGCCAGTCCATTGACTAAGCTAACAATGAAGAATGTTATATTTGATTGGACTCCAAAATGTGATAAAGCTTTCCAAGAATTGAAAAGAAAATTAACTACCACTCCCGTTCTCGCTATCATTAATGGGAACCAAGGGTTAACTGTCTATACTGATGCTTATGGAGATGGATTGGGTGCGGTACTAATGCAAAATGGGAAAGCAATTGCCTACGCGAGTAGACTATTACGCCTGCATCAGAGAAATTACCCAACACACGATTTGGAGCTTTTAGCTGTTATTTTCGTTCTGAAAATCTAGCGACACTATCTTCTGGGTATGAACCTTTTTCAGCTTTCTTAACAATATAAGAAATTTAACTTAACTAAATAAATATATCTTAATGAACTCTCTCTATTTTAGGTGAAAATTTTGAATCATTCACCGACCACAAATCTTTGAAATATCTCTTCACCCAGAAAGATTTAAATCTACGGCAACAACAATGGTTAGAATTTCTAGCGTCATATGACCTAGATATTCTGTATACACCCGGTAAAGCCAATGTAGTTGCTTATGCTTTAAGTAGGAAGCACGCTATTCTTGCTCATCTTGTTATCAATCCTACTCTTCTTAAGAGGATCGCGAGCAAGCAATATGAAGATGAGTTTCTTCGAGGAATTTATAAAAGAATATGCCAAGGAGAAGACACTAGTTTTGAGATGGTTATTAGGGGAGTTATAAGGTTGAAAGGCAGAATATGTGTTCCAGATTTCCCTGATTTGAAGCGTGAAGTTTTAGATGAATGTTATAAGTCAAAACTCAGTATCCATCCAGGAGTTAATAAGATGTATAAAGATATCAAAAGAACCTTCTGGTGGAAGACAATGAAAAGAGATATTTTATGTATGTGAGTCGCTATGCTACTTGTCAACAAATTAAAAGCGATCAGAAGAAGATGGCGGGTTTACTCCAGCCTTTGGAGGTACCAAAATGGAAATGGGATCAGGTATCGATGGATTTAATCGATAGGTTGCCCCGCACTCGAAAGGGAAATGAAGCAATCTGGGTTATTGTGGATCGTTTGACTAAAACAGCCCATTTCATCCCAGTGAAAGCCACCCGGACAGCAGCAAGTTTAGCTGAGTTATATATCAAAGAGATTGTCCGTCTCCACGGTATACCGAGCAGTATAGTGAGTGATCGTGACCCGATCTTCACTAGTAGATTTTAGGAGGCTTTTCAGGCCATGTTGGGAACAAAGCTAAATTTCAGCACTGCTTATCACCCACAGTCTGATGGGCAGACTGAAAGGATAAATCGAATATTAGAGGATTTTTTGCGAGCTTGTATTCTTGACTTTGGTGGTTCTTGGGAGGACTATTTCCATTTGGTCGAATTTTCATATAATAATAGCTATCAAGCCAGTATCGAAATGGCTCCTTTTGAAGTTTTATATGGTCGTCTGTGTCGATCACGACATGCTGGATTGAATTCGGTGATAGACTCATTCTTGGACCAGATATGATTAAGGAAGCCACTGAAAAGGTTGATTTTATTCGAAAGAAGATAATAACTGCTCAGAGTCGCCAGAAGAATTATTACGACCGTAGAAGAAGAGCTTTGGAATTTCAAGTTGGAGATTCCGTTTTCTTGATAATATCTCCAATGCGGGGTTTGTTAAGATTCGGGAAGACTGGTAAGCTGGCACCGTGATACATTGGTCCTTTTCCTATTTTGGAAAGGATTGGTCCTCCAGCATATCGAGTGAAGCTACCTAATTGGTTATCCGGCATACATGATGTATTCCACGTTTCACATCTTCGAAAGTACGTGCACAATCCAGACAGTATTATCGAAGAGGCAGCACAACAGGATCTCAAGATCACACCAAATTTAACAGTTAAAAGAGAACCAATTAAGATTGTGGATCGTGATGGAAAGAAATTAAGGAACAAAATTGTAAAACTGGTTAAAGTGCAGTGGAGCAGTGATCCAAAGGACGGCACTTGGGAGACAGAAGACAGTATGCAAAAGTCTTATCCTAATTGCAGAGTGGATATCTTGGCTTAAACAAGTAAGCCATTTCTCTATCCTTTTTTGAATTCGTATATTCTTTGTTTGCTTTTCTCTCTCTTTCAAATTTCGAGGACAAAATTTTCTTAAGGAGGGGAAATCTGTAACATACCAAAATTTTATCAATTTAAATTTGGTTATTGCTGAACTTTTGTTATACAATTTGAAAAGTTAAAAAATAATAAATAATAAGTGATAATTTAAATTTCAAATTTCTTTTGAGTTTAAAATTTGTAAATATTAAAAGTTTTTAAAATCATTTGAATTTAAATTTTATGCATATATGTGAATATATATGATTGTGTGCATATGTGGGTAAATTTGAATTTAAATTTTAAACTAAATGTTTTAGCAAAATAATTTGGATTTATAAATATATATCAATGTAAATTATTTAATATGTACTTAACTTCACAACATTTTTTATCATGTGTATTAAAATAAAGCTAACATTTTTAATGGGAAATATAAGTTTGAATACAATTTAGATAACGTAAATTATTATGTGAATAAAGAAAGAAAAAATCATTAAAAGTGTTAAGTTAACAATGACTATGGAGACAAGTGTAAATCATGAGGAAAAAAATTAAAACAAGTGTCATGTTGTCATTTCCATTTTCTTTAGAAATTTATATAATAGAAAATAAAAATTATATAAGTAATTCATCTTCTACTTTTTATTTTTTTATCTCATTTTCAAAAAGAAAACAGATCTGAGAAGAAAAGAAAAAAATTCAAGTCCTCAATTCACAAAACAGAAAACAAATTTCCAGGAAAAAAAACTGTAACAAAACTTTGCTCTCAACATCTCAAGCAAAAAGAAGGAATTCAAGAATAATTCAAATCTTCAGCAAACATTACAGAATCAAGCAAGAACTTCAAGGATTAAAGAGATTTAGGAATTCAATTTAAAAAGGAAAAAAAACAACAGACACAAGATTTTAAAGTGCAGGCCAGAGCTTTTCTTTCCCCTGTTCAAACTAAGAAGTTACTGTAAGTAATTTAATCTTTAATTTGTTGTTAAAAGATTAAGTGAGTAAATTCCATCAGAACTTAAGCAAGTTCACACAAAATTTGTTGCAGATAACAATTCAAAAAAAATCAAGCTAAGAAGAAAAAGGGGAGTTCCAGATTTTAAATTTTAAATAGGGAACTGTCTCTACCAAAAGTAGTACAGGTGAGTAAATCTTTCAAGAAACTTGATTTTGTTCTGATTGGCTGAATACATGATGTATGCAAGTTGTATATGGTTTGCATGCAACAAAATCTGTGAATGAGTTGTGCATTTGCCTGTGCATATTGATAATCCTGTTCTAGCTATAGGTTTCTTTTTTGAAAACCTGTCAAAAAAACCCCAAATTTTTTTATTCAAGTTTTGTTAGATTTAAGTGTCAGAACAAAAAAATGCTTAAATTCATTTAAGATTGAAATTTTAAAAACATTTAAAAGGCTAATACTCAGGATATAGAGTCTGGAACAAGAAAACACAGTAAAAACTTAAACATGTTAAAAATTCAAGTGTCGTGTTTTGTCGATTCACCTACATCAACTTGTTCGTGTTCATAAACTATGAATTTTAGAAAAAGAATCTAGATTTTAAGTGTTGAATTTATTGGGTTGTTCAGAGTTGAACAGGATCGACAAAACTGTCACTTGCTGATGATCAAGGAATAATCAAGCCTCGGATTTGACATCAGAGAAGGGTGATGGATCGTAGATTGTTAGGAAAATAGTACGAAATTTTTTAGATGATCGAATAAGTTTGGGTTTGATGAAATAGGGTTTTAAGGCATAGTTGTATCAATGTCGTTCTCGAATCGATTTTGGGGTCATTTGCGAACCAGAGTGGACCGGACTTCGAGAGAAGATGAAGGGGGTGGTGGAGCAGCTGTGGGGGTGGTCACACGATCGTCGGTGGACAGAGGTGGCCACGCGGAGTGAATTTTGTGAATTGGGTTGGTTTCTAGTTCGAATGTAATGCTCAAATCGCGAACCACGGCAAGGTAGCGGGTTCTGGAGGGTCAGCTATAGGTGGCCAGGTTCGTGTGCATCATGCACGCGTAGAAATTCGTGTATCAGTGGATTTTTTGTGTTTGGGGAAGACGATGTGTTATCAGGCATGACTCGAAGAAGAGCTCGGGAAGAAGCAAGGGTAGCTCCGGCTTCAACTCGAAGCGTTTCAGAGGTTGTACGAGTTTGTACTTACGATAATTTTGAAAAAAAAGTAACAGCATGGGTAATTTTTAGGAAGGACTCGAAGCAAGCAGGACGAAGCCTCGGGGAAGACTCGAAGGGGCTTCGGGGAAGTCAGCATATCAGGGTTGTTTTCTCAAATAAAAATAATGAAATTCAAAACTCTTAAAAAATTTAAAACTCATGTTTTAAAGAATGATTTTAATTTGGATTTAAAACAAATTAAAGTTAAGTAAGACATTTTTTTAAAGTAATTTAATTTAATTTAACCTTTGTCACATTACTTATAAAAAAATCGGTTATAAAATGTAATTAAAAACGATGTTAAGATGAAATGTTTTACAAAATAATTTTGATCTCTCAAGACAATTCACATGATGAATTTAAATTAGATTTATGAGAAAAATCAAAATGGTTAACAAAGATAAGAAGGTTTATCTTTTGAATTTAACAGTTAATTTATGATTTACTTATGAAATAAATGATTTACTTAAAATAAACTATTTAAATTAATTACTTAATATTAAATGATTAATAAAGGATTAATTTATTAAGATAATTAATTAAGGAAATAATAAACTAATAAAAGAAATTAAGGTTTAATTTATGAACAATTAAGGATTAATTAATTAGGGTAATTAATTGAGGGGTAATTAATTGAGAAATGATTAATTAATGAAGATGATTAAAGATTTAATTAATTTTAATTAAAGATAACTAATCATTGATTAAAGATAATTAATGAAATCAATTATATGAATAATTAGTTTAAATCACACAATTGATTCGTCTTAGCTGGATAAGATTGATAACTATTGTATGATGTGTATTGATTGACATCTCTGATTGTAATTGTGATGCTTTGTGATATTAATTGCTTTATTCCAAGCTATGATATCTGTGATGAATATACCTCTGTGAGAATATGAAACCCCTTTTGCCCATAAAACGGCACTTGAATTTCGATGCGACAGGGAGTCGGATTCCAGTTGGTTATCCGAAACCCACATCGAACCTGTGAATCTTTGTGGATGACGTATCCACATTTTTTTTTAAAATTGATGCTCACTATTCGGTTTAGCCGGGAAAGGACCTTTGTGTCATATAACCCATTCTGAATAGTTATACAACGAAATGGATAGCAATTGAAGACGGTGGTGAAGACTGAACATCTTCGAGAACGATAGGATAACCTGTCGAATGACTCTGCACTGAGTTACTCCGGTATAGAGTTCTCCATATGTGATGGGAAGTCCGATCGGGATTGTGGATGCCCGGATTGCAAGGACTTCTTCGGAAGTGCCTTCGATTCTGTTCGAACCCGGAACAGACTTGTATGGATTGTACGTCTGACATTACATTTTGAGATATAAAGTAGATTTCTTTCAAATACATTTCTATTGTTGGCGGAGAATTAATTCTCTTAGCTTAACACCCTTCTCTGAGACGTACGAGCTCAGAGGTTATGTAGTTGAAGTTTACCAGTAATATATTCCCAACTTGGTAATGTGGCATGCTGAGTGCTGCTGATCATTTGTTGACCAAAGCATGGCTTTTGTGAAAAGCGTAGCTTTGTGGACGAGACTTCGTCGAACCTCACAACCCGGTAATGGTCGAAACAGGAAAGATGCGGCAAGGTTATTGGGGGTATCGCCCCTTAGGGTATGTGCATTTCCTTCTGGATAGAAGTGGTATCATGGTATGGAGCCCAGATATTTAAATTATGTGGATATCGCAAATATATATATATATATATATATATATTACTTTGTGATTGTTGCTGTTGGGGCCCGGATAAAGGTTGATTACAACCAGGGGATGGCATACTCGTATAGTAGTTACCTTGTTATAGACGTAACCCGGCCTTATGTTGGCAGAAATCCGGTTAGGTTCTCGGGACGTCCCTCCAAAGGCGTACCCATGTGGCCTAGGAAGTTCCTTAGCCTGACCATTTGCTGGAAATCCAATTACCAATACGAACCCAGTACGGTTTTAGTTGTATTACCTGCCATTTACTTATGGTGGTCACCACTTTTTAGATGGTAGCTATAGTAGGCATAGTTCGAAATGTCTATGCTGGCTAAGATTAATATTATACTTTCGAAAATATTTTCTACACTATGCACTAGTAATAATATCAAAGAATTTTTCCCGTATCAAGCATATTTGACTATCAAAAGAAGAAATCTCCTCCAATTGTGCGATTGCATTGTGTGTGTGGCGGGAGGTCTTATGGTGTTTCATTTTCAAAAAGCATTGCGGATTTCAGTTTAAATTCTTTCGTTGTTTTTTAAAAGATAAAATATTTTGTTCACTCATACCAGTCCCATGACTGACCTGGAGTTTATTGTTTCTTTTTTAAACTCTGGATGCCTATAATTTTCACACGGACGGCCTAGTAGCAGGTCTTCCGTGTTTTGGGACTAGCTGGATTTTGAAGTCTTATGGTTTGGAGGCTACCAGTTTTTTTGAAGGTTTTTAACTTAGAGATATTTTGAAAACTTTAGATCTCAAGGTTCTTAGTTGGATGTTCACTATCATTTTGTTTCTTTGAAGACTTTCTTGGAATGCAATCACATGTTGTTCTGTCATGATGGTCTATTTTGAAGTTGTGTTGTATATGTATAAAAATACTTTGATGTTGGTGATGTTGTTGTAATGAATATTATGATGATGTTGTATCTGGGATATTGATGTATGACAGTTTATTTTGTTTTCGCTGTTTCTATTCATCTCAAGTTGTTATAAGCTCCATCCGAACTGGAATTCGACGTTCGAATATCCGACAATCGAATACAAGTGAGGTATTTGATGTCGATTTTTGAACGCTGAATTTCGGGTCATGACAATATAACTTAGCAAAACATTAGGATCTATATATTATATGAATGTATTATTATTATCAAGGTTGTGATCACAAAAATTAATAACTAAGGTATTAACAATCTCCCCCGTTTTGATGATGATGACCATTAATATCCTGTATATATAAAACATGATATAATTACCCATGAGTTAGATAATTCCGCCTAAATATCTGCATATGTTATTTCATATTTTTCTTCCTCTTTGTCATCAACAAAAATGGGTGGAAGACTAAAATACCCCCCTTAACACAAATGCTTAGAAAATATATATTCAAAATCAGTAATCCAAGTAAAACTAATATGATTATATACGATTAGTACATGATAAATGATGTAGTATTCTATACTAAATATGATAGTGAAGACTTATAAGTTAAATTTTATTTCAAACTATACAAATTCAAGTCATACATACAAGCAAATCCTACTTCAAACAAAATCAAAACAATCCAATCATTTAAACCCAATCAATCAAACCAAATAATTCAAACAATCCAAACTAAATCCTAGGAGTACATATCAAATCCAAACCTAGTAACTAGACGTTTTATGGAACTTCAACCCAACCGTCAAACCCAAAAATTGGATCTGCTTTGATGGAATCCTAATCTTTATTATCTTTGAAAATAGTGCACTTTGGGTTATTGGTTGGTTCATTCTTGATTAAGAAAGAAATCAACCATCGAATGAAATCAAATTGTTTTTTTGTTCCTTGATCATGTGCATTTGACTCAAATCTAAATGCTTTTGATTTCGTAGGATAAAGGAGAGAATGTCTTTAAAAGACTAAAGAGCTTGTTTAAGATTTTCACATAAGTTTTGACGTGGAGAAGATATTTTTGTGAAAATATGTTTGAGAATGAAAACAAAGTATAGAATAAAATGATGAGCGAATTTTCTAGAAGAAATAGGCTTAAATAGGAGTAGAAAGTCATTTGAAATGAATGAATAGTTAGCAGTGATTTTTATTTTGAAATTTTAAAAAAAAAATCTACCTTTTATATGTTGACAGATGGGT
This sequence comes from Allium cepa, assembly GCA_030765085.1. Classification (NCBI taxonomy): domain Eukaryota; kingdom Viridiplantae; phylum Streptophyta; class Magnoliopsida; order Asparagales; family Amaryllidaceae; genus Allium; species Allium cepa. The sequence goes on from CM060945.1 coordinate 725,343,048, forward strand.
AGCATGTATGTCAACATACATGCATATATTTTCCAAACAAGAATATTTGCTATAATTTTGTTATTATCTTATATCATTAAATATTTATAACTTCCAAAGACTAATAAACAATATTAGACAGTAAGAAATATATTTCATTATTTAGAACTTGAAGGATACATGGATTTCAATGATTAATAAAAGAAAATACATGAACACGACATGAACTTAAACAAAAATCACACAGTACAAGCTAGATATCATAAATAAACAACCAGATAGGTCTTACAAGGATGTAGATGATGATGACGAAAAACCACCGAGCTTGCGAATGATCTTTCCAAAGTATTTGTCCACTTTATTAAAAATAGAAGTAAACTTTTTACTAAATGAATGCTTAATCTTCTTTTGGTTTTTAAGAAGCTTCTCTTGGTTCACTAGTATATGTTTACTTGTAAGGTGCGATGTTTTTTTGAAACTTTCCAAAGAAGAATCCATTTCTTCCTCCTCCTCCTCTTCTTCTTCCACTTCCATCTCATCCCCTTCTTCTTCCTCTTCTTGTTGAATTTTTTGATCTTCTTCCCATGCCAATCTTCGCTCCTTTTCAAGAAGAGGCTCATATGGTTCGAAAAATGGTTTATGTGCATAAGATGGATATTGGTTTTGTCTAAAACTTTTCGAGGAATAGACTTTTCTCCTCATAAATCCACACCAAAATCTTAGAAAATTCTAGAAAGATACATACCATGGAAGAGTGTGTTCTCGTGTCTATAAATATTCTTTTGAACAAAATCATCTAAAATGACTCATGCCTAATTTATGTTGTAGCGATCATAAATAGCAAAAAGAGTTTTGAATTTTTTTTTAGTAGGGTTATTATAATTACCCATCATTAGGTTAATACTTTGTTATGAAATGAGGCTCATAAGTCAAATTTTGGACGAAGATTCTTGTGCTTAAATTGAAAATCTTCATTACCTTCAAAAATATCATGAAGAACTTCAGAATTTTATATATCGATTTGAAAAGTGGAGAGGTCAATTCCACTAGATTTACACCAAGAATATGACCCAAAGTTCACAATTTAAAATGATCTGAGTGCCATTAAAGCTACTTCAAACTTGACCTTCTTCTCCTTGATAAAATTTTTTCGTTTAAATTCGCGTAAAACATTTTGATCAAGTCTTGATAACAAACAAAAATCATTTTGAGAAGATTCAATTAATCTCATTTGCTAAACAAAGATCATGTGTACCATAAGAAGAAAAAATATTCGAATTTAGAAAATTTACTGGGAGAAATGTTTTTGGAAGTTGTACACTCCATATAGACTTCAATGGCATCTTTCTCATTAAAGAGAAAGCTTTTAGTTTTCTTAGAGAGTCTAATGGATTTTGGATTTCTACTAGACGAAGCCATTATTAAATGTTTGAGGAGATAAGAGGGTGAAATGATATTTGAAATTTGAAGTAAAATGAGCGAAATGATATGGTGGGAAAAATAAATATGTAGAGAATCAAAGTAAATATTCTCTAGTCAAAGTGAATTCTTTTCATCACATGAGAATAAGTGCAAAAAGAGAGAAGTTCGAATTTGAATTTTGAATTCAAATTTCAACATTCAGTTTTCTAGCATGTAGGTCAACATATGACATGGATGTTTTTCGACATATAGCCTGAAATTTCCAAAAATAAAACTATGCTAATATATTTTTATATACTCATATACTTATATTCATCCAATATCATTATTTATCTATGTATTATTCCTAAAAACCAAAAAAATGTTAAATAAAAGGTACCTCTTTTGCTGCTTTTTGTTGATCAGTTCTGAGTAATCTATTGTTGCTATGAAACACATGTTAACATGCTCAGTATCTGATTCATTGTCGCTAGAGGAAGTGTATGAGTTGTCCAAAGTTGGTGTATAAGCCTTTTTTCTTTTTCTAGGATGAATCATTTGCTGGTGAGATCCTTGATTTATTCGGATGCGGGCTATTTCTTTGAAGATGACCGAGTTCATCACAATTGAAGCAGGTAGTTGCAAGTCTAGTTCCAGACATCTTGTTCTTAGGTTTTTGAAAGTTGTTCATCTTTCTATACTTTACGAATTTTCTAAAATTTCTGGTTATGAAAGAAATTTCTTTATCGTTGTCATCATCTGAATCATGATCGTCAGTTATAGCATTAAAAGCAATGGATTTCTTTTCTGCCTTGCCTTTTCTTCTGCCCTATAATTGTGCTTTATATGACATTAAAATACTGATTATTCTTCAATTTTCAAAGCGCTAGTATAATTAGCTTCTTCAATTGCAAGTGTCTTTTAATCCCATTCTGAAGAGAGTGAATTGAGGATTTTTCTAACTTGATCCCTTTAAAAAAGTTTTACCCTAATGCAACCAAATGCACTATATATTGAAATCTATAGTACGTATTAGAAATAAACTCATTTTGATTCATTTTGAACAATTGAAGCTAATTAGTTAACATGAAAATTTTAGTATGTAAATTGTAACTTGTAGTGTCCTCATATGTAAGTTGTAGTGTTCTCTAAATTTCTTATGCAGACTTATAAATAGACACACTGTTAAATTCATTTTTATCTACTGAACAAAATATAATACATAGATTTAGAATTATTCTATGCAAGTGCCTTTGGATTAGCAGTCCATTGTACAGAATTAGTTTGTGGTTCATTGTACTCATTTTGTGTAATATTCCAAATATCTAAACCACTAGATTGTAAATAGATCTTCATCCTACATGACTAATAAGCATAATTATTGCATTAAAAAGTGAGGGTCTAGTAGTAGGTTTTCGTTCGACAAAACTATTAACAAATGTACTAGCAGTGTTGTTGGCCACTAAAATTATTCAAAAATCAAATTTTGAGTTTTTGAAAACCCAGTGCTCTGATACCGAATGTAGGTTGCGAAATTAGGGATCTTGAGGCTAACTAAATATTAAGAGGGGCGAATAGTGTTTTCAAATTTTTATGAATCTTTTTAAAAATTTTGGAAGATTTTTATTGACCATTGCAAAATCAACAACTATAGATGTATAAGTATAAATGCAATAAAGTGAAAAGTAAAGAACAAGAGAGATTGCACCAGAATTTTTATACTGGTTTGAAGTTACCCTACATCCAGTCCCGTACAATTGATTATACAGATTTCTTTTCAAATGCCAGTATTTAAATGGATAGAAGGCAAACCCAAATACAATCTTGATTTCAAGGCCATGAGACACACCCTTCCGATTTCTAAGCTCATGTTACACCCACTTGATTTGGATGGACTGCAAGCATACCTACTCAGATTTTTAAGCTACCAAGCATACCCAATTAATTTGAACGGGCTACAATAACACCTAAGCAAATACAACTACAGTTTGATGGTTTTTCCAAAGACAATTTCTTGATCTTTGGTTACAATGGATCCTATAGCCTCTTGGACAACACTTTGATAATTGATTGAGGGAGAGATGATTAAAATCAGAGAGTAAATAGTAAAGAATCAATACAATGAAGATTGAATTGATTCTAGTTGAATTTGAGTAGATTTGAATATATTTCTCATAAGAAATTTTGGCAGAGTAAGAGGAGAGAAGGTAAAAAGAAAGTAGTTGTTAAAAATTCATTTGAAAACCACCTATATATAGAGAATAAACAGACATGTCCATTCGCAAAGTGTTACGATGAATTGGCTCTTCATTTCAAAATTTAAATTTCAAAATTCTGGCATGTATGTCGACATATCATCTTCCTACATGTCGACATAGATGGTGTAATTTGAAAACTTGTTTATTTTAAAATGTTTTGAAAATCCTACAGTATGTAAAATAATTTGATACTTTGTCAAATAGTTTAAACATAGTTTATAAACATTTTAACCTTTGAAAAACTTTTATAAAATGTTTTTAAATATATTATCTTTTAAAGATAGGGATTAGAAAATGAGAAATAGAGATGAAAGATTGCTACTAAGGACTTTAACAATATTCTATGACTCTATAAACTTTACTATAGTCTGGAGATCTTCATGTCTTGATCTTTATACTCATGAGTCTTCTTGTACATTCTTTGAGTCTTCATATTATGCAGCCTTCGATTCAACACCTATATAATATCCTACATTATATACTATATAACTTGGCGAAACATTAGTATGCTTATTTTATATGAATTTATTATTATTATAAAGGTTGTTATCATCAAAATCAATAAGTGAGGTATTCAAGTTTCCTCAGTTTTGATAATACCATGGAACTTCAATACGAATTTAAGTAGATCTGGGGAGACCTTAAAATAGAACCTGAATATAAGATCATCCACTTAAAGATCTGAGGAAAAATCTGAAATCAACATGTTAAAAATGGGCAAGGCTTTTCAATTTTGATTTTCATCTTAAATTCTTTCATGATGTTTAGATCTAATTTAGTTCACACACACACACATATGTATTTATTGCCGCTTGTTAAACCTTTTTTAAAATTATTTTGTGTATTGTTATTGAATTCAAAATCTACCTTATGTATAGTTTTATTTTAAGTTTTGATATGGTTAGTTGGATCTGAAATCACTAAATGTTACGGATTTCGTTTTATTATAAATTTGCCTTATTACCACGATTGATTCATTAGTTTTATAACTAAAACCTATTTATGATTGATTCAATTACGTTCAAAAATAATTTTTCTTATTTTTCAGATCTAAGATTGTATGTAGTTATTGATCTACTTTGCTGCAGTGAAAGTTCCTATTGGTGTTTCAATTTAATTCATTTATAATCAAGGTGTTAATATTTTGATTAATTGAATCATATATACGTTCCTATAATTATTAAATTATATTTAATTCCAAATTAATATCAAGTAAATATTTTGTTAGACCAATTAGTTTTAAATCAATTTATTTAATTTAGTGCTCTATTAAGTATATGTTTTAAAATTCTCATTTTATTATATAAATATACGTGTATAAATATATTATTATTGTTGTTGAATTAGTTGTATTGTTGGAACAATGCATTAAACTGTGATAAAAGTATTAATTTTCTATTACGTTGATTGGGTATATTTTTTAGCAAAGCTAACCGGTATTTATATAGGGTCGTCTACATGTACAAAAGAATTTGAAATAGATGTTTAGGTACTCAAGTGGGTCATCTACATGTACAAAAGTGCCAAACTACTAACGAAATAAAACCAAAAACTAGTCTCCCTCGAAAGAGGAAGATTCACTTCCCCCATTCAAATGATCAAGCCCGATAACATGATAAATCCAGAAAAAAAAGCAGCCAACGATAGAACAAAATCCACAGAACTAGAACCACAAAGGTACCAAGAGGAATCCGAGATAACTAAAAGATTCAGATCACCAAACTATCTTTTTACAAAGAGTTTAAGGCCTTCTTCCTCAACATGGTAACATGGCCTTCTTTCTTCGTCATCTTCACTAATATACTTATAGAACCTACCACTCTAAGGGTTAAATCTCATTTTAGAAGGCTCATACATCCAAGCCTGCTTATATGAGGCCTAAAAGAAATCATCCATGGAGGGAGCCGAACTTAGAATACCTGTCGAGCTATCTTCAACATCAATAAAGCAAACAACAATAACTATAGGCACAATATCACCAGACACGATCTCATGAAATACAGCAGCATTAAAAGAGCGAACATCAATAATGTCAACATGGGGGACAACAGTTTCCAAAGGCGTGACTTAGGAGGCAAAAGCATGGTAGCAGGGCAGGTGTTCGGAACCCACTTCAAGAAAAAGTGAGGAAGATGGATCCTAAGCGAAAGAGGGATAGGTATGGCATTTGCTTGAAAAGAACAGGCTTCAACAAGGAGATCAAATGTGTGACAAGACGAACAAATTTTTAGTTTCCAACTGTAATGAACATTGATAATTGATACATATCCTGAAGCAATACAAGCAGTTATCTTGGAGGGAAGAGGCTTGTAACGACCCGCCGTTCTGACTGCCCCCAGTCGGTAATTAAACCAACTTGAGACGTTCAAAATGACGGATTGTTATTCAGTTTATAGGAGTTAAACAAAAACAGCCACAGAATCACAGAATAATCATAATATTTCACATTAAATGAATTTTCTTACATATATCAGAGTTTATACAATGCATTAAATTTTTATACAGCGGAATATATCTTTTACAAGTACAAAAAAAAAATTCGAAAAGCTAAAGTGAAGCAATTTCCCCAACTCTCTCTAACTTCGCGGCCTGAAAATCTTCAAGCTGTAAAATACTCGGTCTGACCCGAGTATTACGTTCAAAAGAAAATAATACACAGGCCAGTCTAATTCAAACTCAGTTATTAGTGCATAGAGGCAATAATAATCAAATAGCAGTTAGATGACAGTCAAATATAAATTTACCTATCCGATCCTTTAACAAGAAATCGGATAACGGTAAATACAACACTTAACAGTGATAAACAATAAATCAGTAGATTCAAATTTTCAATGAAGATAGGTGAAGGGATTTCAGAATTGCCTAAACGGCAATTTACAACAAAAACCATGAAAATCGATTCAAAATATATTGAATTGTTAACATAAAACAATTTTCATCAAAAAGAAAACATCATTTAAAACATTTGATTCGATAGGGCTGCAGTACGCACACGCGTGTACGGCCTCGCCACATTTTTAAAATGTTAACTTCGTGTGGCTGCAGTCCACGCTTGCGCGCACTGCCTCGCCACTAGTATAAAATGCACAAAAGATCAATGCATCAAAGCAAAAAAATACCAATAAAATCAAGGCGGTGTGGCTGCAGTAAACACATACATACATGTGCACTGCCTCGCCAACTCGAGTGCACAAGATCAAATCAAAATCAGATTCAACACAAGTACAAATGGCCTCGACCAAAATTCAAAATATCACTGTACAATGAAACTATACATGTACACAGAAACATAGCAACACTCAACAGGTATTTAAACATGAACCCAACATCATAACACAAGACAAAAGCAACTGGGTTCAAGTCACGAGCAACAAGAGAAACATACAATGCAAATGAACCAGACTTGAGCCAAAAGAAGCTAGCAAGGTAATAGAGAGCATGGACAAATTAAAAACTACAGGCTAGGACGTGCTAAAAACAAGACAGAGGCAAAGGAAAAAGGGAAAACTCTAAAAGGTGTATATAAATTCAAGTCAACAAGGTAGGGACGTGTGAAATCTAGGCAACAGCATGGGTGCTTGTCCATTTTTTTTTTTTACGCAACATAAAGGCAATATGTACAGCCAATTTTCATAACAACATGGCAGGGACACTTACATTTTTTTTTCACTTAAGTACAATTTAAAGTTGAAGCTTATGACTAAACAAACAAGTTTCATTTGAAACTTGAATTCAAACAGTGTCAGGATCAAAAGGTTTGAATTCTTTAAAACAAACTTGGATGTTGGAAAGTGTAAACAGGGAGCATTTTGAAGAACAACATGCATACCATACATCAATACATATCACGGGCAGTTGTTTCCACAACAACACCAAAGTACTGATCAAAATTATCAACTTCCATCATCACTTAGGTAAGGAAGCAAGAAAGTCTGGAAAAGAAAATTTTGCTCACAGAAAAGATTTTGAAACTTTGTGCTTTAAGTATCTCTACTGATTTCAGAAAATCATTTCAACTAATCTTACAAAAAATTAGTTTTTTTCTTAATTCTTTGTTTAAACAAACATAAATTGTTTTGAGAATTATAACCTAATAGAGACTTCAATAAGAAGATAGGAATTTTGATCAAAGATTTTAGTGCTGTAACCTCAAAACAGAGATGAGCAGATATAAAATACATGCACAGTCATTCCTATTCATATACACATTCATATATTCATTAAGGCATACTTATATACATGCGTATGCAACAGATAATTAGCAACTTAAGTTTTAATTAAAAATGCTTACTCACATATGTTTATATGAATATGCACAGCATACATACTATAAACAATGACATCAGATTTCACTTATATATATACATACAATACTTATTCATTTCAATAAGGTAGCATGCAACCAAATTTTAAATGGCTAGAACTCATGTTAGTGCACACATCAACTTGAGTAAAGGTTCAGAGATACTAAAGAGCATGTATAAGTGACTTTAAGCAAATGAATCAAGTGCAAGTCCAAAAATCACATCTGACACAAATGCAAATTTGTCTCAAAGCTAACAGTTACTATATAAACCTGAGACAACAGCATAAAAGGGGAAAGACTACAGACTTCCAATTATGCAACAGCAATTGCTACAAGTTAAAGACTGCACTTTTATAGCCACAACAACATGTGATCTAACATTATCACAAAATCAAGACAGGGCCGAAATCAAGATGGTTTCGACTAATGGGAGTTATGGAGCAGCACGTAGGAATCGAACAGGTGAATCAGAAGGCAAATACTGTGTTTCGAATCAAAACAGTGCCGTAAAAATCAAGGCAACGAATTGACCAAGTCAAAAAAATATCAACATCGAACAAAAATCAAAACAAACCAAGAAACCACGACCGAAGTCGAAACACTCAAAAAAATCAAGGCCGATAACACAAAATCAAATCAACATCGAATTGCAGAAACACTATATTAAAATTGAATTAGATGTGAGTAAATTTAATTACTCACCTTTGCAAACAAATTGGGGCACGCGAGCGAAGAGGAGAGTCGAGCAAAATTGAAGCCGAAACCCTAATTTCGATCGAAGGATGAACAGGAGACGAGAGAGGCCGCCATTAATTTTTTTCGTTCGATTTTTTTTTTTATTTCTGATGATTTTAAATGGAGGAAAAGGGGGTATCGGATATAAAAGAGAAAGGGAAGGAGATGTCGGCCATGCTTTGAAATGGGGAATGTGCGTGAGTTATGGCGTGTGTAACGGCGTGAGTTAAGGCATAGATTGGGGCGTGTATGTAGCTGATGAAAGTAAGGCAATGTACTCTCTCTTTTTTATATATATATTATTATATATTTTTTTCATTTTCAAATTCAATTTGTTTTGTATAATTATTTTCTTTACTTTGTTTTGTTTAATTTTGTTGTTAAAATTTTAACTAGGTGTATTTCTTTATTTATTTTGTATTGATTAAAATTTTATTCCTTTTTATTTTAAAGAGAGGAAAAATATTATTTAAAACTAACCATCCTTTATAAATTTAAATAATAATTCTTGTATCTAAATTATTTTTTCTAGGTCATTAGTTTGAATTAAAAATACAAACTCAATATTCAATTTCAAACTCCAAAGTCAAATTCAAATTTTATTCAACTTTAAATAGATTAAATTCTAAAATTTAATCGCCAATTCATAGTTATATTGGGAATTCAATTTAAACCATCATTCAAATATTTAAAATTAATTAAATATCTTCATTTTTAAATTGTTCAAAATTCAGGGTTGTTACAAGGCTTATTTGGAGTTACTTCAATAAAAGCCTTCATATACCCAAGCTTGTTTCGAGCAACAATATTCGAAACAAAACATCTGAGTTCTCCAATGATAATCGCTAACCAATTTAACCCAATCAAAGGCTGCAGCACAGACGATATATAAGAGAAATGAGCCCTCACCAGAATAGAGAGAATCGGTTTTGTTAACCTTGATTGTGTGTATTTTTAGATCTGTAATTTTAAGAGTTCAGACATTTGTTGTGTATAAGCATGGAATTTTATACAGTATTAAATCTATCAATATAATTACATTTGAAAAAGGGTTTAATATATTACATCATGTTATTTCCTTTTAATTCTGATCTGATTAGATCTAAATCTAACATAAATTTTGTTTCCATCTTCATAATTCTAGTTTTCTCTTATTTTGAAATGTTTAATTTTATGTTGATTTGTTTTCGTAATTTCATATATGTACATATACTAAAATATATAAGTGATAATAAAATATCTAATATATATGCATATATGTTTAAACAATATATATATATATGTATGTATGTATGTATATGTGTATATATGTATGTATGTATATATATATATATATATATGTATGTATGTATCTATATATGTATATGTATGTATGTATGTATGTATGTACATATGTATGTATGTATATATATGTATGTATATATATGTATATATCATACCATCAATATGTTTATACAAATCATACACATACCATAGTCCACGTAGTTAAAGCACTTAGCGGTTCTATAGCGATGAAGGTGTAAAACGTTATAGTGGGGATAAAATGAGAATATATGGAAAATAGTGAAGGTACAAGAAGTTTCATTAGATGTAAAATAAAATATTTGAAATTAATCTATCCTCATTCCTACAATAATTTCTATAGGAAAAAGAAATATTGCATAATCTTATATAATAAAACTGAAGATTATCACGATGTAGTTCAGATTTGGCGACTATAATAAATTTCTAACTTATGTTGAGCAGTTGTGTCTTAAATTTAGGTTATACTCTAACTTTTTTAATTTGGTTTTAAAGATAATTAGTCAAATCAACTTTTTAATATTAATGTTGCTTAAGTGGATTCTAAAAAAAGCCTTGATTTAATGGGTGTAACGTAAAATGGCAGGGCTTAAAGCAGATTTACTATTTAATAGCGCTAAACTGAAAAGGCATAGTGGCTAAAGAATGCTACATGCTATAGTAGGGATTTTGCGGGCCTTTAACTACACACAGATTGTACAATACCCAAACATATTTATATACTCGGGCATTTATATTCCCGATATGCATGTGCATTTATAACATGTATATGAAAGTATAATATATATATATATATATATATATATATATATATATGCATATATGGTACATATAAATCTCAATATCTATATGTATGTGTGCATAGTTAATATGTTTTGTTGTTGAATGTATACATGATACATTCAAAATTAAAATATTTAGCTGACTTTATTAATAATATTAATTAACAAGTGCAAAATAAAGTTAAATAAAATATTATTTTATTTAATAAATAAATTGGATCTAGTGAAATCCATAAGACTTCATGGGCCCATTATTACCCATATAGGTAGTTTTTCGAATCTAAAAATTCCACCCGACAAAGACCGGCCCGATTTCTTTAATGGTATCAAAACCCAAATGGCCTATGCGATTGAATTATGAATTTTAAGGCCAACTAGTTAAGGCTACTTATCCAACGAGCATCGAGAAAAGTAATGTCTAAGCTTAGGATTGAATAATAAAGTATTCTTTCCTTTCTAGCTACTAGCTTGGCCTAATTGGTAGGGTAAAAAGTTGACCCAGTTGTTAAGGCCTAAACTATTTTGGGCCATGGGCTAATTTTCAAATTTTAGTTTGAAAGTTTAAAATATATTTTAAATTAAAAAGTTAAGTTTAAAATATAAAAGGAATTTCATAATAATTACAAAATTTTCAAAACTATTTTGAAAAATTAAAATAACTGACTTTGAATTTTAATACATTTAATTAATTTGATTGGTTAAATTATATAATTAATTAAAAGTTAACTCACTAATACATATATACATGCCAATGTAACTATAATTGTTATAGTTATATATTTATCATAAATTTGTTTAAGATGAATTATATTAAACCTTTGAATGAATTTAAACTATTTAATTAAATAAATGAATTTAATAAGTAAAATTAATTAAAAGTTAATTAATTATTAAAATTTATACATATATTGATATGCATATATAAACCGACTATAAATGTTATAGCTAATTATTTGTCATGAATAATTTAAGATGAATAATATAAAATTTCTGAAATATTTTACTAAATAAATTTAATTGGTTAAATACGAGTTTATTAATAAAATTAAAATTATTAAATATGATTTAATTAAATATAATTAAAATTAGTTGATACGAGTTAATTAATTAAATTAAAATTAATTAAATATATTTAATTAATAAGAACTAATATCAATAATATATGACTTAATTAATAAGATAGGCACACATATATGTCTTCTAAGTTAATTTAATTATTAAAGTTAAAAATGATAACTATATATGTATAAACATAAGTGGAACTGTAATAAACTCAAAACATATTTTTGGAATATGTACATATATATTGTGCAGATACCGTAATTTCTGATGTACCCACCACTTGAATCACGAGGGCATTTCATAAATAGTACATTAACCCATAAATTGGTATCACTCTAGTGTTTATATTAGAGATTATGAACCTCTAATATGTATAATTGTTCTCTACTATTTATATATTAATTGATTACTTGCATACTCTTTATTTGTTGATCTTCCACAAGCTAGGGATGTTACATGTAGTACTACTAATATATTGACAAGATAAGGTAAGATATATGCACGTATTTATTGGTCTTTCTGAGATTCATGCACTATACTTAGGTCATTGTGAAGTGCTGGGTATAAGTTAATACTTCTCTCGATTTGTTGACCATCCTCAAGGTTGGGATGAGATTAGGTCTGACCAATGGTTGGGAGTTGCATATACTGCAGCCGATAAAGTGTTACCCATCGCTTGTGGGTCTATGATTTATTGATAATCCTTAAGGTCAGAATACCAAGACAAGCGAGTTATATCACCCACTAGAGAAATCAAAAGATTTCTTTGTTTACTCTTAGAGTTTTGAGAAATATAAAAATCTAGTGGAACCTTTATTAGAAAAGTGAAATGATTGTAAGAACATTTTCTATATAGAATCTGAATAATCTACATCAATATATTTGTGCAACTAATGAAATTGATAAAATGCTTATCAGCTAAGATATACAAATGAACTATGTTATCCTTTATTTGAACCAAGAACGTTCTCAATGAATCTGGATGTCGGGATGAAGACGAAATGGATCAGGAATTTGGAAGGATGCTTGGAATGATATAGCATAAAAAGTTAAAGAAGATTAAGGGCACTTCAATTATGGTCGGCACTGACCACAATTAAGATCGGTATAGATATGATATTTAGGGGTCCACTTTTGAATAGTTAGGTGAACCACTCCAGTACTTCACAGAAAAAGATAAGTCCCACGCAGGATAAATCATGTCGATACTGGTATGATCTGGTAGAGCAACTTTAACAACTAAGCTTGCAAAATTGAAATAATGGACAAATTTGAAGAAGCCAACATTTTGGAAATGAGCAATTGTGCCTAATACTGACAATATTGTGGTCGTTGCCGACATGATTTTTTTATACGAAATGTTTAATCTTCATTTCTATCCATAAGGACTCCAGTTGTTCTAAGTCTTATGTGGTTTAGCAACTATTTTGGGCAACTCCGAATATAAATATGAGTAATACTATAACAAGAAAAGAACTTTTGTACTTTACGCTGGATCTTAAACTATATTCTCCCCTTAGATTTGTCTTCATCACGAATTGCTATCAAATTCAAAATTACATTACTTTCTAAATCTGAAAGCTTGTGATTCATTTGTTTTTTCTACGATCGCTAGTAATAAAATTAAAGTGGATGTAAACAGAGATTTGAGGTTGAATCACTATAAAAATCCTTATGTTCTTGCCAATCTATTTCGTGTTACTTTACTTGTTCTTATTTTGATCGATTTGGGGGTGTCGTGTCACTTTTTAACCCAACTTTTTTGGTGCTTTCACTAAGAAATGAGATTCTAAAGCAGGGTCTAGCTCAAAACTGTAGATTTCGAGCATCCATGAGTAAAATCTTGAAGTTTGTTGTTGTAGATCTAAAGTTACTTAGATTTGAAGAAGAATCTAGATCAGATTTGAAGGATATGGCCCCTGGAAAGACTTCCACGATGTCTAGAGCTATTCTTAGAGAAGTGACGCTTCTCAGCAAAATTAATAGACTACTCTACCAACCAAAGCTTTGTTAGGACCTTCTTCCCCCAGAGGAGATGGAGACCTAAGATGAACTAAGTAGAATGATGGCTAAAATGAACAAGAAGATATATGACAGCCAAAATGTCATCTTTGAGAGAATGGAGAAAAGCCTTGCTTTATTGTCCTTACAACCATAAAAAGCATAAGAAGAGCCGTAATGATTCGCCAACTTCAATTTATGAGGAAGAAAATTCATCTTCATTAAATCTGTATAGGAGAGAAGGTAAGCAAAAGATGAAGAGGAAGGCTGCTCGAACATTGAAGAAACAAAGTGGAGGAAATAGAGCTGTCTTGGCCATGGCTAACATGGTTTGCATCGATCATAATTAACTCAATACCAGTCACAATGGAGATGGAGCAGTGGACAACCATATGAAGTAGCGAACCTATTGATAGTGAAGGGCGTTTGCAAGATGACGACATCGACGAAATACATGATAATGGTGCATAAATTGATGGTTTTTTGGTCTGGTAAGGCATCATGGAGTGTCAAGACAAATGGCTCACCTAGAGATAGAGGAACCCAGATATCATGCAACTAACCGAGAGTGTTTATAGAGTCGAACACTTGGGGCTGCTCCTGATGATCACTCTCCATCTGCTCCGACCAACGAGCAGTATATAACATATATGGTGAGCGGACCGCCGAATGAAAATCAATCTTGCAGTAATGATGAGTGGGGTTCATTACCAAGCTGAACTCCACTCATTGATATTATTCTATATGAGAGTTACCCTAAATTTTTGCGATGCCTACTATGTCAACTTATGATGGAATGAATGATCGGAGAAAACATCTTTTTAAGTATGGATGGCATATAGATGGTGCTCAAGCAATTAATGCCATAATATGTAGGTGTTATACTATATTCTTGTCACCACGATGTGGTTCACTCGGCTCGTGCCAAGTTCCATATCATCTTTTGATTAGATAGCAAAGAAGTTTATGGAAGAACTCTGACTTCATACTGCTCAGTCAAAGGATATGATATCCTTGCCAAATGTAAATCAGAGTTCTAGAGAGATTTTGAAGGATCTCTTGGAATGATTCAATATTGCGGTGGCCGAAGTAAGTAATCCGATGCAAGATATTGTTTTGATGGCATTGATTTAAGGGTTTCGCCCTAACATGGACTTTGGTAGATGGCATAAAAGAAAGCAACCACCTACCATGGAAGAATTTTACCAAGAGGCATCCTAGTATCTACGCTTGGAAGTGGCAGACCTAGCCTTGGGACCAATAGGTGGTAGGCTATCAAATGAGGTAGTATAGAGCAATGTTGCTATCAAGCAAACCTATAAGAGTACTGGAAACGTTGTTGTAAATTTTGAAATAATAATTCAAATAGAAAAAGCTAAGGCCTTGATGGGAAGAAGCAAGACACTAAGAACCGCGCGAGGTACATGACACCGAGATATTACACTCATTTGAATGATATTGTCGAGAAAATTTAGCTTGCCACACAAGTATGGAAAATGTAGGAAGCTGCCTTAGTGGGAGGCAATTGAAGAAGAAAGTCACACGAGAAGGTATTGTCGCTTCCATGAAACTCATAGGGAAAATACCAATTAGTATCGACTTTTGAGGGATGTGATTGAAAATTTGATTTGAAAGAAGAAACTACAATAATATATAAGGAATCCTGAGGCTGGTAGATAGATGAGTGGTAGACTTAAGGTTAGAATGTCCAATGGGATCACCTCCAATGGAGAGCAATCAAGGCAGCCTGAGAGAAGGATTGTTACAAATGCCATATCTGGAGGATCACATCTGACAGATAAAAGGTAGAATGAAAGAGAGGGGAATGACAGTTCGTTGAAACACGTGCCTTAAGAGACTTGTTTTTCCATTGAAGATGGTACTCCAGTGAAACAACATAGAATAACGAAGATGACATCATTTTTCAAAACAAAGATGCTGATTATCTAAGCGTCGATGCTTGATCCCATGATGATATCATCCATTATTTGGCCAACGACAGTGCACAAGGATTTGATAGATTGTTGAAGATCGGTTAATATTTGATTTAAGAAAACCTTTGTCCAGACAAAAACCAGTTTAAAGGATCTGAAGCCACATAAACCTCATATTTAAGGTGTTGACTAATTTTCTACAAACCTCGGAATAATACGAATATTGTGAAAAGAAAATATTATTTGCTAATCACTAGGCTTAAAATAGGAAAAATGAGGAGTTAAATACGCAACTGAAAGGTAAATAATGCTACATATAGAGTGGGTCAGCAAACTTGTCTACTCCTTTGTGAAGTTCTCTGGCTATATATTTCTCTTACAACTACAGGGAATTGCAAGAGAATAATAAGAAAAGATCACTTAATACTAATAAAGCTATGTAATCTTATGGACTTCTCGGTATCAAGAATACCTAATTTTGCATAGTATTCAAAATCCTTGAATATTCCAACCTCTATAAAGTTTCATTACGGGGGTATTTATAGTACCAGAAGTGGAGATGGATGGTTGAGATTAAGCTATAAAGCTAGCAAGAAAAGTGCTTAATCGTTGATCCAATTGTAGAGATGGATGATTGGTAGTTGTAAACTGTGTTAGAAGATGTGCGACAAATGAGAATGTTCTTATTGGATTTCTATAACAAGCATGGGCTTACGTTAAATATGCATTTAATGCTGATGGTAAGCCACATTGGTTCAACAAACCAACTATGGCACTTTAGATCGATGGATGGATGGATGGACAGCTTTGTCGTTCACATGAGTGCCCACATAGTTGAGCTGGCTGAGCTAGCCGATCAGTTGTCAGCAACATGGAAGAGATATAGAATCTTGCCGAGGACTAGTCATGAAAGACAGTTAATGACTGGAAGCAAGGTGACCGGGAAGGAGGCCTGAGGCCAGTTGGAGTTGAATATACTAAAGCCATGCTTAAAACATTTTTGTCAATTGTGTCATATGCTGGGGCGGGCTTGAATATGAGCTGCCATCAATTGATGGATGCCAGGTGAATTGTTTGGATTTTAGCTACTGTTGGAAAAATCCAATATAAGAGAGCTTTTTAGGATCGAGCCGGACTTGGCAAGGCCGGGAGAGATTGGGTCCATATCTTGCCTAAGGGTTAAGATTACTTTGGGATAGATGGTTGAGCCTCGTCTTCGCAACTTACTGAGTAGAAAGGTTGGTCTGAAACCAACATGGGCATGGGTCGACCTTTATGAGCTGGTGGTAGATCAATTTGGATGGCTTTGATTGGGCTAGACTACTATTAATTGGCTTGCTAACTACTTGCGAGATAATTGAGTAACATTTTGACCCTCAAGTCCATATCTACTTGCAGGTGGAGGATTGACAAAACATACAAATCTTGCCAATTGACGGTCTGCAGCACATTTAATGCGTTTTCACATGGCCTTGTGCTATGAGTTATGATGGTTCGTTTTTCCAGAAGTGGCCAGAGGAAAATCTTCTTTGGGGTATGGGTGAAGTGAAAATTTCATTCATCACACCTAGACGATCGAGATTTGAGGTCGATTCAAATCCCATGGTGGAGATTAGGGGGCAAGTTTATAAAACCCTTCCATCCCTCTCCTCTTTCCTCTTTATAAAATATTTCGAATGCTGTCACAAAAACTTGATCACTCTCTAAACCTTTAGTTCTTTAGATCTTTATTTTAGAAAAGTAAGTATGCTCCCGCATTTACCTCCGCCATGCGAGTGTGGTTGGAGCAAGGGCTAGGCATTTGTTGTTCTTTTCCTTTATTTATTCTATGTTTTTCTGAATGCATCACTATGGCCGTAAATGTTGTAGGGTTGTTATGCATGGGATCTCTTTGAACAATGGTTTAGAAACCACCCTTTTCTTGGACCTTTTAACATCGATCAACCATAGCTACCTTAATTGTGGGGGTTGATCGAAGCTAATGGCCTTGAATGGACCTGCAAGTGAATAAATTATTATTATGTTGCATTTATTTTGATGATGGGTCATGGTCCAAACCTAATCACATAGGTATGGGCTTTAGTAATTTCATAATATTAATAGTGACCATAAAGTCGAATAAGTGTCTCGGGAAGGGAGAAAAAGGCCAGCTTGCATGGGGAATCCAACATTGGCGTGCCATGGGGCAATTTTTTGGAGATTAGTCATCGGGGGGTTATTACCTTGGCCTTTTGATATAATTTTTATCACCGTGTTTAAATAAATTAGTCACTTGTATTTCAGACAGCTGCTTTAGCTTCCACTTCTTTTGATCAATATCCTTCAGTGGGGGGGCACCACCTTCAAGGCTCTATACTAATGACAAATAACATGGATTTGGCTAAATTGTTTGTTGGTCATGGGGTAAACTTAGGGGAGGTTTGCTATGCCAATCCTAGCGCACGTTTCTATTTGTTCCTGGCGGGTCACTTTTCATTCTAGCAAGCAATCTTGTAGTGGGGGCTATGTTGTCCTCCTACCCTTTACCTATCTCCATTCTTAATGCATACTAGCATTCCATGGGTAGCTGACCCAGGGTAGTTATCGATTTCCGCTGGATACTTACACTACATGTGTTTCCTTAGGTCTCCCAGAGCCTAACGCTAACCTTGTTGAGTTGGCTTTTAGTTTATAGAAAGAAGCCAGTTATTCTATTTGGCATATTTTATCATTTTTAGGCTATCACGAAGCCTATGATTTTTTCATGCGTCCTTAGCAAGGTAGCCCTTAGCTTGTGACGACCGCCCTATACCACCGGCACCAATAGTATACAAATATTACGCTATATTCATGCCAGGCTGATATAGGATGATTATCGGGATGAATAATAACAAACACAACATATAATCTATCGTATATCTCATAGTACATGAATAAAATATAATAACACCGGTACAACAAAAGAGACGGTAATAATAATGTGAACTAATCATCAGAGTATAATATCCATAGAGTTATACGTCAAATGTCATAGAGTATACAACATGATCAACTCGATAAAATATCTCAACAAAAAGGAAATAAGCAAGCACTACCAGGGCTCCACAATGTTGCTCGACGAAAAAGCGTAGAAATCATATATGTATATAATATGAGATAAATCCATCCAGCTCGTCCTTTGAACAACTAGTGCAACACGTAGACCTATTATCTAGTCTACTAATTTAAGAGTACTTAAGATAATAAGAAGCAAAGCATAAAATTTTGGGTCAAACAACTGTCTGGTGTGAGCGGTGAATGAATCTCATAATACTATATAGATAAATATAATAAGGAACAGGGGAACACGAATCATACCTGACATGTCCCTGCAACCAAAGAGTTAGAACATAACATTATAATATGCTACTCTACAATATCATAAAGGTACTGTACAACATAGAATGATAGATGTACAGATATCCCTATCTCTACTACCTAATCCCAATGATATCCTCGAGTGATAGCCCACTAAAGAAAGCAACCAAAGTAACCATAGTATCCATCAAGTAATACTCACTATCACTCATCCCTGTGCTTTGAATATATGATAACTCGTATGTCCCCTTTACTGGTAGGGACTACTGGAAATGCTATTTTTTTATTGTCGTATCCTGGATCCCAAAGCTCGATTTTGTCTCATAGCCTAAAGTTAGACACCAGATCTCAAGCCACTGGTCCAGGGTATGCAGATCCCCACATGATTCATAGGCATCCCCATTTAGAATACCCTTGCTTCAAGTACAACAAAGAACACTCGAGTATCAATGATTCCTTAGCACAAACATCCAAGCCCTTTTATGCTCCATTTGTATTCGAGCCCATCCTTCGTTCAATCGTGTTTCCATTATTCGAGAACCTACTGCCCATTTTATGGCACCCTCTGTTATCGAGCCACTATCTTTGGTACCTACTCCTACTACGAGACATAAACCGAAGATACAAATCTTTTACCATGTCGCTGCATCACTAACCAACCTTGATATGAATGAGCCAACACCTCTAGCATGATCTACATAACGTCTACTTCACCCACCAGAAGTTTCGCATCCATATGACTTACAAAAACAATTCTGTACCGGTACTTAAATAAGTCATCTCTGACTTGTTTCTTCAGCCAACCATTGGCTAGATTTTCCTCCTCTCCTTCATTGCTTCTCGAACTTCATTCCTCGATGCTTTGAACCCAACCTGTCCATTCAAATTAATTCGGTCCTCACTTCAAAGCATCCACTTAAAGTTTTGGAAAACAACTCGACATAAACTCAAATACTTAGCTAATTTCATACACCATGCGATGGACAAGCTCCTCCAGGAAAACTCTAGCTAACCACGCCAACGCCGACTTATTGGACTAACGCAAACAACTCTGTATAACATAAATAAGTAGGTACCAACTTGTGTACTTAATGAATTGGAACTTACAACTTGAACCCAAGCTCTTCCCATACTCCAGAACCTCCCCTTCAAGTTTCATCCAATTTAGATCATCTTTGCCTCTTATTTGCCAGATTCACCAACCTACACTCCTAACATCTAAAACACTAGCAAACAACATCAAAGCACAACATATAATCAAAGAATAACATGCATCCATTCAAATAAGAAATTCATAGAATTATATCAATTAAACAAATTCTAATCCAAATCAAAATAATCAATGATTATATGAATATGAACATGGTGGATTTCAAAGTCATTTCCATAAATCATATTAGAATTTCTCAATTTTGGTCATAAACAAATATCAACATGTGATTAAAGTTAGAAACGAATTTTATACTCTGAAATCATGTTAAAATCTATAATTCTACCATATAAACATGCATAGGATAGTGAGAAGTCATAAACCACTTACCAATTACCGAATTTGACCAATTTGAGCGCAGATCTAATACGGACGACAAATCAAAAGCAATGCAAATCAATCAAATCAATGATCTCTATCTTATAATCAATGATCTACTTACTAATCTCAATTCGATTTGATTTAGAGAGTAATTTAGGTAATTTTGTGTGGATCTAGAGTTGATAGGGTTTAGATCTGATTTGAGAGAGAGGAAAAGTTCTGATTTGACTATCTAGCCTCATATTTGTATTAAATCTCGAATTAGACTAATGTGCCCACATATGGGCTTAATTAATTATACACTAATTCTGACCAATAGTTATTAAGACTTAAAACATGCATAACTTCTAACTATAAGTCTGTTTTTCTATTATGACCACTCCACGGAATAAGAAACCATTATCCTAAAGCAATGGAAATGGTTTGAGATACTTATTCGACTTCTATCAAAAATTATAGCCCAAAAAGGAATTTTAGGGTCAAAATGGCCACATAGGAATTCGGAAAAAATCGTAGGTGTGTAAATAGTTCCTAATAGCCATATCCTAGAATTATAGGATCATGACCTGATATGAATAAACTATAAATATTTTACGATTCTCCAATACATTAAACACAAGTCATTGCATTCACCCCTTTTTAGGAATTTTACCCTCGAAATTCCTGAACAAACCAAATTATAAGCATTCATTTTTATCTCATATGTTCGGCAATCAAAATCAACCATCAAACATCTCAAATAAGTAGTCATGCAATCAATAGTATAGGTAAACAAACCCAAGCATGCAGAATACTATCATATCAAATATACAACGTTCGAATCTGACCTCATATGAGCGAGACACATAATTTATAAGTTATCGATTTATTTAAATTTATAAATAACAAGTTTATACTTATTTACAACTTTATCCTCACAACCATCTTCCCCAATCAAACAAACGAGCATATTGAACATATCACCATGGACATGCACATGATATCCATGACACGGAGCTCCGGTTATCGAAGCTCGAAATCGATGACTTCAACGAGATTCTCTCCTCGATCTCCACTACCACAACCCCACATTCTCAACTCTGAAGCCACCATGTGAAATGCATCATTCACACTTTCCCACATCGACCGTACAGGTCGTGACCCTTTTCACAGTGCATCACGCTCTTAAGATTTGCTAATCGATGCTCTTTCCTTTAATGAGATCGAATATACCCTCAAAACAGACCAATACCTCACCAATTCCATGTATCCACTAACCCTAGATCACTGCCTTAATTTGACACCGATTACAAGTATGATCGACCACTGGAAAATGGCTACGGATCCGAAGACTTTGGCTATATGGATTCAACTAACCAATTTACACGATTTTTAATTGAAAAATGGATTTGATTTTAAAATTTGAAATTTGGTTTTATAAAATAAATTACCTATTTCTTATTTGTTGGCTGATATAAATACGGGAGGAGGGTATGGTGTGAATGTGAGAGGTATGGATATAGTGGCTGTGGGTATGGCTTGGATTAAGATGAATGTGTGTGTGTATTATTTAAATTTTAAAATATTCAACAAAACATACCCAAAAATATCGAACTCGAAACAAGATGTGCCGCCTGGTGTTCTATATGGTATACCTCAATTCCGAACATAGTGAAACAAGCCTTGACACCTAATTTGATCATATGCAAAAGATAGCTTTCAAACATAATTATTATATTAAACTTCCAACATTAATTTCAACATGTTTTGATCTCGCACGGCAAAATGATACGTCTGATCGCCATGAAATTCGATATCATGTTATAATTCATTATTCTGGATAAAATGAAACTCGTTACATCAAAATCCGAGACTGTGCCCCGGAATGACAATTTCACAGATTTAAATATCGTTTTATATTTTTATTTTCGATATTTATCCTATCTATTTATATATGTAAGTAAATTTACAAATTGAATTCACCGATATTATTTATTAATTAAAATGAGCTTAAAAATATTATTAAATCTATTTAATTAACAATAAACTTCATAATTGGAATATTTAAACATTCCTATATTTGAATTATAAGTCATTAAATTCCAAAATCCAATTATTTAAATACTTAGAATTAATTAAACATTTAAAATCAAAGGATCGGAATTTTAGGCTATTACATTCTCCCTCCTTTAAATGAATTTCATCCCTGAAATTCCCAAAGAAGAAAATATTTCCAAACCCTTAAGTATAAAACTATTAATTAAAATGAGTTATTAAATTTATTTTCAAAAACTAATTAGCTGGAATAGATTCTAAAATTTCCAACTTTTTAAATCCACCTGCCCATACCAACTAATTCCTTTCCACTAAATCATTTCGATTTATAACTCAAATATTAAAATTGCAGTTGTTAAAAAAATTCAAAATTCTAAAAAAAAAAAATAACTCTTAAGTTTTTTGAAAAATTTCGCTAGCATCTCCTTTGCGTGGCTCGATTGGAGCAACTACAAATCGCCTATACGGGCACCAAACCAATCATAGAAACCCCATATCTAGGGCATAAAATCATCAACCAATTTAAGTTTCTAAATCTATTACGTACCTTTTTGCATTTGATTTATATTTTAGCCAATAATTTATCATCTTTATGCAAATGCAGGCATGAAAGAAGTCAAGTGGAAATCCCTTGCTTCCCTGTACTTCCATAATCCAAAGAAAATCAGGTTGGCAAAAGCAATGTGATGTAACTCTACATGCAAAAATTAGTATGATATGAATCTACATTCAATCAATAACTATATCTCAATCATATGCGACAAAATACATAGAATATTATGTAATAGATGCTATGCATCTAAAATTTCAAACGATAAATTTAGATCCAAATACTCGGGTTTTTCAATTCAACAATTCATTTTCAAATTTCTCAGTCAAGAAAAATCAAAGATCAAAGATCAAAGTGACAAGAAGGGAATTCCTCCTAATAAGCTACGATGAAACTCTAGAATCAAAACAGCATGGAGCGTTTAGTAGTATTCTGGTTCCTCCAAAAACATCAACTAGAGTGAATAAGTATCATTCCTTTCCTAAAATCTTCAAAAATCTCTTTTTCAAAATTATTGGGATTTAAGTCCTAATAACAACAATTCAAAATCCCTACATCTATAAATTTAAACTTTATAAACAATGGCCTATAAAATCACACAACCAATCAATTCAATAAAATCAAATCAATCAAATTCCGTTGAAGGAATAAACTAACACTAAAAGTAAATCAAATTGCGTAAGTGAAAACTTATCACTTAACATTGTTTCAAAATGTCAAATGGCTAATAAATAAATCTTAATTTAGGTTCAAAACTCTCTTGATTGTCCAAAAATATAAATAATTATTTAAGCATACCATTTTGCTCATTAGCTTTTGGTTATTGCTTAGAAGATTGTCTAAACTCACTCGGACAAACTAAAATGTTATACTCTATATTTCTTGATCCTATTAATTTTTTTCCTAAGCCACTTATATTTTCATTTAGTATTTTATTCAATACTAAAATGATTTATGAATTATTTCACAAATTTTTCACCCAAGTTTAAAAATATTTTATAAAGTATTTTCTTTATAAAACATCAAATAATAACTTTTTCAAATTATAGTTTCTTAAAACCGAGTCAACATATTAACCATTTTAACTTAGAGTGTTAAAATGAATAATACTTATGGATTGACGCAATCAACAAATAGCTTACACTACTAAGATGTTTTTTTAAACAATTATATGGTTTTAGTAAAAATAATGTTTATGAAAACCTTCTTATTTAATTTAACCTAAAATATTTTTATTTTCAATTAATTCCAACTACTATTTCATTTCTCAAGATTCTTTGGAAATTATTTTCTAAAATTCTCGGATTTAGATTCAAAAATCCCTTTTAAACATATTTTACGAACTAAATTTATATAATATTTCATTTATACAAAAACCATTTCATATTCTAATAATCCTTATTTATTATAATAGAACTATCTAGAATATTTATTCTCTAAATATCTCACCCCCCTATTTAGATTATATTAACAACTATTCAAAAAAGTTTAATCCTTGACCCACCATTATCAAAAGGTGAATTTTCAAGTTAACGTTTTCTTCGAACACCTTTATAGCTAAATTGTCAAAATTAATTCATAAAGTGTTCATTTTAAATCAAAACGGTAAATTCTCCTAAATAAATTGAGCATAATTTTAATTTTCGAAATTTCAAAAATTTATTACCATGTCGTTGGCTTTGGTCGAGTGTTTAGATACCATGGCATCCAACGTCTCGACCATAATTCATAAAAACTCAATAGACCAACTAACAAAATATGTTTTTGTAACATTAACAAATACGCTCTCATATATATAATACTCTCAAACTCATTTTAGGGTGTTGCTTACCCTATCTCTAATAAGCAAACCCCACCAAAGCCAAGGTTTTCGCTTAACCTCGCGCTCTGATACCAAATTGTAACGATCAAGGCTTTTTGACCATCGAAAGTCAATACCGAACACTACCACTATGTTCTAATATCGCGCATCCAATCCACAAAAGGGCAGATTGCTATGGTAAATAAAAAGAAAAGAATAATGAACAGAGAAAAACAAAATCTTACAGCGGAATCGACAATATATAATATATCAAGGATAGTACAAACTGTCATTCCAAAATACAGGGTATATCAGAGTTAAAAACAAACATTATCAGTTGGACAATTATATAATTCCGACTTTATAAATGCTTATAGGGACACTATATGATACAGCGGAAAATGAAAACATTACGATAGGTGAATATTTAACTCTCCTTCAACACCTCCATAACACCAAGGACAACCTGGGAAAGTACTCGATTTGACCGAGCATTATAATAAAATAACACCTGATCAATCTGGAAATACCAGCGTGAGATCACTCCAATAATGGGAAACGTAAAAGTTCTATGATACCATGTCGCTAATGCGAAACGAGTTTTTTCCTTACAAAAATAACATCTATACAGGCAAGAGCGGAAATAATCATTAGGAAACAAATCCAAATATGAATGGACATAATTAATATTAAAACCAGACTTGAAAAAATGGAAATAACCTGAGTAAAATCCAAACTGGATAGAATGGATAAAACAAAGAAAACAGTCCAAATTTGAATAAATGGATAAAATGAGATGATGGTCCAAACTTGATAGAATGAACAAAATAAGGGAACAGTCCAATTTGATGGAATGGACTAAATAAGGTAAAAGTCCAATTTGACAAAATGGACTAAATCAATACTTAATGCCACAAAGAGTGGTTGACTCTTCTTGTGGTAATTTAAAGATAAACGTATTAAAGGATTCGAATCAAATAAGGAAAGGTAAATTTCCAACAAATGAAAAGGATGGTGCATCCCCTTAAAAGAAGTATACCTCTAGAAATATAATTGAAAACCCCGGAAACTCGACGCCGGACCCCGCCAAACCTTATCGAGAATTCGAATTTTCACATCTAAAACTCTAAACAGTTTTTTACGTGACGGTACACCAAAAATCTTGATGAGATGTGAAAATACTCTAATGGGAGCAACCCCCCATAACATGGCCCCCTAAAAAACCATGCGCTCTAGTTTAGTCATTTTAAACAAAGGATAACAAAGCTCAAAGAGAAGAAAATCATTTTTAAGGTGACAATACACCATAAAGAAAGCTGAATTCGTTATTTAATAAATCAACCATCGAGGATAATAAAAATGATTGTATATGGAAATTAAATATCATATATTTACCACTACTCATTGATTCCAAACAAGTGCTATCTCTCGGTTGAAAATTGAAGTCGGACAAGTTGAGATAGTGTTACCTTTAGGCATTGCCTTGATGATATTTTTAACCTTCAAGATAGAAATGAGTCCAAACCTCGACGTTTAGCGTTAAAAGAATAACTAAGTCATTTCCACATAAACGATATCGATTATGGAATTATTTTTCCATAACCGAAATCGAACTTTAAATTTTTAAAAGAAACTGAACTTGTGCTTGATTTCCATATTGTAATATTGGTAAATCATTTTTTGAAATACTATTTAAAAGCATTCTCTTATAAGACAAAATTTATAATACTAAGTGTATTAAACAAGGGTCAAAGACAAATGTTGTTAAAACATTGTTTATTATAAACCAAGAAACAATTTACACTTAGCTTTAATTATAAATAATCCCTTCTAAAGGATTTTCTCGTTTATAAATCATTATTTATAAATTTAAAACCATATTTATTATCCCAAAAGATAATAAAGCAATTTAAATACCTTTATAAAATTTCAAACAATATTAACTATCCTGAAAGATAACTAATCGCGTTTATATTCTTTTTCAAGCAAACAAATCGATTATCTTTAATAAAATACATAATTATTTCCAAACACTTTTATATCACCATTAAATTAACTTCTAAACTTTTATTACTTTAAAACACTTTTATTATATCAGTCAATTTACTTAATTTACTTTTTATTAGATCAATTAATTAACTTTAAATCTCATTAATTAAAAAGGTTTATTCAATTCAAACAATCATCAACTAAAAGGATTAATTCATCTCAAATATCATTAATAAAAACGATAAGTATATTTTAAATACCATTAATTAAAATAATTAAATAAGTTTCATACATTAATTTGATAAATTACATTCAAATCTCATTAGTTAAAACGATTAATTAAAACATCAGTTGTTAAAATAATTTATTTTACTACATAGAATCATTAAATAAAATGATTTAACTAAATTCTAAATCTCATTAGTTAAAACAATTAGTTAAATTTAAAACAAACATTAATTAAAATGATTAACTAAATTTAAAAATCATTATTTAAATGACTAATTACTTTTAAATATCATTAATTAAAATGATTATTAATTTCAATTATCATTAATTAAATAATAAATTAAGCTCAAGTAATCAATAGTTAAAATGATTAATTAAATCTTATCTCATTTTAATCAAAGATAAACCAATTTTAAACATCATTTATTAAATTTGTTAATTAATCCCAAAATCATTAGATAAAATGATTAATTATTTTAAATTAACATTAATCAAAATGATTAATGAATTTTAATATTCTGTTTAATGGAAACACAAGCTCAAGTTTATATGACAAGGTTTGGGGATGAAATTTAATAAATGACGATATAACGAAATGGCTATGACGACACTTAACAAATTAAATGGAGTATCAGGCTTTATTTTAATTAACCATCAGTATAACAGCATAAGGATGTAAATAACTAATTATTGGCTAGATACCCTTTAGGGTCTCTCTACAGATTTCCCTACAAAACAATGGTTACAGATAATATATAGATAATCATATGGGTTCATAATGACCAAATTAGCCATCCAATTTCCAAATGAAAATTCAACCAAACAAGTAATCAAAAAATTTAAATAACGTCCAAATAATCAATAAACGTTTATAACATTATTGATATGATATAATAAAATTTAATTTGAGTTAAATTAACATTGATTTTCGTTTTCTTCGAAATGTTCCGATTTCAGACTAAAACCGAATGGTCTCTGCTTTTAGCATAAATTCCAACAAGTTCCAAATCCAACCAAACCAATTCCATCATGAAGATCAACAACACGAGTCCAATGCAAAAAACCACGTTTGAATCCGACCTCGTGTGAGTGGGATATACAATTTATAAGTTATCGATTTATCTAAATTTATGAATAACAAATTTATACTTATTTAAAACTTTACGGTCGCAACCATCTTCCCCAATTAAACTAACAAGCATAGCGAACATATCACCATGGACATGGACATGATATCCATGACGCGGAGCTCTGATTGTTGAAGCTCGAAACGGATGACTCCACAACGCCGCATGCTTCCAAAATTTGCCAATCGATGCTCATTCCTTCAACGAGATCGAAAATGCCCTCGACATGGAACAATACCTCACCAATCGCATGTATTCACTAACCTTAGATCCCTTAGCTTGACGGCGACCCCAAGTATGACCGATCACTAGAAAATGGGTAAGGATTTGAACACTTTGGCTATACGGATTCAACTAATCAATTTTCATGAATTTTAATTGAGAATGTATTTGATTTTAAAATTTCAAATTTGGTTTTATAAAAGAAAATTTTCATTTCTTGTTTTCTGGCTAATATCACTACAACAAAAATACCCTATTACAACATCCTTTTTACAACGGGCATTGGTTGCCCGTTGTAATAGAAGGTTATTACAACGGTCCACATGCGTCCGTTGTAAAAAATGCCATATATAACGTCCTTTTTACAACGGGCATTGGTTGCCCATTGTAATAGAAGGCTATTACAACGGTCCATTCATGCCCGTTGTAATAGATGCCAACTTTACAACGGTCACAAAATGCCCGTTGTAAAACATGCCCGTTGTTATAAAATTTTAGCCGGCCAACTATTATCAAATAATAAAACACTGTCCCCTTTCTTTGGCCGTATATTTGCTCGTCAAAAATGGCGTTCAGCGTCTTTGCGAAAACTGGTTTTTTGAGAATTGAGTCGTGAAATGTTCAAATCGATACCCAGTTAATTTTTCAATTCAATTCTCAGAAGAAAGATTAGATTTGTGCCGAACAAGGGTTGGATTTTGACGACGATTTCGGCAACGTTAGGTAGTGGTGGAGGTGGCGTTGGATTTGTGGTCGAGAGGAGCATCATCGGTGGGAATTTGGGAGTGTACGGTTGAGGTTGGGGACGCGACATTTCCGTCGCCTGTAGCATTGACGTAACTATTGTCTCTGGCTACTCAGTCCAAAAACTACCATGTTAGCTCTGTTTTCCCTAGAAATACACCTATCCAGCCCCAATTGTTCAGCTGAGGTCCAATACTCTGATTCATATAACATTCTCTGAAGTCATTCACTGGTGCCATCCTTTAGTCCTCAATCACGGGTCAACTGCTGAAGCAAGGTAAATAGCAGCGTGAAGCAATGCAGAGTTAGACATGGTAAAGGCAGTGCTGCTGATTGGACTTGTGTGTGCGGTCGGAGAAGTTTGCGTGTGACATAACGAAGGTACAAATACTTGACGTTGGCTGTGTTTGGGTTACTGATGTTATGTTTTGTGCTGTGCAATTATTTGTGTGTATATTCGTGCATCCCAAGTGATTCTATGAGTTTATATGCTACTGAGTTTAAAATAGAGTTGTATGGGTGTGTATTACTGTCTAGGCATGCGTGTTTACTAGGTAATTTACTTGAATTGAAAAGATATGCGTGCATATTTAATTATACAGTGCACTGTTGGTATCAGAGTACACACGTACATCTGTGTAATAATCTTTGGCCTAGCTGCACTAACAACTCATCAACATGGCTCAGGCAGTCATTGAAAATGGTAAAGTCTCCAATCTATAATTTAGCTTACAGTAAGTAAGTTATGTTCACCAAATGGTAAAGAACGCGCTTTTGTTACCCAGGTATGTGATTCTCATGGTCCAGATGTTTTAGGCAATTGTTATCATTACTAGGTACTGAAGCTCATATATTCTTCCTTGTTTTTTAAATTATAAAGCATCATGTCAAGCAATTGTTAATAGAACCATTTCATTCAGTTTTACAGTGTTTCTTAAGGCCAAACATTGCATGTTCATTTTCCCAATTAATAGTTTTATTGACTTAGATGTTTATTTTACAAGGACATACTAGATGTTGGCTGCCTCAACGTCAATATATACTTTCATTTCTTTCACAATATCTTCAGTTAGAAGATTAAATAACATATGCACGAGAGTCAAGTACAAAAGTGTGAGTTCGTGTGCATTTACATTAATGTGTGTATTTATACTAGCGTGCTTTAGCATGAATATAGTTGTACACGAAAATCTAAATGTAAATATATAATAAACGAATGCTGAGTGAAGAATGACAGCTCACTAATCTATTATATGATTACTGAGTTTGGTTTCTAATCTCCCAAGCTCACTAATCTAATATAGTTACCCATCATTTACAAAACGGACAATATGCTACCCACAACATTCTACTACTATACACACAATTTAATATATTCTATAACTTACCCGACTCCTTATAAATCAAGCAACTGTTATTTTTTGAAACCTGAATCCAAGCCCTAGCTAAAAGAGACGGTAACCAAACAGTTAAAAGAGAGATTCGTATTGAATTCGTTAGGTAAATGTGTGTTGTATGTAAAAAACAGGGAATTTTCACGTTTGCATAACATATTAATTAGTCGATATTCTATAAGCATCGTGCTACGATGAAGTTCATGAAACTTGGAACAAGACCAGATACTTTCTTTACTTATGTCATGTTTGAAATTTTTATCACTTTTCTCTGAAGTTAAAAAAATTTGATTGCTTTTTGCTGATTGTTGTTGTGTAATGTTTTATATGATTTCAGATCAGTTTGTTCAGAAGTTGCCACTGACATAAAAATCAAAGTTCAGAACAGTGTATAGCTGCTTCATAAGGTACTTTCGGTTTCATCAATCCACATCCTTGATTCCTTTTTGTTGGAGATTTGATTTATGTTGCTCCTTAATTGATTTGTTCATTAAGTAAAAGAAATACTTAATATCTTTGTGAATCTTGATGCATCAAAATACGTCTCTCAAGTATTAATATGAAACTTCAAATTTCCCGAACTTAATAGCCATGCACCATATTTTCGGCTTATGTTTGTAGAATACAAGTGCTGATGTAGGTATCTCGAGACACTCTTTCAATAATTTGACGGCCCTCTGAGTATTTCAAGAAGAAAAACTGTTTTCAAGTGTACTTTCAACAATAAAATGTGACGCGATGCTACAATTAAAAGGTTTCAAAAGCATCCAAAATTATATGTTTAAAAGCTTTGAAAATTTTCCAGCTAGAAAGTTCTAATAATTCCTTGATCGATTCGTTATGTAAACGTGAAAGAGATGGCAACTAAGGTGTATGTCAACATTAAGATTTCAGAGATCGAAGGCATTATGCAAAGGTAATAATAACTTCTTTTTCAATACTGATAAGAATTGGATTACAATATCTGACCATCTTCTTTACTTGACAATAACATATCAGAATGAGGCAGTACATCAAACATTGTGTTAACAAAGAATAAATTATCAGGAAGTACAACTGAAATGGTGAAACAGTTTAGTCAACCATTGCACACTTGATGAGTGAACTAAACACAGCAGACAATCGGGTAATTCGGCATCAAATATATTTTTTATGACACATTATTGTGTATGCAAAATTATGTCTCTTTTCATTAATATACTCTTTATCATCAATGATTTTATCATACATTATTTCCTTTACCCGTAGGGTAAGAAGTATGTTATAACCGCTACAATCATGAAGCCGAGAATTATGACTCCTAGGAGCTACTTACATGTCCTCTTTACAAGTCAACTGCTCGAAAGGAATATGAACAATATGTTTGCAATAAGTGATTTCTCAATGACGACCCCTGTCAATAGGTATGCTCCTTCACTACTTTTTCTACTTATTAATAAAGTAAATCCGATTTCTTACAATGAGTGTGTGGTTCTATATGTCAATTAGCTTCATGACTTTTTGTACTACCGGTTTGCACACAAAATGTTGAACAGCTACATGGTTTTTGTAATTCATTAAGTTTATATTATATTCCATCTCAGTAATAAGATTCTCATAATTTAAGTTACATGACAACAACGTAATTATGTGCAGGTTCTATATCGCAACTGGAATTGCGTACATGTTTTTGTGATTCTTTCATTGTTTTTTTGGGTAAGTGGTCAAAATTATCTATATCTTCATTAAATTGGAATTATATTTTATCTCATCTGCATTTAGCAAATGTTTACATTCGATCCTCCTAACTTATTATGGATTAGCTAAGCAAATGTTTATGATGCTATCGAGAAATCTCTTCAGCTTGCCCAGACTGCAGCGGTTTTGGAGGTTTAAAACTGAAATTTGTACTCTTTGTGTGAATTTTTCTGGCCTATGCTAATGATTGATATTTTAAATATTTACAGATTCTACACGGGCTTGTTGGTGAGAATTTGTCAAAATTTCAAGTTCATAACTTTTTTTTTACTTCTGTTGGATGTATTTTGGTTAGTTAAAATGGAAGGTTTGGTGAGATCTCCGGTTTCAGCAACACTACCACATATTTCTTCCAGGTTGTATGTAACGTGGGGGATTCTGTGGAGTTTCGCAGAGGTACACAAGTATTTTTTATTTATTTTAGTGCAATGTGAAGTCAAATAAGCATATTCATGTTTCATACATATGAATATTGGGGTTCATTTTAGGTCAGATCGCATTTTCTTGTCAGCTCCTTGGTTATTAGCAGGTCAATTACCGAGGTAACGATTTTCTCTTCCGAAAAATTGTTCAGTTCTGTTAAGTATTCATGAATCCAACAAAATCTCTTTATGGTTTGTGCCATATGAACTATTTTTGAAAATAACTAGGGAAGATCCCTCACTTGGTTTAGGATCAACAGAAGATTCACCATCCTTTTGATTGTTTAAAATTTATGACTTTACAATATAAGGAAGAGTTATGGTCCTATAGGAATATTAGCCAGTTAATTACATCAACCATAACTAAGGCTTAGTGTGAAGT
The DNA here is from genome assembly GCA_030765085.1 of Allium cepa. Taxonomy (NCBI): domain Eukaryota; kingdom Viridiplantae; phylum Streptophyta; class Magnoliopsida; order Asparagales; family Amaryllidaceae; genus Allium; species Allium cepa. Next base: position 725,376,305 of record CM060945.1, read on the forward strand.
GGAGTATAATACAGTGCTAAACCTATAAGCCTGCAACTGTTTTTAATACATCACCACCATGCCATATTGCCATGGGTAAATGCACAACCTTATACCAGGATTGCAATTGTTTCGCATACATTTGCAGATAATTAGATACTCATTCTTTGGCATGAAAGAGGCACTTGGATTTGCACCTTTTCTTCGCTATTATGGCTAAGGTTCGTGTTACTCAGTTCGTTTATCATGTGAACTATTCTGGAAAAATGATGCATTTGATTCAAATATTGTTTATGAATTCAGGTACAACACTTTTTTATTATTGTACCCTTGTCGCATCACTAGTGAAGTTGGACTAATTTATTTAGCTTTGCCTTACATTAAGGTAAACAAATAATCACACGTAGCCACATAGAAGTTTTTATTTCATTTCTCAGTTAGGTGATGAATTCATGCTTTTGTTTATGATTTGTGGTTTGAACAGGCCTCTGAAAAATACTACATAAGAATGCCAAATAAGTGGAACTTCTCTTTTAATTACTACTATGCTGCAATTCTTGCTCTTGGGATATATGTGCCAGGCATGTATCTAACCAGTTTCTTTTGATTATTATGAAGTTGTTTCTTATTGTTTCAGCTCACCTTTTACCAAAAACTGCAATTCATGATATCCCGTAGAATATACAACATATTGCTTTTAGCCTAGTAAGTTATCATTGGAAGTTAAAAGAGTCTTAAAAGCAAAGTTATGTCATGATTCATAATAGATTATGATGTCGTATAGAAGTATGTATTTATTGATCATAGATTATTTTTTTCTGTTGCTAATATTTGCATCACAGGTAGCCCGCAGTATACCTACATGCTCGGACAGAGGAAGAAAGCACTTTCCAAGTCGAAGAAGGCATAACTATTTTTATTTAGGCTAACTTACTATCAAAGAGGCCGTTGAATCAGCCATCGCGTGACATAAAGACTTCATCTCTGTGGATAGTATGATTGTACTTAAAACATGATATTTGTAGCGGACTGTTATGTGTTAATGCTTTATGTATTTGGCAAGTAAACTTATCTAACTTTTTGGAGTGTTATAATTCTATGACTCTAACTTTTAGTCTTTTCATATGTGATATTAATTATTTTACGATGATATTTAGTATTAGTATGGATGTATTGCATGGATGCTGCTGTAATTTTTTTTTAAATTTGCATTTATTTTGCAACGGGCAAAGTGCGTTGTTATATGAGCTTTTTACAACGGTCAATGCATGTTGTGAAACAGGCTATGCAACGAGTATAGTTAGTCTATTGCAACGGGTTATGGCCGTTGTATTATAGTATATTACAAAGGTCATAACCAGTTGTAAAAAGGTATACTGCAACGGTTTTTACAACGTGCATTGCCCGTTGTAAAATTTGGTGGATCTATTACAACGAGGCCTATTACAACAGACACATGCCCGTTGCGAAAACCATATTACAACGGGCATTGCCTGTTGTAAAAAGACTATTTTGTTGTAGTGTATAAATAGGGGAGGAGGGTATGGAGTGAAACTGGAAGGTACAGGCATAGTGGCTATGGGTATGGCTTAGATTAAGATGCATGTGTGTGTACATATTATTTAAATTTTAAAATATTCAAGTACCCAAAAATCTTGAACTCGAAACGAGATGTGCCGCATGGTGTTCTATATGTTATACCCATATTCTCAACACAATGGAACTAGTCTCAAAATATAATTTGATCATATACAAAAGATATCTTTTCAAACCCAATTATTATATTAAATTTCCGATATTAATTTTAACGCGTTTCAATCTTGCATGATCAAACGATACGTCTGATCTTCATGACATTCGATGTCACATTATAATTCATTATTACGAATCCAATGAAACTCGTTTGGTCGAAATCCGAAAATGTGGCCCGAAATGACAATTTCACAGATCTAAATATCGTTTTATATTTTAATTTTCAGTATTTATCCGATCTATTTATATTTATAAATAAATTTACAAATTGAATTCACCAATATTATTTATTAATTAAAATGAGCTTAATAATATAATTAAATCCATTTAATTAACATTAAACTTCATAATTCAAACATTTAAACATTACCAATATTTGAATTATAAGTTGTTAAATTCCAAAATCCAATTATTTAAATATTTGGAATTAATTAAACATTTAGAATCAAATAATCAGAATTTTAGGTTGTTACATATCCCTTTTTTGCTTATATTTATGACTAGCTGATGTTAGTCTAGAATTTATCCTGATAGGTAGATTATGAATTTTCATTTAGTTTATATAACATAATCATGATATCAACCCATGTTTTTAAAAATAGCATATTGGTACTTAGCAGCCATGCATTCGGTAAAATATTACTAGTTAGATTTCATGCCCATCGCTATCTATCCAGGTTTGGAAAAAATATACTTGGTCTGACAAGCAGGAAATATTCTACCTCTTTCTATAGGTAAAATTTAGGTTTTCCCCAGTTCTGCTGTTGGTTGAAATATTACGCTTTAGCTTATACTTCAGACTTGCATATTTCATAACATGTATATATTATTAGTATATATATTGATCCATATCCTGAAATAATTGATACTTTAATATTTGGAAGTGTGCTGAAGTAATTTCAAAATTTCTCAAAAGTGGGGGGCAGTAATTCTTTTTTAAAGTTGTTTGTTAATGGAAGGGATGAAGATGCAAGCAATGTAACTAAAAGCTCTTAGAACACTATCATCTACAAACCAGCTGGTCCTAGTAAATTTCCACGTAGCTTGAGGTTGCTATCTTAAAATGTTACCATATCTGTTCTATAGTGGTAAATATAATGTAAGGTCATCCTTATTGAATGTTACTGTAATAATTATTCGCTCTAGGAAAATTTTGAGTCCTTGGTACCCAACCTATCATTATTTTAACTCTATACAGAATTGAAATTTTGCCTTGACATGCTTTGAACGTATAAAAACTCCATGACATTTTAGCTACTTCGAGTCGTAATGAGTTTTAGTTACATATCACTTAAAAAGAATGATGTTAACAAGCACATCCCAGTGACTAGTTCTTTCTAATTATCATAACTAGTGTCATTTTCAACTAGGGTGATTATTTAGTACTTCCATTTTATTTTCTGGTAGTTCCTAATTCAGTCTTAATCCTTGTTTTTTCTGTCGGCTTTAGGTGACTAACCATAAGGAGTGTGGAGAAATTTTCTCTCTTGCAAAAAGTTGGAAATGCGTTTCACATGTGCGGATGTAGCACTGTTACTATCTAAATAACAAGAAAGCAACAAATGTAATATGCATACCTTAAAGCACTTATCAAAGGTTAGCATGTTCATTACATATATTTTTTCAAAAATGCACATATGATTACATATGATAATATTTAACAATTTAGTTAAGTAAACTCAATGTTGCAGACTCTTTTTGTGTGTGTTTTACTCGATTGTATCAATATATCACATAAAAGAAAAGATCACTATTCTATTTTACATATTTTGCAAGATATTATGAAATTATAAGTTTTTAACTGCATGCTATTCTCATACATGAAGCTCATTATTATATTAGTTCACTTGAATAGGTACATTTTGGACCAACCAAAGTGTAAAAGTATGTAGACCATGATCCTAATAATTATCTTGTCTTTGTTCGTGCCATATATATTTGGAAAAATATTCACGACTCGAAAATATACCAATTCATGCCATACAAGGTTTAATCATTCTCTTCAAGAAAAAGAAAATCATAGATGAACTTAGCTCATATCCATTCATTATTTTCAATATATATGCTAACTGCAAACTTTATCTCTTTTTATCCAGGTGAGTGGTCATACAAATTAGAGAGTTGATGATTGCAAATGAAGCTGGCTAACAACTGAAAAGAGAATAATATGGTATATAAAACAATTGAAGATAAGGAAAGAAAGGAAGAAAAATAATATCTAAGGTGATTCTGTTTCTATTATCTTTTCAAATTTGTACTATAAAGAAAACCATGAGCTATTGGGTACATTTGATTCATCACATTGAAAGTTAGCATGAGAATAAAGATTTTTTTATATGAGAAAATTGATAAGAATGCTCGGAGTATTTTGATGTGTCGATTAACTTTTGGATTTTCTTTTCCATGTTCCTTATCACATCTGAATATCCAATTATTTCACTTATTGGTTGATTGACCAATGATGTTGTGCCTGTTAGCATATTGGGCTTTTTAGCCTTTTTTTTCTTGTTTATGCTTTCTATCTATATAAACCTATCTCTATAACCCTAATGTAATCAATCTCTTTTTTGCTCAGCCGTCTTGCTGAATAATATGAATTATCTTTTTCTTCTTATTTGATTATACAAACATTTTACAAACGTTTACATGGTATCAAAGCCTCGTTCATGTTTCTGCCTGTTGCCTCGTCGCTGCCTCTTCGCTGTCTAGTCTTCCTGCCTTAACCCGAAACCCTAGCCTGGTATCATCATCTGCTCCAAACCCTAGCATCTAGCATGTCGACGATTTTGTCCCAAAACCTCATAGCCCCGTCCCCAAGTCCCCAGCCTGCCGATCTCCCTGCCTGCCCCCAAGTCCCCAGTTGCCGATCTGCCTGCCCCAAATGCCGATCTCCCTGCTGAAACCCTAGAACCCCGAAACCCTAGCCTGCCGAAACCCTAGCCTGCCGATCTCCCTGTCCCGAAACCCTAACCTGTCGATCAACCCGAAACCCTAGTTCCCCAAAACTCTAGCCCAATTGATACCTGTCTCGACCTGAAGCAGTTGCTGACTTCAAAATATGGCAGGAGGTGATGATTCATTACATGCTATTAGTGTTCGTTTAGATGGAAAAAACTATTCTTATTGGAGTTATGTCATGAAAATTTTTCTGAAAGGAAAACAGATGTGGAGATATATTTCTGGTGTTATTGTGGCTCCTAAAGCTGCTAATGTTGAATCGATGGAGAAACGGGATACTAACAATTCAAAGATCATCACTTGGATTAATAATTCTGTTGAAAATAAAATTGGTATGCAATTGGCTAAGTATGATACTGCTAAGCAAGTTTGGGACTATTTGGAGAGACTTTTTGTGCGTTCTAAATTTGCAGTTCAATATCAATTAGAGGCTGATATTCGGTCATTGTCTCAGAATGATCGAAATATTCAAGATTTTTATTCTGAAATTACTGCTCTTTAGAATCAATTGGCTATGATTGAGGTTGCTGAGCTTAGGTCATTTGCTCCATATATCGCTCGTAGGGAGGAACAATGTCTTGTTCAATTGTTGATGGCTCTTCAACCAGAGTACGAGCATTGTCGTGCGTCCATCCTACATCGCACTCCTTTACCTTCTGTTGATTCTGTTCTACATGAATTATTAGCTGAAGAAACTCGCTTGAAGTCTCAAACTGAGAAAGTTGCACAGACTTCTTCTGCATCTGTTTTTGCTACAGGGATTTTACCAATCCCATCTCAATGCAACAAGGTAAATATCAAGAATGGTCGTGATTGTAATTATTGTAAACAACCAGGCCATTGGAAAAATCAATGTCCTGAATTATTGGCTTGACAAAAAAAATCAAAGTTTTAAGCCAGGTGATAGATCACAACAGCAACAACGTGGTAGCCAACAACAGTCCCTCTCTACTGCACAAGGACATGGACCTTCACGAGGTAATTCCCAGCCTAAGACTGCCGCATTGGTACATCCTTCTGGTGAATCAGTTGTGGATTCCTCTATGGACTCTCTTGCAGAACAATTTCAGAAGTTCCTTGCTAGCCAGTCCTTGTCTCAAAACATGACTGCTCCTCAATCTCAGCACTTTGCCATGTCAGCTCCCTCCATATCAGGTTTGAATTCTCCTTTGTGGATTTTGGATTCTGGTGCCTCATATCATATGTTCCATGATTGTTCATCATTTATATCTATGTCTTTTGATTCTCTCTCACCTTCTATTTTGACTGCTGATGGCACACCTTTGCCATTAACAGGAATCGGTACAATTCAAACCACACACGTTTCCCTCCCAAATGTTTATTGTATTCCTAAATTAACTATGAATCTTGTGTCGGTCGGACAACTTTGTTATCTTAGATATCTTGTTCATTTTTCTTCTACCACTTGCTCTGTGCAGGATCTCAACTCCAAGAAGTTGATTGGGACAGGCCGTAGGCAGGGCGGTCTCTATGTTTTGGATGACTTGCACATTCCAAGTCATGCCGCTGCTGCTAGTATTGACCTTTCTTCTTTTCATTTTACTTCATTGTCTTCTAAGTTTTATTTGTGGCATTCTAGACTTGGTCATATTTCAAGCTCTCGTCTTAAATTCTTGTGTAATTCTGGTGTTTTGGGAGATTTACGTTCTCATGATATTTCAGATTGTAATGGTTGTAAACTTGGAAAATTTTCTGCTTTTCCCTTTAATCAAAGTGTTTCTACTTCCACTGCACCTTTTGACTTAGTTCACTCTGATGTTTGGGGTCCAGCACCCATCCCCACAAAAGGTGGGTGCAGATATTATGTATCTTTTATCGATGACTATAATCGTTATTGTTGGGTTTTTCTGATGAAACGTCGTTCTGAGTTTATTGATATATATACTGCCTTTCAAGCATATGTTAAAACACAACACTCTGCTATTGTTAAATGCTTTCGTTCTGATTTAGGGGGGATACACTAAGGGAGACCTTTCTAACATATTCACGGTTGATGGTACTTTGCATCAGACTTCCTGCACTGATACCCCGCAACAAAATGGTGTTGCTGAAAGAAAACATAGACACATTGTTGAAACAGTCCGTTCTATGATTCTTTCAGCTAGCGTCTGTGACGACCGCCCATGACTCCTGCACCAAAACAAGGAAATAGTGCGCTGAAAGGCGTGCCAGGTAGCCATGGACGATAGTCAGGGTAAAATAAAACAGCAAACTCTATCGTACAACTCACAGCGCATGGATAAAATACAATAGAGAAATATATAGTGAAGCTCCATAACAGAAAAATCATCATATAAGCATCGTAGTAGTTTTATACAAACATGAATCATCCATACATCAAAGCCTTACTACAAACACTCAATCAGATATAACAGCGGAACACCCAGTACATATAGTAAGAAAACTAGTATGCAAAGCCTCCTGCTCGTCTTCGTCATCATCAGCGTAGATCTCTAAGAACAGCACCTGTCACCTGCTACCTAGCCTGCCCATCCCAACATGGATGAACAGCCCAAGGTAATAAGAGGAGACATAAAACCTTGAGTCAGACAAAGTCTTAGTGAGCAGTAAATTAACTATCAAACATACCAAAAGAGCATAAGGGATAAAAGGAATAGGAACCAAACCATCCCACTCCACCTCTTTCTACAGTGATAGCCCCCAGACTCACACTAAGGAGAAGCGAGTATAACATAGCATACAATTAAGGAAAAGAAATAACCACTCGAGTCAAGGACGATGTTTTCCAAATACAAACCCCCAAGGCCTAAACCAAGATCAGATAAGCACCCAGAAAACACCGCTCTTGAGACCGAATGATGATACAACCAAACATCCATGACTCTGGCTATCACTGTTATCATTGCCTTGATATCACCGTTAGTTGAATGACCACCTGTCAAGGGCTAATGGTAACCCCGGTTCTAGGCATAGCTCCGCACGTCATCGTGACCCGTGCCTAGGACTTACCTACTCTGCCCAGAGTACTCAACTACCTACCTGTAGTCTTTTGGGTGTCCCGACTACCTACCTGTAGTCGATTTGGGCGCCCCATGTACTCTTGCTTTTGAGCATGCTAGAACCTTCAACAACGATGAGATCCAAGCCTCCTAGTCATCCTCCTCGATGACTATTCTCATACTAGCTCAAGCTACCTCCCGAGCAATCCATTATCAACCAACTCGAACCATCCCTCGAGTTATCAACATGCTTGGAATGATCCCTGCCTGGATTACGCCAAGTCTACATCACATCATACTTCGCTTTATCATACCATAGCAAAGTCTCAACTCAACAACATGGTTTGCCTCATCGCATCATGGCAAAGTTCCATCTCAACATCATTCAATCCATACATATGAGCTTCAACATCCGCCTCATATGCCTTTAGCAGCTTTCACCATTCAAGAGCCTCTTCTATAGCTTTTGAATCATCTTTGACCATACTTGTCCAAATCTATCAACTAGATAGCTCATTCACAACAATCAATCAAGGCAAACATTAATCCAAACAAATAAGTATTCAATCAAGATCTAATTAGGCATTTATAACTAAAATGGCAATTTCGTAAATAAATGAGCATAGAACTAACATACATGAATCATGGGTTTCTAGCATAGATCTAACAAATATAAATCATGGGTTTTGTTTCTATAGCTTAATAAATGAACTTGCATAGGTAAACATCTTCACAACCAATGGATCTACACTTGGATCTAAGAAAAATGCACAAAATCACTATCTACAACACTCCAACAAACCACCAATCCAATATACTCCCTTGGGTCCGCGTGAGAGATAACTACCACTCACCAAATTACCCAAACACCTCAAAAACTAAACACTTCAGATCTGGACAGCGGAGATCAAGGCTTGATCCGGCAACATCTCGCTTCAATCGATGAAATCTAGCTCCAATGGATGAAGATCTTCAACTTTGGCACTTGAATCTTTGATCTCGATCTTCGATCTTGGATGGATGTTAGAATTAGATTGTAATGGAGAAAAGAAGATGAAGAAATGTTGTAGTCGAGTTCCCAAAATGGCAGCACTTCGTCGCTTCAAAAACCGGTGCCAAAAAGTGAGCCAAACCCCTCTATTTATAGGCTGAAAACCCCTTAGGTCGTCCAGGCCTTATAACTCGTTCTCGGTCTTAGGTCGTCGCCGACCCAAAATCCCCGACCTATCATAGGTCGTCGCCGACCTATCTACCTCACGACCCAACGGTCTAAACAAACTCCACGACACACGACTCAAGAACCTAAGGCCGACCTAACTATAAGTCGACTCAACCAATCTCACGACCTACCGACTTAACCAAACCCAGGGTCACACGAGTTAACACACGGCCGACCTAACTCCTGCGACCTAAAAACCCTGCCGACCTATCTTCCCTAGCGACCTAATTTAGGTCGCTGCCGACTTAACTTCCCGCCGACCTAACAGAACACAGGGTCATACGACCTAACTCCTAGCCGACTCAACGACCTAAGCCCCTAACGACTCAACCTCCTAACTAGATAACACCCTGCCGACCCAAGCCCCTACCAACTCAAGACCCCACGACCTAAGCCTTAACCCCTTAAGTCGCTAACCCATGAGTCGGTCACTTCTTAGGTCGGTCCAACACTAAGTCGTCTAACCTTTAGGTCGCTGCTTCTATAAGTCGGCAACTCTATGACTCGGTCACGAGTTAACTCCATAACTCGTTCCAACCTATGAGTCGGTCACGACTCAACCCTTCAACACACGAGTTACTCTCCATACGACTCAGGCTAGAGACAACATAAACAACACTAACGACCTGCAAATTCCACGATTTATCGACACGTAAAATACGGGTCGTTACATTCTCTCCCCCTTAGGAATTTCGCCCCCGAAATTCCAAGCCAACAACAGCAATCAAAGATAATCCGCATGCCTACCATCCATAGCAATCAACAAACCATGCATCCAATTCTAGCCTAGCATGCAGAATTCTAAGACTTAGAACAAGTTACAAATTCATGAGATGTCACGACACTTTAGGGCCATACCTCGAAGAGTTCTGGATGAGCTGCCTTCATCCTCTCTTCCTCCTCCCACGTACAGTCGTTAACATCATCACTCCATTGTATCTTGAGCAACGTAATCGTCTTCCTCCTAAGCTGTTTCGTGTCGGTCTCAACAACACGAAGCGGCTTACGAGGTCTTCTAACCACTGGATCAACCTCTAAATCTTCACAGCTATCAGCAGAAACCACCGTAGTTGGGTCATGCACATACTTCCGTAGATAAGATACATGAAAAACATTGTGCACACCCGCCATCTTTTCCGGTAATTCCAATCTATAAGCGAGCTTTCCAATTCGCTCTATAATCGGGAATGGTCCAACAAATCTCGGAGTTAACTTTCCTTTCTTTCCGAATCTAATAGCACTCTTTAATGGAGAAATCTTCACAAAAACCATCTCACCTACGTCGAATTCCAAATCCTTACGACGATTATCGGCATAACTTTTCTGACGATCTTGGGCTGCCTTCATTCGTTGCCGAATGATCTCTATACAATCCGAAGTCTGTCGAATCATCTCTGGCCCAAGTATCAGCTTTTCTCCAGTTTCCAACCAACATGTCGGAGAGTTACACGGTCTTCCATATAATGCCTCATATGGTGCCATACCAATACTCGACTGGTAACTGTTATTATAAGCAAATTCCACCAAATGAAGATGATCTTCCCATGATCCTCCGAAGTCCAAAACACAAGCTCTGAGAAGATCTTCCAAAACTCGGTTGACTCTCTCAGTCTGACCATCTGTTTGAGGGTGATAAGCTGTACTCAAACACAACTCGGTTCCTAAAACTTCCTGGAAGCTCTTCCAAAATCCACTAGTGAACAATGGGTCTCGATCGCTCACTATACTCTTCGGAATACCATGGAATCGAACTATCCACTTAACATAAAGCTCGGCCAACTTCGCTGCAGTCCTAGTCGATCGAACAGGAATGAACCTTGCACTCTTGGTCAACCGATCTACTATGACCCAAATCCCTTCATTTCCTGTCCTGGTCCTAGGTAGACCATCGATAAAATCCATCGATATCTGCTCCCACTTCCATGTAGGAACCTCTAATGGTTGAAGCAATCCACTGGGCTTCTTCTGCTCAGCTTTCACCAACTGGCAGTTCATACACTTGGAAATAAAATTTCCAACATATTTCTTCATGCCTTCCCAGTAGTAAGTTCTCTTCATATCCCGATACATCTTATTTCCACCTGGATGAATTGTCAACTTCGAGTGATGACCTTCCCTCAGAACTTCATCTCTCAATCCATCAATGTCGGGAACAACCAATCGTCCTTGCTTCCGAAGCCAACCCTCTCAATCGACCTCGAATCTCTTATCCTTCTCTGGGTCCAATCCGGATTCCAAATCTCGGATAATCTTGACAAGCTTATCATCTCTCTTTTGGCTCTCGCCAATCCTTTTCACAAGAGTAGGTCTTATCGATAAGTTTGCCAACATCTCAGGTTCCAATTCACATCTGGGCCTGAAATCAAATCCAGCCAAATACTCGAGACTCTTCCATTCCGAAAACATGGCTCCCAATCCTGCATGTCTTCGACTTAACGCATCAGCCACTGCGTTACCTTTTCCCGGAGTATAGGCTATACAAAATCATAAGATGCTAGAAACTCTAGCCACCGTTGCTGTCGAAGATTCAAATCCTTTTGGGAGAACAGATACTTCAACGACTTATGATCTGTAAACAACTCGAATCTAACTCCCAATAGATAATGTCTCCACATCTTCAAAGCAAACACAATTGCCGCTAACTCCAAATCATGAGTCGGATAATTCCTTTCATGCGGCTTCAGTTGTCGACTAGCATACGCAACAACTTTATCTTTCTGCATTAGCACTGCTCCAAGTCCAGTGCCACATGCATCGGTGTAAACCACCATCTCATCATTCCCACTTGGAATAGTCAAAACAGGAGCACTCGTCAGTCGCTCTTTTAGGATTTCAAAAACTTGCTCACACTTAGCATCCCATCTGAACACTTGGTTCTTTTTCGTCAATCCTGTTAACGGTGCAGCTATCTTGGAAAAGTCTTTGATAAACCGACGATAATATCCTGCTAATCCAAGAAAACTCCTCACATCAGATGCATTCTTAGGTCTAACCCAATCCTGGATTGCTGCCACCTTAGCGGGATCAACCGCTATTCCATTTCTAGAGATAACATGGCCTAAGAACCTCACTTCACTCTTCCAGAAGTGACACTTCGAAAACTTAGCCTTCAGCTGATGTTTCCGCAAGATTTCCAAAACAATCCTTAAGTGCGTCTTGTGCTCTTCTTCAGTTCTGGAGTAAACCAAAATATCATCCACGAACACAAGTACAAATTTATTCAACTGATCTCTGAACACTCTATTCATAAGATCCACAAAATATGCTGGCGCGTTAGTCAATCCAAACGGCATTACCAGCCACTCATAAAACCCGGATGGTGTCTTGAAAGCAGTCTTCGGCACACTATCCTTTGCCACTCTCAACTGGTGAAATCCCGTTGCCAAATCCATCTGAGAAAACACCTTAGCCTCGTGAAGCTGGTCAAACAAGTCATCTATTCTCGGCAATGGATACTTGTTCTTCCTAGTCAACTTATTCAGCTCACGATAATCCACGCACAACCTCAACGACCCATCCTCTTTGGTTGCGAACACAACAGGTGCACCCCATTCGGACACACTTCTCCGAATGAATCCTTTCTGCAAAAGGTCATCAACCTGCACCCTCAACTCTAGCTGCTCCCTAGGCGCCATCCGCCTAAGAGGCATCACAACAGGTCTGGCTCCCTCGACTAGATCGATACGAAACTCGATCTCCCTATGCGGCGGTAACCCTTTGACTTCGTCAAAGACGTCCTCAAATCCATTCACAATTGGCACCGATGACAGTCCATCCCGTGGAACAACCAGCGAATACATGAAGCTCATGAAGACGCCTTCCTCATGCTTACATCGTATCACAACCTTTCGCCCTTCCACATTCCCGACTGTCACCTCAAGCCTCTCACAATCAATCCTAGCCGCATACTTCCTAAGCTAGTCCATACCCAAAATAATTCCGAACCCCGCAAAGTTCAGAACAAAGCAATCACAAACAAACGAGCAATCATGACTCGACACAACTTGGCCACGGCATATCATACACAAACATGACGAACCCCCAACTGGATTAGTCACAACCAATGGCCTATCAATAATATCCGGTTTCAAACCTAACCGGCCTATCAAATCATCACAAACAAAAGAATGCGACGCTCCAGTATCAAACAACACTCTAACTGGAACACCACAAAGAGAAAGAGTACCTTGAACTACCACACTCTTCCCCTTCTCTTCAGCTGTAGGAGCTTTTGAAGACGACGGCACAGCTCCCAAAGCACAAGCTTGCACAATCTGCCTATCTTTCCTCGGCTCTGGGCAATCCTTCTTGATATGTCCCAGCTTATCACAGTTATAACACTTTCCTGGCACCTTGGGATTCTTACAATCTTTGTAAAGATGGCCCTTCTGTTGGCAGTTATAACAAGTCACTTCGCCTTTCGGCTTCTTCTGGCCATCCTTACCCTTCTGCTGCTGCTGCTTCCTCCTCTTATTGCCATTCTGGTGTGGTTTAGATCCTTCCCTGGTTACAGCAACAACAGAACTTTCCCTAGGAAACAAACTCTCATGCCTAAGAGCTTTCTCCACCAGCTTCTCAAATGGATCGTCCAAATGATCCACTAACTGCCTCCCAAGATAAGCATCCAGACCAGTCACAAACTTTTCGTTCTTCTGGTAGGGAGAATCAATGTACGATCTGGCATACTTGGACAAAGCTTCAAACTCAGAAATATACTCAAGAACTGGTCTCCCACCTTGCTTGAGCTCTACAAACCTCTTGAACAAAACAGACTTCTGAGCCGTAGAGATGAACTTGGCTTCAAATCTAACTTGGAATTGCTCCCAAGTAATTTCTTCGTCTGGGGTATCAATGGTGATAGAATTCCACCAATCAGCAGCTCTTCCCTGAAGCTGTCTCGATGCAAGCTTTCTCTTAGTTGCATCCTCAATCCCTAAGTCACCAAAGATCCTTCGACATGCATCAATCCATCTCTGCACTTCAATAGTCGACTCCGTCCCCAAGAAAGCTTTTCCTCCAAGAGAAGTATAATCCTTGCAAAGCTTAGCAAAATCCACCGGTCTTGGAGCTTGAACTTGAACTCCCACATCCACTGATGATCCTGAAGCTGGTATCCTTCTCATGATCGAAGTCATCATCGCTTCGAACATAGTTCCATAATCAACAGCTCCTTCATCAGCACGGCTTTCCCTTGCAGCTGGTCTCCCTCTTCGACTCATCCTTAATATCTGTAATAAGAATGATTAGAACACCTTAAGGAACAACTGCATAAGGAGTTCAAATCCTTCTAGGCTACCATATTATATATAGTAATCATCCATCAAAATACAATTACGTCTCTCATACGTAGTTACATCAGCGAGCGTTGGCTAAAATCGATTAACCCAAAGCTCTGATACCAAATGTGACGACCGCCCATGACTCCTGCACCAAAACAAGGAAATAGTGCGCTGAAAGGCGTGCCAGGTAGCCATGGACGATAGTCAGGGTAAAATAAAACAGCAAACTCTATCGTACAACTCACAGCGCATGGATAAAATACAATAGAGAAATATATAGTGAAGCTCCATAACAGAAAAATCATCATATAAGCATCGTAGTAGTTTTATACAAACATGAATCATCCATACATCAAAGCCTCACTACAAACACTCAATCATATATAACAGCGGAACACCCAGTACATATAGTAAGAAAACTAGTATGCAAAGCCTCCTGCTCGTCTTCGTCATCATCAGCGTAGATCTCTAAGAACAGCACATGTCACCTGCTACCTAGCCTGCCCATCCTAACATGGATGAACAGCCCAAGGTAATAAGAGGAGACATAAAACCTTGAGTCAGACAAAGTCTTAGTGAGCAGTAAATTAACTATCAAACATACCAAAAGAGCATAAGGGATAAAAGGAATAGGAACCAAACCATCCCACTCCACCTCTTTCTACAGTGATAGCCCCCAGACTCACACTAAGGAGAAGCGAGTATAACATAGCATACAATTAAGGAAAAGAAATAACCACTCGAGTCAAGGACGATGTTTTCCAAATACAAACCCCCAAGGCCTAAACCAAGATCAGATAAGCACCCAGAAAACACCGCTCTTGAGACCGAATGATGATACAACCAAACATCCATGACTCTGGCTATCACTGTTATCATTGCCTTGATATCACCGTTAGTTGAATGACCACCTGTCAAGGGCTAATGGTAACCCCGGTTCTAGGCATAGCTCCGCACGTCATCGTGACCCGTGCCTAGGACTTACCTACTCTGCCCAGAGTACTCAACTACCTACCTGTAGTCTTTTGGGTGTCCCGACTACCTACCTGTAGTCGATTTGGGCGCCCCATGTACTCTTGCTTTTGAGCATGCTAGAACCTTCAACAACGATGAGATCCAAGCCTCCTAGTCATCCTCCTCGATGACTATTCTCATACTAGCTCAAGCTACCTCCCGAGCAATCCATTATCAACCAACTCGAACCATCCCTCGAGTTATCAACATGCTTGGAATGATCCCTGCCTGGATTACGCCAAGTCTACATCACATCATACTTCGCTTTATCATACCATAGCAAAGTCTCAACTCAACAACATGGTTTGCCTCATCGCATCATGGCAAAGTTCCATCTCAACATCATTCAATCCATACATATGAGCTTCAACATCCGCCTCATATGCCTTTAGCAGCTTTCACCATTCAAGAGCCTCTTCTATAGCTTTTGAATCATCTTTGACCATACTTGTCCAAATCTATCAACTAGATAGCTCATTCACAACAATCAATCAAGGCAAACATTAATCCAAACAAATAAGTATTCAATCAAGATCTAATTAGGCATTTATAACTAAAATGGCAATTTCGTAAATAAATGAGCATAGAACTAACATACATGAATCATGGGTTTCTAGCATAGATCTAACAAATATAAATCATGGGTTTTGTTTCTATAGCTTAATAAATGAACTTGCATAGGTAAACATCTTCACAACCAATGGATCTACACTTGGATCTAAGAAAAATGCACAAAATCACTATCTACAACACTCCAACAAACCACCAATCCAATATACTCCCTTGGGTCCGCGTGAGAGATAACTACCACTCACCAAATTACCCAAACACCTCAAAAACTAAACACTTCAGATCTGGACAGCGGAGATCAAGGCTTGATCCGGCAACATCTCGCTTCAATCGATGAAATCTAGCTCCAATGGATGAAGATCTTCAACTTTGGCACTTGAATCTTTGATCTCGATCTTCGATCTTGGATGGATGTTAGAATTAGATTGGAATGGAGAAAAGAAGATGAAGAAATGTTGTAGTCGAGTTCCCAAAATGGCAGCACTTCGTCGCTTCAAAAACCGGTGCCAAAAAGTGAGCCAAACCCCTCTATTTATAGGCTGAAAACCCCTTAGGTCGTCCAGGCCTTATAACTCGTTCTCGGTCTTAGGTCGTCGCCGACCCAAAATCCCCGACCTATCATAGGTCGTCGCCGACCTATCTACCTCACGACCCAACGGTCTAAACAAACTCCACGACACACGACTCAAGAACCTAAGGCCGACCTAACTATAAGTCGACTCAACCAATCTCACGACCTACCGACTTAACCAAACCCAGGGTCACACGAGTTAACACACGGCCGACCTAACTCCTGCGACCTAAAAACCCTGCCGACCTATCTTCCCTAGCGACCTAATTTAGGTCGCTGCCGACTTAACTTCCCGCCGACCTAACAGAACACAGGGTCATACGACCTAACTCCTAGCCGACTCAACGACCTAAGCCCCTAACGACTCAACCTCCTAACTAGATAACACCCTGCCGACCCAAGCCCCTACCAACTCAAGACCCCACGACCTAAGCCTTAACCCCTTAAGTCGCTAACCCATGAGTCGGTCACTTCTTAGGTCGGTCCAACACTAAGTCGTCTAACCTTTAGGTCGCTGCTTCTATAAGTCGGCAACTCTATGACTCGGTCACGAGTTAACTCCATAACTCGTTCCAACCTATGAGTCGGTCACGACTCAACCCTTCAACACACGAGTTACTCTCCATACGACTCAGGCTAGAGACAACATAAACAACACTAACGACCTGCAAATTCCACGATTTATCGACACGTAAAATACGGGTCATTACAGCGTCCCAAAAGAATTTTGGGGAGAAGCTGTTCTTACTTCCGTTTATCTTATTAATAAGATCCTGATTTCTCATAACTCTGGTATTTCTCCTCATGCCAAGTTGTTTGGTCAAACTCCTGATTACTCTCACCTAAAAGTGTTTGGTTCCACTTGTTTTGTTCTTCGTCCACACGTAGAACGTACAAAATTATCTTCACGTATTGCTATATGTGTTTTTCTTGGGTATGGTATTGGACAAAAAGGCTATCGCTGTTATGATCCTTCTTCAAATAAACTATATGTTTCTCGTCATGTTTCCTTTATTGAACATATTCCCTTCTACTCTATTCCAGCTAGTCCTCATAGTATGACTAAGTCTGATCTTATTCACATTGATCCATTTCCTGCTGATAACTCCTCTGATTCACTACCTCTTACCATTGATACTCAGTCATCCATACATTCTGTTCCTCCTCCTTCTGTAGACGACACTTTATCCCCTGCTACTATGACTGTTCAAACACCTCCTGTGGTGACTGATCCTCACGTAAATCTACTCAATTATCTGATTTTGCTTACTCTTGTTACTCTCGGGCTTTTGCTTCATTTCTTGTTTCCATTGACACTTTCTATAAGCCTTCTTCTTACTCGGAGGCTGTTAGTTCTCCTGTATAGCAACATGCTATGTTTGAGGAAATGTCTGCTTTAGACAAAAATGGTACCTGGGATCTTGTATACCTTCCTACTGGGAAGAAAACTATTGGTTGTCGATGGGTGTATAAGATTAAAACCAAGTCAGATGGTTCTATTGAGCGATACAAAGCTCGTTTAGTTGCTAAAGGATTTTCCCAAGAGTATGGCATGGATTATGAGGAGACATTTGCTCCTATGGCTAAGATGACATCTGTTCGGGTTCTTATTGCTGTTGCGTCCAGTCATCAATGGGACATCTCTCAAATGGATGTTAAAAATGCTTTTCTTAATGGAGATCTTAAGGAAGAATTTTACATGGTTGCTCCACCTGGTGTTTCTCATGCTCCAGGTCAGGTTTGTAAGCTTAAAAAATCTCTATATGGTCTTAAGCAAGCACCACGTGCTTGGTATGAGAGATTTTCGACTGTAGTTACATCACTTGGTTTCACCTCTAGTCCCCATGATTCAGCACTTTTTGTCAGATTGACTTCTGCAGGCCGTATTCTTCTTTTATTATATGTAGATGATATGATCATTACAGGTGATGACAGTAATGGTATTGTGAGTATTAAAGCCACATTGTCTCGTTGCTTTGATATGAAGGATTTGGGTCATCTACGTTATTTTTTAGGCATTGAAATAGCTTCCTCAGAAAAAGGCTATCTTCTTTCCCAGTCCAAATACGCCACTGACATTATTCATCGTGCTGGTCTTACTGATACACGTCATGTTGATGCACCACTTGAGGTAAATGCCCAATATACTCCGACCGATGGGAGTCCTCTTTCTGATCCCACTTTATATTGTTCTATTTTTGGTTGCCTTGTATATCTGACCATCACTTTCGTCCAGATATTGCCTATGCTGTTCACATTGTTAGCCAGCTCGTATCTTCCCCTACCTCTGTTCATTGGGCTGCTGTTATGCGCATTCTTCGTTACTTGCAAGGAACACTTTATCAGAGTCTTTTGTTCCCAACGACCTCATCTTTGGAGCTTCGTGCCTTCTCTGATGCAGATTGGGCTGGTGATTCAACGGATAGAAAATCCACAACTGGCTTTTGTATATTTTTAGGAGATTCCCTTATTTCATGGAAGAGCAAGAAACAGGATGTTGTTTCTCGGTCTTCCACTGAGGTAGAGTATCGTGCTATGGCCTCCACTACATCTGAAATTATTTGGTTACGTTGGTTGTTAGAGGATATGGGTGTTTCGATTTCTTCTCCCACTCCTATGTATTGTGACAATAAGAGCGCTATTCAAATTGCTCACAATACTGTTTTTCATGAGCGCACCAAACATATTGAGATTGACCGTCATTTCACTCGGTATCACTTGCTGCATGGAACTATTTCTCTGCCTTTTACTTCATCATCGACGCAACTTGTTGATTTCTTCACGAAGGCTCACACTATTGAACATCATAGATTTTTCATTGGCAAACTCTCGATGCTTCTTGCCGTAACATCGCGTGTTTGAGGGGGGATGTTAGCATATTGGGCTTTTTAGCCTTTTTTTCTTGTTTATGCTTTTTATCTATATAAACCTATCTCTGTAACCCTAATGCAATCAATCTCTTTTTTGCTCAGCCGTCTTGCTGAATAATATGAATTATCTTTTTCTTCTTATTTGATTATTCAAACGTTTTACAAACATTTACAGTGCCATGCCGTTGTGTAAAATAAAAAATGAATGTTAATCAAAGTTTCAAACTAGTTGGTTTTCGGGTGTATGTATATATTATATAAGTATAATGCCCTGACTTGGCCTAGGTTCAAACATTTTGGGTCTATAAGCAACAATGATAGTGAAGCTGCTTTGGGCAGTTGTAACGATGCGCTACCACACAAAATACTTGTGTGCTTGAGTGGGGCTCCATTGTCGTTTTACTGCATTGCTCATGAATCATGTGTTTGGTTCTATATTCGAAATTTAAGTGTGATTAGTTGGTGCAACTGCATGTAACTTAATGTTTGACTAGTGTATCAAGTATATTGATCTTGTGGTAACTTAGGAGTCATTTGTTTTTTTGAAATGTAATTTGAAGGCCCAAATAATCATGCACAAGGCTAGACGCTACGTCCTTTCTCCCTCTCTCTCTCTCTCTCAATCAGTAGCAAAAATAAAATAAATCCCATTTCTAGCTCGACTCTATCCCTAGAAACTTGCATTATGCTTTTTATGACATTATTTTGAAATGTGGCTGTGGGTATCTCTTAATAAAGAAATAACTGGTGTTATTGTGTTGGTGATTAATCTATATTAGATCTGAATACATATAACTGATATCGATTCAATTAAGAAACAAGTATATGAATTAATAGCGGAAGACGTACCTAAATCCATCGATTCTTAATTGATGTGAAGATTAATTTGGATTAGATTTTCCAAATTGACACAATCTTAGATTTGTAAATTCTCTTTAGAAAAGGGTAGAGAGAATATGATGAGACTTATATAATTTGCTGACCATAACCCCATGTATATAGTGTGCAACATTTTTTAGTTCGGCCCTTCAACAAACTAAAATTGTCACTCTGGTATCCACACATTATAATTTTACATGACGAATATCCTATTAAGCCTTAATATGTTTATTCCAAAAATATATCATGTAATTAGACTTAATTACATGATAACCCACGCATTCAAACATTAAAATATATGGCCCCATTATGTTGAATTATTCCAACAATCTCCCCCGGCTCACATATGTAACTTTGTAGAATGTATTCAACTTTATGAGCTCTTAAATAGCTATCTTGATAATATGTTACATTCCAAATAATCTCATCCATTGATTGTGTTAACATAGAACCAAAGTGGCTTTCATTACATTTTTTCTGCAACTAAACCATCAATGGTCATAGATATCAATATAATCAAACGACATAGATCGATCATTTATGTGTAGCATGTGGATTACTTGAAATGTGATATTTACATATCTATTCCCAACCGGTCCAACTTTACTTTAATTAGATCAAAATTCCAAATAATATATATAAATAATGGAAGTGCAAAAGAAAACTTTATTTCTGATCAGAAAAACCACAGCATGTCCATAATCAAAATATGGAGCAGTGTTGCGAAATAAGTGACTAAGTACAAACTCCCCCTAAACCAAAATATCTTTATATAAAAGATACACCCATTTTAGCAACATGATCATGAAATACCTTTGTGTGGTACTCCTTTTGTAAGCGGATTCGCTAGCATGGAATTTGTTCCAATATGCTCTATGGATATTAACTCATTATGCACTCTCTCCTTTACAACTAGAAATTTGATGTCAATGTAATTTGACTTGCTTGAGCTTCTATTGTTATAGAATATAATATTAAAGATCTATTGTCATAATATAACTTTAATGGTCTTTCAATATTATCAATAATGCGCAGCTCAGTGACAAAATTACGTAGCCATTTCACATGGTTAGATGCCTCATAACAAGCCACAAACTCTACTTCCATGGTGGAAGAAGCTATGACCATTTGTTTAACGTTTTTCCATGATATATCCCCTCCACATTATAGAAATATGTATCCTGAAGTGGACTTTTTGCTATCCGGGCATCTAGCAAAATCAGAATCAGAATACTCAATGGTCTCCAACTGATCTGATCTTCTATATGTAAACATATAGTCCTTTGTTCTATGAAGATATCTCATAACCATTTTTTCTGCTTTCCAATGATCCATTCCAGGGTTACTAAAATATCTGCCCAACACTCCTATAATGTACGCAATATCCGGATGCGTACGCACTTGAGCATACATTAGGCTCTCTATAGCAGATACATAAGGGATCTTCTGCATTTATTTAGCTTCATGGATGTTGTTAGGGCATATTTTGAAACAAAATTATCTCCTTTAGCGACAGGGGTATCACCTATTTTATGATCTTGCATGCCAAACCTTTTAAGCACTGTTTCTATATAGTTCTTTTATGACAATCCAAGAATACCCCGTGAGCGATCACGGTATATTTGGATTCCTAATACAAAAGAAGCATCCCCAAGATCTTTCATTTCAAAATTATTTGAAAGAATTCTCTTGGTTTCGTGCAAAATATGTAAATTAGTACAGGCAAGCAATACATATAAAATCGAAAATATGAATTTGCTCCCACTGAACTTGTGATACGCACAATTATCAATTATATTTACCTTGAAACCATATGAGGTAACTACTTTATGAAACTTGTGGTACCATTGGCGATAAGCTTGTTTGAGCCCATAAATGGATTTCTTTAGTTTGCGAACCATATTCTTTGGATCTCCGAACATTAAGTTTTCTGGTTGCAGCATATAAATTGTTTTCTCAATGTCTCCATTGAAAAACGCAGTTTTAACATCCATTTGATGTAACTCAAGGTCAAAATGTGCAACAAGCGCCAAAATTCTAAAAGAGTCTTTCGATGAAACCGGAGAAAATGTCTCTTTAAAATCGATGCTTTCTTTCCTAATAAAACCTTTTGCTACAAGATGAGCCTTATATCTGTCCACATTACCTTTTTACATCCCTTTTGGTTTTAAATATCCATTTACAGCCAATAGGGTTCTTACCTTCAGGTAAAGAGACAAGATCTCAAACTTTATTGTCTTGCATGGATTTATACTCTTCGTTCATAGCTTCAATCCATTTTTGAGAATTAGCGTCTTGCATGGCTTGGTGAAAGTTGATAGGATCATTTTCCCACCAATCCATTATTATCCTCTATTTCTTGAAGAAATGCCACGTAATCATCCGGAATGTCATCTTCCCTCTCTCTAGCGGATCTCCTTAGTGGCAATTCATTTTGAGGTTGTTGAGTTTGTTCTTATGGAACATCGTCCTCATCTTGAAGAGGGTTTTCTTCAGTATTGTTTTGCTATGGTTCCGGATCAACTTTTTCACTAATGACAGGAATGATAATCTGTACATTTCAGAAGAAGTAACTGTAGTAGGAATCATAAATGATGATTCCTCCTCAAAAACAATGTTCCTTACTTCATTTCTTTCCCCTAACTCAACATCCTCAAATTGCAGTTCCCGTCTCAAAAATTTCTTTACTGTGGGATCACAAAATTTATAGCCCCTAGATCGCTCAAAATAACCAATAAAATAGCTGCTCACTGTTTTAGAGTCCAATTTTCTTTCATTTAGCCTATAAGGCCTTGCCTCAGCTGGACATCCCTAAATATGAAAATGCTTTAGAGTGGGTTGTTTGCTTGTCCAAAGCTCATAAGATGTCTTGGCAGCTGCTTTAGTGGGTACCCAATTAAGGATATAAACTGTAGTCTTTAATGCCTCTCCCTAGAGTGATTTTGGTAAGATAGAATGACTAATCATACTCTTCACCATGTCTTTAAGAGTTCTGTTTCATCTCTCAGCAACACCATTCATGCTAGGTGAACCTGGCATGGTGTACTGTGGGACTATTCCATATTCCTCTAGGAATTGGGCAAATGGTCCTAGATATTGTTCACCCGATCCATCAGATTTATCATAATATTCACCTCCACGGCCAGATCTGACAGCTTTAATTCTTTTATTGAGTTGGTTCTCAACTTCTACCTTATATTTCTTGAACATGTCTAAGGATTCTGATTTATCATGTATAAGATATAGGTAGCCATATCTTGAGTAGTCGTCTATGAATGTGATAAAATATTGTTGATTATTCCATGATGTCATAGGCAAAGGTTCACAAATGTCCGTACGTACCAATTCTAAGAAATCGGTTGCTCTATTGGCATCTGTTTTCTTATGTTTGGTCTGTTTTCCCTTGATGCACTCTACACAGACATCAAAGTTTGAAAAATAAACAAATTCTAAAATGCCATTTGACACAAGCCTTTGAATTCTAGTTTTAGATATATGACCTAAATGCTTGTGCTACAATGTCACTGAATTTTTCTTATTAACTTTTCTTTTAGTACCACGCGATTCCACATGCAAGGCTTCATAATAAGAGGTATTAACATCAAGCATATATAGGTTATCATAAATATTGAGAGAACCAGTTCCAACAAGATTTGAATTTATTGATAAACACTACTATAAAACAGGCCATTTGCATCGGTTGTTCACCCCCTGTTGCATCAGTTCTACAACCGATGCACATGCAACCGATGCAACAGGCTTAACAGTTTTGCATCAGTTCTAAAACCGATGCAAAACATTCCCTTTTGCATCAGTTGTTATTAACAACTGATGCAAAATATAGTTGCAACAAAGGAACATGTTGCATCGGTTGTAATGAAAACCGATGCAACAAAGGAACTTGTTGCATAGGTTGTTGTTGAAAACCGATGCAAACAAATCTCTCTATTATTGATTATAACAAACAATTATTGCATGCAATATTACAATCATTCAAAATTAAATTTGATGGTAAATACAAACTGAATTACATAATATGAAAATAAACATATATCAATTAAAGTGTTAATCTATACAAAATAATGGTTCATACATTCATTTTTGCAGCATAATTCAGATCTTTAGTAGAATCATTAAGTGGTATAGTCTTAATTCAGATCTTTAATTAGTACAACCATTAAGAAATAGTATAGTAAAAACCTTAAAAACTTCATGGAATCTTGAAAACCCAAATTTTTAGGCTTCAGCTCAAAACCATATGCTGCATTTCTTTTTCTGCAATGTCAACTTGAACCTGAGAAAACAAGAAATAAACATGTGAATTAGTCATTACATAGTGCATTTCAAAATCAAAACTGCGCATTTCATCAAAACTGTGCAATACATTCTGTTGTGTTGTGTGATTGTTGATTTGATTATTGCGTTGTGTTTGTGTTGTTGTTGTCTAGTAGTTTTTGGATTTGCATTTCTAGTTTTTTTTTTAAAAACATATAGTATAAAAAAATATTTTGTTTTTTTATTTAATTTTTTCATTTAAATTTCACATATTTGATTTACATTGCACTGCATTTTCAACTACATTCCACTGCATACTTCACTCCTGCCACTTCCCTTACCACTATCACCATCTCTACAAAAACCACTCACAATACATAACTGCTGCTTCGGAAATCCATTAACTCTCCTCCTCACAAACTTCATACTTCTGTCAACAACAACCATTGCTCCAACCATTCGCTGCCTTGCAATCCACCATCATATTTGCACTCTGAACCATCCCCTCTAACTCACATATCACTGACATACTCTTCCAATCTTCATAACTCCATCATACTTCATCTCTCGGCCCTACACCACCATACTTAGCTGCTGTCATTGCCACTTACACCTACCCAAACCACCGTACAATCCTCATTTACCAATATAAACACACAACTGCTCACAAACCTCAACAAAAAAAAGAGAGAAACTGCTGCAACTTCACTTACTGACTCATCGACCATCATCATAATTCAATGTCCTTCACATCAGTACACTGCCTCCACATCAGTCAATCGAACTGCAACTCTCCATACAAGTGCAACTCCCACCCACCACTGCCTGATTTACAAACATTCCCAACCTTGCTGCCTTCATCTTCCTTACCCCACTGCCGCAATTGCCTCCAAATTAGTGAACAATCTGAATTATCGAAGACGGTCACAGTGAAGTATTTAAGTGGAGAGACAAAGAGATCTAAAATTATCCACGACTTCATCCGGCCAAAATGCACGTTGTGTAACGAATTTGGACATCACACTAAAATACACGACCTAACTACAACACCTAAATGGATACCAAAAATGTCGAATGCGCAACAAATGCAGCAATAGAAGATGAAAACTCTGCTCACATGCCATCAACGGAGACTAAACAACAAAATGTGCATCCTCAATTTGAAATACCAAATGCACCAGAAACGGAACCTCCTGATACGCATCCTTTCGATTTTCAACATGCAACCCACTCAGCTACGCAACATATTTGGACACTATTAAAACTGGATTTCTTAAATCAAAACTTACCAACATATTTGGATGATGATGAAATAATCAAAAAATGCAGCAGCATATATCGAGGAAGAACCACTGCAAGATGAGCCAGAAAAGGCACTTAATATTGGTAAACATATTTCAGTTAATGTAAAGTATATACAAGATATAAATACTAGAAAAACCACTATTAAAAGCACATCTCCTTCTAAAAGACAGCTAAGGAGCAGTGCAAAAATTAAATGAGTATTATATCTTAGAATGTTTGGGGGCATGAATATGACTAAACGAATATATGATGTATTAATGCTCTTAACTAGATATAACCCAACATTAGTTGGTTTAATGAAAAACAAATTAAATGAAAAAAATTAGCTTTATTTTTGGAGGAAAAACCACCTAATTGGGTAGGTATTACTAATAACTCTGCTCAATGTAAGGGGATGATTCTATTAATTTGGGACTCAGATGTTTGGCAACTTGCAACTACATCAATTTCTGATCAACGCATGATAGTACAAGCACTTAATTCTGGTGGTTCACAAATAGCTATTTCTATAATCTATGTAGGTAATTTTGAGAACTATAGAGAGATATATGGTAGTAACTAATAAATGAATCTCAACAAATTGATATGGAATGGCAACTTATAGGAGACTACAACAATTCCTATCACCAACAGATAAGAAAAGGGGACTCCCAATTCCTTTTCGTCAAATTAAAGCATCCAACAATTGCTTATTACATGCTGGCCTTATAGAAGCCAAAGCATTAGTATTCAATTACACTTGAAGAAGGAGAGAAATTGCAAATAATATAGACAAGATATTGGTTAACCAAGCATGTTACAAAATTTTCCTTATTTGAAAGCATTAATTCTACTTAATATGTCGAGTGATCACAACCTTTTGCTGGTTCATTTAGTTCACACAACGAAAGCAAAGGGAGATTTTAGATATGATAATTCTTGGCACTGTTATGCGGGATATGACAATAGCATTCAAAGAGGATTGTTTTCACAAACATGGGGATCTTACAACTATGTTTTTCTACATAAATTGAAAGAGCGCAAAAAACTGCTAAAAGAGTGGAATAAAAATAGGGAAAAAACAAATACTTACCCACAGCTAGTTGAACAAGAAAATAATTTATTTTAGTAATAGTAGACGAAAGCCCTGATACCATGGAATTGGATGATAATATGTTTCAGCTAGACAGAATTTTCAATCTCAGCAAAATAAAGTATTTTGGAACAATAAACAGAAATCGAAAGTGCAGTGGTCACAACTTGGAGATAGTAATACAAAGATTTTTCATGCGAAAATAACAAAAAGGAAATGCATTAATAATATTCAAGTATTAATAATATCAGATAGAGAGTTTTTATACAAACAAGAGGATATAGAGCGGGAAGCTGTTTCCTGTTACAATGATTTATTTAATGGACAATAGAATTTGCAAATATCCCCACTACCAGAAGTTCATGCTTCTATAAATGCATATGGTAAGGAATTTCTGCTATAGCCTATTACTATGGAGGAAATTAAAATGTGGTTTTCTCAGTTTAAGATGATAAAAGCCTAGGATCGGATGGTATGAATTCTAATTTTTTAAAATTACACTAGAATGCAATAAGAAATGATTTGCTTCCAGTAGTATTCGATATATTTCTATCGACAATTGTTCCTTATGGTATCAATCATACTTTTATATCTCTTATTCCTAAAACGGAAAGACTAGAGAATATTTACCGATACAGGCCAATTGCTGCTGCAATTTGTATTACAAGGTATTAATTTAGGTACTTTGTAATAGAATTAAACATTTTATCCCTTTCTTAATTTCTCAAAACTAGAGTGCTTTTGTGGAAGGTAAAAACATTAGGGAAAACATTTTACATGCCCATGGATTACTAAGGGATCTCAAGAAAAAAGGAACAAGAATGATGTGTGTTAAAGCTGATTTATGAAAGGCTTACGACAAGATCAATAGAGAATTCTTATGTCATATAATGTCTACTATGGGCTTCCCTACACATTTTGTGAATGTTATAAACGAATGTATAAGCACTACGTTTTCAATTTTACCGCAAGGAACTCCAAAGGGATATATTACTAGAAATAGAGGTATTAGATGGGGGGTCTTTATCCCCCATCTTTTCTGAATTGCAATGAAATTCTTCAATTACTTAATGGATGAAGCATGCAGAGAGAATAAATTCAAACCTTTGCACAGTTAAGCCCCAAGTAACACATTTGTTATATGCATATGACTTGATGATTTTTTGTGAGTGTAATATATAAAATGCATGTACTATTAAAGACATATACATGAAACCTGAATTTTTCACTGGTTTGGCCATGAATAAAATGAAACCTAGGTCATATCACCACATACAACCCCACTGCCTATAACACTGCATATCAATGCACTTCCAACCAACTTCTGCCGAACCAATCCACATCATACAATAACTAGCTACATCTCCTTCTACAAACATTCTTACTGCCTGAACTCCAACAATATATCATCATCACTGTACACACCCATCAATTTCACAACATAAATTTATTTTGTCCCATAATTTATTTTATTCTTCTTATACTTGTTTTGCATTTTGTTGGCTGTAATCGCCATGAGTTTAGATATAAGGTTCTTTTCAACTAAATATTGAAATCCTGAAAGATACTATGTTTTAAATTTAGCATAATATTCCATTTTAATCTCTTAAAATGGTGAAAGCATGTTTCGAAACTTGTTAATGGAAGTTAAAAAAAAGCTTTGTTTTCTTTGTTGACTTGATACAAATGCGGAGGTCAACTATATTCAAAGTGGAATGATGAGAAAAAATTCAATTACCAATCTTAGAGTTTTAGTAAACTAGGATTATCAAAAGTTGAAACTTGAATATGCAGATTACTTCCAAAATCAAAGTAATATACTTATACTATATACGATTTACTGTATGACTCCTCTAAAAACAAAGTACTGTACATTTACTTCCAATTATACATTTTCCGTTCGTATTTTTATCCTTTCTTACAAAATTATACCATCTGATTTGGTTTTCCTTAAATAATCATCCTTATTTTATACAAATAAGTTTCTAAAAAAACACATAAATTGGTAAAGGATGCAGATTAGGAAAAAAGATAGTAAAAAGCACACCTCTGGACTTCTTTCCTATTCTGCCGAGCAATCATCTGCAAAATCAAAAATCATTATATTTAATTTAATAATACTACTAGTAAATCATTTGTTTAATAGAGAACATAACAATGTCTAAATTCCAAATAAATTAGCAATGTTTACATATCTGTATCCAAGCTTAGCTAGCCTAAACGATACCAATACATCAGCTATATAAAATAAATCAACTTCATCAATAAAAATGAATTATAAAGTAAAAAAAAGTTCTACATCAAAGTGGAAAAACTAATATCAACATCACCAGTTTCCTGAATAACCCTATCATTAATAGAACAACCGAAGTGGTTCCAAGTTCCAACTGTTCCATCTGAAATATACATACAAATATAGAAACAAAAGTCGAAAACAGCATGAAAGATTGAACCTTTGAAATAAAATCAACAATACTAACCTCATAGGAGGATTCATGCCTAGACCATTATCAATCCAGCAAGCAAATATTTCCACTTCTCCACAAGAATTTTCAACTCTATAAGTCTCCACAGCAAACTCAAAATTGATGCGAAATAACGTACGGTGACAATCAATTTTAGGTTTTTTTTGAAGCAGGCGAAATATTTGGCGAAAAGAAAGGAAAAATAAGCGGCGAAAAAAATTTAGAAGGGCGGAATTAACAGGTGAGCAACGAAAGTGGGTTGATAACCTAAATAATTTGAAATTACATCGCCTTCGCTAGTGAACCGATGCGAAAATAATTATTTTGGATACAAATTAACGTAGTTGCATCAGTTGACTTTAAAACCAATGCGACTAAAACTATTTGCATCGACGTATTTGCATCGGTTGTTGGTGACAACTGATGCAAATTTGGTTTTTTATTACGTATTGCTTTCCACGTACCAATTGCATCGGTTATTAAGATAGAACTAATGCAAATAGTTCTATTTACATCATTTTTTACTTCAACCGATTCAAATGAGGTGAAGCAATATGCATTTTTTTTTACTATTGAAACTAAAATTACCATTTGTAAATAAACAAGAATAACTAGATTTGTCCAACTTAGAAAAAGAAACCAAATTCCATCTAAACGACGGTATAACAAAAGTATCAAATAAATCCAAATAAAACTAAGTTCTCGATAACAACTTAAAATGCCCAATAGCCTCCACTTTAACTGATTTTCCATCAACCACATAGACGTATTTTTCAGCATCAGTTGGATTTCGGTAGCTCCGGCAACCCTGCATAGAAACATTATGTGAGTAGAAGCACCAGAATCTAACCACCAAGCGTTTCTAGGTACTGTAGCTAGATTTACTTCAGAACAGACCAAGGCAAAGGATGTACCCTTCTTAACACGTCATGCATGATATTTGGTACAATCTTTCTTTAAATGTCTAGCCTTCTTACAAAAGTATCAACCATCAATCTTCTTATGTTGTTTCTTTTCCGTTGGACCCTTAGCAATTTCCTTATCCTTCTTTCTCTTTTTGTCTTTTCCCTTAGGGGTGTATACCAAATGAGCACTATCAGTCTTATCATGC
The DNA here is from genome assembly GCA_030765085.1 of Allium cepa. NCBI lineage: Eukaryota > Viridiplantae > Streptophyta > Magnoliopsida > Asparagales > Amaryllidaceae > Allium > Allium cepa. The sequence goes on from CM060945.1 coordinate 725,406,605, forward strand.
TTCAATCTCTCTTCTTCTTGTACACAATACGAAATTGGCTCATTAAAATTCCATTTCTCCTTTTGACAATAATAACTGATCTTAAACTGGTTGTATTGTGAAGGAAGAGAGATTAGTACCAAATGCACGAGTGAATCATCCGAAAGGTCAAGCTTAACTGCTTAAGTTTTGAAACAACATTAGACATTTCCATAATGTATTCCCTTATGTTCTCTTTGCTTTGATACTTCATGGAAATCAAGCGGTGCAAAAGCGTGCTTATTTCCGCCTTATCATTTTTAGCAAAACTTTTTTAATCTCAACAAGGATATATTTAGCATTGGTTATCTTTTCAAATACCGTACCGCTAAATGCCTTTGGATTGTCACACTTTATGATCATTAGACTCATGCGATTTGAACGTTCCCACCTCTCAAAGTTCTTTATAACATCAGAAGAACTTTCATCCGTAAGAGGAGTGTGTGCATCCATCATAAGTGCAAGGTCAAGATCCATACAGCCAAGAATAAGCAGTATGTTCTTTTTTCAATCCTTAAAGTTTGTTCCAGTCAGAATAGGAATGTTGTTAAGATTGGAAGATACCGTAGTTAAATTATCTATAATTTTAACATAAGAATCAATCAAATATGCACATATTGTAAAACAGAACCGTAGTAAATTCAAATAATTGGTAAGTCCCTTCTCAAGATACCCAGCATAACACCAATATCAAATCTTTGGACATTAATATTAATTGTAGGTGGTACTCTTGTTGTAATGATCAAACATTGACAGTAAGTTCAAGTCAAATATCAATCTTCCTTTGGGCTGATTAGATATTCACTTGCAAAACTATATGATTGCCACATATTTATCATCATACATGTATAAATGATTCGACCATACTAGTCTTCCTTTGGGCTGGCTAATATCCACATGAATAAATACACACAAACATCAAACATTTTTCATGAATAACTAAAATAAGAGACGTCACTTTGGTGATATGTTATTTCAATTAGTTCACTTGTAATGTACGATATTTACAGTTAGTTTGCAAAGATACACCAAATAATATTTGAATTGGGATATTTTAACTCATTCATTTATGTGTATTCCATAAATTTCAATTTTTTTTAATTTTATACATATTGAAAAACAGGAAAATCGGTTGAAGGAGAAACTTAGCATTCTTTTTGGAATGAAGGACGCGGCAGTTATTTTTACGATTTAAGGACACAAGTTTTATTCTTTCGCCTGAAGGAAATTCTTCCCAAAAAAATAGACTATTCTCAAATCTCGTCCTCAAATCACTAGTACATGCGGCGACATCACAAGAATAGGCGGCGCTGCATCATAAGAACAGGCAACAGTGGTGCAACCGCAGGCAAAGGCGGAGCACGTTCAAGTGAAGGTGAAGCTCGTTCGTCGGGATAAGGCGATGGACAGTAGGTGGTGGCGACTACTTTGAAGGTCTGCGGTGACTTGAGCCATGACTTTTATGGCTGATTTCAGAAGAGCGACGATGGAGTGGAGGTTAAGGTTGCTGGTGGTGCCAAAGGAAACGATGGCGATTAAATGTGTTGAAATTAACTAGGAAAAAAATTCTATATGAACTTATCATTATAATTCTATATGTACAATGCATAACTGAATGTTAAATTCTGTATTGTTGTTGTTATAGTTTATGCATTTCTAATAGCATGATTGAATGTTCCTAATTTTCAATGAGCTGAAGTAAGTTTTGTTTTAAAAATATGCAAAAGAGGTGATTTTGATTAGATAAAATTACTTATATGTTTCACAAGATGATAAAATATGCATAAAACATAATGCATCAGTTGTTTGTTTACTTTGTTATTAAGTTGCTTTATTTTTGAATGTTACAGAAATCAGAAATAAAATGCTAGTGTACTTCATAACTAAAATGCTATGTTAAACTATCATTTTAAATACTCTAAACATACTAGTGGACTTTGTAGTTAAAATGTATACTAAACTATTTCTTAATATCATAAATATGATAGTGAACTTCATAACTAAAATGTTACATTAAACTATAGATTTGTACATTATAAACATGATAATGGACTTGGTAATTAAAATGCTATATTAATATATCATTTTGAATATTTTAAACATGATAGTGAACTTTATTATTAAAATGCCACATTAAATTATTTTAACTATTATTCGCCACATTCAATACGTTCTAATGCACTTTAAAAATAGAAATGATATTTTTACTTATCATTCGGCACATTCAATAAACTGTAATGCACTTTAAGAATACAATGATATTTTTAACTATCATTCGGCATATTCCATTCAATTTGATACATTGTAATGCACTAATTTAGAAATACAAATGATAGATTGGTTTCATATGTACCCGACTAGGATAGGCATCCGGTTAGCTTTTGCATCCATACATACTCGATTAGGTTTGGCACCCGATTAACTTTTGCATCCATACATACCCGATTAGGATTGACATCCTGTTAGCTTTTACTTCCATATGTACTCGATTAGGCTAGACATTTGATTACCTTTTGCACTCGATGGTACACTTAGTTAAAAAATATATCTCGAGTATAGAATGGTTTCATACATACCCGATTAGGCTTGACATCCGGTTAGCTTTTACATCTATACGTACCCGATTAGGCTTGGCATCCGGTTAGCTTTTACATCCAAACGTACCCGATTAGGCTTGACATCCGGTTAGCTTTTACATTCGATGGTACGCTCGATTAAAAAACATATCTCGGATATAGATTTGTTCCATATATACCCAATTAGGCTTTTCATCCGGTTAACTTTTGCATCCATATGTATGCTCGGTTAAACAATATTTATTGGGTATAAACTGGTTTCATATGTATCCGATTAGGCTCGACATCTAGTTAGCCTTTGAATCAATATGTACCCAATTAGGCTTAGCATCCGGTTATCCTTTGAATCAATACGTATCCGATTAGGCTTGGCATTCGATTAGCTCTTGCTAAGTACCCGATTAGACTTAGCATCCGGTTAGCTTTTGCATCCATATGTACCCGATTAGGCTTGGCATTCGATTTGCTTTTGCATTCGATGGTACGCTCGGTTAAACAATATATCCTGGGTATAGATCGATTCCATATACACTCGATTATGGTTGGCATTCAGTTAGCTTTTACATCCATAAGTACTCGATTTGGTCTGGTACCCGGTTATCTTTTGCATTCATATGTACACATGATAGTGAACTTCATAACTATAATGCTACATTAAACTATCATTTTGCATATCCTAAATATGCTTGTGGACTTGTAATTGAAATGCTACATTAAACTATCACTTTGCACATTGTAAACATGATATTGGACTTCATTAACTGAAATAGTATGTTAAACTATCATTTTATATAACTTAAATATGCCAATGAATTTTATAATTGAAATGATACATTAAATCTCATTTTGCATATTGTAACTTTGGTATTGGACATCACAACTAAAATGCTATATAAAACTATCATTTTGCATATTATAAACATGATAGTTGACTTCATAACTCAAATGCTACATTAAACTATCATTTTGCATATCATAAACATAGCGGTGAACTTTGTGATTAAAATATTACATTAAAAATATATGTGCTATATGCAATTATCATTTCGCATTTGGTAGTTATTTTTAGGAATAATTATTTCATTTTGTATATTTTATTCATACTACTTCACTTTAAATACACTTATGCTAAATTCAAGTTCGTTTCCCTTTTCAATTGAAATATACTTACGCTATATTCAAATATCATTTTCACAGTCAGATAATGGTACTATTTTTAAAAGTATAAATGCTATATTAGTTTATCATTTAGCATATTAAACATAATCTATTGTATTTTAAATGTAGAAATGCTATATCTAAATATCATTCAACTTGTGATTAAAACTTTTTGACTTTCTTCTTCTTCTGCGTTCTACTTCTCCATTTGTTTATTACCTCTAGATTTAGTGGCACTTGACTTCAATTTTCACCAAATTTCTAATTTACGTTTGGATTGGAGTGTCAAATTAGGTTTTTTTTAATTTTGGAATTGACAGTGGGAGTTTTGACGATGGTGGCGGCTTGGACGACGGCGGCTTGGGCGGCGGCGGCTACGACATATGCAATGAATAAACAACAAGTATTAACTTGCAGTTTATATTCAATCATCAACCATTTATACAATCATCATCCAATATACAAAAAAACATCACTATAGAATGGATAATAAACAACAAGTATTAACTTGTAGTTTATATTCAATAATAAATTTAAATAACTGTTTAACTGGCAGTTTATATGCAATAAATAATTAAATAACAATTAAATTAAATAAATGCGATTTAACTTAGATGATGAATAAAATATGTCAAACAGTCATAAATAAATTTCTACTCATATCATAAATCAATTTAACAAACATAAGAAATTTTAGAAGTTGTGAGTGGGTTAAAACACTCACCTTTATACGAATCCGAAAATAATAGACTTCTAATCAATAGCTTCGCTCTACGTATCATTAGATTAAAATGTTCAAAATAATTTAATTAACTAATGATTTAATTCAATTAATAATTTGATAAAATATTTTTAGTGACTAATTCATTAAACGAGTTAATTAACAAACTAATTACCCTAAATACGTTTTCTAGATATTTTTATATTTAAAATTACTTTTCTGTAAATCAAAATAGTAATTATGTTTACTGTACACCAAATGTACCAATTCATCATTTAATTTGGAAAATAACATAAATGTTGCCTTTATCTATATATATAAATTTGAATATGTGCGTATTTATATATATTTATACTTATTATTATTCCTGTATTTACACATACGCATATGTTATTAAAATTAAATTGAAAAACAAAAACTAAATCATACCTCATTGCCATAGTAGCTCCACCTGAGACACCCCGCCCTACAAACCCCACCAGAGACTCGCCATCCCTGACAACACAACCGCCCCACTTCATCTCGAGCTCGACTACCAAGCCTTGCAATCGACGTCACCCCTCCTTTTCATTTCGCGATCTCCTCCCACTGCTCGCGCATACGAGCTCACGAGGACATCTCGATGAAACCAACGTTGCCAATAGCCCGCATGAACCACCGATTTCGCCTCGTTCACCTCTCCTCAAATCGCGATCCCAAATCCCACTGCGACGAACTCCACCATCACCAAACGCTACATCCTGATCGAACATCACATCATCTCGACTACGTTCGCACCTCATTGCACTAGGCTCCTGACCCACAATTCGCCAAGCTTCTCTTACGCGTGCGCGAACATGCCTGCGCTTCAAGAGTTATCGTGAGCCTCGATTCTGTAACGACCCAGAATTTTTGTTAATTAAAATTTGTATATTTAATTGAATTTAAATATTAACAAGTGCAATTAATAAGTCGAATAATTTATTTTTCGAATATTGGATTTAATTGGGTAATTAAATCGATAATTTAATAATAGAAATTCCAGAAATAATTGAAATTTGAGTTCAATATGATTGAAAATGATTTGTAAAATTTTATTTAACCATATTGGAGTTATAGTGATGTTATAGAACTTTTAAAATCGAATTAAGAGTTAATCTGTGAAAATTGAATATCTTAATATTTAATCGACTAGTGAAAAACAGCCAATTTTTGAACAGTCTCAGAATTGGACGAAACTTATTCCATTGGATCCATAATAGTTTGTTATTATCGGATTTCAATTTTCGTAGCAATCGGAGTTGTCGTTTGACCGTGGCAGCTCGAAACGCATCGAAATTGTTATAATATTATTTGGCGAGTTAAAATAGTCATTTTTCAAAAAGTCTCGGATTTCGACGAAACTAGTTTCATCGGATCCGTAATATGATATTATTGTAAGGTTTCAAATTTCGTGTCAATCGGATTTGCCGTTTGTCCGGAGCAAGCCAAAACGCATAGAAAATCGTTTAATCGGTTTAATTTAAATTTGATCGTTTATTGCCGTAACTCGCACAGATGATCGAATTAGCCTCCGAAACCTATTCCATTGTGTCCAGAACACGGGGTAAACCCTAGAAATGCCAGTTACCGCACGTAAATCGGAGTCCGGAAAACCCGGAATGAATAGTGTTTTGAATATTTTCTATATAAGGACCATTTACTCTCATTTTGCAAAAAATAAAATAAAACTAGGGTTTTGGTTCGTAGCCGCCACCCTATTTTCGAACGGCCGAAATAATCTCATCTTCCTCCCTCAAATCCTCCAAATCGATCAATCTATATGAAATTTCTCCAACTACGAAGTTGTAGATCTTGTTGAGAGCTACGTTCTCAACGGTGATGATCGGAAAATATTGAATCGATCAACGGCAATTTGCATTTGAACGCGTGACGTTTGCACACGTTTTTCGAGCTAGATGTAGGGCCGAGCTTCAGGGCCTTTGGGGCGGAAGTGGAGAAGGCTGAGACGAGTCGAATGGCGGTGGTTTGATGAACTCTCGACGTTCGTGGAGGGAGAGGCGATGAACCCTGGTCGGCGGCAAAAAAATTGGGTTCTCTGATACGCGAAACGAACGCGTTTGGGAAGAAGGTAGACGTGGCCCTGATGCTTGCAAGTGAAAATCAACGGCTAGATACGTTTGGGTATAAAAATAAAATAAAAAGTTGTAAATTATTTGTATTTAAATTGTGTAAACTTCTAAATATCATAACTCTTTCATACGAGGTCCGTTTTGGATGAAACGAATTGCATTGAAATCATTTTGTCGAGCACTACGCTATGGAGCTGGATTGGAGTCATTTGGATCTAGTGAAAATTTCGAGTAAAATTAAACGCTTGTTTAATTTTATTCGAAATAAAACGCTACAAATTGATATCGGAAAATCAAGGTGAGAACTTCTCACTCAATCGAACAGTTTCGATTTATATTTTAAAAAGATTTAAAATTGCTTGAATGTATGTTTGAATGATGATTGCAGTTATAGATTATTGTTGGGTTGTGATATTAGATATAATAGGATATATCTATATATATAGCAATATATATATATATATATATATATATATATATATATATTGGCATATGTATATATTGGAGTTGTTGATTTCCCGCATTATATAGCGGATGAGACCCTATTGCGCCGCATAATAGCGGATAATATTTTATAAATCCCATATACCGCGATAATTCCATACTGGAACGGAATTGGTATTGTGCTAACATCTGTGGATGCAGGGAAACAGGTTGGAGGGATCCAACTGGATTCCCCAATAGTAGTGATTATTTACAGATATTGTTATATATTCTGTCGTCATATCGATATATGATGTTTGTTGTCGTGATTGACTATTTGGTGCTGTTGCATCATCGGATCCATTTTTAAAGTTTAAAAGTAACGATTTTGATTTTAAAAGGATTTTTAAAGTGATTTTTGAAAGTATATGTTTTATTAAAAATTTTGAATTAATTCATTTTTTTTAAATAAATAAAAGTTAAATTTTTAAAGTTATAAAAAGTTATATTCTTGTGAAATATAACCAAAGTGTGATTTTTTAAATAAATAGTTAAGTAATTTATAAATTGGTTTAAATTGGGATTTTTGAATTATTAAAAACGATGTATATAAAAGACTTATAAAATTGGTATTTTATAAACTAAAAATATTGGAATATTAAAACGAGTTTTTATAAGTGTTAAAAATGAAATAAAAATGGATTTCATAAGTGAACGGAATTTATAGATTTATAAATTGTGAAGTTATAAAATGAATAGATTTTGTAAAATAGAAGATTTATAAGTAATTATCTTATAAATCGGATTTTTGCATTTAAGTGAGATATAAATGGAATTTGTTAAAAATGAGATTTATAAATCAAAGCTTATAAATAGAAATGGAATTTATAAACATTGTTTATAAATTCGAAATCAATTGAATTTGGTAAATTGAATATTGAAGTTTATTAAAGAAAATATATTCACGATTTTGGACAGTGAATACATTATTGAATAAAATGGTCATATTTGGCAAAATGGATATTATTAAAAGAAGTTGATTATTTTAACGACGTTTTAAAATGCATTAAATATTGAAACCATAGATTTCAACATTCATTGTTGAAATAGACGTTTTCGAGAAATAGAAGGAAATGGTGGACTATAACACTGTTGTTATAGTAAATGGTTTCCGAAAGAAAATGTTTTGTATGGTATTGGGATTTATATATCTATTTAAACTTTGAATCCCTATACTAGTGATTTTGGGTCGTCGTAACGATGTTTAACGCAACATTCGTTTTGACTCAAATTTATGTGTTAAGAAAATGATTTCTTAAAGAATGAAATATATACTTAGTTTCGATTTAAGTATATTGAATATTTTCCAAGTGTTGAAAATAAATGGATTTGTGAATTACTTATTATTAAATAAGTATGGAAATGTTTTTTCCAATATGAAGTGAATATTTTGAGATTTTATCTTTTAAAGATAAATTGAAAATGAATATTAAAATTCAATTTGGGGGTCATATATTCATAGATATTTTGGGATTGTAAATTCACTATGGAATTTACAAAAGAAAGGAAATTTGTTTAAAAATAAACATTGATTTATTTTTGAAGTGTGGTAATTAATTTACGGATTTTGAACGTAAATATAAAGTAAATCGTTAAGGATTTATTTTATTGGTTTAAATGAACCATGTTGAAATGAAAGTATTTCGCATAAGGGGAGTGATTTGAAAATTTGTTTTCAAATGGTTGAAGTGTGGAAATTTTATATCTAGTAAAGATATTTTGCAAAGTAAATAATTTGGGAAATTATTTGGAATTTGGTGATGTTGAACACGCCTATTGATAGTTAAATAACCGACTATCAATATTTACCTTTAAATAGGTATTTGTTGTGATTGCTTGAATTTGAATGCCACACTTATTTTTGAATAAGCGCTCACTATTCGGGTTAGCCGGGAAAGGACCTTGGGGTCGTATAACCCATTCCGAATATGTGATACGTCGTAATGGATTGCACTTGATGACCGGTGTTGAAGACCGGATATTTTTGAAAACGGAAGGATTACCGTTGAGTTACTCTGCATCGGCTGATCTCCAATATAGAGGTTTTATCACCCTTAGTGACGGGAAGTCCGGACATGATTAGAAATTATCCGGAATGCAAGGACTTCTTTGTAAGTGCCTTCGGTTCTGTTCGAGCCCGGAACAGACTTGTATGGATTGTATGTCTGACATTACAAATTGAGATATAAAGCTGATTTCTTTCAAATATATTTCTGTTGGTGGCGGAGAATTTATTCTCTTAGCTTAACACCCTTCTCTGAGACGTACGAGCTCAGAGGTTATGTAGTTGAAGGTTATTAGTGATATACTCCCAATTTGGTAGTGTGGCATGCTGAGTGTTGCTGTGAAATGATCATTGTTTGATCATTTGTGATATGATCATTTGTTTGATCATTTATCTTGGTGATCATTACTTTGATCATTTATTGACCCAAAGCACAGCTTTTGTATAAGCGTGGCTTTGTGGACGAGACTTCGTCGGACCTCACACCCCGGAAATGGTCAAAACAGGAAGGATGCGGCAAGGTTATTAGGGCGTAGCGCCCCTTTAGTGTATGTCATTCCTTCTGGATAGAGGTGGTATCATGGTATGGAGCCCAGATACTTAACCTATGTTGTTGCTGCAAATTTATTACTTTGTGGTTGTTGGAAATCGAGGATCCTCGGATAGATCGGTTACGATCGGGGGATGACATATTCGTGTCAGTAGTTACCCAGTTAGGGGTAACCCGGCCTTGTGTTGGCAGAGATCCGGTTTGGTTCTTGGGACGTCATTCCAGAGGCGTTTCCATGTGGCAATGGGAAGTTCCTTGGCCTAACCATTTGTTGGAAATCCAAAGAAACAATACGAGCCTTGTACGGTTTTAGTTGTAGAACCTGCTTCCTCAGGAGGTAGCTATACCAGGCATAATATAATGGTACCTATGCTGGCTAAGATTTATATTCTACTTTCGAAATGTTTTCTACACTATGCACTAATAATAATACCAAAAATGATTTGATTTTACGTAGTAAGCATCTTTGACTAACATAAGAAGAAATCTCCTCCAGGTCTGTGTTTGCATTGTGTGTGTGGTGAGAGGTCTTACGGTAGTCTCATTTTTAAAAGCATTGCGAATTGACTTTAAAAATATTCCTCTATTTTGTTTTTAAAGATAAAAAAAATAAACTGTTTTAGTTCTCACACCAGTCACATGACTGACTCGGAGTTTATTGTTTTCCTTCCTAAACTCTGGGTGCCCACCAATTTCCACACGGGCAGTCAAGAGTTAAGGTTTATCAGGATATTCTGGAATTCAGGAGTTGCTGGAGGCATGATGGATGGCATGGCGTATTCACTAGTATATAGTATTTCTTTTCCGCTGTTTGTTGTTGTATACTCTGATGTTATGAAATGTTGAAATGTGGTGTAATGTAATAGCTAATATAGTTCTTTGTTTAAAGATTATTCATTTATCTATTATATGTTGTTCCGCTGCGATTGTGAGATTCTGATATTGTTCTGTTGTTTCTTTCTGTTCTGTTCTATCTTTTTCTCTCTTCTTCTACCTCTTTCTTCTTCTTTAACCATAACATTTCGGTTTTTGGGCATTTGATTGCTCGGCAGTTGATATAGTGGACGTATTGATGTCGGTTTTCGAGCGTCGAAAAATCGCGACCGTTACAGATTCGATTAGGAATTGACCGCGATTAGCACTGGTTCGAATTGATTTATAACGAGATAGGAGGCGGCCATGATTTATTTTCTTTCTGGACGATTTCAATTTGATTTAAGGTGAAATGAAGAGGAGAGGATTGCGTGAGATATTAAACGAAATTGAGGGGAGACAAGAGGAGAAAAGACGCGATGTTTCTCAGAGTATAGGGTGGCTTATCTCAGATAATAGTTCAGCCTAGTTTTAAGTTAGGGTTGCAGATGTGATTTTTGATTTGATTTTTTTTATATATATATTGAATTTTCGATATAAATTTCAACACGTTTACTTATCGTATGCTCACACAACAATTCCGATTGCTACGAAATCTGAAATCCGATAATAGTACAATATTACGGATTCAATGGAACTGGTTTCATCGAATTCCGAGACTGTGCCTCGGAAGGCCATTTTTAAATTAAATTTAAAACAATAAAATTTCAAACTTAACAAACCATTTTAAAATTTGATTTCAACACTTCTATTCTCTTAAGTATTATCAATATAAATTTTATAAGCCTTCAAATTATTCTTAACAGGCTTAAAACTCCCGATTTAACATTTTATCCAACTTCAAATTATTTAATTTAATAATTTAATCATCAAATAAATTGTGATATTTGAATTCAAGTTAAAATTAACCTTTAAATGTTTAAAATTAATTTAAATATTCCAATTTTAAATGCTTAAAAATTCCTGGTCGTCACATTCCTCCCCCCTTAAAAGAATTTCGTCCTCGAAATTACTAATTAGGAAGAATGTCCAATACTCGTTTACCTTTCCCAAAACCAAATAGTTCAACATCCTACCCAACTATCTTTTATAAAGACCCATTACCATTTTTACTAACTTCCCAAACTTCCCCATAATTTGCAAACAATACTATTTGTTCAATTATTCAAGTTTTCAATTTAAAACTAAATTTTGAATTATCAAAATTTTCTCAAAATTTTTCTAACTCTCTAAATTTCCGAAAAATTTCGCCAGCGTCTCCTTTGCGCGGCTGGCTCGGTACAACTACAAAAGGCCTCTACGGGCTTCCAAATCCTAAAAGAAAACAAAAGGCCAAGTGGCTCGATCAAAACCCAATCAAATTTCATACAGAAATTTAAACACATACCGTTTTGTCGAGCAATTCAAGTTTATCTTTTGAAATCAAAACCAACTCTCTTTTCCCTTTAATATACCTGCATATCTTACTTTGCAATAATACCCAATCACAACATTCAAAACATTTTACTGACTTCTTTACAGAATTTCAATATCTATACGTCCAAATATTAACTTAGAATATATTTGTAATATCAATTTCCAATTAAGAGTTCACATTCCTTTCTTAAGTTTAGTATAAGCATTTTATATGTTTATTTATTTATTTTCACCTTACCACTTTAGTTTATATCTATTTCTATTCAAATTGATTCTTCCATCTCCATATGAATTCAATTTATTCTTATCTCCGAATATTTGAATTTTATTTTCCATTTATAACTAATTCATATCATTATTTTAAATTAGTTTCATTCACTAATTTGCTTCAATTTCCAGTTTGAAATCGCTTTGTTGTTAACTAAAATTTTCCCAAAAATTTTTCAAACTCCCAAAATTTCTAAAAAAATTTAGCTGAGTCTTCTTTGTACGGAGGAGCTTTTGCAATTTGACAAAAGATATAAATATATATACATCGACCCACATGGTCGGAAAAACCAAAAGCAGTTCATATTTCCTATTTTTATTGCGTAGGCGTACCTTATATAGCATTTTAAGCAAACAACTTATTTATTTCGAAGTTAGCATGCCCAAAATCCAGCCAAACGGCTTCCTGGTACCTGTACTTACTTAATTTAAACATATAAGTACTATATATAGGAAGTTTATAGCATTTCACTTAAATTTAAATAGCTCATCGATCCTATACCAATGCATGTGATATACTGGCATAAACACATAAATTTCACATATAATGCATGTTATATAATTCCATAAGCATATATAAGGTTCCGACACTTATTACGATGGCTTATAATCAATTCTCAAACCATTCCATTCAGTTGAAGTGATTTACAACTTACTTGCTTTTATTTAATTCATTTTAAGCAAAACAAACTCATATTCATCCCGATTGATGCAAAAATCGATTTATCAAACTGCTATTGATTCATATAATTTTGTTTACTTCCATTTACGTCGAATAACCAATTTTCTATTGCAATTCGACAATATTAATGTGAATAAATAATAACATAAGCTTTATAACCAATTTAAATTGATTCCAACTCAATTTACACTTAATCCCATCCCATTTTAATTTATTCACAAACTTTCATTGCATTTTCTTCATTTCTTAAAAGTTTGATTCCAAACCGTTTTGTTATACTCGACATCATCCCATGCTTCTATTAGCTTTAAACTTAAGTTAATTTACATCGATTCACCATCATTTCATAACTTAAGTTCATTCTCGTTTTAATTTATTCATACTTGAATTGGATTTATTTTCATCTCAATTCATTTTTATTTTTATCCAATTCCATACAACTCAAGCTTTATTTCCAAACTCTATTACCTATTCACAATCTTTGATTTGATTTTCCTTTAATCAAATCCCAACCATTTCACTAATTTATTCAATTGGTTTATTCTTTTATCCATTTTAAATTTTAATTTACATTAACAATTCATTGTTGAATTTATTAATAATAAGGCCATTCAATTTATGCTTGAATTGGATTTGTTTATATTTCACACCATATCCATTTTAATCCAATTCAAACTTTCATTCAACAACACTTCCAATTATAATTCCATACTTGATTTTCTTTTCATTTATCTTGTAAATCATTTTAATAAATTTTCTTGAGTTCAATCTTGTTTTATATCCCAAGTTTGGATTTTTATCTCAGAATACAATATTTTATTTCGGGTTATTTATTCCCGTTTTAAATTTTTTATAAGCTACTCACTTTTAATATTCATACTTCATCATCTATTTACAGTCAACCACATCCACATCTTACCTTTAACTAGAGATTTTTTTTTATTCACATTTCAATTTTATTCATAATCCAAGTTTATAATGTATACACATTTCATTTCTAATTCCATAACCCAAGCTCATTTGAATAATATTTTTTCGAAGTCATATTCCATTTATTTATACTTGAATTGAATTTACTCACAACTTAAGTCACTTCGGTTTCAATTCGTTTTTATTTCACTTAATAGCATCCAAAATATATGTGTCGGGCTCTATTTATATTATCCACATTCGATTTGTTAGTATTTCAACTTGAATTGCATTTAATAATTTCTATTTAATCCAAGTTCCAAATTTAATTAACCAATTAATTTATAAACTAGTTCGCCTTCGATTTTTAATTTAACTCCTAATCAAATTTTATTCTAGGAATCTCCTCTTATTTTTTTTTCTTAAGTTGATTTCATCTCATTAATTTCAATGCATACAATTCATTTAATCAACTCATCCTATTTAACTTGCTTAAGTAAATTTCATTCTCATACTTGGATTTACATTCCACTATTATAAATTCAAATATATTTTCTTCACTTTCATTCACTTAAGTTAAATTTTAATTCCCGGATTAAAATTTTCAATTTCTTCTTATTAATATCAACTTTACTTAATAAGTTCAATAGTTGATCCATTCATTCATTCACAAATTCATTTTCAAGCAATAAATTTTATTTCCAAACATTAATTATTTTCAGTCCATTTGAACTTATTCTGCACCTTATTTTACAAATTTAAATCAAGCATCATCCAATATTGAATTTCATTTTCATACCATAGTAACTAATCAGTTACTTATAAATTTTAAATCTCAAAACTTTGTTTTATTTAGCCCAACTTGACTAAATTTTCCATTTCACATAGTTTAACACAATTCAAATTTTAGATTCCTGTATTCAGTTCTCACTTCACTACCTACAAAGTTGAATTTTGTTTCAACAAATTCCAAATTTACAAGTTTTCAAACTTTTTATATGCCATAACATTCTTAGTTAAAATTCCAGAGTTTAAACAGTCTTTCAACATTTTCAAAATTCCTTGCATTTCTAAAAATCAAATTCATCTTTTGCAAACAATTCCAATTCAAAACAATTTGGTAGCAATTTCTCTCTTGGAAACTCGAAAATAAACACCGATGATGCTGCAGTCATCACCGAAATTATTTTCCAGTGACCTTGAGTTCAATGCTTTTATCTCTTTTAAAACCCTTCAAATATTTTTAAATTCTAAATCTTTCTAGATTTCACATCCGATTCAAAAATATTTCACAATATATATTATCTTCCCAACTTTTGAGAATCATTTTCAACTTTAAAGAAATATAAATTTCCAAATTATCAAATTCCAACTCCTTTAAATTTATATTCAAACATTACTTTGGAATTTTATTTTATTTTAATTATTAATCACACTATAATTTTCATTTATCGTTTACATTTACAAATTTCATTTGTATATGAATTTGTTCTAGTTTTCAATTATGATTTCAAGATCTTATTCAATTATAATTCACATTTACGTATCCCATTTATTTTATTAATTTATTCCTTAATCTTTGGTTATTATTCAATTTCTTATTCAATTATCATACAATGATGATAATTTAATATTATCACTTTCTAACAACCAAGCATCCATATACAATTATAACAAATTTACGAAAAAAATTATTTCCTTTATATACAAAATAATTTTGGGTAAAATTACTTCATTTACCCTATTTAAAACAATACTGTGTTGGTTTATCTTGTTGAAGAGTTTAGAAATCCCTATCGATAATATGGCGTCCCACACATCGACCGGAATCCATATACACTCAACCGATAAATCAACGCAATATAAAAACAATTTTATATTCACTAACAAATACGCACTCATATCTATTAATACTCTCAAACTCATTCTTGAGTCCCACGGACTCTATTTTATGAGTAATTACCAACCTAAGCTCTGATACCAACTGTAATGACCCGCAAATCCGTACCCCTTGAGTCAACACTATTCTACAACCATCAACTCAAGTTGCACAGAAATACGAACCATTTGGGTTAAAGAAGAAGAGGTAAAAGAAGAAAATAGAAAACAACAACAGAATCTAACCATCGCAGCGGAATAAAATATAATAGATAATAAATGATCTTTACACAAAACAAATCAAATATACATGTTTATATATTACATCATCAGAGTACATCAATCACAGTTCAACATCAATAACATACATCTGGATAGACAGCTACTCAACATAGCGGAATATATATATATATATATAAACAAGTACGGAAGTACGTATCGTCATCCAGCTCGTCTCCTGAGCTCCACAGCATCATATCCTGTATCTTATAATACTCGGTCTGACCCAAGCATTATAGTTAAGTAACACCCGAGTCAGTCTGGAATACCAGCGTGAGAAAATCACACTCAATTGATTATTAAAGTTTCAAAAATCCTTTGAAAAACAAAAGCATCTCGTAAGACCACGCCACAAATAAACATGCCGTGTTTTTACCTTACGATAGCTAAAACAATTTTTATAGAAATCCTCTGATATTATAATAGGGTCTATATACAAATACTTATAAAATAGCCGAAATTTTCACAAGATTAAATTCCAGCTACTAGCCACAGAGTGGGTAATACAAACAAAACTCGTACAAGGCTCGTAGGGAGAATGGATTTCCAACTAATGACTAGGCACTGGGGTACCACCTGTCACAGTACGTGGCCTAGATCACAGTACCGAGGAGTACGCCCGCTCCTCTGCAACACAAGACCGAGACTACCCCTTACTGGATAATCCCGAGTGAGATCACCCCGCGGTTGGGATCAGCAACCGCCCACTAAGCCGAAATAAAAGGGACATCTAGACAGGGATGACCTCACCCTGCTTGGGTGCTACCCACCTAACCTTGCTGCATAACCCCTGATTTTCAGTCATTCCCGGTTGATGAGGCTTAAGGATACCTTTTTAGAATATATCCCTTAGAATGCCCATCGTCCACATGACGATGTTCCGAAAGCATTTATCCATATAAGTCCGTCCCGGGTTCGAACGGAACCGAAGGCACTATTCCTACTACATCCATTTTGGAAATATCCTCAGGATTAGTAGCGACTAGCCCTTGCACTTCACTGCTCCATCTTTGAATCCAAACTCATTTCCCATGAAACGTACAAACCGGATCGAAGTGGTTTTCGAGAAATAAATCTCGATCCCGATCTCTTCGAAACGATCAGCGCATTTGGCCAATATTGATAGTCGGTGATTTAACTATCAATTTATATTCACTAAAAACCATCAACCAATAAATAATTTCCCAAATTATTTATTAATCCCAAAAATATCTTCACAAGATATATTTCCACTTTTCAAACCCTTTTGAAAAGAGTTTTCAAAGTATCTGCCTTTCTCAGAATAAATTCCAAGTATTTTCTATTCCCACTGGAATCACCAAGCACAAAACTTAAGATTTTTAAAATAATTTAAAACGTTTTACTTTGAAATATACTTTAAAACATTTAAGTTAAAAACTACTTCAATAATTGGGTTAAAAATACATACTATATAAATATTTGAAAATATGGTTACTTTATAAAATATGAAACTAGGTTTTTCACTTTTAAAACAAAATACAAAGTCACCTTTTAAATAATTGCTACGATAATAGATCTGAAAAATATTTACTTTAGAATTTTGATATTTAAAACTAATAAATTCCTAAAATATGCTTTTTAAAACGAATTTAAAACTTTTTTTTTTGAGTAGACAGCGAGGTTGACTGGGCCCCTACCAGATTTTATTGGGACGGAAAAAGCAAGGAGAAAACACACAAGGAGAGACACAAAAAAATATGTGCTAGTCCAAAAAGAAAGGAAAACTACAACACATCACAGAACAAAAACATAAAAAACAGGAATACAACATCACTATACTACAACAACACAAGACAGAGAAAAACACCACAGCAACATGAAAAAGAGGAAAGAACAAGAAAACCACAGCAGAAGAGCATGCACAGGCCGATGCACAAAGAAACTGCAGCACGAGAAATTGGAGAGCTACCTCCAAAAATCAGGCCGATGGGGGGAGAAGCAATGCCCAGATGCACGAATACCATTTTTAATCTCTCTCATCATATTCTGCCACATAGACAGAGTAGGAAGAGCTTGTGAAAGCAATGTTTGTTCCTCTCCATCCAAACATTTCGTATGTATATTTTCAGGACATAGAAGACAATGTCCCATCTACTGGATCGCCACCTTGTAGCCTTACGAAGTATTATCCAGTCAGAATATGAGACACCCATAATGCCATTAACCCCAACCTTTTGCATGAGACTTGACCATAAATTAATAAGATAACTACACTCAAAGAAAATATGCTCAACTGATTCAGGAGTTATATTGCAGAAGGCACACAGATTATCCACGTCCATTCCAATAGCCACAAGCCTATCCCTGGTCATCAAAGCATTGTTAACGACCTTCCATAACAAAAGATTGTCAGAGCTAGACGAATACGAAGTCCAAGCAACTTTAGCCCATAGGGAAACAGGCGTTTCCTCAACCTTGGCAAGGAGATCATATACTGCACTGATGCAATGAGACTTTCCCCTCCAAGAAAGAGCCTCCTCATCAGTAATGGTAACTTTGTGGTGTGCCAAATTTCTCCATAGAGTGTTAACAGTCTGATTACTATAATGTGGAATGAGCAATTTCCCATGAGCAATAAAATTAAC
This sequence comes from Allium cepa, assembly GCA_030765085.1. Lineage (NCBI taxonomy): Eukaryota > Viridiplantae > Streptophyta > Magnoliopsida > Asparagales > Amaryllidaceae > Allium > Allium cepa. The sequence goes on from CM060945.1 coordinate 725,425,137, forward strand.
AGCCCTAGCATTGAATCCAATCATAGATTGAACCTAATCCTGCTTAGATAACATTCGAGATAAGACACAACCATAGCTTATCCAAGGGTCCGTCCAAAAGTTCACAGAACTGGAAGGAGACAAATTGAATTTAATCAAAGGGAGAAGAAAATTTCTAATACCCAATATTTTCCTCCATATCCAACTACTACCGTGAGAGACCTCCATTGACCAAAAGTCTTTATCCTTTATGTGATATCTCCATGTCCACTTCACCCACTGGCTATCATTCTTAACCAAGATGGCGTTGACATGAGCACTCACAGCGGCAATATTCCAAAGTTTAATGTTTATTATACCAAGGCCCCCTTTACTTATAGGCCTTTCCAAAGAAGTGAAGGGAGTAGGAATTAGCTTCCTGTTATGAATAGTTCCAGTCCATAAGAATCTCATCATTGCAGCTCTGATCATGTGAAGGAGCTTGGAAGGAAGAATGAAGCTTCTGGCCCAATAAACAGTCATAGAACAATAAACAGTCATAGAAAAGCACACTGCTTTGATGAGAACAAGTCTTCCCGCTATTGAAAGAAACTTAGTTGACCAGGAATTCAGCCTATTAGTGATCCTATCAAATAGGGGTAGACAAGCAGTTTTGGTAACCCTCGAAGTGCACAGAGGAAGACCTAAATAGGTCATATTATTATCCATAGATTGAAGACCAGACAAAACCTCAATCCTCTCCCTATCAATGTTATCAATTCCAGCAATAAGAATATGAGATTTAGAGGTGTTTAGCTTGAGACCAGTGGCTAAGTAGAAGGTGTGCACAGTGTCAAGAATTTGAATAATGAAACTATCAGTAGGCTTAGTGAAAATCATGATATCATCAGCAAAAAAAAGGGATGATATACGAAGGGATTGACATTTAGGATGATATAAAATACTTTTATCATCAAACTTGGAGGATAGCATGATGGAGAGAGCCTCCATGACAATAATGAATAAGTATGATGATATAGGGTCCCCTTGCCTCACCCCTTGTTTTCCTCTGAAGTACCCCGCTATTTTCCTATTATAACAGAGGGAATAAGTGGGACTAGAAATGCATTCGTACACCCAGGCCACAAAAGCTTTAGGAAATCCCATAGTAGACATTATTCGAACAATTGAAGACCAATGAATGCTATCATAGGCCTTACTAATATCTAGCTTCATCATAGCACTTGTCAAGAATTTAAAACTTTTAATCTCATATTAAAAATTTACTTTGAACGTACTTGGCTATCCAAAGAAATATACTTCTCTTCACATTCTTCTTTAAATTACCAATTTCAAACACTTGAATCAATTTTCCAAATTGATTTCCAATTTACTTCCTTTTATTTCAAAATCCATTAGTTTCAGATTTTATTCCTTAATTATGATTTGAAATACCAATTTTAGATTTCTCAATTTACTTCTTATCCTTTTAAATAAATTTGAACTTTAAATTTTTAAATAATTCTTTATTCCTTTGAAATAATATCACTTGATTTTACAATTCATTAATTTCTGTTTATTCAAAATCTTTCATACACGAAGTTATTTATTAGTATTGTGATATCACTTCCATTTCTTTTTAATTCATTCTTAATTTATTCCTTTTTTTCTATAATTATTTCGCTTACAAATTTACTTCTTTTATTTTCTTCCCAAAATCCAATTTATATATTTTTGGTAATTCATTATACCCAAATATATCCAATCAAACCATAACATTCAATATTCCAATATAACTCATCATAAAATATCAAATAATCACAACAGAGAATGTTAAATAATTCAAATAAATGTTGAGGGACCCAGTTCGATCTCTCCAACCTGTTTTCCATACATCCACAGACGTTAGCACAACATAAATACCAATCCCAAAATATACCATACTATAGCACATCAATCAATTCAACCATTCAAACAATTATTTAAATTTAATCACTTAAATTTAAATTTAAATTTAATCACTTAAATTTAAATTTAATCACTTAAATTTAAATTCAACTGAGTGAGATTAACCCACCTTTGATTTCTGATTAGCAATCCAACCAAACCAGCTTGTTTTCTTCACGTTTTAGACCTTGAATAGACATTTTTACAATTTATGAATTTTCGAACCAATTAAGCAATCAATCACTATAAATATTCATTTTAAACTTAAATCTATTGGGTAAATAAAATTTCAATTCTTATTTTATTGTTTAATCCCTGATAAACAACTTTAAAGGAATAGTTTCAAACTTACTTACCATTAGATTAAAATGTTCAAAATAATTTAATTAACTAATGATTTAATTCAACTAATAATTTGATAAAATATTTTTAATGACCAATTCATTAAATGAGTTATTAACAAACTAATTACCCTAAATACGTTTTTTAGATATTTTTATATTTATAAATTACTTTTCTGTAAATCAAAATAGTAATTACGTTTATTGTACAACAAATGTACCAATTCATCATTTAATTTGGAAAATAGCAAAAATGTTGCCTTTATCTATATATATACAAATTTAGATATGTGCGTATTTATATATATTTATACGTATTATTATTATTCCTATATTTACACATACGCATATGTTATTAAATTTAAATTGAAAACAAAAACTAAATCATACCTCACTGCCCCAGTAGCTCCACCTGAGAGACCCCGCCCTACAGACCCCACCAGAGACTCGCCATCCCTGACAACATAACCGCTCCACTTCATCTCGAGCTCGACTACCAAGCCTTGCAATCGACGTCACCCCCTTTTTCATCTCGCGATCTCCTCCCACTGCTCGCGCATACGAGCTCACGAGCACATCTCGACGAAACCAACGTCGCCAGTAGCCCGCATGAACCACCGACTTCGCCTCGTTCACCTCTCCTCAAATCACGATCCCAAATCCTACCGTGACTAACTGCACCATCACCAAACGCTACATCCCGATCGAACATCACATCATATCGACTACGTTCGCACCTCACTGCACTAGGCTCCTGACCCACAATTCGTCGAGCTTCTCTTACGCGTGCGCGAACATGCCTGTGCTTCAAGAGTTGCCGTGAGCCTCGATTCGATTAGGAATTGACCGCGATTAGCACTGGGTCGAATTGATTTATAACGAGATAGGAGGCGGCAATGATTTATTTTCTGGACGATTTCAATTTGATTTAAGGTGAAATGAAGAGGAGAGGATTGCGTGAGATATTAAACGAAATTGAGGGGAGACAAGAGGAGGCAAGACACGATGTTTTTCAGAGTATAGGGTGGCTTATCTCAGATAATAGTTCGGCCTAGTTTTAAGTTAGGGTTGCAGATGTGATTTTTGATTTGATTTTTTTATATATATATTGAATTTTCGATATAAATTTCAACACGTTTACTTATCGTATGTTCACTCTACAACTCCGATTGCTACGAAATTTGAAATCTGATAATAGTACAATATTACAGATCCAATGGAACTGGTTTCGTCGAATTCCGAGACTGTTCCTCGGAAGGCTATTTTTAAATTCAATTTAAAACAATAAAATTTCAAACTTAACAAACCATTTTAAAATTTGATTTCAACACTTCTATTCTCTTAAGTATTATCAATATAAATTTTATAACCCTTCAAATTATTTTTAACAGGCTTAAAACTCCCGATTTAATATTTTACCCAACTTCAAATTATTTAATTTAATAATTTAATCATTAAATAAATTGTGATATTTGAATTCAAGTTAAAATTAACCTTTAAATGTTTAAAATTAATTTAAATATTTCAATTTTAAATGCTTAAAAATTCCGGGTCGTCACACTTTTCGTCCCCGAAAAGGAAAAAAAGGGAGAAGAATGAATTAAATAAACAATACGTCTTATTCAAAATAATAAGTTTATAAACAAATAATTTACGAAATTTATTACTTTAAATAAATATACCCATTTTATAACCATTAAATCTTTTTATACTTAAATAAATAAAGTTTGGAAATCATTTTCAAAAAATTTCTAGGTTTAAAATTTACGAAAAATTTCGGCAAAGTCTCCTTCGTACGGAGAGGCTCGGGAGAAAATATAATATCAAATATAACTAAATATCACATATAATATCCAAAATATTATATCCCAACACGGGAAAATATATAAAATAGCGCTATAAAACCGTAATCCGAGAACGTACCTATTTGTCGGGTAATTAACGCTTAATTATGAAAACAAAAGCAGTAGCAATTGCTTCCATAACCTGTATTTTACTTATATAATCCAAAAGAGTTAATAATTGTATAAAATGAAGTATTTAGCGTTGTTTCAATCAATAACAAACAAATCCATCAATCACTAGCAACAAAGCATACAACTATCATATAAAAATCAACCCACATCAATCATTCATTCATATCAAACAAAACAAATAGTTGTTCGGGTTCAAAAACTTCAAATCTTACGGAATGAAAAATAAACTACTAAGTGTACCCTTCACTCAACAGTCTTAGGTGAAACTAAATAGATTATTCATTCATCCAAACAATTTTAAAGTATCCTTACCCAACCAACCATAGACCAAACAACAACAAATTCCAAACAATAAATCAAGTTAATTTTTTTTAATTTCATTTCAAACTATGGTTATTTGATTTCCTTTTTATCCATATTCTGATTTATCTTTTTTAAATTTTCATTTATTTCTTGCAAATTTTCATCGATTCCTTTGCATATTTCTTCTAATTTATTTAATGTTCAATAATTATATCATTTGCTTTTATTGATTATAAATTTCAACTTCCTTGTTATTTCATTTATAACCTATCATTTAATTAAAGGCTCCACTTATTGATTAACTTCCATTTTACCACACTAATTGAAACTGTAAAATAATGGAAACTTAAGAATTTAAATACCGGGTTTAATTTCAAATCATTTTAAAGGTAATAGATAAAGGTTTATACTTAAACTTATATATCCAATTATAAAAAAAATTCAAAACAAATCTGTAGTAAACTACTACAGTGGCCTTCCCACTTCGATACTCGAAAATGAATGTCGATGATGCGTGCACTCATCATCGAAATTATTTTCCAGCGACAGAGAGGGGAGTACAACTTTATCTTTCCAAAATTTCCTTTAAAAACATTTCTTTCAAATTATATTGAAATATTTATATCAGAAAATACTTCTAAAAATATTATTATTATATTCCTAACCATTTGAAAGAAATTTTCAAAACCCCGAGACTTAAGTTCTAAATTTCCAATTTTTATTTTATTTTATTTTCAATCTTATTTCGACTATTATATATAAATGTCATTACCTAACAACCAATATATTGCAACCAAGTATATATATATATATATATATATATATATCATTTATAAAAATTTACTTTATATATATAGAAAATATAATAGGCAAAATTATTTCATTCACCTATATTAAAACAAATATTGTGTCGGTCTGTCCTATTAAGTGTTTAGAAATCCCTATTGATGTCACAGCGTCCCATGCACCAACCGGTGTTTATAAATACAAAACAGAACAGATTAACACAATATTAAAACCTTTTACAACACTAACAAATACGCTCTCTCATATATATACTCTCAATGACTCATCATAGGGTATTACTACCCTATTAATAAAGAGTCAAACCCCACAAAGCTAAGGTTTATCGCTAAACCAAAGCTCTGATACCAGATGTAACATCCCGCCTTGTCGCACACTTTAAATCGACGATAACCAACACACGTCAGACTTAAAACATACAAAAGGGCTGATTGTTATGGGGTAAATAAAAAAACAAGAAAGAAAAAAACAAAACAGAATCTCACAGCGGAAGGATAAAATATAATAATCAATATACAGTTCATAAAACTGCTTACAAAACATTTGATTCTTCTTTATACAATAAATATCAATGCAGCGGAATACGGTGTGTAGTGGAACCATATAATATATAATAATAATAATGAAATCTTTGTCTTCTTCCTCCAGAAATAAAGTCTTCAAATCCTGAAACGCTCGGACTGATCCGAGCGAATTGAAAAGACAAAACACTCGAGTCAGAACTAAAAGATCTTATGCAAGTTAAATCAACAGAAATAAATATGAGTGCAGTAACTCAAGAGATGCTCGGGATTTACATCTCTTAAGGATCCGTTAAACTATTTACTACGTAGTATATTTCGCTATTATAATAGTGTCTAATTGTGAAATAAACTTACTTTTAAATAGCGTTAAGGAGTTACACAATCTCCCCCTTAACGTAGTAATAGTCCCAGTAGTCCATCCAATATCAGCGCATCTCCAGATCGGGAGACTACTCTAAATATTCCACGGGCAACGGAAGAAAACCAAACTCGTACAAGGCGCGATAGGGTAGGTGACACGGCACAACTAGGCAATGCCAGGGTAGATATACCAATTACGCATCCGGGCTGGTGGCAACGCGTAGCCGCAGCTACCGCCCACCTCGAGCCACACCCCCAAAAAGAAAAATCAAAAGTGGCCACCGAATCAATCCAAAATTCAAAGTATAAAATCGAAGGGATGTGTCCGATCAAAGGTGCTACCTCAATTGGCCCGAGAATCGCTCATGTTTTAGCCACCTTATGCCAACTCACGGGAGTTGGGTCCACGTATTTACCTTAAAGGAAACGCCGCCGCCATCCTACTTCATTCTGGAATCTCCACCGCGTACACGGCTGTTAAGTGGTTTTCGGAGTTGGCAGAGAGTATAACAACTTCCGATCCCGGTCTCTTTAACAACCAAACGTTATTATAACACCACGGTTATTTCAAAATAATTTATACTTTAAAACCAGAATATACTAACCATTTCAAAATCATATAAATACGATATCATTTCTATTTATGATATCATTTTTATTTCAAATATATCTTTTTCAAAAATCATAGTACTTCAAAATATATACTTTAAACCCATAGCTTCGAAACAAGATTTTCAATACATAAATGGTTTAAATATAAATTACTTTATAAAGTAAGTTAGCTTTTTAATTTCTCAAATCAATTTGAATTCCTAAATAAACCATTTAGATTTCCATATATTTCAAACTTTCAATGTCCTATTATTTAGTTTTGAAATATTTGCACAATAAATTCAAAATCATTTAAATAAACTCAAATTTCCAATAACTAAATATTTCCTTCAATTTATTTATACTAGAAATATTCATTTAATTCAATCTTGGAAAATCCAGTTATAAATATTATATCTTTTAAAATTCCAAGTTTAATACATTTACATCAACTTATGGAGTTAAATTCTTAAAGACCTCTCAATTTCAAATAAATCTCCAATTTACCTTCAAATCTTAATTTATTTTAAATCTTCGTAACTTTTATATTAAAGTATGATTTTATCACTTAACCGTATTTATTTAAATAAAAATCAACTCCATTATTAAACTATTTCTTATTCATCAAAATTCATACATAGTTAAAGACATGAATTTAACTATATACATAAAAGTAATATTTATATAATCTTAGAAATCAATATTCATTAAACCATATTATATAAATAATCAACTTTAAAATTGGGCTTATTTATATTTCAAAGCATATTTATATATACAGCCAGAAGCAAATTACAAATTTGACGTTTATATAACATCAAAATCAACATTTATATAACCTGTATATTCCTTTACAAAACCATAGAAAAATTATTTCAAAAATATATATACCGCGGTGCCTGTATAAAATTTTCTATCCTATGGTCAAGTGATACAAATATTTATCATTTCAATCCGCAATTTAAAATAAAAATGCGGCTGTATATCATTTCAAACCGCAATCCCGAATGAAATGAAAATGCACAATAACTTGCAGTTTATATAATATAAAATACAGCATCCATTCATCCAATATCAATCATCAACCATTTATACAATCATCATCCAATATACAAAAAAACATCACTATAGAATGGATAATAAACAACAAGTATTAACTTGCAGTTTATATTCAATAATAAATTTAAATAACTGTTTAACTGGCAGTTTATATGCAATGAATAATTAAATAACAATTTAATTAAATAAATGCGATTTAACTGAGATGATGAATAAAATATGCCAAACGGTCATAAATAAATTTCTACTCATATCATAAGTCAATTTAACAAACATAAGAAATTTTAGAAGTTGTGAGTGAGCTAAAACACTCACCTTTATACGAATCCGAAAATAATAGACTTCTAATCAATAGCTTCGCTCTACGTTTCCTTAGTCTTCTTCTTGATTGCTAGCTTTGTTCCGTAATTTTTCTTTTATTTTGATTTACTCTAATTTCCCTCCTTATTATATTAATACATATATGTATTTATGTATGTATTTTTAAAGGTTTGGAAAAGATTTGAAAAAGAATAATTGAAAAAGAAAAGGATTGAAATAAGAAGAACTGAAAATTGTAGAGAAGATCAAGATTTTAAAAAAAGAAGAAAGTTTGAAATAGAATAAAATTTGAGAAGAAGAATATTTGAAGAGGAAGGAAAAATTAAAATGAGATGTAATAAGGAGATTTGAAAAAAAAAAGAAAAAGAAGAAGAAGATTAGAATTGAGGCTAGGGTTTCATTTGCATCATATCGTATTTATAAGGTTAGAGTTAGGTTTAGGGACAAATAAATTTGAAAAGGGAGGCTGCTATTAATTAGAAATAAATGAAATGACGTTTCGGAAAATGAAGTTGGAAATGAATGGGAAAAAAAAGTAAATATGAACAAACTTGGTATTGAAATATAGTAAACATGAACAGCCTTTTTAAAAGTAGCAGGTATTAAAAGGAGGTAATTATTAATTAGAAAGGGAATGAGTGGATTAACTCTATACTGTAAACAAACTTTTAGAATTCAAATTTGAAAACAATCGTTTACTTAATTAAATTTGGTTAACCCTAAACATACCAAAATTAACATCTTTTAAAGATTTAATTAACACACAATAAATGAAAATAAATTCTCCACATAATTTGTGTCATAAATTAAAAGAATATACAACATTAAGAAATCTTCATTTCTCCCTCTTTGTGATTAGATTGGAAATTTAACAACATGTTAACATTTCGATTGAATGTTTTACAAGGAATGCATTAACATACATTCAAAAATATGATAGCATAAACAAGGTAATATAAACAGGTGTATAATATATATGTACATCTTTATCGCCACTTATAGTTTACATTCATAAATAAAAGGTATGAAAATAATCCACATAAGGAGACAATGAATGTAAGAGTAAATTAGAAAAGTGAAGATGGAAAGGTAAGTTATGTTGCAATAAAAATCTAATAAATTCTAATTGGAAAGGAAATAGTCAAGTGTAAATCTATTTTACCCCCTTTATCATCTCCTATTAACATTTAATTTAACAACGTATGAGATTTCAAAATAAACTAGCATTAAATTTTGATCTAAAACATAAGTTTGAATTTAGGTATAAACATATATGTAGTAAACTAGCATTAAATTTTGAAACATGAACTGAATTAGTTTATTTCAATATATGTTTACAATTAACGTCTTTCCACTCAAAAAGATTCCAATCGTATTAATTGTCATTGATTTCTAAGGTAAAAATGAATGAGACAATTCAATCCTTTTTATAGTAATTTAACGTATTTATGGAAATATTGTATACAAACCAAATGTTATTAATTTCTTATTTCTGCAATAAATTTTTCAGCTACCAACATTCAAATAAATAAACATATGATTTTTTTTAGTAAAGAAATGTATATCATTCTTTTTATTATGTTCATTACTACTCTAAAATCTGGTTAACCTTGTTCACCTTTCATTACTTTACTATACTCTAATTTGACAACTCCTAACATTGTAGTACATTTCACATTAATGTAACATTTATTAAAATTTATTTCCAATCCTAATTCCATCAAATATTTAAACTGGTAACTTATAATATTTGTTTACAAGCCAATTGTTACACATAAGTTTCTCATACTTCAACCAATTGTCATATTATGAATGGAATTAACATTAATTTCAAATATTCACTAATTTATTCCATTCTATTTTCATCTTTTTTTACTTGCATAGCATTTAATGCCAATTGCTGCAATAATTACAGTTATTATATGCTAGGTTTCAATGGAATGATTTGTTTGTCTTTCATTACACTACTATATCCAATTATCCATCTTTCCTGTGTATGAATTCCTATTTTAACTTAATTTCAAATTTTTACTTTTATTCATTGATTCAATGTTTATTTCAAATATTTTTATTTATTACTCACAAATATTCGTTTCATATATAAATGTTATGTCACTTCTTTTTATTGCATTACATTTATTCATTACTTCATTATTGCATAACCTCATTTATAATCATTCATTTATCTATAGTATTTATGCTTAATCACATTTCTTAGCCTCCCAATTGTTCACTTAAGTTTCTAACCATTTATTTATAATACTTCCCTTTCTATTATATTATATTAGAAGCAATTTCAATTATACCTAAGTTTATAATGCTAGAACAACAATTTCTTATTTATTAAAGAATTCAATCAATTATCTCATTTGAACTTATTTCTCAATTCACCAATTACGACCTAAAATATAGATTTACGTTTCTATTAAATTTACATTCCCCCTTCCGTTACTATATTAATAATCACTAAGTAACATTTATTATCAAATATAAATATTATAACTGCTCAACGGACATTGATTTTATAAATTTACACTTTATTATGTATTCTTCATCAGTTAACATAATTTTGAATTCCTTTCCCAATTTACTAATTTCAATCAATCCTAACTTTACCTTATGTTTCAATTAATAGGGTGTGCATAAATTTAGTTAATGCGTTAATTCTTATTAATATAACGTTAAGCTCATTTAATTCTAATTGATTCGCATTTTAATTATTAACCAAATAAACGGGTAACTTATAACGTGTGTTAGCATGACTTTAATTACACCTATGAATTCCTTATTATCAAACAAATGTTACAAATTCCTAAATACTTCTGCTTTCATCTAATTACCATCTAGTGTATTATTATTTTTCCATTAACAAATTTCAAAAATTCCCCAGACCTTCCCTTTCCATTTATTCTTTTATTAAGTTTACATTAATAATTCTTTTCTTCCATTTCTTTAATTCAACAACTTGTTCTATTATGAATACCGTTAACATTATTTCCAATATCCCTTAATTAACATTAAGGTAAACTTTTATTTATTGTTATTGCAATTTATACAAAATTTAATTTATACAAATTCAGTTTTGACTAACTTTATTGCCTAAATTTACATGCGGTTACTTTTAATAAATAAATTATTGCATTGGTTAATCCAACAGTTACTTTTTTTTCTTCTCATTTTATATTTTATAACCAATTGTAACAACTTACACTATTCGTAAATGGGATTTCCCTTCAATTGTCAAAATTAAATTTTTATAACCATTGCTAAATTACATTCTTAACATTTACTTCAATATAGGTTATAAATTTTTTATTTCTTCCTAATTTAATTACAAAATCTCATTAATCTACCCAATTTTATCTACCAGAATTTACGGGTTGTTACAATATTTTTTTTACACTCGTAATACTACTAACAATAAAATATAAATAATGTAAGTAGCAACAATTAAAGGCATCGGATCCGAACAAGCGGAATTAATTCATGAATTATTTATATAGATTTGAAACAAATGCATCAGATGAATCAATAAGAAAAGAGTAAATCTCACAGATCCGAATAAAGGCATCAGATGGATCAACCAAAATTATAAATCACAGAACCCTAATTTCATATATACTTCAAATCAGGAAATTTCTCGATAAAATCAATGATGGGTGACTCTAATACCACTTGTTGGTGATTAATCTATATTAGATCTGAATACATATAACCCATATTGATTCAATTGAGAAACAAGTATATGAAATTAACAGCGGAAGGCGTACCTGAATCCATCGATTCTTATTTGGATTAGATCTTCCAAATTAACACAATCTTAGATGTGTAAATTCTTTTTAAAATATGGTAGAGAGAATATGATAAGACTTATGTAATTTGAGTACCATAACCCCATATATATAGCGTGTGATATTTTTCAGTTCGGCCCTTCAACAAACTAAAATTGTCACTCCGGTATCCACATGTTATAATTTTACATGACGAATATACACCTTAAGTCTTAATATGTTTATTCTAAAAATAGATCACGCAATTAGACTTAATTACAAGATAGCTCACACATTCAAACATTAAAATATGTGGCCTCATTATGTTGAATTATTCCAACATCTCGCTATGGGTATCTCTTAAACAGTATACATTCATTTAACTTCCATTTACTAAAGAGAAAATAAATGCAGATTTCACTGGATAACTAGGTTAGATTAATTTTATTATTTGCCTTGATGTTGAGAACAAGGTGTACAAAAGTGAGGCCTATAACTTGTAAATATCTAACTCTAGTATATAGCTATTTGTTTCTTATGAATAATTTGGTTAACATTGATGTATGACGTCGAAATGTTTGGAATATATAGTTATAGAAGCAAAGTACTTGAGCATCCGACCAAAACATTGTGATAAGGATGAGATATGTAAGGGTTGAATCCCAACATCAACAATACAACCCGTTGAATCACTTGATGCATGTTCATGCATATTCTTCAAAATTTTATGAATAGTGTTTCAATTTATTTGGGTATTAAAAAACAAATGAAAATTGAGTAATTAGAGTAATAGTCTCAACAACGATAGGGGTTTTTCGGTATAAGATGTGTTGAAGCTATGCGTCGTCCTCCCTTGGTGCATAAAACAGAACATATGATTAAATTTCTTTAAACGTTTAATCAAACAGATCATTAGAAAGGTTTATCTATTGTAGGTTTTCAAAATCAAATTATATGAATCCAAAAAAATAAGGAACATATTTTTAACCTATCTCCTTAATCTTTTCAATTTCATTTTTTTTCTTCACTATATCATTATTTAACGTTTAACTAAAATCAATGAAAAAAATTTAAATTTTTTTCTAAAGTTATATAATCAAACTGTTGGTTCTTCACGGTTGTAGTAGTAGTTTGGATTTTTGTTAAACTAGTTACTTATATTTACAAAGTAGGCGGCACACAAGTCCGCAAGAATCATCGTAACACACAGTTTAATATGTCAGCGGCAGAGATTGAACTGCCGACCTTATCGTCAAGGGTTTGACGTTTTTACCACTGTGCCAAGGCCTCAGACAGTAGTTTGAATTTTGCTACAATAACCTGTAAAATTGAATGGGGTGGATGCGGGAACAAATAAATAAATGGCAGAGGAAAAAAAAGGGGGGTCTACTTTTTATTTCTGCTTCGTTGTTTTCAACCGTCTGGAAGCCGGTTGATTTAGGCTGCATTTGTTTTTAATAAAAAGTTCTGAATCCAAGTTCTGATTTAAAATTCATTACTTCTATGTTATTTGTTTTTATCAATGTTCTAAATAAATATATCTATTCAAACAAAAGAATGCAGAACTTTTTTAGTGTTTATTTTTGTTCTGAACGTTGAAGGTTGTTTTTTGTTCCGAAGCCGAAAACAAAGAAGTGATTATTCATAATTTAAGTTTCACCGATTACATCCGGACATTGACGAGTAATTCCGGCTAATAATTAATTTTAATTTTGATAAAAATACTCCGTGCTCGAGTTACTAAATGGAACCAACCGCTAAAACGAATATGAAGCGACAGTCTAAACCCTAAATCCTAATTCTGTTCAAGCTTTATGCACAATGACATCTGCTGCTCTCTCAAACTGCTCTCCTCCCTTTTGACGATGCCTTTAGCAGAAATAAGCGATCAATTAAGCGCCGTGGCTTGGTCTCGTTTCCGCATGATCCGAACTCGCAAAACCTAATCTTTTGTTCAAATTCTTGTAATCGGATGACATGTGCTCTATCCCCAAGTAAGGTTACTGTCATAATGTTACCTTTTTTTGTTTTCGAATGATAAATTTACACTCGTGCTTGACAAATGGAGCAAAATTATGTTTTTTATTGGTTGTTCTGAACTTGCGGCTAATTGATTAGAGATCCATGTTTTGGAGTTTTTTGTCTGATGAATCATCTATATTTCTTGTTGATGTTCTCTTCCCGTGCGTATTCTTTTTTAAGGAAGTTACGGCGTCCTGTCCTTATTTTCATTAATTTTGTTCCACAAAGTTCATGGAAATTAAAATATCATGATATGCTTAGGAGTTTAAATTAGTTACGCCATGGGCGGTAATAATCCTAAATTCCAACCGTTGAAACATAACAAAGATTTACAAAATTTTGCATTTTTGTATTTCCCTTATGTGATTTGACCAAGATCAGGCTTCAAAGTTGTTTGACTTTTTTTTCCCCTTTCAATGCAAAACTAGTATAGTTTTTTAATATTTTAGGTAACTTAGAAAATATATTGTGAAAAGAAAGGAATTATTATGTCCCAAGAAAGGAATTATTATTGGTTTTTCATCAATGTTTTACGATGATTTTTATGCTCATTAGGGGGGAAAAACAGACGTGTAACTTACCTTTCATTTTGTGTTAAGATTGCCTGAAAGTCTATAAGTAATCACATTAAATGGTGCATTACTGGATAAAGTCAAGCATTTAAAGAATTCATGGATTTCTTCGACTTATCATAATCTAATTCTAACCGTTCTTTTGGTCTCCATTTAAGTGCATTCTCTTTTAGTAAGTTGACATAAGCTTTCAAACTATAACTGTTTATGAACATCCTATGGTAAGTACCTCGAAACATGCTATACCAATGAAAATCGATTGCTGAAATCTCATATTCAATCTACCATGTTTCATTCAAGAATCTATTATCAAATCATACAGTGTGTTGTTCACAACTCTATTACCAAATTACCTTTTTCTACCCTTTCCCTTTTACTTCGTATAAAATTGCCATGGATCACAGAATAAGTAGCGGTGTTTTGCCAGATTGAATATTTGTTCAATATTGAAAAGTCCGGGTAACATGAAGAGTTAATATGAAAATTATAGATAATTAATGGTTCGATAGAAATGAGAATAAAGTAAGGAACCGTTGACTTTTTATCTCAATGTTGTACGATAATATTTTTCCCATTAATTCAGGTAAACTTTGAGAAGGTACTACAAAACATATGCAATGATGAATATGACCAAGAACACATCAATTTAAGGATTAAAAATATTATATGTCAATCTGAAGGAAGAGTAGATGGTTTTTCATATTTCACAATTTATGGAAATTAATCATTCTTCCCCCATACTTTTAATATATGCGATGAAAAATAATAGTAATAATAATAATAATACCATAAGTGACTAATTAAATTACATCACACCTATCGTTGAATGTATCTTTTGCATGCTGTTGTAGAATACATAAAACAAATAGTGTCCATGTAGTAAAAAAATTAGTTTTGCAACGAAAAGCAACTTAGTGAACAGCGATTGCTCTGCTCGAATAAAGGGTTACTGTTATTGTGGAGAAAAAAGTATTAAGTGGCATTCACAATGCTAATTTGAAAGGAAAATGTTAACATGTGTTCTAAGTGCACATGTTAAGGTCATTGAATTACCAATATAAAAAAATCAAGCTCCCGGCGAGGATCGAACTCACGACCTTTCGCTTACGAAGCGAACGCAATACCACTATGCTACGGAAGCCATTGTTGAACTCAACAGAATAATAATAATTTACAAGTAAGAAATATTGATATAACAGAATTTGGATTTTAGCATCCAAGAAGTCTGTTTTTACAAACGTTGAAGGCTTGTATTCAAAGTTTTTTTTATGTGCTCCTTACTCTTTGTGTCTCCGTTTACCGCTCGTCGACGTTGATCTGGTTATCTTCTATCGCATGACTAATGGACGTGTTGATTTACTACTTATGGCAGCTGCCGAAGATCAGCAATAACTTTTAATACCAACCAACTTTTCAGATTGAACGTGTTCGATGCTTTCAAGAGGTACCGAATTCGAATATGTATTTTATTCGGTAATTATCCATCAGACAGCTGAGACAGGCGATGGAGTGAATAAGACAGTCCCGCCGATACCTTTCTTGGTAGCGTCTTGCCGTACACTGATAGCTCTAGCTCTGCCTTGATAGGAGAAAGGAAGGTGACCATAAGGTGCAATTAAACCGAGGTTGTCTGATTCGTTGTCTTTGAAGTGTTTAATCACTATCTTTTGTTGAAAGGGGTGGGTATTGCTCTGGGGTGATATTTAGAGTGGGGGAGAATCGGCCATCTTCCAAAATACCCATGCCAAAAAGAACTATCTCGGACAAAAGAATTCGAAAAATGATAAGACATATTCTATCCTCTTGCCAAATACTTAGGCGCAGCTGAGATTTGAACATACGATTCAATATCATAGTTATAAACATCAAGCATTGACAATGAGATGAATCTGGAATGATTTCATCAAATGGAAGAAAGTGCAAACCAAATTTTACATAAAAATATGATCAATTATTTTTGCCGAGAGTATCCAAACTTTACTGCAATAAAGGAACCATTTTCTTGAGGAGTGCAAACAGACATTTAAAATATGCAAATTCAACTAATTTTATCATAAAAAACTCAAAAATTGACAAGATGAACAAAATTGATTTCATCCAAAAATATGTGAAAATGTAAATCAATTTGTGTTATTTTTTAATTCCCAAGTAATGAAAAATAGTTTCATAGAGAATCTGTAAAATTTGAAGACGATATTAAACAAAGGTTGGTAAACCTTAATTGATCTATAAAAGCATAAATACTTTCTGTGTTTTTTTGCTTTGAAAAACGACAAAGGATCGATTAAGAACCGTAACCATAATTTTCGAAATTGGCCGAAGCTTCGAAATCTTTGGCGAATGAAACGAAACGGAAACTAAACTCTTGAACCTTGGTTTAATATGAAAACTCAAACGTCAAAATTGATTTCAAAATATAAAATCTTACCAAGGGTAAAAAACTATGTTTTTAACATGCTTAGATACATGTTAGTTTATAACATATAATCGTTATAATATAATTTCTTTGAATCAACTGTAAGTCTGGTTTCTACTTAAATTTTTGTTCCAATAATTTGTGATATGAATCCCATTTAGAAAGCATTACTTGCAATATTTATTTTCCCTGTTAGGTTGGAGCATAAAAAATACAAAGTGAACGCTTATGGTCCCTTACCTATGCAAGGATAACAATATGTGCAATATGTTCCAGAACCCTAAGAACCCGTTGACACTAATTACCATATTAAAAAAAAAGTGAAATGTGATCATATAACTTTCAGGATCATCACATTTCAATTCTCTCATCTTTGCTCTTCTTTCAACATTTTATTTATTTTGTTTCATTTCTTCTCCTACAATTTTGAAACCATTTGAGTAAAAGAACATTGGACGACAATTATTTTGGTAGATACTTGCTGTCATAGTAATCAATTTTGTTAATGAATATCCTTCCCAACAAGTTCTATTATTTCGTTGTTGCATAAATGATTGCTAAAGACTTCTTTTCATAGGAGGATTTGTTTTGGTTTTTCCCTGCTAATGCATTCTACAATATGCAGCTGGTTTTTTGTATTGCACTAAAGTTGGGCATGTCATCAATTTATCCTAGTTCTGTTTTTGTCCTGGCTTCTTTCAAAAATGCATCCATTATTAAGTAAAACCTGACTTTCTCACCATAATTTTCAATAAACTTCCAACAGTACCAGATAAGCCTATGAAACCCCTTGGTGAAGTACCATTGCTTGGCTTTAGCCATTCTATGAAATGAAAGGTCGTATAAGAAGGTATAATATCTTTGCAAATATCCATCGCCTCCACAGCCAGGCAATGCCTGTGACAATGTAGTAAATAAGAATTTGGGCTATGTCTAATGATTTCTGACTTGAGCATTATCTTTGTCATTTTTATTATCTTATTCTTGAAATGATGATTACGACTGTGGGGGTCTCACAAAAGTTAATCTAGGTTCAAGTACAAGAGATATTTTATTGTCAGGAGACCTCTTCGGTGTCGATTTATGAGGCTTAGTAAAGATGGTTGGAAGCCATGCTATAATATCTTAAATATCTAATGGTAGATAGTCTATGTCACCCTTGCTGATGTTGCTGTTCTCCTCTACCTTTTTTTGGTTCACTTATATAATTTTTGGCTTAGAGCATATAACTTTACCATGCTCAGTATTCTTTATGGTCTTCTCATCTATAATTTAATTTTTTTTCCATATAGGAGTCCTTACCATATTTTATTATTTCCTTGATACCAGAATTTGATTTATAATCGTTCACGTTTATTATTAATATTTGCATCGTCTGACCGCTCCAACCTATCCCCTCCAAGCGCAACATAACAACTACCAATAGACAAAAGCAATTGCATAAATCTCCGTTCACCAACGCGTCAGTATAACCTTATTGGAAACTTTTAAACAAATCATGGTTTCAATGGTAATAAGAACATTGGATTTTCCAGAAGGATTAAGTCAAGATCCAACTTTAGGTGAACCGACCATTAATGAAAAGTGTGATGATCTTGAATTGACCACAATGAAGATAATAGTCATTAACGATGCAAGATGCAAAATGATGTAAAACCTTCCTGAAACTTCAGTGCAGGACGGTGCCTTTTTTATTTACTGCCCATGTTTAGGAAACAAATATAAATTTAGGATACATAATTGAAAAAGTCCAATATAATTAATATTTATTTTACTAATAACGTATACAATAAAAAGCCTTTCCATGTGCGCCATGCCTTATGATGAAAAAACACAGTTGCTGCATTTCACCGCTCCTTGCGCCATCGCTCACGACTTAACATGTCTTTCATAACTATGATGAAGACTTGATGTTTTGTGATAGATCTTTTGATTTTGACGATGCTAATTGCTACGGTACTCATGGTTTAGGGAGATGTAAATGAGGGTCAACATGGTTGTGATCCATAAGGATCTTTTATGTTTAAAGAAATTTTATGTTTAAAGAAGTTTTTAGATTTTTTTGAATTACATTTCTTCGGTTGGCCCATCAACTTCATTTAGAAAATACCCTTCATTATGGAAATTTACCTTACCTTTGACGTTGGTTGCAGAGCTTTTTGTATTTCTCTTTCCTTTAGTTCTTACAAAAATTTCAGATATAAATTTTACTTAGAGAGTGGGTAGAGCTATGAGTAATGAGTGGATGGAGTTTTAGTGAGTATTTTATTACTACTGGTTTAGAGTGATAGCATCCCTGGTGTTAAAAGGCCTAGATTCTATAGCTTCAAACTTATTCTTCTCCACTAGCCTTCCAATAATCATATCTGATATATATTTTGGATGCAGCTTAATTGGTAATCCAGACAATTGCTCAAATTTTTTCAAGCAATCTCCAAGTACCATGACACAGTTCAAGTTGGTGAAAGTATGAATAGGCCTAAGCTAATCGAATTACCTGGTGATCCTAGAATATTACCCGATCTTCGAGCCATCCATGCATCCTTCAGTTACAAATCACCTAGTCTCGCCTAATATTGTTTTCTAATTTTGAAGTAACTGAAATATGTTTTCTGTTTGCTTAATTCAAGTCAACCGATCACCCTTCCCATTAGACAATAAATTGAAGTCTCAACAATTCTTTGTTGCATGACTTTGCTTGAGACAAATCCATTGATTCCCAAAATTCATTTTTCTTCTTCTTTATAGTGCATACCAGATGTAACATTGTCGAGAAAAGAGTAGACACCGTATTTGGCAAGGAAGCAAATAGCAAATTCATCGATAACTTTTTGGGATCGCTACACATAGCTTTCTTATAACAAACTTATGGGGCAGCAGCACTACACTTGTGCACTGCCTATTGATTACAAATAAATTTTAATGCTTGCTCAATATTTTGTACTAGTCACATTACTTGTACTGCACCATTTATTGAGCAATGCGTCCACTTATACATGGCATGTACACAGTGATAATTGACATGTTCACACTTACTAATTCCTTTAAAATTATTATCCTTCTCCACTGGCTTCAGATCATCACTGGCCACTTCCTCCACAATAATGAATTCAAATTTATGAATGGTAAATCTTGTTTTCTCAACTATTCCTGAATAATTATATAATTCACGTATACATATATTACATATACAACTAACTCTATATGCAGTATATAACGTATACATATATTACATATACAACTAACTCTATATGCAGTATATACCGTGTATATCTGTGTGATGTATACACATTCGTAGGAAGCAGAATATATCCTTTTATGCCTAAAGTTAATTGCTTCCAAGGTTTTAAATATCGGATTTCGGTCACGTTTCGTCTCGGAATTTTCACACAAGTTATCTCCTATCGGGGGAGATCTCGGACGAGATGAGTACATCTCGGGTGTACATCTCGGATTGACATCTCGGGGCTTATAATGCATTTCGGGAATATCTCGGATGTACTTATGTGTCTATAATTGATGTGTCAAAAATTTATTTAACGGTTATATTAGTAAAAATAAAAATGGTAACATACTTGATTTACATGGACAAAGGAATATTTTTAGAAGAGTAGTGGCTTCATTAGCTTAATTGATTTGGTAATTATTGAATAATATCTTTTTATGTGAACATAATAAAGAAGTGAAACCTTTCGCTATGACTCATTAAGATAAAAAGTAAAGAATATATTCAAGAAGTTTGTAAATTATAATTGGATTGAGTAGTTTCTTTTGAATCAATATGAAAATAAAAAATATTATGGAAAATAAGAAAAATGTATAATTTCGGGTGAGATCTCGGATAGAGATTTTGATCCGTATATCGGGTGAGATTTGAATATCTCGGACGAGATGAGTGTCGAGGGAGATATGTAGGAGATTTGATGTCTCGTCTCGTTTAGGTGTGAAAAAAAGATCTCGGAGGAGTTTTCAGACGATATATAGGAGATCTAAAACTATGATTGCTTCGCCCTTGTGTTATAACCTGTGAGATGCACTTCGGTAATAACTGACAAAACAAACAATAATCTTCATCAAATTATTATTTTCTGTCCATCTAATTAGCTTATTACTGAGATCTTTTTTTCCCTCCACAATTAAATACCAGATGGCTCAAATCTATTAGCATGACTACAACTAATATCATCGTCTCTTACTGATTTTGCTTATGCAATGGAAAATACTAATATGTTAGCTATAAGATTATAAACCGAAAACCTAAAACAGAAGAAGTACAAAAAATAAGTTAGAGATGAAGTTGCAAAGATGAAGGATGCAACTCTTTGTATGTACGATTTATAATTTAAATCGAATATTATACAAAAATTTTACTTTATGATTTATGATTTAAATCTCATTTTGAAAACCATGACCAAATCAATTAGTATAACTGTGTATAAGTAGTACTCATTATCTCTTATTGATTTTGCATATGCAGTGGAAAATACTAATATATTGGCTAATATTACAATCCGAAAGCCTAAAGAAAATGAAACACAAAATAAGTTAGAGAAGGTGCAAAGTTGAAGGATGCAACTGGTCTTGTTCCATGCCTAATCATAGTTCTATTAGGTAAAAGAGTAGATTTTTAACCATGTAACAAAAAAGAGAAGGTTGCAAAGATGCTGGTATAGAATATTATGAGGGTAACTTGCCGGATGTCTGCCCACATGAAGCTACAATCCGAAAGCCTAAAGAAAATGAAACACAAAAATAAGTTAGAGAAGTTGCAAAGTTGAAGGATGCAACTGGCTTGTTCCATGCCTAGTCATAGTTCTATTAGGTAAAAGACTAGATTTTTAACCATGTAACAAAAAAGAGAAGGTTGCAAAGAAGCTGGTATAGAATATTATGAGGGCAACTTGCTGGATGTCTGCCCACAAGAAGCATCGAAGTGCATCTTGAGGTTCAATTATGATCTATCTATTCATGGCATCTTGGTTCAACTTCCACTTCCCAACAAAATATGTTTTTCTTAAACCAAAAAACCAATCATTGCTTGTAAACTTTGAGAAAATACACATCGAACCCACGACAAACTCCAGTTATATACACAGAGTATTATGTTCCTGCCGCCATTACCAAGGTATAAACTGTTGGGATTTGGTCTTCCTTTACCACTAGGTATATTTATGTCAATGTAAATTATGAATCGTGCATATTTTCATGCTAGCACACATCCCTTGAATTCCAAAGGAAGTTATCAGGAAAATGAAACATTAGCCTTAAATGTCCATTGCCATTAGATCTTAAATTCCTTCAAGACTGTACTGGTGAATGCTGTTAGTAAACTGCTTCACTCTAATACTGTCCAAGAAAATACATTGGAAACATCCAAAATACTCATGATCTCATGTTAAAATATGTTTTTCATGTCTTGTATCGATATAGTTCATGAAACACAAGTAAAAAGAGGAGAATATTTTATTGTCGGATCCCTTGAGCGGAAGCTGCTGCCTTGATCTTGGATAATGCTTGTACCTGAACGATTTGATTGTGCATGCTTGTGTAATATACTAATATGACAACTCTGACCATTCTGAAAGTTTCCCTGTCCATTTCAGATATGGTGCACATTATTAATTTTTTTTACTATATGCCATTGTATCTTAAATTTGAATCATATATCTGCCAATGTGGCTATGTAAACTCTGGCTCAAGGAGAGCGAATTTACTTCAATCTACATTTAAACTACTACGCAAAATCATGAAATTCTCATGTCACATATCCAGTGATTTTGATGGTGATCGTATGACAAAGACGTGGATGGTTTCAGTCCATCAAACATCTCTCGTCTTGCGTCAAGAGGAAGCATACCAATGTATGTGCCTTGTACTCTTAAAGGATGTGCAAAATCATTGAGAAAAAACGGCACAGAAATTTGATTTAAAAAGGAGAAACTGTAACCGGAAGGAGCAATTTTACTGGATTGCCTGCTGCATTGTTGTTGCAGGTATAGATTTATTTTATTTCTTGGATATTTCACCCCTTTATTCTTTGGACTAGATTGCAGGAAAAATACTTAATCTGTTGCCTTTCAAAAGTTCCATTCATCTCTGATGTGATTTGAGTTGGAAGCGAGAGCGAATAATCAATAACATTTTCAACACGGAGAAATTCAACTGTCACCACAGTACATGCTAAACCAAATAAAGCAAGGGGCAGCTGGAACCAAACGAGATCATATATTCCTAAATTTGGTATGTCTAGTGCACCCACACAATCGCCACCATCTATTTCATTTAATTAGACGATTAATTAGATCAACCAGTTTCTAATAAATAGCGATGATTATGTAAGAACGGGAGACTTACCGATTTGGGAATAGGGAGTCTGAACTTAGCTGAATCAAGGCTGGTTATGGTAACTGTTGGAGCTGATATTTTATTTAAAAAACTTTCAGCTCTAAGATTTAATGAATTTGGTGCATTGTTGAAGGAGACCAGATGTCATCAAATACATGTGCTGTCTGCAATCCTACGTATTCACAACCATTCATTTCATTCTAAGTGATTTAATTAATTATTTCATTAAATGGAGTGAAAGGTGGTGATTGTAAAAAGGCAGGGGACACACAAGATTTGTGCACAAGTGATTTCATTTGTTGTTAAAGCACTATAAGAACACAGATTTTGTTTTTATTTGGAACAACAAGAACTTATATGTAGGAAGAAGGTTAAAACAAAATTCTATCAGAACTTCTCAAAGTCAGTCTCATGTTCTCGATAGCTTCTTCAATGTTATTGAAACTATTTAGTTAGAGTAAATATAGCAGATGGCGGTTTAGTTAGTATTTTCAGTTCACCTAAGGGCCGCCATCGATCCAATGGGTTGGTTGGTGGAAAATAACCCACCAAACCAACTGCAATGGTTAGTGCACTCAACTAGTGGAGCGTTGAATAAAAGGATGAAGTTGGTTTGGTGGGTTATTCACGAGATGATGGAACAAACTCTGCTTAGCAGCTTTCATTTTTCATTCAACGAACGTTTGAAAATGACATGTATCAAAATTGAGACGTCTCGCACTGCTTATATCAGCAATTTGGCCTTATAATCTAAATTCAAAATGTTGATTCTAAAGAGCAAATATAAGAAGGAACAAAGGAAGTTGAAAAAAGTGTTCAACCGGCAGCGAAAAAGGGTTTTCTCAAAAGTCTTCTTTGTCTGAAGAAAAATAACATATTCATAATGGTAGGGTATCTGTTTCAGAATTAATTCGCAAAAAGTTTGTTCATGTAATATGTAAATTGCATTTGGTTACTTAACAACTACTTATATTCTATATAAATTTATCTGGAAGTACGGGAACTTGGATCGGCGGACGGTTTTACTATACCTTCTTCAGGAGTTTAACTATCCATCGGGTTCTCCTGGTTAAAAAAAAACAAAGCCATCATACAATAGCTATTCATTGAATCATTAATTGCCTCAAAATAAGTAATTGGCTGATAAAACAAGTTATAGATCTAATGTTTGATGAAACTTGACACATATATTAGTAAAAACATCCTAACTCATACTTAGTTGTTTTTGGTTATGCTGATTACCGACTCATTTGACCATAACTGAGTTGTGCATGAGCTAGAATTGACTCACCGCAGTTGAAACGTAAAAGGGTGATGTTATGTCCATTGTGGAAGGATGCAATATACAGTCAGGGTGTCAAAAATGAGGCAAGTCTACTCACACAATGGAAAACAAGGCGAGTCGAGTGTTATGCTAATTTTACATTCAAACAAGCATGAAATTGCTTTTATTTTACAACAATGACAAATAAAATGAGATAACAGAAAATAGAATATACATAAAAATGTAGAGTCAATACAACTAGTTTGTTTTATAACTTAATTCCAAATATCATACTGTTAGAAGGGATCAACTGCTCTATAAGAATTTTTTAAGAATTTTTTATATTCATGAACATGTGTACTAATGCTAGTTTTTCTTGTAGATCATTGTTTGGAATATTGAAGTGACATTGGAACATACATAAGATGTTTGGTCTATAGTTCTTTTCAAATAGATGCCAGGAGTTCTCTGGCAGACACAGGTGATGTGTAAATTTGTTTCTTCCTTGGTACAGGTTTCTGTCAAGTTTGTTAATGTTAAACAGTTGTAATGAATATTAGAGCATCTCCAGCAAGAAGCCAATTTTTGACGTGAGGAGATAAAAAAAAGTTGGCAATCCCCTGCCGAACATATATTTTTATTCTATTTTGTTGATTTTTCTGTTTACGGAATAAAAATAAAAAAACATGGAAAGGGTTTCAAAAATCCGTTTAGTGCTCTAAACGGGATTCAAAAGCCCATTTAGCAATTTTTTTTAAAAGGTGAAGAAAAAAAGGCAGAATTATAGAAAGGGGTTCAGAACAACATTTAATGATAAACATTTTTCAGATACCCATTTATCAACCCAAGCTAAAAAAAAGGGCCAAACCCTCGTTTCTTTCCATTCCCTACGCTTAGGGTTGTCAACGAATATTTGAAAAATTCGAAATCAGTTCGCATTTGTATTCCAAAAACAAAAAATATTCGTATTCCAAAAACAAAAGAATATTCAAAATCCAAAAAAAAGAATACGAATACGGATATGATGGTATCCACATCTGATAATTATCCATTTGACTTTTGTTAAACTAATAGTTGATATTATGTATATTTTTGTACATCGAACAATTGTTGTTTATTATTTTATCAAGGAAATAATTCATATAACGTGTGTTTGAATGAATTTTCGTTGTACAAAACTATTTTTTATCATATTTTTAATTTCTTGATTTTTTTTATAACCATTAGTACTAAAACGGTTTTATGCCAATCCAAATTTTTTCATTTAAAATTTATTAATTATGGACGGAGCGAATAAATATTCGATATCTTTCTGTATTTGAAAATTAAACGAATACCGATATTCGATATCCGAAAATGGTTTCAGATATGATTGCGGGTATGACATTATTCATATTCGAAGTACCCGTGAACATTTCTACCCACACTTGAATCAACACTATTGAGGCGTGGGAATTGAAAAATAAACGTGGATTTGTCCCATTTTTTGTTTCGGTTTTGTTGGAGATGATACTACCAAGTTGTACAACATATATTGGCCTTTGCTAGCCTTTTTAGTGAGTTTTCTACAATGTTGTCATGATATCAATATTTTATATTTTATGTTTCTGAACAAACCAATGCGCTATTTGCAAGTTGATGTAGATCTTTATGTTCTATGATGATATCAACATCCGTAGTGTACTTATTTTAAGTTGTTTATATGAATTCATTTTATAGATCATAAATTTTAACTATTCTTTGTTTTTAAGATCTGTAAGTGATTTTGTATTAATTATTCCATTTCTTTCATTGGAGTTGTATGGTACTAGCGATATTTTGTATACATGTAATTCTCTTGACTTTTGAATTCAAATTACTATTTATTTTCATTTTTCATCTTATGCATTCTAGAAAATAAATATGGCTCTTAATTTTGCACATTATTGCTTTGATAAAAAAGATGAATAATGGAAAAATAAATTTAGAACTCGATTTTAGTCCTGTAGATGACACACAATGCTAAAGTAAGTAGTTATTTTAGGCTATATAGAACAATGTCAATGATTTTTAATGTGAAAAATAACTTTGCAAAGATCCAAAAATGGCTAACCGTGTGAAGCATCGAAAATGATAAAAACTAATTGCAGCAAGCACAAAGCTTATGTTGCTAATTTGAACTATTTCAACGACGTAATTAGGCAGATCGCAAATAAATGATGCCTTACACATGCAACTATGTTTTAGAAGGGACATAATTATCTCTAACCCAAATATATGTGGCAGTTGCTTTGCAGTGGCGACACTTGCGTATGCAGTTGATATTGTTGTTAATAATATAAACCAATAGCGACACAAGTCTTTTAGCAAGATATATTATTCTTTTGGATGCAAAATGTGTCGCTGAAACTTCATTTTTTTACGACGGACGCATGTGTTGAACAATATTATTTGCGTCTGCATCATTTGCAGCGTGTGAGCGATGGAAATTTAAGCATCATTAGAAATTTTTTGTGATACAATGTGCATCTTTTGCGATTTTTGTATGCGTCGCTAATGCTCGTTTTTGTTGTAGCGAGTAGTTTCCAAATCATTTAGAAACTTGATATATTATTTAGACAATACAGGAAATTATTTTCAAGGACAAAATTTCACAGCTTTTTAGCCTCAAGGACAGACTTTCCATATTTTATACTGAAGGACAACTTTCTGTAGGTATCAGTTTTTAGTTATTGATAGCAGTTTTTAGGTATCAGTTTGTAGTTATCGATAGCAATTTTTAGGTATCAGTTTTTAGCTCGGTAGCAGTTTTGTTGTCCTTATGAATAATTTTGGAAAATGTTTGTCCTTGTGAATAATTTTTAGAAGAATGTTTGTCCCTGTGACAAAAATATTGAGGTCGTGTCTTTGAGGCAAAAAATATACAAATCTTTGTCCTTTAAATTAATTCCCCCTAAAAAATATGAAATGATTTCTAAAATGCGTTTAAAAGATTTTTAAGGTGTACTATCGATAATTTTGAATGTAAATAAGAGATTGGGATAATATTCTATGGTTTGGAGTGAATAAAACTTTATTTTGCAAATTATAAATTTATTTGAAAATAGTTTGTAATTATGAAAGAAAATTATGAATGACTTATAAATGTTATTAAGTGATTTTAGTATAGTTATCAATGAATTGGAACGCAAAAAATGAGGTTTTGAATGATATTATATATATTTTGGAATAAAAAGAATTTTTTTTTGAAGCTTATATATTTATTCAAGAATAGTAACTAATTATACAAAATTGTAGAAAGACTTGTATAAAGAATATTTGATTTGTAAAGTGTTCTTGAATATTTTAAAATATATAAGAAAAGGTTTGGAAGTTTTTTTTATATTTGAATCTCTATTTTGGATTAGGTAAATAAAGGGAATGAAGTATGCAATATATATATATATATATATATATATATATATATATAAAATAAAGGTTCTTATATTGTATTTGGAATATAAAACTGATTTAAGAAGTTTTATTTTATTGTTATAAATATAATCACTTTTCTAATTCATATTTGGGTTTTAAATAAATATTTCAAATTTCAAAAACGATATAAATTCTGGAAAATTAGAATTGATTTTCCGGTTAATATTTCAAGTATTGTAAGTAATACATACACACACACATATATATATAATTAGTTAATAAACTTAAATAAGAATATTATATATATATATATATAATTAATAAACTTAAATAGGATTATTGTGTGTGTATTTGATTGATTATATTTTATTCCATTTTTCTGATTTTTCATCCTTTCTACACTGATTCAATGTTATGCGTGATTCCCTGTTAATATTGAGTTGACTCTTATTTGATATGATATACGATGACATCCTTCTATATCATTTTATCTTCTATATGATTTTATGATATTTAATTCTTATGATGAAGAATTTGAATAAATGGAGTTATAATATTGCATGGTACGAGACTTTTAGTAATGTTTCTTCGGTTATTTTTTGGACTGGTTTTATAGAATATTATGAAGATTGAGTATACTTTATAAGTAGTGAATGAACCTTTGAGTATCACATGGTGGTATGAGATGTCGTTGTGATATTTAATCGGTTTTTCATCGTAAATAGATGACACTCACGTGATGGGGATTTGTGGTGAGACTCGCTGCGGTGAACCACATACATAGCCGTGTGGCGATGATTGTATCGAGCCTCATATGTGCATTTGTGTAAAGCTATATGTTAGCTAATGAGTATAGATTCTATGTGTCTATCTATCCTTGTTCAGCTTCCTTTAAGACTTGAGAGTGCATCAGATATTAGGACTTCCATTCTATGGTTTCAATGACAACAACTATACAATGATATTATGTGTGTGTGTGTGTGTGTATTCTCAATTTATTACAGGTATGCGCTACAAGAGTTCACTATGCTCAAAGATATCGGGACTCGAAGGCAAACAAAGATTTATGGATAATACTAAGGTCATAATAATGTGTTTGTAATTGTAACGACCTTCCCTTTTTGGACGTTTTAAGCAGACACATATGCCAGATTTAAACCATTCAAAAGGGTAGATTGTTATGAGGTAAATAAGAAAAGAGAAAGAAATAAAACAAATACAGAAAGATAAAATATAATAATCAAATAACAGTTCATTAAACTGTTTTATAAATACATTTGACTATTCTTTTTACAACACAAAATCGGAGTTACAGAAACATGATGAAATAAACAATAAATGCAGTGGAATATCATGATGCAGCGGAATAATTAAAATAAATAATAGTAGTACAAATCTTCGTCTTCGTACTCCAAAAATAAGGTCTTCAACCCTAAATGCTCAAGATGACCAAAGCGAATTGAAAAGACAAAACACTCGAGTTAGGACTAAAAGATCTTATGTAAGTTAAATCAACGGTAAATAAATATGAGTTGAACGACGTCAGAGATGTTTACGGAGTTTGACATCTCCTATCCAGTGTCTAACGCGAGTGTAATAACTTAAGAGATTTCGGGATTACCATCTCCTAAGAATCCGTTAAACTATCTACTATGCAATACAATACGCTACTATAATAGTGTCTACAGTAAAGTAAAATATTAAAATAGCGTTAAGGCGTTACCCATACCTCCCTTAACACATGTTATATATTCCATAGTCTATACAGTACCGTAGGCTCCTCCGTGAGATTTACCCAAAGGGTGCCCCATGGGTATGGTACAAAACAAACTCATAGAAGGCGCTCTAGGGCATGTGAACACGGCACTCGAGGCAATGCTAGGGGTAGGTATACCAATTGCGGATCCGAACTGGTGGTAACGCATAGCAGCTACTACCACCCACCTCGGACACACTCTCAAATCAAGGGTAGCCACCAAATAAATCACAAAGTAATGGAATGATATAGAAGAAATGTGCTCGATCGGAGGTGCGACCTCACTTGGTTTGACATGGTTTCTGTTTTAGTCACATTTAAGCCGACTCACGGGAGTCAGGATCACGTCATACCTCATATAGAAATAGTTCGCCAAACCATCCTACTTCATTTCTGGAATCTCCACCACATACACAGTTGTTAAAGTGGTTTTTGGTTTGGGAGAGAGTAACAATATCCGATCTCAGTCTCTTTAACAACCAAACGCTTATTTCACACCGGATGGTTCTTTTACATTTTCAAAGTCAATTTACAATTTATATCAAAATATCATAATCAGTTTCAAATCATATCATTTCAAATCATATTCACTTTCAAAAATCACATTCACTTTCACAATCATATTTACTCAAGTATGTTTCACAAAAGATATCAATTTCAAATTTCAACTTAGGTTGTGTCATCATTAAGGATTTAGATATAAATACTCCAACTTTACATAGTGTGAGATATTAGAAAATAGTTTAGGTAATTATAAATAGTTTATATGATTTTAAAATAGTTTAAATTGATTTAACATAGTTTAAATAGTAAAAAAAGTTTAAATAGATTTAAATTTGATTTAATTAAAATTTTAAAATAATTTAAATAGATTTAAATTATATTAAGTAGATTTTTAATAAGAGTAAATAAATTTAAAATAGACTAAATAGATTTAAATTATATTAAATAGAACCAAAATAGATTAAATAAATTTAATTAGTTTAAAATATGTGAAATAGATTAAATTGTATTAAATAGGTTATAATAGGTTTAAAATAAATTAAAATAGTTTAAATTGATAAAATAGTTTAAATTAGTTAAAATAGATTTCAAAGTTATATCAAACAATTTCAATAATTTAATTCCGTTGAATTCATTTGTATTCGACACTTAAACCTCGAAATTCCAATTTAAATCCTTTGTACAATTTGTTAAATCAATTCCAATTTCAGCATTTACGCTTGGATTATTGAGAATAACTCAGTTTATATAAATACATTTACATTTCAAAAATGACAGTTAACTGAATTCAAAATTTTAAAATTTCAAAAATCATTTAATTTAACCAATCCGGTGTCCGTATATAAAATTTTCTACCTTAGGGCCAAGTGATATGGATATTTATTATTTCAATCCGCAATTTAAAATTTTACGGTTATATATCATTTCAAAACATAATTCCGAATTATATAAAATCCATAAAATCGCTCGAGTCTATCATTTCAACCCATAACGATTTTTCCTAAATCTATAGATCATCAGGTATATATCATATCAACCCATAAGGAACTTGCAGTGTTATAACAATATAAAATATAACTCCAATCATCCAATATCAACAATCAACACCCATCACAATCATCATCCAAATCAATCAATAAACATCAATATATAACCGATAATCAATATTAGTATTAAATTGACAATTTCAATTTAATATTAAATTAAACGATAATTAAATGCAATAAAAGTTAAATTTAACTAGAATGACAAATTTAACATACAAACAGTAATCAATAAATTTCTAATCACATCATTAATTTAATTTAACTAACATAAGATAGTTTAGTAATTATGAGTGGGTTAAAACACTCACCTTTGATTTTAAATCGAATTAAAATCCAATTTGAGGCCTAAAATTCAGCAGTCTTAGAATTCGTCCAAACCAGCGTCAAAATGTTCGGAATTTCGATACAATCCCAACAAAACAAACCGCGCGTAAATTGGACCTCATATGTAAAAGTTACGCCGATTAGAACATTTGAAAATTTTGAAATAAAATTAATAAAATAATCAATGCAAGCGTACACATCACCTTTCTGTTTCACGCCGAAACCCTACTAACAGAAATCGAACCCATCACCGTTCGCATAGCCGCCCCTATCAACTTGAAATCGCCGATGCCACCTTAGCCTAGCACTTGATCAGACCACCTGCCCACCTTCGCTTCGACGAGCCGCCTACGCCTATACCCGTGCGCCGCCGCTGCCCTCCCAAACACCTCCGCCGCCGCTGCTATTCAAGACCGATTCCAGGCGAAATCGCGACCCTCTAGCAAGGACGAATGGCAGATCCGAGACCTGCTTGACACTACCTTCCCAATGCCACCTCCCGATCATCGATCAGACGATGATCCACCGTTGGATCGTCAAAACCCTAAAATGAACGGCGGAAGTTCATTCTTGATTTTTGGACAAACTGTGCATAGAATTGGAAAATGAATCACACTAGTGGATTACGCTCGCCGAGAGCTTCGAATTGATGTATAATTTGTTAGGGTTTGGAGGAGTTGATTTTTGAAGTTGAATTTTGAATTGAAATGAGAAATTTTGTGTTTCCAACCATTGAGAAGAAGCAGACAGCTGAATTGTACGTACAAACAAATGAAAATAAGAAGCAGCCATGGTTTATAACGGACTATTTATAGGCAGATTAGAAATAGAATTTCAATGGACAAGATTGATTTACGCGTTGAACGATAAGTGACCCAAAAAGCCTGTTTTGTCTTCGGAACGGATATCAGTCATCCCATATATCAAAAAAGACGTTTTCGATATTTTTAAACTCAACGGAACATGTTTCAGGTCCTAATTACATCTTATGAAGAAGTTAACTTAAAATTAGTCCATTTCAAATTGATTTCAATTAAATTGATTTTTTGGCATTTCGAGTCCGTACGACCAAACGATAAGTCTGATCGCTACGAAACTTGAAATCATACAATAATTTACCGTTAAGGATCCGATGAAATTGATTTCGTCGAATTCCAAGACAGTGGCTAAAATGACTATTTTCACATTAATTAAATAAATTATTATTAAATTCATTAAATCGCCTTTTTATTCAATATTCAAACTAACAAATTTTCATCATTTTTTGCTACTTAGACATTTATAATAATTTAAAACAAATTTACATATCAAATTCAATGTTAAATAATTCACAAATTACAGCGTTCAATTTCAATTGTAGTTAGATTCAATTAATAAAAATTAAATTCCACTAAATTGTTTTAATTTGATTTCGGTCTTTTTATTCCAACTATTATTGTTCTAATAACATAGTTAATATTTGTTGATATCTTATTTCGCAAATATGCTACAATTTCCATCTTTTATTTGAATTAACTACTATATTTCAGTTATGTTGAATTTTTGTCACTTATACACATTAATTATAATTTAATATCCCAATTAATCTATTTATCTTGGTTTCATTCTTTTATTAAATCAATTATTATCTTATGAATAAAATTAACATTTCTATCCATTTTATTACATTCACATTTTGCAGTTATTGTCTAAATTCACATCAATGTAACATTTATTTACATTTATTTGTAATTGATTAATTAAATTGGTAACAAGTAACAATTGTCATCATTTCTACATTTAGTAACGTTTATAAGTTTATTATATACAAACAAATGTTATAATAACTCTCATTACACTTATTTTATTAAATTTCCATTCATTTCATATCATTTTATTAATTAATCAACATTTAATTTATCAATTGCTCTTTTAATCCAATTATCCATTCATACATACGTTACTAAAATTTATTCACAATCCACATCAATTATAACTCTTTAATTCTTTTAATTAATAGGAATTTCATTTAAAGCAGTTATCTGTTACCTTAAATTAATACTATTTCACTTTATTCCAATTATATTCTTATTATTAATCACAAATTTGTATTTCTTTCAACATTAAATCATAAAACTTTATTAAATTAACAAATTTTTATGTTTCGAAAATTACGGGTCGTTACACTCCTCCACTCAAAACTTTTCGTCCTAGAAAAGGAAAAAGATGGAAAAAGTAGTCAATATATTTAATTCAAAATATTAAATTTATAAACAATTAATTTACATAATTAAAAAATTTAAATAAAATATATCAATTTATAACAATTAAATCCTTTATACTCAAGTTAATACAAGTTTAAAAATAATTTCACAAAAAAAAAAATTAAGTCCAAATTCACGGAAAATTTCGGCAAATTCTTCTTTGTACGGAGAGGTCTGGGAGAAATAATAATATAAAAAAACAAAATATATTCAAAATAATATATCCCAAACCACGGGAAACAATATAATATCGCTAGAAAACCGTAATCCGAGAACTTACCTTTTTGTCGGGCAAAACAACGCTTAATTTATAAAACCAAAAGCAGTAGCTATTGCTTCCATACCTGTATTTAACTTATATAATCCAAAGGAGTTAATAATTATGTGAAAGAGAGAAATATTTAAGTTGTTTTCAACTAATAACAAAACAAGTCACTACAACATAACAACAATCACTTGCAAATAAACAATACAAGCATCATTTCAATAAAACAAAACAATCATCCTTCCATTGCAACCAAAACCAGTGGTTTGTTCGGGTTTAGAGACTTTTAATCGTATAAAATGATAAATAAACTATAAGGTAAATCTTACACTCAACAATCGTAGATAAAACTTTATAGATCATTTATACATCCTACACAATAGAAATATCCTTTCCCAACCAATCCATAGGTCAAACAAACAATAATCTCAAAGAATATTTAAGTTTTATTTTTATTACTCTTTCTTTTTCCCGTTATTCACTGTTTATTTTCATTTATTTATCCATGGCTATAAAAATTTCTTTACATTTATCACTTACAAAATTCATTTTTCATTCATCTATACAATACCATTTTTCTTTTCATTGCTTTACATTCTTTACTTACATAAGTTATATCCATTTTCAATTGTTTGAATCATAAATGGATTCATTGTTGAAGTATTTTATACATTCTATTTCAGTTTACTTCACCTTTACAATTTAGTTTGATTTCCCCTTTTCTTATTCATTTTTTTCATTCATATAATGTTTATTTTCACTAATTTACATTCGTTATTTACTTACAAAAGTTCATTTCTCCTTTATTCATACAGTGTCATTTTATTTCATTTTATTACCTTACATCCATTGCTTAAATAGGTTTTTTTTTCAATTATTAGATTATACATTATTAGGTAAGCTTCCTTACAATTCAATTCACTATTTATAGATTATTTCATTTTCACATTCATTCTTCCATATCTAAAGGATTACTGAATATTAATTCCATTTCTAAATCATTTAAATGTTTCCTGAAGTTGTAATCATTTAATTTTTATAGTACTCATTTAAATTATAAATGGCTTAATATTAACTCAAGTTTATAATTATTTACTTACAGTATTCACCTTTCTCATGCAATCTGATTATAAATAACTTAAAATGTTACCTATATAATCACCTTTCTTACATTATTCACTTCTATTACATTTAGTTAGTAGCATTACAAGTATTAACTTCAGTTTATTACAATTTATATCATTAGAATTTCTTATTTATAGAAGTAATTCCATTGAACACTTTCATTTTTTTTCAAGTTTACTTGCATAATATCCATCACATATTCTAACTAACATTTCAACTTTTAATAATTTGGTAAGTTATATGTCTTTTAGAGTGCAATAGAAAAAAGTTTCTCATATTTATTTAGTTAACAATATGTTCAATAGTTACTATTTCTTAATTTCATTTTTCTTTTTATTTACAGTTTACAAGATTTTAGTTTCTTATATTTTCATTAATCATTTTAACATCAAATTTATTAATTTCATTTTAGAAGTTTCAATTATTAATATAGTTAGGATTCCATTCATTACGATAATATCAATTTTTAATTTATAGAAACTTAAGAACTAAACAACCGGGTTTCAATTCAATTATATTAAAATTATATATATAATCATATCTTATATATATATATATCAAATCATATTTGGAATTTAAAATCAAAATTAATTTATCAAAACAATTGTGCAGTAAAATTACTACACGGTCTTCCCACTTTGAAACTCGAAAATGAACGTCGATGGTGCGTGTACTCATCACCGAAATTATTTTCCAGCGACAGAGAGGGGAGTACAGAACTTATTTCCTTTTGAATTTCCCTTTTTAAAACATTTCTTTCAAATTATATTGAAATATTTATATCAGAAAATACTTTCAAATAATATTAATGTTATATTCCAAAATCTATTGAAAGAAATTTTCGAAATCTCGGAACTTAAGTTCTAAATTTTCCAATTTATATTTATTTTATTTACAGTCTCATTTCAACCACTATTTATAAATTTCACTGCCTAATAAACAAATATATTACACTAAATATGTCATTTATAAAATTTATTATTTTATATATATAAAAATATATAATAGGCAAATTATTTCATTTACCTATATTTCAAAATAAATATTGTGTCGGACTGTCCTGTTAAGCATTTAGAAATTCCTATCGATGTCTTAGTATCATATGTAGCGACCAGAATTTATAAATACAAAACGGAACAAATTAACACAATACAAAAACCATTTTATAACACTAAAAATACACACGCGCGCGCACACACACACACTCAGCGACTCATTCTAGAGTATTACTACCCTATTCTTTATGAGTCAAACTCCATAATGCTAAGGTATCGCTAAACCAAAGCTTTGATACCAACTGTAACGATCTGCCCTTTTTGAACGTTTTAAGCAGACACACATGACAGACTTAAACCATTCAAAAAGGCAGATTGTTATGGGTTGAATAAGAAAAGAGAAAGAAATAAAACAAATACAGAATCTCGCTACGGAATGATAAAATATAATAATCAAATAACAGTTCATGAAGCTGTTTTATAAATACGTTTGACTATTCTTTTTACAACACAAAATCAGAGTTACAAAAACAAGAAAAAATAAATAATAAATGCAGCGGAACAACATGATGCAGCGGAATAAATAAAATAAATAACGGTAGTACAAATCTTCGTCTTCGTCCTACAGAAATAAGGTCTTCAACCTAAAATGCTTAGGTTGACCAGAGCGAATTGAAAAGACAAAACACTTGAGTCAGAATTTAAAGATCTTGTATAAGTTAAATCAACGGTAAATTAATATGAGTGGAACGGCGTCAGAGATGTTTACGGAGTTTGACATCTCCTATCCAGTGTCTAACGTGAGTGCAATGACTTAAGAGATGTTTGGGATTGCCATTTAATAAGGATCCGTTAAACTTTCTACTATGTGATACAATACGTTGTTATAATAGTATCTACAACAAAGTAAAGTATTAAAATAGCGTTAAGGCGTTACCCATGGTCCCCTTAACACATTTTATACATTCCTATAGTCTATACAGTACCGTAGGCTCGTCCGTGAGGTCTACCCAGAGGGCACCGCATGGGTATGGTACAAAACAAACTCGTAGAAGGCGCTCTAGGGCATGTGAACACGGCACTCGAGGCAATGTCAGGGTAGATATACCAATTGCGGATCCGGACTGGTGGTAACGCACAGCAGCTACTACCACCCACCTTGGACACACTCACAAATCAAATCAAGGGTGGCCACTAAATCAATCACAAAGTAATAGAATGATATCGAAAAACTATGCCCATTCGGAGGTGCGACCTCATTTGGTCCGGCATGACTCCTGTTTTAGTCATATCTAAGCTAACTCATGGGAGTCAAGGTCACGTCATACCTCATACAGAAATAGTTTTTCAAACCACCCTACTTCATTTCTGGAATCTCCACCACATACACAGTTGTTAAAGTGGTTTTCGGTATTGGCAGAGAGTATGACATATCTGATCCCGGCCTCTTTAACAAGCAAACGCTTATTTCACACCTAAGATGGTTCTTTTACATTTCCAAAAGTCAATTTGCAATTTATACAAAAATATCATATCCAGTTTCAAGTTATATCATTTCAAATCATATTCACTTTCAAAAATCACATTCACTTTCACAATCATATTTACTCAAATATGTCATTTCACAAAAAGTATCAATTTCAAATTTCAACTTAGATTGTGTCATCATTAAGGATTTGGATATAAATACTCCAACTTTACACAGTCTGAGATTTTAGAAAACAGTTTAGGTAATTATAAATAGTTTATATGATTTTAAAATAGTTTAAATTGATTTAACATAGTTTAAATAGTAAAAATAGTTTAAATAGATTTAAATTTGATTTAATTAGATTTTTAAAATGATTTAAATAGATTGAATTTAGATTTAAATAGATTTAAATTATATTAAGTAGATTTTTAAATAGATTAAATAAATTTAAGATAGATTAAATAGATTAAAATTATATTAAATAAATTTAAAATTGATTAAATAAATTTAATTAGTTTGAAATCGGTGAAATAGATTAAATTGTATTAAATAGGTTATAATAGATTTAAAATAAATAAAATAGTTTAAATTGATAAAATAGTTTAAATTAGTTAAAATAGATTTCAAAGTTATATCAAACAATTTCAATAACTCAATTCCGATGAATTCATTTATATTCGACGCTTCAACCTCGAAATTCCAATTTAAATCCTTTGAACAATTTTTTAAATCAATTTCAATTTCAGCATTTACGCTTGGATTAACGAGAATAACTCAGTTTATATAAAAACATTTATATTTCAAAAATGCCAGTTGACTGAATTCAAAACTTAAAAATTACAAAAATCATTTAATTTAACCAATCCGGTGTCCATATATTAAATTTTCTACCTTAGGGTCAAGCGATACGGATATTTATCATTTCAATCTATAATTTAAAATTTTACGGTTATATATCATTCCAAACCGCAATATCGAATTATATAAAATCCATAAAATTGCCCGAGTCTATCATTTCAACCCATAACGATTTTTCCTTAATCTATAGATCATTCGGGTATGTATCATTTCAATCCATAGGGAACTTGCAGTGTTATAACAATATAAAATACAACATCCAGTCATCCAATATCAACAATCAAAACCCATCACAATCATCATATAAATTAATCGATGAACATCAATAGATAACTGGCAATCAAGACCAGTATTAAATTGACAATTTAAATTCAGTATTAAATTAAATGATAATTAAATGCGATAAAAGTTAAATGTAGACAGCATTACAAATTTAACATACCAAACAGTAATCAATAAATTTCTAATCACATCATTAATTTAATTTAACTAACATAAGATAGTTTAGTAATTGTGTGGGGGATTAAAACACTCATCTTTGATTTTAAATCGAACTAAAATCCAATTTGAGGCTCAAAATTCAACAGTCTCAGATATCGTCCAAACTAGTGTTAAAATGTTTGGAATTTCGATATGATCCCAATGAAACAAACTGCGCGTGAATTGGACCTCATATGTAAACTGGACAGAACAAAGCACGGGAGAGTAAAGGAACCGACCTAGGTAATTACACATGCTCAGGTCGACCCAGGTGACCTATGCAAAGCATGGGTCGGACCCTAAGATCGACCCTCAAAAGCTTCAGGTCGACATGTAGGTCGCATTTCCTACAGGCATATCTGCCTTTTACGATCCAGTTTTTGAGAAAATGTTTGAAGCACTTCTAAGACCAATTTGAACATGAAATTTGACATGTATAATCTACAACGCATGGAGAACAATCCGTAAGAACTCCGGCATGGAATCATGGCAAGAACAGGAGATATGAGCATACAAATAAGCAACCCAGAACATATATTTACTGTAAATTTTAGGCAACTTATTTTTGTTTACAGTGAGCAATTTTGAGCAGTTTTCAACTTGCAAAATTTTGTTTTTAAACTAGATTTTTGTGAATTTGCAACTCACCTTAGCAAGATATTGAGCAAACTTGAATAAATCTTGAGGAAGGTAAGAGCTTTGGCCTTGATGCAGCTGAAGGAACCTGTAAATGGAAAGCATATAGACATGCAAATAGAAAGAATGAAGTTACAGACCACAATCTCTCAAAACCCTAAATAGATGAATAGATTTTGGTTTTTGAATTGATTGCCTATTTTAATAGCTTTAAATTGATTAGTTTCCGCAAAGAAATTAGAGAAATTGAAAGTTTAATTTTAGGTTTAAGAGAAAAAAGGGGTTTCTGATTTCTTTCTTTTCAGCTTGTAGAATGAACTGTACGTTCTAACTTATGAGAAGAACAAACTTTTTCTTCTCAGTTTAAATAGTATTTGGGCTTAACCCAATAGGAAAATCATTAGCTTAATAATCTAATTATCTCTTTATATGCTAAAACCCTTATATTTTTATCTGAAACAATTTATACTTACATGTTTCAACTTTGCAAAATCACACTAACATATTTTATGCTTACAAAATTGTTTTCACAACATATAAAAGATATTTTTAGCCATAAAAATTGTTTTCCATTATTAAAACTCCACTTTTAATTAAATACTCAATTTACACTATAATTTACATAAAACACTATTTTATCAACCAAAATTTACACAAAAATTATTTTCTTGTACAATTAAACACAACAAACCTTATTAACATTGCTTTTACATCCATATACTATTTTAAAAAAAATCCACCTTTTATTTACAAAAATATGTCATATTAAATGCAAATACTTCATTTAGAATAGATATAAATCACATTTGGCAATAATTTGCAAAATTATTGCATTTTATCAAATTAAAATCATATAATATTCATTTTTATCACAAACAACCAAAATAAAGTTTCTAAAACTTTATTTTCAACATTTTACATTTAAAACCAATTGTTTATTTAAAATAAACAATTTTTAACAAATTTTCCATCTCCAATCTATTTTATTTCTCCATTATTGAATTATAACCACCGTTATAATTTAATATTACAAGTAATCACCAAAATCGGGGTCGTTACACACCTTGTCACCGATGCCCACATTCAAGAATGGTTTTGAAATAGCAAATTGCAAAAAAGAGATTTGAAGAACTGTAACAAAAAAAGCTTCATTCCGGTCCATTCTACAGATTGTGCAAATTTGGAGATATGAAATTCAAGAACTCACCATTGCCTCCGGCTGTCGAGATTTAATCATTTTTGATGAAAATGAGGTACGAATTGATCAATTGGTCATCTTTTTTTTAATGCAAACTTATGCAGTAATGATATTTGGACACCTGAGAATAAAGATGATTGGTTAT
The DNA here is from genome assembly GCA_030765085.1 of Allium cepa. NCBI lineage: Eukaryota > Viridiplantae > Streptophyta > Magnoliopsida > Asparagales > Amaryllidaceae > Allium > Allium cepa. The sequence goes on from CM060945.1 coordinate 725,466,149, forward strand.
GATCAAGTATTTACGGTCGCGTTTTAAAAATTAGTATAAACACAATTGACCGTATACTTGATTGTTCCTCTACTGGACTTGATTTAGAAGAAATTCCCAACCAGAAAAATTTGCCATGTGATGAAATATCACATCAAATTTGGGAGGATAGAATGCCACAATGGAAATCAGTTTATTTACGCCCAAAAGCTAGGTTATTAAATCGTATGATAATCAATATGATAATTTTCCATTTAGGAAATCATGAAAAAACATACGAAAATGATCACAAAGCCCTCTATGCTATATTTGGTGGGATACAAGTAAATTGGGCTAAATTTATTCCTGACGAAATCAAAAGCTTTTAGTCTCACCACTGATGCACAATTATATACGCACCATATATCATGCGTCTCTTACATGGTCTCGGGATACCTTCTTATATTTCTAATTTTGAAGAAATCCTTGTCAAAGAAATTGATATAATTTTTTTATCTTTAATGCACCTTCCTGAAAGACCACCTCCAATCATATCACTGGCACAGTGGACTATGCAGCAGCAACAACAAATGTATCCGAGTCCTACTCAACAGACTCAACCTCCTTCTGCTCCTCATCAAACTCATTTAGCTCGTCCTTCACAACAACTTGGTTCCTCTCATCATACTACTGAATACTATTTCGATCCAAAAATTCAAGAAGCTCAAATTGAACCAATGTAGAGTGAATCCATTAGTGATTTAATGCTTAGAAATCAAAAATTAATCACCGTCAACCAGCGAGCTTTGATAAAATGACTAGTTTGGAACGATCTTTTTCAACAAGAATGACTAAAATGGAAGAAACTTTAGAAAAGGTTGTCACCACTTTAGGAATAGTGATGGGAAAAGTACGTGGCAGATCACCTACACCACCTTCTCGAACACAAACAACAATCTATCATGCTCATACCTCTCATGAAGGAAGTTCTCAAAATAAAGGCAAGAATATTGGGGAAGAACAAACCGTAGAGGAGGAAGAAGATAGTGATGATATGTCCTTGTCCGATCCTAGCCAGTCTCACCATCAACATTATATGGCTTTACAAGGGCTTTCAATTCAAGAAAATGAAATGATCAAACTCAATGGCCAACCGAATATGAACAAGATCCATCTGCATATTGAGAATATTATGAAAACTATGGGGGCTGTTCTATTTGTCAAACCGGTATCATTAGCTTCTTTCATTTGCTCTCTTTTCTTTTTTTGAACTATGTTATTTAACTTTTATGTATTGTTGTGTTACTTATGTCTCTTGTTTATACTCGTGTTTGTTCTCATTAACTTATCTTATGTTCTACTATTTTATTTGACATGTCTATGTGTTGTTTATATATCTATTTTATATGTGTATAATTTCTTTTCTTCTGTTTCGATAATGACAAGGGGGAGAAATATATGCATATACGTAGGGGGAGATAAAATTAAGAGGGAGTTATTTTTATCCTGACTAACGATTGTATAGTTGTCACCATTAAAAAGAGGAGAACGTTAGAACCTTCATTCTATGGTTTCAATGACAACTATACAATAACATATATTATATATATATATCTTCTCAATTTACAAGTATGCACTACAAGAGATCACCATGCTCAAAATATCAGGACTCGAAAACAATCCAAGATTTTATGGATAATACCAAGGTCATACTAATACCAAGGTCATACTAATGTGTTAATAGTCTTATATGAACAATGTAAGATCTCCTTGAGTATACTGACACACATACACACTAAAATTCAAATAAACATGATTTGCATCATAAACATATTTTACTTCTGGAACTGCAAGCCACAGACATCTGTGGTTTTCCAACAGACGTCTGTGACAAGGCTTAGAAAATTTATTTTTGAAGCCATAGACGTCTGTGGAAAACCAATAGACATCTGTGATAAGGCTTCGGATTACTATCCCCAAAGTCACAGACATATGTGATTTTCAATCAAACGTCTGTTATTTAGGAAACCGTAAAATTTTGAATTGATGCTTCTGTTAAATTGAACAAACTCATCTCTTCATCGAAAGGTTGCAGCCATTAAATTGAACAGAGTTTATCTAATGGTAACAACCTCATCTAAATCTCCTTACTCCTGTAAATACTTCAAAGATTGAGAATTACAAACTAACTATTCTCTTGATTTCTTATTTCTCTCTATTTACATATTTTTGCATATATCGATTACATATTCTCAATCTATCATAACCGAAATATAATTTTGGTAAAACCACTTCTTATAACTCATTTATTCACATTCACATACTCAAAGAAGATTATAGGAAGAATTATACAATTAGTCAAAATCCATATTATTTGAAACACAAAATTGTTAAAGAAATACTTTGTATTAGCCTATTCCTCTGGGCGAAATGAGGTCAATTTTGTTAAAGAAAATACCAAAGGGGAGCTTGGGGACTGGACGTAGGACGGAAGGTCCAAACCAGTATAAAATATCCAGTGTGCTCGCTTTTAATATTTACCTTCTTTATATTCAGTTGTTATTCGTAATATATATATTCTTACTCTTGTGTCTGTGTAAGTTACATTATATAAAAATCCTATAGACTTTCATTTGGTATCAAAGCACGGTCATTTCAATATACTGTAACACGTAGTTGAAAAATTATTAATATGACAAACACTTTTCAAGAATGTCAATCAACTGCTCATCCTCCACTATTCATTTGAGGTCGTATGACGCTAGGATTTTAGAAAGTGACTTTTAGGGACATTTTTCACATCTACGATTTTTTCCAAATTTTTATGCGACCGTACTAACACTGAAAATCTTTCTTGGACTATAAATTTGGTAGGAGCCAAATTAGAGTCTCAAATCACTTCCATTATTTCAGGATGATGGTTTTCTATTCCATAGAGTGGTCATAATAGAAAAAAGATACGTCGTTTGAAAGTTATGATAATTTTAAATTTTGGCCGCTGCTGGTTAGTTTTAGTGGGTAATTAATTAAACTGATGCTTAGGTCAGTAATCCACTTCGAAAATTGTGCTAATAGGAGGCTGCAGGAACCGACCTAAGTCATTTCCTTCTTCCCCAAAATAGATTTAAGCCTCTATTAACCCTGATTTCATCAAAAATCACATCTTTGCCTTACTAAAATTAGCCAAATCTTTGATTAGAGAGGGATTAATATATAGAAGCTAGAGATTATCATTTCTATTCGTTTGGATCTTACTTCCTGCTGTCCACTTTAGATCTAAGGAAGAACATTAGTATTTTAGGTATTTGGTGAGTGATTACGGACCCCTCACTCATCTTTACATGTTCATATAGTTAAAATGGCCGTTTTTACATGTTTTTGATCTGAAAAGGGTTTTCTAATTTTAATCACTTGTTCATTCATATATATATATATATATATATATATATATATATATATATATATAACCAAAATACGAAATTTTCAAATGATTTTAGAAACGGGTTTTGTAATCTAATTGCTCATATCCACATGCTAGTGTAATTTCCATCATTTATATGCATATGCTAATGTAAAACTTAGATTTAAAAATAAAACTAGTTTGATCCTCATATGCCCACGTATTGTACAGACGAATGAATGCATATGCATGATTATTTATGATTATATGTTATGCTTTGATGTTGATTTCTAGTGTTTTGGATGTTAGGTAGATGGGTCGAGAGATTTGGCAAATCCAAGGTTGAGTTGTTCAGAATTGAACGAAACTTGGTGGAGGAGCTCTGGAGCATAGGAGGAGCCTACATGATAAGTTGCATTCCTAAATTCTCTAAGTATTAGATTCGGCCCCGAATTAAGAGGCTTGATTCGGTATCGAATTTAGGTGGTAGCTCCTACAGTTTGTTTGTTAGCATGGATGGATAAAGCTTGGCTAGATGAGTTGTTCCATAGCACGATGAAGGAAATCGGCTAATAGAAGTTGGCAGCGAATTTAAGATGGTGATGAGTCAGGGACTTGGGCTGATAACAAGTTAATGGCTTAAGCTGGAGACGAATCAAGGCTTGAGTTGGCGATGAATTAAGAGACATCTCCAAATTCTCTAAGAATTAGATTCGACCTTGAATTACGAGGCTTAATTCGGCCTCGAATTTAGGGGGTTGGTCCATGGAATGTGAAACTCTTGGGAGCTATTGTAAATGTTATGTAGATCGTACTGGAGGAGTTGGCTCATTTGGATGATGACCAATAGCGATATAACAACATGTTGAAAGTTAGAGTCTTCGGATAGTAATTTAATGATGATGGAGTTAGGTTCTGAAGTTAACAGCTCGATGAAGAAAGGAGTAGTAGAGTGTGGAATGTAGAATGGTTCCTCAAGGATAACGTCTTGATGAAGAAAGAAGCCATTAAGTGAGGGAATGAATTAAGGTTCCTCCAAGATAATGGAAGTTATATGGAGTGGAAGAAGGGCTCAAATATGTGTACTAAGGGATCGTTGATACTCAGAGCATTTTCTATTGTACTCAAAGCAAGGGTAAAGTGAGGACGCTTATGGGTAGTGAAGAATGGCTACCCGGAATCGAAAGAATGGATCCATGTATTCTGGACCGGAAGAATGGATCTAGTACTAGCTTTAGGCTAAAGAGAGTACACTAAAAACTGAGATTTCCATTAGTCCCTGGTAGAAAAATGGTCATACGAGTTATTATATATCCAGGATATATTGAGTGATAGTGAGGATTGTTTAATGGATGCTATGGTTGCTTTGTGTCCTTTCCCTCTAGGGTAGTCATTAGAGATAGATATTGGAGATGGGGATACTAGACATTCGTTATCATACTTAGTTGTATCACAGCTTTATGACATTTAAAGTAGCATACTTTGTTATTATGCGCTAACTCTTTGGTTATAGGGATAGGTCAATCGTATACCTTTGTTCCTTACTATGTAGACTTGATAGTATTTTGAGATTCATTTAACGTACACACCAGACTGTACTGTTGTCTGACTCGAGGATTTATGCTGTGCTTCTTATTATCTCAGGTGCCTTTAAACGAGTAGACTAGATAGCAGTTCTAGGTGATACGCGGTAGTTATGTAGAGGACGAGCTGGAGGGAGCTATCTCGTATTATATATGGATTTCTATGCTTATTCCATTGTGCAACACTACGGAGCCTTGGCAGTGCTTTCTTATTAGTATTATTATGAGAGAGTCTTATGAGTTTACTTCTATTGTATAAACTATATTTCATGATGTATTTGTACTTGCTTATTAGTATTATTATGAGACAGTGCTTGCTTCTTTATGTATTTTTACTAAGATATTTGAATCACTTAGTTATTATTACTATCTCTTCTGTTTTATATATGTGATATTATATTTCATTTCATACGCTGTGAGATACACTACAGATTCTCTAATGTTTCGTTTCATTTAAACTCAGATGATTGTCATGTATCGATCAGCACGATAGCAGCGCACTATCTTATATACATTAGGTGTCGGTGGGTATAGAGCAGTCGTCTCAGTCCACCTATACCACGATATGTGAGTACTGTGTGTACAAGAACTCCCATTAGTATCGGACCCACTCACCTGGTATCCCTATTAGTGCTGCACGCCACCACGACGGAATACCTCTTGAGTGTCTGTGAAATACATCACCGCGGTCAACTCTTTTCTCTTATTTGAGTATTTAACTATTATCCAATTTGCAATGACCTATAGTCCTTCGATGGGGATTTACATCCTTACCATTTCTTTGTAGGGGATTTACGACCCTACACTTACATTGATAAAGGATTTATGGCCCTACACTTACCTTGATGGGGGATTTACGGCCCTACCACTTTAGTCTGTTCACCTAGCTTAGAAACTGGCTCAAACAATCAATTTTTTGTTTATATAATTTTTTGTACTAAATTATATAAATTTTTATTTTAGACTTGGGCTTCAGGTCGAGATTCAATCTATTCATTTTCCAGTCGAACGGTTGACTTAGACCTTCCCTAAGTCGATCGCTACCGGTCGACCATTAGGTTATCCAGGTCGACCGATCACGAGTAAAACTCAGGGATTTGACCAGTTATTAATTGTCTGTTGTTTTAATTTTGTTGATTATTACAGCTAATTATTTCCATTAATCACTAATTTCCTGTTATTAATTTTCCAACATTAATCAACTCTAAGGTTTATGAGTAAGAGGTGCAAATTTAACACAAGGTTTTAAATCTTGGATTTCGGTCACGTTTCATTTCAGAATTTTCACACAAGCAATCTCGTATCGAAGGGGATCTCAGACAAGATGAGTGTATCTTGGCTGCACATCTCGAGTTGGCGTCATGAATTTTAAAGTACATCTCGAGAATATCTTAGAGTAACTCGTATCTAAAATTGACGTTTTAATGATTTATTTGATAACTTAATTTTTAAAGTAAAAATAAAAATGTAACATACTTGATTTGCATAGAAAAAAGAATTAAAATTAATTTTTTGGAGAAGAGTGGCATTTTGATTTGAATAATTTATTTTGTAATGATCGAATAATATTCTCTTATTTGAACATGAAAAAGTAATGAAATCTTTTATTGTGACTCATCAAAGCAAAAGGTAAACATATGTTTAAGGAGTTGTAAATATTAATTGGATTAAGTAGTTTTTTGAATCTATATGAGAATAAAAAAAATTATAATGTAAAAGAAGAAAAATATATAATTTTGCGTGGGATCTCGAATTGAGATTTTGATCCATATTTGAATATTTCGGATGAGATGAGTGTTAGAGGAGATATGAAGTAGATTTGATATTTCGTTTTGTCTAAATGTGAAAAAAAGATCTTGAGGGAGATTGCGGGCGAGATTTAGGAGATTTAAAACCGTGATTTGACATCATACAAGGTTTAATTACTAATTAAATTCCCAATTTGTGTAAATTGATTTATAGGGTTTTATGGATCAAACTGGGGTTATTACAATCTCAAATTAAATTAACAATTCAATTCTAGGATTTTAACATATCAAATTAGGGTTCTATCATCCTGGATCATTTAAAATAGATTAAATCTGATTATAGTAATCAAATTAATAAATTTATGCCCACTCACCTTAAGCCTAAGCTCTAGATCTTCTGAATTTGGCCTCCAATCTATAGCTCTCCTTAATATTTCCCTTGATTGCCTTGCTCCTTACATTGATTTTTGATTTGGGTTTTTAGCGTTTGAGAGATTCGGGTTCAATAGAAAGTTTGGCAAAGTAACGCTACTGTGAGTTTAAAGCAAAAATTAGGGTTTAGGTTATGATGTTATTTATAGGGTTAGGGTATCTCTAAGGACTCTTAGATCAATCTTAGCTGTTGTCTCAACCACTCATCTAACCCTTCTCTACCAAGCAATTGTTCCTAGCCATTAAAACACGTCATAACAGATCAATTAACAGTCAGTTTTTATCGATAACGGTCGATCGCTTAGAGGCCTAGGTCGACCGCTATCGGCCAACCTAGGGCCATTCTGCGTTGACCCATTACTTACAAATTTTTAAGGTTTTTTTTTTGATTACTTCTAACTCCCGTAACTTCTCCATACTAACTCAGATTATGAAGTATTACATATGAAAATCGTTCGGAAAATTGCTACGAATGCAATGATGCAAGTTTCGTAACCAAATTCGAATTTTGAGAAATTTTGTTTTTAAGTCCTTGTTTTGGTCAGATTTGATTTTCTTAATAAATTCTCCTTTTAAATCTCTTTTTAATTCTTGTTAAATTTCACATAAATTTCCAAGGTGCTATAAACTCCCTCCTTAAAGGGATTTCGCCTCTGAAATCTTCTAAGGATGGAAAATATAACTTATACACACAACAACCAATGACTACAACCATCTACTCAATCAACATCCACGAGCAATCATTGTCCTTAAAAAATTTCTAATGTAGCATGAATATATATATATATATATATATATATATGCAAGTGAAATGAACGTGAACCTAAACTAACAAAGTAGGCAGTCTATTGATTCATTCGATCTTCTATTATGCAAAAATGCTAATGCCACTATAACAACCCGCATATTTTACGATTATATATTTAAATGTTTTATTTAAATATAGCATCGTTAGTCGGATTAAAATCCGAAATGCTATTTTTTGTAAACAGTTGAATTAGGACTCGAGACCCCTTCCATTGAGTTCAAAATGGTGTTTGCGACATTTTTGAGTACAAACATCGATATGTTTAGAGTTGAGTAGAATTTTGCTATTTTTCTATTGGGCTTTGGGTTTTGGTTTCAGCCCATGAACTCATCTAGTACCCTAACTCCTCCTCCAACTCCTCTTCATTCATTCTATTATTTTCTAATACTCAAGCTAAAATAAAATGGGTGAAGGGAAATTAAAATTCCTAAACCCTAGATTACTAGGAAATTCTAGATTCTAGCTCCAAATTCAAAGAGAAGCTTAGGTAAGCATCCTCTTCATCTTCTCCATCACAATCTCCCTTCAATTTTCTAAAATTCATAAACCCTCACTTAGGAAATATTTGTTTATGAGCTTAGATTTGAGCTTCTAGAGTTGAAGTTGAAGAGTGGTTGATCTTTCCTTTGTGTTTGAGCTTCTCATTTGTTGTTTTGGGATTAAAGGTGAGTTCTTGAACTCACATCTATGTCTATAGTTTTCATTGTTATTAGGTATGAATTCCTAACATCTATTCATGTTCATTTGCTTTTGATTTGAATTGATTTGGTGAATTTTTCAATTTTGAAGCCAAAATCATTAAAAATCCTATCTTGGATGTTTGGGCATGTTATTTGGGGTGTATCGAAGAGCCTATAAGGCTGGATTGTCTTGGCATAAATCCCCAACCTCCGTCGCTTGTCCGATCGTTTTCGAATCGATTTAGCCATCATTGGCCTAGGCAAATTTCTGCCCAGCTGAACCAACCATGTCTGGTTGGTAATTTCAGATGTTTGGTTATGGTCATATAATGAGCGCAGAAAATAAAATGGCAGAGTCCTGGACCAGACATTTGGTCCAAACCTACCAGGCGTCTGGTTAATTTTCAGACGTCCGGTTAGAGTTCATACGTCTGGAAGGTTTCTGAAATATTTTCAGAACCCTAATTCAGACGTCTGGATGAAACCCCAAACGTCTGGAACTGTTCAATTTATCCTATTTCCCTATTTTGAGTGAATTTCTAATGTTTATTGATTTTTGTTGATCCAATTAGTTATTATCACTTTTATTGACTTTGATGACATCTTTTTTGGATTTTTGAGAATATCCAATTAATTGGATTTGATATTGATTTTTGGGTTTTTATTCACGTCGTCGAATGTGAATTTTCGATGATCAATTGTTTTTACAATCGTTTTCTGTGATTTGTCACTTTAAAATACAAAGGTTTCTATACTAGTTGTAAATATTCAAACTCTTTAACAAAAATGATTTCAACGTTACTTTTAATACAAAACTCGTTTTTAAAACCGTTTTCCAATCTATTAGTATGCGCAAACCTTTACCTCATTCGTTCGAGAAATCCAATTAAACGTAGCAAAACAAGTGGTTCGAAATACTTGTGTTTACTTCATCGGTTAATTTTTGGACTTGTTCGATTGAAATCTTGTGACAATTTTCGAGTGGAAATCCACAATTTGTTCATAAATACTTAAGTTAAGCCAGTTGTTATAGGACATGAAACTAAACTCATTTATTTACTATCTTAGTGTAATTTACACTTATCGATCAATGATGGTTATTTTGTGATTTAGACTGGCGATATGCGATGTCCTTTTGTCTTCGTAGGGGACTATACCCCGATTTTATGGATTTCATCTCATTTTTATGGGCTAGCGACCCATGTTTTTTGGACCGTTCGTGGAGCAATCAGCCCGAGAAGTCGGGGCATGGAGAGTATCTTTTTAGGTGCATCCATGTTCGACTAGGCATGGGGCGTATCTTTTTAGGTGCGTCGATGTTCGACTTTGCATGGGGCATATCTTTTTAGGTGCGTCGATGTTCGAGTGTGCATGGGAGGTATCTTTTTAGGTGCATCGATGTTAGGTTTATGGGATAACGTCTCGTTTGTGATACACGTGTTGGTGAGTTTTCATGCTCGCGTTTGTGATAGGCCTTCCCCTTTATGTTTTCTGGATTTCTAATTGATGATTTCTAGAATTTGTGTTTCACCATTTTTGGTGATTTACATTGATAAGTTTTACCAATATTTGTGGTTTGGTGAACATGTTAAAGAATATGACATTCTTTTTAATGTTTGAGAAGATTCGAGATATTGTATGATTTTTGTTGTTATTTAATGTATGCTTGTCACCTATGACATTATTGTTATCATATGTTTTTATCATATCTCTTATTCTATCTCATTTTATATTATATTTATAGCTAGACTGGTCCGTTTATTATTTTTCTTCTTAGATAATACTCGGGTCAGACCGAGGTATTTCAGGTGCTTCTAATTGACTTCTTATCAGGGTCCATCATCTGACTTTTGGCTAACTACTTTGCTTAGTAGTTTTTTTGTTTTATACATTCGAGATAGAGACTCCTTGATGTATGCATATTCTTTTGGCTAGAACTTATACCCATTCTTTTGTGATGTGGTGGATCTTACATGACCACTACTTTGATGTACACTTTATGTGTTATATTCATACTTGTTTCCGCCTTAGTGATATGAATATCTGTGACTGATTTATGTTATGCTTATTTTATATTTGTTTGCGAAGACTACATAGCCACTGTGTAGTAGCTTTGAGTTTGTACTTGATGTGTTGGATTTCCTCTTTAAATGAAATGCATGACCTTCTATCTGGCATATCGGTACTCACACAAAGCATTTACACGGATGGTCGCTCCTCAACAGCCTTATTCTTCATGCTAGTCGACGGCATTACTCTATTGTGTTCTTGGCTAGTGTGAGTATAGAGGTGTGACTTCACAGCTTGGTATCGGTGCCTAACTTCAGAACAATATAGAATAATCTAGCAAGGATCATTGTCCTGAGTCTTTCTTAGGAATCGTGCTTTAGGATTTAATTCGAGTCTTAGGATCCATTCTATCCTAATTTCTTTTGTGATGCCTTGTTTTATCAATCAAGTTTGCTTGATATTCATTCTGAGAATAACCCTTTTCCTCTTCTTTCTCTATTTCTTTAAGGTGAAGAGATGGTTAGATCTGGCAGTCCTAGCGGTGGTCAATCCAGTAGTCCTTCTCTAGATGGCGTATTCATGTCTTCCCAACAACTTTTGGATCTTGTAAAGAATCAAAGGTTTATCTGTGCTTTAAGTAAGAACCCCAAAAAGGTTTTACCTCTGAAACTAGAAGTTCATTTTGATCATCTTGTAAATATCACTCTTAAACTAGAAGAGGACGATAAAGGAAGTGACAGCGATGTTGGAGGTTCTAAAAAGAGCCTCAGTAACAACAAGAAGAGGTATATTAAGTTCAAAAACCCTAATCCCAACAAGAAAGGGAAGCAGACAACTTCGATAGCAAAGACTCCTACCTCTAGTCATGGACAATGCTACAATTGTCGTTCTAAGGACCACTATGAAAATAAGTGTGTCCGAAGCCCCTTACTTGTCGCTACTGCAAAAGTTTGGGTCATCCTTTATCTTCATTTTCCAAACTTTCAAACAAGAAAGTGGGAAAGCCGAATGTTATGCAAGCCTCTAGTAACACTTCTCTTGGTCAATGTATTTCTCATTCAGTCCTTGATGGCATTAATTTGTTTTGTGATTATCCTATTCTAGTTCCTTTTGATACAGGTTCATCTCATTATTTTATATCAAAAGAACTTGTCGATTCTTTTTATTTAAATATTATGGGCTTGATGACTTCGTTGAGAAGTGCGAATTCGATTGATGGATCTGCAACACTCAGTTTACATTGTAAAAATATCGAGATTATTTTATGTAATCGTGCTTTCCGATCCGATTTGCATGTTGTGAGCTACTTTGGTTTCAGAAATGATTTTAGCAATGGATTGGCTTAATCGATATTAAGTGCACATCCTATGTCCCAAGAGGACTACCTATCTTCGACACCCTCTATCTGTTAAGCAGATTTCTATTTTTCTTAATGATTTCGATTCCAATTTGGCGACATCATTTTATTCTCTAGACCCACATGATGAGGAAAATGTTATTTCTCCCATTCAAGTAGTTTGTGAATTTTCCGGTATTTTTGAGCTTGTCTTAGGATTACCACCTTAGCGATCTATTGAATGGTGTTAAGGTCTTTTCAGCTCGACCAAGCCATCGGTTTTCATCAGCTACAAGTTACGGAGGGTAGCAATCCACTTACCGCATTCCGCACTCGTTATGATTCTTAAGAGTGACTGTGATGTCATTCGGTTTGTATATCTTATTTCATTCATCTTATGAATCGAGTATTCTGCGAATATCTCGATGAGTTCGCCTTGTATTCATTGATTATAGATGAAAACAACAATTTAAAATTTACGAATCTTTCTAATAAGATACATTTATAAGTATAATTGGATTTTGTTCTTAAAACGAGCAAAGAATATTCCTAAAAAAAATTTAAGAAACATATTTATCATAAAGAAGACGATTTTATGTTGTTTTCCCCATTGAGTGCTTTAAGAATTCTGGTCGATGCGCCTGATCAACATTATCAATAGGAATCTCCTAACGCTATGATGAGGTAGTTAGACACAGTAAATTGACTTGTAATAAGTTAAATTTTCTAAAAAAGATGATTACATAAAGTTATTATAATTTTGAATGCTTTAAGCTTTTCGGAAAAGAGGATCATTTAAAAGAACTCCTTTCCGATGCTCCTATTCTTGTGATTCCCTAAGGGAACCAAGACTTCATTGTTTGTACCGATGTTAGTCGTATTTGTTTGGGTGTCTTTCTCATGCAAAAAGGGAACGTGTTATCGCTTATACTTCTATGCAATTAAAGCCTACCGAGACTAGATATGCCACTTATGATCTAGTTCCTGAGGCTATTGTTTCCACTCTTAGAATTTGATATTCATTCGTGTTTCACCATTGAAGGGTGTTGTGCGTTTCAGTTGATCGGAAAAATAAGCATCTCGATATATTGGCCCATTTCCCATCACCGAATGTATTGGTTCCATGGCTTATCACCTTTTATTACTGGCTCAATTTTCTGCTATTCATGACGTTTTCTGTGTTTCTCAACTACAGAAATGCCTTAGGGATTCCAATTCTATTCTTGAGCCCTGTATTATTTAAGAAATTGAAGTTTCACCTAATTTGACTTATGAGCAACATCCTATTCATATAATTGCTACGAAGGTTAAACGCCTTCGAAATAAAAATGTTCCGCTTGTGAAAGTTCAATGGTCTTCAAATCCTAAGGATTGCTCTGGGGAATCCAGAGAATCCATCGAGCGATCACATCTGAACTTACTCTTTTATGCTCCTTAAGGTGAACTTTTCACTTCATAACTTTCTTTTGTGTTGATATGTTTTTATGGTTGTTACTCCTTATTTTCTTCTTAAGTATTGCGAGAATGCAATTTCTTTAAGGAGGGGAGTCTATAACAAACCGCATATTTTACGATTGAATATTTAAATGTTTTATTTAAATATAGCATCGTTAGTCGGATTAAAGTCCGAAATGCTACTTTTTGTAAACATTCCTTTTGCGAAATTTTTGAGTATAAATATCGCTATGTTTAGAGTTGAGTAGAATTTTGCTATTTTTCTGTTGGGCGTTCAGTTTCAGCCCATGAACTCATCTAATACCCTAACTCCTCCAACTCCTCTTCATTCATTCTATTATTTCCTAATACTCGAGATAAAAGAAAATTGGGGAAAGAAAGGGAAATTGAAATTCCTAAACCCTAGATTACTAGGAAATTCAAGGTTCTAGCTCCAAAATCAAAGAGAAGCTTAGGTAAGCATCCTTTTCATCTTCTCCATCTCAATCTCCCTTCAATTTTCAAAAATTCCTAAACCCTAACTTAGGAAATATTTGCTTATGAGCTTAGATTTGAGCTTCTAGAGTTGAAGTTGAAGAGTGGTTGACCTTTCCTTTGTGTTTGAGCTTCTCATTTGTTGTTTTGGGATTCAAAGTGAGTTCTTGAACTCACATCTATGTTTATAACTTTCATTGTTGTTAGTTATGAATTCCTAGCATCTATTCATGTTCATTTGCTTTTGATTTGAGTTGATTTGGTGAATTTTTCAATTTTGAAGTCAAAATTATTAAAAAATTCTATCTTGGATGTTTGGACATGTTATTTGGGGTGTATGGAATAGCCTATAGGGCTTGGTTGTCGCTTGGCATAAATCCCTAGCCTCCGTCGCTAGTCCGATCGCTTCCGAATCGATTTGGCCATCATTGGTCTAGGCAAATTTCTACCCAGCTGGACCAACCATACGTATGGTTGGTAATTTCAGACGTCTGGTTATAGTCCCTGGAAAAATTATATAACGAGCGTAGAAAATAAAATGGCATAGTCTTGGACCAGATGTCTGGTCCAAACCTACCAGACGTCTGGTTAGTTTTTAGACGACTGGTTAGAGTTCAGACATTTGGAAAGTTTCTGAAATATTTCCAGAACCATAATCCAGACGTCTGGATAAACTCCCAAATGTCATGAAATGTTCAGTTTTCCTGTTTGCCTATTTTTGAGTGAATTTTCAATGTTTATTGATTTTTGTTGATCCGATTAGCTGTTATCACTTTTATCGACTTTGATGACTTCTTTTTTGGATTTTTGGGAATATCAAACTGATTGTATTTGATATAGATTTTTAGGGTTCGAATTCACGTCTTCAAATGTGAATTTTTGGTGATCGATTGTTTTTACAATCGTTTCTTGTGATTTGTCACTTTAAAATACAAAGGTTTCTATACTAGTAGTAAATATCCAAACTCTTTCACAAAAATGATTTCAATGTTACTTTTAGTACAGACCTCGTTTTTAAAACTGTTTTTCAATCTATTAGTATACGCAAACCTTTACCTCATTCGTTCGAGAAATTCAATTAAACGACTTAGCAAAACAAGTGGTATGAAACACTTGCGTTTACTTCATCGATTAATTGTTGGACTTGTTTGATTAAAATCTTGTGACAATTTCCGAGTGGAAATCTACAATTTGTTCGTAGATACTTAAGTTAAGCGAGTGGTTATGGGACATGAAGCTAAACTCATTTATTTACTAGCTTAGTGTAATTTACATTTATCGATCAATGATGATCATTTTATGGTTTAGACTAGCGATATGCGATGTCTCTTTGTCCCCGTGGGGAACTATACCCCTATTTTATGGAGTTTCGTCTCATTTTTACGGGCTAGCAACCCATGGTCTTTTGATCGTTCGTGGAGCAATCGGCTCGAGAAGTCGGGGCATGGGGCGTATCTTTTTAGGTGTGTCGATGTTCGACTAGGCATGGGGCGTAATTTTTTAGGTGTGTCGATGTTGGACTTGGCATGAGGCTTATCTTTTTAGGTGCGTCGATGTTCGATTTTGCATAGGCGTATATTTTTAGGTACATCGATGTTCGACTATACATGGGGCGTATCCTTTTAGGTGCGTCGATGTTCGACTGTGCATGGGGCGTATCTTTTCAGGTGCGTGAATGTTCGGTTTATGGGATAGCGTCTCGTTTGTGATACACGTGTTGGTGAGTTTTCATGCTCCCGTTTGTGATAGGCCTCCCCTTTTGTGATTTCTAGATTTCTAATTAATGATATCTAGAATTTGTGTTTCACCAATTTTTGTGATATATATTAATAAGTTTTATCAATATTTGTGGTTTGGTGAATATGTTAAAGATATGCCATTCTTTTTTATGTTTGATAAGATTCGAGATATTCTATGATTTTTGTTGTTATTTAATGTATACTTGTCACAATATGACATTATTGTTATCATACGTTTATATCATATCTCTTATCATATCTCATTTTATATGATATTTATAACTAGACTGATTCGTTTATTATTATTTTTCTTAAATAGTACTCGGGTCAGATCAAGGTATTTCAAGTGCTTCTACTTGACTTCTTATCAGGGTCCATCATCTAATTTTTGGCTAACTACTTAGCTTAGTATTTTTTTGTTTTGTACATTCGAGATAGAGACTCCTTGATGTATACATATTCTTTTGGCTAGCAGTTATACCTATTCTTTTGTGATGTAGTGGATGTTACATGACCACTACTTTGATGTACACTTTTATGTGTTATATTCATATCAGTTTCCGCCTTAGTGATATGAATATCTGTGACCAATTTATGTTATGCTTATTTTATATTTGTTTGCGAAGACCACATAGCCACTGTGTAGTAGCTTTGAGTTGTACTTGATATGTCGGATTTCCTTTTTAAATGAAATGTGTGACCTTCTGTCTGACATATCGGTTCTCGCACAAAGCAATTACACGGATGGTCGCTCCTCAACAGCCTTATTCGTAATGCTAGTCGACGGCATTAATCTGTACTGTCCTTGGCTAGTGCGAGTATAGAGGTGGGGCGTCATAGCCACACATCCAAGTGTATACAAAATCCTAAGTAGATATACTTGCAGTTCAATATGTATGTGCAGCTATGTAATTCATATGCAACATCCATATGCACTAAATCTACCGGCATCCAAGAATCAAGAACGATAATGCAACTAAACATAATTGTACGTGTGTGTACTTGAAGGATATACTGTCCTAACATGTAAAAGAGCATAATGCAGATAATACATTCGTGTTCATCCATTAGCATCCATCATCCATAATATGTCATATCGACATGTTTACTACCATTTCTAACATCCAATGGTCTCTACCTAAATGGTATACAGCTTAAGTACTATACATAACAATTCTGCACTTATGAAAACTAAATTGGAAACGTCCAGAAAAGAGCTGTTGGTGGGTAGCATGGATTTTTTCCTTGGCCTCCCATGTACTCTTTGCTGGATTGCCATTTTATTGGATTTTTACAACTCTAACTCCTTGTTGCAGAGTTGCTTTGCACCATGCTCTAAAATACAAGTAGATGCATGGCAAAACAAGTGACTCTCGCTCAGCCTTAACCTCTTCTAACCAACTCGGCTCAACCATGGTAGATGTATCATGCAAGAACTTCCGTAAGTGTGACACGTGGAAAATGTCATGTAACCCCACCAACTACTCTGGAAGCTCTACTCTATATGCCAACTTCCTTGCTCTAGCCACTATCGAGAAAGGCCTACAAATCTCAGTGCTAGCGTTCCCGATGTACCAAATCTCATCACATGCCTAAAGAGTGAAATTTTCACGGATACCATGTCTCCCCTTGCGAACTCCAACTCCGTATGTCTCCTGTCAGCATAAGATTTCTGTCCATCCTAAGAAGTGTCCATCCTTCCCCAGATCAATTCCACCGACTTTGATGTCTCTCTCACTATCTCCAGTCCAAGAATAATCATATCTGTTATATCCCACCAATATGATGATGATCTAAAGAATCTATCATACAATCCTCAAATGGCGTCATCCCAATGCTAGATTGATAACTGTTGTTGTAGGTAAATTACAATAATGGCACATGATCCTCTCAAGAACCTCCAAAGTCTGTAATGCACATCCGTAGCAAATCCTCAAAAACCTAACTCACTCTCTCTGTCCATCCGTCAGTCTACAGAAGATATGCAGTACTCAAACTCAACTTAGTCCCTAATGCCGCGTGCATGCTCCTCTATAACTTACTTGTGAAAAGTGGATCTCGGTCGTTAACTATACAAGTATGAACTCCATATAACCTAGCGACCTCTCACATATAAAGCCACCAATGACGCCACCATCCTAGTACTCCTCACTGGTGTGAAATGAGTGCACTTGGTCAACTGATCGACTACGACCTAAATAATTTCATTTCCTCTCCTACTGCTAGGTAGACCATCAATTAAATCCATAGAGATACTCTCCCATTCCTACCGGGGAATATCCAAAGGCTGCAAAAATCCTATTAACTTCCTTTGCTCCGCCTTCAACCTTTGTCAAGTCATACATCTAGCTACATACTCCGCTTGCATCTTCATATCGGACCAATAGAAAACTCATTTCATATCATGGTACATCTTGTCACCGCCGTTATGAATGGTCATCCTAGAATAGTGAGACTCAGCTAATACCACATCAACCAAATCAACACTGTGAGGGACACAAAACCTTTCATCTCTCTGTAACCATCCTCTCGAGTCAATGGCATATCTCAAATGACTCGATGACTTTCCTCTACCAATCCTCTCAAAATAACGTATAACTCCTTACCCTCCTTCTACCTAGATCCAATACGCTCCATCAAGGTAGATTGAACATCTAAAGTTATTAGCATTCTAGGGGTAATATCCGATGATGGACAGAAACCAAAGGTAAATATGTACTCCAAAATGTCTCCACCTTAAGAACAAGGGACCTAACATCGCTCTTTGTCTGCTCAAAGCATCTTCTACTACATTACCCTTGCTCGTTGTATAAGACATATCAAAATCATAGGATGTCAAGAACTCCATCCGCCTCCGTCTTAAGTTTTAAGTCCTTTTGGAAGAACAAATACTTTAAGGACTTGTGATCCATATGCAGCTCAAATCGCTCTCCTAGAAGATAATGCCCGCATGACTTGAACATAAAGACTATGGCTGCTAGGTAGTTTCTCTTGTGGGTCTTCAACTTCATATTAGTATAACTCACTACCTTTCTTCTTGCATCAACACTGTGCCTAACCTTGTTCCACATGCACCGGTATAAACTACAAATGGCTTCGTCCTATCGGGTGGTACCAAAACTGGCGCACTAGTCAAAGCTTCCTTTAATTTGATAAAAGCATTTTCACACTTTGCATCCCATGAGAAAACTAAATTCTTATTGGTAAGACGGTTCAGTAGGGCATAGATCTTCACGAAGTCCTTGATGAACTTGCGATAGTAGCCCGCCAAACCAAGAAAACTTCCCACCTTCATGTCATTCTTCGGAATATGCCAATCCTGAACTGCTGCCACTTTATTAGGGTCAACCGCAACCATCTTTCTGAGACGATGTGTCCCAAAAAGCGTACCTCCTCTCTCCAAAAGTGGCACTTCGAAAACTTCGCCTTTAGCTTATGTGCATGGAGTGTACTAAGTAGTTCTCCTAAATGCAATGCATGCTTCTTCTTACTCCTCGAGTAAACAAGAATGTCGTCCACAAATACTACAGTGAATTTGTAAAACAACCCCCATAAGTACTTGTCTCATCTGATCAAAAAAATAAGCAGGTGCATTAAAGGGAATAACTAACCACGCATACAATCCATCGGGTTAATAAAATGCAGTCTTCTGAGTACCGTCCTTGGATACATACAATTGATGGAATCCAGTAGCTAAGTCAAGCTGTGAAAACACTATTGCTCCAACTAACTAATCAAAGGGATTGTTTATGCGGGGCAATGGATAACGATTGTTCTTCGTCAGTTTATTCTGCTCTCTATAATTGACACAGAGTCTGAGAGAGCCATTTGCCTTAGTGGCAAAGACGACTGATGCTCCCTATTCTATGAATGAAGTTTTTCTCCAACAACTCATTAACCTACTTATTCAACTTAAAGAAATCTTAAAATAATTACAATAACTCACCTCTGGTCTTAAGCTTTCTCTTCGACCATCCTGGATCAACTTGGAGTTGTAAAATAATTTAATTTATAATGATTTCCATCTTTGGAAATAATTATTCCATTTATAGTCCTTCCTAGAAAGGTGAACCCAATTAGAGAAAACCTAGAATGATAAAAAGTGTTAGGTCTAGGGATCTATTTATAGGTGTGGAAATGGATCTCGGACAGTTCGATTTGAAGATTGAATAGGATGCAACAACGTCATAGGCTGAATAGGGGCCATCGAGTGCAGAAACGGAGGGACTAGATCAAAATAAAGGATGAAAATGACGTGTTCGGTGGCCTCTAATTCGTTCAAACGAATTCTTGTTCGTTCGCCTTCCAAAATGCAAGGTGGGTCGACCTGGCGGTCCACCACCACTTGCCCCGGTCGACCTGACCATATATATATTTCATTTTATTTCTGCTTATTTTGTTTATTTTATAACTTGGTCATATTAGCTCGGTTTTTGATGTTATACATATGAAAATTGACCAAAAAATTACCACGGATATAATGGTGCAACTTCCATGGCTTAATTCCGATAATTTCACAAAGTTATTTTATTATTTAATTAATTAACAGATTAATTATTACGAGTTAAATTTAGGGTTGTTACATTCTCCCCTCCTTAAGGGATTTCGTCCTTGAAATCTTTAAGGATAAAAGAATGTACTAAATGTTTTCATCTAATTCTACAACTAACTACTCAATCATCAACCATTCATCTATTGTCCTTAAGTTTTTCTAACACATTTTATGATACTTATGCAAATAGTGTAGTGTAAATGTCCTAACTAATGCAGAAGATCAGGTGGTCCACTGATTCAGTTGACCTCCTTTTATGCAATCATGTCCGTACCATGTATCCAAATGAATGCAAAAATTTCCTAATAATAATTGATAGTTCTATATGCATGCTACAAACGTCACCCAAGTGCAACAATCAAGTGATAAACATCCATTTATAACAACCATGGAAATAAAATAAAAATGCACACACATCTATATGCATATGATCTAGTGTCCTAGTTAGGTTGATCCCTAAGGAATAATAGTGCCTAGTGTACCTATATGCATCCATAGCATCCACTAGCAACCACTTGCAATCGCTGTCATACATCATTCATAACATGTTCTATTAATATGTTTACATCAAATCCTATCTATAGGTTAAATCCTAAGTTCTACCCTCCAAAAGGATAATAAAGGAAAGAAAATATCCAAATCTAAATATGGAAAAAGGTATTCTAGAAATTACGATCAAAAAGATGAGGATAGGAGTACGAATTTTCTCTTCTGCTTCCCAAGTGGCGTCTGCAATATCATCTCCCCATTGCACCTTCACCAGTGGAACCTCCTTATTCCTCAGTCGCTTGATGTCTCTTCCAATAATCTTCATGGGGATATGCCGAACTGAAGCTTCCCTTTCTACCTCCACCTCCTCTAACTAACTAGGCTCCGCAATCTTCACCGAGTCATGTAAGCACTTTTGCAAGTGCAAAACATGGAAAACATCGTGTACTCCTGCGAGCCTATCAGGTAGCCTTACTCGGTAAGCCATCTTCCTAACTCTCTTTATGATAGGAAATGGTCCAATAAATCTAGGGGCTAATTTTCCATTTGATTCGAATCTTACCACCTTCCTAAGCGGGGATACTTTGATAAAAACTAAGTCTCCAGCCTCAAACTCCAAGTCTGTCCTCCACTTGTCCACATACGATTTCTATCTGTCTTGAGCCGTCATCATCCTTTGCCAAATCAAATCCACCTTCTAAGAGGTCTCCCTAACTATATCGGATCCAAGCAATAACTTCTCCGTAGACTCTACCCTACATGATGGGGACTTGCAAGGTCTCTCATAAAAAGCCTCAAATGGTGCCATTCCTATACTTGTTTGGTAACTATTATTGTACGTGAACTCAACTAATGGAAGATTCTCCTCCCAAGTACCTCAAAGTAACTTCAAAGTTCAAAATGCAAATCCATAGAAAATCCTCATGCACCCTATTTGCTTTCTCTGTTTGGCCATCAGTCTGGGGTTGATAGGCCATACTCATCTTAAGTTGCATCCCTAGCACCTCCTGTAAGCTTCTTCAAAACTCACTAGCGAAAATGGGATCTCTATCACTAACAACGCTAGAAGGAACTCCATGCAGATGGACTATCTCTCGAATATACAAGGATGCCAGATGTGAAGTCGTACGCTTACTCTTAACTGGGATGAAGTGAGAACTCTTGGTCAGTATATTAACAATCACTCAAATGCTAGTGTTCCCTTTTCTAGAACGGGGTATACCATCAATGAAATCCATAGAAATACTATTCCACTTCCACTTCGGCACATCTAAGGGCTGAAGTAATCCACTGGGCTTCTGTTGCTTTGCTTTTACCCTTTGGCATATGAGACACTTAGCTACAAATTCTGCTACGTCCTTCTTCATACCACCCTAGTAGTACATCATCTTCATATCCTGATACATTTTGTTACCACCCGGATGAATAGTCATACAGGAATGGTGCGTCTCTTCCAAAACTGCTCTCAACAAGTCACTGGAGCGTGGAACACAAAGCTTCCCATCTCTCATAAGCCTCCCTCCGCTATGAATGGAATAGCGTTGGAGATGTCTCGAGACCTCTCCTCGACTAATCCTATCCATAATGTCCATGAGCTCTGAATCCTCCCCTTGCCTCGAGCCAATCTGATCCATAAGGGTAGGCCTTACCTCTAATGTCACCAATAATTCGGGAATAATGTCCATAGAGGGCTTAAAATCAAAAGCAGAAATAAACTCTCAGCCCTTCCACTCTAGAAAAAAGGACTAAGGTCGCTTTCTTTCTACACAATACATTTGCAACCACATTACCCTTGTCAGGGGTATAAGCTATCTCAAAATCATACAAGGCTAAAAACTCCATCCACCTTTGTTTCCTCAATTTCAAATCCTTTTGTGAGAATAAGTACTTCAAAGACTTATGGTCGGTAAAAAGCTCAAACCTCTCTATAAGCAAATAGTGCCTCCAGGACTTGAGTGCAAAAAATATGGCAGCCAACTCCCAATTGTGGGTATGGTAGTTCTTCTCATGCGTCCTAAACTGCCTACTACCACAACACACTACCCTCCCTTCTTGCGTCAACACCGCTCCTAGACCCGTTCCGCATGCATCGGTGTATACAGTTAAATGCTTAGCTCCACCAGGTAAAAATAACACTGATGCACTAGTAAGGGCTCTCTTAAGCTTTGTGAAGGAATCCTCGCAATCCATGTCTCACATGAAAGCTTTAAACTTCTTAGTAAGGCGCGTGAGTGGTGCCGAAATCTTGGAAAAGTATTTAATGAACTTTCTATAGTAGCCAGCCAATCCTAAGAAGCTCCTAAAAACTCCAATCTTGCACTACAATAACCTTGGAAGGGTCAACAGCCAAACCTTCCTTCGAGACCACGTGCCTCAAGAAACGAACTTCCTCTCTCCAAAAATGACACTTCGAAAACTTAACTCTTAAATGATGACTACGAAGTGTGCAAAGAACTTCTACTAAATGAACAGCATGCTCCTCCATATTCTTGGAAAATACCAAAATATCATCCACGAATACCACCACATACTTATTTAGGACATCCCTAAAGACGCGGCTCATTAAATCAACGAAATAAACTGGGACGTTGGTTAGCCCAAAAGGCATAACCAACCACTCGAAGAATCCGTCTGGTGTCCTAAAGGCAGTCTTATCTATACTGTCATCAGTGGCTCCAAACTGATGGAATCTTATGGCTAAATCAAGCTGAGAGAAAATCGAAGAACCTACCAACTTGTCAAAGAGATCATCAATCCTAGGAAGTGGATATTGGTTCTTCTTGGTAAACTTATTTAATTACCTATAGTCCATGCAAAATCGGAGAGAACGGTCCGCTTTAGTGCCGAAGACGACTGTCGCTCCACACTTCGATATGCTCCTTCTTATGAATCTCTTCTCCAAAAGCTAACAAATCTGCTTGCTCAATTCTTTCCTCTCCCTAGATGCGATATGCCTCACAACTAATGCTATAGGCTTAGCGTTCTTGGTCAAATA
This sequence comes from Allium cepa, assembly GCA_030765085.1. Classification (NCBI taxonomy): domain Eukaryota; kingdom Viridiplantae; phylum Streptophyta; class Magnoliopsida; order Asparagales; family Amaryllidaceae; genus Allium; species Allium cepa. The sequence goes on from CM060945.1 coordinate 725,489,808, forward strand.
AGTCAATATCTTTCTTAGGGAGTAGTCCCTTAACATCCTCATAGACGTCTGCAAAGTCTCTGAAGACAGGAACCGAATGCAACTCTAATGATGATGAATCGAGGGAATAGAGAAAAATCAACATGACTGACCCTTTGTGGGTCACCAGATTCCTCTAGAGTCCTACCACTACATGTCTCAAGTCTAACGACTCTCCTCTCGCGGTCTAAGATAACTCCATATGTTGATAGCCAATTCATCCATAAGATCATCCCATACCCCGAGAATCCTAAAACATAGGCATCGTAGTCAAACTCCACATCTTGGATAAAGATTTTCAAACCCCTACAAAGTATAGATAAGTGTGTCGATCCTCCTATGGGGTTTGAGACAATAATGGAGTCTGCTACTAATGATATTCTAGAGAGCTAGAGATAAAAGAGTGTGATGCTCCAGAATCAAATATAGTCCGAACGGGAAAATCAGATACAGAAATCAAACCTTTAACTATGACTTTCCGACCTCTCTCTGGAATGCTACTGGAAGGTGCTATGTCTAATGCCTGAATCTGTGCAATTAATGCACTCGCTCCTTGGGGATAACTCCTACTCATATGATCGGGCTGCCCGCAAGTATAGCACTTACCCTTCATCATCACCTTCTAGCAATCCTTGACCATATGTCCAGCCTTCCAAAAACCATGACACTTTATTCCTTTCTTAATCTGCTTCTAAGGACCATCACCTTTCTTCTTCTTATTATTTTTCCACCACTTCTTCTTGGGACCTTCAAACTTAACCTCCTCTTAAGATTCTCCCTCCTTAACCGCATCTGACATAAGCGCCATCTCGACCAAAGACTCATAAGTAGCTCCCATCGGTACATAAGTCATCGGTAATCTCTAAAGGGGTTGATTCAATCCCTTCGTAAACTGCATAGCTTCCTTATGTTGCGTGTTCACCAAATCTATACCAAACCACGACGGCTTATTGAATTGATTGATGTATTTCTTAACAGAAAAACTCCCTTGCTTCAAATTGAAAAACCTCTCCAACTGAACACTCTCTTCTACCTGAGATAGAAACTTCCTATCGAATCGCTTCCTGGATCCATCCCAAGTAATATGCCTTCCCTCCAACTCAATCCCCTCCCACCAATAAGATGCATCCTCCTTCAACTGCCAAGCGGCTAGTTGAACTCGCTGTTGTCCATCCAATCTCAAAAGACCAAAAATCCTCTCTGTTTCCCTAAGCCATGCTCTTTCCTCTACAAAAGTCTCCTTGCCAGAAAACTATTCCCATCCAGACTCGCAAAATCTGTACAAAGCTTAGAGAAATTGATGGAGGCAAGTGGGTTGATGGGATTCCCACCCGCCGGTGCAGGATTGGGCGTAGGCCCGTGCACTTCTAGAATCGTGGCTTGTAAGTACCTATGAAACCAGTCTGGGATTCGAATGCCCTTAGGAAGGTTAGGGGTATCAACCATTCTATGAAAAGAAATATGTAGTTTAGGAAAGAGTGTCAAAGGGAAACTGAACTGGACTTATGAGTGGATTTTTATAAAAACTCTTTTATACTTAAAAATCATTTCTAAAAGTTCTTTTCTACAAATTACTTTTAAAATAAGTTATTTTGAAAAATACTTTACTTTTTAAAAGCTTTTGGAACCCTGCAACCATAGGCTCCGATACCAAGAGAAACACCCCCATACCCCCATAATATACCCAAAAGGACACATTAAGAGGCATGTTGCGTTGTAGGTATAACGGAAGCTAACAGAGACTAAGATTCACAGGACAAAAATTAAATAATAATAACACAGCGGAAATAATTATAACATTTTGTTCAAAACCAAACTTCATAAAAAGTCATTACATACCAGATACTTCAAACGTCAAACTACCCATATATGTCTTTAATCAAAAATCACAGTCTCCATAAAATCAGAGTACAATTATCCCTCATTATAGTGACAATACAACATAAAATCAAAACTGAAATAAAAGAAGTACATATAAGAAATCTTCTCCAAGAGAACTCCAAGCTGCAGCAAACTACTGACTTCCTTCTTGATTGCCTAAGGTGGAAAAAGGGAAAAATAGAGGAGTGGGTTAGACTAAAAGTCTGGTGAATGATAGTAATTACTAGATTCTTTAAGCAAAATAAAGTAATAGACTCTACAACATTTCTAGCATGAATAAGAATAATAAAGGAAATAGGAAAGAGATAAATTGAAAATAAGTACGACTAAATATTGCTCAATTTATAAGATAGATTAACTTTATTGATTGCACTTGTCCTAGATTTCTGCTTTGATTAGGTTGTTCCTAATCCACTAATTAGGATATGACCCTAATTCTATCCTTTTTGATCAGCCTGCTACTCCATAGTACCTTTCTATGGATCAGCTGCTATATAACTCTCTACACAAAATGTTACTGTGTCCAAGCCAACATATATAGCCCCATACACAGAAGGTAATGGTGTCTACGGAAGACACCCATACTAAACGCTTGAAACTCATAGCTATTACTGAGCATCCGAATGAAAGTCACAAGCGTAACTGCCACCATGCCTGTGCTACCTTTTGCTCTATCTATTGGGTCTTCTTATTATCTCAACATCTAGCATCAGTGTGCCCCTCATCCCACTTCACGCTAATGTGAGATCATTGTATGTCCATAGAATATATAGGGGAAATGTTGTTGGTACTGGCCCTTCATCCAAACAATATCTAGTTGCGCCCCTTATCCAAATCCATCATGATTTGGACTTTTATTTGACCAATTATTACCATTCTTAGCATAAGCGTTCCCTAGGGAATGCTATTTGGTATAGGTCCTACTTTCATCTTTGCTTATTAACTTAGATAAATTGTTTTAAATAAGCCTTTACAATTTATCCCTGCTATCTTTGCTTATTAATTTATCCTAAGTCTTAAAATAAGCCTCATTTTGTTTCTTATTATGACCTACGTTATAATCATTCTTATTATTAACCCAAGGTCTAAGTATAAAAATAAGATTCTTCCATATTTTGCTCTATTTAGTTGTAATTCTAAGTTATAACTATGCCAATTACCTTTAATTAGTACAATTCTAATTAGGCGAAATTTTAGTTCAATTTCATTTCCAATTCCATTATTTATTGCAGTCTTTATAATTTACATCTTATTTTCTTCATTCAATGTTCTTACTTATATAATCTATGTTCGCATTTTAATTTATTCTAATCAATATGTGAAGAAAAGAGGGAATGAAGAGAATAGACGCTTGCATAATATCCGAAACATCGAAAAAGATGTAAATAACAGTAAATAAACTTAAATACTGTAAATAAACTATATATCAATAAAAAGCTATGCTTAACAAAATAAACCAAAATTACTGAAAAGAATAGCTGAAAGGAAATAGATTGAAAACAATTCTAAAAACCGTAAATAAATTACTGAAAATGCTATTCCGAAAATCGTAGTAAAACTACAACTATTAGAAACCCTATTATTTTAAATTACTTAAAGAAATCTTAAAATAATTACAATCACTCACCTCCGGTCCTAAGCTTTTTCTTTGGTCTTTCCGGATCCACTTGGAGTTGTAAAATAATTTAACTTATAACGATTTTCTCATTTTGAAAAATTATTCCGTTTAGAGTCATTCCTAGAAAGGTGAACCAAATAGGAGAAACCTAGAATGAGAAAATATGTTAGGTCTAGGGGTCTATTTATAGGCGTGGAAGTGGATCTCGGACTGTTGGATTTGGAGATTGAATATGATGCAACCACGTCATAGGCTGAATAGGGGACATATGATGTTGAAATGGAGGGAGCAAATCGAAATAAAGGATCATATTCAGTGGCCTCTAATTCTTTCAAACGAATTTTCATCTGTTCGCCTGCCAAAACGCAAATCGGGTCGACCGGGCGGTCGATCGTCCCCTTGTCCAGGTCGACCTAGCAGTCGACCTAAGTATATATACATACATATATATTCGTCTTATTTCTGCTTATTTTGTTTATTTTATAACTTGCTCATATTAACTCGGTTTCTGACGTTCTATATATGGAAATTGAACAAAAAAATTACCACGACATAATAGTGCAACTTTCATGGCTTAATTATGATAATTTCACAAAGTTATTTTGTAACGATTTACCTTTTTGGACCTTTAAGCAGACACATGTGTCGACTCAAACCATACAAAGAGGCAGAATGTTATTGGGGGTAAATAAGAAAAAGAGAAAGAAATAAAAACAAATACAGAATCTCACAACATAATGACAAAATATAATAATCAAACAACAGTTCAAGAAGCTATTTTACAAATAAATTTGATTATATTTATACAATACAGAATCAGAGTTACAGACAACAAGAATAAATAAATAAATGCAGCAGAACAACATGATGTAGTGGAATACATATCATAAATAATAATAGTAAAATCTTCGTCTTCGTCCTCTAGAAATAAGGTCTTCAACCCTAAAATGCTCAAGCGGACCCGTGCGAATTGAAAAGACAAAACACTCGAGTCAGAACTAAAAGATCTAATGTAAGTTAAATCGATGGTAAATATGAGTGCAACGACGTCATAGATGTTTATGGGGTTTGACATCTCTTATCCAGTATCTAACGTGAGTGCGGTAGCTTAAGAGATGTTCGAGATTCACATTTCCCAAGGACCCGTTAAACTATCTACTATGCAGTACAATACACTATTATAATAGTGTCTACAGTAAAGTAAAATATTAAAATAGCATTAAGGCGTGACTCATATCCCCCTTAACACATTTTTATATATTGCCATAGTTTATACAGTACCGTAACTCCCCCCGCAAACTGAAGGGCTATCAGAGGGCACTCCATAGGTATAGTGCAAAACAAACTCGTAGAAGGCGCTATAGGGCATGTGAACACGACACTCGAGGCAATGCCAGGGTAGATATACCGATTGCAGATTCAGACTGGTGGTAACGCATAGCAGCTACTACTGCCTACCTCGGACACACTCCCATAATCAAAATCATGGATGGCCAACAAATCAATCACAAGTAATAAAATGGTATCGAAGAAATATGCTCGATTGGAGGAATGATCTCACTTGACCCGTCATGGCCCCTGTTTTAGTCACATCTAAGCTGACTCACAGGAGTCAGGATCACGTCATACCTCATACGTAAATCATTTATCGAACCATCCTACTTCATTTCTGGAATCTCCACCACGTATAAAGTTGTTAAAGTGGTTTTCGGTATTGGCAGAGAGTATGACAATATCTTATCATGGTCCCTTTAATAACCAATCGCTTATTACACACTGGATGGTTCGTTTATATTTCCAAAATCATTTCATAACTAATATCAAAATATCATATTCAATTCAAACCATATCACTTCTGAAATTATACTTACTTTCTAAATCATATTCGTCTTTGAATTCATATCACCTTTGAAATCATAGTTTCGAAAATATATTTCCGTTCAAAGTCATATTTGCAAAATATGTTATCTCATTTCAAAATTATCATATTAAATCAAATATGTTATTTAAATCCCATCTTAGGTTATAATGTCGTTTAACCATATTCACTATAAAATCGAGGATTTGAATATAAACACAAAATCTTTACTTTGTTTGAAATTTAGAAAAATAGTTTAGATAGTTATAAATAGTTTAAATAAAATTTTAGTAGTCAAAATACTCTAGAATAGTTAATATAGATTTAAAATAGTTAAATAGATTTAAAAATAGATTAAATATAATTAAAATAGATTAAATAGCTTTAAAATCGATTAATTAGATTTACTATAAGTTAAAATGGTTTAACTAGTTTTAAAGTAAATTAAACGGTTTGAAATATGTTAAATTGATTTAATATAGTTAATATAGGTTAAAAAGTTTAATAATTTGAAAATCTTAAAGTTTAGAATCTTAAAGTTTAGAATCTTAAAAATAATATATTTAAAAATATTTTATATTTGAAAACATGAATTTGGAATTTATATCAACTTAAAACTATTTATTTCATTTCAACAAAACCAGACCATTTCAATTTCCCAATAAAACCCAATTTCAAATCTTCAATTTAAATTCTCAATAGACCCTTAAATTTTATGTTAGTTCCAATCCATATTGGAAATATCAATTTATATTTACTCCAATTTCAGTATGTTTCAAAGTTATATTTCAACTAATTTTAATAATTCAATTCCGATAAATTCCAATTATACTTTAAAAATCAAATTTAAATTTTCAATTTAAATTCCTTCAACAATTCCTTTTAAACCAATTCCAGTTAACATAAAGCTTGAATTTCGATAATAATTCAATTTATATAAATCAACTTTTATTTCAAAATATCATTTTACTAAATTCAAAATTTAAAGATTTTAGAATCATTCAAGTTAACCAATCGAGTGTCCGTATATAATTCTCTACTATAGGGTCAAGTGATACTGATATTTATCATTTCAGTCCACAATTTAACATTTTACGGTTATATATCATTTTAAACCGCAGTCCCGAAATAAATAACATCCATATAATTGCTCGAGTCTATCATTTCAACGCATAACGATTTTTCCCAAATCTATAGATCATTCGGGTATATATCATTTCAACCCATAGTGATTCCAAATAATATATAAGGGAACTTGCAGAGTGATAGCATTTCAAAAATCAAATATAGCATCCAATCACCCAATAATAAATTCAAACATCCATCACAATCATCATCCAATTCAGTCAATATATATCCACAAATAACTGACTATTATTCACACACAATTAACTGGCAAAATTTAAATTTAATAATAAATTAAATAACGATTTAATTCAAATAAATTCAAATTAACTAGAACAGTCAAATTAATATACCAAACAGCTATACATAAATTCCTAATCAAATCATAAATTTAATTTAACAAGCAAAAGAAATGTTATAAGTTGTAAGGTCAAATCACTTACCTTTGAATTTAAATTCAATTTAGGGCCCAAATTCAAACGATTTCAGAATTCGTCCAAACCAGCGTCAAAATGTCTGAAGTCTCGATACGATCCTAACTGAACAAACCACGCATGAAACGGATCTCGTACGTAAAAATTATTGAAGTTAGAAGTTTAAACGATTTTAAATTTGAAAATAATTAAGATAAACAACAGCTTACACATCAGCTTCATCTTCCCGCCTAAGCCTCTCACGCGAAAACCCTTCCCAGGCAACCCTAGCACCATCGTTCGTTCATGACTTGCTTAGCTGCCACCACACCAATGATGGACACTCCACGCACCGAGGCCATGGCCGAGCTCGCCATCCTCGCCTGAACCCCCTCGGTCTGCGACCTCTGCCAACTGCCTCGCTACCACACATCAAGACCAGCCACTACCGCTTAGTTTAAACCCTATTCGAATTTTCTATCCAGATGCAACCATCAACTCGCGAAACCAACCACACTGATGAACTCCCTTCGGCCCTCTCTACGAAAACTATATCCTCCAATCGACGATCCGTCGAAGATCATCAACCACCAATGGACGGCCAAGATTAAATCGCCCAGTTCTGGCCATACAACAACCCATATGGAAAAATAAACTACAAATTTGACTTGCGCTCGTCAAAAGCTTCAAATCGATATATAATTCAATAATTTTTGAGGAGTTTAATTTTTTATTTCATTTTTTTATTTGGAATTGAATTGGGAATTTGTTTATATGCCATTGAGAAGGAGAAGTGGACATATGAAATTTTATTTACAGACAAATGAAAATAAGAAGGAGCCAGGGTTTATAATGGGCTATTTCTAAGCAGATCAGAATAGAAAAGAACGGATAAGATTTGATTTACACGTTGAACGATAAATGATTCGAAAAGCCTGTTCTGTCTCCGGAACGAAAATGGGTCATCCCATATATCAAAATAGATGTTTTCAATATTTCTAAACTCACTGGAATAGGTTTTAAGTCCTAATTCCATCGTATGAAGAAGTTATGTTAAAATCAGCTTATTTCAAATTAATTTCAATTGATTTCAATTAAATTGATTTGGAGGCGTTTCGAGTCCGTACATCAAATGACAAGTCCGATCACTACGAAACTTGAAATTTTATAATAATTCATTGTTACAGATCTGATGAAACTGGTTTCGTCGAAATTTGAGTCAGTGGCTAAAATGGCTATTTTTACTTTAATTAAATAAATTAATAATTAATCAATTAAATCACTTTTTCATTCAAATTCGATAGTTAACAAATTTCATCTTTTTAATCACTTAGACACTTACAACGGCTTAATGCAAGTTTATATAACATTTCCATGCTGGTTATTGCACTAATTAAAGTGTTCAATATTCACTGTAAATTTAATCCAATTAATTATAGTTTAATTTCAATAAATTTATTCAATTTGGTTTCGATCTTTTAATTCAATCAATTATTTCTCTACATACATAGCTAACATTGTTATATATTTCATTACATTAATATTTACCATTTTCATCTTACTTTTCATTAACGTAATCTTTAATTACAATTAATTGTAATAAGTTCAGTTATTATAATTTAAATTCTAATAATTTGGTCAAAACTTGATTCCAGTTCTTTTTATTCAATCAATTGCCATATTACGCATAATTTTTTTATTGGTTACATCTTACTGAATTAACATTCTACCATTATCAATTTAACCTACTTTAACTGCACTAATTAGGTGAATTAATTGCAATTGATTTCCAATTTTAATTTAATAGGCTAAATAAATAGGTAGCATGTAATAATTGTCACAATTAGCCTTTAATTACATTTATAAGTTTATTACTTACAAACAAATTTACTGTTGCTTAATAATACAGATTTTATTCAATTTTCATCAATTATATATTATTTAATTAATTTATTCAATATTTCCATTTGTTTTCTTACATTCACTTTATAACCAGCTTATAACATTTGAGTCATTTCAATTGATTGGAATTTCATTCAATTTATCAATAGTTAACTTTAATTAACATTGTTAGGTTTCATCTGAATTATTATTTCATTAATAAATCTCAGATTTTTTTTTATTTCTTTCAATATTTAATTACCAAAATCTTATGAAATTAACTAATTTAAATTATCAAAAATTTCGGGTCGTTACGCTCTCCCCTACTGAAAACTTTTCGTCACTGAAAAGGAAAAAGAAGGAAAAAAAAGAAATTAAGAAATCAATATATCTCTTATTCGAAATATTAAATTCACAAACAATTAATTTACATAATTAAATAATTTAAATAAAATATATCAAATTTATAAACAATTAAATCCTTGAATATCCAAGTTCGTAAAAGTTTGGAAAATATTCCATAAAATTTTTAAGTCCAAAATTCACGAGAAATTTTGGCAGAGTCTCTTTTGTACGGAGAGGCTTAGGAGAAATAATAATATCAATGATAACAACATATCATATATATATATATGTATGTATGTATGTATGTATGTATGTATGTATGTATGTATGTATGTATGTATGTATCAAAATAATATGCGCCAACAACGTGAAAATAATATAATATCACTGTAAATCGTAATCCGAGAACGTACCTATTAGTCGGGTAAACAACGCTTATTTTATGAAACCAAAAGCAGTAGCAATTGCTTCCATAGACTATATTTCACTTATATAATCCAAAGAAGTTAATAATTATTAAAAAGGTGAAATATTTTATAACGACCCGTTAAACTTGATAATATTAAATGAATTAAATTAATATAATTTCCAATCTAATGTAGAATAAATGTAGGAGTTAGATAGTAACTGGAATTAAAAGGTTAACAATTGAAATGTTTATATGGCAATAGATAGAATAACGAAAATTTGAGTTGTGGTTATAAGATTTAATTGGTTGTGAAATTAATACTAGAGGAACGCTAAATGAAAACTTTAGCAACGGCAATTAAAGCTTAATTATTGTTAAATTGAATGAAAACCTAACTGAGATAGTGTAAGATGTATATCTTTGTGTAGTTGTATATGTATAGGAGATTTAAATGTATAGTTAATTATGAATTGTAGAAACGGTTATTTAATCTAATTGTTGAAAAATTAGGCGAAATATAAATAGGGAAATAGCGTAATTGTTGCACTTGAATAAAAATAAATTTAAGAATTTATGACAAGAATTTAAATTTCCTATGTGTTTATATATATTGGTAAAATTGTAACTATATGGGAATTTAGGAAGTAAAATAAATGGCAGTGAGGGATAACCAATTCAATGCAATACAAAGGTGATTGGAATGACTGTTGGGTTTAATGGAGTATATATAAACAGTGAAAATCATTATAATCTCTTAATTTAATACGATTGTTTAATTAATACTAAAAGAATAAAGTTGAAATAGTATTAATGTAATAAAAACTTTAATAGATTGCAATTGTATAATGGAAGTAAATTGTTAATAAATGAATGTAAATATTAACAAATTTATGGAAATAAAATATAAAGGAATGTTGGATAGAACATAAGTGAATGAAATTTGATAGTACGTTAATTTGGAGGTAAATTTAAGAAAGAATAACAACCATTATAAATTTCCTAACTTATTTGTCAATGAATGTATTTGGGAATAGAGTTCTTTTATATGTTGAATAGTTATAATGTTGTTATTAAGAATGAACGTTACTTTATTAAGTATAAATATAGTAATAGAAGTATGAATAAATTTATAGAAACGTAAGACTTACTTTAAGGTAATATTTGAGTGTAGACTTTTGAAATAGATTTGACAACAATAATTATTGTTCGTTACCTATCTTATTTGTTGTTAAGTTTATTTCGAAATCAAATCCCAAATGTATTCACTAAATTTTTGCAGTTGCGTAGTTTTGGTTTGTAATTGCAGTAGCTAGTTCTATAAGGTGAGGTCTATACTAATTTTATTTTAATTGGACCATTGGTTGATATAGACTTTAGAAAGCGAGATTTATAATTTTTAATTTGAGTATTAAATTCAACAAATGGTATTTATTATTACAAATAAAATGGAATTAAACGTAAAATATTAATTAAAATGGAATTTGTAAACATTATAGTGAAATTTTGAACTAATGTTAGTAGCATCTTTATTTTAGGTAAAAGTTTAGAATATAGAGGTTAAAAATCTATCTGCTTATTTGTTAATAGGATTAGGATCGGTAATAGGTGGTAATAATTAAATGAATGTTACACTAATTGAAAGTGGAGTAACGTTCGTTTAAAAGTTGAGAAATTATAAGAGCATATTTATTAAGCGTTACTTTAAAATTTATGTTTGATTGTGAAATTTATACGAGAAGTTGCAAAGTAATAATTAAGAAAGAATACGTATAAATTGTTTATAACCTAAAACTTAAGGGTAGTTAAATGTTGAAATTGAATCTAATCAATTGGAAACTTAATTAAATTGGGTTCAATGTAAATAAAGGGTTATTTTAAGAAATTGAAATAAGTATTATAATTGGCAAATTTAGTTACTTTAAAGTGAAACGGAAGATATTAACGCAATAGTTTGAATGCAATATTTAATTCATCTAATTTATATTAAAGATTCGTTAGATTAATTTAATAGAAATTTTGGGACATTTAATAGATAATTGCTGATTTTGAATGGAATTAAAGGAATTACTGAAATCGAAATTTAGCAACTTTTAAACCTTTGCAATTGATTTTGAATATAAAGAGTCAATGGAAATTTGTGGATTAATTTATGAATTCATGAAATCAGTGTATTGACTTAGTTGTAACTATATGTAAATGTACGCAATAAGGTTGTGCAATACCAATTATTTGGATTCAAATTTATATTGAATATAATGTTGGTAGCAATTGGAATTTACCGTTTTGCAAAATAAATGAGAAATAAAGTCAAATGTAAATTATATCGTAAAGGATAAATTCATTTAAACGGTAAGATTTTTAAATAAATAAACGTTTCACTTAGGTTTCATTTGGATAATTTATGTAGTTTAATGGGAAAGAAATTGAAATTGATTACCCTAAATTTGTGCAGTTAGGGTAGTTTTGATTTGTCACTTAAGATGGTAAATTCTATAAAATGTGATAAATGTAGTTTTAATTAAATTATGACGATTGGGTATTTAAGAAGTGATAAACCAAAATTTATTGATTTATTTGAAATTAAATTGTGGATTTATTTCAAATAAGTGAAATTTATGTTTAACTATTACATCAATAGGAATTAATCTAATTTAAGGATATGTTAATATAAATTGGGCAAAAGGGTGTTTGGACTAGGGAATAATATTAATCGGTTTTAGAAACCTTAAATATAAAATGGGAAGTAGACAAGATTTAACGTTACAACCATTATACAAAATCCATGATGTGTGTAGAAGTATTTATGGAATAAAACGTAAACAATTGTTGGATAAAAAGAGTAGGAATCAACATTTATTTATTTAATTGGATATAACTACGATAGTATGATTTATTGCATTTAAATGAAATCTAATATATAGAACATTGCCTAAAAAGGAAGAATAGATAAAATTAATGATGAATCTATATACTATATAAGATTTATTGATTTAAAGACAAAAGGGGCAAGATGTATAAATTAGATTAAGTGCAACCTTCAGTAAATAAAATTTGATGGAATAAGAACATTTGGGTAATTTATTTCCAATTAAATCAATTCACGTTTCAAAATTTAATGCTAGTTTATTACATATATGTTTATGCCTAAATTTAAACTTATGTTTAGATTCAATCCGATCCATCTATTATTTTTCAGCCTTGTCTATATATAACCTGTTATAAACCCTAGCCACTCCTTATTTTCAATTTTCTATACGTAGATCTCCTTCTCAACTCCTCATTCTAATGGCAGAAAAAAAAAAAAAAAATTGGATCTGCAGCAGCTTCTGGTCGCGCTTCGGGTTTCAGGGGAGAAAACCCTAGAGCAACTTCGGGTCAGGAAGAAAATGACTCGGGTCGCTCCGGGTCGTTTTGGCGAAAACTCCAAGCAAGCACGGGGGAATTGAGGCGGCGCACCGAAGTCGACCCAGGACCAGAATTTTCCATTTTTCAAATTTTCATAACTTTTGCACACGAGCTCGGATTCGCGCGCGGTTTGTTTTGATGGGATCGTATCGGAATTCCTGACGTTTTGGCACTAGTTTGGATGAATTTGGAGACTGTCCAAATTTTGGGTTTAAATTGGATTTGAATTCAATTTAAATTCAAAAAGGTGAGTGTTTTAACCCACTCACAACTTCTAAAAGTTTTTATGTTTGTTAAATTAATTTTAGAAATGAATAGAAATTTATTTATGAGTATTTGGCATGTTTATTTCACTCATATTTGTTGAATTGCATTTATTGAATTTAACTGTTAATTTCATTTATTTATTGACAGTTAGAATTTGTGTTTGCCTATAAACTGCTAGTTAACAGTTATATAGATTATTACTGAATATAAACTGTTAGATTAATAGTTGTTAAATTTAATCTGAATAAAATTGCCAGTTATTACCTGTTATATATTATCAAATATAAATTGTTATTGATTGATATTGCTTGATGATTTTGATTGGATGATGGGTGTTGTTGATGGATACCTGTTATATAGATGATCCAATCAAAATCAAAATCATCCAATCAAAATCATCAAGCAATATCAATCAATAACAATTTATATTTGATAATATATAACAGGTAATAACTGGCAATTTTATTCAGATTAAATTTAACAACTATTAATTTAACAGTTTATATTCAGTAATAATCTATATAACTGTTAACTAGCAGTTTATAGGCAAACACAAATTCTAACTGTCAATAAATAAATGAAATTAACAGTTAAATTCAATAAATGCAATTCAACAAATATGAGTGAAATAAACATGCCAAATACTCATAAATAAATTTCTATTCATTTCTAAAATTAATTTAACAAACATAAAAACTTTTAGAAGTTGTGAGTGGGTTAAAACACTCACCTTTTTGAATTTAAATTGAATTCAAATCCAATTTAAACCAAAAATTTGGACAGTCTCCAAATTCATCCAAACTAGTGCCAAAACGTCAGGAATTCCGATACGATCCCATCAAAACAAACCGCGCGCGAATCCGAGCTCGTATGCAAAAGTTATGAAAATTTGAAAAATGGAAAATTCTGGTCCTGGGTCGACTTCGGTGCGCCGCCTCAATTCCCCGGTGCTTGCTTGGAGTTTTCGCCAAAACGACCCGGAGCGACCCGAGTCATTTTCTTCCTGACCCGAAGTTGCTCTAGGGTTTTCTCCCCTGAAACCCGAAGCGCGACCAGAAGCTGCTGCAGATCCGAATTTTTTTTTTTTCTGCCATTAGAATGAGGAGTTGAGAAGGAGATCTACGTATAGAAAATTGAAAATAAGGAGTGGCTAGGGTTTATAACAGGTTATATATAGACAAGGCTGAAAAATAATAGATGGATCGGATTGAATCTAAACATAAGTTTAAATTTAGGCATAAACATATATGTAATAAACTAGCATTAAATTTTGAAACGTGAATTGATTTAATTGGAAATAAATTACCCAAATGTTCTTATTCCATCAAATTTTATTTACTGAAGGTTGCACTTAATCTAATTTATACATCTTGCCCCTTTTGTCTTTAAATCAATAAATCTTATATAGTATATAGATTTATCATTAATTTTATCTATTCTTCCTTTTTAGGCAATGTTCTATATATTAGATTTCATTTAAATGCAATAAATCATACTATCGTAGTTATATCCAATTAAATAAATAAATGTTGATTCCTACTCTTTTTATCCAACAATTGTTTACGTTTTATTCCATAAATACTTCTACACACATCCTGGATTTTGTATAATGGTTGTAACGTTAAATCTTGTCTACTTCCCATTTTATATTTAAGGTTTCTAAAACCGATTAATATTATTCCCTAGTCCAAACACCCTTTTGCCCAATTTATATTAACATATCCTTAAATTAGATTAATTCCTATTGATGTAATAGTTAAACATAAATTTCACTTATTTGAAATAAATCCACAATTTAATTTCAAATAAATCAATAAATTTTGGTTTATCACTTCTTAAATTACCAATCGTCATAATTTAATTAAAACTACATTTATCACATTTTATAGAATTTACCATCTTAAGTGACAAATCAAAACTACCCTAACTGCACAAATTTAGGGTAATCAATTTCAATTGCTTTCCCGTTAAACTACATAAATTATCCAAATGAAACCTAAGTGAAACGTTTATTTATTTAAAAATCTTACTGTTTAAATGAATTTATCCTTTACGATATAATTTACATTTGACTTTATTTCTCATTTATTTTGCAAAACGGTAAATTCCAATTGCTACCAACATTATATTCAATATAAATTTGAATCCAAATAATTGGTATTGCACAACCTTATTGCGTACATTTACATATAGTTACAACTAAGTCAATACACTGATTTCATGAATTCATAAATTAATCCACAAATTTCCATTGACTCTTTATATTCAAAATCAATTGCAAAGGTTTAAAAGTTGCTAAATTTCGATTTCAGTAATTCCTTTAATTCCATTCAAAATCAGCAATTATCTATTAAATGTCCCAAAATTTCTATTAAATTAATCTAACGAATCTTTAATATAAATTAGATGAATTAAATATTGCATTCAAACTATTGCGTTAATATCTTCCGTTTCACTTTAAAGTAACTAAATTTGCCAATTATAATACTTATTTCAATTTCTTAAAATAACCCTTTATTTACATTGAACCCAATTTAATTAAGTTTCCAATTGATTAGATTCAATTTCAACATTTAACTACCCTTAAGTTTTAGGTTATAAATAATTTATATGTATTCTTTCTTAATTATTACTTTGCAACTTCTCGTATAAATTTCACAATCAAACATAAATTTTAAAGTAACGCTTAATAAATATGCTCTTATAATTTCTCAACTTTTAAACGAACGTTACTCCACTTTCAATTAGTGTAACATTCATTTAATTATTACCACCTATTACCGATCCTAATCCTATTAACAAATAAGCAGATAGATTTTTAACCTTTATATTCTAAACTTTTACCTAAAATAAAGATGCTACTAACATTAGTTCAAAATTTCACTATAATGTTTACAAATTCCATTTTAATTAATATTTTACGTTTAATTCCATTTTATTTGTAATAATAAATACCATTTGTTGAATTTAATACTCAAATTAAAAATTATAAATCTCGCTTTCTAAAGTCTATATCAACCAATGGTCCAATTAAAATAAAATTAGTATAGACCTCACCTTATAGAACTAGCTACTGCAATTACAAACCAAAACTACGCAACTGCAAAAATTTAGTGAATACATTTGGGATTTGATTTCGAAATAAACTTAACAACAAATAAGATAGGTAACGAACAATAATTATTGTTGTCAAATCTATTTCAAAAGTCTACACTCAAATATTACCTTAAAGTAAGTCTTACGTTTCTATAAATTTATTCATACTTCCGTTACTATATTTATACTTAATAAAGTAACGTTCATTCTTAATAACAACATTATAACTATTCAACATATAAAAGAACTCTATTCCCAAATACATTCATTGACAAATAAGTTAGGAAATTTATAATGGTTGTTATTCTTTCTTAAATTTACCTCCAAATTAACGTACTATCAAATTTCATTCACTTATGTTCTATCCAACATTCCTTTATATTTTATTTCCATAAATTTGTTAATATTTACATTCATTTATTAACAATTTACTTCCATTATACAATTGCAATCTATTAAAGTTTTTATTACATTAATACTATTTCAACTTTATTCTTTTAGTATTAATTAAACAATCGTATTAAATTAAGAGATTATAATGATTTTCACTGTTTATATATACTCCATTAAACCCAACAGTCGTTCCAATCACCTTTGTATTGCATTGAATTGGTTATCCCTCACTGCCATTTATTTTACTTCCTAAATTCCCATATAGTTACAATTTTACCAATATATATAAACACATAGGAAATTTAAATTCTTGTCATAAATTCTTAAATTTATTTTTATTCAAGTGCAACAATTACGCTATTTCCCTATTTATATTTCACCTAATTTTTCAACAATTAGATTAAATAACCGTTTCTACAATTCATAATTAACTATACATTTAAATCTCCTATACATATACAACTACACAAAGATATACATCTTACACTATCTCAGTTAGGTTTTCATTCAATTTAACAATAATTAAGCTTTAATTGCCGTTGCTAAAGTTTTCATTTAGCGTTCCTCTAGTATTAATTTCACAACCAATTAAATCTTATAACCACAACTCAAATTTTCGTTATTCTATCTATTGCCATATAAACATTTCAATTGTTAACCTTTTAATTCCAGTTACTATCTAACTCCTACATTTATTCTACATTAGATTGGAAATTATATTAATTTAATTCATTTAATATTATCAAGTTTAACGGGTCGTTACATATTTTGAGTTGTTTCAACTAATAACAAAACAAATCAATGCAATATAACAACAACCATTTGCACAAAATTATACAATCATCACTTGAAATCAAGAAAATCAACCATTCATGCATATCAAGCAAAACAAATGGTTTGTTCGGATTTTAGCCACTTTAAATTGCGTAGAATGACAAATAAAATACTAAGTATACCATCTACTCAATAGTATTAGATAAACTTAACAAATTATCCATACATCCTAATTATTGGAAGTATCTTTTCCCAAACAACCCATAAGCCAAACAAATAATATATTACAATGTTATCTTAGTTACTCTTATTAAATTTTCTTTCACAATATTTGCAGTTTATTTTTTTTCCATTCACACAAGAGTTATTTCTTTAATTTACATTTATTTCTTACAAAATTTTATTTTCCATTCACTCGTTACTTAATTCCATTTATTTACATTCACTTATTTACATATGTTATTTACATTTTATTACACATATACTCATACATAATTATTTGAACATATGTAAACCAATTCTTAAAGTACTATTTAGGTTTTTTTGTAATTAGTTTTACATTCATTCATTCAGTACTTATTTCATTTTATTTCTATTCATTTATTAACATGTGTTATTTCCTTTTAATTATTTATAATAATTAATGAATTTATTATTTAAGTATCACATGCATTTTGTTGCAGCTTAGTTCACAATTATTAATTTATATACTTGATTTACATTGGATATTAATATTCGTTAGTGCATAAGTTCATACCTAAGTTTCATACCTTTTATTTTCATTCATTTCTTTCTTGTATAATATCATTGAATATTAAATCCAATTTCTAATTATTTCAACAACTTCTGAAGTTATAATCATTTAATTTAATATAGTATTCGTTCTATTATTAAATGGCTTCCATCATTAACTGGAGTTTATAATCATCAACTTATAGTATTCATCTTTTCTGCTCATTTTTAATTGTAATTAACTTCAAAATTTTGCTTAAGTTTATACTTATTTATACTATTCATGTTCAATTCAATTACTTAGCATATTAATTCATTAACATAAGTTTATAATTATTTACTTACACTGCTTACTTTCTATTACATTCAATTTGTAGCATTTCAATTATAACTTAAGTTTATAACAACTATAATATCAGAGTTCTTATTTATAAAAGAATTACATTGAACACTTCGATTTTTCAAGTTTTACTTGTATAATGTTCTATTACATATTCTTATTAACATTTCAACATTTAATAATTCGGTAAGTTATATATATTTTTAAGAATGCAATTAAAAGTTACACAAGTTTATCTTATTTCATTTTAGAAAATAAATGTTCAATAATTTCCATTTCTCACTTTCATATCCTTTTTATTTACACGTTACAAATTTTAGTTTCTTGTATATTTCATTTATAACTTAGCATTTAATGTCTTATTTTCATTTTAGAAGCTCCAATTATTAAATGGTAAAATTTTATTTCATTTCAATAATTAAAATCTTCAATTTACAGAAATTTAAGAACTAAATGCTGGATTCTGTTTCAAATCATATAAGACAATATATATATATATATATATATATATATAACCATATCTTTACATATCTCAAATCATATATAAAAATTAAAATCAAGATTTATTTATCAACTAGGTGTAGTTAACTACTACAACAGTCTTCCCACTTTGAAACTCGAAAATGAACATTGATGGTGCGTGCACTCATCACCGAAATTATTTTCTAGTGACAGAGAGGGGATAACTTATTTCCTTTCAAAAATCCTTTTAAACCATTTCTTCCAAATCACATTGAAATATTTATAGCGGAAAACACTTCCAAATAGTACTAACATTATATTCCAAAATCCTTTGAAAGAAACTTCGAAAATCCTGGAACTTAAGTTCTAAAATTTCCAATTTATATTTATTTTATTTATAAATCTCATTTTTAGCCAATATTTATAAATTTCACTACCTAACAAACACATATATTACAACCAAAATACATCATTTATAAAATTGTTATTTTATATACAAAAATATATAATAGGCAAAATTATCTCATTTACCTATATTTCAAAACAAATATTGTATCGGTCTGTGCTATTAAGTGTTTAGAAATCCCTATCGATGTCATAGCATCCTATGCACCAATCAGAATTTATAAATACAAAACGGAACAAATTAGCACAATATAAAAATCTTTTATAATACTAACAAATACGCTCTCTCATATATATACACTCAGCGACTCATTCTAGGGTATTACTCCCCTTTTAATATGAGTCAGACTCCACAAAGCTAAGGTAATCGCTAAACCGAAGATTTGATACCAATTGCAATGGCCTGCCTTTTAGGACGCTTTAAGCAGACACATGTGTCGACTCAAACCATACAAAGAGGCGGATTGTTATTGAGGTAAATAAGAAAAAGAGAAAGAAATAAAAACAAATACAGATTCTCGTAGCGGAATGAAAAAATATAATAATCAAATAATAATTCATGAAGTTGTTTTACAAATAAATTTGATTATACTTATACAATACAGAATCAGAGTTACAGACAACAAGAATAAATAAATAAATGCAGTGGAATGACATGATGAAGTGGAATACACATCATAAATAATAATAGTACAATCTTCGTCTTCGTCCTCTAGAAATAAGGTCTTCAACCTTGAAATGCTCAGGCTGACCCGAGCGAATTAAAAAGACAAAACACTCGAGTCAGAACTAAAAGATCTTATGTAAGTTAGATCGACGGTAAATATGAGCGCAATGGCGTAAGAGATGTTTACGGGGTTTGTCATCTCCTAACCAGTGTCTAACGTGAGTGAAGTAACTCAAGAGATGTTCGGGATTCACATCTCCTAAGGATCCATTAAACTATCTACTATGTAGTATAATACGCTATTATAATAGTGTCTACAGTAAAGTAAAATATTAAAATAGCGTAAAGGCATTACTCATATACCCTTAACACATTTTTATATATTCATATAGTCTATACAGTACCGTAACTCCCTCCGTAAACTGGGGAGCTATCAAATGACACTCCATAGGTATGGTACAAAACAAACTCGTAGAAGGCGCTCTAGGGCATGTGAATACGACACTCGAGGCAATGCCATGGTAGATATACCAATTGCGGATCCGGACTGGTGGTAATGCATAGAAGCTACCACCGCCCACCTCGGACACACTCCCATAATCAAAATCAAACGTGGCCACCAAAGCAATCACAAAGTAATAGAATGGTATCGAAGAAATGTGTCCAATAGGAGGAATGACCTCACTTGGCCCAACATGGTTCCTATTTTAGTCACATCTAAGATGACTCACAGGAGTCAGGATCATGTCATACCTCATATAGAAATCATTTACCAAACCATCCTACTTCATTTCTGAAATCTCCATCACGTACACAGTTGTTAAAGTGGTTTTCGGTAGTGGCAGAGAGTATGACAATATCTGATCACGGTCTCTTTAACAACGAACTGCTTATTACACACATGATAGTTCTTTTACATTTCCAAAATCATTTCATAATTGATATCAAAATATCATATTCAATTCAAACCATATCACTTTTGAAATTATACTTACTTTCTAAATCATGTTCATCTTTTAATTCATATCACCTTTGAAATCATAGTTTCGAAATTATATTTCCGTTCAAAGTCATATTTCCAAAATAGGTTAAACTCTCATTTTAAAATTATCATATTAAATCAAATATGTTATTTAAACCCCAACTTAGGTTATAATGTCGTTTAATCATATTCACTTTAAAATTGAGGATTTGAATATAAAACAAAATCTTTACTTAGTTTGGAATTTAGAAGAATAGTAAGATAGTTGTAAATTGTTTAAATAAAATTTTAATAATAAAAATACTTTTGAATAGTTAATACAGATTTAAAATAGATTAAATAGATTTAAAAATAGATTAAATAGCTTTAAAATGGATTAATTAGATTTACTATAAGCTAAATTCTCTACCCTAGGGTCAAGTGATACAGATATTTATCATTTCAGCCCACAATTTAAAATTTTACGGTTATATATCATTTAAAACCGCAATCTCGAAATAAATAACATCCATAAAATCGATCGAGTTTATCATTTCAACGCATAACGATTTTTCCCTAATCTATAGATCATTCGGATATATATCATTTCAACCCGTAGTGATTCCTAATAATATCTAAGGGAACTTGCAGAATGATAGCATTTTATAAATCAAATATAGCATGCAATTATCCAATAATAAATTCAAACATCCATCATAATCATCATCCAATTCGATCAATAAATATCAACAAATAACTGACTATTATTCACATGCAATCAACCAGTAAAATTTAAATTCAATAATAAATTAAATAACGATTTAATTAAAATAAATTCAATTAACTGGAACAGCCAAATTAATATACCAAAAAACCATAAATAAATCTCTAACCAAATCATAAATTTAATTTAACTAACATAAGAAATTTTAGAAGTTATGAGTGAGTCAAATCATTCATCTTTGAATTTAAATTCAATTTAGGGCCTAAATTCAAACGATTTTAGAATTCATCAAAACCAGCGTCAAAATATTCGGAGTCTCGATACGATTCCAATAGAACAAACCGCGCGTGAAACAGACCTAGTACGTTAGAAGTTTAAATGATTTTAAATTAGAAAATAATTAAGATAAACAAAAGCTTACACGTCAGCTTCGTCTTCCCGCCGAAGCCACTCACGCGAAAACATTTCCCGGCAACCCTAGCACCATCGTTTGCTTGCGACTTGCTTGGCCGCCAGCATACCAACGACGCACGCTCCATGCGCCGAGGCCATTACCGAGCTCGCCATCCCCCCGTGAACCACCTCGGCCTGCGACCTCTGCCAACCGCCTCGCGACCACACATCATGCCTAGTCGCCGCCACTTAGTTTAAACCTTACTCGAATTTTCTATCCTGATCCAACCATCAATCGATGAACTTCCCTCGGCCCTCTCCACGAAACTGTATCCTCCAATCGACGATCCGTCGAAGATCATCAACCACCAATGGACGATCAAGATTAAATCGTCCAGTTCCAGCCACACAACAATCCAGATAAAAAATAATACAAATTTGACTTGCGCTCGACGAGAGCTTCAATTCGATAAGTTTTGAGGAGTTTAATTTTTGATTTGATTTTTTTAATTTGAAATTGAATTGGAAATTTGTTTTTCTGCTATTGAGAAGGAGAAGTGGACATATGAAATTGTACGTACGGACAAATGAATATAAGAAGGAGCTAGAGTTTATAACGGGCTATTTATAGGAGATCAGAAATAGAAAAGAACGGACAAGATTTGATTTACATGTTGAACGATAAATGACCCGAAAAGCCTGTTCTGTCTCCGAACGAAAATGGGTCATCCCATATATCAAAAATAGATGTTTTCAATATTTCTAAACTCAATGGAACAAGTTTTAAGTCCTAATTCCATCGTATGAAGAAGTTATGTTAAAATCAGCTTATTTCAAATTGATTTCAATTAAATTGATTTCTAGACGTTTCGAGTCCGTATGATCACACGATAAGTCCGATCACAACGAAACTTGAAATGCTACAATAATTCACTGTTACGGATCCGATGAAACTAGTTTCGTCGAACTCCGAATCAGTGGCCAAAATGACTATTTTCACTTTAGTTAAATAATTTAATAATTAATTAATTAAATCAAATTTTCATTCAAATTTGACAGTTAACAAATTTCATCTCCTTTAATCACTTAGACACTTACAATGGCTTAATGCAAGTTTATATAACAATTCAATGTTGGTTATTGCACTAATTACAGTGTTCAATATTCGCTGTAAATTTAATCCAATTAATTATAATTTAATTTCAATAAATTTATTCAATTTGGTTTCGATCTTTTAATTCAATCAATTACTTCTCTACATACATAGATGACATTATTATATATTTCATTACGTTAATATTTACTATTTTCATCTTACTTTTCATTAATGTAATCTTTAATTACAATTAACTGTAATAAATTCAGTTATTATAATTTAAATTCCAATAATTTGGTCAAAACTTGATTCCAATTATTTTTATTCAATCAATTGTCATATTGCGCATAAAATTTTCATTGGTTACATCTTACTGAATTAGCATTCTACCATTATCAATTTAACCTACATTAACTGCACTAATCAGATGAATTAATTGCATTTGATTTTCAATTTTAATTCAGCAGGCTAAATAAATTGGTAGATATAATAACTGTCGCAATTAGTCTTTTATTACATTTATAAGTTTATTACTTACAAACAAATGTTACCGTTGCTTACATAGCACAGATTATATTCAATTTCCATTAATTATATATTATTTCATTAATTATATATTTTTTCATTAATCGATTCAATATTTCCATTTGTTTTCTTACATTCACTTTATAACCATGTTATAACATTTGAGTCATTTCAATTGATTGGAATTTCATTCAATTTATCAATAGTTAACTTTAATTAACATTGTTACGTTTCATCTTAATTATTAGTTCATTAATATATCCCAGATGTTTTTTTATTTCTTTCAATATTTAATTATCAAAATCTTATTAAATTAACTAATTTAAATTATTAAAAATTTAGGGTCGTTACATATTTTATTATTAATTAATTAACAAATTAATTATTACGGGTTAAATTTCGGGTTGTTACAATTGTTGTATGATAATTATGTGACCTTGATTCACTCTGTGTGCGTGATCACTCTATGTGTGTGTGATACTGAGTTGTATTGATTATTCATTGTATTATATTGACATAGTTGACCTTTGAGATGTTTTGTATCCACACGGTCGTCTATGTTATATATTATATATTACCACTCTGACTTCGACTCTGTGTTCTCTGAGATTTATTGTATATGTTGTGTATTATTATATCCTGAAGTCATATATATTTATTGTTTTGTGTTGATACCGTGTACTTAAATGCGAGTTACTTGTTCGATGTTTAAATACGTGCCGGTGTTAGCCTAATGACATATTCACGTGTGTACCCCATGTAACTTCATTCTCCGTATTATGTGATAGTATTGCTTAGTAATATTCTTGGATGTTATAGTTATAGGGATGTGGTGTTTCAAACATCATCATCACACAATAGCAAATCTAATTCTTCTTCGCTCGATTGATCCACATTTGAATTACATTCATCACTATGCTCGCTCGATATTTGGAACTCTTCATCACATTCAGATTAACTAGAAAAATCACCACAAACAATTGGCATTTCCAATGTCTTTGCCACATCTTTTCTGCCGCTTTGGCCTTTTGAAACTCACGCTAAAGAGGCAGTGATCGGTCTTTTTTCACTATCTTTTGCGTAAAATATTGAAAAAAATTAATACGTAGTCAAAGTAAAATCAAGCTAAACATCATGCAAAAAAACTACATTTCATACGATCGTACAATGCTAAATGTTCTACACATATAACAATATTATACCGCCTATGATTTAAATGCAAAATATATTTCATTCAGTAGTACAATATTAACCAAACTAACTCCAAACAATTGCACATTATCGAATGGCTTAAAACATATATACAATGAAGCGTTGGACAGTATGAAAAATGTACAAAAAATATCGTGTAGAATTTCATGCAATCGAGTCACGTTCGAGCTTAAAAAAACTAGGATTGTCAAATTTTGAACTACAAAATATCAATTTGAGAATGCAATAAACAAATTCACAACGAAGAAAAAGCAAAACCATACCTTCATGTGATGCTGACGGCTGCGATGACATTGGTTGCGACGTTATGAGCTTCATCTTCTTCTTCGAGATGGCTAGTTTTTCACTAAAAGATATGATGTCGAGATTGGAGAAGAATAGAGGCACGGAAGTGGATAATCATGTTTGAAAAAATAAAAAAAGTTACGGTTTTGAATAGTGTAAAAAAATAATTTGATGATGTAAAGTTCGGATTGGATCAAACAGTGATCGAGTATAAAGTAGTCTAATGCAGTGCATTTGGTACTTCCGGTTGAAATTTAAGTGCCCTTTGTGCAACAAAATCGAGTAGCAAAAATGGAGAAATGAGTCCAGTTAATACGGATCTTAAAGCACGAAGATCCCAAACTGCAATACGTGTCGTCGCTTCACGTTTCTGACCTTGTTCTTTTCTTTTCTTGTTGCCACCAAAATGTTTATCCCAATCTAATAATCATCATTCAATCATCGACAAAGAGGGAGCTAAAAGAAGCACGAACCAATGACCAAGAAGAAGAAATGCATCAACAGCAGTAGATCTCCAAAAAAAGTCGTCAGGAATGCTATCGTTCCGCACATATCGCTGTCGGATCGGCCGGATTGGTTGCCGGATGACTGGGAAATGGAGCTGAAGCGGAGGAGCGGCTCTTGGAGAACAGATCGGGTAACTTATGTCGATTCTCTTGTCAACAACCATAGAGGATTTATTTGATCATTATGATTTGTTTGATTAAAATTGAGACTGAGAAATTGTGTTTTGCAGTATTTTGTATGTCCCGTGTCTGGAAAAAAATTTCGATCCAAATGGGACGTTTTGGAATATCTGAATGATGGACTGGCCGATAGCCTTGCAAGGGAGGCGCCACCATCACCACCTCCTCTGCCACTACCTCCGCTTCGTCCTCGACGGTCCAAGTATCTGCAGCTTGCAAATCAGCCATCTAAGAATCGGAGGCCTAAAGATCGGTGCCCTGGGAGTTGGAGGCCTAGGGATCGGAGTCCTAAATCTCATAGAAAATTGCGGGATGTGCCAGTGATTGAGCATCTCGTAAGATTTTTATATTGCTGGTTATTTTCGTTTAGTTCAGCTTGACAGAACTCAAATTTAAGATAATGCATCTTCTATTAGCTGCCCTTAGATGCACAAAATTTCAATTCATAAGTCTATTTGGTTGCTATAAATTTGATTGATGCTAAATGCACCGCATTACAGATCCTAAATTACCCAGGTTCATTCGGCCATATGAGCAGTATACTGCCAAATGAAATTTCGATAAAAAAAGAAAAATTTTACTTCATTTGGCGATGTCGAATTGACTTCACAACCACTCGGTGGTATACCGCGGAATGAGTTTTTGGGTAAAATAGAGTACCTAGTGCATTTAGCACCACTTGTAAGTTTAGTTATTTCCTTTGTTGTTAGGGAGTTGACTTTTCTATGGGTTCTTTTTTTTTCTACACAAGTGATGCCGTGGCAACTCTACGATGATTGATCATAGAATGTTAAGGTAGGAGATTGTACATCATGCGCCAGCGATCTATCTAATGTTTGACCTACAATGGCTTTTGGCCTTGGTATATACTTCATTGATCAAGCCCTTTATGTGAATGTCAGAATTCCCTTGTATACGTGTGTACCATCCATGTTGATGGAAATATATCTGTAAAATAATGATGATTTAACATTTAACATTGCAATGGCATTTGAAACATTTCAGATTGCATTATCATAACTAGTTTATGTCATGATGCATAAAATTTTAGGTAGATTTTTTTGTGGTAGTGGACTTTAAATGAAAAAAAGTAGCAGTCTGCCTTGATAAACTGATATTGTGACCTCGCAAGGACAAGTCTATTGGCACCTTCATTTATAATGTCTTGCTCGAAAGTGAGTCAACCTTAAACATTTAATCCAGTATCTTAGTGTTATAACTAGGCCTGTCAATGGTACGGGTTTTGACCCGAGCCCGTCCTATTTATGCGGGGACGAGTTTTCCCATTTACTACCCAAGCCTGACTCAGGCCGACCCTGATCGGGTATGGTTTTATCATAACCCGGTCCGGTTAGGGTTCGACTCGACTATTATTTTTTCGTCGCATCGAAATAATAACATGTATGTTATTTGTTTATTACCATTTTATTTGTTTACATGTAGATGTTTTTTTATTCTTTTGTTACGAGCTTGACTACATCGCCGTTCAATTTATATGTCAACATTGTTTGTATATAAATTTTAACAAAATTGCACTTTAAAAATATGATTTTAACAAAAATATTCTGAGTTAGGTATTCGGTTATTATCCAGCGGGCATAAAAAGCCCGACGGGCCAGGCTCGGATATTGGATTGAAATACCCTGCGGGTTCGGGCCGGGCGTGGGTTTTAATTATTGTAATTGGACTGGGGTCCGGGTTTTATAATACCCGGATCGAACCCTACCATTGACAGACCTAGTTGTAACACTGTTAGAGGCTTTTTGACCCACGACCAAACATTATACTTTTATTCTCGCTTGATACTGCTGATGCAAATGATTTGTTTATTAGAATATTCACACAGATTCTTTATCAACAACAAACCCCTAGGTGACATAACTGCTATTATGCAAGGATATCCATATAGCACTAGAAATCTGCTAAGCTATTACATGTGATACAAAGGAGTGATATATATATATATATATATATATATATATATATATATATATATATATGTATATATAAAGATAAAGGTAATAATACATTTTAAATACAGTACACCTGCATGCATATATAGCAATTCACTTTCTCTGTTGGAGAGAATAATTATTTTCAGTTGTTGTTACCTACTTGTTGTAACATTTCTCGCAGTTCATGTAGTATAAGAGCCGTTGTTATTATTACATGTAGTTCTTTATGAAATAACTCTTTATTTTGTTCCGAGGATATTTTGTTCCGAGGATAGATATATATTTTCGTAACAACATATTCCAGCCTTCTTGTTTTTATTCATCTGAATCTAAACAGTTGCACAAATTGTAAATAGTTCCATCTACGATGTCAAGTTATAAGCTTACTGCATGGTTATAAATTATAATATGTTCCAGTCTATTCTTTATGTAAGATACGATTTTTCACTTCTGAACATTTGCGTTAGTGTAGATTTCTTTTGATTGAACTTTGAACCAGGAACAAGTTGAAGATTCTCCAGCCGGCTTACCTGAAGGCTGGATAAAAGAAATTAGGCTCAGAAAGAGAGGGGGAAAAACTGATGCGGTAATTTCGTTTGAACTGTGAAGTTCTTCTTTGTGCATTAAATTCTTCAACACAATAAAGGAGCTTTACCATATTTTGATTTTGATGGTCTGATATATTTATTTGACTATTTGATAATTGTGTTGTTTTGATCCCTTTGCACCACCGCCCTCCCCCCACCGCCCTCCCCCCTCCCCCTCTTCCCCGCTCTCTCACTTTTCGGTTTCTTTTGCGAGGTTGATTTTGCATAACATTTTTTTAGTACTTTTTTTAGCTCAACTCTCATGTATGCTTTTGTATATGTCTCATTTGGACATTCTTAAATGTGAGCATGATATTAAATCTTGGTTTTTTTTCCTTCAACTGCATAAAAGTTTGTCTCTACTGAATTTGGTTGTAACACCCACACCCCCCCCCCCCCCCCCGAATTTGGTTATTCTACATTTGGTGTACGTATTGCTTTAAGATAGAAATTGAAGTACTTTCTTTCATCTTGCAAGGCAATTTGCGATTGGAACATTTTATGTACTTTCCCTTCTTTTTTGTTAAGTTAGAGAAATGGTGACATTCTCATGTATAAAATGTTCTTATGCAGTATTATAT
Source organism: Allium cepa (assembly GCA_030765085.1). Taxonomy (NCBI): domain Eukaryota; kingdom Viridiplantae; phylum Streptophyta; class Magnoliopsida; order Asparagales; family Amaryllidaceae; genus Allium; species Allium cepa. Next base: position 725,518,902 of record CM060945.1, read on the forward strand.
TGATCCGGATCATGGCTATGGTTTTCGCTCAAAAGTAGATGTCTTTCGCTATCTTGAAAATAATGATCTTTCTCGAGTTGTATTCATACTAAAAAGAATACATACACCAGACGCTCATCCCTTGATCGATGACTCCCTTGTAAGTGTTCTGATGATATAGTTTCCAGATTTTCATGCAAAAAAATTAACATACAAACTACGAAGACATGGCAACATGATGTAGCCTGGTAACTTTGGTTGATCTACAGCTATTTTGAAAATAGTCAGTCTTTTACAGCGTTTCAGTTATTATTGTACAAATATTTTCCTCCATCTGGAGGATATAAGATAATTATATTTATGGTTCATATATTAGACTTAGAAAATAATTTTCAATGTCGAATCAAATAATACTCTTAGCCAATGTCAAATGGAAAATGTCACACACAGGTAGTTCTGGCAATTGCCACTATATTTGTGGAAATAGGACCGAGTTTGAGTTGGTTCAAATGCTGGTGCTTGACCTGTAAATTTTTATCATAACTTACAACTTTTGTTATAATTATTATACTATTTTCCTGAAGCAGGCCATGGATATTTATTTAGCATGTCCACAACGAACAAAATCATTTGGTTGTAAGGTTCCAAAATATTAAAAATTTCTTGTATGCCTGTAGCAGGCCGTGAAATTTGGACAAGTTCACAATGGACAAAATTAATCATAATAATAATAATAATATTGATAATAATACTATAATAGTAATTAAAAATTATCACAAAACTATGAAAGTTGCCATTTATTAAGCTAAAACCTGATTTTTGAGGCTTGGTCAGTAGCTTATCACATGAAACTAACAAATGTCATCATTTATTGTTACACGGTGCACACATATGTACGTTCTTGTATTTGTTTTAAAGTATATTTATGGGTTCTTAACATATGTAGTTTTCTTGCCGGCATAAAGAATATGCTCTATGTTGTTTCAAATTAGAAGCATCACTAGGCATAGGGGCGGAGCTATGTTATAGCTGGAAGGTCAAGTGACCTTCCCATGATTTAGAAAAGAAAGTTAAAAAGTACCTACAATGATTTCCATTTTGATCGGACAAGAGAACTAATAAATAAAAACAGTAAAATGAAGAAGATGAACATTTATAGTAATTCCTTTTGCAAGTTAGCTCTTTTCTTTCATATATTACTTTATTTTTCACTTGTTTTCTTCTTACATCCGAGAGCGCACAACATTTTGTACTATTAAAAGTAAATTAACAAAAAATAATTCTTTTTATTGTTTTGCTAAAGAACCATAATTAAAGTTTTAAAAGTTTGTAACATGCTTATTATACAAGCATTCATGTCCTCTGTTGAAAAATGATATCCCAATCATATGCACCAAGAAGATGGTTTTCAAACCTCTAATACAGAAATGGTGCCACCTTTAACATTATCATACAAGCATTATGGCTCTGCAACTGCCCAGGCATGTGTGATTTTTTTTTTTTTTTTTTTTTTTTTTTTTTTTATATTGGTTCAATGTCAGCTATTGTACTTCCATTTTTAATCTATTTGATCTTCAAACAACTCCATCAAATTTCATCATCTTTAATCTCCAGTGGTTTTTTGTCTGAACAAAATCAAAATCAATAGTATTCCGGAGGTTTTAATTAATTTCACCATGCTGAAGTGGTGCCACCTTTAATGCTACCCAATATCTGTTTAGTTGCTACTTAAAATGCATACTCAATCTCTGCATTTATTCTTGCAACACATATTTTTTGTTTTGACATGATCAGTTTTCTTTTTATTTTATGTTCTTTTCGTTGCAGTTTACCAAAAGTCCCATTAAATCTGGCAAATAGTTTATTCTGAAATATACATTCTGTTTATTTGCTTTTTTTTTCTCCTGTCCTGCAGCCTATTGCTGAATTTTTAAAGTGTACTCGGAAACGTTCTGCATCAAAGAAACGTCTTTTGGATGGAAATGAACTAATATCTCGTTCAATCACTCCAGAAAGAGCAGCAGCATTATCATTGAAATATGCGTCAACAAAATGTAAGTTTCCAAATTCCACTAATGCTAACTAAAGGCATGCAAATTCCATTTAGTGGTGAGCCAATCATTATTTTTATGGGATCTATATGTCTGTGATGCTATAAGTTATGAGCTCATCACCTCATGACTAGTGGTTTGGCATGTTCAATTTTTGATTAGGAGCTTGGCTTGTTCAATGCATGTATGCGTGTAAATATCACTGAAGGAAACAGCCATGGAATTGAAATTATTTTATTTTGTTTAAACTTATTTTGTAAATAAAATTTATATTTAGAAATGATTGTAGAACTATTTCATTCTAGACGAAAGTTAAAATTTTAGTGCTAAAGACGAGTTTTCTTGTATAAATTTCAAATTATGTTTATAAAAAATCAGTTATTTTAGATGATTTTGATGTAAGGGGGAAAAACTGAAAGGCATAAAAAAACCTATTTAAGAATTCTATTTTCATTAAAATTTAAATTGAACATTTATTTAATAAAATTGATAATTTTAGAAAGTGTTTTCAAAAATCAGTTATAATTATGTAAAAACTAAAACAACTGCAATCTTCTTTTAACATTTTACGTAAATTTATGTTGGAGGGGTTGAAAGATTTTGGGGTCTTGAATTACCTAATATTCATCCAATAGAAAAAGAAGGGTATTTCTAGTTATATCATTCATCGCATCAAACTTTTCAATGAGAAAGAAATGTATTGCAACTTTTTATGTGCTACAGTGAAGTCATGTTACACCGTATTCAGTAGCGTTCTTAGTAAAGAATAAAAAACCGCTGATAAAGTTTTCAAAGGGGTTTATTAACAAAATTGTGGGTTATTTTCTTTTTACTATTAAGTGACCGAGGAGGCAATTTACCTCAAAGGAAGAGAAGAAACCTCCATAGTGGACTTACAGGCCTCTCTGCAGCTTTAGTAAACCTGGTTTGTAAGCCATGTTGGTATACTGGACCTAAGTCGACCATAGAGAAGCATTGTTGGAGATGGAACTGAAGCAAAAAAGTGAATACTGCATATCAAGTTCCACTAAGTCCGACGAAGGAAGCTTGGAGTAGCCAGGACAGGGACATTGGAGTAGCCAGGAAAAGAACTCACCTAATCGTGCCCAAAGTGTTGGTTTAAAATAACGAGTTCACCAAGTCCAAAACCACCATTTTTTTTTTCTGTCCGGCATGATGAAAATCGAAGAATCCATATTATGGCAGCCCAAATTCTATGATAGTTATGTTTCATATATTTTTTATCATGCAAGAATACTGATTCTGGCACTTGAATATACTCGTGGATAACCGTTCTCAAAGTTTCACTTATATCAAGGAAAACCCCTGAAAAAGATGTTTAGTAAGTGATACAAGATGCTTCATACCGTAATGGAAGACTAAGAAACAGAGAACAATTGAAGGTGACACCTTTTAATATGTACAAGAAGTCCCACTGAATAGGATATAAAAACAGAGTGCAAATTAATGTCCTTCCAAATAGAATATAAAAACGGACTGCCAGTAAGAGTTCTAAGATGCCTTATAAGGCGTCTTGTGACTCTTGTCTCATGTTTTACAAGGTGTCTCCTTACGTCATTTCTAGTAGATGTTTGAATTATAGATATCATGTAACGTGTCATTTTTTTCTAGACCTGGCCTTGCACTTCTGTGCTTCTCAATTACAAAATAGTCCTTAGTGGGCTTAATTCATGGGAGGTTTTCCTTTATAAGTTCTTGCTCAAACCGATTAAAACAGTCATGCGTACATCATTTGGGGGCATCTATGTCACAAGGGACCATATTGTTTTACGAAATTAGCAACACATGTATCTTTTTTATCTTCAATATTTTTTTGAAAGAATCTAAAATTTGTAGATTGTAATATTACAATTGAGTTGCATCTAAAAGAAGTTCATTGTTCTTTATTTCAGTATCTCAAACTGCATTAACTATGTCCATTAACTGTAGTTTTGATTTATTTACGTAAGTTAGAAGTTGTATTATTCTTTTGTTCTCATTTTCAGAGTTTGATTATATGAGTTGTTGGGGTAAGCTTGACAGGAAAGAAACATGTGTGCCAGTGGTTAGCGTATATGGTAAGATGTCGAATTGTTGAAAAGGTAAATTATGTTATGTGCTGGAATAGTGGAACGAAATCCTAAATCCTTATGCAGGAATGCTGAGGTTCATTAAGACTAAAAACTGGAGACAATCTTGTTTGTTTAGGCTATCCCACTTCCCAACAAAGCTATGGTCGAACCCATATATTAGACAATTGAAGAAATCAGGTTTCCAACAGTGAAGCATGAACTGATGAAGATTAAGGGTAGTCTTTGGGTTCGTGCTTCAGGATATAGAGTTGAAAGAGATGGCTATACTTTAACAGTCTGATGTTAGGCGATTACAAAATAGCCGTCTAACTTCAAACGGCGATTTTGTAACCATTTAGAATCAAGTGATTATTTTTTAACTGTTTGACTTCCTACGGCTAACGACGACATTTTCTCTCCATTTCTACATAAACAATTACAACTTCATTAAATACAACACTTTCATCACATTCTACACCTCTTCTCACTTCCAACCACTCAACCGTTCACTAAATTTACAACGAAAATTATCTATTCACAACTTGTTTTAGGCATTCAACAGCCTAATACAGATGATTTTGTTTTAAAATCATGGAAGAGGATAATGCAATTGTAGGTAGCGGTCACACGAGCGCTTCACGGTAGCAAAAAGAAAATTATGTGATTTATACTACATTTGGTTGCATTTTTTGAAGTTTTATGTTACATTTGGTTGCATCTTTCGAAGACTTAAAGCACGGGAATGATCAAAGTTGTGAAACTTCTAGAAAAAAGTCACGACAAATAACAACAAAATGCATCCCGATAGGAAGCGTTCGCCTTCATCGCCAAAAGAACGTTGTGGAAAGATCAACTGCCGATCTCATTTTCACGAATCGCAAATATATAGAATCAAGCAAACAAACTCAGTGGCGTGGAAAGAAAATTGAGTGTGGTATTTTTCTTACTCTTTCCTTTTAGGTACTTTCTCAAATTTCTTTTATTTTTATTTTCACATATAAAGCCAAAGAGCAAATGATGAGTTCCTAAAGTTTCACTTGCGAGAAAATTGGCATACTTATAAATAACAATTCATGCACTGCTATGAAATTTGTACTCGTCATCCAGAATGGAGTTCCACCAACGCAAAGTCATTACGATCAATTCAAAGCAAATGAAGTGGAAAGATAAAGCACAAAAATCAGGATTTAGTTCTAGTCTAGACGTTTCTAATCAAGATGATAGGACTGATAACGATGATAGTCTTCAAAGAACCAATGAAGATTATAGATCGATTGAGTTCAAATTTGCGAAGAAAATGAATGTGATGGTAATTCTGGATACTCCATTGACTTCCTCGAATGAAAAGTTGGCGAGATGATTAAAAGAAAGGTTGGCTTCTCAAGCGGAAAAGATTACCATGATGAACAAGTATTTTGGATATTGAGCTGACAGAACAAGTGCAGGATTAGGAGAGGTTGGAGCTTAAGTGTGAAAAGCAAGAGGATCAACATAATGAAAGATGATTTAACTGACATGGATGAAGATACATAATTGTATTGGACTGATAGGAAAAATCAAATAACTAAATGTAGGGTTGTAGGCAGTAAGTTATTCTAATTTAAAACATTATCTTTTTATTTCACTAGGTTGTAGGCAGTAGGTTATTCTAATATAAAACATTATATCTTTATTTCATTTTAGATGGAGAATCGTTGCATCTTTATTCGAACTTAAAGAATTTTTTTTATTTGTATTGCAAAACATTGTATCATTTAATAAATTGAAGAAATTGATAATTAAACATAATTATTTTAGAAATTGATAATTAAACACAGTTTTTTTAGAAATTGATACTTAGAACAGAAATTTGTACAAAAACAAATTGCAGTATTGTCCAGCACCACTGTCGGCGCTCTACCTATGGTCTATGAGATCACAGATCCGAATCATGCGCAGTGTGTGATTTGAACTGCTGTACATATGTTGATTTGTAGTGTGCTATATACCACCTAAGACCTGCAGTGCGATTATGTACTACCATCTAAATACTCAATTTCACAAAAAGAAAAAGAAAAAAGAGAGAGTACAAACCGACAATTAATCATGAATTTAGGCACGAACTATTGATTTCAATAGTCATTTAAAATATGATTAATGATGTCCTTTTACAGTCTATTATGCAGAGCTTCATTATGGTATGCCAATTGGTGATCAATGTGAACGTTATGCTATCATTTTCGTTATGGTGCTCATTACGATTCATAGAGTTTCGTTAATTAAATCTGCAGGGCAACCATATGCTATCATTTTCAAAGTAGCAACCATGATGATATGTCAAACCTTGAGTTTTTACAGTTTTAGATTTGGGAATGAAGTACACTTAAATTAGGATACTTTCCAATATTTTGTTTAACAAACGTTGCATCACTTTGAATCTTCTTTGAAATATATCTGGATCATACGGTGGATTTTGAATGAAATAATCTTGCATAAGCGTTTTGTGATAAGCAACATTGTTGTCCTAAATCTTAAAATCCAATAATTTGAATCAATTTCAAATTGAATCTCTCACATTTAATTCACTTACAAATTTGATTCAAACTAAATTTAAACCACAATTACAAAACTCATTCAATTTATGGTGAAATAGAAAATATCAAGATATTTGCTTGAATCTGCTATTCAAATTTTATTGTTTCACTAAAAAAGGAAGATACAATAGTGAAGAAAATTAAGTTTTATGTAAAATTGTTGAAACTCACATGTCAAAATCAATTTAAATATGTAAACTATTGTTATGGAATAAAAAAACCGTTGTTTTTACATACTAAACTGTCATTTAATTATCTATATAGAGCAGAAAATGAGCATATAAGTATGTATACATATCGAACATAAATACTTCAAATTGAAGATTTACGTTTTGATCCAATTTCTACTTAAAATTTGAACTTCACAGTTTATTATTTAAATCCCAATTTGGAAACCTAGGCATGCAAAACGATGATGGTTGGTGGATTTTCGACATATGATTAATCCTCCATGCCGCTTGAATGGAGCTGTTCGGTGAACTTCTATCATATCATTTTCATGTTCGAAATGCTCTTCATCCATCGTTTCATTTTTAGAATCACTATCCATGAACACAACTTTAAGGAAGAGTAAACACATTGATTATTATTTATTTGGTCATTATAAAAAGAGAAAAATAATAGTATAATTTTGTTGCGTCAATGAAGTAGCTTATTGATCTCCTTTTGTAGATGAAGCATGCTAGTTAAATGTGAAAAGTGCTTGTTAGACGTGAAGTGCTCCACGTGGTGTCTTCACATAGTGGAGGTTGAAAGCATGCATATTTTGTTTGTTAAATGCAAAGCATACTTGTTAAGCGGTATAGGATAATCATCATGTGTTGTGCGAACGTCTGAAAAAAAGCTACTATTTTGTAGTCTTCTTGTAAACGGTGATAAAATAGTTGCCTGCTTTCATGCGTCTATTTTAGCTCCCCTACATACATGCAACTACAAAACCGGTCTGCCTATTCGGAAGTTCTCCAAGTTTTAGGGCTTAAAATTATGGATCGTAATTTCAAACCTCTGAAATAGTTGGTGATTCTCAAACCATTTTGACTAAAGCATCACAATATGCTTGAACCTTTATTATCCTTCTTTTTGGTTAGCGCTAGTCTATTTTTACTTTTTGATACAACTTAATGCGTTATGGTGAGTGATGAAACTTTCAAAAGTTACACACACACTAATAATGTCCTCTAATATTACTTAAAAATTGGATTTAACAAATAACATTTTTTACAAATTCAAACCGCCCTCAACAGATATTACCAATTCTTAATATTACTTAAAAATATTATTTTACAAATTCGTTCTTTATTAATTAATAATACAATTAAAAATTAAAACCAACAAAATAGTAGATATTGCAATCTAAGAATAAAAATTCAAACCAACTATGCATAATTTCAACATAAAAATATGGCAAAATATTTATGCAAAATATTTTCTCTTGGATGAACATATACAGTTTGTAGAAAAACAATTCACGCACGAAGCGCGTGCCATAACGCTCGTGTGCATGTGTGTGTAATGGGACGACCGACGACTGTTTACATATACTATAAAACATAAAATTTAACACAATAAATCTCGACCGTTGAATCTCATTGTGTTGACATTTAATGTTGAAATAAGAGGCAATCCAATGCTTTTAATCCATATGGCACCTCTTATTGCTTGAGTAAATAACATTTGAACACAAAATAAAATATGATTGGTGACATAATAGATCTGCACTGTTGAATGTCATTCTGTTCACACATGAGATTAAAATTAGGGGGCAATTCAATGGTTGAGATTCACCGTGTCATCATTGTGTCCCGGTAAAATTTCCCGTATACATGCAATGCATGCATGCATATTCTTGCCGTTTGATGGGAAATATTCAGTATAAAACCTTGTTACAAGTGTCTTTTTAGCCAAAAATGATAATATGGACACATGGCATATGTTTTTTTTCTTCTGTTTATATCTTCAGACATCGTATGGTCATGACTGTTTACCTAGATTGAAATATGTCCATGTCTTCTACAGATTTTTAACCGTGGATGTTTGCCTTCTTTCCTCCAAAAACTGATAATTGATGTCCGGCAGATTTTGTACTTTTTTTCTTCTATCATTGGTTGCATTTTTAGTTGGTGTTATTTTAAACAAAACAGAAAACGACATGGTAACAATTGGTTTGTTCCATTGCAGTTGACGAAGGTTCATCAGAAACAGCTTGTTCTACTACGACAGACATTGAATACTTGGAACAATACAATTTACCTTTCCTAGTCAAGCACCATCACAATCAGGAAACTGATGATTCAAAACAATGTACAGAAAAACACCAAAAGAAGTGCAATTCTTATACAGAATTAAATTTAAAAGGATGCCATGAACATACAACAAACACTAAGGTCCAAGAAGCTGAGAAGAACAATTTAAAGTCACCACATCCAGATAAAGATAATTCAGAAGAGACGCCAAGCCACTCTAAAAAGGTTAAAAGGAAAGCTGAAATATTAAGTGACGCAGACGATCTTATATTCAACACCGATGTTGGAAAAAGGTACGTAAAACTGAAGTCTAAGCAAATAGAGAGAAGGAAGAAGGCAACTGAAAGAAAACTTAGCAGCCTAAACCATACCGTAGAAGCTGAAACTTCACAAAAGGTACATGCTACTAAACCTAACGAGTCCGATACAAATGTGCTGAAAAACCTGGAAAGTCAGAAGAATCTCGAACCGGAAGAACAACATATGGATTTGGTTGAGAAACTCAGTACCATTAAGCTTATCGATGAAGCAGAAACTTCAAGTAAGGTAAATGTTACAGTGCCAAATGATTTGCAGAGAATCGAAGAAGATGAACTCAAAAACATAAAACTAATGGTGGAATCTGCTTCACATGGACAGATACAAGTGGAATCTTTTGAGAACGTCCCCATATTCATATATTCATGGTCGGATCCTTGCCTAGAATTTGCTTTCAAGACTCTTTCCAACGACGCAGACAATGAAGATGAAAACATGAGAACTCAGGATAAGGTTAGAAGTTCAGAACATTTAGTGGAACCAGAAAAACAAATTTCAGAGTCTATTCCAAATCCTTATGGATTTTCTTGGTCAGATCCATGTATAGACTTTGCTTTCAAGACTCTTACAAGCGACTTTTCAAGCTTGGAGGATACTGCATCCATACAAGATTATCTTAAGCATATAGACACTTCATCTCTTTGTTCAAATAAGAGTGCTTCTGTGTCACTGCTTAAAAAATGAGAATGCTGAATCACTTGTTCATTTTATGTTGAGTTATCCTTTTTTTTATTTATAGGACATTGTGTTAGAAGTGTAGGAGAGTATGATGTTGTACAATGAGGTTTGGCATCCTGAATGCTTGACGCATCAATATAGCCACTTGCATTTGTAGCTATCATATAATAAAGGGAAAAAGACTGCTGTTGGATCTTTATTTAGCTTTTTACTCTTTCAGAAATACACAGTAGACAATTTGGACTGAGTTGTAGAATATGATCTGAACAATCTATGATTTTAGGTTGTTAATATTCATTTTAAAGCAAGTTAATTGCAACAGAGCAGCATTCAGCTTTGATTTTCATTCAGACAATCATCATCGAACATTAATGTTTTTATTCATCACTACAGCAAATTAAACATACATTCGTTAATAAAAAATCCAAAAACTTGAATCTGTTGAAACTTTAATATCCGTAGTTCTCTTCTTTATTTTCCTGAAATCAAAAGTCAAAAAGTCACTGATATGAAATTATATGATGATAAAAGTTTGCTCTTTTATTAGCCAGCAAGGTTGTGGCATACCTCAGGAGTGAAGGTAAATCCGACTTTTATTTCGCCTTTGTACTCGTCGTCTTTGACGACATTGTAAACAGTGGGAGGAAGGCTTCCTTCGGAAATTAGCGCTTCTAGGTTGATCCTGAAAGTGATTATAATAATGTTTAAAAAACAGTGAAGAAGAAAAAGCAGTATAGATGGATTGTTTCTGAAAGTATTTACGATGCTTCTCCGATAAAGTCATCTTGGTTGCCTGAATCGCTATCCATGAGCTTTATGATGAAATCGGAGACATGATTTGAGACAGTGAAGACAAAAACTTGGTTCCATTCGGGTTCAGAACCTTGACCTGTAGTCAATTACAGTAGTTTAGTCCATGTTTATGATTTAAATATATAAATTAAATGCAAATCGAATCCTTCTTGATTCAATTAACTCCAATTCGACTTTATCAGGAATAAACATTCAGACAGTTAAAGTCGGGATGATTGAATCCATTTTGCAATGCCAATAAAACAAGAAGAGAAATTCATAAAGAACCAGAAGCGAGAGGGAAAAAAAACATGCCTCAAATTATATATTTAAACAAACAATCAAATTATTATTTATATTTTGAAACATATTTCAAATTATATTGAAGTAACATACCTCAAAATAAAAGCACACAATTGTAATCAAATTATGTCATTTACAAATTCTCGATAAATATTGTACATATTTTGTTTGTAATATTTATTTAAGTATTTATAAGGGAAAAAACATATGAAAACACCCATTGTCAAAACAGAAATGGAAAGAAAGTTATCAAAATTTTGGAAACGGAATCAAAATTTAAGATCGAAATGGATCCAAAAACCAAAATTTTATAGTTTAAGGGTGGGTAAACACCAACACATGGATCAGTTAGGATGTTTTTTTAATCTTTTCTTTTTCTTTATTGCAGTAAGTGGTTGGTTGATCCAACAAAAAAATAAATTATAAAAATGATTGAAATTGTTTGATTGAAATAAATGTGCAGATCCAAGTAGAAATAGTTCAAACCTTCAAATCACATAAATTATGTACTTATTACAACTTCGGAATGCTGAACAATAAATTCTTTTTGTCAAATGAATTTCTAAACTACGATAAATCTAAATACTTTAGATATCCATTAAGTTTTGATATTTGTAGTCTTATTACTTCGATCCTTTTCTCATCACGTTTTTATTTTAAGAATTTTCTTTCTTTCAAATCCATATAAATATTTATCATCTATTTTATAACTCAAAATAATTTTGAAAGGGAAAAGATAATTTTGAAAGTAGCTTTCAATATTTATTACCAAAATGTAGTTTCAGTTTGGCTATTTGATTTTTTATTAGATCAAAATCCGTTGACATTAAAAAGATTATTATTTATTTTATAAACATTAGTGGTGGTGTTGTCATAACATTTGTTTAATTTATTAAAAAAGGTTTATAGTTGGAACTCTAACAAATATAAGCAAAAATTCACCTTTAAAAATAGTCGTAATATATTTGTTAATATAAATTTTTTTTGGATTTTTTACTTGAAACTTTTGTATGCATACATATTAGTAGGTTAATGGCACATGTTTAGATTAGAATCCAATCTAAACCCGCCTTACAAATCCGGGTATGAGTTTAGCTATGAATACCCAAACCTAGGCTTGGGCTCGATCCTATTGCTATTAGTGTTGGGTATGCTTTCACAACCACCCAATCTAACTTGAGCTTGATCCGATTATTATTGTTCATAGTATAAAATCCGTGTGCATACTTTCTGCATTTTGTTTGATATTATGTGCGGTCATCGATAGACCTACGTATTAGTGCACGAGTTTGAATCTTGGTCTCAACAAAAATAATTCTTTGTTGTTTGTCAAAAAAAGTATGTAAATAAGGTCATCTGTAGTTGTAATAATGTCTTTGTATCTTTAATTAAGATAAGTGATACATATAGGGGGTGACTATTGCGACACAGAGAAATACAAAATATGACAAAATAGATCATGGCTTTCGGATTTTATTGTGTTCACGTAGGGATGAAATAATGGGAAAATCTATTAATTGACTTCCATTGTATTCATTAATTGTGTTATTATCCGCGTTTTAATAAATTACGCATACTATGTGAAGTTCAAATATCAATTTTAGCAAAAATCTCTTAATATACAAAGTATGACACAATTGGTTTCAATCCTCAAGTCTTACACGAATCATATATCTTATTTTCTATGCTTTTAAATTATTTATTTTTATGTTCTCATAATCATTAAAAGTTATATTTATAATTCAAGTTTCTTTTTACATTAATATATTCAATATTGTACTTATTTAACTTTCTATTTGCATGGATAATGATTCTTTGTTTGAAAACTATTTATGGTTAATTGATCTTTTTAATTTGTAATTTCCGAAGCAAATTTCAATATTATGCTTGCATCATCTTCAAACATAAGAGGTTTAAAAGTTATTTCAAACTATATGTTCATAGCGTATCACTATTATACAATTTTTAGTCAAATATTTGATGAAAAATCGGATTTTAAAATCTTGAAATTTTTTGTAGCTTATATTTCTAAACTAATCTTAAAATCTTATAGGTTTGAAAATTAATTTTATAATTATAAATATTAAACTCAAATAATTTCGAAGTAACTTCGAACTATATATTTTTCATATAGTTATTTATAAAATAAAAATAATCAATAATAACTAATGCAGAAAATGAAAAAAAATGATTTTACTTATTTTAACTTAATATGCATTTCTCCAATATTTTAACATATTTGTCGGATTCGATGAATGAACTCTTTATGTTGCATTTTATCTAGTTATTGTTTTCTTTGAGAATGTTCCTCCCGTAACATTGAATTTTGCAAAAGATAATAAGATTTAAACTGTAAATCAAACCAATTTAATAATAAAATATTTTTACGGTCTAATTCATTTTATTTTTTTGAAATTACTTAAGTCCGTTTATATGATAAGAAACTAAAAGTTTGAGTAAGAAACATTATTTTTGGTTTTACATTCTTTAGTTTTCAATTGGAATACAAAATTTTCAAGATTACTTTTAGTTATATATATATATATATATATATATATATTGTTTATGTAATGATATTTATGTTAAGTTAGTGATAACATGTGTAAAATTAGATGTTGAACATTTGGATTTATAATATGTTTCATCAATTTTTTTTTTGTATACGTGCAACACCTTTTTCTTTCATGCACGTAATGCGTGTCGTCGTACTAATATCTTCTTTTTTCACGCATGAATCACGTTTTGTTTGTTTTACTTATTTTTTCTTTCACTCACGGAAAGTGATATTTTTACTTCCAAATGCTTTGTGTACTAATTCGTCTTGTACATAGGGAGCGTGTGTTGTTTGCACCCGATTTAATATTGGCATTTTAGCCAATCAACATTCAACCATCAACATTTGGTCAATCACCACTTCAAACAACAAAGCCTTAAACTCCTAGCCAATTCAATCCAAACCACAAAATATGGGTAAAGTCCAATTCGTTATTTGAAAATGAGACAGATTAGCTATTCAAATATAATAACGTTCGATCTCAAGACAATCCAATAATCAATCCTGGTTATTTGAAATAATAAATATATTTTAAACGGAATATCCACTAAATTTAATTAACCAAACATGCACCCTATATAAACTTGTTTTTATTTTCTTCAAACATGTATCCTTAATTTTTAATCTACAATTAGCCAACCAAAATTAAATGTTTTTATTTTCTTCAAACTTATTTGATAAGGTCTGAATTTTTTAAAAGAAACCGATATAAATAAGGGAATTGTTAAAGAGATAAATAACTTGGATAGATGAAGTGAGAAACAAGAATTTTCTTAATTAAACAATTTTGCTAAGGGAAAAATTAAACCATTTATCCCCCCTTTAAAAATAAAACAAAATCACTAAATTGATATTATCAGAAGTATCTTCCTTCTCCCAAAAACCAATCTCTTCATCTCCCAAACTCCAAAATTTATAATTCCCTGATTTAGAAAGGAAGGTTAAAAGTTAAGACCAATATGAAAAACCTATGTCAATCTTTACCCCAATTAGATCATGTAGGAGAGTCCATTTTAATCTTAATCTCAATCTCAATCCTTGTCTCTTCATCTCACTTAAGATCAAGGAGAAGAACCTATCTCAAACTTTATCTTAGTGAAGACTGTTGAGGATAACTTATCTCAATTTTAACCTCGAAATTATTATAGTTGAGGTAGAGGAAATGATTAACATTGATTTTTGGACAATGATGGAATAAATAAAGTGAGAAATTGTGGTTTAAAGAATTTATTTGGAAAAGATGTAGAGCACGTTTGGCAGCTTCTTAAAAGCAGTCAAAACCACTTACAAGTAATTTACTTCAATTTTGATGTTTGAGGACTATTTATAAATAGCTCGTAAAAGTAGCTAATAAGTAAAAATTTGAGAAGTAATTTTGCCCAAACATTTCTACTTAGAAGTCGTTACATTTAAACACTTGTACTTAAAAATCACTATTTAAAACTACTTAGATGTTAGTATTCAAAATTCTTTTTAAGGCGTTTCAAAATAAGTTATTGCCAAACAAGCTCGTAATAATTTTATGAATTAAAACACAACCACACCCATCATTTCTCCTTTTGTACTATTTTAACTTGTTATACAATTTTCTACATAAATTGTACTACCTTTATCCAAATCATTACCCCGTTAACTATTCACATAAATAACCGATCAATTGTTCGTGCCAATAAAATAATCAGCGATTGAATCAGATGGAATTGGCTACATATGAAAATATTAAAAGCGAAACTTTATCATGTGTCCTAAGAGCACGGTTTAAAGATTGTTAAATTACATAAATTGGCCCCTAAATTTCACATTTTAACTTTTGTGTAACGATAAAATGGGTATTTTAAAAAAGTTGCTTTTTTTAAAAGCAAATCAATCATCACTAACCTATGGCCTCAGGGCACATGTTAACAGCACTCAAGTTAAAATTCACACAAACTGGATAGGTTTGTGCTTTGCCTAAATTTACAGGTACGGACCTATATCTCAAATACAAAAATACAATGTTACCAATAACAAATCACAAACTGGAGATGTGTGAGAACAATGAACCTGAAGCAATGCCGCTCCTTTTCTCCTGGCTGCAAAACTTGAGAACAGCATAAGGATCCATGCCCTCTATTAACAAAATTCCGAATCATATCAATTTCAATATATCACAGAACATATTGCAAACGAGATTACACAAAATAATAATAATAATAATAATAATAATAATAATAAGAAATATAAATCAACAAATGAAGGAACAATACGTACTCAAGAAGTCATTGTTTTCTAACCCTTTTGCACCAACAAGAGTAACTTCAATTGTTCCATGAACCATTTTCTCTACTCTTTCCTAAGTCCTGATTTTATTAATTTAGGATTCGATCTGAATCTGAAAACGAGAGAGATGGATATATACGTCAAGCGTGTAATTAATTAATTAAGTAAAACAATCGACGCGCGATCCAAGGATAAAACCGTCGGTGGTCAGTGGATGTTTTTATTTATTTATTAGTCGCTGCTTTTTCAGCGTTAAGTGCTCTGTATTTGTTCATACTTCATACCATTGCTTATTGGCCAAACGAAACGTGCTTCACTTTAATAACATTGTTGACCAAAAGTGGAGAGTAATTATTAATTGTGGGCATGTATCAAGTACCCATCACTATTCCAATAGAGTATTAATGTACTACGAATTCAATTTTTTTTAATAACAATGGCACTTTATTTAATCATAGCATCCATTTTGATATCTCAAAGGTTCGAACCTACGATCTTTGGAACATCAGTCTATAATGTTACAATACTTGTCACTTAAGTTAGTGGTTTGAACCTTGATGGAGTTAACACATATTAATTTTTACACAAAGTTGTAGTTCCATTTGTATTCCAACCACGATAATATATCATGCAGACATAAGATGTGTGCAAAATTGACTAGGACCTTTTGCATTCACTCATTGTTTTTTTAACATGGTTCACTAGTGCCAATAAATGTTGATCTCGAGGATCAAACTCATAACCTTTAATCTCGTAGTCTAAACAAAATGAAAGATTTTACTTACTCTTTTAATAATTATATATATCATTTTTAAACCCAAATCTTATCTACTCCACCACCAGTGTTATGGTAAACGTTTCGCGCTTGAGTTGTTTTTTTACACATCGTATATGTTTAACACATTCAAGAGAAACTGATTTGTGTAAATATGTAATCATGTTTAGTTTGTTGAATTTTATTTTCAAGTCATAACATTTAATATTTTTTGGTGAAGATGGTCCTCTTATGAGGAGAGTGTAACATCTAATTTCTTCTTAGTTTGAATTTTTTATTTCTATCATTAAATAAAGATGAATCTGTAATGCTTTAATATTATTTTTAATAATAAGAAAACCTCTGTTACTACGCACAGTCAAAAAAAGAAATAATAGCGTCCTGATAAAATTTTGGCGATTTCAAATCTGCTCAATTCTTTTTCTCCGGCTTGCGATTCTGCTCAATTCTTCCGCATTGATTTGACTTTCTGCATCGCGCATCTCCATTTTGTGCTTTGAGCTTTTCATCCCTTAGCATCGCTTGCTCGACCTGGTGTCGTCATGATGCCAGAACCGCCTCCGCTTTCTGATGACATTTTCCCCTCTCTCCTGGCCTCAAGTTTATCTTTCCTCGGGTTGCTTGGGAAGGGTCCAACAGCGGTCGATTTCTTGCCCATTGGTGCTTCCGTTTCTGCGCAAAAATTTGGTGCTGTTCCCATCTCTTCTGGGCCAGCGTGTGTTGCTGAGATGGATACTTCTGCCATGGGTGCTTCGGCTGCTCTGAATTTGGTTGCTTAACCATCTACTGTTGTGCTTCCTCACACTGTTTTGTATGGATAGATAGTGTGAGAAATGCGGATTACGGATCTTAAGGTTAGGATTAACACTAGAGGGGGGAGGGTGAATAGTGTTTATAAAGAATTACTAAATCTTTTTGAGTTTATGTTAAATTAGACACAGATGTGTGCAATATACAGACACAGATATGATCACAGAAACAAACACAGATGCAGAAATAAAATGAAAAACAGTAAAGGAAAGAACACATCGGATTTTATACTGCTTCAGAGTTACCCTACATCCAGTCTCGCAACACAAGTACGGATTTCCTTTCAAAAGCAATCTTTACAATTACACTCTCGATTTCAAGGCTACGAGGTACACCCTCTAGAATCACAATCCTCTGGGTAGAGATACTTGATTTTCCGAGCAACAAGTTCACCCACTTGATTTTACAGGCAACAAGTTCACCCAGTTGATTTTCCAAGGCTACAATCACATCTTATCTCGATTGATTGATTTTCAAGGCCGCAATCATACCTTTTCACGCTTAATAGATTACAAAGAAATCTATAACTATGAATAGCACTGAGAACCTTGTTGAGATAGTGATAGAGAATCAAACTAGAAGTAATCGAGTTTGATTCAATGTTGATTTCGACAGCGTAATGGTAAGAATATGTATTAAGAAATGTGGAAGAAGAAGAGGAGTGAAAAACCAGAAAATTTGATATATAATTCGTTGAAACTAACCCCTATTTATAGAAGAACAACAGTCATGTCCATTCGTGAAGAGTTATGGCGAATAGGCACTTCTTTTGAAATTTAAATTTTGAACTTAACTGACACTATGTTGACATGGTCACCATGAGTATGTTGACATCCCAAGGCAATTTTTGATGATTTTTCTTCTTTGAAAATAACCTTTATCTTATATTAAAACTACTTTAAACTTTATAAATATACTTGACTATAGTTAAAATTCATAAGTAAATATATAGAATAATATATGTAGAATTTAACTATAATTTTATATTTAAATCCAAGTATAAATATTTAAAGTTAAATATATTATATTAAAAGATAGTTTAAAATCATGAGTAATTTGACTTTGAAATTAAAGATGATTTTGAGGCTAAAATTATTTAAAATCTGGATAGAGGTTTTTGAATCTTTTAAAAGGAAAGTTTTGAAATCATTTTGAAAACAAGATAATTTTTGTAAAATCATTTGAACAAAAATTAGCGGATACAAAACAATGTTCCACTAGATTTTTCGTAGGTTCCATCCTACTTAGGGTTCCATCCCTTTAACGGGATCGAAGTGGATTCTATTCCACGAATAAATTAGATTTTAAGATGCCAGTGCTTTTCTAGGGGTTTTAACAAAATTCCTAATTAAAATACTTATTCTTGAAGCCTTGAACTCTTGATAATCTTAATACTCATGAGTCTTCAATCTTGGTACCTGCATGGTTAAATCCTGCATACACACACACACATACACACACACACACACACACACACACACATATATATATATCTAAACTTATAATGTTAGTATTTATATTTTATAATCTATTATAAGGTTGTTGTCATCAAAGCCATCATCTCACGGACTAACAATCTACCCCTTTTTGATGATGACAACCTTTGTTTATAAAATATTACTTCTATCCTAATAACTCCCCCTTAATCTATGCCCTAATTACCCTATTTTATACTTCTCCCCCTTTGTCATCAACAAAAACAAACTCTAAACTTTATAACCAAACTGTATAACTCCCCCTAAATCTAATACCCTATGATATGTGATTATAATGATAGTGTTATCATAAGTAACCAACACTTAGATCTAAAACTAAAACTTACTACTAACTATTCTAACTAAAATCCATGATAATACTTATAATTAAAACATATAAGAACACACATTACGTATAAAGTTGTATTTATATGAGTGTTTAAAGAACATAAAGAAACACAAACAACAATGGAGAAGAAAGAAAAGAAACTAAATAGGAGATCTATGAATCGAACAATGCGGATAGTGGAAACAGAAATTTCCACGTTGTTCAACAAGATTCCCATCTTTATCAAAGCACACTTCTCCAACGCAAACGACTTTGTCATCATCTTCCGCTTGCGCTTCTTTCATGGGTTCTTCTTCTTCTTCGCTGGCCTCTTGTTCTTGATTGTGTGAAGAATCTTCATCAATCAAGATAGGGTTGGCTTGATTATCCATTAGAAATTTTTGCAAATTCCTAGGAATCTTGCCTTGCCTCTCTTGTTCCTTTGCCATACGGAGTTGAATCACTTGAATTTCATTCATCATCTAAAGTGCATCCTTCAGAGACTCCTTCATTTTTGTTACACGAGCGAGAGTAGTACGTTGAAACGGACCAGAAGTAGGAGAGGGGAACGAAAATATTGATTTTATGTTTGATTTGGAAGATGATGCCATGATTTTATTTATTTCAGAAGATTGAATAGAAAGAAAACAGAGAGAATGATCAAAAATTTGAAAATAAGAAGAATATATAACCAATTTTTTGAATTTTAGTGGGAAAAAATAAAAATAAAAACGTTATATGTCGACATAGGTATATGGGGGATGTCGACATGCTCCTTTATAATTTTACTATTTGATTTATTTTAGTACTAAATATTTATTATAATGGATATTTAAATTTTATATTTCAGTTATTGAACAAATACCTAATTCTCTTCTTAATTTAATAAATATTGATTCATTTAAGGGTTTTTTTAAAATATCAACAATTTGATTCTCAGAATTGATATAATCGAGAGTAACTACTTCCTTATTATATTATCTGAGAAAATGATGTCCGATATCAATATGTTTAGTTTGAGCATGTTGAGTAGTATTTTTGGATAAATTTATTGCACTAGTATTATCACAATAAATTGGTGATTTCGAGATATTTAAACCATAATCTTTTAAAGTTTGTTGCATATATATTACTTGAGAACAAGCCAAAGCAACAGAAATATACTCTGCTTCAGCTGTTGATAAAGAAACCGTGTTTTGCATTTTACTAAACCAGGAAACCAGAGAATGCCCCAAAAAGAGACAAGTCTCACTTGTACTTTTTCGGTCTGATTTACAACCAGCATAATCAGCATCACAGTAAGATATTAAGTCAAAAGAATCATTTTTAGGGTAAAATAAACCATAATCAGATGTGTGTTTAACATATCTTATGATACGTTTTACGGCTTTTAAGTGGGTCTCTTTAGGTTGGGATTGATATCTGACACAGAGACAAACACTATACATGATATCAGGTCTACTAGCAGTAATATAGAGTAGTGATCCAATTATTCCTCTATATAATTTTTGATCTACATCTTTCGAGAGATCTTCTTTACTAAGGTACTTATTGGTTGCCATGGGAGTGGGTTTTCCACTTGCAGTAGTCAAACCAAATTTACTAATTAAGTCTTTAGCATATTTTTCTTGACTAATAAAGATACCATTATCTAATTGTTTTATTTGTAATCTTAAAAAGAAATTTAGTTCACCCATATGACTCATCTCAAACTCTTTTGTCATTATTTCAGAAAATTCTTTATTCATTTCAAAATTCGTTGACCCAAAAATGATATCATCTACGTAAACTTGTACTAGTTGAATATCATTTTTATTTCTTTTAATAAAAAGAGTATTATCTACTTTGCCAATTTAAAATTTTGATTGTATTAAATAAGATCTTAGTCTATCATACCAGGCTCTTGGAGCTTGTTTTAGACCATATAAAGCTTTCTTAAGTTTGTAAACATGATTTGGTAATTTATCATTTTCAAAAAGTGGTGGTTGTTCAACATATACTTCTTCTTTTACAAATCCATTTAAAAGGCACTTTTAACATCCATTTGAAATAATTTGAAATAATTATGATTTGCGAAAGCAAGTAGAATCTTAATGGCTTTTAATCTTGCTATGGGAGCAAAGGTTTCATCAAAATCTATTCCTTCTTCTTGACAATAACCTTGAGCGACTAATCGAGCTTTATTTCTAACTACCTCTCCTTGTTTATTCATTTTATTTTTATAAACCCATTTAGTTCCAATTATAGTTTTATTTTTCAGGTCTAGGAATAAGTTCCCAAACATCATTTCTAGTAAATTGATTTAATTCTTCTTGCATAGCCAAAATCCATGAATCATCAGTTGATGCTTCTTTTGGATTTTTGGGTTCAATAGTTGATATAAAAGCTACATTACTCATTTGACTTAGTTGATTTCTAGTTTTAACAACATATTGCATATCTCCCAGTATATTTCTATAGGATGATCTTGTAACAACCCACATATTTATCGATCGTATATTTAAATATTTTATTTAAATATTTCATCGTTGGTCGGATTATTGTCCGAAAACCTACTTTTTGCAAACAGTAGAATTGGGACTCGAGACCCCTTCCATTGAGTTCAAAATGCCGTTTGCAACCTTTTTGAGTAGAAGCTTCGATATGTTTGGAGTTGGTAAAGTTTTGCTACTTTTTCACTTTGGGTTTGAGTTTGGGTTTCAGCCCAATGTTCCATCTTAAGACTCTAGCTCCACTCCAACTCTTCATTACTTCATTTCATATTCCTAACACTTCAAGCTAAAGTAAAAATGGTGGAAGAGATTGGAAATGGAAATTCCTAAGCCCTAGTTTTCTTTGCAAATCCAACTTCTAGCTCCGAATTCAAGAGAACCCATTGGTAAGCCTTCTCTTCATCTTCCCCAACCCATTCTCTCTTTGATTTCAGAAAATTCCTAAACCTAATTTGGGAAATATTTCTCTTTTAAGCTTAGAATCAAGCTTCTTGAGTTGGGATTGAAGAGTGGTTGATCCTCCTTTGCTTTCAAGCTTCTTCTTCATTAATTTGGGTTCAAAGGTGAGATTTTTATCTCACATCTTAGTCTATAATTATCTTCGATTGTTAGGTATGAATTCCTAACACTTATTCTTGTGCAATTGATTTTGGTTTGGATTGATTTGGTGTATATTTCAATTTTTGGTGTTTTGAAATCAAAATCTATGAAAATCCTTTTATGGATATTTGGACATTGATACTGGAGGCGTACCGAAGAGCCGTTAAGGCTGGGTTGTCGCTTGGCGTAAATCCTTAGTCGTTGTCGCTCGATCGATCGCTTTCGGTATTCGTTTGGCCATTTTTGGCCTAGGTTCAGGGAATGCCCTGAACCCCAGTTTCAGACGTCTGAAACGTAGTATTCAGACGTCTGAATATTATACTGGGAATTTTTACTCCCCAGTATTCAGACGTCTGAATCTATATTTCAGACGTCTGAATTGGTTCATTTGGAACTAGAAAGGAAATAGGCTAAAAAGTTCCTATTTCAGACGTCTGAAATCAACGATTCAGACGTCTGAATTTTGTTTTGAAAAATATTTTATTTTCCAAATTCAGACGTCTGAATCCTTGATTTCAGACATCTGAATCTGCACTTTTTTTTTCCTATTTTCCTATTTGCTTGAGAATTCCAACTTTGATCGATTTATGTTGATTCCCTTTTGTTGTTATCATTTATTATGGACTTGATGACTTTTATATCGTGATTTTTGGGAATATCCATTTTGATGGATTCGGTATCGATTTCTTTGGATTTTATTCACGTCTTTGAATGTGAATTTTGATGGTTGATTGTTTCTACAATCATTTCTATGATTTGTCACTTTAAAAATATAAAGGTTTTCTATACTAGTAGTAAATATCAAAACTCTTTCTTCAAATGATTTTAACACTATTTTATAACAAAGCTTGTTTTCTCAAACCGATTTCCAATCTATTAGTATATACAAACCTTTACCTCACTCGTATGAGAAATCTAATTAAACGGCTTAGTAAAACAAGTGGTATGAAACGCTTGCGTTTACTTCGTCGGTTAATTCTTGGACTTGTTTGATTGAAACTCTTGTGACAATTTTCTAGTGGAGATCTACAATTTGTTCGTAAATATTTAAGTTAATCTAGTGGTTAGTGGACATGAAGATAAGCTCATATATTTACTAGCTTACTGTAATTGACACTTCTTGATGATCATGACGATCATTTTTGTGATTTAGACTAGCAATTGTGCGATGTCTCTTTGTCTGCGATTTAGACTAGACCCCGTTTCAGGGTGATTTCGACTCACACATATGGGGTAGCACCCCATGGTTTTCGGGCCGTTCGTGTGTCAAAAATTAATGGCTAGCTACCATGAGATAGCTTCTCGTTCGTGTGATACATATGTTGGTGAGTTTTCATGCTCCCGTTCGTGTGATAGGCCTCCCCCTTTTTATGAATTCTGGATTTCGTGTGTTGAATTATGGAATTTATGCTTCACCAATTTTAGTGATTTTCATTGATATGATTTATCAACTTTTGTGCATTGGTGAATTCGTGTGCCATTGACTTGTTGTGAATACGAGTTTTGGGTATGATACCCTTTTTGGATCTTTGAGAAGATTCTTGTGACATTGATTAATCTCATGTTGATTTTCAATTACATACTTATTGTAGTATGCCATTATGGTTATCATATGTTTATGCCATATCTCTTATTCTATATCATGTCATCTGATATTTATAGCTAGACTGATTCGTTTATTATTTTCTTATTAAATAATACTCGGGTCAGACCGAGATGTTACAGGTGCTTCTGCATGACTTCTCCCCACGGATTCATTACTCTGACTTTTGGCTAACCACATTGATTAGCAGTTTTTGTTGTATACACTTGAGATATAGACTCATAGTTGTATTCTTTTGTATAGCACGTGTTGCTATTCTTCTGTATTATTGTGGATCTTTTTGACCACTACTCTGATGTACACTTTCATTTGTTAGTTATATATTCATATCTTCTTCCGCCTTTGTGATATGAATTATCTGTGACTGATTTGTGTTATGTTTATTTCTATATTTGTTTCCGAAGATTATTATAGCCACTGTGTAGTAGCTTTGAGTTTGTATCGGTATGTCGGATTTCCTCTTGAAATAAAATGCATGTTATACTATCTGACATATTGGTGCTCGCGCAAAGCAATTACACGGATGGTCGCTCCTCAACAGCCTTATTCTCCATGCTAGTTGACAGCATTGCTCCGTAGTGTTCTTGGCTAGCGTGGGTATAGAGGTGGGGCGCCACAGCTTGGTATCGGAGCCAAACTTCGGAACAATGTAGAATAATTTAACAAGGATCATCGTCCTAAGTCCATCTTAGGAGTCGTGCTTTAGGATTTTATTCGGGTCATCTTATATCTACATGTCCCATTCTCCAAAGTAGGAGAGAGGGAGAGCTGAATATTGTGCAAACTCCTAGTGACACTTCTCTTGGTCAAGGTATTTTTCACTCAATCCTTGATGGAATTGTTTTATTTCGTGATCTTCATATTTGAGTTCTTTTTGATATGGGTTCCATCTCACTATTTTATATCAAAAGAACTTGTGATTCTTTTTCTTTAAACATTTATGGGCTTGATGACTTCTTTGAGGATTGCGAATCCAGATTAGTGGATCCGCAACACTCAATTTGCTTTCTATTGATGTCGAAACTATCTTATGTGATTTTTCTTTCTGAGCCGATATTATTACTTAGGCTTCGGAATTGATTTTTGTAAGGATTGGCTTAATCGTTGTGAAGCCTATATCCTATTTTCCGTGTGGACTATTCATCTTCGACATTTTCTATCTGTTAAGCAGATTTCTATTTTTCTTCTTCTTGTGATTCCGACTTCAAATTCTTGAAGGCATCATTTTATTCTTTAAGCCCTCAAGATGAGAAAAGTGTTATTTCTTTTATCTAAATAATTTGTGAAACTTTTCCGGTATTTTTGAGTTTGTCTTAGGATTATCACCTAAGAAATCTTTTGTGTGGTGTTAAGGTCTTTCAGCTCGACCTTGCCATCGATTTTCATTTGGTTACGAGTTGCGGGAGTTAGCATTCCACTTACCGCATTCCGAACTCGTTACGATTCTTATGAATGACTTATTATGTCATTCAGTTTGCCCATCTTATTTCATCCATTTTATGAATCGATTTTTCTACGATCTCGATGACTCCATTCTTATATATATTGATTTTGGATGAAAACAACAAGTTAAAATTTTGCAAATCTTTTTCATAAGATTTATTTATAAGTACGATTTGATTTTGCTCTTAAACGAGCAAAGAATATTCTTAAAGGTTTTTAAGAAACATTCATACAGAAGATGATTTTGTGATTGTATTGCCCGTTGAGTGCTTTAAGAATTTTGTTCGATGCGCTTGATCAACGTTATCGATAGGAATTTCCTAAAATACTTTGATGAGACAGTCAGACACAATAAATTGACTTGTAAAAATGTAATTTTTTCTAGAAAGATTATTACATAAAGATAAATGTAATTTTGAAAGTTTTAAATTTTCAGGAAAGAAGATTATTTAAAAGAAATTCTTTCTTTTCGATACTCTTATTCTTGTGATTCCCGAAGGGAACCAAGACTTTATCTTTTGTACCAATGCTTATCGTATTGGTTTGGATGCCATCCTCTTGCGGAAGAGAACGTGCTATCACTTGTGCTTCTAAAATCATTAAAAGCCGATTGAGACTAGGTATCTACTCATGATCTAGTGCTCGCGGCTATTGTTTTCGCTTTTAGGATTTGGTATCATCGTTTTGGGGAGAAATTTATCCTCCACCTCGATCATAAGTCTTTGGAATATTTATTTTCTCATAAGGAACTTCATGTCAACTCAAGTTCCTGGCATCTTATGATCTTGATATTCTAGAAATCGCGTTGCCAATGCGCTTTGTCGTAGGCAACAAGTTGTTGATTCTTTGATGTTGTCTGAATGGAATTATCTTTTTATCAAGTTCATCGGACGTTTTGATATACTTCATTTTATTGAGCTTTATCTCATTTCTTTTATGGACTAGCGTCCGATGTTCTTTTATGGTGTTCGGTTCATCGGATGTATTGTTATTATACTACATCGTTGTTCCGGTTTATCGGTTCATTGGACGTACCGTTTTTGTACTATGTCGGTGTTCCAAATTATTCGAGTTTCTAGTTTCTCGGGCGTACCGTTTTTGTACTACGTCGTTGCACCGGCTCAATTTTCTGTTATTCATGACGTTTTCTCACGTCTTTCTACTACGGAAATGCCTTAGGGATTCCGATTTTTATTCTTGAGGCCGGTGTTATTGAAGAAAGTGAAGTTTCACCAGATTTGACTTATGAGCAACATTCCATTCGCATCATTGCTTCGGAGGTTGAGCGCCTTCGGAATAATGATGTTCTTCTTGTGAAAGTTCAATGGTTCTCAGATTCTAAGGATTGCTCTTGGGAATCCTGGGAATTCATCGAGCGATCCCGTTCAGGCTTATTCTTTCATGCTCTTTATGGTGAACTTCCTATTTCAAATTTCTTTTGTGTTGATATGCTTTTATGGTTGTTACTCTTTATTTTCTTCTTAAGTATTGCGAGGACGCAATTTCTTTAAGGAGGGGAGTCTGTAACAACCCGCATATTTATCGATCGTATATTTAAATATTTTATTTAAATATTTCATCGTTGGTCGGATTATTGTCCGAAAACCTACTTTTTGCAAACAGTCGAATTGGGACTCGAGACCCCTTCCATTGAGTTCAAAATGCCGTTTGCAACCTTTTTGAGTAGAAGCTTCGATATGTTTGGAGTTGGTAAAGTTTTGCTACCTTTTCACTTTAGGTTTGAGTTTGGGTTTCAGCCCAATGTTCCATCTTAAGACTCTAGCTCCACTCCAACTCTTCATTACTTCATTTCATATTCCTAACACTTCAAGCTAAAGTAAAAATGGTGGAAGAGATTGGAAATGGAAATTCCTAAGCCCTAGTTTTCTTTGCAAATCCAACTTCTAGCTCCGAATTCAAGAGAACCCATTGGTAAGCCTTCTATTCATCTTCCCCAATCCATTCTCTCTTTAATTTCAGAAAATTCCTAAACCTAATTTGAGAAATATTTCTCTTTTAAGCTTAGAATCAAGCTTCTTGAGTTGGGATTGAAGAGTGGTTGATCCTCCTTTGCTTTCAAGCTTCTTCTTCATTAATTTGGGTTCAAAGGTGAGATTTTTATCTTACATCTTAGTCTATAATTATCTTCTATTGTTAGGTATGGATTCCTAACACTTATTCTTGTGCAATTGATTTTGGTTTGGATTGATTTGGTGTATATTCCAATTTTTGGTGTTTTGAAATCAAAATCTATGAAAATCCTTTTATGGATATTTGGACATTGATATTAGAGGCGTATCGAAGAGCCGTTAAGGCTGGGTTGTCGCTTGGCGTAAATTCTTAGTCGTTGTCGCTCGATCGATCGCTTCCGGTATCCGTTTGGCCATTTTTGGCCTAGGTTCAGGGAATGCCCTGAACCCCAGTTTCAGACGTCTGAAACATAGTATTCAGACGTCTGAATATTATACTGGGAATTTTTACTCCCCAGTATTCAGACGTCTGAATCTATATTTCAGACGTCTGAATTGGTTCATTTGGAACCAGAAAGGAAATAGGCTAAAAAGTGCCTATTTCAGACGTCTGAAATCAACGATTCAGACGTCTGAATTCTGTTTTGGAAAATATTTTATTTTCCAAATTCAGACGTCTGAATCCTTGATTTCAGACGTCTGAATCTGTGATTTCAGACGTCTGAATCTGCACTTTTTTTTGCCTATTTGCCTATTTGCTTAAGAATTCCAACTTTGATCGATTTATGTTTATTCCCTTTTGTTGTTATCATTTATTATGGACTTGATGACTTTTATATCGTGATTTTTGGGAATATCCATTTTGATGGATTCAATATCGATTTCTTTGGATTTTATTCACGTCTTTGAATGTGAATTTTGATGGTTGATTGTTTCTACAATCATTTCTATGATTTGTCACTTTAAAAATATAAAAGTTTTCTATACTAGTAGTAAATATCAAAACTCTTTCTTCAAATGATTTTAACACTATTTTATAACAAAGCTCGTTTTCTCAAATCGATTTCCAGTCTATTAGTATATACAAACCTTTACCTTACTCGTATGAGAAATCTAATTAAACAGCTTAGTAAAACAAGTGGTATGAAATGCTTGCGTTTACTTCGTCGGTTAATTCTTGGACTTGTTTGATTGAAACTCTTGTGACAATTTTCTAGTGGAGATCTACAATTTGTTCGTAAATATTTAAGTTAAGCTAGTGGTTATGGGACATAAAGCTAAGCTCATATATTTACTAGCTTACTGTAATTGACACTTCTTGATGATCATGATGATCATTTTTGTGATTTAGACTAGCAATTGTGCGATGTCTCTTTGTCTGCGATTTAGACTAGACCCCGTTTCGGTGTGATTTCGACTCACACATGTGGGGTAGCACCCCATGGTCTTCGGGCCGTTCGTGTGTCAAAAATTAATGGCTAGCTACCATGAGATAGCTTCTCGTTCGTGTGATACATATGTTGGTGAGTTTTCATGCTCCCGTTCGTGTGATAGGCCTCCCCTTTTTTATGAATTCTGGATTTCGTGTGTTGAATTATGGAATTTATGCTTCACCAATTTTAGTGATTTTCATTGATATGATTTATCAACTTTTGTGCATTGGTGAATTCGTGTGCCATTGACTTGTTGTGAATATGAGTTTTGGGTATGATACCCTTTTTGGATCTTTGAGAAGATTCTTGTGACATTGATTAATCTCATGTTGATTTTCAGTTACATACTTATTGTAGTATGCCATTATGGTTATCATATGTTTATGCCATATCTCTTATTCTATATCATGTCATCTGATATTTATAGCTAGACTGATCCGTTTATTATTTTCTTATTAAATAATACTCGGGTCAGACCGAGATGTTACAGGTGCTTCTGCATGACTTCTCCCCACGGATTCATTACTCTGACTTTTGGCTAACCACATAGATTAGCAGTTTTTGTTGTATACACTTGAGATATAGACTCATAGTTGTATTCTTTTGTATAGCACGTGTTGCTATTCTTCTGTATTATTGTGGATCTGTTTGACCACTACTCTGATGTACACTTTCATGTGTTGGTTATATATTCATATCTTCTTCCGCCTTTGTGATATGAATTATCTGTGACTGATTTGTGTTATGTTTATTTCTATATTTGTTTCCGAAGATTATTATAGCCACTGTGTAGTAGCTTTGAGTTTGTATCGGTATGTCGGATTTCCTCTTGAAATAAAATGCATGTTATACTATCTGACATATTGGTGCTCGCGCAAAGCAATTACACGGATGGTCGCTCCTCAATAGCCTTATTCTCCATGCTAGTTGACAGCATTGCTCCGTAGTGTTCTTGGCTAGCGTGGGTATAGAGGTGGGGCGTCACAGATCTTTTAAAAGTTTAGTCCTTTTATTAAGATGATTAATTTCATTATTAGTTTCAATTGATTCTTGATTTTGAGTGATTAAATCCTCTTCATCATTTGTATCTTCAAATTTTTTGAAATTTTCATCAAATGAAACTTGCATTGTTTCTTCGATGGTGTTAGTTTTTAAATTAAACACTATGTATGCTTTACTTCTATTAGAGTATTCGATAAAGATTCCTTTGTTGGATTTAGGATAAATTTACCTAAATTATGTTTTGTATTTAAAATAAAGCATTTACTTCCAAAAATTCTGAAATAAGATACCTAAGGTTTCTTTGAATAAAGAAGTTCATAAGATGTCTTATCAGTTAAAGGTCTAATTAAAATTCTATTTAAAATATAAAAGGCGGTAGCAACTGCTCCTGCCCAAAAATTCTTTGGTAAATTACTATCTGAAAGCATAGTTCTCGCACACTCTTGAATCGTCCTATTTTTATGTTCTACTACTCCGTTTTGTTGTGGCAGTTTCATTTTCAAATTCACCACCGTGATCATTACGAATAGTTATAATTTTTTAAAGAAAATTGATTTTGAGTTCTTTTTGAAAAGTTCTTAAAACTTTCAAAAGTATCACTTTTATGTTTCAAAAAATATTATCCGTGTAAATCTAGAATAATCATCTACAATTACAAAAACATATTTACTATGGTTTATTGACAGAATTTGAGATGGACCATATAAATTAAGATGAAGTAATTCAAGAGGTTTTGAAGTTGAAATCATATCTTTTAATCTAAAACAAAATTTTCTAAGTTTTCCTAATTGACAAGCATCACATAGACTATCTACTTTAAAATTCATTTTAGGAAGACCTCTTACTAGATCATGTTTTGACAGTCTAGATAAAAGTTTGAAATTCAAATGCCCGAATCTCTTATGCCAAATCCAAGGGTCACTTGTATTTTCCAACAGACACAGGTTATCATTTGAAACTTTCATACTAAGAATATAAATATTCTTTTTCCTGACTCCCTCGAATATAATGGTTGAACTATTATCTTCAATGTGAAATTTATCGTTTTCAAATTTAATTTTATATCCTTTATCTCATAGTTGACTTATACTTAGCAGATTATGTTTCAGATTCTTAACTAGCAAAGCATTAGTAATAGTAGGAGTTTTAGAATTACCGACTTTGCCGATGCCAATCACATATCCTTTTGAATTGTCTCCAAAATTAACCAGTCCTCCGTCTTTGTATATAATATCATTCAGTATATCTGAATTGCCAGTCATGTGTCTAGAACATCCACTATCAAGTATCCATTTGTTCTTTCTGATCTGCACAATTTGTCCATTGTGGATTGATTCCTCAACAGCCATAAAGCATGATTCCTGCACATCAAACAATTTTGTTAGATAACTTGAATTTGAATATTGATTATATGAAGACTCATGAAACAATGATAATTTGAATATTTCTAAACTAGTATTAACAAATATAGCCATTTTAAAAGCTTTTTCAAAAATCAGATTATGAAACTTTGAAAACCTTGCTCCAATACCAATTGTGAGAAATGCAGATTACGGATCTTAAGGCTAGGATTAACACTAGGGGGGTGAATAGTGTTTATAAAGAATTACTAAATCTTTTTGAGTTTATGTTAATTTAGACACAGATGTGTTCAATATACAGACACAGCTATGATCACAGAAACAAACACAGATGCAGAAATAAAATAAAAAGCAGTAAAGGAAAGAACACACCTGATTTTATACCGGTTCGGAGTTACCCTACATCCAGTCCCGCAACACAAGTACGGATTTCCTTTCAAAAGCAATCTTTGAAATTACACCCTCGATTTCAAGGCTACGAGGTACACCCTCCAGAATCATAATCCTCTAGGTAGAGATACTTGATTTTTCGGGCAACAAGTTCACCCACTTAATTTTACGGGCAACAAGTTCACCCAATTGATTTCCCAAGGCTACAATCACACCTTATCTCGCTTGATTGATTTTCAAGGCCACAATTACACCTTTTCACGCTTAATAGATTACAAAGAAATCTGTAACTTTGAATAGCACTGAGAACCTTCTTGAGATAGTGATAGAGAATCAAACTAGAAGTAATCGAGTTTGATTCAATGTTGATTCGACAGAGTAATGGTAAGAATATGTATTAAGAAATGTGGAAGAAGATGAGTGAAAAACCAGAAAATCTGATATATAATTCGTTGAAACTAACCTCTATTTATAGAAGAACAATGGCCATGTCCATTCGTAAAGAGTTATGGCGAGTAGACACTTCTTTTGAAATTTAAATTTTGAACTTAACTGACACTATGTCGACATGGTCACCATGAGTATGTCGACATCCCAAGGCAATTTTTGATGATTTGATTTTCTTTGAAAATAACTTTTATCTTATATTAAAACTATTTTAAACTTTATAAATATACTTGACTATAGTTAAAATTCATAAGTAAATATAGAGAATAATATATATATATATATATATATATATGTAGAATTTAACTATAATTTTATATTTAAATCTAAGTATAAATATTTAAAAGTTAAATATATTATATTAAAAGATAGTTTAAAATCAGGAGTAATTTGACTTTGAAATTAAAGATGATTTTGAGGCTAAAATTATTTAAAGTCAGGATAGAGGTTTTTGAATCTTTTAAAAGAAAAGTTTTGAAATCATTTTGAAAACAAGATAATTTTTGTAAAATCATTTGAACAAAAATTAGCGGATACAAAACAATGTTCCCTTAGATTTTTCGTAGGTTCCATCCTACTTAGGGTTCCATCCCTTTAACGGGCTCGAAGTGGATTCCATTCCATGAATAAATTAGATTTTGAGATGCCGGTGCTTTTATAGAAGTTTTTACAAAATTTCTAATTAAAATACTTATCCTTGAAGTTTTGAACTCTTGATAATTTTGATACTCATGAGTCTTCAATCTTGATATCTTGAATCTCTATACGTACAGTCTTCATTCTTGGTACCTGCATGGTTAAATCCTACATATACATATATATCTAAACTTATAATGTTAGTATTTATATTTTATAATCTATTATAGGCTTGTTGTCATCAAAACCATCATCTCACGGACTAACAGATAGTACCTTCTCAAACTTCTTTTTCTGGCAATTCTGTTGTTTGCAATAATGATTGCAGCAATTTGGCTGCTAATTCAACTTCTTTCTTAAGATTAAAGCACTCCCCCTAAAGGCTTGTGGACATCTTTGTTTGAAAATTGCCGAGGAACGCCGGTCATATTTTCTCAGACAATTTGAAATAGATTTTAACAACCAATATGTTCCCCCACCGTTTGATATTATTGATGTTGGTATTTCCCTTTAAAATGATCATCTTGTTGGTTTTTTCTTAGACGATCCCCTCCTCCCTTTAGTAAAAAGGAATGTACTTAGGGCTTGGAGGCTTCGTGGTTCGTTCGAAATTAGATGCAATAATTCTATGTACTTTATTAAATTCTCCTATCCTCTAGAGCACTAATGATTTTAGAGGCGGATCCTTTAATTATTGATGGAAAAGTGTTTATCATCATGAAGTGGACCCCTGTAATGATCCTAATTTTGAGTAACATTATTTAGGACATTTAATTAGATAAATTAAATGAAATAGTATAGATGGTTAAAGGATTGAGTTTTTTTAACCAATAAGGGAGGCCGTGCCTTAATTAATATAAGCAAAGGAGAATTAAAGTAGAGTAAATAGGAGGATATGATATGGGGCAAAATAGGAATAGGCAATGTTCTTATACCCTAAACCGTTCTTACCTTCATTCTTTGTTCATTTTTACATTTTCAAATAAAACTAAAATACTTAAAAGCTTGTCCGGCCACCATTAAGTGAATCAAGAAAAAGAAAAGCTAAGATCCAAGTAGGATGCTTAAGCAAATCAATCCAAAGACAAACTCAACATTCTTAACAATAAATCAAGGTGAATAATGATCTTACATCTCATTTTTATTGATTTCGGTTTCTTGTTAGATCTAAATTGATTTTGCAAATAATATGACATGGTTTGATTGTTTAAATGGATATATATGCTTGTTGATGATTTATGTTATTTCATATAAATTTATGATAAGTTTAGATTTGGAAAACCTATCAAATGACATCCAAATGGCTTGCATTTTTGATATATAGTCGAAAATATTATTTATGAAGTGGGTTTGAAGTTTTATAATTTTCTAACTATGGTGTATTTATTATGAATTTTTATGAAAGGGGATTGCAAATATTGGTTTAAATTAATTACGGCATATATAAGTTGGTTTTAGGTCCGAAATTTTAAATATGTTAGAAAACATATTAGAAGTGAATTATGGAAATTTTCCTAAATATTTTAGTATAATTGTAAAACTATTTAAGGTATGGGACTTAAATATTTTATATGTTATGTCTAAGGAAAGGGCTTAATTGTTAAAATTGCTAATTTTTTAATTCGGCAGCACTTTAGAAAAAAGATTTTGAAAAGAATTAACAACCAATTATATTTTTACAAATAAGGCAAGTTAGTTGAAAAACAATTACTTTAAAATGCTATAAAACATTTTAGCTCAAATTTACTGCTTCGCCACTCCCATTAGTAGCCTTTGACACCATACCTTCACCCATGAAACCAAGTCGAAAACAATGCACATGGTATCAAACAACTGATACGTAGTGAATTGAAAAAAGGCGGAAGGCACAACGTTGAAACCAAGCTTTCAAAGGGGTAGAAGTTACTCATGTTGACTTTGAATTACTTCTGTTTATAAGGATACTTTCGATGGGGTTATATAAGATTTCGACTTAAATCAATATGCCTTTGTTTTAGAAAAAGAGCTTTCGAAAGGGTGTCGCCTTTTGTTTTAAAAGAAGCTTTCGAAAGGATAGCTTTGAACATATTCGAAACCTAGCTGCATCATTCTACCTTTCGAACTAGTTAAGGTCGCTTTTCTTTATAACCTTTAAACAATGGTTTCGAAAGGGTGCATTCACCTTATTATTTTAAAGCTGCTTCTCTTTGCTCTCGAAAATGTTGGTTTTGAAACCATCTCCTTTCTTTTACTTAGGACCAATGCTTTCGAAAGCAATGCTTTCGCTCTAATGCTTTATGACCCCTAGTTATATTAAAAAGTTATGTCCAAAGTTTTCAAAAGAAATGATTTTTAATGGTTTCGAAGCCATGCTTCCACAAACTTTTACTTGAACACAATACTTTCGAAAGGTACATTTTAAGTGATGGATTTCAATGTTTTCGAAAGGTATATAATATGGGTTTCGAAAGACAAGTTTAATGGTTCCAAAGAGGATGTCTAAGGTTTAAGCAATGATTTCGAAAAGTCTATTTTCAAAGGTTTCGAAAGGTATGCTTTGGCCTTTTGGCCTAATGTTTCAAGTTATACTTATTTTGAAAGGGGCACTTTCAAAGAATTCAAAAGGGATTGTTTAAAGTTTTTAAACAAAAGTTTCGAAGAGTTTATCTTGGCTTCATGGCCTAAAATCTTTTGAGTTAAAAACGATTTTTAACTTTCTTTGGAGGGATAGATAATCCCATTGATTAGATTTTATCAACATTGTTTTGTGCAAAGTATATATCATGGCATAAGTGTTTTGAATAAAGCAAAGTATATGATTTCCTTGTTTTATAAAGGAATGATTTCAAGGGTAAATCATTTATAAAGACTATTTACAAGGAAATAAAGTTTTATCAGGGTAGTTAATTCTAAGACAGGAAATGAAACATGAATAAGCTAGTTAACCCTAGGATTATAACTCAGATATTTGAAGACCGGATGAGACTGGTGTATGGTCGTGCCTTATACTTTATCTATTAGGCCCTAGCTAAAATAAGTCCAAAATTCCAGCATGTAGGGCTTCTCACAAGTGCAATTAAATTGAGGTTACACACCAAAGGGAATATACAGAGTGAAAATATGTTATTGGTGAGCGCGTAAAACCATTACGTTCAGTTGACACTAGAAAAAGAAAAGCTAAGGGCAATCAGCCTAGTATTATGTCTAACAAAAGATAGATTGTTAAGTATGTCTGGTAGGCCCGAGTCAGCCAATGGTTAATAGTCAGCCAGATAAAAAATATAGTGTGGATAAATAGTCCATTGATTTCTATTTATTTTGCATATATACATATTTGCTTTTATTGTTATAATTAGTTTGATTGCTGGATTTGATTTGCAAAAGATATGCTTTTTAAAGGGGTATTAGCGAGGGAAAACCCATTTCGCTAAGCAGTGTGGTCTCACTTAATTTTAGTAAATCGAGATGAAGTAAAATTATTCACGCCAGGCTTTATGTTTGACTTGAAGTTTATGTTTTCCCCCTTAAACTCTCGGGTGCTCAAAATTTAATTTGAGTAGATTAAGAGTTAAAGTCTTTCAGGTTTAGCAGGTTTGACGAATAAGCTTCCGAAGACGTGCAGGAGGCAAAGTTAGCTATGTAGGATCTACTTTGTTTTATTTCCACCGTGATGTATTTAAGACTGATGTCTATTTAGTACTCTGATCATCCAAGGAGGCATCTGCATCTGTCGCACTTGGCATAATTTGTAATAATTATATTTGATCGAAACCCGAGAATCGTTTGGGATTATGTAACTGAATATGAAAAATTGATTTGAAATGTAATCAAAAAATTTGTTTTGAAATCTGTGATGGTTTTATTTCATATTCTTGTGCTTTTGATGTTATGGATACCATTAACATTACCATATTTTGTCGCCAAAGGTTAATACTATAGATGATTGCAACATCTGTAGCGCTTAGCTTCAGACCTCGAGACAAGGATGTTATGACCTCTTTTGTCGACCTAGGCCGAGAATAAATTCTTTCAATTCAAGTTTTGGTTCATTTGTCTAACATCCCTTCCATCTTCCAATCTCTAGTCGGTATAAATTGGATTGCTAACCACATTGGAAATCTGACCTAAATTTTGATGTATCTAAAGAGAGGCGTGACCACCTTGTGTTTGCATAAGCTCTTGTTGAAATTACTCACTCTAGGCAACTGTCTACCTATACAATATTCCTATTCTCCTAGGTGAAAACCGAACTGCACATGTTTCTGTCAATTATTAGTGGAAACCTTCTATCTACGACAATTGTCGCTCTTTTGGTCATTTTTTGCTCGATTTGTCCTTTGTCCGTCTCGTCGCCTACCGAGCCCCTCAAGGAAATCCCTGTCCCTAAGCCCCCATCTCTTAAATGGAAAAGTAAATCCCCCCGCTCCGTCTGACCCCCATACTCTGCCCCTTCCAGTTGCTAGCCTGCCTACTACAACTATTGCTCTAGAAGTTCCAACCACAATTTTCCATTCAAATCAAGTCTTGCCTGAGGATTCTCCTCACCCTTGAGGCACCTTTAGATCCAGTTGCAGTTTCCTTGCCTGAGGATTCTCCCCAATAATTTCTCTTAAGAAGAGTTTTGTCCATGCCTTAATTTTTGAACCCCCAGTATGGAGCGCATTGCTCAGGATCTAGCCAATATTCTTGTTTAAAACATTCCTCTATTTTGGTGCCAAAAGTCCAAGACCTGGACTCACCTGGATAGTGACCTTTGTTTTCACTCATCTTAGAAGGTCTTCTCAATGTGGATTCAAATGATGAAATGGACGAATAATAGCTTTTCTACAAACTTTTACATGATGAGTTGTTGTTCTACAATGATTGAGAGTTTGGCGCAACAAAGAGACTCTGACTACCCCTGATTACGTCCATAAGTTTATTTTCTTCCCTCATTCTCCAGGTTTTTGCCTCGAGATTATAGGTTGGATCCGTAGGTGCGTTGGCATCTAATCTACTTGGCTCTCTCATCAGTCATCATATGCTCTTTGTGTTTACAATTATTTTTTCCATGATATTTGATCATCTTCTGAGATTATAGTTTTTCCTTGATATTCCACGTGGCATGTGTTGAATCATAAGTTTTGATTCATAACCAAGAGCTTAAATTTTTTAGTGATGAGACTATATGATCAAACAACAAAAAGAGAAAGAGATATGATACTAAAACTACAAAGGAGGCAAGACTTCAAAACTGAGTTTAGTATGTTCATTTGTTAAAGTTTTTAGTCTTAAAATAGTTAAAATCTATCCTCAAGTAGTTTACACAAAATCAAAGTTGTTTTAAAATTCAAATTCTTTAAAAAATGTGTAAATTGTGCACTGACAACTAGGTTAGTCGACTGACCAAAAATGATCAGTCGACTAAACTTGTTCAGTTGCACAGATACGCTATGTTTTACACCAAGTTTGAATATTCAGTTGACTGGTCATTTTGGGTCAGTCGACTGAACGATTCCAATAGCTATTTTTCTGAATAGACACTTCCATTTGTTAAGAGATACGATCCAATTTCAAGAGTTGTGGCTGCATCTTTTGGTCAAAACTCTTCGTGAATAGTTGTAGCTGTTTATCTACTATATAAACACATGATATTCACTTCTTAAATCACTGAATTTTATTTTGTTTTTTGATTATACTCTCTACTATCTATCTCTACATTATACAAGCAATCACAATTTATATATTGCTTGAATTTCTGAATCAATTAACTTATTCTTCGATTCAAAGCAATATTTTCCTTTTTAATATTTACACACACAATATATACTTGAGGAAAAGATTATAGAAAGGGTGTACTAACAAAGACAAATCAGTGTTATCAAGAACACAAATTGTCAATTTTTTTATTGAAACTATTGAAGTCCTGTTCAGTTGTTCAGGCGGTAAAAGTCCTCTTTCGGTTGTTAGAGGGGGAAAAATCCTAATCGGTTTGCTCAGATGGTGTTTACCTATTCCTCCGGGTTAAGTGAGGGGTTATTGTGAGAAATTCCAGAGGGAAGTCTGGGACTGGACATAGAACGAGAAGTTCAAACAAGTATAAAAACTTCTGGCGTGCTTATTCTTATTTAGTTTACTATTATTATTTGTTTCCGCATTTTGATTATAATACATTCCATATTACATGATCCTAAGTGATAACTAGCCACAAAGTAGTCACTTTCATTTGGTATCAGAGCTAGACATTCCATAACCGTAACATAGTCATTTGATGATTTATTTTGCTAATATGGAAAATAACACCAGCACAAGCGTTGTCATTAACACTAGTTTTATTGAAGGTCAATCTACTGCACAACCTCCACTATTCAATAACATGAATTATAATTACTGGTCAACTAGGATGAGAATATATATGCAAGCTAATGGTTTTGAAACCTGTAATATTACCCAAATTGAATATACCATGCCAACAGAAGATTTTTCAATTTGGATTACTGCACAAAAAGTTGATGCTACTTTAAATGCTAAAGCTATGAACATGTTATTTTGTGCATTAGATAAAGATGAGTTTAATATAGTTGTATGTGTACAACTGCTTATGAGATATGGAGAACTCTAAAAGTAACTCATGAAGGAACTAACAAAGTCAAACAAAGTAAAATCTCTATGTTAAAAAATCAGTTTCAAAATTCCAAAATGAAATCAAACGAAAGTATAAATGACATGTGATCTAGATTTCAAGATATATATCACTCATTATTGGAATAGGAGAAAAATTCTTTGACTTTGATATAGTACCAAAAATCCTAAACTCTTTAACGGATGAATGGGAAAGAAAAGTCCTTGCTATTGAAGAAGCAAACGATCTTTCTACTATGAAATCAGAAGAGTTAATAGGAAATCTAATGCCATATGAAGTGAATTTGCAGGCAAATAAAGTTCAAGCACATGATAAGAATAATCTAGCATTTCAAGCAGAAAAAGATGATTCCGATTCAGATGAAGAGGATATGGCACTTATTGCTAAAATTTTTAAAAGGTTTTTCAAATTTAAAAAGAATAACAAGTTCAAGAGTTACAAAAATAACTCTAACAATAACAATAATAGCAATAAACCATCATCTTCTGTCATGGAATGTTATGAATGTCATAAAAAGGGTCATATGAAGAAAGATTGTCCAGAGAAAAAGAAAAATAAATTCAAGAAGGAAAAATACAAGAAGAAAGCTTTTTCAGTAACATGAGATGATTTAGATTCTTCTTCATCATCAGAAAGTGACAGTGACACAGAGAAAGCTATTGTATGCTTCACGGCTACAAGTGATGATGTAAGTGAATTAAATTTTGATGATCTAGTTGAACTTAATTCAGAACTAATGGTTTTGTAAAACATACTAAAAGGCAAAATAAGGAGTTACAAGGATAACTAAATAAATCTGAATTAGAAATTAGTATGCTAAGAGATGGAAAGAAAATTCTGGAAGAAGAGCTTGAAAAATCTCAAGAATCTAATTTTAATTTAACATCTCAACTTTTTATGATTACTCAGGAATTAGAAATTCATAAAAATAAAAATGATGATTAATCAGTTGAAATTAATTAAAATCTAACACTAAATTATTAGAGTTAGAAAAATCTAGTCCCAAAAATAAGTTAGAAGATATTAATAAAAATATTTCTAATTTTAATAAAGGGCGAGAAAATATTTCTAAAACAATAGAAAATTCTCAATCTACTTCAAATAAAATGGGACTAGGATACGAGAAAATTGAAAATCCAAAGAAATCTGGAAAGTAGTTTAAAAAAAAAATTAAGAAAGATATTAAGAAAACAGTTTATTAAAATTTTAAAACTATTAAAATATGGATTCGTAAAACAAATAATAACTTAATTAGGAATAAACATATCAAAACATTAATGAAACTGTTCATAAAAATAAGAATTATATTTATAAAGCGAATTTTGAACCTTCTTGGGTTTGGTTTCCTAAGACCTAACTCTTAGGACCCTAAAATAAAAGTGGGTACCATCTTAATCTTTATTTTTTGCAGGTACCACATAAAAAGAGAAGAAAATGGATTTTGGACGACGGTTGCTCGAAACACAGGACTAGTAATAAGGACATGTTAACAAACATTGTCTACTCAAATGGAGGATCGGTCACTTTTGGAGATAATTCAAAAGGTTATATCATCGGCAATGGCGATGTGAGCAATAACGGTGTCTCTAACTCACCTCTCATTATCGATGTTTTATTAGTTAAAAACTTAAAACATAATTTATTAAGCATAAGTCAATTATGTGATAAAGGTTTTAATATCCTTTTTAGAAAATAAATGTAATATTTCTGATAAAAACGAAGAAGGTATAAAGATAGAAATATTTATATTTTAAATATGAATATAAATTATAACACAAACATGCGTTTAGTAGCTACAGAGAACGATTCTTGGCTATGGCACAAAAGATTTTGTCACATAAATATTAATACCATTAATAAAACAGCTAAAAATAAACTTGTTAAAGGACTACCTGATATGAAATTCAAAGTTGATAATATTTGTGACGCGTGTCAGTTAGGAAAATTAACAAAATCCTCTTTTAAATCTAAGAAAATCATATTTACAACACAACCACTTGAACTACTACATATGGACCTTTTTGGACCTACTCAAGTTCAATCTATTAATCGTAATAGATATGTGTTTGTTATTGTAGATGATTTTTCAAGATATACATGGATTATTTTTATGAAACAGAAAAGTGATACTTTTGATAATTTTAAAAATTTTGTAAAAAGAATTCAAAATATAAAGAATTTAAAAGTTAAAAATATTAGAAGTGATCATGGAGGTGAATTTGAAAATGAAGCTTTTAAACATTTTTGTAACAAGAAAGGAATTAATCATAATTTATCCTTTCGTAGAACACCACAATAAAATGGAGTTGTAGAAAGGAAAAACAGAACATTACAATAATGTGCAAGAACTTTATTAAATGGAAGCACTTTACCTAAGCATTTCTGGGCAGAAGCTGTTGCAACTACCTGTTATGTTTTGAATCGTGTCTCTATTCGATTTACTTGGTCTACATACGAAGAACATACAAGTTCTGACACAAGCGGAAATGGGGGTGGCAGACAATTTGTGGAAAGATCTTCAAGAGCCAAAGGACCAATGTATGTGGAAGAAGAAACAAAGTCTGACTCTGATGAGTGATATTGATATTTCTTGATGGTAGTAAATTATCTTTATTTATTTCGAACATTCTACTACTGTTTATTTTTATGAGCTTGTATAAGTAGCTCAGTACAATTTGAAACATTTTTTTGTGATTATTATGTTATCAGTTCAATGGTGATATTATTGTTTATTTCCTTTTTGTCGATGACAAAGGGGGAGAATTTGTATGACTAACCATTTCTTGCACAATTAGATATGTCGCCAGATATTTAGAGGGAGATATATATAACTTCCGTTATATATTCCTTAAAATATAGTGTCATTTAGAAAAAGTTGTCATCAATCAAAAAGGGGGAGAATGTTGAATCATAAGTTTTGATTCATGACAAAAAGCTTGAACAGTTCAGTGATGAGACTATATGATCAAGCGACAAAAAGAGAAAGAGATATGATACTAAAACTACAAAGGAGGCAAGACTTCAAAAATGAGTTTAATATGTTTATTTGTTGAAGTTTTTAGGTTTATAAAAGTTAAAATCTATCCTCAAGTAGTGTACACAAAATCAAAGTTGTTTCAAAATTAAATTTCTTTAAAAAATGTATAAATTGTGCACTGACAACTAGGTCAGTCGACTGACCAAAAATGGCCAGTCGACTGAACCTACTCAGTTTCACAGATACGCTCTGTTTTACACCAACTTTGAATATTCAGTTGACTGGTCATTTTTGATCAGTCGACTGAACGATTCCAACAGCTATTTTTCTGAACAGACACTTCCATTTGCCAAGAGATACGATCCAATTTGAAGAGTTGTGGCTGCATCTTTTGGTCAAAACTCTTCATGAATAATTATAGCTGTTTATCTACTATATAAACACATGAGATTCACTTCTCAAATCACCGAATTTTTTTTCCTGATCATCTCTACTATTTATCTCTGCATTCTACAAGTAATCACAATTTATATATTGCTTGAATCTCTGAATCAATTAACTTATTCTTCAATTCAAAGAAATATTTTCCTTTCTAATCTTTACAAACATAATATATACTTGAGGAAAAGATTATAGGAAGGGTGTACTATCAAAGACAAATCAGAGTTATCAAGAACACAAAGTGTCCAAACAATTTTATTGAAACTGTTGAAGTCCTGTTCAGTTGTTCAGGCGGTAAAAGTCCTCTTCCAGTTGATAGAGGTGGAAAAATCCTGATCGATTGCTCAGGTGGTGTTTACCTATTCCTCTGGGTTAATTGAGGGGTTATTGTGAGAAATTCCAAAGGGAAGTCTGAAATTGGACGTAGAACGGGAAGTTCGAACCAATATAAAAACTCCTGGTGTGCTTATTCTTATTTACTTTACTATTATTATTTGTTTCCGCATTTAGATTATAATACATTCATATTACACGATCTTAAGTGATAACTAGCCACGTAGTAGTCACTTTCAGCATGTCGGCCGTTTATTTGTTGATATTTTATGCTATTTTGCTAGGCATGTTGGCAGTGGGTTCACTTTTGGGTTCTAACGGTCCTTGACTTCTATATCTTTATATATATATATATATATATCTTTTTATATATATATAGTTCGGCTGTATGATTCTCGAATCATATATCCTTTATATGAAAAAATATATGAACCTGTAAGAAAGTTTATTTGTTAGAACCTATTTTTAAATGATATTACAAAGGTAGTTTATTTGTTAAATCATACTTTTAAGCGACATTAAGATCCAGTAATATTTGTAGAGGAGTGTTTTTGGTAGTTCATGCTGACATCAAAATAGCATAATCTCAAATGTATTATAACTATTATTAAAGAAAAATATTAATTCACAAACCGTAAGTAACATGTTTGTAACATCCCCTATCTTGAGGTCCAAAAGCTAAGCGCTACAGATGCTACAGTCATATGTAGTATTAACTTATGGCGATAAAATACGGTAATGCTAATGGTATCTATAATATTAGAAGCATATGAATATGAAACAAAGTCATAGATTTCAAAAACAACATTTCCAATTACATTTCATGAAACATGTTTCATATCCAGATTACATAATCTCAACGTTTCCTAGGTTTAGATCAAATATAATTATTACATAAATACGCCAAGTGCGACATATGAAGATACCCCCTTGGTTGACTAGAGTACTAGATATTCATAACTGACTTAATACAACACAATGGAATAAAACAAACAAAACTGTGAGAAAATGCGGATTACGGATCTTAAGGGTAGGATTAACACTAGAGGAGGGGGTGAATAGTGTTAATCAAGAATTACTAAATCTTTTTGAGTTTATGTTAATTTAGACACCAATGTATGCAATATATAG
Source organism: Allium cepa (assembly GCA_030765085.1). Taxonomy (NCBI): domain Eukaryota; kingdom Viridiplantae; phylum Streptophyta; class Magnoliopsida; order Asparagales; family Amaryllidaceae; genus Allium; species Allium cepa. The sequence continues at coordinate 725,562,972 of CM060945.1, forward strand.
ACACAGATATGATCATAGAAACAAACACAGATGTAGAAATAAAATAAAGGCAGTAAAGGAGAGAACACATCGGATTTTATACTGGTTCGGAGTTACACTACATCCAGTCCCGCAACACAAGTACAGATTTCCTTTCAAAAGAAATTGTACAATTACACCATCGGTTTCAAGGCTACAAGGTATACCTTCCAAAATTTCGATCCTCTTGGCAGGGATACTTGATTTCCGGGCCACAAGTTTACCCAACTGATTTACCAAGGCTACAATCACACCTTTTCTCTCATGATTAATTTTCAAGGCCACAATCACACCTTTTCTCGCTTAATATATTACAAAGAAGTCTATAACTCTAAATAGCATTGAGAATCTTGTAGAGAGAGTGATAGAGAATCAAACTATGAATGATCGAGTCTGAGTCAATGTTGATTTCGGTAGAGTAATGGTAAGAATATGTATTAAGAAATGTGGAGGAAGAAGAAGAGTGAAAAACCAAAAAATCTGATCTAAAATTCGTTGAAACTAACCCCTATTTATAGAAGAACAACAGCCATGTCCATTCATGAAGAGTTATGGCGAATAGACACTTCTTTTGAAATTTAAATTTTGAACTTAACTGACACCATGTCGACATGGGGTACATAGGAATGTCGACATCCCAAAGGATTTTTTTGGTGTTTTGGTTTTCTTTGAAAATAACTTTTATTTTATATTAAAACTAATTTAAACTTTATAAATATGCTTGACTATAGTTAAAATTCATAAGTAAATATAGAGAATAATATATATAGAATTTAATTATAATTTTATATTTGAATCTAAATTTAAATATTTAAAAGTTAAATATATAATTTAAAAAGATAGTTTAAAATCAGGAGTAATTTGACTTTGAAATTAAAGATAATTTTGAGGCTAAAATTATTTAAAATCAGGATAGAGGGTTTTGAATCTTTTAAAAGGAAATTTTGAAAACATTTTGAAAACGGGATATAATTTTGAAAAATCATTTTGAATAAAAAGTTAGCGGATACAAAACAATGTTCCACTAGATTTTTCGTAGGTTCCATCCTACTTAGAATTCCATCCCTTTAATAGGCTCGAAGTGGATTCCATTCCACGAATAAATTGGATTTTAGGATGCCGGTGCTTTTCTATGAGTTTTAACAAAATTCCTAATAATAAAAAATACTTAACCTTGAAATCTTGAACTCTTGATAATCTTGATACTCATGAGTCTTCCATCTTGATATCTTGAATCTCTATACCGTACAGTCTTCATTCTTGGTACCTGCATGATGAAATCCTACATATACATATATATCTAAACTTATGATGTTAGTATTTATATTTTATAATCTATTCTAAGGTTGTTGTCATCAAAACCATCATTTCATGGACTAACAATCTCCCCCTTTTTGATGATGGCAATTGTTTATAAAATATTGCTCCTATCCTAATAACTCCCCCTAAAACTAATAACCCCCCCTTAATTTATGCCTAACTACCCTATTTTATATTTCTCCCCCTTTGTCATCAACAAAAAACTCACTCCAAACTATATAAATCCCCTTAAAACTAACACTCTATGACATGTGATTATAATGATAGTGTTATCATAAGTAATCATCACTTAAATCTAATACTAAAACATTGTTCTAAACTATTAACTATCCTAGCTAAGAATTCACGATAGTACTTATAATTGAAACACATATAAGAACACGAGTTATTTATTACGTTTGAAGTTTTATGTACATGAGCGTTTAGAAAACAAAAAGAAACACAAACATCAATGGAAAAGAAAGAAAAGAAACTATTGTGTGTTTGTAAACATAGGAGATCTATGAATCGAACAGTTTGGATAGTGGAAACAGAAATTTCCACATTGTTCGACAAGATTCCCATTCTTGTCAAAACACACTTCTCCAACACACACGACTTGGTCATCATCCGCTTGCGCTTCTTCTTTCATGGGTTCTTCTTCTTCTTCTTCGCTGGCCTCTTGTTCTTGATTGAGTGAAGAGTCTTCATCAATCAAGATAGGGTTGGCCTGGTTATCCATTAGGAATTTTTGCAAATTCCTAAGAATCTTGCCTTGCCTTTCCTGTTCCTTTGCCATACGAAGTTGAGTCACTTGAATTTCAATCATCATTTGAAGTACATCCTTCATAGATTCCTCTATTTTAGTCACACGAGCGAGAGTAGTACGTTGAAATGGACCCGACGTAGGAGAGGGGAATGAAAAGGTTGATTTCATGTTTGATTTGGAAGAGGAGGCCATTATTTTATTTATTTCAAAAGATAGATTAAAGAGGAAACAGAGAGAATAAACAAATATTCGAAATAGAGAAGAATTTATAACTAATTTTTTTGAATTTTGGTGGGAAAAATTTCAAAATTTAAAAACGTTGCTTGTCGACATGGGTATATGGGGGATGTCGACATGGTCCTCTTTGAATTATTTTAATATTAATTATTAATTTACTTGTTATTTATATTTTATATTTAAGTTATAGAACAAATACCTAATTCTCTTCTGAATTAAGTAAATATTGATTCATTTAAGGGTTTTGTTAAGATATCAACAATTCGATTCTCAGAATTGATATAATCGAGAGTACCTACTTTCTTATTTATATTATCTCTGAGAAAATGATGTCTGATATCAATATGTTTAGTTCGAGCAAGTTGAGTAGTATTTTTGGATAAATTTATCGCACTCGTATTGTCACAATAAATTGGTGATTTTGAAAATTTTAAACCAAAATCTTTTAAGGTTTGTTGCATATATATTACTTGAGAACAAGCCAAAGCAGCAGAAATATACTCTGCTTCAGTTGTTGATGAAGAAACTTTGTTTTTCTTTTTACTAAGCCAAGAAATCAGAGAATGCCTCAAAAAGTGACAATTCCTACTTGTACCTTTTCGGTCTGATTTACAACCAGCATAGTCAGCATCACAGTAAGATAATCATTTTTAGGGTAGAATAAACCATAATCAGATGTGTATTTAACATATCTTATGATTCGTTTTACGGCTTTTAAGTGGGTCTCTTTAGGTTGGGATTGATATCTGGCACAGAGACAAACACTATGCATGATATCAGGTCTACTAGCAGTAATATAGAGTAGTGATCCAATCATTCCTCTATATAGTTTTTGATCTACATCTTTCGAGAGATCTTCTTTACTAAGGTACTCATTGGTTGCCATGGGCGTGGGTTTTCCACTCGCAATAGTCAAACCAAATTTACTAATTAGGTCTTTAACATATTTTTCTTGACTAATAAAAATACCATTATCTAATTGTTTTATTTGTAATCCTAAAAAGAAATTTAATTCACCCATATGACTCATCTCAAACTATTTTGTCATTATTTCAGAAAATTCTTTATTCATTTCAAAATTAGTTGAACCAAAATGATATCATCTACGTAAACTTGTACTAGTTGAATATCATTTTTATTTCTTTTAATAAAAAGAGTATTATCTACTTTACCAATTTCAAAATTACATTGCAATAAATAAGATCTTAGTCTATCATACCAGGCTCTAGGAGCTTGTTTTAGACTATATAATGCTTTTTTAAGTTTGTAAACATGATTTGGTAATTTATCATTTTCAAAAAGTGGTGGTTGTTCAACATATACTTCTTATTTTACAAATCCATTTAAAAATGCACTTTTAACATCCATTTGAAATAATTTGAAATTATTATGATTTGCGAAAGCAAGTAGAATCCTAATGGCTTCTAATCTTGCTACGGGAGCAAAGGTTTCATCAAAATCTATTCCTTCTTCTTGACAATAACCTTGAGCATCTAATCGAGCTTTATTTCTAACTACCTCTCCTTGTTCATTCATTTTATTTTTATAAACCCATTTAGTTCCAATTATAGTTTTATTTTCAGGTCTAGGAACAAGTTCCCAAACATCATTTCTAGTAAATTGATTTAATTCTTCTTGCATAGCCAAAATCCATGAATCATCAGTTAATGCTTCTTTTGGATTTTTGGGTTCAATAGTTGATATAAAAGCCACATTACTCATTTCACTTAGTTGATTTCTAGTTTTAACAATAGATTGCTTATCTCCCAGTATATTTTCTACAGGATGATCTTTTAAAAGTTTAGTCCTTTTATTAGGATGATTAATTTCATTATTGTTTCAATTGATTCTTGATTTTGAGTGATTAAATCCTCTTCATCATTTGTATCTTCAAAATTTTTGAAATTTTCATCAAATGAAACATGCATTGTTTCTTCAATGGAATTTGTTTTTAAATTAAACACTCTGTACGCTTTACTTCTATTAGAATATCCGATAAATATACCTTTGTCGGATTTAGGATCAAATTTATCTAAAGTATCTTTTGTATTTAAAATAAAGCATTTACTTCCAAAAATTCTGAAATAGGATACCTTAGGTTTCTTTGAATTAAGAAGTTCATAAGATGTCTTATTAGTTAGAGGTCTAATTAAAGTTCTGTTCAAAATATTACAGGCAGTAGCAACTGCTTCTGCCCAAAAATTCTTTGGTAAATTGCTATCTGTAAGCATAGTTCTTGCACACTCTTGAATCGTCCTATTTTTACGTTCTACTACTCTGTTTTATTGTGGAGTTCTCGAAAATGAAAAATTGTGAGCTATTCCCCTTTTATTGCAGAATTCCTCAAACTTTTCATGTTCAAATTCACCACCGTGATCACTTCGAATAGTTATAATTTTTAGAGAAAATTGTTTTTGAATACGTTTTGAGAATGGTTTAAAACATTCAAAAGTATCACTTTTATGTTTCAAAAATATTGTCCATGTAAATCTAGAATAATCATCTACAATTACAAAGACATATTTACTATGATTTATTGATAGAGTTTGAGATGAACCAAATAAATCAAGATGAAGTAATTCAAGAGTTGAAGTTGAAATAATATCTTTTAACTTAAAGGAACTTTTTCTAAGTTTTCCTAATTGACAAGCATCACATAAACTATCTATTTTAAAGTTCATTTTAGGGAGACCTCTTACTAGATCATGTTTTGACAGTCTAGATAAGAGTTTGAAATTCAAATGCCTAAATCTCTTATGTCAAATCCAAGGGTTACTTGTATTTTCCAACAGACACAGGTTATCATTTGAAACTTTCATACTAAGAATATAAATATTCTTTTTCCTGACTCCCTCAAATATAATGGTTGCATTATTATCTTCGATGTGAAATTTATCTTTTTCAAATTTAATTTTATATCCTTTATCGCAGAGTTGACTTATACTTAGTAGATTATGTTTCAGATTCTTAACTAGCAAAACATTAGTAATAGTAGGAGTTTCAAAATTACCGACTTTGCCGATGCCAATCACATATCCTTTTGAATTATCTCCAAAGTTAACCAATCCACCATCTTTGTATATTATATCATTCAGTATATCTGGATTGCCAGTCATGTGTCTAGAACATCCACTATCAAGTATCCATTTGTTCTTTCTGATCTGCATAATTTGTCCGTTGTGGATTGATTCCTCAACACCCATAAAGCATGATTCCTGCATATCATACAATCTTGGTAGACAACTTAAATTTGAATAATGATTATATGCAGACTCAAGAAACGATGATGGTTTGAATGCTTCTAAACTAGTATTAACATATATAGCCATTTAAAAAAAAAATTCAAAAATCAGATTACGAAACTTTGAAAACCGTGCTCTGATACCAATTGTGAGAAAATGCGGATTACGGATCTTAATGCTAGGATTAACACAGAGGGGGGGGGGTTGAATAGTGTTAATCAAGAATTACTAAATCCTTCTGAGTTTATGTTAATTTAGACACCAATGTATGCAATATACAGACACGCATATGATCACAGAAACAAACACAGATGCAGAAATAAAATAAAAGCAGTAAAGGAGAGAACACACCGGATTTTATACTGGTTCGGAGTTACCCTACATCCAGTCCCGCAACACAAGTACGGATTTCCTTTCAAAAGCAATTGTACAATTACACCCTCGGTTTCAAGGCTGCGAGGTACACCCTTTAGAATTTTGATCCTCTGGGTAGAGTTACTTGATTTCCGGGCCACAAGTTTACCCAATTGATTTACCAAGGCTACAATCACACATTTTCTCTCTTGATTGATTTTCAAGGCCACAATCACACCTTTTCTCGCTTAATAGATTACAAAGAAGTCTATAACTCTGAATAGCACTGAGAATCTTGTAGAGAGAGTGATAGAGAATCAAACTACGAATGATCGAGTTCCATTAAATGTTGATTTCGGTAGAGTAATGGTAAGAATATGTATTAAGAAATGTGGAAGAAGAGGAGTGAAAAACCAGAAAATCTGATCTAAAATTCGTTGAAACTAACCCTTATTTATAGAAGAACAACAACCATGTCCATTCATGAAGAGTTATGGCGAATAGACACTTCTTTTGAAATTTAAATTTTGAACTTAACTGACACCATGTCGACATGGGGTACATAGGAATGTCGACATCCCAAAGGATTTTTTGGTGTTTTGGTTTTCTTTGAAAATAACTTTTATTTTATATTAAAACTAATTTAAACTTTATAAATATGCTTGACTATAGTTAAAATTCATAAGTAAATATAGAGAATAATATATATAGAATTTAACTATAATTTTATATTTAAATCTAAATATTTAAAAGTTAAATATATAATTTAAAAAGATAGTTTAAAATCAGGAGTAATTTGACTTTGAAATTAAAGATAATTTTGAGGCTAAAATTATTTAAAATCAGGATAGAGGATTTTGAATCTTTTAAAAGGAAAGTTTTGAAAACATTTTGAAAACAGGATATAATTTTGAAAAATCATTTTGAATAAAAAGTTAGCGGATACAAAACAATGTTCCACTAGATTTTTCGTAGGTTCCATCCTACTTAGGGTCCCATCCCTTTAATAGGCTCGAAGTGGATTCCATTCCACGAATAAATTGGATTTTAAGATGTCAGTGCTTTTCTACGAGTTTTAACAAAATTACTAATAATAAAAAATACTCAACCTTGAAATCTTGAACTCTTGATAATCTTGATACTCATGAGTCTTCTATCTTGATATCTTGAATCTCTATATTGTACAGTCTTTATTCTTGGTACCTGCATGATGAAATCCTGCATATACATATATATCTAAACTTATAATGTTAGTTGTTGTCATCAAAACCATCATTTCATGGATAACAAAAACAGTTCCTAGATAGCTATCCATCAGCCTCCTGCTTGTCTTTAGAAGCTTTGTTCGTCAACCTACTAAAATCTGTAAATCCTCAACCCTCAGCATACTCAAATCAATTTTGAGCACCCAAGAGTTTAAGGAGAAAACATAAACTTTGAGTCAAACATAAAGCGTGAGGTGAATAATACTATACATCTCGGTTATCTGATATTAAGTGGGACCAAGCCGCTTAGTGGAACGAGTTCCCCTCACTAATATCCTTTCAAAACGTATCTTTTGCGAATCTTAATCGTGCAACAAAAAATGGTTAAAACAATAAAGCAATATGATGTATGCATACAAATCAGGTAACAAGTGGACTATCTATCCGAACACTATAGTTTTATTTGGCTAACTACTAACCTTTGGCCGACTCGTGCCTACTATACAAAATAAACAAATAATCTAACTTCTATTAGATACTCCTCTGCTGGATGGTCTGTCCCTAACTTAGTTCTTCTAGGTTCAACTGATCCAAATGGTTTTGCGTGGTCACCATTAACCTATCCTCACTCTGTGTATTCCTTTCCGTGTGTAACATCATTTATTCTTACGTATGACAAAGCCCTACACACTAGAATTTTCGACTTATATTAGTCAGGAGCTACCAGCTAAAGTATATGACGCAATCCCATACCAGTCCCATATGATATTCTACTATCCAAGTCTTTTTACTTTGGGTTATCTATCCTTAAAATTTTCCTTGAAAACATTTCTTTGAAAATGATTTAACCCTTTTAAATCATACTTAAACAAGGAAAATATATTCTATGCTTTACTCAAATCACCTTGCCATGTTATATATACTTCACACAAATCATTGTTGATGAAAACATTCAAAACCTTTGAAAGTACATCTTTCGAAACCATTGAAAGTACCTCTTTCAAAACCAAGTAACTACTTTGCTTTATAACCTTAGGACGAAAGGCCAAAACATTCGTTTCGAAACCATTCACAATTAACCTTTCGAAAACATTGAAATCATCTCTTTCGAAAGCTTTATAAAATTGTAGACATCCTATTTTCAAAACACTATAATCATTCCTTTCAAAACCATTGGAAACCTTCCATTTAAAACCTTTTGAAAACAATGGGAACCACCCCTTCGAATCCTTTATATTAAACGTAAAGCATTAAGTTTTAAAACCTTTCGAAAGCATTTGGGTTCAAGTAAAACATGCGGAATAACTTTTCGAAACCATTTAAAACCATCCTGTAACAACCCGCATATTTTACGGATTGAATATTTAAATATTTTATTTAAATATAGCATCGTTAGTCGGATTTAGGTCCGAAAAACTACTTTTTGCAAACAGTCGAATTAGGACTCGAGACCACTTCCATTGAGTTCAAAATGACGTTTGCGACATTTTTGAGTATAAACTTCGATATGTTTGGAGTTAGAGGAATTTTGCTACTTTTTCACTTAGGGCTTTGGTTTGGTTTCAGCCCATTAGACCCAAGCTTCACCCCCCCTTCTCTCCATTCCTTCATAATTTTTCTAATGCTAAAGCTTTAGCAACAATGGAGAGAGGAATGGGAAATTCAAACTCCAAGCCCTAATTATCTTTGCAAAATCCAAGCTTTAACTCCAAATTTATAGAAGAAGCTTTGGTAAGCCTTCTCCTCTTCTTCTCCAACTCATTCTCCTTTCAATTTCAGAAATTCCTAAACCTAACTTAGGAAATGTTTCTTTTTTAAGCTTAGATTCAAGCTTGTTGGGTTGGAATTGAAGAGTGATTGTTCTTGCTATTTCTCTATAGCTTTTTCTTCATTTGTTTTGGGTTTAAAGGTGAGATTTTTATCTCACATCTATGCCTATGTCTATCTTTGTTGTTAGGTATGAATTCCTAAAACTTATTGATGTTCATTTGCTTTTGATTTGAATTGGTGTCATGAATATTCCAATTTTTGGTGTTTTGGAGTCCAATCTTTAAAAATCCTATCTTTGAGGTTTGAACATGCTTTTGGTGATGCATCGAGCAGCCCACAGGGCTGGATTGCCAATAGGCGTAAACCCCTAGCGTCCGTGCTCGATCGATCGCAAGTTGTTGGAATTTTTCCCCTAGAGGACATAGGCGGAATACACTAGAAAGTGCAGTTCAGTCAACTGACTCAGAGTGGTCAGTCGACTGAACCGAACCCAGGAAATTTCCTAGGCCAGTGTCAGTCGACTGAACCTGGAAACAGAGAGTTTCCGCGATTCAGTCGACTGACCACTCTGAGTCAGTCGACTGGACCTGGAAACAGAAAGTTTCCCGGATCTGAGTTAACCGACTGACCACCCTGGTCCGGTCGACTGAATTTGTTGTTTTTGCCCAGTTTTCCTTTTGGGTTTGAGTTTCCACTTTTTAATCGATTCTTCGTTCTTCGACTAGTTGTTATCACCCTGTTGGCTTTGATAACATCTTCTTTGGAACTTTTGGGAATATCCGTTTTGATGGATTCGTTATCGATTTCTTTGGATTTTCTTCACGTCTTTGAATGTGAATTTTGATGATTGTTTGTTTCTACAATCATTTCTTTGATTTGTCACTTTAAAAATATAAAGGTTTCAATACTAGTAGTAAATATCAAAACTCTTTCATCAAAACGATTTTAACACTATTTTATTACAAAACTCGTTTCTTAAACCGTTTTCCAATCTACTAGCATATACAAACTTTTACCTCACTCGTATGAGAAATCTATTTAAATGACTTAGTAAAACAAGTGGTATGAAACGCTTGCGTTTACTTCGTTGGTTAATTCTTGGACTTGTTCGATTGAATCTCTTGTGACAATTTTTGAGTGGAGATCTACAATTTGTTCGTAAATATTTAAGTTAAGATAGTGGTTATGGGACATGAAGCTAAACTCATTTATTTACTAGCTTAGTGTAATTTACACTTATCCATCAATGATGATCAATTTGTGATTTAGACTAGCAATGTGCAATGTCTCTTTGTCTGCGAGGGAGACTAAAACCCGTTTTTAGTGGAGCTTCGGCTTGGTGGGGTAGCGACCCATGGTCTTCGAACTGTTTTAGTGGAACTTCGGCTCAAAGGTCTTCAGACCGTTTTAGTGGAGCTTCGGCTCAAAGGTCTTCGGGCCGTTTTTTTGGAGCTTCGGTTCAAAAGTTAATGGTTAGGAACCATGGAATAACGTTCCGTTTTGTGATACACGTGTTGGTGAGTTTTAATGCTCCCGTCTTGTGATAGGCCGCTTTCCCCCTTTTTGTGATTTCTGGATTTCTATTGATCATTTCTAGAATTTGTGTTTCACCAATTTTCGTGATTTACATTGATAAGTTTATCAATATTTGTGCATTGGTGAATTTGTGTGTCATTAACTTTTGTGATTGGCATTGATATAATTGTCAATATTTATGGTTTGGTGAATAAAAATAAAGAGTACGACATTCTTTTTGATCTTTGAGAAGATTCTTGTGATATTGATTAATCACTGGTTGATTTTCAGTTGCATACTTATTACAGTATAGCTTTAGGGTTATCATACATTTTTGTCATATCTCTTATTCTATATCATTTTATCTGATATTTATAGCTAGAATGATCCGTTTATTATTTTCTTATTAAATAATACTCGGGTCAGACCGAGATGTTACATGTGCTTTTGCTTGACTCCTCATATTATTATCCTGACTTTTGGCTAACTACTTAGAGTAGTAGTTTTTGGTTGTATACATTTGAGATATAGACTCATTGATGTATACTTATTCTATTGTGTAGCACTCGTAACTATTCTTTTGCGATATTGTGGATCCTGTTTGACCACTACTCTAATGTACACTTTTATGTGTAATATTCATATCTATTTCCGCCTTTGAGATATGAACTTCTATGACTGATTTGTGTTATGCTTATTTCTATATTTGTTTCCGAAGATATTATAGCACTATGTAGTAGCTTTGAGTTTGCATCGGTATGTCGGATTCCCTCTTGAAATGAAATGCATGTTATACTATCTGGCATATCGGTACTCGCACAAAGCAATTACATAGATGATCGCTCCTCAATAGCCTTATTCTCTGTGCTAGTTGACGAAATTACTCCGTAGTGTCCTTGGCTAGCATGGGTATTGAGGTGGGGCATCACAGCTTGGTATCAGAGCCAAACTTCGAAACAATGTAGAATAATCTAGCAAGGATCATCGTCCTAAGTCCATCTTAGGAGTCATGCCTTAGGATTTTATTCGAGTCATTGGACCCGTTCTATCCTATTTTCTTTATGATGCCTTGTTTTATCAATCATGATTGTTTGATATTCATTTTGAGAATAGCCTTTTTCTTCTTCTTTCTTTCTTTCTTAAAGAAGAAGAGATGGTTAGTTCTGGTAGTCCTAGCGCTGGTCAATCCAGTAGTCCTTCTTTGGATGGCGCATTCATGTCTGCCTAACTACTTTTGGATCTTAAAGAATCAAGAGTTTATCTGTGCTTTGAGTAAGAACCCCAAATGGTTCTACCTTTGAAACTTGAAGTTCCTTTCAATCAACTTGTGGATGTTACTCTTCGACATGAAGAGGTTGGTAAAGGAGGTGATAGTGATATTGGGATTTCCAAGAAGAGGCATATTAAGTTCAAAAGCCCTTACCCCTATATAAATGTGAAGCAAACTACTTTGGTAGCAAAGACTCCAATCTCTAATTGTGGAGGATGCTACAATTGTAATTCTAAGGACCACTATGCAAAGGAGTGTCCGGAGCCACTCTTTTGTAATTATTGCAAAAATTCAGGTCATCATATTTCTGCCTGCCCCATACTTCAAAGCAAGAAGAAAGGGGAACAAGAAACTTCGGTAGTAAAGACTCCTACCTCTAGTCGTAAACAATGCTACAATTGTGGTTCCACGGACCATTATGTAATTAAGTGCCCGAAACCCCTTTATTGCCGCTATTGCAAAGGCTCGGGTCATTACTTATCTACATGTCCTAAACTTCAAAGTAGGAGAGAGGGAAAGCTAAAAGCTCCTAGTGACACTTTTCTTGGTTTGGGTATTTTCCATTCAATCCTTGATGGCATTATTTTATTTCGTGATCTTCCTATTCTAGTTCTTCATGATACGGTTTCATCTTAACATTTTATATCAAAAGAACTTGTTGATTCTTTTTCTTTAAAACATTTTGGGCTTGGTGACTTTTTTTTGAGAATTGCGAATCCAGTTAGTGGATCCGCAACATTCAATTTTCTTTGTTTTGATGTCAAGATTGTTTTATGTGATTTTTTCCTTTCCTAACCGATTTGCATGTTATGCGTTACTTAGGCTTCAAAATTGATTTTTGTGAAAGGATTGGCTTAATCATTGTGAAGTCCATATCCTATGTCCCGAGTGGACTATCTATCTTCGACATTCTTAATCTGTTAAGCAGATATCTATTTTTCTTTGTGATTTCGATTCCAATTTGGTGGCATCATTTTATTCTATAAGCCCACATGCTGAGTAAAGTGTTATTTCTTTCCTTTGGATAGTTGTGAATTTTCTGGTATTTTTGATCTTGTCTTAGGATTATCACCTAAGCAATCTTTTGAGTGGTGTTAAGGTCTTTTCAGCTCGACCGTGCCACCGGTTTTATTTGCTACGAGTTGCGGAAGTTAGCATTCCACTTACCGCATTCCGCACTCGTTATGATTCTTATGAATGACTTATTATGTCATTCAGTTTGTCCAGCTTATTTCATCCATTTTATAAATTGAGTATTCTATGAATATTTCGATGAGGCCATTCTTGTATTTATTGGTTTTGGATGAAAATATCAATTTAAAAATTTTACAAATCTTTTTCATAAGATTTATTTATATGTATAGTTGGATTTTGTTCTTAAACGAGCAAAGAATATTCTTAAAACTTTTTAAGAGACATTTTTGTCATATAGAAGATGATTTTGTGATTGTATTGTCCATTTAGTGTTTTAAGAATTCTGGTCGATGCGCTTGATCAACGTTATCGATAGGAATCTCCTAAAGGCTTTGATGAGACAATCAGACACTGTAAATTGACTTGTAAATAGTAAATTTTTCTAGGAAGATAATTACATAAAGATAATTGTTATTATTGAAAGTTTTAGCTTTTTGGGAAAGAAGATTATTTAAAAGAACTCTTTTTCGATACTCTTATTCTTGTGATTTTCGAAGGGAATCAAGACTTCATTGTTTGTACCAATGCTAGTCGTATTGGTTTGGGTGCCATTCTCTTACGAAAGAGAACGTGCTATCACTTTTGTTTCTAAATAATTTAAGCCGACAGAGACTAGTATGCCACTCATGATCTAGTGCTCGCAGCTATTGTTGTCGAATTTTAGAGTTTGGCATCATCATTTATTTTTGGGGAAGAAATTCATTCTCCACTCCGATCATAAATCTTTGAAATGTTTATTTTCTCGTAAGGAACTTAATGTTGGCTTGAGTTTCTTGCATCTTATGTCTTGATATTCTTTATACTCCCGTGAAGGGAGAATCGTGTTGCCAATGCACTTAGTCGTAAGCAACAAGCGGTTGTTTCTATGATGATATCCAAATGGAACGATCTCTAGATTTTGTCCACTTATGAGATTCGAGATCGTGAATCCAATTTATGTTCACCTCTTGTTTTATGTAGCCTTGAGGCTCATCCTTCTCTTTTTGACCGCATTCTTAAAGCTCAAAAGCTAAATCCTGAATTGGCTCTTCTTAGCCAAAGTTGTAGGGGTAAAATTGATATTGAAGGTTTGAAAGTCTTTGATATTGATCCTCGTGGCGGTATTCGAAAATTTGGTAGACATATCGTGCCAAATATTGGTAATCTTCGTAAAGACATTTTAGAAGATTCTCATCATTCTAAATTTACCATTCATCCCGGTAGTAGTAAAATGTACGCGGATATGAAGCGACTTTATTATTGAGATGGAATGAAATCTGATATTGCTTACTTTGTTAAGTGTTGCATGACTTGCCAACTCGTTAAAGCCGAGCATCAAAGGCCCGGGTGGGTGATTACAACCTTTGGATATTCCAATTTGGAAGTGGGATCAAACTACCACGGGTTTTATTGACGGTGCCTTCCCCATTCTCATACGGGTCATGATAGCCTATGGGTGATAGTTGATAGACCTACAAAATCAGCCCATTTTATCCCCGTTCGGTCTAACCGGACCGTACCTCTTTTGACCAAACTCTTTATTGAAGAAATTGTTAAATTACATGGAGTTCCTACTTCTATTGTTAGCGATCGTGATCCATTGTTTACTAGTGGATTTTGAAAGAGTCTTCAAAAAGCTTTGGGAACGAAGCTTAATTTTAGCATCGCTTATCATCCTCAGTCCGATGGACAAACCAAGCGTGTGAATCAAACTCTTGAAGATCTTCTTCGTGCATGTGTTCTTGATTTTGGTGGAAGTTGGAAAGATCGTATTTCTCTTGTTGAGTTCTCCTATAATAATAACTTCCAATCTACTATTGGTATGGTACCTTTTGAGGCACTCTATGGAAAGCCATGCCGATCTCCTTCTTGTTGGCTTGAGGCCGGTGAGAGGCTGGTTTAGGTCCAGATTTTATTCGTGATTCCACAGAAAAGATTGACCTTATTCGTAATAGGATAAAAGAAGCCCAAAGTAGACAAAAATCCTATGTCGATAACCGAAGAAGGAAACTGGAATTTTTTGTGGGAGATTTTGTGTTTATTCGTGTTTCACCTATGAAGGGTGTTGTGCGTTTCAGTCGATCGGGAAAATTAGCACCCCGATATATTGGTCCATTTTCCATCATCGAATGTATTGGTTCTGTGGCTTATCGCCTTTTATTACCGGCTCAGTTTTCTGCTATTCATGACGTGTTTCACGTTTCTCAACTACGGAAATGCCTTCGAGATTCTGATTCTATTCTTGAGCCCGGTGTTGTAGAAGAAATTGAAGTTTCGCCTAATTTGACTTATGAGCAACATCCTATTCGCATCATTGCTATGGAGGTTAAACGCCTTCGAAATAAAGATGTCCCTCTTGTGAAGGTTCAATTGTCCTCAAATCCTAAGGATTATTCTTGGGAATCTAAAGAATTCATCGAGCAAACACTTCCGAACTTACTTTCTCTTGCTCTTTGAGGTGAACTTTTTATTTCAAATTTATTTTGTGTTGTATGCTTTTATGGTTGTTACTTTTTATTTTTCTTCTTAAATATTGCGAGGACGCAATTTCTTTAAGGAGGGGAGTCTGTAACAACCCACATATTTTACGAATTGAATATTTAAATATTTTATTTAAATATAGCATCGTTAGTTGGATTTAGGTCCGAAAAGCTACTTTTTGCAAACAGTCGAATTAGGACTCGAGACCACTTCCATTGAGTTCAAAATGGCGTTTGCAACCTTTTTGAGTATAAACTTCGATATGTTTGGAGTTAGAGGAATTTGCTACTTTTTCACTTAGGGCTTTGGTTTGGTTTCAGCCCATTAGACCCAAGCTTCACCCCCTCTTCTCTCCATTCCTTCATAATTTACCTAATACTCAAGCTTTAGCAACAATGGAGTGAGGAATGGGAAATTAAAACTCCAAGCCCTAATTATCTTTGCAAAATCCAAACTTTAACTCCAAATTCATAGAAGAAGCTTTGGTAAGCCTTCTCTTCTTCTTCTCCTACTCATTCTCCTTTCAATTTCAGAAATTCCTAAACTAACTTAGGAAATGTTTCTCTTTTAAGCTTAGATTCAAGCTTATTGGGTTGGAATTGAAGAGTGATTGTTCTTGCTATTGCTCTATAGCTTCTTCTTCATTTGTTTTGGGTTTAAAGGTGAGATTTTTATCTCACATCTATGCCTTTATCTATCTTTGTTGTTAGGTATGAATTCCTAAAACTTATTGATGTTCATTTGCTTTTGATTTGAATTGGTTTTATGAATATTCCAATTTTTGGTGTTTTGGTGTCCAATCTTTAAAAATCCTATCTTTGAGGTTTGAACATGCTTTTGGTGATGCATCGAGGAGCCCATAGGGTCGGGTTGCCGATAGGTGTAAACCCCTAGCGTCCGTGCTCGATCGATCGCAAGTTGTTGGAATTTTTCCCCTAGAGGGCATAGGCTAAATACACTGGAAAGTGCAGTTCAGTCGACTGACTCAGAGTGGTCAGTCGACTGAACCGAACCTAGGAAATTTCCTGGGCCGGTGTTAGTCGACTGACCACTCTAAGTCAGTCGACTGAACCAGGAAACAGTGAGTTTCCATGATTCAGTCGACTGACCACTCTGAGTCAGTCGACTGGACCTGGAAACAGAAAGTTTCCAGGATTTGAGTCAGTCGACTGACCACCCTGGTCCAGTCCACTGAATTTGTTGTTTTTGCCCAATTTTACTTTTGGGTTTGAGTTTCCACTTTTTAATCGATTCTTCGTTCTCCGACTAGTTGTTATCACCCTGTTGGCTTTGATAACATCTTCTTTGGAACTTTTGGGAATATCCATTTTGATGGATTCGTTATCGATTTCTTTGGATTTTATTCACGTCTTCGAATGTGAATTTTGATGATTGTTTGTTTCTACAATCATTTCTTTGATTTGTCACTTTAAAAATATAAAGGTTTCAATACTAGTAGTAAATATCAAAACTCTTTCATCAAAACGATTTCAACACTATTTTATTACAAAGCTCGTTTCTTAAACCGTTTTCCAATCTACTAGCATATACAAACCTTTACCTCACTCGTATGAGAAATCTAATTAATTGACTTAGTAAAACAAGTGGGCGTTTACTTCGTCGGTTAATTCTTGGACTTGTTCGATTGAATCTCTTGTGACAATTTTGAGTGGAGATCTACAGTTTGTTCGTAAATATTTAAGTTAAGCTAGTGGTTATAGGACATGAAGCTAAACTCGTTTATTTACTAGCTTAGTGTAATTTACACTTATCGATCAATGATGATCAATTTGTGATTTAGACTAGCAATGTGCAATGTCTCTTTGTCTGCGAGGGAGACTAAACCCCGTTTTTAGTGGAGCTTCGGCTTGGTGGGGTAGCGACCCATGGTCTTCGGACCGTTTTAGTGGAACTTCGGCTCAAAGGTCTTCGGACCGTTTTAGTGGAGCTTCGGCTCAAAGGTCTTCGGGCCGTTTTTGTGGAGCTTCGGTTCAAAAATTAATCGTTAGCAACCATGGAATAGCGTTCCGTTTTGTGATACACATGTTGGTGAGTTTTAGTGCTCCCGTCTTGTGATAGGCCACTTTCCCCCTTTTTGTGATTTCTGGATTTCTATTGATCATTTCTAGAATTTGTGTTTCACCAATTTTCATGATTTACATTGATAAGTTTTATCTATATTTGTGCATTGATGAATTTGTGTGTCATTAACTTTTGTGATTGGCATTGATATAATTGTCAATATTTATGGTTTGGTGAATAAAAATAAAAAGTATGACATTCTTTTTGATCTTTGAGATGATTCTTGTGATATTGATTAATCTCTGGTTGATTTTCAGTTGCATACTTATTACAGTATGGCTTTAGGGTTAACATAGTTTTTTATATCTCTTATTCTGTATCATTTTCTCTGATATTTATAGCTAGAATGATCAGTTTATTATTTTCTTATTAAATAATACTCGGGTCAGACCAAGATGTTACAGGTGCTTTTGCTAGACTCCTCATCTGGGATGATTATTATCCTGACTTTTGGCCAACTACTTATATTTGTAGTTTTTGGTTGTATACATTTGAGATATAACCTCATTGATGTATACTTATTCTTTTGTGTAGCACTTGTAACTATTCTTTTGCGATATTGTGGATCTTGTTTGACTATTACTCTGATGTACACTTTTATGTGTAATATTTATATCTGTTTCCGCCTTTGAGATATGAACTTCTGTGACTGATTTGTGTTATGCTTATTTCTATATTTGTTTCCGATGATATTATAGCCACTGTGTAGTAGCTTTTAGTTTGCATCGGTATGTCGGATTCCCTCTTGAAATGAAATGCATGTTATACTATCTGGCATATCGGTACTCGCATAAAGAAATTACACAGATGGTCGCTCCTCAACAACCTTATTCTCCGCGCTAGTTGACAACATTACTCCGTAGTGTCCTTGGCTAGTCGAAACCTTTGGTTAACTTCCAATAGAACAAAGGGTCGTAAAACAACTAAGTCGAAAGCACTCTTCTGAAAGCTATTTCTTAAGTAAAGAAGTGATGGTGTTTAAACCAACCCTTCGAAAGAATTGGAGAAGCGGCTAAGTTCTATAAACAAAGTAACCCTTCCGAAACCATTTGCTTCGAAAGGTGGAAAGCGACAGCAAGGGATTTCGACCCTTTGAAAGCATTTACTTAAAACAAAAGGCGCAATCCCTTTCGAAATCATTCCTTTAAAGCAATTTGACCCAGTCGAATGCTAGCCAATTCGAAAGCATTCCTTTGAAAGCAAAGCAGACACATTTTAATTTAAAAATAAAGTAAGGCTTCTACCTCTTCAGAAACCCTTGTTTCGACCCAGTACCTTTTGCCTAGGTCCAATTCACTACATACCAAGACTTTGATACCTTATGCTTTAGTTTTGATGGAGATGCAGGCGGAAGTTAGGTGCCGAAAGTGGTGAAACATGTATAAACTGGTTTTTAACTTTTTAAAGCAATTATTTTCAACTAACCTGTCTTGTTTGTCAAAACATGATTGGTTGCTAATTTCTTTTCTAAAAGTACCGTTGAAAATTTTGAAACAAAAAATTAAATTATTTACAAAATGCCCCTTCTCCTTTTATAAATAAATAAAACATTTAAGTCTCATACCTTAAATAATTTTATATACTTATTAAAACACTTTGGAAAAATCTATAAGAATTTCCATAGATCATTTTTAATATATTTTCTAACATATATTAATTTCTGACCCAAAACGTACATATATTAGCCGTAACTAATTTTAAACCTGAATAACCATTTTCTTCACTAGAGAATTAATATTAAATCCACGTTAATTCAGAAAATAATGAAAATTGATACCCATCTCTAAAATATCATTTCTGATAATGTATTAAAATTGCAAGGCATTTGAATATCATTTAATAGAGTTTTCAAATTAAAACATATCATAAAATCCATATGAAATAGCATAAATCATCAACAAGTATATATATCCAATTTAACAATAAAAAATATGGCAAAACCTTGCAAAATAGTTCATATTTAATGTAAAACCGAAAACAACCAAAAACATGACACGTAGTCATTATTCACCTTAGCTTTGTGATTAAGGAGTTGAGATTTGAGAATGGTTTTGAATTGATTAAGCTTCCTTCCTTTGATTGCTTTATCTTCTTCTTGTTCTTCCTTAATGGTGACCAGCCTCTTATATTTGATTTTTTTTTTTTCAACTGAACGTTTAGAATGAATGAGCTAAGAGTTTGGGGTATAAGAATATACTTATTCCTGTTTTACTCCTCATCTATTTGCCTTACCCAGTTTTATTTTAGCCCCCCTTTAGTTTATTTGTTACATGGCACGACTACCTTTCCATTAACACAAATCTCAATCCCCTAATCGGCACTTTTTATTATTTAATTTAACTAATTAATTATCCTAAATAATGTTAATCAAAACTTGGATTGTTATAATGTTTCATTCCTTCTTCCTATGTCTCCTTTTCAATTCATATTAAAATGTATTCAAAATAAACATTGAAATCAAATCAATAATCATAAAGACCGTAAACTTTAATAATTAATTAATGTTTTCGTTCTTTTTCTCTTTATCGATTCCTCTTATAATATTCAAAATAAACATTGAGACTTATCTATTCTGCTACGTATAAAAGGGAATATGTGGTCACTTGTGTTATTTTCTCTCATTCAGTCTCATTTCATTCCTGAATTCTCCTTAATTCAACAATTATTTTACATTTTTTTGTCCCTTTGGGTATATTTGTATCCCTATTACTGACTCATCCAATTAAAAACCGATGGAATATTTGATGATGTGTCAACACGTTTTATTTACTAATTAAACCAAGATAATTCAATTTTTTCTTCCACGCATCCACTTCACTTAAAAATTCATGTCTTTTCTCTCTTCTCACTTTCCGGAGCACATGACATAATTCTCCCATTAAAAGTTCCTTTGTCCACGTATGGTATGACCATTAATTTTCTATAGATGTCTCATTTAATTAAGCTAGCAATCCTATTTGATTACTAATCACAGCCACACTGCATCAACTTCACTACGGGAACTTCACAACTGAACCCAGCTCGAACCTACCAACCCAAAGCCGCCATCCAATCCCATATCTACCTCGAACTAATGGTCTCCTCCCAAACGATCGAGCAGCCATCAACCATCGTGAACCAAATCGCGATCCAAATCAATCTCTGTGCACATCGAATCAGCAACTGCCTACAACCCGCCTCCATTAACGATTGCGAATTCGCAACAGCATCACAGACCAGAGCAGCAACTCGACAATCACCGCGAACCCAAATTGACGTGCGAACCCCCAGAACCACAAAATCACAGAGAATGCAACAGCATCAAATACCCCCGCACATCAAATAGCCCTATCCAATTCGAACACCTTCATCACGCAATAGAATCAAAACTCCACACGCAACTGCTACTTCTCCAACTCACGACCCTCTCAGCAAGCAAATAGGAACCGAGCTTTAATTCAATCCTAGATTTGAAAAGTGATCGTGATTTTTGAAATCGATTTTGGGTTTGGTTAATGTTGATCGAATATAAAAAAACAAAATTTTGCTGCTTGTCTTTTGTTCCAGAGAAGAACGAGATTGTGGGGATAACTAAGTTGTGATTTTCTTTTTAACATATATAAATAGCGTTGTTTGTGGGCTTGTTTCGCGGGTCTGAGTTTAGTTGAGTTTGAGTACCTGAGTTTGTGTTTTTCAATGTTGAGTTGAGTTGTTTCAGTGTTGTGTTTAAATTTTCAGGTTTGTTTAAACTTCAGTGTTGAGCTTGCTTAAATTTTAGTGCTGTGTTTAAATTTCCAGGTTTGTTTAAACTTCAGTGTTGAGTTTGTTTAAATTTTAGTGTTGTGTTGACTTTGAGCCGTTTCAGTGGGGTTAACTAAATTGTGTTTGAGTTTGAGTTGTTTTAAAGGTGTGTATGTATATATCTTGTTCAATTTCCAGGTTACAAGACCGCTTGGAAAAAAAAATTGCTTTTGTTTCAAGGGCCAATCAATAAAATTTTGCTTTTGTATTTATTTCCCTCCTAGTTTAAAAATAAATAAATTCTAACTTCTTTTCATTTCATTTGTTTTACTTTCCTTTGTTTTATTTCCTTTTATTTTGATTTATAAAAAATATCTTAGGTTTTGTTTTATTTCTTTCAATTTCATTTGCTTTGATCTTCCCTTGTTTTGATTACTTCTTTCATATTTAAAAAAAAAATTGTACATATATCTTGTTTTTCTTTTCACGTTGCAAAAGCAGAAATTCAGCAAAAGAAGACTTGGTTTGCTTGCTTAATTTTTTTTTTTACGACTTTGAAGTAATTGCTCAATAATTCTGCACACTCTAGTAGTGTGCTTTCATCTTTTTTTTCCTTGCATTGTTGGTTGTTTGCATTTGCATTTATATATAATAGAAAAAAATTAAAAAAAATTTCAAAAACAAATTTTCATTCGTAGTTGCATTGTTAATACACGTTTAATTTCAGTTTTGCATTTCATCCTAGAATTTTGATTAATAACGGTTAGAAATCGATAACTCTTAATTGTATATTGACAATTTGTCATTTTTCGGCAATTTAATTTCTTGGTGCCTAGGCTACAGTAGAGCAATAATCAGTTACAAATATTATGGTGATTCGTAAATATTATACTGAATTGTTTCTCTGAAGGTACTTAAACTTTTGTCTGCATTGCTACAGTGATTTGTCGTGCATCGATAAATCCTGTCCGTTACCAAGCTGAGAACTATCTTGTTGATCTGAGACAAAATGTGAGTACACAGTTTTGTGTTAACTTAGGATAAATGATTTTAACTAGACCCTTGCATTCATTTAGTTGCATAAGTTCATGCATATTTAAAAAAAAAATCCAAAATCCAAAGCTAATTTTTTATAAATATTTCTTAACTTAGTCTTTTTTTTCTTTTCCTTTGAAAATTTTTAAATCAAAATTCCAAAAATCCAAAAAAAATTTACTTAGTTTTTTTTAGAAAATCAAAAAATAAAATATAAAATCTTTTCAAAAAACAAAAAAAATTGAAAAAAAAAACAAAAATCATTTTTCCATTTTGAAAAATAAATTCTTTTTATGAATATGTTCCTTTATAAAAAAAATTCAAAATCCATAACTAAAAAATTGTAAATATTACTTAACTTAGTTTTTTTCCTTTTCCTTTGAAAATTTTCAAATCAAAATTCCAAAAATCCAAAAAAATTACTTAGTTTTTTTTAGAAATTCAAAAATCCAAAAAAAGATATAAAATCTTTTAAAAAAAATTTGAAAAATCAAAAACAAAAAAAATCAATTTTCCATTTTGAAAAATAAATTCTATCTTCAAATATTTTTCCTTTATAAAAAAACATTCTTGAAAATGTCCGAGTTTCCCCACTTACGTGAATTTTACAATATTTGTGAAAATCAACATAATCCATATGATTTCACTCCAAATTCGTATGGATATTTTAACAACAACTTTTGTATAAACGACTCGAATTTTCAACAACAAAGTTTTCAAAATAATGATCAATCTTCAAATCTCGAAAATAACATTTCATCTCTACTAGAAATCTCTATACAACAAAATCAAATGATAATGATTTGTGCAATTCTTATTTGTGTGATAATCCATGTCAAAATTTTCAAAATAATCAAAATCTGAATTCACTTCAAAATTCAAATGACTTTGAGTATAACCCATGCCACTTCAATTTCGAACTCAAAATGAAAATGAAAACAACTTTTCAAACGAATTTGGCAATGAGAATAATCTTAACCACGTTACGAATGAAAATCTTTGTTCTTAACAATTTCAAAGTGAAAATCCTCATGTTAATAACTATAAATTGAATTTTGTTAAGCAAATGGACGAAATTTACAATGATCACATGAATTTGTTGATTGAAACATATTTGAAACAACATGATAGACAAAATCAAATCCCAGCGTATGACGAGTCAAATGATAATCCATCTTTTATCCAAATCGATGATTTTCAAATAACAACTTTTGAAATTGAAAATAATATTTTGAATAAAGTTGTTGAAAACACGGTAATTGAGTTGGATTTCAATTCTTTTGAGGTTGTGGAACCAAATTTAAAATTCGATCATCCTTTTCTTGATTTTGAAAATTAGAATACAACAACTTTGAATTTTGAACTTGAGATACGCAATGTGGTTGTTGATAGTCCAACAAAGGAAGACGAATTTAACGAACACAATTTTTTTGGACTTTTCGACAACGAGTTGTTGAATTTTGAAGGGAAAGATGAAAATCACCACTTTGATTTTGAAATCAATAATTCGAAAGATGTTTTCAACGATAAGTTTGAATTTTAATTTGGTGAAAATAAACTTGAATTTCAATCAATTGTTTCATCAACCCCAAAAATCATTGAAAATAAAACAATTCGTACGATTTTCAAAACGAAATTTGTTTTTCCAAATCAAGATTCAACTTTGAAATCTTTGACGATTTTGTTTTCTGAGCTTAAGCTGTGTCTCACATACTTGACGAGACAAATGAATCGGTCTTTGGAAGATTGTTTTATTTACTTTTTGACGATATACTTTCTAATCTTGGGTAAATACCATTAATTTTCATTTAAATAAAGATCATGTTTTTATTTTTATTTTTCCCCTTCCACTTGGGTTGACTGTGGGGATACAGTCAAAATTAAGTTTGGGGGGAGCCTCATCTTCCATTTTCAATTTTTCATGCTTTATTTTTGCGTTTTCTTTTAAAAACTCAAATAAAAATATTTAAAAAAAAAATCCCAAAATCAAATTTTCTTTTGATTTATTTTTAAAGAAGCACTATAGGATAAATATATGGTTTTGATTTACTAAATTGAAATTTCTGAAAATTTATTCGTCTTAGCAAAAATGAAAATGAAGTTTTATTACAAATAACAATGGTTTAACTAGTATATAGGAAGATTCATACGTGTTAATTATGAAATACATCCTAACTGAAAATCTTTGTTTTAAAAGTGGTGAATTTAATGTAAAGAATATAACAATTTTTTTTGTCTTCTAAGTTAAATAATGCTAGATGATATTTCAAAATTCTCTCTCTTTCTAAAAAACATACAAAAAACAAAACATTTGTGTGTGTATGTATATATATTTTCTATTAACACCTACGGTCGACAGGTATACAAACTTGTGTGTACGCTCGCATGCTCTGTACCTTTCTCACGTAAGCCCGAAAGGCAGTGCACGATCAGTGTATCTTGCCTCTGTTTATCCGAGCTAGGTGTATATATAAAAATTCTTTTTAATAACGCCTACAGTCAATAGGTGTTCACACTCATGTGTTCACTCTCCATGCTCTATATTGCCCTCACATAAGTCCGCAAGGCAGTGTATGGGTAATATATCTGGCTTCAGTTTACCGGAGTTAGGCATATGTAAATATTGTAAATATCAATAAAATTTTCAAAAAAATAAGTAAAAGTAAGCAAATGAAATCCAAGCACTATTTTAACTTATTTGATTTGACTTTTTATTGAAAAGAAATGAAAATACCACTTTGATAAACTTTGATAACCGACTAAGGATCTATTTCATGGCTACACTTCGTTATCAACTGAAACAACAAGTTAAACTATAGTCTATTTGTGTTAATTTGGAAGTAAATTCTTCATTTGTAAATACATTCAAAAACCTGCATTTATCTCATTGTAAATAATTCTTGCATTTTGTAAATATTTTCAACCTGCATTTGGATTTTGTGGGCGGTATCCGTTGAAAGCCCTCACGAGACAACACTCGTCCTATTGGGGACACCCAGAGGTATAACGTCTTGTTGCATACGCTCAATGCGATCGTGCTCTTTACGAAAACAGATTTATCTTAGTTTTTTACTTTATTCGAGGACGATTAAAAAGATAAGTGTGGGGGTATTTGATGTGCACATAAATGTGCATATTTTTACCGCCATACTTATTCAAATTAATTTAAATAAATGATCATATTGGGTATTTTAACTTATTTTAACCAAAATCCATATTAATTCCAAATTGTCACATATTCATCTTCGTCCAAGAGCAAAATAGTCATTTTGTGAATGAATTAACTTGAGAAAATTTAGTTAGAAATTTTCATACTATTTTGTAGGAATTTGATTCCAATTACAAGTTCTTTCATGAAGAAGATATGCATGCACAAAAAGAACAAAAAGGAATGAAGATGGAAATAATTCAAAGTGAAGATCATGGAGGACCTCAACTAACCACCTACCTTAATATACAAATTAGAGCCTAATGCACATGCTTATGGAATTAATGGCTTCATGTACACTTAAATGGTGATTATTATAAGCTAATGATTACTTGGCCTCCATACTTTCTCAAGGGTATTTTGGGCATTCCCCAAAACTATGAATTGGGGTTTAACACATGTATATATACCCCTTATGTTTCATGTAACCCTCTTCTTCCTTAGTCTATCTTAGTTTTAGTTTAGCCTCAAAAATAAATCAAGCTCTCTTCTTTCTTTTCATGACTACTTAGCCATTTATTTTTATTTTCATGTAACTTTCCTTTTCTTATGCAATTTAATTACTTGTTCATTTTACTTTCCTTGTTCATTTTACTTTAAGGTTGGTAGTGTAGATTTACATTCATGCAAAGTAGATTAGTTTTAATTCTTGTTAATTAGCTTCTCTTTTCCATTAGCTTTCATTTTTTTTTTTCATGTTGCTAGCTACATTTGTTAATCAAATGATAAATATGAGAGGCCAAACCCCTTCAATTTAGGGGTAATGAAGCTCTCTAATTATGTAGCTACAACTAATTGTTAATTCATGCTCTCTTTTTGTGCTTAATAATGATCAATGAAATATTATATTTGTGTTCTTGCTTTAAATTTGATAGCCTATATTGTTGACACCGAATACGCTATGCTTAAACAATCACTAACACAAATGCTTCTTCATCAAAATATGATTATTGCATAAGAAAGTGATTTGAAATTCAAATTTGAAGGTCTATATTTCTAATCAATAGTTAATAGGCCATACTTAAAATAGATTTCATTTTCATTTTCATTGTCAAGTTTCATGAAAGTTAGTAAGTGCTTTAAGGGGTGTGTTATAGTTTGATGGCTTATGTTGGCTAATCAATAGCACAAATATGTCATACTTATGATAAGCACATCAATTAAAGCACTAATGACCATAAAAGAGAGATCATGATTTCATATGTGTTGAACTACATGATCTAGAGAGTGGATTTATTCTCTAAATTGTCACTTAACTATTATATTTTCTTCTCTTTTCTTTTAGTTCGTTAGTTAATTCTCTAATTCTCTAGCTTGACTTTCATTTCAACTTTGGTTAATTTGATTGAATAGGAGATTTAAATCAACAATTCCCTGCGGATCGATCCGTATTTTCCACGTACTACAAGTGTACGCCGTGCGCTTGCGGTTATTTTTATTCCGAAATCGTTCAGCTTTTTTCTAATTAATAGAACTTTAGTCGACGCAAATAGAGCGGTGTGATCTCCTTTGTAAAGCTTCACGATTTGTTGTTCACGATGTTGAATATGCTAGTATATGATTTTTGTTTGATGATAATAAACATATATACATTCATTTAAATGTATTTGTTAATGTACTATTTTATTTTCACATAATTAAATAAATTTTTGCTGAATAAAATAAATAACAAAGAATTTAAATTCAAACAAATATTTTATTCAAACAAATATTTTATTACAATTTCGAATAGTACAAATTTGAGCTCCTACTATATATCCACAATTTCAATTACAATACAGTTTTGATCACATCACAATTTCCATTTACAATGTTCATCTTACAACATTTGACTCATTCACTCGTATTTATCTTCAACTCTATTCCAGATTAAATCCAGCATCTGAGTTATCTGCAAAATAAACACTAGCACGGTAAAATTGAAAAAGAAATATTTTTGCAATGTAGAATAAAATGTGTCTTTGAAAATATTAGTTGCCTCAGTTATTTGGGTCTTCATCATCATATTCATTTTGAATTCATCATACACGAGCAACCTGTGACATGCACAGTGTATCACCATACATGCCACAAGGCCGTGCACATCGATATACACTTGATAAAACTACATGGACATGTGAGCAAAAGGTCAAACCCGAGCCATAAGTTGGTTTCAACTCAGGTGCAATTCCAAAAATCAAGATGAAGTTCAAGTGAAAACAAAATGAAAAGCACAAGAAAACAATATAGCTGGTCAAATACGGAACCAAATACAAATAGTCAGGTACGAGTTTCAATGACTGAAACAAGACCAGATTCAAGTATACACAAAGCTTCAGACCTGAATATAGACTTTATGATTAACAAGTCAGTAACAACAAGGGATGCACCAATGAAACAAGATCAGGTACAAGCATGGTGAAAGCAACAATTCTACAAGGCACATGTACAAAGGGTGATGCTAAAGGCAATAGCTTAGTGCAAACACAAAGACACACTTGAATATCAATATACATATCTACATGAACACAAATATGCATATTCATACGCATAAAAAAGACTTCATATAAAACCAGATTCAAGGAAATGTGCAAACAGTTTCGAAAGCACAGACAGCAGAGTATCAAGTCGAGCAAAGCATCCCAAGTATACATATATATGCTATGTGCATGAATCAATTGGCCAAGACCAGAATTCGAATCATGCAGGTAAATTTACTTAACATACATTAGTGCACATTAGTCCAAATGCAATGCAACCGAGTGCATGGTGGTAACTTCAAACTACAGATGCAACCAAACAGTCCAGATAGTGGAATTATCGAACCAGTCAATACAAGCAAGCATGTATAATAGTGGATAGAACTCAATGTAACCTAGACCAATATCACACAACAGACTACAAGCATCAAGTCAAAATTGCTACAAGCATGAACACACAGAAATACATATATGCAGCAATACAAATGTCTTAGGAATTCAAATTTGAACTAGTCAAAGTTTTTTTCCAAAAGTCGATGCAAAAATATTATCACAGTATCAAATAGTCGAAGTCATAGCAGGTTTTTTACAAAAATGAGGGTAGCAGTTTTTTTTTTCAAACCAAAGTCAAGTTTAAATGCCAATAAAAAGAAGCCGTTGTGACCAAGATAATAACAAGTTCAAATTAAACAAATCAAATGTCAAAGTCACAATAGAAAAGAAATTCATGGAGCAAGTTCAAATCCATAAAGCCGTGATAATCAAGCAAAGAATTATTTGAAATAGAACCAGTTAGGAAAAATCATATGCATTCAACCGTAAACCGAACAGCCTAGCATATCAATTGAAGAAATAAAATAAAATATATACGAATGAAGATTAAGGGATTCGAACCCTACTTAAACCCAATCATCATCGGCAATAAAAACCATTTGAGTTCAAGCAAAATAGAGAAGCATTAAATCATCAATGACTCAAACCGAATCGAGTTCAAAGCACATCAACGAGAGTGATAAAGAAAATCACATAGCAGAATTATCCATACCGAACTCGACGAATTGAAGCAGCTGTGTGCAAATAGACGATCGATCGACAAAGCAAGGAATGCGAAACATATACTCAATCGATCAACGAAGTGTGCGTCTTCAAATTTCCAAAAGACCTAATTTTCTTAAGAAGTCCGCATCCATTTTTCAACGCAAATACAAGGCCGAAGAAATAAAAGGATAAAGGGGATCAGAATTTTTTACTTCAATCTTTTTGGGCCGGCTTTTATAAATTCTTATTTGGGCTTTAATTTTTTAAAATTAGGGTTTAGTTTGTCAAAATTGTTTTTACTTTGTATTTATTTTCTTAATGTTCGTAAGTTCTAGTCGTGTAGGGAACGAACTACGGTGGTGTAGTTCGAGAATTCACAACTCAGTGGCTGAGTTGTGGCTAGGTTTTGAGAATATAGTTAGGTTAGTCAATAGCGGGTGTCGTGAGTTTACGTGTGTAAGCGTCTGACTACTTAATTTCTAGTAGAAACCTTGGGGGCAACATATAGGCAGAGTTTTGCCGAAGCTGGGTAAATCTGTGTTGTTCTATTTCTGTTTTTTTATTCTAGTATTATCTATGTTGCTATTATTCTGCTATTATCAGTGCTATGATTATTTTATATACTTCCGCATTAAATTTTTATAATTATTAGTATCACCTTATTCACCCCCCTCTAGGGTGAAATCGATCCTACAAATGGTATCGGAGCAAGGAACAAATGCCAATTTTTTGTTTTAAAAAAATTTGATTTTTCAAAAACCAATTTTTGTTTTAAATTTGAATTTTTAAATGGCTTTTTTTATTGATGCTTTTGCTGAGGGTCGGTCCATAGTTAGACTGACATGTTCAATGGTGAGTATGCTTACCGGAAAAATAGAATGAATTTTTTTCTGAAAACCATTGATGCTTGGAATGTTGTTGAGACAGGTTAGAGCACCAACTATAATTGCAGATAATCAAGAAATTGAAAAACCGATGGATCAATGGAGAGATCTAGAATCAATGGAGAGATCTAGAAAATAAACTACAGAATGCTAATGCTAAAGCTATGAATTCTATTATTTGTTCATTAGATCAAATTGAATTTAATTGTGTCTCTCACTGTCTAACCGCGTAGGAAATTTGGCCCACACTAGAAGTTACTCACGAAGGAACATCTCAAGTCAAAGAATCTCGCCTTGCCATGCTTAGTAGCGTATACGAGAACTTCACAATGGCCAAGGATGAAAATTGCAAAGAGATGTACGGATGACTTTCTAATCTCGTATACAAATCAAAAGCTCCTGGAGTATCATACACAGAGTTGGAAATAGTCCGAAAAATCCTCAGAGTTCTACCACAAAATTTTGAAGCCAAAGTCACTGCCATTCAAGAATCAAAAGATTTGAAACAAATGAATGTAGAAGAAATCATCGAAAATCTCACCACTCATGAGCTAGAAATGAAATACAAGGAAGAACGCGGAGGAGATGATACACAAAAGAAATCAATAGCTCTAAAAGGAACCACCGAAAGTGAATATGACGACGACGATGGAGTAGTTGAATTAGCACTGATAATAAAGAGATTCAAAAAGTGGAATCGCAGAAACGGAAATCTAGCTCTAAATCAACAACCGAAAAGCAGAATAGTCAAAGTTCTAGACAATCCAGAAAAGCGGGAGATCATTTGCCACAAGTGCAATAAACCTGGTCACATCAAGCCCAATTGTCCTCAGAATCGAGTCGGTCAAGAAAAGAAATCGAAAAGAAGAATTTTTACAGACATGTGGAATAAAAGTGATGATGATTATAAAAGAAATAGCAGTGAGAGTGAAAAAGCAGATTTGTGCCTTCGAAGTGATATAACTGATAGTGATGATGACGAGCCGAGTGAGATATCAAAAGTTACTCATTCGGAATAATTTATATATTTTCACGAAGTAAATAACTATTTTGAAAGACTTAGGAAGAAATACGCCAAAATTAAATCACAAAGAGATACTTTAATAGAATTAAATAAACAACTTGATCAATTGGTTAAAAACTATTAAACTAAGAGCGCTATGTGTGATAAGGGTCCATTACTTGAAGAAGAAATTAAAAAATCAGAAATTAAACTCAAATCACATGAAAATGAAATTTTGATTTTGAAATAAAGTGAAAAGACTAGGAGAGAAAATTCTATTAAAAAGTGCACATAATTATTGAATGAAAATGAATCCCTCAAAACACATGTCCAACAGTTGTCTACAACTTTAGGAAAATTTTTCAAAGAAGAAAAATCGCTAAGTATGTTATTAGGGAAACAAACTATTGATACTATTAGATAAGGACTTAGGTATAATCAACCTGAATGTGTTAGAAGTGAAATTAATCAAGTCAATTCCGAGTGCACAATTTGTAGAAAAATTAGACACAATCAAAAAAATTGTTGGTATAGACCCAAAATGTGATAACCATACCAATTTGGGTTCCAAAAGGCATGAATATCAAATTCCTCAAAGTCAAACAAATCTGGGTGCCTAAAGGAACAAATATAAATAATTTTGGGTCTGCACAAACATATTTTTTAAGATCTTTTGCCACTAAAAACCAAGGACCTATAAAAAAAAGGTCACAAAAAGCTTACTAGTGTAGGTGTGGTGGCAGGCTAAGGAACAATAATAGTGTTACTTGGGTTCTGGCTGTTCCAGGCACATGATAGGCGACAAATCAAAATTTCTTAACCTAGTATAATGGTGGCAGAATCACAATGGGTAACGATGGAAAATTATCGGTAAAGGTAAAATAGGTTACGGTATATTTATCTTGAACAATTTATTAAATGTGAAAATCTACAAAATACTCTGATTTAAATCATCGAGTTGTGTGATAATGAATATCGATTCTGAATCTGAATTATTCAAAATTGTTGGTCAATTATCTTTTTATGCTGAGAACATTATAGTCTTTGAACTAGTTCATATAGATTTGTTTGGACTAATGATGGTGTTTTTTTGATTGATAATTACTCATGACACACGTGGATATATTTGTTTAATTGCTTCTAGATCTGACACTATGTTCACTATTTGTTTACTTGCATGGTCTCAATTCAAATTCAAAAGAATTTCATTTAAAAACCATAAAAATGATTTCAAGGTATTTGTTGCAACTTTAGAGTCTGGTCTACGACATCTAATAAATGATAATCATGAGCCAAAAGAAAATTTGAATGCAGATTACACTGGTAATGTAGTTGATAGAAAAATTACTGGTGGAACGTGATTTATGTTGAGAAATTCATTAGTTGCATCACATTTTCAAAGAAAATATATGGATATTTTTCATTTCAACTAATTTTCAATTAGTAGACATGTTTCTTATAAAATCCCTTCCAGAAAATCGTTCTTATTGACCTTGTTTCGGATTAGTCATTTTAGAAAATTCGATTTCAAAATTATTTTTGGATTTGATATTAAATGACTACATTAACTAATCTGACTCCCTACTGATTATTGAAAAGATAAACAGTGATTAAAAAAGTGACGAGTGTTGATATTAATCATTTATTATAACTTGAGATAGTATATTTAGTAAATTTCTTTAGAAATTTAAACAAGATTTATAATAACTTTTGATGGGTAAAAATTCCATGACCATCTCTATTTCTATCATATTTCTAACGACCATACTCATCAAAATCCAATATAGTATGTCAATATGTGGTATATTGAATGGGAAATTATTCTATTTAATTTTATTTTATTTTTAGCAATATAAACTTCCAAAGTATTCACCTTCATTTAAAATTCCTCATGGTTATACATGTATGGAAAACATACCAAATTTGGTTATTAAATAGACAAGTTAATTCTAATCCCGTTTAAAAGTCCTCACGGTTATGCATGGTTAGAAGATGCTTGAAATTCATTTTTTATGAAAATTTAGAATACTATAAATCTCATTTAATAGTCCTAATGGTTACGCATGGTTAGTAGATATTTAAATTTCTGATATAAATTTACCATAAATAGACACAACTATATGGTTTTATCCCTGTCATTCTAAAGTGGAATATGTGCCTAATAGAGTATTTATGATTCTTTTTTGACTTTTTATTGAAATTTAATATTTATGCTCGAGTGGTTATTAATATTGTATTAGTGTCTATCACTTTATCTCTATTTTTCTAATACTATTACTCTTTTACGGATAACAAAAAGGGAAGAGAAAAGTGAAGATTTTAGCAAATAAAGGTCAAATATTTTATTTTTTTATTTATTTGAATATTCCCATCTTGGCTCATTTGCATATTTTTATTTATTTTCATGCATATATGAAGAGGGAGCTTTGTTGTAGGGGAAGCAAATAGAGTCCTTCAATGACCAAATACATTTAATAAATTCAAAATCTTAAATATATGTTTGTTATAATTAAAAGAGAAGATCGTTGAATATACTAGTATATGATTTTTGTTTGATGATAAAAAACATATATACATTCATTTAAATGTATTTGTTAATGTACTATTGTATTTTCACATATTTAAATAAATATTTGCTATATAAAATAAATATCACAGAATTTAAATTCAAACAAATATTTATTCAAACAAACATTTTATTACAATTTTGAATAATACAAATTTAAACTCTTACTATATATACACAATTTCAATTACAATATAATTTTGATTACATCACAATTTTCCATTTACAATGTTTACCATACTACTTTTCACTCATTCACTCGTATTTATCTTCAGCTCTATTCCAGATTGAATCCAACATCTGAGTTATCTACAAAATAAACATTAGCGCAGTAAAATTGAAAAAGAAATATTTTTGCATTGTAAAATAAAACGTGTCTTTGAAAATATTAGTTGCCTCAGTTATTTGGGTTGTTCTTCATCATATCCATTTTGAATTCATCATGCACGAACAACTTATGACATGCATAGTGTATCACTGTACATGTCATAAGGCCGTGCACACCGATATACACTTGATAAAACTACAGGAACATGTAAGAGCAAGGTCAAACCCGAGCCATAAGCTGGATTCAGCTCAGGTGTAATTCAAAAATCAAGATGAATTTCAAGTGAAAACAAAATGAAAAATGACATGCATAAGGAAATAATGTAGCTGGTCAGATATGGAACCAGATACAAACAGTCAAGTACAAGTTTCAATGACTGAAACAAGACCAAATTCAAGTATACATGAAGCTTCAAACATTAATACAGACATCAAGTCTAACAAGGCAGTGACAATGATGGATGCACCAGTGAAACAAGATCAGGCACAAGCATGGTGAATGCAACACTTCTACAAAGCACATGTACAAAGGGTGATGCCAGGAAATGGACATTGCAACCAAGCAGCAATCCTCGAAGCAACAACTCAGTGCAAACACAAAGACACAATTGAATATCAATATACTTATCTACATGAACACACAAGTATACATATTCATATGCATAAAAAGACTTCATATAGAACC
Source organism: Allium cepa (assembly GCA_030765085.1). Taxonomy (NCBI): domain Eukaryota; kingdom Viridiplantae; phylum Streptophyta; class Magnoliopsida; order Asparagales; family Amaryllidaceae; genus Allium; species Allium cepa. Next base: position 725,597,312 of record CM060945.1, read on the forward strand.
AGGCTCAAGGAAATGTGCAAACAGTTTCGAACACACAGACATATGTGTATACAACTACATGGTGCAACAAACATACATACACACACACACATGCATACGCACATGTGTACATATATCTATGCTATGCACACGAACCAAATGCACAAATCCAGACCAGACTTCAAGGTGACAGCAGAGTATTAAGTCAAGCAAAGCATCACAAGTATACATATATATGCTATGCACATGAATCAAATGGCCAAGACCAGACTTCGAATCAAGCAGGTAAATTTATTCAACATATATCGATGCACATGAGTCCAAATGCAATGCAACCAAGTGGACAGTGGTAACTTCAAACTATAGATGCCACCAAACAGTCCATATAGTGGAATTATCGAACTAGTCAATACAAGAAAGCATGTAGAATAGTGGACATAACTCAATACAACCCAGACCAATATCACACAACAACTACAAGCATCAGGTCGAAAATGCTATAGGCATGGACACACAAAAATACGTATATGCAGTAGTTCAAATGTCATAGGAATTCAAAGTTGAACTAGTCAAAGTGTTTTTCAACAAGTCGAAGCAATAATATTATCACAGTATCAAATAGCCGAAGTCATAGCAAGTTATACAAAAATTAGGCTAGCAGTTTTGTTTTCAAACCAAAGTCAAGTTTAAATGCCGATGAATCAAAGCCATGGTGACAAATATAATAACAATTTCGAATTGAACAAATCAAATTGTCAAAGTCACAGTAGAAAATAAATTCATGGAGCAAGTTCAAATTCATGAAGCCGTGACAATCAAGCAAAGTATTACTTGAAATAGAACCGGTCAGAAACAATCACAAGCACTAAATCGTAAATTGAATGGCCAAGCATATCAATTGAAAAATTCAAATAAAATATATACAAACGAAGATCAAGGGATTTGAACCATATTTAAACCCAATCATCATTGGTAATAAAAACCATTCGAGTTCAAGCAAAACAGAGAAGCAATAAATCATCAATAACTCGAATCGAATCAAGTTCGAAGCACATCAACGAGAGTAACAAAGAAAATGGCATACCAGTATTATCCATATCGAACTCGACGAATTGAAGTAGCCCTGTGCAAATAGACGGTCGATCGACAAAGCAAGGAACGCGAAACATCTACTTAATCGATCAACGAAGTCGGCGACTTCAAATTTCCAAAAGCCCTAATTTTCTCAAGAAGACCGCAGCCATTTTTCAACGCAAATACAAGGCTGAAGAAATAAAAGGATACAAAGGACCATATTTTTTTTACTTTAATCTTTTTGGTCCGGCTTCTATAAATTCTTATTTGGGCTTTAAAATTTTAAAATTATTTTAAAATTGTATTTACATTATATTTCTTTTCTTAAACGTTTCTAATTCTAGTCGTGTGACTAGGGGATGAACTACGGTGGTGTAGCTCGAGAATTTATAACTCAATGGCTGAGTTATGGTAGGGTTTTGAGTGTAGAGTTAGATTAGTCAATAGCGGGTGTCGTGAGTTTACGTGTATAAGCGTCTAAGTACTTAATTTCTTGTAGAAACCTTGGGGGCAGCACGTAGGCAGGGTTTTGTCGAAGCTGGGTAAATCTATGTTATGCTATATCTGTTTTTTATTTTGCCATTATCTACGTTGCTATTATTCTGCTTTTATCAGTACTGTGATTAATTATATACTTCAGCATTAAATTTCTATAGTTATTAGTATCACCATATTCACTCTCCTCTAGAGTGAAATCGCTCCGACACAGGAAAGGGACATGTATATGAGAGAATTCTTTATCCCCCTGCTACGATGCATTGCTAGGGACTAAGCCAAAAGATTCCTAGTGGATGGCCATGAAGGGGATTGTAGTGACCACATAAGCACAGACATCAACGAAGAAGAATATTCGTTACAGATATTTCTAACCAACCATTAATTGGGATGAAGCTGATTGCAACAGGAGATGTGATAAATGATAAAGATTTGTGAAGATTCCTAGAGCCCCACTGATGGAGATTACATGAATGGTCACTCCATGGCCATTTGTAGTCTGGGATATTGATATCATTGGAGTGTTATAGATGTCTAAAGATGGTGGAAAGTAAGCCATCATTATTATTGATTATTTCATAAAGTGGGCCGAAGAAGAATCATTAGCAATGATAACCATAAAGAAGGTGATCAAATTCATGATAAAGAATATAACATGTCGTTTTGCAGTCCTAAGGTCGACTATTTTTGACAATGGACCCAATTCAGCAGCGTCGAATTTAGAACCTTTTGCAACCCATATTGCATTGAGAAGAGACTTGTGGTGGTAGCACACCTACAAGCAAATGGATAGGTGGACGCTGTATAAGGCAATCGATTCCATTCTTAAGAAGTGATTGGAGAAGACTAAAGGAAAGTGGGTTAATGAGTTACCATTAGCACTTTAGGTCTATAGAAGAACCTATATGTCGCAATCGGTCATACTCCGATCACCTTGCCTTATGGATCGTAGGTTATGATTCCGATCAAATCAAAAGTACCTTCTCATCAGAAAACCCATTATGATCCTACAACAAACGAGAGGCTCTTGTTTAATTTACTCAACATGATAGATGGAAGTGCGATGAAGCCAACTTGCGAGCAGATGTTCATCGAAAATGAGAAGCTCGACGTTACAACATCAAGGTCAAGATTTACACCTTGGAGATCGGTGACTTTGTCCTCAAAAGAATCACCCCTAGTTCTATCACTATGGGCCAAGCTAGGTAGGTCTGTATGTTATTAAATACAAGCTAGGAGATGGAACATTCAAGCTGGCAAATGTTGAGGGAATGCACTCCCACGGATGTGGAATAGCGAACATCTACGATGTTGTTTCACTTGATTTGGACTTTGTATACACTTAATTAGCTTTTGATGTAAAAGGACAGATTTTGTCATTTTCTACGAATATAAAGCAATTTGGCTTCCAAAATTGATGAATATGTGTTTTTGCTAATAGGATTATGTGTTGTAAACCGTAGAAATATCACAAATGTTTGCATATTAATATGTAGGTATTTAGATACTTGACGATAGGCTCCACCCTAACCTTCTACAGTCCATGATCAGAATCATAAAGCAGGATCGTTCTAGGTATTTGGACATAAATACCAATCAACTCCTCTAACCCATGATTTGTTGGCAAGAGTTTAAATACCTAAGGGCGGAAGGAGGCAGTGCACCCTAACGACTCATGCTCGGAGCTTGGTTGAGCACCGATGTAACATCCCGCCTTTCCACATGCTTTAAATCGACGATAAACTACATACGTCAGACTTAAACCATGCAGAAGGGCGGATTGTTATGGGGTAAATAAGAAAAATCAAGGAAAGAAAAAAAAAATAGAATCTTACAACGGAACGATAAAATATAATAATCAAATATACAGTTCATGAAACTGTTTTATAAACATTTGATTATATTTATACAGTACATATCAGAGTTGCACATACCAATGAATAATAATCGATGCAGCGGAATACAGTGTGTAGCGGAACGATATAATATAATAATAATAATGAAACCTTCGTCTTCATCCTCCAGAAATAAAGTCTTCGATCCTGAAATGCTTGGACTGACCCGAGCGAATTGAAAAGACAAAACACTCGAGTCAGAACTAAAAGATCTTATGTAAGTTAAATCAACTAAAATAAATATGAGTGTAACAGCGTCGGAGATGTTTACGGGGTTTGACATCTCCTATCCAGTGTCTAACATGAGTGCAGTAACTTAAGAGATGCTCGGGATTCACATCTCCTAAGGATCCCTTAAACTATTTACTATGTAGTAATATTTCGCTATTATAATAATGTCTATAGTAAAATAAACTTACTTTTTAATAGCATTAAGGGGTTACCCATATAGCCCTTAAGACGTAATAGTCCCAGTGGTCCATCCAATATCGTAGTCCCTCTTGATCGGAAAGCCACCAGAGGATACCACACGGGCTACGGGAGAAAACCAAAATCGTACAAGGCGCGATTGGGTAGGTGATACGGCACAACTAGGCAATGCCAGGGTAGATATACCAATTATGCTTCCGGGCCGGTGGTAACGCGTAACGCGCAGCTACCGCCCACCTCGATCCACACCCCCAAAAAGAAAATCAAAAGTGGCTACCGAATCAATCCAAAAGTCAGAGTATAATACCAAAGGGATGTGTCCGATCAAAGGAGCTACCTCATTAGCCCGTCAATCGCTCCTGTTTTAGCCACCTTATGCCAACTCACGGGAGTCGGGTCCACATATTTACCTCAAAGGAAACACCGCCACCATCCTACTTCATTCTGGAATCTCCGTCGCGTACACGGTTGTTAAAGTGGTTTTCGGAGTTGGTAGAGAGTATGACAACTTCCGATCCCGGTCTCTTTAACAACCAAACGTTATTATAACACCGCGGTCTTTTCAAAATAGTTTATACCTTAAAACTAGAATATAATATCCATTTCAAAACCATATAAATACGATATCATTTACCCTTTTAAAACCTAAATCAATAAGATATCATTTTTATTTCAAATATATCCTTTTCCCAAAATCATAGCACTTTCAAATCTATATATCTTGAAACCCATAGCTTTGAAACATAACTTCAATAATTAAATGGTTTAAATATTAAATTTTTTATATAATAAAATAGCTTCTTTAATTTCACAAATAAATTCCAAATTCCGATTTGAACCTCCAAATAAACTATTTCAAATTCCCATATATTTCAAAGCTTTTAAATATTCCACCATTTCAAAACTAATTCTTTGATAATCCCATATATATCAAATTCAGTTTCTATTATTTAGATTTGAAATGTTTACTTAATAAATCCAATAAAATTTAAGTAAAACTTTTAACTTCAAACAACTGGATATTCTTTCATTTTATTTAACTTGATATATTCATTTATCTCAACTTTATATCCATTTAAATCACTTTAATCCAAATCAAGTTATAAGAATCATACCTTTTAAAATCTCTATTTTTATCTAAATTTCAAATCCAATTTATTCGAGTACAATTTCTTAAATAATTCGATTTAAACCAATTTCATATTTATCTTCCAATTCTTTTAAGTCATAAAAAAACTTTATATATATACAATATCTTAAATAGGTGCTTAACCATATAATATAAAATAATCAAACTCCATTATTAAAGTTATTTTTATTTAACAATTTAATACATATCTTAATTCAAGAATTTTAACTATATATATAATAATATTTATATAACATCAAAAATTAATATTTATTAAACCGTATATTTCTTTCCAAAACCATAGAAAATCATTTCAAAATATTTTTATATATAAACCGCGGTGCCTGTATATAATTTTCTATCCTATGGTCAAGTGATACAGATATTTATCATTTCAATCCATAATTTAAAATAAAACTACGGTTATATATCATTTCAAACCGCAATCCCGAACGAAATAAAAATGCATAATAACTTGCAGTTTATAATAATATATAATACAACATCCATTCATCCATCAACAGATCATATATCCATCACAATCATCATCCAAAACAATCAATCAATATCAATATATAACTGATAATATATAACAGGTAATTAACTTGCAGTTATATTCAATAATAAATTAAATGACGATTTAATTTCAATAAATGCAATTAACTGAGATGATGATTATAAATATAAGAAATAGCCATAAATAAATGCATAATCACAACATAAATTAATTTACCAAACATAAGAAATTTTAGAAGTTGTGAGTGGGTTAAAACACCTACCTTTTGAGTTTAAATTCAATTTAAACCCAAAATTTTCACAGTCTTCAAATTCGTCCAAACCAGCGTAAATTTTTTTGGAATTCAGATACGATCCTAACAAAAGAAACCACACGTAAAACGGATATCGTATGTAAAAGTTACGTGTGTTAAAACGATTTGAAAATTTTAAATAATAAAAAAAAACAGAAAAACAAAATAAACAGAAACAAGCAGCCACGTACCTTCTTCCCTATCGGTGCACGTGTTCGTCTGCTGTTTCTATCGAGTGGCTCCCAGAGCCCGAAACCCTAATACGCAACGAGGCGGCCACCGTTTCGAGTGGTGCTAACTTCGTCGTCATGAACCCAAACTTCGAACGCTTCAATGCCAACCATCCTCCGACGCCTTCGCCACTCCCTCCAATATGCAGCCGCCACTGGTATTCGAACCACAGTTCGAATTCTCCCCACCAATCAGACCATCGATTCGCCAACCCATGAACTCCTAGGGCCTCCCTCTACATGCCCATAACCTTGAATCGGCGAATCGTGAATGCCGATCAAACCCCAAACGAACGACCAATAAAGATTCCTCGAATTCCGATCACATAGGATTTCAAATCGAAAAACAGACAGCGGATTTGACTTGCGCTCATCGAGCGCTTCAAATCGATGTAAAATTCGATATTGTTTGGAGAGTTTGAATTTTTAGCTTTGGATTTGACTTGGAATTGGATCTGGAGGTGGAAATTTGTTTGTCTGTCATTGAGGAGGAGAGAATAGCTGAATTGTACGTACATACAAATGAGAATTAGGGAGGCTAGGGTTTATAACCGGGTATTTATAGACAAAGTTGAAAATAGAATAAATGGATAACACGAATATACGCGCTAACGATAAAGTGGCCCAAAAATGCCCGTTTCGACCCCGGAACAAAATTGGGTTAACCCGTATATCAAAATAGGTGTTTTAAAACACTTTTAAATGCAATGGGAAAGGTTTCAAGTCCAAATTCCGTTGTATGGAAAAGTTATGCTAAAATCAATATTTTTCAAATTGATTTCAATTTAATTTATTTCAAGGCGTTTCAAGCCCGTACGATCAAACGACAAGCCCGATCGCTATGAAACTTGAAATCCTACAATAATTCACCATTACAGATCCGATGAAACAAGTTTCGTCGAAATCCGAGTCAGTGGCCAAAATGGCTATTTTTCCATTAATTAAATAAATTAAAAATTAATTAATTAAATCAAGTTTTCAAATTTAAATTCGATAATTGACAAATTTCAACATTTTTAATTTCTTATTCATTTACAATTATTTTAAACAAATTTAAACGTCAATTTTGAGTTGATTAATTCATCACTTTCCGTGTTTAATTTAGATTCTACTAAATTCAGAAATTATAAGTTAAATTACCAATAATTCCATTCAATTGCCTTTTCATTACGTTATTCACTTCATTGCTATCAAATGGATAATTTTTAACATTGGATTCAGACTATTACATTAATATTCTTAAATTTCATCCAAATCTCAATTCACGCAATAATTAAATTTCACTAAATTACAATAAATCCAATTATTAATATAGTTCAAATCCAATAAATTGACAAATATTTATTCGTACTTCTATAATTCAGAAAATTTCCCAATTATAAATAACATTAATATTTTTTCTAAATATTACCTTAATTAATATTAACGTAATATTACATTAGACTTATGGTAACTGATTTCCAGTTTAAATTAACAAGCAACAAGAATATGTAACATACAATAATCATTACGCTAAATTCCAGTCACATTAATAAGCATTTATTACTTACAAATAAATGTTACCATTTATTTTCATAGTACTAATTTCATCTAATATTCCATTTATTCGCTTATGCCATTTATAGTCAAGTATAACATATCTTCATTAATTGTCATTTCATTCAATTCATTAAGTATTAATCTTAATTAGCATGGGTTATATCTTGATGCATTCTTTTATTACATCATTTATTACTTTACAAAATAAAATAACATTTAAACCCATCAATGTAATACAAAATTTCATTTTAAATCTAATTTATTTCCAAATCAAAGTTTATACATATTTCAAACAACTATTAGAATTACTCCCAGAACATTGGTTTTATTATGACCATTTATTATAATTTAATTTCCTTAATTTAATCCAATGCTTACATTTTGTTTTCATATATTCAATTTGTAGCTAAGTATACGTTTACATTAACTCCATTGATTTGCATTTCGTTCAATTTATTAATAGTTACCTTAGTTAAGTTACCTTAGTTAACATTACGTAATATTGGATTATAATTTTACAATCTTAACAAATTCATAAATTGTTAATTGCCAAATATATACATTAATTACTATTAAATATTCTCAATAAATTTATCTACTTGGTTTCAAACTTTTTTTTATTCATCAATTACTGCCTTATAAATAAACTTCCGTTTCTAATCAATTTACATTCACCTTTCCGTTATTATATTCATCATCATTAAAGTAACCTTTATTTCTTCTATGTTCATTCTTCCCAAATTATTACACCCTATTACACTATTTCACACATTAATTCAATAATTACATTTGCTTTCTCATATTCCACTTATAACCAAGTCATACATTTAAATTATTTTACTTAACTTACCTTTTATATCCCATTATAAATTAATGCGCACATTAATTAAGATTTTAAATCAATTTAATCATTTCACTTTGGAACATTCTTTATTTACAATAAGAATATAATCAACATTTATATTATTTCCCTTCTTGGAATTACATTCAAGTTATTAACAATTAACTTACATTTATACTATTACATTCAAGTTATTAAAAATTTACTTACCAATCTTATCCAAGTTATTATTTGCACTAATAATTCACTAAAATTTTATTTCCTTCAACATTAAGTTACCAAAAATCTTATTAAATTAAGAAATTTAATTACCGAGTTTTTTCGAGTCGTTACAATCGATACCATGCCAAGTGAATTGTAAGGAAAAGGATAAAAGCCTGGACTTAGGTGAGATCTTACGTAAATGTTCAGAATCAGAAATTCAAATCACCACTGCCAGTGAACACTTCTGATCAAACGCCCAAAGCCAGGCATGGTTGGCGAAACGGATATGCAACCATCAATCCATGAAATCCAACTCTACCAAGGCCTAGAGTTAGGCATGACCGAATGAACACGAAAGGAGATGGGTATTTATACCATTATTTCTCGATGACAGAAATAATATAAATTTGATCAATATTATTGATCAAACAAAATTCGACTGAAGATATAACAAGATATGCCATTAAGTTAGCTTGCTGATAATAGATAAATGATTCACATATACATAAGCAAGAACAATAAATGCATTTCTCAAGACAAAGGTAAATCTACACAAGGGGAAAGAAAACACATTTAATTTTCATTAACATATCACTCAAACAAAATGAGAGGGTTGTACTCACACAATATCAACACGGTTATTTGAACAAAACAAGAGATGATAATACACTACGCCATAGATGGCCTATTGCAATGAAAATACAAGATGTTGCTAGCTACAATGTAACGATAACTATGCTGATTTTTGTCTATTACAACATTAGCTTTAGGATGTTAGCATAGACATCAACACTATGTTGTAATAGCTATAGACTTATAAAAATATTATAAAAAATGAGTGCGGCTGGAAAAAAAGCGTGGTGACGCGGGAAGCAAAAACAAAGCGGCAAAAACAACGCGTGTGAAACCCTCAAACACTTAACAAAACACTTAACAGAAGTTCTTAAGTTTACAAGCTTAATTGGGTTTCGATTACGGCAAGTTCGAGTTCAAGTTCAATTAGGGCTTCGGTGTTTCAATTAGGTCTTCAATTGGGGTTCATTTGGGTTTCGAATTTCAGTTAGGGCTTCGATTTAATCTGCTGCTTAAGGTATAACTCTATGTATATTTCAAGTTTTTCCTGATTTGATTGTTGTGTTGCCTAATTTACTGATTTATTTGTGAGTTCAGGTGTAATCATATTCTTGATTTTATTATTGTGTTTGTGTTTTCATGTTATTTGTTGTAAATTAGTGATGAATGACGAGGAAAAAATATGGGCAGAACTTCCTAAGTTCAGTGAAGGTTATATCAGTGGAGTGAAATGTTTTATTCAAAATACTTTTTCTTGATTCGCGGTAGGTGATGAAATTACATGCCCTTGCAAAAAGTGGCATAATCGCAAATGGCATCGTCAAGAGGTAGTCTACGATCATCTAATTTGGAAAGGTCCATCTGAATTGTACATGAAATGGATTTCTTAGGTTTCCTGTCTAGATCCTGAAAGGAGCGATCATGATATGGATCGTGAAGCGGGAATAAATTTTGGAGATAATCTCGATGAGATGTTGCATCGTACTTGCGGAAATATGCAGAACAATGAAGGTGGATCTTCTGATGGAGCAAATGGAGTAGATGTCGATGCTAGAAAATTTCATCATCGTGTTGAAGAGGGAAGCATCCATTATATCCCGGGTGTACTAAATTTTCACGATTAAGTTTCATCGTCAGGCTTTATTCTTTAAAATGCCTATATGGAATCACCGAGTCTGCATTTACCGATTTATTAGAGTTGCTAATAGAAGCTTTTCCACAGGCCCACATCCCTTTATCTTTCAATGCTACCAAAAATATCATTAAAGATTTAGGCCTCGATTACCAAAGAATACATGCATGTCCAAATGACTGCATGCTATATTGGGCAGAAAATGAAAAGGAAAATAACTGCAAAACTTATGGTTTTTCAAGGTGGGCTATACCGGAAAAGAAAGCGGGCGTTGACAATGATCTGGAGCAGCGGATTTACAAAGTACCAGTAAAAGTGATACGTTATTTTCCATTAAAACCAAGGCCGCAAAGGATGTTCATGTCCAAGGAGTATGCAAAACTTATGATATGGCATGTAGTGGGACGAAAAAATGATGGCAGACTTCGACATCCAGCTGATGGCGAGGTTTGGAAGACGATGGATGCCAAATATCCTCATTTTTCATCTGAAAACAGAAATATCAGATTAGGAGTAGCAGCTAATGGATTCAGTCCTTTTCGTACAATGACTACATCTCACAGCACATGGCCAATCATATTGGTGAATTATAACCTTCCACCTTGGTTATGCATGAAGCCAGAAAATTTGATACTTTCAACCCTTATCCCTGGTCCGCAGTCTCCTAAGAATAGCATTGATGTCTACATGCAGCCTCTTATCGTAGAATTGAAAGAATTATGGGGTCTTGGCATACAAACTTATGATGCCTTCACTGGTGCTAATTTCACGTTACGTGCAAGCGTGTTATGGACGATCGGCGACTTTCCGGACTATGCATGTTATCCGGCTGGAGCACAAAGGGTTATTTAGCTTGTCCCGTATGCCATTTCGAGACTCCTTCAACTTACTTGAAACATAGTAAAAAAATGTGCTACATGAATCATAGGAAATTTTTAGATCCGGAACACAAGTGGAGGTTTGATAAGAAAAGGTTCAATGGTCAAATTGAAATGGGAAGATCTCCGGGAATTTTATCTGGGTCAGACATTAAAGAATTGTTGGCTGGTTATGAAAATATTTTTGGGCAGAAAGAGGTCAACACGCATAAAAATGAATCCCCTTTTAAAAAGAAGTCAATATTTTTTAATTTACCATATTGGAGTCACAATGTATGTCGACATAACTTTGATGTTATGCACATAGAGAAAAACATTTTTGATAACATACTTGGCACTTTACTAAATATTGATGGGAAGTCAAAAGACCATTTAAGTGCTCGGTATGATTTACAAGAGATAGGCATCATGGAGGTCCTTCATCCGGTTCTATCAGCTGATGGGAATTACCTTAAGATCAGGGCCGCCATATTTGTAATGACGAACAAGGAGAATGAAATATTTTGCTCGGTGTTGGAGAGTGCTAAACTGCCTTATGGTTGTGCAGCTAATATCAGCCGATATGTAAACAAGAAAGAGAGGAAAATTGCAGGGTATAGGAGCCACGATGCTCATTTTCTTCTCCACTACTTGCTGCAATTTGCTGTGAAGAAATCTATAAAACTTGAAGTTGCAATACCTATGATAAGATTAGGTGCATTTTTAAGAAGTCTTTGGAGTAAAATAATCAATTTGGCTGATCTCAAGAGGCTACAAAAGGAAATTGTGGAAATTCTTTTTCAATTTGAGATGATATTCCCAAATGCTTTCTTCATATAATGGTGCACTTGCTAGTTCATTTATGCAAGGAAATTGAATATGGTGGACCTGCACATCTTCGTTGTATGTTTCCTATTGAGCGTTATATTTGTAAACTGAAATCATATGTTCGCAACAAAAGTAAACCCGAGGCATCCATTGCTGAAGGTTATCTTGTAGAAGAATGTTTGATATTCTGTTCAAGGTCCTTAGGTGGCGATGGAGCAGGAAAAATGAAATTTGAAACCTGTCCATAGAATCTGGAATATTCTATTGGCACAAGAAGAAACAAAGATGGAAAATGTATTCATCTTAAAGATTCTCAATGGACGGCATGTCACCGTAACATTCTATTCAATTGTGGTAACAAGGAAATGGAGAGTTTACTTGAGTAAGTTTTTAAGTTTTATTTTAGTAACTATTGAAAAATTAGAAAATTTGTTTCTATGTTTTATTAACCAGGTCTTTATTCTAGGGAACATCGAGCTTTAATTGATGGTCATGCATTATCAAAAAAATATAAAAGAGAGAGAGAACACAGTGAAGAATTTTGGAAGTGGTTAAAGGAAGAGGTTGTGAAAAAGGAGGACATTTCAAAAGAAGTACAACTGCTTGCAATGGGCCCTCTTCCAACAGCTAAAAGGTTTACTGGATATGTTATCAATGGATACAGATTTTATACAAGGTTCAGAGATGCCAAATGTACAACACAAAATAGTGGTGTATTTTTGACAGCCTTGACTACTAGCTTTGCAAGTTCGAAAGATCAAAATCCATTGGTTGGTGAAGTTAATTATATGGATCAATTAAGGAAATATTAGAACTAGATTATTGGGAAGAATTTAGTGTGGTTTTATTTAAGTGTTGTTGGTACCAAGAAGAGAAAGATTTATATGGGCTGACTCGTGTCAATTTTAATCGATTGTGCCAGAAATCTGATCGTTATGTTATGGCTTCACAAGTACAACAGGTGTTTTATATAGAAGATCCAATTGATAAGATGTGCCACAATGTTATCAAGAAATTTCCGAGAGACTAGTGTGAAATTGATAGCGAAGATGCAAATGAAGATTTGCATGATATCCGGCTTGCTTATGGAATGGGAAATTAAGATTTTGATGTTCGTTGGTGTAGAGATGATGTCCCAATAAGACGAATCCGCTTTCCACCTAGCAAAGTGAAAGAAAATGCTTCTTAATTTATGTGTATCACTATCATATTTAATTAAGTAACTAATGTACCCAATTTAAGTAAGAAAATGTTGTTTCTGCCTTGATTAAATGTTGTAACTGATGTATCATATTTGTGGCTTTTTTTGTCTCTTTTTTAGTGTTTCCGCCTTTATTACATTTTAGTAAAGTGACTGTTTTATTTTATAATGCAGTTGGTTTATTTTAATTTGTAATTATGTCATTCTAATGTTAATTCCTTCATTTTGTGTAGGACGGAGGCAAATCTTAAATTCCACCTCAAAGGAAAATTTGAGAAGAATGGATATGTTGGTGGAGAAGAGACTTTTGTCATGGGCGTTGATCTGGATATGTTTTCTTACCTAGTACCGATGGAGTATGTTAGGGATGAGCTAAAATACACTGAAATTGGAGGAGTATATTCATGAAAAGGTCCAATGAGTGGGTGGAAATTAGTGACCAGTGATGCAGATCTGTGGGAATTGATGCAAATAAAAAATATTGGTGATTACATTGATTTCTATGTCGACACCGTGGTCGATGATAAAATTGAGCCAATGAAACAAATGCAGCCACATGTCATCATACGCCCAAGGAAGAATCTGCTGTCTATAGGTTTAATGTACATGATCAAGTCTTTGGTCCTAGAAATTCGGCACGGCTAAACAATCCACTTACCGACGAGACGCAGACTGATCAAGTCTTTAGTCCTAGAAAGTCGGCATGGCTAAACGATCCACTTACCGATGAGACGCAGACTGATCAAGTTTTTAGTCTTAGAAAGTCGGCACGGCTAACAATCCACAAGTGAGCGAAGCTGCTGTGAGTCCACGCATGGGCAAGAAAAAGGTGATCAGCAAGAAGTCAACTAGAGTCGGCAGGTCTACAAAGTTACCAGAGAAAAATCCAACTGAAGTCAGTAGTTGTACGAAGACACCAGAGAAGAAAAATCCAACTGAAGTCAGCAATGCAACTTTGAATATCAACTCAGCAAGTGTCAGGAGTAAATTGGATTTCTATAATCCTCCAGATGAAGAGGAAAATATGGATGAAAATGAGAAGAAGACTACAATCTGATCTTCTAATATGATGTTCTACATATATTTTGCTTATATTTACAATAATATCTTGTTAAATTACTTTCAGGATGATGATCTACCACCTCCGCCACCTCCACCGCTTACAAAATACGAAAGGGAGAGAGCTAAACATGTGTCGCAGAAGAATAGTGTTTTTGAAGCTCTTGGGATGCCTACATTAGTTACTGGACTGATAATTGAATTTGAAAAAAAATAAAGGAAAATCAAAGATGCCAGCTGAAAGCGAAGATTATGCTCCAGAACAAGAGGAACCTAGTGAAGATGATACTTCAAAAAATCCAGTAAAGGTGCGTTATAGCTGAAGATTTAATTTTATGTTGGTAATTATAGACTAGTTTCCTTATTTTTTTATTTTATTGTTTTTGTGTGCGTATTTTAGAGAACCAAAAAAGTTACGATTACAAAGCCTCAGTCTGGACCAACAACTCGTTCACGGGTCATTGTTGAATCTGCAACTGATAAGAATGCAGCTCCGAAGGCAGGGGAGAATCCAGTTCCTACACAAACTGTTGATCCACCATGTATCGTTGAGTTACAACACAATGAAGGAATAGGAACAATGGCTGCTTATTTGGCTATGCGAGAACGCCAGAAGAATAACTGTAGTGGAAGTGCAAGGAAGAAGGCTGTTGTCGGAAATGTCTCGACACATATTGAAAACGAAGAAGATGAAGTAGAAGAAGCTGAAGGTATTATCTAATTGAGTTCTGATTTTAATAGTTTAAGTTCTCATTTATGTTATGTCTAGCCTTCTCATTACTATTGTATGCACTTTGTAATAGTAGTGGGAGCTTCCAGAAGGTTCAGAGAAAAAACAAAGATGGATAAAGTTCATTCAAGGTGATATGACAAAAGAGTTCTAATCTAAATGAATCATCGGGGCCAACCTGTTTCAGACGATGACCAAATATTGTCTGAACTGAGTGCTTTTTTAGGAACACTGAAGAGGAGTGTTCTACTTCCACTTACTTACAAGTCTTGGTTTAATGTTCCTTCAAGTTTGAAAGGCACGCTGTGGAACTATGTCAAGGTAATTTGCAAACTTTGCTGAATTTTACTTAAATATATAAAACTTGTCACAAAAGCAGCATGACTGTTCTTTTTATTGTTTGATTTGTATTTACGCAACAGTATATTATTCTGGTTGAATGTGAATATTGGGTTTTGAAGTCAATTCGTGACTCTTGGAGGGCGTACAAGAGTCGTATTAAAAAGGCACATTACACGGCTTATGAAACTGATGAAGAGAGGTTTGAAAATAGGCCGGACGAAATTCCATTTGCGGATTTCAGAGTACCCTTGATGTATTGGGGAGATGAAAAAATTCAGGTATAATTTTAAGTTTTGTCACATAATTTTTTTCCGTTTTCATTCATTCAAATCAGACAGATAATAAACATCTTTATTTCATGTTTTTGTAGTCCAAGGCCCTTACAAATTGTGCAAGTCGGAAATTGTATACAGACACACACACTGCTGGTCCAAAACATTTTTCCAAATTCGACATAAGATGGTATGTATTTTGCTTATTTTTATGGTTGGCTAGAGGTATGCATTTTATTTTATTTGAAATTCCTCTCCTTATTTAGCAAAGCTATATATGTTCCAAAAAAAATTTAAAATAACTACGTATATGTTCCAAAAATAAAATATCACCTCATTCAAACAAATAAGAAAAATAAATATTAGTGATATATGTTCTGTTTATGATATAGAAGTTTGTAACTAAAAGAATAACAAGCAGGCTATATAATCTAATCTGTCACATTAATCATCCAACAAATGTTTTTATTTCAATTTTAATGTATTAATTTTTATTGTATCTGTTTATTATTTTTGCGTTTTCACTTTAATTTACGACTCAATAGCTATTAATAACATTTGCTAAAAAAGTACATAAAATTTATAAAAATATAATTGAGCCTTTCTTTTCCCCCTTTGGCATAGAAAACTCAATTCTTCTTTTCCAAACCATTGTTCATCATGCTCATGCATTTTTACGCATTTGGTCAATATACATTTGCAAGTTAGATGCATATTAAACATTAAATATGAGTCCAATCCATCTCTGTGGAAATTAAGTAATTTTTAAACTATTGGATACACTCTTAACTCTTAAGCATATGGATGTCCAGTTGATGCCTGTCTTTTGTCTGCTGTATGTTGATGGCTTTACTGCCTTGCTAAGCTTAAATCCTTTTAGTATTATACATATGTTCATGGCTCATGGATTAATCATGGGGTAATCTTAGTTTTGCATCAGAATCTAAGATGATTCATGGGATATTTGTTATCTCTGTGCTTACAGTTAATAATATGAAAGCAAAGACACATGGGATATTTACTATGCAAATTTTCCTTAGCTCAGCCTTGAATTTTGCAAAACTGATACATCACTTGATACTACGCTTGAAAAGCTCTGATATTGTTGCTACATATGTTGTGATTTTGTACTTGTTGTTTCTTTATTTTTGCACTTGTAAGCTGCTTGAGAACTTACTGTTTCTCCATTTTTGCATCTGTGAGTTGCTCGAGACTTTTAGCTTGTGTGCACTGGTGGTTTCTGTTCTTCATTTGAACCGAGATTTGTTTTTATGTATAGGCGATCATATTTACCTTAGTTTTGCTTTGGCTTTAAGTATAATTTCTGAATTGATTAGTGATATATGTTCTGGAAAAATTGGTTTGATATCCTTTTGCTGTCTAACTTTTTTCATTTAATTTGTATCGGTCCAAGGAATCAGATTGAGAACTTTTTGTTAAAACTCGCAAGCGGAAAGAAGGAAAGGTGTACAAGACTGATACTTCAGCAATGAAGTACAGAATTGTAAGAATTTTATTTTCTCTTCAACCAGATATCAAAACAATTCTACAGGATAAGAAACTTGTTGAAACTGCTTTATCTTGCAGGATATTTTTTGAATCCATTTTATAACTGTTAATAGATATTGTGAAACAATTCTTGTTTAAGAAACTTGTTTCAGAATTGTTAATTTTATTTAATGTCACATTTTGAAACTGCTTTATTTTGTAGGATATGATTGAAAAAGCAATAGGTGAAAGAGGAAGTGATGGAGTTGTTCAAGAAATGATTTCTGATGGAAAGTCGCATGGTCCATCTTGGCTTATAGGACGACACACAAAGTCTGTAGAAGTTTCAAAATATGCCTCAATAATAAGCACATACATACAGGAGCTGGCAGCGAAGATAAGGGAAAATATAGCTGACGAAGTCGAAGCAAAGGTGAGCAAGAATGTCCAAAATGAATTTGATGCGAAGGTGAACCAAAAAGTTTGGGAGAACTTGACATGGGTGCTTAAGAAATTAGGCGAAGCAAACCCTGACATGCAAATTGATATTGGGTATCTTTGTGCGACCGTATGCAGTGATGACACTGGAGGCATTGGAGGCACTAATGGCACAGATGGCACTGGAGGCTCGCAAACATGACTGTCCTGTTAGTAAGTAGAATTTAGTATGTAGTGGCTGTAACTATGAATATGAATGTACTGCCATTAGATATTTAGTATGAATGTACTGTAACTCTGAATATGAATGTACTGGCTGTAATAAGCAAACCCTGACATGGGTGCTTGAGAATTTAGTATGTACTGCCATTAGATATGAATATGATATAATGTTGCAATGTAATGTTGCCATAGATATGATATAATGTTGCAGTAGTATAATGTCGCAGTACATTTCCAATTTAAATTGCAAAAGGTGTTGCCATAGATATGATATAATGTTGCAGTATGTGATGTTAAATGTGGTAATAAACCGGCAAAGTGTTGCCATTGGATGGTAAAAGTGTTACCATAGATTAATGAATATGGGCCCCACAACAGGGTTCCGTAAAGGTGGGCCACAGAATTAGTGGGCCCCACAATGTGGTCCCGCATGTTGGGGCCCAGATTGTGGGGCCCACTTTTTAGTAAATTTGGTACTGTGGCAACATCAGAAATGATGTTTCCCTAGGGCCACAAAGATGTTGCCTTTGACTCTACGGCAACGCGGCAAAATGCATCACCGAGGAAGTGTTGTTTTTGCCCATTTTTAGCCTAAAGCCACATTTTTTGGCACTTCCTGCATCACTTCTCCGTGTTGCAGTATGCAATCTATGGCGTAGTGATAAAAAGAAGGATGCAACTAAGTCTTCTTCCTCCTCTTCAGCTTCTTCTTCTCCTCGGAAGATTGCTCTCCAAAATCACTAGATTTCCTCGTACGTCTAAATTTGCCTTTATGACCCATTGGAAGTGTGACGACCTGGGATTTTTGGCGATACTAATTTAGTAATCTTCTAATCTAATTATTTAAATTTACAAACTTATCATTTCAAAACAAATGAAATAGGCTGGCTATTTACTATTTATTCATATGTACACATATATATGTGTGTGTGTGTGTGTATTGTAAATAGAAAGCCATGATTTGGAAACTCAAAGTAAGTCTCTCAAGAATACTTAAAATAAGACCCTACCTTTTAAACACTAAATATAAGCATATATATATATATATATATATATATATATATATAAAGATATAAATTAAGTATTGATAACTTAAGCTTAAAAATAAACCTAGAAATAGACATAAGAATATATGTTTAAAGATAGGATTAAGTATATAAGAGGATTATATGGTTATATGTAATATTAAGTTAAACATATAAATTAACCATGGGCATTTATATATGGATACTATGTGTGTAAGGAAAATGTGACAAAGAAATATATGTATGCATGCATATGATATGTATACACATAAGAATGAATGTAGGCGTGTAAACACAAGATGGAACATATATATATATATATATATATATATAATGCATATTCCATCAAGCACACAAAACATCCAAC
Organism: Allium cepa; assembly: GCA_030765085.1. Lineage (NCBI taxonomy): Eukaryota > Viridiplantae > Streptophyta > Magnoliopsida > Asparagales > Amaryllidaceae > Allium > Allium cepa. The sequence continues at coordinate 725,616,470 of CM060945.1, forward strand.
CTCAACTTTAAAAAATCACTTCGTTCTCAAAGATCATGTCAGGTCAGGTTGCTGACCAAATATAATAAAAATTAAAAGAAAGAAAATGAAGAAAAAAAGTGTGCTGTGTATAGAGCTGTCTACCTTTCTATTTATATATATATATATATATATATATATATATATATATATCCCCATTTTTTTCATTTCACTCATTCGAACCAAGTATAATGAAAAGATAAACAGCCCTACCATCTTACAACTGAAAACTCAAAACAAACAAACTCAACTCAACAACTTACACAAACAGAAGATCAGTAATCAAAGGGAAACAAGCAAGCAGCTTTTGAAAACAGGATTTTGTTCTCTATTCAAAATTTTTACTAGTGAGTAAACTCTTTTCAAAATCTAATTCCCTTTATATTTTGTTTCTGTTAAGAATAAAATGGAGATATCAGTATTAAAGAGGTGTTGCATAATAATGAATTGAGTATAGATGTACATATATAAAATGGATGTATGCCTGCATACATATATATTGCCTTTGTTCTTGTAAGGCCCTTCAAAAATCATTTTCTCTCCATCTAAATACTTATAGGCTGTGATAGTTGAAGAAAATATGTTTGTAGTAGGGTATTTCAATTTTTTAAAAAAATTTCATTGTAGATTTGCAAGCAGGTCATTGAAAAGAAAGGATTTACAGTGGTAAGTAAAATATTTTCAGAAAATTAATTAGTTTAGATTTGTTTTTCACTTATATAAAAGGAATCGACTTAGTAAATGACAACTTTTGGTGGTCTTGCTTTGATTTTTAATGGTGTGGTTGATGGGGTGTCGTATGTTGGCCGGAGTTCGATCATTGGTTGATTTCCAATGGTCGTGGGGTTTATTGGCATCGGGGTTATGGCCGAAGGAAGGCTTTTGGTTGGGGTCGCGAAAAAAATGGTGGCATGATTTTTAGGCCACCGTGGTGGCAGGGCGGTGGTGATGTAGGGTTTTAGGGCTCGTCCAAGTTGAGGCTGGTTTCTTGGCAAGAGAAACAGTGTGGTGGCGTCGGGGTGATTCGGTGGAGGGGGAAAAGGAAGGTGGAAGTTAGGCACAGCTCCAGGTAAGGCGGCATGGTTTCAGGTGGTCGGGAATGGCGACGCGTGGTGGAGTTGGCAGGAGGTTCTTTTTTAGGTATCGGTATATTTTCTTGTTTTTGATTTTTGGGTCGGCATGGGTTTTTGGATAGCAAGGAGGATCGAGTGTGACGGCGGCGACCCAGTGGGGTCGCCGACGATATTCGACACGGCTTCGACATCGTGTGCACATTCACACATGTCTCATGTGTTTGGGTGTATCAGTTGGTTTGGCAGAGGTAAGTAAAGTAAAGACGAGTAGAATAAAAAAGAAAAAGAAAAGGAAGGAAAGGAAAGATGGATTTTGTGTTTTGGGCCGATTAGACCTGCTTTGTCTGCATAATAAAAATAAACAAAATTTTCTCAATGCAATTTCAATCCAAATTATTTTAGAGATTATGTGCTTTTAAGACTTAAAATTTCTGATAATAATAAAGTAATTTTCGATGGTCATTGGTTGATTTCTGATGGTCGTGGGGTTTATTGGCATCGAGGTTGTGGGTGGAGGAAGGTTGTTAGTTGGGGGTCATGGAAAAAATAGTGGCACGATTTTTAGGCCACCGTGGTGGCAGGGCAGTGGCTATGTAGGGTTTTAGGGATCATCCAGGTTGAGGCTGGTTTCCTGGCAAGAGCAGTGGCGTGGTGGCGTCGGAGTGACTCGGTGGAGAGAAAAAGGAAGACGGAAGTCAGGCGCAGCTCCAGGCAAGGCGGTGTGGTTTCTGGTGGTCGGGGACGGCGGCGCGAGGTGGAGTTGGCAGGAGGTTTCATTTTCTTGTATTGGTATTTTTTTCTTGTTTTTGATTTTTTGTTCGGCTTGGGTTTCTGTGTAGCAAGGAGGGTCGAGTGCGATGGTGGCGACCCAATTGTGCCGTTGACGATGTTCGACATGGCTCTGACGCCTTGTGCACGTGCATATGTGTCTCGTGTGTCTGGGTGTATCAGTTGGTTTGGTAGAGGTAAGAAAAGTAAAGATGAGCAGGAAAAAACAAGATGAAAAAGAAAAGGAAGGGGAGGAAAGTTAGATTTCGTGTTTTGGGCCGATTGGGCCTGCTTTGTGTGCATAATAAAAAAACAAAATTTTCTTAAAGCAATTTCAAGCCAAATTATTTTAAAGGTTATATGCTTTTAAAACTTAAACTTTCTGATAATAATAAAGTAATTTAAAACTTTAAATTTACCCAAAACTTAGGTTAATAAGTGATGCAAATAAATAATTTAAACTTAAATTAATCGACTTATAATAATTATATTTATATGTTAATTATTTAAATTAATTCCTAAAGTTTATTAAAGTAAAATAAATAGTGTAATTAGTTAATGGTAAGATAAAATAAAATGTTTGAAGGTTTAATTAATTAAAAAGTCTTAAGTTAATCATACATGTTAATTACTAACTAATTTCAGATATTTAATTAAAATAAAATATAATTAAATGGTTGTAATTAGTTTGATCATCACCACCTGCACCTCACATCTCGGCACAGCGGAACGTGTAACCCGCCTGCTGTCCAAGTCAAGCACTTTATTTCCTGTAATCCATAGCGCCTAACATAACGTAGCAGCAAGGGACAACCCACCCATACAGACAACCTGCGGGGAGAATGGCACTACTGGCAAAGACCGTCTGCCGAAAATGCCATTTAAACAGGATTTGTAAATAATTAATGTTGGATAAAAGTAATTAGATGATTGTGTGACTAGTTAATCTAGACCATGAGTAGTTTAAATGGTTAAGTACTTTGGATTGCTTGATTTATCTAGTATGTTAATTCCAGTTATTATGTGATATGAAATACCCTGAATTGAATTATTGAAACAAACGTGAGACGTTTGTTTGAAATAGATATCTTTGATAAAATTTCTATGTGAATAGGACATTCCAAAATTGAATTGTTTTGTTAAAAACAACTTGGCTTAAAAGATGGCGTTTGGATTCGAGGAGACCAGGGTCGGATATTAGCGATATCCGGGACCACTTCGATTAAATAAGTACTACAAAATTTTACGGATTTGATTACAGTGTTTAATAGGCTGGAATTGAATAAAATGAAGTAAAACCTGACTTGTTAAATTAAGTAACGGTACGTGGATATTATCTTAAATATCAATGGAATTGTGTAATAAATGTTTTGGCTATAACAAGATAAAAAAATTGTAATGTTGGACGAGTTACCCTAGTTTCCTCACGCTGGTTTATAACTTAAGTATTTCATATTAAATGGGTTTACTCACGCCGGTTTCCAGCCTGACTTGGGGGTTACTTTATTATAATGCTCGGGCGAGCATTGTAGATTTTCAGGTTAGGATGTCTAGAGCTCAGGAGACAAGCTGGATGGCATGGACGTATTGATTAGATTCCGCCGTATGTTATGGGCTATGTAGACAGTAGTTGAGGATAAGTTATTATAACTGTCCAGATTTGTTGTACTTTGATATCTTGTATGTATATGGATAGTTACAGCTTTAAATTGTATAAAATGCTACTATTTGTACGTTATATTTTGTTCCGCTGTGATTGTGAGATTCTGTTCTGCTGTTCTACTTCTTATTCTATCTCGTTTTCTTCTTAACCCTAACAATCTGGGATTTCTGACACTTGATTGCTCAGCACTCTATATAGTGGACGCATAAGTGTCGAATTTTTTGGGTCGAAAATTTCTGGGCCGTTACATTTGGTATCATAGATGAAGGTTAAGTGAGAACCAAGGCTCTGGTGGGGATTACTCATTAGAGATAGGGTCAGTAGTTCCTTAGAATGAGTTGAGCGTGTTATTATGTAAGGGCGTACTTGTTATTTTCTTATATAATGATTTTAAAAACGGTTTCAAAAATGATTTTTTATATAAGCTTATATTCTTGATATATAAGGAAATAATTTTTCCTATTATTATAGTACATTAAGGAAATTGGTTGTTGTTAATGGAATTAAACAAGATCATAAGAATTAAGTGGTAATATATATAGACAGATAGAAATTTTGGTAAGGAGTAACAATGCAGATAAGTTAAGATAGAAATGGATTCAAACCTGAATTTGAATCCCAAGAAATTCAAAGAAATTTTCAAAATAAGTTGCCGTGATTATAATTGTTCAAGTAAATTATGATGGAATATATGATGTGTTTAGATATGATATTATTGATTATTATCATAAATTGGTTGTTGTGCCTTAATAGAGAATGTTTATTACAGAATAAACAATAATTAAACAAGAGTAAAAAGTTTTTAAATTTTATATAAGTGTAACTTATAAATTGAAATAGATTTAAACTATGAAATTGTAAATCTAGTCCTAGAGAAATTTGGAATTGTTTCAAAGTGTTAAAAGAAATAATAAATAATGTTATTCGGAATATTTTTGAACATAGGAATCTTGTTTTAAAACAAGATTAGTTTTGAAAATTTCAAAGGAAATTGTTTTGAATTAAAAACCAAGAATGGTTTAAAAATTGAAAGTATGACTTTGTGTGCAATGAATAAATATGTGTATATATTAGGATATATATGATGCAGAGTTGAGTGAAATAAACATTAAGTGTTGAATCCGAAAATCCCCCTGAGAATGAGAGTATAACCCAAAGAAAATAAAAAAAGGTTTTTGAACTTATAAGTTGAAAAGGGTATTGATAAGAAATTTAAATTTGGAGTGAAAATTTTAAACTGAGTAAGATTGAATGGATTAAATGAATCAAAATTTAACTTAGGGGAAGTTAAATAAGTTTTAAGCGTACAACATGAATTGGAAAATTTCAATGTGAAATTGAAAATTTTAACTTAGGGAAGTTAAATGGGGAGTTATGTGTGATCTCAAAACGGGTTTTGGATTCTGGAAATGTGTGATGGATGCTTTTGGCTGATGTTTAGATAATTTGGATGTTTATTTACTTTGACATATCCTGCTATCATCCTGATTGTTAGTGACAACATATTTTAAACTATAAGTTGGATTATTTTGAATAAATTAATAAGTGGATGGATTCCTAAAGTTAAATTGAAGTAAAACTGTATCATGAAATTATTTAAATGTTTTTGCTTCTTTGAAGTAAATTTGAATTTATGGAAGTGGAATCACTTTAAACTTAAGATTGAAATGTTAAAAGTGGATTTATCAACCGAAATTGTTTAAGGGGATTAGGTTTAAAAATTCGAAGTATAATTGGGAAATCAATTGAATTCTAAAAATTGATTTGTTTAAAAAGATTTGAACTCGTACTCGGACCTTGAAATAAGTTTAAATAAAGGTTATTCAAAATGAATATTTTGAATTTCGGTTTAAGATTGAATTATTGTAAAGACTTCGGTTGTTAAATTATATGTTAAAGTTTAATTTGATTTGAGAGATTATGTCAACATTTTGGAACCCTGACCCGAATTTATATAAATCGTGATGGGTTAAAATTTGAAAATGAAATTGGGATTAATTCAAAGGTGGAACTAAATTGAATTGAATTGGTAGAAACTATAATCGAAGTTGAATAAGCTAGAATTCAAATGGTAATTGATTTGAATTGGAATGTCTAACCATCCTGACTCGACCTTCGAAAATCGGCACCCATACTTCACTTATACTCGAATGCCGCAGATTCAAATGCCGAATCTGGCTCGCTGAAGCTTATAACACATTAAGTATAACAACATAGCGGAAGAAAAAGATAATATCATATATCATTGATATACAACATTCAATACAACAATGATACAATGAATATCAATATACATCAGAGATATAGGATATAACAATGGAAGACAGTCTTCAAAAGATAATATCTCTTGAAGTCCATAAGATAGAAACTCCAAGATATATACTCCAATTAACTACAACACCATTGCCAATGCTCAAAGACTAGAAAGTCTCCAAACCAAAAAGCCAGAACCACCATCCATGTTGCAGTGAAGCAACACGATCCAAATGCGATTGCCAACATCCATAGATTAAATGCTATCGAATCTACGCCTACTATTCGACTATCTGAATAACCTAACTCTAGACCGCCCGTGTGGAAAATTGTGGGCACCCAGAGTTTAGGAAAGGAACGATAAACTTAGGGTCAGTCATGGGACTTGTATGAGCAAACGAAAACAGTTTACCTTTAAAACAAACAACAAAAATTGTAAAAGAAATCCGCAATGATTTTTGGAAAATGAAACTACCATAAGGCCTCCCGCCACACACACCGTGCAAACGCAGAATTGGAGGAGATTTCTCCTTATGATAGTCAAAAATGCTTACTACGCAAAATTCTTTTGATATTATTATTAATGCATAGTGGAAAACGTTTCGAAAGTATAATATCAATCTTAGCCAGCATAGACATTTCGAAGTATTCCTACTATAGCTACCATCTAAACAGTGGTGATCGCCATAAGTAAATGGCAGTTTATACAACTCAAACCATACAGGACGCGTATTGGAGATTGGATTTTCCAACAAATGGTCAGGCCAAAGAACTTTCCATTGCCACATGGGTACGCCTCTGGAGGGACGCCCCGAGAACTTACCCAGCTCTTTGTCAACACAAGGCCGGTTTACTCCCTTCTTGGGAGTAAAAGCTAAGATATGCCACCCCTGGACGTTTGCGACCTTTATCCGAGGATCCTCAACCGCAAAGAAACATCACACAGTAATAAACATACAGTGTCCACATGAGTGAAGTATCTAGGCTCCATACCATGATACCACCCTTTTCTAGAAGGAATAAACATACCCTGGAGCGCGACCCCTGCAACCTTGCCGCATCTTTCCTGTTTCGACCATCTCTGGGGAGTGAGATCCTGGTGCAGTCTTGTCCACAAAGCTATGCTTTTCCACATAGCCATGCTTCGATCAACAAATGACCAGCAGCACTTCGTATGCCATATTACCAAATTGGGAATGTATCACTAGTAACCATCAACTACATAACCTCTGAGCTCGTACGTCTTAGAGAAGGGGGTTAAGATAAGAGAATAAATCTCCGCCACCAAACAGAAATGTATTTGATAGAAACTAGCTTTACATCTCAAAGTGTAATGTTAGACACATTCATCCAAGCCTATTCCGGGTTCGAACAGAACCGAAGGCACTTCCAAAGAAGCCCTTGCAATCCGGGTATTCACAATCCCGATCGGACTCCCCATCACATATAGAGATCTCTATACCGGCGCGACTCAGTGCAAAGACAATCGATGGGTTATCCTTTCATTCTCGAAAATACCCGGTCTTCACCACCGGTCTTCAAATGCTATCCATATCGATGTATCACTATTCTGAAACATGACACAAGGTCCTCTTCCGGCTAAACCGATTAATGAGCGCAATATTTAAAAACATATGGATATTGGTATCTTAGTTAAGTCACAACTTTAAAACCCAAAACTTTTCTTTCAAATGGTTTAAACAAATTACCATTTTCAAATCTTTAAACAAAAAGATCCATTTCACAAAGTTCACTAATCTTTCACAAAGATTCATTCACAATATTTAAACAAAAGATCTATCTTTGAGATCCATTCATAACTTTCAAAATAACTACCATTTCAAATCTTTTATACATAAAAGATACACCATTTAAAATCCTCTTCAGTTTTAAAACAAAGTTTAACAATCTTTCATAAAGGATCATTCATAGCTTTCAAAACAATTCACAATTTCATTTCAAACTTTAATTTTTTTCAACACAAATTGGAAATCCTTTCATTATATGAAAGCTATTCTTATTTGAAAACAATTAGTTTTTGTTTCGAAAAAAATCTGATTTCATTTATACAAGTTAAAGTCCTTGGGTTAAATTCAAATTCCAAATGGTTTAAAACTACGTCGTTTGATTGCCTCAGGCCACTAACAACGTCGCAACAATGGTCAAAGCTCCGCCTACCTCCCACGGTCCGATTGCCACCGGTGCGATCAACTCCGGGGCAATGATGAGACAATAGCAATTCGAAATTCGATCCTAACTAAAACATGAGCTAGAACCCTAAATTAACCTCGTTCGTCCTCCATAATGATTTATAAAATCTTCAAACATTTTTGTGATGATCCCCAATCCCCTAGTAAGCTACGACTACAATCACGAGACCTAAAAACCCACCGATCACAAGAATTTCGTCCAAACCCAATTTAAGTTCAACCAGCAAGTTTTCATGATTTAGTAAATTAAAAATTATGGTTTCTCTTTTAAAAATCGTGATTTCTAAAGTAAATCATGTCATATGAGTGAATCAAAAATTTATGATACCTAAATTTCGACATTAATTTGATTTTTACTGTATATTTCTTCTTCCAGTAAAAGTTATCTTCAAATTTAACTTAAAACTTTTTTTAAAAGTTAGATTCTGATTGTACGAACAAAATTTGTTTAAATCTTGAAGCCTATAATGGATCAGAGAAAGGAGTATTGATTTTTTTAAATGATTACGGCCTCTAAGTTTGAACAGGATATATATTTATACCTGTCATCAGTTATAAACCCAATCACAAACCTATATACATATACATGCAGGCACAACATTCAAACATATTCACATCATAGCTTCCAATACAAATCCAAACATCAAGATACAAATCAGGGTTAAAAGGTTTGCTCACCAGGCAGTTTGAAAGCAGAGAACCAGATAGAGGATAGGTTTTTGAATTCTTCTTTTAAAATCTAGATCTTTGAATTGTTTTTAATGCTTGATTCTTGTATTTCATTTGAATTTGTCTGCTGTTGAGGTGCTTCTTTAATTTTTTCCTTCTTTCTTTGATTTCTTTCTTCTCAGGTTGAAGACATTAATTTCCTAGGTTTTGAGGATTGCTTTGATCTTCAAGCTTGCTTTTGTTTCTGATTCATTAAGTTTGATCTTTGCATTTGATCTTCTACATAACCTTGTTTAACGTAGAACTGATCTTTGTTTTGAATGTTTAATTTTAATCAGCTTTAATTTTTATTTTGATGTTGCTCTGGTTTGAAGTGATCTTCTTACAGGCTTCGATTTTTATATCATGTTGAGTTGCTGATTTGAACTTGAATCAAATCTCATTTACTTCAGGTTTTTCTTTTGTTTTGATTCAGATTTTGATTTTCTTTAGCTTTGAACCACATCAGAGAAAAAGGAATTTATGATATATCTAAATTTGTTTTGCATTTTATTTATTAATTTTAAGATAGAAAATAATTTTAGGACACTTGTTTAATGCATGTTGTAATTTACTCAGATTTGTCATATTGTATTATAAGACATTTACACTTGTTAATTCAAGCAATATTGTGTTTAAGTCCTCTAGTTCAATTAGTTTTAAAAAAATTTAGTTTTAAACCCTTACTTTGTTTTAATTTACAAGTTATGTTCTCTCTTTTATACTTATACACTTATAAAGAAAAATGAATTAAAACAATTTATATATTTAATAAATAATCAAACATATATATTTCTTAAAACATAGAACCCTAAATCAAAATTTAATTTTCAATATTTTTATTTTGAATTTCAAGCCAAATTCTGTTTCCCAATATTTTATTCATATTTTTTCCCCATATTTACACTTATATAAATTTTTAAATAACCTTAAGAAAATGATTTGAAATCAAATTATTCATTATTAATAAATATTTATATATATTAGTCCCTTAGAAATAATAATAAGTTAATAAGTCCACTTTTTATTTTTAAAAACACTTATTTTTAAATTTCTAATCCAAACTCTATTTTATAAATCAATCTATATGCACATAATTTTTGTTATTCTGGAAATTTTCAAATTAATCCACAATTAAACTTATTAATAAAATATTATTCAAATATTTATTTCTAAATTTCCAATTAGAAATTATATATTTAAATCATATTCATATTCATTTATATTAATAAACAAACAAATACCTATTAAATTTGTAAAATACTAAATTAATTCGCAAATTAATTTCAAAAATTAAAATACTTACCAAATTTAAATTTGATTTAAAAATAGGAATGTTACAGATTCCCCTCTGAAGAAAATTTCGTCCTCGAAATTTGCCAGGGAGACAACAAAGATACACAAAGATAGAGAAACAGTTTTCCAGATCAAGCTTGAATATCTATTCTGCATTTGGCTTACCAAATCAGAATATCACCAATAGATACGAGAACGAACTCATTCAATATTCATGAAATATTTGGATCATCAGTCTGCGAAATATGCAAGGGGCATCGGTTAGTTCGAAGGGTAACTAACCACTCATAGAATATATCTGGACCCTAGAAGAACAAACAAATGAATTCAATTCAAGTTGGAATATCCCAAATCATATATTAGCTTGTCCCACTTCGTACTTTGATCCTCACAAGAATTACAACAAAATTTCAAATTTGGGTTTAACCAAAATCGTTTTATCGATACAAATCTTCATATTTTATTCATTAATTCATTTTAAACAGAACCTCAATTTTCTTAAAGTTTAAAACGAAAATCTGATAGAAATCCGATGAAGAGAATACGAAATGGAAACTTATCTACACGATTCACAGGGCCATCATCACACCAAAGCTCCATCCTGGGGCTGCTACGAAGACATCAGAGAATTTTGAAATCGGATCAAAGGAGATTGATAGAGAAAGTTGTTTCCGTTGTTGCAGGTATTGACCATTTGTAGTGGTACTTTCCTATCCCCTATCTCGTCCTCTTCTTGCACTCATACTCACTATCAGTAGATAGTAAGAGAATTTGCTGAGGCATACGGACGAATATCTTAGGGATATACTCATTCTAGGCTATACTTCACCCTATCTCTAATAAGTTACCTAATGTGTTATACTCCTGAGCTAAAGTTTCAACTTTAGCTCTAATACCAATTCTAACGATCCTGACTCGACCTTCGAAAATCGACACCCATACTTCACTTGTACTCGAATGCCGCAGATTCAAACGTCGAATCTGGCTCGCCAGAGCTTTTAACACATTAAGTATAACAACATAGCGGAAGAAAAAGATAATATCATATATCATTGATATACAACATTCGATACAACAATGATACAATGAATATCAATATACGTTAGAGATACAAGATATAACAGTGGAAGACAGTCTCCAAAAGATAATATCTTTTGAAGTCCATAAGATGGATACTCGAAGATAGATACTCCAATTAACAGCAACATCATTGCCAATGCTCCAAGACTAGAAAGTCTCCATACCAAAAAGCGAGAACCACCATCCATGCCGTAGTGAAACAACACGATCCAAATGCGATTGCCAACATCCATATATTGAATGCTATCGAATCTACACCTACTATTCGACTATCTGAAAAAGATAACTCCAGACTGCCCGTATGGAAAATTGTGGGCACCCAAAGTTTAGGGAATGAACAATAAACTCCGGGTCAGTCATGGGACTGGTATGAGAGAAAAAACAGTTTATCTTTAAAACAAACGACAAAAGATTTTAAAAGAATTCCGCAATACTTTTCGAAAAATGAAACTACCATAAGGCCTCCCGCCACACACACACCATGCAAACGCAGAATTGAAGGAGATTTCTCCTTATGATAGTCAAAATGCTTACTAAGCAAAATTCTTTTGATATTATTATTAGTGCATAGTAGAAAACATTTCGAAAGTATATTAATAATCTTAGCCAGCATAGACATTTCGAAATATGCCTTAGCTACCATCTAAACAGTGGTGACCACCATAAGTAAATGGCAGGTTATACAATAAAACCGTATAAGGTGCGTGTTGGAGATTGGATTTTCCAACAAATGGTCAGGCCAAGGAACTTCCCATTGCCACATGGGTACGCCTCTGGGGGGACGCCCCGAGAACTTACACAACTCTCTGCTAGCACAAGGCCGGTTAACTCCCTTCCTGGGAGTAAAACCTAAGATATGCCACCCCCGGTCGTTTGTGACCTTTATCCGAGGATCCTTAACCACAAAGCAACATCACACAGTAATAAATATACAGTATCCACATGAGTGAAGTATCTGGGCTCCATACCATGATACCACCCTTTTCCAGAAGGAATGGACATACCTTAGGGCGTGACCCCTGCAACCTTGCCGCATCTTTCCTGTTTCGACCATCTCCGGGGAGTGAGGTCCTGATGCAGTCTCATCCACAAAGCTATGCTTTTTCACAAAGCCATGCTTTGATCAAAAAATGATCAGCAGCACTTCGTATGCCACATTGTCAAATTGGGAATGTATCACTAGTAACCATCAACTACATAACCTCTAAGCTCGTACGTCTCAGAGAAGGGTGTTAAGCTAAGAGAATAAATCTCTGCCACCAAACAAAAATGTATTTGATAGAAACCAACTTTACATCTCAAAGTGCAATGTCAAACACACATCCATACAAGTCTGTTCCGGGTTCGAATAGAATCGAAGGCACTTCCAAAGAAGCCCTTGCAATCCAAGTATTCATAATCCCGATCGGACTCCCCATCACATATAGAGATCTCTATACCGGTACGACTCATTGTAGAGACAATCAACGGGTTATCCTTTCTTTCTCGAAAATACCCGGTCTTCACCGCCGGTCTTCAAATGCTATCCATATCGACGTATTATTATTCGAAATGAGTTATATGACATAAGGTCCTCTCCGGGCAAAACCAAATAATCAGCGCAATATTTAAAAACATATGGATATTGGGATCTTAGTTAAGTCACAACTTTAAAACCCAAATTTTTTCTTTCAAATGGTTTAAACAAATTACTATTTTCAAATCTTTAAACAAAAAGATTCATTTCACAATGTTAACTAATATTTCAAAAAGATTCATTCACCACATTTAAACAAAAGTTCTATCTTTGAGATCCATTCATAACTTTCAAAACTACTCCCATTTCATATCTTTTATATATAAAAGATACACCATTTAAAATCCTCTTCGATTTTAAAATAAATTTTAACAATCTTTCACAAAGGTTCATTCAAAGTTTTCAAAATAATTCACAATTTCATTTCAAACTTGAATTTTTTCAACACAAATTGGAAATCCTTTCATTATATGAAAGCTATTCTTATTTGAAAACAATTAGTTTTCGTTTCGAAAAATCTGATTTCATTTATACAAGTTAAAGTCCTTGGGTTAAATTCAAATTCCAAAACAATACTTTTAAAATGGTTTAGAACTCACTAAAGACATTTATAACTCGTATAATCTTTTAAACCATAATTTCCAAACATGGAATTCAATTTTCAAACCTTGAATTCAAATTTAAATCAAACTATTTAGATTTCAAATCTTTATCAAGTTATTCAAGAATAACTTTTATCTTCAAAACGTCTTTTCAAAAGCCTTTCATATTTAACCCAATTTCATTTCCAAAACCTTTTGGATTCAAAATTCAATTTTAAAACTATTTCAAAAATCTGTGACTTAACCAATTTCCTCATGCAATCCATATTTGTGTGTGTATGAGTGTGGTCCGGGGGTTTTACACAATAGTGTAACATCAACAATCATCACAGATTCAAGCACATCAATATCAATAAGCGGTATATTCTTATAATGCTTATCTTCATTTACAGATTCATAGATAAATGTATCACAGATAAATAAATAAATTATACGCAGCTTAATTCATAGAACAAAATATTACAGTCGAGAGATAACAATTAATTCAGGGCATTTCATATAATACAAACATTCACAAGCAATTCAAGCATTCGAAAATCATTTACAAACAGGACTAATTAATTGTTTTATTCTAAATTAATTCAATTAAATTAATTACTCATGAATTAATTACTCAATCCTGATTATAATTTAACTTAAACCAGATTAATAAATTACTAACCCTGGTTAATTAACATTAATTAATTACAAACCATTTAATTAATTAACCTTTAATTATTAATTAATTAACCCTTAATAATAAATTAATTAACCTATAATTATTAAATGAATAACCGTTAATTATTTAATTATTCTTTAATTAATTAACCTTAATTAATTAATTAATAAATTAATAAAATTTATTATCTTTAATTTATTACAATAAGTGATTATCCCTAATCACTTTCATTAATTAATCCTTAATTAATTATAATTACCTCTACTAATTAATCATTCAAATTAATTAGCCTTAATTAATTATTCTACAATTGCTTGATTAATACCATAATTTAATCAACCTTTAATACATTAATAACATTAACCAAATTAACCTCAAATCATTTTAATTCATTAATCATATTAATTAATTATCCTTAAAGGAAATTACCCAAAGTATTAACTTTACTTTAATTACACAAGGTAATTTTTCTTATTCAATAACTTAATTACATCCATTAAACCTTGTTAAGTAAAGTAAATCATCATTAATAATTAACTAAATTTCGACAACCTTTAAGTAATTTAGTAATCAAAACATTATTAAGATAAACTATTTATCTTTTTAAATCAGTTTCTTAATTATTAAATTTAAATTTAAAAATAATTAAGGAAAACAAAACTTAATTAATTTTAAGTTAAATAAACTATAGAACTTTTATTGACGTAAAATTTTAAATAAACTTTTATTATATAAAAGAAATTTATTTAAGAATAAGATTTTAAAACCTATTCTATTCAAATTTAAAATCTGGTTTGTCTAAATGCTATAGACTCGAGACACTCATGTGAAAAACCTGATAACACTCTCGAGTTCATCCACCATTCCATCGCTTCGAGTCGAACCCATGTATTTCTCGAGTTTGGACCCGAGAGTTCCTTCTTCCCCAAGACTTCAAACAGAAACAGATACACACATATGTGGGTGCACGTGCACTATAGCTTTGGCGATCTCCAGACAATCTCGCCGTCTCCAACATGTCGACGATCATCTATACAAGCCTCCAGACAACCTAGAAATTTGTAACAATGACGAGCTCGAAATTTTGCTATTTAACTCAAACTGGAACACATTCGATCATCGTAAAAAATGCCTCGTTTGATCGCCTCAGGCCACTAAAAACGTCACAACTATGGTCAGAGCTCCGCTACCTCCCACGTTCCGATTGCCACCGATGCGATCAACTCCAAGGCGATGACGAGATAACAGCGATTCGAAATTCGATCCTAACTAAAACACGAGATAAAACCCTAAATTAACCTCGTTCGTCCTCCACAATGATTTATAAAATCATCGAACATTTTTATGATGATCCCCAACCCCCCAGCAAGCTACGACTACAATCACGAGATCTAAAAACCCACCGATCACCCGAATTTCGTCCAAACCCAATTTAAGTTCAACCAGCAAGTTTTCATGATTTACTAAATTAAAAATCGTGGTTTCTCTTTTAAAATCACGATTCGCTAAAGTAAATCATGTCATATAAGTGAATCAAAAATTTACGATACCGGAATTTTGGACATTAATTTGAGTTTTACTGCATATTTCTTCTTCCAGTAAAAGTTATCTTCAAATTTAACTTAAAACTATCTTTAAAAATTAGATTCTGATTGTATGAACAAAGTTTTTTTAAATCTTGAAGCCTATAATGGATCAGAGAAAGGAGTATTGATTTTTTTAAATGATTGCAGCTTGTAAGTTTGAACATGATATATATTTACACCTGTCATGAGTTATAAACCCAATCACACACCTATATACATATACATGCAGGTACAACATTCAAACATATTCACATCATAGCTTCCAATACAAATCCAAACATCAAGATAAAAAACAAGGTTAAAAGGTTTGCTCACCAGGCAGTTTGAAAGCAGAGAACCAGATTGAGGACAGGTTTTCGAATTCTTCTTTTAAAATCTGGATCTTCGAATTGTTTTTCTGCTTGATTCTTATATTTCATTTGAATTTGTCTGCTGTTGAGTTGCTTCTTTATTTTTTCCCCTTTTTTCTTTGATTTCTTTCTTCTCTGGTTGAAGACATTAATTTCCCAGGTTTTGAAGATTGCTTTGGTCTTCGGGCTTGCTTTTGTTTCTGATTCATTAAGTTTGATCTTTGCATTTGATATGCTACATAACTCCGTTTGACCTGGAACTAATCTTTGTTTTGAATGTTTAATTCTAATCAGCTTTGATTTTTATTTTGATGTAGCTCTGGTTTGAAGTGATCTTCTTATAGGCTTCGATTTTTAAATCATGCTGAGTTGCAGATTTGAACTTGAATCAAATCTCATTTACTTCAGGTTTTTCTTTTGTTTTGATTTAGATTTTGATTTTTTTAGCTTTGAACACATAAGAGAAAAATGAATTTATGATATATCTAAATTTTTTTTGCATTTTATTTATTAATTTTAAGACAGAAAATAATTTGAGGACACTTGTTTAATGCATGTTGTAATTTACTCACATTTGTCAAATTGTATTATAAGACATTTACACTTGTTAATTCAAGCAATATTGTGTTTAAGTCCTCTAGTTCAATTAATTTTTTAAAAAAAATTAGTTTTAAACCCTTACTTTGTTTTAATTTACAAGTTATGTTTTTTTTTTTTTTTTTTTTTTTTTTTTTTTTTAATATTACCTAAACTTTTTGAAAATGGGGACCCTCCCAAATCCTTTCTTCCCGCTGACCCATCCCATCCAATTTCTTCCCTGCAACCCTGTCCATCATCACCTATTCTCGTACCACCTGCTGTTGCGTCTCGAGCCACCCAGTCTTGTCCCCTTCCTCCTCCTGACACCGTCTGCCTCTCGCTGCCCAATCTTTCTTCTTCTCACACTGCTGCCCTGAAACCACCTACCCCCCCTTTGCTTCCCCTTCCCCAAACTCCTATTGCTTGGAACTCTCTGTTCAGAGCAAAACCAACAAATGCTGGGAAATATGTACCACGCAACATCAAACTTGACTTTAATGGTGACTCCATTGTCCCTCCAGCAGATGTTGTGAAGGAAGGTAACAATATGTGGAAGGAATATCTGGTTGGTTTTTTCCTCGATAACCCATTACCTTATTCAACTGTACTGTACTACCTTAAGAAAGCATGGAAATTAAGTGGATCCATCTCCGTTAAATCGGATGGTTTCCTTTTCCTTTTTAAATTTTCGAATCAGGATGACAAAGTTAGAATCTCTGAATCTGACCCTGTGATTATGAGG
Organism: Allium cepa; assembly: GCA_030765085.1. Taxonomy (NCBI): domain Eukaryota; kingdom Viridiplantae; phylum Streptophyta; class Magnoliopsida; order Asparagales; family Amaryllidaceae; genus Allium; species Allium cepa. Next base: position 725,633,572 of record CM060945.1, read on the forward strand.
AACAAACTTTTTATTGTCAAACCTTGGGATGAAAATGTTGGGAATTCGTGTAGTAGCATCAAGGCAGTTCCTGTATGGATTAAGTTATCCAACATTCCCTTGTTTGCATGGTCGTTGTTAGGAATTAACTGGTTAGCAGCAAGGATTGGAAAACTCCTATGCTTGGATGCTTCAACTGAAAAGTTTGAGAGAATCACTTATGCCAAATGTTTAGTTGAAGTCACACCAAATAATGACTTACCAGAATGTTTCACAGTTAAACTGCTTGATGGAACTGATCAAGTTGTTAAAGTTGATTATTTGTGGAAGCCAGAAATTTGTACTACATGTTTGGAGTTTGGGCACATGGTTACAACATGCAAGAAGACAGTAAATGAGGAAAAAGGAATACTTTTTGAAGATACTGAACAACAAGAAAGTGGTGAAGACAAACAAAACTTGGTTAGGAAAGGGAAACATGTAGATAAACAAGATAAAATGAAGCAAATGTGGCAAAAAGTCAATAGGAACAAAGTGAACAAAGGAGGAAAAAAAAAAGAAGTGGAGTGCACAACAAAGGAATTAATAGGAACAGAAAGAGTAACTAAACATAGTGAAAGTGAGGTAAGAAGTGATGATATTCCAGTACAGAGCAATGTAATTGGTCTAGAATGCATTGATGCTACTCATAATAAATATAATATTTTGCAGAATGAAGAGGAAGTGCAAATAATTCTAGAAAACTCTGAAGGGGAGGAAAGGCAAACCTTAACTGATAAAAATTGTGAAGTTATCAGTAATGATGCTATATTGTCCAGACTAAAATCAAATGTTGGCATTATAGAACTAAATCCAGAACCATCATGCAACTCAGTTCAGTACCCCAGTAGCATTACTGAAACTCTTTCCAGTGAAAAAAGTAATGGATGTGGCAAGAACAATCTTGAAGATAATGCACATATTGATACATATGTCACAGACATGGACTGTACATGGTGTACAGAACTTGAAAACAACATTATCCATTTAGTAACTTCAATGCATAAACCAAATGATGGTGTGCAATTGCCTGAAACATCTCACTACAATTTCTCCATTAACTTGCCTGGTTGGCCACCATTATCCACATCCCCTACCCCACTATCAATTCCTTCACAAAACCCTACAACCACCACTTCTAAGTCTCTCATCACCTCCCCACCTCCTCAACACCACAGGAACATTGAAACACGATCTCTTTCAGCTAAGAGAAGAAAAAACTCCACCTCTCAGCAATAATCTTATGTTTAGCAAAATAGCTGCCTGGAACCTCAGAGGTGCTCACAGCAATGCAAAACTTGATCAGGTGAAAAGTATCATTTCTTCACATGACATATGCCTTTTTGGTTTGCTTGAAACTAAACTCAATCTTCCATTTACCATCAAAGCAGCTGCTTACATAAACCCAAAATGGAATTTCTATCATAACCTTGATATGGCTTCTTATGGTCGAATTCTTGTAATTTTTGACCCTGCAGTTATAACTCTATCCCCTATATTAATTTCTAGACAGTTTATTCACTTTCATGTCTATGAAATTCAAACAAAATCCTCTTCCTATATCACTTTTGTCTACGCCGATAACTCGGTCATTTCTCGCAATTCCTTCTTTAAAACATTGCCCCCCTTTCGACAATCATCTCACCCCTGGATTGTTTTAGGTGACTTCAATACATGCTTTGAACTTTCTGACAAATTTGGTGGTAATCCACTATCTCCTCGTGACATTGCCCCATTCAATCTAGCAGTTGCTGACTCAGAACTTCTTTTGGTTAATAAGACTGGAGCTAAGTATTCATGGAATAATAGGAGTCGTAGTGGTGTTCGTACTTTCACAACCATTGATCATACCTTTTGCAATATCCAAGCTTTAACCCGCTGGCCATCATTGTCTGTATTCCTCCCCCAACCAATTTTGTCTGACCATTCTCCTTTAATATTATCTCTGGGTCACCATTTTCGAAAAGAAAAAAGAAGTTTCAAATTTTTTAATGCATGGCTCAAGCATGAACACTTTCTAACACTTGTAACACAAGTTAATACTGATTTCCACTGTTTTGGTAATCCTATGTATAAGTTTTGCAGGAAATTGAAAAGAATTAAGCTGGAGATTAAAAAGTGGGCTGCTTCCACCTTTGGAGCTGGTAGTTTGCTTTCAACAACTCTCAAGGAACAATTGCAGGAACAGCAAAACTTTATGATGGACCACCCTTTGGATGAACAAGCAGCTGCTGATGAAGCCAGATTATTTAATGATGTCAATAATGCTCTTGCCATGGAAGCTAACATGAAGAGGCAACAACTGCATAATAAGTGGCTGGTAGAAGGAGATAGGAATACTAAGTTTTTCCACGATGCAATAAAGATAAAACATGCCAGAGACAACATTTACAGTATTTTGGACGAACAAGGAACCCTATGTTCTACTACTGAATCTGTCGACAAAGCTTTTGTTGACTATTACACTAATCTACTTGGAAATTTCTCTGGATTCTCTCCTGATCTTGAGCAAATTTCTTCACTTCCCTTGCCTTGTATTTCCCTACATGAAGCAAACTCACTTATACAGCCTGTCACTGATGAGGAAATCAAAAATACTCTCTTCTCAATGAACAAAGATTCTTGTGGTGGTCCAGATGGTCTAAACGTTAACTTCTTCATATCCACCTGGGGTGTTCTTGGAAATGACTTCTGTCAAGCTATCCACAACTTTTTTTCTTCATGCAAGCTACTTGGTGAGGTGAACTGCACAAACATTGCTCTTATTCCTAAGGTAAATCCAACGACCAGTGTTTCTTCTTTCAGGCCCATCTCCTGTTGTAATGTAATATACAAATGTATCACCAAAATTCTTGCTTCTCGTCTGATTAGTGTTATACCATCTGTTGTCTCTAAGAATCAAGCTGCATTCATCCCAACAAGGAATATTATTGACAATGTGATCCTAGCACAAGAATTGCTTAAAGGGTACAGTAGAAGTAATGTTACCCCTTCTGCTGCTCTTAAAATTGATATCTCTAAAGCTTATGATTCCATTCACTGGACATCTATAGTTAGAATCATGGCTAAAATGGGTTTCCCCAGAGCATTTGTGTCTTGGATATATGTGTGCATCTCCTCTCCTTCCTTTTCTGTAGTTATCAATGGTAGACCAGTGGGATTTTTTAGTAGTAGCAAAGGAATACGACAGGGAGACCCTATTTCTTCCTACATTTTCCTTCTGGTTATGGAAGTATTCACTGTTTTACTTAACTCTAAATACACTTGCAATTTAATTAAGTACCATCCCAAGTGCTCTTCTCTCCAAATAAATTCCATAATGTTTGCGGATGACGTGATGGTGTTTACTAAGCCAGACATACCTTCTCTAACTGGTGTAATTGAAGCTCTGCAGTCATTTTATTGTATGACAGGCCTTTCAATTAACCAAGCCAAGACTTCCATGCTTGTTGTTGGGGTTAGTGATGTGCAGAAAGATGCTCTTTTTCATTGCACTGGTTTTACATGCATGGATAATGACATGAGGTACCTTGGTCTCCCTCTCCTTACTAAAAGGATTTCCAATGCTGACTGTTTCCCATTATACCATAAGATCACTTCTGTTATGAATGCTTGGGTGAACAGACAATTATCACAAAGTGGTAGACTTGTTCTTATCAAAACTATTGTATTCTCTTCTCTGGTCTACTGGGCTCGTTCAATGATTCTCCCATTAAAGCTAATGCAACTTGTTAGGTCAGCAATGATAAGATATTTCTGGACTGGTAGTGTACATAATAGGAAGTTGCTGCCATGTTCATTTTCTAGTATTGAATTTCCCATGAAGCATGGTGGTCTTGGTGTCATTAACCCAAGAAAGTGGAATCAAGCTGCTATTAGTTCTCATTTTGATGCCATGGTCAACAATAGAGATACAACATGGGTTAAATGGATAAAGTTACATTATATAAAGACTAAAAACTTCTGGTGTATGGACATACCTCAGAATAGCAGCTGGTTTTGGAGGAATATACTTAAGCTAAGACATGTTTTTCTTCCTATCATTAAATATCATGTTAATGCAAACACTGAAGTTAGCTTCTGGCACGAACCATGGGCAAGACAGGGTCTCATTCTATCCAAAGTTTGTGAATATCAACTGCTTCAGCAATCTGGAATTCATCATGATGCCAAAGTAAATGACTTCATGTATGATGGAAAGTTGCAGTTACCAACTACTAGTAATCATATGCTCAAAGTCATGTGGACTGATATCCAAGCCAATTTTTGCATAACTAATCAACCTGATGCTGTATCTTGGGATTTAAAGCATCACAATGTCCATAGTGTCTACTTATTTTGTTCTGCATATTATCCACTGCCAGCCACCAAGTGGTTTTCTGTTATATGGACAAATGACTCAGTTCCATCGCAAAATTTGATGATGTGGAAAGTGATTAATCAGGCTCTTCTTACTAAAAGTAAACTTAACAGCATTGGGTTTCCATGCACCTCTTCCTGTGTGTTTTGTGATATGTTTGAGGAAAGTGTGCATCACCTATTCTTTGATTGCCCTGCTCTTAAGTTCTTGCTGAACTGCATCAGTTTCACTACTGGTTATAACTTTTCTTCTGGAAGCTCGAGATTGGTGTGGAGTATCATATATAAGGCTACGAGATGGAGATGTGATAGAATTAGGCTGTTTGTTGTTTGTATGAAGATATACATGAGAATCATATGGAAGGAAAGAAATGCGATTGTATTTGATAAGCAAAGAAAGAGCATGGTTGTTCTCTGGAATGAAGTGAAGACTACAACACATAAACAATTGACGAATTGCAATAGAGATTTCCCAGACAGTATGATTATTGGATGGGCTTGACCTTTTTTGTCTCTTCAATTGTTTTTCTCTAGTCCTCTGTCCTTTTTTTTGTATTTTTTCTTTTCAATTTCCCCCTTGTTTCACTATTTGTACTCTTTTATTGTGTTGCAATAAAACTGGTAGGGGCCCAGTCAACCCCGCTGGCTTTGCAAAAAAAAATTTACAAGTTATGTTCTCCCTTTTATACTTATATAACTTATAAAGAAAAATGAATTAAAACAATCTATATATTTAATAAATAATCATACATATATATTTCTTAAAACATAGAACCCTAAATCAAAATTTAATTTTCAATATATTTATTTTGAATTTCAAGCCAAATTTTGTTTCCCAATATTTTATTCATATTTTTTCCCCATATTTACACTTACATAACATTTTAAATGACCTTAAGAAAATGATTTGAAATCAAATTATACATTATTAATAAAAATTTATATATATTAGTCAATAAGTTAATAAATCCAATTTTTATTTTTAGAAACACTTATCTTTAAATTTCTAATCCAAACTCTATTTTATAAATTAATCTATGTGCACATATTTTTTTTGGAAATTTTCACATCAATCCACAATTAAACTTATAAATAAAATATTATTCAATTTTTTTTTATTTTCCAATTAGAAATTCTATATTTAAATAATATTCATATTCATTTATATTAATAAACAAACAAATACCTATTAAATTTGTAAAATACTAAATTAGTTCACAAATTAATTTCAAAAATTAAATTACTTACAAATTTAAATTTGATTTAAAAACAGGAATGTTACAGAATGGGAATCGAAGTTAATTCAAATGGGAATCTAGATTGAAATTGACTCGAAATGGAGTGGAGATTGACCAGTTTGACTCTGAAGCTATTTTCATATAAATTGTTTTAATATAAACTACCTTAGATCTATTTTTTCCAAGCTTGTTACTATATAGACCATTCTTTTTAATACTTAAACTATCTTATACTTACTATTTTATTTTACAACCATTTAACTATTTTAAAACTATTCAAGCTATTTCTAAATTCAAATTAGTTAGAGTGGAAATTGTTTATATTTAATACGAATTTAGATAAAAATTGAAGGGTAACCCAAATGGAAATGGAAGCAAAAATCCAAAATTTGAAGCGAAATTGGGTATTGAAGCAGAAATGATTGTAAAGTGAAATAGTATATTTTGAGAAAATATGATGATTGAAATAAAAGATTGGATAGTATTATAACTGAAACTCACTTTATAAGAGTAGGAAATGCGAATGACCTTGTAAAGGGAATCGAACTTCAAACCTTGATTTGGTATTTACGAGATTATAACCTAAAGGAAAAATCTTGAAAGATATTTGTATATAAAGTGGTACAAATTTTATTCAAGTTGTAAGAAAAACTTATATATGTATATATAAGAATGATTTTTTGAAAATGAACTGGAAAAGGTTTTTGGAACCCACTGATTTTGAAAGTCTTTCGGTTTTTACAAAAAGCAAATTTTTGGAATTTGGAAAGCCAAGTTTGAGAATTATCGATCTTGAGATACTGATTTTGTGTAAATAGGATTTATATATGATACATATAAAGAGTATGATTTGAAAGATACTATATGTATATAGTATAAAATGTTTTGAGAATGCTATGGGGAAAAAGGCGCTCCCATTTAGAGTTAAAACTTATAGTAGGGGATCCACGGGGTAATTCTGCCTTGAGCCCTAAGAGGGGTTCGAAATTTTGATCCTAGAGGACGTTCAGACTAAATAGTAATTCTGTGGATTGTGATTGGGGTAGCGAAAGTCGAGGGAGCTGATGCCTACAGAGACATTAGGGTTATGCTATGACGGCAACGTAACTCTAGTGTAACTGCGATCTACTGCGTTTCCATAGCATAAGTCGAGGGGTAGTGATTTCCTAAAGTCTACATTAAATTTCGCTGGGAGAGCGACGTAACATCGGTCGATTGCGATCTATGTGTCATGTAGCAGTGAGTGCTTACAGGCTACATTGGGACTCGACTGGTGTAGTCTACGATCTATATGGTGAAGTTTCATTTAGTAGCGAAATTCGAGGGAGTTGATGCCTACAGTTACATGGTTTATGCCGTGATGGCAACGTAACCCTGGGTGTAGCTGCGATTTGTGGTGGTTCTATGGTGAAATCGAGGGGTGCAGATGCCTATAGTTTTCTATGGATTTCGCCGGGATGGTGACGTAATCATCGAGCTAATTGGGACCATGGAGCGGGTGATGATTTCCAGAGCATTCTCAAAAAAAGCCTTTTTACAAGCATTTTTAGTGGGTATTGAAAGCGGGTTTATGAAGTACTTATTGATTTTCAGTCCTGCGCCTGATCAACGTTTGATTGAATTTCTATGAGAACAAGGATGGACTTCTTGAGGCATCGGGTTATGAAAAGTATTTTTATAAAACTATTTTGGTAATATTATGTAGATTTTAAAGTGTTTTAAAGTTTTAAAATAATAGAATAAGTGTTAAATGAATAAAAATGATTAAGTTAATAATAAACATTAAAATTTAAAATTTCCGCTTCGTTCCTTTTCGAGGACGAAATGTTCTAAAGGGGGAAGCAATGTGACGACCTGGGATTTTTGGCAATACTAAGTTAATAATCTTCTAATCAAATTATTTAAATTACAAACTTATCATTTCAAAACAAATGAAATAGGCTAGCTATTTACTATTTATTCATATATACATATATAGATTGTGAAAAGAAGGTTATGATTTGGAAATTCAAAGTAAATCTCCCAAGAATACTTAAAATAAGACCCTACCTTTTAAACACTAAATATAAGCATATATATAAGAATATAAATTAAGTATTGATAACTTAAGTTTAAAAATAAAAATAAGATTAGAAATAGAAATAAGAATATATGTTTAAATGTAGGAATAAGTATATAAGAGGATTATATGGTTATATGTAATATTAAGTAAAACATATAAATTAACCATGGCAAAATATATATGGATATTATATGTATGTAAGGCAAATGAGACAAAGAAATAAAAGTATGCATGTATGATATGTATACACATAAGAATGAATGTAGGCTTGTAAACACAAGAGGGAACATACATTTAATGCATATTCCATCAAGTATATAAAACATCCAATCTCAACTTTAATAAATCACTTATTCTCAAAGATCATATCATGTCAGGTTGCTGACCAAATATAATAAAAATTAAAAGAAAGAAAATGAAGAAAAAAAAGTGTGCTATGTACAGAGCTGTCTACCTTTCTATATATATATATATCCCCATTGTTTTCATTTCACTCATTCGAACCACGTATAATGAAAAGATAAACAACCCTACCATCTTACAACTGAAAACACAAAAAAAAAACTCAACTCAACAACTAAAACAAACAGAAGATTATTAATCAAAGTGAAACAATCTAGCAGCTTTTCAAAACAGGATTTTGTTCTCTATTCAAATTTTTTACTAGTGAATAAACTCTTTTCAAAATCTAACTCCCTTTATATTTTGTATCTGTTAAGGATAAAATAGAGATATCAGTATTAAAGAGGTGTTTCATAACAATGAATTGAGTATAGATGTACATATATAGAATGGATGTATGCCTATATACATGTATATTGTCTCTATTCTTGTTCTAACATGTTCAAAGACCCTTCAAAAATCATTTTCTCTCCATCTAAATACTTATAGGTTGTAATAGTCGAAGAAAATATGTTTGTAGTAGGGTATTTCTATTCTAAAAATGATTTCATGGTAGATTTGTAAGCAGGTCATTGAAAAGAAAGGATTTACAGTGGTAAGTAAAATATTTTAGAAACTTAATTAGTTTAAATTGGTGTTTCACTTATATAAAAGGAATCGACTTAGTAAATGACGATTTTTGGTTTTCTTGCTTTGATTTTTAATGGTGTGGTTGATGGGGTGTCGTGTGTTGGCCAGAGTTCGGTTATTGGTTGATTTCCAATGGTCGTGGGATTTATTAGCATCGAGGTTGTGGCGGGAGGAAGGTTGTTGGTTGGGGGTCGCAGAAAAAATAGAGGCACGACTTTTTGGCCACCGTGGTGGCGGTGGTGATGTAGGGTTTTAGGGCTCGTCCATGTTGTGGCTGGTTTCTTGGCAAGAGCAGCGGCGTAGTGGCGCCGGAGTGATTTGGAGGAGGGGGAAAAGGAAGCTGGAAGTCAGGTGTAGCTCCAGGAAAGGCGGCATGGTTTCTGGTTGTAACGACCCACTATTTTGGGCCATTCAAATTGACAATAAAACCACACATGTCTGACTTGAATAATTCAAAACAGTAGATTGTAATATAATTTGGAGCAAATAAAACCAATCACAGAATCACAGACACATATAAATCAAAATAACAGACAACGCAAATAAAATAACCATAGTAGTTCATGAAGCTACTACAAATACGGAGTCAGAAAACAAGTACAAAGTCCAGTGTCTGAAAAGTAAATATAACAGAATCCCAATACATAAATGTCCACTAATACATAAGCTGAATAGAAATGCTGAATAGAAATAGATAATAACTGGATAGATAGATAATCTCCAGCAAATCCTCTAGCACCAGAAGGTGAAATCCAAAGTTGATACTCAGGTTGAACCGAGTGTAAAGCAAAATACAAAACACTCAAGTCAGAACATACATACTTATATAATGTAAACCAACTCAAGTGAACTGTAATAAAATGCATAAGTAACTTAAAGGATGCTTGGGACCGCCCATCCTTTAAGGATCCGTTAAAGTATTTACTATGTAGTAATATATGCTATTATAATAATGTCTAGAGTAAAATAAACTTACTTAAAAATAGCATTAAAGCTTTATATTTTCCACCTTAACACATATACAGTACCGCAATACCTCCAGATCGGGAGGTTACCAGAGGATACTCTATAGGTACGACACAATTCAAACTCGTAGTAAAGCTCACTAAGGTAGGTGACATGGCACAACTAGGCAATGTCAGGGTAGATATAACAATTGCACTTCCGGACCGGTGGTAACATGTAGCAGCCACTACCACCCACCTCGAGCCACACTCCCAAAATCAAAGGTGCGCACCAATCAATCACAAAGTAATAGAATGGCATACGAAAAAGTGTGTCCGATAAGAGGAGCTACCTCATTAGCCCGTCGATTGCTTCTGTTTTAGCCACCTTATGCCAACTCATGGGAGTTGGGTCGACGTATATACCTTAATAAAATGTCGCCACCATCCTTCTTCATTCTGGAAACTCCACCACGTATACGTTATTAAAGTGGTTTTCGGAGTTGGCAGGGAGTATGAAAACTTCCGATCCCAGTCTCTTTAACAACCAAATGTTATTATTACCCATGGATATTTATTTCAAAACATTTCTATTCCAAAACCATTTAAAAGCAAATGCTATTACTTTCCAAAATACTATCCATTTTCAAAAATTGGTAATATTTCCAAACCCATACACATTAGTCATAGCACACTTAAAAATGTAATAATTTAATAATCATAGATACTTTCAAAACCACACTTATTATAGAATTTTAAAATGTAATAAGTTAGAAGTTGTAACACTTTGAAAATGTTATTCCTATATAATAGCACTTTAGAAAACATTACAAATAAGAAATAGTATCATTTTCAAAACATAACCTAAAAGTAACATAGCATTTTAAGACATAACTAAGTTAACATAGCACTTTAAAAATGTCATCCTTTAGAAATCAAAATACCCATTTAAATTCAATGTCAATACCTTTCAAAAGTTAATATTCATTTCCAAAGTTGTAGCATTTCTAAGTTCATTCAATTATAACAATTTCAAAAAAACGCGTTGTATCATAGCATTGGTAGCACTTGGAAAATGTGATAATACATATAGTAGCAGTTCGAAAATATTATCCTTCAGAAACAACAACATTGAGAAAACATTACTGTAAATATAATAGTATTTCAGAAATATTGTCTTTTCAGAAACAACAACACTTAGAAAACGTTATTGTAAATATACTAGTATTTCAGAAATATTGCCTTTTCAAAAACAATAGCTCTTAGAAAATGTTACTGTTAATATAATAGTATTTCAGAAATATTGCATTTCTTGAAACAGCAGCACTTAGAAAACGTTAGTGTAAATATACTAGTATTCCAGAAATATTGTCTTTTCAGAAACAACAGCACTTAGAAACGTTACCGTAAATATACTAGTATTTCAGAGATATTTCCTTTTCAAAAACAGCAACACTTAGAAAACATTACTACAAATATAGTAGTATTTCGAAAAACAGTATAGTTTCAGAAATGGTAGCACTTAGAAAATGCTACCTTAAAACTACAACATTTTGAAAATGCTGCTTCTATGATTTATTATAACATTTCAGAAACATTATAATTTCATTTTTCACCATTTTTAACTTATAAAACATATCTCACATTTCAGAAATATTTATTTGGATATCATTTAACTTATGACTAAATAAATTAAGATTTATAAATAAAATATCCAAATTAAACTATAATTCATATATTAAGTCAAAAGTATATTATTTACTTAACTGTTTATCTTAACAAATGACTTGATACTTTATTTTAAAATACCCATTTCATAAATAAAATATTCTTATTACTAATTTAAGCTTAAAATTTCCATTTGAGAACTAAATTTTCAATTATCAAGTTAAGTCACAATTTATGTTACTTTTTTTTAAACCATTTAGTTTCTTATACATTTTTAACTTATAGAAAATCACTATAACATTTATATTAATCATTTAAATCCAATTTAAGTTAAAATTTCATATTTTAAATTTCAAAAATATTTAATAATTTTCAAAAAATATTTAAAATTAACCACGAGTCTGTATATAATTTTCTAACTTATGTCAAGTGATACGGATATGTATCATTTCAATCCGTAATTTAAAAAAAATAAAAATCGAGGTTCTATCATTTCAAACCCGAAATCCCATGTCAAATAAAATAAAAAATAAAAATCGCTCGAGCCTATCATGTCATCTCATAACGATTTTTCCTTATTCTAATGTCCGTTCGGGTATGTATCATTTTAATCCGTAGTGATTCTACACTTGCAATGTGAGAGCAGAAATAAATAAATAGTATAATATGACATATCATATCAGGTGATGTAACAAATATATATCATGTTATAACATCATGAAATATCATATCAAAGGCATATATAAATAACTATCATATCATAGACTATAATTCACATGTCATTGTTTCACAATTATATAAGTACGAATGTCGAGAGTGATAAACTCACCTTCTAAAGCTAAAGATAACAATTCAAGACACACAACTGAACTCCAAATAGCACGACAAGCACGAATTAGATTTGAGTAGATGGAGAGCAAAAACCCAAGTCTTGTACACAATCAAAAACACAACATACATAAATATATAAACAAAACAAAAGAATTTGAATTAAATAATGCAAAATATGAACAAAGAGAAGTTAAGATCACTTAACCAAATCAATTGGGTTCGGTCGCTTCCAAAATAGGTTTGACCACTATCAAAATGGCTCATCCATGATTTTTTTTGAAGCATATAAGTTCGGCCATCATTGGAGTAGGCTCGGCCACATTGCAAATGGGCTTGACCACATGGAACATGGTTCAATCATACCACTTGTGGTCAGCCAGGCTTGGTTTGGGCTAGGTAGGTGCGGCCCTAGGTTGGATCTGAAGTGCTACAAGGCTCGACCATGCATTGGAATGGATGTGAATGGCTAAGGAATGTGGAGAGATGGCATAGCAAAGGTCAAGTGAAGGCAAAAGGTCAAGGGGATGATATAGTGATGCACGGCTAGGGTTTGTGAAGCTTTTAGTGATGGGTTTTTTTTATCTATGGTGGTCACAGCTTGAGTAGGGAAGGTGATGATATGGTGGTGGCCGATCATAGGTGGTGGTGATAAGGAGTTGTGGTCGGCTAAAGGAAGAAGCATGGCCGAACTAGTATAAGGTGGAGAAAGAAAATAAATAAGAAAGAGTGGAAAAAGAAGGGAGACTTACTGTAAAATGTTTGGTCAGGAAATGAAAAATGAGAAGAGAGATGGAGTGAGAAGATTTTGTACAGCTAGAGCAAAGAAAAGGCATGGGTAGGAAAGTGGAAAGATTTGAACGGCTGTGGGAAGTAAAAGGTCTCACTGCATAATAAAGAAAAAGAAACTTAAGTCCTTTTAATTTCCAAGCTCATTTATCAAAAAAACAATCCAAAATAAAATAGAATATCAAAGTCCAAATCAAAAATAAAATAGAAAAATGAACATAGGAAATAGACAATAGAAAATTACAAATAAAATACGGAAAATAATCATGTGTAAAACACTAAATTTTACCAAGTTCAAAAAGTATAAAACAGAATTTGACAAAACGAAAAGCAAAACCAATATCAATCAAATTCAATTTCAAAGAAAAAGATTGAAAATTTAAAATTCAAAATTAAAAATTTCAATTGAAAGTCAAAGTTTGAAAAAAGTATAAAATTTTCAACAAATCTTTATTTTATTCTACTTGGAAAGTAAATTATAAAAAAATCCAAAATTTCATTGGAAAATTCCAAAATTTCAATTTTAAATGATTTAAATATCAAAGTTTCAAATAAATTGAATTAAAAATATTCACAATAGGTTGTTACACTTGTGGTCGAGAACGGCGGCGCGAGGTGGAGTTGGCAGGAGTTTTCTTTTTCTTGTATCTTTATTTTTTTTTTGTTTTCGATTTTTGGGTCGGCGTGGGTTTCTGGGTAGCAAAGAGGGTCGAGTGTGATGGCGACGACCCGGTGGTGTCGTCGACGATGTTCGGCATTGCTCCGATGCCGTGTGCACGTGCACGTGTGTCTGGGTGTATCAGTTGGTTTGGCAGAGGTAAGCAAAGTACAGATGAGTAGAAAAAAAAGAAGAAAAAGAAAAGGAAGGGGAGCAAAACTAGATTTTGTGTTATGGACCGATTGGGCCTGCTTTGTGTACATAAAAAAATAAACAAAATTTTCTCAAAGCAATTTAAAGCCAAATTATTTTAAACGTTATATGCTTTTAGAACTTAAACTTTCTTATAATAATAAAGTAATTTAAAACTTTAAGTTTACCCAAAAACTTTGGTTAATAAATGATGCAAATAAATAATTTAAACTAAATTAATCGAGCTTATAATAATTATATTTATATGTTAATTATTTGAATTAATTCCTAAATTTATTAAGCAAAATAAATAGTGCAATTAGTTAATGGTTAAGATAAAATAAAATGTTTGAAGGTCTAATTAATTAAAAAGTCTTAAGTTAATCATACATGTTAATTATTAGCTAATTTCAGATATTTAATTAATATAAAATATAATTAAATGGTTGTAATTAGTTTGATAATATTTAAACAAGATTTGTAAATAATTATGTTGGTTAAAATTAATTAGATGATTGTGTGACTAGTTAATCTAGACTACGAGTAGTTTAAATGGTTAAGTACTTTGGATTGCTTGATTTATCTAGTATGATAATTCCAATTATTCTGTGAGATGAAATACCCTGAATTGATTTATTGAAATAAACATGAGACATTTGTTTGAAATAGATATTTGTGATAAAATTTCTATGTGAATATGACTTCTGAAATTGAACTGTTTTGTTAAAAACTTGGCTTCAAAGATGGCGTTTGGATTCGAAGAGACAAGGGTCGGATATCATCGATATCCGGGACCACTTTGATTTAATAAGTACAACAAAACTTTATGGATTTGATTATAGAGTTTAATAGGCTGGAATTGCATAAAATGAAGTAAAACCTGGCTTTTTAACTAAGTAATGGTGCATGGATATTATCTTAAATATCAATGGAATTGTGTAATAATGTTATGGCTATAACAAGATAAAAAACTCGTAATGTTGGACGAGTTACCCTGGTTTCCTGACACTTGTTTATAACTTAAGTATTTTATATTAAATGGGTTTAATTACATTGGTTTCCTTCTTAACTCGGGTGTGACTTTATTGTAATGCTTAGGTCAGACCGAGTATTATAGATTTTCAGGTTAGGACGTTTGGAGCTCAGGAGACGAGCTAGATGGCAGAGACGTATTGATTCGATTCCGCTGTGTATTATGGGCTATGTAGACAGTAGTTGAGGATAAGTTATTATAACTATCCTGATTTGTTGTACTATGATATCTTGTATGTATATGGATAGTTATAGCTTTAAATTGTATAAAATGCTGCTATTTGTATGTTATATTTTGTTCCATTGCGATTTTGAGATTCTGTACTATTGGTCTATTTCTTATTCAATTTCAAAGCTTTCACGTTTTTTCTAAACTTAATATATATCCCTACGTATATGAAGGATGAAACAGTAGCGTACGTCAATGATATATACGATAAGTAATTTACTTGGTTAAGGCTGGCTGAGATAATCTTAGATTATTTTAAGAATCTAGAGGTTGAGATCATGGATATGAAGCTCACTGCAAACCAGAATAATGAGATCAATTCCATCTCAACCAATAAGTAACTGAGTTCAAGAAAGCAAAGGAAGATGCTGATTAAAAGATCAGGCAGTTACATGCTACAATCGAGCAAGAAAGATAGAATCATATGATCGAATTGTAGTCTGTTCACCATAGCAATCATGATTTGGCTGAAGAGGTGAAAGCATTAAAAGCACAACTTGAAGGTGAAAGGAAAGGGAAAGCTGAAGCTCTTTATACTAATCATAATTATTGCAAAGAACTGCTGGATACGCTCAAGGAATGAGATGGTATGCATAAAGAAAGAGATAATGTGCTACAGAAGGTGAAAAGAGTGAACAAACTGGTGTCCTCTGTAGAAAGATTGACTAAGGATATCTTCGATCCACACATCACCAATTACAATGCCATTGTTCTTAAATTCTAAGGCTTGGCATGGTTTGGTAAAGCTTATCCTCGCTCCTTGGCAATGTTATGGGAGAAGGTAGTGCAGGATGAGCATGAACATGCAGAAGGAGCTGAAATAGACTTGATGGAGCTGTAGAAAGAAATTTTAATTGCAAAGAAGATTGGGGCACTCAAAGCCGATGAGTTTACTTTACACATGGAACTGGTCGTTGCAATTCAAAAGGATAAAGTCGAAGTTTCTGGAACTAGTCTTAGGATACAACCACAAGTCCTATTTCCGGGCCTCCAGCTGCTTCTATCAGTTCATCGGACCCTCGTTTTATCCATATGCTACATAACTTCACAATCCCACAATGCTATATCTCCAATGTTGGAGGAAAATTTGAACGGTATGCCTACCGCACCGAGCCATAATCTAGTGGAGTTATATTGTTGACCTCACCCATATTTGAGAGAGCACACATGACACCGGTTGACATTTCTAATCTCTCATTTAATCTTTCCGAAATTTCAGGTCATTCCACAACTCTAACTCTCTCCTAAGGGAGCTCCCATCTAGGGCCAACACTAACAATGACCGATTCAATTATTGTGACTATCTTTGGAACAAATTCGAGCATTTCGGTTCATGATACTCCTGGTCCCGGTGCATAGAAGATGCAAGCTCCGGATGAAGAAAGGATTGCCGAGTTTCAAAAGATTTAGGTCGATGAGGATGTTTTAATGATAGTAACTTCGGGGCATATTATGAAGTCCACCTGTGCAGGAGATATACGAAAAGTATGTCCTAGACATTAGTAAAATTTAGCAAGAATCAACTGACTTCTTCGCACTTGCATTATCCATTACTTCCCCTGACGACCCTATTTACGTTTTGGTTACTTTACCATGCCCGGGAGCACTCAAAGAATGCTCCTCGCTTCATTATAGAGTACTCCAATTAAGGTTCAAGGAAGTAATGGACAAGGAGGTAAGAGGAAGAAAGAAGGCTTGGGCTGGCAGTCTTTCGATGATGGAAAAAATGGGAAAAGCCATAAGCCAAATAAATGATTTTTCACCTCCTATATGTAACAACCCATATTTTGATAATTAAAAATATTAAATTTAATAAGGTCTTGGGCTTTAATATTGTCAGAAATTAAAATTTATGATTTATTAAATTGAATCTTATTAGATTAGAAATTTTGACTTTAAGATAAATCTTAAAACAAATAATTTAATGAGACAAAACATATAATTGGCTAATATTGATTGAGTGTAATTGACCACTATACTATGTTAACGTAATCTCAATCAACTTAAATAATAAAGGTTAATAAGGAATATAATAAACGACGTATAAATTGATGTAATCTTATGTTATTAATTGCAATTGGTTTTAATATGGAGTATGAAATCAATTATTTTGTACGTAAATTTATTAACCTTTGTTTGTAAACAATAAGTTAATAGATATGGATTATTAACATATAATCATTGTTTTATTTATTTTCTTATTATTAAATCCGTTAGAAATTTATTTGGTAATTAATGGAGAATTAATGTAATTGAAATATTACAATTGATATAAGAAGAAACGTTAACTGTTGAGTGGTGAGTGTAAAACTTCTGTTAATCAAATGCATAAGGGAATAGTTGATTTGATAATAAGAATGTAAATCAAAATAAAAGGATTTGTTTGAAATTTAAATATATAATGAACAGGTTTTATTAAATTTGTAATTAAATGTTGGAATTAAATTAGTACATAGATATTGGGTTTAACATAGAAAATTGGATTTAAAAGGAAACAATTGGATTAATTATCTTCCCTGTATTAGGGTATGTTTTGAGATTTAATCATTGTAAGTAATAGTAATTATATCTTTCCATTAATAAGAGATAGAAGTAAATGGTAATTAATTAATGATATGTGCAACATATGTTTTGTGTTAAAAATATATTGAGAATTTCATTGAGAAATATTGCGTTCAAATTGTAAGCACTTAAATTTGGTACAAATATAACGATTATATGAAATTAATTGATAAAGAAATGATGTGATTGCGCGAAGTATTATTTCTGTAACTCTTTAATGGGATAATCTTTAAATATAAGTTGGTTTTAAAGGGGGAGGTGTTAATTGTAAATGAATGTGTAATAAAAAGAAATATGTTTTGATAAAAGTAAAAGAAAAGAATGGTTTCTTGATAAGAATATTCTTATCAAATAAAGTGAATATTTCATCTATGAATGTTAATTTAATTTCATTAAAACAAAGAATTGAATTTTGTTGTATGTTTCTAGTTGGAATATTTGATTTATCTAAATATTCCTTAATTTGAATTTAATTACAAAAAAATATGTACAATAATAAAATGGTAAGAAAACAACTTGAAGGTTTGGTTAAGTTTTTGATTTGGAATAGTTAGCATATTAACATAGGAGATTTATTCCGTTTCCAATTTGACTTTGGGGTCTCAGTTCATCTTTTAATGTGCGGGGTGGCGGTCCTCATTATGTTAATTGTAGTGTTTAATTTTATTTACTGTTTACTAAATAAAAATACATATATGTGTGTAAATTTGAGCGTATTAGTGTTAATAAAATATGTTAAAATGAATTGTTTTTTTAGTATATTTGATTTGTGATTTCTATGTACGGACTACAATCTCAAATTTAAATCTGTCGCTTTCATTTATTTTATTTTATTACTACTTTCTTTCATTAAATACATGCCTCTTTTGGTCTTCCAGTAAGTTTTATTTATTTACACGCGAGGCTTGCCTTGAAATATTTCATTTGTGAATGTAGATTTAATTTCATTAGAGTAAAGAACAGAATGATTTGTTAAAAAAGGAAATATACATTTATTTGAACGCTGTTTTAGCATATATATTGATTTCAAGAATAAGAATATAATTTAAGTAAGTTATTTATTACAGTGGTGTAAAACAACAAATTTATAAATATGTTTAAATGACTTAAGGAAACAATTATCCTATTTCTCGTCCATTTTGGTTTATCTATTTTGAAATTTAACTTTGTTATTAATTGCAATTAATGTAATGGAAAGATTTCGATTAAAAGGAAAGAAAACTCTGATTGCAATTAATAGATTTAATAAAAGAAACGTACATTTTGTGTTAAACAAAAATGGTGCTTTAATGGAAATAAAAGAATTGAACGTTCTCATTTTTAAGGTAGGTATAATTTTATTAATTGTGCGTAGATAAAAATTTGTATGTGTACAAATTGAGTATTATTTGAGTGAATGAAATTAACTTGGTTACGTTTCGAAAGAAATTGAATTTCAAAATGTGTATGTGGTCCCTTCATTTCTTTTTATTTATTGCATGTACGTTTTAAAATAGTTACCTCTTTATTATAAATTAGTCCGTTCATCTCTCCTTCGGTTTAATACCTAAGCCTAAGCTCTTAGGCTATATTTAACTCTTTCCATCTCATTTTTGGTTATAATTTTTTTTTATTTTCCTTTGGTTTGCAAATTTTCTCATTCCTACATACATTTCCTTATGCATTATCAATGACTAAAGCATTTAAAACTAAACGTGCATTTTGTCCCTCCACCTTTATTTCCTTATTATTAAATAATCTATAATTTTATTTCTTCATTTGCATTTTATTTCTTCTATTACCTCATATTCATTTAGTTCACATCTTTCAATACTACGTTTTAGGGCTGTTCATATTTTATTTTATTTCAATTCCTAGTTTGTTTATATATACCTTATTAGCTTTTCATTTGTTTCCATCTTCATTCCTTTAGTCATATTTCATTTTCACTGGTTGTTGAAATAGGTCTACTAAGTACTTGAAGAATTCTAGCTTTGCGCCTGATCAACGCATGGCCAGAGTCTGCAAGAACGAGGATAAACCTGTTAAGACATCGAGTTATAAAAGTATTTTGATAAAGTATTATATAAAAGACATTTTGGTCTTTTTTTGTCAATTCTAAATACTTTAAAATGTTTAAAATATTGTTTAATAACTTACAACATGGTTTAATAGTAAATTATCAGTGTTGTAAATATTTTAGAAGTTAATAATTAAATAAAATATATTTAAAGTAAATGATTATTGATTTATTAATAATATGTGGAAAGTATCTTGAGATAAAATTAATAAATTTATAAATAATGGATTTAATGTTTTTAATAGCTTCTTTGCAAATATAAGTAATGATGTAAATAAGTATTTTCATATAGTTTACATATATTTATAAAGATGTTATTTAAAATATTTAAATGGTATTTATAAATGAAGCAAGAAACATTACAAATGAATTTTTGAAAAGTATTAATGATGATTGATTTGCCAATAAAGCTTTCAAATGAATATTTCAAGTAAAATTTATATAAGTTTCTTTGAATGTATAATTTAAAGATATCATATAAATGGAAAGAAGAAAAAAATTTGATATGCGAAGTTTATTTATAGCAATATACTTGACAAATAAATTTGATTCCCTATGTTGGAAGTATAGTTTGAAATATTTACTTGATTTCAAAGTACTAATAGTAAAGTTTATAGGTTTATTTACTATTTGAATTTTGTATTATAATAATCATTTCGAAACAAGTGTTTAAATTAAATATGAAGGTATGAAATTTTATACTTTGATTTAGAAATTTAATGTAAGATTTGAGTATACTATTAGTTTCAGTTTAATAATATTGAGTTTATACTTATTTTAAAAAATAATGAGTCTAATAAATTTTTTGGATTTAAGGAACCTTATTTTAAAGCTTATTATAATGTTTTGATATAAATTTCTAACATTGTTTTAGACTTTTGAAAAATCTTTGCATAATGCTACGAGGATGTTTTAAATATATCTTATATTTTTACTAAGGTAATGAGGTTAAATGTTTTAACTGAATTTTTAGATATGTTGAAATATTTCTTTTCTCTTCATGGGAAAATACCAAAAAATTTAAATTTTTATTCAATAACCGAATGGAATTATTTTCAGATTTATATTAAATTTAAATATGTAAGTTAAATTGTTTATAAATTGATCATTTTGAATAAAATATTTCAAATTCCTCGATTCCTTCTTGTTCCTTTTCGAGGACGAAAAAGTTTTGAGTGGGGGAGACTGTAATAACCCATATTTTGATAATTAAAAATATTAAATTTAATAAGGTTTTGGGTTTTAATATTTTCAGAAATTAAAATTTATGATTTATTAAATTGAATCTTATTAGATTAGAAATTTTGACTTTAAGATAAATCTTAAAACAAATAATTTAATGAGATAAAACATATAATTGGCTAATATTGATTGATTGTAATTGACTACTATACTATGTTAACGTAATTTCAATCAACTTAAATAATAAAGGTTAATAAGGAATATAATAAACGATGTATAAATTGATGTAATCTTATGTTATTAATTGCAATTGGTTTTAATATGGAGTATGAAATCAATTATTTTGTATGTAAATTTATTAACCTTGGTTTGTAAACAATAAGTTAATAGATATGGATTATTAACGTATAACCATTGTTTTATTTATTTTCTTATTATTAAATCCGTTAGAAATTTATTTGGTAATTAATGGAGAATTAATGTAATTGAAATATTACAATTGATATAAGAAGAAACGTTAACTGTTGAGTGGTGAGTGTAAAACTTCTGTTAATCAATTGCATAAGGGAATAGTTGATTTGATAATAGGAATGTAAATCAAAATAAAAAGGATTTGTTTGAAATTTAAATATATAATGAACAGGTTTTATTACATTTGTAATTAAATGTTGGAATTAAATTAGTATATAGATATTGGGTTTAACATAGAAAATTGGATTTAAAAGGAAACAATTGGATTAATTATCTTCTCTGTATTAGGGTATGTTTTGAGATTTAATCATTGTAAGTAATAGTAATTATATCTTTCCATTAATAAGAGATAGAAGTAAATGGTAATTAATTAATGATATATGCAACATATGTTTTGTGTTAAAAATATATTGAGAATTTCATTGAGAAATATTGCGTTCAAATTGTAAGCACTTAAATTTGGCACAAATACAACGATTATATGAAATTAATTGATAGAAAAATGATGTGGTTGTACGAAGTATTATTTCTGTGACTCTTTAATGGGATAATCTTTAAATATAAGTTGGTTTTAAAGGGGGAGGTGTTAATTGTAAATGAATGTGTAATAAAAAGAAATATGTTTTAGTAAAAATAAAAGAAAAGAATGGTTTCTTGATAAGAATATTCTTATCAAATAAAGTGAATATTTAATCTATGAATGTTAATTTAATTTCATTAAAACAAAGAATTGAATTTTGTTGTATGTTTCTAGTTAGAATATTTGATTTATCTAAATATTCCTTAATTTGAATTTAATTAAAAAAATATATGAACAATAATAAAATGGTAAGAAAACAACTTAAAGGTTTGGTTAAGTTTTTGATTTGGAATAGTTAGCATATTAACATAGGAGATTTATTCCGTTTCCAATTTGACTTTGGGGTCTCAGTTCATCTTTTAATGTGTGGGGTGGCGGTCCTCATTATGTTAATTGTAGTGTTTAATTTTATTTACTGTTTACTAAATAAAAATACATATATGTGTGTAAATTTGAGCGTATTAGTGTTAATAAAATATGTTAAAATGAATTGTTTTTTTAGTATATTCGATTTATGATTTCTATGTACGGACTACATTCTCAAATTTAAATCTGTCGCTTTCATTTATTTTATTTTATAACTACTTTCTTTCATTAAAGACATGCCTCTTTTGGTCTTCCAGTAAGTTTTATTTATTTACACGCGAGGCTTGCCTTGAAATATTTCATTTGTGAACGTAGATTTAATTTCATTAGAGTAAAGAATATAATGATTTGTTAAAAAAAGGAAATATACATTTATTTGAACGCTGTTTTAGAATACATATTGATTTCAAGAATAGGAATATAATTTAAGTAAGTTATTTATTACGGTGGTGTAAAACAACAAATTTATAAACATGTTTAAATGACTTAAGGAAACAATTATCCTATTTCTCGTCCATTTTGGTTTATCTATTTTGAAATTTAACTTTGTTATTAATTGCAATTAATGTAATGGAAAGATTTTGATTAAAAGGAAAGAAAACTTTGATTGCAATTAATAGATTTAATAAAAGAAACGTACAATTTGTGTTAAACAGAAATGGTGCTTTAATGGAAATAAAAGAATTGAACGTTCTCATTTTTAAGGTAGGTATAATTTTATTAATTCTGCGTAGATAAAAATTTGTATGTGTACAAATTGAGTATTATTTGAGTGAATGAAATTAATTTGGTTACGTTTCGAAAGAAATTGAATTTCAAAATGTGTATGTGGTCCCTTCATTTCTTTTTATTTATTGCATGTACGTTTTAAAATAGTTACCTCATTATTAAAACTTGGTCCGTTCATCTCTCCTTCGATTTAATACCTAAACCTAAGCTTTTAGGCAATATTTAATTCTTTCCATCTCATTTTTGGTTATAAATTTTTTTATTTTCCTTTGGTTTGCAAATTTTCTCATTCCTACATACATTTCCTTATGCATTATCAATGCCTAAAGCATTTAAAACTAAACGTGCATTTTGTCCCTCCACCTTTATTTCCTTATTATTAAATAATCTATAATTTTATTTCTTCATTTGCATTTTATTTCTTCTATCACCTCATATTCATTTAGTTCACATCTTTCAATACTACGTTTTAGGGCTGTTCATATTTTACTTTATTTCAATTCCTAGTTTGTTTATATATACCTTATTAGCTTTTCATTTGTTTTCATCTTCATTCCTTTATTCATATTTCATTTCTAATCTCATCATCTATAGCTTCATTTTCCAAATAAAACTTTCATTTTTCTCTCTCTTCACCTTCCTCCTTCCGTTTTCATTTTTTCTTCTTTATATCTCCTTCTTCTCCTTTTTTTACTTCATTCTTTGTCTTTTTGTTTCTTTTTCTTCAAATCTTCTTCTTTATGAAAGCTTCCTTTTCTTTTTCAATTCTTCATCTTCTTTAAATTTTCTTCTTCTTTTTCAAACATTCTTCCTTTTTCCAAATCTTTTTCTTTAAATCCAGACCTATAACAACTTCTCTATCTCTTCCAAAACATTCTAAAAAAAGATTAAGATAGAAGGAAACAACTCAAAAGGAGGAAGTAGTAGCAGATCCAAATCCGACTAGAAAAGGGAAATCCAGAAGGTGAGTGTTTAAACTCACTCATGAAATACTAAAATTTTATTGCAAGTTAAACCAGGTCATATAGTGATAAATTTTTGATTGTTGGTTTGGAATATTTATTAATATTTAATTTGAATAGCTAAATTCCAATATGTGATGACTAATAATTACTGTGACCTATTATTGAATTGGTTGATTTGTTGAATTGATTGATTTAAATGTTGATTGTATGTTGTGATGGATGCTATTGTGATTGAATGTATATTTGTTCATTTATTTGATATATCTTTGTTATCACCCTATAGTTTATTGTAATTATTTAAATTTCATATTGATTATTTGCACACTGAATAAGGATGTAAAACCCATGAATTTCAAGTATTTACATCAGAGAAAAAATGGTATGTTTAGATTTACTATTTGAACCATAAAAATGATTTTGGGAAGTAAACCGTCGTTACCTTACTTGAAAGTTTTCAAAATTAAATTTTGAAACATTGGGAAATTTCCAAAAAAAAGTGAATATTGAAAATTTGGAACATTTTTATAAATCAAATCTCTAAAACTATGAAATTTAACTGGGAATGATTCTGTAAATTTGTAATTTACTAGAATGGATCTATTGTGAAATCCATTTTATTTTGAATGTGGAAGCAATAACATTTCCAGAAATTTGAACCTTAAAAAATGTAGTTATTTGCATTCCTTATTTCATATGCTTTTGATTTAATTTGCATAAGTGTTTTAGTTCTTACTCGAGTTCCTTTATGCTCGGGTCAGCCTGAGTTTTTCAGCATTGAAGACTATTTCTGGTTGACGAAAACGAAGATTCAGTATATTATTGCTATTTATTATTCCACTACATTCTGTGTTCCGCTGCATTATTTGGTTATTTATGATATATGTATAACTCTGATTTGAATTTGTAAAAGTTTAATGACATGTTATTTGTAAAACAGCTTCATGAACTGTTTATTTGATTATTATATTTTGTCGTTACGCTGCGAGATTCTGTATTTTGTTTTTCTTTCCTTTTTCTTTTTTTCTTTTTTACCCTATTAACAATCCTCCCTTTTGAATGGTTTGACTCTGACATGTGTGTTTATTGTCGATTTGAACTATCCAAAAAGGTGGCACGTACACTTTATGTATTTTATTGCATAGAATTACTTAGGCACTTTTGATATTTTGTTTTTCTAGCCGGTGTTATGCATACTCGTCCACCATTTTTTCTTTTCATCTTGGATGATAATAACACTTATTTTTGTTTTGGATGTGAATAAGAATACTTTTGTTTCTTTCAGTCTTGTTTGATTTTTGCCTAAGTGTTTGAGAAGTGCGTATTACATTCAACGCGTTCATGATCCACTTCCCATTATCTTCATCAGACTAACTCTTTAGCCTGTTTCATTGCTTATGAACAAAGAATGGTATTCAAGATGTCTATCTATGTATGACTAAGTTCAACTCTAGAATTTGGTCATATTCCAGTTACTTCAAAGGATATCTCTAAACAACTTTCGAGGGATTTTCGGGTGCAATCGCACTTATCTACAGGCATAAATCTTAGTAAGTCCCCTTCAGATAGCTTTTTAGATGTCATTTATTAGGGTATTTTTACTGACCATGCCAAACTGTAGGCATTGGTCGGAGTTAACCACTTAGAGTTGTTTCAACATCCTCATCGAGGACATTTTCCTTCGATTGTTCCTATCTATGGGCATTAATCAAAGTTCGTAAAGAAGATCCCGTCTTTCTCCAAGCACAGACCCTTCATCCTGCATATTGCGAGAAAGCTGTGAATGTTGTGACAAACTCTAGGCATAAGCACTAGAGCTGAACAATCTCATTCGGCCTTTGAATATTTATACTTCTACCTCTAAGTCGTGTGTTAAAGGAGTTGTTTGGTGTCTCTCTGGATGCCAAATGTCGTTGAGCTTCATTTTTCCAATTATGGACTACAAAAGCTTAGTCAACAGTTACCTCTAGGTATCTACACACCTGCATCTTGTGCATGCAAGTTTATTTAAACATACTACCGTCCACGGTGTAAAATTTAGTATAGAAAAATTTATGAGCTTCAAAAGTCGTTCCTTTTATAAAACATCAAAAATGATAGATTATATCTAGTTACATGGAAAGTATGTACAAATTTATATTCAAGTGAAAAGCATCGCAACTGCTCACTATTCCACACCCACGAAAGTGTGATCCACTTTTGCTAACTTAAAGGTGCCATCTCCAAGCTTCTGTTCAATCGATTATGGACCTTCCCATGTCAGATCCAAATTCCTAGGGCTAGGTAAGATTCAATTAAGGATGAGGTCTCCAATTTCAAAGGTTCGAGCCCTGATTTTTGTATTGCAATATTGGGCAACTTTGTTTTGGTGTGAATCTGCCCACAACTCAGCTTCGTTGCACTTCTCATCAATAATATTTAGATACTCTAGCAGGAGTTCCTCATTTATCTATGGATTATAGTGAGTCACTCGATGAGAAGGTAATTTCAGTTAGATCGAGATCATAGCCTCTGATGCATATACATGTGCGGATGAAGAGTGGATAATTGTTGACTTATGGGTCGTTCAATAAGCCCATATTGCTAATGGTACTTCATCAACCCACTTTCCTTTAGTCTTCCCTAATTGCCTTTTTAGAAAGGACTTTATAATCTTGTTCACTACTTCAACTTATCCATTCTCTTAAGAGGGTGTCATAGTGGAAATTCTCTTCTCGATATTGTGCCTACGGTAGAAGTATTTGAATTCAACATCGTCGAATTGGGTTCCTTTATCTGAGATGATCATTTGTGTAACTCCAAAATGACAAATGCTCTTTCTGGAAATGAAGTTGATTACTTTCTTTGTAATGATTATAGCTAATGGCTCTACCTAACCCCATTTGGACAAGTAATCTACTACGATAATGGTGTACTTTGTGCCACTCTTAGATATT
Source organism: Allium cepa (assembly GCA_030765085.1). Lineage (NCBI taxonomy): Eukaryota > Viridiplantae > Streptophyta > Magnoliopsida > Asparagales > Amaryllidaceae > Allium > Allium cepa. Next base: position 725,660,468 of record CM060945.1, read on the forward strand.
GACAATACCCACTCCTGACTGCAAACGACCATAAGCTAACCATTTGAATAATATTTGTTGGTAGGGCTCTTGGTACCTTGGTGAAAATTTAGCATTTGTCACACCTTTTTTTTGTGATCTACGTCGTGTTGGTTGATAGTTGGCCAGAAATACCCATATCGAAGGATCTTCTTCGCTAGGGTATGCCCCCAAGTGTGGTTGCCACAGTCCCTTTCCTAAACTTCCTTCAATATTTGCTTGATGCCATTATTTGCGGCACACCGAAGCATAAGGATAGAGAATCCTTTCCTGTAAAGTTCCTCTTCTTGTATGATAAATCTGGCAGCATTATGAAGGAGTTAACATCGTTTGTTCGTCCGAAAGGATTTCCCTGCGTAGATAGTTCATTATCAAAGTCATCCATGTCTCCTTTTTAGGTTCAGCTTCCAAGATCAATACCACATCCATCTGGTTAATGCACAGAGCTTATAGTACTTCCACTAGAACTAGGCCCATAAGCTGTGTATCTCTAGAGCTGGCTAACTAAGTTATCGAGTCACCGTTTGAATTTTCCTCTTTAGAAATATACATTATTGTGTAATATATAATATCATTAAGTAGCTCAAGGGCTCAGTTTAGAAAAGATGCTAGCCTTGCTCCTTGTGCCTAAAAATCCTTCCATACTTGATATACCAGCATCTGGGAATCACATAAGATATGCAAAGTTTTTAACTCCCAATTCCATGGCAATCTTAAGTCCTATAATCAAGGCCTCGTATTCTGCTTCATTGTTCATTGCGAAAAAGTCGAGTTTCAAGGCATAATAAATTGCATGTACCACAAGAGTCACTAGCACGACTCTAGCACCAGAACAACGTTCATTAGATGCAACATCCATATACTTTTTCCACCGGGCATTATGCTCTCCACTGCTCCCCTAAGTGCCATCTTGCGCTGTGTATTCAATAATGATGTCCGTTGAAGCTTGACCCTAGATAGCTCTTTAAGTATGACAAGTAATGTCGTATTCACTTAATTCGATGTTCCATATCAATAGCCTTCCAAAGATTTCATATCATTGCAAGACTTATCTCAAAGGTTGGTCCGTTAGAACCTTGATTGGATGAGCTTGAAAGTAAGAGCGGAGCTTCCTTGAAGCAATCAATAGATAGTATTCAATATTTTCCAGCTTTAGATACTTACTTTCTGCTTCTGTCAATTGCTTACCGATGTAGTACACTAATTAATGGAATTGAGACTCGTCCTGCATTAGTGCGGCGCTTAAAGCATGCATCAACACCGCCAGATAGATAAACAAGTCCTCATCTCCAATGATTTTGATAGAATGGGAGGTTTCTCTAAGTGATCCACTAGAGCCCGGAAAGCGTCCGTACATTTTTGCGTCCAAGTGAAATTCCTTTTCCCTTTCTTGATCACATCAAATAAAGGAATGTGTTTGTAAGTGGCTCTGCAGATGAATCGACTCATGGCGGTGACCTTCCCATTCCATCTTTGAACGTCTTTGATCATCTATAGCGTTTGGATGTTCCTTAGAGCTTTGATCTTCTTCGAATTATCTTCGATCCCACGGGAGTTCGTGATGAAGACTAAGAATTTTTCTGCTGCAATGACAAATAAGAATTTCAATAGGTTGAGGTTCATCCTGTATTTTCGAAGAACACTGAACATTTCACCTAAATCATTAATGTATTTCCTTGATCGCTGTGACTTCACGAGCATATCGTCCATGTATACCACCATCGAGCGTCCAAGACGGTCTTTAAACATCATGTTCATTAGTCATTGGTAAGTTGCTCTGGCATTCTTTAATCCAAATGGCATAAAAAGACAGCAGTATAGTACTGTTAGACCAAAAAATGGTATAACACCCCCAGATGCCGATAAATACAGTTATTCTTCGACTTTTGCAAGCGTAGACATATAATCAAATATTGTCGATCTGTGCTACCATTAAAAGCACTAAGGTCCAATTTGCCGTCATAAGAATAAGTGTATAATCATTAATAAGGAGAACAATACGTCTTTGAGAGAAAGCTTGTGCTTATTTCCATTTCATTAGCTATTAGGATCGGCATCCCAATAGGGACTCGACTTCCATAATAGTAAATAGAATGGTGATGTCATGTCATTCTTTGTGAATTTTTAGATAAGTCCAACTCTCAAAGAATTATGTCACATCATATGACCAGATGAAAATGTAGAAAATGCAGCAAATTGAGATGTGACCTCTAAAGCATGATAATAGACAAAATGCCCATTTTGTTCTAAAGTTCAAGAATCATATGCTCATATAACTATACATATATAGGCTCGATGCTGACTAAAACTTGAAAAGGTTGACCATGCCAAGGCTATACTTTTGTTATTGTTGATGGATCATCGAAAATAGTCATGTCGGGCTTTGAACTTTATGACATGTTTAACTCAGTTCATAACACCCCAAGGTTGTGGCCATGTCGAGCTCTGAACTTTATGACATGACGAGCATAATTTAGGATTCATTGAGGTTGTTATGTCAAGTTTCAAATTTAATCGGTCTACATATTTACAAGCCCAATTTGATAATGATCAACAAAATCATAACTGAAGTCCACATGCTAATTCGAGCCCTTAATGTTATTTATTGAATACGATTATAATCAAATATAACTTTCCCCAATTTTATTTATGGTTTTCTAGAACATGTTTTTAGCACAAGTAAGAGAAATAATTTATCGGTCCCCCAAAAATGAAGACCCTTATATCCTTATTCATAGAGTTTGGTGAGTGATGAGCCTTACCATTCATAAATCATGATGTCTTCATCGTCATGGAGTTTTGATAATGGCAGTTTCATTGGCCTCAATATTGATGGTGTTGTCGCATTCCAAGGCTCATGTTCTTATTTCTCGATATCGGGTTTGTGTCATAAATTCTCAATACATCTCTATTTTTATAAGTCTCGATGTCAATAAAGCACGACATCTAGGTTATTGCTGAATGTCAACAATAGCATTTGTCGGCATTTCATATAAAAGATTGTGGTTATGAATGCTTCTAGTGCTCGACGATGTCTATAGCTTTTAATTCTCACCATCAAGATGACATACCTTGTTTTGAAGAAGCTTGACGTCATTGGGTATAAGCCATATAGTTCCTTTTGCCATGATTCTGTGTTTTCTCGATGACAACAAGGACTTTGATGTCAACATTCATCTTTGCATCTGAAGCCTCGAACCTCGATATGATCCATAGCTTTGAACCTCGACATGCACCCTTTACCTCGCTGTTGATTTGTCGGCTCATACCCTATGAAAATTACCAGAATAATAAGTCCCAAATCAGTTATAAGGCTGGTGTTTTCCCTGTTTGGTACATGCATCGGGGTCTAAATGTAACCAAATTATGCATCAATGAACGATAGCAACACATGTCTAGCTATCGACTCCAAGAACTAATTTATTCTTCGAAACGAAAAGCTATCCTTCGAATATGCCTTATTTGAGCCTGAATAGTCGATGCATGCCTTCACTTCCCATTGAATTTTTACCAGAACTTGATTTGATACCCTTTTTAGGTATAGGGCATCGCGGACGAAGCCATATCCTTTAACTTCTCCACTTCTTCTTCAAGTGCAGCTTGATCTCTCCGGACCCAGACTGTAGCTTTTCTATTTCATAGGAACACACTTCAGATTTATATTCAATTCATGGCTCACTATCTTCGACGATATTCCATACATATCCGAGTGAGTCCAGGCAAACACGTTGAAGTTTGCTCAAAATATGCAACTAATTCTTTCATAATCCTCGTGTTGAGCTATGGTCCAACCTTAATGACCTATGTAGGATCATCATGGCTTATCGGGATGTTGATCATTAACTCGGCTAGGGATCCCCTTTTATCTAATGGCTCTTTCCTCAAATCCATTTCCTTATGGAACCAATTATCTTACCCGAGCTAGGGCTTAGGCAATCGTTTCTATGCATCTAGAGTCTTAATTCAAAGAGTCCTCTATACACCCTTTCCTTTTTCTCTTCACCTTGCCTCTTTCAACTTGGTAATGTAGCACTCATGTCCAAGCCCTTAATCCCTCTGAACAATCCCCACACCATTCTCAATCAGGAATTTCATCGTTAAACAAAAAGGAGCGATCGTTGCTATGAATTCATCTGGTCATAACCGCTTTTAAATAGAATGTTAGCTGAACTCCTACAGTCAACCAAAACCTTCCTTGCTACAATTGGTCTGATCGTGACCGAAATAACTAATGGATCAATAGTCGGAGCCTATAACCCATCAACATCTCTCTTATGGAAAACGATATCGTCTATCACACTTCTAAGTTGCTTTGCTGGAGCATTGTCTTTGACAACAAAATAGCTCTTATTCACTGCATGTTTTAATGCAGCAACATACTGCTCCATCTCATTCCAACTCTTCTCAGTTGGATGTTGTCTACCAATTATAGTATTTATCACAAGACGTCTCTTAAGCCGCCTAGATTCATCAGCACCAGGTCCGATATGCCCATGATAGGATGTTGACCTGTAGATGGATTTTCCTAGCCCGCCATCCGATGAGGCTTTAACAAACTACCACAACCTTTTACGAATCGATTCCTTGATCATATCATGCAAATGTCTTCATTCGTTGGTGTTTGACCATGTGTCTAATGGAACCTGCAAAACTTCCCAAATTTTCCTCGTCGTGGTCGAATCCCTCAGAGCTGGCTTCCTGTACTGCTCAATACATTGAGTTTCCAAGTAGACAGTCTCTATTGAGTTATTCAACTCGGTATAGCTATCATGCTTAAGAATCTTTGGATGATTACTACTATCTGCTTTTCGCTTCTTGGCCCCATTATTACTATGCTTCTGACCATTATTCTTATCTACAACATTTATATCCATATTTCTAGAACTCCCTCGGACTGTTTTACTACACTATTGCTCTGTATAAGTTCAGCTAAATGCCCAGCATCATCTCCACAAGGATGAGTATGTGCTTGTTTTAGGCATAAGAACTGATTAGCCTTCTACAAAAGATATTCATCATCGATAGGGGTTTCATTTCCAACCATCTCCTTAAATCTGAATCGAGATGAATTGCTTGGATCAACATCATCAATATGATGTCCTCTTGAGCATTGCTTACTTCCACCGCTGCAATGCAAAATCTACGCAAAAAGTCCTTTAAAGACTCTCTCGCCCCTTGGCAGAGGTTAGAAAGTGACATCACACCTTTCGAACGCATTGTGTGCATTTGGAATTGATCCATAAACTTTCATGCCGGTTGATCAAAGGATGATATGGATCTCGGCGGCAACCGGGTGAACCACATAATCGCTACGTCCTCTAGGAATATCAGGAAGCAACAACATCTAATGGCATCAGTAGCCTTGGCTTGATCTATGTGCCAGCCATACTTCATCACATTTGGCTTGGATCCGTCTATCCATTATATAACAGCATCGTAGGCACTATAAACCTCCGTAGGTTTTCATCGCGTAAGATATCTTCTGTGAAAGGATTTCGGTTCAGAGGGGAACCTCACTCATCATTCATCCAGTATTGATTCTCACTTAGCAGCGTCTCCTAACCATTTTAATCAAATCTAGTTCAGGTGGGTCTATTGAATGACAGTGAACATAATTTGCCCCAAATGTTTGGACCAGAAAATGCTCTTCTCTATTCTCATGATACTTAGGTTCCCCTAACTCTAGGGGAATCATTCGTCCAGTAATTCCTTTCACATAGTTTCTCCATAGCAGATCTGTAGCACTTTTCTATGTTCCAACATTCTGACTGTTGATAGCATGCACATAAGCCAAACCAGCAACATCACCTAGGAGTCAAGCATGGGATCTATGTTCGATGGTTCGGTATCGGTTCCTCTTAATGGATAGGTACCGATCCATAGGCCTTGGCCGTGGCTCGATCCTTTCTTCTATTTCGAATTCTCAATTTCCTTTCGTAGCATCATTTGCTTTATGTTCCTCTACTATTGCTTCGACAACGAGGAACTATCAGATTCCAAATCAAAAGGCACTCTATCCCTCCCACTCCTCTTACGACTGTTGGTTAGTTGATTTAACAAGTCTTAGCTCTACTTCATCTGTGCATTCAACTCATTGTGGATTCCTTGGAGTTTGTCTTCCATCTACTTCATCATGCGATCCGTCTTGGGTCTGGTGACCACATCAGGTAGGCTCTGAAAGTCTATAATGGTTAGCTATGCAACCTCATCAACTTGTTGGGGATTGATCTCCAGAACATCTTCGAAAACACGTGAAGTGGTAGAACAGTCTCTTCTAAGGGAGATTGTAGAAAACTCTCATGTAGATTCTAGAAAATCCAAGCAGCTAGAAACTCAAAAAATCAAGGGAAATTGTATTTATCTCTCAGATTTAGACAATCCAATAGTAGATGATGGATCCAAATAGGTCTAAGAACCGGCTCTCAATTAAAGAACAAAAATGTTAGTACCAAAAATGGTACAAACACCCAATAGATTATGTAAAGAATAAAAAGTGATGAAAAGTAAATAAAAATGAGAGAAAATAGAACAACACATGTTTATAGTGGTTTAGCTAATTGTTGCTTACATCCACTTGAGATTTTATAAATGATATCTCTATTTTACAACTACAGTTCTTGTCATTCGGTACCACTCGGTAGCCTATTACAACAAATATAAGTAAACTTGCCAGAGAGCTAAATAGATCCTAGAAATGATGCCCCTCTATGACTATTTATAGTTTTAGATCATCGATAAAAGCTCGAGCACATCTTCCTCCATGTTCTCCATGATCTAGTAGTAGTTTCTCTTGGGGAAACATGGCCAAGTCAACAAATAATTATGGATCGATACCAATCCGTTGGTGTGGTTCGGTACCGATCCATAAGATTGACTTGTGGATGGTTCTAGCCACTTTAGATCAAAGTGATATACGTTAACTTATTACTTCTTGACTTGTTTGTATGGTCATGAGCATGTTTCTTAGACAATGGGATTGATCAGTGGAGGAATCAAGTTGTTAATTCCTTGTGCTTGAGCTCTTTGTTATCAAATGGCATGGTAACGATCCATGATGTGACGGTCCACCTTGAGACCCACACTAATAAAGAGTATTACTAGGTAATATTGTCTGTTAGTGCAGAAAGTAGGGTTGTTTAGGAGCGACCACCAAAGTCTTGTATTAAATAAGTATCAAGTATGTCAATAATGTGCTAATTTTTTTTCATTTCTCATTTCCTCTTAAGTGGTTCGACATACTTAATCCTTATCTAGTACAATACCATGGTGGCTACAGGATCGGTTCAGAATAAAAGACAATAGAAATAATATACACAGATCACATAATAGAAAACACAGTTATCTATAGATATACATACATAAAATATAATACATAGTGTCATAAATGAGTGGTGATAAACTATTATATAAATATACATCAAATCCCCAACAAAAGAATATACATACTCAAGTAAACTACTACAAGATAACTACTAAAACAATACATATCCAAAAGGTTGATAATATGATCCATGAAGAACAACTAAGCAAAAGCCAACTAGTCAAAACTATAACTCGGTCTGACCTGAGTAATGAATATAGGGGTCAGTCAAACTTAAACAGGATGATTAGCAATGATAAGTAGGATATAGTCTTATATAGCAAACATTCCTTTAATAAAAAAGGAATGAAATAAACTCGGATTTACTCAAATTCCATTGATGGAAACACAGAACACCTCAAGGGTAAACTCATGAATAACATCAATTTAATCTGAATGTTTCCTTCTTAAAATATACTCGAAATATAAATTCCAATAAAACCACATAAAACCTCAGAAGGAAATCACAGAAGTCATCAATAACCTCATAACTCGAGGAAGTCAATTATGAGTTCAAAACTCAAAAAATCTAATCTCGTGGAACTCAATTAAGAGTTAAAAACTTCATAAAATCTCATAAATGAAATCACCATATATAAATAAAATCTCATATAGCTCTAGGCTACAAAATAAGTAAGACATCTTAAAATAGTGAAATCATAAAACATCAAAACTCTGAAAAATACCGGAATGGCCAAATCCCCAATTGCATGCCGAAGAAATGCTGCAGGTGCTATCCTCGTGTCCAGTACTATATATTATTAGGTACCTCTCTCTTGACGATCGAAGTCATAATACATCATGACGACCAAAGTTGTAATACATCATGACGATCGAAGTCATAATCATTGTGATGACACGAAGGTCTATAGTACTAGCATAACATCGTAAATGTGTCACAAACTCTCAGATAGAAATCCGAAAAGTGTTAACAGTGCGTCCCATACCACACGTGCTCACTTAACGGTTTACTAACTGCTAGTCAATGACAAATTAGAAAACAACATCATCAAAATCATAAAATCTCAGGAAGCTCATATCTTACCTCGTATTATCAGCAAGTACGAAAGACGTCGTGATGGTTTTCACAAACCATAACTCCAAAAATAAGAGATCTCAAACTCATAACTTGCCTCATATCATCGGCATGTACAAAAGACATTGTGATGCTTTTGATAGACCATAGCTCCCAAAATAGGAGATCTCAAACCTCAAAATTCACCAAGGACTGGCAATCTCAAATAATTCCTAAAAATAGAAATCTATAAATCTCAAAACATGCCATGGAATGGCAATCACAAATATCAACCCAAAGGTCTATAACTTCAAACGAACAAGTCTGGAATTAACCGAAAAAGTAAATATAAGTATCCCATACCACATATTTTACTAAATTGTTTAATTCTCTTCCTCATACATTCGAAGAGTGCAATTTGTATTTTATATAGAATATAATTTATTTTGCGAAAACTAGTTTTAAAATAATTTTTGAAATCATTGGGAAAACACTTCCTTTGAAATTCTCTTTGTTATAAACGATAAATAAATTTTTAATAGCTTTTAAAAAATAATTTTATATATTATAAAATATTTATTTCAAAAACTATTTTAATTTAGAAATCATTTCAAAAGTCATTTAGAAAACCAAGCTTGGAAATAATAGAAATCAGCGGAAATTCTAAGGAAACGACATTCAAAACCATCTAAAAAATGATTCAATCAAATCTTAAGTTCACTAGAATTTTGGCTTGCCTATTGAAAGGCTTTATGGACATCATAACCTCTCAAAAATATGACAAAATCTAATCAAGAAAGCCACCGGTAGTTTGCTATTTGATCAAAATAAAAAGTAGAAAGTAAAAGGGTTGAAAAAGGGTCGAACTGGGCATTTGTACACGCCTAGGTCGACACGAAGGTCGACCTTCATTGTCCATAGGTCGACCCTAAGGTCGACCTGTGGGAAGCTTGGCTTGACCTATAGGTCGACCCTTGTGGTGTATAAGTCGACCACTCCATCGTGTTTTGCGACACGATATATTGCACTTTCAAGCTAATTTTTGAGCAGTGATTTTAGGCTTCTACAAGTTGAGTTTGGCAATGAATTTTTGCATACGTAAACTACAACATTCAAACATCAATCCAGAGATGGTCTGGAATGATTTCGTGGAAAAAATATTAAAGTTATGAACATCTAAAGTAGCAACAAGAAACATATTTTACAATTTTTTTTACAACTACAGGATTTTTTTTACAGAAGCACATATTCAAAAGATTTTCATCATGTAACTCATTCAAGTTAGAAATTTGTGAGCTTATACTTACATTGACACGAATTTAAGTAATATTTTTAAGGCAAGTAGCAAGCTCTTTGATACAAAAGAGCCTCCAAAGACCTATAGAAACTAAAAATAAAGCATGGAGACAGTAGAAGGAAAAGCTACAGACAGCTTCTAGTTCAAAATCATAATTTGATGAAAAAGATTTTTAGTTTTGGCTTCAATTACCTTGTTTCAATATTTTATTTACAAGTTCTCTCTTTATATTTTAGCAAATTGGAGCGAGATTTTAATTTGGTATCAAGGAAGCTATTATTCGCACTTTACTGTGAATTTTAGAGGAGGAGAAAATGCGAAAGAAGAAAAACTTACGTTCAGGTTTTCTTTCATTCTCTTGATGGTTCTAGATTAGGATAATGCATCTCAACCTTTTACCCATTTAGCCCATTACTATGCTTAGAGAAAAATTATACTAAGCAATGCATATTTCATTCATTTTAACATAAATTCACACACTTTCTCATATTTATACCGAATAATATTTATACAACAAAAAGTTTTATGTAAACAAAATTGTTTTCACAAAAAACTAAAAAAATTTAACTATAGAAAAGTAATTTATATTATTAAAACCATATTTTTACTTAAATATCACAATTTACACTTTTTATTACATAAACACCATTTTTATCCCTAAAGTTTATTCCAAAAATATTTTCTTGTCGAAAAAAATACAACAAACCTTGTAGACTTTATTTTTCACATCAAAATATTGTTTTTAAATAATGTTTCAGCTTTTTATTTATAAAAAACCTCATAATAAATTAAAACTTCATTAAAATTTAATAATAATTCAATATTGGCAATAATTTACAAAATTATTGCATATACTCAAATTAAAATCATAAAATGATCTTATTTCTATAAAACTAACTTTAAACTTTATTTCCAACAATTTACATTTATTTCAACAAATTAATGTTTAGATGAATCACTTAATTAATTTGTTAACTGAATATTAACATATTTCCATTTTTCACAATTTATTCAACAAAATTCCCAAATAAACAATATTAAATTTAATTTATTCTCCAAAACACATTGTTTATTCAAAATAAACAATTTTAACAAATTTTCGTCTCCAATTTATTTTATTTCCAATATTAAATGATAACTACCATTATAATTTAATATTGTAGGTAACCACCAAAACTAGGGTTGTTACAGACTCTTCCCCTTATAGAAATAGTCTCCTTGCAATTTCTAAAGAAGAGCTGTAAACAATACGGTTTATTTCATCAAGAAAAGGGTAATAGATATCTCGAGTTTAAATTTTTCTCACCCTTAACTCAAGAAGGTAGAAAACCAAGATAAGATTGCTCGAGAAATTCAATGGTTTCCCAAGTGTAGACATTTGGATTATCGGACCATTGGACTTTTATGAGCATAACATCATGATTTAGAAGGCTCCTCACCTATAAAACAAAAATACAGACATGATGCAACACAAAATATCAATCGGGTGAGAGCGATTCCTCAAAGGATTCTCGAATAGAGTCAGGGTTTAGTAACCTCTTATTCCTGAACTACACCTCACAAGATAGATATTGACATGATCTACTATAAAAAGCTAAAAAGGTGTTGTACTGATATAATGTTGACAATCACTTCAAAAAAAAATCTCAAAAAGTCGTAGGTGATCTCTGCCGGTACCAACAAACTCGTACGACTGTCAAAAAGCAAGTCGTAAATAATCGCATGAACGCAAGCTAGACTCAAAAATGGATTATTATGTTTTCTTTTATTAAAAAAACATTCATTGAATTTTCAATCCATTATCTTCACAAAAAAAAAACTCAATTTTCAACTCTTGAATATTTTCAAAGCTTCTTATTCAAAATTTTAATTCAAGCTTACTACTCTTTATTTAGAATAAATTAAATTTGAGTTGTTTCATTCTCTAAGTCTACTTCAGATATGTTTATTTTCTTGATACATATTTTTCACTTCAATAACTCATTAATGAAAAGTATTACACTCTACTTTTAAATGAAACAAATCTCTTTCAATTCTGAATTGCTATAAAGAATTCAAGGTTTGACCTAGAAAAATTCAAAATTTGAGAAATCTCATAAAAGTTTTTCTACTAAGTCTGTGCTTTCCAGCAATATAAAAATCATCAAAATCAGATTTACGGTTTGAAAGTTATGTCAATTAATTTTCATCTTAATCTTAGTAATTTTAAAATAGGACAGAAATGTCCATCCACTTTCAAACCCATTTTAAATTGAAATAGAAGCAAAATTTTCCAAAATGGTAAAGGAAATTTATAGCTTATTGAGCTATTTCATTTACAAAAAGATTGAGTTCATTTGGGGTTATAAATCTCAAGTTATTGCCATTTTAATACAGCACTTTTTCAAATAAATTTTCAGCTTTCAAATTAATTAAAAATTTGAAATTCCCCAAACCATTCTAGTTTCAAACTTTATATTTCAAAACAATATTTATGCTAAATTATTTATTATTACAAGATAATCTTTACCAAAAAGTTAGTGCACTCAAAATTTATAATTAACCCTTTGAAGTTATCTTTAAAAGAAACATCTCATAAATTAGAAAAAATTTATCACTTTACACATGTAAATTCTTCAAACAAATTACTTTTTATAACTCGTTTTGAAAGAGACAATTAATTTCTTCTATTATCAAAAGAAAATTATTTATCCAAAATAAATTTTGGATTTACATTGTGAATTTAATATTGCTCTCACAATTTATAGTGATTGAATCCCATGATTGATTCATTTTATTATATCTTACATTTCATAATATAGCATTTTATAATAAATGAACTATTGAAACTCATATTTTCTATTGTTACAAAAATTAAGTCCTCATCTTATATCAACGTAAAAACCATTTAAGGTTGATAGTTAGCTTAAACTAGTTCTCGAAAGAATTTTACAATTTCATTTCAGCAAATCTCTATTACCATCAAAGTTTCAAACAAAAACTTTACACACAAATTTATGCTAAAAATTCAAATTTCATTTCATTGTTTTCCTTTTAAATAGAGTTTTAAGTCTTACTATCGACAATTATTCCAATAACAAATTTTAAAACAAATCCTTACTTTTTTCCTTCATAACTTTGCACTAAAATATTCAATTGGTATTAACATATATTTATAATTTTTTATTTTTTTCTTCTACTCAACACATTTTCTTATCATGAATATAATATATTTTTATCAAACTATCACGTAATATTTTCTTCTATTAAAGACATCTCTTTGACTAGAATAACTTATATTATTTATTCAAATTATCATATGATATCAATATTTAGATTCTTATAGGTTATGCTTACATAACCTTTTAAAAATTTACTCATATTCAATATCATAAGTTAAAATAATTTAATGGCATTGCCTCGCCATTAATTTATAGTGAATAACCTCATCAATTGGCTGCCGAGCTGACCAAACGATAAAAACTGCCTCGCCACTCATCCAACAATCTCTATGGTTTAATGGCTTCGCTGAACATCTTAAATTAATATTCAAACCCATCTTATTTTATTTTCAAACTTTAATTTATTTCAACTCAATTTACTGTGTTTGACTGTCTCATCATAGCATTTAGAAATTCCTACCGATTACATTGATTAGGCGTATCGACCAGAATTCTTAAATTACTTAATGGACAATCCAACACAAAATCATTTTCTATATAATAAATATGTCTCTTATATAATTTTACAAAACATTCTTTACTTGTCTCAATAAAATAATCTAATTATACTCATCAATATTTCTTCTGTTAGAAAGCTTTGCAATTTAATTTATTGCATTTACTCATCAATAATGAATACAAGGACAACTCGTCAAGATATTCCCAGAATACTCGATTCATAAGATCGATGAAATAAGAGGGACAACGAGTGCAGAATGAAGTAAGTGGAACGCTATCCTCAGCAACTTGTAGCTGATGAAATCAGTGCAAGGTCAAGCTAAGAAAAGACCTTAGCCCCACTCAAGTTGATCGAACATGACATCAATCTTAGGCAATGGATACTCGTTCTAATGGATAATTTGTTAAGCTTTGTTAAAATGGATGCGAAGGCTAAGAATACCCTTAGATATCAAAACAAAGATGACCATGGTATCCCACGATAAAGATTGGACTGGATGAATTGCTTGGCTTCACACCTCAAAATTTACTTCTAGAGTTCCCCATTTCCTTAGCGGACATCCTCGTAGGAGGATGACTAACACGCTAAGAATCAGGAATAAGATCAAAACGAAACTCAATTGCCTAATTGGGTGACAAAACCGAAAGGGACTCTTATACATCAACAGCATCACAAACATCTGGAATTCAAGATACATCATCATTATCTCGAACCTCGAGAGCGATTAAGGATACTTCAGAATCTCCATCAAAATTTCTAAGAACACGAGACATCTAATGAACCGAATTAGGATACTTAAATATAAGATCCTTTCAAAAACATAGGGTTTGTCTTTATAGCATACCAGCCAATCTATTCCTATATTCACATCATACTCAAGATAGTAAATAATGTGCAAAATTGCACGGAAAGGAAAACTACAAGAAACAATCTCAATATTCTTACTCAACAAGCCAAATATTGTGGATCCCCTCAATAGGATTCGCAATCCTCGAAGAAGTATCAAGACAGGAAGCATTAAACGACATTAGCAAATTCATTCGATACAAATGAGTGTCAAACACCCGTATCGAAGAGGATTCGAATAGAACAATCACGATTAGGATTAATTATGGGGTAAGATATCATCAATTTAATTATGGAATCCTACGGAATTAAAATACATTCCTAGATGTATTCCCAACTTATATCTACCCCAAAGGACCAAAAAATTAAGGGTAATATTAGAAACAACTTGGATTATGGGCGATGTTTTCGCTCATATTATACTTGATGCATCATAGTATGTATATTGTTCTGTATTTATTACAATTTGTTCTGAATTCAGCTCTGATACCAAGCTGTGTCGCCCCACCCCGAGATCCATACTAACAAAGAGTATTACTAGGTAATACTGCTACTAGTGTAGAGAATATGGATGTTTAGGAGCGACAGTAATAGTCTTGTATTAAATAAGTATCAAGTACGTCGATAATGTGCTCATTTTTTTTCATTTCTCATTTCCTCTTTAGTGGTTCGACATACTTAATCCTTATCTAATACAATACCATGGTGGCTACATGATCAATATAGAACAAAACACACTAGAAATAATATACATAGATCACAGAACAACAAACCCAATAACCTATAGATATACATACATTAACTATAACACATAGTGTTGTAAATGAGTGGTGATACACCATTACATAAATATACATAAAATTCCCTAAAAAAGAATATACATACCCGAGTCAAACTACTACAAGGCAACTACTAAAACTATGCATGTCCAAAAGGTCAATAATATGATCCATAAAGAATAGCTAAGCAAAAGCCAACTAGTCTAGCCTACAACTCGGCCTGACCCAAGTAATGAATACACATGTCAGTCTAACTTGAACAAGATGATTGTCATTGATAAGTAGGATATAAGTCTCGTAAGGGAAACATTACTTTAATAAAGAAGGAATGAAATAAACTTGGATTTACTCAAATTCAAGTTATGGAAACACAGAAACATCTCAAGGGTATACTCATGAATAACATCAATTTAATATGGATATTTCCTTCTTAAAAGCTACACAAGTTATAAATTCTAATAAAACCATATAAAATCTTAGAAGGAAATCACATAAGTCATCAAAAACCCCATAACTCATGGAATTCAATTATGAGTTCAAAATTCAAAAAATCTCGATCTCGTGGAACTCAACTAAGAGTTCAAACTTCATAAAATCTCATAAATGAAATCACCATATATGAATAAAATCCCATATAGCTCTAGGCTATAAAATAAGTAAAACAACATCTTGAAATGGTGAAATCATAAAACATCAAAACTTAGAAAAATCCCAAATTTTCCAAATCCCCGATTGCATGCTGTAGCAATGCTGCAGGTGCTATCCTCGTGTCCAGTACTATATATTATTTGGTACCTCTCTCTTGACGATCAAAGTCATAATATATCGTAATGAACGAAGTCGTAATACATCGTAATGACCAAAGTCGTAATACAGCGTGATGACTCGAAGGTCTGTAGTATTGGCATAACATCGTGAATGTCTCACAAATTCTTAGGTAGGAATCTGAAAAGTGTTAACAGTGCATCCTATACCACAGTTCTCACTTAACAGTTTACTAACTGCTAGTCAATGACACATTAGAAAACAACATCATCGAAATCGTAAAATCTAAGGAAGCTCATATATTGCCTTAAATCATCGGCAAGTACAAAAGACATTATGATTGTTTTCACAAACCATAACTCCAAAAATAGGGGATTTCAAACTCATAACTTGCCTCATATCAACTGCAAATACAAAAGACATCGTAATGGTTGTCATATACCATAGCTCCCAAAATAGGAGATCTAAAACCTTTAAATTCGCCAAAGAAAGGAAATTTCAAATAATTCCTAAAAATAGGAATATACTAATCATAAAACATGCCATGGAATGGCCATCACGAATATCAACCCAAAGGTCTATAACTTCAAATGAGCGAGTCCGAAATTAACCAAGAATGTAAATTTTTGTGTCCCATACCACATATTTTACTAAATCATTTAATTCTCTTCCTCATACGTTCGAAGAGTGCAAAATTATGTATTTTATATAGAAAATAATTTATTTTGTGAAAATTAGTTTTAAAATAATTTTTTAAATCATTAGGAAAACACTTCGTTTGAAATTCTCTTTATTATAAAGGATAAATATATCTTTAATAGATTTTTAAAAATTATTTTATATATCATAAAATATTTATTTCAAAAAACTATTTTATTTAAAAATCGTTTTGAAAATCATTAAGAAAACTGTACCCGAAAACAATAGAAATCGTTGGAAATTCCAAGAAAACAACAATCAAAACCATCTCAAAAACGATTCAATACGAATCTTGAATTTACTAGAATTTTGGCTAGCCTATTGACGGGCTTCTTGGCTATCATAACATCTTAAATATATCACGAAATCTAATCAAGAAAGCAACTGGTAGTTCGCTATTTGATCAAAACAAAAACAGAAAGCAAAAGGAGTGAAAAAGTGTCGAACTGGGCATTTGTACATGCCTAGGTCGACCTTAGGGTCAACCTTCATTGTCCATAGGTTGACCCTAGGGTCGACCTATGGGAAGCTTGAGTTGACCTATAGGTCGACCTTGTGGTCTATTAGTCGACCACTCCCTAGCTTTTTGCTACAGAATATTTTGCACTTTCGAACTAATTTTGAGCAGTGATTTCGGGATTCTACAAGTTGAGTTTGGCAATGAATTTTCGCACACATAAAATACAACATTCAAACATCAATCTAAAGATGATTTGGCATGATTTCATGGAAAATATAGAAAGTTATGAACATCCAAAGTATCAACCAGAAACATATTTCACACAAAATTTTACAACTACAAGAAATTTCTGACAAAAGTATAGATTCAACAGATTTTTATCATGTAACTCATTCAAGTTAGAAATTCGTGGGATTATACTTACCTTGCATGAATTTAAGCAATATTTTTGAGGAAAATAACTAGATTTTTGATACAACAGATCCTCAAAGACCTGTAGAAACTGAAAATAAAGCATGGAGACAGTAGAGGGAAAAGTTACAAACAGCTTCTAGTTCAAAATCACAATTTGATGAAAAGGTTTATAGTTTTGGCTTTGATTACCTTGTTTCAACCTTTTATTTGCAAGTTCTCTCTTTAAATTTTAGCAAATTGGAGCAACATTTTTAATTTGGCATCAAGGAAGCCATTATTTCACTTTATTGTAAATTTTAGAGAAGGAGGAAATGAGAAAGAAGAAAAACTTACATTCAGTTTTTCTTTCTTTCTCCTGATGGTTCTAGATTAGGATAATTGATCTAACCCTTTTCCCCATTTTGCCCATTAATATACTTAGAGAAAAATTATACAAAGTAATGCATATTTCATTATTTTTAAATATATTTACACACTTTCTCATATTTATACTAAATAAAATTTATACAACAAAATGTTTATGTAAACAAAATTGTTTTCTCAACAAACTAAAATTTATTTTAACTATAGAAAATTAATTTCTATTATTCAAACCATATTTTTACTTAAATATTACAATTTGCACTTTTTTTTACATAAACACCATTTTTAACCCTAAACTTTATTCAAAAATTATTTTCTTGTCGAAACAAATACAACAAACCTTGTAAACTTCATTTTTAAATCGAAATATTATTTTTGAACCATATTTCATCTTTTTGTTTATAAAATACCTTATAATAAATTAAACACTTCATTAAAATTTAGTAATAATTCAATATTGGCAATATTTACAAAATATTGCATGTACTCAAATTAAAATCATAAAATGATCATATTTCTCTTAAACTAACTTTAAAACTTTATTTCCAACAATTTACATTTATTTCAACAAATTAATGTTGAAACGAATCACTTAATTAATTTCTTAACTCAAAATTAACATATTTCCATTTTTCATAATTTATTCAACAAAATGCCCAACCAAACAATATTAAACTCAATTTATTCTCCAAAACACAATGCTTATTCAAAATAAACAATTTTAACAAAATTTTCATGTCCAATTTATTTTATTTCCAATATTAAATTATAACTACCGTTGTAATTCAATATTACAAGTAATCACCAAAACCAAGGTTGTTACACATGGAGCCGGGAATGGGCTTCTAACATTAATACTTGGTTACAGGAGGAAAATAGAGCAAATCTAGAAGATTCTATGGATGATACTAATCCACGGCTATTGATCGGTACCAATCCATCACTTTGATGGATCGTGCTTTGATTCTTTTTAACTGGCTTTGTCTTTGCCTTGTAATATTGATTATACTTGGTTTCTGGAGTTTACAGCTATTTCCCGAGCCATCTACATCGATAGTTTTCAAGTTATTGTGACGAACCGCCTTTCTAACCCCAGAAAGACGTATCATCATTAAGAAAGAAAGGGATAGAAATAGAAAAGAACAGAAAGAAAGAAATAACGACATCAGAATTTCACACCGGAATGGAACAAGATATAATACATCACATAACTATTACATAGTTTTACATATATCAGAGTTATACAATATCATACAACAGATCTGTCATATACATATATGTCTATACATACATCTAAAACACAGCATACACTAACTACACTGCGGAACTACATAGATACATACGTCTGGTCTTCTTCTCCAAAGCTCCTCCGGATAATACTCCGAATACCTATCACTTGGCTACTCATAAAAATTCGAGTACCCAAGAGTTTATGAAAAACAAAATATAAACTCTGGGTCAGACATCGGTCTGGTGTGAGTAAACGGGTTAAAATTGTTTAACTTTGAAAACCATTTGAAAATAAAGGTATCACGTAAGACTCCCCACACATAAATACGGGTAAGTTTTTACCTTACGCTAACCAAAACATTTTATAGGAAATCCGGTGATATTATAATAGTGTCTAAGGTTTTCAAGTAAATAGTAAATAGCCGAAATTGTTACATCTATTAAATTCCAGCTACTAGCCACGAAAGTGGGTAATACAAACCAAAACCGTAGGGTCTCGTAGGGAAAATGGATTTCCAACAATGGTAGGGCTACTGGGGTACCTCCCGTCACAGTACAGGGCCTAAATCACCATACAGAGGATCACTCCCGACCCCCTACAACACAAGGTCGAAACCATTCCTTACTGAACAGTCCCGAACAAGATAACCCCGCAGTTGTGGCCAACAACTGCCCACACAGCCGAAATAAAGGGACATCTAGACAGGGGATACCTCGTCCTGCTTGGGCATGACCCACCTAACCTTGCTGCATCTCTCATGTTTTAGCCATTCCCAGTTGATGAAGCTTGAGGCTGCGATTACCTTTATTGAACATATCTCTTAGAATGCTCATTGTCCGCCTGATGATGTGCTGAAAGCATTCAATCCATACAAGTTCGTTCCGGGTTCGAACGAAACCGAAGGTATTATCTCGTTACACTCATTTTGGAATCACCCTCAGAGTTAACGACAATAACCCTTGCATTTCTGAAACACCATCTCGATCTCCACTTGATATGTCATGACCTATCGTTTAATTTGGATCGATGTGGTTCTCGGAATATCAAATTGATATCCGATCCCGGTCTCATCGAAATCCAAACGCCATTTTAAGAGCCAAGTTGTCTACTTAGTCTTAACAGTTAATTCAATATTTAGAATTTACATAACAGATATCACAGATAAATCATACACAGTTATCACAGATTTATCCAGAATATATCACAACATATCACAGAATATCATCAAACAAATACCAGAGTCAATCAAACAAGAATCATCAGTTCATATCAAACTGGTTCGATTAACTTAACTTAATTAATTACTTAAGCGTAAATTATTATTATTCTGTTTAATTAATTACTAATTAACTTATTAAATTTATTAATTATTACTTAATTACTCAGTTAATTAATTGATTCTTAATTATTAATTAATAACTTAATTATTAATTAATAAAATTTAATTACTTATTTAATTATCATAAATTATTTTAATTAATCATTTATTGTCAACTAATTAATTATTTATTATCAACTAATTTATCATTTAACCCTTAATTAATCACTTAAGTTAACTACCATTTATTAATTATTAATTAAATTTCTTAAGTTAAAATTGATTAATCACACAAGATTAATTTCTAATTACAAATTTAATTTAAAGTTATTAATTTAATTACAAGTATAAATTAATTTACTTTTATAATTACCTTATGCTTTAGATTAATTTAACCATCTTATATTTGTAAACTCTATCAATGATTTTAAATCAAATCTTAGCTTTAAATTTGTCAATATTAAAAATTTTCACGAAATAACCCAAAGGTTATAAGATGATTCACATAGAAGTAGGAACCCGAAGCAACTCACACGATTCCTCGTGTAAAACCCGAGCCCTTTTTCTATTTCCCCGAGTTCTTTCCCGTGTCACTCTTCCTCTACTCCTTCTTCTTCTCCCTGATCTTTTTCTTCTTCTTTTTTAATTTTAGCTTAAGTTAGAAAATTTAAACCGCTGAAACACAACACTCACGCACACCAGGTTCTAACTCGACACAAACCCAAAAATACTCGTGCGTCGCCTCGCATCCATCCTCGTCACCAAACCAGACACTGATAGCCACCGTGCACGTGCACGGTGGTTCGCCTCACCTCCGGCAACCCTTGTCGCTACCCACAAACCATAAATCGACTCAATATTCGAAATCAAAACTCAAATTGTCGCGTATTGATCGAAAACGAAATTTCGCCTATAGCTCGAACCAAAGGCTCGAACATCCCACCGAAAATCGCCAAAATCTACAAACACCAATCACCGGAAGTAAAGCCCCTTCGCCCACGCCAAGTCCAGACCCTCGACAACCACTGCCTCAAAGCGCGTACGGCTCGATAAAACTATGACGACGAAATCAATAATTTACAGTACCCAGGAAACCTTGAACTAAAACCCTGTTGTTGCTTCATTCCACAAATCCTCGCATTGAAAAAAATTATTTAGCATTTTTCCTATATTAATACATCTTCAAGCTTGCATCATAAGAAATTTCAATAATAAAATTAATCGAATCAACAGATATTGACAAAAAGGTAACTTTTATTCATTTTCGAACTGCACCTTAAATATTGAACTAAAAATCATCGTTTTCATTTTAAAAATCCTAAATTTGTATAAAGATTCCTGCTAGGTATTTGAATCAGCAATTTAGTATACTTGAATTAACACAAATTAAATGATTTCCCTGTAAATCACTTTATAGTGAATATACTCCATTGACAGATTTGCACAAGTTTAAAAACTTGATTTAATATTCAAACAACATGTTTTGTTTTAAAAACATAAGCATATAAATTATTGAATAAGAATATCTTGTATTTTGAATGGATTACTTGACTCTGTAACTACACTAAAACTTCATATTCAAATTTGACAGGAAACTCATACTTGAACACAGAATTGAAAACCAAATACAGAGGAAATCGTAATATTATCAATACATCATACACACAAACGAACTTAAGACTTAAAGGTTTTGTTTACTCACCAAAATATTAGTTGAACAGAAAGCAAAGATTTTGTTGAAAGGCTGTAGTTGAATTTCCAGAAAGCTTCTCCCTTTTGTTTTTCTGTTGAACTTTATTGGATTTTCAAAGATAAGGTGTTGTTTATTTTTTTTTCTTTCTTATCTCAGTTTTACTTCTAAGTTTACTATTGAGTTTTGTAACCGAACACAATAACATGATGTGCATAAATAGAAAGACTTTGAACAACTGTAGGTTATGCAGGTACAAGTTTCACTTGTTTTGATTGGCTACGTATTTAATATACTGCAGTATGGACTGATCTTGCATTTCGGCCGTAGGATTTTCTTTGACAAAATATTATGCTAATTTAATGCTTGTGTCTTCAGATTAGATTACATCTATTTAATGTTTTTCTGATATTTGTTTATATTTGTACTGGACAAAGATATTTTGAATATGTATAATGACATTTTGTTGTACATATGTGATATTATTCATATGTAAGTTACAACAACATATATGACAATATATTTAATTTGTTTCTTTGTCTCTTTGCATACTTAATTTTACAGCAGCTTGATATAATCTTTATTAAAGATTTTGTGCTGTATAAATACAAGTTACAGGTTATTCTTTGTATTGTTCATCTTCATATATTATACAGGTTATTGTTTCGACTATATTAATTGTATTCTATTTGTAATTCAGATTTTCAAGCATTTGATTCATAACATTGCATTTGTAAATTTCACATTTCTAGTTATAACTTATATTTTATCATTATGTCTTATATTTACATTTTTATACTTATGTTTAGTATGTTTAGGTTTATAACCATATATATTGTTTATACTAAACTTATTTTATATGTTTGGGTAAAACCATTATAGTTATTGTAACGACCCAGGATTTTAAGTAATTAAAATTTGAATATTTAATTAATTTTAAATATTAATAAGTGAATTTATAAGTCGAATAAATTTTATTTCGAATAATTGGATTTAATTGGATAATTAAATCGATAATTTAATATGTTGAATTATGAAAATAATTGAAAATTGGGTTAAATATGATTGAAAATGATTTGTAAAATTTTATTTTATCATATTGAAGTTAGAAAGATATTTTAGAACTTTTAAAATCGAATTAAAAGTTAATTTGTGAAAATTGAATATTTTAATATTTAAATCGACTAGTGAAAATAGTCAATTTTTGAACAGTCTCAGAATTGAACGAGACCAGTTCCATTGGATCCGTAATAGTTAGTTATTATCGGATTTCAATTTTCGTGTCAATCGGAGTTATCGTTTGATCGTAGCAGCTCGAAACGCATCGAATTATTTTTAATTTTAATTTGGCGAGTTAAAATAGCCATTTTTCAAACAGTCTCGGATTTCGACGAAACCAGTTTCATCGGATCCGTAATGTGATATTATTGTAAGGTTTCAAATTTCATGTCAATTGGATTTACCGTTTGTCCGGTACAAATTAAAACGCCTAGAAAATCTTTTAAATCGGTTTAATTTAAATTGAACGTTTATTGCCATATCTCGCACAGATGATCGAATTAGCTTCCGAAACCTGTTCCATTGTGTCCGGAACGCGGGGTAAACCCTGGAAACGATGGTTACGGCACGTGAATCGGAGTTTAGAATTCCCGGATGAATAGTGTTCGTTTTATTTCATATAAATACCCCCCTAAATCTAAAAAAAAAAAAAACTAAACCCCAATCTATAAACGCAGCCACCAGTGAAGCAATGGAAGGCCGAAAATCACTCTCCTTTCCCCCTCGATTTCTTTCAATCCACTCATCAATTCGAGATGTTGTCAACTAGGAAAACGTAGAGGCTAGTGTGCTCTACATATCCAACGGTGGAGATTGGGAATGGAGTTGTGGATAGACGGCAATTGGCAGTCAAAGGCCATACGGTCGGCCTCGATTTTCGTGCTAGATGTAGGACCGGACTTCAAGGCACTTGGGGCGCTGGTAGAGTGGAGCGAGGCGGTTCGAATGGCGTAGAGGTGATGGAGTTTAGTCGAGTGTGGTGGTCGAGAAAACTAACCCTAGTTTATGCTATGGGTTCGGCCATGTTGTTCTTGCGTGCGTGAGAAGGAAGAAGAGGGGGGGGGGGGTGTTGCACGGTCATGATGCAAAGGAGGGAGATCCAATGGCTCTAAATTGATGTAGGTTAAAAAAAAATATAAATAAAGTTGTAAATTTATTAAGTATAATTCGTGTAAACTTCAAAAATTGATATCTTTTTCATACGAGGTCGAAAACGCGCGAAACAAGAAGCGATGGAATCGTATGGACGAGCACTACGCAATGAAATTTGATTGGAGTCATTTGGAGTTAGTGAAAATTTCGTGTAAAATTAAACGTCCGTTTAATTTTATTCGAAATAAATCGCTAAAACGAAATTGAAATCAAAGTGAGAACTTCTCACTCAATCGAATCAGTTTCGATTTTATTTTAAATAGTTAGATTTAAAATATTTGAATGCATGTTTGAATGATGATTGTTATCTATTGATTGTTAAAATAGACATTATGCGCCGTTAGTAAGCGGATGTTATTTATTAAAAACATATACCGCGAATATTTCATAAACAGTGAAATTGGTATTATATATAATAGCAATATATATATATTGGCATATGTACATATTGGAGTTATTGATTTCCCGCATTTGTTTAGCGGATGAGACCCTATTGCGCCATGTATTAAGCGGATAATATTTTAAATCCCATATACCGCGATAATTTCGTACTGGAGCGAAATTGGTATTGTGCTAATGTTTGTGGATGCAGGAAAACAGGTTGGAGGGATCCAACTGGATTCCTCAACAGTATTTATTTGATTTCAGATATTTTGATATTTGATGGATTATCATATCGATATATGATATAGTTGTTGTCGTGATTGACTATTTGGTATGTAGCATCATTGGACCAAATTTGGGACTTTAAAATGATTTTTAAAGTGATTTTTGAAAATATACTATATGTTTGGAATTGATCCATTTTAAATAAATAAACGTTATAATTTTTAAAGTTATAAAAATTATGATTTTGAAAAATACGGTTAAAGATTGATTTTTGAGAAAATATGGGTTGATGATTTTATAAAAATAGTTAATCGAGATTTCTGAATTTATTATAAAAAGTGGAAAATATAGGATTTATAAAACTTGATTATATTATAAATCAAAATGATGAAGTTTATAAAGGAAATTAAAGATGTTTTAAAAGAAAAATATAAATTGATTTATATAAAAGATTTATAAATTGATAATTTATAAATTAAAATATTAGAGTTATAAAACGAGTTTTTATAAGTGTTTGAATGAAGTGAAAATGAATTTTGTAAATGAATGGAATTCATAAAAAAATTAAAAATGGTGAAGTTATAAATGGAATTTTATAAACAGTAGGTTTATAAATTTATAAAGTTATTGAAAGAATATATTTGGATAAATAATTGAATCTTATAAGTTATAAGATTTATAATTATGAAGTTCAAAGGAACGATTGTGCAAACAAATAAATTATAGGTGTTTAACTTATAATATGAATTTTGTTTTATAATTGAGTTATAAATTGAATAGGTTAATAAAGGAATTTATAAACGTTGTTTTATAAATTCGCGATGACTTATTTTGATAAGTAAATTGTTGAAACTTACTAATGGAGTTATATTCACGTTTTTGACTGTGAATAATCCTTTGAAATAAAATGAATAAAAGGATGAAATTTGTTAACGTAGTATATTCACGTTTTTGAATAGTGAATAATATGTTAAAGAAAATGTTTAGATTTGATGTTTTAAATAGAATTAAAACGATATAATGATGTTTTTAAATGTGTTGAGATTCGAAACCATAGATTTCAACATTTATTGTTGAAATAGACGTTTTCGAGAAATAAAAGGAAATAGTGGACTATAACACAGTTGTTATAGTAAATGATTTCCGAAAGGAAATGCTTTGTATAGTATTGGGATTTATATATATTTATTTTAATTCGAATCCCTATATTAGTGATTTTGGGTTGTCGTAACGATGTTTTACGTAACATTCGTTTTGGCCCAAATAAATATGTTTAAGAGAATGTTTTCCTTAAAGAATGAAATATATACTTAATTTCGATTGAAGTATATTGAATATTTTCCAAGTGTTGAAAATAAATAAAATTTGTGAATTACTTATAAATAAATAAGTATGGAAATGTTTTCCAATATTTCATTGAATATTATGAGAATTTATCTTTTTGAAGATAAATTGAAATGAATAATTGAAATCGTATATGCATGGATATTGTGAAATATAAATTCACTATGGAATTTATGAATGAAAAGGAGAATTTGTTTAAAAATAAATATTGATTTATTTTTGAAGTGTGAAAATTATATATCTTGTAAAGATATTTTGGAAAATAAATAATTTGGAAAATTATTTGGAATCTGGTGATGTTGTGCATATCCATTGATAGTTCAATAACCGACTATCAATATTTCCCTTTGAATGGGTAATTGATGTGATTTGTTTGAATTTGAATGCCACGCTTATTTTTGAATAAGCGCTCACTATTCGGGTTAACCGGGAAAGGACCATGGGGTCGTATAACCCAGTCCGAATATGTGATACGTCGTTATGAATTGCATTTGATGACCGGTGTTGAAGACCGAGTATTTGCGAAAGCGATAGGATGACCTATCGATTGTCTCTGCACTGGGTAGCTCCTGGTATAAAGATTTCCATAAGTGATGGGAAATTCGTTCGGGATTGTGAATACCCGGATTGCAAGGGCTTCGCGAGAAGTGCCTTCGGTTTTGTTCGAGCCCGGAACAGACTTGTATGGATTGTATGTCTGACATTACAAATTGAGATATAAAGCAGATTTCTTTCAAATATATTTCTGTTGGTGGCGAGGAATTTATTTTTTTAGCTTAACACCCTTCTCTGAGACGTACGAGCTCAGAGGTTATGTAGTTGAAGGTTATCAGCAATATATTCCCAATTTGGTAATGTGACATGCTGAGTGTTGCTGTGAAATGATCATTGTGTTTATTATTTGTGACAGGATCGTTTATTTGATCGTCTATCCTGGTGTTCATTTCTATGATCATTTGTTGACCCAAAGCATGGCTTTTGTATAAAGTATGTTTTTGTGGACGTGACTTCGTCGAACCTCACACCCCGGAATGGTCAAAACAGGAAAGATGCAGCAAGGTTATGAGGGGTAGCACCCTTTAGGATATGTGCATTTCCTTCTGGAAGAGGGTGGTATCATGGTATGGAGCCCAGATACTTACTCATGTTGAAAACACTTTATGATTGTGTGAATTGATTGCGAGCGCTCGGTGAAAGGTCCCAAAGGACCGGGGGATGGCATATTCGGTCAGTTGTTACTCAGTTAGGGGTAACCCGGCCTTGTGTTGGTAGAGATCCGGTTTGGTTCTCGGGGATGTCCATCCAGAGGCATTCTCATGTGGCAATGGGAAGTTCCTTGGCCTGATCATTCGTTGGAAATCCAAAGAAACACTACGATCTTGTACGGTATTAGTTGTAGAACCTATCATTCACTTATGGTGGCGCCCCACTGTTTGGATGGTAGCTATAGTAGGCATACGATAATGGTCGTATGTTGGCTAAGATTTATATTCTACTTTCGAAATGAATTTTTCCTACACTATGCACTAGTAATAATATCAAATGTTCTTTTAAATGCGTATCAAGCACCTTTGACTATCATAAGGAGAAATCTCCTCCGATTCTGCGTTCGCATTGTGTGTGTGTGCGGGAGGCCTTATGGTAGTCTCATTTTTAAAAGCATTGCGAATTGACTTTAAAAATATTCCTCTATTTTGATTTTAAAGATAAATAAACTGTTTTGAGTTCTCACACCAGTCTTGCTTATGCTAGGTGATATGTGATGGGGGGTTCTTGCTTCGCGATTTGGTGGCGAACGGGAGACTCTTACCCCCACACGTCCTCTTTACAGGGTTGGTTAGGCGAAGCCGTGACATTCGAAAGGGTGGCCGTAAAAGCAAGTTTGGGATACCAGTTGTTGCCTCGGTGGGGCTGGGATGGTTGAAAAGCCTACCGGTTGTGACTGCTGTCGACGGTTGAAAAGCCTAGATCTGACAATGTGGTATCAGAGCATATGGTTAAGCGACAACCATGGTTCTGTTGGGTATTACTCATTAGAGATAGAGTCAGTAGTACTCTAGAATGGGTTTGAGTGTAATAATAGCTATGAGACCGTATTTGTTAGTGAATATAAATTGTTTTATATTGTGATGATTGGTTTATTGAGTGGCATATGAACCTTCGTCAGCACGGTCTGGACAACTATGCCGAAGGGGTTTTATAAACACTTGAATAGAACAATTCGACACAATATTGTTTTAAATTGGATAAATGAAATAATTTTACCTTGAGAATATTTTGTATATAAAGGAATAATTTTTCAGAATTATTAAAGTGTATATAAGTTGATTGTTTAGTTGTTTGAATAATCTAAATAAAGAATAATTGTATAAGTATAATGAATTATAAGAATGGAATTATAATTAAAGTAATCTACAATTGTGAAATAAACTTATATATATGAGAAGTGAAACTATATGAATATATTATGAATATAAGTTGTAAATAAAAATGAATTTAAAGTTAAATGGAAATTTACTTTAGAATTTGGAATCTGAATTGATTTATAAGTTGGAATTTAAGTTATGTAAAAAAAACCAAGTGACGTTTATAAAATGAAATATAACTTAAAAGATGTTGAATGAAGTTGATATTAGTATCAAAGTAAATTATTAAAGTTAAGTGATAAATGTAAACTTGAGTTTCATAAATGAAATTCAACTTCTGTAATTGAATTGAACTAATGAATTGAATGTAAATCAATTAGATGTGAATAAAATTGATATGAAATAATGGATATAAGTGTTAATTCATTAAAATGTAATGTTATTGAAAGTTGAATAGTTGAATAAAAATCAATTTAATTAAACCAATTGTAAGCAAAGGAATTTGGTTGTAAATAATATACATTGATTGTTATATGGTTGTTAGTTGATTGATTGTATATAATTCATTAAGAGTTAATGAAATTGAAAGCTAAGGTAATTGGAATTCAATTGGATGTTAAGTGAATCTTAAATAGAATTGAATTTGATTTGGAAGTGAACCAACTTGAATATGAAATAGTGAATATAAACTAATTGAAAATGAATGTTAGTAAGAACATCCACTGTTAATGAATCAAGTGTGATTTAAATTGAAAACCTATTTCATTGAATATTAATGAGAATATGAATGAATATTTATTGGTTATGGATGATAGTTGGTTGATGGTTAAATATATTGCTTTTATTGCATTTGCTATGTTGGCATATATAGTTATTATATTGCTATATGTTGTATATCGATACTATTGTCTATATACATGATTCTCATGTTGTTTGTTGACTGTTTAGTAGGTGCGGATCGCGTTTTCTTCGCATTTGGAGCTCGCTTTCGCGCTATATTAGCCGTATATGCTTGCTAATAAAATATAAGGTACATATCTCGGATTACATACCGTACTTTTATACTTTTTTCCCTGCGGGATGCCTCATTACTTGATGAGATGTATATTTGTGATATATATACTTTCATTTTTTTTTCGGATCGAGCCGCGCAAAGGAGACTATGGCGAATTTTTCCGGAAATTTAAGGCGTTAGAAAAAATTTGAGAAAATTGGAAAGTTTTGAAAACTTTAACTTTGATTTGGAATTGAATGTTAAACAATACCAGTTGTTTTTGAAAATATAACTATGTATGATTTGAAAACTTAGTAAAGATTTTGTAAGGAGTTTAATTATGGATTTTGGGAAAGTTAATAGATTCTGTAACTTTTCTTACTTAATAATTTCGAGGACGAAAATCTTTTAAGGGGGGAAGATTGTAACGACCCAGGATTTTAAGTAATTAAAATTTGAATATTTAATTAATTTTAAATATTAATAAGTGAATTTATAAGTCGAATAAATTTTATTTCGAATAATTGGATTTAATTGGATAATTAAATCGATAATTTAATATGTTGAATTATGAAAATAATTGAAAATTGGGTTAAATATGATTGAAAATGATTTGTAAAATTTTATTTTATCATATTGAAGTTAGAACGATATTTTAGAACTTTTAAAATCGAATTAAAAGTTAATTTGTGAAAATTGAATATTTTAATATTTAAATCGACTAGTGAAAATAGTCAATTTTTGAACAGTCTCAGAATTGAACGAGACCAGTTCCACTGGATCCGTAATAGTTAGTTATTTAACGGATTACAATTTTCGTGTCAATCGGAGTTATCGTTTGATCGTAGCAGCTCGAAACACATCGAATTATTTTTATTTTTAATTTGGCGAGTTAAAATAGCCATTTTTCAAACAGTCTCGGATTTCGACGAAACCAGTTTCATCGGATCCGTAATGTGATATTATTGTAAGGTTTCAAATTTCGTGTCAATTGAATTTACCGTTTGTCCGGTACAAATTAAAACGCCTAGAAAATCGTTTAAATCGGTTTAATTTAAATTGAACGTTTATTGCCATATCTCGCACAGATGATCGAATTAGCTTCCGAAACCTGTTTCATTGTGTCCGGAACGCGGGGTAAACCCTAGAAACGCTGGTTACGGCGCGTGAATCGGAGTTTAGAATTCCCGGATGAATAGTGTTCGTTTTATTTCCTATAAATACCCCCCCAAATCTAAAAAAAAATAAACAAACTAAACCCTAATCTATAAACGCAG
The DNA here is from genome assembly GCA_030765085.1 of Allium cepa. NCBI lineage: Eukaryota > Viridiplantae > Streptophyta > Magnoliopsida > Asparagales > Amaryllidaceae > Allium > Allium cepa. Next base: position 725,691,184 of record CM060945.1, read on the forward strand.
CCGCCAGTGAAGCAATGGAAGGCCGAAAATCACTCTCCTTTCCCCCTCGATTTCTTTCAATCCACTCATCAATTCGAGATGTTGTCAACTGGGAAAACGTAGAGGCTAGTGTGCTCTATATATCCAACGGTGGAGATTGGGAATGGAGTTGTGGATAGACGGCAATTGGCAGTCAAAGGCCATACGGTCGGCCTCGATTTTCATGCTAGATGTAGGACCGGACTTCAAGGCACTTGGGGCGCTGGTAGAGTGGAGCGAGGCGGTTCGAATGGCGTGGGGGTGATGGAGTTTAGTCGAGTGTGGTGGTCGAGAAAACTAACCCTCGTTTATGCTATGGGTTCGGCCATGTTGTTCTTGCGTGCGTGAGAAGGAAGAAGAGGGGGGGGGGGGACTGTTGCACGGTCATGATGCAAAGGAGGGAGATCCAATGGCTCTAAATTGATGTAGGTTAAAAAAAAATATAAATAAAGTTGTAAATTTATTAAGTATAATTCGTGTAAACTTCAAAAATTGATATCTTTTTCATACGAGGTCGAAAACGCACGAAACAAGAAGCGTTGGAATCGTATGGACGAGCACTACGTGATGAAATTGGACTGGATTCATTTGGAGTTAGTGAAAATTTCATGTAAAATTAAACGTCCGTTTAATTTTATTCGAAATAAATCGCTAAAACGAAATTGAAATCAAGGTGAGAACTTCTCACTCAATCGAATCAGTTTCGATTTTATTTTAAATAGTTAGATTTAAAATATTTGAATGCATGTTTGAATGATGATTGTTATCTATTGATTGTTAAAATAGACATTATGCGTCGTTAGTAAGCGGATGTTATTTATTAAAAACATATACCGCGAATATTTCATAAACAGTGAAATTGGTATTATATATAATTGCAATATATATATATATTGGCATATGTATATATTGGAGTTATTGATTTCCCGCATTTGTTTAGCGGATGAGACCCTATTGCGCCGTGTATTAAGCGGATAATATTTTAAATCCCATATACCGCGATAATTTCGTACTGGAGCGAAATTGGTATTGTGCTAATGTTTGTGGATGCAGGAAAACAGGTTGGAGGGATCCAACTGGATTCCTCAACAGTATTTATTTGATTTCAGATATTTTGATATTTGATGGATTATCATATCGATATATGATATAGTTGTTGTCGTGATTGACTATTTGGTATGTAGCATCATTGGACCAAATTTGGGACTTTAAAATGATTTTTAAAGTGATTTTTGAAAATATACTATATGTTTGGAATTGATCCATTTTAAATAAATAAACGTTATAATTTTTAAAGTTATAAAAATTATGATTTTGAAAAATACGGTTAAAGATTGATTTTTGAGAAAATATGGGTTGATGATTTTATAAACATAGTTAATCGAGATTTCTGAATTTATTATAAAAAGTGGAAAATATAGGATTTATAAAACTTGATTATTTTATAAATCAAAATGATGAAGTTTATAAAGGAAATTAAAGATGTTTTAAAAGAAAAATATAAATTGATTTATATAAAAGATTTATAAATTGATAATTTATAAATTAAAATATTAGAGTTATAAAACGAGTTTTTATAAGTGTTTGAATGAAGTGAAAATGAATTTTGTAAATGAATGGAATTCATAAAAAAATTAAAAATGGTGAAGTTATAAATGGAATTTTATAAACAGTAGGTTTATAAAATTTATAAAGTTATTGAAAGAATATATTTGGATAAATAATTGAATCTTATAAGTTATAAGATTTATAATTATGAAGTTCAAAGGAACGATTGTGCAAACAAATAAATTATAGGTGTTTAACTTATAATATGAATTTTGTTTTATAATTGAGTTATAAATTGAATAGGTTAATAAAGGAATTTATAAACGTTGTTTTATAAATTCGCGATGACTTATTTTGATAAGTAAATTGTTGAAACTTATTAATGGAGTTATATTCACGTTTTTGACTGTGAATAATCCTTTGAAATAAAATGAATAATATGATGAAATTTGTTAACGTAGTATATTCACGTTTTTGAATAGTGAATAATATGTTAAAGAAAATGTTTAGATTTGATGATGTAAATAGAATTAAAATGATCTAATGATGTTTTTAAATGTGTTGAGATTCGAAACCATAGATTCAACATTTATTGTTGAAATAGACGTTTTCGAGAAATAAAAGGAAATAGTGGACTATAACACTGTTGTTATAGTAAATGATTTCCGAAAGGAAATGCTTTGTATAGTATTGGGATTTATATATATCTATTTTAATTCGAATCCCTATATTAGTGATTTTGGGTTGTCGTAACGATGTTTTACGTAACATTCGTTTTGGCCCAAATAAATATGTTTAAGAGAATGTTTTCCTTAAAGAATGAAATATATACTTAATTTCGATTGAAGTATATTGAATATTTTCCAAGTGTTGAAAATAAATAAAATTTGTGAATTACTTAACAAAAAATAAGTATGGAAATGTTTTCCAATATTTCATTGAATATTATGAGAATTTATCTTTTTGAAGATAAATTGAAATGGATAATTGAAATCGTATATGCATGGATATTGTGAAATATAAATTCACTATGGAATTTATGAATGAAAAGGAGAATTTGTTCAAAAATAAATATTGATTTATTTTTGAAAAGTGAAAATTATATATCTTGTAAAGATATTTTGGAAAATAAATAAGTTGGAAAATTATTTGGAATCTGGTGATGTTGTGCATATCCATTGATAGTTCAATAACCGACTATCAATATTTCCCTTTGAATGGGTAATTGATGTGATTTGTTTGAATTTGAATGACACACTTATTTTTGAATAAGCGCTCACTATTCGGGTTAACCGGGAAAGGACCATGGGGTCGTATATCCCATTCCGAATATGTGATACGTCGTTATGAATTGCATTTGATGACCGGTGTTGAAGACCGAGTATTTGCGAAAGCGATAGGATGACCTATCGATTGTCTCTGCACTGGGTAGCTCCTGGTATAGAGATTTCCATAAGTGATGGGAAATTCGTTCGGGATTGTGAATACCCGGATTGCAAGGGCTTCGTGAGAAGTGCCTTTGGTTTTGTTCGAGCCCGGAACAGACTTGTATGGATTGTATGTCTGACATTACAAATTGAGATATAAAGCAGATTTCTTTCAAATATATTTCTGTTGGTGGCGAGGAATTTATTTTTTTAGCTTAACACCCTTCTCTGAGACGTACGAGCTCAGAGGTTATGTAGTTGAAGGTTATCAGCAATATATTCCCAATTTGGTAATGTGACATGCTGAGTGTTGCTGTGAAATGATCATTGTGTTGATTATTTGTGATAGGATCGTTTATTTGATCGTCTATCCTGGTGATCATTTCTATGATCATTTGTTGACCCAAAGCATGGCTTTTGTATAAAGTATGTTTTTGTGGACGTGACTTCGTCGAACCTCACACCCCGGAATGGTCAAAACAGGAAAGATGCAGCAAGGTTATGAGGGGTAGCGCCCTTTAGGATATGTGCATTTCCTTCTGCAAAAGGGTGGTATCATGATATGGAGCCCAGATACTTACTCATGTTGAAAACACTTTATGATTGTGTGAATTGATTGCGAGCGCTCGGTGAAAGGTCCCAAAGGACCGGGGGATGGCATATTCGGTCAGTTGTTACTCAGTTAGGGGTAACCCGGCCTTGTGTTGGTAGAGATCCGGTTTGGTTCTCGGGGATGTCCATCCAGAGGCATTCTCATGTGGCAATGGGAAGTGCCTTGGCCTGATCATTCGTTGGAAATCCAAAGAAACACTACGATCTTGTACGGTATTAGTTGTAGAACCTATCATTCACTTATGGTGGCGCCCCACTGTTTGGATGGTAGCTATAGTAGGCATACGATAATGGTCGTATGTTGGCTAAGATTTATATTCTACTTTCGAAATGAATTTTTCCTACACTATGCACTAGTAATAATATCAAATGTTCTTTTAAATGCGTATCAAGCACCTTTGACTATCATAAGGAGAAATCTCCTCCGATTCTGCGTTTGCATTGTGTGTGTGTGCGGGAGGCCTTATGGTAGTCTCATTTTTAAAAGCATTGCGAATTGACTTTAAAAATATTCCTCTATTTTGATTTTAAAGATAAATAAACTGTTTTGAGTTCTCACACCAGTCTTGCTTATGCTAGGTGATATGTGATGGGGGGTTCTTGCTTCGCGGTTTGGTGGCGAACGGGAGACTCTTACCCCCACACGTCCTCTTTACAGGGTTGGTTAGGCGAAGCCGTGACATTCGAAAGGGTGGCCGTAAAAGCAAGTTTGGGATACCAGTTGTTGCCACGGTGGGGCTGGGATGGTTGAAAAGCCTACCGGTTGTGACTACTGTCGACGGTTGAAAAGCCTAGATCTGACAATGTGGTATCAGAGCATATGGTTAAGCGACAACCATGGTTCTGTTGGGTATTACTCATTAGAGATAGAGTCGGTAGTACTCTAGAATGGGTTTGAGTGTAATAATAGATATGAGACCGTATTTGTTGGTGAATATAAATTGTTTTATATTGTGATGATTGGTTTATTGAGTGGCATATGAACCTTCGTCAGCACGGTCTGGACAACTATGCCAAAGGGGTTTTATAAACACTTGAATAGAACAATTCGACACAATATTGTTTTAAGTTGGGTAAATGAAATAATTTTACCTTGAGTATATTTTGTATATAAAGGAATAATTTTTCAGAATTATTAAAGTGTATATAAGTTGATTGTTTAGTTGTTTGAATAATCTAAATAAAGAATAATTGTATAAGTATAATGAATTATAAGAATGGAATTATAATTAAAGTAATCTACAATTGTGAAATAAACTTATATATATGAGAAGTGAAACTATATGAATATATTATGAATATGAGTTGTAAATAAAAATGAATTTAAAGTTAAATGGAAATTTACTTTAGAATTTGGAATCTGAATTGATTTATAAGTTGGAATTTAAGTTATGTAAAAAAAACCAAGTGACGTTTATAAAATGAAATATAACTTAAAAGATGTTGAATGACGTTGATATTAGTATCAAAGTAAATTATTAAAGTTAAGTGATAAATGTGAACTTGAGTTTTATAAATGAAATTCAACTTCTGTAATTGAATTGAACTAATGAATTGAATGTAAATCAATTAGATGTGAATAAAATTGATATGAAATAATGGATATAAGTGTTAATTCATTAAAATGTAATGTTATTGAAAGTTGAATAGTTGAATAAAAATCAATTTAATTAAACCAATTGTAAGAAAAGGAATTTGGTTGTAATTAATATACATTGATTGTTATATGGTTGTTAGTTGATTGATTGTATATAATTCATTAAGAGTTAATGAAACTGAAAGCTAAGGTAATTGGAATTCAATTGGATGTTAAGTGAATCTTAAATAGAATTGAATTTGATTTGGAAGTGAACCAACTTGAATATGAATTAGTGAATATAAACTAATTGAAAATGAATGTTAGTAAAAACATCCACTGTTAATGAATCAAATGTGATTTAAATTGAAAACCTATTTCATTGAATATTAATGAGAATATGAATGAATATTTATTAGTTATGGATGATAGTTGGTTGATGGTTGAATATATTGCTTTTATTGCATTTGCTATGTTGGCATATATAGTTATTATGTTGCTATATGTTGTATATCGATACTATTGTCTATATACATGATTCTCATGTTGTTTGTTGAGTGTTTAGTAGGTGCGGATCGCTTTTGCTTCGCATTTGGAGCTCGCTTTCGCGCTATATTAGCCGTATATGCTTGCTAATAAAATATAAGGTACATATCTCGGATTACATACCGTACTTTTATACTTTTTTCCCTGCGGGATGCTTCATTACTTGATGAGATGTATATTTGTGATATATATACTGTCATTTTTTTCGGATCGAGCCACGCAAAGGAGACTATGGCGAATTTTTCCGGAAATTTAAGGCGTTAGAAAAAATTTGAGAAAATTGGAAAGTTTTGAAAACTTTAACTTTGATTTGGAATTGAAAGTTAAACAATAGTAGTTGTTTTTGAAAAGATAACTAAGTATGATTTGAAAACTTAGTAAAGATTTTGTAAGGAGTTTAATTATGGATTTTGGGAAAGTTAATAGATTCTGTAACTTTTCTTACTTAATAATTTCGAGGACGAAAATCTTTTAAGGGGGGAAGATTGTAACGACCCAGGATTTTAAGTAATTAAAATTTGAGTATTTAATTAATTTTAAATATTAATAAGTGAATTTATAAGTCGAATAAATTTTATTTCGAATAATTGGATTTAATTGGATAATTAAATCGATAATTTAATATGTTGAATTATGAAAATAATTGAAAATTGGGTTAAATATGATTGAAAATGATTTGTAAAATTTTATTTTATCATATTGAAGTTAGAACGATATTTTATAACTTTTAAAATCGAATTAAAAGTTAATTTGTGAAAATTGAATATTTTAATATTTAAATCGACTAGTGAAAATAGTCAATTTTTGAACAGTCTCAAAATTGAACGAGACCAGTTCCATTGGATCCGTAATAGTTAGTTATTATCGGATTTCAATTTTCGTGTCAATCGGAGTTATCGTTTGATCGTAGCAGCTCGAAACACATCGAATTATTTTTAATTTTAATTTGGCGAGTTAAAATAGCCATTTTTCAAACAGTCTCGGATTCCGACGAAACCAGTTTCATCGGATCCGTAATGTGATATTATTGTAAGGTTTCAAATTTCGTGTCAATTGGATTTACCGTTTGTCCGATACAAATTAAAACGCCTAGAAAATCGTTTAAATCGGTTTAATTTAAATTGAACGTTTATTGCCATATCTCGCACAGATGATCGAATTAGCTTCCGAAACCTGTTCCATTATGTCCGGAACGCGGGGTAAACCCTAGAAACGCTGGTTACGGTGCGTGAATCAGAGTTTAGAATTCCCGGATGAATAGTGTTCGTTTTATTTCCTATAAATACCCCCCTTAATCTAAAATAAAATAAAATAAACTAAACCCTAATCTATAAACGCAGCCGCCAGTGAAGCAATGGAAGGCCGAAAATCACTCTCCTTTCCCCCTCGATTTCTTTCAATCCACTCATCAATTCGAGATGTTGTCAACTAGGAAAACGTAGAGGCTAGTGTGCTCTACATATCCAACGGTGGAGATTGGGAATGGAGTTGTGGATAGACGGCAATTGGCAGTCAAAGGCCATACGGTCGGCCTCGATTTTCATGCTAGATGTAGGACCGGACTTCAAGGCACTTGGGGCGTTGGTAGAGTGGAGCGAGGCGGTTCGAATGGCGTGGAGGTGATGGAGTTTAGTCGAGTGTGGTGGTCGAGAAAACTAACCCTCGTTTATGCTATGGGTTCGGCCATGTTGTTCTTGCGTGCGTGAGAAGGAAGAAGAGGGGGGGTGGGGGTGTTGCACGGTCATGATGCAAAGGAGGGAGATCCAATGGCTCTAAATTGATGTAGGTTAAAAAAATATATAAATAAAGTTGTAAATTTATTAAGTATAATTCGTGTAAACTTCAAAAATTGATATCTTTTTCATACGAGGTCGAAAACGCGCGAAACAAGAAGCGTTGGAATCGTATGGACGAGCACTACGCGATGAAATTGGATTGGAGTCATTTGGAGTTAGTGAAAATTTCGTGTAAAATTAAACGTCCGTTTAATTTTATTCGAAATAAATCGCTAAAACGAAATTGAAATCAAGGTGAGAACTTCTCACTCAATCGAATCAGTTTCGATTTTATTTTAAATAGTTAGATTTAAAATATTTGAATGCATGTTTGAATGATGATTGTTATCTATTGATTGTTAAAATAGACATTATGCGCCGTTAGTAAGCGGATGTTATTTATTAAAAACATATACCGCGAATATTTCATAAACAGTGAAATTGGTATTATATATAATAGCAATATATATATATATATATATATATTGGCATATGTATATATTGGAGTTATTGATTTCCCGCATTTGTTTAGCGGATGAGACCCTATTGCGCCGTCTATTAAGCGGATAATATTTTAAATCCCATATACCGCGATAATTTCGTACTGGAGCGAAATTGGTATTATGCTAATGTTTGTGGATGCAGGAAAACAGGTTGGAGGGATCCAACTGGATTCCTCAACAGTATTTATTTGATTTCAGATATTTTGATATTTGATGGATTATCATATCGATATATGATATAGTTGTTGTCGTGATTGACTATTTGGTATGTAGCATCATTGGACCAAATTTGGGACTTTAAAATGATTTTTAAAGTGATTTTTGAAAATATACTATATGTTTGGAATTGATCCATTTTAAATAAATAAACGTTATAATTTTTAAAGTTATAAAAATTATGATTTTGAAAAATACGGTTAAAGATTGATTTTTGAGAAAATATGGGTTGATGATTTTATAAAAATAGTTAATCGAGATTTCTGAATTTATTATAAAAAGTGGAAAATATAGGATTTATAAAACTTGATTATTTTATAAATCAAAATGATGAAGTTTATAAAGGAAATTAAAGATGCTTTAAAAGAAAAATATAAATTGATTTATATAAAAGATTTATAAATTGATAATTTATAAATTAAAATATTAGAGTTATAAAACGAGTTTTTATAAGTGTTTGAATGAAGTGAAAATGAATTTTGTAAATGAATGGAATTCATAAAAAAATTAAAAATGGTGAAGTTATAAATGGAATTTTATAAACAGTAGGTTTATAAAATTTATAAAGTTATTGAAAGAATATATTTGGATAAATAATTGAATCTTATAAGTTATAAGATTTATAATTATGAAGTTCAAAGGAACGATTGTGCAAACAAATAAATTATAGGTGTTTAACTTATAATATGAATTTTGTTTTATAATTGAGTTATAAATTGAATAGGTTAATAAAGGAATTTATAAACGTTGTTTTATAAATTCGCGATGACTTATTTTGATAAGTAAATTGTTGAAACTTATTAATGGAGTTATATTCACGTTTTGACTGTGAATAATCCTTTGAAATAAAATGAATAAAATGATGAAATTTGTTAACGTAGTATATTCACGTTTTTGAATAGTGAATAATATGTTAAAGAAAATGTTTAGATTTGATGTTTTAAATAGAATTAAAATGATCTAAAGATGTTTTTAAATGTGTTGAGATTCGAAACCATAGATTTCAACATTTATTGTTGAAATAGACGTTTTCGAGAAATAAAAGGAAATAGTGGACTATAACACTGTTGTTATAGTAAATGATTTCCGAAAGGAAATGCTTTGTATAGTATTGGGATTTATACATATCTATTTTAATTCGAATCCCTATATTAGTGATTTTGGGTTGTCGTAACGATGTTTTACGTAACATTCATTTTGGCCCAAATAAATATGTTTAAGAGAATGTTTTCCTTAAAGAATGAAATATATACTTAATTTCGATTGAAGTATATTGAATATTTTCCAAGTGTTGAAAATAAATAAAATTTGTGAATTACTTATAAATAAATAAGTATGGAAATGTTTTCCAATATTTCATTGAATATTATGAGAATTTATCTTTTTGAAGATAAATTGAAATGGATAATTGAAATCGTATATGCATGGATATTGTGAAATATAAATTCACTATGGAATTTATGAATGAAAAGGAGAATTTGTTTAAAAATAAATATTGATTTATTTCTGAAGTGTGAAAATTATATATCTTGTAAAGATATTTTGGAAAATAAATAATTTGGAAAATTATTTGGAATCTGGTGATGTTGTGCATATCCATTGATAGTTCAATAACCGACTATCAATATTTCCCTTTGAATGGGTAATTGATGTGATTTGTTTGAATTTGAATGACACACTTATTTTTGAATAAGCGCTCACTATTCGGGTTAACCGGGAAAGGACCATGGGGTCGTATAACCCATTCCGAATATGTGATACGTCGTTATGAATTGCATTTGATGACCGGTGTTGAAGACCGAGTATTTGCGAAAGCGATAGGATGACCTATCGATTGTCTCTGCACTGGGTAGCTCCTGGTATAGAGATTTCCATAAGTGATGGGAAATTTGATCGGGATTGTGAATACCCGGATTGCAAGGGCTTCGTGAGAAGTGCCTTCGGTTTTGTTCGAGCCTGGAACAGACTTGTATGGATTGTATGTATGACATTACAAATTGAGATATAAAGCAGATTTCTTTCAAATATATTTCTGTTGGTGGCGAGGAATTTATTTTTTTAGCTTAACACCCTTCTCTGAGACGTACGAGCTCAGAGGTTATGTAGTTGAAGGTTATCAGCAATATATTCCCAATTTGGTAATGTGACATGCTGAGTGTTGCTGTGAAATGATCATTGTGTTGATTATTTGTGATAGGATCGTTTATTTGATCGTCTATCCTGGTGATCATTTCTATGATCATTTGTTGACCCAAAGCATGGCTTTTGTATAAAGTATGTTTTTGTGGACGTGACTTCGTCGAACCTCACACCCCGGAATGGTCAAAACAGGAAAGATGCAGCAAGGTTATGAGGGGTAGCGCCCTTTAGGATATGTGCATTTCCTTATGGAAAAGGGTGGTATCATGGTATGGAGCTCAGATACTTACTCATGTTGAAAACACTTTATGATTGTGTGAATTGATTGCGAGCGCTCGGTGAAAGGTCCCAAAGGACCGGGGGATGGCATATTCGGTCAGTTGTTACTCAGTTAGGGGTAACCCGGCCTTGTGTTGGTAGAGATCCGGTTTGGTTCTCGGGGATGTCCATCCAGAGGCATTCTCATGTGGCAATGGGAAGTTCCTTGGCCTGATCATTCGTTGGAAATCCAAAGAAACACTACGATCTTGTACGGTATTAGTTGTAGAACCTATCATTCACTTATGGTGGCGCCCCACTGTTTGGATGGTAGCTATAGTAGGCATACGATAATGGTCGTATGTTGGCTAAGATTTATATTCTACTTTCGAAATGAATTTTTCCTACACTATGCACTAGTAATAATATCAAATGTTCTTTTAAATGCGTATCAAGCATCTTTGACTATCATAAGGAGAAATCTCTTCCGATTCTGCGTTTGCATTGTGTGTGTGTGCGGGAGGCCTTATGGTAGTCTCATTTTTAAAAGCATTGCGAATTGACTTTAAAAATATTCCTCTATTTTGATTTTAAAGATAAATAAACTATTTTGAGTTCTCACACTAGTCACATGACTGACTCGGAGTTTATTGTTTTCCTTCCTAAACTCTGGGTGCCCACCAATTTCCACACGGGCAGTCAAGAGTTAGGTTTATCAGGATATTCTGGATATTCAGGAGTTGCTGGAGGCAAGCTGGATGGCATGGCGTAATTACTAGTATATAGTATTTCTTTTTCCGCTGCACTGTTTGTTGTTGTTGTTGTACACTCTGATGATATGATGTAATGAAATGTAATGTATAAAATGTAATAACTGATATAGTTCTTTGTTTAAAGATTATTCATTTATTATTATATGTTGTTCCGCTGCGAATTGTGAGATTCTGATGTTGTTCTGTTGTTTTCTATTCCGTTCTATTTTCTATTTTCTTTCCTCTCTATTTTCTATCTTTTCTGTCTTTTTCTTTTTCTTAAACCCTCAGTGTTCGGTTTTCCGTCGTTCGATTGCTCGGCAGTCGATAAAGTGAGTATCGATGTTGAATTTTCGGAAGACGAAGAATCGGGTCCTGACAGTTATTGTTAGCATATTAGTTTTATTTTATTTGTATTGTTCATGTATGATTATTATAGTCATAATTTCTAAATTTTATTCTATTGGTAATTTAAAATTTTCAAACATTGATTTATAACATATGTTTGTAGTTGTATATTTTATATTTCTATATATAGCTTATGTTTATATTTATATTCTATACTTATGTTTTTATGTTTATGTGATAAGGTTGTTTATTATTTAAACATTATTATTTTAATTACATTTTAGATGTATATTAGATCAAATATCAATAATATAGAATCTTTGATTTTAGTGAATAAGACAGATTTTGTTTTAAATGGTTTTGAAACATTCTATTTTAAATTTTCAAATCAAAACTTTCTTTTACAAACACATATATGCCTTTATAACTGTTAAATATTCAAAAATCTTATCAATTAGTAAATTGAAAGGCTTATATTTCATTTGAATTAGATTAAATATTATTAAAATATACTGTCAAAATCCCGGGTCGTTACATTCCTCCACCCTTAAAAGAATTTCGTCCCCGAAATTTAAAACAATAGTTAATTCAAAAGCTTTTATATTAACAATCCAAACATAGATATCATCCATACAATAGTAAACAATCAAACAATCTATCCTAACAAACTTCGCTAGTTATCCGAACACAAATCCGGATAAGCTTTCCTAAAACTATCGAGAGTTTTCCAGGTACAATCTCTGGGATCCTCACTCCGCTGCACCTTGACGAGTTTCACCACTTTATTCCTGAGCTGCTTCTCGTCCCGATCCACGATCCGAACTGGGTTTCTGACTACAGTCAAATAAGGTTCCACTTCTAAATCTTCCTGAACTACTGGTTCTACAACCAGTGATGGATCATGAACATATTTCCTCAAATGCGATACATGAAACACATTGTGAATCCTAGATATCCGCTCTGGCAATTCAATCTTGTATGCTACAGCTCCAATTCTTTCCAACACTCAGAATGGTCCAATATATCTTGGAGCAAGTTTTACTGTCTTTCCGAATCTTATAGCACCTTTGATTGGGGAAACTTTGACAAAAACTAGATCTCCAATCTCAAATTCCAATGGTCTTCGTCTTCTGTCAGCATATTTCTTCTGACGATCCTAGCAACTTTCATCCTTTTCTTGATAAGCTCAACCTTCGCAGAAGCTTCTCGAATAAGATCGGGTCCGAGCACAAGATGATCCTTCGGTTCAATCCAACAGGATGGGGATCTACACGGTCTTCCATACAAAGCTTCATAAGGATCCATCTTAATACTTGCCTGATAACCATTATTATAAGAGAATTCCCCTAGATGAAGATGGTCTTCCCATGATCCTCCAAAATCTAAAACACAAGCCCGCAGCATATCCTCTAGAATACGATTCAGTCTCTCCGTTTGTCCGTCTGTTTGAGGATGATAGGCTGTACTCAATCTCAAACTTGTTCCCATTGCTGATTACAAAGCCTCCCAGAATTTGCTGGTGAAAATAGGATCGCGGTCACTTACTATACTGACAAGCAAACCATGCAATCTGACTATCTCCCTCAAGAAAATTTCTACCAGAGAAGCTGCAGTACGAGTTGCCTTAACGGGTATAAAATGGTCACTCTTTGTTAAACGATCCACAATAACCCATATACCATCATTTCCTTTCCTGGTTCTAGGCAAACCATCGATAAAATCCATCGAAATCATTTCCCACTTCCAATCCGGAATTTCCAAAGGTTGCAATAATCCGTCTGACTTCTGTTGATCACCTTTAACTTGTTGGCAAATGGCACAACTGTTCACGAATCTAGCTACATCCTTCTTCATATTCGGCTACCAGAAAACTATCCTCATATCCTTATACATCTTCGAAATTCCCAGATGAATATTTAATTTGGAACGATGATTCTCAGACAACACTTCCTGCCTTAGATCCCTATCATTCGGAACACAAATTCTCCCGTTAAACCTTAATGTTCCTTGACCATCAATTTCAAAACTGGGACACTGACCCTTCCTAACTCTTTTTATGATTCTTCTCATCATCTTATCAGATTCTTACTTGCTTGAAATCCTTTCAATAAGAGATGGAGCAACTTCCAGAAGAGATAGGACTGCGTTCCTGCTAAGAGCATCAGCTACAACATTCGCCTTTCCCGGAGTGTATAGAATATCCAAATCATAGGATGCCAGAAATTTGACCCACCGCTGCTGTCTCAGATTAAGATCTTTTTGAGAGAAAAGATATTTCAATGATTTGTGATCCGTGAACAATTCGAATTTCTCTCCCAAAAGATAATGTCTCCAGATCTTCAAAGCAAAAATAATGGCTAACAGTTCAAGATCATGCGTAGCGTAGTTCTTCTCATGACGCTTCAACTGTCGACTCGCATACGCAATTACCCTTCCATTCTGCATCAGAACTACTCCTAAACCAACCATACAAGCATCAGTATAAACCTCGAATTTGCTCTTCCCATCCGGAATAGCAAGCACCGGTGCACTAGTTAGCCTTGTCTTCAATTCCTGAAAAGCTTCTTCACACTGGGGCGTCTACTTGAATTTTGCTCCTTTTCTAGTCAGCTTAGTCAGATATGAAGAAATCTTGGATAATCCTTGATAAATTTCCTATAGTAGCCAGCCAATCCCAAAAAACTATGAACTTCCGTCGGTGTCTCCGGCTGTTTCCATTACAAAATAGTTTCAACCTTCGCTGGGTCTACAGAAATGCCTTCACCAGAAACAATGTGCCCCCTAAAAATTTAACTTCCAATTTCCAAAAATGGAACTTCGAGAACTTTACCTTCAACACATGCTTCCTCAGAGTCTCCAATACAGTTCTCAAATGTTCCCTGTGCTCTTCTTCAGATTTGGAGTAGACCAAGATATCATCGATGAATACCAGCACGAACTTATTCAATACATCCCTAAAGACTCAGTTCATTAGGTCAACAAAGTAGGCAGGAGCGTTGGTTAACCCGTAAGGCATAACCAACCACTCATAGAAACAATTCGGTCCCCTAAATGCAGTCAAGGGAATACTGTCTTCAGCTACCCTCAACTGATGGAAACCTGAAGCTAGATCCAGTTGAGAAAAGATATAAGCTCCATGCAATTGGTTAAAATGATCATCAATGCGAGGAAAATGATATTTATTACGGATAGTCACTTTGTTCAATTCTCTATAATCCATACATAACCTTAGCGATCCATCCGATTTAGTTACAAACACTACCGCAGAGCCCCAACAAGAAAAACTGGGCCTTATCAACCCCTTCTCCAAAAGATCTTGAGTCTGCTTAATCAACTCCTCTCTTTCCCTAGGAGCAATTCTCCTACTGGGCTGAATCACCGGCACTGCTCTTGGAATCAAATCAATACGGAACTCTATTTCTCGATGTGGTGGCAGACACTTAACTTCTTCAAATACATCAGGAAAATCTTAAACCACATCGATATCTTCTATCTCCTCTTGAGAAGTCTCAATTCCATGCAAAAGACTGCTCAAGTGAATTCCAGAATTGTCACACGACACACTGGCAATTCTACCCAGATCAGTTTACAACGAAACTGTTCTCTCATCACAATTCGGAACTGCTCTATATTTATCCAGCCAATCCATTCCCAAAATAAGATCAAATCCCTTAAAATTCAACACATACGGTCATAAGAAAAACTATGGGATAGATAAGATATCTTTAAGTCCTTACAGATAGTATCTAATTTGGTCGCCCCTCCTATAGGATTAGATACCAATACAGGACAGTCTACAGAACTTGGGGTAAGAAAGAACTTCTCTACAGAGTCCAGAGAAATAGGACTCAAAGAAGCACCCGAACTAAACAAAATTTTAATATATTTTCCATCTAAAAGTAAAGTACCTTCCAAAACTCCTTTGCCTTTCGAAGAAGAAGATGGACCGGCTTCCGAAGCAAAGACTTTATTCTGAGACGCCCTCTGCAAAAGTGGACAATTCTTGATCATGTGGCCAGGTTGATGACAATTGAAACACAATGATCTCTGAACCATTACTGATCCTGGACCACTCTGATGCAGTTGCTGCTACTGCTGGAATCCTTTTCTGGGACAATTATTTGCCAAACGTCCTTCCTGTTGACAAATGTAGCATTTGCGAGGTCCGTTGATATTCCCAGGCTTCTTCTTGCTCGGCTTTGTCCATTTGGGATCGAACTTTCGCTTATTCGGATTAGTGAAATTCCCACCTGAAGCTGCAACTGATGCCACAGATTTCTTACTCATCAAATTCTCATATCTCAATGCCATATCAATCAAATCGACCAAAGATCCTTTTAAAAGCATCGTCATCTCTTCATGAAATTCGGACCTCAATCGTTGCACAAACTTTTCATTCTTTTCGAGGGGAGTATCAATGAGTCCTGGTCCATAGCAAGAGAGTTCGTTGAATCTAGTCTTATACTCTGAAATAGACATGTTACCCTGCTTCAAATACAGAAAATCCTGATACAATTGAATCTTCCCCGCTGTTGGCATAAACTTCTCCTCAAATAGCTCCTTAAATCTGTCCCATGAAATGTCATCCTCAGAAATGTTTGCTACTGTTGCATCCCACCAAGCTGCTGCACCACCCTGCAATTTCCACGATGCCATTTCCCTTTTCAGTTCATCCGACGACTTCATGCTCTTAAAGATGTGCTCACAAGAGCGTAGCTAGGCTTAAACTTCAATTACTGATTCTGAACCTTTGAATGGTTGGCTTCTGAGATTGTTGAAATCTTTGCATAAAGCTGCAAAACTAACCTGAGGCGGTAATGGATTTACAGCCTCACTAGCATTTTGACTCCTTCCATTATCTGTCGAAACACCGCCCCTAACTCTACCTCTTCTTCTGGAACTCGTGTTGACCACCTGGACAGGTAACTCAACAAATTTAGATAGATATATATATAACTATATGAAAATACAAATACGCACTCTCAAGATAAATATTACTCAAGAGCCTAGGTACTCGCTCAACCTAGCACTCTGATACCAGGTGTGACGACCCACCTTTCTAACCCCTGAAAGACGTATCATCATTAAGAAAGAAAGGGATAGAAATAGAAAAGAACAGAAAGAAAGAAATAACAACATCAGAATCTCACAGCGGAATGGAACAAAATATAATACATCACATAACTATTACATAGTTTTGCATATATCGGAGTTATACAATATCATACAACAGATCTGTCATATACATATATGTCCATACATACAACCTAAATACAGCATACACTAACTACACCACGGAACTACATAGATACATATGTATGGTTTTCTTCTCCAAAGCTCCTCCAGATAATACTTCAAATACCTATCACTTGGCAACTCATAAAAATTCGAGTACCTAAGAGTTTATGAAAAATAAAATATAAACTCTGGGTCAGACATGGGTCTGGTGTGAGTAAACGGGTTAAAATTGTTTAACTTTGAAAACCATTTGAAAATAAAGGTATCACGTAAGACTCCCCACACATAAATTCGGGTAAGTTTTTACCTTACGCTAACCAAAACATTTTATAGGAAATCCAGTGATATTATAATAGTGTCTAGGGTTTTCAAGTAAATAGTAAATAGCCGAAATTGTTACATCTATTAAATTCCAGCAACTAGCCACGAAAGTGGGTAATACAAATCAAAACCGTAAGGTCTCATAGGGAAAATGGATTTCCAACAATGGCAGGGCTACTGGGGTACCGCCAATCACAGTACGACGCCTAGATCACCGTACCGAGGATCACTCCCAACCCACTACAACACAAGGCCGGAACCATTCCTTACTGAATAGTCCCGAACAAGATAACCCCGTAGTTGTGGCCAACGACTGCCCACACAGCCGAAATAGAGGGACATCTAGACAGGGGTATACCTCGTCCTGCTTTGGCATGACCCACCTAACCTTACTGCATCTCCCCTATTTTAGCCATTCCCGGTTGATGAGGCTTGAGGCTGCGATTACCTTTATTGAACATATCTCTTAGAATGCTCATCGTCCGCCTGACGATGTGCTGAAAGCATTCAATCCATACAAGTTCGTTTCGGGTTCGAACGAAACCGAAGGCATTATCTCGTTACACTCATTTTGGAATCACCCTCAGAGTTAACGACAATAAGCCTTGCATTTCTGAAACACCATCTCGATCTCCACTTGATATGTCACGACCTATCATTTAATTTGGATCGATATGGTTTTTGGAATATCGAATTGATATCCGATCCCGGTCTCATCGAAATCCAAATGCCATTTTAAGGGCCAAGTTGTCTATTTAGTCTTAACAGTTTAATTCAATATTTAGAATTTACATAACAGATATCACAGATAAATCATCCACAGTTATCATAGATATATCCAGAATATATCACAACATATCATAGAATATCATGAAACAGATACCAGAGTCAATCAAACAAGAATCATCAGTTCATATCAAACTGGTTCGATTAACTTAACTTAATTAATTACTTAAGGGTAAATTATTATTATTCTGTTTAATTAATTACTAATTAACTTATTAAATTTATTAATTATTACTTAATAACTTAATTATTAATTAATAAAATTAAATTACTTATTTAGTTATCACAAATTATTTTAATCAATCATTTATTATCAATTAATTAATCATTTATTGTCAACTAATTAATCATTTATTATCAACTAATTTATCATTTAACCCTTAATTAATCACTTAAGTTAACTACCATTTATTAATTATTAATTAAATTTCTTAAGTTAAAATTGATTAAACACACAAGATTAATTTCTAATTACAAATTTAATTTAAAGTTATTAATTTAATTACATGTATAAATTAATTTACTTTTAAAATTACCTTGTGCTTTAAATTAATTTAACCATATTATATTTTTACACTCTATAAATGATTTTAAATCAAATCTTAGCTTTAAATTTGTCAATATTAAAAAATTTCACGAAATAACCCAAAGGTTATAAGCTTATTCACATAGAAGTTGGAACCCAAAGCAACTCACATGATTCCTCGTGTAAACTCGAGCCCTTTTTCTGTTTCCTCGAGTTCTTTCCCAAGTCACTCTTCCTCTACTCCTTCTTCTCCCCGATCCTTTTCTTCTTGTTTTTTTTTTAATTTTAGCTTAAGTTAGAAAATTTAAACTGCTGAAACACAACACTCACGCACACCAGTTTCCAACTCGAGGCAAACCCAAAAATACTCGTGCGTCGCCTTGCATCCATCCTCGTCACCAAACCAGACAACGATAGCCACCGTGCACGTGCACGGTGGTTCGACTCACCTACGGCAACCCTTGTCGCTACCCACAAACCATAAATCGACTCAATATTCGAAATCAAAACTCAAATTATCGCGTACTGATCGAAAATAAAATTTCGCCTGTAGCTCGAACCAAAGGCTCAAACATCCCACCGAAAATCGCCAAAATCTAAAAAGACCAATCACCGAAATTAAAGCCCCTTCGCCCACGCCAAGTACAGACCCTCGACAACCACCTCCTCGAAGCACGTACGGCTCGATCAAACTATGACGACGAAATCAATAATTTACAGTACCCAGGAAACCATGAACTAAAACCCTATTGTTGCTTCATTCCACAAATTCTCGCATTGAAAATAATTATTTAGCATTTTTCCTATATTAATACATCTTCAAGCTTGCATCATAAAAAATTTCAACAATTAAAATTAATCGAATCAAAAGATATTGACAAAAAGGTAACTTTTATTCATTTTCGAACTACACCCTAAATATTGAATTAAAAATCATCGTTTTCATTTTAAAAATCCTAATTTTGTATAAAGATTCATGCTAGGTATTTGAATCAGCAATTTAGTATACTTGAAGTTAACACAAATTAAATGATTTCCCTGTAAATCACTTTACAGTGAGTATACTCCATTGACAGGTTTGCACAAGTTTAAAAACTTGATTTTATATTCAAATAACATGTTTTTTTTAAAAAACATAAGTCTATAAATAATCGAATGAGAATATCTTGTATTTTGAATGGATTACTTGACTCTGTAACTACACTAAAACTTCATATTCAAATTTGACAGGAAACTCATACTTGAACACAGAATTGAAAACCAAATACATAGGCAATCATAATATTATCAATACATCATACACACAAATGGACTTAAGACTTAAAGGTTTTGTTTACTCACCAAAATATTAGTTGAACAAAAAGCAAAGATTTTGAATCAGAGTTATAAATTTATGCTTGTTCCTCAAGTAGAAACAGTTCGGTGTGCTCCTGAATAGCTTCCTTCAAAAAGGTTTCCGCTTCCTCGGTGAATGTCTTGGTAGAAGATAAAATTTCTTGAAATTGAGGTTTATTCTTTTTTAAGTAGGTACGTAACTTAATGAGAAATTTCTTTATCTGTCCAATTTCTTTGAAAGACTGCAGTTGAATTTCCAGAAAGCTTCTCCCTTTTGTTTTGCTGTTGAACTTTATTGGGTTTTCAAAGACAAGGTGTTGTTTATTTTTTTTCTTTCTTATCTCAGTTTTACTTCTAAGTTTACTATTAAGTTTTGTAAACGAACACAATAACATGATGTGCATAAATAGAAAGACTTTGAACAGCTGTAGGTTATACAGTACAAGTTTCACTTGTTTTGATTGGCTACGTATTTAATATACTGCAGTATGGACTGATCTTTCATTTCGGCCGTAGGATTTTCTTTGACAAAATATTATGCTAATTTAATGCTTGTGTCTTCAGATTAGATTACATCTATTTAATGTTTTTCTGATATTTGTTTATATTTGTACTGGACAAAGATATTTTGAATATGTATAATGACATTTTGTTGTACATATGTGATATTATTCATATGTAAGTTACAACAACATATATGACAATATATTTAATTTGTTTCTTTGTCTCTTTGCATACTTAATTTTACAGCAGCTTGATATAATCTTTATTAAAGATTTTGTGCTGTATAAATACAAGTTACAGGTTATTCTTTGTATTGTTCATCTTCATATATTATACAGGTTATTGTTTCGACTATATTAATTGTATTCTATTTGTAATTCAGATTTTCAAGCATTTGATTCATAACATTGCATTTGTAAATTTCACATTTCTAGTTATAACTTATATTTTATCATTATGTCTTATATTTACATTTTTATACTTATGTTTAGTATGTTTAGGTTTATAACCATATATATTGTTTATACTAAACTTATTTTATATGTTTGGGTAAAACCATTATAGTTATTGTTAGCATATTAGTTTTATTTTATTTGTATTGTTCATGTATGATTATTATAGTTATAATTTCTAAATTTTATTCTATTGGTAATTTTAAATTTTCAAACATTGATTTATAACTTATGTTTGTAGTTGTATATTTTAATTTCTATATATAGCTTATGTTTATATTTATATTCTATACTTATGTTTTTATGTTTATGTTATAAGGTTGTTTATTATTTAAACATTATTATTTCAATTACATTTTAGATGTATATTAGATCAAATATCAACAATATAGAATCTTTGATTTTAGTAAATAAGACAGATTTTGTTTTAAATGGTTTTGAAAAATTCTATTTTAAATTTTCAAATCAAAACTTTCTTTTACAAACACATATATATGCCTTTATAACTGTTAAATATTCTAAAATCTTATCAATTAATAAATTGAAAGGCTTATATTTCATTTGAATTAGATTAAATATTATTGAAATATACTGTCAAAATCCTGGGTCGTTACAGTTATGTTCATTGGTCAAAGGCTCAATAACATCTAACATACAAATATATGTTTACATTATGATTTTATAGAAGTATTAAAGCACAAAAAACATATATTTTTTGTTTCAAATAGTGATAAAGAGAGATAACGAGGATGTAATTTATAGTACAAAAAGATCACTATATATCCACTCAACAATCATCTTAATTGTAGATTAAGAAGAATCAAATTTATTATTCCAGAGAATGTAAAGATGTGGATGTTGCTTTTAATTTTAAGTGAGTGATTAGCATATTCGGTTGTATTATATCTGGAAAAAAATTTGTCTCATAGGAAAATTCACAAGTATATATGGTACTATCTAATATACATGTGTTAGTTGGCATGTAATGAGGCTATTGATACCTAGGTTATAAATTTAACATAAATACACTTAGATCAACATAAAATAAAGGGTAATTGTATATATTGCTCAATTTTCTCACAAGTAAAAGAAATGCTGACAAGCATGTTTAGCCCAACCCTATTCAAGCCAATCTGCATGACTACAACAAACTAGCACGTAATGATATAAGCACTTGCTTTCCTCAATCGACCTGCATGGCTCAAGATGACATTAATAGCCAAGTCATTTGACTTGACATGACTCAAAAGCGACAAGTCCCTACCCGACTGCCTATGACCCGTCTCGCACATCCCATCTCTTCACAACATGTACTGATCATGTCATCCCTTTTAGCTCTATCTTTACTATACTGGCCTTTGCTAAAAGAAAACGATCATCACTATGAGAAAGAAGCCTCCCTCCAGCCATCTATCCTAGGAAAGTGTACTATATGACACCGTTCGTCAAACAAAAGTGCAAATGTCCATACCGGATACTACCTATTATGGCGCATCTGACGGAAGCATACCGGCTCTTGTTCCATGTTGCTTTACTCAATGCAAAGCATGCCTTTAGTGTGGAATGATAGTAAGTATGCATCTTTGCCACATGATCATACCACCTTTCCAGTTGTCCTCTATCGGCCTCGGTGAGAAAATTAATGGCCAAGAGTTATTCTAGCCCTATAGTTGCATGATGTTAACTAATCAAAGGCTAGCCTCAATAACTATAAGTTCCTCTTGTGATGCAACTCTGTATAGGTTTATAATCTTATCGATACATATAAAATTACAAGGGCTCTTGAGTTATTACTATTGTAATCTTAAATGCTCATAATTCCATATTATTCGCTTATATTTCCTTGTAATTGTAAGAGAATGGCGTAGTAAGAAATCTTGACATTGGACGTAGTCAAACTTAGCCGAACTACTATAATTCTCATGTCGCCTTACTTTAATTACTTATTCACTCATCATTTTCAATTTTTAAGCCTAGTATTTGCAGGTAACATTTGCTAATACGAATGCATTATTGTAATCCCGAGGTTGACTAAATCTTTGGTCAACAGTGTATCAATGCATAATGTTGTTATTAAGATTTAAGTTTTGTACTTCCTTTGATCCAAGTTATGATACACTTATACACACACACACACACACACACACACACACACACACACATATATATATAATTTTTTGAGTACCCTTGTTATTTTTGTAATCTTCCTAATATAAACCCCGCTCAACTTAGGTTATCTAAGCTTGTGAAAAAGATCAACCATTAAAAGTTTCTGTATTTTAAACTAATTTTGTTCATTATTATGTTATATAATAGTTGGAATAAGAACTCAATATGCCTTAAATCAACTCAAAGTTTACCCACTCTTCTATGTTTACATCTTGTCCTAAATTAATTTAGAGCAAAATCCTATGTTCTTCGAGTTCAGCCAAGTTGCTAGCTCAAAGCATTCAAAATTTCAAACACTTGATTGGTATATGATAATCTAAACTAATTCCAAATGCGAAATTTTCATGCATAGAAGAAAATTACGGATTATACAATTTAAGACCAAATTTGTTGTCTTATACGCTTGATTTGATACTACATCTAACAACATTTGCATAGCTTACCAAGTGAAATAGTTTCATGATGAACTTTCATTCCCATCATATTTCCTTTGATATTGTATATCATGATATAAATAATTGTTATGCCATGGTTGGCTTCTACTTTCTTTTAGGATAAGTTGGACAAAACCTAACAAGCTACAAATAGGTTGCATAAAAAATTCGAAGATCTTCTGTCAATCAAGTCATAAAGAAATGATTTTGCATAGAAGGTGATATGAGAAAACAAGCAATGGTGATGATAAATTTGAAACACATAAAAATTCAGTAAATTAACATATAGGTTTCTACCCAACCATCAACTTAAATGTTTCTAGAAAATACATCCATAGTTAATCTGACTAATAGAAGCAAACAAAAGCACAACGAAACCAATAGAGCATAGTCTTAATCTCACTAACAATGGCTTCTTCGTATTGGGAGAATAAGAGCAACGCTCCATGAAAAGAGAAACCCCGGATTGTTTATAATTTTCACACACTAATTAATCATATTGAAACCTCCATATATAATAACCTATAAGTTGGAAATTAATTTATCATGTATATGGAAATATATAAATTATTACATCTAAATAAAGAGTGGAAAGTATTTTATATTATAGTTTGTATATTTGTTTAAGCAATACTAATTTTGGAATGGTTAAAATTATTATTTCTTTCATTATAAACTTATTTCATTGTTTGATTTAATATCATAGTTTTGATATTCCACCTTGATGATAATATCATATCACTCCAACACATATGCAATCTCTTCAACCAAATAACTTATATAAGAAATCATACAAATATAAATCCTTTAAATCTAAAAAACATTAGTTTTTATCATATTTAGATCGAATAGGAGAATAAAAGCATCCTTGAAATTTATAAATCATATTTAATATTTATTTAAGCTTTAGTATGTCAAATTTTAAGAATATTAATTTTAGCTTAATATTATCATGGACATTATATGTTAAATAACACAAACAGAGATGTTTATGCATGTGTGTGTATACACACAAATAAATATGTGCATTCACACGCATTACATTAACATCTAGTTGATAAATATACATAGTTATTATGAGTTATAACAACTAAATATATATATATATATATATATATATATGTATGCATATACGTTTGGCATCTTTATAAATATTGCACACACAAACTTATATACATACACACACACATGCATATATGTATATGTCTATGTGTAATTACATGTAAAGTATTCGTCCTAAATAAATTATGGTTTTTTCCTTTCAAACAAAATGTAATTTCTTAAGTTACCGTTGTTTTGTATTTTAATTGTAGTTTGTATATACCTTGAAACAAAGCGACATGTACATTTAAGTTATTATTGTACATGTAAATTAAATTGAGTATGTAGCTTTAATGGTTTATGTAACTTAACGGTAATCCAAATGAGTTAATATAACTTAAGGTTATTTAATTATTATGTAGACTAAATGGTTTAAATAACACGTAACATGTAGTTTAACTGCATGCTCGTCATGCTTGTAGGAAAAAATTATTAGTGCATAGGTGATGTGTCCAATATGTGTGAAGAAAAATGTTTAATGCTATTAGTATGTGCCACATGAACAAAATGAAAATTTAGTATATAATTGTTGTCTCCTCTTTGTACGAAATACGCAACACTAAAAACTAACAACCGATAACCATAATTCAAATAAATGGTTATCTAAGCCCAATACATCATTGCACAACATAGATATTCTAGTTTTATATCAAACTTGAATTAACAAAGACAAGCATACAAGAGAGGGCATCAACATAGATTTGTTGTAGTTATGAGATTTTCCTTGATATACTTATTTCCTGTGCTATTTAGTAATGACTTGCCTTTTGTACCCGTAAATGTCGATGTCAATACATCTTCATTATTCTTGTGCCGAATACCAAAGTGTCAAAAAGACAAATTGTTAAAGTAAAATAAAAATAAAATGAAGAAGGAAGAAGAGAACAACACATCATAATCTCATGAGAAAACGATAATATTTAATATCAAAAAGATAGTACAAAGTGCCTTTCTAAGATATGTAGCGTTTCAGAGTTACAAGCTTAAGTACAATCACCATTGGTATGGACAATTATAGTAGTCTATCCTTAAAAATGCTGATATACATACACTAGTAGTGTAGTTGGAATAAAATACTACACTAGGCAAAACATCCAGCTCGACTCCTTGAACTCCAAAAAATATCAATAGAAACTAGCCTTTCTTAGACAGCTTGAAAGACCACCCGGTGTCACGACCCGAAATCCGACGCCCAAAAATCGACATTCATACTTCACCCGTATTCGAATGCAGCAAATTCAAACGTTGAACTCCAGTTCAGATGGAGCTTATAACACATTAAGTACAACAACACAGTGGAAGAAAAATGAATATCTTTGATATGCAATATTTGATACAACAATGATACAATGAATATCAATATCTATCAGAGATATACAATAGCGGGAAGATGAATCTCAAGTATGATCTTCCCAAGAATAGAAAGAAAGATAGAATCCAGAACTGCAACTCCATAGCCAAAGCTCCAAAGATTTCCAATGCTCTAAATCGAATGCTTGAACCACCATCATCACGTTGTATTAAGCAAGGTCAGTCATGAATGCGAGCACCGAAATCCAAAGAATAAAGAAGATTTACAAGTGCCACCAAACCAGAGACTTCGAAAGATATCGAATCTGTATCTATTATCTGACTATTTGAAAAAATTAACTCTAGACTGCCCGTGCGGAAATTATGGGCACCCATAGTTTAGAAATGGAACAATAAACTCCAGGTCAGTCATGGGACTAATGTGAGCAAACTAAAATAATTTTATTTAAAACAAAACAAACAAAAGCATTTAAAAATAAATAGGCAATGCCTTTTAGAAAATGAAACTACCAAAAGGCCCACACACACAATGCAAACACACAATTAAAGGAGATTTCTTCTTATGACAGTTAAACATGCTTGATACGCAAAATCCTTTTGATATTATTATTAGTGCATAGTGCAGAAAATATTTTGAAAGTATAATATGAATCTTAGCCAGCATACAACCACTATTGTATGCCTGATATAGCTACCATCTAAACAGTGGTGACCACCATAAGTAAATGGAAGGTTATACAACTAGAACCGTACAAGGCGCGTATTGGAGATTGGATTTCCAACAAATGGTCAGGCTAAGGAACTTCCTGGGCCATATGGTTATGCCTCTGGAGGGACGCCCCGAGAACTTAACCAGCTCTCTGCCAACACAAAGCCGGGTTACCCCTGCCCGGAAGTAACACCTACAAGTATGCCAACACCAGTCGTAACCAACCTTTATACGAGCGCTCGACACCAACAATCACAAAGTAATAAATTTGCAGTAACCACATAGCTAAATATCTAGGCTCCATACCATGATACCACCTCTATCCAAAAGAAATGGACATACCGTAGGGGCACGACTCCTAATAACCTTGCCGCATCTTTCCTGTTTCGACCATTTTCGGGTTGTGAGGTCCGACGAGGTCACGTCCACAAAGCTACACTTTTCATAAAAGCCATGCTTCGATCAACACATGATCAGCAGCACTTCGTATGCCACATTACCAAATTGGGAATGTATCACTAGTAACCATCAACTACATAACCTCTGAGCTCGTATGTCTCAGAGAATGGTGTTAAGCTAAGAGAATAAATTCTCCACCACCAAACAGAAATGTATTTGTAGAAACCAGCTTTACATTCCAAAGTGTAATGTCAGACATACATCCATACAAGTCTGTTCCGGGTTCGAACAGAGCTGATGGCACTTCACAAAGAAGCCCTTGCAAATCGGATAATCCCTAATCATGTCCGGACTCCCCATCACAGATGGTGATCAAATCTCTATACCGGGGATCAGCCAGTGCGGAGACATTCGACGAGTTATCCTTTCGCTTTCGAAAAT
Organism: Allium cepa; assembly: GCA_030765085.1. Taxonomy (NCBI): domain Eukaryota; kingdom Viridiplantae; phylum Streptophyta; class Magnoliopsida; order Asparagales; family Amaryllidaceae; genus Allium; species Allium cepa. Next base: position 725,718,628 of record CM060945.1, read on the forward strand.
ATCCGGTCTTCACCACCGGTCTTCAAATACGATCCATAACGTCGTATCATTATTCGAAATGGGTTATATGACACAAAGTCCTCTCTCGGTGAAACTGAATCATGAGCGCTTAATTTAAAAAGCATATGGATATAGTGGGATCTTAGTTAAGTCACAACTTAAGCCCAAACCTTTCTTCAAATGATTTAAACAAATTACCATTTTCAATCTTTAAAAAAATGGTTCACTTCACAAAGTTCACCAATCTTTCACAAAGATTAATTCATAGCTTTCAAAACAATTCCATTTCAATTTTTTTAAAGAAGAAACACTTTTAAGATCCTCTTCAATTTCAAAACAAAGTTTAACAATCTTTCACAAAGATTCATCTATAGCTTTCAAAACAATTCTATTTCAAATTTGAAAACTTTTCAACACAAATTGGAAATCCTTTCTTTATATGCAAGCAATTATTATTTGAAAAACAAGGGTTTTCGTTTCGAAAAAATCCGATCAAATATGCACAAGTTATATCTTTAAAGTATAAACTTGGGTTAAATTCAAATTCCCAAAACAAAACATTTAAAATACTTTAAAGATGGTTTTAAAATCCATATATATATATTATATAACTTGTATAAACCTTTCAAATCAAATTTCCAGAACAATTCCAAAACTTAAACAAGACAAATCATATTAAAACTAAATTTCAATTTTAAACTTACTTTTCAAAAGCTTTTCATATTCAATCCAATTCATTTCCAAAACTATTTGGATTCAAAATTCAACTTTTAAAAATAATATTTAGATTTCAAAATATCTGTGACTTAACCGATTCCCTCGTGCAAATCCATATTTGTTTGTGTATGGTGTAGTCCAGAGGTTTTACACAATAGTGCAACATCATTAATCATCACATCACAGATTCAAGCACATCAATATCGATAAGCGGTATAATCTTAGAACTGTGACGACCTGGAATTTTTGAGCATTTAAAATTGGAATATTTAATTAATTTTGAACATTTAAAAGTTAATTTGTAATTTAAATTTCAAATACCACCAATTTTGGAAATTTAATTGTTGAATTTAATTATTGGAAATTGGGTAAAATGTTGAATCTGGAATTAGCCTGTAAAAATATAATTTAAAGGTCTATAAAATTTATATTGATAATACTGAAGATAGTAAAAGTGTTGAAATTGAATTTGGAATGTTTTGTTAAGTTTTAATAATATATCATTTAAATCGATATTTAAAAATAGCCTTCCGAGGCACAGTCTTGGAATTTAACGAAACCAGTTCCATTGGATCTGTAATATTGTATTATTATCGGATTTCAAATTTCGTATTGATCGAAGTTGTTGTGTGAGTGTACGATATATAAACGCATCGAAAATTTAATTGATAATAATCGATTTGGAAAGCTATCTTCTCCATACGATCGAATTAGGACTCCAAACCTTTTCCTATGCATTCGAAATAGGGGTATAACATTATAAACGCCTAGCGGCACGCCTCGTTTTGTGATCGGGATTCTTGGCTTCGTTTTCTCAACAATTTAAATTTAAAGTTGGGTAATGAAATTGCATTGAATATTGTAGCTAGCGTCATGTATAGGGATTCAAAAACCCACGTTACCTTCTTCAATACGCTTCTTCTTTTAATAAATAAAATAAAAGGAGATATTTATCTTCGTTCAGAAAAACAAACCGAACTCCCCTCTTCCTTCAAATTCGTTCAGGAATCGAAAACCCTATTTCCCTTTTCCTTCTCCATACGTATTCATTCGTACATGAAAAAATAAAATAAAAATGGGTTTCAATCGTGAATACTTCCTCCCCACAATTTCATCTGTGAATTCATGCAGTAATAAAAAATAGCGAATGAAAAAGGGGGTCCAAGGCAACTCAAGCGATTGCGATGGCCTGGGGTCGCAATAGCAGGAGGGGTCGGCAATCGTCGCGTCGAGACTAGGGCTTCGAAGTATCTGAGGCTGGTCGCGATTAGGGTTTGGTGTTGCGACAAGGGTGGTGGATCCCATTGTCTTTGGAGGACGAACTCTCGATCGATGGAAGAGCAGCAGTGGGCGATGCGAGGTGACAGAGGGCACGAATGGCGACTAAGGCAGGACGTGATGGATTTCGCACGCATGGGTGGTGTTTCAACTAGGGTTTAGGAGATTTTGAGTGGGAGCGTCGATTCAGAGGGGCAGTGGAACTCGCAATGATAGATCTGGCATCGTGTTCAGTGGAGGCTCGTAACAACCCATAAATTTTTTAACGGCTTTTAACAACGTATTTAATTGAATTTTCCAGAAATTTTAAATAACAATATTTTGAAATAAAAATTTAATGTTTGGATTACGTATAATCAAATATAAGTAGTGAATAAATAAGAAAACATATAAATTTAGATTATGTTACTTGTTAATTAATTTGGATGTACGTTCGTTTTAATTATTGCATCTATTGTACGCACTCTTTGATTTCATATCTTAGCTGTTAAAAATCAAATCAGCATGTGCATTTAAAAAAAAGAATTAAAACCCTACCTCTAATTCAGGTGTAAAACTTTCCACTTTCATTTGCGTCTCCGTATTTAATAGGAATAAAAATCTTTGATTTCCTGACCGTTTCAAAGTCTCTTCCCATCTTCATTTTTTGCAACGCCGTTCAGATCTGGAAAAAAAGGGAAATGGGTAACGATCCGAAATTTTAGACCAATTTAAAACTCTAATTTTTTTAAAATATTGAATAAAATTTGGTAGAAACAAAAATGATGGGAATAATAATAGTTTATATGATATTTACAATTTGAATTAAAAACAACAAATGTTAAGAATTTAATAATAATTGTTAATTGTAAATATTGATCTATTGAATAAAATTAAAGAGGAAACAATAGTTTAATTGTATTGTTGTAATTCAAATAAGTTAACCTCTAACAAATGAACTAAAACTGGTAATTAATGGGTATATTGAGTTATGTGAAATTATTAAATAATTTTTGATTTATTGTTAACAAAAGATGTAGTTGAATTAGATTTTTATTTGATTTTAATACGAAATTAATATTTGTATTTGTTGAAATCTTTCCATTAAGGAAAGAGAATGTATTAAAATGAACATTTAATTTGGTAGTTAACATAATAATATTTTATTTATAAGTTTTAAAAGAGAAAATTATTTCAAAATGTTTTCCAAATATAATAATTATTACAAGAAAGATATTTTGAAATAAAAGTAACATGTTGTATTATGTGAATTTACAATTTTTTTTGTTTACTATAAAGCGGTAGATAGTTGTTATTATTTTGTATGTTAATTTAATGATTTAAAAGTTAATATGGTTTCAATTGGGAATAATATTTATTTTGACGTTAAATAATAAATTAGTTGTAGCCTTGCATTCCAAGTGGGAAAGAAATCATTTCCCTAGACGTTCAATTTCTTTTAAATATAGTTTTGATAAGTTACGTGTAAATTTCTACGCTTCCCTTTTTCCTCATTTTTATAATAGGAATAAAAATTCGTGTAGCAGTTCCAAGCAAATTTATTTCTCTTTAGAAGTTCAAAATCCGTTTCAAGATTGTTTGAAATTCACGTGTATAAGTGTCTCTTCTTTTCCATTTACTCCTTTGCAATTAATAGAAACAAAATCTTTGATTTTCCTTACCATTCTAACGAAATTCTTTTATTTCCTTAATGTTCCTATACCATTAATTAGTACGTTTCTTTATTTAATCTATCCAACGCAATTATCTCCTAAATCAAATATCACGCGCAAATTCCTCCTGACAGGAATTATTTCCTGCCGTTTCTCCAAGCAATCAATACTAGTTTCGTTTAAATACTCAACCTTGTACACAAATAATTTTCACCACCTTTCCATTTTACAAATATTTCTTGCATTTTAATCAACGCATTTACTTCCTAATAAGTTTTAAACTGTACAAAATATTTGCCAAAGATTTCTTGCAGTTTCCTTTTGCTAAATTCACGCAATCAATACCACTGTAAATATTCGCTCAAATCTTTCTTGCTTATATTCTCTCACCTCAATCAATGCAATCGTGTATAATTGATTTAAATTTATTTCTTGCCTATATTCTCGCACCTCAATCAATGCAATCATGTATAAATATAAGCCTCGTACACAAATAGTTTTCAATTGCATCTCAACATTTTCTTCATTTCTTCTTGAGTGCGTGAGCTCTGAAGATATGGCCTCCATTTTCTTCTTTTTAGTATATATATATATATATATATATATATTTTCCATGCTTTGCTTCTCCCCTCCCTGTCCTTTGCTTCCAATATATTTGACAAATCCATCTTTATATTTCAACTCGCGTTCACAAATTTTCACATTATAACAGTCTCTATTTAATTGATATTTTAGCATAAAACTATATCTACATATTGTTTTATGTTTAATGCTTATGTGAATTTTAAGCCAAGCTTTTCAGAGACGTATATATACGTTAGTCTTATATCTTATTTTTTATTATAAAACATTAGTAATATACATATTTTGAAAATATAATTAGATTTTTATTCCTGTTCGAATATAACATATATTAGTGTGGCATCTGAGTGTTGTAAAATCATTAGTGATTTATGTTGTAAAACTAAAAATTTAAATGTATGATTTTCATCTCGATTCTAGTGTATATATATAAAGTATGTTTTGTTTTTTTCTCTTTTCTGTGGTGCTTTCATAATGTATGGTCTATATATATAGATTGATTTCCTCGGTATATGCTTTGAATTTTGAGTAAAGTATATATAAATATGTTATTTTAAAATGCGCGTTTTAAATAAGTGATGATTTTTATATATATTATGCCAATATTTTATTTTGTGTGTATTTAAATGTAATATTGAATTAAGAGGAAAAACGTTTATGTGTTTAAATTTAAGTATTGATTTTTCAATAATATGATGATGTTTTGTTTTAATATGTATTTTAAATTTAATATCAGTTTCAAACAATGTGAATATTTTATTTGAATATCCATCTTAAATTAAATTTATTGAGATTTTAAGGAAATTTAAATAACACATATAATATATACTTTGTTTATATCAAACCGATTGATTTTTTTTTCATCGATTTCCATCTATCAGCTTGGTCATCAAATTCGTGCCAATTTTGCTTTTCTTCAAAGTTCGTATTGGGATCCATAACTGACCTCATTATCATTCTTCTCTAGCCTCGAAAGGTGAGCAATCACTCACGGTTAACGTTCTTGTATTTTATTAAATTTGATTTCAATTGAAACGACAATTGAAATATGATGCTGTAGTCATTTAAATTGTTATATATATGTTATTTTCTGTAACTGTTCACCTGTGGGATATGACACCATATCCTGTTGTTTATATTATATTTATATTGATGATATATGCCTGTTATTTTATTGTATTATCTGTTATCACTCTGCAAGTTCCCTGTAGTTTAGAATTCACTATGAGTTGAAATGATACATACCCGACTTTTGGATAGGAGAATTTTGTTATGGGTTGAAATGATAAACCCAAGCGATTTTCAATTAAATTGAATTTGGGATTGCAGGTCAAAGTGATATCTACCTGTATATTTAAATTTCGGATTGAAATGATAAATATCCTTATCCCTTGACCATAGCGTAGGAAATTTTATACAGACATCGTTGGTCCATATGTATATAAATGCTTTGAAAATAATTTCTACGGTTTAGGAAAGAAAAATATAGTTTTAATAAAGACCGTTTCTTAGAATATTATATGTATTAAAATTAAAATTTTGTGTATAGACCTAATAATAATATTTAATCTAATTGAGATTGATTTAATACATATAATATGTTTAAGGATTCTTTTAAATTTATATTTCAAATTAGATTTGGTAAAATTTTGAATAAGCTAGAGTTGAGAAGATAAAGTTGAATTAATTGAAAATGTTATTTAATTAAGAATTATATTCAATTAAATCGATTTGAAACTATTGAATTCGGGATTTAAGATATGATTTTATAACTTGGTTTTGGTAAAAGGGATTAAATTGATATTTTAAGTTTAAATAAAGGAAATATTCTGTAAAATGAAATCTATGAATGATATTGAACTTGTTAAGTGGATATATCCTGACTAAATAATAATGATGAAGCTAAATCAGATCTATATGAAACTGTTAGATTTAACTTTAAAATATTGAATATTAAAGCTTTGAATATAACGAAAGTTTAAATGGTTATTGGGAGATGAATTGAATTAATGAATTGAGCTTTGAATAAATGAGAATTTGGAACTTGAGTTAATTAGAATCAATTTGTGTAGTTGAGAAAATTTCAAATACTTTACTTTATAAATTATTTAATATATATACACTATCTTAGAAAATAGATATATTTGAAAGGGAAATGATGTTTTGATTTGTGAAGTCTAAATAAAATTGAATGACCACGGTGTTATAGTGTATATTTCTACCTTGTAGATAGTTCCATGGACCCTTAGAGGATGGCTATCCCAAACATCCTTAAGTTATTTGTATTTCAGTTGATATTACACTTAAGTTGGATTTATTGATATAAGAATGTTAATCCTGACTCGAGTGTTTTGTGTTTTTGCTTTATGCTCGGGTCAGACTAAGCGATACAACATTTAAGACTCGCCTTTGGAGTTTGGAGCTTCGTTTGAGGATACACCTATTGATTCAGCTTTCAGCTCTTTCAGTTGATTCATTCGGAGAGGTCATCTGTTCGTACTGGAGACTTCACTGTATTTGAGATATTCTGTTGTATTTTTATTTCTAACGCTGGTATTTATATAGTAGCTTCATGAACTACTATTTATCTATTCCGCTGCATTATTTTATATTACTCTGTGTCTGTGATTCTGTGGTTGATTTATTTACTGTATATGCTGAGTTTTGCCAAATTTTAATTAACAATTCGGTATTTTGAATTATTCAAGTCGGACATGTATGGTTTTATTGTCGATTTGAATGGTCCAAAATAGCAGTTCGTTACAAGACTCGAATTCGTGTCTGACTGAGGTTAATTTCTGCAAGGTATTTATTTTAAATTATTTCATTGAATTATATATACATATTACTGAGAAAATTATACATAACAGTAAGATTAACTTTGAGTTTTTATTTTACAAATTTGTATATAGAGATAGTAAATTGTCACTGTTTGTTACTTGAAAAAAATATACAGTAACATAGTTAATTTAAATATAAGCAGGGAAATATTTATATGTTATTTTAAATTTGCTAGTATTTTAAGGAAAGAAATGAATGATGTATTATGGAAACTAATCTGTCTAATTAACCAATTTAAATATTTTTATTATTAAAATCTATTTATTTTAAGGAAACTTGTTTAAAATCAATTTATTTGTTATAAAACCAAATGAATAGTTTAAATTAAATTATTGGTCAATTTAATTTATTGAATAATAAATTACTTAGAGATTTCAGATGTTAATAAATTATGTAATGTGTACAAGGTCTAATACTGTGAAGAGAACAAGTCAGGATTGGATTGGATTGCAAATAAAATAAAGGTGAGTTAATCTCACTCATCTGGTTATAATTTAAATTTAAATGGTTAAATTTACATAATTGGTTGATTGATTAATTTGATTGGATGTGCAATATTATATATAGTAGTATATAATATATCTTAGAATGATTGATTTCCCGCATTTTATAGCGGATGAGACCCTATGCGCCGCATAATAGCGGATGATATTTTATATTGATCCCATATACCGCGATATTCCACCTCGAAGTAGAATTGGTATTGTGATAACGTCTGTGGATGCAGGGAAAACAGGTTGGAGGGATCCAACTGGATTCCTCAATATTTATTTAAATTATTTAATATTCTTTGTTGTGATTATTTGATATTTTATGACGGATTATATTGGAATTTTGAATGCTATGGTTTACTTGAATATATTTCGGTACACTGAGTTATCAAAATATATAGAACTGAATTTTTGAAAATAAAAGGAAGCGAATTTGAAGGTGAAGTAATTATAGAGAATTTAAATAAATTAAAATGAACTGGATAAGAATATTAGTGGTTTTAATATTCTAATAAATAAATTCCGTATATGAAAAGGAAATTTTGAATAAACAGAAAGTTAATGAATTTTAAACTTCAATGTTATTATTTAAAAGAACAAAGCATTTATTTTAAATTTAAGATTTAAATTTTGAAAAGAATAAAGAAGAAATTGGAAAAATCTGAAATTTGTATATTTCAGTTAAAAGATTTAAAATCAAAAGGAAAGTAATAATAATAATAATAATAATAAAGTCCATAATTAACGAATTTTGAAATGAATTGAGTAAGTAAAGAAATTTATTTCAAATGGAGTAAATTGGAAATCAATTTGGAAAATTGATTTAAGTGATTGAAATTGGAAATTCTCCCTAGATAACCAAGTACGTTTTCAAAGTAAATTTTTAAATATAAATTAAAGGTTTTAAAGTTGCTTTAAAAAGCAAGTTTTGGAAATTTTATTATTTCTAAATATTTAAATTCTAAAGTAAGTATTTTCTTTTAATCTATTATAGTAGTAATTATTTAAAAGTGACTTGGTAATTGTTTTAAAGAGAAAATCTAGTTTTATATTTTATAAAAGTAACCTCATTTTAAATATTCCTAAAGTGTATATTTTTAATAAAGTATTGAATTAGTTCTCAATCTAAATATTAAAAAATATATTTTATTTATAAAGTGTTTTAAATTATTTTAAAAATCTAAAGCTTTGTACTTGGTGTTTTCAGTGGAAATAATTATTTGGAAATTTATTCCATAAGAAAAGTATGGTTTGAAACTATTTTTCAAGGGTTGAAAAGTGGAAATATATCTTGTGAAGATAATTTGAGTTTAATAAATAATTTAGTGAAATTATTTACGTTGGATGGTTGTTGTGAATGTTAATTGATAGTTAAATAACCGACTATCAATATTCGCCAAATGCGCTGATCGTTGTGAAGAGACCGGGATCGGGATTTATTTCTCGAAAACCACTTCGATCCGGTTTGTACGTTTTCATGGAAAAACGAGTTTGGATTCGAAGATGGAGCAGTGAAGTGCAAGGGTTAGTCGCTACTAATCCTGAGGATATTTCCAAAATGGATGTAGTAGGAATAGTGCCTTCGATTCTGTTCGAACCCGGGACGGACTTGTATGGATGAATGCTTTCGTAACATCATCAGGTGGACGATGGGCATTCTAAGGGATATATTCTAAAAGGTAATGCTTAGCCTCAAACCTCATCAACCGAGAATGACTGAAAATCAAGGTTATGCAGCAAGGCTTGGTGGGAAACACCCATTTTTGGGTAAGGTCATCCCTATCTAGATGTCCCTTTTTATTTCGGCTTAGTGGTGCGGTTGCTGATCCCAACCGTGGGGTGATCCTACTCGGGATTATCCAGTAAGTTATAGTCCGGGTCTTGTGTTGCAGGGGGTCGGGAGTGATCCTCGGTATGCTGATCTAGATCAGGTACCGTGACAGGTGGTACCCCAGTGCCTAGTCATTAGTTGGAAATCCATTCTCACTACACGCTTTTACTAGTTTTGTTTGTATTACCCACTCTATGGCTAGTAGCCGGAATTTAATGAATGTAACAATTTCGGCTATTTTAATAAGTATTTGTATATAGGCTCTATTATAATATCAGAGGATTTTAATAAGAAATGTTTTAGCTATCGTAAGGTAAATACCCGACATGTTTATTTGTGGCGTGGTCTTACGAGATGCTTTTGTTTTGAAAAGAATTTTCGAAACTTTAATAATCAATTTGGGTGTGGTTTTCTCACGCTGGTATTCCAGACTAACTCGGGTGTTATTTTGCTGTAATGCTCGGGTCATACCGAGTATTATATAATACAGGATATGATGCTGTGGAGCTCAAGAGACGTGCTGGATGGCGATATATACTTCTGTATTTGATTATTATTCCGCTGTATCCAGTTGTATGTTATTGATGTGGAACTCTGATGATGTACTCTGATGATGCAATGTATAAACAGATATATTTGTTTTGTGTAAAGAGAATTTATTATCTATCATATTTTATTCCGCTGCGATGGTTAGATTCTGATGTTGTTTTCTATTTTCTTCTCCTACTGCTTCTTCTTTAACCCTAATGGTTCGTATTTCTGTTCAACTTGAGTTAATTGATGTAGAATAGAGTTGACTCAAGGTGTACGTATTTGCGGGTCGTTACAGTTGGTATCAGAGCTTAGGTTGGTGATAACCTTGGCTCTGGTGGGAATTACTCATTTAAATTAGAGTCTGTAGTACTCTAGAATGCGTTTGCGCGTATTAATATATATGAGCGCGTATTTGTTAGTACGTATAAAAATGGTTTTATATTGTGTTGATTGGTTTATTGAGTGGCATATGAACCTTCGTTGGCACAGTTTGGACAACTGTATCGATGGGGTTTCTAAACACTTTAATAGAACAGTTCGAGACGGTATTGTTTTAAATGTGGGTGAATGAAATAATTTTACCCAAAAATATATTTTGATATAAAGAAAAGTTTTTTTTAACTATTGTAGCTAATATATGGTTGCTTGGATGTTAGGAAAAATAATATTAAATTATTATCATTGTTGTGTGGAAATTTAACTAGAAATTGAAAATGTAACCAAAGGTTAAGGAAAATAAATTCATTTATATAAATAAATTTATAAATATAAATTATCAACGTGATTTATAAATTGAAATATGATCAAATGGGAATTTATAGAAATGAATTATAGTTAAAATTGATTTAAGCAGGATTTGGAATTTAAAATCCCGAAGATTTTGGAAGTGTTTTGAAGATAAATAATAGCATTATTGTTTTAGAGATATTTATGAAAGGCAATTTGTTTTAAATGTATTTTGAAAGTGATATAGCATTGAAATCACTTGGATTATTGGGAAACAATTCTGATGATGATGGCCGCATCATCAGTATTCATTTTTGAGTTTCTAAGTGACGGATTGCTGCCAAATTGATTTGTTCAGAAAAGCTAGTTGTTTTTGATAATTTCAAAGGAAATTTGTTGGGGATAAAAACTAGGATTGGTTTAAAATTTTTAAGATGTGTGATTTTGAGATAATGGTGATTTCAAATAATTTGAAACCAAAGGCCGGGTGTTTAAAATTCCTGAGAAGATAGGTTATAAGCTTATAAATTGAGATGATTTTAAAATCAGGAAGGAAATATGAGCTTTGTATGTTGGAGTTTAAATTTAAAGTGGAAAGTTAAAAATAAGATTAATTTGGATTGATGAAGAAAATTGAATCGAATTGAATTATATAAATCTGGGTTGAAATAGAATTGAATTGGGATGAAATTCAGTTGAGTTATGGGTAATATTAAATGGAATTAGATTCTTACCTGAATAAATGGAAGTAAGTTGGATAAGAAATAAGTTGGAATAAATAAATTAGAATAACATATAAAAGAATTAAAAATCCATGGAAATAAAAATATGCTTGAGTTATAAATAAGCGTAAATTTTGAGTTAAAAATAAAAGATGAATATATTCAAGCCTAGAATGAATGGAAATGTGCAAAATAATAAGTTGTGACTTATAAAATTGAAAGGTGGGATAGAAAACCCAAAATAAATATTTTTGATGAATTGGAAAATAAAACGAAAAATCCAAACTTGAATTATAAAATAAATTAAACTTCAGAAAATTAAATGAAGTGATATTTGGAATTAAAATCAAGTATTGAATTTTAACCAAGGGGAGAACTAATTAGATAAGAAATTAGTTAATAAAATGTGTAAATGGAACCTAATGAAGTCAAATAGAAGCTGGATTTATTGGAGGTTGATCTTTTAGGTGATCTGGATAGAAAGGTTTTGTTAGATGATGTTTCTTCTTCTATTGTTTCTTCAAAATTAGGTAATCAATTGGTGGTTAGTTGCCTCAGTGATAAATTGGTTCCTATCTCTAGTTATTTTGGTGATGTCACAGAAACTTCCTCTGTTGTTCATTTGGATGAGCATGTGAATCAGTTAGTGGATTATAAGGATCTCGATGTTTCTCTTGATTTTGGTGATTTAGTTAGTGTTTCTGGGTGTACTTTGTCTGGTCAGTCAGGTGAGACTGGTGGTGTTTCTGCACCTTCTCTTTCTTCTTCGAGGAGAGGTAGATGTAGAAAATTTTCAGCTTCTAGTGGGTTGGTTCGTCGTAGCGTCAGGATTCGTGGCAGTTGCTCTCAGCCATCGGGTGAGTTTCCTGGTTCGAACAACGTGAGCGGTGTTTTGGAATCAGGCTTAGGTACGCATTTTGAGTTGGCTAGCTCTTATTCGTCTTGTGCTCTTGGTGATTTATCTGCTTCAGATTTCAGTCAGTTAGCTAGTAGCTCTGCTTTTATTTTCTCTGACTTAGAGTTAGATCGTGAGTTTATTAAAAATAAGGAATTTATAGGGCTAGATCTATGGGCTTATGAGAGTCATTAGTTGGAACATTAGAGGTTTAAATGACCTTAATAAACGTGATGAAGTTAAAATCTTTTTTAAAGACTTTTCTATTGATATTGCTCTTTTACAAGAGACTAAAATAGAATGTCCAGACTTTCGTTTTTTTAGAAGATTAGGTGGCTTTCGTTTTAGTAAATGGGTTTTTCTTCCTTCGGTGGGCTTTTCGGGGGGTTTAATGATTGGTTGGAGAGATAACCTCTTTAAATTAATGCAGTGTATTCAAAAGCAGCACTCTTTACATATTATTTTAATTAATTTAGCCGATAATTCTTTTTTAAATATTTCTAATGTTTATGGGCCTAACTCTAAAATAGATAGACGTATTCTCTGGAATGAATGTCTCGAGTTTAGTCTTTTGCCCTCGGATCTTGGATATTGGGGGGTGATTTTAATGTTACTCGTTTTATTGGGGAGCGTTCTCCCCGGGAAGGTGATTATTCGGCAATGGAGGAATTCGATCAATTTATTATTCATTCTAATTTGATTGAAATTCCTCTATCTAATAGAGCTTTTACTTGGAGAAATAATAGGGATTCTCCCTCTTTTGCTCTATTAGATAGATTTTTTGTTGGTGATGAAATTGAGGATAAATTTCCTATCTGTAGGGTGTCAAGTTTACCTTATACCCGTTCAGATCATTGTCCCATTATCCTTTCTTGTGATAGTCATAGATTTATTAGTAGAGCCTTTAAATTTGAAAAAATGTGGCTTCTAGAATCTGGTTTTTCAAATTTAATCATCAATAAATGGTCTTCTATGAGTTTTTATAGTTTAAAGTTTTGTGAGAATTCAAAGCCAAAGCTTTTGTGCTCAAGCTTAGAAAACTCAGGTTTTTTCTTAAAAACTGGAATAAAAACGTTTTTGGTAATATGAAAATTAAAAAAGATAATGTTCTCAATGAGTTGCTTAAACTAAATAAGATTGAAGAATCTAGACATTTAAGTTTAGGTGAAAGAAATGTTCTTAATAACTTAAAAGATGAACTTAATTCTATTCTTGAAAAAGAGGAAGTTATGTGAAAACAGAGATCAAATTTTCATTGGATTAATGAAGGTGACAATAACGTAGTAATACAATTAATTCCATTTTAATTAATAATGTGGAATTAGTTGAACAACGTGATCTTAACTATGCTTTTACTGAATATTATAAAGATATCTTTGGCAATAAAATTAAGCATAGAGTCCGTGTTAGATGGAATGATCTTTATCCATCCGTCTCTAATATTAATCTATCTGATTTAGATGTTCCTTTTACTGAAGAGGAAATCCGAAAAGCCATTTTTGATTTACCAGGAGATAAATCTCCGGGCCCGGATGGATTTCCTATTTTCTTTTATCAATCTTTTTGGGAGGTTTTAAAATTAGACTTAATTTGTATGTTTAATGAATTTTATAATGGTAATCTCCAATTAGGTTGTTTTAATTTTTCTAACGTTATTTTATTACATAAAAAAGTTTGTGCTAATACTTTAAAAGACTGTAGACCCATTTCATTGATTATTCATTGATTAGTTGCTCTGTTAAAATTATTTCCAAAGTTTTAGCTAATAGACTTAGTTTAAAAATGAATGATCTAATTGCATGTTCTCAATCAGCTTTCATTAAAGGAAGAAATATTACTGATGGTGTAGCAGTTGCTCAAGAATATATTAATTTTTGTTGTAAAAATAATATAACTTGTGCCATTTTAAAATTAGATTTTTCTAAATCCTTTGACTCGGTTGATTGGGATTTTCTTATTGATATTTTCCTTGCCAGAGGCTTTAGTAATAGATGGATTAATTGGATCATTAACTTGCTTAAAACGGGTAACTCTAGTACTATGGTTAATGGTGTTTTAGGTAATAAAATTCAATCCAAGAAAGGTTTAATGCAAAGGGATCCTTTATCGCCCCTTCTGTTTAATTTAACGGATGATGTCTTTTCTAAGATTATTAAGAATGCTGTTAACAATAATCTTTTGGGTTTTATTGGTAATGATATTTCTAGTTTTGGTTTGTCTGTCCTTCAATTTGCTGATGATACTTTGCTTTTTTCCTCCCATCTTCCTAGACATATTATTGCTCTCAAGTTTATTCTTTATAGTTTTGAACTTTTATCAGGTTTAAAAATAAACTTTGATAAAAATTCTGTTTTAGTTTTAAATGATTTTGATAATGTAGAAAATTTAGTTGCTAATACTTTAAATTGTAAAACTATGAGTTTTCCTTTCGACTATCTTGGTTTTGTTATCAGACCTTCAAAACTTAAGCATGATGATTGGTTAATAATCATTGATAAAATTAAAAATAGGATTACTAATTGGAATGTGAGATTCATATCTAGAGCTGGTAGATTGATTTTGATTAATTCTGTCTTATCAGCTCTCCCTATCTATTTGATGTCTATGCACCTTTTTCCAGACTGAGTGATAGATAAAATAGATAAAATTAGAAGGGATTTCCTTTGGAGTGGTGATAATCCTAACAATAGCATTAAATGTTTAGTTAATTGGAATACTGTCTGTAAGTCTAAAAAAGAGGTGGTTTAGGAGTCATTAATTTACACAATATGAACCTGTCTCTTCTTGGTAAATGGTTATGGAAATTTAGAGATACTAGTGATAATCCCATTTGGAAGGAGACTATTTCTAAATTTTACTATAATGGTAGTTATAATCTCTATCATATTAGTCCTTCGATTTATAGTAAATTATCTTATTTTTGGAAATCCATCTTAAAATGTAGTGATATTTTCAACTTAGGTATAAATATTATTGTTCATTCTGGTAATAATACATCTTTTTGGCACGATAGTTGGATTTCCTCTACTCCTCTTAAGTATGAGTTCAAAGATTTATATGATATTTGTAACTTTAAATTTGCGTTTATTTCTGATGTTTTTAACTTTGAAAGTGACCCTCCTTAGATTTTCAATTTTAATTGTTTTAGTAGGCCCTACCCTTAGACATCTTTATTTGCTTTATGCTAAACTAAATCTGTATAACATTGACAATGATAATGACCATGGGAGTGGGATAAGAGTAAGAAATATTCTTCTAATTCCTTTTACAAATTTATTAACTTTTCTGGGTTTCTGCCAATAGTTTCAAATTTATTTGGAAGTCAAATGCTCCTCCAAAATCAAAGATTCATATGTGGCTCATCATTCATGGTAAATTAAACACTATTGAATTTTTAAAAAAGAAAAATATTAATATTGATAATAAATGTTATTTTTGCAACACATACTCTGAAGATATTAATCATATTTATTATGAATGTTTGGATACTCATTTTATTCTTTTAAAGACCCTTAATATTTTTTGAGTTTAATATTAGTTCTAGAGTTTCTGATTGTTTTTTCTATTGGAACTCTTTTAGATTTAGGTTCAACAAGAATTATAGATACTTGCTTGATTCTTTATTCACTATTTCTTGTTGGTACATTTGGTTTGAAAGAAATCAAAGGATTTTTAATAATAAAAATCAACATTATAATAATTTGATAATTTTAATTTCAAATTTCTGTTTAAATTGGATTTTTAATCCCAAATATAAATTAGCCAAAAATAATTGCTTTAAGGATTACCTTAACAAGGTTAGAAATAATATTAACATATTCAAACTTAATATCAATAATTTTGCTTCTAATAATACTTATATTAATCCCTTTTCTGATTTAAATAATGTTCATATGTTGCATCATAATTCTCTTACTATTTTAGGCCCATAAATTAGTTTCTTGTTTTGTTTTTTCTTTTATTTCTTATATTTTCTCATTCTTCCTTTACTTTTTTTTAGAATTGTTTGTTTTTGGTTCTAGATTATACTTGCTTTAATTTACTCTTTGGTTTTTATTCTCACATATATGTATATAAATTCTATTTATATACATATATGTGATTCATTCTAACTTGATTTCCTAGTTTTGTTACAGGTTTGGTTTAGATAGGTTGCTGGTTTTTCTCTTGACTGGTTTGCAGGTTAGCTTGCAGCTTTATTCAGGTTGGCAGGATAGCTTTTCTCAGGATTTTGGATTGCGTCTAGCATTTATTTTGTTTACTCCAGGTCTTCAGTGTGGAGCTTTTTCTTTTTGGTCCACCTTTTGGAGTCCTTCTCTATGGATCATCTGAGGCATTTTCATTGAGTTTTGTGCTTTAGTATTTCGGATTTTAGATACCTCTAACACCCTATTATTGGGCGGTGGCCTTGCCGAAACTCGGTATTAAGGTGTAATGGGCGGTGGCTTTGCCGGAGTTCATTTGAGGGGTATCTTTTTCTTTATTTTTTTAGTTTTATAGTCGTGCCACCTGCAAGCATGTTGGCAGCTCCTTCTTTTTTGTTATATATATAGCGCTCCATGTGTGCTCTCCTCTTTTATTAGAGGATCACACATTTTTCTCAAAAAAATAGAAGCTGGATTTGTGAGTTAATAATGTAGTTTGGAAATAAAACTCAAGTTAGAAATTAAATTTGACTTGAATTGTTGTGAAGTAAATATGATTGGAAATAGATTAAATTAGGAATTGTTTTGGTTGTAAATAAAACCCAGATGAGTGGGAATAAAATTGAAAATGGCCTTTTAATCAATTGAATGAATTGAATCTGAAAATTTAAATTTTATAATAACTAATCAAATAAAATTGCAGATTTAAAATGAGAATTGATTGAGATAGAATTAAGTTGAATAGAACAGAAAATTTCACTTGTAAAATGAAAATGAGCTTAAGTATAAATTTTGAATAAATTGAAGTAAATTAACTTAAGCTAAATCGATGGATGAGAGTTGAATTGAATTCAACTTTAACTGAGTTTAATGATATTGGATTGGATTTAAATCAAGTGAAAATAAATTTTAATCGAAATAAAATTCGGTGAGTTATAGATAATATTTAAGGGAATGAAATTCTTAAATAAATAATTGTAAACCATTTAAATTGTTAAGGAATTGAAATAACTTAGAGACAATAAGAAAAATAGAATGTTTTCAAGTTTAATAGAATAGTTTTAAATGAATGCGGATAAGAAATGAAATGCAAATGAATGGATCGTGAATAAAATTGAAATGGAATGTGTCGAGCTAAATAAAATGGTTGTGAATGAATTAAGATAGAAAGAATAAAAATATATAAAATAATAAATTGAGTTGGAATCAATTTAAAATGGTTATAAGCTTAAGTAATTGTTATTTGCATGAATAACATTAAATTTGCATAGAAAATTAGTATTTTATCGTAAACTGAAGTAAATGTATTAACAGAAGTGAATAGAATTGATTTTTAAAATCAATTGGAATAATATGGGTTAGTTTAAAATTAAAAATGAATGGAATATAAGCAAGTGGGTTGTAAACCATTCAAATTGAATGAAAATGGTATATGAATAAATTGAAAACAATTGAATCAGTATTAAAACTATATAAATTGCTTACGGAAAGTGTTTAGTGTGCATTGCTTTTAGAATTCAT
This sequence comes from Allium cepa, assembly GCA_030765085.1. Classification (NCBI taxonomy): domain Eukaryota; kingdom Viridiplantae; phylum Streptophyta; class Magnoliopsida; order Asparagales; family Amaryllidaceae; genus Allium; species Allium cepa. The sequence goes on from CM060945.1 coordinate 725,736,563, forward strand.
GTGTTTAAATATTGCAAATAAGTGAAATGTTGTTAAACTTCATATATATGACACTTACATGTTTTAGTTGAGTAAGTACAGGTTTAGGGAAGTCGTTGGGCTGGATTTGATTGCGGAAAATGCTAATTAAATAAGCCGCTTGCTTAAAAATGCTAAATAAAGTACACCTACGCAATAAAAGTAGGAAATATGAACTGTTTTTGTTTTTCCGACCGGGTGGATTGATGTATATATATTTATATCTTTTGTCAAATTGCAAAAGCTCCTCCGTACAAAAGAGACTCTGCCGAATTTTTTGGGAAAATTTTTTTTAACGACAAAAGATTTCAAATTGGAAATTAAAATAAGTTAGAGGATGAAACTAATTTAAAGTAATGTCATGAATCTGTTATAAATGGAAGATACAAATTCAATATTTAGCATTGAAGATAAAATTGAATTCATATGGAAATGGAAGAACCAAATTGAATAAAAAAAAATAGATATAAACTATGGTGGTAAAGAGAAAATAAATAAAGAAGCGTACAAAACGCTTATACTAAACTTAAGAAAGGAATGGTGAATTCTTAATTGGAAATTGATATGCAAATATATTCTAAGTTAATATTTGAATGAATAAATATTGATATTTTGTAAGAAAGTCAATAAAATGTTTTTGGAATGTTGTGATTGGATAGTATTGCTATGTAGGATATACAGATATTGTAAAGAAAAAAGGAAAACTGGTTTTGATTTCAGAAGATAGATTTGAATTGCTCGACAAAAAGGTATGTGTTTAAATTTCTATATGAAATTTGATTGGGTTTTTGATCTATCCACTTGGCTTTTTGTTTTCTTTTGGAATTTGGAAGCCTGTAGAGGCCTTTTGTAGTTGTACCGAGCTAGCCGCGCAAAGAAGACGCTCGCAAAAAATTTCGGAAATTTAGAGAGTTAAAAAATTTTGAGAAAGTTTTGATAATCTAAATTTGAATTTAAATTTGAATAAATGAAGTAAATAATGTTGTTGGAAACTATGTAAGGTTTTGGGGAGTTGGTTGAAGTAATAGTGGGTCTGTAATAAAAGATATGTTATGGCAAGTTAATAAAATTGTTTGGTTTTAGAAAATAGTAATGGATATTGAATCATTCTTCCTAACTAGTAATTTCGGAGACGAAATTCTCTTAAGGTGGGAGGAATGTGATGACCCGGAATTTTTGAGCATTTAAAATTGGAATATTTAATTAATTTTAAATATTTAAAAGTTAATTTGTAATTTAAATTTCAAATACAACCATTTTTGGAAATTTAATTATTGAATTTAATTATTGGAAATTGGGTAAGATGTTGAATCTGGAATTTTAAGCCTGTAAAAATATAATTTAAAGGTCTGTAAAATTTATATTGATAATACTTAAGATAGTAAAAGTGTTGAAATTGAATTTGGAATGTTTTGTTAAGTTTTAATAATATATCGTTTAAATCGATATTTGAAAATAGCCTTCCGAGGCACAGTCTTGGAATTCAACGAAACTAGTTCCATTGGATCCATAATATTGTATTATTATCGGATTTCAAATTTCGTATTGATCGGAGTTGTTGTGTGAGCGTACGATATATAAACGCGCTGAAAATTTAATTGATAATAATCGATTCGGAAAGCTATCTTCTCCATACGATCGAATTAGGACTCCAAACCTTTTCCTTTGCATTCGAAATAAGGGTATAACATTATAAACGCCTAGCGGCATGTCTCATTTGGTGATCAGGAATCTTGGCTTCGTTTTCTCAACAATTTAAATTTAAAGTTGGGTAATGAAACTGCATTGAATACTGTAGCTAGCATCACGTATAGGGATTTAAAAAACCCGTGTTACCTTCTTCAATACGCTTATTCGTTTAATAAATAAAATAAAAGGAGATATTTATCTTCGTTCAGACAAACAAACCGAACTCCTCTCTTCCTTCAAATTCGTTCAGGAATCAAAAACCCTATTTCCCTTTTCCTTCTCCATACGAATTCATTTGTACACGAAAAATAATAATAATAAAAATGGGTTTCAATCGCGAATACTTCCTCCCCTCAATTTCATCTGCGAATTCACGCAGTAATAAAATAGATAAAAAAAGCCGAACGAAAAAGGGGGGGCCAAGGCAACTCAAGCGATTGCGATCGCGTGAGGTCGCGATAGTAGGAGGGGCCGGCAATCGTCGCGTCCAGTCTAGGGCTTCGCAGTATCTGAGGCCAGTCGCGATTTGGGTTTGGTGTTGCGACGAGGGAGGTGGATCTCATTGTCTTTGGAGGACGAACTCTCGATCGATGGACGCGCAGCAGTGGGCGACGCGAGGTGACGGAGGGCGCGAATGGCGACTAAGGCAGGATGTGATGGATTTCGCGCGCATGGGTAGTGTTTCAACTAGGGTTTAGGAGATTTTGAGTGGGAGCGTCGATTCAAAGGGATAGCGGAACTCGCAATGATGGATCTGGCATCGTGTTCGGCAGAGGCTCGAATTCGTGTCTGACCGAGGTTAATTTCTGCAAGGTATTTATTTTAAATTATTTCATTGAATTATATATACATATTACTGAGTAAATTATACATAACAGTAAGATTAACTTTGAGTTTTTATTTTACAAATTTATATATAGAGATAGTAAATTGTCACTGTTTGTTACTTGAAAAAAAAATACACCTACATAGTTAATTTAAATATAAGCAGGGAAATATTTATATGTTATTTTAAATTTGCTAGTATTTTAAGGAAAGAAATGAATGTTGTATTATGGAAACTAATCTGTTTAATTAACGCATTTAAATATTTTTATTATTAAAATCTATTTATTTTAAGGAAACTTGTTTAAAATCAATTTATTTGTTATAAAACCAAATGATTAGTTTAAATTAAATTATTGGTCAATTTAATTTATTGAATAATAAATTACTTAGAGATTATTTCAGATGTTTAATAAATTATGTAATGTGTACAAGGTCTAATACTGTGAAGAGAACAAGTCAGGATTGGATTGGATTGCAAATAAAATAAAGGTGAGTTAATTTCACTCATCTGGTTATAATTTAAATTTAAATGGTTAAATTTAAATAATTGGTTGATTGATTGATTTGATTGGATGTGCAATATTATATATAGTAGTATATAATATATTTTAGAATGATTGATTTCCCGCATTTTATAGCGGATGAGACCCTATGCGCCGCATAATAGCGGATGATATTTTATACTAATCCCATATACCGTGATATTCCACCTCGAAGTGGAATTGGTATTGTGCTAACGTCTATGGATGCAAGGAAAACAGGTTGGAGGGATCCAACTGGATTCCTCAACATTTATTTAAATTATTTAATATTCTTTGTTGTGATTATTTGATATTTTATGATGGATTATATTGGAATATTAAATGCTATGGTTTACTTGAATATATTTCGGTACACTGAGTTATCAAAATATATAGAATTGAATTTTTGAAAATAAAAGGAAGCGAATTTGAAGGTGAAGTAATTATAGAGAATTTAAATAAATTAAAATGAACTGGATAAGAATATTAGTGGTTTTAAGATTCTAATAAATAAATTTCGTATATGAAAAGGAATTTTTGAATAAACAGAAAGTTAAGGAATTTTAAACTTCAGTGTTATTATTTAAAAGAACAAAGCATTTATTTTAAATTTGAGATCTAAATTTTGAAAAGAATAAAGAAGAAATTAGGAAAATCTGAAATTTGTATATTTCGGTTAAAAGATTTAAAATCAAACGGAAAATAATAATAATAATAATAATAAAGTCCATAATTAACGAATTTTGAAATGAATTGAGTAAGTAAAGAAATTTATTTCAAATGGAGTAAATTGGAAATCAATTTGGAAAATTGATTTAAGTGATTGAAATTGGAAATTCTCCCTGGATAACCAAGTACGTTTTCAAAGTAAATTTTTAAATATAAATTAAAGGTTTTAAAGTTGTTTTAAAAAGCAAGTTTTGGAAAATATATTATTTCTAAATATTTAAATTCTAAAGTAAGTATTTTCTTTTAATCTATTATAGTAGAAATTATTTAAAAGTGACTTGGTAATTGTTTTAAAAGAGAAAATCTAGTTTTATATTTTATAAAAGTAACCTCATTTTAGATATTCCTAAAGTGTATATTTTTAATAAAGTATTGAAGTAGTTCTCAATCTAAATATTAAAGTATATATTTTATTTATAAAGTGTTTTAAATTATTTTAAAAATCTAAAGCTTTGTACTTGGTGTTTTCAGTGGAAATAATTATTTGAAAATTTATTCCAAGAGAAGAGTATGGTTTGAAACTATTTTTCAAGGGTTGAAAAGTGGAAATATACCTTGTGAAGATAATTTGAGTTTAATAAATAATTTGATGAAACTATTTATGTTGGATGGTTGTTGTGAATGTTAATTGATAGTTAAATAACCGACTACCAATATTGGCCAAATGCGCTGATCGTTTCGAAGAGACCGGGATCGGGATTTATTTCTCGAAAACCACGTCGATCAGGTTTGTACATTTTCGTCAAAAAAGGAGTTTGGATTCGAAGATGGAGCAGTGAAGTGCAAGGGCTAGTCGCTACTAATCCTGAGGATATTTCCAAAATGGATGTAGTAGGAATAGTGCCTTCGGTTCCGTTCGAACCCGGGACTGACTTCTATGGATGAATGCTTTTGGAACATCGTCAGGTGAACGATGGGCATTCTAAGGTATATATTCTAAAAGGTAACGCTTAGTCTAAAACCTCATCAACCAGGAATGACTGAAAATCAGGGGTTATGCAGCAAGGCTTGGTGGGCAGCACCCATTTTCGGTAAGGTCATCCCTGTCTAGCTGTCCCTTTCTATTTTGGCTTAGTGGTGCGGTTGTTGATCCCAACCGTGGTGTGATCTTACTCGGGATTATCCATTAAGGGATAGTCCGGGTCTTGTGTTGCAGAGGGTCGAGAGTGATCCTTGGTATGCTGATCTGGACCAGGTACCGTGATCGGTGGTACCCCAGTGCCTAGTCATTAATTGAAAATCCATTCTCCCTACGCACTTTTACGAGTTTTGTTTGTATTACCCACTCTGTCGCTAGTAGCTGGAATTTAATGAATGTAACAATTTCGGCTATTTTAATAAGTATTTGTATATAGGCCCTATTATAATATCAGAGGATTTTAATAAGAAATGTTTTAGCTATCGTAAGGTACAAACCCGACATGTTTATTTGTGGCGTGGTCTTACGAGATGATTTTGTTTTCAAAATAATTTTTGAAACTTTAATAATCAATTTGGGTGTGGTTTTCTCACGCTGGTATTCCAGACTGACTCGGGTGTTATTTCACTGTAATGCTCTGGTCAGACCGAGTATTATAGAATACATGATATGATGCTGTGGAGCTCAGGAGACGTGCTGGATGGCGATACGTTCTTTTGTATTTGATTATTATTCCGTTGTGTATCCATTTGTATGTTATTGATGTGGAACTCTGATGATGTAATGTATAAACAGATATATTTGTTTTGTGTAAAGAGCGTTTATTATCTGTTATATTTTATTCCTCTGCGATGGTTAGATTCTGATGTTGTTTTCTATTTTCTTCTCCTACCTCTTCTTTTTAACCTTAATGGTTCGTATTTCTGTTCAACTTGAGTTAATTGATGTAGAATAGAGTTGACTCAAGGGGTACAGATTTGCGGGTCGTTACAATAACGCTTATCTTCTTTCACAGACAGACAAAATAAATTACACTTATTACAGCTCAAATCAAAACAACTCATATCACAAAGCATCACACATCAGGGATATCAAACAATTCAACATTCAATAGAATGCAAACATACATAAGTAAGATCAATTAATTATATGATTAATTTAAATCAGATTAATTACTTATGAATAAACTACTAATCCTGGTTAATTAATATTAATTAATTACAAACCATTGGAATTAATTATCCTTTAATCATTTATTAATTAACTTTTAGTAATTAGTTAATCAACCTTTAATCCTTAAATAATTAACCTTTAATTATTTAATCACCTTTAATTAATTTTCCTTAATTAATTACAATAAGTGATTATCCCTAATCACTTAATAAATCACAAATTAATCTTAATCACTTGATTAATCAATTTTAATTATTTAATTACTCTTAAATTAATTACCATTAATTAATCCATAATTTAACTAATTACACTAAGTAATTAATGCCCAATTATTTCCATTAAGTAAATATCATTACATAAATCACATTTAGTAATTACCTATTAATTACCCTCCTTAATTAGTGACATTGAGCAATTATCCGTTTAATTACTTAGTTAAGTAATTATCATTAATTAATTTCATTAAGTGATTAACCTTTAATTAGTCATCTTTTAATTAATAACTTAATTAATTAATCTTATTAATAAATCAATCATTTAAATTGATTACACAAATTAATTATTCCTTGATTACCTGATCAATTAACCATCCTTAATACATTAAATAATTTGTATTTTATTTAATTACAATATTTAATTTTCCTTAAAAACATAAAGGATTTAACCTATTTTATAATTACTTTAAACAAAATAATTTGAAAACATTTAAAACTTTGGAAACTCGCTTAAACTTGCTAATACTTTGTTTTAAAAACTTGATTTACAATTTCCTTTTAAACTTACACATTATGATAATCCTTTAACTTGATTACTCCAACTCATAAAATCCTGGGTCAAACCAAAAGAATTTCCAAGCCAACCCCGCGTTCCTCTCGCGTCAACTTAACTTCGAAAAAATCATCACGCAACTTCGAGCATGCAATCGCGAAAACTTCATCTTCCCCATCATCACAAAACAACACAAACATACACAGCTACGTGTGCACGTTGCACACCTCCCGACCACATCTAGTCACTACTACGACTGTCGACAAGTCGCCGACATCACCGTTGACCAGCACGACCCTCCAGAACCTTTAAATTCGCCATTGATCAAAGCTGGGTTTTTCAAGTCAAAACCGAAACCAACAGCTTTGACGAAATCGTTTTGCCGACGACCATCCAGACCGCCTTACGCCTCCCCACCTCGACTACAGATTCGCCATCGACCTATATGACTTTCCCCCTAGGTGCGAACGACACCGATTAACTCACGACGCTGGAGTCATCACAAAAAGGTCCTCGACCATTATTGGGTATAAAACCCTATTTCGACCATGCATGACAACCACGACATACCAGAAAATCTCTTGCTATTTTTCCCACAACCGCCATTGTTTCAGCTACCCTTAGCTCAAAATTCGATGACTATCTCTTCTCCTAACATCGGAGATCGACGAATATTGCATTTACGTTCATCTCGAGATTTCTCATCCAATAACAAACTAAAAAACTTGATTTTATTACTGAAATTCATCATTTTTTATTACGGTTCTAATCATGTAATCACATCATAAAATTTAGATGTTAAAATTTTAACTTGAAAATGATTTCTACCGATATTTTCTTAATTCCTGCAGCCTTACCTGTTAATCATTTTCAATAATATCCTCTAAAGTCAAATTTAGTTATCACTAACAAATTTCATTTAAGGATTAAAACAGAAACCTGTATATATATTGAGGCATGAATTTTCTTTTTGAATTCCTTAAACCTGTAATATGAACAGAGTCATTTGTTTAAACATATACAGTCATTCACAGCTAAATTATACATACATACATACATATACATACATACATACATATATATATATATATGCAGATATTCATACCAACATTTTCCACCATCAACATCAAGAATTCATCACAACATCACAAGGTATCAACAAAATTTGGCTTTAAAGAGATAGTTTGCTCACCTGAGATGTTTGAACAGAGACAGGCTTGAATGCTTTATGAAAAAAATCTAGAATTTATTTTAAAGTTTTATCTTTGATCTGACTTGAAACAGTAACTTGAATCTGGATCACCTTCTGCTTTTGATTTAGTTGGATCGGCTAGCTTTGCTTCAGATTTGAAATTGTTTAATCTGGATTCATAGCTTCAGGTTGAATTTGATTTAAATTTTGCTTTAAGCTTTTTCAGGTCTGTTAAAGCCTTAATATAGGTTGATAGCTTCCAGGCTTGAAATTTGAATTGATTTTCCCTTTTAGTTTACAAGCTTTTAGTTCGAGATGATCTTTTTTTTCACTTGAGTTGATCAAAACTTTGAAACAATTGCTTTGTTTTTGAGTTTTCTTTTCTTTTTGTTTCTAGTTTTTCAGGTTAAGAAGTGAAGAAAAATGGCCTGGTTTTGTTTTAAGTAATATATCTATATTTTCAAAAGTTAAAACAAAACAAACCAATTTGCTACTTGTTTATACATGTAATATGCATGTTTCTAATTCCTATACACTTGTTAAATTTCCTTATTACATGGTTTACAAATGTCATTTACATCTATTTTGTGTTTAAACCCTTGTTTTTATCTAATTTAAAGTTTATGTTTCAAACCTTTTTATTTTATAAATTGCTTTATATCTACATATGTTTACATTTTTAAAAGATTAAATATTTTTATCAAACTATTTTTGTAGTTAAAACTATTATACTTTATTAAATATCATATTATCTTGAACTAACATACTTATTAATAAATATTTATTTGAATTTCGAACTCATAATTCAATTTACAATCTATTTATATAAGTAAACAAGCATAATTTTTTATTTTATTTGAAAAATTCAAATTAATTCACAATTTAATCCAAAAAATTATTTTAATTATCAAATTGAATTTAACTCAAAAATGGGGATCGTTACAGATTCCTCCTTAAGAAAATTTCGTCCCCTAAATTTGCTAGACACGGAGACGACTCAGAATAGATAAAATGTTTTACCGGATCAAATTGAATATCTATTCTGCATTTGGCTTGCTAAATCAGAATATCATCAATAATTATGAGAACAACTCAATCGATACTTTACAAAATACTTGGGTCATCATGTCTACAAAATACACAGGCATTGGTTAGTTCGTAGGTTACCTAAACGTTCGTAGAATGTATCTTGACCCCAAAGAACAGATAAATGGATACTCAACTTAGTTCAAAATATCCTGAAATATACACTAGCTTGTCCCTCTTCGAACTTGGATTCACATAAGAAATCATAACAAAATTCTCAAATTTGGTTTTAAGCGAAATCTTTTCATTGATACAGTCAAAATTAACTTCAATTTTTAAGTTAACCAATTCATTTCAAATAGAATTTTAAATTCATTAAGGTTAAAAATGAAAAGCTGATAAAAAACTGGTAAAGAGAACACAAATTAGGAACTTATCTACATGATTCGCAGGGTCACCATCACACCAAAGCTTCTTTCCGGAGCTGCCACGAAGCAATTAGAGAATTGAAATTGAACGATGATCAAAGGAGATTAAGAAAAAACGTTGTTCCCGTTGTTGCAGGGTGTCGACCATTTGTAGTGGTACTCCCTTATCCCCTATCCGTCCTCTTCTTGCACTCATACTCACGATCAATGGATAGTAAGAGAATTTAACGAGGCATACAGACGGATACCTTCACTTGTCACGACCTAAAATCCAACATCCGAAAATTTGACATGCATACTCCACCCGTATTCGAATGCCGCAGATTCAAACGTCGAAGTCCAGTTCAGATGGAGCTTATAACATATTAAGTATAGCGACACAGTGGAAGAAAAATGAATATCATTGATATGCATTATTTGATACAACAATGATACAATGAATATCAATATCTATCAAAGATATACAATAGCAGAAAGATGAATCTCAAGTATGATCTTCCAAAGAATAGAAAGAAAGATAGAATCTATAACTGCAACTCCTTAGCCAAAGCCCCAAAGATCTCCAACGCTTCAAATCGAAAGCTCGAACACCAGCATCACGTTGTATTAAGCAAGCTCAGTCATGAATGCGAGCACCGAAATCCAAAGACTGAGGAAGATTTTCAAGTGCCACCAAACCAGAGACTTCGAAAGATATCGAACTATATCTATTATCTAACTATTAGAAAAATCCAACTCTAGACTGCCCGTGTGGAAATTGTGGGCACCCAGTGTTTAGAAAGGGAACAATAAACTCTCGGTCAGTCATGGGACTGGTGCAAGCAAACAAAAATAGTTTTATTTAAAAAAAAAAAGAAGATTTAAAAAGAAATCCCCAATGCTTTTTAGAAAATGAAACTACCATAAGGCCTCCTGCCACACACACAATGCAAACGCACAATTGGAGGAGATTTCTCCTTATGAAAGTCAAACATGCTTGATACGCAAAATCCTTTTAATATTATTATTAGTGCATAGTGCAGAAAACATTTCGAAAGTATAATATTAATCTTAGCCAGCCTACAACCATTACTATATGCCTACTATAGCTACCATCTAAACAGTGGTGACCACCATAAGTAAATGGCAGGTTGTACAACTAAAACTGTACAAGGCGCGTATTGGAGATTAGATTTTCAACAAATGGTCAGGCTAAGGAACTTCCTAGGCCATATAGGTATGCCTCTGGAGGGATGCCCCGAGAACTTTACCAGCTCTCTGCCAATACAAGGCCGGGTTACCCCTGTCCAGAAGTAACACCTACAAGTATGCCATCCCCGGTCGTAACCAACCTTTATCCGAGCGCTCGACACCAACAACCACAAAGTAATAAATTTGCAGTAACCACACAGGTTAAATATATGGTCTCTATACCATGATACCACCTCTATCCAAAAGAAATGGACATACCCTAGGGGAGCGACCCCTAATAACCTTGCCGCATCTTTCCTGTTTCGACCATTTTCGGGTTGTAAGGTCCGACGAGGTCACGTCCACAAAGCTACGCTTTTCACAAAAGCCATGCTTCGATCAACACATGATCAACAACACTTCATATGTCACATTACCAAATTGGGAATGTATCACTAGTAACCATCAACTACATAATCTCTGAGCTCGTACGTCTTAGAGAAGGGTGTTAAGCTAAGAGAATAAATTCTCCGCCACCAAACCGAAATGTATTTCATAGAAACCAGCTTTACATCTCATAGTGTAATGTCAGACATACATCTATACAGGTCTGTTTCGGGTTCGAATAGAACCGAAGGCGCTTCACAAAGAAGCCCTTGCAAATTCGGATAGTCCCTAATCACGTCCGGACTCCCCATCACAATGGGTGATCAAATCTCTATACCGGGGATCAGCCGGTGTAGAGACATTCGACGAGTTATCCTTTCGCTTTTGAAAATATCCGGTCTTCCCCATTGGTCTTCAAATGCAATCCATAACGTCTTATCATTATTCGGAATGTGTTATATGACACAAAGTCCTCTCCCGACTAAACCGAATAATGAGCGCTTAATTTAAAAAGCATATGGATATATGGGATCTTAGTTAAGTCACAACTTAAAGCCCAAACCATTCTTCAAATGGTTTAAACAAATTACCATTTTCAAATCTTTAAACAAAAAGATTCACTTCACAAAGTTCACCAATCGTTCACAAAAATTAATTCATAGCTTTCAAAACAATTCCATTTCAAATTTGTATACAAACGATACACTTTAAGATCCTCTTCGATTTCAAAACAAAGTTCAACAATCTTTCACAAAGATTCGTTTATAGCTTTCAAAACAATTCTATTTCAAATTTGAAAATTTTCAAACACAAATTGGAAATCCTTTCTTTATATGAAAGCTATTATTATTTGAAAATCAAGGGTTTTTGTTTCGGAAAAATCCGATCAAATATGCACAAGTTATATCTTTCAAGTATAAACTTGGGTTAAATTCAAATTCCCAAAATAAAACATTTAAAATACTTTAAAGATGATTTTAAAATCCATATACATATATATATATATATATATATATATATATATATATATATATATATTATATAACTTGTATAAACCTTTCAAACCAATTTTCCAAAACAATTCCAAAACTTAAACAAGACAAGTTATATTCAAACTAATTTTAATTTCAAACTTTGACGCAGCGGATATTCGAAAACAAATGAAATGGATGAAAGGAGCAAGCAGTGAATTGATAATCCTGTAATGCCCGAATTCGTTGATCCGAAGATACCGAATTCTACCTATCTCTATCACGTTGATCGCGCACGATTCCGCGAAAAGAGATCTACGATTCTTCAACGTTGATCTTGCGCACAAGGTACCGTGAATCGGCTTCAACAAACGCTAATTCGAGCGCACTCGAATTACGTAAGTGGAGATAGGAGTTAACACTCGACTACCGATTTTATAGAGGCACAAAGCTTCATAAGCAAAATTTATTCAATTTTCAACAACCTCTTACAATGACATTACATTCCTATTTATAGGGTTTACAACACAACACAAATGACTTGAGAAAATTACAACACAAAATAGTACACGACTTGACAAACAACACACGACATAAGAAATACGACCTATACAATAGTACACGACTTAAGACTTAAAAAAGTAACGACCTAAAATAAACTTCGCGACTTAAAATCTTCATCAGAACTTCGGCGACTTACTTCTGGCGACCTAAAGAAATCACACGCGACTGAAGATAAGTCGTTTGCGACCTAAAACTTGGCGCGATTCAAGCTTGGAGACCTAAAGAATTCCATAGCTTGCGACCTTCTTGGAAACGACACGAGGTAGTTCACGACCTAGGCTGATATCTGGAGGGAGAATTCGCGACATAAGGCAGGTAATTCGCGACCTAGGGCTTGTGAAGCGTGCGACATAGTCTCGTTCGCGATTTAAGGTGGAGTTAGGTCGCTCGCCTGTGGAATTAGGTCGCGGGAAGGATGCCTCCATAAAGTTAGGTCGCGGGTTCGCGGAATGGAGTTGGATCGTGGATCGCGGGATGGTGTTGGGTCGTGGATTGGGAATGGAGTTTAGGTCGTGGGTCGCGGAGATGGGTTTTAGGTCGTAGGTCGCGGGATATGGTGATGTTAGGTCGCGGAATGTTTGGTAGGTCGTGAGGTTGAAGTTAGGTCATGGGGTAGTGGCGGAGTTAGGTCGTGGAGGCACCGTTAGGTCGCGAAGTCGAGAATCTGGTTCGCTCGTCCTTAACTCCAGGTATGCTACTGCATCACCCTCCCCTTATTGACAAAAAATCGACCTCGAATTTGCACTTCTCTCTGCCCCAACAAGATCATTCTCATGGTACGGAATCAAGTGCTTTACGTTGAAAACGTCTGCAGTATGAATATGTTCTGGCAACTTCAATCGATATGCATTATTATTGATTTTTTTCAAAATTTTGACTGGACCAATCTTTCGAGCTTTCAACTTGTTGTAAGTTCCAATTGGAAAACAATCTTTCGTCAAAACGGCGTAAACAAGATCACCCTCTTTGAAGACAACACTTCTTCGTTTCTTATCCGCCATTTGTTTATACTTCTCATTTGCCTTTCTCAATCGTTCCTGAATGATTCTATGGCATTCCGTCAACCCATCAACAAAATCAGCAGCCCGCTTAACTATACCCTTTGGTGGTGGTACTATTGTCAAATCCAACGGCCCCTTTGGTAAGCTTGAATATATAATCTGAAATGGGCTGAAACCTGTACTACGATTCGCCGCATGATTATGAGCAAACTCAGCTTGACATAACTTCATATCCCAGCTTTTCAAATTGCCTTTCACGAGACATCTCAGTAAATTCCCCAACGATCGGTTAACCACCTCCGTTTGCCCATCAGTTCGCGGATGGTAAGCGCTACTAAAATTCAGCTTTGTTCCAACCATCTTCCACAAACTCAACCAAAAATGGCTTAGAAATCTAGTATCTCGATCAGAAACAATAGATTCTGGTAAACCATGTAATCGATACACCTCTTTAAAGAATAGTTGAGCCACTCGGATGGCATCAGCTGTCTTTTTACAAGCTATGAAATGTGCCATCTTCGAAAACCTGTCCACCACAACAAATATAGAATCATTCCCCCTTTGATTTCTAGGCAAACCCAAAACGAAATCCATGCTGATATCAACCCATGGTCTGTTAGGCACAGGTAACGGCATATATAATCCCGCATTCGTAGCTGTTCCCTTCGAAACCTGACAGATATGACATCTCTCCACAAATCTCTCTACCTCTTTCCTCATTGATGGCCAAAAATAAGACTGAGAAATCAACTGCAATGTACGATCTCTGACTACATGGCCTTCTTCATGTAATTCTTTAACAATCTTCATTCTCAAGATACAGTCTGGGATGCATAATCGATTCCCCTTGAACAAGAATCCATCAACCAACACAAATTCATCAGTATCCCCATCCTTAACTTTCTCAACAAACTTTGCAAAGTAAGGATCCTCCTCAAACAACTCTGGCAATAATTCGAATCCTGTCACTTCAACCTTCAGCGTTGTCAACAAGTGATTCCTCGTGCTCAAAGCATCCGCTACACGATTTGTCACCCCTGATTTGTGTTTCACAACGAAAGTAAACTGCTGCAAATAGGCAATCCATGATGCATGTCTCGCTGAAATCTTGTCTTGTCCTTGTAAATGTTTCAATGCTTCATGATCAGTATATAGAACAAATTCTTTCTGAAATAGATAGTGTCTCCAATGCTTAACGGCTTGTACAACAGCATAGAATTCCACATCATATGTACTATATCTCATCTTTGCCCCTGATAACTTTTCACTGAAATACGCAATAGGACGTCCCCTCTGACTCAACACTCCCCCAATTCCAACCTTTGATGCATCAGTATGTAGCTCAAACACTAACTGAAAATCTGGTAAAACTAGAATTGGTGCAGACGTCAACAATTCCTTGATCCTTCCAAAAGCATTCCCGGCTTCCTCTGACCACGAAAATTGTTTACCCTTCATGCAATCGGTAACAGGCGCCATCACGCTACTGAAGTGTGGAATAAATCTTCGGTAGAATGAAGCCAACCCATGAAAACTCCGAACTTCTGTTATCGTCTTGGGCTGTGGCCAATTTCTGATTGCCTCTACTTTATTCTGATCAACTTGAATACCTTCTCCTGAAACAACATAACCCAGAAATAAAACACTATGCGTCATAAACACGCATTTTTTCGTAGCAGCATAAAATTGTTCTCACGAAGAATAATCAACACTTCCCTCAAATGTTGAACATGCTCCTCCGTACTCCTGCTGTATATCAGAATATCATCAAAATACACCACCACGAACTTCCCAATGAATGGTCTAAAGATTTGATTCATCACCCACATGAACGTACTAGGCGCGTTTGATAATCCAAATGGCATAACCAACCATTCGTATAGACCCTCCCTGGTTTTAAAAGCAGTCTTCCACTCATCACCTGGTCTAATACGAATTTGATGATATCCGCTCTTCAAATCAATCTTCGAAAAGATAGTCGCCCCACTCAACTGATCTAGCAAATCATCCAACCTCGGCATTGGAAATCTATATCTCACCGTAATCTTATTCAATGCTCTACTGTCTATGCACATCCTCCACGTCCCGTCCTTCTTCGGTACCAACAAAGCTGGCACAGCACATGGACTCAAACTTTCCTGTACATGTCCCTGCTCAAGCAACTCTTCCACCTGCCTCCTCAACTCTTCATGTTCCTTCGGACTCATTCGATAATGTGGTCTATGCGGTAATACTGCTCCCGGAACAAGATCGATTTGATGTTGAATGTCTCTCAGTGGCGGTAACTCCTTTGGCAACTCCTCTGGAAATACATCTTTAAACTCTTTCAATACTGGCTTTGCTTCTTCTGTAATTTCAACCTCTTCACTGCTCTCACGCCCTATCAACAAGTACACTGCAGGTTCCTCTTCGACTTCCCTGACAAATTCCTTTAAAGATAATAAAGTTTTCAGCTCTTCAATCTCCTCAGACTTACTCTCTCCCTGCTGTCTCTTCTTTGGAACTAGAATAATCTTAACACCTTCAAACATAAAACTGTAGCTATTGATTCGACCGTCATGCTGCACTGCTCGATCATACTGCCACGGTCTTCCCAAAAGCAAATGACAAACATCCATCTCAACTACATCACACCAAATCTCGTCCTTATATTTCTTTCCAATGGAAAATGGAACTCGAACTCGCTTATCCACCTTCACCTCTCCTCCTTTTCTCAGCCACGCTAACTTATAAGGATTTGGATGTTTTTCCGTTTTTAACTTCTCATCGCTTTTGTAGAAATAATATTGTCACAACTTCCTGCATCAATCACAAATTTACAAACTTTCCCTAATATAGTGCATGTCGACTGAAAGATGTTACTCCTCAACCAACTAGCTTCATCCTCTTGTTTCGGTGTTAAACAAGACCTCCTCATCATTAGATTACACCTTCGTCTCCCGATGCGATATCCTGTTCATCTTCCTCCACTGGACTAGAATCACCTTCACCAACATCCTCAACTTCAACCTCAGCTATCATAGCTCGTTTCTTCGGTTTTGGACACTCATTGCTTTTATGACCCATCTCCTGGCAATTGTAGCATTTGAAACCATTGTTAACCTTCGCCTTCTCACCCTCCTTTATCACGGGTTTACTGACAGGTTTAGAAACATTAGAACTTCCACTAATAACCTTCACTTGATTGTTGGAATTAGTAAACACACCACCTCCACGCCTTCCCTGCTTCTCCCAAGCCAACGCCTTTTGGTGTGCTTCCGTCACAGATCTTGGATCGAACATATTAACCATATCCTGGATCTGCATTCGCAAACCTCCAACAAACCTCGCAGTCAATTGTTCCTCGGTCTCCATAATGTCATTTCGAGAAATCAGTTGATAAAACTCATCAGCATAGTCATTAACAGTCTTCGTCCCTTGCCTCAAGTTTTGCAACCTCTGATACATGAGTGATTGATAGTTGTAAGGTAAAAAGGTAGCCTTCATCAATTTCTTCATTTTCTCCCAATCAACAATCTTCGACTTCCCAATCCGTTCTCGTGTAAGTTTGGTTTGCTGCCACCATGCCATAGCTCTCCCTCTCAACCTAGTAGCAACCAACTTCACTCGACGATCTTTCGGAACCTCCTTGTAATCAAAGATCTCCTCAACATTAGACAACCAGTCCAAGAATTCTTCTGCAACCATTCCTCCTTTAAATTTAGGAATCTCCATCTTCATTCCCGATTCCCATCGACGATCATCATCTACATCTCGATACTGTCGTCGTGTTTGTTCTCTATCTCGGTAATGAACACTTCCCCTATCACCATCAAACTCCTCATCAAAATATGAAGTATATCGATGTCGATCACGACCTCCAACATCTCTACTACCACTTCTTCGATCAACATTCCTATCACGATTATCAATACTTCTATGATCTTGATCTTCTCTTCTCTCCCGATCTGAATGTAGCGAAGCTCTACTTCCCCCATGGTTCGATTCAGGTGAAACTCTTCTTCGATTTTGATTCATTTCAAGCATCATTCTCTCTAATCGACCAATTCCTTCATTCAACTTTTCAGTGAAACTCTCGTTGATTCATTGTTCCATTTCATCGGCCCCTTCTCTTCCATATAAAGCATTAATATTGCGATGACGTTGAGCTCGTCTCAGAGGCATGATTGAACTTCAAACAAACACAAGAATAAGTTTCAAACACTTTTTGAACTTTGATCCGAAGTGAGATGGATCGAAATTTCCAACTTGTTGCAACTTCTCGATGAACACGATGAACACCAACTTCTCCCAAATTGCAATTCCGTTCTTCCAAACTTCAAATTCTCAAAACCCAAGTCTCCAAATAATACCAACTTCTTGCGATCTTGCTCTGATACCAAACTGACGCAGCGGATATTCGAAAACAAATGAAATGGATGAAAGTAGCAAGCGGTGAATTGATAATCCTGTAATGCCCGAATTCGTTGATCCGAAGATACCGAATTCTAGCTATCTCTATCACGTTGATCGCGCATGATTCCGCGAAAAGAGATCTACGATTCTTCAACGTTGATCTTGCGCACAAGATACCGTGAATCGGCTTCAACAAACGTTAATTCGAGCGCACTCGAATTACGTAAGTGGAGATAGGAGTTAACACTCGACTACCGATTTTATAGAGGCACAAAGCTTCATAAGCAAAATTTATTCAATTTTCAACAACCTCTTACAATGACATTACATTCCTATTTATAGGGTTTACAACACAACACAAATGAGTTGAGAAAATTACAACACAAAATAGTACACGACTTGACAAACAGCACACGACCTAAGAAATACGACCTATACAATAGTACACGACTTAAGACTTAAAAAGTAACGACCTAAAATAAACTTCGCGACTTAAAATCTTCATCAGAACTTCGACGACTTACTTCTGGCGACCTAAAGAAATCACACACGACTGAAGATAAGTGTTTGCGACCTAAAACTTGGCACGATTCAAGCTTGGCGACCTAAAGAATTCCATAGCTTGCGACCTTCTTGGAAACGACATGAGGTAGTTCACGACCTAGGCTGATATCTGGAGGGAGAATTCGCGACATAAGGCAGGTAATTCGCGACCTAGGGCTTGTGAAGCGTGCGGCATAGTCTCGTTCACGATTTAAGGAGGAGTTAGGTCGCTCGCCTGTGGAATTAGGTCGCGGGAAGGATCCCTCTAGAAAGTTAGGTCGCGGGTTCGCGGAATGGAGTTGGATCGTGGATCGCGGGATGGAGTTGGGTCGTGGATTGGGAATGGAGTTTAGGTCGTGGGTCGCGGAGATGGGTTTTAGGTCGTAGGTCGCGGGATATGGTGATGTTAGGTCGCGGAATGTTTGGTAGGTCGTGAGGTTGAAGTTAGGTCGCGGGGTAGTGGCGGAGTTAGGTCGTGGAGGCACCGTTAGGTCGCGAAGTCGAGAATCTGGGTCGCTCGTCCTTAACTCCAGGTATGCTACTGCATCAAACTTCCTTTTCAAAAGCTTTTCATATTCAATCCAATTCCATTTCCAAAACCATTTGGATTCAAAATTCAACTTTTAAAAATAGTATTTAGATTTCAAAATATCTGTGACTTAACCGATTCACTCGTGCAAAACTATATTTGTGTGTGTATGGTGTAGTCCAGGGGCTTTACACAATAGTGCAACATCGTATCACACATTCAAGCACATCAATATCGATAAGCGGTATAATCTTATAACGCTTATCTTTATTCACAGATTCACAGATAAGTAATATACATTCATCACAGATAAAATAAATTACATTTACCACAGATGAAATCAAAACAACTCATATCAAAAAGCATCACACATCAGGGATATCAAACAATTCAACATACAATAGAATCCATACATCCATAAGTAAGATCAATTAATTATCTGATTAATTTAAATCAGATTAATCACTTATGAATAAACTACTAATCCTTGTTAATTAATATTAATTAATTATAAACCATTTGAATTAATTATCTTTTAATCATTTATTAATTAAACTTTAGTAATTAATTAATCGACCTTTAATCTTTAAATAGTTAACCTTTAATTATTTAATTATCTTGTAATTAATTTTCCTTACTTAATTACAATAAATGATTATCCCTAATCACTTAATAAATCACAAATTAATCTTAATCACTTGATTAATCAATTTTAATCATTTAATTACTCTTAAATTAATTACCCTTAATTAATCCATACTTTAACTAATTACACTAAGTAATTAATCCTCAATTATTTCCATTAAGTAATTATCATTACATAAATCAGATTTAGTAATTACCCATTAATTACCCTCCTTAATAATGACATTAAGCAATTATCCTTTTAATTACTTCGTTAAGTTATTAACATTAATTAATTTCATTAAGTGATTAACCTTTAATTAATCATCTTTTAATTAATAACATAATTAATTAATCGTCATAATAAATCAATCATTTAAATTGATTGCACAAATTAATTATTCCCTTATTACCTTATTAATTAAGCATCCTTAATACATTAAATAATTTTTATTTTATTTAATTACAACATTTAATTTTCCTTAAAAACACAAAGAATTTAAACTATTTTATAATTACTTTGAACAAAACAATTTGAAAACATTTAAAACTTTGGAAACTCACTTAAACATGCTAATACTTTGTTTTAAAAACTTGATTTACAATTTCCTTTGAATTTACACATTTTGATAAGCTTTTAACTTGATTACTCTAACTCATAAAATCCCCGGTCAAACCAAAAGAATTTCCGAGCCGACGCCGTGTTCCTCTCCCATCAACTTAACTTCGAGAAAATCATCACGCAGCTTCGAGCACGCACTCAAGAAAACTTCATCTTCCCCATCATCCCAAAACAACATAGACACACACATCTACGCGTGCACGTTGCACGCCTCTTCGACCACCTTCGGTCACTACTACGATTATAGACAAGTCGCCGACATTATCGTTGACCAGCACGACCCTCTAGAACCTTCAAATTCGCTATAGATCAAAATCGAGTTTCTCGATTCAAAACGGGAACCAACACCTTTAACGAAATTGTTTTGCCGATGACCATCCAGACCGCCTTACGCTTCGCCACCACGACTACAGATCCGCCATCGACCTATATGACTTTTCCCCCAAGTGCAAACGACACCGATCAAATGACGATGCCGGAATCATCACAAAAAGCTCCTCGACCATTATTGGGTATAAAACCTTACTTCGACCATGCACGGCAACCACGGCGAACCAGAAAATCTCTGGCTATTTTTCCCACAATCGCCATTCTTCCAGCTACCCTCATCTTAAAGTTCGATGACTATCTCTTCGTCTAACATCGAGGATCGACCAACATTGCATTTACGTTCATCTAGAGATTTCACATCCAATAACAAATTAAAAATCTTGATTTTATTACTAAAATTCATCATTTCTGATTACACTTCTAATCATGTAATCACATCACAAAATTTAGATCATAAGTTTTTAACTTGAAAATGATTTCTATCTTAATTCCTGCAACCTTACCTGTTAATCATTTTAATAATATTCTCTAAAGTCAAATTTAGTTATCACTAACAGATTTCATTTAGGGATTATAACATAAACCTGTATATATATTGAGGTATGAATTTTCTTTTTAATTCGTTAAACCAGCAATATGAACAAAGTCATCTGTTTAAACATATACAGTCATTCACAGCTAAATTCTACACACACACACATACATATATGCAGATATTCATACCAACATTTTCCACCATTTACATCAAGCATTCATCACAACATCACAAGGTATCAACAAAATTTGGCTTTAAAGAGATAGTTTTCTCACCTGAGATGTTTAAACAGAGACAGGCTTGAATGCTTTATTAAAAAAATCTGGAATTTGTTTTAAAATTTATCTTTGATCTGACTTGGAACAAAAACTTGAATGGATCACCTGCTGCTTTTGATTTAGTTGGATCAACTAGCTTTGCTTCAGATTTAAAATTGTTTAATCTGGATTCATAGCTTCAGGTTGAATTTGATTTAAATTTTGCTTTAAGCTTTTCAGGTCTGTTGAAGCCTTAATATAGGTTGATAGCTTCCAGGCTTGAAATTTGAATTGATTTTCCCTTTTAGTTTACATGTTTTGATTTTGAGATGATCTTTTCTTTTCACTTGAGTTGATCAAAACTTTGAAACAATTGATTTGTTTTGGAGTTTGCTTTTCTTTTTGTTTCTAGTTTTCCAGGTTAAGAAGTGAAGAAAAATGACCTGGTTTAGTTTTTAAGTAATATATCTATATTTTCTAAATTTAAAACAAACCAATTTGCCACTTGTCTATGCATGTAATATGCATGTTTCTAATTCCTATATACTTGTTAAATTTCCTTATTACATGGTTTACAAATGTCATTTACATCTATTTTGTGTTTAAACCCTTGTTTTATTTAATTTAAAGTTTATGTTTCAAACCCTTTCATTTTATAAATTGCTTTATATCTACATATGTTTACATTTTAAAAGATTAAATCTTTTTATCAAATTATATTTTTAGTTAAAACTATTATACATTATTAAATATCATATTATCTTGAACTGCTATACTTATTAATAAATATTTATTTAAATTTCAAACCCATGATTTAATTTACAATCTATTTATATAATTAAACAAGCATGATTTTTTATTTAATTTGAAAAATTCAAATTAATTCACAATTTAATCCAAAAATTTATTTTAATTGTCAAATTAAATTTAACTCAAAAATCGAGATTGTTACACCCGAGGTTTAAGGGAAAGATAAAACTATGAGTTAAACATAAGTCCAGTTTAAGAAACTAGAGAAATACAGCATATAATAGTGTCCTTTGAGACCAAACAAGTCACCAGAATGGTTTTCCCCTCAAAATAACCATATAATCTTATAAGTATATAAGATGATACGATAGATAATGTTGAGGGTATAGAATGTAAATTAGAAAATAGCTATGCTACTAGCATATCATAATGCAATAATATTAGAAGTACAATTAAAACCGCTAATTTATATTTCTATATGGATTTCCATGAAGGTCTCCTCGGTAGATCAAGGCCAACCTCCTAATAATGGTTAGAAACTACCTTTTATGCATCATATATCTCTAAATAGAATATATACTAATAAGGTAAACACAAGTGGTCCATGCCCGAATATGTGAAACCAAATATCAACAACTCAACATTCGTGAGCACATCTAGATATGGAGTTGATACCCTTAGTTTATTTAAACCCACTTGTTGTGCAACCTTCTTTGTTTTTTGTCATTACCAATGGTGAATTCATGTTTAGCATCTCAAAACTTCATAAACCTCTCCATAGATTCCAGCATAGATCGTTTGGCGAATGCTAACACTGAACTCTCCCTTAGACTTAACCCTAGGATCGATAGTTCAACTCTAAAGAATTTATCTTAAATGTTAATGGTGGTATCTCCATTGGACTTAACCTTAGGGTAGAAAGGTCAAGTTTTAAATATTCCACTTTACACTCGCTTCCAAAATATAGAACTCTTATATCGGTACTGAAGTAACTTTTGGCATGCAATACATAAGTATACTTATCCAATCCCGGACTTATCAAAATTAAATCGGTGATTTTTGATTAACTCAATTCTAGTTCTATTAGAAGTAAGTGAACAATTTAAAGGAGTCCTCCCAAAGGAGCTTATGTATATGTTCATAAAGAGAGAGACGTTTCATACTAGCGAGTCTTCCCTAAAGGATTTCAAACCATATGAAGCCTTGAAGCTTTTATATACTTTCTAAGTTAGTTTGGTGTTGTTTGATAATGAAAGTGATCGCATTTGGAAATCCGGTCTTATACATTTATTACATTTCCGACCTTCTCAACTTACGCTATCCTTCGGTCAAGAGTGAAGGCCGATAGTTTAGACCACTGTTTGCTTTAAAGCCCACTTGAACATTATTCTTAGCTCTTAGAGTGAAACAAATATACGTTGTTGGCTTTTAGTCTTAAGTTCAAGAGTAAATACTTTCCATAAATGAGTAAACACACAAAGCACGATTAAGTCACACAAGCGACTTATAATCCCCATATTCAAGTAATACTTGTTTGTTAATACTTTTATATATATTTAAAATACCTTTACAAAAGATATATACACATACACTATTACTTCACTATTCATTTTAACTCTTTACATTCTTCAAAATGCATTCATGTTCTTATATAAAAGGTATAAGAATATTCACAAATCACTTAACAAGATTTTCTACTTTAAAATATAATCAAAGGGGATAAAAACAAACGTTACTAAAACATTATTGCTATAAACCCCTTCTCTTTTATAAGTTAAGCCTTTACTTTTTCTCTACTTTTTTCCAAAACATTCCATACTTATCATTGTCCTTAATACATTCTTTTTAAAGATTTACTTATGTTCAAAAGTATATTCATATGAGTTAATGATAAATGTTACTTAAACTTGTCAATATAAACCCTGAACACTTTACAATTATTGTTATCCTTAAAAAATACCTTTTAAAGAACAAAGTATATTCCAAAGTCCAAAGTATATTCAAAAGGGTGAAAAACAATAAAGATTTGTTTACTATAAACCTAGTTTTGTACTTAACATTTTCTTCAAAATATTCATTTTAAAGATCTATGTAAATCTACATTTATTTAACAAAGTAATACTTCTTAATAACTTCTCAAAACCATTCATTATAAATAAGCGTTATAACAAAAGCCACATTTTAAAAAAATACTTAACTCACTTTTCCAATCTTATATATATTTATATGTATAAAATACTTTTAAATACTTATAAATAAATTTTATATATCCACTTTATTTTCAAAAAAAAATTATATATCCACATACAATGTTACTTAAAAGTATCTAATTTAGAATTTAACAAAATCACAAAAAAATAGTTTTATATACATAAAACTCTTTATTTAAAAATTCATAAGTAAGTATTAAAAATATAACTAAACTTCAAACCACTGTTAAAATACTCTAACATATTTTATCAAACACCTCTTAAAAGATTTCAGAAAAATACTTTATCTAAATATCCTTTTTAAACCTTTTAAACTCTCAAGAAGCATACAACAATACATAACAGAAGTGCATCAAAAGTCAAGGAATGGCCAGAAAGTGTTGCTATTAGAAAAATATTGTTGTTTCACATTTTGAGCCAGAAAACCAGTTTTAAAACTCCTAAAGTTTGGCCAGTTTTCAACTAGATAATAATAGATTTAAATTACATTTTTACAATAGTTAATATACTTGAGTATAAGGTAAGCTCGCCAAGAAATCTTTAATAATATCTTATTTTTTGATAGAAACGTGTGATCCTCCAAAGTCGAGGAGAGCACACATGTGTCTGTATATATCATAGAAAAAAAGGTGCTACCGACATATCTGGAAGGTTGCTAATCCAAATAGAAAATACAATGCGTAGGACTCATGTACAGCTAGAATGAGCTTTGGCATGGCCACCGCTCATTACGCCTCATTATCAAGCTCCTGCAAGGCCACTGCCCGCAATGAGGTGTTCGTAGCACCCAAAAACCATGAAGCAACTGAGAGTGGATGAAATCTGAAGATAGGTCCAACTATGAGATAAAAATTCCTCGATGTAAACACTAAAAATCCAAAATGAACACCTCTTTGCAAATGGGAGTAATCGAGAGTGAAGGACGCCACTCTGTCGATGTCGAAGTACAGAAAAGAATGCCTCAATGAAATGCGTATGATCTAGAATGAAGAGCACTACAATGAATGAAGCCGAAGAACTCCAGAATGAATGTCTCATTAAAATCCTGTCAGTAGCAACCTTGAGAATCTACAAATAGTAGTTTAGCACCATTTCTGGCCTAAACCTGTATCTACGAATGGAACTAAATAAAAATATAAGAGTAACACATATATATGTAAATTAATGAAATATATATACATATATTTGTATTAATGAAGTAAAAAAATTAATACTATATCTAAAATTATAAGACAGAAAAGCAATATAATAAGAAGCACACTTAAAAGGAATCCAAACTCGTAATGCATCGTCTTAACCAACATTAAAGATATACAAAAGATTAATAAAATAAAAGTTGGATTCCTATAAATTAAAGCAATTTAAGGATTAATCTGATGCTCCTTTAATCAAATGGACAATATTATAACTAGTAAAAACATCATTCAAATTAGAAAAAATGTTAATGCCATAATTATTAATGTTAAAAATATTATTATTATTATGTTTAAAAATCTTGATACTATTACTAACCTTATTAATATATTCTTTGAAATGATTATTTTTAGCTAATCTATTTTAGGATTTGAGATCCATTTAAAACAAAATGAAGATATTATAAAAACCAATTTATTAAAATGACTATTATTATTATTATTAAAAAGTCTCTGGTTTCTCTAAAACCAAATATACCAACAAATTATAATGAATAAAGTACCAAGTAAAATTATTTTTTCCTTTTAAACTTAAATTTGAAATTATTACAATAATATTCGCAATCGGTAACTTTAGTTGTAATATTAAAGTTAAATATTTTGAGAGTATTATTCAGAATGTAGTAAGTATCTATGCAATCATAGTATACATGTTTAATATCTTCAAAATGCAGACTACAAAAAGAACTTTTATTATAAATTTGCATATTTTTTCTTTTCAAATATTCTGTAGTGTTTAATTTTTCATGCGTGATAAACCACATATGAATTTTAGAATTAGGAGGAGCATTTGTTTTCCAAATATGTTTAAAAGAGTTTTTAGCTA
The DNA here is from genome assembly GCA_030765085.1 of Allium cepa. Classification (NCBI taxonomy): domain Eukaryota; kingdom Viridiplantae; phylum Streptophyta; class Magnoliopsida; order Asparagales; family Amaryllidaceae; genus Allium; species Allium cepa. The sequence goes on from CM060945.1 coordinate 725,762,761, forward strand.
CACCCGAGAAATTAAGAAATTTATAAAAAGAATTAGAAGTAAATTTTTTACTCTTTTCCCATTCCAAACTAATATTATCATTTTCATTATCAGTATTAAATAGACTAAATCTAGCATGAAGTAAACAAAGTTGCACAAGAGTTGGCCCTACTAAAATTCTATTTAAACTAAAATTCCAAGGGGGTCATTTTCCGGCAAAAAAACATCTATAATTGAAGCATTCTTAAAGTTACAAAGTTCGTAAAGCTCTTTAAATTCTATTCTAAGAGCGATAACTGAAATCCAATGGTCATGCCCAAATGAAGTATTATTTCCTAAGCAACTATTTTATTAGCACCAAGGTTAAAAATCTCATTAAAATCGATTTCCAAAAATTAGACAATTTATTTATACATGTAGGTGTTATTTGATGCAAATTATCACTACCATTATAATAATGTTAGCAATAATTCCTTTCCAAATAGAGTTATCAATCCATAACCACTTCCATATTAAAGATAAATTCATGTTATGTTAACTAATAACTCCTAAACAACCTTCCTTTTTCTATTTACAAACTGCTTCCCATTTGCCTAAACATTTGAGACTGCTGTTGGAATTATCGCCACTACATAAGAAATCCCTTCTTATTTTACAATTCTTATTAATTACCCTATTTGGAAAAAGATGGATGGACATCCAATAGATCGGGAGAGCTGATAAAATAGAGTTGACAAAAATAATCCACCCGCTCTCGATAAAAACCTCCCATTCCAATTAGAAATTATATTTTTAATATATTATAACTAACCAGTCATTATGTTTAAGTTTCGTTGGTCTAATCAGAAAACCAAGATAATCAAAAGGGAACGTCATGGTTTTACAATTAAACGTATTAGTAACTAAACCTTTAACCTTATCAACGTCGTTTAAAATTAAAACAGAAATTTTCTAAAATTTGATTTTTAGCCCTAAGAGAAGTTTAAACTACATAATATAAATTTAAGGGTAATGACATGATTGGGCAATTGAGAGATAAATAATATGTATCATCCGCAAATTAAAGAACAGAGATACCATTACGAGATATTTCACTGCCTACACTCGCCAAAGATCTATTACCGACTGCTTTTTTAATAATCATAGCAAAAATATTTGCTGCTAGGTTAAACAAAAGAGGTGATAAAGGGTCTTCTTGCCTTAATCCTCGTTTAGATTGGATTTTATTCTCTAAAATACTGTTAACCATTATACTAGAGTTACTCGTTTTAAGCAAAGTCATAATCCGGCCAGTCCACTTGTGACTAAAACCTCTAACATGTAAAATATCAACCAAAAAATCCGAATCCACCGAATCAAAAGCTTTCGCAAAGTCCAGTTTTAGAATCGCACTAGTAATATTATTCTTTTTTTTGCAAAGTCAGCGGGGTTGAATGGCCTCTAACATTTATTTATATCAATAAGATAAAACGTAAAATATCAATGAGATACAAGAAAGTAAGAAATATGGAAAAAAGAAGAAAAAAGAACAGAAAAATTATAAGAAAAACTGCAGGAAAGAGGGATACAACAAGCAAGCAAGACCACTTAGCAATTGTGACAGCCTCAAAGGGGTGGGAAGACATGGATATCATAGGGAGAATTTTGCTGCATATCTGATAATATATCTTCATACGATTCTTGCACTTATGAGTGAATAACCTCTGATTCCTTTCATGCCAAATTTCTGTGACCCTAACTTTTGGCAATATTAATATCATATATGCAGATGATTGCTTCCATCTTAAAGCATTATATATGCTCATCCATTCAAGCTTACCATCTATCTGAGATGAACCAAATCCACCCCTGAACTTTATTTTAGACCATAAGAATCAATTGAAGGCACAACTAAAGAACAAATGGTGAATATCCTCAACTATAGATGAACAAAATAAGCACATAGTCAAGACCGTATACCTTTCATTGCCAAATTAGCCAGAGTGTGTAGGGCATGTCTTAGTACCTTCAAGAGCATAAAATTAAGCTTTCCATTCGCATTTATGTTCCAAACTATTTTGTACCAAGAGAAGAACGATAGATGTTTCTCTCCCGCAATGGCGGAGTAGAAAATATGCGTAGAGTGGTCTTTAAGGTTATTTGACCATTTATATTCTTCATTATGGCTATAGATATAGGTTTTGTCATTGAATATTATCCATAATGCATTTATTGAGTATTACTTGTATGTGGAAGAGAAATTTTTGCATTGGAGATATAGGATGTGGCTCTAGCATATAAGCATATGCCAATCTGGATTATATGATCATGAGAGAGCGTTCTTTGGAGTGTCAAGCCTTTTTTAATCCAAGGAGTAGACCAAAATTTGGATTTGCTCGACGAGGAATGGAGAAGTTTAGTATGCGGAAGCAAAATATCCCTTATTTTTATCATTATTTTCCATACCCAACTCTGAACCTATTTAGGGGAAGCAAGCCATATTTCATCTTCTTTAAGTTGTTTCTTATGCTCCATTATACCCACAACTAATCGGTTCTGGAAACAAGATTATGAAAGTGCTTAGATAAAGCTGTAATGTTCCAATTCTTCATATTTTTTAAGCCCAAGCCTCATTTTCTTTTTGGTATTTATAATTTTCTAAAAGCTATTGGCGACATTTTATTAGAGTGTATTGATCCAGACCATAAGAATTTTGCTATAGTAGATCTCATCATGACTATAAGCTTTGTTGGCAATAAAAAAGTTCTACTCCAATATACTGTCATAGAAAGTATGGTAGCATTTATTATTACAAGCCACCCAGGTTGAGATATAAACTATTTTCCCATCTATTAAAACTATTGTTATCTTTTTAAATAGAGGAATACATTGAGAAACTGTAATTCTCTTTGTAGCCAGAGGAACTCCTAGGTAAGCTATGCCAGATCCTAGCGGAAGCATATTTGTGATGTTCTAGCATTTAGTGACCAGATTTCTTGGCAATCGAGCTATTAATATATAAGATTTTTCAGAGTTAGTTTGAAGACCAGAATACTTGTAGAAGGATGAAAGGGTATTCATTATTTTTTGAAGGGACTTGGAACTAGGTTTGGTGAATATTAACAAGTCATCAGCAAAGCTAGTGTCGTCACGATGGGGTTTCTACATTTAGGATGAAGGTCAAAATTATGAAGAGTGTCTTGCTTCTCGATTGCTAGAATGAAAGTTTCCATAATCATGATGAATATAAGTTGATATGGGATCTCCTTGCCTCAAACCATTAATTCCTTCGAAATACCTAACAATATGAGCATTAAACACGAAAGTATATTTCATAGTTGAGATACACTGATATATCCAATTGGTTAAAGCAGTGAGAAAGTTCATCCTGTTAAGTATGGACATGAGGGCTGTCCAGTTGACCATATCAAAGGCTTTTTTGATGTCTATCTTAAGCATGGCTCTTGGTGATACAAATGGTAAAGAGTAACCATTCAGTAATTCATGTGTCAAGAGGACATTATCTAGGATGCTTCTATTAGGGAGGAATGCATCTTGGTTAGGAGAGATGATTGTTTGAAGGACTAGTTTAAGTCTAGAGGCTAATATCGTAGATATGGACTTGTAGATGACACTACATCATGCTATCGGTCTAAATTGAGAAGTTGTAGTAGGATTTGCTGATTTAGGAACTAGAGCAAGGTTGGTAGAATTAATTGAGGAAAGCATTTTGCTTTTTTGAAAAAATTGTTGACAACTTTATACACATCTGAGAAGATAATGGACCAACAATGTATAAAGAAGGTAACTGTGAAACCATCAGGCCCAGAGAAGCTAATTTCCTCATTGTAAAGATAGGGTTCTTAATGTATTCATCGGTGATTAGTTGAGTAAGAGCAGATTGCATATCTAATGGGAGTTTGGGTATTTCTAGGTTATTAAGAAAAGTGTTGTCTAATGGAGAGGGAAGACCTCCAGGAAGAGTTATGTAATAGTTTAGAAATGCAACATCTATCAGAGGAGGGGATGAATGGGTAACTCCTTGCATATTAGTGATTTGACGAATAAATGTTTTGGCTTGCCTGATTTTTAAAGAAGCATGGAAAAGTTTGGGATTCCTATCACCATTAGCAGAACTGTTATGTTTGTATTTTTGTAATAACATTCTGGCTTCAATATTGAAGGCTTGCTCAAGTTGTGTCATTAGATCGGTTTCTTTCGATGTAAAAGAGAATTAGAGTTAGAACTGAGTATCAAATTTTGTTCCTATTCAAGTTGAAGGGTTATATCAGTAGATAGTTTTTTACCGTCACCATAAATGCTTGTAGCCCAAGATTTTAGTGCTACCTTTGTGTTTTTTACTTTTTTCTACAGTATGAGCATAGGATTACCAAATGTTGTTATATTCCATGCTTCATTGACTACCAGCCATAAACTGGAGTTTTGAGTCCATTCATCATAAAATTTAAAATTGACCTGTTTGTTAATGGCAGATAATCCATGGGGCAGTGATCTAAAAGGAGGGGCATAGGGATTTGAATGTGTAAAGAAATCCATTTCAAAAGACTTATATAGCTCATAAGCTCATGATCAATTTTGAAGAGAGTACGAGGTTTGTTTTGACTTTTGTTGTTCCATGTGAAATAAGATCTAGAGGAAGAAATTTCAATGAGCGATGCATTTTGAATTGTGTTATTTAATGGGGATAGATAAGATATTGTTAAAGGATTACCGCCACATTTATGCAAGGAAAGGAAGGAGCAATTGAAATCTCCAATCAATATCCAGGGATGAGTAGATTGACTAAAGTGAGGAATGTAGTCATGCATTTTTTCCCTATATGTTGATAGTTTTTAGCATATATGAAAGTGAAGTATACTGAAGTTGTAGAAGGGAAGTATAATGCATTAGAATGAATAAACTGACTGCCATAAATTATAGGAGAAAAGGAGAAGATGGTGGGATCATATAGAACAAGCAATCTACCATATAGGGCATGAGAATGATTTGTGAAGTGTTTCCACTTAGAGTTAACATATTTTGCCGATCCAAAGGATTCGATTGGATCAAGTTTTGTTTCAGAGATAGAGATGAGGGAAAGATTGTGATATAGGATTAGAGACTTATTAGATCAAGTTTTGCATTTTTGTGAGCTCCTCTTATATTCCATACTGCCATTCTGCACATCATAGTTTATATTTAGAGGGATTTTTGTTCAAGCTTCTTGTACTTGTTTCGATTGAATATCGGGTTTTTTCTTGGAGTAGTAGCACTGTAGTATTCATGTCCGAATCATTAACAAAATCCAAGGGAGAAAGGGAAGGAGGTATTTGAGGTATGATATTCTTCAAGTTGTCCAAAGATTTTTTCTTTTTTTTTTTCTTTTGAAGAACTTGTCATGAAAGAGGGTTTCGTTTTGTTAGAATTGTGTGCTTTTGGGTTTCGATATTTTGAGGAGGAAGAAATGTTTTTAGAAGGAATAGGATCAATGGCAGTGGGGTTACATTTCATAGAGGGTAATGAGAGATTGGGTACTAAAGGTATATTACAATTTGGAGGGCAGAAGATGCATTTATTACCTATATTCATCAATTTATTTGGAAGGGATAAGTTAATAACGGCATCACATACAGGGGAGGAGCACAATGATGGGTAGTGAACAGAATTAGAATGCAATAAGGGAGGCAAATTGGAAGATGAAGCAAGTTTATGAGAATGAGGAAGTATGTATACAACAACAAGAGCATATTTTGATAGATGAGGAGATTGAATGGTGGAAGTAGGACAAGCTGGCAGTTGAACAGCAGGAGAAGGAGATTGTGCATTGTTTATAACTGTTTGAAGAGATATAACATGCATTGTTTCAGATATTGGTTGCTTGTCTTTGTTATGAAGGGTTGGTTCATTTGCATTAATACTCACTGGTGCATATTTATATAATTCTGTTAGATGCACATTGTTTTCAGTGGTTTTTTTGTTGGTGCAAAATCATTTGTCTTAGTTCTCACTGTAGCATTCACTTCTTTTCCATTGACAAAACTTCAATTTCCTCATGTTCTTTTTCTACCACATCATTTATGTTTTCATCATCCACATTAATTTCTCATTGCTCCGTCATTTCAAGGACAGTGAATTTATTTCTCATAGGCGTATCCTTCACCTTTTTATTCTCATTCACAGTATGTTTAGCAATCTGACAGTTGTCTATTATTTTTTCCTTTCCGCTTTTTTCCTTTACAGTTTGAATATTATCAATATTTTCTTCTGTTAAGATGACATCAGTTGGACTTAATTTATTTTGTACATTATTCTTTCTTCTTCCTATAGCAAATTTTAGCCAAACCCTATTTTGTTCCACATTTTTATTTGGTCTGTTTTGTTTTGTCCCAACCACCACATCTGGCTTAATACTTTGCATCTCTTCTGACTCATCATCATTTTCAACAAGCTTTTCTGTATTAGAAATAAACTGACAGTTCAAGGTTCTCTTTCCAAAAATATTGTAATAAGTACAATATCTTGTTTTCAGAGATAATTAACATATATTTTCTAAGTTGTACCATTTGTATTCAAGACAGGGAAGGAAGAAATAAGATCTTGATTAGGTGATATTTCAATAAGACACTTAGCATGTTGAATGCGTTTAAGTGATTCAGTAGCTTCATCTAAATACACAAGTTTACCCAATGAGTTGGCTTACCAGTTAATACACAAAGGAGACCATATGTAAATGGGTATGTTTGGGAGTTGCATCCAGATAGGAACAGATCGAATCAAACCACAAACATTACTGGTTGTAGGATCTCACTGTTTAATTATAAACATCTTGTTCTTCATTACAATAGGGTCGCTACGTATAATCTTATCTCTTTCCGAGGCATTAGAAAGGAGAAAAAAGAAAGATGGAACAATCCAACTTAACTTTATTTTTACCTTTCAACCTCCATCTGCATTTCAATTGCTCAATAATGTAAGTATATGACAGTTTGGCTTATCAAGAAAGAAGCCTACCACATAGTCTTTCCATATAACTTCACCAGTAGCTATTACAGAGGAAGGTGGCATAATAGTTTCACCATTAAGTGTTAGATAAAAATGAACAGGTATGTACTTTCCCACGTTATGAGGTAGGTGCTTAAATAGAGAAGTCCATACATGTTAAGATGAGGAAGGAGGAGCAGATGGTAGAGCAGCAGATATAGGAGAGCTAGAAAGAAGGGTTGAAGAAGAGGAAGGATTGGAGGATTGAAATAGAGATGGAAGGACAGGCACGGCTTTGTTAGAGGTAGAAAGTATGGTTGGTTTAGGAGGATGAGAGGGAGGAGATGGAGGAGGAATAGTAAAAGGTGGGATGGCGGAAGAAGTGGGAAGAGAGTACGATGAGAGAAGGGATAGGGCGGAAAAAGGATCGTTTGCTATTATTATTCTTACAATACTGATTAATGTATTCTTGAATAGCAGCCACACCATCACTTATATTTCTCTCCTTAATGAAAGCAATTTGTGAACAGTCAATTAGATCATTCATTCTTTTACTATGTCTATTAGCTAAATTTTTTAAAATAATTTTAACGGAACAATTAATTAAGGAAATAGGTCTAAATTTTTTAAATTATTAGCTTCGATTTTTTTGTGTAATAAAGTTACATTTGCGAAACTTAATCTTCCTAATTGTAATTTTCCATTATAAACTTCATTAAACATGTTAATTAAATCAAAATTTAAAACATACCAAAATATTTTGTAAAAGAAAATGGGGAACCCATCAGGACACGGAGATTTATCACTAGGCATGTCATTAATGGCGTTCAAAATTTCCTCTTGAGAAAAAGGATTATCAAACTCAGGAAGGTCAATTCTAGATTTAGAAGGATAAAGATCATTCCATCTAGTGTTAATTCTATTCTTATTTTCATCACCGAAAGTATCTATATAGTAGTTGGTAAAAGCCTTATTAAGATCTCTTTGATTGACCAATTCCACGTTATTCACAAAAATAGAAATTATTCTATTACCACATTTTCTGCCATTAGCTATATTATGAAAAAATAATCCCCAATAATATCTTAACAAAATATTATAAAAATTCACCAAAAAATGGATTTCAAAGTGCTTTTATGGTGACCTTTCGCTATACAAACCATTCCACATCCAATTCCAAACCAAACACAATCCAACAAACATAGATATACACATAGTGTTAAGGCCACGCCACTTATTATTGAAGGTAATAGAGCTAATGATATACATTATAGAGTTGTCATTTTCTTTTAAAAGCAAACGAGTACAAATTATAATTTATTAGTTTATTACTTAACTTTATATTCACACAACATATATAACAAAATATATATTATCAAATGGTAAGCAAACTCACCCAAAACTTAGGATACAACTAAGATCAAGCCTAAGAACATAATAACACTTCCTACCATTACCAAACAACCAAGATCAAGCCTATAGCACACAAAACACTTCCTACCAGCCTCAGAGATAGCCACCTCAAGGAAACATAGATGGACTTCTGGAGAAGGGTTAAGCCCACCAAATAGGGGTTGAGGTATTAACACTATTTTTGGAGCTTTGCATCTCACTAAAAAGAGTTTGGATGAAATGGAGTGGTATGAGAGTTCTCCAAGGAATCTTCCATAGGAATTGTGCTACGCCATAGAGGATCGATCTCCAACTAATTAGTAGTTCAGGACAGTGGATGATACTGTCTTCTGCATTAGGGATGCTAATAGGGTCTATGCAAGGATGCTCAACCTAATGGTGATTACTGTTGTGATTTAGCTAATGATACCACACTAAGTTCATTTTCACTGTTGAAGCTTCATTAATATTATTTTCAAGAAAACTTTCAATAAGATATGACTTAATGAAAAGGATCTGCAGCTTTGTTACGTAAGGAAAGAACTGATGGGATATCTATGAGCTAAAAAGGACGTGTTTGCCTGGACACATTCCAATACAGGTAGGATTTTTCCTAATATCACATGTCGATCACTAAAGGTGAACTTATGATGCCCTTAAGTAAACCAAAAACGAGCTACGTGCAACTCATTGGATGAGTTACCATTGGCATTATGGGCTTATCAGACAACCTAGAAGTCTATGACTGGATATACTCCATTTGCACCAGCCCATGGAATTGTGACTATGATTTGGATTGAAATGTAAGTTCCTTCACATATACAAATGAATTTTCACCCTAAGTAGAATGGGTAGATGTTTCCATCATCCCTCAACTTAGTGGAGGAAGAACGAGAGAAGCCTAATCTAAGGGTAGCTGCTTGCCACCAAAAAGTAACAAGACGGTTCAATGCCAAGGTCAAAAATCTTATCTTTGAGATTGGAAATCTCATTCTAAAAAATCTACTTCTTAGTATAGGGACACTTGGTACGAATTAGATTGGACCCTACGTCACAGAACATATGACAGTAGATAGAATTTTCAATCTATCTATAGTTGTTGTGATCCTAGTTGTACGAGAGTGGAATAGCAAGTGCCCCAGCCGCTAATTCACTTGTTTTCCTTTGATAATTAGGCATTTCTTTTCATTCAGGTTGGATTTAATAAGAATATGTTTGCCATAGATTTATCAAAAAAGTAAGCTTTCTAAATCAATGTAATCATATCCTTTAAGTCTAACTTTATGCCATAGGATTGATAGCATGATCAAAATCCTGTATTTTGAAAATCGCATGTCTATGTACCAAGAGATGGATTCTAACGGACTTCGTTAAACCATGGTCGGATCATTGGAGTATAACCAGGCTGGGTGTCGATTGGATAATTCGCCCTAAAGTATCTAATCTTTGACCAATGCTCGGAGATAAGCATGGTCATGAGAAAATGCTAGGAGAAAGGCATCACCTCATCGGTACTTGAAGATAGGCATCAGTACCCTGAGGGTTTTTTGTTCCACTTTTATATTCCAGACCTCTTTAACCTATGATTGGACGATATTAAAAGCTTTGAATTTTTCGTTATTTTCATTCCTCAAGTTGAATCGCAGCTCTATAACTTAGGCTTCACTTTTGATCAGTGATTGGCCTTCTCAATAGCCACTCTTGACTTGTTTGTCACATGGACTTGTTTTTCTTGCACCATTACCTTAGCCGCCAAGTGTTACCTTGTGTTTCTCTTCATCTTTTTTAGCCGCCTTTTCCTTTCCAGTAAGCTCTTTCTTAAGTTTTCAATTTGGTCGGAGAGATTTTTCTTTATTTCCTTGTCTTTTTTCCTCTCCTTCTCACATGTTGTTATAATTAGGAAGTAATTCTTTTTTAGGTCATCGAGGACTTTGGAAGTTTTCTTCCATATGGGGTATGGCTCCATTAGATCTTCGTGAAGTGACAAGCCTACGCCCAGGTTCTTTGGGTGAATGTCCTTTATGTTACATATAAATTAAATCCCAATTAAGTCCATTTTGAGTTGAGTGGGATCTCACTTTGATGGAGCCTTAATGAACAAGGTTTCAAGAGTTGATAATAACGTAATTGCAGCAATAGTGTGTTCCTTCCCTTGCCTTTTTGCAAAACTGAAGAGGAAGAATGAGCAACTTTGGATTTATGATAAATAGAATAAAAGGAATGAGAAGATGGGGTGACACTTGTAGTAGGAGCTTCAGAATGCGAGGTGGAGATAAAGATCACCCTCTTGGAGAATCGAGCCCGTCGAAGAAAGGATCTAAAGGTTCTAGGAGTGGCAATTGACCCCGGTGTGGAGAGTTAGACCTTTTCTTCAACATTAAATGATTCCTAGATCTTGTATGCTAAGAATAGTGCCTTCTTCTTTCATTCTCTCTATCCCTTATATCTCTCTCCCTTTCTTTTCTCATCAAAGAATTAAGCCATTTGATAGGGGATAAATTGGGTAAATTTCAAAAAAGTTTCCCTATTTGAATCTCTAATGTTCTTTGAAGTCTAATGTCTAATACTAGATCCAATCCAGCAATTTAATAAAATCATACTTGATTATGAAAATATTGCCACATTTAATTAATTTAATTAGTTAGTGTGAATAATCCAACTAAATAAATTTATTTCTTTTTGAGAAAGAAACCTTTATCTCTTTCTCTTATGACTTTCCCATTAATTAAGAACCCTTTGTTTTTTTAGAGAAAGAAACCTTTCATTCCTTTCTCTTAATTAAATTAGTTGATTTATTTATTTAATGGATAGGTTAACCAAATTTATACATGGTACGTCTATGAGTTTGTCCAAATATACTCATGTGTGCATAGGATAAGACTATTTATATTGTGTACATAGATAATCTGTATTTGTAAAGGTGTTAGGATTTACACTGCAACAACAAGTATTCGCTCTATATGTGTGCTACTCGGTTACTTGGCCAAGTTATAAGGTTATAGTTGTAGAGGCTTTGATTAAATCTTGATAAGTCTTAAGCCAGTGAGAGATTGAAGATATAAGGGATTGATCCAATTTGGGTAGTTCAGCATATGTACATTGTACGGCCTATTTTAGTGGCTCGGTATATTCAAGCGGATTAGCCTTTAAGTATGGTTCAGCGCATATTGATCGGTGGGGGTGGTTTGGTCAAGGAAGCATGCTTATGCGTCGCTCGGTCTGGATGCTTCAGCACACAATGCTCGGTCGGATGGTTCAGCCCATATCGCTCGGTCAAGGAAGGGAGATCAAGATGGGTCGGTCAAGATTTCCAAGGAGAGATCGCTCGGCAATATTGGCTCGGCACTTGGTAGGCCAACCCCTAAGGAATTTCTTCGTTTGGCCGGTATTTAGTGGCTCGTCCTTGGAGGGTTCGGCATGAATGCTTCGGCCATGTTACCTTGGCTATGATGGTTCGGCCTTATTGGATCAGTCAAGGTAGATGGTGTAGAAGTGGTGTGTCCGGCCTTCCTTTGCTTCGACTCGTTCCGCAACTTCCCTCGAGTTATGTGAGGACTCACTTCGAGTTACTAACGAGAAGACCCGAGCTCAGCCAAGGTCGTTCGACAACCATCGTTCGGCATTGGTGGCTCGGAATGCATGGCTCTATGAATGCAAATTTCCTACTGTGGGTCGAAGTATCTTGGTCATGGGCCTACCTAGGAGAACCAACCTATCTTCATCTATAAATAGAGGGGCAGGGGTGCAGTGAAATGGGACCTTTTTTTGGGAACTCCAAGGACACTCTGCCATTTTTTGCATTCATCTCTTTTCTATTAAAACTTGTATTCGACTTGTTTTTTAAAGGATTGTATCTGTTCTCAAGTAATTGGAAAAGTAATAAATATCATACTTGAAGTGGAAGTAGGCAATTACGCCGAACAAATATAAATTTGGTGTTCCTTTTCTGCTGTTCTTTTTGCATTTGATTACATTATTTCTCTTTTCAATTTACTTTCTACATTAATCTCTCTACACAAACTATTCAAGGGTGTTAGTGACCAATTTGTTGCTAACAATTTGGTGCTTTCATTGAGAGCGTTCATTCTCAGGCTGTTAGGATCTACTTTGTCGCTACTGGATTGAAGAAATCCCCCGAAGGAGATCCAAGTTCATTCTCGAGAGTTCATACATTTTATTCAGTGCTCAGACGGGCAACTCTAATATGGGAAGGCTACGTACTAGATCAGCCTCCCATATTGCAGATGTCAATGAGACCTCCATCGTCCAACAAGTAGAACCCAACAATCCACAACCTAATCCAAGTGCAGGGCCTACCACCGTCTTAAACCAATAAGACGTTGTCACCAGGGCAGAGTTCAATGAGTTGATGAGAGAACTCGTGGAAAGCAGGAGATAGCTTAACAAGCATATTCAAGCTAATGCCAATCTCATGACCCTGATTGCTCAGCAACAGCAACAGAATGCTGGAGGAAGCCCCGTTTCCCAGTCGTCTTTTAATCGCTCCACTTCGTTAGACGAACATCACAGGCATAGGCGCTATAGGATTGAAATGGAATAGATAGGTGTAGTAGAACTATTTCACAGAAATGGTCCAAGTTCCCTACCTAGAACCGTGGCCCCTCACCTGCACCTGGGGAATCACACTCAAACCGGAGTTGGAAACTTAGGATCTGGAGCATAGATGGAAGCCGGGTCCACCACCTCGCAAGAATCATGGCAAAGATGGCCCTCATAATGTCATTTGGGAGACCGCCAACCAAGGGGGAATCAACCAAAGCGACCATGTAGGGCGGATTCCTACTTGCCACCTCCCATCAAAACCCTACACTTATCAGCTATGGTCAGACAGCTGATGAGGGAAAATCAAGGCTTATCCAACAATGATTGGGGCATATTTAGGAGTTACAATCCGTTCGCAGATGCGATCCTACAGGCTGAGTACCACTGAAAGTTTAGTCTGCCGATTATTCCAGCCTATGAAGAGAAGACTAATCCCGGACAACATGTAATGAGATACGAGTGGATGATGGACTCGGCTAGGGAAAATGATGCGACTATATGTAGATGTTTCCCAATAACCTTATCTAGAATTGCTACCATATGGTTCACTAGACTTGCTTCGCGATCGATCTCCAGGTTCGATGAGTTAGCGACGAAATTTGTGGAGCAGTTCAGGATTCATACCACTCATCCAAAGGACGTGATGTCTTTATCCAATGCAATCCAGGCTCCAGGGGCGTCATTAAAGGAATATTTGCAAAGATTTCACGTTGCTGCTATCGAAGTTAGCAACCCGAATGACCATGCTATTCTTATGGCCATGATGCGAGGAGTAGATCTGAATTCGGAGTTTAGTGATTGGCTGGCATGGAAACCTTTGGATACCCTAGAACATTTTTATTCAATGGCGAACCAATTCATGAGAAGGTAGGAAGCTTGGTGGGAAAGGCGAGGTAGTGCGTTGGAGCCTAGCAAGGAGATAGTTCAAAGCAACATTGCAGTAAAACAATCTTGCGACAACTCTAGAAAGGTCTAGGTCAATGTTCAAAACAATCCAAAGCAGTCTAAAGGATCCGGAGGAGGAAATTTTAGAAGGAAGAGGGAAGTAGGAAAGTGGAAACCAAAGATCCCAACCTACGACGAATACACTCCTCTAAACACATCTCTGGAGAACATTTATTTATCGACTTGTAATACATTCTAGTACCAAAGCAACGCCCAAAGGAATCCACTGAGGAACAAAAGAAGACTAGGAAATATTATCGCTTCCGTGAGACTTATGGGAATAATACCGAGGAATGTAGACTCCTCCATGAAGCTATAGAAAAGCTTATTCGACAGAAAAGTTACAGTAGTTTGTTAAGAATCCGTAGGATGGTGGACAGGGGACATCCGACTCTAATTGCGGGCAGGCTCCACAACGACCCGAGGAACCCATTCGGACTTGAGGTAGATTGGTCGTAAACACGATAGTCGGAAGGCCTCACCCGACAGACAAGAGTTGGCAAGAATCGGAACGCTATGCAAGTTCCTTGAAGCACGCGGATGTTGAATGCTGTTCAAACATAGAAGATGAGGCCCCAGCGAAACAGCAGCAAATGATGACAGAGATATAGTATTCAGTAGCAGAGATGCCAATCAGGTGGAGGCACCTACCATGGTCCCGATTGTCATCTCAACCATGATTGCCCCAGCGTTCGTGAGAAGGATACTGATTGTTTGCGGGAGTTCTGTTAATATTATCTTCAAAAAGTCATATGACCAAATGAAGATGGAGGCGAAGGATCTAAAACCACCTAAAGCCCACATTAACGACTTTTATGGTGCAGCCACTGATGCGATAGGTTTCGTTGAATTGCTAATTGAGTTAGGAGAAGGTGAACGCAGAAGGGTATGGATCCTTCTGGTCAATGTTTTGGATGTTGATTCCCCGTATAATCTGTTTTTGGGCTGATTGAGCCAGGCGGAGTTTAGGGTAGCTTTGACCCTATGGTGTTTAACCTTGGAATTTTCGACGGATATAGGAGTTGCGTAGTGCAGGCAGTCAAGCGACTAGTCGTGCATTTTGTATGGCTGAGCTCAGAGAGGCTCGGCGAAGAGAGATGGGAAAGGTTGTGGACAACTTTGTTTGCATCCATGTTTCTTAAAAGTGACAAGTAGTGCCCGAGCCTTGGCTCGGGAAGCAGGGTCGGATCTATAGAGACATAGATCCAAGAGATGATGATGAAGAACCCAAGGAGTCTAAAGCAGCACTGGTTGAAATGATGATTGACATTCCAGTCAGCTAGGATGATCCATCACGGGTGCTTAGGATTGGATCATGTTGAATATGCGCTTTACGCTATATGATTTTTGTTTGATGATAATAAACATATATACATTCATTTAAATGTATTTGTTAATGTACTATTTTTCATAGAATAAATAAATATTTGTCGAATAAAATAAATTACACAGAATTTGAATTTGAATTCAAACAAAACAAGTTAAACAGATTTTGAATTCAAACAGAAATTTTATTCAAACAAATATTTATTACAATTTTGAATAGTATGTATTTGGTAATGTACTATTTTGTTTTTTTTCATAGATTAAATAAATATTTGTTGAATAAAATTAAATTACACAGAATTCGAATTTGAATTCAAACAGAACAAGTTAAACAGATTTTGAATTCAAGCAGAAATTTTTATTCAAACAAATATTTATTACAACTTTGATAGTACAATTTCAAGCTCTCACTATACATATACATTTCTGATTACATCACGATTACATCACAAATATCTTTACATTGATAACCTCACTACATATCACTCACACTCGTATTTTGTCTTCAACTGCATTCCAGTTTGAATCCAGTATCTGAGCAATCTGCAAAAATATTCACTAACGCAGTAAAATTGAAAAAGAAATATTTTTGCAATATAAAATGAAATACGATTTTTGAAAATATGATTTGCCTCAGTTACTTGGGTTGTTCGTCATCATTCACACTTGATTTCATCACAAAGTCGTGCACATAGATATTACAGGGACAGGTATACATAAGTGGCTGCAATACACACGTGTACATTCATACACGTGTGCACTGCCTCGCCAACTCGTGTGCGCAGTCAACAAGAGCAAGTGTACAACAGTGTCAAGTTGCAAATAGTTCAAAGCTTCAAAAAATCACAACAGATCAATTCCAAATGGCACAGTGCACCACTGATTTGAAGAACATATGAATAAAGAACACAAGTACAAGCAATGTGCAACTGCAGTGATACATAGGCAACATGAAGCAATGCACATGTCACCAGAACATAATGAAGACTGCATCATGATACAAGGCTTCAAATGTGCAAATGCTCAAACTCAGATGGACAACATATCAAACGAAGTAATGAACCAACAATACATGCAGGTGAACAGAAGTTTTTGAATCAAAACATAATCAAGGCAAGTTGATAACAGGGAACACAAGTGTGGCAAATGCAATATGGTGAAGCAGCATTGATACAGCAAAGTCAGAGACTACAACATCAAAGTGCAGTGCAACATGAACCAACTCAAAAAATGTATCACTAACATATACTACAGGGATGAACACTCGAGAATGGATAAGTCAAGACAGCTACAACACAAGTACAGGTGAAACCATACTTGACACAGTGGCAACACTGGAAGCACACGAGCTAATGAAGACTGTATGAATCAAGCTCAGTGGCAAATGCATAAATATATCAGAGTGAAACATTTGAGTTGCAACATGAATGAAAAGAACCAGACACAACAGTGAAAGTGCAGATGAAATGCACAATTCAAATCAAAGACAACAGCAATAATATACACAAGTGCAGATGAACAGATATGGGCCAAAATCAATATAACCAAGGCCAAGCACAATGGACTCATGTCGAAACAGCAAGTCAGTGGCAAGACACAAACTGCAGTGGACAGACCAGAGTGCAACAGGCAAGTACAATGCAACAACACAACTTATGGCAGTGAAACTCAAGCAAGTGCAGACAACAGCAACTAAATGCAACAAACTCAAATGTCCAGTTACAACTACAGAGTCGAGTGCATGCTATAGCAATAAAACCAAGGCCGAAGTATGATCAAGATCAAATGCAAACTCAGTATACATATATGCACAGGTACAAACAACAGTGAGCACACTCATATGAACAAATGCAAAGAACAGTGAAGCATGCACATAGGCCACCAGTGAAACAAAGTAATATATACATGAACAAGTGTAGCATCTGTTACAGTGAAAAAGCCCAAGTCAAGATGGAGTTACAACAATGCATCAGTGAGGAACACAACAACAATGAATACTGCAACAACCAAATGGAGACGGCATCCCACAATATCCAGAAGTTTAGAAAATCAAATGGCCGAAGTAAACACTCAGTATCAAGGCCGAAGTGACAGTGAATCGAAAATTTCAATGTTGAACAAGTCAAAATCGAAGCCGTGTCAACCAAGCATCAAAAATACGAAATTGACAAAGTCAGATCAATCCCAAGCATCAAAACATAATCAAGCGGCCAGAGCAAGTAAATTGACGAATTCAAACGAACGTAATTCAAGGAATACGAACGCATATAAAAGCCCCAAATCATCATCGGCATAAGGAGTAGTTCGAATACAAAAATCAAAAAGGAACAGAGCTAAAAATCTTACCCGAAGCAACAAACGAACTCATCAAAGCAACCGAAGTAAGCAACAAGGATTCGATCGAACAAGACGACTTGCAATTAATCACTGATTCGATCAACTTGAAGTCGGTGCTTCAGAATAGCCCTAGACCTCAGAGCTAAGAGAAAGCCGCAAATTTCCAGAGAAAAGAATATCAAGCACGAGCCCTAATTTTCAGATCGAAGAACGAAAACGAATGCTGCCATTATTTTTCGCAATAAAGAAAAAAAAAGGAATCGGGCTGGAGATAACAAAGAAAAAAAATAGGGAATGGGTTTAAGTGGGCCGGCATTATTTTCTAAAGGCTTTATTTTTTTTTTAATTAGGGTTATTTTTAGAGTTTAGGGTTATTTATTTATGTGTCTTTTAATTATCGTTTTTATTTTTCGAATCAAAACTTTGTAAATCACCACATAGGGTTTAGGTAGTGTCAGATTGTCTAGTTAGAATTAATTCAGTGAGCAGGGTGTGCGAGTTTGCAAAATTCTATTGTAGGCAGGAGCAGAGTTTGCGAGTAAGCGAAGCTCTATAGGCGGGAGGCAAAGTTTGCAAGTAAGCGAAACTCTATAGGCGGAGCAGGGTGTGCGAGTCTAGTAGAGTGTTTGTGAGCATGGAGCAAATGTTTGCGAGCAGGGTGTGCGAGTCTAGTAGAGTGTTTGTGAGCGTGGAGCAAATGTCTGCGAGTCTAGTAGAGTGTTTGTAAGCGTGATACTGTTTAATTCTAATAGAAATCTGTGAATGCAGCAGTAGGCAGGGGTTGCCGAAGCTGGGTAAATTTTGTGTGTGATTTACTTTACTGCATATTTATTTCTGTAGTTTATTTCGGCGTTTAAATCGAGAAAATTTGCTATAACCCTATTCACCCCCCCCTCTAGGGTTAATCTAGATCCTACAAGTGGTATCAGAGCCAGGTATATTTTTTATTTAACTCTAGAGTCACGATTCTACAAAATAATGCTTTTTCTGAGGGGCAATCTATTGCTAGGCCACCCATGTTTAACGGGAACGATTATGCTTATTGGAAAGTTAGGATGGGTATCTATCTTAGTTCTGTTGATTATGATGTTTGGGATATTATTGAAACTGGCTATAAACCTCCCACTATAATCGTTGGTGATACTGAGATTCCTAAACCTAAGGATAGGTGAGATGCTAACGATAAGAAATTGAAAACGACAAATGCTAAAGCCATGAATGCTTTGATATGTGCTCTTGATAAAAATGAATTTAATAGAATTTCTCATTATACAACAGCACAGGAAATTTGGCACACTTTGGAGGTGACACACGAAGGAACTTCTCAAGTCAAGGAGTCTCGTCTAGCCCTATTCAGCAATGAATACGAGAACTTTGTGATGGACAAAGGCGAGAGCATAAAGGACATGTTTGGACGCTTTTCAACTTTGGTGTACAACGCTAGAGCACTTGGGAAGGTATTCACTGAGGTAGAGCTTGTGCGGAAGATACTACGAGTTTTACCAATGAACTTTGAGGCAAAAGTCACAGCAATCCAAGAATCAAAAGATCTGAGCAAACTAAGCATGGAGGAGTTGATTGGCAACTTGATGACATATGAGCTTGAGTTAAAAGCAAAGGAAGAACGCAACAACTCTGAACCAAAGAAGAAGACGATTGCCTTAAAGAGCAAAGAAGAAAGCGATGAAGAAGATCCAATTGAAGAGCTTGCAATGGCTGTCAATAATCTTAGAAGATGGTCTAGATTCAAGCCACGCAAGAAGAAAACAAAGGGCAATAGGTCAAAAGATTCCGAAAATTCTGATAATGAATTGACGTGTTATAACTGCAACAAGCCTGGCCACATCAAACCAAAATGTCCACTTCTCAAAAACAACAGAGAAAAGAAAAAGGCGAAGAAGGTATTTGCAGCGACTTGGGATGATGAAGAAGGAGAGGAAGCTTCGGATAGCAGCTCAGAGGAGGCTAACTTGTGTTGCATGGCAAAATCAGAATCAGAAGCAACCTCCGACGAATCTAGTGAGGCAGGTGAGTTTTCTTATAAAGAACTTGTTTTTATGTGTTCTGATCCTACTAAGGTAGTGGATACTCTTGAATCTAAAATTGAAAAACTGAAATCTGATAGGAGAGAATTTGCTCGTGAAAATTTTAGGTTAAAAACTGAACTTGAAAATATTCAAAACCTAGAATGTAAAAAATGTAAGATTTTAGATTCAGAATTATCAAAACTGAAGAATAACTTTGAAAGTCTTGAAAATGAAAACTTGAATCTTAAGGAAACCATCGACACTAGGAGAAAGGATTTTATTAATCGATGCACCTCACTTGTCACTGAAAATTCAACATTAAAAACCAAAGTCCAAAATCTTGAGAAATCTTTGAATAACTTTTCAAGAGGCGAAAAATCTTTCAAAATGTTATTTGGAAATCAAATTTTTGCTAACAATAGAAAAGGACTAGGCTTTGGGAAATCACAAAATGATAATAATGCAAAAAGTAAAAGTGTTTTTGCTCGATCTGAAATAATTGGAAATCATGTTGAAAATCATAGTCATAGGGACACAAAATTTAATCAAGTTAATTTAATGAGCACGTTTTGTAGAGAATTTGGACATAATCGAAATAATTGTTGGTATAGACCCAAACACGTGAAAACTATACCAATTTGGGTTCCAAAAGGCACAAATATAAAATCTTTGAAAGTCAAACAAACTTGGGTGCCAAAAGGAACAGATATAAATAGTTTTGGGTCTCCAAAAACATATTTTTCATATTCTGCCACTAACAACAATGGACCTATAAAAACAAATAGGTCACATAAATCTTTTATCGTGTAGGTGTGGTGGCAGGGTAAGGAACAACAACAGTGTTCTCTGGATTTCGGCTGTTCAAGAAACACAAAAGGGCGACAAAGCAAAGTTCCTTAGCCTAGTATAAAGGTGACAGAATCACAATGGGCAATCACGAAAAATTATCGTAAAGGTAAAACAGGTAATTGTTTTTAAATGTGATTATCTACACCATACTCTAAATTAAAATCAGCCAATATTGAGATAGACAAAAGACGATGATTTTGATGCTATGAATTTTTTTTTAAAAATATTGACTAACCATCTTTAAATAGAATTACTTGGAGTAATTATGATGGTTGACTGATTCGGACTTAATTGATATGATTTTTTTTTGACTTGTTCTTATTTATGACATTGATTTGTGCTTAAATGATGACCAATCAGAATTTCAATTTTGAACTAATTTATATAAATTTGTTCGGTCAAATGATGGTTACTCATGCTACACGTAGATATATTGGTTCTGACATTTTGGTCACTGCTTGTAAATTTGCACGATTTAAAATTTCATGTGAAAGCTGTTAAAAAGGATTTTTTTAAATTGTTGAAACTTTATGAAATTGTTGAAACTTCAAGAAATTGTTTTTGAAATAATTATGATGTTGATTGACTGTTGATTACTCATGAATATAATTGTTTATCTTATGGTTTCTGAAATTAACATCATGATATGTGTTTGAGTGTTAACACGGCTTAAATTCAAATTCAAAAGAATTGATGTTAAGTTTGAAATTCTTGGTGCACACTTCATGTTTTTGGTCAATCAAATTCAACGAGTGAATATTGAGTGAAATTTAAATTCAGATGCAGATTACACTGGTAATATGGTTGATGGAAAAATTACTAAGTGTAACGTGATTAATTTTTTTTTGAAACATTCATTTGCTGCATCATTTTTTTAAAAAAGAAAATATCTGCATATTTTTCACTTGAAATAATTTTCAAATAGCAGAAAATTTTCTTATAAAACCCCCTCGAGAAAATCATGTTTGACCATATTTACAGATTAATCATTTTTGAAAAATTGATTTTAAATGACAAATTTTGACTAATCTGACTCCCTTTGATTATCGAAAAGATGAATAGTGATTGAAAAAGAGATGAGTGTTGATATTTATCATATATTATAACTCGAGAAAGTATAATTAGAAAATTTCTTTAGAATTTCATAACAAGAGTTATAAAAACTTTTTGTTGGGTAATAATTCCATGACCATTTCTATTTCTATCATCTTTCTATCGACAATCACTCTTCAAGATCATATTTAGTATGTAAATTTGTGGTAGTTTACAAAGGAAATCATTTGTTCTTCAATATCTTTAAATTTGTGAAGGAAATTATTTGTGCTTCAACTTATTATATTCAGCAATTAAAAATAAATATCCAAAGTATTCACTCTCATTTAAAAGTCCTCACGGTTATGCATGGGTGAATTACTTGGATTTTTGATTATGTGCTTCCATGCTCATTTAAAAGTCCTCACGGTTATGCATGTATGGAACGCATATCAAAATTAATTGATTCAAATAGACAAGTTGATTCTAATCCCATTTAAAAGTCCTCACGGTCATGCGTGATTAGAAGATACTTGATTTCATTTTTTAAATTAAAAAAAATTGTGAATACTACTAATCTCATTTAAAAGTCCTAACGGTTATGCATGGTTAGTAGATATTCAAATTTCCTGAAATAAATATACCACAAATAGACAGAATTGTATGATTTTTGATGATTCTATCCCCATCACTTCTGAAAGTAGAATATGCGCTTGACAAGGGTAATTATGATTTTTGTTTGAGTTTTATTGAGATTTGATATTTATATTTAATTGAGTTAAATGTTTGATTCATGTCTATCACTTCATCCCTATTTTATAACACTATTATTCTTTTGCTGATAACAAAAGGGGGAGAGAAAAGTTAAGATTTTGTCAAATAGAATCAAGCAAAGGTCAAATAACTTTCAATTTGCATATAGGCTCATTTACATATTTTTATTTGTATGCATATATGTAGGGGGAGCAATATATGTAGGGGGAGCATCACATAAAAAGGAAGCATTCAAATAGGGGGAGCAAATGAAATTATCAAATACATTTAATATATTCAAAATCTTAAATATATGTTTGTTATCATCAAAAGGGGGAGATTGTTGAATATGCGCTTTACGCTATATGATTTTTGTTTGATGATAATAAACATATATACATTCATTTAAATGTATTTGTTAATGTACTATTTTTCATAGAATAAATAAATATTTGTCGAATAAAATAAATTACACAGAATTTGAATTTGAATTCAAACAAAACAAGTTAAATGGATTTTGAATTCAAACAGAAATTTTATTCAAACAAATATTTATTACAATTTTGAATAGTATGTATTTGGTAATGTACTATTTTGTTTTTTTCATAGATTAAATAAATATTTGTTGAATAAAATTAAATTACACAGAATTCGAATTTGAATTCAAACAGAACAAGTTAAACAGATTTTGAATTCAAGCAGAAATTTTTATTCAAACAAATATTTATTACAACTTTGATAGTACAATTTCAAGCTCTCACTATACATATACATTTCTGATTACATCACGATTACATCACAAATATCTTTACATTGATAACCTCACTACATATCACTCACACTCGTATTTTGTCTTCAACTGCATTCCAGTTTGAATCCAGTATCTGAGCAATCTGCAAAAATATTCACTAACGCAGTAAAATTGAAAAAGAAATATTTTTGCAATATAAAATGAAATACGATTTTTGAAAATATGATTTGCCTCAGTTACTTGGGTTGTTCGTCATCATTCACACTTGGTTTCATCACAAAGTCGTGCACATAGATATTACAGGGACAGGTATACATAAGTGGCTGCAATACACACGTGTACATTCATACACGTGTGCACTGCCTCGCCAACTCGTGTGCGCAGTCAACAAGAGCAAGTGTACAACAGTGTCAAGTTGCAAATAGTTCAAAGCTTCAAAAAATCACAACAGATCAATTCCAAATGGCACAGTGCACCACTGATTTGAAGAACATATGAATAAAGAACACAAGTACAAGCAATGTGCAACTGCAGTGATACATAGGCAACATGAAGCAATGCACATGTCACCAGAACATAATGAAGACTGCATCATGATACAAGGCTTCAAATGTGCAAATGCTCAAACTCAGATGGACAACATATCAAACGAAGTAATGAACCAACAATACATGCAGGTGAACAGAAGTTTTTGAATCAAAACATAATCAAGGCAAGTTGATAACAGGGAACACAAGTGTGGCAAATGCAATATGGTGAAGCAGCATTGATACAGCAAAGTCAGAGACTACAACATCAAAGTGCAGTGCAACATGAACCAACTCAAAAAATGTATCACTAACATATACTACAGGGATGAACACTCGAGAATGGATAAGTCAAGACAGCTACAACACAAGTACAGGTGAAACCATACTTGACACAGTGGCAACACTGGAAGCACACGAGCTAATGAAGACTGTATGAATCAAGCTCAGTGGCAAATGCATAAATATATCAGAGTGAAACATTTGAGTTGCAACATGAATGAAAAGAACCAGACACAACAGTGAAAGTGCAGATGAAATGCACAATTCAAATCAAAGACAACAGCAATAATATACACAAGTGCAGATGAACAGATATGGGCCAAAATCAATATAACCAAGGCCAAGCATAATGGACTCATGTCGAAACAGCAAGTCAGTGGCAAGACACAAACTGCAGTGGACAGACCAGAGTGCAACAGGCAAGTACAATGCGACAACACAACTTATGGCAGTGAAACTCAAGCAAGTGCAGACAACAGCAACTAAATGCAACAAACTCAAATGTCCAGTTACAACTACAGAGTCGAGTGCATGCTATAGCAATAAAACCAAGGCCGAAGTATGATCAAGATCAAATGCAAACTCAGTATACATATATGCACAGGTACAAACAACAGTGAGCACACTCATATGAACAAATGCAAAGAACAGTGAAGCATGCACATAGGCCACCAGTGAAACAAAGTAATATATACATGAACAAGTGTAGCATCTGTTACAGTGAAAAAGCCTAAGTCAAGATGGAGTTACAACAATGCATCAGTGAGGAACACAACAACAATGAATACTGCAACAACCAAATGGAGACGGCATCCCACAATATCCAGAAGTTTAGAACATCAAATGGCAGAAGTAAACACTCAGTATCAAGGCCGAAGTGACAGTGAATCGAAAATTTCAATGTTGAACAAGTCAAAATCGAAGCCGTGTCAACCAAGCATCAAAAATACGAAATTGACAAAGTCAGATCAATCCCAAGCATCAAAACATAATCAAGCGGCCAGAGCAAGTAAATTGGCGAATTCAAACGAACATAATTCAAGGAATACGAACACATATAAAAGCCCCAAATCATCATCGGCATAAGGAGTAGTTCGAATACAAAAATCAAAAAGGAACAGAGCTAAAAATCTTACCCGAAGCAACAAACGAACTTATCAAAGCAACCGAAGTAAGCAACAAGGATTCGATCGAACAAGACGACTTGCAATTAATCACTGATTCGATCAACTTGAAGTCGGTGCTTCAGAATAGCCCCAGACCTCAGAGCTAAGAGAAAGCCGCAAATTTCCATAGAAAAGAATATCAAGCACGAGCCCTAATTTTCAGATCGAAGAACGAAAACGAATGCTGCCATTATTTTTCGCAATAAAGAAAAAAAAAAGGAATCGGGCTGGAGATAACAAAGAAAAAAAAAATAAGGAACGGGTTTAAGTGGGCCGGCCTTATTTTCTAAAGGCTTTATTTTTTTTAAATTAGGGTTATTTTTAGAGTTTAGGTTTATTTATTTATGTGTCTTTTAATTATCGTTTTTATTTTTCGAATCAAAACATTGTAAATCACCACCTAGGGTTTAGGTAGTGTCAGATTGTCTAGTTAGAATTAATTCAGTGAGCAGGGTGTGCGAGTTTGCAAAATTCTATTGTAGGCGGGAGCAGAGTTTGCGAGTAAGCGAAGCTCTATAGGCAGGAGGCAAAGTTTGCGAGTAAGCGGAACTCTATAGGCGGAGCAGGGTGTGCGAGTCTAGTAGAGTGTTTGTGAGCGTGGAGCAAATGTTTGCGAGCAGGGTGTGCGAGTCTAGTAGAGTGTTTGTGAGCGTGGAGCAAATGTCTGCGAGTCTAGTAGAGTGTTTGTAAGTGTGATACTGTTTAATTCTAATAGAAATCTGTGAATGCAGCAGTAGGCAGGGGTTGCCGAAGCTGGGTAAATTTTGTGTGTGATTTACTTTACTGCATATTTATTTCTGTAGTTTATTTCTGCGTTTAAATCGAGAAAATTTGCTATAACCCTATTCACCCCCCCTCTAGGGTTAATCTAGATCCTACAGATCACACTCAATCCCTCGATGATTGTGGATCTTTCTGATTTCCTCCGAGTGAATCTGAATGTTTTCACTTGGACCCACTCTGATATCTGCGGGATTTCTCCTGCCATCGTAAGTCATATGTTGAACATTGATCTGAAGTATGTGCCGGTGAAGCAAAAAAGGAGAGGTATGAACCTGGAGAGGTCGGCTGCTCTTAGAGAGGAAGTGGACAAACTCAAAGCCAATGGGTTTGTCCCCAATGCCCACTACCCTGAATGGGCATCTAACCCCATACTGGTGAGAAAGGCGAATGGAAAATGAGGACCTATGTTGATTACTCAGACCTAAACAAGGCATCCCCTAAGGATAGTTTTCCTTTACCCAGAATTGATCAGCTAGTCAACTCAACAATAGTACACGAATTATTGTCATTTATGGATGCATATTCGAGATACAATCAGATCCCAATGCACATTCTAGATCAGGAACATACTAGTTTTGTCATAGACATTGGACTGTACTGTTATGTAGTGATGCCTTTTGGGTTGACGTAGTAGCAACTTATCAACGTCCGGTGAATCAAATGTTTAAAGACCAAATTGATAGAGCAATGGAAGTCTATATGGACGACTTTCTCATGATGTCACGACAGTCAAACGACCACATTCGAGACTTAGCAAAGATGTTTGATATACTTAGATACTATAGAATAAGATCAATCCACTAAAATGTTTTTTTGGCGTTGCATCGGGAAAGTTTTTGGGTTTTATTGTCAATGCACGGGGAATCAAAGTTAACATGGGAAAGATTCCAGCCATCCGAGACATACAAGCGCCCAGAACTATAAAGCAAGTACAAAGCCTGAATAGAAAAGTTGTCGCGTTGAGTCGATTCATATCGAGAGCGACCGATAAGTGTATTCCGTTTTTAGATGTGGTAAAGAGAAGAAAGAGAAATTTTGAATGGACGCCGGACTATGAGGATGTGTTTCGAGTTCTGGTGAGACATTCGAAGAGGCCTCCGGTTCAATCAAAGCCTGTAGACAATGAGAAATTATATGTTTACTCGGCCGTGTCTCAGCATGCCAGACCAAATTCAAAAGCCAGTGTAATATGTCAATAAACGTCTAACAGGGGTAGAGAGAAATTATCCTAAGAATGAGAAGCTAGCATACTACTTGGTGATTGCATCATAGAAGTTCCATCCGCATTTTCAAGCACACCTGATAAGTGTTTATACCGATCAACCTCTACAACTGGTGCTCCAACGACCAAAAAACTTAAGAAGGTTGCTCAAATAGAACATTGAGTTGAGTCAACTTGATATCACTTACTTATCAGGGAGGGTTATCCAAGGGCAAGCACTGGCAGACTTCATTGAAGAATTCACCATATCAGACGAGCCAAGTAGTGGTGATGTCATTCCCCCCATTCGCTGAAAACTATACACCGATGGGGCATCCAATGACCGTTGTTCTGGGGCTGGTGTTATTCTCGTAACTCCCGAAAACCGATCAATTTGTTATGCTTTGAAACTCGATTTACCTGCTACAAATAACGAAGCCGAATATGAAGCATTGATTGCCGGCTTGAAATAAAATCAGTTGAAATCTTTTGTGACTCATAATTGGTGGTGTACCAAGTATAGGGAGACTATCAAGCAAAGGAGCAGAGACTTGCCCCATACCCTGCTCGGGTTCAAGAGCTGTTGGCAGACCTTGAATATTATGATATTTCGCACATCCCACGTGAAAAAAATAGGGAATCCGATTCATTGGCAAAATTCACAAGTACCGGTGATGCACAACAGATGGGCTTAGTTCCCGTCGAAATCTTACATAGCCCGAGTATAAACGAGATGGCAGTAGATTCTGTGTTAGAAATGGAAACTGAAAAGGAGTCGTGGATGACCCCGTTCAAATAATACTTGCTACATGGGACTTTGCCCGAGAGAAAGAACGAGAGACGACAAGTCGTTCGGAAGGCATCCCAGTATATAATGCTGGATGGAGTAATGTATCAGAAAGGATTCTCGGTTCCCTTACTTCGGTGCATCGCCCATGACGAGATAAAGCGGGTCTTGAAAGAAGTTCATGAAGGAGAATGTAGCGACCATACCTGGGGGCAGACACTAGCAAAAAAGATCCTCCGCTATGGATATTATTGGCCAATCGTGAATCGAGACGCCACAGACTACGTAAGAAGATGCGATAAATGTCAAAAGTATGCGAAAATCCTGAGAGCTCCACCGATGGAACTCACAGAAATGGTTAGTTCCTGGCCATTTGTAATATGGAGGATCCATATAATCAGCTCCTGGCCAATTTCCAAATGTAGTGCAAAATATGCAATTGTTGCGGTCAATTACTTTACCAAGTGGGCAGAAGCAGAGCCCTTATCTACGTTCGCCACCAAAAAGGTCATCGATTTCATTGTGCGAAATGTCATATGTCGTTTTGGCCCCCCGCAACCTATCATTACAGACAAAGTAACCCAATTTGAGAGTTGGGAGTTCAAAGATTTTTGCCAAAAATATTGCATTGAAAAAATGTTTACGGCAGTCGCTCATCCTAAAGCCAATGGACAAGTTGAAGCCATGAATAAAATAATTAAGTCCATATTGAAAAAACATTTGGAGAAGGCTAGAGGCAAGTAGGTGTATGAGCTTCCTACAACACACTGGGCTTATAGAACAACCACAAGTCCGCGATAGGCCACACTCCATTCACCTTGGCATGTGGTAATGAAGCTGTTTTACCCAAGGAAGTTGAAGTTCCCTCTTACCGGGTGACTCATTATGATCCTAAGACGAATCAGGATCTCTTACTGGAATCGTTGGACTTTGTCGACGAAGAACGTGAAGAAGCTGATTTAAGGGTAGCTGCATATAGGCACTGAGTCACTCGATATTATAATGAAAATGTATGATCGAGTGTCTTTGATGTGGGTGATCTTGGTTTGAAGCATGTTTTTCAATCCCGTCACATTTGAATCCCACATGGGAAGTTCCATACATCATCGAACGGAAGCTTGGAGAAGGAACCTTCAAGCTAGTGACCGTTGATGTCATGATACTCCCCAGAGCATGGAATAGCGAGCATTGGCATCATTATTACACTTAGATTATTTCTTTTGCATTTTATTAGCGATTGTTTCAATGAATGTTTCTATAGTTGTTCTCGGTTTTCGACATGTAATAAGAAAATTCGGTTGTCATTGTTTTCTACAATCAATAAAGGCTTGAAGTGCGGACTAGAGTACTTTGAGTCCCTAGAGTGAGGGCTAATGTATAAATGATTCAAAAATCTCTAAGTCCCTGAAGCACGGACTAGAGTACTCTGAGCCCCCGGAATGCGGACTAAAGTATAAATGACTCAAAAATCTCTAAGTCCCTAGAGCGTGGACTAGTGTACTTTGAGTCCCTGTAGTGCAGACTAGAGTATAAACGATTCAAAAATCTCTAAGTCCCCAGAGCGTGGACTAGAGTACTCTGAGTCCCCGAAGTGCGGACTATAGTATAAACAATTCAAAAATCTCTAAGTCACCAAAGCGCGGACTAGAGTACTCTGAGTCCCAGGAGAGCGGACTAGAGTATAAACGAATCAAAAATCTCTAAGTCCCGGAGCATGGACTAGAGTACTCTGACTGCTCGGAGTGTGGAATAGAGTATAAATGATTCAAAAATCTCTAAGCCCTCGAAGTGCGGAATAGAGTACTCTGAGTCCCTATAGTGCGGACTAGGGTATAAAAGATTCAAAAATCTCTAAGTCCCCGAGCATAGACTAGTGTACTATGAGTCCCCAGAGTGCGGACTCGCGTATAAGCGATTCAAAAACCTCTAAGCTCCTGGAGCGTGGACTAGGGTACTCTACGTCCCCGGAGTGCAGACTAGAGTATAAATGATTCAAAAATCTCTAAGTCCCCGGAGCGTGGACTAGAGTACTCTGAGTCCCCAAAGTGCGGACTAGAGTATAAACGATTCAAAAATCTCTAAGTCCCCGAAGCATGGACTAGAGTACTCTAAGTCCCCGTAGTGCGGACTAGAGTATAGACGATTCAAAAATCTCTAAGTCCTCGGAGCGCGGACAAGAGTACTTTGAGTCCTCGGAGTGCGGACTAGAATATAAACGATTCAAAAGTCTCTAAGTCCCTAGAGAGCGTACTTGAGTACCCTGAGTCCCCAGAATGCGGACTAGAGTATAAATGATTCAAAAAACTCTAAGTCCCCGGAGCGTGGACAAGAGTACTCTAAGTCCCTGGAGTGCAGACTAGAGTATAAACGATTCGAATATCTCTTAGTCCCCGGAGCATGGACAAGAGTACTCTGAGTCCCCGTAGTGCGGACTAGAGTATAAACGGTTCAAAAATCTCTAAGTCCCTACAGTGCAGACTAGAGTACTCAGTGTCCTCGGAGTACGGACTTGAGTATAAATGATTCAAAAATCTCTAGTTTCCCGGGGCGCGGACTGGAGTGCTCCGAGTCCCCGGAGTGTAGACTATGGTATAAACGAATCAAAAAATTCTTAAGTCTTTAGACCAAGGATTAAAGTATGAATAACTCAAAAATCTCCAAGTTATGTGGAAGCGGATCGGAGCTTATGTAACCCACAAGATTTCGAATTTCAACTACAAGTTAGACAATAAGCTAAACAATGAAAATCGTGGAAGACATAGAAACAAAATTTTATTTACTAATCCAAAATTAAGTTCCATCATAACTTCTCCAAAGTTTGGAGCAAAAGTCTATTCACAGCGACTATAAAAATAAATAGATTCAACTACATGATTCATGCTTATTCATGTTGAACGAGGCATGGCCGGATCGCTACCTATTTGATTTTTTCTCCTTATTCAATTTCTCTGGAGGCTCCTCACCAAGAATTTTCTCTTGGACGCCTTGCTTCCTAGAGTGGTGGTGTCTGAGGGAGGAAGAGCAACCTCCAAAGGTGTGGTCCCACCGAGGACAATTACCTTCAGGGGCCTATTTAGAGGATCATCAAGTTCCACCACCTGATGTTCAGTCTTAACTTTGGCTTTCTTTTTCTCCTCTTTTGTGATTCACTCCTCCATACTAAGTTATGAAGTAGGTCCGGAGGCACTTGTGATATCAGACGGATTTGATAATAATGTTTTGGTTACCGTAAGGTAAAAACCCGACATGTTTATTTGTGGCGTGGTCTTACGAGATACCTTTGATTTCAAAGGATTTTGAAAGCTTTATTAATCCAATTGGACGAGTTTTCTCACTATGGTTTTCCAAACTTACTCGGAAATTATTTCACTATAATGTTTGGGTCAGACCGAGTATTATAGATACAGGAAAGGATGCTGTGGATCTCAGGAGACGAGCTGGCTAGCGAGACGTATCACAAGTATTTGATAAATATTCCGCTGTGAATGATTAACTGTATAATCAGTTTTGTGAGGACTACTCTGATGATGTAATCTATAAACAGATATAATTCTTTGTTTAAAGATTAGCCATTTATCTATTACATATTGTTCCACTGCGATGGTGAGATTCTGATATTGTTTCTATTTCTTCTTCGACCTCCTTCTTCTTTAACCCTAATGGTTCGGTTTTTCCAGCATTAGATTGTTCGGCATTTGATACAGTAGACGTATTGATGTCGATTTTCGGGCTTCGAAAAATCGGGTCATTACAATTATAAACTGAAATTAATAATTTGAAATACCACTAATTAAATGTAATAAAAGTGAATGATGTAAGGAAAAAAATTATAAACCTAAATTAACATTTAAGCTATTTATAATCAGATTTAGTGGTAAAGAGGAATACTATAAGTAAATAGTTATAAACTTGAATTAATTATAAAGACGTTTATAATTAAAACGAATACTATATAAAATTGAATAATTATAACTTCAGAGAACATTGAAATGATTTAGAAATGGAGTTAATATTCAATAATAATTTAAATATAGAAGAATGAATGTGAGAACGAAATAATCTATAAATGGTAAATTGAATTGTAATGAAACTTACCTAATAATGTGTAATTCAATAATTGAATAAAAATAAGTTATTTAGTAATGAATGTAAAGTAATAAAATGAAAGAAAATGACAATGTACGAATAATGGAAAAACGAACTTTTGTAAGTAATAATGAATGTAAATTAATGAAAATAAACATTTTATGAATGAGAAAAGAAAAGTAAATGATGAAAAAAAGAAGAAAAAATCAAGTTAAATTGTAAATGTGAAGTAAACCGAAATAAAATGTATACAGCACTTCAATATTGAATTCATTTATGATCCAAATAATTGAATTGGATATAACTTATGTAAGTAAAAGAATGTAAATTAATGAAATAAGCCTTATATGAGTGAATGAGAATAAATTTTTTGGTGTAATGAAGGAGAATTAAGGTAAAGTCATTGAATGTGAAAAATTAAAATAAGAAAATATGAATGATAGATGCTGTGAAAAAGAAAAATAAAGCAAACTTAAAAATGTGTTGGATTCTTTGTTTTCCTGGCTTAGGGATTGGTTGGGAAAGGATACTCCTATTTTGTATAGAGATGTATAAATAATCTATTGAGTCTTATCTATGACCATTGAGTGCATGGTTTACTTAGTAGTTTATTTATCATTTTTATATGATTAGAAGTTTTGGACCCGAACAAACCATTTGTTTTCGTTGAATAGATGGATGATCGTTTTCTTTGTTGAAATAATGTTTGCACTGTTTGTTTACAAGTGATTGTGGTTATGTTGTAGTGATTTGCTTTGTTATTAGTTGAGAACAACTTAAATATTTCTCTTTTATATAATTATTAACCTCTTTTGGATTATACAAGTGAAATACAGGTTATGGAAGCAATTGCTACTACTTTGGTTTCATAAATTAAGAATTATTTGCCCGACAAATAGGTATGTTCTCGAATTATGGGTTTCTAGCGATATCATATTGTTTTCACGTGGTTTAGGATATATTATTTTGAAAAATATTATATATATTGTTAATATTGATATTATTATTTCTTTCAAACCTCTTCGTACCAAGGAGACTGTCGAAATTTTCCGTGAATTTTGGACTTAGAATTTTTTTTTTGAAATGTTTTCCAAACTTTTGTTAACTTAAATATAAAGGATTTAAGTTTTTAAATTGATATATTTTATTTGGAATATTTAATTTTGTAAATTTATTTGTTATAAATAATTTGAATAAGATATACTGATTACTCGATTCCTTCTTTTCCCTTCTTTTTCCTTTTCGAGGAATAAAAGTTTGGAGTGGGGGAAAGTGTAACGACCCATAATTTTCAATATTTAAAAATAGTTAATTTAATAAGGTATTGTAATTTAATGCTGGAAAAAATAAAAAAATTGTGATTTAATAATATGAATATATCTGGAGTAAATGAAATAATATTAACTTAAGGTAACTAATAAGTGCTTTAAATGTAATTCCATTAATTAAAAGAATTAAAGAGTTATAATTAATATAGGTTGTAAATAAATTTTAGTAATATATGTATAGTGGATAATTCGATTAAAAGAGCAATTGATAATTCAAATGTTGATTAGTTAAAAAATAATGTGTAATTAGTTGTAATTGATAATAGCAGTGGGGGTAGTAATAGTTATAACAATTATTTGTAAATAATAAACTTATAAATGTTATTAAATATAGTAATGGCGATAAATTGTTATATGTTACTAATGTATTAAATCAATTGCAATCAAAGGTAATAAATGTTACATTAATGCGAATTAAGACAATAACTGCAATTTGGAATGTAATAAAAATGTACAGAATTGCCAATTACACTCATAAGGCAATAAATTGATTTAATAATAAAATTAAACTAAGATAAATTAATTAACCGGGACTTTAAATTTTAATTAATGTGAAAAATCGACAAAATTCAATATAATGGAAGTATAGTAGTTAATACAAATAAAAGATGGAAATTGGAGAATATTAATGTAATGAAATATAAGACAATGTTAACTATGTCTATAGAATAATGATTGATTAAATAAAAAAGATTGAAATCAAAGTATAATCAATTTACTGGAACTAGAATATAATTAATTGGAATTAAATGTAATAAAATATTGTGGGTAATGTAAGAAAAGGCGTCAATTGTAGAAAATGAGGATAACAAGATAGAAACATGTGTTAATAATTTCATATGGTATTGGTTGATTTAATAGGTGTGTAAATCAAAATAAAAGAAGAAAACTGAATAAGTTTAGTAAAAGAGTAAACATATGTTTATTTATTTAAAACGTTTGGTAGCTGAAAGATTGATTGTAGAGATGAGAAATTATTATTTAGTAAGAAATGTTTACTTACTATTTGTATCCAATAGTGTATAAATATGTTTAAACAACTATTAGATTACATTCATTTAGTCCATTTTGAAATTAATCAACTGAAATTAATGTAATTGAAAATTTTCTATTAATAGGAGAGAGAATACTAAATGTAAATTATTAGGTGTAATTAAAAGCAGCTTATGTTTTGTGAAAATATAAGGAAAGTTCGATTTAATGAAAAGATCATTTACATCAAATGAAATGGATGTTTTTATTGTGAATGTAGGTTTTGTTCCACTAAAATAAAGAATAGAATGATTGATTTTAAAGGAAGAAATATATATATACATATATGTTTATTTGAACTGTCTTTTAGCTTATAGATTGATTACAAGAATAGGAAAATAATCTATTTCAATAAGTTAGTTATTACTCCTGTGTATAAACAACAAATTTATAAACGTGTTTAAATAAACAATTGTTCTATTTTCCATCCATTTTAGATGTCTGTTTTAAAATTTAACTTTGTGAGTAATTGCAATCAATGTAATTCAAATGTTTCAATTAAAAGGAAAGAAAATGTTGATTGTAATTAATAGATTTAATAAAAGAAACGCACGTTTTGTGTTAAACAAAAAATGTGTTTTGATGGAAATAAAAGATCATTTTGAGAAAATCAAATTACACGTTTTCATTTTTAGGGTAGGTATAAAAATTTATTATGCGTCGATAAAAACCTAAATGCATACAAATTTGAACATTATTTGAGTTAATGAAGTTGATTTGGTTACGTTTCAAAAAAAATTAAATTTCAATAGGTTATGTGACGTACATGGTCCCTTCATTTCTTTTATTATTAATTGTTGCATGAACGTTTTAAAATAGTTACCTTATTATCAATACTTTATCCGTTCATTTCTCCTTTTATTTAATACCCGAGCTAAGACTTTTAGGTTGTATTTAATTCTTGCCACCTCATTTTCACGTACACAAAAATTTACTTTCGGTTGTAAACTTTTTCCGTTCCTACGTGCATTTTCTTATGCATTATTAATGCTTGGAGCTTTCAAAATAAAATGTGACATTTATTTTTGTCCCTCCGCCTCCATTTCCTAATTATAAATAACCTACATCTTATTTCTTCATTTGCGTTTTGTTTCTCCTAACACCTCATATTCAAAATTTCTTATTCTTGAAGATCCAATAGCTTTCTTATATAAAACATTTTTTTTCTTACACTTCCTATCCTCATCTTAGTATTCTTCAATCTTTTCCTGAAGCCTCATGTTGATAAAAACATAAGTATTAAAATTTGTTTATTTATTTAATTCATTGTTTTAACGCTTACTAATTTTTATTTTCATAATATTTCTTGTAACATGAATATCTTTTGCATATAAACTTCGATTCACGTACGATTTCTTCTATTTGAATTTTGGGCTTTTATTTGGTTTAAATTGACTAGAAATTGAAGGTGAGTGTTTTGACCTACTCACAACTACTAGATTATCTTATGTTGGTTAAATTAAATTTTTTGTGTGATCAGAAATTAATTGATCGATGTTTGGTATGTTTAAATTATCATTCTAGTTATATTTGACTTTTATTGCATTTAATCATCATTTAATTTAATATCAAATTTAAATTGTCAGTTAAATACTTATTATTGATTATTAGTTATCTATTGATGTTTATTGATTGATTTGGATGATAACTGTGATAGATGTTTGATTGTTGATATTGGATGACTGGATGTTGCACTATATATTGTTATAACACTTCAAGTTCCTTATGGATTAAAAAGATACATATCCGAGTGATCTATAGATTAGTCAAAAATCATTATGAGTTGAAATAATAGACTCAAACGATTTTATGGATGTTATTTAATTCGAGATTGTGGTTTGAAATGATATATAATCGTCAAATTGTAAATTGCAAATTGAAATGTTTAATATCCGTATCACTTAACCCTAGGGTAGAAAAATATATGCGTACACTGGATTGGTTAAATTAAATGATTTGTGAATCTCTAAAACAATTGAATTCGGTTGACTGATATTTTGAAGTAGAAATTGGTTTATATAAACTGAATTATTTTCAAAGCCCAAGCATAAATGTTAAAATTAGAATTGATTTAATGAATTGTTTAAAGATTGAAATTTGAATTTTTAAAGTTGAGGTGTCAAATATAAGTGAATTTATCAGAATTGAGTTATTGAATGTGGGATATAACTTTGAAATCAATTTTAAACTAGTTTTAACTACTTTAATTAAATTAAATATTTTAATCAATTTAAACTATTTTATTTATATTAATATATTATAACTTATTTAATCCAGTTTAAATTTATTTTACCAATTTTAAACTAATTAAATTTTCTTAACCAATTTTAAATCTATTTAATGTAATTTAAATCTATTTAATCAATTTTAAATTTATTTAATTTATTTAAAACCTATTTAATATAATTTAAATCCATTTAATCTATTTTAAATTTATATAAATCATTTTTAAATCTAATTAAATCAAATTTAAACCTATTTAAACTATTTTTTATCTAAACTATTTTAAATCTATTTTAAACCATTTTTAAAACTAATAAAACAATTTATGACTACCTAAACTCTTTTCTAAAATTTCGGACTGTGTAAAGCAAAATTATCTATATTTAATCCTTGATGTGGATAGAACTTAACTTGGAAATTGGAATTGATACCTTTTGTGAAATGACATATTTGAGTAAATATGATTT
The DNA here is from genome assembly GCA_030765085.1 of Allium cepa. Classification (NCBI taxonomy): domain Eukaryota; kingdom Viridiplantae; phylum Streptophyta; class Magnoliopsida; order Asparagales; family Amaryllidaceae; genus Allium; species Allium cepa. The sequence goes on from CM060945.1 coordinate 725,799,557, forward strand.
TGGAAGTGAATGTGATTTTGAAAGTGGATATGATTTGAAAATGATATGGCTTTGAGAATATGATATTTTGATATCAATTGTAAACTGACTTTTTGAAGTGCAAAAGAACCATCCGGTATGAAATAAACATTTGGTTGTTAAAGAGACCGAGATCGGATATTTTCATACTATATGCCAATACCGAAAACCACTTTAAAAAGTATGTGGCGGAGATTCCAAAAATGAAGTAGGATGGTTTGGCGAATGATATTTGTATGAGGTATGATGTGACCCTGACTCCCATGAGTCAGCTTAGATGTTACTAAAACAAGAGCCATGCGGGCCAAGTGAGGTCATTCCTCCCATCGGACACATTTCTTCGGTACCGTATCTATTGTTTTTGATTGATTTGGTGGACACCCTTTTATTTGATTTGGGAGTGTGTTTCAAGGTGGACTATTGTAGCTGCTATGCGTTACCACCAGTCCGGATCTACAATTGGTATATCTATCTTGCCATTGCCTCGAGTGCCATATTCACATGCTCTAGGTGTAATGATCCTGAATTTTTATTTAATTTAAATTTATAATTAAATGAAATTTTGAATAAAAATTTATAAAATTAATTATAAATAGTGATGTGAGTTTCCCCGAGTTCAAATATATTCTATATAAATCATTTAATTTTTTTTATTATATATATATGTATATATGTGAATATATATATATATATATATGTATATTTGGGTATATATGAGTCAATTTGAAATTTTAAAATCTTGTGTGTGTATATATATATTTTGATTTGAATTTAAATCTTATATTAATGGTTTGAAAAATAAATATTAAAGTATATACATTGACACAAGTACGAAATGAATAAATAAGTGAATTGTTAATTTATTATTGATGGTTAAAATATATATAATAAATACAAGACAATAAATAAGAAGTAAATAAAATATAAGATATAACAATATAAAGTAAATATATATATATATCTTAATCTCATATTAATAAATCAATACAAGATAATACAAATGGAGTAGGCTACAAAAGTAATAAGAGTAAAATAAAAATAGAAGTTCACTTATTTTGTAAAGTAAAATAATTCATATCTAAGCTATGAATAAAAATAAGAACAATTATATATAAAACAAAAACAATAAGTAAACATATATAGGAAGTATTACAAAACAAAAATACGTACAAGTATGTACACTTGTAAATGAAAACAAAGCAAGCATGGAAAACAAAAATATAAATAAAAGAATTAAGGCATAAGCTTATAAAAAAAACAAAGTACAAATATGCATGAACAAGTAAAGTGAGAACTGTACATAACATAACAAACAAGATAACATTAACTTGTACAAATAAAAATGTTATTCATCAGCCACCAAACAAACTGCACAGTCAACAAGGACAAACAAATAATAATATCTATGTATATAGTATCACCTCCAACACAAGATCACTTCAGCTGAAGCAAGAAAAAGGATAGAATGAGGTAGGTATGGAGACACATATCTTGGCATTAAATGCTAGCACAACAAGTATCACCAGCCTCCATACCAATATCTCTGGCTAAAGATTTAAAAAATACAAGTAAAGAAAATCTTGTACCTGCTTTGTATAAACAAATGATCACCCTGTATATTCAATTTATATACATCCACTTCTCATTTTAAATTCGTTCATTCTTGTCTAAGGAAAACTGAAGTAAAACATCTCAAACTTAAACCAAAATTTTGCTTTGAACAAAACAACAATTTAACTAAATCCAGAGATCAAAGTAGAAGGTTTGCAACTGGAAATTCAAAGCTTGTTTCTAAAATTGAAGTACTCTTTTTATTCTGGAAAAGCAAGGTGAGTACACATCTGTATTTCAAAGTTTAAACTTGTGTGTTGCTTCGAAATGAATATGTATCTTATGGTATATGCTGTGATGATATGCATGTGTTGTGTGTGTGTGGCTTTCATCAGAGTATTCTTTGTTTTATTTAAGTATCAGGTTTACAGAGAACAACCCAATAAAGCAAAGAAAAAGATATTCAAGTTCTTGTTTTATAATCCATATCAGGCCTCAGTTTCAAAACAAGATCGATGTGTTTAAGTATGGGCTATAATAAAAAAATGGTTTCATAATGTATAGAGGTATGTAGAATAGAAGATCAAGATTTTACAGTACAAACTTTAAATATTGGAAATTTCGAATGACACGAATCATTAATTCAAGTGTATAACTTGAATCCTCATATCAAATGATGATTTTTAAGATGAGTTTCGTGATTTTTAGTGGGGTAGTTGGGTAGCAGTTTGAAGTTGAACGGAAATGGGTTTTTGGGGGATTTCTGGCGATCAAGGGTACTAGAGGTGCTAGGGTTGTGCGTGGTGGTGGAGGAGCTTACCGGGATGGCAGGAAAAATATAGGGATGGTGAGTAGATCACGGTGGTGGCGTCGGCAATTGGTTGAAGTCTGTAGCCCTAGTTTTGTTGGGGTCGAAGAAATTTGATTTGTTCGTCGTCCACAGTGCATCGAGTTGCACGAGACTGGGGGTGATGAAGGCTGGGGTGTAGATGAGGCGGTGGCCGGAGGTGGAAGCTCGCTGATGGTCGGCACGGCGTGGACGAGGCGATGTTGACAGGTTTGGGGTGTTGAAGCTGGCGTGTTTCCAGGTTTGGAAATTTAACTAAATTTTGATTCGTGTTGTCGTGATGGGTGCTGGGTGATGGATTGAGTTGAGGGGGTCAACGATGACTAGATGGCGATGGAAGTGGTGGCCAGGACATCGACGGTGGATGGTGCAGGTGCACGAACCACTGATGTGTATCAGTGGCATGGGGAAGAAAAAAAAAAAGAAGAACTTGGACTCGGGGTAATCCTCGGGAAGTTTGCAAGATAGCTCGAGTTTAGACTCGTGTATTTTTAGGTTCATGCCGAGTAAATATTTAACACTTAAACAAAATTTATAAAATTTATAAAGTCTCGGGTTGGTTTGGGGAAAGACTCGAAGCAGGGCTCGGGTAGAACGTGGATTTCCTCGGGTTTGACTCGGGTAGGTATAAAAACAGTTTTGAAAATTTAAAACAAAATGCAAGTTTTAAACATTTTTAACTCATTCTTTTAAATAATTGTTTTATTTAAGTATGGGATTGGTTTAAGGTTTAAAAGTAAATTATTTTAATTTAATTAAGTTTTACTTAAAAATTTAATTAAAAAGATTAATAAATTAAAGGTTAATTAAGTACTGATTAAAAAAATTTAATTAATTTGTTAAGAGCTAATTTATTAATGATGAATAATTAAAGGATAATTATTTAATTAAATATTAATAAATGATAAAGATTGATTTAATCAAGTGATTAATCAATATTTAATACAAAGCATAATGTGATTGACTCAAAATGATAATTAATTTGAGATTAATTAATTAAAGGTTAAATTTAATTTAATAAAGTTGATTAAGGAATGATAATTAATCAAGGAAGAATTAATTAGAGTAATTAATTAAAGATAATTAATTAAATGGTGAATTAGATAATTAAAGATTAATTGTTTAATAATTAAAGGTTAATAATAAAAGGTTAATTAATTTATTTTTAATGGATAATTAGTAAAAGATTAAAGAATAATTAATCAAAATGATTTGTAAATTATCAATGTTAATTAACCAGGACTTATAATTCATAAGAAATTAATTTGATTTAAATTAATCAGATAATTAACTGATTTTACTTACGAATATTGGATTCTATTGGATGACTTGATTGTTTGATATCCCTAATATATGATGCTTTGTGATACATCCTGACTTATGAGGTGATCTGTAATTTACTATCTGTGACATATTTATCTGTGATCTGTATATAACCGATAAGCGTTACAGCTTATATCGCTTATCAATTATATTCCTGTATTCTGATCTGTAATAATTGTATGATGTTGCACTACTGTGTATAACCCCTGGACCACACTTATACACACACAATTATGGATTTCACGAGGAAATCGATTAAGTCGCAGATTTTTGAAATAGTTAAATTTGAATTTTTAAATTCAAATGTTTTGGAAATGGAATCGGAATAAATGTGAAAAGCTTTTGGAATGGAATTTCAAAATAGAATTTATTATTTTTAAATTACTTGATTAAGTTTTGGAATTTAAATAAGTTGATTTAAATTTAAATTCAATACTTGAAATTGAATTCTGTAATTTGAAATTAGGGATTAATGATATTATACTAGTCATTATGAGTTAAACCATTTTTAAAGTATTATTTTTGGGAATTTGAATTTAACTCAAGGATTTCAACTCGTATAAATGAATCAGATTTCCAAAATGAAAACTGTTGTTTTCAAATGATAAACACTTTTGGATAAGAATTGAGATTCCAGTTAATTAGGGGAATTTCAAGATTGAATAGAGAAATGATTTTCCTAAGTTATGAATGAATTCTTTTTGAAAGCTATGAATTAAATCTGTTTATTTTTAACAGATTTAAATTGATGATTTGTTTAAATCAAATTGAAATGAAATTGTTTTGAAGGCTATAAGTTAAATCTTTGATTTAAAGATTTAACGAGTTAAATCAAATTGAAATGAAAATTGATTTGGAAAATATGTGAATGAATCTTTTGTTTAAAAGATTTAAATGTGAAAATTGTTTAAACCGTTAAAGGTTGTGAAAATGAATCTTTTTGTTTAAAGATTGAAAATGGTAATTTGTTAAGCCATTTGAAGAAAAATTTTGGGTAATAAGTTGTGACTTAATTGAAATCCCATATCCATATGTTTTGAAAATATTTTCGCTCACTATTCGGTTTAACCGGGAAAGGGCCTTTGTGTCGTATAACCCATTCCGAATATGTGATACGTCGTTATGGATAGCATTTGTAGACCGGTGATGAAGACCGGGTATTTGCGAAAGCGATAGGATGACCTATCGGTTGTTTTTGCACCGAGTCGCGCCGGTATAGAAACTCCCTAAGTGATGGGAAAATCCGATCAGGATTGTGAATATCCGGGTTGCAAGGACTTCTTTGTAAGTGCCTTCGTTTCTGTTCGATCCCAGAACAGACTTGTATGGATAGTATGTCTGACGTTACAAATTGAGATATAAAGCCGATTTCTTTCAAATATATTTCTGTTGGTGGCGAAGAATTTATTCTTTTAGCTTAACACCCTTCTCTGAGACGTACGAGCTCAGAGGTTGTATAGTTGAAGTTATCAACTATATATTCCCAATTTCGTAATGTGACATGCTGAGTGTTGCTGTAAATGATCATTGTGTTGATTATTGTGATAGGATCGTTTATTTGATCGTCTATCTTGGTGATCATTGTGTTGATCATTTGTTGACCCAAAGCATGGCTTTTGTATAAAGTATGTTTTTGTGGACGTGACTTCGTCGAGCCTCACACCCCGGAAATGGTCAAAACAGGAAAGATGCGGCAAGGTTATGAGGGGTAGCTCCCTTTAGGGTATGTACATTTCCTTCTGGATAGAGGTGGTATCATGGTATGGATCCCAGATATTTAACCTATGTGGTTACTACGAATTTATTACTTTGTGGTTGTTGGTTTTCGGGATCCCGTGAGAAAGGTCGTTTACGATCGGGGAATGGCGTGCTCGTGTCAGTAGTTACCCAGTTAGGGGTAACCCGGCCTTGTGTTGGCAGAGTTCCGGTTTGGTTCTCGGGGATGTCTTTCCAGAGGCATTCTCATGTGGCAATGGGAAGTTCCTTGGCCTGACCATTTGTTGGAAATCCAAAGAAACAATACGAGACTTGTACAGTATTAGTTGTATAACCTGCCATGGAATGTGGCGGTAACCTGCTATTGAACATGGTTAGCTATAGTAGGCATACGATAATGGTCGTATGTTGGCTAAGATTTATATTCTACTTCCGAAATGAATTTTCTCTACACTATGCACTAGTAATAATATCAAATGTCTTTTTAATGCGTATCAAGCATCTTTGACTATCATAAGGAGAAATCTCCTCCGATTCTGCGTTTGCATTGTGTGTGTGTGCGGGAGGCCTTATGGTAGTCTCATTTTTCAAAAGCATTGCGAATTGACTTTATAATCTTTTGTTGATTGTTTAAAGATAAACTGTTTTTGTTGCTCACACCAGTCCCACGACTGATCCGGAGTTTATCGTTTCTTTCCTAAACTCTGGGTGCTCATTATATTTCTACACGAGCAGTCTAGAGTTGGGTTTTTTTTCAGATAGTCAGGTTTAGTAGATTATCTAGAGTTAGTTCAGTCTTTGGATCGCACCAGTCTTGCTTATCTTTGTGCATTGTTATTGGGAGTTCGAGCTATTGCTGGATTAGTTCTTGGAAATGGAGTTGCGGTTATTTCTGGAGTTCTTCGTTGAAGACTATCTTAGAGTTATTTGTTCCGCTGTTAAATGTTATCTATTTTCTTTTCGCTGCTATTTATTATATCATATCTCTGATGTATATTGATATCTATTGGATCATCTGTTGTTTCAGATATTGTATAAAAGCTGTATATCAATGTATTATTCTTTTCTTCCGCCGTGTTGTTAACTTAATGATTGTTATAAGCTCCGGCGAATCGGACTTGAACGGTCGAATCTATGGCATTCGAATACGATATGAAGTATGGATGTCGATTTTTGAGCGGGCAAAATCCGGAGTCGTTACATTTGGTATCAGAGCTAAGGGTTGAACTTTAGCTCAGGAGTGTAACACGTTAAGTAGCTTACAATGTAAGACATACAATCCATACAAGTCTGTTCCGGGCTCGAACAAAACCGAAGGCACTTACAAAGAAGTCCTTGCAATCCGAATATTCACAATCCTGATCGGATTCACCATCACATATGGAGAACTCTATACCGTAGCTACTCGGTGCAGAGTAAATCGACAGGTCATCCTATCGCTCTCGCAAATACCGGGTCTTCAACACCGATCTTCAATGCAATTCATAACGACGTATCACATATTCGGAATGGGTTATACGACCCCATGGTCCTTTCCCGGTTAACCCGAATAGTGAGCGCTTATTCAAAAATAAGTGTAGCATTCACATTCAAACAAATCACATCTATTACCCATTCAAAGGGAAATATTGATAGTCGGCTATTGAACTATCAATGGATATGCACACATCACCAGTTTCCAAATAATTTTCCAAATTATTTATTTTCCAAAATATCTTTACAAGATATATAATTCCAATACTTCAAAAATAAATCAATATGTATTTTTAAACAAATTCCCCTTTCCTTAATAAATTCCTTAGCGAATTTATAATCCAAAATATCTATGAATATTCGATTTCAATTATTCATTTCAATATTTCTTTTCAATTTATCTTTAAAAAGATAAATTCTCAAAATATTCACTTTATATTGGAAAACATTTCCATACTTATACATTCATAAGTAATTCACAAATTTTATTTATTTTCAACACTTAGAAAATATTCAATATACTTAAATCAAAATTAAGTACATATTTCATTCTTTAAGGAAATCATTCTCTTAAACATATTTATTTGGGCCAAAACGAATGTTACGTAAAACATCGTTACGACAACCCAAAACCACTAGTATAGGGATTCGAAATTAAAATAGATATATAAATCCCAATACTATACAAAACATTTCCTTTCGGAAATCATTTACTATAACAACAGTGTTATAGTCCATTATCTCCTTTTTTTTCTCGAAAACGTCTATTTCAACAATCAATGTTGAAATCTATGGTTTCGAATCTTAACACATTTTAAAACATCGTTAGATCGTTTTAATTCAGTTTAAAATATCACATTCTGAACATTTTCTTTAACATATTATTCACTATTCAAAAACGTGAATATACTTCATTAACAATTTCATCCTTTTATTCATTTTAATTCAAAGGATTATTCACTACTCAAAAATGTGAATATAACTTCATAAATAGGTCTTCAACAATTTTGCTTATCAAAATAAGTCGTTTGTGAATTTATAAACAACGTTTATAAATTCCATTTCTATTTATTTATAAAAACTTCCTTTTTATAAATTCTTTTATTAACCTATTCCAGTTTATAACTCAATTATAAACTAAAAGTTCATATTATAAGTTAAATACTTATGAAACAATTACTTTACAAAAATCATTCTTTTTGCTTATCAAAATAAGTCGTTTGTGAATTTATAAACAACGTTTATAAATTCCATTTCTATTTATTTATAAAAACTTCCTTTTTATAAATTCTTTTATTAACCTATTCCAGTTTATAACTCAATTATAAACTAAAAGTTCATATTATAAGTTAAATACTTATGAAACAATTACTTTACAAAAATCATTCTTTTAACTTCATAATTATAAATCCTATAACTTATAAGATTCAATTATTTATCCAAAATTCATTCTTTCAATAACTTTATAAATTTTATAAACCTACTGTTTATAAAATTTCATTTATAACTTCACTGTTTAAAATTCTATAAATTTCATTCATTTATGAAATTTATTTTCACTTCATTCAAACACTTATAAAAACTCGTTTTATAATTTCAATATTTCAATTTATAAATATCCATTTATAAATCTCTTAATATAAATCAATTTATATTATTCTTTAAAAACGTCTTTAAACTCCTTTATAATTTCATCATTTTGATTTATAAAATAATCAAATTTTATAAGTCCTATATTTAAACTTTTCACAATTATTTCAGAAATCCCAATTTAACTATTTTATAAAGTCATTAATTCCTTATTTTCAAAAATCAGCTTTTAACTATATTTCTTAAAAATCATAATCTTTATAACTTTAAAAAATTATAACGTTTATTTATATAAAATGGATCAATTCTAAAAATATTTTATATTTTCAAACATCACTTTAAAAATCATTTTAAAATCCCAAAATTTGGGTCCAATGATGCTACACACCAAATAGTCAATCACGACTACAACGATATCATATATCAATATGAAAATCCATCAAATATCAAAATATCTGAAATCAAATAAAAACTGTTGAGGAATCCAGTTGGATCCCTCCAACCTGTTTTCCTGCATCCAAAAACATTAGCACAATACCAATTTCGCTCCAGTACGAAATTATCGCGGTATATGTTCTTATTAAATATTATCCGCTTAATAACGGCGCAATAGAGTCTCATCCGCTAAACAAAAAATGCAGGAAATCAATAACTCCAATATATACATATGCCAATATATATATATTGCTATTATATATAATACCAATTTCACTGTTTATGAAATATTCGCGGTATATGTTTTTAATAAATAACATCCGCTTACTAACGGCGTATAATGTCTATTTTAACAATCAATAGATATCAATCAACATTCAAACATGCATTCAAATATTTTAAATCTAACTATTTAAAATAAAATCGAAACTGATTCGATTGAGTGAGAAGTTCTCACCTTGATTTTATTTCCGTTTTAGCGATTTATTTCGAATAAAATTAAACGGACGTTTAATTTTACCCAAAATTTTCACTAGCTCCAAACGACTCCAAACCAACTCCATCGCGTAGTGCTCGCCCATACGATTCCAACGCAACTGGTTTCGCGCGTTTTCGACCTCGTATGAAAAAGATATGCAGTTTTAAAGTTTACACGAATTTTATAAAAACTAATTACAACATAATTTTTATTTTTACCCTAAATTCTAATTTTCTCAAATTTTTTCTAACGCCTTAAATTTTCGGAAAAATTCGCCATAGTCTCCTTTGCGCGGCTCGGTCCGAAAAAAAAAAGACAGTATATATATCACAAATATACATCTCATCAAGTAATGAGGCATCCCGCAGGGAAAAAGTATAAAAGTACGGTATGTAATCCGAGATATGTACCTTATATTTTATTAGCAAGCATATACGGCTAATATAGCGCAAAAGCGAGCTCCAAATGCGAAGCAAACGCGATCCGCACCTACTAATCACTCAACAAACAACATGAGAATCATGCATATAGATAATAGTATCGATATACAACATATAACAACGTAATAACTATACATGTCAACATAGCAAATGGAACTAAAGCAACAAATGCAAACATCAACCTACTATCATCCATAACCAAATCAATATTCATTTATATTCTCATTAATATTCAATGAATTGGGTTTTCAATTTAAATCACATTTGATTCATTAACAATGGATGTTTACTAACATTTATTTTCAATTAGTTTATATTCACTAATTCATATTCAAGTTGGTTCACTTCCAATTCAAATTCAATTCTATTCAAATTTCACTTAACTTCCAATTGGATTTCAATTACTTTAACTTCCAATTTCATTAACACTCAATGAATTATTTACAATCAACTAACAATCATATAACAATCAATGTATATTAATTACAACCAAATTCTTTTGCTTACAATTGGTTTAATTTAATTGATTTTCATTCAATTATTCAACTTTCTAATAACATTAGATTTTAATGAATTACACTTATATTCATTATTTCATATCAACTTAATTCACATTTAATTGATTAATATTCAATCCATTCATTTATATAACTAAGTTTATATTCATCACTTAACTTTATTAATTTTAGTTTGATCTAATATCAACTTCATTCAACATCTCTTAAGTTATATTCATATAGTTTCACTTCTTATATATATAAGTTTATTTCACAATTGTAATTCACTTTAATTAAAATTTAACTCTTATAATTCTTTTTGCTTATACAATTATTCTCTTATTTAGATTATTCAAACAACTAAACAATCAACTTATATACACTTTAATAATTCTGAAAAATTATTCCTTTATATATAAAAATATAATCAAGGCAAAATTATTTCATTTACCCAATTTAAAACAATACTGTGCCGAATTGTTCTGTACAAGTGTTTAGAGATTCCTATCAACAACGTTAATTACTCGTATTAACCAGAATCTATATACCACTCAACAAACCAATCATCACAATATAAAACAATTTTATATTCACTAACAAATACGCTCTCATAGCTATTATTACACTCAAACTCATTCTAGAGTACTGCTGACTCTATCTCTAATGAGTAATACCCAACAGAACCATGGTTGTCGCTTAACCCATAACTATTCTATTTTTCTGTTCCCTCTGTTTTCAAATTCTCTATTTTCTTTTGTCTTTTCTCTCTTTTAAAATTTTCCCTATTTTCTATCTTCTTATCTTCTCTCTCTTTCTTTTCTTAAATTCTTTTTAAAACCCTCAGTGTTCGGTTTTCCGTCGTTCGATTTCTCGGCAGTCGATAAAGTGAGTATCGATGTTGTATTTTCGGAAGTCGAAAAATCGGGTCCTGACAATGTGGTATCAGAGCATATGGTTAAGCGACAACCATGGTTCTGTTGGGTATTATTCATTAGAGATAGAGTCAGTAGTACTCTAGAATGAATTTGAGTGTAATAATAGCTATGATAGCGTATTTGTTAGTGAATGTATAAAATTGTTTTATATTGTGATGGTTGGTTTATTGAGTGGCATATGAACTTTTGTCAACGTGGTCCGCAAGACTATGCCGAAGGGGTTTCTAAACACTTGAATAAAACAATTCGGCACAATATTGTTTTAGAATGGGTAAATGAAATAATTTTACCTTGAGTATATTTTATATATAAAGGAATAATTTTTCAGAATTATCAAAGTGTATATAAGTTGATTGTTTAGTTGTTTGAATAATCTAAATTGAAGAATAATTGTATAAGCAAAAGGATTATAAGAATTGAATTTTAATTAAAGTGATTTACAATTGTGAAATAAACTTATATATATAAGAAGTGAAACTATATGAATATATTTATGAATATGAGTTTGAATAAGTAATGAAATTTGACCTTGGTTAAAGTTAAATGGAAATTTACTTAGAATTGGAATCTGAATTGATTTATAAATGTGAACTTAAGTTATGTAAATGAAATTCAACCGTTGTAATTGAATTGAATGGATGGATTAAATATTAATCAATTAAATGTGAATAAATTGGAATGAAATAATGAATATAAGTGTTAATTCATTAAAATCTAATGTTATTGAAAGTTTAATAGTTGAATGAAAATCATTTAATTAAACCAATTGATAAGCAAAGGAATTTGGTTGTAATTAATAAACATTGGTTGTTATATGGTTGTTAGTTGATTGTATATAATTCATTAAGTGTTAATGAAATTGGAAGCTAAAGTAATTGAAATTCGATTGGAAGTTAAGTGAATCTTAAATAGGAATTGAATTGGATGTGAAAGTGAACTAACTTGAATATGAATTAGTGAATATAAACTAATTGAAAATGAATGTTAGTAAACATCCACCGTTAATAAATCAAATGTGATTAAATTGAGAACCAATTCATTTAATATTAATGAGAATATGAATGAATATTTATTGGTTATGAATGATAGTTGGTTGATGTTTGCATTTGTTGCTTTTATTTCATTTGCTATGTTAGCATATATAGTTATTATGTTGCTATATGTTGTATGTTGATACTATTGTCTATATGCATGTTCTCATGTTGTTTGTTGAGTGATTAGTAGGTGCGGATCGCGGTTGCTTCGCATTTGGAGCTCGCTTTCGCGCTATATTAGCCGTATAGGCTTGCTAATAAAATATAAGGTACATATCTCGGATTACATACCGTACTTTTACAAATTTTTCCCTGCGGGATGCCTCATTACTTGATGAGATGTATATTTGTGATATATATACTGTCATTTTTTTTTCGGATCGAGCCGCACAAAGGAGACTATGGCGAATTTTTCCAGAAATTTAAAGCGTTAGAAAAAATTTGAGAAAATTGGAAAATTTTGAAAACTTTAAACTTTGATTTGAAGTTGAAAGTTAAACAATAGTAATTGTTTTTGAAAAGATAATTAAGTATGATTTGAAAACTTAGTAAAGTTATTGTAAGAAGTTTAACTATGAATTTTTGGAAAATTAATAGATTCTGTAACTTTTCTTACTTATAATTTCGAGGACGAAATTCTTTTAAGTGGGGAAGATTGTAACGACCCAGAATTTTTAGAAATTAAAATTTGAATATTTAATTAATTTTAAATATTAATAAGTGAATTTATAAGTCAAATAAATTTTATTTTGAATTATTGGATTTAATTGGATAATTAAATCGATAATTTAATATGTTAAATTATGGAAATAATTGAAAATTGTGTTAAATATGATTGAAAATGATTTGTAAAATTTTATTTTATCATATGGGAGTTAGAACGATATTTTAGAACTTTTAAAATCGAATTAAAAATTTATCTGTGAAAATTGAATATTTTAATATTAAAATCGACTAGTGAAAATAGTCAATTTTTGAACAGTCTTAGAATTGAACGAAACCAGTTCCATTGGATCCGTAATAGTTAGTTATTACCGGATTTCAATTTTCGTGTCAATCGGAGCTACCGTTTGATCGTGGCAGCTCGAAACGCATCGAATTATTTTTAATTTTAATTTGGCGAGTAAAAATAGCCATTTTTCAAAAAGTCTCGGATTTCGACGAAACCAGTTTCATCGGATCCGTAATGTGATATTATTGTAAGGTTTCAAATTTCAAGTCAATTGGATTTACCGTTTGTCCGGTACAAATTAAAACGCCTAGAAAATCGCTTAAATCGGTTTAATTCAAATTGAGCGTTTATTGCCATAACTCGCATAGATGTCCGAATTAGCTTTCGAAACCTGTTCCATTGTGTCCGGAACACGGGGTAAACCCTAGAAACGCTGGTTACGGCGCGTAAATCGGAGTTCGGAATTTCCGGGATGAATAGTGTCGATCGATTTTCTTATAAATAGTCCCACAACCCACTCAAATTAAAAAAAAAACCCTAACTATATACTGCAGCCGGCCCTAACTAATGTATGGCCAGTATTTCTTCTCCTTCCTCCCTCGATTACTCCAAATCCATCAAGAATTAGCAAGAATGTTCAACATCAAAGTTGGAGAGCTCATCGAGAGCTTGGAGATCAACGGTGGAGATCGTGTTTGGTGTCGTGTGGAGGGAGCTATGGGGGGCCGTTCATGGCCAGTCACGCACGCGTTTTGATGTGCAGGTGACAGCCGAGTTCAACGTGGGGGGGGGGGGGGGGGCGAGTGTAGCTTGTGCGATGAGCTTCAACATGGCAGTGGTTTGATGAAGTATAGATACGAGATGAAGGAGCAAATGCTAACCCTAGTTGTGATTGAATGGGTTCTTTTGTGCGGCCTTAACCTGTAGAGGAAGAAACGTGAGAGGGAGAAGGGAATGCACGGTGGAGATGAGCTGATGCAAGATCCAACGGCTTGTGTTAGCTGTAGGTTTAAATATTTTAGTTTATGTTGTAATTAAGTTATAAAATCGTGTACAATCTTTAAAAATTCATAACTTTTTCATACGAGGTCGAAAACGCGCGAAACCAGTTGCGTTGGAATCGTATGGACGAGCACTACGCGATGGAGTTCATTTGGAGTCGTTTGGAGTTAGTGAGAATTTTGGGTAAAATTAAACGTCCGTTTAATTTTATTCGAAATAAATCGCTAAAACGGAATTAAAATCAAGGTGAGAACTTCTCACTCAATCGAATCAGTTTCGATTTTATTTTAAATAGTTAGATTTAAAATATTTGAATGCATGTTTGAATGATGATTGATATCTATTGATTGTTAAAATAGACATTATACGCCGTTAGTAAGCGGATGTTATTTATTAAAAACATATACCGCGAATATTTCATAAACAGTGAAATTGGTATTATATATAATATCAATATATATATTGGCATATGTATATATTGCAGTTGTTGATTCCCCGCATTTTTTAGCGGATGAGACCTTATTGCGCCGTTATTAAGCGGATAATATTTAATAAGAACATATACCGCGATAATTTCGTACTGGAACGGAATTGGTATTGTGCTAATGTTTTTGGATGCAGGAAAACAGGTTGGAGGGATCCAACTGGATTCCTCAACAGTTTTTATTAGATTTCAGATATTTTGATATTTGATTGATTATCATATCGATATATGATATCGTTGTGTCGTGATTGACTATTTGATATGTAGCATCATTGGACCAAGTTTTGGAATTTTAAAATGATTTATAAAGTGATTTTTGAAAATATACTATATTTTTGGAATTGATTCATTTTAAATAAATAAACGTTATAATTTTTAAAGTTATAAAAATTATGATTTTTGAGAAGAATAGAAAAAAACTGATTTTTGAGAATATGATGCTAATGATTTTATAAAATAGTTTAATCGGGATTTTAGAATTTATTGTGAAAAGTTTAAATATAGGATTTATAAAATTTAATTATTTTATGAATCAAAATGGTGAAATAATAAAGGAGATTAGAGAAGTTTTAAAGAATAATATAAATTGATTTTTATTCAGAGATTTATAAATGGATATTTATAAATTGAAATATTGACATTATAAAACGAGTTTTATAAGTGTTTGAATGAAGTGAAAATGGATTACATAAGTGAATGGAATTTATAAAATTATAAATGGTGGAGTTATAAATGAAATTTATAAATAGTAAGATTTATAAATTTTGTGAAGTTATTAAAGAATATATTTGGATAAATAATTGAATCTTATAAGTTATAAGATTTATAATTATGAAGTTTAAAGGAACGATTTTTCAAACAAATAAATTATAAGCATTTAATTTATAATATGAACCTTTGTTTTATAATTGAGTTATAAATCGAATAGGTTAATAAAGAAAATTTATAAAAGGAAGTTGTTATAAAATAATTAGAAATGGGATTTATAAACGTTGTTTTATAAATTCGCAAATGACTTATTTTGATAAGTAAATTGTTGAAACCTATAAATGAAGTTATATTCACGTTGTTGACAGTGAATAACCCTTAGAAATAAAATGAATGGAAATGATGATATTTGTTAACGTAGTATATTCACATTTTTGAATAGTGAATAGTGTGTTAAAGAGATTGTTTAGAATGTGATATTTTGAACTGAATTAAAACGATCTAACGATGTTTTAAAATGTGTTGAGATTTGAAACCATAGATTTCAACATCTATTATTGAAATAGACGTTTTCGAGAAATAGAAGGAAATAGTGGACTATAACACTGTTGTTATAGTAAATAATTTCCGAAAGGAAATGTTTTGTATAGTATTGGGATTTATATATCTATTTTAATTTCGAATCCCTATACTAGTGATTTTGGGTTGTCGTAACGATGTTTTACGCAACATTCGTTTTGGCCCAAATAAATATGTTTAAGAGAATGATTTCCTTAAAGAATAAAATATATACTTAATTTCGATTGAAGTATATTGAATATTTTATAAGTGTTGAAAATAAATAAAATTTGTGAATTACTTATGAATAAGTAAGTAGGGAAATGTTTTCCAATATAAAGTGAATATCTTAAGAATTTATCTTTTTGAAGATAAATTGAAATGAATAATCGAAATCGAATATTCATAGATATTTTGGATTTTAAATTCAATATGGAATTTATGAATGAAAAGGAGAATTTGTTTAAAAATAAATATTGATTTATTTTTGAAGTGTGAAAATTATATATCTTGTAAAGATATTTTGGAAAATAAATAACTTGGAAAATTATTTGGAAACTGGTGATGTTGTGCATATC
Organism: Allium cepa; assembly: GCA_030765085.1. Classification (NCBI taxonomy): domain Eukaryota; kingdom Viridiplantae; phylum Streptophyta; class Magnoliopsida; order Asparagales; family Amaryllidaceae; genus Allium; species Allium cepa. The sequence goes on from CM060945.1 coordinate 725,816,176, forward strand.
AATTGATAGTTCAATAACCGACTATCAATATTTCCCTTTGAATGGGTAATTGATGTGATTTGTTTGAATTTGAATGTCACACTTATTTTTGAATAAGCGCTCACTATTCGCGTTAACCGGGAAAGGGCCATGGGGTCGTATAACCCATTCCGAATATGTGATACGTCGTTGTGAATTGCATTTGAAGACCGGTGTTGAAGACCGAGTATTTGCAAAAGCGATAGGATGACCTATCGATTGTCTCTGCACTGGGTAGCTCCTGGTATAGAGATTCCTTAAGTGATGGGAAATTCGATCGGGATTGTGAATTCCCGGATTGCAAGGACTTCTTTGTAAGTGCCTTCGGTTTTGTTCGAGCCCGGAACAGACTTGTATGGATTGTATGTCTGACATTACAAATTGAGATATAAAGCCGATTTCTTTCAAATATATTTCTGTTGGTGGCGAAGAATTTATTCTTTTAGCTTAACACCCTTCTCTGAGACGTACGAGCTCAAAGGTTATGTAGTTGAAGGTTATCAGCGATATATTCCCAATTTGGTAATGTGATATGCTGAGTGATGCTGAAATGATCATTGTGTTGATTATTTGTGATAGGATCGTTTATTTGATCGTCTATCTTTGTGATCATCTCTATGATCATTTGTTGACCCAAAGCATGGCTTTTGTATAAAGTATGTTTTTGTGGACGTGACTTCGTCGAGCCTCACACCCCGTGAATGGTCAAAACAGGAAAGAAGCAGCAAGGTTATGAGGGGTAGCACCCTTTAGGATGTGTTCATTTCCTTCTGGAAAAGGGTGGTATCATGGTATGGAGCCCAGATACTTACTCATGTTGAAAACACTTTGTTATGATTGTGTGAATTGATTACGAGCGCTCGGTGAAAAGGTCCCAAAGGACCGGGGGATGGCATATTCGGTCAGTTGTTACTCAGTTAGGGGTAACCTGGTCTTGTGTTGGTAGAGATCCGGTTTGGTTCTCGGGGATGTCCATCCAGAGGCATTCTCATGTGGCAATGGGAAGTTCCTTGGCCTGATCATTCGTTGGAAATCCAAAGAAACAATACGAGACTTGTACGGTTTTAGTTGTATAACCTGCTATGGAATGTGGCGGTAACCTGCCATTGAACATAGTTAGCTATAGTAGGCATACGATAATGGTCGTATGTTGGCTAAGATTTATATTTTACTTTCGAAATGAATTTTTCCTACACTATGCACTAGTAATAATATAAAATGTTCTTTTAAATGCGTATCAAGCATCTTTGACTATCATAAGGAGAAATCTCCTCCGATTCTGCGTTTGCATTGTGTGTGTGTGCGGGAGGCCTTATGGTAGTCTCATTTTTAACAGCATTGCGAATTGACTTTAAAAATATTCCTCTATTTTGATTTTAAAGATAAATAAACTGTTTTGAGTTCTCACACCAGTCACATGAATGACTCGGAGTTTATTGTTTTCCTTCCTAAACTCTGGGTGCCCACCAATTTCTACACGGGCAGTCAAGAGTTAAGGTTTATCAGGATATTCTGGATATTCTGGATTTGCTGGAGGCAAGATGGATGGCATGGCGTATTACTAGTTATATAGTACTTCTTTTTCCGCTGTTTGTTTGATGTTGTATACTCTGATGATATGATGTAATGAAATGTATAATATGTAATAACTGATAGTTCTTTGTTTAAAGATTATTCATTTATTATTATATGTTGTTCCGCTGCGAATTGTGAGATTCTGATGTTGTTCTGTTGTTTTCTGTTCCGTTCTATTTTAAAATTCTGTTCTATTCTCCTTTTTCTTCTATTTTAAAAATTTCTATCTTCTTTTCCCTCTATCTTCTACCTTCTTCTTTTCTTTTCTTAAAATTCTTTTTTAAAAACCCATAACTATTCGGTTTTTCGGCAACGAAAAATCGCGTACGTGATGGGGGGTTCTCGCTTCGCGGTTAGGTGGCGAACGGGAGACTCTTACTCCCACACATCCTCTTTTAGGGGGTTGGTTAGGTGTAACCTGAGACAGTCAAGAGGCTGGCCGTAAAAGCAAGGTCTGGGGTACCAGTGTAAGCCACGGTGGGGCTGGGATGGTTGAAAAGCCTACCGGTTGTGACTGCTGTCGACGGTTGAAAAGCCTAGATCGTTACATTTGGTATCAGAGCTAAGGGTTGAACTTTAGCTCAGGAGTGTAACACGTTAAGTAGCTCATTAGAGATAGGGTGAAGTAAATCCTAGAATGAGTAATCCTTAAGATATCCGTTTGAATGCCTCAGTAAATTCTCTTACTATCCACTGATAGTAAGTATGAGTGCAAAAAGAGAACGAGATAGAGGACAGGGAAATACGACTATAAATGGTCGATACTCTGTAACAATAGTGGAAATAACTTTCTTATCAATTTCTTTGATTCGTTTCTAAATTCTTTTGATTGCTTCGTGGTAGCTCCAAAAAGAAGTTTCGGTACGGTGAGGGCCCTACGAATCGTTGTAGAAGATCTTACTTCATATCTTCATCTGTTTCTTATCAGTTTTGGAGTTAAACCTTAATGAATACGAATTTGAAATTTGAGATTACAAATTTTGAATAAACTTGAAATTTTAAATTGAGTTAAATTGATTAATAGAATATAGAGCTTAATTTGAATTGAATCAATAAAACAATTTTGTTTAAAACCAAAATTGAAATTCTATTATAATTTCTTGTATCTGTTGTTGATATTCTGATTTGGTGAGCCAAATGCAGAATTGATATCCAGTTTGATTTGAAAAGATATTTCTTCTATCTTTCGTCTATCTCTGTATTGTTTTCGTGCCTGCGAATTTCGAGGACGAAATTCTTTTAAGGGGGGAAGTCTGCAACGATCCTGAACTTTTATTTAATTTAAATTTATAATTAAATGAAATTTTGAATAAAAATTTATAAAATTAATTATAAATAGTGATGTGAGTTTCCCCGAGTTCAAATATATTCTATATAAATCATTTAAATTTTTTTTATTATATATATATGTATATATGTGAATATATATATATATATATGTATATTTGGGTATATATGAGTCAATTTGAGATTTTAAAATCTTGTGTGTATATATATATATTTTGATTTGAATTTAAATCTTATATTAATGATTTGAAAAATAAATATTAAAGTATATACATTGACACAAGTACGAAATGAATAAATAAGTGAATTGTTAATTTATTATTGATGGTTAAAATATATATATTAAATACAAGACAATAAATAAGAAGTAAATAAAATATAAGATATAACAATATAAAGTAAATATATATATATATATCTTAATCTCATATTAATAAATCAATACAAGATAATACAAATGGAGTAGGCTACAAAAGTAATAAGAGTAAAATAAAAATAGAAGTTCACTTATTTTGTAAAGTAAAATAATTCATATCTAAGCTATGAATAAAAATAAGAACAATTATATATAAAACAAAAACAATAAGTAAACATATATAGGAAGTATTACAAAACAAAAATACATACAAGTATGTACACTTGTAAATGAAAACAAAGCAAGCATGGAAAACAAAAATATAAATAAAAGAATTAAGGCATAAGCTTATAAAAAAAACAAAGTACAAATATGCATGAACAAGTAAAGTGAGAACTGTACATAACATAACAAACAAGATAACATTAACTTGTACAAATAAAAATGTTATTCATCAGCCACCAAACAAACTGCACAGTCAACAAGGACAAACAAATAATAATATCTATGTATATAGTATCACCTCCAACACAAGATCACTTCAGCTGAAGCAAGAAAAAGGATAGAATGAGGTAGGTATGGAGACACATATCTTGGCATTAAATGCTAGCACAACAAGTATCACCAGCCTCCATACCAATATCTCTGGCTAAAGATTTAAAAAATACAAGTAAAGAAAATCTTGTACCTGCTTTGTATAAACAAATGATCACCCTGTATATTCAATTTATATACATCCACTTCTCATTTTAAATTCGTTCATTCTTGTCTAAGGAAAACTGAAGTAAAACATCTCAAACTTAAACCAAAATTTTGCTTTGAACAAAACAACAATTTAACTAAATCCAGAGATCAAAGTAGAAGGTTTGCAACTGGAAATTCAAAGCTTGTTTCTAAAATTGAAGTACTCTTTTTATTCTGGAAAAGCAAGGTGAGTACACATCTGTATTTCAAAGTTTAAACTTGTGTGTTGCTTTGAAATGAATATGTATCTTATGGTATATGCTGTGATGATATGCATGTGTTGTGTGTGTGGCTTTCATCAGAGTATTCTCTGTTTTATTTAAGTATCAGGTTTACAAAGAACAACCCAATAAAGCAAAGAAAAAGATAATTCAAGTTCTTGTTTTATAATCCATATCAGGCCTTAGTTTCAAAACAAGATCGATGTGTTTAAGTATGGGCTATAATAAAAAAATGGTTTCATAATGTATAGAGGTATGTAGAATAGAAGATCAAGATTTTACAGTACAAACTTTAAATATTGGAAATTTCGAATGACACGAATCATTAATTCAAGTGTATAACTTGAATCCTCATATCAAATGATGATTTTTAAGATGAGTTTCGTGATTTTTAGTGGGGTAGTTGGGTAGCAGTTTGAAGTTGAACGGAAATGGGTTTTTGGGGGATTTCTGGCGATCAAGGGTACTAGAGGTGCTAGGGTTGTGCGTGGTGGTGGAGGAGCTTACCGGGATGGCAGGAAAAATATAGGGATGGTGAGTAGATCACGGTGGTGGCATCGGCAATTGGTTGAAGTCTGTAGCCCTAGTTTTGTTGGGGTCGAAGAAATTTGATTTGTTCGTCGTCCACAGTGCATCGAGTTGCACGAGACTGGGGGTGATGAAGGCTGGGGTGTAGATGAGGCGGTGGCCGGAGGTGGAAGCTCGCTGATGGTCGGCACGGCGTGGACGAGGCGATGTTGACAGGTTTGGGGTGTTGAAGCTGGCGTGTTTCCAGGTTTGGAAATTTAACTAAATTTTGATTCGTGCTGTCGTGATGGGTGCTGGGTGATGGATTGAGTTGAGGGGGTCAACGATGACTAGATGGCGATGGAAGTGGTGGCCAGGACATCGGCGGTGGATGGTGCAGGTGCACGAACCACTGATGTGTATCAGTGGCATGGGAAGAGAAAAAAAAAAGAAGAACTTGGACTCGGGGTAATCCTCGGGAAGTTTGCAAGATAGCTCGAGTTTAGACTCGTGTATTTTTAGGTTCATGCCGAGTAAATATTTAACACTTAAACAAAATTTATAAATTTTATAAAGTCTCGGGTTGGTTTGGGGAAAGACTCGAAGCAGGGCTCGGGTAGAACGTGGATTTCCTCGGGTTTGACTCGGGTAGGTATAAAAACAGTTTTGAAAATTTAAAACAAAATGCAAGTTTTAAACATTTTTAACTCATTCTTTTAAATAATTGTTTTATTTAAGTATGGGATTGGTTTAAGGTTTAAAAGTAAATTATTTTAATTTAATTAAGTTTTACTTAAAAATTTAATTAAAAAGAGTAATAAATTAAAGGTTAATTAAGTACTGATAAAAAAAATTTAATTAATTTGTTAAGAGCTAATTTATTAATGATGAATAATTAAAGGATAATTATTTAATTAAATATTAATAAATGATAAAGATTGATTTAATCAAGTGATTAATCAATATTTAATACAAAGCATAATGTGATTGACTCAAAATGATAATTAATTTGAGATTAATTAATTAAAGGTTAAATTTAATTTAATAAAGTTGATTAAGGAATGATAATTAATCAAGGAAGAATTAATTAGAGTAATTAATTAAAGATAATTAATTAAATAGTGAATTAGATAATTAAAGATTAATTGTTTAATAATTAAAGGTTAATAATAAAAGGTTAATTAATTTATTTTTAATGGATAATTAGTAAAAGATTAAAGAATAATTAATCAAAATGATTTGTAAATTATCAATGTTAATTAACCAGGACTTATAATTCATAAGAAATTAATTTGATTTAAATTAATCAGATAATTAACTGATTTTACTTACGAATATTGGATTCTATTGAATGACTTGATTGTTTGATATCCCTAATATATGATGCTTTGTGATACATCCTGACTTATGAGGTGATCTGTAATTTACTATCTGTGGCATATTTATCTGTGATCTGTATATAACCGATAAGCGTTACAGCTTATATCGCTTATCAATTATATTCCTGTATTCTGATCTGTAATAATTGTATGATGTTGCACTACTGTGTATAACCCCTGGACCACACTTATACACACACAATTATGGATTTCACGAGGAAATCGATTAAGTCGTAGATTTTTGAAATAGTTAAATTTGAATTTTTAAATTCAAATGTTTTGGAAATGGAATTGGAATAAATGTGAAAAGCTTTTGGAATGGAATTTCAAAATAGAATTTATTATTTTTAAATTACTTGATTAAGTTTTGGAATTTAAATAAGTTGATTTAAATTTAAATTCAATACTTGAAATTGAATTCTGTAATTTGAAATTAGGGATTAATGATATTATACTAGTCATTATGAGTTAAACCATTTTTAAAGTATTATTTTTGGGAATTTGAATTTAACTCAAGGATTTCAACTCGTATAAATGAATCAGATTTCCAAAATGAAAACTGTTGTTTTCAAATGATAAACACTTTTGGATAAGAACTGAGATTCCAGTTAATTAGGGGAATTCCAAGATTGAATAGAGAAATGATTTTCCTAAGTTATGAATGAATTCTTTTTGAAAGCTATGAATTAAATCTGTTTATTTTTAACAGATTTAAATTGATGATTTGTTTAAATCAAATTGAAATGAAATTGTTTTGAAGGCTATAAGTTAAATCTTTGATTTAAAGATTTAACGAGTTAAATCAAATTGAAATGAAAATTGATTTGGAAAATATGTGAATGAATCTTTTGTTTAAAAGATTTAAATGTGAAAATTGTTTAAACCGTTAAAGGTTGTGAAAATGAATCTTTTTGTTTAAAGATTGAAAATGGTAATTTGTTAAGCCATTTGAAGAAAAATTTTGGGTAATAAGTTGTGACTTAATTGAAATCCCATATCCATATGTTTTGAAAATATTTTCGCTCACTATTCGGTTTAACCGGGAAAGGGCCTTTGTGTCGTATAACCCATTCCGAATATGTGATACGTCGTTATGGATAGCATTTGTAGACCGGTGATGAAGACCGGGTATTTGCGAAAGCGATAGGATGACCTATCGATTGTTTCTGCACCGAGTCGCGCCGGTATAGAAACTCCCTAAGTGATGGGAAAATCCGATCGGGATTGTGAATATCCGGGTCGCAAGGACTTCTTTGTAAGTGCCTTCGTTTCTGTTCGATCCCAGAACAGACTTGTATGGATAGTATGTCTGACGTTACAAATTGAGATATAAAGCCGATTTCTTTCAAATATATTTCTGTTGGTGGCGAAGAATTTATTCTTTTATCTTAACACCCTTCTCTGAGACGTACGAGCTCAGAGGTTATATAGTTGAAGTTATCAGCGATATATTCCCAATTTGGTAATGTGACATGCTGAGTGTTGCTGTAAATGATCATTGTGTTGATTATTGTGATAGGATCGTTTATTTGATCGTCTATCTTGGTGATCATTGTGTTGATCATTTGTTGACCCAAAGCATGGCTTTTGTATAAAGTATGTTTTTGTGGACGTGACTTCGTCGAGCCTCACACCCCGGAAATGGTCAAAACAGGAAAGATGCGGCAAGGTTATGAGGGGTAGCTCCCTTTAGGGTATGTACATTTCCTTCTGGATAGAGGTGGTATCATGGTATGGAGCCCAGATATTTAACCTATGTGGTTACTACGAATTTATTACTTTGTGGTTGTTGGTTTTCGGGATCCCGTGAGAAAGGTCGTTTACGATCGGGGAATGGCGTGCTCGTGTCAGTAGTTACCCAGTTAGGGGTAACCCGGCCTTGTGTTGGCAGAGTTCCGGTTTGGTTCTCGGGGATGTCTTTCCAGAGGCATTCTCATGTGGCAATGGGAAGTTCCTTGGCCTGACCATTTGTTGGAAATCCAAAGAAACAATACGAGACTTGTACAGTATTAGTTGTATAACCTGCCATGGAATGTGGCGGTAACCTGCTATTGAACATGGTTAGCTATAGTAGGCATACGATAATGGTCGTATGTTGGCTAAGATTTATATTCTACTTCCGAAATGAATTTTCTCTACACTATGCACTAGTAATAATATGAAATGTCTTTTTAATGCGTATCAAGCATCTTTGACTATCATAAGGAGAAATCTCCTCCGATTCTGCGTTTGCATTATGTGTGTGTGCGGGAGGCCTTATGGTAGTCTCATTTTTCAAAAGCATTGCGAATTGACTTTATAATCTTTTGTTGATTGTTTAAAGATAAACTGTTTTTGTTGCTCACACCAGTCCCACGACTGATCCGGAGCTTATCGTTTCTTTCCTAAACTCTGGGTGCTCATTATATTTCTACACGAGCAGTCTAGAGTTGGGTTTTTTTCAGATAGTCAAGTTTAGTAGATTATCTAGAGTTAGTTCAGTCTTTGGATCGCACCAGTCTTGCTTATCTTTGTGCATTGTTATTGGGAGTTCGAGCTATTGCTGGATTAGTTCTTGGAAATGGAGTTGCAGTTATTTCTGGAGTTCTTCGTTGAAGACTATCTTAGAGTTATTTGTTCCGCTGTTAAATGTTATCTATTTTCTTTCCGCTGCTATTTATTGTATCATATCTCTGATGTATATTGATATCTATTGGATCATCTGTTGTTTCAGATATTGTATAAAAGCTGTATATCAATGTATTATTCTTTTATTCCGCTGTGTTGTTTACTTAATGATTGTTATAAGCTCCGGCGAATCGGATTTGAACGGTCGAATCTATGGCATTCGAATACGATATGAAGTATGGATGTCGATTTTTGAGCGGGCAAAATCCGGAGTCGTTACACTAGGGCGCCTTCGACGAGTTTGGTTTGTACCATACCTATGGAGTGCCCTCCAATAGCCTCCACTTTACGGAGGAATAACAGTACTATATAGACTATGGGAATATATAAAAATGTGTTAAGGGGGATATTGGTAATGCCTTAACGCTATTTTAATACTTTTACTTTACTGTGGACATATTATAATAGAGTATTGTACTACATAGTAGACAGTTTAATGGATCCTTAGGAGATGTAAATCCCGAACATCTCTTAAGTTATTGCACTCACGTTAGACACTGGATAGGAGATGTCAAACCCCGTAAACATCTCTGACACTGTCGCAGTCATATATACCGTTGATTTAACTTACATAAGATCTTTTAGTTCGGACTCGAGTCAATTCACTCGGGTCAGCCTGAGCATTAAAGGATTGAAGACCATATTTCTAGAGGATGAAAACGAAGATTTGTAATATTATTATTTATGATATGTATTCCACTACATCATGTGTTCCGTTGCATTTATTTATTTCTTTATTCCTGTTTTTTTAACTCTAATTTTTGTGTTGTAAAAGAATAATCAAATGTATTTGTAAAACAGCTTCACGAACTGCTATTTGATTATTATAGTTTTTATTCTGCTACGAGATTCTATATTTGTTTTATTTCTTTCTCTTTTATTTATTTACCCCATAATAATCTGCCCTTTTGAATGGTTTGAGCTCTCATGCGTGTCTGCTTAAAACGTCCAAAAAGGAAGGTCGTTACAGAAACTCCACATGGCCACAACCTTGACGAGTTCAAAACTGGGACAAACACATTTTAAATTTCAACCCTCGACATGACCGTAACCTCGATGTGCTATAAGCTAAGATGAACATGTTGTAAATTTCAAAGCTTCACGTGACCATTGTTGATGACCCTCTAACAATGACCTATGCATGGCCTAGGCATGTCAACCTTGTTGAGTTTTAATCAATGGTGAATCTAAATGTGCATGAATATATAAGCATAAGATTCTTGGACTTGAGAGAAAATAGGGAATTTGATCTATCATCATGCTTGATGGATCACATCACCAACTTACCATATTTTCTACATTTCATCTAGCCATACAATGTGACATAAGTTTTTGAGAGAATGTCCTATGTAAAAGTTCACATAAGTGAACACAACATTACCATTCAAGCTTCCTTGGAGGATATCGAGTCCTTTTATGGGATATCGAGTCTCACTTCCTTAGAGGACATCGAGTCCTTATTTGGGATGTTGAGCCTTAGATCCTTGGAGGATGTCGAGTCCCTATTTAGGATGTTGAGTCCAATGGCCAACGGATGAAAAACGAGCACAAGCTTTTTCTCAAAGATATATTGTCATCTTTATTAGTGATTTTATCATATACTTAGTATCATAATGACAAGTTAGATCTTGTTGCCTTAACAACAACAATAATCAATAACATTTTATTAATTGTCTACTTATGTTGAATCCAAGGGCTAACTTGTCGCTATCAGCATCTGGGATGTTATACCATTTTTTGGACTAACAATAAGTATGTCCAGATATGGAGTTAATATATCCTGTTGTAGGTTAGCTAAATCTCTGGCTATAAGGACTACTCTATTTTTGGTCAGTTTCGATGTCGAGGTTACGTTCGACATCTTTCACACGAGTCTTCTTCACTCGAACAGGATACAACTTCATAATTGGATTCCCGCATCTCAAACAGATCTCGAAACCACATACAGATTCTAGCATCCTAAACATATCCATTTCCAATAGATTGAACATATATCTCAGCATTAAAGTGGTTTCGATAAGTAAAATGCTTAATGATCCTGGTCTCTTCAAGGCTGAATCAACGATTTTGGTCATATCAATAATAACGAGGACAATCGCATATTGGAAACTAAGTCTCATATACTTATAATGTTTCCAATATTTTCATCTCATCTTATCCCTTGATTAATATTGAAGTCGTTAGGTTAGAGCCTTATTGTTCATATCCTCGGATGATCATCAATCTTAATTCCCATAGACAGATAAGCCCTTACTTCATCGGGTTTTAGTGCTAATTATATGACTAAATGTTTTCCATAAATGAGTAAACATACAAAGCACGATTATTTCACATAATCGAATTATAATCTCCTTTTTTTAAAATAATATTTATTAATAAAAACCTCTTTTTCTACTAAATGTTCATTTATTTAATAAAAAATTGTTTATCAATTTCTATAGTTCATCTGTACTCTTTCAATACTTCAAAAAGTTTTCATATGCTTACCTCAAATAGTATAAGTATATTCACAAATCATTAACAAGATTTCTTAGTTTAAACCTTTGATTTTTCTATCTTTTTCCAAAAGATTCCTTACTTATAACTTCCTTTAAACTATCCATTTTAAGTATCAAAGTACTTTCACAAAATCCTTTTAAATGGTTTAAGACTAATGTTACTTAAACATTGTCATTACACACCCAAAACTATAACGACCCGAATTTTTTTACTGTTTTATAACGTAATTAACTGGATTTTTGAGAAATGTCAAATAATTGAATTTGAAAAATAATAATTAATATTTGAAATATGTCTATATAAACATAACAAGTAGTGAATTTTCATCTGATAATATGGAAATTTATTTTCTTGTATAATTTTATTTCAATTCTAATCAGTTAAAAATTAATGATAATAAAATGTTTTTCGAACTTGAATATTTTTACATAATATATTCGAAAATCATCTTCTGAGTGAGGTGTCATATTTCGTTTCTCTAAATTTTAAATGCTTTTGACTCGTTTATCTTATTTCTGGCATTTTAGCAGTATTTCCGATATCGATTATCAACTCTTGATAGGATGATCGTACCACTGATGTCTGTATACCATTTTGATCATCTCGTCATGCTAGTCTCCATAGTCTATTCATTTGTGTGCTTCGGGGTTCAGTATGCAGCGAAATTTGGGAAATGGTGATCGGTATTGGTACCATTTTTGAACTCTAACGTTTGTGACCTTTCAATTTTCAATCCTTTGAAAGCCAACGGTCATTTGTTGTTATTACCTCATAAATTCTCATGCTACTTTCACGGTGCCATATATTCAATTCATTGCTAACGTTCTATTTGATCGTCTAGTTTATATTCTTTATTTTCTAACGGTTGGATTGAAAATTTATATATTTTGCTATAGCTTTACATATTTCTACATGTAGCTTACCAAATCCCATCCCTTTCCTTATTTTCTCTTCTACCTGCTCTTCATCTTCCTTTCTCAATGATTCTCCACCACACGTTTTCCCATCTAATCCACCATTTCTCACGGCCGTTGCCACCACCACGCTCCCGCTCAACTTAGCATTGCCCCAAATGTTACCCAACCACCGCAAGCTAAGCCCACTCCCCGATCCCGCGCCCTTGGCCACCACTGGAAACCCCATACAGCCTCATTGATGGCAATACCTTGCCCTACACCCAGCCTTGTCGAGCGTCAACCATGCTCGAACCCACCCCCACAGCCAGCGGAACCCACGACCAACAACCGAAACCCAGATTCCACTTTCCACCACTAGATCCATTCATGCCCAGAAAGCCTCGGCCGAACTCACTCAACGGCCTTCCCATCCCTTGTCTGCGACCTTACCTAGCCGCCGGCCTCCCATTTCCTCGCTTTAGTTCGTCTCTGCGATTCGGGTTATTCACCTCTTCTGTATATAAGGTACTATATATATTATATTATATTTTAGTTTATTTATTTATATATTGTTTGTTATGTTCTGTTATATATGTAATATACATATATATATATATATATGATTTAAGCAGTGAAGAACTATAATATATGTGAGTCTACATATTACTTAATTAGCAGTGCATACATTCACAATCTGTTGGATCTTAAATATATATATATATATCATTTGGTTCAAAAATGTTTTTTTCCATATGTGTTTAAGATTTCGTTTTGGTATTTTTTTTAAAGAGGTAATATAATTATGAAAATGTTTACTGTAATTATTTTATTTCAAGGCATTGGTATCATTTGTAAAACTGTAATGTAAGTTCAATATATATATATATATATATATCTGTAACGAGTTATCTTGTTTATATATTAATTTAATTTACATAGGTTTATAATATGTATATGTTTTAGTTTATAAGTTATATATGTTTAGTTATTTTACTATAACTATATATAGTTACATATATAGTTATATAACATATTAGTACGAATAGGATCATGTGTATATATTTAAACTGGTATATATTTTGTTACACAATGTTATATATATGATTTCATATAGAAGTATAAAAGCTTGACATGCATGGCTTACTTTTGGAAAGTGTGTCCGGGAAGTACCAGTGTAGTTTAATTATAGATAGTATAACATACTCAGTTTTTATTTGCTATATATATATATATATATATATATATATATATATGACTTGTTTCGGCCGTATAAACTCTATAGATAAATATATATATGTTAGATGTGTTTTAGCTAGAGATATATAAAGATATTTAGCATGTGTGCATGGTTACAGTGGTTAATTTACGATTATACTAGTTTTGTCATGTAATTGGGTTTGCATTTGGTTTATGATATTGTATACAGTTGGTCTATATAAATTTACATAAATAATTATATCCTAGGAATCAAATGGATAAGATGATATTAATCTTATATCTTATCTGACTATATAAATTTTATATGAAGACGGTGTGTGTGTGTGTGTGCGTGCGTGTGCGTGTGTGTGTGTATAGTGTAAGGCAGCTATACATTCTGTCTGCATATACTACATGGTTTTTAAGTGGGTATATATGTGATCAGATACGGTTGTTTATAAGGTATAGGTTATGATTGGATGCATATAGTTGATTTGGAAGTAGTACAACATATTTGAAGAAAAAAAGCATGTTATGGGTATGGCTTTAAATATTTATATATATATATATATAGTTTTATGTTAAATGAAATATTGATTTCAAGGAAAGGAAATATAATATATATATATATATTTTTTAGTTCAAGTTTAAATGAATATATGTATAAAATATAAATAACAAGTCAAAGTTTAAGTGAATATTTTGGTTTTAATAAATAGTATTTTAAGATATTATATGTATATGTTATTTTATAAGGGTTTAAAATTTAGATTTTTAAATTTATGCGTTTGAAAACTATAAGATTATAAGTTAGTTTTGAAATTTTATTTGAAGATAGATTTATAATGATTCTATAAATAAGGTTGGGAAGATAAATTTGAATTTATTTGAAATTGTATTTAATCAAGAATTTTATTTAATTAAATCGACTTGAACTTATTGAATTGAGATTTCAAGGGATATGATTTTATAACTTGATTTTGGTTTAAGGTAATTAAATGAATATTTCAAGTTTATATAAATTGAAAAAATATTTTGTTTATTTGTAATTTTGGGTTTTATTTAAATAATATTGGATTTATTAAGTGAACATTTCAAAACTAAATAGTAACGAAGTTAAATTTTAATATATATGAAATTATCATATCCAATTTTGAAATGTTTGAATATTAAAGCTTTGAAATATATTGAAATTTAAATGATTCATTTTGTTGTTCAAATCTGTATTTGAAACCGATATAATTTGAAATGATTTATTGAGAAATTGAATTGAATCGAAGTTGAAGAATTGAGATTGAATTAAATTTAAGTTTTGGAGTACAAGTTGATTTGAATCGATTTGTGAAATTTGAGGAAACTATTTTATTATATGAAGTATTTATAAATTATATTTTACTTTATAAATCATTTTTAATATAAACTATTTTAATATAAATTATTTTAATATAAACTATTTTATAAAACTATTTTATAAAACTATTTATTCTATATTATTATTAATATCTAAACTTTTTAAGTTGTGGAAGTTATATTAAAGTTATGGTTTCCAAAGTATTTTGATTTCAAAGTGTTATGGTTTCCAAAGTGTTATGATTTCAAGTGTTTTGGTTTCGAAAGTGTTATAACTTTGAAAGTACTATGATTTTGGAAATGGATAAATTTAAAGTGAAATTGATATCATACTGATATGGTGTTGAATGGAAATGATATTTTGGTTTTGAAGTATAAACTATTTTGAAATGACCATAGTGTTATAATAACGATTGGTTGTTAAAGAGACCGAGATCAGATATTATTAAACTCTCTGCCAATACCGAAAACCACTTTAACAACTGTGTACGCGGTGGAGATTCCAGAATGAAGTATGATGGTTTGGTGCCGATTCTATATGGTATTTACGTAGCCCTGACTCCCACGAGTCAGCTTGATGCGGCTAAAATAGGAGCCATGCCTGGCCATGTGAGGTCATTCCTCCTATCGGACACATTTATTCAATACCATTTTATTGCTTTTGTGATGTGATTAGGAGCATCCTTTGATTTGGAAGTATGTCACGAGGTGGGGAGTAATAGCTGCTATGCGTTACCACCAATCCGGTTCCGCAAACGGTATATCTACATGGGCATTGCCTCGAGTGTCTTGTCGCATGTTCTATCGTGCCTTCTACGAGTTGGTTTTGCACCGTTCCTATATGATATCCCTTAGGTAAACCTCCAGTTTACGGAGGAGCTTACGACATTATATAGACTACGAGAATATATAAAATGTGTTAAGAGGGATATGGGTAATGCCTTAATGCTATTTTAATACCTTTACTTTACTATAGACATATTATAATAGCATATATTACTACATAGTAGATAGTTCCACGGATCTTTAGATGATGGTTATCCTAAACATCCTTTAAGTTACTTGTATTTTAGTTGATATTTCACTTGAGTTGGATTTATTGATATAAGAATGTTAATCCTGACTCGAGTGTTTTGTGTTTTGCTTTACACTCGGGTCAGACTGAGTGTCATAGCATTTGAGACTCATCTTTGGAGTTTGGAGCTTCGCTTGGAGATCCAACTATCGATTTAGCTTTCTTTCATTCAGTTGATTCTAGTGATATATTCAGATTTTGTACTTGACTATTATTTTGAGCCTTCTTTGTAATCGAGACTTCTGTTGTATTTTATTTAACTCTGTTATATATATATATATATATATATATATATATATATATATATAGTAGCTTCATGAACTACCATTCTTTTGTTTCCGTTGCTTATTATTGTTATACTCTGTGTCTGTGATTCTGTGATTGATTTATTTACTTTATATGCTAAGTTTTGCCAAATATAAATTAATAATCTGATATTTTGAGCAATTCAAGTTAACTTATGCTAAGTTAAAAATACCGGATCGTTACAAACACTATTTAACTTATACTTATCTTTAAAGCATTCTTTTAAAGATATATTTACATTCATAAGTATAATAAAAAGGGTTAAATATTAATGTTATTAACATGTTTTCACAACAAACCCAAAAATTTCTGTACTTGTATCATTTTTAAAATATTCTTTTGAATATCTAAGTTAATAAAATTAAGTTCAACAGTCAGCTAATAGACCGTCCAGTTAAAACAATTGCTTGTACAAATAAATGTTCATATAATTAACTCATTTTTCAACATTTGAACTTATACTATTCCTCTCCCAAGGGTGAAGCTAGGAAAGTTAGAGTACTGGTTACATCAAAGCCTTACCTAGACACTTCATTCTTGAATCTCACAAATAGATAAGTGTACTCGTCAACTTTTATTTTCAAAAATGGTATTAATAATTACCATAAAATAACAACAAATGACATAATTAACCCATTTCCAACATTCCTGATTTAATTATTCCTCGTTCAAGTGGAAAGCTAGTAGGTTAGAGCTCTAATGCTCTGTCCTTACTTGACGTAAATCTTAACTCTCACAAATAAATAAGCCTAATTTGTCGGCTTTTTGCATCATGCAAAGTTAATTACCTTTTACACAATTAAGTAAACAATGAGATAAAAATGTTTTAGATATTCCAACTTAACTATTCCTCATTCAATAGGGAAGCCGGTAAGTTAGAGCTCTGTCGCTCGGCCACTAAACAACATCAATCTTAACTCTCACAAATAGAGAAGGCCACCCGTTGGTTTTTAGTGTTAAACCAAGTCAGCTACCATTTTAAAAAATTATGTATACTTAAAAAATAATTGTAAATAGGTTTTAATTATCTATGTAAAATATTAATTAATTTATAATTTGATGAAAAATATTGTTTTATATTATAGAACCTCTATACTTTAAAAACTACATATATAATTATTAAAATATATTTAAACTTCAAACTACCTTTAATACTTAAAAACATGTTTGAAAACATCTCTAAACTGATTAGATAAAATTATCAAATTTAAATATCGTTTTTAAACACTAATGGCCATAAGCAACTTACTACATAATTTATAAATGTTGTTAAAAGTAAATGTTAAAAACAACATTAAAAAGTACGAGCTTTATGAGTAGTTTCAATCACATTAATAAATGATTTAAGACATTAAAAAGTTATATTAATTGCTACCCTTAGGGTACTTAAAACCATGGAAAGAACCCTTAACAATACATTTCTGTTGTTAGAATTTTTTTCGAAAACAAGATATATTTACAAAATGTATTTATAACCACCTTTTTGTTCTAACTTTCACCACTTTTGTTAACAATTTCAATAATTTTTCAAACTTTTATTTATTGTATAATACACAAGATTATGTTAACACAAAAACCAAGTCAAATCATCTCGTGCTAAGATCGTAAATATCCAATTTACACAAGTCAAAGTTTAAGTGATATCGAAGTGCAAATGGCAATTCTCTCTTCGAACACTTTCAAACATGCTTCAATTCAATAAACAAGTTAAAAAACCATTTAAACGTCAAGTCAAGGCCATGCCACATACTTAAGATAGTAATATAAGTGATGTGATATAGTATGAAGTTGTCATTTACTTTCAAAAGCAAGAGGGGTTCAAAATTTATAACTTCAATTAGTTAATGTAACTCTAACTTTATAATACAAACACAACATAAACACACACACACACACACACCCACACACACACACACACATAGAGTATAACAAAACTCAAGAACACTTCCAACCATCACCAAAGTCCTAAAGATCTAACCTTTAGCACTACCAAAACTAAGGAAAACCTCCCCTCATCTTCCATTACTTAAGTCCCATCTAAAAAGCCCTTCCTCCTTCACTTTCCTTCCACTTTGACTTTAGATCTAACCTTCCTAAGGTGTTGGTGAAAGTTTAGAAGAGATTAGATTTGATTTTGTTTAGGTTTGAAAAAGTAAGAGAAGAATTAGCGGATTAGTGCATAAGCACTACCACCATTTTTATTCCCTTACTTGATTTAATGCTTTTGTGGATTTGTGATTTGTTCTTACCTTAAGGGTGTATTTATATATTTGTTCAAGAGTTCATTTCTACCTTCCACCTTTGATGAAAGGTTACAAATGAGCCTCCCTCTCACATGCACCTTTGCACCTCCCTTCTTTTACTTAACACTTAAGAGTTACCATAAAAGCTCTTATTCAAAATATCTTTGATGACATCACCGATAACATCATTCAAAAGGTTTATTTCCATAAATGGCAAAGAAATTATTTCATTTTGTTGATTTCCTATGAAAATAACTGTATGTCAAAGAAATTTGAAAAATTTCTAGTGGATAAAAAGTTGTTTATCGATAAAATGATTTTCAGTCACATTATCAAAATTTCTTCAAAGTAATTATTTTTCTAAACATTTTCCAAAACAAGTTTACCATCATTAGCAATTATTTAAAAGGGGGTTAAGGAGCTTATTAAATCATATTGATAAAATAAAATCCAAGATTCAAATATTTAAATAGTTCAGATATGTAAATATGAAGTATCTAAATTTTCGGGTTGTTACATTTTACTCCACATAGAATTTTTCCTCCATGAAATTCTAACCTGAGAAAATAAAACATGGCAATACTTAACATCATTCAAAATCATGTAGCAAATAAAACTCATGGTTTTCTCAATTTCAAAAACCACACATCACATTAGGTAGAAAAATGACCTATTAAGCGTATCATACGCTCAACAGCCTTAGGTAATTACTTAGTAGACTATTCATACTACCTCATAGCAAATCAAAGAGTAATCATCTAAAATGTCCATAACCAATAAAACATTGTATGCATATATTAAAACTTTTATGATGCAAATGGACTGTCAGTATGCAATACTAATTCTGATCACTTGTTCGATCAAATAAATTTCACTTCCAAACTAGTCTAGACCACTTGACATCTCTATTGCGGACTCCGACCAGGTTTCTTGATTATAAACCCTCGTTCTTCATACATTGCTATATACTATGATAGAAAAATTCAGGATCATATCATGAATCCATATCAGGTGTCCAAACCGTTGAGAATCTAGTGGAAAATCCTTGTTTACACCGGTGTAAATCACCCCGAAATAATGTAACTGGATACTCGATTAAGAATAGTCGTGCAATTAAAAGGATCTATATATAGCTTACGAGTTTATCCCATTGGTTTCTTAACTATTCCAATGTCTTTTGTCATATTCTTTTATACAAATAGTGTGTTTCATTCAACACTAAAATCATTTATGAATCATTCCATAAACATAACTTCAAGTTTATCAACATTTTAAAACTTATGTTCACAATGTATAATACTCCATGGCATCCTAAGAGTATATAGAAAACATCCAATTTTGTTTTACTTAACAATGATGTTCAGATTCATTTATTTTAACTTAATATCTTCTCAATTCAAGTGTTATGTAAACTTAACTTTATATCTTCACAAGTTCTATAATTATTTGGAAGTCTCCAGTTGTTAAAAATCATTGAGAATCCCATTTCACTTCAATAAATGAAAACTGCTAAATAATATATCATATAATTATATACATACCATATATTCATAATTCATAGGCTACATATGCTCATAAAATTACTTAACAAATTTCCATAATTTATTAAACATTGTTAAGAAGAAAACTGGTCAACGTTCCAAAGCAAAGTTGTCGATAAGAAATTTTGTTAATACCTTAAAGTAATATTGAAAGAATGAATAACCACTTTGAAACCCCTTTTGAATTAGTTGATAGAGGCTGCATGTCTTCAAAAGACGACTTTTCGAAGATGTTAATTGTTGATAAGAGAAACAATCGTACTTAGAAGTAGAGATTAGGAAGGGAACTACTCATTCGTAACCCCTTTCGAGCAAGTCAAAAGGGCAATTATGCCTTTAGATAGGGATCAACTTTCAAAAGTGTAGATTCTACTGTCATGGTTGACGAGAGGAGTTATATGTTTTGGTATATCCTAGGTCTTTTCGAAGTTATCCTCCTAGCGAAAATAGCTTAAATAAACAAGAAGTAAGCCCCTTCGAAATCTTTTTCGAATGAGTCAAAAGAATCCTTATTTTTTTGAAGGGACTTAATGTACAATGTACATGACTTAAATTCAATATGTAATGGAATCATGTCTTGGACAAAATTTATAAGTTCAACAGATTTATTAATATCAAATTGTCATCATCATGTCGCTTTAGTATTTCATATCACGAACGTGATGACAATATAATTCGGTATCACAATGTCAAAGTAGATTCCATAGCATTGCATAAGTCAAATAAGGGTTAAGAAAATAAGTCAGCATTATGTGCAATTGGTCATTAGTCAAGCTAATGGCCGAAATGATCTTCCTCGTGTTCAAAATAGATATTGAGTCCATGCATCCACTTCTTTGCATTTATCTAAATTGGATTACAAATAAGGGAATTTTTCCCATATTGACCTAGGGTTATAAAAGTTAGATTTTTCTATGAAGTAAGAAAGATATTTCAGAATTCAAAATTCGGTCCCTAGACTGAGACCCCTATGGTTTTATTTATTAATGTAGGTTGACCTCCTTCTGCATCCATCCTTTCGAAGCAGTCAAAAGGTCTTCTTCCAGCCTTTCGCATTCATCATTTCGCCTTCATCCTTATGCTTCCATTGTTTTGAAGGCGACTGCTTGGGTCTCATATTAAGCTTGAATTATCCCTTTTTCCTTCATTAATAATGTGCTGGCAACAGATGTTGTTGTAAAATTCCTCGATTTTGCTTTCATGGTCCTCTGAAACCTTTCGACGCCTTCGAAACGTATGTAACAAAAGGGTCAAGTTTCCCTATCATGTTGTTTCTATGTTATTGAAAGTATTCCCAACCTTTTCTTCTCCTTTGAATCCCCTCTTTAGATCTTTTAATCTGATGCTAACTGTGATATGTGATTACTTGAATGAATGAGGATGGTGTTGAAAGGATCGGTAGTTGATGAGAGGATCATTTTGAAAGGTAGTTTTGTCCCATGTAAAATTTCCTTTATGCTTGCGAAAGGGTCTAACTATTTCGAAAGGCTTATCTTTTCTTTTGAACGTTCATATTGGCAAAATGTCTCCATGAGGAAGATTGACAGAGATGAAACAAACTATTTTGAAAGGTTTGATTCTTATGTGCAAACTTGTTATCGTTACCCTTGAAAGGTGTTTCAGCCAAATATAAGGCTTCCTTTTATATATTGAATCAACTACATCGAAAGGATTAGCTGAGGCGGAAGAGTAGTCTTGCGTACCTTTCTACTCCTGTGAAAGCTCCAGTTTCACTCAACACAGGTAGGAGTATCGGATGCTTAGAACTCCATCCTATCCTATTCGAAAGCTATCTCAATGCCTTCGAAACACTGCTTTTGTATCATGGCGAAACCCTTATACTCAGTTCTTGTTGAGCTTAACATTTTTACGAGCCTTCTTTCATGCCTTCATTCTCAGGTGAATTTTATGTTTAACTTTTTTCGTTTCGCCTTGTATGAAAGAAGCTTTTATTCTTTAGGACAAAAATTTAACAAGTTTCCTTTTACACTATTTCATCCTTAATGACCTCATTTCCCCGCAAAATTCAAAGTAAATAACATTATCTATTGTTCGTTCAAAATTTATGTAAACGTATGCTTAGTGATTTGTTTGTAATACAATTGAAGATAATGCTAGTATTTTAAATTCTAAGGCTAGGAACAACGGAGATTAATTGACCATCATCTAGAGTTAGTAAGTAATAGGAAATCCATAACTGAGAATGACTGGGGATTAGAAACTCCTGTCTGGAAATAATAGATGTTCCACCATCCAAAGTTGGCAATAACAAAAGTAGTTTAGGAACTAAACCGCTATTATACTAATAGAAGACCGGATATATATCTACATTCCAACTTTAATAACTTAAGTCCATAAGTTTTCTTCTGGTAAAAACAAGCGTCTGGTAATAAAAATCTTTAAATTATCATCTAGAAATAAGTTATCAAAAACCAAGAATTCTTATTTAAATAATGGGTATTTAGAAACACCTGCTAGAAATAATAATAATAATAATCCTAAAAGCAAGATTTAGATGTCGATAAGTGTTGTTTGAAAGTCTGTAGTAGAAATCTGGTAACCCTAATTCTAGAATTAATAAGATAAATCCAAAGTTTTAATTGAAGACCAGAAGTCCATTGAGATTTCAGTATCAACTCCCGTAGAAACCAGATTCGAGCATTAACTAATTAAATTCAAAAATTAATAAAAGACTTAAAACCCAAATTCGGGTATTAAAATGATGTCAAAATTCCATGATAAAGGCCTTGATAATGGAGGTCTCAGATCCCATATTCGGAAATTAAAAGGTGAAGTCCTACAATTAATAATAAGAGACCCTAATCCTTGATTCAGGTATTAATACAGTCTAGAAGTTATTGGTAAAATACCCGAAACCCAGATTCAAATATTAATGAGTGAAGTCCTGAAATTAATAGTAAGAAATCCAAAACCTAGATTCGAGTATTAATAGTGAAGCCCATAAACCTTCTTTGAGAAATTCGTCAAAGGCTATAGGCTCTTATTTGAGCCTTCAATTCTGCACCACTCTTTGGATTTTCGTTCTTTGAAAGGTGCCACCCTTTAGTCCTTATAAGTTGTCATTGTTTGATATTCCGTTTCTCGAGCTCAGGCGTTTTAGTCCGTTGTTGTTTGGTGCACTTGGTTAGCTTATCCATAAGCAAGACCCAAGGACGTACCCAACCTCTCTTCAAGAGGTGCTCCAAACAGTCCTTATAGGCAGGACAAAAGGCTTGTATGGTGCTTTGTCCAAGCTATAGTGTGGCAGGACCAAGGGCTTACTCCGTCCTTCCTCTAGGAGGTGCTCCAGCTAGGCCATAGCATGGTAGGACTGAAGGTTTATTCTGTGCTTTGGCCAACCACGGTTTGGCATGACCAAGGGCTTACTCCGTTCCTTCACCAGGGGTTGTCTTGATATGGCCATAGCATGGCATGATAAAGGGCTCGTTGATGCTTTAACTTGATTATAGCATGGCGCAGCTAAAGGCTTACTGTAACCGCCTTCTTGGAGGCGCTTTGACCAAGCCATCTTGGCATGGACAACGGCTTTTGACCATTTAATGTAGTTTCCAAATTCATGGAGAATTTTACTCCCAACCATGTAGACTTTTCTTTTAAGGAAGAGGTGCGTTATTCATTCATTATGAGAAAATATGGTTGCAAGTGTTCCACATTCCATGTTCTAGGAACCATATTGCGATCTGATCGACATAACATGTAAGCTCAATGAGGAACTACTTCGCATACGATTAAGGGACCTTTCTAGTTTGGTCCTAGCAGTCCATCAGTAGGATTTCTTATGTTTTCCATCATCCTTCGAAGACCAAATCCCCCTCTTGAAATGATCTTGTTTTTCCTTTTGAGTTGTAGTATTTCGAGATTCTCCTCTGATATTCTACAGTTCGAATAGCTGCTTCATCTCTTAGCTCATGTATTAAATCCAATGATGCTTTCTTGATTTTTTTTTTGATTTGGATCAAATGCTTATGCAGTTCTTCTATGTGAGGGTACCTCGATTTCAACTAGCAACATTGATTCACACCCATATGTTAGTGTTATCAGGATTTCTAATCCAGCAAAATTCAAAGAAAGTCGGAGCAACTTGGTTGATTCAGAATAGATCAAGGGCCAACCGAAAGGACTAAAACAGCAAGGCAAGAGAAGTCAAAGGAGAAGAATGCAAAAAACATTAAGCACATGGATCACTAGTGATCCATGGCCGATGGATCGCTACCGATCCATAGTATTTGCTCATTAGTTCATCAATCTTCTTGCATCATGATCCAACTTGAATTCTAAAAGCAGTGGCTATGTTTGACGAGATTCCGAGCTTGTTAAATCAAAAGACAAGCATTCGCCTAGTTAAATCAGCAGCCTAATGCAACCAGTAAGCAAACCTCATCAAAACAGGGCAACATGCTATGACACCACATGGACAACATCAACATGAGACTACAAAAGCTATCTAAAAGACACAGCCTAAAAAATGGCTAAGTGTATAGATCGCTAGCGATTCATTAGTCCACTGCGATCCGTATGAAACGAAGCAAGGAAAGTATACTAAGGCATTAGGTTGCCTTCGAGATCTATAGCCTATGGATCGCTAGCGATCCATATGCTATGAATTGCCAATGATCCATCATTTTATCTCGGATTGTGATGCAACTTTCAATGTGCCTTCCTGTAATCGTTTGCAAGCACCTGGCAAACAGACTTGGCGTAGTAGCTTCCCAACCTCTATAAATACTCACCTATCTGCAACATAAAGAGGATCCTCCCGATTTGCCGCTGAACTTTTCTAAAACTAATCTACACTCTCCACCTCCCTCATAACAGTGATCCTAGGAGTTTTTTGTCATTCTCCAATGAACTCCAACTTTGTAGACTTAGTCTGATTAAGGATATTTAGCAACTTTGTAATCCAATTCATTTTGTAACAGCAATCGGTCAATAATAAAAGCTATAAAATGGACGTAGGCTTCATTAACAGCCAAAACACTATAAAAATATTATCGTCTTCTTTCAATTTTTGATTTTTCTATATTTGCTTTCTATATTTTTGCTCTATAAGAACAAGGCTGGTGCTTTCACACTCAATCCAAGTTGTTGATCCGTTTGTAGGTTAACATTTTGGTGCTTTCACTGAGAAACCAACTCAGGCTTAGATCTAGCTATCTACTTTGGATCAGATAGGTTCATAAGTTAGATCCTCAATCTCTGTTCAAAAGTTCTGCCGCTAAAAATCAATGGCTCTGGAAAGAAGAAAAACTGCTTTTAGAAGATCTATAGGGGAAGTAATAATCGGAAAGGAGATGCATCATCAACAAAATGAAGTAAATGGCGCTAACATAGAGGTTCTTGTTCCAAGATCCTCTAATCATCAAGAAGTCATTATAAGAGATGAGTTGAATAAAATGGTGGATGAAATCAATCAGAAAATGGAAAGTAGTTAGAGAGCTCTGATGGATAAGCTCATTGCTCTCTTGACCTTACATTCACAACCTGCTCCAAGAACCATGGTCGAACCCGCGGCTGCCTAGAACAAGAAAATTCCTCTATTTTTGGTATAAATAGAAGAAATGAAAAGCAGCCGCAAAGAGGAACGACAGTTGGAACCGTGGGAGTCAATGTGGAAGGAAACACAAGTACTCCACCAACCGCAAGGCAACCAACTATGAACTTGAATCAAGGTGAAAAGACCCCACTAGAGAATATCGCCATAGACCTCTTTGACCCAAAAGATAGAGAGCAATTTATCGACAACAAGTTAGAAGGAAATACCAATGCACTCGATGTTAGGAACTAGAGATAGTGGTTTTGATAACAACAACCTTTGTAACTTATTGTATTATAATTTATATACTAACACTATTGTCTAGATATATATATTAATGTTATTATGAAGGATATATATAAAGCAGGTACTGATTATTGAAGACTGTATAGTATAAAGATCAAGAATGAAGAAATCAATTTGAAAGACCCATGAGCATCAAGATCAAGATTTTAAGATAAGTGTCTAGTTTTGTTAAAACTTCATAATAGCATAGAAATCTTCATCGCAAATTTCGTTTGGATGGAACCCATTTCTACATTCTTAGTGGCTTACAAACCCATGACAAGTAGCTTACAAACCTACAACAAGTGGCTTACAAACCCATGAACATCCTGTTTTTATACAAGTTCTTGAGTCCTGATGTGATGAAATATTCTACAGGAAGAAGCTTTCAAAACTAATTCAAAATAGTTTTTCAAAATTGCTTTTCAAAGTATTTTAGCCTTAAAAATTATCTTTTCAAATGATTTTCAAAAGGATGTTTTAGCCTTTAAATATTCTTTGTTTTTGTTTTAAATAAACTCTTGTTTTAAACTTCGTTTGTTTTTAAAACTATCTTCTGATTTTTAAATATTCTTTATAATATATACATACTTGAGATTTAAAATCAAATTTATATATACATTCTAAAAATATGTTTTTTCTACTCTTATTAATTTTAAAACATAGGAATATTAGTTTATTTTACTCCAAAATCATTTTATCTTGTTTTCCTTTCAATACCATTTTCAAAACAAATTTACATTGTTTTTAACTAAGGGATGTCGACATCATAGGATACCCTATGTCGACGGGTGGCCGTTAAATTCAAAAGTTTCAATTTTCGAAAGAAATGTATATTCGTTTAAATCTCTTCACGAATGGTTATGACCATTACTGGTCTATAAATAGCCTTCACAAAAGAATTTTTTTAACTAACTATTTTCTTCACTCCTTCTACTTCACAAATCCATATTCTAAAATTTTTGTATTTTTAAGATCGTGCCGAAATTCTGCCAAATTCTCAAGTGAATCAAATTAGAATCTCATTCTTGTCTGATTCTCTACCCTCTCTCGATAATTAAAGTGCTATTCATAGTTATAGATTCATTTTGTAATCAAAAGTTTATCGAGTCTCTCTATAAGGTGTGGTCGTGCCTGGAAATCAATTGGATGATCTTGTGTCCTGTAAAATAAGAGAGTTTGCCTCGGACTCAAAGAAAGGAGGGTGGCTCAAGGCCTTTAGAAATTGAGGATTGTAATCTCGACATTGGTATAATAAAAATCTATATGAGATGTTTGCCTTGGTGCAGGACTGGATGTAGGGTAACTCTGAACCAGTATAAAATCCGGTACGTTCTTTCCTTTTACTGCTTTTTATTTACTTTCGGCATCTGTGTTTGATTCTGTGATTGTTCTGTGATTAAGTTCTGCATTTTTGTTTATATCATAATTTTTAAATTAGTCCATATAAGTCTTAGAATCCATTAAACATTATTCAACCCCCTCTAGTGTTAAATTATCCTTAAGATCCTTAATCCGTACTCCCTTTCAATTGGTATCAAAGCATAGGTTTTCATAGTTTTCATAGTCTGAAACTTGAAAAGTTCAAAATGGCATTTTTAGGAAATTTTGTTAATACTAGTTTAAATTTATGCATTTCATCAAAGCATCAAAGTCTGCATATAGTTTTTTTATGAAAAATCAAGTTATCTAACGAATTGGTTTGTTATGTAGGAACAGACATGTTATATGGCTTTTGAAGAATCAACAGCCAATAGACAAACTGTGCAAATTGAGAAAGACAAATGGATACTTGATAGTGGCTATTCAAGGCATATGACTGAAAATCCCGATATACTCAATGACATTACATATCAAGATGGTGGTTTGGTCAACTTTGGAGATAACCTAAAAGGATATTGATTGGCATCGGCAATGTCGGTAATTCTATAACTCCTCTTATTTCTGATATTTTGCTAGTCAGGAATTTAAAACATAATTTGCTTATTATAAGTCAACTAAGTGATAAAAGATTTGAAATTAAATTTGGAAAAGATAATGGTCACATCTAAGATAATAAGTCAAATATTATCTTTGAAGGAAGTAGGAAGAAAAACATTTATATCCTTAGTATGAAAGTTTCAAATGATAACTTATGTCTTTTGGCTAATACAAGTGACTCTTGGATTTGGCATAAAAGATTTGGTCATTAAAATTTCAAACTGTTATCTAGGTTATCAAAACTTGACTTAGTTAGAGGTCTTCCCAAGTTAAACTTTAAAGTAGATAGTATGTGTGATGGTTGACAATTAGGAAAACTTAAGAAAATTTCATTTAAATTAAAAGATATGATTTCTACTTCTAAACCTCTAGAATTACTTCATTTAGATTTATTTGGTCCATCTCAAGTTCAATCAATTAATCATAATAAATATGTTTTTGTAATTGTAGATGATTATTCAGATATACTTGGAAAAAATTTCTTAAACTTAAAAGTGATGCTTTTAAATTGTTTAAAATTTTTGCTAAAAGAATTAAAAATCAACTTTCTTTAAAAATAAAAACTATTTGTGGTGATCACGGTAGAGAATTTGAAAACGAAAATTTTGAGAAATTCTGTAATAAAAAAGGAATTACTCATAATTTCTCTTTTCCCAGAACTCCACAACAAAACGGAGTGGTAGAACGTAAGAATAGAACGATTCAAGAGTGTACTAGAAAAATGCTTTCTGATAGTAACTTCCTAAAAACTTTCTGGCTGAAGTAGTCGCTACAGCGTGTTATATATTAAATAGGATTTTAATTAGACCATTAACTAATAAAACACCATATGAATTACTTTACAATAAGAAACCCATAGTAGCTTATTTTAAAGTTTTTGGTAGTAAATGTTTTATTCTTAATACAAAAGATAATTTAGATAAATTTTAACCTAAATCCGTCAAAGGTATCTTCATCGGATATTCTAATAGAAGTAAAGCATTTAGAGTTTATAATTTAAGAACTAACAGTATTGAAGAAACAATGCATGTATCTTTTGATGAAAATTTTAAAGATATTGTACAAATATAAGATGAAGAAGATTTTGTAACTTTAAATAATGAACCTATTGAAATTAATTGTGA
This sequence comes from Allium cepa, assembly GCA_030765085.1. Lineage (NCBI taxonomy): Eukaryota > Viridiplantae > Streptophyta > Magnoliopsida > Asparagales > Amaryllidaceae > Allium > Allium cepa. Next base: position 725,844,979 of record CM060945.1, read on the forward strand.
AATCATTCAATCTAATAAAAGAATTAGGCTATTAAAAGATCATCCTATAGAAAATATATTAGGAAATATTGAATCTATGGTTAAAAAAAGAAATCAACTTAATAGTATGAGTAATGTAGCTTTTATATCAACTATTGAACCTAAAAGTCCAAAGAAAGCATCATCTGATGATTCATGGATTCTTGATATTCAAGAAGAATTGAATCAGTTCACCAGAAATGATGCTTGCAAACTTGTTCCTAGACCTGAGGATAAAAGTATAATTGGAAAAAATGAGTTTATAAAAAAAATGAATGAAGTTGGCGAGGTCATGAGAAATAAAGCTAGTTTAGTCGCGCAAGGTTATTGTCAAGAAGAAGGAATTGATTATGACGAAACCTTTGCACCCTGGCAAGACTAGAAGCTATCAGGATTCTACTTCTTTTCACAAACTACAATAATTTCAAATTATATCAAATGGATGTTAAAAGTGTTTTTCTAAATGATTTTGTAAAAGAAGATGTTTATGATGAACACCCTCCACTTTTTGAAGATAATAAATTTCCAAATCATATATATAAATTAAAGAAAGCTTTATATGGTTTGAAATAAGCTCCTAGAGCCTGGTATGAAAGACTAAGATCTTATTTACTACAATCTGGTTTTGAAATTGGTAAAATAAATACAACTCTTTTTATTAAAAGAAACAAAAATGATATTCAATTAGTACAATATATGTAGATGATATTATATTTGAATCAACTAATAACATAATGAATAAAGAATTTTCAGATATAATGACTAAAGTATTTGAAATGAGTCATATGGGGGAACTAAGTTTCTTCTTAGGACTTCAAATCAAACAATTAGATAAAGGAATTTTCATTTGTCAAGAACAATATGCTAAGGATTTTGTTAACGCTAAAATTTAAACGCTAACACCCCAGTGAGTAGATAACAATTATGAAAGCACCACCCGTTGGTACGGGAACAAGATACAAGTAGAGAAATTGCAGAAAAGCAGTAAAAGACGACAGTTTTATAGTGGTTCGGCCTAAAATCGAGCCTACGTCCACTTTGATCTCTTTATTGCTGAACAAGTACAACTTATACAACTTTCTTCAATTACAATCCACTCTAGACTGTTAGTACAAACTTTTTCGGAGAATTATCTTTCAAACTCATGATAAATGATGGGGATTCTCTCTCTTGAATTTGATGTAATGTCTTCGATGTTTGGAGTGCTTGAAGTGTTGCTTGAGTCGAGAAAATGGCAGAGTTTTGGCGCTTCGAGAATGAACCCAAAGTCCCCCCAGAGTTGGAGGTGGATGTCTATTTATAGAGAGTTCTGGGTGAAAAAAGTTGCTAAGTCCTAACTCGTTGCCGACTTAAGGTAAGTCGTTGCTGACTTAGGATGAGTCGTGACTGACTCATTGAGCTGAGTCTCTGGTTTGTAGAGAGCTTCCTGCCTTTTTCGAACCCACGCTTCAAGTACTAGGTCGTTTACGAGTTATCTGGTTGTAGTTTCTGGCTTGTTTGTATAAGTCGTATACGACTCATCATAAGTCGTAGGTCGTGGTTATTTAACCAGCTGCCTTCGGCTTAAAGCTGAGTTCGGGCTTTGTGAAGGCGAGTCCTAACTCGTAGACGAGTTAAGAGACAGTGTCTTTAGGTCGTACACCTTTTTTAAGTCGTAACACTTGTTAACTCGGTCAAGCTTTAATCTGTTATGTCGTAGCTCCCTTAAGTCGTCCTTGCCTTCTTAGTTGCCTTGAGCCGTTAACTGACTGAGTCGCTATCAAATGAGTCGGTATCCCTCTTAAGTAGATGAGTCGGACTATCCCTTCCTTAGCTCGGTTGAGTCGTTGGTCCACTAAGTCACTGATCTCCATGAGTCGTGAGTCCCTCTTAAGAAGATGAGTCGCTACCAGTTGAGTCGTTGAGCAAAACGAGGTTAACATTTGCCCCTCGAAGTACGCGCCTAAGTCGTAGGTCGCGTGCTTCGACTTATCTTGTCTCGTGCGCCGATTCAACTTTCACCACCCACAGCTATAAAACACCTGAGTCGTTGCTCTTACTTCCTTCTTCTCATTTCCTAACTTTTAAACCGTGTCTGCCATTAACGCCCCTTCATGCTCCCAAAGGCGATTCCAAGCTTACCAACCGTCATCCCATCCTTTAACTTCATATTGCGTAAGTAAATCTTATCAACAATCAGCCGCATCCATCATCAACTCACCAGTATTCCACTCGCCGTCCTTAATACACTTTCGCGTGCTGCATTTTCCCATAAATCACGATTCGATTAATCCTTTGATTGAATTATTGTGGCGATTCTTGTGAATATGGTAATGCACCGGATGTATGGCGGATTTGAGGCGATTTGTGTTGGATTTTCGATTGATTCGTGATGATGTGAGACAGAGATGGTTAATTACAGTGATTCATGTTAACTGGTTAGTGAATTTGGGAGAGATAAGGAAGGCTTTGACGGGTTAACCGGGTTAATGGGTCCTTGGCTTCACGGGTTAACTTAAGAGATGATGTGGCAGTGTGTGAGTGGAGAACCGACCTTAGGGGCCTTTGTAGAGTTAATCATGCGCGACTTGATGCCTTAACCGTGTTAATTCAGACGACTCAGGTCTTAGGTCGTATGAACGACTCAACCCTTTAGGTCCTTTTGACGACTTATCCTTTTAAACCGCGAACGATTCAAACCATAAGCCGTGAGCGACTCAACAACTTCCATGCGACTCAGTAGCCTTTACCCTTGACTTTAATCCGACCTAGCAAGTTTTACGACTCAAGCCATGAGTCGTAACCGAGTTAGAACTTAGAAGATTTCTTGTTGCTTTGAACTGGAGCCTCCCTTCTGTTCCTTGATTTACGACTCTTAGCACTGCCGACTTATAACATCAGCGGTTTAAAATTGAAGCAACCTAACTTAACTCTCCTCACTTTCCTTAGGTCGTAGCCGAGTCATCCAAATAACCAATGACTTAGCTTAACCCGTACAAAGAATTCTTGAGTCGTTGACAACTTAACACTTGTAAATTTTGTTTGAACTTTGAACTGTTGAACTTTGCTGCATTCTTTTACAGATTACTTCAACTTGCAAGCTAACAATCTATTTGATACAACATTTACAGAAAATTGGGACGAATATACTGCCATCGACTGCCCACATCAAATGACAGATTAGCTAATGATAGATGATTAACTTAAATAAATCGTGTGAACGAAGTGCTATCGATTTCAAGTGGAATATTAAAGCAGCACTGGATTAGTCAATTGAAACTGACCAGCCCGCATTAATATTATGCTTGAGCTTTAAATAACAAGTTCCGAAATTACCGTAGTCAATCAATCGTCAACCAGTTTAATTCCAGTTATCTTTACTTGTTATTTTTTTTTATTAGCTTTGCACGACACTTCACACTTTTTAGGAAACGTGCACCTTCGCATTTGAACATCCAGTTGCTTGTGTAGAATGACCTCTCATCAAGAAGAGCCGATGGGCCAGGCTGAAGATGTCTTCCCAGTAGCCATCCCTATAGACAACCCTCCGGAGAGAACATCCACAACTTTGAATCAGCGGGTGTTTAACCAATTGCGCGTCCAGTTTGGCATTGATGATACTGACATCTTATTTCCGGGGCCAAATGACACCGCGGATAGGCCCCCTCTTGGCTTTGTTGCTGTTAATCGCCAAATGTGCTTGAACGGCGCTATTCCTCCCTTTAATGACTTTCTCCAACAGTTCCTGCTTCGGTTGTCTATCTCTCCATTCCAATTACACCCCAATGGCTACGCCATTCTGATGGGGTTATGTGTTCTATTTAGGAGAGTTTTGGATCGATTACCAAGCTTCGGGGAGATCTGCTATTTTTTCTCATTCACGAAAACTAAAGACCATCCCTCCATCGTGGTTATAAGAAGCGCTCGAAACCGCAAACTTATTACTGATCTCTCCGAAAGCGCTCACGGATTTTTGAATCAGTTTTTCTTTGTTCGCTGCCCTCCAGGGTTTTATGCCATCTGGAGAGTGGGAAGTAAGATTTCCTGTCTTTACTTTTTCCGTTTTGAAACTTTCTCGAGATCTGAACTCTCAGTTGCTAATTTCATTCTTTTCCTGTTTTTAGCACTTCCACCCCCTGCTAGGGACCCAAGTCTTAAGCAAATTTTTGAAAGATTAAATGCCGTGCCGGTAGAAGAGAGGAGCATAAAGTTTCTGCTAAACGATGAATTTTTACATCAATACGGACTCCTCCATCCCTCTCGCTTTACTCGGCCTCGTGAAGCTCCAACGGAGGTTCCTGATTCTCCGGTGAAAACTCCTGATCTTTCGATCTCCACTAAAGAGCACATGCGAGGAGAAATTTCTGCAGAAACCTTATTAGTAAAGTGCTCTACTCCAAGAGACGATACGGGACCCTCCGAAAAGCCCGCACTTGCTCCCATTATTGAAGAAGAAGAGGAGCCCCTTTCCCAAACCAGGAAGAGTGCTGACAAAGGAGCTGATGGAGGGAATCAGGTTGGGCATGACGGTGATGACATCTTTGGGGATTTAAGTGACATAATTATCACTTCCCAAGAGCTCTTTAAAGAAGACCCTGCTCATGGTAAAGCTATACCTCCGACGATTGAAGCAACATCTGCCCTCCAACAGACTCTAACTCCTTTATCTCAAGAATTGTCATCAACAGTGAAATCTATCACTTCCCCCCAACAGAGGAGTGGTTCGTTAGTCCAACGCGAGTAGCTTGCACTTCACACACAACTAAGGATTTTCCAGCACATTTATGCACTTATCTTCTTATACTTTAAAGATTTCTAAAGCTTATCTTTTCTTATTTCAGATTCTTCAATGACACGCGGCGGATCATATTATCAGGATTTCCAACGCTACGGGGGGCGTGGTCAATATGATTATCGGCGTTACTTTCCCTCCTATAGAGAGTCTGACGAAGAGAGGGCTGCTCGAAAGGCTCGTGAAAGGAGGGATGCAGAAGAGCGTTATGACAGAAGGGATAGGGATGAGCACCATGATTCTCTGCAGAGAAGTGACGACTCTCACAAAAGGAAATCTCACGACGACCGAGGAAAGGGTCATGTAGCTGAAGATTCAGGCAAACGAGCCCGATATGGTGAGAGACATGCTTCCACTATTCCCGAAAAGCCTACTGCCCCTGCCCCTCTTGACATTCCTTCCGACTCTCCTGCTCTCGGGAAGGAGGACATCCAGACAATAATAAGCAGGCCTAAATTTCAAGTGGGACCTGGCCCAGCCACTTTACAAAGTCGTTTTCCACAATGGTGCTTAAAGGGTGTGAGATTCGACCTTGACCTGGTTCCTATTGACAAGCCTGCTATGCTACGAAATCTTGACGCCGTCAAACTTGATATCGAGAGGATGTCAAACTGGCAGAAGCTTGTTGATGAGCTTCAATGAGTTAACCGTGCCAACTTAGAGGCCATGCTCACCATGGAAAATGATAAGGCTGAGTGGCAAAAGGTCCTTGAGCAGCATGACACCGAAATGAGGAGCATTACTTCCTACAACGAGGAGCTCGAAGCAAAGGTTGAGAAGTTGAAAGATGAGCTTGCTGCTTCCTCTACTTCATACTCTCAAAAAGAAGAAGTGCTTCTCAGACAAGTTAGAGATGCTCATGCCAGTCAGAGGGACGCTGAGGACAGGCTTGAAGTGCAGAAAAGAATCAACGAGGGCTATGCTTCTGATATTGCTGAGCTTCAAAAGAAAAACAACTCCCAGGAGGCGGAGATACAAATGCTTAAGCTTCAGCTTGCCAAAACTGAAAGGGAGCGTGATGAGGCTGTCGCCGGCAAAATCGCAGCCGAAGAATCTCATGAGGCGACCAAAAACAGCTTCGGCTCAACATTATTCGACTTCTACTTGCATAGCGTCTTGGGGCGTGGAAGCCTCGCTTTTCTTGGTCCTAAGTATGAAATCACTTTAGCTGAAGTGTGGGAGGCCGCCCTTGAGATGCTTGGTGCTGAAGGTGCCGGTTACGACGAATCAGCCCTGGAAAGGCATTATTTCGATGATGACGCTCGCGCTGCCCTTGCCAAGGGAAAGGAACAACTTGCCAAATTAAGAACTGAAGTGACGGAAGGGGACCGGCTGGGGAAAACCACTTCAACTACTCTAGTCCAGCCACCTTCTTCGTCTGAAGTCGACATTATTGGTTCCAGTTCCCATCTTGCATCTCCCACCAAAGTTACCACTGAGATTACAAGCATACAAGGTGGAGATGAGGGTGATGAGAGCGCTGATGCGCAAGCTTATGAAGTCGATATCAGGAAACCAGCTTCTCCAGGTAATTTCACTGTTAATCTCGCTACTGTCAATTCTGCTCAAGCGGGTTACTCATTTATTTCGCATGAGTTTCATGAGCTCCTTGGCTATTTTCTCAACCTTGATGAGCCTTCATCTCCTCTCTTTACTGACTTCATTGGTGAACCTTCATCTCCTCTCTTTACTGACTTTAACCTCTTTTCTTCTGTAGAAAAAGTATCAAGCACTGCTCAAATCTCTACTTCTCCGGTAATCCCTCCTCCATCTCTTCAGGTGGCTCCTCCTTCTGCTTCGCAGCCTGGATCACAGGAGGAACAAATAGAGGCTCTCCATGGCCTGGATGATCCCATTGCTTCGCAAGAGCAGAAAGATGAGGGACTTGAGGGAGGCGACATATCTCCGGAGCGGACTCCTTCTGACGACATAACTCTATCTAAACTTGTCACTCCAGGAAGTGAGTCTTCCTCGAAGAGGAGAAGGAAGCAAGGAGCATCAAAGAGGAGAGGGAAGATAATCACTGCCACTGAAGAGGAGCCAGAAGTTGGGCCAGCTGCGCCTACCTCTCCTTCCTCCCTTATACCCACTGGCCGACCTGAAAAGCTGGTCATTCGACCGGGTAAAGGGTCCAAAGGAGGGAAGAAGAAGTGAAGATTTTAGCTTTTTGCCTTTTGTATGAACTGGCCGAGAGTTGTGCGGGTACCGGCCCCCGCTTTTATTTTGAAACCTGTATCTGCATTATAGTTGAATAAAATGATTCTTCGTTTGTACAAACTCCTGTTTGAATTTGAGTATGCATTTATTATTCATTTTTGCACAAGTTTATTTATATGATATTGCAGCGGGCTTATGGTATGTTGTTTGAGTATTACTTTACTGGTGCAGCTATACTACTATACCATGTTGCCCCCATACCTTAAGCTTGCTGCAATATTTTATACTTCGAGGGGACTTGCACTCCTATTTGTTAAAGAATAATTATTTTATTCTTTAAAGAAAATTTTTGTAGAGTACAACTCCCTTCGTATAAGTTTTTACGCTTTGTCGTTCGAAGAAATCACTTTTTTCTTTTGCTTATGTGCATATTTTACCAAGTGAATTCCTCTATGTGGTAAAGCGGACCTCTGAAGGGTACTTTAACTTCTTTTCTTTTTTCTTTTTTTTTTACGATCATTTTCCATAGTAGGCAAATTACTCTTCCTTTGAAAGTTAAAGTACGCTTTTGATGAGGATTTTTTTTTATACAAAATTGTACCTCTGAGGAGGGATTTTTCACGTTTCAACACTTGGAAGTTTTATTTCAATCTCGGTGAAACGTGTACCCCCAAAGAGTTGTGCCTTTGAAGAAAGCCTTTTTACGTTTCAACACTTGGAAGTTTTATTTCAATCTTGGTGAAACGTTGGCTTTCAGGAAGGTCTTTGTTTTGTTTTTGCATTTCAACTTTGGTGAAGTGAAATTCCGAAGAGCGGTTATTACACTTCAACTCCTCGCGAAATGTGCCTCCGAAGAGGGCTTTTATTTTGTTTACATTTCAACTCTGGTGAAGTGATATCCCGAAGAGCGGTCATAACACTTCAACTCCTGGTGAAATGGGCCTCCGAAGAGGGCTTTTATTTTGTTTACATTTCAACTCTGGTGAAGTGATATCCCGAAGAGCGGTCATAACACTTCAACTCCTGGTGAAATGGGCCTCCGAAGAGGGCTTTTATTTTGTTTACATTTCAACTCTGGTGAAGTGATATCCCGAAGAGCGGTCATAACACTTCAACTCCTGGTGAAATGTGCCTCAGAGAGGGTTTTCATCGCCTGGAAGTTACTCTCTCATGGTTGGAGGGTCATGACTCCTCCAATCTTTTTTGTTGAGTAGAGAACTTTCTTTTTTGTGGCGTATGACCCATTAGAGGTCTTTTATCCTCCGAAGAGGACTTGCGCTGCAGATGGTAGCTTTGGTTGTTCCTCTGTTCACTTGCTTATGCCTTTTCAGCGATCCTCTTTTTTTTTTTTTTTTAGTTTTCATTCCCCTTTTCTTGCAAGTAGCTTGTTTAATCCAAGGAAGTGTACTTCATTGCCAGGCAAGTTCGTGAGAACGGGCACTAGCTTCCTAATTGGATGTTTGTTTGCTCAAACAATCTCAATTTATCAGCAAGGGCTCGTTTCTATCGAAATCATTAGCCGTTCAATTGAAGTATTTCCTATCTAGGATTTGAATTCGGGGTCTTTGTGACTTGAAATTTGTTTGTTGAATGATGGTGAGAATCGCTCGGTCTTATTATGCGCAAGTTTTATTTCCATTGTCTGCAAAAATTTAAATCGACATTTCAGCAATACATTTTATGTATTTTTATATCGAAAACAAAGCAAACATATAATGATAATAAGGAACACAAGATTTATAGTGGTTCGGCCATGAAATTGGGCCTACATCCACTTTATATTCTTTCATTATTTACTTGCATCAGTTTCACAATTGCTTTCAATTACAAGAATCATACATTCATAATTCTTTTTACAATGTTTCAACAAAATTTTCAAGTAAAGTATGGACGCAAATGGTTGCTGTTCCATGCCCTTGGAATTTGATCTCCATAAACAGTGGTGAGCTTGAATGTGCCGTCAAGAAGCTTCTGACCTATTACATATGGTCCTTCCCAATTTGGCCCAAACACACCTGTCGCAGTCATAATTCTTTTCAGGACTAGATCTCCAATTTCAAAGCTGCGTTGACGAACTTTGGAATTGAAATGTCTGGCTATCCTTTGCTGATGAGCTGCAACTCTAAGGTTAGCTTCATCTCTTTTTCCATCAAGGAGATCCAGCGCTTCAAGTTGTAGCTTCTCATTTTCTGCTTGATTGAAATGGATTCTTCTGTGTGAAGGGACCTCTGTTTCAACCGGGATCATTGCTTCCGATCCGTATGCTAACGAAAAAGGAGTATGCCCAGTTGCAGTTTTGTGAGTAGTTCTGTATGCCCATAGTGCAAGTGGTAGTTTATCGACCCAACCACCTTTTGCTCTTTCGAGTTGCTTTTTGATGGTTGATTTGATGATCTTGTTCACTGCTTCCACTTGCCCGTTTGCCTGCGGATGAGCTACTGCCGAAAAGCTTTTCTGGATTTTGAATCGTTTGCAAAAATCCTGGAATTCCTCGCTTTCAAACTGAGTACCATTGTCTGTGATTATTTTCTGAGGCACACCGTATCTGCAAATGATATTCTTGGTCACAAAGCTTATCATTTTCTTAGAAGTGATAGTAGCCAATGGTTCAGCTTCAGCCCATTTAGTAAAGTAATCAACTGCAACAATAGCATATTTAATCCCTGACTTGGCAGTTGGTAGCGGCCCAATGAGATCCATTCCCCAAATTGCAAACGGCCATGGACTGACCATCTGTGTGAGTTCGGTAGAAGGTGCTCTAGGAATTTTGGCAAATCTTTGGCATCTGTCACATTTTCGGGAGTAATCTGCGGCATCTCGATTAATTTCTGGCCAAAAATATCCGTATCGGAGAATTTTCTTTGCTAATGTTTGACCACCTGAATGATCACCACATTCTCCTCCATGCACTTCAGCTAGGATTGTTTTGGACTCTTCCCGGGATACACATCGAAGCAATGGCATTGAGAATCCCCGTCTGTACAATCGGCCATCCTGAATTACATAGCGAGAGGCCTTCCTTAGTAGCTTTCGTCTTTCTATCGAGTTTTCTGGCAGAGAACCTCTGAGCAGGTAATCCAGTATTGGAGTCATCCATGACTCTTGTTCTTGAGATACATTCATAATCCAGTCTATATCCATCTCGTCTATACTTGGCGCTGAAAGGACTTCTACAGGGACCAATCCCAATAGTTGAGCTTCACCAGAACTTGAATACTTTGCGAGGGAATCTGCCTTCATATTCTCTTCCCGAGGAATGTGGCTTATTGAATAGTGATCGAGTTCACATAGGAGTTCCCAAGCCTTTGACAAGTAGGAAGGCAGGTTTCCACCTTTTGCTTGAAATTCCTTCTTGACTTGGCATACAATAAGCTGAGAATCACTGAAAATTTGTAATGCTCGAATGTTTAGCTCTTTAGCGATTTTCAGACCTGCAATAAGAGCTTCATATTCTGCTTCATTGTTTGTTGAAGGAAATTCCAGTCTTAGTGCATAACATAATGATCGACCTTCAGGAGTTTCAAGTACCACTCCGGCTCCAGAACAGTAGTCATTTCTTGCGCCATCAACATACATCTTCCACTGGATTGGAGAATCATTGATCGCTTTATTCTCATCATTATCTTTCTCTGTGAATTCTGCAATGAAATCAGCTAAAGCTTGTCCGTTGATTGCTTTTCGGGGATGATAAGTGATGTCATATTGACTGAGTTCAATGTTCCATTTTAGAAGGCGACCCGAAGTTTCTGGGCGAAATAGGACTTGCTTTAGAGGTTGATCAGTGAGCACTTTGATAGGATGAGCTTGGAAATATTGCCTCAGTTTCCTCGATGCAACTAGTAGGCAATAGGCGAGTTTTTCCAACTTGGAGTAATTCAGCTCTGCCCCAGTGAGTCTTTTGCTGATATAGTAAACTGGATGTTGAATCCTTTTGTCTTCCCGTATCAGCGCTGCACTTAGAGCATGAGATGATACTGCCAAGTATATAAGAAGATCCTCACCATTGCCTGGTCTAGAAAGTATCGGAGGCGTTTCCATATGACGGATCAACTCTTCAAAAGCTTTTTGGCATTCGGGAGTCCATTCAAAGTTCTTCTTTCCTTTTTTCAGGGCATCGAAGAATGGGATGCATTTATCAGTAGCTTTAGAAATGAACCGACTCAAAGCGGCGACCTTTCCGTTGAGACTTTGCAATTCCTTCTTTGTTCTAGGAGCTTTAACTTCTTTAAAGGCAGTAATTTGAGCTGGACTAGCCTCAATGCCCCTAGCACTGACGATGAAACCTAAGAACTTTCCGGACTCGACCCCAAATATACATTTCAGAGGGTTAAGTTTCATTCTGTATTTCCGGAGGACTGCGAACATTTCTGCTAAGTGTTCAATGTGATCCGCTGCTTTCCTGGACTTCACTAACATGTCGTCGACGTAGACTTCCATAGTTTTGCCCAATTGCGGTTTGAACATAGCATTAACAAGTCTTTGGTAGGTTGCCCCTGCATTTTTCAATACGAAGGGCATAACTCTGTAGCAATAAAGTCCAACATCTGTGATAAAGCTTGTATCCTCCTGATCCGGCTCGTGCATCATGATTTGGTTATAACCGGAGTAGGCATCCATGAAAGATAACAATTCATGTCCTGCAGTTCCGTCTACCAGTTGATCGATCCTGGGTAATGGGAAGCAATCTTTGGGGCAAGCTTTGTTTAGATCAGAAAAATCAATGCACACTCTCCATTTTCCATTAGCTTTCTTGACCAACACAGGATTTGAAACCCAATTCGGATATGTAGATTCTTTGATGAAGTTATTTTCCATGAGTCGATCAACTTCTTCTTTCAATGCTGCTGACCTTTCTGGACCTTGGGTTCTTCTTTTCTGTTTAACTGGCGTAAACTTTGGGTCAATATTCAGAGCGTGTACTGCAACTTCTGGGGATATTCCACACATATCGGCATGAGTCCAAGCAAAGACATCCAGATTTGCTTTCAGGAAAGATATCAAGATATTCTGAATTGACACATTAAGCTGTGAACCCACATTTAACACCTTATTTGGGTCCTTCGGGTCAACAGGTACCGGAACTGTCGTTTCCACCGGTACCACTCTATTCTCCCCTGCACTGGCTTTTCTGGGATCCATTTCTTTCCATGCCCCGCTGTGCTCGCCAGTGCAGGGTCCGCCCCGTAATTGCTACAAGGCTGGTTCTTTGATGCGGACCGGGGTTGCCGCATCCTTCCCCATTTCTCTTTTTCTTGACTCTCGCAGCTCTGTCAAATAGCACTCTCGCGCAGCATTTTGATCCCCTTTTATAACTCCTACTCCATTGTCAGTAGGGAATTTAATAGTGAGGCACCACGGGGCTAGGATAGCTTTGAATGCTGCGAGTGTTGGACGGCCAAGAAAAGCATTATAAGCAGAAAACTCATCGACAATCACAAATGTTTGTTTGCGGACCACTTTCCTTTCTGCTTCTCCAAGTTCTACAAGCAGATCGATGGTCCCAATTGGTTGTTTTGGCTCCCCAGTGAAGCCAGCGATCTTCTGCGATGAGGCTTGTACATCAATCATAGGTATTTTCATCTGGTCAAATGTCTTCTTGAAGAGGATATTGCATGATGCTCCGCAGTCAATGAGGACTCTTCTGACAATGGCCGGTCCAATACCAGCCGAGATGACCAAGGGATCTAAAGTAGGAGCTTCAATACCTATAGAATCTCTGGCTCTGAAAATAATATCATCGCTGAAAGTTTTCTGTTGTTTAAGGGGCGTAGCGTCTTCTAGAACAAAGACGTCTTCTTCGGCTGGAGCATATTTCAAAGCCCTGGAATATCTCTCCATCTCACCCCAACTCTTGCCAGCTGGGTGAGGTCCTCCTGAAATGACATTGATAACGGGCCTTCCAGATTCATGCCCCGTAGCTTTCTCACCTGCCCCAGGCTGATGAACAGGAGCCCGTTGCCCCTGACTCGACGATGCAGGATTGTTGCTATTCTTTTTCACGAATTGCTGCAACTTGTTTTCTCTTAGCAACTCTTCAATCAGATTTTTCAGCTGGCGGCATTCATCAGTTTCATGACCTGGTTGATTGTGGAAGCGGCAGAATTTCCCACTCTGTATGGCTTTTTTCCCGGTTCTCAAAGGGATAGGTTTAGGGAAATCGACGGAATCTTTAGTGGCCAGGTAGATGTGCTCCGGTGTATGTGATAATGGAGTATATTCTGATGGCTTGAAGGATCGGGGCTTCTTCAGATTACCCTGTTTCTTCCCATTACTATTCTCCCTTTTTTGCCCCACCGATTCATTCTTGCGTGGAGCGACAGTGTTGTCTTCAGCTTTTTCCAACACTGCCTTTATTGGCAAAGGACGACTTTCCAAGCGAATGAATTCGTCTGCTTTTTTGTAGAACTTTTCGAGAGAGGTTGGCTCCTTCATATTTAACCATTTCCCAAATTCGCTTGACTTATCAATAGCCCTCATCAGATAAGTCAATATCATTCGTGGTTCAGCATTGTCCACCTCAGCCAGTGCTATATTGAAACGATTCAAGAAGGATCTGATAGACTCACCAGGATTCTGCTCTAAACTCGATAGTGACATAATGTCCTTGGCCTTCGAAGCATATAGTCTAAACTGCTCCTTGAATTTTCTGGTCAAGTCTGAAAACTGATCGATAGATCGGACTGGCAACTTGGTGAACCACAGTAAAGCCACGCCTTCCAGGTATACGGGGAAATATCGGCACTTTATTTCGTCGGAGGCCCTGGCACCTGTCATGTGCCAATCATATTTATACAAGAACTCGTTCGGATCACTTGTCCCTTTGTAAGCTGGAATAGTCGGAGGGACAAACTTCCTTGGAAATTCCGCCTTCAAGATTTTTTCAGTAAACGGAGTTTTACTTGGGGCGAAACCCCATTCCTTCTCATCTTCAACCCTTTGCATACTTTCTTTCATGATCTGCCGGACCATTTCAGAAAGATATTCCTCATCATGCCGAGTTCTAGATCCACCAGCCTCAGGGACTGCCTGCTCAAAGGGACTAGTAGCCCTTTCCGGAGCATTCCTCTCACTAACATCATGAATGTTGCCAGCATAGTTCCTTTCATTTCCAGCTGGTTGATTGTTTGCCCCAAGTAAATCGTTCAACTTATTCAGAATCAGAGTGTTCTGGGCACTTTGAGCCTCTAATTGTACATTTTGGGCGTTTATCTGCTGGTTTAGCCCTAGAATCACAGCATCCAACTCCGCTTTCGTAACTCCAACAGACGGAGTGGGTTGATTAGGTACAGGGGAAGCGGAGGTTCCCTCTTGAATGTTTCCAGATCTGATAGATCTACTTTTCCTTCCAGGAGCCACAATCTCAGATATACTTCTGGTTTTTAAGGAAATTCTTTCTTCAAATCTCTGCGAAGCAATGATGACAGTTGTCCTGAGTTCAATTCTCAGCGAAAGCACCAAAAATGTTAACGCTAAAATTTAAACGCTAACACCCCAGTGAGTAGATAACAATTATGAAAGCACCACCCGTTGGTACGGGAACAAGATACAAGTAGAGAAATTGCAGAAAAGCAGTAAAAGACGACAGTTTTATAGTGGTTCGGCCTAAAATCGAGCCTACGTCCACTTTGATCTCTTTATTGCTGAACAAGTACAACTTATACAACTTTCTTCAATTACAATCCACTCTAGACTGTTAGTACAAACTTTTTCGGAGAATTATCTTTCAAACTCATGATAAATGATGGGGATTCTCTCTCTTGAATTTGATGTAATGTCTTCGATGTTTGGAGTGCTTGAAGTGTTGCTTGAGTCGAGAAAATGGCAGAGTTTTGGCGCTTCGAGAATGAACCCAAAGTCCCCCCAGAGTTGGAGGTGGATGTCTATTTATAGAGAGTTCTGGGTGAAAAAAGTTGCTAAGTCCTAACTCGTTGCCGACTTAAGGTAATTCGTTGCTGACTTAGGATGAGTCGTGACTGACTCATTGAGCTGAGTCTCTGGTTTGTAGAGAGCTTCCTGCCTTTTTCGAACCCACGCTTCAAGTACTAGGTCGTTTACGAGTTATCTGGTTGTAGTTTCTGGCTTGTTTGTATAAGTCGTATACGACTCATCATAAGTCGTAGGTCGTGGTTGACTTAACCAGCTGCCTTCGGCTTAAAGCTGAGTTCAGGCTTTGTGAAGGCGAGTCCTAACTCGTAGACGAGTTAAGAGACAGTGTCTTTAGGTCGTACACCTTTTTTAAGTCGTAACACTTGTTAACTCGGTCAAGCTTTAATCTGTTATGTCGTAGCTCCCTTAAGTCGTCCTTGCCTTCTTAGTTGCCTTGAGCCGTTAACTGACTGAGTCGCTATCAAATGAGTCGGTATCCCTCTTAAGTAGATGAGTCGGACTATCCCTTCCTTAGCTCGGTTGAGTCGTTGGTCCACTAAGTCACCGATCTCCATGAGTCGTGAGTCCCTCTTAAGAAGATGAGTCGCTACCAGTTGAGTCGTTGAGCAAAACGAGGTTAACAGATTTAATTAATAAATTTGGATTGACCACTTCTGATGGGAAATCAACTCCAGTGACAACTAATGTAGCTTTAATTAAAGAAGATAAATCAAAAGATGTCGATCAAAAATTATATAGGGGAATGATTGGTTCACTGCTTTATATAACAGACAGTCGTCCTGACATCATGCACAGTGTCTATCTCTGGGCAAGAAACCATTCTCAACCTAAAGAAACTCACTTAAAAGCTATTAAAAGAATATTAAGATATGTAAAACATACTTTAGATTATGGTTTATTTTACCTTAAAAATGATGTATTTGATTTAATTTCATATTGTGATGCTGATTACGCTGGTTGTAAATTAGACCGAAAAAGTAAAATTGGAACTTATCACTTTCTAGGACATTCTCTGGTTTCCTGGTTTATTAAGAAGCAAAACATTGTATCCTTGTCAACAACTGAAGCAGAATATATATCTGCTGCTTTGGCTTGTTCTCGAGTTATATATATGCAACAAACTTTAAAAGATTTTGAATTAACTATAACTAAATCACCAATTTATTGTGATAATATTAGTGCAATAAACCTATCTAAGAATCCAACTCATTTAGAACAAAACATATTGATATTGGACATCATTTTCTTAGAGATAATATAAGTAAAGAAGTCATAACTCTTGAATATATTAATACTGCAAAACAAATTGCCGATATACTAACCAAACCATTAAATGAACAAAACATTACTAAATTTAGAAGAGAATTAGGTATAAGTTCATTAACAGAAATATAAATTATAAATAATTCAATTATAGTTAATAATTAATATAAATGAAAATTTCTCAAAATTGAACTGTGCATGTCGACATGACCCATCCCCCTATGTAGACATACATGCCGAGATTTTTAAATTTCCCTCAAAATTTAGTTATTAAGTTATATATTTATATATTTTGACTTTTACTCCTTTTTGTTGTTCTATTCTCTGTAATAAATTTCTAAAACAGTAAATTAATGGCTTACTCTTCTAATAATGAACCTTCTTCACCCACTTCTCCTCATTGTGGTCCTTTTCAATGTTCCACACACATATGAGTCATCAAATTACAAGAAAAGATGAGAGATTTGCTTCAAATGATGTTGGAAATTCAAGTATATTAATTAATCTTCCTCTAAAAACAATCTTTGATGTATAAAATCTTAAATTCCATTTAACTTAAGATGTTATATTTCACTCATACATAGTTATTATTCTTATATCATATGATTGTTTATCTCATTTTCTATTAAGTTCAATGTTTATAGGTTATTTTTTATTGATGACAAAGGGGGAGAAGTTATATAAAATAGTAGGCTTGGATTAAGGGGGAGTTGTCGGTGTAAGGGGGGGTTATGGTATGATCGAAGTGGTAAGTATATTTTATAAGGTGGTCATCGTCAAAAAAGGGGAGATTGTTAGGAACTGGAGATAGCGGTTTTGATGACAACAACCTTTGTAACATTTTTAATTATAACTTATATACTAACACTTTTTCCAGATATATATGAATGTAATTATGTAGGATAAATATAAGGTATGTACTAATTATTAAAGACTATACAGTATAAAGATCAAGAATGAAGAAATCAAGTTTGAAGATTCATGAGTATCAAGATCAAGATTTCAAGATGAGTGTCTAGTTTTGTTAAAACTTCATAATAGCATGGAAATCTTCATTCCAAATTTCATTTGGGATGGAACCCATTTCTACCTTATTAGTGGCTTTCAAACCAGCGACAAGTAGCTTACAAACCTACGACAAGTGGCTTACAAACCCACGAACATCCTGTTTTTGTACAAATTCTCGAGTCCTGATGTGATGAAATAT
Organism: Allium cepa; assembly: GCA_030765085.1. NCBI lineage: Eukaryota > Viridiplantae > Streptophyta > Magnoliopsida > Asparagales > Amaryllidaceae > Allium > Allium cepa. Next base: position 725,862,282 of record CM060945.1, read on the forward strand.
TCTGTAGGAAGAAGTTTGCAAAACTACTTCAAAATGGTTTTTCAAAGTGATTTTCAAAATGATTTTCAAAAATGCTTTTCAAAATTTTTAGCACTAAAATTATCTTTTCAAATGATTTTAAAAAAGATGTTTTAGGCTTAAAATATTCTTTATTTTTGTTTTTAAATAAACTCTTGTTTTAAACTTCGTTTCTTTTTAAAACTATCTTCTGATTTTTAAATATTCTTTATAATATATACTTGAGATTTAAAATTAGATTTATCTATACATTCTAAAAGTATGTTTTTCTACACTTCTTTATTTTAAAACATAGGAAAATTAGTTTATTTTACTCCTGAATCATTTTATCTTTTTTCCTTTCAACACCATTTTCAAAAAAAAAATTAAATTGTTTAACTAAGGGATGTCGACATCGTGGAATACCCCATGTCGACACGGTGACCGTTAAATTCAAAAGTTTTAATTTTCAAAAGAAGCGTCTATTCGTTTAAATCTCTTCACGAATGGTTATGACCGTTACTGGTCTATAAATAGGCTTCACAAAAGAATTTTTTAACTAACTATTTGATTATTTCCTTCACTCCTTCTTCTCCACAAATTCATATTCTAAAATTTCCATATTTTTAAGATCGTGCCAAAATTCTGCCGAATTCTCAAGTGAATCAAATTAGAATCTCATCCTTGTTTGATTCTTTTCCCTCTCTCGAAGATCAAAGTGCTATTCAAGGTTATAGGATCAATTTGTAGTCAAAAGTTTATCGAGTCTCTCTATAAGGTGTGGTTGTGCTTGAAAATCAATTGGGTGATCTTGTGTCCCGTAAATCAAGAGAGTTTGCCATGGACTCAAAGATAGGAGGGTACCCAAAGGCCTTTAAAAATTGAGGATTATAATCTTGACATTGGTATAATAAAAATCTATATGAGGTGTTTGCCTTAGTGCAGGACTAGATGTGGGGTAACTCTGAACCAGTATAAAATCCAATGTGTTCTTTCCTTTTACTGCTTTTTATTTACATTCTGCATCGATGTTTGATTCTGTGATTGTTCCATGATTAAGTTCTGCATTCGTTTATATCATAATTTTTAAATTAGTCCATATAAGTCTTAGAATCCATTAAACACTATTCACCCTTCTCTAGTGTTAAACTAGCCTTAAGATCCTTAATCCGCACTCCCTTTCACTTGATAACACCAAGAATGCCCAAACCGCCCAATTAGGCTAACTACAATCCAATGAGATCCCAGGGAGTGGTTGTTCCAAAGATAGAAGAGTCTAGGCTTTAGCCCATGCGTTAAGACCCTTTTCAAAGCCAAACATTTGCTATAGTGACTGACAGTCGACCCCAAGACTACCAGACATCAGAGTCATTTATTGCGGATATGGTCAAACGGCTGATGGATGAGAGTAAGAACAGAAGAGATGATTAATGGGGATCCGATCCAAGTCAGACTCACTTTACTGATGAGATATTGAATGAGCGATTTTCGAAAAAGTTCACAATGCCAACCATTCCCTGTTATAATGGAATAATAGACTCGAAAACCTCATCTTTACAAGTACGGTTAGTACATGGATGGAGAAAATGCTTAAGATGCTGCTCGATGTAGAAGTTTCTCCGTTTTTCTAAAAGGGATTGCTTGGTTCACCAGACTTCCGCCGAGATCCTTCTCCACTTTTCACCAGCTAGGAGCAAGATTCCTCGATCAATTCAAGCATCACACCATGCAACCTAAGGATATGATGTCCCTATCCGGACTACTCCAAGGACGAAGTAAACCGTTGAAGTATTCCATGAAATGGTTCAGTACTACAGTGATAGAAGTATGTAATCCAAACCAGAGCATTATTTTTATGGCTTTGGTTCTTGCCATCCACCTAGAAACAAAATTCAGAAAGTGGATCAAAATGAAGCAACCCATCGCAAGAAAGGATTTCAATCGCAAAGCAAGTCAATCTTTGTGGTTAAAAGAAGTGTATGAGTTGGAAAGGAAGTCTACAAGCATGCAACGGACAAACATCGGGCAAAGTGACATGGCAATAAACCAGAACATAAATGCTTCTGGGATCGCTGAAAGAAGCATAGAGAAAGATGGAAATCAAAAAAGGAAGAACCAAAATTTCAATAAACGAAAAGGAAACATTAAATTTTTTGAAGGTTTTAGGCCCGAGGATTACACCCCGCTCAACAACACTCTAGAAAACATTTATCTTATAACCCAGGGAACGAAGGAGTATAAAAATCCCCTAAGCAGGAAGCAACTAAACAAAAAAGCACTTGGGGAAGTAAAGTCGCTTCCGTGAGATGCATGGTCACAACACAAAGGAATGCCGCCATCTAAAGAACTTGATTGAAGTGCTGATCCAGGAAAATAAGCTTCAGCAATATGTAAGAAAATCAAAGAACCCTGACCAGCCTACGGCTCCCCAAGCTCTTAGGGGTCAAAAAACCAAGCCGGAACCAGTGAGGGAAAATCAAAACGTACCGAGCAGAGACTCATAATTGGAACAATATATAGAGGACTACATCCCACACAAAGAAGTTGGGGATAGATGAACCGGTCTACGAGTTCATTAAAGCATGCTCCGAAGGAATCATGTTTCACAATCGAAGATGAGCCTCTACCCAAGCAGCATAAAATTTTAAACGATGATATAGTGTTCCGAAATCGAGATATCAAAGGGATCAAAGCTCCAACTCTCAATCCAATGGTGGTAACGGTGGGGATCGAGGCCGCTGCGTTTCGACAACTGCTAGTTGATAGCGGTAGTTCTGTGAATATTATTTTTAAACATACCTTTGACCAAATGAAGGTCAACATGAAAAACAAATCTGCATGACAAACAAAAATCCAAGATATCACCAGCGAACCCAAACAACCCATAGGGATGATTTACTTTCCAGAAGAAATCAGGGAGGGTGACCGAAGAGTTTCCCTCATTCAGAATTTTGTAATTGCGGATGAAGCTTCTGCATATAACGCCTTCTTGGGACGGCCCGCGCTGGCAGATTTCAGAATCGCCTTAGCCCATGGTGCCTCGCCATCAAGTTTCCAATTGTAAATGGAATCGAGGTGGTCAAAGGAGATCATTGCACTGCCAGAGAATGTTACATTGTAGAGTTTCACGAAACTAAAAGAAGAAAAGGGGAAGGATGTGGGAAAACTCCCCATATTCATGAACCTACCGTATAACAACTACAGAGCTGCCCCTGGCTTGAGGTTCATAACGGATTTGATATGGCTTTGGACCCTAGAAAGAAGAGTTTAGGGTAGGAGCGGGCAGCACCAGCGGAATTGATGGTGTCTGTCCCAATAGGTATGGATGACCTAATGCGCGTCTTGAAAATTGGATCGCACCTTGGAAACAAGATGCGATTGGAACTCACTAAATTTCTTTGCACTAACTTGGATGTGTTCGCCTAGAAACATTCCAATATGTGTGGGGTATCACTAAAAATTTCATGCCATGCACTCAACATTGATCCCAAGATCAAACCAGTAAAGCAAAAGAGGCGCAGCCTGGGCCCAGAGTGGTCCAAGGCGTTAAGAGAAGAAGTAGACAAGTTGATGGTCAACGGCTTTATCCATGATGCAACTTTCCCAAAATGGGTATCTAACCCGGTCTTGGTCAAAAAATCCATTGGGAGGTGGTGAACCTGTATCGACTACTCGGACTTAAACAAAGCTTGTCTAAAAGAAAGTTCCCCTCTACACAAAATTGACCAGTTTGTGGAAGAAACAGTGGGACATGAAATGCTATCGTTTATGGACACATACTTGGGGTACAACTAGATACCGATGCATAGACCAGATCAGGAAAACACCAGCTTCATCACCGATTTAGGACTATACTACTACAGGGTAAAGCCATTCAGTTTAAAGAATGCTGGAGCAACCTACCAAAGATTAGAAAATACCATGTTTAAGCGTCAGATCGGGAAAACCATGGAGGTCTACATGGATGAAATGTTGGTCAAATCACGAGTAGTTGCCAACCACCTGGATAATCTGGCTGAAATGTTTGAAATACTCCGAAAGTATGTAACGAGACACAATCCACTCAAATGTCACTTCAGGGTAGCCTCAAGAAAATTTTTAGGGTTTATAGTAAGTGTCAGGTGCACTGAAGCAAATCCAAAGCAAATAACTGTAGTACGAGAAGTCCAAGCCCCAAAGAACAAGAAAGAACTACAAATCCTGAAAGGGAAAGTCAGCACTAAGCTGATTTATCTCAAAAGCCACCAACAAATGCATACCGTTCTTTGATGCGTCACAGAAAGGAAAGAACAACTTCAAAAGGAGTGAAATTGGTCAAACCACATTCGAAGAATTGATGCGAGAAATGGAAGCCCCGCCAATGCTACCAAATCGGTGGATGGAGAGGACCTTTTCATTAACCTAGCAATCTCACCTCACGTGTTGAGCGCTGCCCTTGTGCGTGAGGAAGCAAAAATACAGCAACTCGTGTACTACATTAGTAAATGGTTCACTGGATCCGAGAAAAATTACCAGAAGCAGGAAAAGCTAGCGTATTGCCTATTGATTGCATCTAGAAACTAATGACCTCACTTCCAAGCGCAAGTACCGACTGATCAACCTCTGAAGCAAGTATTATACCGACCCAAAACTTTTGGAGACTCCTCAAATGGAATATCTAATTGAGCTAATAAGATAACACTTACCACCCGAGGAAGGCAATCAATGGGCAAGAGTTAGCATATTTCATCGTTGAGTTTACCATGCAGGATGATGAAGAAGAAATACTGTCCAGAGTGGAACGACCATGGAAACTCTTCGTCAATGGCACATTTAACAATCTCTATTCGGGGGCAAATGTAATGCTTGAAAGCCCCAAGGACGAGCCATTTGCTATACCTTACGCTTGGATTACCCTGCAATAAATAACAAAGCGGAATACGAGGTGTTAATAGCAGGGCTGAAGGTCATGAAAGAACTCGGAATAAAGTCCGTCCACATCAACAGTGACTCTTAGCTAGTCATCTTCCATGTGAAAAGAAAATAACAGGCTCAAGGGGAGAACGTTGCTCTATACCTATCTAAAGTACAAGAGCTACTAAATGACGTCGAACATTACACCATAACTCACATCTCACGGGAGCCAAACACCAATGCAAACTACTTAGCCAAACTAGAAAGCTTTGTAGAAGCTCAATCGTTGGGACTAGTCTTGGTTGAGACCCTGTCCGCTCTAAGTATAGATGAAATGGATGTCGATTGGATTTTTAAGACCATCGTCGAACCAGAAATGGGATGGCACCATTTAAAGACTACTTTTTCATATGGGCCCTTCCAACTGATAGGGACCAATGGAAAAAGCTCCTCCGGAAAGCATCACAATTCATAATATAGGATGGAATACTCTACCGAAGGAGATTCTCTACTACCTTACTTAAATGTGTAATTGATGACGAAACTCAACAGTTCCTAAAGGAGGTTCATGAAGGCGAATGTGGAGACCATACTGGGGGGCACACCCTTGCAAAGAAAGTCCTCCGTATAGATATTTCTGGCCAATAGTAAACCGCGACGTAACAGGCTATGCGAAATGCTGCAATCGATGCCAAAGGTCAACAAGATTAAAAGAACTCCCTTAACAGAGCTAACATAGATGGTTAGCCCATGGGCCATTTGCAATATGGGGAACTGACTTGATGGCGTGCTGCCAAAGCGAAATGAGGGGAAAATACGCTATAATTGTCGTTGATTATATCACGAAATGGGCTAAAGCAGAACCGACGGCCACCATTACCACAAAGAATGTCATTAATTTTGTTACTAAAAATAATATTTGTAGGTTCGGTGTGCCGCAGAATATAATCACTGATAACGGAAACCAATTCGAAAGCATTTAGTTCAAAGACTTTTGCAGACGCTTTTGAATCGAGAAGAGTTTTTTCACGGTTGCTCACTCGCAAGCAAATAGACAAGTAGAAGCAATAAATAAGATAATTAATTCCACTATCAAAAAGCGATTAACTAAAGTAAAAGGGAGCTGGGTTAATGAGCTTCCACTCGCACTATGGGCTTATAGAACAACACAGACGGCAACCGAGCAAACCTTGTTTGCCTCAGCATTTTTCATAGAGGCAATGATTCCAGTCGCACTAGAAGTCACCTCACATCGAAAGAAAAATTTCAAACAGAAACAAAAAAAGTGGCTCATATTCGAGTCGCTTGATAAGATTGATGAAAGGAGGGAAGAAGCCAAGTTGAGGACCGTTGCTAAGAAAAAAAGGGTCGCGTGGTATTTAAATCCCAATGTTCACAACCAAATCTTCAAAGTGCGTGACCTTGTCCTTAAATGAGTCTGTCCCATCCTCGGAGCCTTTGGAAAAAAACTGGGAAGGGCCTTATGTGACCAATCAAAAGCTAAGGGATGGAACTTTAAAACTAACAACCATTAACGGTACCCAAATTCACGGAGCATGGAACAACGAATCTCTACGCTGTTACTTTACCTGAAAATTACCCTATGTACTTCCTATTTTTCAACAAATAAGCCATCTCGGGGTATCCGGAGTATTGTAAATAGGTCGTACTTGCCCAACTTTCCTTAATAAAATTGATTTGCTTTTTAAACCAACAAAATTGTGCTCGAAATAGTAACCTACCAAGTCAATGGGGTCAAATCGACTCAAAACCATTCAATTGCTGCTTGAGATAGTGGAATCAAGCTCAAGTATGCCCTAGTTACCTATTGGGTTGACAGAAGCAAATTGACTCAGATCGTCGGATCGGTGAAACTGATCACCGCCTTCTAAGAACCGATGTTTCTCCGGCAACATCGGGAAGTCCCAAATTAAAAGCCGTGAATCCCATAAGCCTTGCACAAATTATTCAAGCCATAGAATCATGCTCTTTAAATATAAACTCCTCACGTTGCCAAAAGATTGGGAACATTGAGAAGTTTCAAAACCGTTCTGGATCAACCGGTCATCTCGGTCCCAAAAGTCGCGCGTCCCATAAGTCGGGCACACTTCTAAAAAGCAGCACATCTAGTAAACCGTGTTCACCTTTAATTACCAAAAATTCCTCAGCAATATCGAGAAACTTATCCACTGTAGGAATAATTAGGATCAACCAACTACCGTTACTAGGAGTAACGTGCATGAATCCAACAAACTCAAGTTGCTACAAATCAACAGAAAACTCTAATTCTTGAACTACAATAATTCCACAATTAAGTCGTTAGTCATAAGTTCCCAAGGATGGGAACCATAAAGTAGGTCCAATAAATAAAGAAGACAATAATGAGAAAACACTTAGACTAACCGGTCGTTTGTCATGTGTTTGAAGTAAACATCCTTATGAACTGCGGGCATACACCGGTACTCGAATAGAAATATTCAAGGACAAAAACACTTCACAAGTTTTATTACTCGAATTTGGCAGTTATCAAAGGAGTAGATAAAATAGGTATAAATAAACAAAACAATGACAAGAAAATAGGTGAAGTCACAATCGAAACGTTGGCAATGTATTAATTACAAGTTTTTTGTACAAGATCAAAATACGGGGGCTGTATCCACATAATACCGGCCAAGAAAAAGAAAACGTACAGACATTTCAATAAAAGCAGTAAGTTGAAACTCTACTCTTGAACAAAAACAATACAAAATGTCTCAAAATCAGCTCAACTACCATCCGAGCTTCTCGACGCCTTTTCCTTCCACTACACTTCCCGCATTTGGTTGGAAGTTTTTGCTTCCCCTCAGAGGTATTGTCGCTGCCGGTGATGTTTGATATCTCCTCGGTGGAGACATCTCCTTCCCACTCTTTAACTTTCTCGAAAGTCGTTCCTTTTTTCTTGCACTTTCGGGATTTACGGGATCCCTTCGGGGACTTTATCGCTTGAACGTTTTCTTTCATGATGACAACCAGTTGATGTTCAGGTTTGCGCGGCTGCTCAATCCAGACCTCCTACTCTCGAGCTTTGGCTTCCATAATGTCACCCTCTAAAGATGCAGAAAGGTCATCCAAGCCATGTAATGCAGCTATTTTCTCAGACTCCATTCCCGGTTGTGAGCCAGATACAGACAAAGCAACCGAAGCAGCTACGAAAACAAGCACGGAAGTGGTTGAAATAGCGATTGGGTCGGGCATTGAAGAAGTAGGCAGATCAACCGGTAAGAATGATGGACTTATAAGACCAAAAATGAAAGCCTTTAGTTCATCTTACTCTTGCGCATGAGTTGAAAATTTTCGAACTCGGGAGTAACAAGGAGGTTACCTGCACTAGAGGAGTAGTTGAGAAGTTCGATCTCATATACAATGCATTCTCCTTCCTTGGACGGTTGCAAAATCTGCAAGGAAGCTTCGGGTCAAAAATTTTCCAACGATCGTGTGGCTGCTACAATGATTCGCCAGGTCCCGAAACAAAGGGCTCCGACAAAGTTTGGACAGTTACTACCGTAGCCACATCGGTAGCTTCCTGTTCCCCTTAAATTCGTAGAATTTCCCGACCTTCAATCAATGCTTTCTTTGATTCCGCATTAAGGTAGGTGTTCCCTAGCTCTCGCTCACTATAGACATCCCTGCTATCTTGGAAGCGGGTCAAAATTTCCTTCCAAACTATGGGGGAGTGTAAGGGAACTTGGGGCACATGTAACTGAGACTCCCCTGGTGCAACAGGGAGTTGACGTACAAGTTTAAGATGGTATCATTCATCTTTTCCATTTTCCTCTCAAAAGTATCTTGCAGCTCCAAATAATTCACCGTAATGGCGGTCTTTTCAACTTTAGCACGAGTTTGATCGATGTTAAGCTGCGCAACACTATCCTGGAGCATGGTGATCGATTGGGCCTGATCATAGATGGTCTTATCATGCAACTTCGTGCCTCCTTCATGTTGCATGATTTTTCGTCATGCCCTTCGATAATCTTGTCGTGATCAGCAATGGTTTTCTTTTGGGCCTCAATAATCGCAATACGAGCTTCCAGCTCCTCTTTCAACTTGACTTCTTCTGCATGAGTCTTCTTAATTTCATCTCTATAGATGATTTCTATTCTTTCATGGGCCTCTTTTAACTCTTTTAGCAAGCTGACATTATTCTTACTCTCTCGAAGAACCACATCCCTTTCTTCTTCCAGTTATTCAATTATGGCATCGCATTCCACCAATGCTTTCTAGAAGTCATCCTTCTCCGATCTAAAGGAGAGGATTTCTTGGTGGATATTTTGATTTGTATCTGCCAACTGTTTACATAGTTTTTCTATCCCTCGGCTTGCCCCAAATCACTCTAGATAGCTTGAAGGTGGGGCATATATGAATATTTGCGAACTGAATGAAGACTGCGGTCAAATTTAACGCCTTCCAAAAACCACCTGGGAAGCGCTGCTTTATGCCCAGGAGGACCAGATGAAAGAACATAGGCCGATCTCCGATGAGGGTATAAAGAACCAGGGGCAAGTGCCACATGGGGTGACGGAACTTAAGAAGAAGATGGAACTTGGGAAGTAGATGGAACATGAACCGAAGAAGACGGAATGTGAGTAGAAGAAACTAGAACTTCAAGGCCAAGTGAAACTAGGGCCAGGGTAAAAGCCTGCTGCTCTAAAAAATGAGAATTGCGATTGACCTTTTTCCTTTTGGATAGCTCCTCTCATTCATCAAAAGCCTTTCTTTTCTCATAAGTGCCTTTATACGTTCGACTCCATTCCCTCTCGTCTCAACGATGAGCTTTAGCCTCCAAATCCTTCCGTCTTCTCCATTCTTCTTTTATTTCGCGAGGCTGATGACAAGTGAAGGATTGTTTCAACAGCGTTGCGACTCGGTGAACTCCTCAAGATTATCCTAGAGACCACATCCTCTCATGGTATCTGAAATGTAGAATAGATAAAGAGCTTTAGTTGTGGAGAATAGGCTTGAATAATATGTGTATAAGTGAGTGTGGCCCTAGTGAATTGTGTAATGTGTCAGGAGGAAGGCCTAAAATGATGTCACAAACCAGATCGAGTAGCCAACGTGGTAGAAATTGGACTAACTTCGGGCGCAGCATGGCCTAGGCGAGAAGACATCTCTTCAAATAAGGGTGAGACCCGTTGCAATTCTATCGGATGTTCGATAGGCCCAGAGTATAAGAGGCAATTCTTCTATCTAATTTACATTGTCTTTAATTAATCGCTTTTTTCAAGATAGTTGTTTGTCGACGGAATTTTATCGGTGTAGAAATCCATCGAATGAATTTATAAAAAGATAAACGCAATGGCACGTCGTACAATTTTAGTACGTGGCGAGTACGGGTCGATCTGCACGGAATTGTTTGATTTTAAATTTCTATTCAATCAAATTAACCAAAGATTTAGAGAGTGCTAGGCTAGAAAATGGAAAAACCAACAAAATAACAACTACAAAAGTGAATTAATACTATTAGAATAAAATTAAAATTTAGACAAAAATCCACTCTCTAGATTACATAAATCAACAAAATAAAGTTATGATCTCTCTTTTTTGGTCATCAGTATAATTAGTTGATGTACCAATCATATGTATGACATATTTGTGCTATTAATTAGCCCAATATAAACCTTCAAACTTTAACACAGCCACCAATACACTTTTAACCCTCATGAAATATAACAACAAAGTTAAAAGAAAAATCTATTTTTAGTATGGCCTATTGACTATTGATTAGAAATATATACCATCCTTTGATTTAAACATTTGCTTTATTATCAACATCATATGTAGATGAAAAGGTAATTTGTGTTTGTTGTTTGTTTAAGCGTGGCCTATTAGGTGTCAACAATATAGGTTATCAAATTCAAAGCTACAATAACAAGTTAAACCACTTTAAATGTTTCCATTACACAAAAATAGAACATAAACATCAAAATGTTTAATCTACATACTAGAGAGCTTCATTACCCCTAAGTTGAAGGGGTTTAGTCTCTCATATTTGTTATCATACCAACAAATGTAGATTGCAACATGAACAAAAAGAAGAGGAAAAAGAGAGCTAATGAAAAAGAGAACTAATTAACAAGAAATAGGCACTAATCTACACGCATGAAAAATAAATGTACACTGCTAACATGAAAGGAAATAAATAAGTAAAAGTAAAGAGTATGTATTAAATTGCATAAAAAAATTATGGATAAGTAGTCATGAAAAGAAAGTGAGCTTTCATTTTATTTGTGAGCCTAAACTAAACAAAAGAAGCTAAGAGAAGAGAGCTTAAGAGAAGAGAGAAGGGTTACGTGAACATATAGGGTGTTTATACATGTTAGAAACCCTAATTCATATTTTTGGGGAATGTCCAAACTACCCTCTTAGGAAGTGTGGTGACCAAGTAAACATTAGCATCAAATAATCATCCACTAAGTGTGCATGAAGCTTTAATGGTCTTTTAGCGTCTGCACTAGCTCCTAAGTGTACATTAAGGTAGGTGGGTAGGTAGGGTCATCCATGATCATGACTTTGAATTATTTCCATCTTCATTCCTTTGTATCTTCTTTGTGCATGCATATATCTTCACGAAATCACTTGTATGTAAAGCCGTATTTCTACAAAATAATATTGAAATTTCCAATTAAATTTTCTCAAATTAATATATGCACAAAAATGTCCATTTTGCCTCATATGAAGATGAATATGTGATGATGTGAAAATAATTTGAATTTGGTTTAAACATGTTAAAATACCCAATTTGATCATTTATTTAATTTAAATAGATTAAATATAATGATAAAAATATGCACATTTATGTGCACATCAAATACCCCTATCCTTATCTCTTTATTCGTCCTTGAATAAAGAAAAAAACTAAAGTAAATACGTTTTTGTAAAAATCATGATTGCGTTGAGTGTATGCAACAAGCCGTTAAACCTCTAGGTGTTCCTAGTAAGACGAGTGTTGTCTCGTGAGGGTTTTTAGTGGATACTACCCATAAAATCCTAGTGCGAAATATAGAATTCCTAAATGCAAGAAATATTTACAAAGAGATGAATGTAAGTTTCTAAAAATATATACAAATGAAAGATTTACTTTTAAATCGACACAATAAGTTAAATATAAGTTTAGGTCATTATGTTGAAAATTTAAGTCATTTACTTATCAAAATTTCCAATAAAAATCAATTTACCAAAGCAAATGGACTATAGTTTGACTTGCTGTTTCGGTTGATAACACCGTGTTATTATGAAATATATCCTTAGTTGAGTATCAAAGTGGTATTTTCACTTATTTTCAATAACAAGTCAAATCAAATAACTAAAAATAATGCTTGGCTTTCAATTGCTTACTCTCTCTTATTTGAAATTTTTATTGATATTAACAATATTTACATATGCCTAACTCAGATAAACTGATGCCAGATATATTACCCATGCACTGCCTTGTGGACTTACGTGAGGGGAATACAGAGTGTGGCGAGTTAACACATGAGTGCGAACACCTATCGACTATAGGTGTTATTAAGAAGAATTTTTATATACATACACCTAACTCAGATAAACTAAGGCCAGACATACCAATAGTGCATTGCCTTTCAAGCTTACGTGAGAAGGGTATAAAGCATGGCGATTGAACACACGAATGTGAACTTATGATTCTATATGTTTATCTAAAAAAATTATATATATATATATATATATACACAAGAAAAATTGATTTTTTTGTTTTTTTGAAGAGAGAGTTTTGCAAAATGATCTTAGCACCCTTTATCTTAGAAGACAAAAAAAGTTATACCTTTTTATTCACCACTTCAACAAAGATTTTCAATTAGGATATACTTCATAATTAACATGTATGGACCTTCTTATATACCAGTTACAATAGTTATTTGTAATCAAACTTCATTTTTCTTTCTGTTGATACAAATAGATTTTCAGAGATTTCAAATCAATAAACCAAAACCATATGTTTATCATATAGTATTTCTTTAAAAATAAATTAAAATGCTAAAAAAATAGTATTTTTTATTTTTGAGGATTTTTTTTAATTTTGGAAAGAAAATGTAAAAATAAACATAAAAAATTTAAAATGAAGATGAGACTCCCCTACCCCATACTTGATTTTTACTGTCCCTGTTGTCAACCTAAGTGAAAGGAGAAAAATAAAACCAAAATAAAAGTATGATGTAACAATCCGATATTTTCAGCCATTCGCATCCACACATGTCGGACTTTAATTGCTCAAAATACCGCATGGTAAATAAATTTGGAGCAAATGAAAACAATCACAGACACAGAAATATCAGAATAACTCGCAACGGAAATTAAAATACCATAGTACGGTATTTTAATTTCCGCTGCGAGTTATTCTGATATTTCTGTGTCTGTGATTGTTTTCATTTGCTCCAAATTTATTTACCATGCGGTATTTTGAGCAATTAAAGTCCGACATGTGTGGATGTGAATGGCTAAAAATATCGGGTTGTTACCGTTGGTATCAGAGCTTTGGTTTTAGGCAAACCATATCCTGCGAAGCAAAAACTCATTAGAGATAGGGTACAAATACCTTAGAATGAGTGAAATCCATCTCAGAATCATTTCTTTGTGAGAGAGAGTATTTTCGAAGTATAAAATGATTTTTAAAGGATTTTTCAGAGATTATATTGGTATAAAATTTTCCTTATTTTGAAATCAAGATTTTCTAAACTTCATTCCTTCTGTATCCACCTTGTTAGTAATCTCGTGGTTTGGGTTCTTATCGATTAGGATTCCCTAAACTTTGGAACGCTCCTGCTTTTTCTAAAATCCAGTCTTATCTTCACTATTTTATCCTTTTGATTTTGGGCATTCCATAACTTCACTTTGAAATGACCTCTATAAAGATCGGTGATTCCGCAAATCTTTGAATGATTTGTAAAGGGGTGAAACTCCTTTACAATTGGCATTGATTCACCGGAGATTTCTGTATCCTCAGATTTTGATGCTATCTATCTCCTGCTCTATTTGGATTCGGTCTCTGGCAATCGAATGTTGATTTGCCTTAGATTTACACATTGATTATATTCCTGAAGTCACGGTTGACCGATTAACGTCGCGATTTATATATGCTTATCCATCTTCTATTTGGTAATAAAATTATCTTATCTTCGTTCGAGCTTAACTTCGAATCAAGATTCTATTTGATTAGAGTTCCTCTAAATTTGAATCTCTATTTGCCTGAAATCTAATCTTGAATCATTCTTTTGAAATTTGTGTTTGGTTGTATTTTGAAATTGTACATATCTTGAAATTATTATTTTGATAAGGATGACCACATTTTATAAAAATAAAATGTTTTCAATAAGGAATTCATATCTTTTGAAAATGAAAATTTAAAGCTTTGAAAGGATTATATATATATATATTTGAAAATTTGAAATTTCGAAAGGATTTGAAATTTTGAAAAATTTATAAGAATTTGATTTATATAAAATGATTTATAATTGAAGGGTTTTGAATTTGAATTTCGAGGAATCGAACTTCGGTGTTTTGAATATGGTTTTAAGATTTTGGAAAATATATAATGATAATATGATTTAAAGATATTTTTTGAATAAGAAATGTATCAAATGTATTTGAATGAAATCCAATGATTTCAAAGAGATTTCAAAGAAGTTTTAATAAAAATAAAAGTCCAAAACCCATTTGTGTCATTGGAAAATAATTTCGGCGATGAATGCATGCATCATCGACATTGATTTTCGAGTTTCCGGGTGGGGAGAGGCCACTCTAGTAGCTTTGCTACATGAGTGATTTTGTGAAACCAAATTTTGATTTCAGATTTTGAAGTATGGTTTGATATTCGAAAGATATATATATATATATATATATATATATATATTTGAAATGATTTAAAGTAAGCCGATGTTCAGTCCTCGAATTTCAGATTTTTTTGGTATAACCTTATCTATTGAAATTGATTTACTGATTTGTTTGTGATTTCCAACTCTTGGATTTGGAAATTTTGGTTTCTTCGACTATTTTAAAAAAAGTTCGAGCACTTCCAAATCAAGGTTTAATTTTCGAAGCTAAGTAATCCTGAAAAATATATAAATCATTTGATTAGGGAAATAAGTTGAAACTGTTTTGTTAAATGAATAAGACTATTTTGAATTATACTAATATGGAATTTAGTTTTGGAATGTTTGAATAACATTTAGTTTTAAATAGTTTGAAAAAGGTAAATTGATCTTTTGAATAGAAATAAATAGTTTAAGGATTTTGAAGGGATAGTTATAAACTTGGGAACCATTTTGAGTATAAATAATTTTGAGAAAAATATTTGGTTTCGAAAATAGATTTGAATTTAAAACCCATTATTTATATGATGATTTTTGGAAATGAATTTGTTTGACATAAATTATGTTGATTTGGAAATTTTGGTTATTTTCTAAACCTATTATTTTAAGAAACTTTGAAACTGAATATATGTAATTTGGAAGAAATGATTTAGCAAAATCATATATGATTTTGAAACTAAAATGTTATTGAAAAGAATTAAAATTGAGAACCTTATTATATTAAATACTTTGATTTGGAAGTTATGGAACTTATATAAAATTGATTTGTATAAGTATGAAGTTGATTTGAATACTATTGATTTGGTAAGGTACTCAATTTGGAAAGAGAAATCTTATGTAATCGAAGTTTATATAAGCATGATTTGATATACTGTTGATTTTGGAAAGTATTCGATTTGAAAATGGAATCTTAAATATAATGGACTTTATATAAGTATGTTATTTGAAAGTGATTTGAAAAGGTACTATATGATACATATTTTCGAATTAAAGATATGAAAAGTGCCTTCTGCTTGATATCCGCTTTGTGGCCACATTATGGATTCATTCTATCGATATTATTCTCTTTGATTTGGTTTTTCCGGATATGATACTCGAGTGTCCATCGACTTCCTTGGCGATCTCCATGGTTTTTCTTATGATCGCGACTGCATAGCATAATTCACCTTGCTGCATTGGCCTGGGGGTACAGATGTTTCCTGAGGGATCCATGCATAATCATTGTGTATCATGTGATCTATGTAGGTCGTATTAGCAGCGAAATCCGCTGGTTGAGATAGCTTAACGGTATGGATGTTTCCTAGGGGATCCAGGCGTAACCATTGTGTATATGTGGTCTACTAGTCATTATGGTGTAATTCGCAGGCTGAGATAGCTTACAGGTACGGATGTTTCCTGGGGGATCCAGGCGTAACCATTGTGTATCTATGATCCATGGTTGGACAAATGTTTTGGATTGGTTGTTTGTTTGGATTGTACTTTGCATATCTATTTTTAAAGGTTTTTCAAGTATTTTCACTGGGTGTCGAAACAAGTCTACTAATACCAAGAGAATTCTAGCTTTGCGCCTGATCAACGCATGGCTAGCGTCTGCAGGAACGAAAGTAAACTTGTTAAGACATCGAGTTATAAAAGTATTTTGATAAAGTATTATATAAAGGTTATTTTGATCATTTATTTTACTTTTTTAAATAATTTAAAAATGTTTTAAATATTGCGTACTTCGAACTAACAAATTTGAATCAAATGACTATTCATCATATTATAAAATATTTAAAATGTTGTAAATTATTTTTTTTAAATCGAAATGTATATGGTTTTAAAATAATGGTTCATCCTTGTCTTTCATCCTATTTTCCCTTCTAGCTATTCCTACCTTCTTCTTACTCTTCGAGGGTCCTTTCTGCATTGTGGAAAGAGTCGGTTCTTTGGCTTATCGTTTGGATTTGCCCGAGAAGCTTTCTGGAGGGCATGATGTATTCAACGTCTCACATCTTCTCTGGTATCTTCTTGACCTATCTCTTTTGTTCAGCCTTCTTCTCTTGATAGTTGGATATTGAGCCTAATCTGACTTTCGAGAGTAAGGCACTCTGTATTGCCGACAGAGGTACGAAGCAGCTAAGAAGGAAATCTGTTAGTCTGGTCAAAGTACAGTGGAGTACTGATGATTTGGATTGTACCTGAGAAACGAAGGAGAGCATTCGTGCTTCGAATCCAGAATTGTTTTTCCAGGTACTATTTGTTTTGTCTATCTTGCTTTTCCTTATTTTTCCTTGTTAAGTTCTTTTCGAGGACAAAAAGATTTGAGTATGCGAGAGTGTAACAACCCCATATTTGTGATAATTTTAATGTTAATTTTAATTATTTAAACTGAAAATCCTGATTTAAAAACTTTATTATATTCATTAAAACGGATAAATTTTGTTATTTTAAAATATAAATGTTGATGTGAATTATAATTTCAAACCTGAATAAATAGAATATTTTTGAGAAAAGTGGATTTTTGGTCAATATGGTCAAACTTTGATTTTTAAATTTAAAATTTAAACATTTGAATTCTTGAATTTTATCTTTCAATATGAAAATAAATTAAATTTCAAGAATACTTCTTTTTTTCGTTGAAATCCGATTTATATTGTGAAAGTTATGCTTTTTACAATATTGTGTGTAAATTGATTTATTTAATAAAAATTTTTGTTTTAATTTATATAAATAATATCTTATTTGTCATATCATGTTCTAATATGTGTTATACGACATGTTAGGTATATGTTTTATTTTAAAACATTTTTAAAGTGATGTTATAATTTTTCCAAAACTTATTGTATTTATTTTCAATTTTTATAACCTAGTTTCTATTTCTAAGCTATATTCTTAATTTATTAATATTTATCTATTATTTATTTATTTATTTTTATTCATACATTATTTTTTTGTGTTTTATTTTATTTATATTCAATTTTCATTTGTTTAAAATGCAAAAAGGATAAAAGAAATATGAAGAGTTTAAACCTTTTATATGCCTTGACTTTTCGCCTCCTTTACATTTTCAATTCCAAACAACATTTGCATTTAATTTTGGCCGACTTATCTGCTATCTTCAGTCGCATATCATTTCTTTCTCACGCAATTTTTTTTCTCAACCTTAAAATTTTTGGCCTTCATTCTTGAACAAAAAAAATTGGTAAATGTTTTCACTTTTTTTCCATTTTCTTCTTTGTTTTAGTGTAAATGTATGCCTTGCTTTCACCTATTGGTTCGGCCTCTAGCCTCCTCCATCACCACCACCTTCATCACCACCTTGTCCAGCTGCAAAACACCTTCATCTCCGCTGACCTACATGGTCGTGGCCATCCTTGTTGTGAAGATCCACAAAAAAATTGCAAAGCACCACTTAAACATGCATTGCTGAGTTCCTATGGCCATCACCACTTCATACAACCTCTTGGCCACCTTTGCACCGCCTTCCACAGCCCCTACCAGACCCAAAGTCACTGCCATACCATTCCCTAGACTCCATCAAGTCTGGCCGTGCCAAATAAACACATAGCCGAAGATTGTTGTTGTACAAAAATTCACTTTGTTGCCTTGTGTTTGTATTTTCATGACACAACAACCATTATTCCTTCACTTCCTTGCTAGGCCAAGCCTATACGACCCATACTTGACCTAAATACAACACCATGGCCATGCATTAGAATCACGTGGCCAAGCGTAGTATTGGTGGAAGCAAGTGCAAGTGTTTGATTCTTTGTCGTACATGACTTCTATATTGTTTAATGATATATTTTGTGTTGAAATACATGTTTCTATATATTGTTTTGTTTCATACGCACAAGATAATATTTTGGATTTTCTCTCACTTGAATCCGTAGCCGTGCCTTCGTGCTTTCCGGGTCTTTGTCTGTGTATCAGAATCTGTTATCTCCAGCTTGTAGAGGTGAGTATTTCTCACAAGACATTTTGTACTTATATAAGTAGCAAATTGACACCCTATGAATCTGTAGATATTATTATCATGTTATAACTGCCTATGCGATGATCATATGATGTTCACTCTATTTATACGCATGTCATATCATCTATTACTGTTATATAATGCTATTCTGTTTATTTATATCAGTTTATCACACTGCAAGTTCCTATAGATTAGAATCGCTATGGGTTGAAATGATACATACCTGAACGGACTTTAGAATAGCGAAAAATCATTATGGGCTGAAATGATAGGCCTGAACAATTTTTATTTATTTCATTTAACTTGAGATTGCGGGTTTGAAATGATATAACCTGGATTTTTCCTTTGTAAATTATAGATTGAAATGATATATTATCCGTATCATTTGACTTAGGTTAGAAAATTATATACAGACCCGTGGTTAATATATATTTTTCTAAATTTTTTAAAATATTATAAAATGTAAATATTATGATATTTTGATTTAAATTTAAATTTAAAAATGATTTTTACAAAATATTAGTGATTTTTTGTAAGTTAAATAAGTGAAATAAATAAATGGTAAAGTAGGATTTGAAATATAAGTAAATTTTGGAATTTATGATTTTGTTTACAAATGAAGTTTAAGTTAATTAAGAAAATATGATAACTTGATTTAAATTTAAATTTAAAAATGATTTTATAAAGTGTTATTGATTTGCTATAAAATTAAAAATAGTTAAATAAACAAATGTTTAAAATTGAAATTTGAAATATAACTTAACTTGGAAAATGTGTTTAAAAAAAAGTTAAGTTAAGAAAAATAAATGGAATTTAAATTTAATTTATGAAATTGTAAATTAAATTTAAATGTAAAGTAAATGAAATATTATAAATTGTAGATTGATTTTTAAAAGCGAATTATTAAAATTTGATAATTATTTATGAAATTTCACTTTATAGAAACATAAATTAAAAAGTATTTAAATGTTCATTTTTAAAGTTTGAAAATATGATTTTTATAAGTTAAATTTGTCTAAATAAAAATTTAATTGTTTACGAAATTTTATTGAAACTTGGAATTTAATTAACAGCATTTTTGAAATGCCATCATTTCTGAAGTAAAAGTTATTACAACATTTTGTAAATACTGTAATTGATATAAATGAACTAAAAGACCAAATTGAACTAAGGGTTATTATAGCACTTTGTAAATGCTGTAGTTGTAGAAACTAAACTAAAACCTATTATAGAATATCTATAAATGCTATCTTTGTTAAAATGAATTATTTCAAAATGTAAATTTACCATAGCATTTACTAAATGCTGCGAAAGTTGAAATTTCACTGTTTTAATAAATTGAAGTAAACAAATGAATTCTGAAAATGGTAAAATTTTGAGAATTGAATATTTGATTATTAAATATAATAACTTCATTTTAAATGATTTAAATGGAATATTTAATTGGTTTAATTGGAATATTTAATTGGTTTAATTAGAATATTTGCTTTGATATATAAACCATTTTGAAATGTGATTTGAAATGGTATTTAAATTAAATAAATATGAACGAGGTTTTGGAATAATATGATATTTTGATATTAAAATGAATTTGAAATGATATTGAATTTGAAATGATTTTTGATTTACGAAGTATAAAATACCATTTTGGAATTTTAACCACGAGGTGTATATAATTTATGGTTTAAAGGATCCTTAGAGGATAGGCGATCCCAAGCATCCTTTGCGTTATTGTACATTACTATTACAGTTCACTTGAGTTGGTTTACATTATATAAGTATGTATGTCCTAACTCGAGCGTTTTGTGTTTTACTTTACGCTCGGTTCAGCCTGAGTATTTACAGCTTAGCTTTGGATTTCTTTTCTGGAGCTAGTAATCGTTAGAGATTCTGCTTGTCTAGTTATCTATTCCCTTTCAATCTGTTGTTCTATTTCAGCTCTGGTATTTATAAACTTCTATGTATTTGAGATTTCTATTGTATATGTTTTTCAAACTGATATTATGTATTTTGTTTTGAGATTTTGTTATAGTAGCTTCATGAACTACTATGGTATTTTAATTTCCGCTGCGAGTTATTCTGATATTTCTGTGTCTGTGATTGTTTTCATTTGCTCCAAATTTACTTACAATGTGGTATTTTGAGCAATTCAAGTCCGACATGTGTGGCTGCGAATGGCTGAAAATATCGGGTTGTTACACATGACCTATATTTATATGAAAATGAATGGCATTTATACGAGAACAAATAGTATATTGTCAAAAAGTAAATGAAACGGTCCTCCAATGACCGATTCATTTGTCTCATCAAGCATACGAGACATAGCATAAGCTCAGAAAACCAAATCATAAAAGATTTTGAAATTGAATGTGGATTTGGAAAAACGAATGTCGTTTTATTAAAAAACATACGAGTTGTTTCCTTTTCGATGATTTTCAGGGTTGATAAAAAGATTGATTGAAGTTCAAGATTATTTCACCAAATTGAAATTCAAGTTTGTCAATGAAAACTTCTTCATAATTATCGACTTCAAAATCAAAATGGTGATTTAAATCATCCTCTTCAGAATTCGACAACTCGTCGTCGAAAAGTCCGAAAAATTAGTGTTCATCCAATTCGTCTTTCTTTGCTGGATTATCAACATCTTCACTACAGTGTTCAAAATCCAAAGTTATTTTCCTAAAATTATTGAAATTGGAACAAGGAAGATCGGAATTTAAATTGAGTTTCTCAACCTTAAAGGAATTGAAATCCTTCTCAATTACCATGTTTTCAATAACTTCATTAAGATCATCATTTTCAATTTCAAAAGTTGTTTGAAAATCATTAATTGTGGCAAAAGTTGGATTACTATTTGACTCATCACACATTGGGATTTGATTTTGTTTCTCAAGAAATTTTTTCCATGTTTCAATCAACAAATTCATGTGATCATTGTAAATTTCATTCATTTGTTCAACAAAATCAAATTTATAGTTATTAACTTGCGAATTTTCGATTTGGATTTGTTAAGAACAAGAATCATAATTTTCGAGAAATAGTGGATTATCATTTGATTCTTCACACGTCGGGATCTGATTTTGTTTCTCACAATTTTTTTTGTAGGTTTCAAGTAACAAATCCCCGTAGTCTTTTTCCATTTGCTCAACTAAATCAAATTCATGATTATTAATTTGAGAATTTTCAAGTTGAATTTGTTGAGAACAAAAATTGTCAATCACACCATTCTTGAAACTATTCCCATTGTCAAAATTATTTAAAAAGTGATTCACATTTCCATTTTGATTTTGAAATTCATTTTCGAGTTTGAAATTGTTTTGACATGGGTTATAATCAAAATCGTTGGAATTTTGAAGTGAATTAAAATTTTGATTATTTTGAAATCCTTAACCTGAGTTATTGCACAAATCGTTCACCCTTTGATTTTGTAGTGCAACGAGTTCAAGTAAAGGTTCTAGTCTTTCAATACAATCTTCAAGAGTTGAGGGTTGACCATTATTTTGAAAATTTCGTGGTTCAAAATTCAAATCGTTTAAACAAAAGTCGTTGTTGAAATATCCATAAGAATTTGAAGTGAAATTATGTAATTATATTGATTGTCACAACTATCGTAAAATTCACGAGAATATAGAAATTCGGACATTTTCAAGAACGTTTTTTTGAAAAAAATTATAAATGAAAACTATTTACCAAAAGGAATTTATTTTTCAAAAGAAAATTTTGATTTCTGTTTTGTATTTCGGTTTTTAGTTTTTCAAAAAAAATTGATTTTGAATATATTTTATATATTTTTTTTGGATTTTTGATTTTCTTAAAAAAACAATTTTTCTTTTGATTTTGATTAAAAAATTCAAAGGAAAAGGATTTAAAATGTCAAAGGAAAATAAATATATACAAATTTTTTAATTTTGGATTTTGAAAATTTTTTCTTCTTTATTTAATATGCATGGATTAATGCAAATAAATGTATGCAAGGGTTTAATTATGAATTATTTATTCTACTTAGCTCCTTACCCAAAATTGTATAATCACACTTTGTTTTAAATCAAAAAGATAGTTCTCAGCTAGATAACGGGCAGGGTTATCGGTGCACCGTGAATCACCATAGCAATGTAGCCGAAAGTTTAAATAACTTCAGAGGAACAACCACTATAATATTTATGAATTACCTAATATTTATATATGGTTATTACTGTACCGTAGCCTAGAGATTGAGAAACTAAATTGTCGAAAAAGGACAAATTATCAATATACATATAAGTGTTATCAACGTCTAATCGTACTTATTAATCAAAATCTAAAATGAAATGCAAAGAAGAAATTAAACACATATTAACAATGCAATTACGAATGTATTTTTTTTTGAATTTTTATTTAAAATGCAAGGAAACAACAATGCAAGAAAAATAAAAACAATATGGAGGGAATGAAAAGAGCAATACTTCTATAAGAAAATAGATATATTTTTTTCTTAGCAAGCCAAGCAGAGCAAACGACTCTTCCAATTTGTTTTGGCATCCTGAACTTTAATACACACACACACAATTTTTTTCTTTTTTCTTTGTGTTCCTATGAAAGAAGAAAGTAAATGCAAATAAAACAATCGAAGCTAAAAATTTCTTGTTTGTTATATTTTTTTTAAGAGAGTCTCATCTTTTTTTTTGAAGTATTTTTTTAGGATGAGATGAGATAAATCAACAAAAAGAAAAAGAAAAAAGTCTTAAAATGAAATAAAACAAAGTAAAATTTTCAAACGAGACAAAACTTTGGCCCAACAACAAAAATCAAAACAACTACGCTGTGTTATCTCGTCTCCTCTTCTTACAACCGTACTTCTCAGAACGGTAAAGAAACCACAAATTAAAAAGAAGGCCGAGACTTTGAGGATCGATCGCGATGATGTCGTGATTGTGATTGAGGGCGGTGGCTGTTTGGGGAGTTCGGCGATTAGGTTAAGGTGGCGAGATTGTTTCGATTTTGGTTGGAGCTAGTGGTCACGTCCTCGTGTCTTGGAATCTGGGTTTGAAGTTGCTGTGGGAAGTGACAGCGACTTAATTGGATGGAGTTGTTGAAGAGGTCGCTGGCGGGTTTGAAGTGGATGGATTTGGAGAGGGGAGGAGGTCGCGATTGTCTACTGTGGGTTTCAATTTGAGGTCGCTGGTGGAGGAATTCGATTGCTGGTGTTTGGATTTGTGGTTGAGTTGCAGGTGGTTCGTGATGTTCGTGATGGAGACTACGGGTGAAGGGATTTGGGTGGTACTGAGATGTGATGAGTTCAATTTCAGGCGTTCGATTTGTGTAGATGGTCGCAGTGAACTTTGTGGTGACCAGTTGTGAAGGCAGCACTGTGGTGACTGGTTAGTGAGAGGAGATTTCTTTGTATATGGTGATGTATGAGGAATGAAGACAATGAAGCAATTGACTGGTGTTGAAGTAGCAGCACTTTGGCGTTGTGGTAGTAGTTATGGGTGGTAAGGTGGAAAATTTGATGTGCAGAGAATGATGAGTGCGGTTTTTTTTGATGTGCACTGCACAGTGATGTATATGGAATGTATACGATGAGTGCAGCAGTGATGATTTTATGAAGTGTAATTGAAAATTGAAAATGCCAATTGTGTAGGGGGAATGAAAAAAATGTATGAAAATGAAATGCAAGTTGTAATTGAAAAAGAAATAAAACATTTTTTTGTTTTGAAATTGTGTATTTTTTCCTTTCTTGTTACAAGAAATGCAATTGAAATTAGAACTACAAGCACACCACAATTTAAAACACAAATAAAACAGCAAACACACACAAAATATTTTTTTTAATTACACACACACATAAAATAAAAACATACAAAAATCAAACGAAAATAATTCGAAAAATAGAAAATGGAAATCAAAACAAATTCCTGGCTACAGCGCCAAAACTTATTCATCAATGGGAATCCTATCGGTTTAGAAATCCGTCGAATGAATTTATAATAAAAATAACCGCTAGCGCACGGCATATGGTTTTATTATGTTGCGAGTACAGGTCTATCCATAGGGAATTGTTATAGATTTTAAATTTCTATTCAGTCAAATTAACCAAAGATTCAGAGAGTGTTAAGCTAGAAAATGAGAAAACTAACAAACTAACAACAACAAAACTGAATGAAAACTATGAGAATAAAATGACAATTTAGAGATAAATCCACTCTCTAGATCACATAAATCAACAAAATGAAGTTATGATCTCTCTTTTTTGGTCATTAGTGAAATTAGTTGTTGTGTCTGTCATAAGTATGAAATATTTGTGCTATTAATTAGCCTAATATAAATCATTACTATAACACAACCACTATACACTTTTAACTCTCATAAAATATGACAACAAAGTTGAAAACAAAATCTATTTTAAGTATGACCTATTTACTATTGATTAGAAATATAGACCATCAAATTTCGATTTAAACATTCACTTTATTACCAACATCATATGTAGATGAAGAGCTAATTTGTGTTTGTTGTTTGTTTAAGCATAGCCTATTTGGTGTCAACAATATAAGCTATCAAATTCAGAGCTACAACAACGAGTTAAATCACTTCAAATGTTTCTATTACGCACAAAAAGGGAACATAAACATCAAAACGGTGAATCTACATACTAGAGAGCTTCATTACCCCTAAATTGAAGAGGTATAGTCTCTCATATATGTCATCATATCAACAAATGTAGATTGCAACATAAACAAAAAGAAGAGGAAAAAGCGAGCTAATGAAAAAAAGAACAAATCAACAAGAAATAAACACTAATCTACTTGCATGAAAAATAAATCTACACTACTAACATGAAAGGAAATAAACAAGTAAAAGAGAAAAGTATGTATTAAATTGCATTAAAAAAATACATAAAAGAAACGGCTAAGTGGCCACGAAAAAAAGAAAGCTTTCATTTTATTTGTGAGTCTAAACAAAACGAAAGAGGCTAAGAGAAGAGAGCCTAAGAGAAGAGAAGTGGGTTACATGAACATATGTGTTATTTATACATGTTAGAAACCCTCATCCATATTTTTGGGGAGTGCACAAACTATCCTCTTAGGAAGTGTAGTGGCCAAGTAATCGTTAGCATCAAATAATCATCCATTAATCGTGCATGAAGCTTTAATTTCCTTTTAGCATGTGCATTAGCTCCTAAGTGTAGATTAAGGTAGGTGAATAGGTGGGGTCATCCACGATCATGACTTCGAGTTATTTCCATCGTCACTCCTTTGTATCTTCTTTGTGCATGCATATATCTTCATAATACCACTTGTATGTAAAGCCAAATTCTACAAAATAATGCAGAAATTTCAAATTAAATTTTCTCAAATTAATATGTGCATAAAAATGACCATTTTTCTCCATATGAAGATGAATATGTGACGATTTGAAAATAATTTGAATTTTGGTTTAAACATGTTAAAATGCCCAATATGATTAATTTAAATAGATTAAATATGGTGGTAAAAATATGCATATTTACGTGCACATCAATAGCCTTAATAAACTTATTTGCTGCCTCAATGACTCCATTAGCTTTTTAATGTGCCATGGAAGAAAAGCTTTTGATAATCCCATTTTTATCGAAAAATCGAGAAAACCCTTCAGTTTCAAATTTTGTTCCATTATTAGATATAATCTTATAAGGGGTCCCGAATATGGTAATAATGTTTTTAATCACGAATCTAAAAACCTTCCTAGAATAATTTTGGGGAGTGTTTCGCTTCTACCCACTTAGTTAAGTAGTCAATGGCCACTACAACATATTTTGCTCCTCCTTTGAAAATTGGTAATGGACTGATTAAATCAATTCTTCATATATCGAAGGGCCATGGACTAGAGATCAGAGTTAATTGACTTGGTGTTAAAAGAGGAATCTTTTGGTATTTCTGGCATCTTTCACATTTCTTTACACACTCAATAACTTGACATGCCATTAGAGGCCAATAGATACCTTGTCTCATTATTTCTTTGCCAACTTCACCCATTGGAACGGCCTTCGCAAAATCCTTCATGGGCATCCGCCAATAATTTAATCCCATCTTCCAAACTCACACATCTTAAGTAAGGTAAGGCATATCCTTTGTTATAAAGAATTCTATCCATCATTTTGAAAGTCGAAGACCGTCGCTTGATTTTCCTAGTTTCCATTTTATCAGATGGTAATATCCCTTAGTAAGATAATCAACGATAGGTGACATCCAAGTGTCATTATAAAGTCATCTACCCTTGGATGATTAAGCTCCTCATATGAGATTCCTTCGTCAATTTCCCCTTCTTATCTTTCTTGTGCAATGGCTTGGGATCTAGTTAGAACCAATAATTCTTTCCCTTTTTCGTGTATTCCCTCTTCAACACGAGAATTTGCTTGATCCCTACTGGTATGATACGGGTTTTTGGGGCTCCTCTTGGACTAGCCAACTTAGCTAATCAACCTTCCTGGGAGTTTTATCTTCTTGGAACTTGATGTGTAGAAAATATTCAAATAAATCAAGCATTTTAGCACCTTCTTAACATATAGGGCTAGTCTGGCATCTTTAGTCTGATATATTTGTTTTATCTGGTTCACCACTAGTTCAGAATCGCTAATGATTTGGATCTATGGGATTTCAAGTTGTAAGGTTAAAGTCAATCCTACAACCATCGAATCATATTCTGCTATGTTATTTTTTGTAGCAAACCCTAGCTTCATTGCATAATGTAAGAGATGCCCATTGGATGTGATTATGATGTACCCTACTCCAGCTCCCTACCCATTTGATGCCTCATCCATAAATAGTGGCCATACGGGTTTTTGATCCTTCTCTTTCTCTTATTATTCCTTATGAAAGCTTGTACATTCATTAATAAAGTCTGCTGAAGCATGCCCCTTAATTGCTACTCGTAGCTGAAATTCAATGTCATACTGACAAGTTCAATCCCGAACTTTATTAGGCTCCCTGAAGTCTCAGTTTTACTGAAAATCTGTTTGAGTGGAAAGTTGATCAATACTCTAACTGGATGCACTAGAAAGAATGCTCTGAGTTTCTGTGCCGTCGGCACTAAACAGTAAGCTGACTTTTGTATAACCAAATATCGAACCTCATCATATTTCAATCTTCTACTTGCATAATAAATGGGAAGTCGAGTTACATTCTCCACTTTAACCAGTACTGAACCAACGACGTGCTTTGAAACCGCTATATACAAATATAGGATTTCTGCATCCATGGAGCTAGATAATATAGAGGGACTTTCCAAATGATTTTTTAATTCATGGAAGGCTATCTTAAATTCCTCTCCCTATTCATAATTCTTTCTTTTCTTAATCACATTGAAGAAGAAGACGCATTTACCGGTCGCCTTGGAGGAAAAATCTACTTAGGGCTGCAACTCTACAATTCAAACTCATTACATTTTACTAGTTTTAGGTTCTGCCATGTCTTTAATAGCCTGAATCTGGTGAGAACTGGTTTCAATTCCTTATGCGCTAACGATGTGGCCTAAGAATTTTCTAGAGGGAACTCCAAAAGAACATTTTTGAGAATTCAGTGTCAATTGATACCTTCGTAATACTTTGAATATTTCTTTTAGATCCTTAAAGTGGTTCTTAGCTTCATGATATTTTACCAGCATATCATCCACATAAACTTATGTTCCATCCAATCTGCTCCTTGAACATTCTGTTGACTAATCTCGAATGAGCAACTCTTGCTTTCTTCAGCCCAAAATGCATTGCTTTATAATATAAAATTCCTCAATCGGTAATGAAGCTTATATGCTCTTCATCTAGTTTAAACATGGGTATTTCGTCATATCTTGAATAAGCTTCTATGAGGAAAATAGCTTATGACCATTAGTTGCATCAACTAACTGGTCTATCCAGTGCAAAGGGTAATAATCTTTTGGATATGCTTTGTTTAAATCAGCGTAATCAACGTAAGTCCTCCACTTGACATTCGACTTCTTTAACAATACTAGATTTACTAGCCATTTTGGGTAAAAGACTTTCCAAGTGAATCCATTTTCGAGTAGCCTTTTAACGTCTTCTTTTAGGGCGTCGAATCGTACCTTATCAATTCGTCTCTTCTTTTGCCGAACGGAAGTCACTTTTGGATCAATATTTTGTGTATGGCACATAACCGATGGATCAATCTCAACCATAACTGAATGAGACCATGCAACACATCTTTTTGAGCCTTAAGGAACTGAATTAAGTCTTCCTTTAAGCTTCTTTCCAACTCCTTTCTCGCTTTGTCTATTTTGGATGAATCTTTTGGGTCTATACATGTTTCCTCAAGGTCCTCTGTAGGTTTTAATCTTTCCATTTCCCCTCGACAATCTAATTCTATAACAATCTTACTTTCCTCTATTGAGTTGGCTTTATTCCTCTTCCTTTTGCCCCCAAACGAGAAGCACTTTCCAAATTGGCGTTTATTTATTTTATTAGATTTCCTTTTTGTTTCGAATGCTGGATGTAAAAATCCACCACCCAAAGGCTGACAAATACTAGAAAACGAATAATAAGAAGAATGCTTCCTCTTATATTGATCAGGCTTTATAAAGTACATCTCGCAATGGCTGAATTTTTCTCTACGGATAGTGCCGCAACCCCTTTTAGTTAAGAATTTTACCATGAGCTATTTTGGTGAGCAAAAAGCATGAACCTCATCGTGTCGGCCAAAGAAAGCATTGTAGTATGACGGTTGAGTGATGATTGTGAAGAGAGTTTCAAAAGTCTTGCAACATGGCGATTCTCCCATCTGCACCAGCAACTTCACTTTCCCTATTAGAGTTGACCCCTTGTATTTAACCCAAAGATAGGCTCAAGGCTAGGGTCTATCTTGTTTTCAGGAATGCCCAGTTGACCAAAGGCATATTTGAAAATAATGTCGACTATACTCTCAGTGCCTACAAGAATCTTGGACACTATAGAAAGTCCAATTTGGGCCACGGTCATGAAGGGGTCATTACGGTGATGATGAATCCCTTTCTTCAACTCTTGAGTAGTAAAAACAAGATTCAGTATTGGTACATTGAGTCATGGACTTTTAAGTGGGTGCTCTTCTTAGATGAAGAACACTCCCTCTCTAGCTTCTTTAATGTATCTAATCTAGCTCCCTTCTAGTCCCCACTAAGTGTGGCCATTCGTGGATTACATCAATCTTATTCAAAGGCAGATTCAATATTAATGGATCTTTTTCTTCTAAGATCTTGATAGCATTATTAGGAAATTTTTGTTGGCCATCACTAGTTCAAGTTTCCTTTGCTTGTCTTGGTAGAATTCCTTTAAACGTCCTTCACGGATTAGTCTCTGAATGATTCCAACCATCACTTGACTTTCATTAGTTTTATGGTCATTCGCTTTTTGCTAAGCACAGTAGTCATCCCCTTTTCTCTATTCATGGTAATTTCTAGCCTTGAACGAAGTCAGGAAGTTAACCTTCTCTTTAGTCGTAGTACATATATAAGACAATGACTTGTTTAAAGCAATTGAATTAGTATTGGGCTATACCTACCTTGTTCTTTTGTGTCCC
Source organism: Allium cepa (assembly GCA_030765085.1). Taxonomy (NCBI): domain Eukaryota; kingdom Viridiplantae; phylum Streptophyta; class Magnoliopsida; order Asparagales; family Amaryllidaceae; genus Allium; species Allium cepa. The sequence continues at coordinate 725,892,515 of CM060945.1, forward strand.
TGATCCGATCCATATCTTCCACTCTCCTTCCTGGGATTAGCTTTCTTTTTTTCAAAACATGATTCATCCATTCGAATGAATTTATCAGCTTGAAAGTGGAAGTCTTGTAATTCCTTACACCTATGCACGAAGAGTTCCTTCCAATATGGTGTATTCTCTACCAACCAAAATGCACTGCAATGATCTTATGCATGTCATTCATAACTTTGGCTTTCAATGCATCTATATTGAATCTTCTAAGGTAATCACCTAGTGATTCCCTCTGCCTTTACTTAATGTTTGCTAGAACAGTGTAACGATGGTTGGATCCTTGCATATGCAAAATTGTGTGAAGAATACATAAGAAAATTGCTTCCACGAGTAGATAGTCTTCTCACAATATTGACGGCATCACTTTGCGGCTGCCTCTTGAATTATTACCAAGAATAATCTGCATCGAATTACCCTAGAGGCAATATACAGATCCATTTGGCTATCAAAAGCCATCAAATGATCACCAGGATCGGCAGTGCCATGATATTTCAGGGTTAAGATCTTGACATGAGATGAAATGACCACTGACATGATTTCATCCGTGAATGGAGCTACTCGTTCGTTGTCATTTACTCATTCATCCAAATTTCTTTTCCATTTTGTATTTAGCATATCTTTAACTTCCTTTTCTGCTACATCTTTCAAATAAGCTTCAGTGTTATGATAGCTTTTTTAGTTTGGGTTATTCCCTTAAAGTCAAGCTTCCAGATTGCTCAAGAGATTTATCCTGTATTCTTCCTTGATGATCAACTTTAATTAGATGACATTCTTTTTTCTCTGACAATGTTAGATCAATCTTCTTACCTTCATAGGTACAAGTTTTCAAGTTTCTTCTTGGGGAGATCACCTCATGTGTAGTTGTTGTTTTTGCAGTTTTGGAAGATTTCTGAGATAGATATGCTTTTAGGAGCTCTTTCAATTCCATTAATTGTTGCTCTACATGCCTTACCTTGATTACATTATCATTTGGTTGTACTGGGGTTTATGGCTGTCCTTGTACAACTCCCTCTAAATTGAAAGTTGGAGTGATTTTTTCTTCCAAATTTGTTGTATGCAGTGCTTCCCCATCAATTCGACGAAGCCTTTTTATTTCATTTTTTTTATAACAAGTTAAAAGTTCCATAGTTAATCTATAAGGAAATAACAAAGTTGGAGATTCGAGCCCTCCTTCTAGTGCCAAAAATGTTAACAAGAAAACTTATCAACGTTCTAAAGCAAAGTTGTCAACAAGAAATTTTGTTAACATCACAAAGAAATACTTAAAGAATGAACAACCACTTTGAAATCCCTTTCGAATGAGTAGATAAAGGCTGCATGTCTTCGAAAGATGACCTTTCGAAGATATTAATTGTTGATAAGAGAAACAATCACACTTTGAAGCTGAGATTAGGAAAGGGACTATTCATTTATAACCTCTTCTGAGTATGTCGAAAGGGTCATTATTCCTTTAGATGGGAATTAACTTTCGAAAGTGTAGATTCTACTATCATGGTTGTGGCTCCTTCGAGTGGAGTTATATGTCTTAGTATATTCAAGCTCCTTTCAAAGGTGTCCTCCTAGCAAACATAGCTTCAATAAACTTACAGTAAGCCCCATCGAAACTCATTTCAAATTATTTGAAAGAATCCTTATTTTTTTGTAGGGACTTAATGTACAATGTATAGGATTTAGATTCAATATGCAATGCAATCACATCTTGGACAAAATGTATAAGTTCAATGGACTTGTTAATATCGAATTGTCATCATCTTATCAATGTACTATTTCATATCACGAAACATGATGTTAATATAATTCAAAATCACAATGTCCAATTAGATTCTATAGCATTGTTTAAGTCAAAAAGGGGTGAAGCAATAACTGAGCATCATGTCCAATTGGTCATTAGTCAAGCTAAGGCTAGAAATGGTCTTCCTCATGTTCAAGATCAATATTGGATCCATGCATCCACTACTCTGCATTAAGCTAAACTGGATTACAAATAAGAGAATTTTTCATAAATTAATCAACGGTTACAAAAGTTTGATTTTGCTATAGAGTAAGAAAGAGATTTCAAATCCAAAATTTGGTCTCCAAACTCGGACCCCTAAGGCCATATTTATAGATGTAGGTTGACCGCCTTCCCTATCCATCCTTTCAAAGCTGTCAAAAAGTCTTTCTCCTAGCCTTTCGCATTCATCCTTTCGCCTTCACCCTTTCACTTCCATAGTTTTGAAGGAGGCTACTTATGTCTTTTATTATGCTTGGGTTATCACTTTCACTTTTATCAACAATGTGCTAGCAATGGATGTTGTTCCTAAATTCTTCAATTCTGCTTTCTTGTTCCTCTAAAACCTTTAGACACCTTCGAAAGGTATGTAGCAAAAGGGTCAAGGTTCCCTAACACGTCTTTTTGATGTTATTGAAAGTATTCCCTAACTTTTCTTCTCCTTTGAATCCTCTTTTTAGTTCTTTTGATCTGATGCTAGCCATAATATGTGATTACGTGAATGGAGGATGGTTTTGAAAGGATCAGTAGGTGATGAGAGGATCATCGTGACAGGCAGCTTTGTCTCATATGAAATTTCCTTTATGTTTGCGAAGGGGTCCAACCGTTTCAAAAGGCTTGTCTTTGCTTTCGAAAGATTCCACTGGCAAAATGTCTCTATGAGGAAGATTGACATCGGCGGAACCATCTATTTCGAAAGACTTGATTCTTGTGTGTAAGCCTGCTATCGATACCGTCGAAAGGTGTTTCGAGCTCATACAAGGCTTTCTCTTGTATATTGAATCAACTGCATCAAAAGGATTAGCTGAGGCAGAAGGGTAGTCTTTCTTTCCTTTCTACTCCTTCAAAATCTCTTATTTCACTCGACAAATGTTGGTGCGTGAGGTGCTCGCGACTCCATCCTAACCTCTTCGAAAGCAATCTCAATGCTCTGAAACATTGCTTTTGAATCATGGAGAAACCTTCATTTTCAATTCTAGTGGAGCTTAACAGTTTTATGAGCCTTCTTTCATGCCTTCATTCTGAAGTCAATTTTATGGTTAATAAACATACTTTATGCAAAAAGGGAAACATGAAAAGCTCCAATGTTTATTCCTGGCCATGCCACTGCAATTGAGGTGCCCTTCATTGCATACATGTAACAAAATTGTAAAAAATTCATATCAAATTTCTTTTAAAAAAACTTAAGAATTAAACATCAGGTTTTATTTCAAATTGTTTTGAAACAATAATACATACATATATCTTTTGTATAAAAAATTATAATTTTTTGACTAAAATAAGAATTTGTTTTACCCAAATAACCTTGTGACATTCCCCACTCATATACCCAATAATGAATGCCAATGATGCTACAATCACTACCAAAATTATGTTCCCTAATATCTTAAAAAAATTCAAAAATGCTGGGATTTAAATTCTCAAAATATAAGTTAAATTCTTCTTATTTATAGATCATATTTTATATACCATACTTATATAAAAGCACTTTCTTATATAAAATCCTTTCACAGACGTTTATTTTACAAAATATCTTATCTTTCCTTTGATTAAATAAAAAACTTTTACTCAATTCAAGTTTTATTAAAGTTAACTTCTAGCCCAATATTGTCACCAAATGCCTTATAGTCAAACTGTGAAACTCAATTCATAATGTTTTTGTTTCAATGCATTTACAAATATTGTCTACCTAACTCATGCAGTGAAAAGGTAAAACTACTCATAAATCAGTCGAGCATAAATTAACAAACTAAAGTCAAGCCTCATAAACTGGTCGAGCATGACTAATAAATTAATAAAGGGAAATGAATGAAAACCATTAATCCTTACGTTAATTGAACTATATTTAAAAATTCACACTTATATAAGTTGCCTTATATAAAATCTTTAATTTTCGCAGTTATAATTACCTTTAAGGTATACATTTATAATAAATACATTATGTTGTCATATGTATAATGCACTTAACTTATGCTAAGGCATTCCACTACGCTATCTCTTAATGAGTTGTACCCCACTAATGCCAAGGTTCTCCTTTTACCTTTAGCTTTCATACCAGCTATAACGGCCTAACCCTTATCGGGGCATGACTACAAATGGTAACCTTGCTCATGCTTTTACAAAAAGCCTCTCAACTACACACCAACCCATAAACGAGACATGTAGGGTGAAGGGGAAAAAGCATTTTTCACAAGTTCACTAGTGTGAGAACTACCTACCATACCATATAGAGCACTAGCAAGAACGATGACATATAATATCAAAAGATATTACAAAACTATTGCTCTAAGATGCAAAGCATTCCAGAGTTTCAATTCTAAATACACAAGTCAAAGAATCAATTCAACATCAAGTCAAGGCCACGCTCATGTTTAAGAGGGTAATAGAATATACAATATAAAGTTGTCATTTTCTTTTAAAAGCAAAAGGGCTACAAAGTTTATAACTTTCATTTGTTAATGTCACTTTGACTTTATAATTCAAACACGACATACACACACACATAATATATACAAATAATATTATGAGATACCTCACTTAGATCTGTGCTAAACACAAGCTCAAGCACAACCAAACTCAAGAAAATTTCAAATCACCACTAACTTCCTAAAGAACCAACCTTTAGTACTTCCAAACCAAGGCAGCACCTCCCTTCCTTGTCCATTTCCCACGACCCATCCAAGATCCCACATCCTCCATCACTTTCCTTCCACTTTGACTTTAGTCTACGCTTCCTAAGGTGTTTTAAGGCGTTGGTGAAAGTTTTGAAGAGATTAGAGTTGATTTGGTTTAAACTTGAAAAGGTTTGAGAAGAATTGATGGATTAGTGCTTAAGCACTTCCATCCTTTTTATTCTCTTATTTCATTTCAAGCTTTTGTGAATTTGTGAATTTTTCTTACCTTAGGCATGTATTTTTAGGTTTTTGCAAGAGGTCATTACCATCTTCCATCTTCCATGAATGCTTACAAAAGGGCCTCCTTCTTACATGCACCTTTACACTTCTCTTCTTTTACTTAACAGTTAAGAGTTACCATAAAAGCATATTTTCAAAATATCTTTGATGACATCTCCCATGAAATCATCAAAAAAATTTATTCCCATAAATGGTGAAAAGATTTTATTTCATTTTATTTATTTCCTAAGCAAATAAGTGTATTTTGAAAAAAATCTAAACAACTTTTGACAGATATAAAGCAGTTTATCGATAAAACAGTTTTTGCTCACATCATTAACATTTCTTCGAAGTATTTATTTTTTGTAAAAAATTTTCCAAAATAAGTTTACCACTGTTTGCACAAAAAATGGGCAAACACCTCCAAGTCGTATGAATTAGTTGATTTTATGTTGTTACTAGTGATTTGGGGGATTTACGCAAATATATGAAAAGCAGGGACTAAACTGTAAAAAGACACGCAGATTTATAGTGGTTCGGCCAGAACGTGCCTACGTCCACTTTATATGTTATTCTCTCTTTTCTTTCAGATTACAAGTACAAAGCTTTGTATACAAGTATGTGAAAGTTGTTTGAAAGTTCCTTCCGTGCTTGAGCCCTCAAACTTGTCTGCCATTGTTGTACCCCTGCCCCTCTATATATAGAGTGAGGCTGGGGGTAGGGGTCTTGGATGTATATAGCTGCTGATGGGCCTGGGCTGAAGCAATCTGGCCTGGCAGCGTTCTGGTTCGGCGAAGCTTTGGTTCGGCCATGCTTGGAGAAGGTTGGGGTTTGGTCCGATAGGGAAGAGATGTTTGGGCTCGGTAGGGATGTAGTCCGGTGGTAGGTTGGTTCGGCATAGGGGTGTAAGGCAGTTGGTTTGGTGGTGATGAGATGTGGATCGGTGTTAGTTGGTTCGGTGAGAAGCGGTTCGGTAGGGTGTTGGCTCGGCATCACTGCACTTGGGGGTTTGGTTCGGCAGCACTGCCTTTGGGAGCTTGGTTCAGCAGCACTGGCCTTGGGTGCTTGGTTCGGCATTGATGTGGAGTGTCTCTGGTTCGACATGGGGGGATGGTCCGGCTAGGACTTGGAGATTGGCTGGTTCGGTGGAGGATGAGGTTGGAGTTTGGACCGGCAGAGGCTGATCATGGAAGTTGGTTCGGCATTGCTTGAAAAATGTTTTGGATCGGTGGTGAGAATTCGCCTAACATTTGCCCCCCAAAGTGGGGCACATGCCTGCATGTGTCGCGCTTTGTTTTCTTGCAGTTGGGATAGCTTTATTCGGTTCCAAGTGCCGAATCATCCGGTCCGGTTATCCTGTGCTCGCCTATAAGTAGGGGCATCATACTACTATTATCCCTTTACCGTTTGATATAGCCGAATCACTTGAGTGCCGAATCAAACTCGTTTATTCGAAATAGCCGAATCAACCAAGTTCTGCGTCGATCCTAACTGCCGCTCTAGGTGAGGTTGCTTCTGTCGAATGAACTTCTATATTTAAATCTTGAGTGATACCTTAGACTTACATACGCTTGCTCGCTTTATACACTTGCTTGCTTATATTTCCATACTTCTTGTTCTAACAACATGTTTTTCGCTTTTGTGTTTGCGGATAAATGTCTCTAAGAGTGGAGACCCGATCAAAGAAGAAGAGATCCCAGGGCAGGGAAGAGCCTTCCGCCGTGCCCCCAGCTCAGCCAAGACCAGAACGTCATGGACCTTCCTTGAGGTCGTTAGTGGACGGATATGGTCTCTAGGAGCTTCTGGACTCCCCGCCCGACTGTTTTCCTAGCTCCCTCAAAGAGGAGCAGCTCGACGCTATATCTCGTTCTTTTAGGATTGATAGAGCGCTCATGGTGCTGCCAGGGGCTGGAGTTATGCCATATGATAGAGCGTCCATGAGTCTCTCTTCTCCTTCTTCTCCATTCTCTCTCTCTAGTTCCTGAACATTCCTTACGAGAGTCTGCATGCTCTTCATTTGATGATGAGGCCACCGAGGAATTCCCAACTCTCTTCATTTCTTCTTCAAAAGAGTTAGACCTATGTTTAATTCTTTCGCTGCTTGCGATATTGGCAAGTAAAAGTACTTCGATACTAGTTCAAATGTTAAGGCCGTTTTTTCCTTGTTCATCGTTAATTTCTTTTTTTGCCTTTTGATTCTTCCTTCTGATCATCGTTAGACATCCTGTAGCTCAACTTGGACTTCTCTATCTCGTAACTCAAGTCATTGAAGATGATATTGAACTCTTCAGAAAGGGTCAGAGAAGCTAAACGAGGATCTGAAGGATGGTTTAGAGGAATGACATTGATTATTTCATCCAAATCTGGTACTTCATTTTTCAAACCACTGAATGATCCTTTACTGAAATCTAGTTGAGCATCATCAAATCCACTGGGCAGACCATCAATATCGTTCCAAAGATTATGATCATCTAAGTAGTGCAATTGGTTATTCATGACCGTAGAAGGACTGATCATGTAATTCCGTATACAATATTGAAATGTGTAGTCAATGCAAAGAAGATTGAAGCTGGTAATGAATGTGCATTTCATCTTGAGTGTTCTGAGTTCAAGCCTTGCTTCCCCTTCTTTTCTTTTTAGGTTTTCATAACTTGATCGTTTACTGTTTGTTTAATGAATTCCTCTTCTGAATTGGACATGTGGGACTTCCGATCAACATGCTGGGAGCTCCGACCCTGCGGCTAAGTAGGCTTGGAGAGTTGGTAGGATGAGGGCGAAGCGTGGATGCAGCTGGTTCCTTGTCCGGATTCGGCCACCTTTTGATTTCTTTTTATTGCTGTTTATGTTAGTCCAAAACATTGATGTGACTGTAATAATATTGTTTGTGATGAATGACTTTATGTAATTTCATAACATAAGCTGATTCCTTTATGTTGGAATGTTATCGCTATTTTGTTGTGCTGTGTAAGTGATGTAACTATGCATGTTACTAGTGGCTTGACTGTGCCTGATGCCAAGTTTTTTGCTTAAAGTATAATTTTCTCATTTTGCAACGTAAATGTGATGTGTGAATATGAACTGCAGCTATGCATTAATGTATAAAAGTAGAAGGTACCGCCCTTCATGTTTCGGCTGTGGACGGCAACTTTGTGCGCCTTGTAAGACTAAGCACGGAATGCTGTTGAGTGTCTCATCATCCGACAGTAAGTTTCTGCTCCCATTAGCGAGCGTTCCCTATTTCATGTCCTGTACTTTCAAGCACCGTTACGGAGAATAGGATAAAAGTTTTAAATGAAATGGAAATATAGGAAATGTAAAACTTCCAGTCACGGAAGGCCGTCGATGTGCTTAAGTTCGTGGCAAACGTGTTTTGTAGTCACTTTCCCTAGCTGTGGGTCTTGGAGACATTTGTCACCCATCTTACGCCTCTGCGGGGAGTTTTCTTTTTTACCACAGCCGCACTTAAGACACATCGGAGCCGATCGCGCACAGTAACTACCGGGCCATTATGGCCCGTAATCGCGGGTGTTATTCTATTTACTGTGGCCGGCTAGCGCGGGGGCCGATCGTCAACTGTGAACTGCCCCTGGCTGGCCACACCTTATGTTGGGGCTTATGGTCGGTTCACAGTTGCCGGCGAGCCGAATCGCTGTAATGAGCTGCCATGGCATAATCGGCCTTCTCGGTGGCTTATACTCGGCTTATTACAGTCGGCTTTAAGGGCCGAGGCAAACAATGAGTTAACTCGCGGTAGAGGGATACCGGAGCAAAGTGTCTCATTGGCGAGGGCATAGGATCGTAGCGTACCTGTTAGATTTTGTCCAGATGGAGTTGTGTTGTGAAGCTCTGAATTGAAATGTCATCTGCAAAGGATTTTGTTCAACAGCAAAGGATAAAGCTTAACAAGTAGCCAAGATATAAAGGAACAAGTTAACAAGAGCCAAGTTTTTTAAAGTGGTTCGGCACGAAAATGCCTACGTCCACTGATTCTCTTTGTTAATTCACTTCATATGGGCAGTACAAGTTAAGAAAAGTATCGACGGAGGCGTCAGATGTTCCATGCCCTCTGGAACACCTCTCCATCCACTGTTGACAAAATATAAGCTCCGTTGTGGAGATCTTTATGAATTACATATGGTCCGTCCCAGATTGGATCCAGTGCTCCTGGGCGCGGAAAGATTCGCTTGAGGACAAGATCTCCTTCTTGTAAGCTGCGATGTTTGACTTTGGAGTTGTATAGTGCTGCCACTTTTTGTTTGTGAGCTGCTGCTTTGAGTGCTGCATCATTTCTTCTCTCCTCAATTAGATCCAAAGACATGTGGAGGAGTTCTTTATTTTCTTCGGGGTTGTAGTGGATCCTACGGTGGGAAGGTACAATAGTTTCAACTGGGAGCATGACCTCTGATCCGTATGCCAAAGAGAACGGAGTATGCCCTGTTGATGTTCTGAAAGAAGTGCGGTAGGCCCATAGTGCTGTAGGAAGTTCGTCCACCCAAGCGCCTTTTGACTTTTCAAGCTTCTTCTTGATTAGAGTCTTGAGAATCTTGTTGACAGCTTCGACTTGTCCATTTGCCTGGGGATAAGCTATGGATGAGAAGCCCTTATGAATTCCATGCTCTTGGCACCAGTCGGCAAATTCCTCGCTGTCAAATTGAAGCCCGTTGTCTGATATGATTCTGAGTGGAACCCGGTACCTGCATAGAACGTTTTTGATCAAGAAGTTGATAACTTTAGTTGAAGATATTTTATTCAGAGGCTCCGCTTCCACCCATTTGGTGAAATAGTCAACTGCCACTATATCATGTCTGGCCCCGCCTCGGCCCATCGGCAGTTCGCCAATTAAGTCAATTCCCCATATTGCGAAGGGCCAAGGGCTGGTCATCTGAGTAATTTCATTGGTTGGTAGTCGAGGAATCTCAGCAAATTTCTGACATCTGTCGCATCTTCTGACGAAGTCTAAGGCATCTTTGTTTAAAGTGCGCCAGAAATACCCATATCGGAGTATCTTTTTTGCTAGGGTCTGCCCTCCGGTGTGGTCTCCACAACTTCCCTGATGGATATTGGATAGAATTTCCTTGGCTTCTCTTCCAGCAACGCACCTCAATAAGGGGTTAGAGAAGCCGCGCCGATAGAGGATGCCTTCTTGCATTGTGTAGCGGGAAGCTTTCCTTAGAATTTTTTTAATTTCATTTCGCCCGTCGGGTAGGGTGCCGTTTTGTAAGTATTCTCGGATAGGGGTCATCCATGTTTCTTCTTCGGTTGCAGCTATCAGATTTACTTGCTCAAAACTTGGTGCCAGCTGTTTTGAGATGGTTAATGCTCCGAAAATAGTGATGTTCTTCATGCTAGCTTGTTTTGCTAGTTCGTCGGCCTCTTAATTCCCTTCTCGGGGAATGTGTTTGATTAAATAGTGATCTAATTGATTGAGCAGTAGCCTGGTCTTCTTTAGAAACGCTGTGAGTCGTTCTCCTCGAGTTTGGAATTCTCCCTATATTTGATTTACAATAAGTTGAGAATCACTATGGAGACATAAAGAACTGACTCCAATTTTCAGTGCAAGTTCTAATCCGGCTATCACTGCTTCGTATTCTGCGTCATTTTTGGTGGCAGCGAATTCCAATCTTAGGGCATAGTGCAGCTTCTTTCCCCTGGGGGTGATTATCACAACACCTGCCCCCGAGCCTTGTTCGTTCGACGCTCCATCTACGAAGAGATTCCACTTGGTATCTTCTGCTATTTCAGATTGGTCCTTACCTTCGCTAGTAGTGAATTCGGCAATGAAATCAGCTATGGCTTGCCCCTTGAAAGCGGTGCGAGGATGGTAAGTGATATCATATTGACTTAGTTCGATGCACCACTTAAGTAATCGCCCAAAAGTGTCGGGGCGATGGAGCACTTGCCTTAGCGGTTGATCGGTTAAAACTCTGATGGAATGAGACTGGAAATAGTGTCGCAGTTTCCGCAACGTGATAAGCAAACAGTATGCTAGCTTTTCAAGTTTAGGGTATCTGACTTCTGCCCCTGTGAATCTCTTGCTTACAAAGTATACGGGTCGCTGCGCGCGGTTGTCTTCTCTCACCAAAGCGGGGCTCAAAGCGTGGGATGATACAGCAAGGTATAGGTATAGTTCCTCGCCTTCATTTGGAGTTGAAAGTACCGGTGGTCTCTGGAGGTGTCCGATTAAGTTAAGGAAGGCTGTCGAGCATTCGTCAGTCCATTCGAACTTTCCTTTGTCTTTCTTTAGAGCTTCGAAGAAAGGGATGCATTTGTCGGTTGCTTTAGAGATGAACCTACTCAGGGCGGCCACTTTCCCGTTTAGGCTTTGCATCTCTCTTCGAGTAGATGGTGTCTTGATATCTTGTAAAGCTCGGACTTGTTTGGGGTTTGCTTCAATCCCCCTGGCATGAACGGTGAATCCCAAGAACTTTCCCGATAATACTCCGAAGGAGCACTTTAGAGGGTTCAGCTTCATTCCATATTGGCGAAGTACTTGAAACATCTCGTCCAGGTGGTTTATATGGTCGTTGGCTTTCCTCGATTTTACCAGCATGTCATCCACATAAACTTTCATAGTTCATCCTATCAGTTCTGCAAACATCTTGTTGACGAGGCGCTGATAAGTAGCTCCGGCGTTTTTGAGTCCAAAAGGCATTACCTTGTAACAGTACAATCCCCGGCCAGTGATGAAACTAGTATGGTCTTGATTGGGGGCATGCATAGGAATTTGGTTGTATCCTGAGTACGCATCCATAAAAGATAAGAGCTCGTGCCCGGCTGTGCTGTCCACAAGCTGATCGATTCGGGGTAGTGGGAAACAATCCTTCGGGCAAGCGTCGGTTAAGTTGGAGAAGTCAATGCATGTCCGCCACTTCCCATTAGCCTTCTTTACCAGTACCGGGTTAGCGATCCATTCTGGGTAGATGGCTTCTCATATGAAGTTATTGGCAAGCAGGTTCTTTACCTCTTCTTCGAGGGATGCCGATCGTTCTGCCCCCATACTTCTCTTCTTTTGCTTTACCGGTACCTTGGTAGGATCGATGTTTAGTGCGTGGCATGCTATGTCTGGGGAGATGCCAGTCATGTCAGCATGCGTCCACGCAAATACATCTAGGTTGTGGCGGAGGAAATCAATAAGTTGGTCTTTCAATTCTGTTTTTAACTGAGACCCGATCCTCAGTAGTCTACTTGAGTCACATTTATCTACAGATACAAACTCCATAGCCTCTGCGGGCTCGGCGGTGGCCTCCTCCTCTCTGTCCCTAGGGTCTAATTCATTAAAGGGATCACTTGTATATCGAAGAGGAGGGGCTTTCTTTAGTTGCTATGCTTCCAAGCTTTTCTTGCAGAGAGCAGTCTCTACATTCTTCCCTTTATCTCTCCTGCGATTATTGCGAAGTTCGGTTACATAGCAGTCCCGAGCGGCGTCTTGATCCCCTTTTACTTCTCCCACTCCATTATTCGTTGGGAACTTCATCTTCAGGCACCATGGGGCAAGGACAATTTGGAAGTCGGACAAGGCTGGTCTTCCTAAAAAGGCATTGTAGGCCGAGTGGTTGTCTATTAGCACGAATGTTTGTTTCCGAACGGCGGAGCGGGGATGACTTCCCAATTCAACAAAGAGATCCAATTGTCCGAGGGGCATCTTTGCTTCTCCAGTGAAATCGTGTAGCGGTTTGTTGCAGGGAGACACGTCCTTCATTGACATCTTCATTTTGTCGAAAGCATGCTTGAACAGAATATTCACTGAGCTTCCAGTGTCTACTAGGATTCGAAAAACTTCAGCTGGGCCGAACCAGGCAGAGATGACCATAGGATCCATATGAGGGTATGGCCTTCCTTCTAGGTCGCGCCCACTGAATGTGATGTCATTATTTTCCCTCCGCTTAGGGTGGCGTTCTTCCATAACAGAATTGATGCAGTCTCCCTCGCTTTTGAGCGAGTTTCCATATCTCTCCATTTCTGCCCAGCTTTTGTCGGCGATGTGTGGCCCCCTAGATATTGTATGAACCACTATCTTCTCTTGGCTGGAACCGCTAGTGTTGCGGTTTCCTCCGCCTGTTTCTGGGTGGAGCTGCCCTGGGTTTTCCTTGGCGGGAGCTGGAGTCCTGTCCTGGCCCTTTACATAGCGTTCCAGCCTCTTTCTCCTGATGTGTTCTTCAATTAGGTCTCGGAGATGGCAGCATTCATTGGTATCATGTCCGTGGGACTCGTGGAAACAGCAGAATTTTCCGGACTGGATTGCGCGATCTGACTCTTTCTTGTACGGGGGGCGCTTGTCTGTAAGTTCGTCCTGGGTGGCCAGGAAGATGTTCTCGACTGTTTCATTCAAGGGAGTGTAAGCGTCAAATCTCGGCCCTGGTCGGTACAAGCGCTTTTCTCCCTTCTTGTCCCCTGCATTGTCTCTGGAGTCGTTTCTCCGAATGTCCTTCGCTGCGGCGGGGGCGTTTCCATGAGCCGTCTTAGCCTGTGGTCCTGTCTGCCTTTCAGTGGCAGCCTCTTCGAGTCTCATGTACTTCCCAGCTTCATGGAAGAAATCGGGCAAGGTAGCTGGTTTTTCTTTAGTTAGTCTTCTAGCAAACTTGGTATCCGGATGCACACCACTACAGAGGGCCATCAGGACAAGTTTCTCATCGGCATATTGAACTGCTGCCGCTGCGGCATTGAACCGGGTTAGGTATTGCTGCAGTGTCTCTCCGGGTTTCTGTTTGACAGTAGATAGGGAGTAAGCATCCTTGGGTTGTTCCACATGAATGCGGAACTGGCTGATAAACTTCTCCTTCAACATTTCCCATGAACTGATGGATCCTTGGGGTAGATGGCAGAACCAGGAGGTAGCTAGATCCGCTAAAAATAGTGGAAAGCATTTGCATAATACTCCTTCCGTTGCCCCGCTCATGAGCATATGTTGTGTGTATCTTTGCAGGTGTACAACGGGGTCAGAGGTTCCCTTGTATGGTTCCATTGTCGGCATTTTCCACTCTCGGGGGGTGATGGCAATTTCAATATCGCGGGTGAAAGGGCTGGTTACCCTAGCACCTATCCCACGATCTCTTTGGTCCCGTTGGATGCATTCTCTGAACAATCGTGCCATCCTCTCATCAGAATATGGGGCAGATAAGAAAGAGCTTGGTTCTTCCCTGCGGGATCGATTCTGTCTGGATGGCCTGTAGGGGTGGTATAGTCTATCACTCCTAACGTTTCCCAGTGGCTGTCTTTGGCTGTCCGGATGCATGCTAGGTTCAGCTATAGTTGGCCCTTGCCTTGATCTTCCCTTGTGGGGTTCTGTTTCAAGCATTTCCTGGGGGTCAACTTCGGGCTGGATTCTACCTCGGCTCCGTTCATTGGTGTTTCTCTGGCTAGGCAGCATGACCGGCTCTGCTACATCCGATCCTTGCCTGGTACCTCCACTGCGGGGTTCGGTTCCAAGCGTTTCCTTGGGTCGGAGTTCGGGCTGAGTTCGGGCTCGGCTCCTACCATCATTGTTTCTGTTGATAGCTTCTTCGAAGAAGGAAGACCTTTGTCGCCCCCCAGATCCTCCGGATTGGAACTCACCCCATGATTCAGTGTCGCGGTTGGATTCTTCAGCATCCCTTAAGCGTGACATGAGTTGGTCCACCAAAGCTTCTTGTTGGGATGTGAAGCGGTTAGTTACTTCAGCCACAACTCTGTCTAGATCTGCCCTAGTAATTACTACCGGTTGTTCTGTTGCAGGGGCTGTCGGGTTTGTCTGATCCTCGTTTGGTACTGCTGTTGGAATGGGATGATTCTCTTGATCTGTGATTACTGGATCCAGAATGCTGCTAGTTGCAATGTTCTTTCCCTTTCTCTTCCTGGAAGTCATGTTGTCCAGGCACCAAGCGATGCTGTTAGGAAGAAGGCTGAGTGGGGGAAGCTTGAAGCTTCGGGTTCAACTCTCAATGAATGCACCAAAAATGTTTGCACAAAAAATGGGCAAACACCTCCAAGTCGTATGAATTAGTTGATTTTATGTTGTTTCTAGTGATTTGGGGGATTTACGCAAATATATGAAAAGCAGGGACTAAACTGTAAAAAGACACGCAGATTTATAGTGGTTCGGCCAGAACGTGCCTACGTCCACTTTATATGTTATTCTCTCTTTTCTTTCAGATTACAAGTACAAAGCTTTGTATACAAGTATGTGAAAGTTGTTTGAAAGTTCCTTCCGTGCTTGAGCTCTCAAACTTGTCTGCCATTGTTGTACCCCTGCCCCTCTATTTATAAAGTGAGGCTGGGGGCAGGGGTCTTGGATGTATATAGCTGCCGATGGGCCTGGGCTGAAGCAATCTGGCCTGGCAGCGTTCTGGTTCGGCGAAGCTTTGGTTCGGCCGTGCTTAGAGAAGGTTGGGGTTTGGTCCGGTAGGGAAGAGATGTTTGGGCTCGGTAGGGATGTGGTCCGGTGGTAGGTTGGTTCGGCATAGGGGTGTAAGGCAGTTGGTTCGGTGGTGATGAGATGTGGATCGGTGTTAGTTGGTTCGGTGAGAAGCGGATCGGTAGGGTGTTGGCTCGGCATCAATGCACTTGGGGGTTTGGTTCGGCAGCACTGCCCTTGGGAGCTTGGTTCGGCAGCACTGGCCTTGGGGGCTTGGTTCGGCATTGATGTGGAGTGTCTCTGGTTCGGCAGGGGGGATGGTCCGGCTAGGACTTGGAGATTGGCTGGTTCGGTGGAGGATGAGGTTGGAGTTTGGACCGGCAGAGGCTGATCATGGAAGTTGGTTCGGCATTGTTGGGAGGAACGGTGGTTCGACATTGCTTGAAAAATGTTTTGGATCGGTGGTGAGAATTCGCCCAACAACCACTATTAGTTATGATTTAAACGGGGTTAACAAGCTTACTAAATCATTTTAATAAAATTAATTCCAAGATTCAGATATTTAAATAGTTAAAAATTTTAAACACGAAATGTCCGAAATTCCAGGTCGTTGCATATCTTTTATGCATGAAAATTCATATTTGGAAATAGTCTTGATTATCATATATCAATCTATATTAGTATTTTTTAATGTTCTAAATTTGCGACTTAGTTGAAATCTAAGAACGTTGGAGTAAACTATAAATTATTATGACATAGGATGAAAACATAGAAGAGTGAGTAAACTTTGAGATGATTTAAGGTGTGAAGCATTCTTGCTCCACTATTATACCACATAACAGGTTTTCAAGCAAAATTGGTATCATATTGCTTAAAAATACAAATATTTTTAAAAGTTTATCTATCTTATAACCTTTGGTAACCTAAGTCGAGAGGGGTGTATATTAGAAAGACTACAAACAAAACATGGGTGCTCAAAAAATAATACATACTAATGTAACGTAAATAGAATCTCAAGAAGTATAAAACTTAAATCTTACCAAAAGATTATGCATTGATATACAGTTATTCTTTATTTTGTGATGATCTAAGTGTAATTGTGTTAAACTTATGACCTAAATATCGGTAATATCATTATATTGTAACAAACGCATGTATACTAAACAATAACATGTTCATATACTTGTGAATTATCATATAGGCCACACCGAGTTTTTTAGGTGTAATACCAATGAATATGCTTATCACTTGCTCAAAATTAAAGCAATACCCATATCTTTACATTATTTACCATAATCAATTACGTTTTTTTATCTATAACTAAGCTAAACATCGAGTGTGTTAGGGACTTTTCTAGAATATCTATACAATTAGATTTTTAAAGAGATAAGAACGAAGAAAAAACAATGATAATCGCTTTTGTCAACACTTTTGTTGAAAGACAATCTACTACTGGACACACACTTTTTAATGGCAGTAATTACACTTACTTGTAACGACCCATAAATTTTCGATAATTAAAATAGCTAATTTAATAAGATTTCATGATTTAATGTTAGAATTTTTTTTTTGTAATTCATTTGGAATAATAATAACTGGAATGAATTGCAACAATAAATATCCAAGTAATGAAAAATAAATGCTACTTAGTGAATGCCTTTGAAATCAAAAGTTGAAAAGGATAATAAATGTTGAATTCATTGAGTATAATAGAGTAATTGATTGATAAGTAAAATCTATTTAAAATCAAATATTGAATATTGAATAGGTAAATTGTTTAAATTGAATATTTAAAACTTATTGAGTAATTGAATAACTGTAAAATGAAAATAGTGTTCTAAATTGTGAATTGGTTTTAAAAGTTGAATCTTATAAGTTCAATTTCAATATTCCAAAAGATAATGAATTATTGGATAAGCGAAATTGTTTAAATTTAATATTTGGAATTTATTGAATAATTGAATAACGGGAATTGAATAACTGTTTTAATGAAAATGGTTGTTCTATAATTTGAATTTGTTAAATTTTATAAGTTCGTTTTGAATATTTCAAAAGATAGTTGTGATGACCCGGAATTCCTAGCAGTTTAAATTTGAATAATTAATTGGTTTTAAATATTTAAAAGTTAATTTTAATTTGAATTTAAGATATCAATATTTACTTGATAATAAAATCATTGAATTGTATAGCTTAAATATTGAATTTTATAATTGGAATTGGGTAAATTGTTGAATCTGAGATTCTAAGCCTGTTTAAAATAATTTGAAGGCATATAAAATTTATAGTGACGATATTGAAGATAATAGAATAGTTAAAACTTAATTTTAGGGTGATTTGTTCAATTTTGAAAATATATCGTTTAAAATTGAATTTAAAAATAGCCTTCCGAGACACAGTCTCGGAATTCGACGAAACCTGTTCCATTGGATCTGTAATAATTAGTTATTATCGGATTTCAATTTTCATAGCAATTGGAGTTGTCGTTTGACCATGGCAGCTTGAAACGCTTAGATTTATTTGGATCGATTTAATTTAATATCGATCGTTTAACTCCGTAACTCGCACTTACGTTCAAATTGGCCTCCGAAACACGTTCCATTATGTTCGGAATGCGGGTAAAACTTTATGAACGCCTGTCGGCATATCTGATTCAGGGTTCGAGATTTCGAGAATGCAAAACGAGATATTTTTAATAGTCAATTATATAAAGTCAATTGATTACTAAATGGAAGTACCTTAGTCACTTGATTACAGTCGCTTATACTCGTATCTTCTTTAGAAATATCTCTTCGTTTGTTTTTATATACAGATAAAAATCAATCCAAATCAGAGATAATAAAAAGAGACCTATGGCCGAAGCCTTCGTAACATAAATAAATAAAAAGGGGGGCAATTGAACGAATTCATTCATTTGAGCTTAATTCTAGATCGAAGTCGAAAGGAGGGGGAGGCACGAAATCGATCGTGCTTTTGAGTCGCGACTGGAAGCTTGACGAACGGCGACGTACATTTCATCGATGCTTCTGTGTTCGATAGGAAAGGGGAAGGCTCGAGATTGAATCGCGTTTTCGCGCGAGCGCTGAACTTTGGGATGTCGCGATCTTCGAAGACGTGACGCAAGCGAGCGCTTGCTCGAGCAGGGCGGCGGCTGATTGGATGAAAGCTTCGCTGCGACCAGCAAAGTATCATGTGGTGGTGGCTTGTCCGAGTCGCGTGTTCATGTGAAGGTGAGGTATTCGTTTTTATTTCTCAAATAGAAATTCAATTCAATAAACAGTGTAGAATAAATGTTTATAGAAATATATAGCTATATACTAATATTTAGCTTACTGATAATTCTAAGAATTGCTACATAGTGATTATGGTGTGTATATATATACGCCGTTATGAAATTTATGGTTGGTCAAAAAAGAAAATATATATATACCTCTTTCCATTACCAGTTAACTTTAAAAATAATAGAGGAGTATCGTTAATAGATCAAAATTTTATTTACTAGGAGATTATTTAAGGAAGAGTTAGTTCAAATTTAAATCATTTGCCAATTAAAGTTATTTTATCGAAATTAATTATTAAGTTAATTTAAATATAAATTAAGTGTATAATGTTTATATAAGGTTCAAAATCATGGAACAAGCTGGAATGAAAATGGATGGAAATGGACTGCAAATTAAAATAAAGGTGAGTAAATCTCACTCAGCTGCATTTTATATAAATTTTAATGGTTAATTTAAATAACCGTTGAATGATTGAGTTGATTTGATATGCACTGTGAAATAATGATCTGGTAGCTTGGTTTTGGTTGATTCGTGAGTTGGTTGTTGTTTGACTCGATGCATTCGGGTTTTGAATAGTTTTGAACTCAAATTTAATTAATTTAGAAATCAAAGGGTTGAATTAATTAATTTATTAAGTTTTAACTTAATGGATTGAGTGTAAGTAATTCAGGAAAAAAAAAATTATTGGATGGTTTGTTAAGTAATTACTAAATGCAATTAATAATATATATTCAATTTGTATAATCATTCAAGAGATTAATTCAGATGATTAACTAAGGAGAAATTGATTTACTAAATGAAGGGAATAAATGGATAGCTAATTGTAGGTTGAGTTAAATTAAGAGTTGTTAATGTTGTGGTTTAATTAATATAATTAATTTGGATTAGGATAAACTGAGATATAATTGGGAATCATAAATTTATAAAATCAATGACGTAATTAAAGACCGATCGATTAAGATAAATTAATCGGAAATAAGAGACTTAAGAGAAGTTAATTTAATATGCGTTATTAATCATTAACGTAATTAAAATAATTAATTAATAAGATTACTTATTAATTTTGGGTTAAGTATGATTAATATCGTGAAATTAATTAAAGTCAATTCCTTGAATGAAATTGAAAGGATAATTAATCCAGGGTGATTAATTAAGATGAAAAATGAAGGAATGGTTGATTAATTGATGAGAAACGAATTAATGTTAAATGAAGAAATCTAAGTGGCTGAGGTTGGGAATTTAATCAGAATTAATTAAATCAAATTTGTATGTGATTAACCTTTGCTGATGGATGATTGAATGAGATTGAATGTTTGAATGAGTTAATATCTGAAATGTTATGTATTTCAACTAAGAAAATTTTGGTTGGAATGACTTGAGGCTCGAAGAGGTAGGGGTCGGGTATTAGGAAATACCCGAAACCACTTCGATTTTTTTATTATATAAATTGATCTATGAAATCAATAAACTGGAATGACATGATTTAAGTAAATTGGATTATTTTAACTAAATTTGATACTTAGAAAATTGCTTGTGAAATAAGTGATATCTATAGTAACTTTTGTAGTCGTAAATTGATATAAGTTACCCGGGTTTATATGAGTTGTATACTTTTGTATTCCATGTTAGATGGGTTTACTCACGCTGGTTTCCAGCCTGACCGGGTGTTACTTTGATGTAATGCTCGGGTCAGACCGAGTATTACAGATTTTCAGGTAGGTACGTTCTGGAGCTCAGGAGGCGAGCTGGATGGCTAAAGCGTATGAAATATTTCCGCTGTATTATATTGTTGAGTATGTGAGACATGATAATTGTATATATTCAGTGACTGTATATATGTGAAAACTCTGATGTATATTAAATGTAATCGACAGATATAGTATTCTTTTGTAAACTATTATTATTTATTATTATATTTTATCCGCTGCGAATGTTGAGAGCTTGGGTGTTTCTGTTCTTCTTCTTCTATCTCTTTCTTCTTCTTCTTAACTATCTGGAATTTTCGGCTTCGAAAATTTCGGGTCGTTACAGTTGGTATCAGAGCCAGGTTAAGCGAGAACCTTGGCTCTGGTGGGAATTACTCATTGAATAGAGTCCGTAGTCCTCTAGAATGAGTTGAGTGTGTGTGTGTGTGTGTGTGTGTGTGTATGAGAGCGTACTTGTTATTTGCTTATAAAGATCTTTAATGATTTTATATAAAAAATATATTTTGATATATATACAATATTTCCTTCTAAGGAATATCTAGATGATTGGTTGTTAAATTATTGAAATTAAGTTAAGAAGTAAAATGAAATACGACCAAATTCAAACTTATAACCAAGTTGAAGATTAAACTTATATAACAAAATGGAATTTGAAATATAGATTGTAAATGTAATTTATAAATTGAAAAAAAAAACTTCATAAATAAATGAGATTATAATTTGAAATAGAATTCCAGAGAATATTTGAAATAGAGTAAGATAAAATTCCAGAGTAATGTTTAAATATTAATTTGATGGATTGGGAGTTTGGAATTTTGGGAAAAATTAAAATTCCTTTGGGTTTGGAAGTGGTTTCCAAGGGTTTTGAAGAAAGAATAATATTATTTCAAAAATATTTGGAAGTGTTTTTAGAGAGATAAAAGCATTGAACTCTTTTGGTCACTGGAAAATAAAGTCGGTGATGACTGCAGCATCATCGATGTTTATTTTTGAGTTTCTAGAAGAGAAATTGCTACCAAATTGTTTTTAATTGGAATTGTTTGTGAACTGGGTTTGGTTTTTGAAATTCAAAGGGATAATTCAATTCACCAAAGAATTTTGGATATAGTTGAATTCTAAGGTGATATTGAAATTTTGGAAATTTGGTTAAATTCAGGAATCTTGATTAAAATGTTTATGAAATAATAAAATATATTGGCTAAATAAAATGTATAATTCTGAGCTAAAAGCTAATGTGAATGTAATTGATTATAAATAGAAGTGTAAAATTTAAATTATAATTATAGTTAAAAAAAGGGGCGATCAAATGGAATTTGATATGGAATTGGGGTAAGTCAATTTCAAGGGAAATTGAAGTTAAATTGAATCAATTTAAATGAGAGTGGAAATTTAAATTGAGTTGTTGGGAAAGTGAACAGTTTGACTCTGGACTATTTTCAAAAAAAAAAAAATTGTTTTCAATATAAACTTATTTTTTTTATGAGTTATTAAATACATACAACCTTTCTTTATTAAAGCCAAATTATTTTATACTTGCTTTACAATTATTTTGGAGCTATTTAACCATTATTCAACTATTTTCTAAACTTATTACTATATGTCAACTATGTTACAAATTAATTACTATTTAACAACTATTTTGCAATTATCTAAAATTTCTATGACTATTTACCTATTTCTCAACTATTTTATAATTAGTTAACTATTTTACAACCATTTTGCAAAACTATAATTATTTTTCAACTACTTATCTATTTTTAAAATTTTCAAGCTATTTTCTAAACTGGTTGGAGTTTAAACTGTTTGTGATTAAATACCCAACTGGGATAAGAATTGAGGTAATAATCCAAAAGAGGATTAAGGCAAATGTGAATAAGTGAATGGAAGTTTAAGTGAATGTGAATAGAAAGGAAATTGATATTGGAAAGGGTAATCAAAAGTGAATATTTGATTTTGGGTAAACAAAGTTATGTCTTTGTTATATATTCTTCCCTTGTTAAATCTATTGTGGGAAGAAAAAGGATTTTGGAAGTGTTTGAAGTATAAAAGGAATTTTATACGAGTTTAAAGTGATCCAAGGTTTTAAAAAATTATATATATTTGTATATATATAAAGGATCTTATAAGGATTTTGGAAACGGTTTTGGGAACCTTTGAATTTGGAAAGCCTAGTTTGAGAATTATCGATTTTGGAATAATCGATTTTGTGTAAAGGAGCTTTGATAAAATTCATACTAGGTGTATGATTTGGAAGATACTATATGTGTATAGTATAAAGTGTTTTGATGATAGCTCTGGGGAAAAAGGGCGCTTCCTTGAAATGGACTTCTCAGGAGTGCCACCGGGTGGTGCTGCCTTGAGCCCAAGGGGGTTCTAAAGTTGATCCTATGAGGAGTCCGGACAAAACTAGTTCCTGAGGATTATAATTTGAGTTTACCATAGTGTAAGTCGTGTGTGCCGCGGAGAGCCAACAGTTACATGGACTTTTGTTGTGACTGCAACGTAACCCAGGATGTAACTGCGACCTATGGTAACATTGCAAAAGTCGTGTGTGCCGCTGAGAGCCAACAGTCTGCGTTTGAGTTTATCTCGGTAGACTGCGACCTATGTAGGAGTGGAGAAGTTTCATTTCGACAACGAAAATAAGAGTGCCGTGGAGAGCCTGCAGTTACATGGACTTTTGCTGCGACGGCAACGTAACCCTGGATGTAACTGTGATCTGTTGTGTGGGTTCCATGGCGTAATCGAGAGTGCCGCGGAGAGCCTACGGTTACATGGACTTTTGTTGCGACTGCAACGTAACCCTGGTATGTAACTGTGACCATGGAATGGGGGTGATGATTTCCAGAGCATCCTCACTGAAAAAAAATATTTCCTCTATTTTCAAAATTGTTTTCTATATTTTCAATAAAATTATTTTCCAAGTATTTTCACTGGATGTTGAAAACGAGTTTGCCAAGTACTTATAGATTTTCAGTCCTACGCCTGATCAACGTATGATTGAATTTCTGTGAGAACAAAGATGGACTGGTTGACTGAACTCAGGAAAAATTTAATGAAGTGATTTTTGTAAATTAAGTTGGAGGTAAGCTAATCAGCTAAATAAATTATTTAATGGAGTATGTTAATAAAATTTAACTTTGGTTAATAAATGGATTGTAAATTAATAATGGAGTTCGAAAATGAATTCAAATTGTAAATAGAACTCGACTTGGATTTACTAATGAAATAAATCAGAAGAGATGTTGTAAAAATAAAATAGGGCTGGATTGAAAAAGAAATGTGATGGTTTGAATTGCAAATAAAATTCAAGTGATTTGTATAATATTTAACGTAATTTGCAAGTAAATTGGTATTATGGAAGTGTTGTCGATGAAATGAAAGTGAAATATAATAGAAATGGTTTGGGTTGCAAACAAAACCCAAGTGAATAGAAATAATTTGAGAATGGCCTTGTATTAATAAAATAAATTCGATAACTAATTAAGTAAGCAATTAAAAATTTTAAATGGGTTTATTGAGTTAAATAATAAATGGATTAAGTCTGATAGAATAAAAACTAAATCAAAATTGTAATTGGAATAAGATTATCAGACTGAACTTAAATTTGGTGGTATATTGATTTAAAGTATAAATGAGATAAGTATGTGGTTGGACATTATTTTGGAAATTGTGAAGATGAATTTAAAATCAAAATTTAAAATGGATAAGTTAACTAAATTTAATGGAAATTGCTTAAATGAGAATCAAATAGAGGCAAACCTAAGTTTAATGTTGGAATAAATTAAAGTAAATTAATTTAAGCTTAAAATTATGGAAGTTTGGCTTCGAATCAGAGTGAAAGCCATTAAATAAAGCTTGGATTGAATTAATTTGGGAATGGATAGTAGTATACAAGAATGGAATGTGTCGAGCTAAATAAAATGATTGTGAATAAATTAAATTGGAATTGAAGTAAATAAAATTGAGTTGGAATCAATTTTAATAGGTTATAAAACTTAAGTAATTATTTATTCACATGGATGTTATCAAATTGCGTAGAAATAATTGTTGTTTAACGTAAACCGATTTAATTAAATTTTATGAATTAGGGGAAGCGATATAATTGATTTTTTTTTGAGTTAATTGAAGTGAATATGAGATTTTTTCGCTTAAATTGAGTTGAATGCAAGTAATTGTGCAAAACCATTAAAATTGAATGAAAAGGCATATAAATTTGGTTGGAAACAATTAGATGTGCTTTAAAACATATAATTGTTTATTGGAAGTGTTCGGTGCTTGTTATTTATGTAATATTTGTGTTTAGCAATTAAAAGTAAGTGAAATGTTAATAGATTTTCTATGTATGACACTTACGTATTTAAATTGAGTAAGTACAGGTACAGGGAAGCCGTTTGCCTAGATTTGGGGTATGCTAATTGCTAAAATTTATAATCTGCTTGCTTAAAATGCTAAATAAGGTACGCCTACGCAATAAAAATAGGAAATATGAACTGTTTTTGCTTTTTCCGACCGTGTGGGTCGATGTATATATATTTATATCTATTGTCAACTTGCAAAAGCTCCTCCGTACAAAGGAGACTTTGCCAAAATTTTCCGAAAATTTTGGGAGTTAGAAAATTTTTGGAAAATTTTGGTTAACGACAAAACAATTTCAAATGGGAAACTTAAAATAAACTAGTAAATGAAACTAATATGAATCAGTTTAAATGAAAGATATAACTCCATATTAGATATCGAAAATAAATTGAATTCATATGAAATGGTGGAAACTAAGTTGAATAGAAGTAATGTGAAGGCTTCTGTAAGAAAATGTATACAATGATTTGAAAGATTTCAATTGGATATTGTTGTTAAATAGAATATGCAGGTGTTATAAAGGAAAAAGGAAATTGGATTTGGTTCTAAAAGATAAATTTGAATTGCCCGACTGAAAGGTACGTATTGTGATTCTGTATGATATTGAATTGGGTTTTTGATGTAGCCACTTGGCTTTTGTTTTCTTTTTGGAATTTGGGAGCCCCTAGAGGCCTTTTGCAGTAGTACCGAGCTAGCCGCGCAAAGGAGACGCTGACAAAAATTTTCGAAAATTTAGAGAGTTAGAAAAATTTTAAGAAATTTTGATAATTCAAAATTTGGTTTTAAATTGAAATTTAATTGATTGAGCAGAAGAGTATTGATTGAAACTATAGAAGGTTTTGGGAAAGTTGAATAAGGTGTTAGTGGACCTTTAATAAAACATAAGTGGTAGGATGTTGAATTGTGAATTTTGGAACAGATGAAAGGGTATTGGTCAATTCTTCCTAATTAGTAATTTCGGGGACGAAATTCTTTTAAGGGGGAGGAATGTGATGACCCGGAATTCCTAGCAGTTTAAATTTGAATAATTAATTGGTCTTAAATATTTAAAAGTTAATTTTAATTTGAATTTAAGATATCAATATTTACTTGGTAATAAAATCATTGAATTGTATAGCTTAAATATTGAATTTTATAATTGGAATTGGGTAAATTGTTGAATCTGAGATTCCAAGCCTGTTTAAAATAATTTGAAGTCTTATAAAATTTATAGTGATGATATTGAAGATAATAGAATAGTTAAAACTTAATTTAAGGGTGATTTGTTCAATTTTGAAAATATATCGTTTAAAATTGAATTTAAAAATAGCCTTCCGAGACACAGTCTCGGAATTCAACGAAACCTGTTCCATTGGATCTGTAATTGTTAGTTATTATCGGATTTCAATTTTCATAACAATTGGAGTTGTCGTTTGACCATGGCAGCTTGAAACGCTTAGATTTATTTGGATCGATTTAATTTAATATCGATCGTTTAACTCCGTAACTCGTACATACGTTCAAATTGGCCTCTGAAACACGTTCCATTGTGTTCGGAATGCGGGTAAAACTTTATGAACGCCTGTCGGCATATCTGATTCAGGGTTCGAGATTTCGAGAATGCAAAACGAGATATTTTTAATAGTCAATTATATAAAGTCAATTGATTACTAAATGGAAGTACCTTAGTCACGTGATTACAGTCGCTTATACCCGAAGCTTCTTTAGAAATATCTCTTCGTTTGTTTTTATATACAGATAAAAATCAATCCAAATCAGAGATAATAAAAAGAGACCTATGGCCGAAGCCTTCGTAACATAAATAAAAAAAAGGGGGGCAATTGAACGAATTCATTCATTTGAGATTAATTCCAGATCGAAGTCGAAAGGAGGGGGAGGCACGAAATCGATCGCGCTTTTGAGTCGCGACTGGAAGCTTGACGAACGGCGACGTACATTTCATCGATGCTTCTGTGTTCGATAGGAAAGGGGAAGGCTCAAGATTGAATCGCGTTTTCGCGTGAGCGTTGAACTTTGGGATGTCGAAATCTTCGAAGACGTGACGCAAGCGAGCGCTTGCTCGAGCAGGGCGGCGGCTGATTGGATGAAAGCTTTGCTGCGACCAGCAAAGTATCATGTGGTGGTGGCTTGTCCGAGTCGCGTGTTCGTGTGAAGGTGAGGTATTTGTTTTTATTTCTCAAATAGAAATTCAATTCAATAAACAGTGTAGAATAAATGTTTATAGAAATTTATAGCTATATACTAATATTTAGCTTACTGATAATTCTAAGAATTGCTACATAGTGATTATGGTATATATATATATATATATATATATATATATACACACACACACACACGCCGTTATGAAATTTATGTTTGGTCAGAAAAGAAAATATATATATACCTCTTTCCATTACCAGTTAACTTTAAAAATAATAGAGGAGTATCGTTAATAGATCAAAATTTTATTTACTAGGAGATTATTTAAGGAAGAGTTAGTTCAAATTTAAATCATTTGCCAATTAAAGTTATTTTATCGAAATTAATTATTAAGTTAATTTAAATATAAATTAAGTGTATAATGTTTATGTAAGGTTCAAAATCATGGAACAAGCTGGAATGAAAATGGATGGAAATGGACTGCAAATTAAAATAAAGGTGAGTAAATCTCACTCATCTGCATTTTATATAAATTTTAATGGTTAATTTAAATAACCGTTGAATGATTGAGTTGATTTGATATGCACTGTGAAATAATGATCTGGTAGCTTGGTTTTGGTTGATTCGTGAGTTGGTTGTTGTTTGACTCGAGGCATTCGGGTTTTGAATAGTTTTGAACTCAAATTTAATTAATTTAGAAATCAAAGGGTTGAATTAATTAATTTATTAAGTTTTAACTTAATGGATTGAGTGTAAGTAATTCAGAGAAAAAAAATTATTGGATGGTTTGTTACATAATTACTAAATGCAATTAATAATATATATTCAATTTGTATAATCATTCAAGAGATTAATTCAGGTGATTAACTAAGGAGAAATTGATTTATTAAATGAAGGGAATAAATGGATAGCTAATTGTAGGTTGAGTTAAATTAAGAGTTGTTAATGTTGTGGTTTAATTAATATAATTAATTTGGATTAGGATAAAATGAGATATAATTGGGAATCATAAATTTATAAAATCAATGACGTAATTAAAGACCGATCGATTAAGATAAATTAATCGGAAATAAGAGACTTAAGAGAAGTTAATTTAATATGCGTTATTAATCATTAACGTAATTAAAATAATTAATTAATAAGATTACTTATTAATTTTGGGTTAAGTATGATTAATGTCGTGAAATTAATTAAAGTCAATTCCTTGAATGAAATTGAAAGGATAATTAATCCAGGGTGATTAATTAAGATGAAAAATGAA
This sequence comes from Allium cepa, assembly GCA_030765085.1. NCBI lineage: Eukaryota > Viridiplantae > Streptophyta > Magnoliopsida > Asparagales > Amaryllidaceae > Allium > Allium cepa. The sequence goes on from CM060945.1 coordinate 725,920,505, forward strand.
GGAATGGTTGATTAATTGATGAGAAACGAATTAATGTTAAATGAAGAAATATAAGTGGCTGAGGTTGGGAATTTAATCAGAATTAATTAAATCAAATTGGTATGTGATTAACCTTTGCTGATGGATGATTGAATGAGATTGAATGTTTGAATGAGTTAATATCTGAAATGTTATGTATTTCAACTAAGAAAATTTTGGTTGGAATGACTTGAGGCTCGAAGAGGTAGGGGTCGGGTATTAGGAAATACCCGAAACCACTTCGATTTTTTTTTTATATAAATTGATCTATGAAATCAATAAACTGGAATGACATGATTTAAGTAAATTGGATTATTTTAACTAAATTTTGTACTTAGAAAATTGCTTGTGAAATAAGTGATGTCTATAGTAACTTTTGTAGTCGTAAATTGATATAAGTTACCCGGGTTTATATGAGTTGTATACTTTTGTATTCCATGTTAGATGGGTTTACTCACGCTGGTTTCCAGCCTGACCCGGGTGTTACTTTGATGTAATGCTCGGGTCAGACCGAGTATTACAGATTTTCAGGTAGGTACGTTCTGGAGCTCAGGAGGCGAGCTGGATGGCTAAAGCGTATGAAATATTTCCGCTGTATTATATTGTTGAGTATGTGAGACATGATAATTGTATATATTCAGTGACTGTATATATGTGAAAACTCTGATGTATATTAAATGTAATCGACAGATATAGTATTCTTTTGTAAACTATTATTATTTATTATTATATTTTATCCGCTGCGAATGTTGAGAGCTTGGGTGTTTCTGTTCTTCTACTTCTATCTCTTTCTTCTTTTTCTTAACTATCTGGAATTTTCGGCTTCGAAAATTTCGGGTCGTTACAATAGTGATTTTAGAATAACCAAATTTGTTTAAATTTAATATTACAAATGTCTGAATAATTAAATTCCGAATTTGATATGATTAGTTTGATATTGAAATTTAATATATGAAAATAGAGTGAATAATTGAAATTTGAATTAATATGATTCAAATTGGTTTCCAAAGTGAATGTAAGTTATATCGGAATTATAATAGAGTTAATAAGAATTTAATATTTGGAATTTATTGAATAATTGAATAACGGGTTTAATATGATTAAAAATGATTTGTAAAATTTTATTCTATCATATTAAAGTTAGAATGACGTTATAGAACTTTTAAAATCGAATTAAAAGTAAATTTGTAAAAATTAAATATTTTAATATTTAATTGACGAGTTAAAATAGCCATATTTCAAACAGTCTCGGATTTCGACGAAACCAGTTACATCGGATCCATAACGTGATATTACTTTAAGATTTCAAATTTCGTGTCAATCGGATTTACCGTTTGTCCGAGGCAAGCCAAAACGCATAGAAATTTAGTTAACCGATTTAATTTAAAATCGATCGTTTATTTCCGTAACTCTCACAGTCGATCGAATTAGCTTCCGAAACTAGTTCCATTGTGTCCGGAACGCGGGGTAAACCGTAGAAACGCAGGTCACCACGCGTAGATCGGAGTTCGGAAAATCCGGAATGAATAGTGTTTTGTAGCTTTTCTATAAAGGGACCCCTTCCCTTTGATTTTGCAAAACCCTAACTCCTTTTTTCCTAGCCGCCACTTCAATATTCGAAGGCCAGAAATGCACGATTCTTCTTCTCTTAATCTTATCCAATCCACTCACTTTCATCAAAAATGACCAACTACAAAGTTGTAGATAATATCACGAACTTCAAATCCATAGGGGTTGATGGGTTATGGCGCAGTGTAGGGGAAGTTTTTGGGCCGCGTATGGCTACCGTTTGCGCGCGTTTCTAGGCCATTGGGGGAGGCCGAGCTGCAGATGGTGGTAGGCGTGGGTAGCATTCGACGTTGGCTTCGAAATGGAGATGGCCGATCGTCATCAAATCGTGTGTGGTGGCTGCAATTCTTAAGCCCTAGTTTTGAAGATGGGTTCTTGTGCGTTTGAGCTTGGGAGTTTTTCATGCGAATGAAGATGGAAGAAGGGGGTTGCGGCCAGGATCTAATGATAGGGAATGAACGGCTGAGATTGGGCAAGGTTATAAAAATATAAAGAAAATTGTAAATTATATTATAGTTTGAATTGTACAATCTTTGAAATGCGATATCTTTGTCATACGAGGGCGGAAAATTACGAAACGACTTGCGTTGCAATCGTTTTGTCGAGCACTACGCTATGGAATTGGATTGGAATCGTTTGGAGCTAGTTTGAATTTCAGGTAAAATTAAACGCTCGTTTAATTTTATTCGAAATAAAACGCTTGAACTACATTGAAATCAAAGTGAGTGTTTTATAACGCTCACAACGTACTAAATATCTTAATGATAGTTAAATTTGATATTATGAAGTGGTATGAATTTTATTTGTCGTTATTTGATAAAATTTAATTGTCGTATAGATTGTCATTTGAATGAACCGTTAAAAATTAAATTGAAAGTTAAATTGAAATCGAAATTGAATTGCGATTAAATTACCTGGCATTGATAACTAAGAAACTACCATGAATTGTATTGTCTATTGGATGATGTATTTCGATAGATGCTATTGGTTGATATTCAAATGTTTGGATGTTTATTTGCTTATATGTACTGTTATGCATACATATGACACTGTGATTTGATTTAAGTGATATATATATATATATATATATATTCATCCTTTACATTTCAATTGAAATAAACAATTACTTGGCCAGAGGATAGAAAATTATATACAGACACCGAATTGGCTAAATTAATAATTTTTAAAATCGTCGATTTGAAATTTATTTAAATTTTTTGATTTAAAAGTTATAAATAGAAATAAATTTATAGAAATCGAATTTATCGAAAAATTGAGTTTGGAATGTTGAAATAAATTTTGGTTAAAAGAAATTGTTAAATAATATAAGTCGAGACTTTGAAATTTAAAAATTAGGATTTGATTGAATTTCGAAAATTGATTTGTTTAAAGATTTAACCTTAATTCGAGCTTTGAATATTACCAAGTAAAAGTGATATAAGAATGATATTTTGAAGTCGAGCTTGGAATTGAATCATATTTAAACTTTGGATTTAAACTCGAAAATTGATGGATAATTTTGTTAAGTGTTATAAATGGATATTTTTGAAAAATCAAGCTCCAAATCGATATAAATTGAAATTGAATTAATTGAAAGTGAATATAAAATTGAATAAATTTGAAGTCAAAGTTGACATTGATTTGAATTGAAATCGAAATTGAATCAGTAGAATGGAAATTGAAATTGATTTGAATTGGGAAGTTATAAATTGAAATGGATTGGTTTTGAAGCTGTTTTATTTTGTTTTCCAAATTACTCTGTAATATAAACCATTTTTGAATACTTAAACTATTTTAATCTATTTTAAATCTACTTAACCCAATTTAAATTATTTTAAACTAATTTATCTATTTCAAATCCATTTTAAGATTTTAAGTATTTTTAACTATTTTAATTATTTAAAACTACTTTTAAACTACTTAAAACTATTTTCTAAAATTCTAAGCTGGTCAATAAGGTGAAATGTTTATACTTAAATCTTGAATTTAAATACGAATTGGGTTAAATGAAGTTGCGACCTAAAATTGAAATTCGAAATGATTTTGAAACCGAAATGAGATACTGATGCGAAAAATGATTTTTGAAACGAAATCTTACATTTGAATAGATGCGATGATATTTGAAATGGATTTGATTTGTGAAGTGAATATGATATTTTGATATCAATGATGAATCAATTTGAAATGTAATGGAGCCAACGGTGTAATAATACGTAGTTACTAAAGAGACCTTGATCGGATATGGACATACTCTCTGTCGATACCGAACACCACTTTAATAACTATTATACGCGGAGTGTTGATTCAGAATGAAGTGGATAGTTTGGTGAACGCGTTGACTGAAGAAAGAGAACGATATTGGATGACCCCTGATATGACTAAAACAGGAGCCGTGCCGGGCCATTGAGGTTCGCCATCTCTAGCGGACACACTTCTTCGATACCATATCTATTACATTTGTGATGCGATTTGGGTGCACCCCTTGATTTGGGAGTGTTGTTTCGCGGCGTTGGGGTAGCTACTGGCTATGCCCAACATCAGTCCGGAACACGCAACTACTAGTATCCTAGTTGGTATCGCCTCATGTACCTTGTCATACTGATTATCCTATTCGCGACCACTACGTTTGGTTTTGTGTTATACCTATGGGGTACCCTCTGATAACCACTAGTTTATGATGGAGCTTACGGTGCTGTATAGACTATGGCTTTATAAAAATGTGTTAAGGGGGGTTATGGTAACGCCTTAACGCTATTTTTATACTTTATATTACTGATAGGAATTATCTACTTAGCGTACATTACTACCTAAAAGATAGTTTAACGGATCCTTGAGAGATGGAAAATCCCGTAACATCTCTTGAGTTATTGCAGGCACGTTGACACTGGATATGAGATGTAAAACCCCATAAACATCTCTGACGCCGTTACACTCATATTTATTTACGATTGATTTAACTTTCATAAGGATATTTTAGTCCTGACTCGAGTATTTTGTCTTTACATTACGCTCGGGTCAGTCCTGTGTTTTTTTCAGATTTTTGAAGATCTATTCTGGAGGATGAAGACGAAGATTTGGTATACTATTACTATTATTACCCTTGCATCATGCTATCTGCTGCATTATTTTAATTGTTCTGTTGCATAGGTATAACTCTGATAAATGTTGTATAAATAATTGTCAAAGTATAGTAAACAGCTTCATGAACTGTTATTTGACTATTATATTTTATCGTTCCGCTGCGAGATTCTGTGTTGTTTCATTTCCTTTATTTCTCTTTCCACTTCTTTTCTTATTTACCCCAATAACCATCTGCCCTTTTGAATGGTTTGGAATCGGCATTTGTATTTGATCGTCAGTTTAAACTGTCCAAAAAGGCGGGTCGTTATAGTTGGTATCAAAGCTTTGGTTTAGCGATAACCTTAGCTTTGTGGGGTCCGACTCTTTATAAATAGGGTAGTAATACCCTTTGATGAGTCACTGAGTGTATACATATGAGCGAGCGTATTTGTTAGTGATATAAAATGTTTTATATTGTGTCGGTTGATTTGTTGAGTGACTTATGGATTCTGGTCAATACGAGTAATTAACGTCATTGATAGGGATCTCTAAACACTTAAACAGAACAATTCGACATAGTATTGTTTTGAAATTGGGTAAATGAAATAATTTTGCTCTAATTATATTTTGTATATAAAGAAAAATTTTCAGAAATTATTGTGACCTATCTAGCTTACCTGGTTGTTAGAAATTAAAATATTGGTTATTATCATTAATTGGATACTGTAATTTAATAAATAAGGTGATTTACAAAATGAACAATGATAAAACACTTGTGAAATGTTTTAAGAAATAAAATCTTATAAGAATATTTTATAAAGGTGACTTATAAATTAAAATAGATTTAAATTGGAAATATTGAATTTAAGACGTGGAGATTTTGAAAAATGGTTTTCAAAGCTTTGAAGAAATATATAGTAATATTAGTTGGAAATTGTTTATGGAAGTATTTTGAAAGGATTTTAAGAAGGAATGAATTGAATACTCCTCTCTTCTGTCGTTGGAAAATAATTTCGGTGATGACTGCGCAGCATCATCGACGTTCATTTTCGAGTCTCAAAGTGGGGGAGACTTCTAAGAAGCTTTTCTTTTCTTTGAAATTATTTTGGGTAAATGGGTTTTGGTTTAAACTCTAGAGGTATGATTTGATATATTAAAGATATAAGTGTATATATTTATTTCAAACGATTTGAAAAGAACCAGGCACTTAAATTTCTAAGTTCTGTTAATTAATAATTTTCAAATTATTTGAATGAAATGTGAATAACCAGAATTTATAAAATAAGAGGATTAAGATATCTAAGCTATTCTTTGGGAAAACTTTAAAGTTGAAAGGTAAAGAGGATTTAAACAAATTAAATTTGTGAACATTCTAATTAAGTAAAATGAAATTCTATAAATTTGTATAATACCAAAATTACATTCTTATAACATATAACAAGACTTACCAAATGTTAAAAGTTAAAATGATGTTTTGGATATGTAATGAGATATTGTATAGATAAACAGAACCTGAAAGTAATTGAAATATACAAGTAAGGAAAACTCAAAAGGAATTAAAATGTACATAAATGGAAAATTTGGTTGTGAAATTTTTTTATATATACTTAAATATAGCTTGAAATGATAAATGGATAAATGGAACAAGTAAGTGAACTTAAGAAAGAAGACAAATGATTTGTATAATATCTTTTGTAAATTGGTTATAGAAAATAAATATAAATTGCATAGAAAAAATTGAATTTGTAACTTTAAGATAACCGTAAACTAAAAAAGGTCATATATGAGAAGTTAGACTTTTATGGAATGACTATAAACTAAAGTGATGATTAATAAAATGTTCCATAAATAAATTTGTTATTAACTAAAATTATGAAATTGAAGTAAATGTAAACAAAAGAATCTGGTATAGCTAAGAATCAATTGGAAAATGAAATTGAATTTAATTAAATTCTATAGAATGTTTAAAATGAACTTGAGTAAGCAAATCCTATGATGTGATGTTTAAGAAAGGATAATGATAAAGAACATGCTATGTAAAGAAATGTGTATACTAACTGAATAATGGGTTGTGAGTAATTAAGTGAAAAAAAATATAGAAGTCAATAAAATAATTTAGTATAGATAAATTGGATAGAAATACATTGGAAGGTAATACGTGAGATTGTACGTATATTATTTTATTCGCATAACGATTTGATCAAAATTCGAGCACAAAATTTCGAGATGATTTATATCGATCCAAGTTAGGATTTTTCACTCGATTCTCGACGGCGAACCCGGAATTGGTTTGATTCTGAAATTCTCTATCATAGTATGTGGCTATGCAAGGAGAGTAACAACTTCCAATCAAGGAACCAAATCTGAGTCCGCACTAGAGAGTCGTGTGAACGATACTAGTTGGAAGTGAAATTGTATGATCGAATAAACGATTAGATTTGAAATTGCTCACAGATGATATATGTACGGCTTACAGACTTAATTAAAGTTAATATTGGAAATTTAAGATGCCAAATATAAAATGATTCTTTTAAAATTACATAACAGGATATATATATAAAAGAGATAAACCAAATTGAATGTAAAATTAATAATTTGGTTATGTTGGGTATGATTTGGTTGTTATATGATATTTAGTTGATTGTATACAATTCATTAAGTGCTAATGAAATTGAAAGCCATAAATCATTGAAATCAAATTTGAAGTTAAATGAATTTAATTTGATTCAAATTGGATGTGAACTAATGTAAATATAAATTAGTGAATGTTAACTAATTGAATTGAGAATGAATGTTAGTAAAATCCAACGTTAATGAATCAACTGTGATTAAAATTGAAAACCAAGTGAATAAATATTAATGAGAAGTGAATTTATATTGATTGGTTATGGATTTGCTGGATGATAGTTGGATGATAGTTGATTGATGGTTGCATTTGTTGCTTTTGTTGCATTTGCTATGTTGGCATATGTAGTTGTTATGTTGCTATATGATGTATATCGATACTGTTTTCATATATGCATGTTTCTCATGGTTTGTTGAGTGTTTAGTAGGTGCGGATTGCGCTTGCTTCGCATTGGGAGCTCGCTTTCGCGCTATATTAGCCGTATATTCTCGCTAATAATATATAAGGTACATATCTCGGATTACATACCGTACTTTTATACTTTTTTCCCTGCGGGATGCCTCATCACTTGATGAGATGTATATTTGTGATATATGTACTGTCATTTTTTTCCGATCGAGCCGCGCAAAGGAGACTCTGCCGAAATTTTCCGTAAAATCCGGGTGTTAGAAAAATTTTCAATTTTTTTTAAAAAATTTTATAACTTGTTTTGATAACTAACTTTTAAAGTTAGAAAGCCGTTCGGAGTAACTTAGTGGAAGCGTAGTTATGACTTTATAAATGGAATTTCATTGTTTATAAGTTGGTAACATTGAATAAAATATATCTAATGTTGAATTCTATACTTAGTTCCTTTTCCCTTCTTTTTCCTTTTCGGGGACGAAAAGTTTAGAGTGGGGGAGAGTGCAACGACCCGTAAATTTTCGATAATTAAAATAGCTAATTTAATAAGATTTCGTGATTTAATGTTAGAAAAAAAAATTGTAATTCATTTGGAATAATAATAAGTGGAATGAATTGCAACAATAATTATCCAAGTAATGAAAAATAAATGCTACTTAGTGAATGCCTTTGAAATCAAAAGTTGAATAGGATAATAAATGTTGAATTCATTGAGTATAATAGAGTAATTGATTGATAAGTAAAATCTATTTAAAATCAAATATTGAATAGGTAAATTGCTTAAATTGAATATTTAAAACTTATTGAATAATTGAATAACTGTAAAATGAAAATAGTGTTCTAAATTGTGAATTGGTTTTAAAAGTTGAATCTTATAAGTTCAATTTCAATATTTCAAAAGATAATGAATTATTGGATAAGCGAAATTGTTTAAATTTAATATTTGAAATTTATTGAATAATTGAATAACGGAAATTGAATAACTGTTTTAATGAAAATGGTTGTTCTATAATTTGAATTTGTTAAATTTTATAAGTTCGTTTTGAATATTTCAAAAGATAATGATTTTAGAATAACCAAATTTGTTTAAATTTAATATTGCAAATGTCTGAATAATTAAATTCCGAATTTGATATGACTAATTTAATATTGAAATTTAATATATGAAAATAGAGTGAATAATTGAAATTTGATTTAATATGATTCAAATTGGTTTCCAAAGTGAATGTAAGTTATATCGGGATTATAAGAGTTAATAAGAATTTAATATTTGGAATTTATTGAATAATTGAATAACGGGTTTAATATGATTAAAAATGATTTGTAAAATTTTATTTTATCATATTAAAGTTAGAATGAGGTTATAGAACTTTTAAAATCGAATTAAAAGTAAATTTGTAAAAATTGAATATTTTAATATTTAATTGATGAGTTAAAATAGCCATTTTTCAAACAGTCTCGGATTTCGACGAAACCAGTTTCATCGGATCCGTAACGTGATATTACTGTAAGATTTCAAATTTCGTGTCAATCGGATATACCGTTTGTCCGGGACAAGCCAAATCGCATAGAAATTTAGTTAACCGATTTAATTTAAAATCGATCGTTTATTTCCGTAACTCTCAAAGTCGATCGAATTAGCTTTCGAAACCTGTTCCATTGTGTCCGGAACGCGGGGTAAACCCTAGAAACGCAGGTCACCGTGCGTAGATCGGAGTTCGGAAAATCCAGGATGAATAGTGTTTTGAAGGTTTTCTATAAAGGGACCCCTTCCCTTTGATTTTGCAAAACCCTAACTCCTTTTTGCCTAGCCGCCACTTCAATATTCGAAGGCCAGAAACGCACGATTCTTCTTCTCTTAATCTTATCCAATCCACTCACTTTCATCAAAAATGACCGACTACAAAGTTGTAGATAATATCACGAACTTCAAATCCATACGGGGTTGATTGGTTATGGCGCAGTGTAGGGGAAGTTTTGGGGCGCGTATGGCTACCTTTCGCGCGCATTTCTAGGCCATTGGGGGAGGCCGAGCTGCAGATGGTGGTAGGCGTGGGTAACATTCGACGTTGGTTTGGAGATGGCCGATCGCCATCAAATCGTGTGTGGTGGCTGCAATTCTTAAGCCCTAGTTTTGAAGATGGATTCTTGTGCGTTCGGGCCTGGGAGTTTTTCACGCGAACGAAGATGGAAGAAGAGGTTGCGGCCAGGATCTGATGATGGGGAATCAACGGCTGAGATTGGACAAGGTTATAAAAATATAAAGAAAATTGTAAATTATTATATAGTTTAAATTGTACAATCTTTGAAATGCGATATCTTTGTCATACGAGGGCGGAAAATTACGAAACGACTCGCGTTGCAATCATTTTGTCGAGCACTACGCTATGGAATTGGATTGGAGTTGTTTGGAGCTAGTTTGAATTTCGGGTAAAATTAAACGCCCATTTAATTTTATCTGAAATAAAACGCTGGAACTACACTGAAATCAAAGTGAGTGTTTTATAACACTCACAACGTACTAAATATCTTTATGATAGTTAAATTTGATATTATGAAGTGGTATGAATTTTATTTGTCGTTGTTTGATAAAATTTAATTGTCGTATAGATTGTCAATTGAATCAACAGTTGAAAATTAAATTGACAGTTAAATTGAAATCGAAATTGAATTGCGATTAAATTACCTGACACTGATAACTAAGAAACTGCCATGAATTGTATTGTCTATTGGATGATGTAATTCGATGGATGCTATTGGTTGATATTCAAATGTTTGGGTGTTTATTTGCTTATATATACTGTTATGCATACAAATGACACTGTGATTTGATTTAAGTGATATATATTCATCCTTGACATTTTAATTGAAATAAATAATTACTTGGCCATAGGATAGAAAATTATATACGGACACCGAATTGGCTAAATTAATAATTTTTAAAATCGTTGATTTGAAATTTATTTAAATATTTTGATTTAAAAGTTATAAATAGAAATAAATTTATAGAAATCGAATTTATCGAAAAATTGAGTTTGGAATGTTGAAATAAACTTTGGTTAAAAGAAATTGTTAAATAATATAAGTCGAGACTTTGAAATTTAAAAATTGGGATTTGATTGAATTTCGAAAATTGATTTGTTTAAAGATTTAACCTTAATTCGAGCTTTGAATATTACCAAGTAAAAGTGATATAAAAATGATATTTTGAAGTCGAGCTTGGAATTGAATCATATTTAAAATTTGGATTTAAACTCGAAAATTGATAAATAATTTTGTTAAGTGTTATAAATGGATATTTTTGAAAAATCATGCTCCAAATCGATATAAATTGAAATTGAATTAATTGAAAGTGAATATAAAATTGAATAAATTTGAAGTCAAAGTTGACATTGATTTGAATTGAAATCGAAATTGAATCAGTAGAATGGAAATTGAAATTAATTTGAATTGGGAAGTTGTAAATTGAAATGGATTGGTTTTGAAGCTGTTTTATTTTGTTTTCCAAATTACTCTGTTATATAAACCATTTTTGAATACTTAAACTATTTTAATCTATTTTAAATCTACTTAACCCAATTTAAATTATTTTAAACTAATTTATCTATTTCAAATCCATTTTAAGATTTTAAGTACTTTTAACTATTTTAATTATTTAAAACTACTTTTAAACTACTTAAACTATTTTCTAAAATTCTAAGCTGGTCAATAAGGTGAAATGTTTATACTTAAATCCTGAATTTAAATACGAATTGGGTTAAATGAAGTTGCGACCTAAAATTGAAATTCAAAATGATTTTGAAACCGAAATGAGATATTGATGCGAAAAATGATTTTTGAAATGGAATCTTACATTTGAACAGATGCGATGATATTTGAAATGGATTTGATTTTTGAAGCGAATATGATATTTTGATATCAATTATGAATCGATTTGAAATGTAAAGGTGCCAACGGTGTAATAATACGTAGTTACTAAAGAAACCGGGATCGGATATGGACATACTCTCTGTTGATACCGAACACCACTTTAATAACTATTATACGCGGAGTGTAATCCAAAATGAAGTGGATGGTTTGGTGAACGCGTTGACTGAAGAAAGAGAACGATATTGGATGACCCCTGATATGACTAAAACAGGAGCCACGCCGGGCCATTGAGGTTCGCCATCTCTAGCGGACACACTTCTTCGATACCATATCTATTACATTTGTTATGCAATTTGGGTGCAGCCCTTGATTTGGGAGTGTTGTTTCGCGGCGTTGGGGTAGCTGCTGGCTATGCCCAACATCATTCTGGATCATGCAACTACTAGTATCCTAGTTGGTATCGCCTCATGTACCTTGTCATACTGATTATCCTATTCGCGATCACTACATTGGTTTTGTGTTATACCTATGGGGTACCCTCTGATAACCACCAGTTTACGGTGGGGCTTACGGTGCTGTATAGACTATGGCTTTATAAAAATGTGTTAAGGGGGATTATGGTAACGCCTTAACGCTATTTTGATACTTTATATTACTGATAGGCATTATTTACTTAGCGTACATTACTACCTAGATACTGGTCATGTCGAGTGAAAATTTATTTATAGTCAAGTGGTCTAGACATTTAGAATATCACAAAAAATGTGTACATTGAACTCCAGACTAATTTTTTTATCTTAGATTACTGATCAAAAGGCACTTTCATAAAGTAATTCCAATGCCATGAATATTTTGTTTTGCTCATTAGATAAGAATGAATTCAATAGAATGTCTGTTTATAAGTCTATATATAAAATTTGGAAAACACTTTGATTTACTCATAAAGGCACTAGTAAAGTAAAACAGACTAAAATTCCATGTTGACTAATCAGTTTTTGTTATTTAAAATGAAACCAAATGAGTTCATTTTTGGCATGTACTATAGATTTCAAGACATAGTGCATTCATTAGTTGCATTTAAGAAAAACTTTTCTAAAGAGGATCAAGTTAGAAAAAACCTAAATTCACCTTCTTTAGAGTGAGATCAAAAGTCAGCAGCAATTGAAGAGGCTAATGATAATTATACTCTGAAAATTGAAGAGCTAATAGGCAATTTAATGTCCTGTGAAGCACATATGCAGTGTAGAAAGAATGTAAGGCAATAGAAAATAAATTCACCGCTTTCAATGCAATAACTATGATTAGGATTCAAACAATGACAATGATGAGGAAATCGCCTTTAAGACCTGAAATTTCAGTAAATTCTTGAAGTATAAAAAGATGAACAACTCCAGAAACCTAAACAGTAAACCAATGGAACTGGAACTATGATTAGATGCTTCGACTGTGATGAACTAGGTCATTTTCAAAGAGACTGGCTACATCCAAGTTAATAAATCAAAGGTCTGACTGGCAAGTTACTCATCCTATAAAAGAAAAAGGGCTTATAAAGCAACTTTGGATGCTTTAGACACCTCCTCTAATGATAATGAAATTGGTAATAAAAATGTGAATATGTGTTTCACAACAACAACAGACTAGTCAATATCGATTAACAAAAAGCAAAAAAATGGGTATTCTTTACATATTTGATTCCATTTTTTTGTTTTTTATTGTCAGGAATAACCATATTAATATTGGATGAATATAGTATAATTATTAGGTATATCTTTAAAATTCATTTTGCTTAATAATAATATAATATTAACTAAAAGACAATATATATATATATATATATATATATATATTAAAAATTAATACCTTTTTTGGTTGAATATATAGATTAGCAATAATTGAGATAATTAGGTATATATATTTATAAGCGAATAGGGATAATTTTTTCAAATTTGTATTTCAGAATTTACTAGGTACATGTCGACATACATATAATTTGTATGTCGACGCATGCTCCAGAACTCTGAAATTTGAAGTTTTATTTCAAATTTAAAATTTCAATCTCTCTCCACCTTCTCACCAACTCTTACGTTTTGAAAGGATGTTTCTTGACCAGAGATCCTTACCGTCGGTTCTCTAATTAATCACTATATCTTCATCCACTCATTTCACTCTCATTTTAAAAAATTCTAAATCCATTAAACTCTCTTATCTCCTTAAATAATTCTTCAATTGCTTCCACTAGTTCAAATCCAAAATTGATTGGGTGCTCTAAGAAAACCTAAAGCATTCTCTTCAATGAGAGTGATGCAATTGAGGCCTATATGAAATATTTAACATCTGAAAAAGTTTCTCTCAAAAGGTTTGTTATATTTAATGATTTTGCTTCTTATGGTTTACATGAACTTTGTTTTGAAAATAATATTATTAGTTTAGTTAAATCTTCCAAAAGTAATTTTGTTTTCTACTCCAATTTAGCAAAAATGTTTTATGCAAATTTAAATGGAAATTTTATCAAGGGGAAGATGGTAAAATTTGGAGTAGTGTTAGTGGCACTCAAACAGTTTTAAATTATGAACTTTTGGATCATATACTTGGTTGTAAATCTTGTGGAATTAACTTCTTTAGTTTTTAAATTGATATTCAAAATCATGAAGACCTCGCATCATTTTAGAAAGTTATGACGATTTTAAATTTAAACATACTAATCTTTGAGCTAAATTGAAATTTATGAGTGTCATTCTTCGAAAAAGTATTATACAAAGAAAGGGAAATTATAATAACCCAACTCAAAATGTTTTCAAAGCGCTTCTTGCCATCTATGGTTACAACGACATAAATGGGCATAAGCCATTTTAGATGACTTTGTCCAAAAGAACATTTCTAGAAATGAGAACACAATTTTCCATTGTGCGCATCTTACTAGAATTCTTTTATATTTTGGTATGGATTTAAGAGGAGAAAAATTCATTCCTCAAAAGTTTTCAACAAGGCAAATATCTTCCTTATGCATATTCCACCATTCCTTGAGCCATATGAAACCTAAAAAGGAGCAAAGGTTGTAATGGAAAGAAGAATGAGAAATTCAACAAGAAGAAGTAGCAAAAGGAGGTGAAATGGAAGTGGAATAAGAAGATTCTTCTATGGAAAGTTTTGAAAAACCGTCCAACTCTACAAACAAAGAGATACTAAGGAATCACGTTAAGCTTCTTAAAACCCAATTGAAGCTTAAACATTCCTTTAGCAACAAGCAAACTTCTATTTCCAGTAAAATGGACAAATTCATTGGAAAGGTCATTTGCAAGCTTGAGGGCTCTTGATAATCTTCATCCCATCTTTTTAAAGTTCTTCTAGTAGTTTGGTTCTGTTATCTAGCTGCGTACTTTGCATTTTCTAGTTTAGTTTTATGTTGTCTTATCTATTTTTCTCTTATTTCCAATGAAATCCATAAACCCCTCTAGTTCTACTTAATGAAATAATTTTCTTACTGTGTTATATTGTTTATCTAGTCTTTGAAGTCATAAAAGTGTACTAGCATAGGATAAAAACAAAATCTATAATAAATAAGATAGTTTTGAAATTTATGGTCTGTATGTCGATGTACATATATTATATAAGTCAACGTATAAAGCCAGAAATGAATTTTTCTAAGTTTCAAAATAAAAATAACTACCGACCACCTATTCGTTTCAAATAACTTTCTACTCTTATATAAGTCTATTTCTTCCAGAAAACTCCTTTAACATTTCAGTTCATATTCTATTTTCATTCTCAAACATATTTTTACAAATATATCTTCCCCACATCAAAAACTATGTGAAAATCTCGAACAAACTATCCATTTTTTAAAATATTCTCTCTTTTATCCTATGAAACAAGAAACGCTTAGGATTGAGTCAAATGCAAATGATAAAAGAACAAGAGAAGCATTTTGATGTTATTCGATGGATGATTTCTTCCATAATTAAATACAAACCATCCAACAATCCAGAGTGCATTATTAATAATGATAATAAAGATTAGGATGTCTTTAAAGCAGATCGAACCTTTGGCGCTAATGGTTGGGTTGAAGTTCCTCGAAACGTCTAATTATTGGGTTTGAATACACACACACACTCTTAGGATTTGGTTAATGTGTTTTTTTGACTGGTTTGGATTGCTTGACATTTAATGTTTGATTAGATTGGATTGGATTGTACAAGTTCGTATATTTTAGTTTTGTTTGATTTGAATTAGATCAGTGTGTATTGGATTCATTTATATATAGATCAGAGTTACATTAATAAAATTTGCTTTATCATATATCATCATGTTTACTAGTATATCATATATAATTTGTCGCTTATGTATAGTTACACATAATCATTTTTACTTGGATTATTAATTTTGAAGCAAATGTATTATCATGTATCATTATGTCTTTTATTTAGGTGGTGTAATTGTTGCTTTTCACTCATTTTTTTTGATGACAAAGGAGGAGAAAAATATAAAAATATACATATGAAAATATTAAAGGGGAGTAATCTATCTCAAGGGGTGTTATATCATATTTTATATATACAAAATAATAATTGTTGTCATCATCAATGGGAGGAGATTGTTAGTACCTCAGTTATTAATTTTGATGATAATAATATTTGTAACAAATATATATATTTATTTAAAATATGCATAGTAATGATTCTGCCAAGTTATATAGTATATAGTGTAGGTTATTATATAGAATTCGAATTAAAGACTGTACAGTATGAAGACTCAAAAACTAGAGACTCATGAGCATAGTGATCAAGATATGAAGATTTCAAGACTATGGTACAATGTATAGACCTGTAGAATATTGTTAAAGTCCCTAGTAGAAATCTTTGATCTCAATTTCTTATGTTCTTATCGTTTATTTTTAAATCAAAATATATTTTTAAGTACTTTATAAGTTTTCTAAAGTTTAAAATGTTTATAAAATAAGCTTAAATGATTTTACAAAGCCCCATTTTTTTTTACAAAGCATTAGATTTTCAAAACAATTTAAAATAATTTTTTTTTAAAATATACTAGGATATCTTCACATATAGGCAGATTGTATGTCGACATACATGCCATAGTTTTCAAAATTAATTTTGAAATAAAGTGTCTATTCATCGTAATTCTTCGCGAATGGACATGTATGTTTGTCCTCTATACATAGAGGGTTTCCAAATAAATTTTTACAACTGCTTTCTTATTATCTTCTCTCCTCTTATTCAAGGAAAATTTCTATTGAAAATATATTCAAATTTTCTCAAAGTTAAACTGGGATCAGTTCAATCTTCATTGCATTGATTCGTTGCTATCTACTTTCTGATTTCAATCATCTCTCTCACTTAATCAAAGATCAAATTGATGTCCAAGAGGATATAGGATCAATTGTATCAAAGACGAAACATAGAGTTCAGAAAGACCATTAAAACTCTAGTTATATTTTATTGGTTGACATTGTGTCTCGATTCAAATTAATTGGGTGTTCTTGGTGTCTCAAAATCTAAGTGGGTTGATTATGTCTCATGATCGTGTCTTGATTCGAATCAATTAGGTATGCTTGGTGCCCGAAAATCTAAGTGGGTGTCCTTATGTCCCGAGTCAAATCAATCAGTCATATTTAGAGCTCAACAAATCTGAAGGGCATATGCCTTAACTTTGAAATCAAGATTGTATTGGGTTTGCCTTTTTCCCGTTGAAAAATTAGCATTTGAAAAGAAATATGTACAAGAAATTGTATGGAACTGGATGTATGGTAACTCTATACCAGTATAAAATCATTGGTGTGATCTCTTTGATTT
Organism: Allium cepa; assembly: GCA_030765085.1. Taxonomy (NCBI): domain Eukaryota; kingdom Viridiplantae; phylum Streptophyta; class Magnoliopsida; order Asparagales; family Amaryllidaceae; genus Allium; species Allium cepa. The sequence continues at coordinate 725,937,857 of CM060945.1, forward strand.
TCTACTTTTACTTTACTGTATTTTATATTGATCTATCTTTGAATCCGTGATTGTTTATTCTGCTTTAATTAAGTATAATCTTAAAAGAAAAAAGATTACATTAATGCTAGAAAACACTATTCAACCCTCTATAGTGTTTAGTTAAGCCTTTAGATCCTTAATTATGCCACTAACAGTCCTTTCCCTTCTCTTTCTCCAACGGGGAATTCAATGAAGTCGGAATGACATTGATAGCTTATGGTTTCTTTGTTTTGCTTTAGCGACTCTGGACAATCTTTCTGAATATGCCAAGCTTGTTGCAATTGTAGCACTTCTTCCCCTCAACCTTGCAATCTCTATTATTGTGGTCCTTGTTACCACAACTACAATAAATAAGTGAGGTCTTACTCTTCTTCTGGTCGCTTTTGTTTTAAAACTACTTCCTCTTATCATTCCACTTCTTCTTGCCTCCCCGTCCAATTTTGGCTTTGGCAATAGTCCTCGACTTTGGATAAAGACTCTCATGCCTTAAGGCCTTTTCGACTAGCATCTCAAAGTATCATCAATGTAGCCCATGACATTCTCTTTGATGTAATCATTGAAGCCAACAATGAACTTCTTGTTTTTCTTTGATGAAGTGTCAATGAAGAATATCCCATGTTATCATATCTGCTTGCTTCAGATCCATAAAATTATGCAATAAAACTGACTTTTAAGCTGCGAAAATAAACCTTTATTTGAATCTGGCTTTGAATTAGCCCGTTGTGAACTGGTCTTTGAGGTTGGCTACTTTCACAGCGTTCCACTTGTTCATGGCTTGCCTTTAAAGTTGTCGGGAAGCCAATCACTTTTTCATAACCTCACCCAAGTCTAAGTCATCGGAAATCCTTTCACATATGTCAAGCCAATTCCACACTTCCATTGTGGACTTCGTTCTCTGTAATGGTTTGTAGACTAGGACTAGCAAAGTCTTCATTCAGCTTAGCAAAATCAAACTATGCACCTATACCGAAGTACCTCCATTAAAAAAACATTTAAAGTGGCTATTTGAGCATTACGCAACATGTTCAGAATCATGCTATTGGACATTGTTTGCCAGTTAGGATTAGAATCTCCTGGGCCAGCCCCTCTTCGACTCTAGAGATGGAGTTTCTAGCAGCATTCCTTATTTGATGACTCATCTTTCAGTATGTAATAAGGATGATCAGTTTCTCTATAAGGAATTATGATTAAGCAATACTCATGTGTAAAGTGCAATTTTATACTACACACACACACACACTCTACTATATAGTTTCGAAAATCAAAATATATAACAATTTATGCGCTCTTATTTATATATTCACTCTTGTTCAGTTTAGGGTGAGAACTCCTATCCTTTCTCTACTAAACCATGGTATCCTTTACGTTAAACTACACAACCTAAGCTCCGGTGTTGAAATGTTGACCGCCCTAGACCATCAGCACCTAGTAATACCTATATAGTGTGCTAGAATGGTGCCTGGTCAATGTAGGACTACCGTCAAGGTTGTAAGATAAATAAAACGTCAAAGAACTTATCATATATCTCCCAACATATCGAATAAAATATAATTATAAACATCTCAGATATAAAACATGCGAGATAGAGAAAAATGAATGAACCATAGGAATCAGATCCATACAATACACAACATAAGTGATAGAGTATACATTAAAAAGAAACTCATAAATAAATATTCTCTAAATAGTAAAAGCACTAACAAGCTCAATAGTGTTGTATAGCAGAATAGCAAATCATAATAAGTAAATGTGGTAATATGAGATTATAACCTCTTACCCAACCTTTGTCCAGCTACATGTGCTCATCAGAATCGATATCTCTAATTTACTCATTTAAGAGCACCCAAAGAAATATAAAGCAAAGCATAAAACTCCAAGTAAGAAATAATCTAGTGTGAGTGGTAAAAAACCTCTAAATACTAACAAACCAATAGAATAGGGGAATTGGTATGGAAAATCATAACTACCTATCCTTGCATCCAAAGAATTTGCCCATACGCAAGATATACGTCACTCTACATCATAGACATCGTGGGTGTACTATACATCAATGTACAAAGAGTGTCAAAATGTCTATATCAGCAATATCAACATCATGTGACATTGCTAAGGCGGTAAGAAATATCAGCAATATCAACATCATCCATCCTCACATTCACTTATATAGTGCATTGACATTCAATCACCACTTAACCCATCAGGGTCAATGACCAGACTATCCATCATATACTCTACATCTTGGTTCCTCGATACTTGAATCCATACCACTCAATAAGCCAAGAACTAGACTAACCATTACATTATTCTAGGATAAGCATATCTCCCATCTTGAATGAAGAGCCATTATGCTCTAGGAGCCATAACATTTCAGTATAAACACACTTTGTGAGTTCCCTTCGAACCCCCAAGTCTCGACTATCCTTTTGCACAGGTCATCTATAGCAGAGCACAACTTAAAACTAATCTTATGACTTCTATCATGAAGTCTCCGTAGTTAGAACGATCCTCTATAATCATCATCAGTCATAGAATATCACCATTTGTCCACTAACCTTCCTCCAAAAATCCCCTTAATTTGACTCATAGTCCTCTTCCACATCTAAAAATATGGCCATTCATCATTGAAGCCATCACCTCACATTATAGAATCATCATCCTTGGACCACACATAATCATCAGAGATCATTAATGAACCCTATGTTTCAGTGCGTACCCGATAATTGGCCATATTTGGCTAAGTGTTTGGTTGTAGCACTAGCTTTGAGTGAATATATTTAAGACTCAAAGTAAACATTGTTACAACTCAAAGAAAGCATGAAAATGACTTGAATGTTATCTGGCTTTATGGCCAACCCATATTCGAGCACAACAGGTCGATCGAATTAAGAAATTAGCATGTACCAAGCTCAGAAGTCAAGAAGGATCAACAAAAAAATAAGTCCCCAAATAAAATGCTACACACCTCTTGCTAAGATCACCAAATTGCACACTTCATCATTCAAGAGAAGTCATAGGTCGACACCGAACCCTGAGCAGGGATTGGTATTGATCCGTAAAAGTACATCTAAACCATCATATGCCTTATATCGTAATAAGATGGAGTAATATCAAGTTCGTTCACACTAACCTAGAATGGTTCGATGATTCTTCCCGACCCAAGCAATCAATAGATAAGTCAAATGCTCATGTCCAACCTCCAAAACAAGAATACATTCAAGTATAAGCCCATAATCGAGCATTTAAGATGTCAAAGATGAAGGCATGAGTAAACCAAAGATTTTAAAGAGAAAAATTAAGATCAAGGAAGAAAGTTCATGGATCGGCACTGAACCTTAAGCATGGATCAGTACCTGACGTTGCCATGATCTCCTAAGCGAACCTTTCTTCAACTTGGGGAAGTAGGCTAGAACATGGCGATAGCTTTTTAGCAACTAGCTGCTAAAAATATTGGGATATGAGCATAGTTTGAGGGAAATTTGTTTAGCCATTTAAAAAGTTCTTGTATTATCATTATATTTTTGAGATCATTACTGATCCATAAAAACATCCCTTTAAAAACTTATACAAAAACCTCAATAAATATTAAATGTCGTAGGCCTTTAATTAACCGAACCATTATAGTTGTTGTATGACCTTATTTTTCTCATTTCCAAGTTATTTTCTTCAATTTATTCTCTACTTTTAATGTTTGATTTTTTTTGCAAACTTTTGTGTGAATATTTTGTTGCTTTCACAAAGAGCATTGATCTAATGTATTAGGCTCTATTTTCTACTTTTGGATAGCCTAAAACCATGAAGTAGATCCATTAGTTTTATTGTCACAATCTTACTATTTAGATTCTAGTAGAATCTGTCAAAGGATTAGCTAGAGTTATTAGCTTCACGAAAAGAAAATCCACTGCTTCTAACCTACCAACGATATGAGAATACTGGATCTTAGCAAGTTGAAGAAGTCACACATTCGAATGCTATTGAAATCAAAATCCCATCAGATATGAAAATGAGGGTTGAGATGGACCAGATGGTGAAGGAGATGAATGATAAACTACATTTGCTGAACTAATTGACCCTGAGTCGCAAAAGGAGTTAGAGGGAGTTGACACCCTATGATATGAAGGAATATTGTTCTTCGATATCCTTGGAAAGCATAGGGAAGGAAAATAAAAGATAAAGAGAAAGGAGACCAACATTTCGAAATAATGATTGGATCCTGCTTGAAGTAGAGGTTTACGGATCGGTATTGAACCCAACATAGGCAGCAGTGCTAAACCCCTCATGCTTGATTTTGTCAATGAAAGTATCGATGTCTTAGATGATGATGTTGGTGGCAATGCTTGTCATGCTGCTGATCGCCAGAACACTTGAGTTCGGGCGACCATTGCCGATTCTCCAGTAGAAACTAAGTAGCAAAATGGCTGAACGAATGGTTTTCTTAGAGTTAGGAGAACTAGGTATTGTGGAACTAACCAAGATCATTTGCCAAGCCAAACATTTGAGGTATCCCATTACTATCGCCGTTCAGCAGATCCAATGGAACCACATACCTTGGTGGAGATTTTAAAAAAAGCTAGTGAATGAAAACCATAGATGTAATGATTGATGGTGCTCTTCAAATAGTATGAAGCCATTCACTGAGGAGATTCTATATGACGAATATCCTCAAAGGATCATAATGTCGACGATACCATCCTATGGTGGAACCAAGGATACAAGGCAACACCTGTTGAAGTACAAGTGGCATATGGACATGGCTAAGGCAACTAATTACATCAGGTTTCAATGTTTTTCTACTTTTCTTGATGGTGTAGCAATGACATGGTTTACATGACTTCCACTGAGGTCCATGTCACTTTCAATCGGCTGACAATGAAGTTTAATGAGTAGTTCTGCTTACATACAACACAACTCAAGGATGTAATGCCATTTTCTAACATTTTGCCAAGGCGTCAGAGAGTCATTGAGTTATTTCTTGAGTAGATTCAATAGTGTGGTGACACGGGTGAGTAATCTAAAAGGAGATATTATGCTAATGGCATTGATCAATGTGGTGCATCTTGATACCGATGTTGGAAGGTAGTTGAAGTTGAAACCCCCGCCAATGATGGATGTTTTCTATGGGAAGGCGAATTAGTTCTGGTGTTTGGAAAAGGAAAGTACAACCGCTAGAAAAGTCGATGGTGGACAGTCAGCTAAATTAGTGCAAAGTAATGTCATAGTGAAGCAAACCGAAGGGAATTCTGCTAATATAGATGTAACGACCCATAAATTTTCGATAATTAAAATAGCTAATTTAATAAGATTTCATGGTTTAATGTTGGAAGAATAAAAAAAATTGTAATTTATGTATGGTAATAATAACTAGAATGAAATGCAACAAATTTTATCTAAATTAATTATTTATGAATTGAATGGAATCCCAAATCAATTGAAATAATATGTAGTCAAAGGTAATTGAATGAAATTTTATTGAATAGGTAATTGTGACACTTGTTTGTAAACAATAAACTTATAAGTAATTAAAAGTTAACGGTGATAATTATTTAAGTTACCTATTCATTTAGTTAGTCGAATTGAATTTGTGAACCAACTGCAATTGAAATGAAAGTTTATATATTAGTTGAGTGCATTATCTCTAACTGTAGTTAAATAATAATGTGAATTCATTTGATGTAATATAGTAAATCGAATGATAATGAATTTTTTATTTAAAAATCAAATACTGAAATTCGTCAAATATTGAACAATTAAATTGTTTAAATTTAATATTTGGAATTTATTGAATAATTGAATAGCGGGAATTGAATAACTGTTTTAATGAAAATGGTTGTTCTATAATTTGAATTTGTTAAATTATATAAGTTCGTTTTGAATATTTCAAAAGATAGTGATTTAAGAATAATCAAATTTGTTTAAATTTAATATTACAAATGTTTGAATAATTAAATTCCGAATTTGATATGATTAATTTGATATTGAAATTTAATATATGAAAATAGAGTGAATAATTGAAATTTGATTTAATATGATTCAAATTGGTTTCCAAAGTGAATGTAAGTTATATTGGGATTATAATAAAGTTAATAAGATTTTAAAATTGGAATTTATTGGATAATTGAATAACGGGTTTAATATGATTAAAAATGATTTGTAAGATTTTATTTTATCATATTAAAGTTAGAATGATGTTGTAGAACTTTTAAAATCGAATTAAAAGTAAATTTGTGAAAATTGAATATTTTAATATTTAATTGACGAGTTAAAATAGCCATTTTTCAAACAGTCTCGGATTTCGACGAAACTAGTTTCATCGGATCCGTAACGTAATATTATTGTAAAGTTTCAAATTTCAAGTCAATCGGATTTACCGTTTGTCCTGGGCTAGCCCAAACGCATAGAAATTTGTTTAATCGGTTTAATTTAAAATTGATCGTTTATTTCCGTAACTCGCACATACGATCAAATTAGGTCTTGAAACCTTTTCCATTGCGTCCGGAATAGGGGTATAACATTATGAATGCCTAGCGGCATGCCCTGATAGGGGTTCGAGATTTTTAGTTGCGTAGATCGAGGTGTTTTGAAAATTTAAATAAATATTTTAATTAGTCAATCTCCCTTTCAGCTGCTATCCCATTTTTCACTGTACCTTTGACCCATTCAAACACGCAATCTCCTCTTCTTTCCTTTTTAATAACTGCACATCCAAGTCACAGTAAACAAAAATCCAAGCTTCAAAAGAAGAAAAATTATTTCTCTTCCAATACTCGATTAAAAATCACGACACCAATTTTAACAAATCCTATTTTTGAATTCTCTACAACCCGGTATGCTTGTTGCTGGGTGCAGCAATTATTGAGGTCGTAGCCGTTCTTAGGCATGAACTAGGGTTGGAAATCGTGGAGGATATAGGCTTCGATTCGTGAAACGGAGCCTTGATTCGAGTTCACCATCGAAGATACCATCTAGATTTTTGGAGTGCTCGGCAGCGTCTTGGGGGTTGCGACCTGGTCGCGTGCATACGGTAGGGCGTGGGTCGCGTTTTCCTAGGGGTGGTCGAGCTCGAAGTTGGTGGTGCGGGATGGTGGAGATTTCAGAGAGAAGTTGGATGGTATGGTCGGTTCGTTGAGTTATATAGCGTAGCTCCGTATCATCGAAGAAGGGTGCACGACCATGGGTTCGTGTACAGGAAATGGCTACAGGGAGTTTGGGGAAGAAGCTTGAGTGGGCTGGGCCTCTTTTTGCTTGGGTATGGATAATTTTTTTATATCTATATAAATTGTTTTATGAATTTGAATGTCGATAACTTAAAAAAAAATGTATAACTCTCACATACGAGGTCCGATTGGAACGAAACTTCTTGCGTTGTAATCGTTTTGTCGAGCACTACGCTTTGGAATTGGATTGGAGTCGTTTGGAGCTAGTGAAAATTTCGGGTAAAATTAAACGCTCGTTTAATTTTATTCGAAATAAAACGCTGGAACTACATTGAAATTAAGGTGAGTGTTTTATAACGCTCACAACGTACTAAATATCTTTATGCTAGTTAAATTTGACATTATGAAGTGTTACGAATTTTATTTGTAGTTGTTTGATAAAATTTAATTGTCATATAGATTGTCATTTGAATTAACCGTTGAAAATTTAATTGACAGTTAAATTGAAATTAAAATTGAATTGCGATTAAATTACCTAACATTGATAAGTATGAAATTGCCATGAATTGTATTGTCTATTGGATGATTTATTTCGATGGATGCTATTGGTTGATATTTAAATGGCTATTGGTTGATATTTAAATGTTTGGATGTTTATTTGCTTATATATAACCTGTTATGCATACATATGACACTATGATTGATTTAAGTGATATATATTCATCCCTGACATTTAATTGAAATAAATAATTACTTGGCCATAGGATAGAAAATTATATACGGACACCGAATTGGCTAAATTAATAATTTTTAAAATCGTCGATTTGAACTTTATTTAAATGTTTTTATTTAAAAGTTATAAATAGAAATCAATTTATAGAAATCGAATTTATTGAAAAATTGAGTTCGGAATGTTGAAAATTTTTTGGTTAAAAGAAATTGTTAAATAATTGAAGTGGAGACTTTGGAATTTAAAATCGGGATATGATTGAATTTCGAAAATTGATTTGTTTAAAGATTGAACCTTAATTCGAGCTTTGAATATTACTAAGTAAAAACGATATAAAATGATATTTTGAAATTGAGCTTGAAATTGAATCATATTGTAATTGGGATTTAAATTTGAATATTGAAGGATTATTTTGTTAAGGGTTATAAATGGATATTTTTGAAAAATCAAGCTCCAAATCGATATAAATTGAAATTGAATTAATTGAAAGTGAATATAAAATTGAATAAATTTGAAGTCAAAGTTGACGTTGATTGAATCAAAATCGAAATTGAATCGGTAGAATGGAAATTGAAATTGATTTGAATTGGGAAGTTATAATTGAAATGGTTTGGTTTTGAAGCTGTTTTATTTTGTTTTCCAAATTACTCAGTTATATAAACCATTTTTGAATACTCAAACTGTTTTAATCTATTTTTAATCTACTTAACCCAATTTAAATTATTTTAAACTAATTTATCTATTTGAAATCCATTTAAATTTTTTAAGTTTTTTTAACTATTTTTTTATTTATTTAAACTACTTTTAAAGTACTTAAACTATTTTCTAAAAATTTCAAGCTGGTTAATAAGGTGAAATGTTTATGTTTAAATCTTGAATTTAAATACGAATTGGGTTAAATGAAGTTGCAACCTAAATTGAAATTCGAAATGATTTTGAAATCGAAATGAGATATTGAGGAGGAAATTGATTTTTGAAACGGAACCTTACATTTTAAATAGATATGATGATATTTGAAATGGATTTGATTTTGAAGCGAATATGATATTTGATATCAATTATGAATCGATTTGAAATGTAAAAGAGCCAACGGTGTAATAATACGTAGTTATTAAAGAGACCGGGATCGGATATGGACATACTCTCTGTCGATACCGAAAACCACTTTAATAACTATTATATGCGGAGTGTTGATACAGAATGAAGTGGATGGTTTGGTGAACGTGTTGATTGAAGAAAGAGAACGATATTGGATGACCCCTGACATGACTAAAACAGGAGCCGTGCCAGGCCATTGAGGTTCGCCATCTCTAGCGGACACACTTCTTCGATACCATATCTATTACATTTGTGATTCGATTTGGGTGCACCCCTTGATTTGGGAGTGTTGTTTCGTGGTGTTGGGGTAGCTGCTGGCTATGCTCAACATCAGTCCGGATCACGCAACTACTAGTATCCTAGTTGGTATCGCCTCATGTACCTTGTCATACTGATTATCCTATTCGCGACCACTACCTTTTGTTTTGTGTTATACCTATGGGGTACCCTCTGATAACCACCAGTTTACGGTGGGGCTTACGGTGCTGTATAGACTATGGCATTATAAAAATGTGTTAAGGGGGATTATGGTAACGCTTTAACGCTATTTTGATACTTTATATTACTGATAGGCATTATCTACTTAGCGTATTTTACTACATAGTAGATAATTTAAAGGATCCTTAAGAGATGGAAAATCGCGTAACATCTTTTGAGTTATTGCACGCACGTTGACAGTGGATATGAGATGTCAAACCCCGTAAACATCTCTGACGCCATTACACTCATATTTAATTACGATTGATTTAACTTACATGAGGATATTTTAGTCCTAACTCGGGTGTTTTGTCTTTTCATTACGCTCGGGTCAGACCTGAGTTTTTCAGCTTATTGAAGTTCTATTCTGGAGGACGAAGACGAAGATTTGGTATACTATTGCTATTATTATCTTTGCATCATGTTGTCTGCTGCATTATTTTATTTGTTCTGTTGTATATGTATAACTCTGATAAATATTGTATAAATAATTGTCAAAGTATAGTAAACAGCTTCATGAACTGTTTATTTGACTATTATATTTTATCGTTCCGCTGCGAGATTCTATGTTGTTTCATTTCCTTTATTTCCCTTCCCTTTCTTTTCTTAATTACCCCAATAACCATCTTCCCTTTTGAATGGTTGGAATCGACATGTGTATTTGATCGTCGGTTTAAACTGTCCAAAAAGGCGGGTCGTTACAGTTGGTATCAGAGCTTTGGTTTTGCGATAACCTTAGCTTTGTGGGGGTCTGACTCTTTATAAATAGGGTAGTTATACCCTATGATGAGTCGCTGAGTGTGTATATATATGAGTGAGTGTATTTGTTAGTGATATAAAATATTTTATATTGTGTTAGTTGATTTGTTGAGTGGCTCATGGATTCTAGTCAATACGAGTAATTAACGTCATTGATAGGGATCTCTAAACACTTAAACAGAACAATTCGACATAGTATTGTTTTGAAATTGGGTAAATGAAATAATTTTGCTCTAATTATATTTTGTATACAAAGAAAAATTTTCAGAAATTATTGTGACTTATCTTGCTTACCTGGTTGTTAGGAATGAAAATATTGGTTATTATCATTAATTGGATATTGTAATTTAATAAATAAGGTGAATTACAAAATGAACTATGATAAAACACTTGTGGAATGTTTTAAGAAAGAAAATCCTACAAGAATATTTTATAAAGGTGACTTATGAATTAAAACAGATTTAAATTGGAAAATATTGAATTTAAGAACCGGAGGTTTTGACAATGGTTCTCAAAGCTTTGAAGAAATATATACTAATATTAGTTGGAAAATGTTTATGGAAATATTTTGAAAGGATTTTTTTTTAAAAAAAGAAGGAATGAATTTCAGTACTCCTCTCTTCTGTCGCTTGAAAATAATTTCGGTGATGACTGCGCAGCATCATCAACGTTCATTTTTGAGTCTCAAAGTGGGGGAGACTTCTAAGAAGCTTTGCTTTTCTTCGAAATTATTTTGGGTAAATGGGTTTTGGTTGAAACTCCAAAGGTATGATTTGATATATTTAAAAGGATATAAGTATATCTGTTTATTTCAAATGATTTGGAAAGAACCGGACATTTAAAATTCCAAGTTATGTTAATTAAAAAATTTCAAATTATTTGAATGAAATGTGAATAACCAAAATTTATAAAATAAGAGGATTAGGATATCTAAGCTATTGTTTGGGAAAACTTTAAAGTTGAAAGGTAAAGAGGATTTAAACAAATTAAATTTGTGAACATTCTAATTAAGTAAAATGAAATTCTATAAATTTGTATAATACCAAAATTACATTCTAATAACATATAACAAGACTTACCAAATGTTAAAAGTTAAAATGATGTTTTGGATATGTAATGAGATATTGTATAGATAAATAGAACCGAAAAGTAATTGAAATATACAAGTAAGGAAAACTCAAAGGGAATTAAATGTATACAATGGTTGTGAAATTTTTTATATATACTTAAATATAACATGAAATGATGAATGGATAAATGGAACAAGTAAGTGAACTTAAGAAAGAAGATAAATGAATCGTATTATATCTTTGTAAATTGGTTATAGGAAACAAATATAAATTGCAAAGGGATTGTAAAGAAAAAAAAAATTGATTTGAATTTGTAACCTTTAAGATAACTGTAAACTAAGAAAAGTCATTTTATGAGAGGTTAGACTTTTATAGGATGGTTAATAAACTAAAGTGCTGGTTAATGAAATGTTCCATAAATAAATTTGTTATTAACTAAAATTATGAAATTGAAGAAAATATAAACAAAATAATCTGGTATAGCTAAGAATCAATTGGAACATGAAATTGAATTTAATTAAATTATATAGAATGTTTCAAATGAACTGGAGTAAGCAAATTCTATGATATGACGTTTAAGAAAAGATAATGTTAAAGAATGTGCTATGTAAAGAAATGAATATACTAACTGAATAATGGATTGTGGGTAATTAAGTGAAAAAGGTAGAAGTTAATATAATAATTTAGTATAGATAAATTGGATAGAAATCTATTTTTGTACATATATTATTTTATTCGCATAACGATTTGATCCAAATTTGAGCACAAAATTTCGATATGATTTATATCGATCCAAGTTAGGATTTTTCACTCGATTTTCGACGGCGAACCCTGGACATGGATTTTTAATTTGATTCTGGAATTCTCTATCATAGTATATGGCTATGCAAGGAGAGTAACAGTTTCCAATCAAGGAACCAAATCTGAGTCCGCTAGAGAGTCGTGTGAACGATACTAGTTTGGAAGTGAGATTATGTGATCGAATAAGCGATTAGATTGGTATTGCTCACGGATGATATATGTACGACTAACGGACTTAATTAAAGTTAATATTGGAAATTTATGATGCCAAATATAAAATGATTGTTTTAAAATTATATGATTTGGTTGTTATATGATTGTTAACTGATTGTATATAATTCATTGAGTGTTAATGAAATTGAAAGCCATAAATCATTGAAATCAAATTGGAAGTTAAATGAATTTAAGTAGAATTTAATTTGATTCGAAGTGGAAGTGAACTAATGTAAATATAAATTAGTGAATGTTAACTAATTGAATTGAGAATGAATGTTAGTAAAATGCAACGTTAATGAATCAACTGTGATTAAAATTGAAACCCAAGTCAATAAGTATTAATGAAAAGTGAATTTATATTGATTGGTTATGGATTTGTTGGATGATAGTTGGATGATAGTTGATTAATGGTTGCATTTGTTGTTTTGTTGCATTTGCTATGTTGGCATATGTAGTTGTTATGTTGCTATATGATGTATATTGATATTATTTTTATTTATGCATGTTTCTCATGGTTTGTTGAGTGTTTAGTAGGTGCGGATTGCGCTTGCTTCGCATATGGAGCTTGCTTTGACGCTATATTAGCCGTATATGCTCGCTAATAATATATAAGGTACATATCTCGGATTACATACCGTACTTTTACACTTTTTCCCTGCGGGATGCCTTATCACTTGATGAGATGTATATTTGTGATATATATACTGTCATTTTTTTGGGATCGAGCCGCGCAAAGGAGACTCTGCCAAAATTTTCCGTAAATCCGGGTGTTAGAAATTTTTTCAAGTTTTAAAATTTTTTATAACTTGTTTTGATAACTAACTTTTAAAGATAGAAAGCCATTCGGAGTAACTCAGTGGAAGCGTAGTTATGACTTTATAAGTGGAATTTCATTGTTTTATAAGTTGGTAACTTTGAATAAAATATATCAAATGTTGAATTCTTTACTTAGTTTCTTTTTCCTTCTTTTTCCTTTTCGGGGACGAAAAGTTTTGAGTGGGGGAGAGTGTAACGACCCGTAAATTTTCGATAATTAAAATAGCTAATTTAATAAGATTTCATGGTTTAATGTTGGAAGAATAAAAAAAAATTGTAATTTATGTATGGTAAAAATAACTAGAATGAAATGCAACAAATTTTATCTAAGTTAATTATTTATGAATTGAATGGAATCCCGTATCAATTGAAATATTATGTAGTCAAAGGTAATTGAATGAATTTGTATTGAATAGGTAATTGTGACACTTGTTTGTAAATAATAAACTTATAAGTAATTAAAAGTTAATGGTGATAATTATTTAAGTTACCTATTCATTTAGTTAGTCGAATTGAATTTGTGAACCAATTGCAGTTGAAATGAAAGTTTATATATTAGTTGAGTGCATTATCTCTAACTGTAGTTAAATAATAATGTGAATTCATTTGATGTAATATAGTAAATCGACTGATAATGAATTTTTTTATTTAAAAATCAAATATTGAAATCCGTCAAAAATTGAATAATTAAATTGTTTAAATTTAATATTTGGAATTTATTGAATATTTGAATAGCGGGAATTGAATAACTGTTTTAATGAAAATGGTTGTTCTATAATTTGAATTTGTTAAATTTTATAAGTTCGTTTTGAATATTTCAAAAGATAGTGATTTAAGAATAATCAAATTTGTTTAAATTTAATATTACAAATGTTTGAATAATTAAATTCCGAATTTGTATGATTAATTTGATATTGAAATTTAATATATGAAAATAGAGTGAATAATTGAAATTTGATTTAATATGATTCAAATTGGTTTCCAAAGTGAATGTAAGTTATATTGGGATTATAATAAAGTTAATAAGTTTTTAAAATTGGAATTTATTGGACAATTGAATAATGGGTTTAATATGATTAAAAATGATTTGTAAGATTTTATTTTATCATACTAAAGTTAGAATGATGTTGTACAACTTTTAAAATCAAATTAAAAGTAAATTTGTGAAAATTGAATATTTTAATATTTAATTGATGAGTTAAAATAGTCATTTTTCAAACAGTCTCGGATTTCGACGAAACTAGTTTTTTCGGATTCGTAACGTAATATTATTGTAAGGTTTCAAATTTCAAGTCAATCGGATTTACCATTTGTCCGGGGCAAGCCAAAATGCATAGAAATTTGTTTAATCGGTTTAGTTTAAAATTGATCGTTTATTTCCGTAACTCGCACATACGATTAAATTAGGTCTTGAAACCTTTTCCATTGCGTCCGGAATAGGGGTATAACATTATGAACGCCTAGCAGCATGCCCTGATAGGGGTTCGAGATTTTTAGTTGCGTAGATCGAGGTGTTTTGAAAATTTAAATAAATATTTTAATTAGTCAATCTCCCTTTCAGCTGCTATCCCATCTTTTCACTGTACCTTTGACCCATTCAAACACGCAATCTCCTCTTCTTCCCTTTTTAATAACTGCACACGCAAGTCACAGTAAACAAAAATCCAAGCTTCAAAACAAGAAAAATTATTTCTCTTCCAATACTCGATTAAAAATCACGAAACCAATTTTAAAAATCCTATTTTTGAATTCTCTACAACTTGGTATGCTTGTTGCCGGGTGCGGCAATTATTGAGGTCATAGCCGTTCATAGGCATGAACTAGGGTTGGAAATCATGGAGGATATAGGCTTCGATTCGTGAAACGGAGCCTTGATTCGAGTTCGCCATCGAAGATACCATCTGGGGCTAGATTTTTGGAGTGCTCGGCAGCGTCTTGGGGGTTGCGACCTGGTCGCATGCATACGGTAGGGCGTGGGTCGTGTTTTCCTAGGGGTGGTCGAGCTCGAAGTTGGTGGTGCGGGATGGTGGAGATTTCAGAGAGAAGTTGGATGGTACGGTCGGTTCGTTGAGTTATGTAGCGTAGCTCCGTATCATCGAAGAAAGGTGAACGGCCATGGGTTCGTGTACAGGAAATGGCTACAGGGAGTTTGGGGAAGAAGGTTGAGTGGGCTGGGCATCTTTTTGCTTGGGTATGGATAATTTTTTTATATCTATATAAATTATTTTATAAATTCGAATGTCGATAACTTAAAAAAAAAGGTATAACTCTCACATTCGAGGTCCGATTGGAACGAAACTTCTTGCGTTGCAATCGTTTTGTCGAGCGCTACGCTATGGAATTGGATTGGAGTCGTTTGGAGCTAGTGAAAATTTCGAGTAAAATTAAACGCTCGTTTAATTTTATTCGAAATAAAACGTTGGAACTACATTGAAATCAAGGTGAGTGTTTTATAACGCTCACAACGTACTAAATATCTTTATGCTAGTTAAATTTGACATTATGAAGTGTTATGAATTTTATTTGTAGTTGTTTGATAAAATTTAATTGTCATATAGATTGTCATTTGAATTAACCGTTGAAAATTTAATTGACAGTTAAATTGAAATTAAAATTGAATTGAGATTAAATTACCTGACATTGATAAGTATGAAATTGCCATGAATTGTATTGTCTATTGGATGATTTATTTCGATGGATGCTATTGGTTGATATTTAAATATTTGGGTGTTTATTTGCTTATATATAATCTGTTATGCATACATATGACACTATGATTGATTTAAGTGATATATATGCATCCCTGACATTTAATTGAAATAAATAATTACTTGGCCATAGGATAGAAAATTATATACGAACACCGAATTGACTAATTAATAATTTTTAAAATCATCAATTGGAAATTTATTTAAATGTTTTGATTTAAAAGTTATAAATAGAAATCAATTTATAAAAATCGAATTTATCGAAAAATTGAGTTCGGAATGTTGAAAAAATTTTGGTTAAAAGAAATTGTTAAATAATTGAAGTGGAGACTTTGGAATTTAAAATCGAGATATGATTGAATTTCGAAAATTGATTTGTTTAAAGATTGAACCTTAATTCGAGCTTTGAATATTACTAAGTAAAAACGATATAAAATGATATTTTGAAATTGAGCTTGAAATTGAATCATATTGTAATTGAGATTTAAATTTGAATATTGAAGGATTATTTTGTTAAGTGTTATAAATGGATATTTTTGAAAAATCAAGCTCCAAATCGATATAAATTGAAACTGAATTAATTGAAAGTGAATATAAAATTGAATAAATTTGAAGTCAAAGTTGACGTTGATTGAATCGAAATCGAAATTGAATCGGTAGAATGAAAATTGAAATTGATTTGAATTGGGAAGTTATAATTGAAATGGTTTGGTATTGAAGCTGTTTTATTTTGTTTTCCAAATTACTCAGTTATATAAACCATTTTTGAATACTCAAACAACTTTAGTCTATTTTTAATCTACTTAACCCAATTTAAATTATTTTAAACTAATTTATCTATTTGAAATCCATTTAAATTTTTTAAGTATTTTTAACTATTCTTTTTTATTTAAACTACTTTTAAAGTACTTAAACTATTTTCTAAAAATTTCAAGCTGGTTAATAAGGTGAAATGTTTATGTTTAAATCTTGAATTTAAATACGAATTGGGTTAAATGAAGTTGCAACCTAAATTGAAATTCGAAATGATTTTGAAATCGAAATGAGATATTGAGGCGGAAAATGATTTTTGAAACGGAACCTTACATTTTAAATAGATACGATGATATTTGAAATGGATTTGATTTTGAAGCGAATATGATATTTTGATATCAATTATGAATCGATTTGAAATATAAAAGAGCCAACGGTGTAACAATACGTAGTTATTAAAGAGACCGGAATCGGATATGGACATACTCTCTGTCGATACCGAAAACCACTTTAATAACTATTATACGCGGAGTGTTGATCCAGAATGAAGTGGATGGTTTGGTGAACGCGTTGATTGAAGAAAGAGAACGATATTGGATGACCCGTGACATGACTAAAACAGGAGCCGCGCTGAGCCATTGAGGTTCGCCAACTCTAGCGGACACACTTCTTCGATACCATATCTATTACATTTGTGATTCGATTTGGGTGCACCCCTTGATTTGGGAGTGTTGTTTCGCGGTGTTGGGGTAGCTGTTGGCTATGCTCAACATCAGTCCGGATCACGCAACTACTAGTATCCTAGTTGGTATCGCCTCATGTACCTTGTCATACTGATTATCCTATTCGCGACCACTACCTTTTGTTTTGTGTTATACCTATGGGTTACCCTCTGATAACCACCAGTTTACGGTGGGGCTAACGGTGCTGTATAGACTATGTCATTATAAAAATGTGTTAAGGGGGATTATGGTAACGCCTTAACGCTATTTTGATACTTTATATTACTGATAGGCATTATCTACTTAGCGTATTTTACTACATAGTAGATAGTTTAAAGGATCCTTAAGAGATGGAAAATCCTGTAACATCTTTTGAGTTATTGCACGCACGTTGACACTGGATATGAGATGTCAAACCCCGTAAACATCTCTGACGCCGTTACACTCATATTTAATTACGATTGATTTAACTTACATGAGGATATTTTAGTCCTGACTCGGGTGTTTTGTCTTTTCATTACGCTCGGGTCAGACATGAGTTTTTCAGCTTATTGAAGATCTATTTTGGAGGACGAAGACGAAGATTTGGTATACTATTGCTATTATTATCTTTGCATCATGTTGTCTGCTGCGTTATTTTATTTGTTCTGTTGTATATGTATAACTCTGATAAATGTTGTATAAATAATTGTCAAAGTATAGTAAACAGCTTCATGAAATGTTTATTTGACTATTATATTTTATCGTTCCGCTGCGAGATTCTATGTTGTTTCGTTTCCTTTATTTCCCTTCCCTTTCTTTTCTGAATTACCCCAATAACCATCTGCCCTTTTGAATGGTTTGGAATCGGCATGTGTATTTGATCGTCGGGTTAAACTGTCCAAAAAGGCGGGTCGTTACAATAGACGTGAATGTTGAAAATAAAGGCTGTTGTCAAAAAGGGATAACCAACAAGGTGGAGATAGGAAGTTGGTTTCTAAGATGTGCCATAGATTCTCAAAGTACGAGGATTATACATAGCGAAACAACTCGATTGTGAACATTTACCTTAATACCCAAGGTACTGAGCATTATAAGAAACCACCTTCGAAGTAGTCGATGGAGAAAGAGAAGAGATTTGGTAAGTACTTCTGTTTTCATGAAACTCATAGGCATAACATGAATGAGTTTAGGAACTTACGTGATGTAATTATAGATATAATCAAGAAAAGGAAACTACATCAGTTTGTTAAAGCCCTGTAGAATGGGTGGCAAGGAAGCACTAATCTCCAAGGAAAGTTATTCCAATGGGACCAAGCTGGGCCTACTGAAGACAAGCCTATATGGCCTGAAAAAGACTAGTATTAACATAATTTCGATGGACCTCATTCAGCTGAGAAGAGCTGGAATGAGATGAAGAGGTATGTAAGCTCTTTATAGCATGCCATAAATAGGAGCTAGTTTGGTGTCGAAAATGGAGCTCTGACAAACAACCTAAAACAATAACAGATGATATTATGTTTAGGAATAGGGATTCAAATGGGGTCAAGGTGCTTAACTTGAACACTTGGTAATATCGTGCGTGATTGGACCAGTGATTATGAGAATGGTTTTAGTCGACTATGGTAATCTGGTGAATATATTATTTTAGAAAGCTAATGATCAAACACTGATGGATGGGTGAATCTAAAGCCATGTAAATCCTAGATTCAAGGATTTAATGAGGAAGCGACGGAGCCTGTGCATTGAATAGATTTACTAGTGGTTCTAGAAAAATATGACCGTAAAAGATTGTAGGTTGTGACCTTTATTATTTTGGACATTTTTTCGGCTTACAATGCTTTCTTGGGTCGTCTGGCCCTAGCTTGGTTTTGAGCATCTATTTCCCTATGGTGCTTAGCTATGAAATTTGCTATGGAAATAGTGTAGGGCTCATTCAAGGAGATCAGAGTGTAAGACTAGAATGCTATGTCGCAAAGGGGAAGGAGGTGAAGTGACGTGAAAAGGGAAGGAAGTATAAAAGACTCTCTGCATCAAATCCTTGGATGCATATCAACTATTTCTTAGGCCCTGCTCGGTCAGCATAAAAGATTTCATAAAGCTATGGATCTGAGGAAAGATCCATAGGATGCAATGGATGCTACCGCTGAGTCGGCAATCAAGATCCAAGTTAGTCAAGACGATCCTATTCACGTCCTGAAGATCGAATCTCAAATCAACAAGAGAATGATGAAGGAGTTAATGGGTATACTCTGGACAAACCTAGTTGTGTTTACCTGGACGCATTCTAAAATGTGTGGAATATTGTTGGAGATAGTTTGACATGCATTGAATGTGAATCCCAAGTGTGTAACTATGAAGGAGATGTGGTGCAACTTGGGTCCGGAGCGATCCACTATGATGAAACAGGAAGTGGAGAAGCTAAAAGACAATAGCTTCATCTTCAATGCCTGATACCTAGAAAGGTATCAAATCTAGTCCTAATCAAAAAGGCCAATGCAAATGAAGGGTATGCATTCACTATTCACCCTTGAATAAGATGTGTCCAAAGGATAGTTTTCCACTATCAAAGATCGATCAGATGGTGGATTTGACTGTTGGATATGAGCTATTGTCATTCATGGATGCTTATTTCGATTAGAACAAAATTCCAATCACGTCCCGAATCAGGAGCATTCAGTTTCATAGATGACCTATGATTATGTTACTATCTCATCGTGCGATGTTAAACTAACAAATCAGGAATTCAATGGAAGTGTGTGTAGAAAATATGCTTATGAAGTCACGACAGTCAATGATCTATGTAGAGGATTTGGCTGAGATGTTCGGTATGCTATGGAGGAATAAGGGTCAATCTCTTGAAATGCTCGTTTGGGGGTCACATCGGGAAAATTCCTGGGTTCCATTGTGATCTCGAGAGGGATTGAGGCCTATTTAGAGAAAATCGAGCTTTAAGGGATATGGAAGCCCTGAAGGTGATAAAGGAGGTGTAGAGCATAAATAGGAAAATAGCCGCGTCAAGCTAGTTCATTTCTAGAGCTGCAGACAAATGCATACCATTCTCTGAGATCCTCAAAGTGCAGAAAAGAAACTTTGTATGGAGAAATGAGTGCAGGAATGCTTTCTAGGATTCAGCCAATCATGTAGAAAGGTCGCCTGTTTTATTGACGTCTTTAGGAAGGGAGTATTTATTCATCTATTTGGCAATATAAGTTTGCGCAATAAGTGCAACAAATATTCATGAAAAGTACAGAGTTCAATAGTTGGTATATTAAATCATCAATTAATTAACATGAGCAAAGAGGAACTATGCAAAACTAGGGAAGCTAAGCTTATTTTCTATTGATCGCTTCAAGAAAGCGCTATGCATATTTCCAAGCTCACCTGATTAAGTTACTAACCAATCGTCCCTAAGGCATGTTCTATAGTGACCTGAGACTTCCAGGAAGCTATTAAAATGGAACATCGAACTAAGCTAATATGACATAATGTATCATCATCGAAGAGTGATTCAATCTCAAGCTTTGGCGGACTTCACGGCTGAATACACAGTTCGAGATGATAATGCAAAGGGTTGTTTTGGAATGCATGGTAAGTGGAAAATGTATACCGATGGGGCATCCAGAAAATGTTGCTCAAGGGCAAGAGTTCAACTAGTAACCCCCAAGGGGCACTTAATCTACTATGCTCTGAAACTTGATTTTCCTGCAATGAATAACAAAGTTGAATAGGAAGCATTAATTGTTGGACTCAAAATTGCAAAAGAGTTTGGAGTCAATACTATACATATTTTATGTGATTACCAATTGATCGTATGCCAGGTGAGAAAGGAGTTACAAGCGAAAGGGACAAGGATAGCTCACTATTCAACCAAGGCCCTTAAATTGCTAAATGACATCAAATATTGCACGATAAAGCATATTGCCAGAGATGGAAATGTGAAAGCCGTTTTACTAGCCAAACTGGCTAGTTCAACGGACGCACAACTCATGGGCTTAGTCCCAATGGAAGTGTTTAGCAGATTCGAGGATCTATCATCGACCAAATGGATGTCGATTGGATTTTGGAGTCTGAGTGTGAAAAGGTGTTATGTATGACCCTAATCAAGGATTACCTACTAAATAGAATCATTCCTGAAGGAGGTAATAAGCGGTGAGATATCCTTTGTAAAGCTTTACGATTTGTTGTTCAGAATGTTGAATATGCTAGTATATTATTTTTGTTTGATGATATTAAACATATATACATTCATTTAAATGTATTTGTTAATGTACTATTTTATTTTCACATAACTAAATAAATTTTGCTGAATAAAATAAATAATGAATAATTTAAATTTAAACAAATATTTTATTCAAATAAATATTTTATTACAATTTTGAATAGTACAAATTTGGACTCTCACTATGTATACACAATTTCATTTACAATACAATTTTGATTACATTATAAATTTCCATTTACAATGTTCACATCACTACATTTCACTCGTTCACTCGTATTTATCTTCAACTCTATTTCAGATTGAATCCAACATTTGAGTTATCTGCAAAATAAATGCCAGCGTAGTAAAATTGAAAAAGAAATAATTTTGCAGTGTAAAATAAAATGTGTCTTTGAAAATATTAGTTGTCGCATTTATTTGTGTTGTTTATCATCATGTTCATTTTGAATTCATCATACACGAACAACCTGTGACATGCATAGTGTATCATTGTACATGCCACAAGGCCGTGCACACCGATATACACTTGATAAAACTACAGGGACATGTGAACACAAGGTCAAACCGAGCCATAAGCTGAATTCAATTCAGGTGCAATTCCAAAATTCAAGACGAAGTTCAAGTGAAAACAAAATGAAAAGTGATGTGCATAAGAAAACAATGTAGATGGTCAGATATGGAACCAGATACAAATGGTTAAGTACAAGTTTCAATGACTGAAACAAGACGAGATTCAAGTATACATGAAGCTTCAAACATGAATACAGACTTCAAGCCTAACAAGGCAGTGACAATAAAGGATGCACCAGTGAAACAATATCAGGTACAAGCATAGCGAATGTAACACTTCTACAAGGCACATCTAAAAGGGTGACCAGGAAATGGACAGTGCAACCAAGCAACAATCTTCGAAGCAATAACTCAGTGCAAACACAAAGACACACTTGAATATCAATATATAAATCTACATGAACACACAAATATACATATTCATATGCATAAAAAGACTTCATATATAACCAGACTCAAGGAAATGTGCAAACATTTCGGACGAACAGATATATGTATATATAAATACATGGTGCAACAAACATAAAAACATATATATACACACACACATATGCATGCACACATGTATACATATATCTATACTATGCATATAAATCAAATGCACAAATCCAGACCAGTCATCAAGGTAACAGCAGAGTATCAAGTCGAGCAAAGCATCACAAGTATACATATATATGCTATGCGCATGAATCAAATGGCCAGACCAGACTTTGAATCAAGCAGGTAAATTTACTCAACATACATCAGTGCAGATGAGTCCAAATGCAATGCAACCAAGTGGACAGTGGTAACTTCAAACTACAGATGCAACGAAACAGTCCAGATAGAGGAATTATCGAACAAGTCAATACAAGACAGCATGTAGAACAGTGGACATTACTCAATGCAACCCAGACCAATACCACACAACAACTACAAGCATTAGGTCGAAAATGCTACAAGCATGAACACATAGAAATACATATTTGCAGTAGTTCAAATGTCACAGGAATTCAAATTTTAACTAGTCAAAGTGTTTTTCAACAAGTCAAAGCAAAAATATTATCACAATATCAAATAGCCAAAGTCATAGCAGATTTTTACAAAAATAGGGTAGCATTTTTTTTCAAACCAAAGTCAAGTTTAAATGCCAATGAATCAAAGCCGTGGTGACCAAGATAATAACAAGTTCAAATTAAACAAATCAAAGTGTCAAAGTTACAGTAGAAAAGAAATTCATGGAGAAAGTACAAATTCATAAAGCCGTGATAATCAAGGAAAGAATTATTTGAACTAGAACCAGTCAGGAACAATCACAAGCATTCAATCATAAAGCGAATAGCCAAGCAAATCGATTGAAGAAATCAAATACAATATATACGAATGAAGACTAAGGGATTCGAAACCTATTTAAAACCCAATCATCATCGGCAAACAAAATCATTCGAGTTCAAGCAAAACAGAGAAGCAATAAATCATTAATAACTCGAATCGACTTGAGTTTGAAGCACATCAACGAGAGTAACAAAGAAAATCACATACCAGAATTATCCTTATCAAACTCGACGAATTGAAGCAGCCTTATGCAAATAGATGGTCAATCAATAAAGCAAGGAACGTGAAACATCTACTTAATCGATCAACGAAGTCGCGTCTTCAAATTTCCAAAATCCCTAATTTTCTTAAGAAGATCGCATCCATTTTTCAACACAAATACAAGGTCGAAGAAATAAAAGGATAAAGGGGATCAATTTTTTTTACTTCAATCTTTTTGGGCCGGCTTTTATAAATTCTTGTTTGAGATTTAATTTTTAAAATTATGGTTTTGTTTTTAAAATTGTTTTTACTTTGTATTTCTTTATCTTAAAACATTTGTAAATTCTAGTCGCGTGACTAGGGGACAAACTACGGTGTTGTAGTTCAAGAATTCGCAACTCAGTGTTTGAGTTGTGGCTGGATTTTGAGCATAGAGTTAGGTTAGTCAATATCAGGTGTCGTAAGTTTACGTATGTAAGCTTTCGACTACTTAATTTCTAGTAGAAACCTTGGGGGCAGCACGTAGGCAAGGTTTTGTGTAACAACCCTGTATTTTCTGATTATTGTAATTGTATATTTTAATTATTTTAATTTAAATTCCTAGTTTAAAAACTTTATTTTATTTATTAAATGAATATATTTTGTTAATTGAAATATAAATGTTGATTTTTATGTGGATTAGAATTTCAAACATGCATAAATTGAATATTTCCAGAAAATGTGAATTTTGGTCAACCTGGTCAAACTTATACTTTTAAATTTAAATTTTAAAAGTTTTAAAATTTTAATTTTTTCTTTTATTATGAAAGTAAATAAAATTTCAAGAACATTGCTTTTCGTTTCGTTGAAATCCGAATAATATTGTGAAAGTTATGCTTTTTACAAAATTGGGTGTAAATTGTTTTATTTAACACTACTTTTTATTTTAAATTATATAAATAATCTTTTTAATTGTCATATATTATTCTAAATTGTATTATATTTTATGTTACATATATTTTTACCTTTTGAATATTTTAAAGTGATGTTTGAATTTGTCCAAAGCTCATTGAATTTATTTTCTATTTTTAAAGGTTAGTTTCCATTTTTCTGCTATTTTCTTCATCTAAACTATATTTAAATTAAAATTTATTTATTTACTTTTGTGATTTTCTTTTTTATTTTGTTTTCTTATCTTTATTTATAAATACTTTTAAGTGCATAAAATTTTTCCCAAGTTCATTGCACTTATTTTTCATATTTTCAAGACTAGTTGCAAATTTTGCTGTTTTATTTAATTAAACTATATATAATTAATAATTAATTAATTTATTTTCTTTTATTTACTAAATTTTCGTATTTTATCTGATTTTATATACATATTTCAGTTATATAAGGTTTAAAAATAAAATAATGAAAATTTGAAGAGTTTGTGTCTCTTTAGTTGCTCAAGGCTCTTCGTTTTTCCGCCTCTTCATTTGCTTTTGCCTTTTCCTCTCCTTGCTTTAGCCGTACATCCCTCCACCCTATAGCCATGTTTCTCATCTTCAATTCACGTGAAAAATATCTTTCTCCTCATTTCAAACTCACGGCTACATCATATTGAGAAAAAATTGCAACCTAATGGCTTCGTTCTTCCATTTTTCCCTCTTCTTCATTGATTTAGCCTTCCTCTTCCTCTTGCTTGCTCAGCCCCACTTCTCCTCCATCACCACTGACCATCTCCTCCACCATTTACAGGAGCAAACATCTCCTCCTCCTCTGACCATGACAAACCATGCTATCCAATTGAAGCTATCTCCACAAAACTTTGCTTAAAACTCCAAATATTGCCAAACCGAGCCTTGTATTCCCATTTCCTTCATGTTTAGCCTTGGCCATTACCTCTAACACCACCACCACTTGCTGCCATGACCTATAGCCATCATCATCATCTCTGACCTGACCTGAAGATGCACCAGGCCGAGCCCATAGGACCATAGGCCGAGCCGATGTACACCAAAACCTTCCATTCCTTGACCCAAACCCCTTGCCTCCTTTACTTTCCACTTGTTTTGCCTTTACCTTCCACTTTCATGCCCTAAGCCTTGTCTCTAGGCCATGGCCGAGCCATGTTGACACCTAGGCTGAGCCTAGTGTGGTGAGGTCAAGCCCATTTGATCATGTGACAAGCTTATGTTGTCGTGTGCAAGTCTTTTGCTTCTAAGGTTTGGTCATCTCTCTTGTTTTGCAACTGTTCTGCAAACTAAAGTTGTTGATTATATTTGTATGTCGATATCTATATTTGTGCTTATGTATGTTATATTTTATGTTGTTTACAAGAGTCTCCATCAATTCAAATCAAATCGTGCTTGTCGTGCCTTTGGAATCGCTCTTGTGTGTGTTGTTTGTCTCTAGCTTCGTAAAAGGTGAGTCTTTCTCACTCTGACATTTATACTTATGAAATAGTGAATTGATGACAAGTGTTTAGTAATATAAAATGTTATGCAAGTTAATGATGATCATATGATATGCTATGCCATGTTATTACCATGTTAAAACTGTTAATTATCACCTGACATGTGATATATGATATTATATTGTGACACTGACATTGTTTATATTGTTTATGCATATATTCACACTGCAAGTTCCCTGTTAGAATAGAATCACTATGGGTTGAAATGGTACATACCCAAACGGACTTTAGATTAGGGAAAAATCGTTATGGGCTGAAATGATAGGCCTGAGCGATTTTTATTGTATTTTATTTGACTTAGGATTACGGGTTTGAAATGATAGAACCCAGGTTTTCTTTGTAAACTGCGGATTGAAATGATATATATCCGTATCACTTGGTCTAGGTTAGAAAATTATATACAGACCCCGTGGTATATTTTTAAATGATATTTATTAAAATATGTATTTTTAAAAGTATAAAATTATGATTTTAAAATATATTTTATGGTTTTAAGAAAATTAAATATTAAGTCTTGAAATTGTGAATTTGAGTACGTAAATGTGAAATAATTGAGATTTTAGACTTTAAATTTTATTTTAAAATGTAAATAAATAATGGAAATTAAATTTAAAGTTTTAAAATTATATATGATGTAAAATTTTAAGTTTTATTTAATTTATATGTTAATAAACAGTGAATTTTGACTTAATAAATGGATGGAGTTTTTAAATTGAATATTTGATCTAAAAATTTTGTTGTGTTAAATCATATGTTAAAATGATTTTAAATGTGAAATTTTGAAGTCTATAAATATGATTTTTAAGTTATAATAAAAATTTGGAGTTTTATTATTTATTTTTTTGAAAAGCTAAAATGAAATCTGGAATGCATAGCATTTTCAAAATGTTGTAGTCTTTTGACAGCATTTTTAAATGCTATTGTTTTGAATCTAACAATGTTTGAAATAACTCAATATCTATTACGACATTTTATAAATGCCGTTATTCTTGAACTAAACCATTTTTGGAAGCTATAAGCTACGATAGCACTTTATAAATGCTGTCGTTGCTATAATTTGACAATGTTTGAAATGTTATAGTTTTTAACACTGTTTGAGATATATTTTAAAGTGTTAAATGATTTAAATTTTGGAAATTGATTAATTGTGAAATTTAAGAAGTTTTGAGTATATTTTAATATTTAAATTTGAATTTTTAAGGAATTTAAATTTGAATTTGAATTTAAGTAAGGTTTACTTGGTTATGTGTTAAATGGAATGAAATGTAATGAGATAAATGAATTTTTGAATGGAATTTTTAATGTATTTTGTAATGATACTTGAAATAACAAATGAATGACTTATTTGATTTAAAAATGATATTTAAATTTGAGTATTTGAATTTGAATTCAAATAATGATTTGATAATAAGGTTTGGAAATGATTTGATCTTTATTTTGATAAAGAATATGAATTAGAATGATATGTACTTTTGATAAATGAATATTTGAAGTTTATATTGGTATGAAAGGATATTTAGTTTAATTGTAAATTGAGTTTATTTAAATAATATTGGATTTATGAAATGAATATTTCAAAACTAAGTAATAATGAAACTAGATTTGAGATATATGAAATTATAAAATTTAGTTTTGAAATGCGGGATATTAAAGCTTTGAAATTTATTAAAAATTGAATAGTTTAATTTGTGGATCAAACCTATATTTGAAAATGATATGATTTGAAATGGTTATTGGGAAATTTAATTGAAACTGATGGTTTGAATTGAATTAAGTTTAAAATTGAAAATTTGGGATTAATTGAATGAATTGTAAAATGTAAAGAATTAAATGAATATCCCATGATTTCAAATGTATGATTTTGAAATGTTATGATTTTCAAAGTGTAATTGTTTCAAGTATTTTTGGTTTTGAAAGAGTTATACTTTGAAAATATTATGATTTTGAAATGAATATATGTTTGAAATGTTTTGGTTTTGAAGTATAAACTATTTTGATTGAATAAATAGTTTTGAAATAAAAATGGTTTTGGTTTCGAAGTATAAACTATTTTGAAAGAAATATAGTTTGAAATGAAATGATTTGATCTTTTTAAAGTATAAACTATTTTGAAATGACCACGGCGTTATAAAAACGTTTGGTTGTTAAAAAGACCGGGATCGGAAGTTGTCATACTCTCTGCCAACTCTGAAAACCACTTTAACAACCGTGTACACGGTGGAGATTCCAGAATGAAGTAGGATGGTGGCGACGTTCTTGAGATATATTACGTGGACCCAACTTCCGTGAGTTGGCATAAGGTGGCTAAAACAGGAGCGATCTCGGGCCAAGTGAGGTCATTCCTCCGATCGGACACATTCCTTCGATACTATACTCTTACTGGTGATTGATTAGATGGCCATCCTCCGATTTTGATAAGGGAGTGTGTTCTGAGGTGGGTGTATGTGGCTGCTGCGTTACCACCAGCCCGTGTGCGTAATTGGTATATCTATCCTGGCATTGCCTTGTGTGCCGTGCCACCTACCATACCGAGCCTTTACTACGAGTTTTTTTTTCTCCCGTAGCCCGTGTGGTATCCTCTGACAGTCACCCGGAGTGGAGATGGCATGATATTGGATGGACTACTGGGACTATTATGTGTGAAGGGTGATATGGGTAGCCCGGAACGCTATTTAAAAGTATGTTTATTTTACTGTAGACATTATTATAATAGCGCAATATTACTACATAGTAAATAGTTTAACAGATCCTTAAAGGATGGGCGATCCCAAGCATTCTTTAAGTTACTGATGCATTTTTGTTATTGTTCACTGGAGTTGATTTACAATTCATAAGTATTTATGTCCTGACTCGAGTGTTTTGTGTTTTGCTTTACGCTCGAGTCAGATTGAGTGATTCAGCATTCAAGACTCAGAGCTTTGCTTGAAGATCCAGCCATCTATTTGTTTTCAGTATCCAGTGTTTCCAGTGATGTATTTTGATTTGTACTTGATGTATCTTGTTACTCTTCTACCGTATATTGTTTAACTTTGATGTATCTTATTTTTATATAGTAGCTTCATGAACTACTATTTCTTTTAAATTCCGCTGTATTATTAAATACTCTGTGATCTGTGATTATGTATTTACTGTATATTCTGAGATTTGCCAAATTTTTTTTACGACGTGGTATTTTGAGCAATTCAAGTCCGACATGTGCGGATACGAATGGTTGAAAATATCGGGTCGTTACAGTTGGTATCAGGGCTTTGGTAGCTCTAGGCAAAACTCAGTATATAGGGTAAATGTATTTACAGAATCACTTTCATTCGAGTTTAAACCTCTTCCTTTTTGACTCGATTCCTTTGGATTTTGGAACATTCCCTGTGGTTCCAAAATCCGTTCGTGTTCCTCACTATTTATCTTCTTTTGTTTCTAGAGTATCCCATAACTCCACTTCAAAAGATCTTCATAATGAGTCGGCGGTCTCGCCAACCTCAAATTTATTTATAAATGGGGAAAACTCCTTTACAACAACATCGATTCACCAGAGATTCTATATCCTGAGTTTAGATGCTAGTATCTCTTATAACTTCGAACTCTACATCTTGAGATCGAATGTCGATTTACCCAAGAAATCCACATCGATCTTATTCTTTAAGTCACGGTTGACCCGGTTAAGGTTGCCCGCGATTTATATAAATTCATCCATCTCCATATTCTGTTATTTAATCATCTCATCTTTGTTTCCAACTTATCTTCAAATTATTCTTGAAGTGTATTTGTAAACTAATATTTAAAATGTTTTATATATTGTGTTGTTTGAGTTGTTGATGTTGATTTGGGTTTCTAATCGATTCGTCTGATTAACGCCATCGATAAGATTTCCAAAACACTTGAACAGAGCAAACTGACACAATATGTTTTTAAAATTTAGTAATGAAATAAATTTTTGTGAAATAAATTTTGTACCTTTATTATATATCTTTATCTGGATTTTATTTGAATTGGTTTTTAAGAAATAATATTTGATTTTATATATCATTTTCTATTGTTTCATATATCTAATTGAACTATAAAACATGGTTATAAATTTATTTGGAAATTTAAAATGAATGTAAAACAAGAATTTGAGAATTTAATTTCCGATGGATTTCAAACTTTGTGTTTAAAGTTTTAAAGGATATATTATTTAAAGTATTTTCGAATAGAAATTTGTTTCCAAAGAATTTTAAATTTAAATTTAGTGCTCTTCTCTTTGTCACTGGAAAATAATTTCGGTGATGACTGCAGCATCATCGACGTTCATTTTCGAGTTTCGAAGTGAAGAGACCATTCTGTAGTCTTGCTACAGTTTTGTTTTGGGAAATTTAATTGATTTTAATTTCTAAAATAAGAATGGATTTATAACATATGCTGATATATGATTTAAATTTGAATGGATATATACATAGTATATCAGCATTTATTTATCTCTAAATAGTTTGGAATTTATCGGAAATTTAATTCCTAAAATTTTTTCTTCATAATTTCTAAGTATAATTTCAAGATTTGGATTAATATTCAAGCTTGAAATAATTTAATTAGAAAGTTTTATTTGTATAATACACAATTTCATTCCAATATAACTTACCTTAATTTTCAGAAGTTGAACATGTAATTGGATAATATACAATATAAAAAAAAGATTTTATAAATAAAATTTGAGTGGTTATAATAAATGTTATATACTTAAATTTTAGTTATAAAAGGATTAACAAAGGTAAATAAAGAAAAAGTGTAACGGAATAATTTACAATATAAAATGATGATAAAGGAAGTAAGAATAAATTTAAGGCAGTTACAATGAGTGTGAATATATTTAACATAGGTGATAAGATATATTGAGAGGAATAAATTTAATTTTAATTAGTAGTGAAGAAGAATTAAATTTTATTTGGCACATTTTGTGTATAATAAATTTTTTTTCAAATACATGATTTTAGGGATTTGTTAATTTAAGATAATTGGATGATAAGATAATGAAATTAGAGACGCTTAAGATTTATTTGACTTATGTAAAATTAATTTTCAGTTTAAGTTGGAATTTTATGGTTTCAAATTTATTATCTTATTTTGTTTTTCAAACTATCTTTTGGTTGTCCTAATTTCCCTTGTCTTGCTACAAAATGAGAGGTTATTGCTTATACCAGTCTATTTAGAAATCTTTCTATAATCTTTAATAATCTTTGGTACTCATCTTTGAATCTAAGCACTACTTGCCATCCACAGACCGTCGGTTAAACGGGAAGGGTGAATCAGATTCTAAAAGATTTTTTTTCATGCTTGTGTTCTTGATTCTGGAGGATGTTGGAAAGATCATCTCCACCTTGTTAAACTTACCTATAGCAACAGTTATTAGGTATAATTTTAATCTTCTTTTCATCTTGTCTTAATACTATTTCATTCTATCTTTTTTTGTGCTTTCCCGTACCTCATTCCTTTTCGGGGATGAAAAGTTTTGAGTGGGCGAGAGTGTAACAACCCTCTATTTTCTAATTATTGTAATTGTATATTTTAATTATTTTAATTTAAATTCCTAGTTTAAAAACTTTATTTTATTTATTAAAATGAATATATTTTGTTAATTGAAATATAAATGTTGATTTTGATGTGGATTAGAATTTCAAACATGCATAAATTGAATATTTCCAGAAAATGTGGATTTTGGTCAATCTGGTCAAACTTTTACTTTTAAATTTAAATTTTAAAAGTTTTAGAATTTTAATTTTTTCTTTTATTATGAAAGTAAATAAAATTTCAATAACACTGCTTTTCGTTTCGTTGAAATCCGAATAATATTGTGAAAGTTATGCTTTTTACAAAATTGGGTGTAAATTGATTTATTTAACACTACTTTTTATTTTAAATTATATAAATAATCTTTTTAATTGTCATATATTATTCTAAATTACATTATATGTTATGTTACATATATTTTTACCTTTTGAATATTTTAAAGTGATGTTTGAATTTGTCCAAAGCTCATTGAATTTATTTTCTATTTTTAAAGGTTAGTTTCCATTTTTCTGCTATTTTCTTCATCTAAACTATATTTAAATTAAAATTTATTTATTTAATTTTGTGATTTCCTTTTTTATTTTGTTTTCTTATCTTTATTTATAAATACTTTTAAGTACATAAAAATTTTCCCAAGTTCATTGCACTTATTTTTCATATTTTCCAGACCAGTTGCAAATTTTGCTGTTTTATTTAATTAAACTATATATAATTAATAATTAATTAATTTATTTTTATTTATTTACTAAATTTTCGTATTTTATCTGATTTTATATATATATTTCAGTTACATAAGGTTTAAAAATAAAATAATGGAAATTTGAAGAGTTTGTGTCTCTTTAGTTGCTCAAGACTCTTCGTTTTTCCGCCTCTTCATTTGCTTTTGCCTTTTCCTCTCCTTGCTTTAGCCGTACATCCCTCTACCCTATAGCCATGTTTCTCATCTTCAATTCACATGAAAAATATCTTTCTCCTCATTTCAAACTCATGGCTACATCATATTGAGAAAAAATTGCAAGCTAATGGCTTCTTTCTTCCATTTTTCCCTCTTCTTCATTGATTTAGCCTTCCTCTTCCTCTTGCTTGCTCGGCCCCACTTCTCCTCCATCACCACTGACCATCTCCTCCACCATTTATAGCAGCTCCTTTGACCATGACAAACCATGCCATCCAATTGAAGCCATCTCCACAAAACTTTGCTTAAAACTCCAAATATTGCCTAACCGAGCCTTGTATTCCCATTTCCTTCATATTTAGCCTTGGCCACCACCTCTAACACCACCACCACTTGCTGCCATGACCTATAGCCATCATCATCATCTCTGTCCTGACCTTAAGATGCACCAGGCCGAGCCCATAGGACCATAGGCCGAGCCTATGTACACCAAAACCTTCCATTCCTTGACCCAAACCCCTTGCCTCCTTTACTTTCCACTTGTTTTGCCTTTACCTTCCACTTTCATGCCCTAAGCCTTGTCTCTAGGCCATGGCCGAGCCATGTTGACACCTAGGCTGAGCCTAGTGTGGTGAGGTCAAGCCCATTTGATCATGTGACAAGCTTATGTTGTCGTGTGCAAGTCTTTTGCTTCTAAGGTTTGGTCATCTCTCTTGTTTTGCAACTGTTCTGCAAACTAAAGTTGTTGATTATATTTGTATGTCGATATCTATATTTGTGCTTATGTATGTTATATTTTTTGTTGTTTACAAGGGTCTCCATCAATTCAAATCAAATTGTGCTTGTCGTGCCTTTGGAATCGATCTTGCGTGTGTTGTTTGTCTCTAGCTTCGTAAAAGGTGAGTCGTTCTCACTCTGACATTTATACTTATGAAATAGTGAATTGATGACAAGTGTTTAGTAATATAAAATGTTATGCAAGTTAATGATGGTCATATGATATGCTATGCCATGTTATTACCATGTTAAAACTGTTAATTATCACTGGACATGTGATATATGATATTATATTGTGACACTGACATTGTTTATACTGTTTATGCATATATTCACACTGCAAGTTCCCTGTTAGAATAGAATCACTATGGGTTGAAATGATACATACCCAAACGGACTTTATATTAGGGAAAAATCGTTATGGACTGAAATGATAGGCCTGAGCGATTTTTATTGTATTTTATTTGACTTGGGATTGTGGGTTTGAAATAATAGAACCCGGGTTTTCTTTGTAAACTGCGGATTGAAATGATATATATCCGTATCACTTGACCTAGGTTAGAAAATTATATACAGACCCCGTGGTATATTTTTAAATGATATTTATTAAAATATGTTTTTTTAAAAGTATGAAATTTTGATTTAGAAATATATATTTTATGGTTTTAAGAAAATTAAGTATTAAGTCTTGAAATTGTGTATTTGAGTACGTAAATGTGAAAATTGAGATTTTAGACTTTAAATTTTATTTTAAAATGTAAATAAATAATGGAAATTAAATTTAAAGTTTTAAAATTATATATGATGTAAAATTTTAAGTTTTATTTAATTTATATGTTAATAAACAGTGAATTTTGACTTAATAAATGAATGGAGTTTTTAAATTGAATATTTGATCTAAAAATTTTGTTGTGTTAAATCATATGTTAAAATGATTTTAAATGTGAAATTTTGAAGTCTATAAATATGATTTTTAAGTTATAATAAAAATTTGGAGTTTTATTATTTATTTTTTTGAAAAGCTAAAATGAAATCTGGAATGCATAGCATTTTCAAAATGTTGTAGTCTTTTGACAGCATTTTTAAATGCTATTGTTTTGAATCTAACAATGTTTGAAATAACTCAATATCTATTACGACATTTTATAAATGCCGTTATTCTTGAACTAAACCATTTTTGGAAGCTATAAGCTACGATAGCACTTTATAAATGCTGTCGTTGCTATAATTTGACAATGTTTGAAATGTTATAATTTTTAACACTGTTTGAGTTATATTTTAAAGTGTTAAATGATTTAAATTTTGGAAATTGATTAATTGTGAAATTTAAGAAGTTTTGAATATATTTTAATATTTAAATTTGAATTTTTAAGGAATTTAAATTTGAATTTGAATTTAAGTAAGGTTTACTTGGTTATGTGTTAAATGGAATGAAATGTAATGAGATAAATGAATTTTTGAATGGAATTTTTAATGTATTTTGTAATGATACTTGAAATAACAAATGAATGACTTATTTGATTTAAAAATGATATTTAAATTTGATATTTGAATTTGAATTCAAATAATGATTTGATAATAAGGTTTGGAAATGATCTGATCTTTATTTTGATAAAGAATATGAATTAGAATGATATGTACTTTTGATAAATGAATATTTGAAGTTTATATTGGTATGAAAGGATATTTAGTTTAATTGTAAATTGAGTTTATTTAAATAATATTGGATTTATGAAATGAATATTTCAAAACTAAGTAATAATGAAACTAGATTTGAGATATATGAAATTATAAAATTTAGTTTTGAAATGCGGGATATTAAAGCTTTGAAATTTATTAAAAATTGAATAGTTTAATTTGTGGATCAAACCTATATTTGAAAATGATATGATTTGAAATGGTTATTGGGAAATTTAATTGAAACTGATGGTTTGAATTGAATTAAGTTTAAAATTGAAAATTTGGGATTAATTGAATGAATTGTAAAATGTAAAGAATTAAATGAATATCCCATGATTTCAAATGTATGATTTTGAAATGTTATGATTTTCAAAGTGTAATTGTTTCAAGTATTTTTGGTTTCGAAAGAGTTATGCTTTGAAAATATTATGATTTTGAAATGAATATATGTTTGAAATGTTTTGGTTTTGAAGTATAAACTATTTTGATTGAATAAATAGTTTTGAAATAAAAATGGTTTTGGTTTCGAAGTATAAACTATTTTGAAAGAAATACAGTTTGAAATGAAATGATTTGATCTTTTTAAAGTATAAACTATTTTGAAATGACCACGGCGTTATAATAACGTTTGGTTGTTAAAAAGACCGGGATCGGAAGTTGTCATACTCTCTGCCAACTCTGAAAACCACTTTAACAACCGTGTACACGGTGGAGATTCCAGAATGAAGTAGGATGGTGGCGACGTTCTTGAGGTATATTATGTAGACCCAACTTCCGTGAGTTGGCATAAGGTGGCTAAAACAGGAGCGATCTCGGGCCAAGTGAGGTCATTCCTCCGATCGGACACATTCCTTCGATACTATACTCTTACTGGTGATTGATTAGATGGCCATCCTCCGATTTTGATATGGGAGTGTGTTCTGAGGTGGGTGTATGTGGCTGCTGCGTTACCACCAGCCCGTGTGCGTAATTGGTATATCTATCCTGGCATTGCCTTGTGTGCCGTGCCACCTACCATACCGAGCCTTTACTACGAGTTTTTTTTTCTCCCGTAGCCCGTGTGGTATCCTCTGACAGTCACCCGGAGTGTAGATGGCATGATATTGGATGGACTACTGGGACTATTATGTGTGAAGGGTGATATGGGTAGCCCGGAACGCTATTTAAAAGTATGTTTATTTTACTGTAGACATTATTATAAT
This sequence comes from Allium cepa, assembly GCA_030765085.1. Classification (NCBI taxonomy): domain Eukaryota; kingdom Viridiplantae; phylum Streptophyta; class Magnoliopsida; order Asparagales; family Amaryllidaceae; genus Allium; species Allium cepa. Next base: position 725,973,997 of record CM060945.1, read on the forward strand.
AGCGCAATATTACTACATAGTAAATAGTTTAACGGATCCTTAAAGGATGGGCGATCCCAAGCATTCTTTAAGTTACTGATGCATTTTTGTTATTGTTCACTTGAGTTGATTTACAGTTCATAAGTATTTATGTCCTGACTCGAGTGTTTTGTGTTTTGCTTTACGCTCGAGTCAGATTGAGTGATTTAGCATTCAAGACTCACCTTTGGAGTTGGAGCTTTGTTTGAAGATCCAGCCATCTATTTGTTTTCAGTATCCAGTGTTTCCAGTGATGTATTTTGATTTGTACTTGATGTATCTTGTTACGCTTCTACTGTATATTGTTTAACTCTGATGTATCTTATTTTTATATAGTAGCTTCATGAACTACTATTTCTTTTAAATTCCGTTGCATTATTAAATACTCTGTGTCTGTGATCTGTGATTATGTATTTACTGTATATTCTGAGATTTGCCAAATTTTATTTACAACGCGGTATTTTGAACAATTCAAGTCCGACATGTGCGGATACGAATGGTTGAAAATATCGGGTCGTTACATTTTGCCAAAGTTGGATAAATCTGCGATGTTCCATTTCTGTTTTTTATTCTTCTATTATCTGTGTTGCTATTATCAGTGCTACGATTATTTTATATACTTCCACATAAAATTTTTATAATTATTAGTATCACCATATTCACCCCCATATAGTGTGGAATCATTCCAAAAAGTGGTATCAGATCTACGAACAAAAGCCAATTTTTGTTTTAAAAAATTTGATTTTTCAAAAACCAATTTTTTTTTAAAAAATTTGAATTTTAAGTGGATTTTTTAATAATGCTTTTGTCGAGGATCGGTCCATTGTTAGACTACCAATGTTCAATAGTGAATATGCTTACTGGAAAAATAGAATGAAAATTTCTCTGAAAGCCATTGATGCTTGGAATATTGTTGAGACATGTTATAGAGCACCAACTGTAGTTGTAGATAATCAATAAATTGGAAAAATGATGGATCAATTGACAAATCTAGAAAATCAACTAAAGAATGCTAATGCTAAAGCCGTGAATTCTATTATTTGTTCATTAGATCAAGTTGAATTTAATCATGTCTTACAATGACTAACTGCATAGGAAATTTGGCACACATTAGAAGCGACTTTTGAAGGAACATCCCAAGTCAAAGAATCTCGCCTTGCCATGCTTAGTAGTGAATACGAGAACTTCATAATGGCCAAGGATGAAAATGTCAAAGAGATGTACGGATGACTTTCTATTCAGTATACAAATCAAAAGCTCTCAGAAAATCATACACAGAGGTGGAAATAGTCCAAAAAATCCTTAGAGTTCTACCACAAAATTTTGAAGCCAAAGTCACTGCCATTCAAGAATCAAAAGATTTGAAACAAATCAAAGTCGAAGAACTCGTCGAAAATCTCACCACTTATGGGCTAGAAATGAAATACAAGGAAGAACGCGAAGGAGGTAATACGCAAAAGAAATCAATAGCTCTTAATGGAATCATTGAAAGTGAAGACGATGATGATGGAGCAGTTGAATTGGCACTGATAATAAAGAGATTCAAAAAGTGGAATCATAGATACGAAAATCCAGCTCTAAATCAACAACTGAAAAGCAGAATAGTCAAAGTTCTAGACAACCTAGAAGAGCGAGAGATCATTTTCCACAAGTGCAATAAACCTGGTTACATCAAGCCCAATTGTCCTCAGAATCGACTCGGCCAAGAAAAGAAATCGAAAAGAAGAAGTTTTAAAGCTACGTGGAATTAAGGTGATGATGATCATATAAGCACTACAGTGAGAGTGAAAAAGTAGATCTGTGCCTTCGGGGCGATGTAACTGATAGTGATGACGATGAGCCAAGTGAGGTATCAAAACTTACTCATTCGGAATTACTTATGTATTTTCACGAAGTAAATGACTGTTTTGAAAGACAAAGGGAGAAATACGCCAAAATTGAATCATAAAGAGATACTTTGATAGAATTATTTAAACAACTCAATCAATTGGTTAAAAACTAACAAACTAAAAGCCCTAGGTGTGACAAGTGTCCATCACTTGAAGAAGAAATTAAAAAAATCAGAAATTAAAATCAAATCACTTGAAAATGAAAATTTGATTTTGAAAGAAGTGAAAACACTAGGAGAGAAAATTCTATTAAAAAGTGCACACAATTATTGAATGAAAATGAATTCCTCAATTCACAAGTCCAACAATTGTCTACAACTTTAGGAAAATTTTCCAAAGGAGAAAAACCGCTAAATATGTTATTAGAGAAGCAAACTGTTAATACTGCTAGACAAGGACTTGAGTATAGTCAATCTGAACATGTTAGAAGTGAAATTAATCAAGTGTATTCCAAGTGCACAATTTGTAGAAAAATTGTACACAATCAAAAAAATTATTGGTATAGACCCAAAAAATGTGAAAACCATACCAATTTGGGTTCCAAAAGGCACAAATATAAAATTCCACAAAGTCAAACAAATCTGGGTGCCGAAAGAAACAAATATAAATAGTATTGGGTCTACACAAACATATTTCTCAAAATCTTTTGCCACTAACAACCATGGACCTATAAAAACAAATAGCTCACAAAAATCTTTTCTAGTATAGGTATGGTGGGAGGCTAAGAAACAACAACAGTGTTACCTGGATTCTAGCTGTTCTAGGCACACGACAAGCGACAAATCAAAGTTTCTTAGCCCAGTATAAAGGTGGTAGAATCACAATGGGAAATAATGGAAAATTATCGGTAAAGGTAAAATAGGTAACGGTATATTTATCTTCAACCTAAATGTGAAAATATGCACCATATTCTGGTTTAAATCAAATTATGTGATAATGAATATTGATTATGATTCCTTCTTATTTAAATTGTTGGTCAACTATCTTTTTATGCTGAGAACACTACAGTCTTTGAACTAGTTCATATAGATTTGTTTGGACTAATAATGTTGTTTTTTCTAATTGATAATTACTCATGACACACTTGGATATATTTGTTTAATTGCTTCTAGATCTGACACTAAGTTCACTGTTTGTTTACTTGGACGATCTCAATTCAAATTCAAATGAATTTCATTTAAAAATGTAAAAATGATTTCAAGTTATTTGTTTCAACTTCACAGTCTGATCTTTGACATCCAACTAATGATAATCTTGAGCCAATGGAAAATTCAGATGCAGATTACACTGGTATTCTAGTTGATAGAAAAATTACTGGTGTAACGTAATTTATGTTGAGAAATTCATTAGTAGCATTACATTTTCAAAGAAAATATCTGCATTATTTTTCGTTTTAACTAGTTTTCAATTAGCAGACATTTTTCTTGGAAAACCCCTTTCATAAAATCATTTTTTGTTGACCTTCTTTTAGATTAGTCATTAGAAAATTTGATTTTAAAATTATTTTGGGACTTGATCTTAAATGACTACATTAACTAATCTGACTCCCTACAGATTATTAAAAAGATAAATAGTGACTAAAAAAGTGATGAGTGTTGATATTAGTCATTTATTATAATTTGAGACAGTATATTTAGTCAATTTCTTTTGAAATTTAAACAAGATTTATATTAACTTTTGGTGGGTAAAAATTCCATGATCATTTCTATTTCTATCATATTTCCAATGACCATTCTGATCAGAATCCAATATATTATGTGAATATGTGGTATTTTAAATAGAAAATTATTTGTTTTAATTTTATTTTATTTTTAGCAATAAAAACATCCAAAGTAATCACTCTCATTTTAAAGTCCTCACGGTTATGCATGTGTGGAATACATATCAAAATTGGTAATTAAATAGATAATTTGATTCTAATCCCATTTAAAAGTCTTCACAGTTATGCATGGTTAGAAGATGCTTGAAAATCATTTTTTTATAAAAATTTGGAATATTACTAATCTCATTTAAAAGTCCTAACGGTTATGCATGATTAGTAGATATTCAATTTCCTGATATAAATTTACCGCGTCTATATCGTTTTATCCCTATCATTATAAAGTGGATTATGTGCCTAACAAAGTATTTATGATTTTTGTTTGATTTGTTATTGAAATTTAATATTTACACTCGATTGTCTATTAATATTGTATTAATGCCTATCACTTTATCTATATTTTTCTAACACCTCTTTTGCAGATAATAAAAGGGGGGCGAGGGGAGAAAAGTTAATATTTTGGCAAATAAAGGTCAAATATTTTTATTTTTAATTGAATATTCCCATCTAGGCTCATTTGCATATTTATATATATATTTCATGCGTATATGAAAGGGGAGCTTTATTGTAGGGGGAGCATTCAAATAGAGGGAGCAAATTGAGTCCATCAACGACCAAATACATTTAATAAGTTCAAAATCTTAAATGTAGGTTTGTTATAATCAAAAGGGGAAGATTGGTGAATATGCTAGTATATGATTTTTGTTTGATGATAATAAATATATATACATTCATTTAAATGTATTTGTTGATGCACTATTTTATTTTCACATAATTAAATAAATATTTGCTGAATAAAATAAATAACACAGAATTTAAATTGAAACAAATATTTTATTCAAACAAATTTTTTATTACAATTTTAAATAGTACAAATTTGAGCCCTCGCTATATATACACAATTTCAATTACAATACAATTTAATTTCAATTACAATACAATTTTGGTTACATTACAATTTTCCATTTACAATGTTTACCTCACTACATTTCTCTTATTCACTCGTATTTACCTTCAGCTATATTCCATATTGAATCCAACCTCTGAATTATCTGCAAAAATAAACATTAATGCACTAAAATTGAAAAAGAAATATTTTTGCAGTGTAAAATAAAATGTGTTTTTGAAAATATTAGTTGCCTCAGTTTTTTGGGTTGTTCGCCATCATATTCATTTTGAATTCATCATACACGAACAACTTGCATGCATAGTGTATCGCTGTACATGCCATAAGGCCGTGCACACCAATATACTATAACATCCCGCCTTTTTGTACGTTTAAGTAGACACACGTGCCAACTCAAACCATACAGAAGGGTGGATTATTATTGGGGTGAATAAGAAAAACAGAGAAAGAAATAAAACAAAACAGAATCTCACGGCGGAATGAAAAAATATAATAATCAAATAACAGTTCATGAAGCTATTTTACAAAACATTTAATTATACTAATACACTATAAAATCAAAGTTACACATACCAGAGAATAATAATTACAATGCAGCGAAACAGTATGAATGAAGTAGAATAATATAATAAACAATAGTAATAAAATCTTCGTCTTCGTCCTCTAGAAATAAAATCTTCATATCCTCTAATGCTCAGATTGACCTGAGCAAATTGAAACGACAAAACACTCGAGTCAGAAATAAAAGATCTTATGTAAGTTAAATCAACTAAAATAAATATTAGTAGAATGGCGTCAGAGATGTTTACGAGATTTGACATCTCCTATCCAGTGTCAAACGTGAGTGCGGTAACTTAAAAGATGCTCGGGATTCACATCTCCTAAGGATCCGTTAAACTATTTACTATGTAGTAATATTTCGCTATTATAATAATGTCTATAGTAAAATAAACTTACTTTTAAATAGCGTTAAGGAGTGACCCAATATTCCCCTTAACACGTAATAGTCCAAGTAGTCCATCCATTATCAGCGCATCTCCAGATCGGAAGACTACCCTAAATACTCCATGGGCTACGGAAGAAAACCAAATTCATACAAGGCACGCTAGGGTAGGTGACACGGCACAACTAGGCAATGCCGGGGTAGATGTACCAATTACACTTCCAGGCCGGTGATAACACGTAGCAACTACTACCGCCCACCTTGAGCCGCACCCCCAAATCAAAAGAATCAAAAGTGGCCACCGAATCAGTCTCAAAGTCAGAACATAATATCTAAGGAGTGTGTCCGATTAGAGGAATGACCTCATTAGCCTGTTAACTGCTCCTGTTTTAGCCACCTTATGCCAACTCACGGGAGTCGGGTCCACGTTCATAACTCGAAGGAACTCCGTCGCCATCCTACTTCATTCTGGAATCTCCACCGCGTACACGGTTGTTAAAGTGGATTTCAGAGTCGGTAGAGAGTATGACAACTTCCAATCGAGGTCTCTTTAACAACCAAACGTTATTATAACACCACAGTCATTTCAAATAATTATACATCAAAACTAGAATATAATATCCATTCAAAACCATATAAATACGATAAAATTTCCACTTCAAAAACCAAATCAATATGATATCATTTTTATTAAAACCCAAATCAACATAATATCTTTTTTATTTCAAATATGCCCCTTTTCCAAAATCATAGCATTTTCAATTTTATACACTTCAAAACCAAACATTTGAAACTATAACACTTTTAAAACATAATACTTTGAAATTCATAACTTCGAAACATTTCAATTTCGATAAAACATTTCAATTTCGATAAAACATTTCATTTCGATATATTTCAAGGCTTTAAATATTCCAAAATTTCAAAACTAAATTTGATAATTTCGATTTAACAATTAAATTTTCTATTATTTAGTTTGAAATAATTTACATAATAAATCCCTTATCATTTAAATAAAACTCAAATTACAAATAACTAAATATTTCCTTTAATTCAATTGTACTTGAAATACTCGTTTAATTCACCTTGACCCCAAAATCAAGCTATAAAAGCCATACCTTTTAAAATTTCAAATTTAATAAAATTTACATCAACTTATTGAGTTTAATTCTTAAATAAGCTCAATTTCAAATAAATTTCCAATTTATCTTCTAACCTTAATTTATTTAAATCATTATAACCTCTATATTAAAATATGATTTAAATACTTAACCGTGTTTTAATTTAACAAAACCAAACTCCATTATTAAACTTATTTTTATTAAACAAATTTATACATTGCATAAATTCAAGAATTTAACAATATATAAAATAGTATTTATATAATATAAAAAAAATCAATATTTATTAAACCGTATACTTCTCTCCAAAACCATAAAAATCATTTTCAAAATATTTATATATAGACCAACGGTGCCTGTATATAATTTTCTATCTTATGGTCAAGCGATACAGATATTTATCATTTCAATCCGTAATTTAAAATAAAAATACGGTTATATATCATTTCAAACCGCAATCCGAAATGAAATAAAATGCATAATAACTTGTAGTTTATAACAATATAAAATACAACATCCATTCATCCAATATCAACATCAAACATTTATCACAATCATCACCTAATTCAATCAATAACAGCAATATAGAACAGATAATAGATAACAAGTATTTACTGGCAGTTTATATGCAATAATAAATTAAATAACAATTTAATTCAATAAGTTCAATTTAACAGAGATGATGATTAAAAATATGCCAAATAGTCATAAATAAATTTCTAATCACATCAAAAATTAATTTAACACACATAAGAAATTTTAGAAGTTGTGAGTGGGTTAAAACACTCACCTTTTCATTTTAAATTGAATTTAAATCCAATTTAAACCGAAAAATTGAACAGTCTTAGAATCTATCAAAACCAGCGTCAAAATGACAAAAATTCCAATACGAACCTAGCGGAGAGAACCGCGCGTGAAACGGACCTCGTATGAAAAAGTTATGTGCGTTAGAGCGATATGAATCAAAATTAAAAATAAAAATAAATTAAACAAGATGAACCAACAGGAAGCAGACACGTCAGCGTCTCCCTGATTCACACGCACAGGACCAATGAATTCGAACCCGAGGGAAACAGAGTAGCACTTACACCTTGACCGACCATTGACCAACCACCGCACCCCCGATACGCCGCTGCAGACCTCGCCACCATCGCCATTCGCTTCACCTTGCCAAGCCGCAGATGATGAATCCGGTCCGGTCGCCCAAATCCATCTCCGGCCGCCACCCTATTCGAGCCCTAATTTAATTTATTCGCCAAATCCAACCATCAAAAACCAAACAAACACCATAGATGAACTACACGATTGACTCTCTACAAAACTCATATCTCGATTTGTCGATCGGACGACGATCGTCGAACTCCAAGAACGGTCGAAAATAAGCTTCAGTTTTCAGACCAAATGATGAATCTGATTGAAAAACGAATTACATTTCTGGGATGCGCTCTTCGAGAGCTTCAAATCGATATGTAATTCGATAGGGTTTGTGGAGTTTGAAATTTTGATTTGATTTTGAATTGCAATCGGATCTAGAATTTGATTGTCTTCCATTGAGGAGGGGAGATAGCTGAATTATACGTACAAAAATGAGGAATAAGAAATAGACTAGGGTTTATAACGAGGTATATATAGCCAAAGCTAAAATAGAATAGATGGACCAGATTGACTTACACGTTGAACGATAAATGGCCCGAAAAGCCCGTTCTGACTCCAGAACGAAATTTGGCCAACCCATATATCAAAATAGATGTTTTAAAATATTTTAAAATCAATGGAACATGTTTCAAGTCCAAATTCCATCATATGAAGAAGTTATGCTAAAACCAAGTTATTTGAAATTGATTTCAATTGATTTTAATTAATTTGATTTCTGGGCGTATCGAGTCCGTACGATCAAACGGCAAGTCCGATTGTTACGAAACTTGAAATCCTACAATAATTCACTGTTACGGATCCGATAAAACTGGTTTCGTCGAAATCTTAGTCAGTGGCCAAAATGGCTATTTTCCAGTTAATTAAATAAATTAATAATTAATTAATAAAACCATACTTTATTTTCAGATTCTGTAATTTATAAATTCTATCATCTCGGATTATTTTAGTAATTTATAATCCTTTATACCCCAATTTCCATATTAATTTAAAGTTACTTAATTCACCAATTATAGTGTTAGATTTCAATTCAAGTAAATTTATTAACTATCAATTGAAATGCCAATAAATCCATTCATTTGATTTTAAATCCTATATTTAATAAATTATTACCAAATAAATGAAATTAATATTGATTCACAATCTATTACATTAATATTCTCAAATCTCATCTTAATCTCCATTAACGTAATAATTAGATATTCAATTTCATTTAATTGCAATTAATCCAATTATCATAATTTAAATTCCAATAAATTAATATATCTTGATTTCCATTCTTCAAGTCAACCAATTGTCATATTATAAATGAAATTGACATTATTTCCGAATATTATCTTAATTTACAATAACATAATATTTAATTACCTTTATTGAAAGTTATTACCAATCTAAAATATCAGGATAAATAAATAGGTAACATAAAATATTTGTTACCATTTACTTTCAATCACACTTATAAGTTATTATTCCCAAACAATTGTTACAATTGTTTACATAACACAAATTTCATTCAATCATCATTACAATATATTATTTCATTATTAAATTATAATTTTTTTTATTTCTTCCAATATTAAATAACAAAATTTAATTAAATCAATAATTTAAATTGTCGAAAATTTACGGGTCGTTACACTCTCCCCCACTCAACACTTTTCATCCCCGAAAAGGAAAAAGAAGGGAACAGAAGAAATCAAGCAATCAATGCATCTTATTCGAAAATATTAACTTTATAAACAAATAAATGTACAAAATTAATTATTTTAAATAAAATATACCAATTTAATACCATTATATCTTTTTATACTTAAATAAATAAAGTTTAGAAAACACTTTCAAAATTTTCTAAGTCCAAAATTTACGGAAAATTTCGGTATAGTCTCCTTTGTACAGAGAGGCTCGGGAGGAAATATAATATCAAATATAACAATATATAACATATAATTTCCAAAATAATATATCCCAACATGGGAAAAACAATATAATAACGCTAGGAAACCGAAGTCCGAGAACGTAACTATTTGTCGGGCAATTAACGCTTATTTATGTAACCAAAAGCAGAAGCAATTGCTTCCATAATCTGTATTTCACTTATATAATCCAAAAGATTTAATAATTATATAAAATGAAATATTAATTTTGTTTCATCCACTAATCAAACAAAACATTGTCAAACACAAAATCACTTGCCATCACAACATACGACCATCATATGAAGTCAATAAAATCAACCACCCACATATCCATAGCAAACAAAACAAATAGTTGTTTGGGTTCAAAAACTTTAAATCGTACAGAATGAAGAGTAAACTATTAATTGCACCATTTACTCAACAGTCTTAGATGAAACTAAATAAATTATTCATACAACCAAACAAATTTAAAGTATCCTTGCCCAAACAACCATAAACCAAACAAACAACAATTCCAAATAATAGATCAAGTTAATTTTTCGATATCATTTCATAACCTTTGTTGTTTGATTTCTTTTTCATTTATATAGTGGTTTATCTTTTTACTTTACATTATTTCTTGCAATTTTTCATTTCCATCCATTGATTCAGTGTTTATTTCATTTATTTTCATTTATTACTTACAAATATCCGTTTTCATTTGTTTTCAGTATTCATGTTTAATTAAATTTCTTTGCATATTAATTCATTTACTTAAGTTTATAATCTTATACTTACAATACTTATTTCCTATTACCTTTATTATAGTAACATTTCAATTATAACTTAAGTTCATAACAATTGCAACATCAAATTCTTATTTATAAAAGAATTTCATTGAATATTTTTCATTACTTCAAGTTTACTAGTATAATATCCTATTACATTTCTTATAAGCGTTAGAACTTTTAATATTTGGTAAGTTATATATATGCTTTTAAGGATGTAATTGAAAGTTACACAAGTTATTCTCATTTCTTTTTATTTATTTAATGTTCATTAATTATATCCTTTGTTTTATAAGTTACAATTTCAACTTTCTAGAAATTTCATTTATAACCTATCATTTAATTTCTTATTTTCATTTAGAGGCTCCAATTATTAATTAGTGACATTCCATTTCACTACAATAATTGAACCACTAATTAACAAAAACTGAAGAACTAAATACCGGGTTAAGTTTAAAATCATTTTAAAATAATAGATAGATGTATACACTTACAACTTATATATCCAATTATGTTTAAATCATTTTAAAATTTACATTTGTTTATCAAAATAAATCTGCAGTAAAACTACCACAGTGGCCTTCCCACTTCAAAACTCGAAAATGAATGTCGATGATGCATGCACTCATCACCGAAATTATTTTCCAACGATAGAGAGGGGAGTACAGAACTTATTTCTTTCCAAAATTTCTTTTAAAACAATTCTTTCAAATCATATTGAAATATTTGTATCAAAAAATACTTCTAAAAATATTATTATTATATTCCCAAAATCATTTGAAAGAAATTTTCAAAACCCCGGGACTTAATTTCTAAATTCCTAAATTTCGTTTATTTTATTTTCAATCTCATTTCAACTATTATTTATAAATTTCATTTTCTAACAACCAATATTTTGCAACCAAATATATATGTCATTTGTAAAATTTTATTTTATATATATAGAAAATATAATAAGCAAATTATTTCATTCACCTATATTCAAAACAAATATGGTGTTGGTCTATCCTATTAAATGTTTAGAAATCCCTATTGATGTCATAGCGTCCTATGCACCAATCAGAATTTATAAATACAAAGTGGAACAAATCAACACAATATTAAAACATTTTTATAACACTAACAAATACGCTCTCTCATATATATACACTCAGCGACTCATCACAGGGTATTACTACCCTATTGATAAAGAGCTAGACCCTACAATGCTAAGGTTTATCGCTAAACCAAAGCTCTAATACCAGATGTAACGTCCCGCCTTTTTGTACGTTTAAATAGACACGTGCCAACTAAAACTATACAGAAGGGTGGATTGTTATTGGGGTGAATAAGAAAAACAGAGAAAGAAATAAAGCAAAACCGAATCTCACAACGGAATGACAAAATATAATAATTAAATAACAGTTCATGAAGCTGTTTTATAAACATTTGATTATACTAATACACTATAAAATCAGAGTTACACATATCATAGAGTAATAATTACCATGCAGCGGAACAGTATGAATGCAGTGGAATAATATAATAAATAATAGTAATAAAATCTTCGTCTTCGTCCTCCAGAAATAAAGTCTTCATATCGTGTAATGCTCAGACTGACCCGAGCGAATTGAAAAGACAAAACACTCGAGTTAGAACTAAAAGATCTTATGTAAGTTAAATGAACTAAAATAAATATGAGTGGAATGGCGTCAGAGATGTATACGGAATTTGACATCTTCTATCCAGGGTCAAACGTGAGTGCAGTAACTTAAAAGATGCTCGAGATTCACATTTCCTAAGGATTCGTTAAACTATTTACTATGCAGTAATATTTCGCTATTATAATAATGTCTATAGTAAAATAAACATACTTTTAAATAGCGTTAAGGAGTGACCCAATATTCCCCTTAACACGTAATAGTCCCAGTAGTCCATCCAGTATCAGCGCATCTCCAGATCGGGAGACTACCATAAATACTCCACGGGCTATGGGAGAAAACCAAACTCGTACAAGGCACGCTAGGTTAGGTGACACGGCACAACTAGGCAACGCCAGGGTAGATATACCAATTACACTTCTGGGCCGGTGGTAACGCATAACAGCTACTACCGCCCACCTTGAGCCACACCCCCAAATCAAAAGAATCAAAAGTGGTCACCGAATCAGTCTCAAAGTCAGAATATAATATCAAAGGAGTATGTCCGATCAGAGGAATGGCCTCACTAGCCCGTCATTGCTCTTGTTTTAGCCACCGTATGCCAAGTCACGGGATTCGGGTCCACGTTCATACCTCAATGGAACGTCGCCGACATCCTACTTCATTCTGAAATCTCCACCGCGTACACGGCTATTAAATTGGTTTTCGATGTTGACAGAGAGTGTGACAACTTCCGATCCTAGTCTCTTTAACAACCAAACGTTATTATAATACCGCGGTCATTTCAAATAATTATACTTCAAAACCAGAATATAATATCCATTCAAAACCATATAAATACGATAAAATTTCCACTTCAAAAACCAAAGCAATATGATATCATTTTTATTAAAACCCATATCAATATAATATCTTTTTTATTTCAAATATATCCCTTTTTCGAAATCAAAGCACTTTCAAATTTATACACTTTGAAACCAAACATTGAAATTATAACACTTTTAAAACATAATACTTTTAAATTCATAACTTCAAAACATTTCAATTTCGATATATTTCAAGGCTTTAAATATTCCAAAATTTCAAAACTAAATTTCATAATTTCGATTCAACAATAAAATTTTCTATCATTTAGTTTGAAATAGTTTACATAATAAATCCCTTATCATTTATATAAAACTCAAATTACAAATAACTAAATATTTCCTTCAACTCATTTATACTTGAAATACTCGTTTAATTCACCTTGACCCCAAAATCAAGTTATAAAAATCATACCTTTTACAATTTCAAATTTAATAAAATTTACAGCAACTTATTGAGTTTAATTCTTAAATAAGCTCAATTTCAAATAAATTTCCAATTTACCTTCCAACCTTAATTTATTTAAATCGTTATAACTTTTATGTTAAAGTATGATTTAAATACTTAACCATATTTTACTTTAATAAAATCAAACTCCATTATTAAACTTATTTTTATTAAATAAATTTATACATAGCTTAAATTCAAGAATTTAACTATATATAAAATAGTATTTATATAATATCATAAAAAATCAACATTTATTAAACCGTATATTTCTATCCAAAACCATAGAAATCATTTTCAAAATATTTATACATAGACCGACGGTGTCTGTATATAATTTTCTATCCTATGGTCAAGTGATACAGATATTTATCATTTCAGCCTGTAATTTAAAATAAAAATACGGTTATATATCATTTCAAACCGCAATCCCGAATGAAATGAAATGAAATGCATAACAACTTGCAGCTTATAACAATATAAAATACAACATCCATTCGTCCAATATCAATCATCAAACATTTATCACAATCATCATCCAATTCAATCAATAACAGCAATATAGAACAGATAATAAATAACAGGTTTTTACTGGCAGTTTATATGCAATAATAAATTTAATAAAAATTTAATTCAATAAGTTCAATTCAACTGAGATGACGATTAAAAATATGCCAGACCGTCTAAATAAATTTCTAATCACATCAAAAATTAATTTAACACACATAAAAATTTTTAGAAGTTGTGAATGGGTTAAAACACTCGCCTTTTGAATTTAAATTGAATTTAAATCCAATTTTAACCCAAAAATTGAACAGTCTTAGAATCCATTGAAACAATAGCCAAAATGTCAGAAATTTCAATATGAACCTAGCGAAGAAAACCGCGCGTGAAATGTACCTAGTATGCAAAAGTTATGCGCGTTAGAGCAATAGGAATCAAAATTAAAAATAAAAATAAAATAAACAAGACGAACCAGTAGGAAGCAGACATGTCAGGGTCTCTTTGATTCACGTGCACGGGACCAATGCGTTCGAACCTAAGGGAAATAGAGCAGCACTTCCACCTCGACCGACCGTTGACCAACCACCGCACCCTTGATACGCCTCTCCAGACCTCGCCACCACCGCCATTCGCTTCACCTTGCCAAGCCGCACGCGATGAGCCCGGTCCGGTTGCCCAAATCCATCTCCGGCTGCCACCCTATTCGAGCCCTAATTGAATTTATTCGCCAAAAACTCAAACAAACACCATAAATGAACTACGTGATTGACTCTCTACAAAACCCATATCTCAATTTGTCGATCGAATGGCGATCGTCGAACGCCAGAACGACCGAAAATAGGCTTCAGTTTTCAGGCCAAATGATTAATGTTTGTACAAAAAATGGACAAACACCTCCAAGTCGTATGAATTAGTTGATTTTATGTTGTTTCTAGTAATTTGGGTGATTTACGCAAATATATAAAAAGCAGGGGCTAAACTGTAAAAGACACACAGATTTATAGTGGTTCGGCTAGAACGTGCCTACGTCCACTTTATATGTTATTCTCCTTTTTCTTTCGGATTACAAGTACAAAGCTTTGTATATAAGTATATGAAAGTTGTTTGAAAGTTCCTTCCATGCTTGAGCTCTCAAACTTGTCTGCCATTGTTGTACCCCTGCCCCTCTATTTATAGAGTGAGGCTGGGGGTAGGGGTCCTGGATGTATATAGCTGCTGGTGTGTAACGACCCATGTAAATTCGATGTTTAAAATGAATATAATTAATAGGATTTATAATTTAAATTTAGAAAGGAATAAAAATCTTAGTTATTTATATGAAAGAGTATGTGAAATTTGATGTACCAAGGGAAATTAGAATTTACAAATTTAACTATATATTGTAATTAATAGAAATAGTGGAAATTGTTGCATTGGATATAAGTTAGAATAAGTAAAGTAATGCAAGTATTGGATTTAACAATGAAATAAAATATTGTTTATGGGTATTGAATGTAGATGAGTGAAATAAAGAAATGCAGGACAATAAATAATTTATTTAATACAATCCCTTTTATTTGTAAACCATTGTAAGGGTTAATTAATTATGAAAATTTGGAAATAGGTTCAAATTGTATGTTAGACAATCAAATTTCAATAATTAAAGTTAGTAATTAATGGATTAAATGGAATAATTAATTGGAGTTAAGATCTAAATTTGTATGTGAGCATTCATTGATATTGGAATATAAAGGGGTAAATTTATAGTATAAAATGTAGGCATCACCTTTAAGATGATGGGTTTATAAATGATGCACAATAGGGAAATCAAATAAATGGGTTTAATTGAATAACAATTAGCAATTAACGAATGAAGAGAAATTTTAAGGGCGTAACTGTTTTCGTTAAATTAATTTTGGTAACAAATTGTATTGAATATAGATTTAACGTTGTGTGATGTATTTAAGTAATAATTGGAGAACAATGTAAATTATATCCGTGAATGGTCAATTCAATTAAACAACAAGATTTTTAAATAAATAAACGTTTTTATTTAGGTTTCAATTTGTTAATTTATGAAGTTTAATGGGAAATCAATTGTAATAAATTGCCCTAATTTATGCAATTAGAGGAGATTTAGATTTGCATTATAGATGGAAGTATAATCTAAATTGATAGGTAACAAACTTAAGAATAAAATTTAGAGCTAATAGGTGGCAAATTTATATAGTTGTTTATTTACGTAATGTGTACGTAAGCTTTGGTAAACCGATTTCTATCGATCCAAATCTAACGATTTGTTAATATAGATTTAAGTATAGGAGCAATATTTATTAATTGAATTGAAGTATTGCAAAATAAATGAAATTCAACGTTTAATATTACATTATTGTAAGTAAGATAATATGTGTAAGTATTGTTAAGGTTATTCATATTTGACAAATTTATTGAGTTATAAGGATTGATATATAAATTAATGTTAGTTTAGGATATCGTTACTTGGTGATGTATTATAGAGTAACAGGAGTGTGAACGTAAAATAATAAAAGCATAGATTTATGGTAGGACATAATTTATGGTTTTGGGAATTTAAATCCAAAGATTTATTTATTTGAGGAAATAATACGTATTAAATCTCAACTTGATATAATCAATGCAAATTTAGTAATTAAAAATAAATTACAAGTTGGTAATTTAGGATGTTCGTGAGTAAATTTGCAGGTAAGATAATTTTTAAAGTTTTACGCATTCATATAATTTATTTAAATATATATAAATCAAATGGCAACATTGTGTTAATAATAGTCGTAAGTGAATTTGAATGCTAAAGTGGTAACAATCGTTTTAGGTTAACCGTTTATTTAATATGTTAAGTCTAGACTGGTAATCGATTGAAATAAAAAAAAATTATTTTGTTTTGTTAATGTGACTTAGTTAATAATGAGGAATTTATATGAAATGAAGCATGCATGAGAAATGCATTATAATTCAATGTTATGTTTACCCATCAAATGTATACTAGGTTAAGTATCAAATAGAGGGAAAGAAAAGTAAATATTGAATTGATTGATGAATAAGTATTCATTGGATAGAAACTTAATGTAAAGTTGATATTAATTGTATAAAATCTATCTAAGATAATGAATTGCAATAAATTGTGGGTTGATAATAAGGTGTGAATGGAAATTTGATTTGTTATATTAAATGAATAGATTCAAATTGTATGTAGATAATAAATTGCAATAATTAAAGTTGGTAATAAATGGAATATCAAACTATTCATAAAGTGAATATAAGTAGATGTAACAAATGAATAGGAAATGCTAGTTATTCATAAAGTGTAGAATGGAACCTAGATGGAATAAGAAATTGGATTTAGAATCTTAATTTGTAGATGTGCATATATTTATAAATGGATTAATTTATGAAATAAAATGGTAAGTAATTATAATATTGTTATTTATAATAGACGTTACTTTAAGGATAATTAATGTAGTAACGTAAGGTGAAAATGTAAATTAAAAGGGAAACGTAAAATTTAGTTAAGGTGGTAATTTATGAATTGGGAATAAAATTCAAATGTTATATTAGGCTGTAAATCAATTTGGGAATAAAATTTTATTTAATTGGGGTAAATTGATATATACTAATGTTAAATATATACATAAGATGATGATTGATTTAATAAAGATAATTGAATACGAGTGGTATAAAATTTCATTTGAAATAAGATTTTATAATTATTGAATTCACTTTAATTAAAGGTAAACACTAAAATTTTTGCAATAAATCTTTATTTGATATGGAGGTTTGGTTAATAAATTTGAAACTAATTGCAATCAGAAATGATAGGAATGGTAAGTTGACCATTTATTCATAATAAGATCTAAAAATCAAATAAATGGATTATTGGGATTTAAATTTGACAAATTGTGAATTCATTTAAATTCGGATCCATCTGTCTATTCCAACTTCATCTATAAATACCCCGCTAAACCCTACCCTCCGCTTATTCTCATTTGTCTGCGCGTAAAATTTCATCAGCTCCTTCTCCTCCTCAATGGCAGACAAACAAATCCTAGATCCAAATAAAAATTCCAAACCAAATCAAAAGCTAAAATTCAAACTTCTCAAACAAATCTGGAAGCAAAACGCATGAGGGAGAGAGGGAAAGAAAGGGGGATGACGTGGCGCTTGAAGGTGTTCTTTTATTTCTATTCTTTTTTCTTTTTCTTTTTGAAATTTCAATCACCATTAATGCGTATAACTTTCTCCTACGAACTCCGTTTCACGCGAGATTTTTTTTTTGTTAGGATCGTAATAAAATTCCAGATCTTTTGACACTGGTTTGGACAAATTTGGAGACCGTCGAATTTTGGGTTTAAATCGGATTTAAATTCGAAAGGTGAGTGTTTTAACCCACTCACAACTTATAAAATTTCTTATGTTTGTTAATTTGACTTTAGATATGAGTAGAAAAAATTTTATGACTGTTTGGCATGTTTTGTTCACTATTTCTATTTAAACGCATTTATTTAATATAACTATGAATTTATTTATTTATTGCATATAAATTTGACAGTTAGAATTTATTTATTTCATATTAAATGCCAGGCATAGTTATGTTAAATTTTATTTCATATTAACTGCCAGTTAAGTTTATGTTTATTTTTGCATATAAACTGCCAATTAACAGTTATTAAATTTATTTTGAGTATAAACTGATAATTGATACCATTATTATTGATAATTGATACCATTATTTATCACCTGTTATATATTGATGATTGTTTGAAATTGGATGATGACTGTTATAAATGGATGTATGATTTGATGGATGAATGGATGATTTATTTTATTTATTGCAAGTTGCTATGCATTTCATTCATTCGGGATTGCGGTTCGAAATGATATACAACCGCTTTTATTTTAAATTGCGGATTGAAATGATAAACATCCGTATCACTTGGCCATAGGGTAGAAAATTTTATACCGGCACCGCGGTATATATATAAAATATATTTTGGAATGTTTTTATAGTTTTGTAAAGCTATATATATATGGTTTATGGGATATTGAATTAGTTATTTATATATATATAGTAATTTTCGGGTTTAAGCTTTATATAAATTTGATTTGAAGTATAAAATAAAGTTTGATTTTTAAGATCAAATACGATTAAGCATTTATTTAAAATCTAATTTCTGGAGTTTTTATGACTTAAATGAGAATAAGATTTGGAAGATGAATATTAAGTTAAATTGAAATTTAATATTTTTTTTTTTAAAGGATATGATCTTTATAACTTGATTTTTGTGTAAAGTGATTTAAATGAATATCAGGTTGATTTAAATGAATATATCAAGTTTAATAAATTGAAAGATTTTCCAATTATGTGAAGTTAAAGGTTTTACTTAAATTATATTGAATTCATTAAGTAAACATTTCAAGTCTGAATAATAAGTAATTGAATTTGATATATATGGGTTTGTCAAATGAGTTTGTTTTTGAAATGGTGAAATATTTAAAGCTTTGAAACATAAGAATTGAAATGGTATTTTGTAGTTTAAATCGGTATTTGAAATTGATTTGTGAAATCTAAAGAAGCTATTTTGGTTTATAAAGGAAATTTAATATTTAACCATTTGAGAAATGGAACTTGTTTCAAAGTTATGATTTTCAAGATAGTATAATTTGAAAATATTATATTCAAGAGTTTTGATTTCTAAATATTTTACTTTGAAAATCCTATGATTTTGGAAAAGAATATATTGGAAAATAAAGATGATATCATATTGTTTTGGGTTTTAAAAGGAAATGATATCATATTATATGGTTTTGAAATGGATATTTTATTGTGGTTTTAAAAGAATAATTATTTTTAAATGACCGCGGTGTTATAATAACGATTGGTTGGCAAAGAGACCGGGATCGGATATGGACATACTCTCTGTCGATACCGAAAACCACTTTGACTAACCGTGTATGCGGTGGAGATTCCAGAATGAAGTAGGTTGGTGGCGGCGTTTCCTGTAAGGTAAATACGTGGACCCGACTCCCGTGAGTTGGCATAAGGTGGCTAAAACAGGAGCGATTCTCGGGCCAATGAGGTCATTCCTCTGATCGGACACTCCTCTTCGATATTATACTTTGACTTTGGATTGATTCAGTGGCCACTTTTATTTTTGTTTTGGGGGAGTTTTTTCGAGGTGGACGGTAGCTGCGCGCTGCGCGTTTCCACCAACCCGGATAGCAATTGGTATATCTACCCTGGCATTGCCTAGTTGTGCCGTGTCACCTACCCTATCGCGCCTTGTACGAGTTTGGATTTCTCCCGTAGCCCGTGTGGTATCCTCTGGTGGCTCCCGATCAAGAGGGACCATGATATTGGATGGACTACTGGGACTATTACGTGTTAAGGTGGAAAATGTAAAGCCTTAACGCTATTTAAAAGTAAGTTTATTTTATAAATAGACACTATTATAATAGCGCAATATACTACATAGTAAATAGTTTAACGGATCCTTAGGAGATGTAAATCCCGAGCATCTCTTGAGTTACTGCACTCATATTTATTTCTATTAATTTAACTCACATAAGATCTTTTAGTTCTGACTCGAGTGTTTTGTCTTTTCAATTCGCTCGGGTCAGTCCGAGCGTTTCAGGATTTGAAGTTTAGCTCTGGAGGACGAAGACGAAGATTTGTAGTATTACTATTATTATTTATCTAGTGCACTACACACTGTTCCGCTGCATTGTTATTGGTATGTGTAACTCTGATATGTATTATATAAATGTTTATAAACAGTTTTATAAACTGCATATTTTATTATTATATTTTATCCTTCCGCTGTGAGATTCTATTTTGTTTATTTCTTCCCTGTTTTTCTTATTTACCCCATAACAATCCGCCCTTCCGTATGCTTTGAATCGGCATGTGTGTCGATTTGAAGCGTGCGAAAAGGTGGGATGTTACAGTTGGTATCAGAGCTTTGGTTTAGCGATAAACCTTAGCTTTGTGGGGTTTGACTCTTTACAAATAGGGTAGTAATACCCTATGGGAGTCGCTGAGTGTATATATATGAGAGCGTATTTGTTAGTGTTATAAAAGGTTTTAATATTGTGTTAATTTGTTCCGTTTGGTATTTATAAATTCTGGTTGGTGCATGGGACGCTGTGACATCAATAGGAATTTCTAAACACTTAATAGGACAGACCGACATAACACTTGTTTTTAATATAGGTGAATGAAATAATTTTGCCTATTATATTTTCTATATATAAAATAAAATTTTCAAATGATATCTATATTTGGTTGCAATATATTGGTTGTTAGGAATAAAATTTATAAATAATATGTAAATAAGATTAAAAATAAATAAATGTAATTTGGGAATTTAGAACTTAAGTCCCGGGGTTTTTGAAAACTTCTTTCAAATGATTTGGAATATAATAATATTGTTATAAGTATTTTCTGATATAAATATTTCAATATAATTCGGAAGAATTGTTTTAAAGAAGATTTTGAAGAAAAAGTTTTGTACTTTCCTCTTTGTCGTTGGAAAATAATTTCGGTGATGGCGGCCCCATCATCGACTTTCATTTTCGAGTTTCGAAGGGGAAAGGCCACTGTAGTAAATTCTACTACAGATTCATTTTTAAAATATCTAAATTTTAAATTGTTTTAAAATAATTAGAGATATATAAGTTGTAAGAATATATTTATCTATTATTTTAAAATAAAGTGAAAATTTAACCCGGTATTAAATTCTTAAATTTCCATTAATTAATTGTTTCAATTATTGCAGTGAATCGAAACATAGGTAATTAATAAATTAAAACTCTAAAGGAAATAAGAGATTTAATGATGGTTAAAAATGGTCTTAAATGAAAGTTGAAATTATAACTTATGAAAAAAATAATATTATTATTAAATGTTAAATTTACCATAGGAAATGAGAAACTTGTATAACTTTCAAGTATATTCTTTAAAAACATATATAACTTACCAAATATTAAAAGTTGAAATGTTTAATAGGGAATGTAATGAAATTGTACAAGTAAAAGTAGGGAATGAAGTATTCAATGAATTTGCTATTATAAATGAGAATTTAATGTTTAAACTTAAGTATTAATTGAAATTTTACCAAGTAAATATAATTAAAGGTAAGTATGACAAATAGATGATTTAAACTTAAGTAATTAAAGGGCAACTAAATAAGATCATGCGATAATAAATAAATGAATAATTATAGTGAAAAGGGGGGAAACTGGCATGACCTTATTTAATGGAATTGAGAAATTTTAAGTAAAAAGAAAAATAAATGACTGCAAAATGTTAGTGAATGAATTAATAAAATCCTTTACTTATGAGAATGGATATTATAAGGTTAAGAATTTAAGTGTAATTAAAAAAGGGTTACTATAATTAATTATAATAGAAATGTAAGCATTAAATAAATGATTGAAATTGAGAAGTGCATTAAATATAATACAAATAAAAGAAACTTACATGACCCGAATAAATGAAAATGAATAATTGTAAGTAATAAATAGAAATAAAGGAAACAACCACTGAATGAGAAAATAAAATTTAAAGTTTGTTAGAAATAAATATAAATTATAAAAAGGAAAATTTATGTGGTTTAAATAAAAAGAGAAAAATCAAATAACAAAGGTATGAGATGAAATTATTAATAAGTTAAGTTGATTGTTGTTTGAATTTGTTGTTGATGGTTGTTTGGGCAAGGGTACTTTAAAATTTGATTTGGGGTGAATGAATAATCTATTTGGTTTTATCTAAGACTGTTGAGTAAATGATGCGCTAGTAGTTATTCTTCATTCCGAACAATTTAAAAGTTTTGAACCCGAACAACTATTTGTTTGTTTGATTTAATGGTTGTTTGTATGTGTGTGTATGCTGTTTGTTGAACTGATGGTTGTTGTATTGATTTGTTGTTAGGATTGAAACCACTTAAATATTTCACTTTATATAAATTGTAACCCTTTGGATTATATAAGAAATTGCAGTATCTTAGAAATATTTTGAAAATGTTTTTCCAAACTTTAATAATCTAAATATAAAGGATTAAATAGTTATAAATTAGGATATCTTATTTAAAGTAATTAATTTTGTAAATTTAATTGTTTATAAGTTAAATATTTTGAATAAGATGTATTGTATTTAATTCTTCTTTTCCTTCTTTTCCTTTTCGGGGACGAAAAGTTTTGAGTGGGGGAGAGTGTAACGACCCATGTAAATTCGATGTTTAAAATGAATATAATTAATAGGATTTTTAATTTAAATTTAGAAAGGAATAAAAATCTTAGTTATTTATATGAAAGAGTATGTGAAATTTGATGTACCGAGGGAAATTAGAATTTACAAATTTAACTATATATTGTAATTAATAGAAATAGTGGAAATTGTTGCATTGGATATAAGTTAGAATAAGTAAAGTAATGCAAGTATTGGATTTAACAATGAAATAAAATATTATTTATGGGTATTGAATGTAGATGAGTGAAATAAAGAAATGCAGGACAATAAATAATTTATTTAATACAATCCCTTTTATTTGTAAACTATTGTAAGGGTTAATTAATTATGAAAATTTGAAAATAGGTTCAAATTGTATGTTAGACAATCAAATTTCAATAATTAAAGTTAGTAATTAATGGATTAAATGGAATAATTAATTGGAGTTAAGATCTAAATTTGTATGTGAGCATTCATTGATATTGGAATATAAAGGGGTAAATTTATAGTATAAAATGTAGGCATCACCTTTAAGATGATGGGTTTATAACAGATGCATAATAGGGAAATCAAATAAATGGGTTTAATTGAATAACAATTAGCAATTAACGAATGAAGAGAAATTTTAAGGGCGTAACTGTTTTCGTTAAATTAATTTTGGTAACAAATTGTATTGAATATAGATTTAACGTTGTGTGATGTATTTAAGTAATAATTGGAGAACAATGTAAATTATATCCGTGAATGGTCAATTCAATTAAACAACAAGATTTTTAAATAAATAAACGTTTTTATTTAGGTTTCAATTTGTTAATTTATGAAGTTTAATGGGAAATCAATTGTAATAAATTGCCCTAATTTATGCAATTAGAGGAGATTTAGATTTGCAATATAGATGGAAGTATAATCTAAATTGATAGGTAACAAATTTAAGAATAAAATTTAGAGCTAATAGGTGGCAAATTTATATAGTTGTTTATTTACGTAATGTGTACGTAAGCTTTGGTAAACCGATTTCTATCGATCCAAATCTAACGATTTGTTAATATAGATTTAAGTATAGGAGCAGTATTTATTAATTGAATTGAAGTATTGCAAAATAAATGAAATTCAACGTTTAATATTACATTATTGTAAGTAAGATAATATGTGTAAGTATTGTTAAGGTTATTCATATTTGACAAATTTATTGAGTTATAAGGATTGATATATAAATTAATGTTAGTTTAGGATATCGTTACTTGGTGATGTATTATAGAGTAACGGGAGTGTGAAAATAAAATAATAAAAGCATAGATTTATGGTAGGACATAATTTATGGTTTTGGGAATTTAAATCCAAAGATTTATTTATTTGAGGAAATAATACGTAGTAAATCTCAACTTGATATAATCAATGCAAATTTAGTAATTAAAAATAAACTGTGAGTTGGTAATTTAGGATGTTTGTGAGTAAATTTGCAGGTAAGATAATTTTTAAAGTTTTACGCATTCATATAATTTATTTAAATATATATAAATCAAATGGCAACATTGTGTTAATAATAGTAGTAAGTGAATTTGAATGCTAAAGCGGTAACAATCGTTTTAGGTTAACCGTTTATTTAATATGTTAAGTCTAGACTGGTAATCGATTCAAATAAAAAAATAATATTTTGTTTTGTTAATGTGACTTAGTTAATAAAGAGGAATTTATATGAAATGAAGCATGCATGAGAAATGCATTATAATTCAATGTTATGTTTACCCATCAAATGTATACTAGGTTAAGTATCAAATAGAGGGAAAGAAAAGTAAATATTGAATTGATTGATGAATAAGTATTCATTGGATAGAAATTTAATGTAAAGTTGGTATTAATTGTATAAAATCTATCTAAGATAATGAATTGCAATAAATTGTGGGTTGATAATAAGGTCTGAATGGAAATTTGATTTGTTATATTAAATGAATAGATTCAAATTGTATGTAGATAATAAATTGCAATAATTAAAGTTGGTAATAAATGGAATATCAAACTATTCATAAAGTGAATATAAGTAGATGTAACAAATGAATAGGAAATGCTAGTTATTCATAAAGTGTAGAATGGAACCTAGATGGAATAAGAAATTGGATTTAGAATCTTAATTTGTAGATGTGCATATATTATAAATGGATTAATTTATGAAATAAAATGGTAAGTAATTATAATATTGTTATTTATAATAGACGTTACTTTAAGGATAATTAATGTAGTAACGTAAGGTGAAAATGTAAATTAAAAGGGAAACGTAAAATTTAGTTAAGGTAGTAATTTATGAATTGGGAATAAAATTCAAATGTTATATTAGGCTGTAAATCAATTTGGGAATAAAATTTTATTTAATTGGGGTAAATTGATATATACTAATGTTAAATATATACATAAGATGATGATTGATTTAATAAAGAGAATTGAATACGAGTGGTATAAAATTTCATTTTAAATAAGATTTTATAATTTATTGAATTCACTTTAATTAAAGGTAAACACTAAATTTTTTGCAATAAATCTTTATTTGATATGGAGGTTTGTTTAATAAATTTGAAGCTAATTGCAATCAGAAATGATAGGAATGGTAAGTTGACCATTTATTCATAATAAGATCTAAAAATCAAATAAATGGATTATTGGGATTTAAATTTGACAAATTGTGAATTCATTTAAATTCGGATCCATCTGTCTATTCCAACTTCATCTATAAATACCCCGCTAAACCCTAGCCTCCGCCTATTCTCATTTGTCTGCGCGTAAAATTTCATCAGCTCCTTCTCCTCCTCAATGGCAGACAAACAAATCCTAGATCCAAATAAAAATTCCAAACCAAATCAAAAGCTAAAATTCAAACTTCTTAAAAAAATCTGGAAGCAAAACGCATGAGGGAGAGAGGGAAAGAAAGGGGGATGACGTGGCGCTTGAAGGTGTTCTTTTATTTCTATTCTTCTTTTTTTTTTGAAATTTCAATCACCATTAATGCGTATAACTTTCTCCTACGAACTCCGTTTCACGCGAGATTTTTTTTGTTAGGATCGTAATAAAATTCCAGATCTTTTGACACTGGTTTGGACAGATTTGGAGACCGTTGAATTTTGGGTTTAAATCGGATTTAAATTCGATTTAAATTCAAAAGGTGAGTGTTTTAACCCACTCATAACTTATAAAATTTCTTATGTTTGTTAATTTGACTTTAGATATGAGTAGAAAATTATTTATGACTGTTTGGCATGTTTTGTTCACTATTTCTATTTAAACGCATTTATTTAATATAACTGTGAATTTATTTATTTATTGCATATAAATTTGACAATTAGAATTTATTTATTTCATATTAACTGCCAGGCATAGTTATGTTAAATTTTATTTCATATTAACTGCCAGTTAACTTTACGTTTATTTTTGCATATAAACTGCCAATTAACAGTTATTAAATTTATTTTGAGTATAAACTGATAATTGATACCATTATTTATCACCTGCTATATATTGATGATTGTTTGAAATTGGATGATGACTGTTATAAATGGATGTATGATTTGATGGATGAATGGATGATTTTTTTTATTAATTGCAAGTTGCTATGCATTTCATTCATTTGGGATTGCGGTTCGAAATGATACACAACCGCATTTTATTTTAAATTGCGGATTAGAATGATAAACATCCGTATCACTTGGCCATAGGGTAGAAAATTTTATACCGGCACCGCGGTATATATATAAAATATATTTTGGAATGTTTTTATGGTTTTGTAAAGCTATATATATATGGTTTATGGGATATTGAATTAGTTATTTATATATATAGTAATTTTCGGGTTTAAGCTTTATATAAATTTGATTTGAAGTACAAAATAAAGTTTGATTTTTAAGATCAAATACGATTAAGCATTTATTTAAAATCTAATTTTTGGAGTTTTTATGACTTAAATGAGAATAAGATTTGGAAGATGAATATTAAGTTAAATTGAAATTTAATAAAAATTAATTTTTTTAAAGGATATGATTTTTATAACTTGATTTTTGTGTAAAGTGATTTAAATAAATATCAGGTTGATTTAAATGAATATATCAAGTTTAATAAATTGAAAGATTTTCCAATTATGTGAAGTTAAAGGTTTTACTTAAATTATATTGAATTCATTAAGTAAACATTTCAAGTCTGAATAATAAGTAATTGAATTTGATATATATGGGTTTGTCAAATGAGTTTGTTTTTGAAATGGTGAAATATTTAAAGCTTTGAAACATAAGAATTGAAATGGTATTTGGTAGTTTAAATCGATATTTGAAATTGATTTGTGAAATCTAAAGAAGCTATTTTGGTTTATAAAGGAAATTTAATATTTAACCATTTGAGAAATGGAACTTGTTTCAAAGTTATGATTTTCAAGATAGTATAATTTGAAAATATTATATTCAAGAGTTTTGATTTCTAAATATTTTACTTTGAAAATCCTATGATTTTGGAAAAGAATATATTGGAAAATAAAGATGATATCATATTGTTTTGGATTTTAAAAGGAAATGATATCATATTATATGGTTTTGAAATGGATATTTTATTTTGGTTTTAAAAGAATAATTATTTTTAAATGACCGCGGTGTTATAATAACGATTGGTTGGAAAAGAGACCGGGATCGGATATGGACATACTCTCTGTCGATACCGAAAACCACTTTGACTAACCGTGTACGCGGTGGAGATTCCAGAATGAAGTAGGTTGGTGGTGGCGTTTCCTGTAAGGTAAATACGTGGACCCGACTCCCGTGAGTTGGCATAAGGTGGCTAAAACAGGAGCGATTCTCGGGCCAATGAGGTCATTCCTCTGATCGGACACTCCTCTTCGATATTATACTTTGACTTTGGATTGATTCAGTGGCCACTTTTATTTTTGTTTTGGGGGAGTTTGTTTGGGGTGGGCGGTAGCTGCGCGTGCGCATTTCCACCAGCCCGGATAGCAATTGGTATATCTACCCTGACATTGCCTAGTTGTGCCGTGTCACCTACCCTATCGCGCCTTGTACGAGTTTGGATTTCTCCCGTAGCCCGTGTGGCATCCTCTGATGGCTTCCCGATCAGGAGGGACATGATATTGGATGGACTACTGGGACTATTACGTGTTAAGGTGGAAAATGTAAAGCCTTTACGCTATTTAAAAGTAAGTTTATTTTATAAATAGACACTATTATAATAGCGCAATATACTACATAGTAAATAGTTTAACGGATCCTTAGGAGATGTAAATCCCGAGCATCTCTTGAGTTACTGCACTCATATTTATTTCTATTAATTTAACTCACATAAGATCTTTTAGTTCTGACTCGAGTGTTTTGTCTTTTCAATTCGCTCGGGTCAGACCGAGCGTTTCAGGATTTGAAGTTTAGCTCTGGAGGACAAAGACGAAGATTTGTAGTATTACTATTATTATTTATCTAGTGCACTACACACTGTTCCGCTGCATTGTTATTGGTATGTGTAACTCTGATATGTATTATATAAATGTTTATAAACAGTTTTATAAACTGCATATTTTATTATTATATTTTATCCTTCCGCTGTGAGATTCTATTTTGTTTATTTCTTCCCTGTTTTTCTTATTTACCCCATAACAATCCGCCCTTTCGTATGCTTTGAATCGGCATGTGTGTCGATTTGAAGCGTGCGAAAAGGCGGGATGTTACATGGTGGGCCTGGGCTGATGCAATCTGGCCTGGCAAATTTGGATCGGTCGTGTCATCCCTTGCTTCTGGTTCGGCAGTGTGTGGTGGTTGATTTGGTGAAGGTGGGTCCGGTAGTACGTGGTCCGGTGGTGGTACTTTGAGTTGGTTCGGCAGACACGAGGAGTAGGTTGGTTCGGTAGGTACGGGGAGTAGGTTGGTTCGGCAGGCACTTGGAGTAGGCTGGTTCGGCAGGAACTTGGGGTAGGTTGGTTCGGCAGGCACTTGGAGTAGGTTGGTTCGGTAGGCACTTGGAGTAGGTTGGTTCGGTAGGCACTTGGGGTAGGTTGGTTCGGTATGGGCCGGTCCGGTGTGGATTTTGGATCGACTTTGAGGTGTAGAGGCTTGGCTCCTTCTCTTTTGGACCGGTGGTGGTGGAAATGCACCCAACACTTTCCCCCCAAAGTGGGGCATATGCTAGTATATGTCGCGCTTTGTTTTAGCTAGGGTGTTTCCATTCGGTCCCTGAGCGTCGAGCCATTTGGTCCGGCTTCCTATATTTGCCTATAAGTAGGGGCTACACACCTTCGTTATTCCTTACCGAACCGAGGGAGCCGAAACAGATTTCTGCCGAATCAACTATACTGCTGAAACTTTTTGAAAACCGGACTAGGTAATTGCGGGATGATTCTTTTGTATATAAACTACCGAACGACGTGAGTGCCGAATGACTCTGGTGATGCCGATTACCGAATGGGCCTAATACCGGATGTGCCAAAAGACTTTTAATGCCGAATATGTCTTCGTATTGGGACTACCGAATGACCTTAGAGTCTTCGATTTACCGAATGGAACCGAGGGGTTCTATGTATCGAATGATCTTTTTTCTTTGACTTACCGGATGAGCTCCGTAGTTTGAGTGCCGAATGGCCTTTCGATCTTGTGCTACCGAATGAACCTGAAAACTTTTATCTTTTGAGTTTTGAATTCGAGTGAAGTTGCAGACTACGCTGTTTGTATGTTTTAACGATATACTTTTCTTGTGTTGCAGACAAATGTCTCAAAGAGTGGAAACCCGATCAGAAAAGAAAAAAATCTTCGGACAGAAGTGAGTCTTCCGCCGTGCCTCCAGTCCAGCCGGGACCAGCGCGACATGAACCTGCCCCGAGGTCATTGTAGACGGATATGGCCCTCAGGAGCTGCTGAATTCCCCGCCCGACTATTTTCCTAGCTCCCTCAAAGAGGAGTAGCTTGATGTTATATCCCGTTCCTTTGGGATCGATAGAGCGCGCATGCTATTGCCGGGGGAAGGAGTGATGTCGTATGACCCCCCTGAAGGCTACTTTGCTTACAGCAGATATCATTGCATGTGTGGTGCTATCCCGCCTCTCAACGCCTGGATAGTTAGCTTCATCACATACCTGAAGGTGGCTCCATTCCAGCTTCAGCCTAACTCCTACGCCATTCTGGTGAGTCTTTTCGTCATCTTTCAGAGGAGATACGGGCCTCCTCCTTCCAACCGGGAGATCCGGTATCTGTATAATCTGAGGGGATACAAGAACGGGTCTCCATATAACAGCTTGGAATCGGTCGTATCCTTCAAACCCGTCCTGGACTTGTATTCGAAGTACATCACGTTTAAGAAGGAATGGTTTTTCGTCAAGGACGATTCTGTTTCTATCCGTCGCTTCACCTTCGGATGTAAGTCAAGGCTTTATTTATAATTTCCATTCTAGTTGCATGCTTCTTCTTATGTGTTTTTATTTGCTAGCGACAGGTGGTTTTGCGGTCGTGGAGAATGATCGCCTGGTTCAGACGGCAGCGGAAATAGAAGCTATTTCAGGAAGGGATAGGTCGGCTGCTTACTTGATCAGGAACGCCACACTTTTGGGGCTCAAGCTGATCCTGCCACATCATTCCGTGGTCAAGCAAAGGGATACGGCGGAAGAGAGGGCTGCTTAAGCTAAAGGAGGAGCCGCGGCGAAGAGTAGCAAGAGGAGGCCTTTCACAAAACCTTCAGTTGTCGGAGGTAAGAAGCTCAAGAAGTCTGATAGACCCTCCCCTAGCACATGTCCAGATATTCCGTAGGAGGAAGGTGGAGAGGAGGAGAGCGGAGGAGATGGAGAAGGTGAAGGACAAGGTGGTAGTGGTGCCGGGGTTTGTCTTCCGAGCAGGCAGGGGAGATCCAGGAGTGGACGGATGATGCCTTCCGCCAGGCTTTTGAGGGGTTGGAGGAAGGATCAGCCTCGGTGGAGAAGGCGAAGAAGGCTGACAAGGCTAGGACTGGTGCCGATCCATCTTCTAAGGGTCCTTCAGCCAAGGCAACTTCGGCGGTTCAAGGTGAATTCTTAACTTTCGCTGACTCCCCTTATGATAAGGACTTAGTAGTATTTTATGGCCAGCTCCCGTCCTGGAATGAGATTCAGGACTTATTGCAGTATCCCACTCCCCCTCAGGGTTTGTAAAATAAGCGTGTTTTCCTACTCCTTTTAACTTAACATATTTCTCGAATCATAGTTTCATGCATGCTTGTAACACTTGGTTTTTATTCCAGGAACGGGTAAGGTGGACAAGACATCAGATATTCGGCACCGCCTTGAACAGTACAAGCTACTCAAAGCTTCTGCCAAACCAAAGCCGTCAACTAGCCGTCCTGGAGACTTGGTTAGCTATCGCCCTCTTCTCGGAGTTATTGAAGAAGATATGCAAAGGAGGAAGAGGGGGCGATCTTCGTTTGAACCTTCACCTGGCCCTCAGCCTCCAGTCCAGCCTATCCATGATATTACTGAGGAAGATACTGAGTTTGTGCCTTACCCACATCCGTCCGAAAATCCAACCGTCACCCCGATAGACCATCCTGTTTTGGTTCGCAACCCATTTGGCGGCCACCCGGATCTGGACCTGAGTTTTCAGGACATCTCTTTTGACGAGGCCACGGGTGAGCATCTTCTTCCCCACAATCCCATGGTACGGGTGCTTGATGAGGCTAAGTCCTTAGACCTCGATTTGCTTACTACTCGAATTGTGACCATGGGGAGTGAGGCCAAGGCAAACATTGATCGGGTGGCTGAAGAGACCAAGAGGCTAATGGAGCATCACGCTCGACTGGCCAAGGCTGGGGAGGAAATCGGAAGTGCTAACATTCGATTGCAGCTAAAGATTTCTGATCAGGCCAAATAGCTTGCCGATCAGGCTATCCAGATATCCCAGCATGAAGCGGCCTTCCGACGACTAAAGAAAACCATGGAAGAGGCTAGCAAGGCTGAGTTGCGAAAAATGGAGGTTGTTTGCAAAGAGCGAATTGACATGGCTATTGCAATGGTGGATGAGGTTCGGAGAGCGGATCTCGAGCAGGTAGAGGAGTTATCTGGGAGGCTTGAGGCCGCAAAGCTTGCTCAGGCCGAGTCGAAGGAGGAGATGTAAGTGATGCGGAAGTACCTTCAGGATGACTGCTCGGGTTACCGATTGGAGAGAGATGCTACTGTCGCACGGCTGTCGGCTTCTGAGGCCCGGATGAAAGAGTTTGAGGAGAACGAGGGGATGATGGATGAGATGCTCCAGGACATGTATTTCCGTACTTGGAGGCAGGGCAACCTGTCCTGGATGTACGATTATCCCCGGGTTATGGCTAGGATATATCTCCGGGCTTTGGAGGAAGCCAAGGCTGAAGCGGATAAAGAGGGTGGCGCGGCCTTCAGAATGGATGTGGTTACGGGCCAATTCACTAAGGAAGAGAAGGTGGCGGTTAAGGAGGGCATGCGGCTGCTTGCTGCGGATGAGGTAGGCGTGCAGCTAGATGATGATGATCAGGGAGCAGACGCTGGTAAGCCCTTCCTTTTAACCTTTTCGTGATTTCATTGCTTATCTTTCGTGATTATTGATGGATTCTCTTTTGAATTGGGCAGGCGGGACCTCTGGAGTACATGCGGGGAGTTCTGACCCTGCAGTTAAGCAGATCCAGAGGGCTAGCGGGATGGAGGCGAAGCTCCGATTCTTTGACTTGACTTGTACATATTTTGGTTGCTTTCTATGTTAGTCCGAAACATTAATGTAACTTGTAATTATGTTATTTGTAAAGAATGACTTTATGTAATTTCATAACATAAGCTGATTTTGTCATGTTTGAATGCTGTTGTCATTTTGATATGTTGCATAAGAAATATAGCTGCGTGTTTATGCATGTGATTCAATCGTATTTGATGCTAAGTTTCTGCTCAAAATATTATTTCGTGTCTTACAATGTCAATATGATGTGTGAATAAATTAAAGCTACATCAAGAGAAGAAAGTACTGCCCTTCGTGTTTTAGTTGTAGGGGTTGCTTCGAATGTCTTGCGTGACTGAGTACGGAATGTAGCTGAGTGTTCCGTCATCCGGATGTGAGTTCATATTTCCATAAGCGAGAGTTCCCCTATTTTGTGACCTGTACTTTAGGGATTGTTATATAGAATAGGAGAAAAGTTTTTGAATGAAATGGGAATATGAGAAATAGTAAAACTTCCAATCATGGAAGGCCGTCGATATGCTTAAGTTCGTGGCAAACGGGTTTTGTAGTCACTTTCCCTAGCTGTGGGTCTTGGAGACATTTGTCACCCATCTTACGCCTCTGCGGGGAGTTTATCTTTTTTACCACAGCCGCACTTAAGACATATCGGAGCCGAGATCGCGCACAGTAACTACCCGAGCCATTATGGCCCGTAATCGTGGGTATTATTCGATTTACTGTGCCGGGCTAGCGTGGGTGCCGATCGTCAACCGTGAACTACCCCTGGCTGGCCACACCTTATGTTGGGGTTTAAAGTAGGTTCACAGTTGCCGGCGAGCCGAACGCCGTAATGAGCTGCTATCGGCTATAGTCGGCCTTCTTGATGGCTTATAATCGGCTCATTACATTTGGCTTTGAGGGCAGTCACGAGCAATGAGTTAACCCACAGCAGAGGGATGCAGGAGCAAAAGTGTCTCATTGGCGAGTGCATAGATTCGCATAGTACCTGTTGGGTCTTTTCCAGGTGAGGTTGCGCCGTGAAGTGTGCAGGATGGAAATGTCGTGATACATGATTTTGTTCAACAGAAAAGGATAAAGCTTAACAAGCAGCCAAGATATAAAGGAACAAGTTAAAAAGAGACAAGATTTTTAAAGTGGTTCGGCACGAAAATGCCTACGTCCACTGATTCTCTTTGTTAATTCACTTCATATGGGCAGTACAAGTTAAGAAAAGTATCGACGGAGGTGTTGGATGTTCCATGCCCTCTGGAACACCTCTCCGTCCACTGTTGACAAAATATAGGCTCCGTTGCGGAGATCTTTATGAATTACATAGGGTCCGTCCCAGATTGGATCTAGCGCTCCGGGGCCGGGGAAGATCCGCTTGAGGGCAAGATCTCCTTCTCGTAAGCTGCGGTGCTTGACTTTGGAGTTGTATTGTGCTGCAACTTTTTGCTTGTGAGCTGCTGCTTTGAGTGTTGCATCGTTTCTTCTCTCCTCAATTAGATCCAAAGACATGTGGAGGAATTCTTCGTTCTCTTCTAGGTTGTAGTGGATCCTACGGTGGGAAGGCACTACAGTTTCAACTGGGAGAATGGCCTCCGATCCGTATGCCAAAGATAAAGGAGTATGCCCTGTTGATGTTCTATAAGATGTGCGGTAGGCCCAAAGTGCCGTAGGAAGTTCATCCACCCAAGCGCCTTTTGAGTTTTCGAGTTTCTTCTTGGTTAGGGTTTTGAGGATTTTGTTGACAGCTTCGACTTGTCCGTTTGCCTGGGGGTAAGCCACAGACGAGAAGCTTTTGTGAATTCCGTGCTCTTGGCACAATCGGCAAATTCCTCGCTGTCAAATTGAAGTCCATTGTCCGATATGATTTTGAGTGGAACCCCGTACCTGCATAAAACATTTTTGATCAAGAAGTTAATAACTTTTGCCGAAGATATTTTATTTAGAGGCTCCGCCTCCACCCATTTGGTGAAATAGTCAACTGCTACTATGGCATATTTGGCTCTGCCCCGGCCCACTGGCAGTTCGCCAATCAAGTCAATTCCCCATATTGCAAAGGGCCAAGGGCTGGTCATTTGAGTAATCTCGTTTGTTGGTAGTCGAGGAATTTTAGCAAATTTCTGACGTCTGTCACATCTTTTGACGAAGTATAGGGCGTCTCTGTTTAAGGTGGGCCAGTAATATCCATATCAGAGTATCTTCTTTGCCAGAGTCTGCCCACCAGTGTGATCTCCGCAACTTCCTCGATGTATGTTGGATAAGATTTCCTTGGCTTCCCTTCCAGCGACACACCTTAATAAGGGAATAGAGAAGCCGCGTCGATAGAGGATGCCTTCTAGTATCGTGTAGCGGGAAGCTTTCCTCAAGATTTTCTTGACTTCGTTACGCCCGTCGGGCAGTGTGCCACTCTGTAAGTACTTTCGGATGGGAGTCATCCAAGTTTCCTCTTCAATTGCAGCTATCATATTCATTGGCTCGTAACTCGGGGCCAGTTGCTTTGAGATGATTATCGTTCGGGAAGCAGTGTCGTCCTTCATGCTAGCTTGCTTTGCCAGTTCGTCGGCCTTCTGATTTTCTTCCCGAGGAATGTGTTTGATTAGATAGTGATCCAATTGATTGAGCAGCAGCTTGGCCTTCTTTAAATATGCCGTGATTCGTTCTCCTCGAGCCTGGAATTCCATCAGTATTTGATTTACAATAAGTTGAGAATCACTATGGAGACATAAAGAACCGACTCCAATCTCCAGGGCAAGTTCTAATCCGGCTATCACTGCTTCGTATTCTGCATCATTGTTGGTGGCAGCGAATTCCAACCTTAGGGCGTAGTGCAGCTTCCTTCCCCTGGGGGTGATTATCACAACACCTGCCCCCGAGCCTTGTTCATTTGATGCTCCATCTACGAAGAGATTCCACTTGATATCTTCTACTATTTCAGATTGCTCCTTACCTTCGTTAGTAGTGAATTCGGCAATGAAATCAGCTATGGCTTGCCCCTTGATAGCGGTGCGAGGATGGTAGGTGATGTCATATTGACTCAGTTCAATGCACCATTTAAGTAGTCACCCAGAAGTGTCGGGGCGATGGAGTACTTGCCTTAGCGGTTGATCAGTTAAAACTCTGATGGAATGAGATTGGAAATAGTGTCGCAGTTTCCGTGACGTGATTAGCAAACAGTATGCTAGCTTTTCAAGTTTAGGGTATCTGGCTTCTGCCCCTGTAAATCTCTTGCTTACAAAGTATACGGGTCGCTGTGCGTGGTTGTCTTCTCTCACCAAAGCGGCTCTTAAAGCATGGGACGATACAGCAAGGTATAGGTATAGTTCTTCGCCTTCATTGTGAGTTGAGAGTACTGGTGGGCTCTGGAGGTGCTCGATTAAGTTAAAGAAGGCTGTCGAGCATTCGTCAGTCCATTTGAACTTTCCTTTGTCTTTCTTTAGAGCTTCAAAGAAAGGGATGCATTTGTCGGTTGCTTTAGAGATGAACCTGCTTAGGGCGACCACTTTTCCGTTTAGGCTTTACATCTCTCTTCGAGTGGATGGTATCTTGATATCTTGCAAAGCTCGAACTTGTTTGGGGTTTGCTTCAATCCCCCTGGCATGGACGATGAATCCCAAGAACTTTCCTGACGATACTCCGAAGGAGCACTTTAGAGGGTTCAACTTCATTCCATATTGGTTAAGTGCTTGAAACACCTCATCCAGGTGGTTTATATGATCGTTGGCTTTCCTCGATTTTACCAGCATGTCATCTACATAAACTTCCATAGTTCGTCCTATTAGTTCCGCAAACATCTTGTTGACAAGGCACTGATAAGTATCTTCGGCGTTTTTAAGTCCAAAAGGCATTACTTTGTAGCAGTACAATCCCCGGTCAGTGATGAAACTAGTGTGGTCTTGATCGGGGGCGCGCATAGGGATCTGGTTATATCCTGAGTATGCGTCCATGAAGGATCAGAGTTCGCGTCCGGCTGTGCTGTCCACGAGCTGATCGATTCGAGGGAGTGGGAAGCAGTCCTTCGGACAAGCGTCATTTAAGTTGGAGAAGTCAACGCATGTTCGCCACTTCCCATTAGCCTTTTTTAACAGTACCGGGTTAGCGACCCATTCTGGGTAGATGGCTTCTCGTATGAAGTTATTGGCAAGTAGGTTTTTTACTTCTTCCTCTAGGGCTGTTGATCGTTCTGCCCCCATGCTCCTCGTTTTCTGCTTCACTGGCACCTTGGTGGGATCGATGTTCAGTATGTGGCATGCTACGTCTGGAGAGATTCCTGTCATGTCGGCGTGCATCCATGCAAATACATCCATGTTGTGGCGAAGAAAATCGACGAGTTGATCTTTCAACTCCGCTCTTAACTGAGACCCGACTCTCAGCAGTCTACTTGGGTCGTGTTTGTCTACAGATACAAATTCCATAGCCTCTGCAGGCTCGGTGGTGGCCTCCTCCTCTTTGTCCCTGGGGTCTAATTCGTTGAAAGGATCGCTGGTATATCGAAGAGGAGGGGCTTTCTTTAATTGCTATGCTTCCAGGTTTTTCTTGCAGAGAGAAGTCTCTGCATCCTTCCCTTTATCCTTCCTGCGGTTATTGCGAAGCTCAGTTACATAGCAATCTCAAGCGGCATCTTGATCTCCCTCTATTTCTCCTACTCCGTTATCTGTTGGGAATTTCATTTTCAGGCACCATGGGGCTAGGACAATTTGGAAGTCAGACAAGGCTGGTCTTCCCAAAAAGGTGTTGTAGGCCGAGTGGCTTTCTATTAGCACAAATGTTTGTTTTCGCACAACGGAGCGGGGATGACTTCCTATTTCAACAAAAAGGTCCAGTTGCCCGAGGGGCATCTTCGCATCTCCAGTGAAACCATGTAGTGGTTTGTTGCAGGGAGACACATCCTTCATTGACAGCTTCATTTTTTCGAAAGCATGCTTGAATAGGATATTTACTGAGCTTCCAGTGTCTATTAAAATTTGAAAAACTTTGGCTGGACTGAACCAAGCAGAGATGACCATAGGATCCATGTGGGTACTGTCTTCCCTCTAGGTCACGTCTACTGAATGTGATGTCGTCATTCTCTTTCCGTTTCGGGTGGCGTTCTTCCATGACAGAATTAACGTAGCCTTCATCGTTCCTAAGTGACTTACCATATCTTTCCATCTCTGCCCAGCTTCTGTCTGCGATATGCGGTCCTCCTGATATGGTATGGACCACTATCTTCTCTTGACTAGAGCCGCTGGTGTTGCGATTTCCTCCGCCCATTTCTGGGAGGGGTAGCCCTGGGTTTTCATTGGCGGGAGCTGGAGTCTTGTTCTGGCTTTTTACATAGCGTTCCAGTCTCTTCCTTCTGATGTGTTCTTCAATCAAGTCCCGGTGATGGTGGCATTCATTGGTGTCATATCCATGGGATTCGTGGAAGCGGCAGAACTTTCCAGACTTGAGTGCGTTATCTGACTCCTTCTTGTGCGGGGGGCGCTTGTATCTAACTTCGTCTTGAGTAGCTAGAAAGATGTTTTTGATCGTTTCATTCAAAGGAGTGTAAGAGTCAAATCTTGGTCCAGGTCGATATAAGCGCTTTTCCACCTTCTTGCCCCCAGCATTGTCTCTAGAGTCATTTCTCCGAACATCCTTTACTGCAACGGGAACCCTGTCTGTAGCTGTTTTAGCCTGTTGCCCTGACTGCCTCTCAATGGCAGCGTCTTCAAGTCTCATATACTTTCCAGCTTCATGGAAGAAATCAGGTAAAGTAGCTGGCTTTTCCTTGGTTAGTCTTCTAGAAAATTTAGTATCCGGATGTACACCACTGCAGAGAGCCATTAGGATGAGTTTCTCGTCGGCATCTTGGACTGCGGCCACTGCGGCGTTGAATCGGGTTAGATATTATTGCACTGTCTCCCCAGATTTCTGTTTGATATTAGACAAGGAATAAGCGCCCTTGGGTTGTTCCACATGAATGCGGAACTGGCTGATGAACTTTTCTTTCAACATTTCCCATGAGCTGATGGACCCTTGGGGTAGGTGGCAGAACCAGGAGGTAGCTAGATCTGCCAAGAATAGTGGGAAGCATTTACACAACACTCCCTCCGTTGCTCCGCTCATGAGCATATGCTGGGTGTATCTCTGTAAGTGTACGATGGGGTCAGAGGTTCCCTTGTAAGGTTCCATCGTTGGCATTTTCCATTCCTGGGGGTGATGGCAGTTTCGATATTGCGGGTGAAGGGGCTGGTTACCCTAGCACCTATCCCCCGATCCCTTTGCTTCCGTTGGACGCACTCTCTGAACAATCGCGCCATCCTTTCATCAGAACTTGGAGCGGATAAAAATGAGTTTGGTTTTTCCCTGCGGGATTGATTCCGTCCAGATGACCTGTAAGGATGGTATCGTTTATCACTCCTAACATTCTCCAATGGCTGCCTCTGGTCTTTCGGGGGCATGCTGGGGTCAGCCACAGTTGGCCCTTGCCTTGATCTTTCCCTGCTGGGTTCTCTTCTCAGCACTTCCTTAGGTCCAACTTCGGGCTGGACTCTAGCTCGGCCCCGTTCCTTGGTGTTTCCATGGTTAGGTAGCATGGCGGGCTTAGCTACATCCGACCCTTGCCTAGTACCTCCCCCATTGGGTTCGGTTCCAAGTGTTTCCTTGGGTCGGAATTCAGGCTGAGTCCGGGCTCGGCTCCTACCATGGCTGTTTCTGTTGTTAGCCTCTTCGAAGAAGAAAGACCTTTGTCGCCTCCCAGATCCTCCAGATCGGGACTCACCCCATGATTCAGTGTTGCGGTTGGATTCTTCAGCATATCTTAAGCGTGACATGAGTTGGTCTACCAAGGATTCTTGTTGAGATGCGAAGCGGTTAGTTACTTCAGCCACAACCCTATCCAGATCCGCCCTTGTAATTGGTTGTTCCGTAGCAAGGGCTATAGGATTTGCCTGATTTAAATTTGTTGTTGGAACTGGATGATTGTCTTGGCCTCTGATTACTAGATCTGGGATACTGCCAGTTGCGATGTCCTTTCCTTTATTAGCATCTTTCTTCCGTCCGGGAGCCATATTTTCCAAGCAATGAACGGTGTTGATAGGAAAAGGGTTGAGTGGGAGAAGCTGAAGCTTCGAGCTCCTTCCTCTCAATGAAAGCACCAAAAATGTTTGCACAAAAAAATGGACAAACACCTCCAAGTCGTATGAATTAGTTGATTTTATGTTGTTTCTAGTGATTTGGGTGATTTACGCAAATATATAAAAAGCAGGGGCTAAACTGTAAAAGACATACAGATTTATTGTGGTTCGGCCAAAACGTGCCTACGTCCACTTTATATGTTATTCTCCTTTTTCTTTCGGATTACAAGTACAAAGCTTTGTATATAAGTATATGAAAGTTGTTTGAAAGTTCCTTCCGTGCTTGAGCTCTCAAACTTGTCTGCCATTGTTGTACCTCTGCCCCTCTATTTATAGAGTGAGGCTGGGGGCAGGGGTCCTGTATGTATATAGCTGCTGGTGGGCCTGGGCTGATGCAATCCGGCCTGGCAAATTTGGATCGGTCGTGTCCTCCCTTTTCTAGTTCGGCAGTGTGTGGTGGTTGATTTGGTGAAGGTGGGTCCGGTAGTACGTGGTCCGGTGGTGGTACTTTGAGTTGGTTCGGTAGGCATGGGGAGTAGGTTGGTTCGGTAGGCACGGGGAGTCAGTTGGTTCGGCAGGCACTTGGAGTAGGTTGGTTCGGCAGGCATTGGAGTAGGTTGGTTCGGCAGACTCTTGGGGTAGGTTGGTTCGGTAGGCACTTGGAGTAGGTTGGTTCGACAGGCACTTGGAGTAGGTTGGTTCGGCAAGCACTTGGGGTAGGTTGGTTCGGCATGGGCCAGTCCGGTGTGGATTTTGGATCGGCTTTAAGGTGGAGAGGCTTGGCTCCTTTTCTTTTGGACCAGTGGTGGTGGAAATGCACCCAACAATTAATCTGATTGAAAAACGAATTATATATCTGGGATTCGCTCATCGAGACCTTAAAATCAATATGTAATTCGATAGGGTTTGTGGAGTTTGAAATTTTGATTTGATTTTGAATTGCAGTCGGATCTAGAATTTGATTGTCTGCCGTTAAGGAGGAGAGACAGCTGAATTGGATGTACACAAATGAGGAATAAGAAATAGGCTAGGGTTTATAATGAGGTATATATAGCCAAAGTTAAAATAGAATAGATGGACCAGATTGACTTACACGCTGAACGATAAATGGCTCGAAAAGCCCATTCGCACTCCGGAACGAAATTGGGTCAACCCATATATCGAAATAGATGTTTTAAAATATTTTAAAACTAACGGAACAGGTTTCAAGTCCAAATTCCATCGTATGAAGAAGTTATGCTAAAATCAAGTTATTTCAAATTGATTTCAATTAATTTTAATTAATTTGATTTCTGG
Source organism: Allium cepa (assembly GCA_030765085.1). Taxonomy (NCBI): domain Eukaryota; kingdom Viridiplantae; phylum Streptophyta; class Magnoliopsida; order Asparagales; family Amaryllidaceae; genus Allium; species Allium cepa. The sequence continues at coordinate 726,015,283 of CM060945.1, forward strand.
CCGTTTCGAGTCCGTACGATCAAACGACAAGTCCGATTGTTACGAAACTTGAAATCCTACAATAATTCACCGTTATGGATCCGATAAAACTGGTTTCGTCGAAATCCGAGTCAGTGGTCAAAATGGCTATTTTCCAGTTAATTTAATAAATTAATAATTAGTTAATAAAACCCTACTTTATTTTCAGATTCTGTAATTTATAAATTTTATTATCTCAAATTACTTTAGTAATTTATAATCCTTTATACCCAGTTTCCATATCAATTTAAAGTTACTAAATTCACCAATTATAGTGTTAGATTTCAATTCCAGTAAATTTATTAACTATCAATTGAAATGCAAATAAATCCATTCATTTGATTTTAAATCCTATATTCAATAAATTATTATCAAATAAATGAAATTAATATTGGTTCATAATCTATTGCATTAATATTCTCAAATTTCATCTTAATCTCCATTAACGTAATAATTAGATATTCAATTTCATTTAATTGCAATTATCATAATTTAAATTCCAATAAATTAATAAATCTTGATTTCCATTCTTCAAATCAGCCAATTGTCCTATTATAAATGGAATTGACATTATTTCCAAATATTATCTTAATTTACATTAACATAATATTTAATTACCTTTATTGAAATTTATTTCCAATCTAAAATATCAGGCTAAATAAATAGGTAATACAAAATATTTGTTACCATTTACTTTCAATCACACTTATAAGTTATTATTCCCAAACAATTATTACAATTGTTTACATAAGACAAATTTCATTCAATCATCATTAAAATATATTATTTCAATATTAAATCACATTTTTTTATTTTTTCCAATATTAAATAAGAAAATTTAATTAAATCAATAATTTAAATTATCAAAAATTTACGGGTCGTTACATATACACTTGATAAAACCGCAGGGACAAGTGAGCAGAAGGTCAAACCCAAGCCATAATGTAACATATCGACTTTATGTCGGGATCCGAAGGTCGGCATCAATACGTCCACTGTATCAAATGCCGCATAATAGAATACCGGAAAACCGAATTGTTAGGTTAAAAAGAAGAGGTAGAAGAAAAAGACAGAAGAAGAAAGAAAACAGAACAGAAACAATATCAGAATCTCACATATCGCAATGGAACAACATATAATAGATAAATGAATAATCTTTAAATCAAAGAACTATATCAGTTACTACATTACATTACATCATCATCAGAGTGTACAACAACAATATAAAATACAAGAATGGACAGTTACAAAAACATGTCCCTACAAGTGAATTTACACAGCAGAAAGATAATATCATATACAAGTAATACGCCTCGCCATCCAGCTCGCCACTTGAGCTCCATAGCACTTATGAATCTAGAATGACCTGATAACCTGACTCTAGACTGTCCATGTGGAAAATTATGGGCACCCAGAGTTTAGGAAGAGAACAATAAACTCTAGGTCAGTCATGGGACTGGTGTGAGAACTTAAAACAGTTATTATCTTTTAAAACAACCACAACAATAGAAGTGGAAAATATCCACATTGCTTTTGGAAAATGAAACTACCATAAGGCCTCCCCGCACGCACACAATGCAAATGCAGAATTGGAGGAGATTTCTCCTTATGATAGTCAAAGATGCTTAATACGCAAAAACAAATCATTTTTTTATTATTATTAGTGCATAGTGTAGAAAGCATTTATAAAATAGAATATAAATCTTAGCCAGCATAGACATTCCGAACTATGCCTACTATAGCTACCATCCAAATAGTGGGGCGCCACCATAAGTGAATGGCAGGTTCTACAACTAAAACCGTACAAGGCTCATATTATTTTGTTTGGATTTCCAACAAATGGTCAGGCTAAGGAACTTCCTACTGTCAATGGGATCGCCTCTGGCGGGACGTCCCGAGAACTTAACCAGCTCTTTGCCAACACAACGCCGGGTTAGCTCTGTAACTAGGTAACTACTACACGAATATGCCACCTCCCGGTCCTTTGGGACCTTTATCCGAGGGCCCTCTATCACCAAGCAACAACCACACAGAAAAATGAGATTGGAGAAGCCACATAGGTTAAGCATCAGGGATCCATACCTGACACCACCCTTTTCCAGAAGGGAATGACATACCCTAAAGGGCGCGACCCTCATAACCTTGCCGCATATTCCTGTTTCGACCATTACCGGGGTGTGAGGTCTGACGAAGTCTCGTCCACAAAGCTACGCTTTTTCACAAAGCCACGCTTTGATCAACAAATGATTAATAAATAATCATCACACAGCAACACTCAGCATGCCACATTACCAAATTGGGAATATATCGCTGATAACCTTCAACTACAAAACCTCTGAGCGCGTACATCTCAGAGAAGGGTGTTAAGCTAAGAGAATAAATTCTCCGCCACCAACAGAAATGTATTTGAAAGAAAACTGCTTTATATCTCAAAATGTAATGTGAGACACGTAACCATACAAGTCTGTTCCGGGCTCGAACAGAACCGAAGGCACTTCCGAAGAAGCCCTTGCAATCCAGGTATTCACGATCCTGATCGAATTTCCTAACACAAAGGAAATCTCCATACAGTAGCTAACTATGCAGAGACAATCGATAGGTCATCCTATCGTTTTCACAAACACCCGGTCTTCACCACTGGTCTTCAATGCTGTCCATTACGTCGTATCACTATTCGGAATGGGTAATCCGAATAACGAGCGCAATAATTTAAAAATAAGTGTAGCATTCAATTTCAACCAATTCACAACCAATAGCCATTTAAGGGTCAATATTGATAGTCGGTTATTTAACTATCAATCAATATTCACAACATCACCCGATTTTAAATAATTTCCCAAATTATTTATTTTCCAAAAATATCTTTACGATATATATATTTCACACTTCAACCATTTGAAAACCAATTTCAAATCAATTCACACCCTTACAACTTTCATTTCAAAATGGTTCATTTAGACCAATCAAATAAATCCTTATCGATTTATTAAATTTACGTTCCAAATTCGTTAATTTATTTCCACACTTCAAAATAAATCAATGTTTATTTTTAAACAAATTTCCCTTTCTTTTATAAATTCCATAGTGAATTTACCTTTCCAAAATATCTATGAATATACGGTTTTTAAATCGATTTCTAATATTTATTTTCAATTTATCTTTAAAAGATAAAATCTCAAACATTCACTTCATATTGGAAAAACATTTCCATACTTATTTAATAATAAGTAATTCATCAATCTATTTATTTTCAACATTTTGAAAATATCCAATATACTTAAGTCCAAATTAAGTATATATTTTATTCTTTAAGGAAAACTTCTCTTAAACACATTTATTTGGGTCAAAACGAATGTTGCGTAAAACATCGTTACAACAACCTAAAATCACTTGTATAGGGATTCGAAATTAAGATAGATATATAAATCCCAATACTATATAAAACATTTCCTTTCGGAAATCATTTACTATAACAACAGTGTTATAGTCCACCATTTCCTTCTATTCCTTGAAACATCTATTTCAACAATAAATGTTGAAATCTATGGTTTCGATACTTAATACATTTTAAAACGTTTTTGAATCGTTTTAGTTCTATTTAAAATATCACTTTTCCAAAATATCTATGAATATATTATTCACCGTCCCAAAATCGTAGATATATTTCCTTTAATAAGTTATAATAATTAAACTTATTAAATAAGTCGATTTCGAATTTATAAACAATGTTTATAAATTCTATTTATATTTTATAACAACTTCACTTATAAAAATCACTTTATTAACAGATTCTATCCATATTCCTTTTACACGCCAAAATCCAGTTTATAAGTTAATTCCTTATAAATCTTTTATTTTACAAAATCTATTCATTTTATAACTTCACAATTTATAAATATATAGATTTCATTCACTTATGAAATCCATTTATATTCCATTTTAACACCTGTAAAAACTCGTTTATAATTCCAATATTTTAATTTATAAATATCAATTTTATAAATCTTTTATATAAATTATTTATAATGATTCAAAAATCCCAATTTAAACCATTTTTATAAATTAATTAACTACTTATTTCGAAAATCACATTTCGGTTATATTTCACATAAATCATAATTTTTATAACATAAAAATTCAACGTTTATTTATTTAAGATGAATCAATTCCAAAATTAAATTTTATTATGAATTCTCAACTTACATTTACAAAAATCTAATTCAATTCATTTTCGGCATCTAACGATACCAAAATATATTCGGCTAAAATTTAGCCTTTAACAATTCCAATCACAAAGATAATCACGCAGATTATAAATAGATCAATAAATATATCAACACACAACATTGAAACCAATTCAAATGTTTGAGGAATCCAGTTGGATCCCTCCAACCTGTTTCCCTGCATCCAAAGATGTTAGCACAATACCAATTTCCCTTCAAGACGAAATATCCCGGTATATGGGATTTATAAAATACTATCCGCTATTATATGGCGCAATAGGGTCTCATCCGCTATATAATGCGGGAAATCAGCTCTAAGTACATATATAATACCAATTCCATACAAGTTGGAATTACCGCGGTATATGTTTTTAATAAATAACATCCGCTTAATATACGGCGTATATGGTCTATTTAACACAATAGATAAAAAATATCATCCAATCACACAATCAAGCTATTTTAAATCTAACTATTTAAAATTTAAATCGAAACAATTCGATTGAGTGAGAAGTTCTCACCTTGAGTTTCCGATAACAGTTGTAGCGTTTTATTTCGAATAAAATTAAACATACGTTTAATATTACCTGAAATTTTCACTAGCTCCAAATGGCTCCAAACTTGCTCCATAACGTAGTGCTCGTCAAAACGAAGCCAACGCAATTCGTTTCGTGCGTTTTCGACCTCGTATGAAAAAGATATCAATTTTTAAAGTTCGTACGCATTAATAATATAAACAATTTACATTTTATTTTAATTTTATAACCTAACTATCATCTGGACCGTTCATATTTGCCACTGCAGATCTGGGCCGCATCTTTCCTTCTTCCCCAAAGTCGTTCCTCTACGTGAAAATCACGTTGCAAACTACCCATAGCCGCCTCCAAACCCTACTACACGCGACCAAACGACTCCTCTTCACGACGATCAGCTAGCGCCAAATGGAAGCCCCCGTCGAATGCTACCCACGGCTGGAGCATCATGGAGCTCGGTCTCACAAGGCTCTAGAAAAACGCGCACGACAGTACGATGTTCTCGGCCCAAATTCGCCTCCAAACGATGATGATTGCTCGAATCCACCGTTGGATTGGTAGATCTCGCTACGATCTACAACTTTGCAGTTGACAACTTCCTCTAATTGCTGATGGATTGAAAGAAATTTGAGGAAGAACATTAGAGATTTTCGTCCATTGATGTTATATGTGGCGGCCTGAAGCTTGAGATTAGGGTTTAGTGTAAAAACGAAATATTGAGGTCCTTTTATAGAAAATTTCCGTGCACTATTCACCCGAAATTTTTCCGAACTCCAAACGAAGCGTGCCGCCTGGCGTTTATAATGTTTTACCCCTATTCCGAACTCAATGGAATATATATCGGGAGCCAATTCAATCAAAATTGAAAGATAAGTTTTTGAATCGACTATTTAAATTCAAAATTCACTCGAATCGATTTCTACGCGTTTTGGCTTGCCCCGGACAAAAGGTAAATCCGATTGATACGAAATTTGAAACCATACAATAATACAACATTACGGATCCGACGAAACTGGTTTCGTCAAAATCCGAGACTGTTTGAAAAATGACTATTTCCACTAGTAAATTAAATATTAAAATATTCAATTTTAACAAATTAACTTTTAATTCAATTTTAAAAGTCCTATAACATCACTATAACTCCAATATGATTTATTATAACTTTAGAAATCATTTTTAATCACATTAAACCCAATTTTCAATTATTTACGTAATTTCCAATATTAAATTATCGATTTAATTATCCAATTAAATCAAATTGTTCGAAAAATAATTTATTCGACTAATAAATTTTACTTGTTGATATTTAAAAGCAATTAAATATCTGAATTTCAAATGGCAGAAATTCTGGGTCGTTACAAACTTTCCCCCTTAAAAGAATTTCGTCCTCGAAATTACCAAGTAAGAAAGAGTTTTGAAATCCATTAACCTTTCAAAAAAAACCGTTCAAATTTGATTCACAAATCTCTTAAGTGTTTTACTTTTCCAAATCCATAGTTAAACCTCTTACAAAATATTTACTAAGTTTTCAAATCCATATATAGTTTTCTTCTCAAAATCAACTATATTGTTTAACCTTTAACTTCAAATCCAAACTTAGTTTTCACAAAAAAAAATTCCAAAATTTTCTAACGCCTTAAATTTTCAAAAATTTTCGCCATAACCTCCTTTGCGCGGCTCGATCCGAAAAAAATGACAGTATATATATCACAAATATACATCTCATCAAGTGATGAGGCATCCCGTAGTGAAAAAGGTGTAAAAGTACGGTATGTAATCCGAGATATGTACCTTATATATTATTAGCGAGCATATACGGTTAATATAGCGCGAAAGCGAGCTCCAAAAGCGAAGCAAGCGCAATCCCCACCTACTAAACACTCAACAAACAAATGAGAAACATGTATATATGAAAGTAACACCAACATAAAACATTGATGTGCACGTAAATGTGCATATTTTTACCACCATATTTAATCTATTTGAATTAAATAAATGATCATATCGGGTTTTTTAACTTGTTTAAACCAAAAATTCAAATTATTCCAAATTGTCACATATTCATCTTCATATATGGGCAAAACGGTCATTTGTGTGCATACATTTCTTTGAGAAAAATTAATTGAAAATTTGTATATATTTTTGTAGGAATTTGATCTCAAATAGAAGTGGTTTCATGAAGATATGCATGCATAAAATTAATACAAAGGAATGAAGATGGAAATAATTCAAAGTGAGGAACATTGAGGACCCCACCTACCCACCTACCTTAATGTACAAATTAAAGGCTAATGCACATGCTTTTGGAGTTAATGGCTTCATGTACACTTAATGGGGGTTAAGACATGTTAATGATTACTTGACCTCCACACTTCCTAAGGGGCATTTTGGGTACTCCCCAAAATATGCATTAGGGTTTCTAACTTGTATAAATACCCCTTATGTTTCATGTAGTTATCTTCCCTCTTAGTTAGTTATTTTTAGTTTAGAAAATAAATCAAAGCTCTCTTTCTTTCCATGGCTACTTAGCCATTTTATTTCATGTAATTTTCTTTTCTTTTATGCAATGTTAATTCTCTTTTATTTACATGCTTCTTCTCTTGTTATGTAATAGTGTAGATTTACCTTTATGCAATTAGATTAGTTGTCTTTTCCATTAGCTTTCATTTTTTTTTTGCTTTTTGCTTTCATGTTGCTTTTTACATTTGTTGATTTGATAACAAATATGAGAGCTTAATCCCTACAATTTAGGGGTAATGAAGCTCTCTAGTATGTAGATGCAACATTTTGATGTTTATACTCTCTTTTTGTGCTTTAATGGAAACACTTGAAGTGGTTTAATGATGTTGTTTAGCTTTGAATTTGATAGTCTATGTTGTTCATAACAAATAGGCTACGCTTAAACAAACATAACACAAATTGCCTCTTCATCTAAATATGATTATGGCAAAGAAGTGAATGTTGAAATTGAAATTTGATAGCCTATATTTCTAAACAATAGTTAATAGGCTATGCTTAAAATAGAATTTTACTTCAACATTGTTGTCATATTTCATGAGAGTTAAATGTGTATTAGTGGTTGTGTTATAGTTTGATGGTTTATATTGGGCTAATTAATAGCACAAATATATCATACTTATGATAAACACATCAACTAATTACACTAATGAAAAGAAAAGAGAGATCATAACTTCATTTTATTGATTTATATGATCTAGAGAGTGGATTTATCTCTAAATTGTTCTTTTGAATCTCATATTTTTATCATTTTCTTTTGCTAGTTTTTGTTAGTTTCTTACATTTCTAACTATTCACTCTCGACTTTGGTTTAATTTGATTGAATAGATTTTTAAAATCATCAATTCCCTGTGGATCGGCCCGTATTCGCCACGTGCTACATTTGTACACCGTGCGCTTGCGGTTATTTTTAATTTAAATTCATTCGAAGGTTTTCTAAACCGATAGAATTTCCGTCGACGAACTAGTTTTTGGCGCTGTTGCCGGGGATTCTATCGGTTTACAATCAACACCTTCCAATCTCCAGTCAATAATCCCCCCATCTGACCATTATACACATCTCCTCAACCACTCACAACCCTCTGCCACCTACATACCACCAACCACACCTCTCTCACCTTCTACCAAACTCCTCCAGCCCTTCTGCATTTCGACCCACTTGCTCACAAACAAACACTCTTCAACATAACTCCACCATCTACCTCACGAAAAACATCACCGAACTTCCATAATCACCAAAATTCACCTTCCAGCAATCCACATAGCAACCTCCAAAGCCCACAACATCCCATACAAACACTGCCTCCTCTTCAACATTGCATGCCACTTTCAAAACAACTGCATACTGCCTGTTCATCCACCACAACAACTTGCACACCACCTTCATCAACCATCAACACCACACCCCTTCGACAAACCACTGTGCATATCACAGAAAACAAACCCACACATCTAACCACAATACGTCCTTCAAATTCATCCAATACCATCCAACAGCAACCTTACAACATTACTGCAGCTTAATACATCCTCATCCACCACATCATCATACAACAACCATCTTCATAACCATTTCATTTCACAAATTAGCAATTACTCTGCCCATGCAAACTTCAATTCACTGGCCTTCAACTTGCCCTTCACCATAACCATTCACCACACTACTAGACACCCTCTGTTTTCTCTCCACTATCTCTAGCAACTGTTCACTGTTCCTCAAACAGTCCCACTTCTTCAACCAAAACAGCACACACTTCCATCAACAAACACCATTCTACCTCCATCCCCTGACCATCTCTACACTAACCTCACCATCAAAACATTCATACATACCACCCTGCTAGCCTCTGCTAACTCCACTAAAGTTCATACACACTACAACCGAACTTCAATCCCCAAACACTTGAGCATACCACTGTTTTTACGAACCTCCTCAATTCGCCCTTCACACAACTGCAAATCCACAAAAACTCGATTCAAAGCCAAATCGCAGAAAAGGAAAAAAAATAAAAAAATAAAGGTTCTTACTTTGATTTTTGGCTTTACAAAGCGATTCAAATAGCAGACTTGACCTTGATTTGACTTGAAGTCACCTCAGCAATCTCCAATCGCGACCACACATCTTATCATCCCAAATCGAGCCAAGAACCACGAATTACCCACTTCACTGATAATCGAACATCTCCCCTATCAATTTCGACCTGCCTCGTCCAATTGTTGCGACCACGAATCAATAACCAAAATCCCCAATTGAATTTCGATCGAACTCAGTGACGAACAACGAACAAAATTCCCCTTTTCTTTCTTTTTTTTAGTTTGCGTTCAATTGTTTTCATTTTGTTCATCGGTACACTTCGTTTATTTTAACAGAGAAAATAAATTTTGCGGTAGTGGGCCTTTTGTGTTGTGGGCCAGTGTTTTAATTTGTGTTGTGTTAAAAGAAGAAATGTTTTTTTCTTTAGTTTATGTTAACTTCTTTTCTTTCCTTTAGAAACAAAAAAAAGGACAAAAAAGAACTTTGTTGTGATTTTTTTTCATGTGGCTAGTGAATGTTTTTGGTCGATCTCTTTAAAAAAAAAAAAACAAAGAAACGGTATTTATCTTGTTTTCAATTAATTTAGTCCATTTTGTTTTCAAATAATTTTAGTGTAAAACCCTACTTTTAAGTTTCCTTTCAGAAAAAAAACCAAAAAAAAATATTGTATATATCTTAGTTTTTAATTTTCAAGTCGCCAAAGCAGGAAATAAAGGAAGAATAGCTTGCTAAAAATTGCTTCCTTAGCTAGCCAAAATAAATTGCTCTGCTTGCTAAAAAATTCTGCTTTCATTTCTAGTTTTATTTGAATTGAATTGTCGTTTGCTTGCATTTGCATTTTAAAAAATAAAAAAAAATTATTCGTAGTTACATTGTTAATACATGTTTAGTTTTTGTTCTGCATTTCATCTTAGATTTTGATTAATAATAACGGTTAGACATCGATAACACTTAATTGTATATTGACAATTTGTCTTTTTTGAACAATTTAATTTCTTGGTGTCTAGGCTACGGCAGAGTAATAACCATTTATAAATATTACGGTGATTCGTAAATATTATAGTGGTTGTTCCTCTGAAGGTGCTTAAACCTTTGGCTGCATTGCTATGGTGATTTGTGGTGCACCGATAAATCCTGCCCGTTACCTGGCTGAGAACTATCTTGTTTATCTAAGATAATTTGTGAATATACAATTTTGGGTTATCATTAACCCTTGCATTCATTTAGTTGCATTTGTTCATGCATATTTAAAAAAAAAAAATCAAAATCCAAAACAAAAAAAATTTCAAATTTCCTTTTCTTTTCCTTTTCCTTTGAAATTTCAAAAATCCAGAAAAATTAGAAAAACAAAAATCCAAAAAAAAAATTATAAAAAAATTATAAAGCCAAAAAAAAATTGAAAATTCAAAAACAAAACAAAAATCAATTTTCCATTTTGAAAAATAAATTCTACTTGTAAATATTTTCTTTATAAAAAAAACCAAAAAAAAAGAGAAATCTTGAAAATGTCCGAGTTTCCTTTTTCTTACTCACTTGAATTTAACGGTGAAAATCAATGTAATCCATATGAGTTTACTCCAAATTCGTATGGATATTCTTACAACAAATTTTGTGTAAATAATTCAAATTTCGAACAATAAAATTTTCAAAACGATGACCAACCTTCGACTCTTGAATATAGCATTGAAATGACTTCATCTTTACTTGAACTTTCTACACGAAAAAATCAAGAGATAAATGATTTATGTAATTCTTATTTGTGTAATAACTCGAGTCAAGGATTTCAAAATTTGAATTCAATTCAAAATTCAAACGATTACGATTATAACCCATGCCAATTTAATTTCGAACTCCAAAATGAATTTCAAACTCAACATGAAAATTGGAACAACTTTTCAAACGAATTTGGCAATGGGAATAATCTTAACCATGTTACGAGTGAAAATTTTTGTTCTCAACAAATCCAAATCGAAAATTCTCAATTTAATAGCTATAAATTGGATTTTGTTGAACAAATGAATGAAATTTACGATGATCACACGGATTTGTTGTTTGAAACTTATATGAAACAACTTGAACAACAAAATCAAATCTCAACGTGTGATGAGTCAAGTGATAATCCACCTTTTACCCAAATCGATGATTTTCAAATAACAACTTTTGAATTTGATAATGACGATCTTAATCAAGTTGTTGAAAATACGATAATTGAGTTGGATTTCAATTCTTTTGAGGGTGCGAAACTCGATTTAAACTTCGATCTTCCTTTTTCTGAAAATTTGAATACGACAAATTTGAAACTCGATTTACATGATGAAGTTGTTGATAATCCAACAAAGGAAGTCGAATTTAACGAACATGAGTTTTATGGATTTTTTGAAAACGAGTTGTTAAATTTTGAAGGGGAAAATTTTGATCACCATTTTGATTTTGAAATCGATACTTTGAAAGAAATTGAACTTCAACCAATTTTTCTATCTACCCCAAAAATCATCGAAAATAAAACAGCTCGTATGATTTTCAATAAAATGACTTTCGTTTTTCCAAATCCACATTCAACTGCGAAATCTTTTACGATTTTGTTTTTCATGCTTAAGCCGTGTCTCACGCATTTGACGAGACAAATGAATTGGTCTTTGGAAGACCGTTTCATTTACTTTTTGACTATATACTTTCTCATCTCTTGTAAATAGTAATCTTTCATGTAAATATAGGATTTTTATTTTATTTTTCTCCTTCCATTTGGGTTGACTGTGGGGACACAGTCAAAATCAAGTTTGGGGGGACTTATCTTCATTTTTTTCTTATTTTTTTTCATGGTTTATTTTTGCTTTAAAATCAAAAAAAAAATTTAAAAAAAAAAATCCCAAAAACAAATTTTCTTTTGATTTATTTTTTAAAGAAACACTATAAGATAAATATACGGCTTTGGTTTATTAAATTGAATTTTTTGAAAATTTATTGGTCTTAACAAAAATAAAAATGAAGTTTGATTACAAATAATAATGGTTTAACTAGTATCTAGGAAGATTCATATGTGTTAATTATGAAGTACATCCTGATTGAAAATCTTTGTTTTAAAAAGTGGTTGATTTAAAGTAAAGGATATAACCTTTTTTGTCTTCTAAGTTAAATGGTGCTAAGATGATTTTGCAAAACGCCCTCTAAAAAAATATAAAAAATAATAATAATAATCCAAGTATTCACTCTCGTTTAAAAGTCCTCACGGTTATGCATGGGTGATTACTTGGAATTTTTGATTATGTGATTTCATACTCATTTGAAAGTCCTCACGGTTATGATGTATGGAACACATGTAAAAAAAGACTTGATAAAAACCACCTACGGTCGATAGTGTATGCATGAAAGTGTATGCACTCGCCATGCTCTATGCTCCCCTCACATAAGCCCGAAAGGCAGTGCATGGGTGGTTTATCTGGCCTCAGTTTATCTGAGCTAGGTGAGTAATTTTTCTTGCAAATAATGAGAGAGCAAGCAATTGAAATCCTAGCACTATTTTTACTTAGTTGATTTGATTTGTTATTGAAAAGAAATGAAAATACCACTTTGATAAACTTTGATAATCAACTAAGGATCCATTTCATAGTTACACTTTGTTATTAACCAAAACAATGAGTTAAACTATAATGTATTTGATATGATAACATGATTTTTGTTGGAAATTTTGATGAGTAAATGAAATAAATTTTCAAGATAATAACCAAAACCTATATTTAACTTATTCGTGTCAATTTAAAAATAAATCCTTCATTTGTAAATATTTTCAAAATTTTGCATTCAACTCTTTGTAAATATATCTTGCATTTTGTAAATATTTTCATCCTGCATTTGGATTTTGTGGGTAGTATTCGCTGAAAGCCCTCACGTGACAACACTCGTCCTACTGGGGACACTCAGGGGTTTAACGGCTTGTTGCATACGCTCAATGCAATCGTGCTTCCTACGAAAATGGATTTATCTTAGTCTTAGTTTATTCGAGGACGAATAAAAAGATAAGTGTGGGGGTATTTGATGTGCACGTAAATGTGCATATTTTTACCACCATATTTAATCTATTTGAATTAAATAAATGATCATATCGGGTATTTTAACTTGTTTAAACCAAAAATTCAAATTATTCCAAATTGTCACATATTCATCTTCTTATATGGGCAAAAAGGTCATTTGTGTGCATACATTTCTTTGAGAAAAATTAATTGAAAATTTGTATATATTTTTGTAGGAATTTGATCTCAAATAGAAGTGGTTTCATGAAGATATGCATGCATAAAATTAGTACAAAGGAATGAAGATGGAAATAATTCAAAGTGAAGAACATGGAGGACCCCACCAACCCACCTACCTTAATGTACAAATTAAAGGCTAATGCACATGCTTTTGGAGTTAATGGCTTCATGTACACTTAATGGGGGTTAAGACAGGTTAATGATTACTTGCCCTCCACACTTCCTAAGGGGCATTTTGGGTACTCTCCAAAATATGCATTAGGGTTCCTAACTTGTATAAATACCCCTTATGTTTCATGTAGTTATCTTCCCTCTTAGTTAATTAGTTTTAGTTTAGAAAATAAATCAAAGCTCTCTTTCTTTCCATGGCTAATTAGCCATTTTATTTCATGTAATTTTCTTTTCTTTTATGCAATGTTAATTCTCTTTTATTTACATGCTTCTTCTCTTCTTATGTAATAGCGTAGATTTACCTTTATGCAATTAGATTAGTTGTCTTTTCCATTAGCTTTCATTTTTTTTCTTTTTGCTTTCATGTTGCTTTCTACATTTGTTGATTTGATAACGAATATGAGAGCTTAATCCCTACAATTTAGGGGTAATGAAGATCTCTAGTATGTAGATGCAACATTGTGATGTTTATACTCTCTTTTTGTGCTTTAATGGAAACACTTGAAGTGGTTTAATGATGTTGTTTAGCTTTGAATTTGATAGTCTATGTTGTTCATAACAAATAGGCTATGCTTAAACAAACATAACACAAATTGCCTCTTCATCTAAATATGATTATGGCAAAGAAGTGAATGTTGAAATTGAAATTTAATAGCCTATATTTCTAAACAATAGTTAATAGGCTATGCTTAAAATAGATTTTTACTTCAACTTTGTTGTCATATTTCATGAGAGTTAAATGTGTATTAGTGGTTGTGTTATAGTTTGATGGTTTATATTGGGCTAATTAATAGCACAAATATATCATACTTATGATAAACACATCAACTAATTACACTAATGAAAAGAAAAGAGAGATCAGAACTTCATTGTGTTGATTTAGATGATCTAGAGAGTGGATTTATCTCTAAATTGTTCTTTTGACTCTCATATTTTTGTCATTTTCTTTTGCTAGTTTTTGTTAGTTTCTTACATTTCTAACTATTCACTCTCGACTTTGGTTTAATTTGATTGAATAGATTTTTAAAATCATCAATTCCCTGTGGATCGACCCGTATTCACCACGTGCTACATTTGTACACCGTGCGCTTGCGGTTATTTTTAATTTAAATTCGTTCGACGGTTTTCTAAACTGATAGAATTTCCGTCGACGAACAAACATATAGCGGCATAACAACTACATGTGCCAACATAGCAATTGCAACGAATGCAACCACCAAACAACTTTCATCCAACTAACATCCAATTAACATCCATAACCAAATCAATATAAATGTACTTCTCATTATATTCAATGAATTGCTTTTCCATTTAATCACATTTGATTCATTAACATTGGATGTTTTTTCTAACATTCATTTATTCATGTTTGGTTCACATTCACTAATTCATATTCAAGTTGGTTCACTTCCCATTCAATCAAATTCAATTCTATTAAAATTTACATCACTTTCAATTTGAATTCTGTTACATAGCTTTCCATTTTATTAATTCAACTTCATTAACACTTAATGAATTATATACAATCAACTAACAATCAATTTAACAACCAAATCATAACCAATATAACCAAATTATTAAATTTACATTCTATTTGGTTTAACACTTTTTTTTTAACTCCAATTGGTTGATATTAAATTGACTTCCATTTAATTATTAAATTTCTCAACTTCATTAGCTTTCATGAATTAACACTTACATCCATTTTTCATATCAATTTATTTACACTCAATTGATTTACATTCAATTCATTCATTAATTCAATTGCTAATTCATTTAACAAATAAGGTTTAATTTCATTTATATATTCAAGTTCATATTCATTCAATTCACTTCATTATTTTACTTTGATACCAAAATCAACTTCATTCAACATTACTTATGTCATATTCCATTTCAACATCGTTGGTTTAACTTAACTTAAATTCCCATTTCAACAACATATTCAATCCGGTTAAAATCCAACTCCAAAGTAAATTCTATTTAACTTTTACCAAAGTCAATTTTATCACTTATTCAGATTCATTACTTCTTTTTGCTTAACAAAGTTGTTTAACCATTTTAATAATTGGTTTTACTTACATCTTCACATTTAATAAGTTATACAACTTATTATTCAACTTCCAAATCTGATTTAATTTATTTAACTTCCTTTAGTTAAATTTCACATCATATATTTTATCATACTAGTTTAGATTTATTTCAACTTTGCCAAGGTTAAATTTTTATTATCTCATATTATAAGTTCAAAACTTGATAACTTATATTCATCAATTTCAACTTGGATTTTAAACTCAAATTTGTTTATTACCACAAAATTCAATTTCAATTTACTAAGGTAGCAAATCCATCACACAGAAACTCGAAAATGATACTGATGATACTGCAGTCATCACCCTTATTATTTTCCAGCAACAGTAGTGAATCCAATGCTTTAAATTCTTTTCAAATTTTCTTTTATTTATAAATCACATTTATAAATCCTTTCTTATAAAATTTCACCATTTTCTCTTTACTTATATAAGATTATTTCGCAATTGTAAATCATTTCAATTAAAATTCCATACTTATACAATTGTTGCTTTTATATAATTTATTCTTTCACAATTGTTGTTTTTATTCAGATTATTCAAACAATTTGATTCACTTATATTTTTTTCATACATTTTTTTTTTCAACAATCAAACAATTCAACTTTACATACACTTTGATAATTCTGAAAAACTATTCCTTTATATAGAAAATATAATCGAGGTAAAATTATTCCATTTACTCAAGTTAAAATGATACTATGTCGGTTTATCTCGTTTAAGAGTTTAGAAACCCCTATCGATACAGTTAGCTAGACTGCACCGACCAGAATCTATAAACAGTTGACTGATAAGTCAACACAATACAAAACAATTTCATATTCACTAACAAATACACGCTCATATCTATTATTACACTCAAACTCATTCTAGAGTACTACTGACTCTATCTCTAATGAGTAATTCCCAACAGAGCCAAGGTTGTCACTTAACCATATGCTCTGATACCAAATGTAGCATATCGACTTTATGTCGGGATCCGAAGGTCGGCATCAATACATCCACTGTATCAAATGCCGCATAATCGAATGCCGGAAAACCGAATTGTTAGGTTAAAAAGAAGATGTAGAAGAAAAAGACAGAAGAAGAAAGAAAACAGAATAGAAATAATATCAGAATCTCACACATCGCAGCGGAACAACATATAATAGATATATAAATAATCTTTAAATCAAAGAACTATATCAGTTATTACATTACATTACATCATCATCAGAGTGTACAACAACAATATACAATACAATACAAGAATGGACAGTTATACAAACATGTCCCTACAAGTGAATTTACACAGCGGAAAGATAATATCATATACAAGTAATACTCCTCGCCATCCAGCTCGCCACTTGAACTCCATAGCACTTCTGAATCCAGAATGACCTGATAACCTGACTCTAGACTGCCCGTGTGGAAAATTATGGGCAACCAGAGTTTAGAAAGAGAACAATAAACTCCAGGTCAGTCATGGGACTGGTGTGAGAACTTAAAATAGTTATTATCTTTTAAAACAACAATAACAATAGAAGTGGAAAATATCCGCAATGCTTTTGGAAAATGAAACTACCATAAGGCCTCCCCGCGCACACACAATGCAAACGCAGAATTGGAGGAGATTTCTCCTTATGATAATCAA
This sequence comes from Allium cepa, assembly GCA_030765085.1. Lineage (NCBI taxonomy): Eukaryota > Viridiplantae > Streptophyta > Magnoliopsida > Asparagales > Amaryllidaceae > Allium > Allium cepa. The sequence continues at coordinate 726,032,750 of CM060945.1, forward strand.
AGATGCTTAATACGCAAAAACAAATCATTTTTTTTATTATTAGTGCATAATTTAGAAAGCATTTCGAAAATAGAATATAAATCTTAGCCAGCATAGACATTCCGAACTATGCCTACTATATCTACCATCCAAACATTGGGGCGCCACCATAAGTGAATGGCAGGATTTACAACTTAAACCGTACAAGGCTCGTATTATTCTGTTTGGATTTCCAACAAATGGTCAGGAAAAGGAACTTCCTACTGTCAATGGGATCGCCTCTGGCGGGACGTCCTGAGAATTTAACCAGCTCTCTGCCAACACAAGGCCAGATTACCTCTGTAACTAGGTAACTACTACATGAATACGCCACCCCTCGGTCCTTTGGGACCTTTATCCGAGGGTCCTCTATCACCAAGAAAAAACCACATAGAAAAATGAGATTGGAGCAGCCACATAGGTTAAGCATCAGGGCTCCATACCTGACACCACCCTTTTCCAGAAGGGAATGACATACCCTAAAGGGCGTGACCCTCATAACTTTGCCGCATATTCCTGTTTCGACCATTTCCGAGGTGTGAGGTCTGACGAAGTCTCATCCACAAAGCTACGCTTTTTCACAAAGCCACGCTTTGATCAACAAATGATCAATAACTAATCATCACACAGCAACACTCAGCATGCCACATTACCAATTTGGGAATATATCGCTGACAACCTTCAACTACAAAACGTCTGAGCGCGTACATCTCATAGAAGGGTGTTAAGCTAAGAGAATAAATTCTCCGCCACCAACAGAAATGTATTTGAAAGAAATCTGCTTTATATCTCAAAATGTAATGTCAGACACGTAACCATACAAGTCTGTTCCGGGCTCGAACAGAACCGAAGGCATTTCCGAAGAAGCCCTTGCAATCCGGGTATTCACAATCCCGATAGAATTTCCCATCACAAAGGAAATCTCCATACCATAGCTAACGGTGCCGAGACAATCGATAGGTCATCCTATCGTTTTCACAAACACCCGGTCTTCACCACCGGTTTTCAATACTATCCATTACGTCGTATCACTATTCGGAATGGGTAATCCGAATAACGAGCGCAATAATTTAAAAATAAGTGTAGCATTCAATTTCAACCAATTCACAACCAATAGCCATTTAAGGGTCAATATTGATAGTCGGTTATTTAACTATCAATCAATATTCACAACATCACCCGATTTTAAATAATTTCCCAAATTATTTATTTTCCAAAAATATCTTTACAAGATATATATTTCACACTTCAACCATTTGAAAACCAATTTCAAATCAATTTACACCCTTAGAACTTTCATTTCAAAATGGTTCATTTAGACCAATCAAATAAATCCTTACCAATTTATTAAATTTACGTTCCAAATTCGTAAATTTATTTCCACACTTCAAAATAAATCAATATTTATTTTTAAACAAATTTCCCTTTCTTTTATAAATTCCATAGTGAATTTACCTTTCCAAAATATCTATGAATATACGATTTTTAAATCGATTTCTAATATTCAATTTCAATTTATCTTTAAAAGATAAAATCTCAAGCATTCACTTCATATTGGAAAAACATTTCCATACTTATTTAATAATAAGTAATTCACCAATCTATTTATTTTCAACATTTTGAAAATATCCAATATACTTAAATCCAAATTAAGTGTATATTTTATTCTTTAAGGAAAACTTATCTTAAACACATTTATTTGGGTCAAAACGAATGTTGCGTAAAACATCGTTACAACAACCCAAAATCACTAGTATAGGGATTCGAAATTAAGATAGATATATAAATCCCAATACTATATAAAGCATTTCCTTTCGGAAATCATTTACTATAACAACAGTGTTATAGTCCACCATTTCCTTCTATTCCTCGAAACATCTATTTCAACAATAAATGTTGAAATCTATGGTTTCGATACTTAATACATTTTAAAACGTTTTTGATCGTTTTAATTCTATTTAAAATATCACTTTTCCAAAATATCTATGAATATAATATTCACCGTCCCAAAATCGTGGATATATTTCCTTTAATAAGTTATAATAATTAAACTTATTAAATAAGTCGATTTTGAATTTATAAACAACGTTTATAAATTCTATTTATATTTTATAACAAGTTCACTTATAAAAGTCACTTTATTAACAGATTCTATCCATATTCCTTTTACACGCCAAAATCTAGTTTATAGTTAATTCCTTATAAATCTTTTATTTTACAAAATTTATTCATTTTATAACTTCACAATTTATAAATATATAGATTTCATTCACTTAAGAAATCCATTTATATTCCATTTTAACACCTGTAAAAACTCGTTTATAATTCCAATATTTTAATTTATAAATATCAATTTTATAAATCTTTTATATAAATTATTTATAATGATTCAAAAATCCCAATTTAAACCATTTTTATAAATTAATTAACTACTTATTTCGATCATCACATTTCGGTTATATTTCACAAAAATCATAATTTTTATAACGTAAAAATTCAACGTTTATTTATTTAAGATGAATCAATTCCAAAATTAAATTTTATTATGCATTCTCAACTTAAATTTACAAAAATCTAATTTGATTCATTTTCGGCATCTAACTATACCAAAATATATTCGGCTAAAATTTAGCCTTTAACAATTCCAATCACAAAGATAATCACAAAGATTATAATAGATCAATAAATAGATCAACACACAACATTGAAACCAATTCAAATGTTTGAGGAATCCAGTTGGATCCCTCCAACCTGTTTCCCTACATCCAAAGATGTTAGCACAATACCAATTTCGCTTCAAGACGAAATATCACGGTATATGGGATTTATAAAATACTATCCGCTATTATGCGGCACAATAGGGTCTCATCCGCTATATAATGCGGGAAATCAACTCCAAGTACATATATAATACCAATTCCATATAAGTTGGAATTACTGCGGTATATGTTTTTAATAAATAACATCCGCTTAATATACGGCATATAGGGTCTATTTAACACAATAGATAACAAATTATCATCCAATCACACAATCAAGCTATTTTAAATCTAACTATTTAAAATTTAAATCGAAACAATTCGATTGAGTGAGAGGTTCTCACCTTGAGTTTCCGATAACAGTTGTAGCGTTTTATTTCGAATAAAATTAAACGTACATTTAATTTTACCCGAAATTTTCACTAGCTCCGAATGACTCCAAACTAGCTCTATAGTGTAGTGCTCGTCAAAAGGAAGCCAACGCAATTCGTTTCGTGCATTTTCGACCTCGTATGAAAAAGATATCAATTTTTAAAGTTCGTACACATTAATAATATAAACAATTTACATTTTATTTTAATTTTATAACCTAACTATCATCTGGACCGTTCATATTTGCCACTGCAGATCTGGGTCGCATCTTTCCTTCTTCCCCATAGCCGTTCCGCTACGTGAAAATCATGTTGCAAACTACCCATAGCCGCCTCCAAACCCTACTACACGCGACCAAACGACTCCTCTTCACGACGACCAGCTAGCGCCAAATGGGAGCCCCCGTCGAATGCTAGCCACGGGTGGAGCATCATGGAGCTCGGCCTTACAAGGCTCCAGAAAAACGTGCGTGACAGTTTGACATTCTCGGCCCAAATTCGCCTCCAAACGATGATGATTGCTCGAATCCACCGTTGGATAGGTAGATCTCGCTACGATCTACAACTTTGCAGTTGACAACTTCCTCTAATTGCTGATGGATTGAAAGAAATTTGAGGAAGAACATTAGAAATTTTCGTCCATTGATGTTATATGTGGCGGCCTGAAGCTTGAGATTAGAGTTTAGTGTAAGAACGAATTATTGAGGTCCTTTTATAGAAAATTTCCGTGCACTATTCACCCGAAATTTTTCCAAATTCCAAACGAAGCGTGCCGCCTGGCGTTTATAATGTTTTACCCCTATTCCGAACGCAATGGAATATATATCGGGAGCCAATTCGATCAAAATTGAAAGATAAGTTTTTGAATCGACTATTTAAATTCAATATGCACTCGAATCGATTTCTACGCGTTTTTGCTTGCCCCGGACAAACGGTAAATCCGATTGATACGAAATTTGAAACCATACAATAATACAACATTACGGATCCGATGAAACTGGTTTCGTCGAAATCCGAGACTGTTTGAAAAATGGCTATCAATTAAATATTAAAATATTCAATTTTCACAAATTAACTTTTAATTCAATTTTAAAAGTCCTATAACATCACTATAACTCCAATATGATTTATTATAACTTTATAAATCATTTTTAATCACATGAAACCCAATTTTCAATTATTTACGTAATTTCAATATTAAATTGTCGATTTAATTATCCAGTTAAATCTAAATATTCGAAAAATAAATTATTCGACTAATAAATTTTACTTGTTGATATTTAAAATCAATTAAATATCTGAATTTCAAATGACAGAAATTCTGGGTTGTTACACATAAGCTGGATACAACTCAGGTGCAATTGCAAAAATCAAGATGAAGTTCAAGTGAAAACAAAATGAAAAGTGACGTGCACAAGAAAACAACGTAGCTGGTCAGATATGGAACTAGATAAAAACAGTCAAGTACAAGTTTCAATGACTGAAACATGACCAGATTCAAATATACATGAAACTTCAAACATGAATACAAACATCAAGTCTAACAAGGTAGTGACAATAAGGGATGTACCAGTGAAACAAGATCAGGTACAAGCATGGTGAATGCAACACTAGTACAAGTCACATCTACAAAGGCTGATGCCAGGAAATGGATAGTGCAACCAAGCAGCGATCCTCGAAGCAACAACTCAGTGCAAATAGAAAGACACACTTGAATATCAATATACATATCTACATGAACAAATAAGTGTACATATTCATATGCATAAAAAGACTTTATGTAGAACCAGACTCAAGGAAATGTTCTAATAGTTTCGAACACATAGACATATGTAAATACAACTACAAGGTGCAACAAACATACATATGTATGCACACACAAATATGCATACACACATGTATACATATATCTATACTATGCACATGAATCAAATGCACAAATCTAGACAAGACTTAAAGGTTACAACAGAGTATCAAGTCGAGCAAAGCATTACAAGTATACATATATATGCTATGCATATGAATCAAATGGCCAAGACCAGACTTCGAATCGAGCAGGTAAATTTACTCAACATACATCAGTGAAAATGAGTCCAAATGCAATGCAACCAAGTGGATAGTGGTAACTTCAAACTATAGATGCCACCAAACAATCCAGATAGTGGAATAATCGAACTAGTCAATACAAGCGAGCATGTAGTACAGTAGACAGAACTCAACGCAACACAGACCAATATCACACAACAACTACAAGCATCAGGTCGAAAATGCTACAAGCATGGACACATAGAAATACATGTATGCAATAGTTCACATATCGCAAGAATTCAATTTTGAACTAGTCAAAGTGTTTTTCAACAAATCGAAGCAACAATATTATCATAGTATCAAATAGCCGAAGTCATAGTAGGTTTTTTCAAAAATCAGGCTAGCATTTTTTTTCCAAACCAAAGTCAAGTTTAAATGCCAATAAATCAAAGCCGTGGTGACCAAGATAATTACAAGTTCGAATTGAACAAATCAAAGTGTCATAGTCACATTAGAAAAGAATTTCATGGACCAAGTTCAAATTCATGAAGCCGTGATAATCAAGCAAAGAATTATTTGAAATAGAACTGGTCAGGAACAATCACAAGCATTCAATCATAAATCGAATGGCCATGCATATCAATTGAAGAAATCAAATAAAATATATACGAACAAAGATTAAGGGATTCGACCTTATTTAAACCTAATCATCATCAGCAATAAAAACCATTTGAGTTCAAGTATAATAGAGAATTAATAATTCATCAATAACTCGAATCGAATCCAGTTGAAAGCACATCTATGAGAGTTACAAAGAAAATCACATACCAGAATTATCCATATCGAACTCGATGAATTGAAGCAGCCGAGTGCAAATAGACAGTTGATCGACAAAGCAAGGAACCCGAAACATCTGCAGAATCAATCAACGAAGTCGGTGTCTTCAAATTTCAAAGGCCCTAATTTTCTCAAGAAAACCGCAGTCATTTTTCAATGCAAATACAAGGTCCAAGAATTAAAAGGATAAAGGGGATCAGATTTTTTTTACATTAATCTTTTTGGGCCGGCTTCTATAAATTCTTATTTGGCTTTAATTTTTTAAAATTATTTTAAAATTTTTTTTACTTTGTATTTCTTTTTTTAAAACGTTTATAAATCTAGTCGTGTGACGAGGGGACGAACTACGGTGGCGTAGTTCGAGAATTCGCAACTCAATGGCTAAGTTATGGCAGAGTTTTGAGCATAGAGTTAGGTTAGTCAATAGCGGGTGTCGCGAGTTTATGTGTGTAAGCGTCTGACTACTTAATTTCTAGTTGTGGGGACAGCACGTAGGCAGGGTTTTGCCGAAGCTGGGTAAGTCAGTGTTTTTCTATTTCTGTTTTTTATTTTTCTATTATCTATGTTGCTATTATTCTGCTATTATCAGTGTTGTGACTATTTATATACTTTCGCGTTAAATTTTTAAAATTATTAGTATCATCCTATTTACCCCCTTTAGGGTGAAATCGATCCTACACAAGGAGGAGACAAATATATGAGAGAATTCTTTGTCCCCCTTCTACGATGTACTGCTAGAGACTAAGCCAAAAGAATCCAAGTCGATGTCTATGAAGGGGCTTGTGGTGACTATATAAGCACACACATCAACGAAGAAGAATATTCATCATAGATATTTTTAGCCAACCATTAATCGAGATGGAGGTGATTGCGATAGTAAATGTAATAAATGATAAAGGTTTGTGAAGATTCCTAGAGCCCCACTGATGGAGATTACATGAATGGTCAGTCCATGACCATTTGTAGTCTGAGGTATTGATATCAGTAGAGTGTTATAGATGTCTAAAGATGGTGCAAAGTAAGCTATCATTATTGTTGATTTTTTCATAAAGTGGGCAGAAGCAAAACCACTAGCAATTTCATGGTAAAGAATATATCATATCATTTTGGAGTCCTAAGGTCGACTATTTTTGACAATGGACCCAATTCAACAGCGTCGAATTTAGAATCTTTTGGAACCCATATCGCATTAAGAAGAGATTTGTGTTGGTAGCACACCTACAAGAAAATGGATAGGTGGAACTGTATAAGGTAATCGAGTCCATTCTGAAGAAGTGATTGGAGAAGACTAAAGGAAAATGGGTTGATGAATTACCATTACCACTCTAGGTCTATAGAACAACCTATATGTCGCAACCGATCACACTCCAATCACCTTGGCCTATGGATCGTAGGATATAATTCCAATCAAATCGAAAGTATATTCTCATCAGACAACCCATTATGATCCTAAAAGAAACGAGTGGCTCTTGTTTGATTTACTCAACATGATAGATGAGAAGTGCTATGAAGCCGACTTACGAGCAGATGTTCATCGAAAATGAGTAGCTCGATGTTACAACATCAAGGTCAAGATTCACACCCTTGAGATTAGTGACTTTGTCCTCAAAAGAATCTTCCCTTTTCCTACGAATATAGGCCCAAGCTAGGTAGGTCCGTTTGTTACTAAATACAAGCTGGGAGATGGAACATTCAAGCTGGGAGATGGAACACTCAAGCTGGCAAATGTTGACAGGAGTGCACTCCCACGGACGTGAAATAGTGAACATCTACGATGCTATTTCACTTGATTTGGACTTTGTATATACTTAATTAGCTTTTGATGTAAAATGACAAATTTTGTCATTTTCTGTGAATATAAATCAATTTGGCTTCCAAATTGATGAATATGTGTTTTTGTCAACTGGATTATGCATTGTAAACAGTAGAAATATCACAAATGTTTGCATGTTAACAATGTAGGTATTCAGATACCTGAAGATAGGCACCACCTTAAACTTCTACGGTCCATGATCAGAACCATAAATCAAGATCGATCCAGGTATTTGGAGATAGATACCAATCAACTCATCTAACCCATTATTTGGTGGCAAGAGTTTAAATACTCAAGGGTAGAAGGAGGCAGTACACCCTAACGACTCATGCTCGGAGTTTGATTGAGCATCGATACTTTGCTAAGAGAATTATAAGGAAAAGGATAAAAGCCTTGACTTAGGTGAGATCTTACATAAACGTTCAAAATCAAAATTAAAATCACCACTGCAGGTGAACAATTCTGACCAAATGCCTAAAGCCAGGCATGGTTGGCGAAACGGCTATGCGAACCATCAATCTATGAAATCAAACTCTGCCAATGCCTAGAGATAGGCATGACCGAATGAACGCGACGGGAGATGGTTTTCCATACCATTATTTCTTGATGACAGAAATAATGTAAATTTTACCAATATTATTGATTAGACAAAATTCGACTGAAGATATAACAAGATAGGCCATTAAGTTAGCTTGCCAATAATGGAGAAATGATTTACATGTATATAAGCAAGAATGATAAATGCATTTCTCAACCCTCGGGTAGATCTACACAAGGGGAAAGAAAACACATTTAACTTTTATTAACATATCACTCAAACAAAACGCGAGGGTTGTACTCACATAACATCAACATAGTTATTTGAACAAAAGAAGAAATGATAATAAAAAGATGGATGCAACTAAGTCTTCCTCCTCCTCTTCAGTTCCTTCTTCTCCTTGGAAGATTGCTCTCCAGAATCACTAGATTTCATCCTACTTCTAAATTTTCCTTTATGACCCTTTAAAGATCACTTCCCAAGAGCTCAAGGGGCACACTCTGAACACCTCCAAAAGAAGGGATAGTAACTGAAGCAATGATATGTTGACCGAGCAATGAGATGGATAGGAAGGAGGTATATCAACGTCTTTCTCCTTGTTGATCTCCTTAGCCAGCAGGTTTTGAGTTCCGAGCATCTCTTCCATCATAGGGCCCGGAGAAGTATCGAAAGTCCAAGTTATAGTAACATCCTGCACTTCTTACGCCTCATGGAAGTCACCATCATCTCCTCCTCCAGGGCATGAATCATCTTGGTACATGGACTGGGAATCGGACCAGTTGGAACATTTAGTATTGTTTGAGAAGCCAACATAATAAAAAAATTCATCATCGAAGCTTGTGTGCCCTGCAATGCGCCACCCTAGGGCAGAGAAATAGTGGGATGTTGACTTGAAACTTGAGAAACATAAAAGCAGAGATTAGTAACGTTAACCAATGTCATATGAGCCATCACAAACATAGGTGAAGTTGGCGATATACTTCCAAGGGGCGTGATCTCAACATGGGTTAGAGTTCCAGTAGAACCTGCCTTCGAGATGGGAGATAAAATAGATGATTTTACAAGTTGAGGTTCACCGGGATTGCATCGAACATCCAATCGAAGTGCTAAAATAGTTCAAGCACCAACAATAATGTTCACTATTGAGTCATGTGTAGCGGATCCGAGGCTCTCACTATGGTCTTCTTAATCCTCTATAGAAGATTCGAGGTGTAGCATACGATCACCAATCCTTAGTGCTTCCAGGTCCTCTTTATTTAAATGGTCAAGCTTCAACTTTTCGACATCGCCTCAGCCCCATCGCATAGCTCTCATTCTTCGTTTATAATCTCCTCCCATGACAGGGTCAATGCCTTAGGATATTCATCATTGATCCATTTCAAACTTTTAAACTTGATCACATTTGTATTGTAATGAACGATTACTGGCTCGAATTCATCCCTAATCTTCTTCTCCTCGGTGGCTTCAACATGCTTTTCAACATTTATTGTCCTAGTTTCTACATCGTCCCTCACTTTGCGAGTATCTGACAACTCCTCATATTAGCCTTGGGCCTTAATAGGAGCATCATATTTCTCTTTCATCTCTTTCTGCATCTGTTGATTTACTCAACTACTTTAATCAGCCACTCATTCTCTAGCGACAGACCATGACTTTGGTGTTGAGCAGCCCTGATCTGTTTTTACTTATTTTAGCATTCTTCCTCAGCCAACTTGGTTAGGTTACCCAAATGTTTCTTAAACTTGGATAACAAGGTAGAATCTTCCATTTGTCTTGTTCCAAAGTACATCTTCCTAAATCAAAATATACTTTATAGCGGAAATGTTATCTGGCTTTTTGAGCGTGCCATGTTTCCACACATCTGGTCGACGAACTGAGAAATTAGCAAATAGTAATCTAGAGCGACAACTACTAAGCTTAGGTTCAAGAACGATCAAGGAATAAAAAATAAGCCTCCAATAAAAAGCCCACTCACCTCCTGCTAAGATCACCAAAGTCAACGCTTCACTGCTCAAGAGACGTCATGGATCAGCACCCAACCTGAGTAGGGATCGATATTGATTGCTAGAATCTCCTCCAAACCATTATATGATTCATGTTATAAAAAGATGGAGCTATCCCATGTTCATTCACACTAACATAGAATGGTTCAAATGGCTCATCTCGACCTAAGCGATCAATAGATAATTCAATTGCTCATGTCCAAGCTCCAAACCAAGAATGCATTAAAGTGAAACCATATAACCATGAATTCAAGATCTCGAAGACAAAGGCACGAGTAAACCAAACATTAGGAAGTTGAAAACTATGGTCCAGGTTGCAAGTTCATAGATCGGTACCGACCTCTAAGCATGGATCAGTATCTATCCCTGAATAATCATGAAGTGGCCATGATCTCCTTAGTGAACCTCTCCTGAATGTAAGGAACATGGGCTAGAACATAGTTAAGAGTTTTCCGATGACCTACAGCTATAAATATATGGATATGAGCATAGTTTGAGGGATCCTTTTTAGCTATTTAATAATTCTTATCTTATCCATGGATTTCCTGGATCATCATCAATTCATATGAATAGTCTTGTAAAAACTCATCAGAAATCCTCAACAAAGTTTAATTGGACATAGGCCTTTGATTATCCATACCATTATAATTTCTGTACGTCCTTACTTTCCTCATTTTCAAGTTATTTCATTCTGTACTCTTATCTTTTGGGGTTTGTGCCATCATTTGGCATAAATATCGGAGTGGTCCCAATTTTATATACAACTGAACTGTAACCTTCGATTCATAGCAACTGAAACTTAGCCACTGATCCATCATCACCGATCCCACACTTCAACTCAATTAAACCATGCCCTTTATGTGAAACACCCCTTTCTTGATCCATCATCGTCGAACGGTGCTCTATGGATCGATACTGATCAATGGCCACCTTTCCATGCCTCCGCCAAATTTTCTACCTCTTTGCTTCATTGTCCTACAACCCCAACAAGCTCTCATGACTCGAAGCAACATACCTTAAATTCGAAGCATAGCTCACAACCAATCCATCACTTGGAATTTTTCTTACGTCTTCATGTGATCCATCAATGCACAGTACCGACCATAGCAATCCACCAAATGAATTGAAGTGATCCACCGCATGACACGAGCATGTTTCGAAGCAATCTTCCACCAATCCCTAATTTCCACAGTGCTACCGATCCACCTTCAATTGGCTATAACTTAAGCAATCGAACTCCAAACAACTTGAAAGGTAGTTTTAGTGGTCCTTCATCACCTACTTTATGGATGACATGCCATTTGGATGATGTAACCTTTATAGGTCATCACCATCCATCAACACTGATCCATAACTTATTCCTAAAACTAAACCACCAATCGGTTGGTGTTTTCAACCAAACAAACATTATACGTTCAAGCATTCATCATACATAATATATCCAAACAAGCATACATCCATATGCATCAATATGAAACATAAATCTAGTGGTACAACCATAAGAACAAAGAAGATCCACAAGAACACGAATTTTACAAATATTTATGGGAAACAGTGTAGTATAAATTACACTATGCTGAACGGATCTTAAGGCTACTTTAATACTAGAGCGAGGGTGAAAAATATTTTATAACTTACTTGGAAGTTTTTTAAATTATTTTTATATTTAATTCAAAACAATGGTAATCAACATGGGTATATAATAATAGGCAATGATAGATATAAATAAATGCAGTAAAAATAAAAAAAAGTAAGAACGATGACATTAGGAGTTTTATACTGGTTCGGATTAACCAATAATCCTGTACAGTGTATGTACATATTTCTTTCAAACACCTGCTTTAATCAGGTGGCAAGTTAATCAGAATACAATTTTTATTTCAGGGAAATAAGACACGCCATCCTAACATTTTGACCTCAGGGTAGATTCACTTGATTTAACCAGGCAACATGCACACCCACTTGATTCGATCGGGAGACAAGCAGACCTAATTGATTTGAACTGGAATCAAGTATGCTAACATGGTTTGAAACTGCAATAAGTGCACCCATACGAATTAATAGTAGAGAGTTTTTGATTCCAAATAAAAATAATTATACTTTGGATTCAGATTATCCTGTACATAATTGATAACACTTTGATCTTTGTATCTGTGAGTGAATACTTTCAAATCACTGAGTAAAATGTATAGAATGAATGTAATAAAGTAGATATTAAATTTTAAATTAGTTTAAAGAGTACAGAATGTGGATTTTGTGAAATATTTAATGAGAATTCAAAGTAAATTCAAAGTAAGAAGAATATAGAGAAAGCGGCTATAGAAATTCATTTTCAAGTTTCTTTGTACAGTGTTTGAAGTGACATGTCTATTCTTAAAGAGATGTAGCCAAAAATCACAACTATTCAAAATTCAAAAGACATCTCTTCAATGGTACATATGTCAATATACATTGTTAGAATATGTCGACATACCTTTGTTTATTTTGAATAACAATAATACATTTAAAGTGTTATAAAATTCAAATATTTTGTAAAATCATTTAAACATAGTTTTTAAACATTTTAATACATAAATCTCTTACAAAATATTTGTAGAAATGTATTTTGAAAGTAAAAAATATTGTTTGATAAGAGAGTATTTAAAGAAAAGAACGTTGTTATTCAATGACTTTAACATATGAATCTAACGTATGTTAACTATAAACTATAGTATGGATGTCTTAGTGTCTTTGTTTCTAAACTCATGAGTCTTCGATTATATCGATCATCTCTGAATCCAATCTTTAGACTTCATACTGATCATACTTCAGACTTGATTACCATGTTCTTGTATAAACCTGTATAATATCCTGCAAAATATTATGTACAATTTAGGAAAACATTAATATCTATATTTATACGGTTGTTGTCATCAAAATCAAGATATGTAGTATTAACAATCTTTTCTAAATTGTTTAAAATTAATATTTACGATTATAAAGAATTTACAACATATTTCAAAGTTTAGAATTTTTTTTTAAAACATCGTTAAACATCATATAGCGGCTAATTAATGAGTAAAGGCTTAAAACCACTCACCTAAATCCCAAGAAATCCAAATCAACCATAGAATGCTCAAAATCCATGAATCTACAGTAGCTCCAAGTGAACTTCAATAGCAAATCTTCAATCCAAAGTGCTAATTTTACTAATCTTCAACTAATGGTAAGTTTTGGCCAATTAAAGTAGGGATTAAGGTAACTTTTTGGCTAAATGTGGTTAGTGTGGGGTTTTCACTCTATTTCTATGAAGTATTAAATGATGGAAATAATTCACATCAGCCCCATCCTCATGGTAATTCCAAAATGGGCTTTGGGCTTAAACAATAACTCAATAATTATCCATTAAGCTTTCCAAAATCAAGTGAAACTTCAAACAGCCATCATTCCAAACATTAAGTCCATTTTCCTATTATAACTACTCTATGGAAAGAGAAAACATTAGCCCGATTTAATGGAAGTGGTTTCAGACCCCAATTCAGCTCCCATCAAATATTACAGGCCACACAATATTTTCAAGGTCAAAATCATTCGAAAAAAATTATAAGGATGGAAAATGCCTCTGCTAGTCATTTCCCAAAGTTCATAACCATATGATCCTAAGTAAAATTAATACTAATATTCTATGATCCTTATATATGTTGAATGCAGGTCGTTACAACTATTGTGTATTTTTAGTACATAAAGGCTTTTGCCTCTTTACTAAGAAGAAAACATTTAAGGAAAGAAATGTCTATGCAAGCTTCAGTTTTCTCTATTAATCTTCTTTTCCTAGTATCATCTAGTCATGCTGAATTTGTGTTAAAATATGCACTCTAATTTGTAATCGAATCATACACAAAGAGGGTATTTGTTCGATTGCTTGTAAGTTGGTTACGGGATTAGTACGAAACAACTACCTTGCGAGTTGGGTTATGTCAAAGGCACTTGCCTCAAATTTAAGTGTAAGAGATGATTATACATTTGTGTGTGTACACATAACTCAGTAGAACTGTAGATATTGTTTGCTTGATACAAATGTCTAGAAATTATAGTTTTTGAATTTAATATAGCTATGTGCGAACAAATTATCTACACCACAAATTGTAATTATTGAAATAATATTTTTGACATACGAGATTTATTTTTTAAGTTGATAAGCACATAATGGAGTTTTCCCCTATGCTAACCAAAATTTAGAAACCTTAAAACATATAATAATTTTTTTTGTCTAACACACACACACACACATATATATGTATATAATCGTATTTAGGTGATTTCTTTATAGTTAATGATGAAAGTAGTCTTAACAAATGTGCAGAGACATGTAAAGAGAAATGCAAAAAGAAAACTAGGATTCCATTGAGGGTTTAATGGTTTGAATATTTGTAAGTTCAAGTATCGAGATATTGGAAGCAACTAAAGAGTAAAGAACTTGAGTTATATTATGTTTAACATATGAATACTGTTATGCATGAATTTAGTTACTTTTATCGATGTACATAAAAGATTGATGTAACATGTTATTCGAGCTATGCTTATCATTTCTAATATATCATAAAGTAAAATCATTGTGGATGAATTACTAAAAGAAATGTATCATTTAAACACCAATACATCAATATAAATAGCTCATTTGGCTAAAATAGTTAACTAGCACATAATTGGTCACTGGTTTATTTTCCAAGACCATCAAAAATTTGTTGGTTAGTAGAAACCAATATGTTCTTAAAATTACAGTTAATCTATAAGGGCGAATAATTAAAAAATAAAATAATTTCATTAACTTATAATTTAGATTTCAAAACTAATGACTTGGTAAGCATAATGCATAATGCATATTTTCCTCATACATGTTCAAAATTCCATAATCTACTTAATTTGTTAAAGACACAATAATGCAAGGATTAGAAGCTTTAGAACATATGAAGTTAATAGCATCACAATGATAGACAATTATCTTTTTAATTAATATTTAATTATTGTTGTCAATGCTAACAAAGCGTTTGGCATTATTTGAAAATATTCTTCTAGAATACGTTTTAGAAAAGCGATATTTTGCTAAAAATAACATGCATGCATTTGTTGAAGAAAGTGATGGAATACTACAATAACCGTCAAACAATCAGAAATCAATCCTAATCCAAATAGAGACCTAAATGTGCATTTTTTTTTTTTTTGGTACTTATGCATTTGTGCCAATTATAGGTTCAAATAATATGATAACCGTCGAAAGAAAGGACACAAACTACCAAGTACATACAAAGATACGTAGGTGTACAGAAACACAAACATATAGTTTGTATATGTAATACTAGATATATACTAGCTATATATATACGCACTTGTGTGTATACAAATGCATATGTGTGTAAATATGTTTGTATGCATGTATATATATAAATGCATACATGTGTGTATATGTATACTTTCATATGTATCGTTTTGTATTTTCAACCTAGGACAGGTTGAGGATAATAAGACACTGATATATAATCAAATGTCAAGAAGATTTGCAATGAGCCTACTAAGAAATGACTGAACAAGTAAGATAAAGGAATGGAAAGGTAGAGAAATAGCTAGAAGAAATTGGTTAAAAGGAGAAAACTTGACTAATTGCAGAAATCATCCCAGTAGTAATCACATTGCTATAAAACAATAACATTTGTCTATTAGTCAAAATGTCGCTAATTTCCTTTCATTTCTCTTGATTTAAAAACCCTTGAAAATTTGGCTATTTTTCAAATATCATTGTTTTTTTTATAGTTTTATACCAACTAGATTATTATTACCAAACCATAATAACGGTTACGAAGTGTACATTTAGTCCACGTTTCACCTTTTCCTCTCACACACAAATGCATATGTCACTCACCATTTTTTGGATGTTAAAACACTCGAGTTATAAAAGTTGTATCCAAAAACTACGTTTTTCAAGTATGTATTCATGCAGTTCCAAAAGCGATGCTCGAAAATGATAAATAAAATATAGTAGAAATGAAAAATGATTTTTGAGTGAACTAGACAAAGAAATTAAAATTGACTATTGGGTAATGTAGGAAGTAACTAGCCAGTTAAAGTTGATATCACATTCAAAATGTTATGTTAGCTTCAAATGTGTTATACATTTCGAATGCCAATGTTAATTAGTCACGTTACAATTTGGTTTATATTATATATTTAATATTTTAAGTCATCTCAAACATAAAATACAAACATGAATGAGATATACAATTATTCGGATGAAGCATTGCCCTACACCTCACTATACGGCACTGCCCCTTAGAACCCCATGACCTGACTGATTTGTTTGACCGCTGTCAACAGGGGTGTTGTCCCTACACACAACCCTCTTTCATACTGTATAATATTTTGATAAGCGATGCATATGTTACTGTATGAATTTTTAATCATCCGTATATTGATGAAAAAATAATTTTCAACATTTGAGGGTCCAATTAATTCAACAGCCCACTCACTTGCTAACCTACCACCGTTCCTACCAACTGATTTCTACTTGTATTCTATTATATTTCTAGTTTTACTTATATTTTTATTTCAGTCAATTTCTAACGACAATAAATTTTTCGTATTTAATTATAATATTTAAATACTTAATTAAAAAATAATTAAAAAAATACAATAATAGAAATAATTGTTTACAACAAAACAATTAAAATGCCCTTTCATAACATAAGAATGGATTCCCCTTTCGGAAATCATTACCCTTTTATTTTATTTTAAATGCCCCTTTTGTGTGCCCATTTTTTGAGACAAACCAGCGCACCCTAAATGATTGAATTAGAATGTGAAAAATAATAGTTGGAAGAAAAAATAATTAAAGGGAAAGTCACCGTTAACTATTTTTGCGACAATATGTTACTTATTCACTTAAGTACAATTGTACACCCTTATTTTATAAATTATTAGTTGGAGGAAAACTTACAAATAAAAAAATTGTGTGATACTTTCCGCTAGTGAAAAATTAATTGGATAACATTATAAGGTGAAATTGTTCACCCTTATTTTATAGACCATTTATCCATTTCTTCAAATTCTATAAACAATTTAACCCATTAACCAATTAAAATTTTGGATCAAATTTTTTTATAAAATTAATTTCCAAAATTTTATCAATCATTCAAAATTTGAAAATTCCTTTCTTCCACTTTGTTATGCTTCCTCAATTTTTTGCATGATTCTTTATGATGAACATTAAAATACTCAAGAGAAAACCTTCATCTCTATTCAGATTTTCGGTTGATATTAACAAACATTCCTTGAAATTTTGCATTATCACTTTCAACCTATGAGATGGAAAATAATAAATAAATGCTATTATAAATAAATATTTATAATGGCCAAAACAACAAAGTTGTTAAAAACTTGTATACAAGTATAAAATGTAGAAAGTTTTTTAACAAATTTCATACAACTTACAGGAAAAGCCAGTTGTTAAAAATATTTATTACAACTAACACTTCATGGTCGTTGTAAAGGAAAAGTTGTAAGAGAGTGATTTATTGTAGTTACCTTTAAATTAGAGGCCCGTATCTTTGATACAATGCAACTTGCAAGGAAGATGCTTGATACCAATCTCATAACCAAATTCACAAGAAACCAAAAAGATAACCTCTTTGTGTATAATTCGATACAAGTTGAAATACATATTTTAACATAAATTTCAGCATGACTAGTGGATACTAGATAAAGAAGAGTAAGACAAAACTAAAGCTTGCTTGGACAAGTTAGATTCCTTCTTACCTTTATATGTGCTTCTCAATAACTAGATTAAATCCTTTATCTAGAAACATGTGTAATGCTAATTAAATATGAAAATAAGATACATGAATATACAGTTTTATTGAATTAGAGATAGGTAAAGTATTAGATGATTGGATGTTTCTTGCATTCATTTATAAATATTGATTATCTATAAATCTAAGGGATATATAAATGCATATATGTATTTTATAATAGATTAAACAGTACGGTATCCACCAAACCAATTTGAATACATAATAAGGTATGGTGAATGTACCCATAATTTAGTACAATAATAGAATGAGTGAAATGGATATGGTTCCTCTTATATTTGGAAGGTGGTGTCAACAAAAACAAGTATTTAAGTGCATTTTTTATTTTGTGATTATGGTTGAATGAACCAATATACATTGAAATATTATGCATTATATATGTTCTGTACTTTCCAACTATAATCAAAAATATACTCAACTATTAACTTATTTAAAATATATAAATTGTGTATCGTGCATGTTGTAAACAAAGTGATAAATTATAATTTTACCCACCTTATTTCTTTAGCCAGTAGATACCTATAGTCGAAAGTAACATGTACATAGGTACTAGAATAAAGAAATTTTTCATTTATTTTTGACCACTCAACTTTAAATTAAAACTTAATCACATATTTTAGTTTTATTCAAAAAAATTAAATAAAAAAAGGACTAATTCATTATCCCATGAATGAATTTAAAACACAAATCATATAAACCAATTTTTTATTTTTTATCACTAAAAGGATTAGAATTATCATCAAATTTTGAACAGGAAAAGGAATGTGATAAACCACCATAGTAACATATTAGAAGAAGTGAATAATTTTTAAACAAAAAAGAAAATAAAAATGTTAGATGTATACAAAAATATAGAACTGATGCATTTTCATTGTCCCAAAAGAATTACTTTTCATTATTGAGTGTAAACTAGAATACTAGTTATAAAAAGTAATCCTATAGTTTAAAATCTAAAAATTATATCCTTTAAATAAAGCATAGAAATCGATATTCATGTCGAATAATCATTATAGGGTGGATGGTTCTTTTGTTCACATATAATAATCCATATTGTAGAAAGTAGTGAGATTGTATAAGAAGCTTAAATCTTGTCTCCTTGTAATAATACAAATTAATTATGATATCAATTTTCCACTTCTACATGCTGGTACTTTATATAAGGTATTTAATTTTCACATATACTTTAGTTTTTTTACTTTTACACTTATCTTTTATATAGAAACATAAAAATTTGCTTTTATTCATTAGTAGACCATATTTAAAATAAGAGCACGTAAAACTTCTAATGTCAGTACCAAAAATGGCACAAACACCCAATAGACTATATAGAAAACAAAACATGATGAAAAATATATGAAAATGAGAGAAAATAGAAAATGCAAGTTCACAATGGTTTGGCTAATTGTTGTCTACGTCTACTTGAGATTTTATTTATGATATCTCTGTTTATAACTGTTATTCTTATTGTTCGATACCACTTGATATAAAGAAATATATGTCAAGTTGCTAGAGAGATCAAAAGATCCTTAAAATGATTCCCATCCATGCTTATTTATAGTTATAGGTCACCTGAAAAAGCTCTAGCACGTCTTCTTCCATGTTCTCCATGATCTAGCAGCAGTTTCTATCGAGAAAATGTGGCCAAGTCAGCAAATAGCTATGGATCGATACTAATCCATAGGCATGGTTCGGTATCAATCCATAAGATTATCTTACTAATGGTTGTAGCCACTTCGGATTGAATTGATATATTGTGAGCTTCATGTTTATTGACTTGTTTGTATGGTCATGAGCATGTTTCTTAGCCGATGGGATAGAATGTTGGAGGAGTTAAGTTGTTAGTTGCTTATGCTTGAGCTATTTTATATCAAATGTGACGCGAACGATCCGTTGAGTTAGGAATGGGCTTCTAACATTAATACTAGGTTGTAGGGGGAAAATGGAGTGAACTTTGGAAGATTGTATAGCTCAATACTGATCCATCACCTTGATGGATCGGGCTTTGGCTCTTTTGAAGTGGCTTTTTCTTTGCCATGTAGTCTTGATTATATTTGGTTTCTGGACTTTGCGGCTATTTCTCTAGGCCATCTACCTGGATAGCTTTCAAGTTCAGTTCGTCATGTCAGTCTAGATACCGCTTTGTCAAAAGGCTGGATAACACTTTCTCCCCAAAGTGCACCTTATTGCAAACATGTTGTGCCTTGAATCAAGACAAGTTGGGATTATCATATTGGACTCTAACCTAAGCTTAGAATAGTTGTTATCTTTTCTTTGGATCTTTTTGGTGAAGTGTTATGTCTATAATCATTCATCATGATGTTTCGCAAGCATCTAAGATTATAAAACTGGAGCGTGCTCTTATTATCCATCATTTCTGATTTTGAACTGATTCCTTTTTTGGATTTTCTAGTTTTGAATTTTCTTTCATCTAGCTCTAGTTATTGAATGTTGAATCTGTACCTACATAAGTGCTTTGATTATGCATCATGACTTGGTTCCATATTCACATTGGCTCCTCTAAATCACTGGATACATGCATATATATATATATATGCACATACTTCATTTTTTAATTTTTTAAGTGTTGATTGATCGGTACCGGTCCACTAACATGTCCATTGCCTTAGAGATAGGCGAGTTTTCTGCCTATATTCTTGGATCGGTGGCTATATACTTGGGTTGTATTATTTCTTCTCTTCACTTTATTTCTTAAAATCGAGATAAAGCCTTGCTCTGCCATTAATTTTTTTATCTTCCTCGAACTCAACCTTTACTCTGTCATTGCCTGATTTTCTAACCGTTGTTGTCACCCAGACCTCAATCGAAATCATCCACAAACCGTTAGCCTTCCATATATGGACCTGAATGCTTGAACCTGAGCTATATTAAGTCGAAGTTAGATGAGGCCCATGAGTTTAACTCACCTTCAATTAACCCTTACAGATCTAAGCATGTTAATATGGGTGGTGAATTTAGAGATGAACATTGGTGAAGATGAATCGATATAAGGAAAAATGACCATGCTTAGGGGTAGGGCTCCGATTTGCCAAGGCTAGAGTTTTCTTAAGAGCTATGATTCAGTATCGAACCTGACCTTGGAATTTTATGCCTTGGTCGATTTTAAGAAATATAAGCATATCCACTTGAAACCAAAACCTTGGGAAGAAATCTCTTGAATTCGTAACATCCAGAATACATGGATGATGACTCAAAGCTCGATGGGAAATTCAGCGATGATGGTCACTATGGACAACCTTTGGATTTCTAAATGAACCGTTGCACAATATCAGAAATCAAAACCACATGACACTACATTAGATTTTCACTTTGGCATGGGGCCCAACTTTGACTATTTATGTGTTGAGTTTTGATAGATATAGCTCCTAAAAGTTCAGAGCGTCTCTTTGCTTAAGTTGCAAGTCCGTCATCGTCAATTATGCCAAGCGAGGTACCGAGTCAAGCTCAATTATGGCTCATTCTGCACAGCAAACTCTAGTGCAGCGTACACCTCAACCTAAGAATCAACAAGTAGAATAGCGGGTTTCGAAAGTTCTAACATAGCCTGTAGAGTGTCCAAAAGTTGAATCTGCCCCAGATGCTCTTAATGAGGCGGTCATACTAGATGATACTATCGATTCTCTCGCTTCCAAAATCGAAGAAGGATCATTTAGAGGAATCTGTGAGATGCACGAAATTCCATTTGAGGATGTATTATTCCTGGCACACCATCAGAAAGCACACCATTCACCAAATGGATATATAGAATGCAATAGGTACATGAGCTTGGCGGGATATGTCCCATCGTTTTGTCAGTTTATCCAAAAAGTTCTACACTTCATTGATTGGTTCCGGCCTAACTCCATCTGAATAGTTATGCTTTCCTATGTGGTTAGCTTATTATATTTTCTCGCCACTTTAACCGAGTTATCAACTAAGTGATCGGACTTTTTTTCTTCTTTACGCAATGCAAGGGAAGTCCTTCCTCCTATTTCTAGAGGTTGTCAGATTATAATTGGCACTTGGAATAAATGAAGCTATTTAAAGAGTAATTCTTCTTCATTTTCTATCCTCTCGGGTTCGCTCAGCGATGGTCATCTCCACATAAGCTCTACTCTAGCCTTTATCAAGGCGTTCCACATCCATAACTTTGTCACTCATGAACATCTTTTTCATTCTTTATAGATGTACCACGTAGGATTTCCAATGTAACCTTGGAAGAGACTATCAAACAAATTCAACTAATCCCAAAAGAAGAAAAGGAGGCCAAGATGTTGCTCAGCGATGAGAATCCGCATTCTCATAACTTTTTGAAATTTGATCATTGGGTCTATGCTGTTGCGAAGGCCACATATAGTTAGGGACGAGTCTTCGTCCAAAGAAGATAGAGATCACTCGCAAGTGCCCCTAGTCCAAAGTCCAGTAATCGAGGCTGGCAATAATCATGAGCACTCTGAAGAGGGTAGGATCAGAGGTGAAGATGAAGGAGGAGGAGAACATGGTGAAGAAGGTAAGGTTAGTGATGATCAGCAACCTCTTCATTGGAAAAGCCTTAAGATTAAACTTCTTAAAAAGAGGACTCCGACCCTACCTCTACCTGCTACTTTCATATTTGAGGCTCGTGTGCGTATTTGGGGGATGCTTTCACTGATCTCGACCCACTCTCGGATGTAATCAACTCTTTTAGCATTGCCAATATGAGTAGTGGAGATGTTTGGTCCTCCATTCATTTCTAAGAGGACGTGCCTTCTAAAAAAGAAGGGAAGGTTGCGCTTGTCAACAAAATTCAAACCCATGGTCCGTTCGGGGGACACTAAGACACTTGCATACAAACATACATGCATTACACTCTGCACAGCTCATGTAGTGCTCTTATCTTGCCAAAGCTGACTTATGACGCTTTACTCATAGGTTTCATTAAGCAACATGGATTATACGAGGATTTCAAGATCAGATGAGATATCACCTGATGTACAAACCAACTACACAACCGCACAAGACCATTTGCGAAGTTGATTCTTACCAGTGTCAAGCCATGATCATGTGAGAGAAAGATTACTAGCCATATGATTTTTCATCTAGTCATCGATCTAGATCTAGGTTCCCGCCATTTTAAGGTTCACAAAAACAATCTAGCTGCCGCGATGACGCTCTTCATGATGACCCTTCTCGTGCTTCCCTCTTTACCAAGCAACCAGCGTTCTCTCATGCTTTTCAGTATTCTCATCGTCTATTGAAATCCATGGCTTTCGATACCTCTTAATGCATATCTGACAAAGCACTTACCTAGAAGCCGGTTGAACAACCCGTAATTGAAAATGAACAGCTGACCATTTCGAATCCTCATATTGCCAAATTACTACGCCAATTTCCGAAGATTAATTTCAAAGTCTAGAAGTTTTTTCTGAACTTAATAGATATCCCCACGTATATCAAGGATGAAACAGTAGCGTACGTCGATGATATAGATGATTAGTATTTTACTTGGTTGAGGCTGGCTGAGATAATCTCATATTATTCTAAGAACTAGAGGTTGAGATCACGAATATGAAGCTCACTGCAAACCAGAATGATGAGATCAATGCCATCTCAACCAATAAGTCACTGATTTAAAGAAAGCGATGGAGGATGCTGATTAAAAGGTCAATGAGTTACATGCTGCAATTGAGCAAGAAAGAAAGAATCATATGATCGAAGTGTAGTCTGTTCACCATAGCAATCAAGGTTTGGCTGAATAGGCGAAAGCATTAAAAGCACGACTTGAAGGTGAAAGGAAAGAGAAGATGAAGCTCTTCAGACTACTCATAATTATTATGAAGAACTGCTGGATACGCTTAAGGAATGAGATGATATGCATAAAGAAAGCGATAATGTGCTAAAGAAGGTGAAAAGAGTGGATGAATTAGTGTCCTCTGTAGAAAGATGGACTAAGGATAGCTTCGATCCACTCATTACCAGCTACATTGCCAATGTTCTTAAATTCTAAGACATGGCGTGGCTTGGTAAAGCTTATCTTTACACCTTGGCAATGTCATGGGAGAAGATAGTGTGGGATGAGCGTGAACATTCAGAAGGAGCTAAAATAGACTTGGTGGAGCTGTAGAAAGAAATTTTAATTACAAAGAAGATTAGGGCACTCAAAGATGATGAGTTTACTTTACACCTGGAACTGGTTGTTACAATTCAAAAGGATCAAGCCAAAGGTTCTGGAACTAGTCTTTAGGATACCACCATAGGTCCTATTTTCGGGCCTCCAGCTACTTCCGTCAGTTCTTCAAACCCTGGTTTTTTCCATACGCTATATAACTTCACAATCCCACCATGCTATATCTCTAATCTTGGAGGAAAATTCGAACAGTATGCCTATCCGCACCGAGCCACAATCTAGCGGAGATATATTGTTGACCTCGCTCATATTTGATAGAGCACATATGATGCCGGTTGACATTGTTAATCTCTCATTTCATCTTTCCCAAATTTCAGGTCATCCCACAACTCTAACTCTTTCTTAAGGAAGCTTCCAGCCGGTGCCAACAATAACAATGATCGATTCAATTATTGTGACTAACTCCGAAACAAATTCGACCATCTCGGTTCATGATACTCCCGGTCCTGTTGCATAGAAGGTGCAAGCTCCGGATGAAGAATGGACTGGTGAGTTTCAAAAGATTCAAGTCGGTGTGGTTGTTTTAATAATAGTAATTTTGGGGCATATTACGAAGCCCATTGTGCAAGAGATATACGATAAGTTAGTCCTAGATGCTAGTGAAATTTAGCAAGAACCGGTTGTCTTCTTCGCACTTTCGTTATTCATTACTTCCCCCAGCGATCCTATTTACATTTTGGTTACTTTACCTATGCCCAGGAGCACTCAAAGGGTGCTCCTCACTTCATCACAAAGTACTCTAATGAAGGTTCAAGGAAGTAAGGGACGAGGAGGTAAGAGGAAGAAAGAAGGCTCGAGCTGACAGTCTTTCGGTGATGGAAAAAAGCATAAGCCAAAGAAATGATTGTTCACCTCCTTTATGTTTTTATTGCATAGAAGTACTTAGGAACTTTTGGTATTTTATTTTTCTAGCCGCTGTTATGCGTACCCGACCCTCATTTTTTCTTTTCAACTTGGATGTTAATAACACTTGTTTTTGTTCTGGATGTGAATAAAAAGATTATGTTTCTTTCAGTCTTGTTTGGATTTTGCCTAAGTGTTTGAGAAGTGCATTTTACTCAACGCGTTTGTGATCCACTTTACATTATCTTCATTAGACTGAGTTTTTAACCTATTTCATTGCTCATGAACAAAGAATGGTCTTCAGGACGCTATCCATGTATGACTAAGTTCAACTCTAGGATTTGGTCAAATTCCAATTACTTTAAAGGTTAGCTATACACAACTTTCGAGGTATTTGCGGGTGCAATCGCACTAATCTACGGGCGTCAATCTTATTAAGTACCCTTCAGATGGCTTTCTAGATGCCCTTTATTAGGGTATTTGTACCGACCATGCCATACTATGGGCATTAGTCGGAGTTAACCACTTAGCGTAGCGGTCTAAACATCCTCATCGAGGAAATTTTTCAATGATTATGCCTGTCTATGGGCATTAATCAAAGTTCGTAAAGAAGATCCTATCTTTCTCCAGGCACAGACCCTTCATCTGGCCTACTTCGATAAAGGTGTGAATGATGTGTTAAACTTTAGGCATAAGCACTAGAGGTGGACAGTCTTATTCAGCCTTTTACTATTTATACTTCCGCCCCCAAGTCGTGTGTTAAAGGAGTTGTTCGACGTCTCTCCGGACGCCAAATGTTGTTAACCTTCGTTTGTCCAATAATGGGCCGCGAAAGCTTAGTCGGCACCTACCTCTGGGTATCTACATAACTGCATCTTGCACATGCAAGTTTATTTAAATGTAATACCATACATGGTGTAAAATTGAGTACAGATAGAATTATGAGCTTCGAAAGTCATTTCTTTCATAAAATATCAAAAATGACAAATTATGTCTAGTTACATGGAAAGTATGTATGAAACTATATTCAAGTGAAATAGCATCGCAAGTGCTCGCTATTCCACAACCACAAAAGTGAGATCTACTTTAGCTAACTTAAACGTGCCATCTCCAAGATTTTGTTCAATCAAGTATGGACTTTCCCATGTCTAACCCAAATTCTTAGGCATAGGAAAGATTCAATTAAGGATGAAGTCTCCAATTTCAAAGGTCCTAGCTCCTAGCTTTGTATTGCAATATTTGGCGACTTTGTTTTGGTGCGAATCTGCCCTCAACTCAGCTTCATTGTACTTCTCATCGATCATATTGAGATACTTTAGCAGGAATTCCTCATTTATCTGTGGATTATAGTGAGTCACTCGATGAGAAGGTACTTGCAGTTAGATCGAGATCATAGCCTCTGATCCATATACAACAGCGGATGGATAGTGGATAGTTGTTGACTTATGGGTCATTCAGTAAGCCCATAGTGCTAATGGTACTTCATCAAACTTCTTTCCTTTAGTATTCTCCGATTGCCTTTTTAGAATGGACTTGATACTCTTGTTCACTACTTCAACCTGTCTGTTCGCTTAAGAGTGTGTCGCTGTGATAATTCTCTTGTCGATACTGTGCGTATGGTAGAAGAATTTGAATTTGGCATCGTCGAATTAGGTTCCTTTATCGAAGATGATCGTTTGTAGAACTCCAAAATGACAAATGTTGTTTCTAGCAATGAATTTGATTACTTTCTTTGTAGTGATTATGGCTAATGGCTCTACCTAAGCCCATTTGGACAAGTAATCAACTACAACAATGGTGTACTTTACGCCACTCTTAGATATTGGCAATACCCACCCCTGATTGTAAACGACCATGGTCTGACCATTTGAATAATCATTGTTGGAAGGGCTCTTGGAACCTTGGTGAAACATTGGCATTTGTTACACCTTTTATTGTGATCAACATCACCTTGGTTGATAGCTGGCTAGAAATACCCATATCGAAGAATCTTCTTCGTTTGTGTCTACCCCACAGTGTGGTTGCCACAGGCCCCTTCATATACTTCCTTTAAGATTTGCTTGGTCTCATTATTTGCGGCACACCAAAGCATAGGGATAGAGAATCCTTTCCTGTAAAGTTCCCCTTCTTGCATGACAAATATTGTAGCGTTATAAAGGAGTTAACATCGTTTATTCGTCAAAAAGGATTCCTCTCTGTAGATAGTTCTTTATCGAAGTTGTGCATGTCTCCTTTTTAGATCCAGCCTCCAAGATCCATACCTATCCATCTGGTCAACGCACAGATCTTATAGTACTTCCACCAGAACTAGGCCTATAAGCTGTGCATCTCTAGTGCTGGCTAACTTAGCTATTAAGTCACCGTTTGAATTTTTCCTCTCTAGAAATATGCATTATTGTGTAATATTCAATATCGTTAAGTAGCTGAAGGGCACAGTTTAGAAAAGATGCTTGCCTTGCTCTTATGCTTAAAAATCCTTCCACAATTGATATACCAGCATCTAGGAATCACATAATACATACGAAGTTTTTAACTCCCAATTCTTTGGCAATCTTAAGTCCTATAATCAAGGCCTCATATTTTGCTTCATTGTTCATTACGGAAAAGTCGAGTTTTAGGGCATAATAAATTGCATGTCCCACAAGAGTCACTAGCACCACTCTAGCATTAGAACAACGTTAATTAGATGCAACATCCATGTACTTCTTCCACCTGGCATTATGCTCTCCACTGCTCCCTTGAGTGTCATCTTACGTTGTGTATTTAACAATGATGTCCATTGAAGCTTGACCCTAGATAGCTCTCTGAGCGTGACAAGTAATATCGTATTTTCTTAATTCAATGTTCCATATTAATAGCCTTCCAAAGGTTCCATGTCATTGCAAGACCTATTACAAAGGCTAGTCGGTTAGAACCTTGATTAGATGAGCTTGAAAGTAAGAGCGAAGCTTCCTTGAAGCAATAATTAGACATTATGCAAGCTTTTCCAGCTTTGGATAGTTTCTCTCTGCTCCTGTCAATTGCTTACTGATGAGTACACCGATTAATGGAATTGAGACTCATCTTGCATTAGTGCGGTGCTCAATGCATGCATCGACATCGTCAGATAGATAAACAAGTCCTTATCATCCAATGGTTTTGATAGAATAGGAAGTCTCTCTAAGTGATCCACCAGAGCTTGGAAAGTGTCTGTACATTCTTGCATTGAAGCGAAATTCCTTTTCCCTTTCTTGATCACATCAAATAAAGGAATGCATTTGTAAGTGGCTCTGTAGATGAATCGACTCAGGGTCGCGACCTTCCTATTCCAGCTTTGAATGTCTTTGATCGTCTATGGGGCTTGGATGTTCCTCAGTGCTTCGATCTTCTTCGGATTATCTTCGATCCCATGGGAGTTCATGATGAAGACTAAGAATTTTTCTAACGCAATTACAAATGAGCATTTCAATAGGTTGAGGTTCACCTCGAATTTTAGAAAACACTAAACATTTCACCTAAATCATCAATGTAGTTCCTCGATCACTATGACTTCATGAGCATATCGTCCATGTATACCACCATCCAGCGTCCGAGCTGGTCATTAAACATCATGTTCATCAGTCATCGGTAAGTTGCTCCAGTATTCCTTAATCCAAACGGCATAAAAAGATAGCAGTATAGTACCGTTAGACCAAAAAATGGTATAACACCCCCAAATGCCGACAAAGATAAGTTTCTTTGACTTTTGCAGTCGTAGACACATAATCAAATATTATCGATCTGTGCCACCATTAAAAGCACCAAGGCCCAACTTGTCATCATGAGAATAAGCATATAATCATTAATAAGGAGAATAATATGTCTTTGAGAGAAAGCTTGCGCTTATTTCCATTTCATTAGTTATTGGCATCAGCATCTCAAAGGGGACTCGACATTCATAATAGTAAATAGCATGGTGGTGTCGTGTCATTCTTCGTGAATTTTTAGATAAGTCATACTCCCAGTGAATAATGTCACATTATATGACTAGATAAAAATGTAGAAAATGCAGCAAGTTAAGATGTGACCTATCAAGCGTGATAATAGGAAAAATGCCCTTTTGATCTCAAGTTCAACAATCTTTTGCTCATATAACTATACATATATAGGCTCGATGTGGACTAAAACTTGAAAAGGTTGACCATGCCAAGACATACTTTTGTTATTGTTAATGGATCATCGACAATGGTCATGTAGGGCTTTGAACTTTATGACATGTTTAACTCAGTTCATAACACCTCGAGGTTGTGGCCATGTCGAGCTCCGAACTTTATGACATGGCGAGCTCAGTTTAGAATTCATTGAGGTTGTTCATGTCAAGTTTCAAACTTGATCGGCCTATATATTTACAAGCCCAAGTTAATAATGATCAATGAAATCATAGCTGAAGTCCAAATGCTAATTCGAGCCCTTAATGTTATTGATTGAATGCGATTACAATCAAATATAGATTTTCCCAATTTGATTTATGGTTTTCTAGAACATGGTTTGAGCACAAGTAAGAGAAATAATTTATCGATCCCCCAGAAATGAAGACCCTTGTATCCTTTTTTATAGAGTTTGGTGGGTGGTGAGCCTTAGCATCCATAAATCTTGATGTCTTCATCATCATTGAGTTTTGATGACAGCAGTTTCATTGGCCTCAATATTTATGGTGTTGTCACATTCTAGGGCTCATTTTCTTATTTCTCGATTTTGGGTTTGTATCATAAATGCTCGATACATCTCTATTCTTATAAGACTTGACATTAATAAAGCACGGTATCTAGTTTATTGCTGAATGTGAACAAAAAAAGTTTTCGGCATTGCATATAAAGGATTGTGGTGATGGATGCTTCTAGTCCTCGATGATGTCTATAGCTTTTAATTCTCGCCATCGACATGACATACCTTGTTTTGAAGAAGATTGACATCGTTGGTTATAAGCAAGATGGTTCTTTTGCCATGATTTTATGTTTTCTTTATGACAATAAAGACTTTGACGCCAACATTCATCATTGCATCCAAGGCCTCGAACCTCGACATGATCCCTAGCCTTGAACGTTGACATGCACCCTTAATCTTACTGTTGATTCATTGGCTCATACCCTTTGAAAATTATTAGAATAATCAGTCCCAGATTAGTTATGAGTCTGGTGTTTTCCTAGTTTGGTACATGCATCGGGATCTAATTGTATCTAGAGTATGCATCCATAAACGATAGTAACACATGTCCAGTTATCGACTCCAAGAACTGAATTATTCTTTGGAACGAAAAGCTATCCTTCGGACATGCCTTATTTAAGTCTGAATAGTCGATGCATGTCCTTCACTTCCCATTTGACTTTTTACCAGAACTTGATTTGATACCCTTTTTAGGTATAGGGAATGCGGATGAAGCCATTATCCTTTAACTTCTCCACATCTTCTTCAAGTGCTGCTTGATCTCTCTGGACCCAGGCTGCGGCGTTTCTGTTTCATAGGAATGCACTTCAGATTTATATTCAATGCATGGCTCCCTATCTCCGATGATATTCCATACATATCTGAGTGGGTCCAGGAAAACACATTGAAGTTTGCTCGAACAAACGCAACTAATTCTTTCATCATCCTCGTGTCGAGCTATGATCCAACCTTAAAGACCCATGTAGGATTATCATGGCATACCAGGATGTTGATCATTAACTCGGCCAGGGCTGCCCTTTTCTCAAATCCATATCCTTATGGAACCGACTATGTTGCTCGAGCCAGGGCTTAGGCGATGGTTTCTATGCATCTAGAGTCTTAATTCAAAGATCCTCTGTAAACGCTTTCCTTTTTCTCTTTGCCTCGCCTCTTTCAACTCGGTGACGTAGCACTTGTGGCCAAGACCTTAATCTCCCCGAACTATCCCCATACCGTTCTCAATCAAGAATTTCATTGTTAAACAACAAGGAGCAATCACTGCTATAAATCCATCAAGGGATGGTCGGCATAAAAACATATTATTGGAAGATTAAATATCCTACATAATAGAAGGCATGACTCGCACTCACTTGTGATCGCCCTCTCTAGGAACCATCAATAGATGCACGTATCCTGTTGGCTCACAAGCACTCCCGTTAAATCCCTAGAACCGTGATTTACACATCTTTAAATCCTTTGCCTCTAGAAGCATCTAGTCATAGGCTCTTTTAAATAGAATGTTAACTAAACTCCTACAGTCAACTGAAACCTTCCTCGCTATAATAGTTTTGATCATGAATGAAATAACTAATGGATCAATAGTCGGGGCCTATAACTCATCAACATCTCTCTTACGAAAAACGATATCATCTATCACACTTCTATGTTGCTTTGTTGGAGCATTGTATTCGACAAAAAAATAGCTCACATTCACCACATGTTTTAATGCAGCAACATACAACTCCATCTCATTCCGACTCTTCTCGGTTGGATGCTATCCACCAATTATAGTATACTGACCTAGAGATGGATTTTCCTTGCCCGCCATCCAATGAGGCTTTCACAAACTACCATAAATTTTTACGAATCAATTCCTCTATCATATCATGTAAATATCTTCATTCATTGGCCTTTTTACCATGTATCTAATGGAACCTACAAAACTTCCCAAATTTTCCCCATCATAGCCGAATCACTGAGAGCTGGCTTCCAGTACTGCTCAATACCTTAAGTTTCCATGTAGATAGTCTCTATTGAGTTATTCAACTCGATATAGATATCATACTTTAAAATCCAAGGATGATTCCTACTATTTGATTTTCGCTTCCTGGCCCTATTATTACTATGCTTTTGACCATTATTCTTATCTACAATATTTATATCCATATTTCTAGAACTCCCTCAGACTATTTTACTACAGTATTGCTCTGTATCAGTTCAGCTGATTGCGTAACGTCATCTCTTCAAGGATGAGTATGCGCCTCTTCTAGGCTTAAGAACTATTGGCCTTCCTACAAAAGGTATCCATCATCGATAGGGGTTTCATTTCCAACCTTCTCCGGAAATCTGTATAGAGATGTATTGCTCCGATCAACATCGTCAATACGATGTCCTCCAAAGCATTGCTTACTTCCGCCGCTGTAATATGAAATCTACGCAAAAAGTCCTTTAAAGACTCTCTCTCGCTCCTTGGTAGAGGTTAGAAAGTGACATCACATCTTTCGAATGTGTTGTGTGCATGTGGAATTGCTCCATAAACTTTCATGATGGTTGATCAAAGGATGATATGGATCTCGGCGGCAACCGGGTGAGCCATATCATCGCTACCTCCTCTAGGAATATCGGGAAGAAGCAACATCTAATGGCATCAGTAGCCCTTGCTTGATCCATGTGCCAGCCAAACTTCATCATATTTGGCTTGGATCCGTCTATCCAATATATGACAGCATCGTAGGCACTATAAACCTCCGTGGGTGTTCATCGTGCAAGATATTTTTTGAAAAAGGATTTCGGTTCAGGGAAGAACCCCACTCGTTATTCATCCAGTATTGATTCTCACTTAGCAGTGTCTCTTAACCATTTAAGTCAAATCTAGTTCAGGTAGGTCTATTGAATGACGTTGAACATAATTTCCCCTAATTTTTGGACCAGAAAATGCTCTCTATTAGTCTCATGATACTTAGGTTCCCCTAACTCTTAGGGAACCGTAATTCCTTTCACATAGTGCCTCCATGGCAGATCTGCAACACTTGCCTATGTTCCAACATTCTGATCATCGACAGCATGCACATAAGTTAAACCTGCAACATCACCTAGGAGTCAATCACGGGAACTATGTTTGATGATTCAGTATCGATTCCTCTTCATGGATAGGTACCGATCCATAGGCCTTGGCTGTGGCTCAATCCCTTCTTCTATTTTGACTTTCCAGTTTCCTTTCGTAGCATCATTTGCTTTATGTTCCTTTGCTATTGCTCCGACAATGAGGAACTATCAGATTCCAAATCAGAAGGCACTCTATCACTCCCACTTCTCCTACGACTGCTGGTTAGTTAATTCAACAAGTCTAAGCTCTACTTCATCTACGCTTTCAACTCATTTGGCTTTCCTGGAGTTTGTCTTCCATCTACTTCATCATGCGATCCATCTTAGGTCTGGTGACAACATCAGGTAGGCTCTAAAAGTCTATAAAAGTTAGCTACGCGATCTCATATTCTTTTTGGAAATTGATTTCCAAAACATCTTCGACAATGCATGAAGTGGTCGAAAGGTCTCTTCTAGGGGATATTGTAGAAAGATCTCACGTAGATCCTTGAAAATCCAAGAAGTTAGAAACTCCAAAAGTCAAGGGAAATTGTATTTATCTCTAGGAATTAGATAATCCAATAGTAGGTGATGGATCCAAATAGGTCTAAGAACCGTCTCTCAATGAAAGAACAAAAATGTTAGTACCAAAAATGGTACAAACAACCAATAGATTATGTAAATAATAAAAAGTGATGAAAACTAAATAAAAATGAGAGAAAATAGAACAACACATGTTTATAGTTGTTTCGCTAATTGTTGCTTACGTCAAATTGAGATTTTATTAATGATATCTCTATTTTACAAATGCAGTTCTCATCATTCGGTACCACTTGGTAGCCAATTATAATAAATATATGTAAAGTTTCCAGAGAGCTAAAAAGATCTTGGAAATGATGCCCCTTTATGACTATTTATAGTTGTAGATCATCAATAAAAGCTCTAGCATATCTTCCTCCATATTCCCCATGATCTAAGAGTAGTTTCACTTGTGGAAACATGGAAAAGTCAACAGATAGTTATGAATTGATACCAATCCATTGGCGTGGTTTGATACCGATCCATAAGATTGACTTGCAGATGGTTCTAGCGACTTTTGATCAAAGTGATATACCATTGGTGTTATATTTCTTGACTTGTTTGTAGGTCATGAGCATGTATCTTAGACAATGGGATTGATTAGTAGAGGAATCAAGTTGCTAATTCCTTGTGCTTGAGCTCTTTGATATCAAATGGTATGCGAGCGATCAATGGTGTGACGGCCCACCCCAAGACCCACGCTAACAAAGAGTATTACTAGATAATACCGTCTGCTAGCGCAGAGAATAGGGTTGTTTAGGAGCGACCATCATAGTCTTGTAATAAATAAGTATCAAGTACGTCGATAATGCGCTCATTTTTTTCATTTCTTATTTCCACTTAAGTGGTTCAACATAATTAATCCTTATCCAATACAATACCATGGTGGCTAATGGATCGATTTAGAACAAAACATAATATAAATAAAATACACTGATCATAGAACAACAAACACAGTTATCTGTAGATATACATACATCAAATATAATATATAGTGATGTAAATGAGTGGTGATACACCATTGTATAAATATACATCAAATCCCCCATAAAAGAATATACATAATCAAGTCAAACTACTACAAGATAACTACTAAAATAATGCAAATCCAAAAGGTTGACAATATAATCCATGAAGAACAGCTAAACAAAAGACAACTAGTCAAAACTGCAACTTAGTCTGGCCCAAGTAATACAAGGGCCAGTCTAACTTGAACAAGAACATTAGCAATAATAAGTAGGATATAAGTCTCATATGGGAAACATTCCTTTAATAAAAATGGAATGAAATAAACTCGAATTTACTCAAATTCTATTGTGGGAAACACAAAAACATCTCAAGGGTAAACTCATGAATAACATCAATTTAATATGAATACTTCCTTCTTAAAAGCTACTCGAAATATAAATTCCGATAAAACCATATAAAATCTCAGAATGAAACCATAGAAGTCATCTAAAACCTCATAACTCGAGGAATTCAATTATAAGTTCAAAACAAAGAAATTCTCAATCTCGTGGAACTCAATTAAGAGTTCAAAACTTCATAAATCTCATAATGAAATCACCATACATAAATAAAATCTCATATAGGTCTAGGCTATAAAATAAGTAAAACAACATCTTGAAATGGTGAAATCATAAAACATCAAAACTCAGAAAAATGCTAGAACGGCCAGATCACCAATTGCATGCCTAAGCAATGCTGCAGGTGCTATCCTCGTGTCCATTACTATATATTATTAGGTTCCTCTCTCTTGATGACCGAAGTCATAACAAAACGTGACGACCGAAGTCATAATACATCATGACGACCCGAAGGTCTATAGTAGTGGCATAGCATCACAAATGTGTCACAAACTGTCAGATAGGAATCCAAAAAGTGTTAACAGTTCGTCCCATACTACACGTTCTCACTTAACAGTTTACTAACTGCTAGTCAACGCCACATTAGAAAACAACATCATCAAGATCATAAAGTCTCAGGAAGCTCGTATCTTATCTCATATCATCAGCAAGTACAAAATACATCATGATGGTTTTCACAAGGCATAACTCCTAAAATAAGAGATCTTAAACTCATAACTTGTCTCATATCATCGGCATGTACAAAAGGCATCGTGATGGTTTTCATAGACCATATCTCCCAAAATAGGAAATCTCAAACCTCAAAATTCACCAAAGATTGGCAATCTTAAATAATTCCTAAAAATAGGAATCTATAAATCTCAAAACATGCCATGGAATGGCAATCACAAATTTCAACCCAAAGGTCTATAACTTCAAACGGACGAGTCCGGAAGTAATCGAAAAAGCAAATGTAAGTATCCCATACCAAATATTTTGCTAAATCGTTTATTCTCTTCCTCATACATTCGAAGATTGCAAATTTTTTATTTTATATAAAAAATAATTTATTTTGCGAAAAATAGTTTTAAAATAAATTTTGAAATCATTGGGGAAACACTTCCTTTGAAAATTCTCTTTATTATAAAGGATAAATATATTTTTAATAGATTTTCAAAAATATTCATATATATTATAAAATATTTATTTCAAAATTTATTTTAATTTAAAATTCACTTCAAAAGTCATTTAGAAAACCATGCTCGAAAACAACAGAAATTAGCGGAAATTCCAAGAAAACGACATTCAAAACCATCTCAAAACGATCAATTCGAATCTTAAATTCACTAGAATTTTGGCTTTCCTATTGAAAGGCTTCATGGCCATTATAACATCTCAAAAATATCACAAAATATAATCAAGAAAGCAACTGGTAGTTTGCTATTTGATCAAAACAGAAACTAGAAGTAAAATGAGAGAAAAAGGATCGAATTGGGCATTTTTACATGCCGAGGTCGACATGCAGGTCGACTTTCATTGTTCATAGGTCGACCTTAGGGTCGACCTGTAGGAAACTTGGGTCGACCTAGGTCAACTCTTGTGGTGTATAAGTCGACCACTCCATCGTGTTTTGCTATAGGATATTTTGCACTTTCGAACTAATTTTTGAGCAGTGATTTCAGGCTTCTACAAGTTGAGTTTGGCAATGAATTTTTGCACACATAAACTACAACATTCAAGCATCAGATATGGTCTAGCATTATTTCATGGAAAGTTATGAACATCCAAAGTAGCAACAAGAAACATATTTCATAGAAAATTTTACAACTATAGGAAATTTCTTAACGAAGCACTGATTCAAAAGATTTTCATCATGTAACTCATTCAAGTTAGAAATTTGTGAGATTATACTCATCTTGGCAATAATTTAAGAAAGATTTTTAGGGCAAGTAGCTAGCTTTTTGATAAAATAGAGCCTCCAAAGACCTGTAGAAACTGAAAATAAAGCATGATGACAGTAGAAGGAAAAGTTACATACAGCTTCTAGTTCAAAATCAGAACTTGATGAAAAGATTTATAGTTTTGTCTTTGATTACCTTGTTTCAATCTTTTATTTGCAAGTTCTCTCTTTATATTTTAGCAAACTGGAGCTAGATATTAATTTAGTATCAAGGAAGCCATTATTTTCACTTTACTGTAAATTTTAGAGGAGGAGGAAACGTGAAAGAAGTAAAACTTACGTTCAGTTTTTCTTTCTTTCTCCTGATGGTTCTGGATTTGGATAATGGATCTCAACCTTTTACTCATTTATCCCATTACCACGCTTAGATAAAAATCATATTAAGTAATGCATATTTCATTCCTTTTTACATATATTTGCACACCTTCTCATGTCTATACCAATAAAAATTATACAACAAAAAGTTTATGTAAACAAAATTATTTCTTAACAAACTAAAATTTATTTTAACTATAGAAAAGTAATTTCTATTATTAATAACATATTTTTACTTAAATATCACAATTTACACTTTTATTACGTAAACATCATTTTTATCCCTAAAATTTATTCAAAAAATATTTTCTTGTCGAAACAAATACAACAAACCATAAAAACTTCATTTTTCACATCAAAATATTATTTTTAAACAATGTTTCATCTTTTTATTTATAAAATAGCTCATAATAAATTAAACATTTCATTCAAATTTAATAATAATTCAATATTGGCAATAATTTACAAAATTATAGCATTTACTCAAATTAAAATCATAAAATGATCTTATTTCTCTCAAACTTACTTTAAATTTTATTTCCAACAATTACCATTTACTTTAACAAATTAATGTTGAAACGAATCACCCAATTAATTTGTTAACTCAAAATTAACATACTTCCATTTTTCATAATTTAAAAATTCCCAACCAAGCAATATTAAATCCAATTTATTCTCCAAAACACATTGTCTATTAAAAATAAACAATTTTAACAAAATATTTGCCTCCAATTTATTTTATTTCCAATATTTAATTATAACTACCGTTATAATTTAATATTATAGGTAACCACCAAAAGCAGGGTTGTTACAGACTCTTCCCTTATAGAAATTGCGTCCTTGCAATTTCTAAAGAAGAGCTGTAAACAACACAATTTATTTCATCAAGCAAAGGGAAATAAATAGCTTGAGTTTAAATTTTTCTCACCCTTAACTCAAGAAGATAGAAAACCAAGATAAGATTGCTCGAGAAATTCAATGGTTTCCCAAGTGTAGACATTGGGATTACTAGACCATTGGACTTTTATGAGCATAATATCATGATTTCAAAGGCGCCTCGCCTTCGAAACAAAAATACAGACATGATGCAACATAAAAAATCAATCGGGTGAGAGCGATTCCTCAAAGGCTCCTCGAATAGAGTCAGGGTTTAATAACCTCTTACTCCTGACCTACACCTCACATGATAGATATTGACATGATCTGCCGTATAAAGCTAAAAAGGTGTCGTACCGATATATGGTTGACAATCACTTCAGAAAGAAATCTCAACAAGTCGTAGGTGGTCTCTCCTGGTACCACCAAACTCATATAGCTGTCAAAAACAAGTCGTAAATAATCGCACGAAGGCAAGCTAGACTCAAAAATGGATTTCTATGTTTTCTTTTATTAAACAAACATTCATAGAAATTTCAAATTCTTATCTTCACAAAAAAATTCTCAATTTTCAACTCTTGAATATTTTCAAATGCTTCTTATATAAATTTTTAATTCAAGCTTACTACTCTTTACTTACAGTAAATTAAATTTAAGTTGTTTCATTCTTTAATTTTACCACAAATGTATTTATTTTCTTGATACATATTTTTAATTTCAATAATCTGTCAACTTACACTAACTAATAAAAAGTATTACACTCTACTTTTAATTGAAAAAAATCTCTTTCAATTCAAAACCGATGTAAAGAATTCTAGATTGACCCAGAAAACTTCAAAATTTGGGAACTCTTGTAAAATGAAAGTTTTTCTACTCAGTGTGGGCTTTCCAGCAATATAAGACCATCAAAATCGGATTTACGGTTTGAAAGTTATGTCAAATTTACTTTCAGCTTAATCTTAGAAATTTTAAAATAGGACAAAAATGTCCATCCACTTCAAAACCATTTTAAATTGAAATAGAAGCAAAATTTTCCAAAATGGTAAAGGAAATTATAGCTTATTGAGTGCTCTTTCATTTACAAAAAGGTTGAGTTCATTTGGAGTTATAAATCTCAAGTCATTGCCATTTTAATACAGTATTTTTGTAAATAAATTTCAGCTTTCAAATTAATTTAATTTGAAATTCCCCAAACCATTCTAATTTCAAACATTATATTTCAAAACAATCTTTATGCTAAATTATTTATTATTACAAGATAATCTTTTTCGAAAAGCTAACGCACTCAAAATTTATAATTAACTCCATGAAATTATCTTTAAAAGAAACATCTCATTAATTAGAATTTTTTTATCACTTTACACAAGTAAATTCTTCAAACAAACTACTTTTCATAACTCGTTTTAAAAGAGATAATCAATTTCTTCTATTATCAAAAGAAAATTATTCATCCAAAATAAATTTTGGATTCACATTATAAATTTAATATTGCTCTTACAATTTAAAATGACTGAATCCCATGATTGATTCATTTATTATATCTTACATTTCATAATATTTTTTATAATAAATGAACTATTGAAACTCATATTTTCTGTTGTTACAAAAATTAGGTCCTCGTCTTATATCAACATAAAAACCATTTCAGGTAGATAATTAGCTTAAACTAGTTCTCAAAAGAATTTTACAATTTCATTTCAACAAATCTCTATTTTGAATAAAAACTTTACACACAAATTTATGCCAAAAATTTAAATTAGCATTTCAATATTTTCCTTTAAAATAGAGTTTTTAGTCTGACTATCTAGAATTATTCAGATAACAAATTTTGAAACAAATCCTTACATTCTTCCTTCATAAATTTGCACTAAAATATTCAATTGGTATTAATATATATATTTATAATTTTCTCTTTTTTTCATCTACTCGATACATTTTCTTATCTTGAATATATCAATTTTTTAATCAAACTATGCCATAATATTTTCTTCTATTGAAGACATCTCTTTGGCTAGAATAACTTACATTATTTACTCAAATTATCATATGATATCAATATTTAGATTCTTATAGGTTATGCTTACATATCTATTTTAAAAACTTACTCATATTCAATATCACAAGTTTAAAATAATTTAATGGCATCGCCTCACCATTAATTTATAGTGGATAACCTCATTGATTGGCTGTCGAGTTGACCAAACGATCGAAACTGCCTTACCACTTATCCCACAATCTCTATGGTTTAATGGCATGGCTGAACATCTTAAATTAATATTCAAATCCATTTTATTTTATTTTCAAACTTTAATTTATTTCAAATCAATTTACTATGTCTGACTGTCTCATCATAGCATTTAGGAAATTCCTATCGGTAACGTTGATCAGGCATATCGACCAGAATTCTTAAGTTATTCGATGGACAATCCAGCACAAAATCATTTTCTATACGATAAATATGCCTCTTATATAATTTTACAAAACATTCTTTGCTTGTATCAATAAAATAATCCAATTATACTCATCAATATTTCTTCTATTAGAGAGATTTGCAATTTAATTTATTGCATTTACTCATCATTAATGAATACAAGGACAGCTCATTGAGATATTCCCAGAATACTTGATTCACATGATCGACGAAATAAGCGGGAGTGTTCGTTAAACCGAATGGTATAACGAGCCACTTAAAGATTTATAACGAGTGCGGAATGAAGTAAGAGGAATGTTATCCTTGGCAACTTGTAGCTTATGAAATCAGTGCAAGGTCAAGCCGAGAAAAGACCTTAGCACCACTCAATTGATCAAACATGACATCAATTTAGGCAATGGATACTCATTCTAATGGATAACTTGTTCAGCTTTGTGAAAATGGATGCAATGGCTAAGAATACCCTCAGATTTCAAAATAAAGATGACCATGGTATCCCACGGTAAAGATTGGACTTGACGAATTGCTTGGCTTCACGCATCAAAATTTACTTCTAGAGTTCCTCATTCCCTTAGAGGACATCCTTGTAGGAGGATGACTAACACGTTATGAATCAGGAATGAGATCAAAACGAATATCAATTTCCCAATTGGGTGACAAAACCAAAACGAACTCTTATACATCAACAGAATCATAAACATCTGGAATTCGAGATACATCATCATTATCTCGAACCTCAAGAGCGATTAAGGATACTTTAGAATCTCCATCAACATTCCGAAGAACAAGATACATCTAATCAGCCAAATTATGATACTTAAATATAGGATCCTTTCAAAAACATAGGGTTTGTCTTTATAACATACAATCCAATCTATTCCCAAATTCACATCATACTCAAGATAGTAAATAACGTGCAATTTTGCACAGAAAGGAAAACTATAAGGAACAACCTTAATATTCTTACTCAACAAGCCAAATATTACAGATCCCCTCAATAGGAATCGTAATCCTCGAAGAAGTATCAAGACAAGAAGCATTCAGTGACATCAGGAAATTCCTTCGTTACCGATGAGTGTTAAACACCTGGATCGAAGAGGACATGAATAGAACAATCACGGTTAGGATTACTTATAGGGTAAGATATCATCAATTTATTTGTGGAATCCTATGGAATTAAAATACATTCCTAGACTTATTCTCAAATTATATTTACCCTAAATGACTTGAAAAATTAAGGGTAAGATTAGAAACAACTTTGATTATGGGCGATGTTTTCGCTCATATTATACTTGATGTTTCGTAATATGTATATTGTTCTGTATTTACTACAGTTTGTTCCAAATTCA
This sequence comes from Allium cepa, assembly GCA_030765085.1. Lineage (NCBI taxonomy): Eukaryota > Viridiplantae > Streptophyta > Magnoliopsida > Asparagales > Amaryllidaceae > Allium > Allium cepa. Next base: position 726,074,563 of record CM060945.1, read on the forward strand.
ACTCTGATATCAAGCTGTATCGCTTTACCCCGAGACCACCACTAACAAAGTGTATTACTAGGTAATATTGTCAGCTAGTTTAGGGAATAGGGTTGTTTAAGAGCGACCATTATAGTCTTGTATTAAATTAGTAACAAGTATATCGATAATGTGCTCATTTTTTTTCATTTCTCATTTCCTCTTAAGTGGTTCAACATACTTAATCCTTATCTAATAAAATACCATGGTGGCTATAGGATCGGTACAGAACAAAATAAACTAGAACTAATATACATAGATCACAGAACAACAAACACAATAAACTGTAGATATACATACATCAACTGTAATACAGAATGTCGTAAATGAGTGGTGATACACCAATATATAAATATGCATCAAATCACCCACAAAAGAATATACATACTAAAGTCAAACTACTACAAGATAACTACTAAAACTATGCATATCCAAAAGGTCGATAATATGATCCATGAAGAACAACTAAGCAAAAGCCAACTGGTCTAACCTTCAACTCGGTCGAACCTAAGTAACAAATACATGGGTCAGCCTAACTTGAACAAGATGATTGGCAATGATAAGTAGGATATAAGTCTCGTAAGGGAAACATTCCTTTAATAAAAAAGGAATGAAATAAACTCGGATTTACTAAAATTCAACTGATGGAAACACAGAAACATCTCAAGGGTAAACTCATGAATAACATGTATTTAATATGAATATTTCCTTCTTAAAAGCTACTCGAATTATAAATTCTGATAAAACCATATAAAATCTCAGAAGGAAATCACAGAAGTCATCAAAAACCTCATAACCCATGGAACTCAATTATGAGTTCAAAACTCAAAAAATCTTAATCTCGTGGAACTCAATCAATAGTTCTAAACTTCATAAATCTCATAAATGAAATCATCATATATAAGTAAAATCTCATATAGCTCTAAGCTGTAAAATAAGTAAAACAACATTTTGAAATGGTGAAATAATAAAACATCAAAACTCAGAAAAATCCCCAATTGGCCAGATTCCCGATTGCATGCCGAAGCAATGCTGCAGGTGCTATCTCGTGTCTAGTACTATATATTCTTCGGTGCTCGATACCTCTCTCTTGATGACCAAAGTTGTAATACATCGTGACGACCGAAGTCGTAATACATCACGATGACCCAAAGGTCGATAGTACTGGCATAACATCGTGAATGTGTCACAAACTCTATGGTAGGAATCTGAAAAGTGTTAACGGTGCATCCCATTCCACACATTCTCACTTAACAGTTTACTAACTGCTAGTAAATGCCACATTAGAAAACAACATCATCGAAATCATAGAATCTCAAGAAGCTCATAAGTTGTCCTATATCATCGGTGTCACGATCCGAAATTCAATGTTCGAAAATTGATACTAAATACCTCACTTGTATTTGACTGCTAAAAATTCAAACATCAAACTCCAGTCGGATGGAGCTTATAACAACATCATATGAATATAAAATAGCGAAAAAGAATGAATGTCATGCATTACATCACAGATATAATATCATCATCATATCCATTAATATATCAGAGTATTTTCTATACATATATCACAACTCCAAACAGAATATCATAATAGAACAATAAGTGATCATATGCCAAAAAGTCTTCAAAGAAATGGAGCGATAGCGAACTTCCAAAACTAAGCACCTGAGATCCCAAAAGCTTCTAAAATATCTCCAAAGTAAAGGCCTCCAAATTACTGCTGACACCAGAACATGGAAACCTGCTACTAAGCTGCCCGTGTAGAAATTGTGGGCCCCCAGAGTTTAGAAAGGAAACAATAAACTCCGGTTCAGTCGTGGGACTGGTATGAGTAAACAAAAACAGTTGCTTTTAAATAAAAAAGATTTATAAAAGAAAATTCCGTATGCTTTTTGGAAAATGAAACTACCATAAGACCTCCCGCCACACACACAATGCAATCGCGGAATTGGAGGAGATTTCTTCTTCTGATAGTCAAATATGCTTGATACGAGGAAAATTCTTTGATATGATTACTAGTGCGTAGTGTGAAAACATTTCGAAAATATAATATTAACCATATCCGGCATAGGTACCATTATACTATGCCTGCTATAACTGCCATGTTAAATGGCAGGTTCTACAACTAAAACCGTACTGGGTTCGTATTGTTTTGTTTGAGTTTCCAACAAATGGTCAGGCGAAGTAACTTCCTACTGCCACATGGGTACGCCTCTGGAGGGACGTTCCGAGAACTTAACAAGTTCTCTGCCAACACAAGGCCGGGTTACCTCTGTAACTAGGTAACTACTACAAGAATATGCCATTCCCCGGTCATTTGCGACCTTTATCCGAGGGCCCTCTATCACAAAGCAACAACCACACAATAAATGAGATTGAATCAACCACATAGGTAAAGTATATGGGCTCCATACCATGATACTACCTTTTTCCAAAAGGAAATGACATACCCTAAAGGGTGCGACCCTCATAATCTTGCCGCAACTTTCCTGTTCCGACCATTTCCAGGTTGTGAGGTCCGAAGAGGTCTCGTCCACAAAGCTACGCTTTACACGAAAGCCATGCTTTGATCACAAATGATCATCAACACACAGCAGCACATAGCATGCCACACTACCAAATTGGGAGTCTATCGCTGATAACCTTCAACTACATAACCTCTGAGCTCGTACATCTCCGAGAAGGGTGTTAAGCTAAGAGAATAAATTCTCCGCCACCAATAGATATGTATTTGAAAGAAATCCGCTTTATATCTCAAAGTTTAGTGTCAGACATACAATCATGCAAGTCTGTTCCGGGTTCGAACAGAACCCAAGGCACTTCGTCCCATAAAGGAGGAAGCCCTTGCAAATCCGGGTGTCCACAATCTCGATTAGACTCCCCATCACATGTGGAGATCTCTATACCGGAGCAACTCAGTGCATAGACATTCTATAGGTTATCCTATCGTTTTCGAAGACACGCGGTCTTCACCACCATCTTCAACTGCTATCCATTTCGACGTATCACTATTCGGAATGGGTTATATGACACAAAGGTCCTCTCCCGGCTAAACCGAATGGTGAGCGCTTAATTTTAAACACGTCGATGTATTTATCACAAAGATTCACATTCAAAGTTCGATGTGGGTTTCGGATAACCAACTGAAATTCGACTCCTTGTCGCATCGAAGTTGAAATGTCGTTTTAAGGGCAAAAAGGTTTTCACATCAACACAGAATTAAATCACAAATCACAGTTCAACACAGAGCAATTCACATCACATAGTATCACAACAGAAATCTCAATCCAGTGCACAACAGTAGTTAATTATTCTAAATTAAAGGGAATGTGATTTATATGAATTAACCCCATAATTATTTATACCGATTATTTGAATCAATGATTAATTATTCTTAATGATAAATTAATTAAATCCTAATCAACCTTATTAATTAATTATTCCTTAATTAATTAATTTAACTAATTGCCAATTATAATTAATCAACTTAATTTATCTAATTAACAATTCTTAATTTACGAATTAATTAGATGCTTAATTATTAATTAACCAAATTATAAATTAATCGTTCTTAATTACCCTATTCAAACAATTAATTAATAATAATTATTTATCTTAATTCATATTTTAAAATCTTCCTTAATTACTGTAGAATCAATTTATTATAATTATAAAAAGCATTAATGTTAATTAACTTCAATACTTATCTTAAATTAAATTATTTAGTTAAAGTATTAATTAGATTTTAAAACATTGTTAAGTATTTGTTGGGTTAATTAAAACTTGAAACAAATTCTTAACTTAAATTAGTCAACATTAATTATTCCATAAATACTAAAATTTTCTTAACATTGAAAACTTGAAATTTATTGGGCTTAACCCATTTTTGAAGCAAACTCGAGCATAATCCCTTGTTACTCGAGTAGACACTCGGGTTTCCTCCTTCTTTCCCCGAGTCATCTTCTTTCCCTCCCGTACTCTCTTCTTCTTCTCTTTTTTTTTCTAGCTTAAGTTTTTAAACTTAAACAACTTCTAAAACAACACCCCACGAGCGTGAGAGAACCCGAGCCAACCCATCTCCTACTCGAGCATTCCTTCGAGTTCCTCCCAGGCTAAAAATTTCCTAACACAGGATCGACGTCGTGCACGTGCACGGCGTCGCGCCGCCATTTCGGTAGGCTTCACAACCTTTGGCAAGTTGCAAAACTCATCCACACTCGAAATCGAACTTTGATTCAACACAGAAAGACTTGAAATCGGAATTCACCTTTTTGTTGAAACTATAACTCGAACATACCCAAACCTAAATGCTTCGTCCTCCTTGCACCTTTCACCAAAAAATCCACGACTCCGGCTATATTACGTCAACCCCCCATACTACCATCCCCCATCATAACGTGTAACTCGATGCCTCCGAGGTGATGAAATCACCTCATTTACAGACACGAAAAAAAACTCGAATACAACCCTAAATTGAACTCGTACCTCCAATTTATGCAATAGAAAAATTATTTGATAATTTTCCTGAAATCATTGATCAATAAACTCGCTTCAAACCAAATTTCATCAACCAATATTTGATCGATCATCATAAAATGGAAAAAGAACAAATTTTATTCAACCATGAACTACTCTTTGAATACTCAATTAAAAATCATCATATTAATTTTAAAAACCATATCTTTGTATGTTCATTCAAATTATATAATTAGATCAATGTTTTAAAACACTCAATTTATCATATGCTTCTTTCTTTTACTGTAAACCAAGTTTACAGAGTCAAGTGTTTCATTTTCAAGCTTAAAACCATTTCTAGGCCATGGTTTAAGTTTGACTAACTTAATTTGTTTAAAATCCTAAATTTATAATGTTTGTGGGAAGATGTATTAAAAAAATTTCTACTTTTCTTTGCTATGTAACTAGAAATATAGAAGAATAAGTTATATAACATTTTTAGTATAACAGACACATACAGAACAAATCTTTTTCCAATATACAGCAAAGCATAAAGTTCATGAACTAAATTCCCAGATTTCAGTTTTAAAATAACAGGTTTACTCACCTGAAATTATCCTTGAAACAGAGAACTACCTTTTGTTTTGAAAAACTACAGTTTGATTTTTTTTGTTTTCTTTTCAGTTGATTGTATTTAAGCTTGAAATAAGGTGATGTTTATATTTTTCCTTTCTCTGGCTTTACTATGTAAACGAGCAAGAACAAGTATGGATGTGTTTATATATAAAGGAAGACTTTGTACAGGGGAGGTAGGTGTTAACTGGTATGAGCTTATTTCCTTTAGTCATATTTTTTTCATTGACCAGATATTTTCTTTTTGGTGGCTAAGCAAGATTTGGTTTTTCTTCTTCTTTTTAGCTGAAATGATCTTTGTTACGTTTCGAAATGACTTCTTTTTTTTGTGCTAAGAAGAAAGCATTTAATGCTCATGTTTCCATCTAAGTTAACATATAATCCTATTTGATTTTTTTGTAAGTACAATTTTGTTTTGTTTGTAGATTTTTTTGCTTGCATACATTTTTGTTTTATTGTTTCCTGGTTTACATAATTCACATGCAAACTTGTATGTATTTCTTATGTCATTTTATAACCATATAATTTTATTTGAAACATAAATCTTAAATTTTAATTCTATTTAAAGTTTAACTATCAACATTTAATTTATAACATATATTTTATTTTATGGTTTAATATAAATTCTTGTTTGTTATATATTTTTTCTTTATTTATTATTATTATTATTTATTTAAAACTTAAACTAACAAATATTTTATTTATATCCATATATCTTTGTAATATTAATATTAATAATATTTTATTCCTTTTGAAATTTTTCAAATTAAATTTCAAAAGTTCAAATAAGTCACCAAATTTAAATTAACAAATTTTGGGATGTTACAAATATCCCCCCTTAAGAAAATTTCGTCCTCGAAATTTGAAAGAGAGAGAAAAGCAAACAAAGAATATACGAATTTAGAAAAAAGTAAGGAAATGGCTTACTAGTTTAAGCCGAGATATCCACTCTGCAATCGGGATATGATTTCTGCATATTATCTTCAGTTTCCCAAGTGTAGTCCTTTGGATTGCCACTCCACTGAACTTTAACCAGTTTCACAACTTTGTTTCTCAATCGCTTTTCATCCCGATCAACAATCTTTATCGGTTCTCTTTTAACTGTTAAATTGGGATTGATTTCGAGATCCTGCTGAGCGGCTTCTTCAATAATACTATTTGGATCGTGCACATACTTTCGAAGATTAGAAATGTGGAACACATCATGACACCAGATAACCTGCTACGCAACTGTACTCGATAGGCTAAAGAACCGATCCTTTCCAGAATAGGAATAGGACCAATATATCATGGTGCTAGCTTACCGGTCTACCCAAACCTTAATACTCCTTGCATTGGAGATACTTTGAGAAAAACAGAGTCTCCAATCTGAAATTCCAAATCCCTTCTTCTGCGATCATAATAACTCTTTGACGAATTTGAGCCGTTTTCAATTTCTTCCGTATAAAATCAACTTTTTATGTGGCTTCTTTAATCATATCTGGTTCATGGACAAGTCTATCACCAGCCTCGATCCAGCATGCAGGTGATCGACACGGACGACCATATAAAGCTTCAAAAGGAGCCATCTCTATATTGGCCTGATAGCTATTGTTATATGAGAATTCGACCAGATGTAAATGGTCCTCCCAAGAACCACCAAAATCAAGTATACAAGCACGCAATAGGTCTTCTAAGATTCGGTTAATCCTCTCAGTCTGCCCATCAGATTGTGGGTGATAAGCAGTGCTGAAATTCAGTTTTGTTCCTGATGCATCTTGAAATTCCTTCCAAAATCTACTAGTGAAGATTGGGTCACGATCACTCACTATGCTGCTGGGAATACTGTGGAGACGAATAATTTCTTTCACATATAACTCGGCTAGACTTACAGCCGTGCGGGTAGATTTCACTGGCAAAAAGTGGGATGTCTTAGTCAAAGGGTCTAAAATAACCCAAATTGCTACATTGCCTTTCCAAGTACGAGGAAAACCGTCGATGAAATCCAGTGACACTTGGTCCCATTTCCACTTGGGTACCTCTAAAGGCTGAAGTAAACCCTTTCTTTTGATCGCTTTTGATTTTTAGCAAGTAGCACAGCGACTCACATATATAGATATGTCCCTTTTCATTGTCTTCCACCAAAAGGTTTTTTTGATATCTCTATACATTTTATCTACTCCTGGGTGGATGCTGAATTTAGATTTGTGACATTCGTCCAAAACTTCCCGTTTTAGATCAGGAAAGTCTGGAACACATATCCTGCCTTTCATCCTTATAACCTATTATCATCAATTGCAAAACTAGAATCTTTACCTCGACGAATCCTTCCATATATTCCTTGAAGAAACTGGTCCTCTTTTTTCTTGTTGGCGATTTTCTCAAAAAGAGTAGGAGCAATGACAAGGTGAGCAAGAATAGCATGTTTTCTACTCAAGGTGTCGGCAACTACATTGGCTTTTTTGGGCGTATATAGAATATCTAGGTCATAAGATGCCAGAAATTCCAACCAACATTGTTGTCGCAGATTTAAATCTATCTGGGTGAAGAGATATTTCAAAGATTTATGGTCGGTGAATAGTTCAATTTTTTCACCAAAAGGAAGAGAGTTCATTAGATTAAGTTAAGTTAAATTAGTAAATTGTTAAGAAAGCTGAAAAGATTCTTAACCAGAAGATAATGTCGCCATATTTTCAAAGCGAAGATAACAGCTAAGAGTTCCAAATCATGGGTTGGGTAGTTTCTTTCATGAGGACGTAATTGTCTACTCGCGTAGGCAATTACCTTCCCATTTTGCATTAATACCGCACCCAAACCATCACTGCAAGCATCGATATAAACAGATAATCCCTGATTACCGTCAATAATAGCGAGAACAAGAGCGGTGGTTAATCTCTTCTTCAACTCCTGAAAAGCTTCGTCACATTTCGAAGTTCAATTGAACTTTACCTCCTTCATCGTTAGCTTAGTTAACGGACTAGCTATCTTAGAAAAGTCCTGAACAAACTTCCGATAATAACCTGCTAAACACAAAAAGGTTCGAACTTCTTTTGGGGTAGTGGGTTTTCTCCAATCAAGAATAGCAGAAATTTTGCTAGGATCAACAGAAATTCCTTCTTCATTAACAATATGGCCGAGAAATTTAACTTCTTTGACCCAAAAGTGGCATTTGGAAAATTTTGCGAATGGAATATTCCTCCTCAAAATCTCCAAAACGATTCTAAGATGCTCGGCATGCTCCTCTTCAGTCTTAGAATAGACCAAAATATCGTCAATAAATACGAGCATAAATTCATTCAAAACTTCCCGGAACACACGAGTCGTAAGATCTACGAAATATGCTGGAGCATTGGTTAGCGAAAGGCATGACTAACCATTCGTAGAACATATTAGGACCCCTGAAAGCAATCAAATGGACATAATCTTTGACGATTCGTAATGGATGGAATCCCTGGGCTAGATCCATCTTTGAAAGGAAACGAGCGCCGTGCAATTGATCAAATAGATCATCAATTCTAGGTAGTGGAAATTTATTCTTGAGAGTCAGCATATTGAGATCGCGGTAATCTACACACAATCTCAAAGATCCGTCTGATTTAGCAACTAATACAACTGTTGAACCCTATTCAGAAACGCTGGGACGAATTAACCCTTTTGCTAGTAAATCTCTGGTTTGTTAAACTAATTCAACCTTTTCCCTGGGTGCCATCCTGCGACTTGCATGAACTACAGGACGAGCATTGGGTACTAGGTCAATTCTGAGTTCTATTTCTCAATGTGGAGGTAAAGATTTCACTTCTTTGAACACGTCCGGAAAATCTCTAACAATGGGCATAGACTCCAAACTGGGTTCGAGACAACCCAAATTATACATCAACCCTTCTCTTTTAGGACTAGGGTCCTCACAAGAAATCTCAATGAAATCTCCAAATTTGGTTTTAATCGAAATCAATAGATTATTGCAATCCAATTTGGCTTCGTATTTTACTAGCCAATCCATTCCGAGTAAAACTTCAAAACTCGTTAAAATCAAGGACAAAGAGACCAATGGGGAATTGGCAATAAGAATATGAGATAGGAACGTCTCTACATCGAAGACAAAGGTTCGCGGGACCTACAACTGGATTCTTTACGCATATAGGCTCATCAACAAAATCAGGTTCAAGATTCAATTCATTAATAGCTTGCTGAGAGATAAAACTATGTGTAGCGCCTGTGTCAAATAGAACTCTAACAATGCTATCATAAATAATGAGATTACCTTCCAGAACTCCTTTCCCCTTTTCTGCTTTGGAAGATGCAGGTTGATCTTTGACTGTGCACACATTAGCTGTCTGAGCTTGCTTCATGGTTGGGCAGTCTTTAACTTCATGTCCCAATTTCTGACAATAATAACATTTCCTGGGCTTCGCTTGAACGGATTGATTGACTTGTCTCTTAGGCTTCGTACATCTGTTAGAATAATAGCCCTTTTCCAAGCAATTATAGCAAGTGACATTCTCTGCCGTGTTTCCCTTAATGCTCCTCTTTTTCTCCTTACCCTGCCATGGTTTCTTGCCTCCAAATTTCCTCTTCTTCCAATTTTGATTGCCCGAATTTTCTTTCTCCACCGGGGCTTCTTTCATATAAAGTGTAGCATATATGTACCCCATATCAACCAAATCTAAAAAGGATTCTTTGACATGGCCAGTCATCCTTTCATTGAATTTCTTATTCATCCTACGAATAAATCTTTCGTTCTTCTTTAAACGAGTGTTCACCAATTCTGGTCCAAAACGAGACAATTCATTGAATTTGTTTAGATACTCCTCGAATGACAAACTTCCCTGCTTTAAGTCCATGAATTCCTGGTACATTCGAGAAATTCCAGCTGATGGCAGATAGCGCTTCTCAAATACTTCTTTGAATCTCTCCCAAGTAAACTCGTCTTCTGGCTTATCTACAGTGACTGTCTCCCACCAGGCTAAGGCTTCTCCTTGAAGTTGCCAAGAAGCTATGAGTCCCTTTTGATCATCTTGCAACTTTAGCCCTCTAAAGATTTCTCACATGATCTGATACATGCTTGAGCCTCAACAATTGACTCCTTGCCGGTGAATCGCTTACCACCTAGCCTTGAGAAATTCTTATATAAATCAGCCAGATTCGGCTGCTGCTGAATAGGTACCGTTGCTACTGCTGTTGGGGGAACTTGACTATGTGCTGTGGCATTTCCTTGACCCCTATCTCTTCCTCTTCGTCCGCTCATTCTTACTATCTGTAATTAGTAAGAAAATTGGTTTAAATATTCGGATGAGATATTTTAAGGAATAACAACAGTTAAAAGAAAAATAGACTAAGAAAATTTGAGGTTTTAGTCTCGGTTATTCTCATTCTAGGGTATACTTCACCCTATCTCTAATGAGCCATCTAATGTGTTATACTTCGTAGCTAAAGTTCTTACTCAACCTTCAGCTCTGATACCACTTTGTCATGATCCGAAATTTAATGTTCGAAAATTGACACTAAATACCTCACTTATATTCGACTGCCAAAGATTCAAACTTCAAACTCCAGTCGGATGGAGCTTATAACAACATCAAATGAATATAAAATAGCGGAAACAGAATGAATATCATGCATCACATCACAGATTTAATATCATCATAATATCCATTAATACATCAGAGTATTTTTATACATATATCACAACTCCAAATAGAACATCATAATTGAACAATAAGTGATCATATGCCAAAAAGTCTTCAAAGAAATGGAGCGATAGCGAACTTCCAAAACTAAGCACCTGAGATCCCAAAAGCTTCTAAAATATCTCTAAAGTAAAGGCCTCCAAAATACTGCTAACACCAAAAGATGGCAACCAGCTACTGGGCTGCCCGTGTAGAAATTATGGGCACCCAGAGTTTAGAAAGGAAACAATAAACTCGGAGTCAGTCGTGGGACTGGTATGAGTAAACAAAAACAGTTGCTTTTAAATAAACTAGATTTATCAAAGAAAATCCGGTGTGCTTTTTGAAAAATGAAACTACCATAAGACCTCCCGCCACACACACAATGCAATCGCAGAATTGGAGGAGATTTCTTCTTATGATAGTCAAATATGCTTGATACGAGAAAAATTCTTTGATATTATTACTAGTTCATAGCGTGAAAACATTTCGAAAATATAATATTAATCTTAGCCAGCATAGGCACCATTATACTATGCCTACTATAGCTGCCATGTTAAATGGTAGGTTCTACAACTAAAACCGCACTGGGTTCGTATTGTTTTGTTTGAGTTTCCAACGAATGGTCAGGCTAAGGAACTTCCTACTTCCACATGCGTCCCGAGAACTTAACCAGTTCTCTGCCAACACAAGGCCAGGTTACCGTTGTAAATAGGTAACTACTATATGAATATGCCATTCCCCGGTCGTTTGCGACCTTTATCCTTGGGCCCTCTATCACAAAGCAACAACCACACAGTAAATGAGATTGAAGCAACCACATAGGTAAATTATCTGGGCTCCATACCATGATACTACCTTTTTCTAGAAGGAAATGACATACCCTAAAGGGCATGACCCTCATAACCTTTGCCGCATCTTTCCTGTTTCGACCATTTCCAGGTTGTGAGGTCCGAAGAGGTCTCGTCCACAAAGCTACGCTTTACACGAAAACCATGCTTTGATCACAAATGATCAAAAAATGATCATCAACACACAGCAGCACTTAGCATGCCACACTACCAAATAGGGAGTATATCGCTGGTAACCTTCAACTACATAACCTCTAAGCTTGCACGTCTCAGAGAAGGGTGTTAAGCTAAGAGAATAAATTATCTGCCACCAACGGATATGTATTTGAAAGAAATCCACTTTATATCTCAAAGTGTAGTGTCAGACGTACAACCATACAAGTCTGTTCCGCGTTTGAACAGAACCAAAGGCACTTCGTCCAATAAAGGAGGAAGCCCTTGCAAATCCAGGTGTCCACACTCCCGATCGGACTCCCCATCACATGTGGAGATCTCTATACCGGAGCAACTCAGTGCAGAGACATTCGATAGGTTATCCTATCGTTTTTGAAGACACCCGATCTTCACCACCATCTTCAACTGCTATCCATTTCGACGTATCACTATTCGGAATAGGTTATGTGACACAAAGGTCCTCTCTTGGCTAAATCGAATGGTGAGCGCTTAATTTTAAACACATGGATGTATCTATCACAAAGATTCACATTCAGGGTTCGATGTGGGTTTCGAATAACCAACTGAAATCCAACTCCCTGTCGCATCGAAGTTCAAATGCTGTTTTACGGGGATAAAGGTTTTCACATCAACACAGAATTAAATCACAAATCACAGTTCAGCACAGAGAAATTCACATCACATAGTATCACAACAGAAATCTCAATCCAGTGCATAACAGTAGTTAATTATTATTCTTAATTAAAGGGAATGTGATTTATATGAATTAACCCCATAATTATTTTTACTGATTATTTGAATCAGTGACTAATTATTCTTAATGATAAATTAATTAAATCCTAATCAACCTTATTAATTATTCTTTAATTAATTAATTTAATTAACTGCCAATTATAATTAATCAACTTAATTTATCTAATTAACAATTCTTAATTTACGAATTAATTAGATACTTAATTATTAATTAACCATATTATAAACTAAACTTTTTAATTACCTTTTTCAAACAATTAATTAATAATAATTATTTATCTTAATTCATATTTTAAAATCTTCCTTAATTACTTTGAAATCAATTTATTATAATTATAAAAATCTTTAATGTTAATTAACTTCAATACTTATCTTAAATTAAATTATTTAGTTAAAGTATTAATTAGATTTTAAAACATTGTTAAGTATTTGTTGGGTTAATTAAAACATGAAACAAATTCTTAACTTAAATTAGTCAACATTAATTATTCCATAAATACTAAAATTGATTAACATTGAGAACTTGAAATTTATTGGGCTTAACCCATTTTTGAAGCAAACCCGAGCATAATCCCTAGTTACTCGAGTGGACACTCGGGTTTCCTCCTTTTCCCGAGTCATCTTCTTTCCCTCTCGTACTCTCTTTTTTTTTCTTTTTTTTCTAGCTTAAGTTTTTACACTTAAACAACTGCTGAAACAACTCCCCTCGAGCGCGAGAGAACCTGAGCCAACCCATCTCCTACTCGAGCATTCCTTCGAGTTCCTCCCAGGCCTAAAATTTCCTAACACAAGATCGACGTCATGCACGTGCACGGCGTCGCGCCGCCGTTCCGGTGGGCTTCGCGGCATTCGGCAAGTCGCAAAACTCACCCACACTCGAAATCGAACTTCGATTCGACAAGAAAGACTTGAAATCGAAATTCACCTTTTCGTTGAAACTGTAACTCGAACATACCCAAACCCAAATGCTTTCTCCTCCTCGCGCCGTTCACCAGAAAATCCACTACTCCGGCTATATCACGTCAACCCCCATACTACCATACCCCATCATCTCGTGCAACTCGATGCCTCTGAGGTGATGAAATCACCTCATTTACAAACACGAAAAAAACTCAAATACAACCCTAAATTGAACTCGTACCTACAATTTATGTAACAGAAAAATTATTTGATAATTTTCCTGAAATCGTTGATCAATAAACTCGCTTAATACCAAATTTCATCAACCAATATTTGATCGATCATCAGCAAATGGAAAAAGAACAAATTTTATTCAACCGTGAACTGCTCTTGGAATACTCAATTAGAAATCATCATATTAATTTTGAAAATCATATCTTTGTATGTTCATTCAAATTAAATAATCAAATCAACGTTTTAAAACACTCAATTTATGATATGCTTTCTTTCTTTTACTGTAAACCAAGTTTACAGAGTCAAGTGTTTCATTTTCAAGCTTAAAACCATTTTTGGGCCATGGTTTAAGTTCAACTAACTTAATTTGTTTAAAATCCTAAATTTATAATGTTTGTGGGAAGATGTATTAAAAAAAATTCTACTTTTCTTTGCTTTGTAACTAGAAATATAGAAGAACAAGTTATATAACATTTTCAGTATCATAGAAACATACAGAACAAATCTTTTTCCAATATGCAGCAAAACACAAAGTTCATGAACTAAATGCCTAGATTTCAGTTTTAAAATAACAGGTTTACTAACCTGAAATTATCCTTGAAACAGAGAACTGCCTTTTGTTTTGAAAAACTGCAGTTTGATTTTTTTTCTTTTCTTTTCAGCAGATTGTATTTAAGCTTAAAAATAAGGTGACATTTATATTTTTTCCTTTCTCTGGCTTTATTATGTTATGTTTTAAACGAGCAAGAACAAATATGGATGTGTTTATATATAAAGGAAGACTTTGTACAGGGGAGGTAGGTGTTAACTAGCTTATTTACTTTAGTCATATTTTTTTCATTGACCAGATATTTTCTTTTTGGTGGCTAACCAAGATTTGGTTTTTTTTTTCTTTTCAGTTGAAATGATCTTTGTTACATTTCGAAATGACTTCTTTTTGTGCTGAGAAGAAAGCATTTAATGCTTATGTTTCCATCTAAGTTAACATATAATCCTATTTGATTTTTTCGTAAGTTCAATTTTGTTTTGTTTGTAGATTTTTTTTGCTTGCATACATTTTTGTTTTATTATTTTCTGGTTTACATAATTCACATGCAAACTTGTACGTATTTCATATGTCATTTTATAACCATATAATTTTATTACAAACATAAGTCTTAAATTTTTATTCTATTTAAAGTTTAACTATCAACATTTAATTTATAACATATATTTTATTTTATGGTTTAACACAAATTCTTGTTTGTTATATATTTTTTCTTTATTTATTATTATTATCTATTTAAAACTTAAACTGCCAAATATTTTAATTATATCCATATATCTTTGTAATATTAATATTAATAATATTTTTTTCCTTTTGAAACTTTTCAAATTAAATTTCAAAAGTTCAAATAAGTCACCAAATTCAAATTAACAAATTTTGGGATGTTACAATTGGCAGGTACAAAAGACATGGTGATGGTTTTCACAAACCATAACTCCTAAAATATGAGATCACAAACTCATAACTTGCCTCATATGAACGGCAAATACAAAAGACATCATAATGGTTTTCGTAGACAATAGCTCCCAAATTAGGAGATCTCAAACCTCTAAATTCTCCAAATAATGGCAATCTCAAGTAATACCTAAAAATAGGAATTTACAAATCTCAAAACACGCCATGGAATGGCCATCATGAATATCAACCCAAAGATCTATAATTTCAAACGAACGAGTCCGGAATTAACAAAAAGTAAACTTATGTGCCCCATACCACATATTTTACTAAATCGTTAATTCTCTTCCTCATACGTTCTAAGTGTGTAAAATTATGTATTTTACATAGAAAATAATTTATTTTGTGAAAACTAGTTTTAAAATAATTTTTGAAATCATTAGGAAAACTATAACTTTGAAATTCTCCTTATTATAAAGGATAAATATATTTTTAATAGCTTTTTAAAAATTATTGTATATATTATGAAATACTAATTTCCAAAGCTATTTTTATTTAAAAAACCATTTAGAAAACCATGCTCGAAAACAACAGAAATCATTGGAAATTCAAAGAAAACGACATTCAAAACCATCTCAAAAACGATTCAATTTGAATCTTGAATTTATTAGAATTTTGGCTTGCCCATTGATATGCTTCATGGCCATCATAACATCTCAAATATATTACAAAATCTAATTATGAAAGCCACTGAAAGTTTGCTATTTGTTCAAAACAAAAACTAGAAAGCAAAAGGATGGGAAAAGCATTGAAATGGGCATTTGTACATGCCTAGGTTGACTTTATGGTCAACCTTCATTGTCCATAGGCTGACTCTAGGTTCGACCTGTGGGAAGCTTGGGTCAACCTCTAGGTCGACCCTGGTGGTCTATAGGTCGACCACTACATCGCGTTTTGCTACGTGATATTTTGCATTTTCGAACTAATTTTTGAGCAGTGATTTCGGGCTTCTACAAGTTCGGTTTGGCAATGAATTTTCGCATACGTAAACTACAGCAATCAAACATCAATTTAGAGACAATTTAGCATGATTTCATGGCAAATAAAGAGAGTTATGAACATCCAAAGTAGCAACCAAAAACATATTTCACAGAAAATTTTACAACTATAGGAAATTTCTTATAGATGCATAAAATCAACAGATTTTCATCATGTAACTCGTTCAAGTTATAAATTCGTGAGGTCATACTCACCTTGGCATGAATTTAAGTAAGATTTTTAAGGCAAGTAGTTGGATTTTTGATACAAAAGAGCCTCCAAAGACCTGTAGAAACTGAAAATAAAGCATGTTGACGGTTGAAGTAAAAGTTACAGACAACTTCTAGTTCAAAATCATAATTTGATGAAAAGATTTATAGTTTTGGCTTTGATTAACTTGTTTCAATATTTTATTTACAAGTTATCTCTTTAAATTTTAGCAAATTAGAGCAAGATTTTGATTTGGTATCAAGGAAGCCATTATTTTTACTTTACTGAAAATTTTAGAGAATGAGGAAATGAGAAAGAAGAAAAACTCGCGTTAAGCTTTACTTTCTTTCTCCTTATGGTTCTTGATTAGGATAATGGATCTCAGCCTTTTATCCATATATCCCATTAGTATACTTAGAGAAATTTTTTACTAAGTAATTCATATTTCATTTATTTTTATGTATATTTACACACTTTCTCATATTTATACCAAATAAAATTTCAACAACAAGAATTTTATGTAAACAAAACTGTTTTCTCAATAAACTAAAATTTATTACAACTATAGAAAATTTGTTTCTGTTATTCAAACCATATTTTTACTTAAATATCACAATTTACACTTTTTTTTACATACACACCATTTTCATCCATAAAATTTATTCAAAAATTATTTTCTTGTCGAAAAAATACAACAAACATTGTAAACTATTTTTAAATCGAAATATTATTTTTAAACGATATTTCATCCTTTTTTTATAAAATACCTTATAATAAATTAAACACTTCATTAGTAATTCAATATTGGCAATAATTTACAAAATTATTGCATTTACTCAAATTAAAATCATAAAATGATCTTATTTCTCTCAAACTAACTTTAAAACTTTATTTCCGACAATTTACATTTATTTCAACAAATTAATGTTGAAACGAATCACTTAATTAATTTGTTAACTCAAAATTAACATATTTCCATTTTTCACAATTTATTCAACAAAATGCCCAACCAAACAATATTAAACTCAATTTATTCTCCAAAACACAATGCTTATTCAAAATAAAAAAATTTAACAATATTTTCATGTCTAATTTATTTTATTTCCAATATTAAATTATAATTACCGTTGTAATTCAATATTACAAGCAATCACCGAAACCAAGGTTGTTACACATGGAGCTAGGAATGGGATTTTAACATTAATACTTGGTTATAGGAGGAAAATAGAGCGAATCTGGAAAGATTCTATTGATGATACTAAACCATGTCTATTGGTCAGTTCCAATCCATCACTTTGGTGGTTCTTGCTTTGATTCTTTTTAACTGGCTTTGTCTTTGCCTTGTAATATTGATTATACTTGGTTTCTGGAGTTTACAGCTATTTCCCGAGCCATCTATATCGATAGTTTTCAAGTTATGTTCATTGGTCAAAGGCTCGATAACATCTAACACACAAATATAAGTTCACATTATGATTTTATAGAAGTACTAAAGCACAAAAAACATGTATTTTTTGTTTCAACTTGTGATAAAGAGAGATAACAAGGATGTAATTTATAGTACAAAAAAATCACTATATATCCACTCAACAATCGGCTTAATTGTAGATTAAGAAGAACCAAATTTATTATTCCAGAGAATGTAAAGATGTGGATGTTGCTTTTAATATTAAGTAAGTGATTAGCATATTCACTTGTATTATATCTAGAAAAAAATGTGTCTCGAAGGAAAATTCACAAGTATGTAAACATGGTACTATCTAATATACATGTGTTAGTTGGAATGTAATGAGACTGTTGATACTTAAGTTATAAGTTTAACATAAATACACTTAGATCAATATAAAATAAAGGGTAATTATATATATTGCTCAATTTTCTCATAAGTTAAAGAAATGTTGATTAGCATGTTTAGCCCAACCCTGTTCAAGCCAATCTGCATGACTACACCAAACAAGCACATAGAGATATAGGCACTTGCTTTCCTCAGTCGACCTGCATGTTTCAAGATGACATTAATAGCCGATCCATTCGACTTGACATGACCCAAAAGCGACTATTCCCTATTCGACTGCCGATGACCCATCTCGTACATCCCATTTCTTCACAACATATACAGATCATGTCATCCCTTTTAGCTCTATCTTTACTCTACAGGCCTTTGCTAAAAGTAACCAATCATCACTGTGAGAAAGAAGCCTCCCTCAAGCCATCTCTCCTAGGAAAGTGTACTATATGACACCATTCGTCAAACAAAAGTGCAAATGTGCATACCAGATACTATCTATTATGGCGCATCTGATGGAAGCATGCCAGCTCTTGTTCCATGTTGCCTTACTCTATGCAAAGCACGCCTTTAGTGTGGAATGATAAGAGGCATGCATCTTTGCCACATGATCATACCACATTTCCAGTTGTCCTATATCGGCCTCGATGAGAAGATCAATGACCAAGAGTGATTCCCGCCCTTCAGTTGCATATTCATAACTAATTAAAGGCAAGCCTCAACAGCTATAAGATCCTCTTGCGATGTAACTATGTATGGGTTTATAATCTTATTCATACATAGAAATTTTCAAGGGCTCTTGAATTTAGTACTATTGTAATCTTAAGTGCTCATAATTCCATATTATTCTCTTATATTCCCTTGTAATTGTAAGAGATTAGTGTAGTAAGAAATCTTGACATTGGACGTATTCAAACTTAGCCGAACCACTATAATTCTCATGTCGCTTTACTTTAATACTTATTTACTCCTTGTCTTCAATTTTTAAGCCTAGTATTTGCATGTAACATTTGCTAGTATGAATGCATTATTGTAATCCCGAGGTTGACTAAATCTTTGGTCAACTGTATATCAATGCATAATTTTTTTTTAGGATTTAAGTTTTGTACTTCCTGTGATCCTAGTTATGATACACACATATATATATATATATATATATATATATATATATATATATATATTATTTTTCGAGTACCCATGTTATTTTTGTAATCTTCCTAATATATACCCCGCTTAACTTAGGTTATCTAAGCTTGTGAAAAAGATCAACCATTAAAAGTTTTTGTATTTTAAACTAATTTTGTTTATTGTTATGTTATAATAATTGGAGTAAGAACTCCATATGTCTTAAATCAACTCAAAGTTTACCCACTCTTCTATGTTTACATCCTATCCTAAAACAATTTACAGCAAACTCTTATGTTCTTGGAGTTTAGCTGAGTTGCTAGCTCAAAGCATTCAAAATTTCAAACACTTGATTGGTATATGATAATCTGACTAATTCCAAACGCGAAATTTTCATGCATAAAAGAAATTACGGATTATACAATTTAAGATCAAATCTGTTGTCTTATAGGCTTGATTTGATACTACATCTAGCAACATTTGCTTAGTTTACTAAGTGAAATAGTTTCACGATGAACATTCATTCCCATCATATTTCCTTTGATATTGTATATCATGATATAAATAATTGTTATGCCATGGTTATGCTTCTACTTTCTTTTAGGATAAGTTGTGCAAAACTTAACAAGCTACAAATAGGCTGCATAAAAAAATTCTAAGATCTTCTATCAATCAATTCATAGAGGAATTATTTTGCATAGAAGGTAATATGGGAAAACAAGCAATTGTGATGATAAATCTGAAACACACAAAAATTCAGTAAATGAACACATAGATTTCTACCCAACCATCAACTAAATGTTTCTAGAAAATATATCCATAGTTAATCCAACTAACAGAAGCAAACAAAAGAACAATAGAACCAATAGAGCATAGTCTTAATATCACTAACAATGGCTTCTTCGTATTAGGAGAACAAGAGCAACGCTCCATGAAAAGAGAAACCCTAGATTTTTTATAATTTTTCACACACTAATTATTCAAATTGAAACCTCCATATTTAATATCCTATAACTTAGAAATTAATTTATCACGCATATAGAAATATATAAATTGTTACATTTAATTAAAGAATGGGAAGTATTTTATATTATAATTGTATATATGTTTATGCAATACTAATAATGGAATGGTCAAAATTGTTATTTCTTTCATTATAAATTTATTTCATTATTTGATTTAGTACCACAATTTGATATTCTACCTTGATGATAATATCATATCACTACAACACATATGCAATCTCTTCAACCAAATAACTTATACAAGAAATCATACAAATATAAATCCTTCAAATCTAATAAACATTAATTTTTACCATATTTAGATCGAATAAGGGAATACAAAAGCATCCTTCAACATTTATAAATCATATTAAATATTTATTTGAGCTTTGGTAAGTCAAATTTTAAGAAAATTAATTTTAGTTTAATATTATCGTGGACATTATATGTTAAATAACATAAACAGAGATGTTTTTGCATGTGTACCTATACACAGAAATACATATGTACACTCACACGCATTACATTAACATCTAGTTGATAAATATACATGGTTATTATGAGTTATAACAACTAAATATGTGTGTATGTGTGTATGTGTGTATGCATACACATTTGGTATCTTTATAAATTATTGCACACACAAACTTTTATACATACATACATACATACATATACACATACATATATTATGACGATCTACATTTCAGAAGGTTTAAATCGACAATAATCCACACATGTCTGACTTAAACAATCCGAAATGCAGATAATAAATGGGGTTGAATAAGAAAAATAAGAAGAAAATAAGCAAACAAATCACAGAATCTCACAGCGGAAACGATAAAATATAATAATCAAAGAAAAATTCAAAAGTTGTTTACTATACATCTGATCGTAGTCTATACACATTTATCAGAGTTATACCTATACATTAGGGATAAATAATCAATGCAGCAGAATCGCATGATGCAGGAGATAATCATAATAGTAATATACCAAAACTCCGTCTTCTTCCTCCAGAGAATAGTCTTTAATACGCTGGAAAAAAACTCAAGACTGACCCGAGCGTAATGAAAAGACAAAACGCTCAAGTCAGGACTAAAATATCCTTATGTAACTCAAATCAATATCAAAGAATATGAGTGCAATAACTTAAGAGATGTTATGGGATTTTCCATCTCCTATGGATCCGTTAAACTATTTAAATATAATAGTTTACGCTATAATAGATATCGTCTATTAGTAAAATAAATATCAAAATAGCGTTAAGGCTATACATTGATCCACCTTAACATGTTTTGTAGTTTTAAACCAAAATCGTAATGGGCTCATATAGGGATAAATATGACAAGGCACGTGAGACAATACCCAAAGTAGGATTCTACCAGTTTACCCTTTCTGGCTGGTCGTAACCCATCCATGGCGGACCGCGACAATTAATCCAAATGAAAAATAAGGTGCACCCATCGAATCCGAAACCACAATAGTAATACGAGGGATCAACGTCGCTAGAGGTAGCTAACCTCAATGGCCCGACATAGGCTCCTGTTTTAGTCATTTTAGTTATGACACCAATGTCAAGGCTATCCATCATCGTTCTCTTACTTCATTCCAGTAAACGTCGCCAATTCAACCACTACATTCTGGATATCATCCACCGCGTACATAGTCGTTAAAGTGGTTCCAATATTGGCAGAGAGTATGCCAATAAGAGGCCCCGGTCTCTTTAACAACCCAACGTCATTTTACACACCGGTTGGTTCTTTTACATTTCAAAACAATTCATACTTGATATCAAAATATCATATTCATTTCAAAAGTCAAAACCATTTTTGAAATCGTCATATACATAGTCAAAAATCATATTTTACTTCACAACGTCAATTCAACTCGATATATTGATTTCAGTTCAAAATTTGATTCGAATTACAGTTTTGGTTATAATTCACCTTAACCCAATTCGTATTTAAATCCAAGAAATAAAATAAACATTTCCACCCTTTTAACCAGTTTGAATTTTAGAAAATAGTTTAAATAGTTTTGAAATAGTTAAATAGTTAAAATAGTTTAATAGAAAATAGTTTGAGTAATAAAAATGGTTTAGGTAGTAAAATTATTTAGAAAATCAAAATAATTTGAATATTTAAAAAGTCATATTTAAACCATTTATACTAAAAATATTCATAAAAAATTATTTTAAATTCAAACCAGTTCACTTTCCAAAGCTCCAATCCAAATCAGTTCCAATTTCCATTTCGATTTAATCGATTCAATTACGATTTCAAATCGATTTTTACTTCGATTCCAAATTTATTTCAATGCCAACCCCCAATTAACTTCAAACTCCATTTCCAAATTAATTTAAATTCCAATCTAAAATTAATTTAAATTCCAGTCTAAAATTAATTTAAATTCCAATCTAAAATTAATTTAAATTCCAATCTAAAATTAATTTAAATTCAAATCCCAAATTTAAACCATTCCTATTTATAGCAATTACGAGTACGATTTCCAAAATATCGATTTGAAACACTTAAATCAAAATTTCTTTCAATATTCAATAAAAATCCAAACCTTCAAATATAATCTAATTTCGAGCTAAATTTCAAAATACAGTTTTACATCTCCTTTAATTAGTAATATTCAAAGTTTGAATAAACGTCCTATCTTTTAAAACAACTCAATTTCTGCAATTCACGTTATATTTCAATTATATCTTAAAGATTTCAACTTCAATTATTTAAACAATTTCGTTTACCAGATTTAAATTCCAATATTTCGAGTTCAAATTTAAAATAATTCAATTTCCATAAATCTAATTTTTATTCTAAAACCAAATCATTTAAATAATTTCAAATCAAAATTTTAAATAAATCATTTAATTTAACCAATCTGGTGTCTGTATATAATTATCCATCCTATGGCCAAGTGTATCAATTATTTCAATTTTTTTTCAGGAATGGATATATATCATTTCAGTCCAATATTGTTATAGGCATATATCATTTCAACCTATTTCTTAATTTATTCGAAATAATTTAATTTATAGTTTTATATACTGTAAATAATATACAAGGTGATAACAGGGTATATTAGAATAATTGACCATTTAATCATTCAAATATCAACCAATTTCTATCCATCACAATCAATCAACCAACAGTCAATAATCACAACAATCAACCAATTATCGAAAATCAAGGATTTTACTAGCAGTTAAATTCTAATTTAATCTAACTATCAATTCAAATCCTATCAATAATTTCAGATGTCAATTAATGTCAATTTAAATTTATCCAACAACAATCAGTAAATTTAATTACTTTACGATAATAATTTTACTAACATAAAAATAAAATAGTCAAACATGAGCGCAAACACTCACCTTTTTATTTGAAACTGAAAATAATTTCAGCTCCAAATAAATTCCAATTCGATCCCACGCTGAAGACGATGCCGATACGAATCTGCTGCAACTAGATTTGTCCAAAATGGACCTCGTACGAACGAGATATATGATAATTAGCATTACGATAATTATAAAATAAATCAACTTAAATATCAAATTAACTAACCCTTCATTCTCATGAATCTGATCTTGCACTTGAATTGGAACAAAGATGATTGAATCCCTCCTCGTTCTCCTCCCAGTTGCGACCCGCGACATCATCCTTCTTTTTTGCAAACAAACATCGCTGCGCCACAGGGACCGAATCCTATCGCGCGCTTCAATGCTTCCACCATCGCACGCTCATAGGCTGCCTTGCCTAGATCCATTCCATGCCACCCTAGTCGCCACCGCCGCCACGCTAGTGAACAACCCAAAACCCTAACCTCAAACTGCAATCGACATCTATCGCATGCTCTAATCGCCGCCATCAGTGCCATATCTCTTGCGGGCATGCTAAGAAAAAGGCGTGAACCTAAACCGTGAGCCAAATCGCGCGATTGGCTGCTCGTGCCATCATTCCCCCGGTAGATGTGATCTCCGATTTGTTTTTTTTTTTGAGAGACCGATCCCTTTATTTTCTCGTTCGAATTTTTTCTATTTTTTAGATTGAGGATTTTTTTCATCGTTCGTTTTTCCTCTTTTTCGATTTGGTTTTTTTTGTGTAAAGAAGGCTTTGATTCGGAAAAAAAGGTAGACAAATGAATACGAGGTCAGGGAATGACGTGATGCACGAGAAAATGGAAGTTGTCCTTTATTATATTATTATTTAAATTATAAAATATCTTGCTTATAACCGCATGAAATTCCGAATTTCAAATGAAACGTCCACCAGGCATTCCTAATGTTTACCCCTATTTCGAAAGCAATAGAACTAGTCCCGAGGCATATTTCGGTCGTATGAGGAAGATAGCTTTTCAAAGTCGATTATTTTAATTAAATTCGAAATTAAATTTCTATGCGTTTCAAGCTCGTACGGCCAAACGGCAAATCTGAATGCTACGAAACGTGAAATCTTTCTATAATTCACCATTACAGATCCGATGAAACTGGTTTCATCGAAATCTGAGGCAATGACCAAAATGGCTATTTTAACTCATTAATTAAAAATATAAAATTTCAAATTTTAATTATTCTTATTTAAATCCAATTTTATATATTAACAATCTTCATTCATATTAATATAAAATTTTAATCAATTTCTGATACCATTTTTAATCATATTAAATCTAGAATTCAATTATCCAAACAATTCCCAATATTAAATTCAAACAATTTAGATTATCTAATAAATTAGTATTAAAAAATCATTACATCTTTACCCATATTCACCCAATAATTTCATTAAATTTAATAACTTATAATAGTCAAAAGTACGGGTCGTTACATATATGTATATGTCTATGTATAATTGCATGTAATGTATTCGACCTAAATAAATTATGTTTTTGTCCTTTCAAACAAAATGTAATTTATTAAGTTACCATTGTTTTGCATTTTAATTATAGTGTGTATATACCTTGAAACAAAGCGACATGTACATTTACGTTATTATTGTACGTGTAAATTAAATTGGTATGAAGCTTAAATGGTTTATGTAACATAACGATAATCCAAATGAGTTATATAACTTAAGATTATTTAATCGTCATGTAGACCAAATGGTTTGCGTAACATGTAGTTTAATTTCATGCTCATCATGCATATAGGAAAAATATTCAGTGCATAAGTGATATGTCCAATATGTGTGAAGAAAAATGTTTAATGCTACCAGCATGTGCCACATGAACAAAATGAAATTTTGATATATAATTGTTGTCTTCTCTTTGTATGAAATACGCAGCACTAAAAACTAACAAGTGATAACCGTAATTCAAATAAATTAATAATTAAGCCCAATACATCATTGCACAACATAGATATGATGGTTTTATATCAATTTTGCATTAACCAAGACAAGCATACAAGAGAGGGCATCAGCATAGATTTGTTGTAGTTATGAAATTTTCCTTGATCTACTTATTTCCTATGCAATTTTGTAATGACCCACCTTTTCTACCTCTAAATGTAGACATTAGTACATCTTCACTATTCACATGTCGAACACCTAAGTGTCAAAAAGACAGATTGTTAGAGTAAAACGAAAATAAAATGAACAAGAAAGAAGAGAACAGCACATCATAATCTCATGAGAAAACGATAACATTTAATAATAAAAAAGATAGTACAAAGTGCCATTCTAAGATATGTAGCATTTTGGAGTTACAATCCTAAGTACAATCGCCATCGGCATGGAAAATTATAGTAGCCTATCCTTAAAAATGCTGATACACACACACTAGTAGTGTAGTTGGAATAAAATACTATAGTAGGTGAAAACATCCAGCTCGACTCGTTGAACTCCAAAAATATCAATAAAACAAGCCTTTCTTAGGCAGCCCGAAAGACCACCCAGGATATAAGGGGAAGGTAAAACCACGAGTTAAACATAAGTCTAGTTTAAGATACTGAAGAAATACGGCATATAGTAGTGTCCTTTGAGACTAAACAAATCACTAGAATGGTTTTCCACCCAAAATAATCAAATCATCTAATAAGTATGTCAGGTGATATAATAGATAATGTCAAGGATATAGAATGTAAATTAGAAAATAGCTGTGCTATTAGCATATGACAACGCAATAATATTAGATTACAATTAAAAACGATAAGGCACATTCCCATATGGATTTCCATGGAAGTCTCCTCGGTAGATCAAGGCCAACCTCCTAATAAGGGTCGCAAGCTACCTTTTATGCGTCATATATCTCTAAATAGAATATACTAATAAGGTAAACACAACTGATCCACGCCCAAACATGTGAAAACGAATATCAACAACTCCTGGGACCAACATCCGTGGGCATATCTAGATATGGAGTTGATACTCTTAGGTTTGTTAAACCCACTTGTTGTGGAACCTTCTTTGTTTTTTGTAATTACCGATGGTGAATTCACGTTTAGCATCTCAAAACACAAACCTTCATCACTCATACAGTTCACAAGCCTCTTCATAGATTCCAGCATTGATCATTTAGCGAGCATTAACACTGACCTCTCCCTTAGACTCAACCTTAGGTTCGACTGTTTAACTCTAAAGCTTTTATCTTAAATGTTAATGATGATATCTCTATTGGACTTAACCTTAGGATAGAAAGGTCAATTTTCACATATTCCACGTTACACTTGCTTCCAAAATATAGAACTCGCATATCAGTACTGAAGTGGCTTTCGGTAAGTAATACATAAGTATACTTTTCCAATCCTGTACTTATCAAAATTAAATCGGTGATTTTCAATTAACTCAATTCTAGTTCTATTAGAAGTAAGTGAACAATTTAAAGGATTACTCCTAGAGGATCTCTTATATATCTACATAAAGTGAGAGACGTTGCATAAAGGATTTCAAACCATATGAAGCCTTGAAGCTTTTATATTACTTCCAAAGTTAGTTTGGTGTTGTTTGATAATGAAAATGACCGAATTTGGAAATCGGGTCTTGTACACTTGTTACACTTCTGACCTTCTCAACTTACGCTATCCTTAGGTCAAGAGTGAAGCTCGATAGGTTAGACCACCATTTGTTTAAAGCCCATTTGAACATTATTCTTAGCTCTCAGAATAGAACAAATCTACTCTGTTGGCTTTTAGTCTTAAGTTCAAGAATAAATACTTTCCATAAACGAGTAAACAAACAAAGCATGATTAAGTCACACAAGCACTTATAATCCCCATATTCAAGTAATACTTATTTGTTAATACTTTTATATATATTTAAAATACCTTTACAAAAGATATATACACATACACTATTACTTCACTATCCATTTTAACTCTTTACATTCTTTAAAATGCATTCATGTTCTTATATAAAAGGTATACGAATATTCAAAAATCACTTAACAAGATTTTCCACTTTAAAATATGACCAAAGGGGATAAAAACATATGTTAATAAAACATTGTTGCTATAAACCCCTTCTCTTTTATGAGTTAAGCTTTAGTTTTTCAATCCTTTTTTCTAAAACATTCCATACTTATCATTGTCCTTAAAACATTCTTTTTAAAGACTTACTTATATTCAAAGTATATTCATATGAGTTAATGTAAATGTTACTTAAACATGTCAATATAAATCCTAAACACTTTACAATTATCGTTATCTTTAAAATATTCCTTTTAAAGAACAAAATATATTCCAAAGTCCAAAGTAAATTCAAAAAGGTGAAGAAAAAAAACATTACTAAAGATTTATTTACTGTAAACCCAATTTTTAACTTAACATTTTCTTCAAGATATTCATTTCAAAAATCTATGTAAATCTACACTTATTTAACAAAGTAATACTTCTTAATAACTTCTCAAAACCATTCATTATAAATTAATGTTATAACAAAAACCACATTTTTTTAAAATACTTAACTCACTTTTCCAATCTTATATATATATTTATATGCATAAAATACTTTTAAATACTAATTCCAATAAGGTGTTTCTGACGACCCTGACTCGACCTTCGAAAATCGGCACCGAATACGACACTCGTATTCAAATGCCGCAGATCCAAACGTCGAATCTGGTTCGCCAGAGCTTATAACACAATAAGCACAACACATCGGAAGAAATATGCATGATACATTTGATATACAACATTTAATACAATATCTGATACAACAGAATATAATAGAATGGTACAATGGATAACAATACTATCAGAGATACAAGAAAATAGCAGCGGAAAGATAGTGTCTTCAATGCTAAACTCCAAGAACTCCACCTTCAATCCCAAGCTAACAAGAACTCTAGATCATGCTGCACTAAGCTAAGCAAGGTCAGTCGTCCAAGACTGAAGAAGATCCCAAATACTGCAAGCTACCAATCCAAAGACTTCGAAGGCTAACGAATCTATACCTATTACAGGATTATCTAAAAACCCAACTCTAGACTACCCGTGTGGAAAGTAGTGGGCACCCAGAGTTTAGGAAAGGAACAATAAACTCCAGGTCAGTCATGGGACTGGTATGAGCAAACAAAACATTTGGTCTTTTAAAACAAACGGAAGAATTTAAAATAAATCCGCAATGCTTTTTTTTTGAAACATGAAACTACCATAATGCCTCCCGCCACACACACAATGCAAACGCAGAATTGGAGGAGATTTCTCCTTATGATAGTAAAAAATGCTTGATACGTGAAAACCATTTAATATTATTATTATAAGTGCACAGTGGAAAACAATTTCGAAAGTATAATATTAATCCTAGCCAGCATACAACTCTTCACCGTATGCCTACTATAGCTACCATGTTCAATAGCAGGTTAACGCCACATTCCATGGCAGGTTATACAACTAAAACCGTACAAGGCTCGTATTGGATTGAATGGATTTCCAACAAATGGTCAGGCTAAGGAACTTCCTATTGCCACATGGGAACGCCTCTGGCGGGACGCCCCGAGAACCAACCTGTTCTCTGCTAACACAAGGCCGGCTACCCCCTTCCCGGGGAATAAAACCTGAGATATGCCACCCCCGGTCCTTTGGGACCTTTATCCGAGGGCTCTCCAACAACAACATCACACAGTAATAATAATAGTGTGGCCACATGAGTAAGTATCTGGGCTCCATACCATGATACTACCCTTTTCCAGAAGGAATGGTCATACCCTAGGGGAGCTACCCCTGAAACCTTGCCGCATCTTTCCTGTTTCGACCATTACCGGTTTGTGAGGCTCGATGAGGTCTCGACAACAAAGCTACGCTTTTCACAAGACATGCTTTGATAAACCAATGATCAACAAATGATCATCAGCACACAGCAGCACTTAGCATGCCACACTACCAAATTGGGAGTATATCGCTGATAACCTTCAACTACATAACCTCTGAGCTCGTACGTCTCAGAGAAGGGTGTTAAGCTAAGAGAATAAATTCTCCTCCACCAACAGATATGTATTTGAAAGGAATCGGCTTTATATCTCAAAGTGTAGTGTCAGACACACGACCATACAAGTCTGTTCTGGGCTCGAACAGAACCGAAGGCACTTCCGAAGAAGCCCTTGCAAATCCGGGTATTCACAATCCCAATCGGACTTCCCATCACTTAGGAAATCTCTATACCGTAGCTACTCAGTGCAGAGACAATCGATAGGTCATCCTATCATTCTCGCAAATACCCGGTCTTCACCAACGGTCTTCAAATGCTATCCATAACGACGTATCATTATTCAGAATGGGTTACATGACACAAAGTCCTCTCTCGGCTAAACCGAATAACGAGCGCAATATTTTAAAACATATGGACATGGGATTTTCAGTTAAGTCACAATCTATTATCCAAAACTTTCCTTTAAATGGTTTAAACCAAATTACCATTTCAAATCTTTAAACAAAAGATTTATTTCACAAAGTTTAACCAGTTTCACAAAGATCCATTTACGGTTTCCAAAACAATATCCATTTTAATCGGATTAATTCATTTAATCTTTAAATCAAAGATTTAACTTATAGCTTCTAAACCCGTTTTCAATTATTCATTCACAACTTGGAAAACCATTTCAATTTAAACCTGAAATTCCTTTTATACAAATTGGAAATTCATTTCTTATACGAAAGCTTTTATCATTTGGAAACAAACAGTTTTCATTTTTGGAAAAATCCAATTTCATTTATACAAGTAAAAATCTTTAGGTTAAATTTTATTCCCAAAACAACACTAAAAAAATGGTTTAAAACCCATATAAACTTGTGTGACCTTTTACATCTTAAATTCTCAAAATAGAATCTAATTTCAAACCTTGAATTCACGTTTAGATTGAATTATTAAGTTTCAAAACTTTATTAAGTTATTCAAAACAACTTTTATTTTAGAAATTCTTTTTCAAAATCTTTTCACTTTAAATCCGATCCATTTCCAAAACCATTTAGATTTAAAAATTAGATCTTAAAAATTATTTCGGAAATCTGTGACTTAACCGATCTCCACGTGCAATCCATATTGGTGTGTGTATAGTGTAGTCCAGAGGTATTACACGATAGTGCACAACATCAATCATCACAGATGTATCGATAAGCGATATAACCAATAATGCTTATCTTCCTTCATAGATTCATAGATAAAATAAATTTATCAATCACAAAAATTCACTAATATGATTCGATGTGGGTTTCGGATAACCAACTGGAATCCGACTCCCTGTCGCATCGAAATCAAATGCCGTTTTACGGGCAAGAGGATTTTCACATATATATAGGAACAAATCACAAGTCACAAAGCAATCACAGTATCACAACAGAATATCAATCCAGTACAGAATATTAGATGATGGTCAATCATCTTTGATTTAGGTGATTGGATTAAAGTGAATTAACCGTATAATTATCTTTATTAATTATTGTTTAATTTTACTTAATTGTGAATTAATTTAATCTTGGAAGGCTTTATTAATTAATTATTCTTTAACTTACTAATTCACAATTGTTAATTAATTGAGTTTAATTACTTTTTATAAAATGCATATTCTTCTAATTAACTTTAAATTATAAAAATCATTACAAAACATTAATAGTTAATTACTACTTCATCATATTAAATTTGGTTTAAACTTAACACTTGAATGTTTGATTTTCCATTTTTTTATTTAAACTTTTTATTAAGTTAAATTTTTAAAACAACTTTTAAAATATTCTTGAACTTTATAAATTTTACATAATTGACTCAATACCATTTACTTCCAATTTCATTTGCAACTATCATTATTTATTCAGAAAATTAATTAACCTGTTTTTCAAATTTTAATTAAAAACTGGGTTTCTGCTGTTTTTATATACTCACCCGAGGCTCGCTTCGAGTCCTACCCGAGGAATCCACCCCATTGCTTCGAGTTTTGACCACAATTTACCCGAGTGACAAATTTTCGAAAAACAAAATTTGTTCAAGTCCTAAATCTACACGATGCGATACCGAACGACTCGAGTTCCTCTTCGAGTTCCCACGCGATTTCCCCGTATTGCGCTTCGAGCAACTCCCCTTTCTTCCCCAACCATCACACTGACACCCTCTCCTCCACGTGCACGTGCACGGCTACCAACGCCGCCGCAGGTCGAAGCTGGGGCCACCAATACGTCGACGTCCACCCCCCAAGACCCCACGATCACCCAAATTTCGTATTTATTTCGAAGTTTCAAATCGAGCATCACAGCCCAAAACCATCATCAGGAACGTCACCATCAAATCGCCTCGCGCCGCCTCCCCAGTCCACTATCGGCCACCAAATTTGGACCATGGCATCGCCATCACGCGACGCATCGATCTGCACCGTCGCCACGAAGTCCTGTTGCGTATGGATGGTGCAGTACCATCATTTTGGTCGCGAACGGATTTGGGTTCTTAAACCCTAATTTGCTTTTGAATCAAAGATTTACATATTGATAAATTAATCTGGTATTTTTCTTGTAATCTTGCACCATTAATCTACCCCTGACGATGAACTCGAGACCCACCCTAGTTTGGATCACCAGGATTTGTTAAAAGTTTACTTTCAGTTCAACTTCCATTTCCCAGAGAAATGGGCAATGAAAAAATTAAATTTATGTTTCTAAAATCATCATTCTTTTAGGGAATCACATGGTGTTACTGAAATTTAAAATTCGTGAAGTCCCAATTTCTTGAAAAATTTGAAGGGTACTGTATTTCATAACTTTCAGGAATAAAATTTTATAAAATCTTGCTTAAATTTCTTACTGGAACATAGTACAGGTTTTAAACAAAACTTTAATTTGTTTTCAATTTACTTCCAGAAGAAATGAGAAAGATAAGATTGTACTTTTGAAATTGTTTACTTTGTTAGACCTGATACTTCAAAGTAGTTCTGTTTCCAGTAAAAGAAAATTACAGCTTACTTTGATTTATTACTGATATGTGGAACATGGTTAAACAACTTTTTTTTAAAACTGTTTACTATCATTTTCAGAAACAAAGAGAGGAGAGAGAGATTTGGGTTTTTTAATATGGTTTACCTTTGTAATCCGGAAACTCAAGATTGCCGTGTTTTCACAGTTTCTAGAAAGGAAGAAATCATACTGCTTTACTTTGATCGGTTACTAAACAAAATGAATGTCCAAGCATCACTTTAATTTGTTTATCCCTTAGGTTCAACAGGAAACAGAGAGAGGAGTTTGAGTTTAGCATGTTAACTCTGTAAACCATAGAGTTAGAGGAACAGAAGAAAATAACATTCCCAGGCATGTGTTCTTGTTTTTGGTTTATACAATTACTTTTAAAATTCAATTTAAGTAAATCTGAACACTTTCCATTTTAACACTTTAATCTAAACAAAGTTAGAACAAAGAACTTGGGGTTTTGACAGGTCTTTATATCCTGGAACTAAACAGGGATTCACACCCTTGTACAACACATGCACAAGCAAAATTCATCCATATATTCACCAATCCTTGCATGCAAACCAAAGTTTAAACTTTCCTACATCGTTCAGGCATCCACACAGCAACAAATGATTGAAAGGGTCAAAAGTTTACTCACTTTTTTTTTCCAGAACATAAGAATGCTTCCTGATAGTTAATTCAAACAGAGATGAATGAAGGCCTGCAACTACCTCCTTTTTTTTCTACTTTAATTCCTTTGGGGATTTAGATATGCAACTTGAAGTTATAACACTTTGTTTAATCTCTATTGCATGCTATTGTTTATTCAATTTATTAATATAAAAATAAGGATTTGAATTTACTTACAACTTAAATATTTTATTTTTATTTTTTTAAATGCAACAAAGAACTTGAACTGCTGCCTGGAATTAGCTTTTGATTCTTGACCTTTTGCTGCAAATAAATGATTGAATATTGTTATTGTACTTAATTCTTGCGTTATTACAGATTGTAACTTCAAAATTAAAAAGGTTACTTGGCTTCCAATTATTTCCAGAAATCAAAGAAAAACTGCCCTCTGCCTTTACAAGCTAATCTGCAGTTTTTAATTTAAATTTGTTGTTAAAAATATGACTTCAAAATCATAATTTTATTAACTATAAAAATTTAAAAACTTACCTGAATGTATCACACTAGACTTGATACTTAACATTTCAGGTTTACTTTGAACTTGAGAGAGACATTGGCAGTTTTCTTCCTTTTTTTTTTATTTCTGAATTTTTTTCTTCTTGAATGTTGAAGTAAAGATTGCGAAATCTTTTGGGTTATTAAACTTTTCAGAGATTTGGAGGTAAATAGATTTGAATTGGGAAGGTGAAAGATCTCTGAAATTTTTTTATTTGATTATTTTATTTAGGAAATGATGTCTTGTGCCATTTGTTAAAAATAATCATAAGCTTTAGATCTTGTTAATCATTCTACTCCACCCTCACATGTTGATATATATGCAGCCTTTTTGATTTTTTTACAAAGCAAATGAATTTATAAATTTTATATTTATAACTTATACAGTTTAAAAATAAATGTATATCTTTATTCTTTTGTATATATACATACATACGTACAATGTTAAAAGAAAAGTTTAACCAAATTTACATTACATATGTTACATCTTAATGATTTTACATGCTACTAATTTTTAAAACATTTATTTTAAATTTAAATTCAATTTTCAATTTCAAACTTGAAATATAAACTTTCATTTCCATTTGTACATTCACACTTTATCTTGAATAATTTAAATTTATTTCCAATATGTATTCAGTTTTCACTCATATATGAAATGTACATATGTATAAGATTTTAAATTTAAAATGACATTCTAAAACATTCATTCTTTCAATATTTTCAACTCAAAATCAAAATGGAATTTATTTATATATATTTATCACTCATTTTCATTTGTTTTAGATTTTTCTTAATTTATTCCCAAATTAAATTCCAAAAGTTAAAATATATTATTTATTTAAATTGAAAATTTTGGGATGTTACTTTTTAACTATGAGATTTTAAATATATCAAATTCAAAATCTCAATTAAATTTTTAAAATCAATCCTCAAATAAACAAATATCCTATTAAATTTGAAAAATTCAAATTAAGTTACAATTTTATTCCAAAATTCATTTTAATTATCAATTTAAATTTAATTAAAAATCGGGATCGTTACAGATTTCCCCCCTTAAAAGAAATTTCATCCTCGAAATTTGCAAGGAAGACGACAAGGAATAGATGAAAGATAGAGAAATATCTTTCCAAATCAGACTGGATAACAATTCTGTATTTGGCTTACCAAATCAGAATGAGAACAATATGAGAACAAACTCGTACAATTATTTCGCAAGATACTCGGGCTCACCGGTCTACGAATATGCAAGGGCATTGATTAGTTCGAAGGGATAACTAATCGTTCGTAGAATATATCGGATCCCAGAGAATAGATAGATGGGCTTAATTTTCAACAATTCCCAAATGCTAGATATGGATAACGAATTCGGGTCGGAATACCCCAAAGTATATGGACTTTGATATACATACTAAATTACAATTTTTAAATTTGGTTTTAACCGATATCGTTTTATTTATACAATTCAAATTTAGCCTTACATTCTATTAACCAATTTAACTCAATTTAAAATTTTCAATTTATTTAATTTAAGTCTTCAAATTCAGTAGAGTTTAGAACGAAAAGCTGATAAGAAACCGATGAAGATACGAAGTAAGAATTTTCCTGCAACGATTCGTAGGGCCATCATCACACCGAAACTTCTTTCTGGAGCAGCTACGAAGCAATCAAAAGAATACGAAATCGAATCAAAGGAGATTGATAGAGAAAAGTTGTTTCCGCCATTGCGGGGTATTGACCATTGGTAGTGGTATTCCCCTGTCCCCTATCTCGTCCTCTTCTTGCACTCATACTCACTATCAGTGAATAGTAAGAGAATTTACTGAGGCATTCGAACGGATATCTTAGGGATAAAATCATTCTAGGGTATACTTCACCCTATCTCTAATGAGTTACTTAATGTGTTATACTCTTGAGCTAAAGTTTTAACCCTCAGCTCTGATACCACTTCTGATGACCCTGACTCGACCTTCGAAAATCGGCACCGAATACGACACTCGTATTCAAATGCCGCAGATCCAAACGTCGAATCTGGTTCGTCGGAGCTTATAACACAATAAGTACAACACAGCGGAAGAAATATGCATGATACATTTGATATACAACATTTAATACAATATCTGATACAACAGAATACAATAGAATGGTACAATGGATAACAATACTATCAGAGATACAAGAAAATAGCAGCGGAAAGATAGTGTCTTCAATGCTAAACTCCAAGAACTCCACCTTCAATCCCAAGCTAACAAGAACTCTAGATCATGATGCACTAAGCAAAGCAAGGTCAGTCGTCCAAGACTGAAGAAGATCCCAAATACTGCAAGCTACCAATCCAAAGACTTCGAAGGCTAACGAATCTATACCTATTACAGGATTATCTAAAAACCCAACTCTAGACTACCCGTGTGGAAAGTAGTGGGTACCCAAAGTTTAGGAAAGGAACAATAAACTCCAGGTCAGTCATGGGACTGGTATGAGCAAACAAAACATTTAGTCTTTTAAAACAAACGGAAGAATTTAAAATAAATCCGCAATGCTTTTTTTTTGAAAAATGAAACTACCATAAGGCCTTCCGCCACACACATAATGCAAATGCAGAATTGGAGGAGATTTCTCCTTATGATAGTCAAAAATGCTTTATACGTGAAAACCATTTAATATTATTATTATAAGTGCACAGTGGAAAACAATTTCGAAAGTATAATATTAATCCTAGCCAGCATACGACTCTTCGCCGTATGCCTACTATAGCTACCATGTTCAATAGCAGGTTACCGCCACATTCCATGGCAGGTTATACAACTAAAACCGTACAAGGCTCGTATTGGATTGAATGGATTTCCAACAAATGGTCAGGCTAAGGAACTTCCTATTGCCACATGGGAACGCCTCTGGCGGGAAGCCCCGAGAACCAACCTGTTCTCTGCTAACACAAGGCCGGCTACCCCCTTCCCGGGGAATAAAACCTGAGATATGCCACCCCCGGTCCTTTGGGACCTTTATCCGAGAGCTCTCCAACAACAACATCACACAGTAATAATAATAGTGTGTCTACATGAGTAAGTATCTGGGCTCCATACCATGATACTACCCTT
Organism: Allium cepa; assembly: GCA_030765085.1. Classification (NCBI taxonomy): domain Eukaryota; kingdom Viridiplantae; phylum Streptophyta; class Magnoliopsida; order Asparagales; family Amaryllidaceae; genus Allium; species Allium cepa. Next base: position 726,111,480 of record CM060945.1, read on the forward strand.
TTCCAGAAGGAATGGTCATACCCTAGGGGAGCTACCCCTGAAACCTTGCCGCATCTTTCCTGTTTCGACCATTACTGGTTTGTGAGGCTCGATGAGGTCTCGACCACAAAGCTACGCTTTTCACAAGCCATGCTTTGATCAACCAATGATCAACAAATGATCATCAACACACAGCAGCACTTAGCATGCCACACTACCAAATTGGGAGTATATCGCTGATAACCTTCAACTACATAACCTCTGAGCTCGTACGTCTCAGAGAAGGGTGTTAAGCTAAGAGAATAAATTCTCCGCCACCAACAGATATGTATTTGAAAGGAATCGGCTATATATCTCAAAGTGTAGTGTCAGACACACGACCATACAAGTCTGTTCCGGGCTCGAACAAAACCAATTGCACTTTCGAAAAAGCCCTTGCAAATCCGAGTATTCACAATCCCGATCGGACTTCCCATCACATAGGAAATCTCTATACCGTAGCTACTCAGTGCAGAGACAATCGATAGGTCATCCTATCATTCTCGCAAATACCCGGTCTTCACCACCGGTCTTCAAATGCTATCCATAACGACGTATCATTATTCGGAATGGGTTACATGACACAAAGTCCTCTCCCGGCTAAACCGAATAACGAGCGCAATATTTTAAAACATATGGACATGGGATTTTCAGTTAAGTCACAATCTATTATCCAAAACTTTCCTTTAAATGGTTTAAACCAAATTACAATTTCAAATCTTTAAACAAAAGATTTATTTCACAAAGTTTAACCAGTTTCACAAAGATCCATTTACGGTTTCCAAAACAATATCCATTTTAATCGGATTAATTCATTTAATCTTTAAATCAAAGATTTAACTTATAGCTTCTAAACCCGTTTTCAATTATTCATTCACAACTTGGAAAACCATTTCAATTTAAACCTGAAATTCCTTTTATACAAATTGGAAATTCATTTCTTATACGAAAGCTTTTATCATTTGGAAACAAACATTTTTCATTTTTGGAAAAATCCAATTTCATTTATACAAGTAAAAATATTTAGGTTAAATTTTATTCCCAAAACAACACTAAAAAAATGGTTTAAAAACCCATATAAACTTGTGTGACCTTTTACATCTTAAATTCTCAAAATAGAATCTAATTTCAAACCTTGAATTCACGTTTAGATTGAATTATTAAGTTTCAAAATTTTATTAAGTTATTCAAAACAACTTTTATTTTAGAAATTCTTTTTCAAAATCTTTTCACTTTAAATCCGATCCATTTCCAAAACCATTTAGATTTAAAAATTAGATCTTAAAAATTATTTCGGAAATCTGTGACTTAACCGATCTCCACGTGCAATCCATATTTGTGTTTGTATAGTGTAGGCCAGAGGTATTACACGATAGTGCACAACATCAATCATCACAGATGTATCGATAAGCCGTATAACCAATAACGCTTATTTTCCTTCATAGATTCATAGATAAAATAAATTTATCAATCACAAAAATTCACTAATATGATTCGATGTGGGTTTCGGATAACCAACTGGAATCCGACTCCCTGTCGCATCGAAATTCAAATGCCGTTTTACGGGCAAAAGGGTTTTCACATATATATAGGAACAAATCACAAGTCACAAAGCAATCACAGTATCACAACAGAATATCAATCCAGTACAGAATATTTGATGATGGTCAATCATCTTTGATTTAGGTGATTGGATTAAAGTGAATTAACCGTATAATTATCTTTATTAATTATTGTTTAATTTTACTTAATTATGAATTAATTTAATCCTGGAAGGCTTTATTAATTAATTATTCTTTAACTTACTAATTCACAATTGTTAATTAATTGAGTTTAATTACTTTTTATAAATTGCATGTTCTTCTAATTAACTTTAAATTATAAAAATCATTACAAAACACTAATAGTTAATTACTACTTCATCATATTAAATTTGGTTTAAACTTAACACTTGAATGTTTGATTTTCCATTTTTTCATTTAAACTTTTTATTAAGTTAAATTTTTAAAACAACTTTTAAAATATTCTTGAACTTTATAAATTTTACATAATTGACTCAATACCATTTACTTCCAATTTCATTTGCAATTGTCATTATTTATTCAGAAAATTAATTAACCTGTTTTTCAAATTTTAATTAAAAACTGGGTTTCTGCCGTTTTTATATACTCACCCGAGGCTCGCTTCGAGTCCTACCCGAGGAATCCACCCCATTGCTTCGAGTTTTGACCATAATTTACCCGAGTGACAAATTTTCAAAAAACAAAATTTGTTCAAGTCCTAAATCTACACGATGCGATACCGAACGACTCGAGTTGCTCTTCGAGTTCCCACGCGATTTCCCCGTGTTGCGCTTCGAGCAACTCCCCTTTCTTCCCCAACCATCACACTGACACCCTCTCCTCCACGTGCACGTGCACGGCTACCATCGCCGCCACAGGTCGAAGCTGCGGCCACCAATACGTCGACGTCCACCCCCCAAGACCCCACGATCACCCAAATTTCGAATTTATTTCGAAGTTTCAAATCGAGCATCACAGCCCAAAACCATCATCAGGAACGTCACCATCAAATCGCCTCGCGACGCCTCCCCAGTCCACTATCGGCCACCAAATTTGGACCATGGCATCGCCATCACGCGACGCATCGATCTGCACCGTCGCCACGAAGTCCGGTTGCGTATGGATGGTGCAGTACCATCATTTTGGTCGCGAACGGATTTGGGTTCTTAAACTCTAATTTGCTTTTGAATCAAAGATTTACATATTGATAAATAAATCTAGTATTTTTCTTGTAATCTTGCACCATTAATCTACCCCTGACGATGAACTCGAGACCCACCCTAGTTTGGATCACCAGGATTTGTTAAAAGTTTACTTTCGGTTCAACTTCCATTTCCCAGAGAAATGGGCAATGAAAAAATTAAATTTATGTTTCTAAAATCATCATTCTTATAGGGAATCACATGGTGTTACTGAAATTTAAAATTCGTGAAGTCCCAATTTCTTGAAAAATTTGAAGGGTACTGTATTTCATAACTTTCAGGAATAAAATTTTATAAAATCTTGCTTAAATTTCTTACTGGAACAGAGTACAGGTTTTAAACAAAACTTTAATTTGTTTTCAATTTACTTCCAGAAGAAATGAGAAAGATAAGATTGTACTTTTGAAATTGTTTACTTTGTTAGACCTGATACTTCAAAGTAGTTCTGTTTCCAGTAAAAGAAAATTACAGCTTGCTTTGATTTATTACTGATATGTGGAACATGGTTAAACAACTTTTTATTTTTTAAACTGTTTACTATCATTTTCAGAAACAAAGAGAGGAGAGAGAGATTTGGGTTTTTTAATATGGTTTACCTTTGTAATCCAGAAACTCAAGATTGCTGTGTTTTCACGGTTTCTAGAAAGGAAGAAATCATACTGCTTTACTTTGATCGGTTACTAAACAAAATGCATGTCCAAGCATCACTTTAATTTGTTTATCCCTTAGGTTCAACAGGAAACAGAGAGAGGAGTTTGAGTTTAGCATGTTAACTCTGTAAACCAGAGAGTTAGAGGAACAGAAGAAAATAACATTCCCAGGCATGTGTTCTTGTTTTTGGTTTATACAATTACTTTTAAAATTCAATTTAAGTAAATCTGAACACTTTCCATTTTAACACTTTAATCTAAACAAAGTTAGAACAAAGAACTTGGGGTTTTGACAGGTCTTTATATCCTGAAACTAAATAGGGATTCACACCCCTGTACAACACATGCACGAGCAAAATTCTTCCATATATTCACCAATCCTTGCATGCAAACCAAAGTTTAAACTTTCCTACATTGTTCAGGCATCCACACAGCAACAAATGATTGAAAAGGTCAAAAGTTTACTCACTTTTTTTTTCCAGAACATAAGAATGCTTCCTGACAGTTAATTCAAACAGAGATGAATGAAGGCCTGCAACTACCTCCTTTTTTCTACTTTAATTCCTTTGGGGATTTAGATCTGCAACTTGAAGTTATAACACTTTGTTTAATCTCTATTGCATGCTATTGTTTATTCAATTTATTAATATCAAAATAAGGATTTGAATTTACTTACAGCTTAAATATTTTATTTTTATCTTTTTAAATGCAACAAAGAACATGAACTGCTGCCTGGAATTAGCTTTTGATTCTTGACCTTTTGCTGCAAATAAATGATTGAATATCTTTATTGTACTTAATTCTTGCTTTATTACAGATTGTAACTTCAAAATTAAAAAGGTTACTTGCCTTTCAATTATTTCCAGAAATCAAAGAAAAACTGCCCTCTGCCTTTACAAGCTAATCTGCAGTTTTTAATTTAAATTTGTTGTTAAAAATATGACTTCAAAATCATAATTTTGTTAACTATAAAAATTTAAAAACTTACCTGAATGTATCACACTACACTTGATACTTAACATTTCAGGTTTACTTTGAATTTGAGAGAGACATTGGCAGTTTTCTTCCTTTTTTTTTTATTTCTTAATTTTTTTCTTCTTGAATGTTGAAGTAAAGATTGCGAAATCTTTTGGGTTATTAAACTTTTCAGAGATTTGGAGGTAAATAGATTTGAATTGGGAAGGTGAAAGATTTCTGAAATTTTTTTATTTGATTATTTCATTTAGGAAATGATGTCTTGTGCCATTTGTTAAAAATAATCATAAGCTTTAGATCTTGTTAATCATTCTACTCCACCCTCACATGTTGATATATATGCAGCCTTTTTGATTTTTTTACAAAGCAAATGAATTTATAAATTTTATATTTATAACTTATACAGTTTAAAAATAAATGTATATCTTTATTCTTTTGTATATATACATACATACGTACAATGTTAAAAGAAAAGTTTAACCAAATTTACATTACATATGTTACATCTTAATGATTTTACATGCTACTGATTTTTAAAACATTTATTTTAAATTTAAATTCAATTTTCAATTTCAAACTTGAAATATAAACTTTCATTTCCATTTGTACATTCACACTTTATCTTGAATAATTTAAATTAATTTCCAATATGTATTCAGTTTTCACTCATATATGAAATGTACATATGTATAAGATTTTAAATTTAAAATGACATTCTAAAACATTCATTCTTTCAATATTTTCAACTCAAAATCAAAATGGAATTTATTTATATATATTTATCACTCATTTTCATTTGTTTTAGATTTTTCTTAATTTATTCCCAAATTAAATTCCAAAAGTTAAAATATATTATTTATTTAAATTGAAAATTTTGGGATGTTACTTTTTAACTATGAGATTTTAAATATATCAAATTCAAAATCTCAATCAAATTTTTAAAATCAATCCTCAAATAAACAAATATCCTATTAAATTTGAAAAATTCAAATTAAGTTACAATTTTATTCCAAAATTCATTTTAATTATCAATTTAAATTTAATTAAAAATCGGGATCGTTACAGTGTTTATATTAAAAAATGGCGACAACCGAATTTCCCAAAACGCTAGGCGATCTGGAAGATGATGAAGGAGGCGGCTGGACGATGGTTAAACGCAAGGGGAAATCAACTTTTGGAGACCTACTCAAACAGTCAAATCTAGATCTCAAAAAGAAAAGCAGAAACCCTAAATCATGGGTTGAGGCGGTGGATAAAACATCGAAATACAAGGTAAACTTGATTACTTCGAACCAATAAAGGATGGGACAGATATCTATAAACTAATAGATGAACAAGATTATGAAGAATTTAATCAGATGTGGAAGAACACGTTGTATACATATATGGCAGGTAAAAGACCGTATCTTGTTCATTTTATTACCTATATCAGGAGGGTTTGGAAACCTTCAGGATCCTGGGATGTATTTACCAAAGAAAATGGGTTTTGTCTCATTAAATTCGAGAAGGAAGAAGACTATGAACAAATCGTTAAGGGATGGTCCATTGTTCATGGATAGTAAATTGATAATCATTAAAAAATGGGAAGCAGATTTTAACTTTGAAAAAGTGATGTTAACAACATATCCAATCTGGATCAAATTCAATAATCTTAATCTAGCATTATGGAATATGAGATGCATTGGGAAACTGGCAAGCATTATTGGGAAACCTCTTGATATAGATGAATACACAAGGAAAATTAGAAGAATCAAGTTTGCTAGAGTATTGGTAGAAATCAAAGTAGATTCTACCCTACCACAGACTGTGAAAGCCATTGACATAAAAGGTCATGTCTATATGCAAGAAGTAGAATATGAATTCATACCTTTAAGATGTTCAGAATGTAAATGTTTTGGCCACGCTACCACTCAGGAGTGTAGTGATCAAAATAAACCCAAACAAGTATGGATACCAAAAGCTACAAATTCTATAGATACTATCAACATAGACAATATAATTGCTGAACCTATTTGGATAGATTCCACTAGTAGCATTGAAATACTATCACAAAAAGATATTACAGCAACAAAAAAACAAAATGCTGTAACATGGAGCCCACATCATAGGACTAAGGGTAGTGATATCAAGGACTATGCAGTAGAGACACAAGATGATCATCAATTTCTGAAGTTACAAGAGGATCATTCAGAAGTAAAGGATCATAGTTAGCAACCACGGGAGCAAAGTATGGTAGAATCAAGCGATGATGAAGATCTTACTGGATCAATCAATGAAATAAAAAAATTAGATATACAACTAGAATCATCAGAAGAAGAAGAAATGGAAGAAAATCTACAAAAATATACTGAAGCAAATGATAGCTATGAAGAAATGTTTTTCTAGAAAAGGAAATAAGATAGCTGGAAAAAAAAGCTGAAGTAGTATCAACTCCGATTACGAGGAGCAGAGCTACCAAATCGCAATGACTATTATATGTTGGAACGTTAGAGGTCATAATGGTGATGTTAGAAGATTAGACCTCTATAATCTCAGTAATAAATACAAACCTACAGTTCTAGCAATATTAGAAAACAAACTTACAGAAGACAGTATGGAGGAATTAAATAATCAAATGGGAGCACACTGGAAAATCATACATAATAACACAAACAATAGCAAGGGAAGAATCATGATTCTTTGGATTTCCAATATATGGACATGCAGTTTGCTAAATATAGATGAACAACAAATTACTTTAGACATGAAGAACATAGAAGGAATGAAAATCATGGTAACAATAGTTTATGCAAACAATCTGGCATCGGAAAGGAAAAAACTATGGAAGAAGATAAATGAAAACTCAAAAATCATATCAAAACCGTGGATAGTATGTGGAATTTTAATGCAATTCTGAAAACACATGAAAAACTAGGAGGACTTACTCTGAAGGTTTGCAAAATCTCTGAATTCAACAGTTGTGTACTAACAGCGGGACTTGTTGAAGTGCTCCATATAGGTTTGAAATATACATGGAGAAGTGGTGAGATGAAAAAATCAATTCAAGACTTGATAGAACACTAGGTAATATAGAATTACTGAACAAATTTCCAAATATTAAATTTGCAGTACTGCCAAGTTCGACAAGTGATCACTGTCCTCTTTACATACAATTTAATAATGAAACACAATCACATAAAGGTAAACCGTTCAGATATGCAAATCATTGGCATCTAATGGAAGGATATAAAGAAATAGTTGATTTTAGGAGCATTCAAATTCCAGAAGGGAACTACATGTACCAATACATAATGACAGTGAAACAAACGAAAAATAAGTTGAAGGAGTGGAATAAAGTCAGACCCAAGTCACATGAAGACATCAAAGAACTACAAGAATGGCCGGAAAAACTCCAGTATGAATTAGAAGAAGAGACTTTAAATGAAGAGCTAAATGCAAAATATTTTGATAAACAACAACAACTAAAGAACTGTCTGAGCATACAAGCAATGGAGATAAAACAAAAAGCTAAAGAAAAATGACTAACACAAGGGGATGAGTGAAATAAAAAAATTTATACTAAAATGTCCCAGAGGAATAATCAAAATAATAATTCACTAAACTATTTAAATGAACAGGGAGAAGTTGCTGGGAACTTGAAAGAGCTGGAAACAAAAGCCATAGAATATTTCGCAAACACTTATAATGGAGATTATGTACAATAAATACCTCATATCAACTGCAGAAAAAGAATCTCCAGAGAAGATGCTCAAATGCTCAAAGCTGAGATTACGAAAAGGGAGCTGAAAAGTGCCACTTTCTCTATTCATAACGAGTCCAGTCCTGGCCCCGATGGCATGAGCGCACTCCTCTTCAAAATACACTAGGAATACCTAAAAGATAGAATGCTCAAAGGTTATCAAGAGGCTCTAAACTCAGGTGAATTCATTCAAAAAATAAATAATACATTCATTACTTTGGTACCAAAAGTTAAAAAGCTAGAAAAAATAGAAGATTATAGACCAATAACATGCTGCGATGTTACATATAAAATTCTTAGCAAAATTATCTACACGCGACTTAATGAAGTCCTACCTCAACTCAATTCACAAAGCCAAAGTGTGTTTATAAAAGGAAGATATATATCTGAAGACTCCTTACTGGCACATGAATTAATACGGGACTTTAATTAGAAAGGAGCAGATAGGGTGTGCTTAAAAATAGACCTTCACAAGGCATACGATAAAGTGAACAGACAATTCATCCTACATATGTTACATGAAATGGGAATGTCGGCTAAGCTACTTAAACTTATAACACATTTTATATGTACACCTACTTTCTTAGTGATTATAAATGGGATTCCTAAAGGTTAGATTAAGACAAACCGAGAAATTAGACAAGGAGACCCTCTATCTCCCTATATCTTTGCTGTAGCCATGGAGTGGTTCTCTCTTCAAATTGAACTTGCAAGTTTCCAATCTCTAATTAAACCCATATATAAATTATTCCAGAAGTCACATCTCATATATGATGATGATTTATTGGTAGTATTCAAAACTACTAACTTGGGGATTAACACAATAAAGGGAATCTTTAAGCAACTTGAAGAACTAGCAGGACTCAAAGTTAATGAATTCAAAACTAAGTGCTATATGAAAAAGTACTGTAAAGACAAGACAAACATATTAGCACAACTTGGATTAGGTGAAGGAGAACTACCAGCAAAATATCTAGGGGTTCCATTATCAAATAACAAAGTTACTGATGCAGAATGTGGGAAATTGATAGACAGCATTAGAGAAAAACTACAAGGATGGAGATCAAAATTATTGTCTTTTGCAGGGAGAGTGGAACTGTTACACACTGTTATCACTTCAAAAGTTAGATTTTGGCTGCAAACCTTTCAGATACCAGACTTCTCTATTGCTAAGATAAATACAGTCTGTTCTAACTTCATATGGAAAGGAAACTTTCACAAAGTGAGTTATAATGAACTATGTAGACCTAAAAGTGAAGGTGGAGTTGGTCTAAAAAATCTATTTGAACTTAAAAAAGTTTATGGGCTTAAATTAGCTCGGAAAATACTTAACTATGAAAATCTCTTGGCTAAATGGATGAGAGCAAGGTACTTAAAAGAAAATATCTAGGTCATATAAGCAGATAACAATGCTTCAGTAATATGGAAAAACATCCTCAAGCAAAGAGAAACACTTAAAGAATCGGTGGAAAGACAAATAGCAAATGGCAGTGACACGGACCTATGGAGGGACCCTTGGATTAATAACAAAAGTATTCTTGAGAGAGTAGGATGGGAAAGCTTCTCGGTGAACAACACTCTAGAAATACAAGTTGCTAGTATAATTCTTAACAAGAAATGGGAACAAACTAGAAAGGCAACTGATAACAAGAAATATAAAACAAGAAATTGAGGAAATTCCTATTCATACAAACAGAAAAGCTGATAAATGGGTCTGGAAAAACAACAAGAAAGGTTAATTCAAAGTGAATGAAGTATGGGATAATAATAGGCAACATTATTAAACTGTCAATTGGTACAAGGTCACTTGGAGCAAATCAAACTGTCCTAAAATGGCGCACACTACATATAAAGCTATTAAAGGAAGACTGAGTACAAAAGATAGACTTAAAGGTTGGGGAATTCCCAATGAAGACACAAGTAACCTCTATGAAAAGGAAACTGAAACACACCGCCACTTATTTTTTGATTGCAAGTATAACAAACGCGTATGGGATATCCAAAAACTCAAAAACTTACAGACATAAGCAGTATTAAGCCTAGAAGATGAGATAAATTACCTGAGTAATAGGACAGATATAACGAACTTTATGATGGAAATCATGAAAATTTCCTTGACGACAACTGTTTGGCATCGCTGGAGAGAACGGAATGTAAGGGCTTTTAAAAGCAACAAAGAAAAAAATGAATTAGCACTTGTAGAAAATATCGCTAGAGATGTAAAAATTAACATCGGAAGAATAAAGAGGATTACCAACTTAGAGGCAAGAGAAAAACTGCAATTGGAGAACTGGAAGTGGAAGGCTGAAAGGCCAAGAAATCAAGTAAGCATTGAGGAGCCGCCATAGCTATCGAAATGAAAGAACCCTAAGTAAATTAGGAAAGTTTGTGAGTTTGTGATAAATCAGTATCGATCTGTTGGTTGTTTAACTCAGTTATGTTTGCTGTGTCTTTGTACTTGAACAGGCTTTTGGGCCGCATAGCCCGATATAATATAAATTAACCCAGTTTCAAAAAATACTTTTAAATACTTATAAATAGATTTTATATATCCACGTCTTTTTCAAAGAAAAATTTATATACATCCACATACGATATTACTTAAAAGTCTCTAATTTAGAATTTAAAAAAATCACAAAAAAACAAGTTTTATATACATAAAATACTTTATTTAAAAATTCGTAAGTAACTATTAAAAATATAATTAAACTTCAAACCACTATTAAAACACTCTAACATATTTTATCAAACACCTCTTAAAAGATTTCAAAAAAGTACATTATCTAAATATCCTTTTTAAACCATTTAAACTCTGAAGAAGCATACAACGTCACATAACAGAAGTGCTATCAAAAGTCAAGGAATGGCCAGAAAGTGTTGCTATTAGAGAAAAATTGTTGTTTCAGGTTTTGAGCCAGAAAACCAGTTTTAAAACTCCTAATGTTTGGCCAGTATTCAATTAGGTATTAATCGATTTAAATTACATTTTTTAACAGTAGTCAACATACTCATAATAGAAGGTAAGCATGCCAATAATTCCCTAATAATATCTTATTTTTTGATTGAAATATGTGATCCTCTAAAGTCGAGGAGAGCACATATGTGTGTGTGTTTATCATAGAAACAAAGGTGTTGCTAACATACCTGGAAGGTAGCTAATCAAAATATAAAATACAATGCGTATGACTCAGGTACAACTAGAATGAGCTTTGGTAAGGCCACCGCTCATTATACCTTATTGTTGTACTCCTGTAAGGCCACCGCCCGTATTGAGGTGTTAGTAGTACCCAAAAACCATGAAGCAACTCAGAGAGGATGAAACCTAAAGACAGGTCCAGCTGTAAGAGAAAAATGCCTCGATGTAAACACTAAAAATCTGGAATGAACACCTCTTTGCAAATGGGAGTAATCGAGAGTGAAGGACGCCACTCTATCGATGTGGAAGTACCCGAAAAAATGCCTCAGTGCAAATTCGTATGATACAGAATGAAAAGCACTACACTGAATGAAGCCAAAGAACTCCAGAATGAACGTCTCATTAAAATCCTATCGGCAACAATCTTGAGAATCTACAAATAGTAGTCTAGCACCAATTTAGGCATAATCAAGTATCTGTAAATGAAACTAAATAAAAATACAAGAGTAATACATATATATGTAAATAAATGAAACATATATACATATACATGTATTAATGAAGTAAAAGAATTAGTACTATATCTAAAATTATAAGACGGAAAAGCAATAAAATAAGAAGCACGTTTAAAAGGAATCTAAACTCCTAATGCATCGTCTTAACCAACACTAAAGGTATACAAAATATTAATAAAATAAAAGTTTGATTCCTTTAAATTTAAGAAATTAAGAATTAATCTTATGCTCCAATAATCAAATGCACAATATTATAATCAGTAAAAACATCATTCAAATTAGAAAAATGTTAATGCTATAATTATTAATGTTAAAAATATTATTATTTTATTTAAAATTTTTGATACTATTACTAACCTTATTAATATATTCTTTGAAATGATTGCATTTAGCTAATTTATATTTATGATTTGAGATCCAATTAAAACAAAATGAAGATAGTATAAAAACCAATTTACTAAAATGACTATTATTATTATTGTTATAAAGTTTATGGTTTCTCTAAAACCAAATATACCAAAAAATTATAATGAATAAAGTATCAAGTAAAATTATATTTTCCTTTTTAAACTTATATCTGAAATTATTCCAATAATATTCGCAATCCGCAACTTTAGTTGTAAGATTAATGTTAAATATTTTGAGAGTATTATTCAGAATGTAGTAAGTATCCATGCAATCATAGTATACATGTTTAATATTTGCAAAATGAAGATCACAAAAAGAACATTTATTATCAATTTGCATATTTTTTCTCTTTAATTATTCTTTAGTGTTTAGTTTTCCATGCATGACAAACAACATATGAATTTTAGAATTAGGCGGAGCATTTGTTTTTCAAATATCTTTAAAAGACTTATTAGCCACATCCGAAAAATTAAGAAATTTATAAAAAGAATTAAAGTAAATTTTTTACTCTTATCCCATTCCCAACTAATATTATCATTTTCATTATCAATATTATATAGATTCAATCTAGCACGAAGCAAAGAAAGTTTCCTAAGAGTTGTCCCTACTAAAATTCTATTAAAACTAAAATTCCTTGGGGGTCATTTTCTACCAAAAAAAACGTCTATAATTAAAGCATTCTTAAAGTTACAAAGTTTGTAAAGCTCTTTAAATTCAATCCAAAGAGGGAAAATTGAAATCCAATGGCCATGCCCAAAAGAAGTATTATTTCTTTAGCGAACTATTGTATTAGTACAAAGGTTAAAAACCTCATGGCATTTTAAAATTGATTTCCAAAAGTTAGAAAATTAATTCATAAATGTAGGTGTTATTTGATTCAGATTATTACTACCATTATAATAATGTTTAGGAATAATTTCTTTTCAAATAGAGTTATCATTTATATCCTTAAATTTCCATAACCACTTCCCTAGTAAAGATACTTCGTGTTATGTAAACTAATAATTCCTAAACGACCTTCCTTTTTCGATTTACAAACTGCTTCCCATTTGACTAAACATTTAAGACTACTATTGGAATCATCACCACTCCATAAGAAGTCCCTTCTTATTTTACCATTTTTATCAATCGCCCTATCTGGTAAAAGATGCACAGACATCCAATAGATCGGGAGAGCTGATAAATTAGAGTTGATAAGAATAATCTACCCCTTCTCGATAAAAACCGCCTGTTCCGATTAGAAATTATTTTTTCAATCTTATCTATTATAACTTACCAGTCATCATGTTTTAGTTTAGTTGGTCTAATCAGAAAACCAAGATAATCAAAATGGAACGTCATGGTTTTACAATTAAGTGTATTAGCAAGTAAACCTTCAACCTTATCAACTTCATTTAAAACTAAAACAAAAATTTTCTCAAAATTGATTTTTAGCCCTGAAAGAAGTTCAAAACTGTATAATATAAATTTAAGAATAATGACATATTAGGCAATTGAGAGGTAAATAATAAGGTATCGTACGCAAATTAAAGAACAGAGGTGCCATTATGGGATATTTCACTACCTCACTTGCTAAAGATCCATAACCGACTGCTTTTTTAAAAGTCATAGCAAAATCATTTGTGGCTAGGTTAAACAAAAGAAGCGATAAAGGATCACCTTGCCTTGATCCTCGTTTAGATTGAATTGTATTCTCTAAAATACTATTAACAATTATACTACGGTAACCCGTTTTAAGCAAAGTCATAATCCAACCTATCCACTTGTGACTAAAACCACTAACATGTAACATATTAACCAGAAAATCAAAATCCACCGAATCAAATGCTTTCGCAAAGACCAGTTTTAGAATCGCACAAGTAATATTATTCTTTTTTTGGCAAAGTCAGCGGGGTTGAATGGCCCCTGCCATTTATTTATATCAATAAGAAAAAACTTACAATATAATTAAGATACAAGAAAGCAACGAAGATGGAAAAAAGAAGTTACAAGAATGGAAAAATTATAAGAAGGACCGGAAGTAAGAGGGACACAACATGCAAGCTAGGACCATTTAGCAATTGTGACGGTATCAAAGGGCTGAGAAGATATGGATATCGTAGGAAGAATTTATCTACATATCTGATAATATACCAGCATACGTTTCTTGCACTTATGAGTGAATAATTTTTTATCCCTTTCATGCTAAATTTCTGTGACCGTAACTTTCAACAATATTAATATCTCATATGTAGATGATTGCTTCCATCTTAAAGCATCACATATGCTCATTCATTCAAGCTTACTATCTATTTTAGATGAACCAAATTGTTGTGCAAAATTGCACAAATGCGGAAAGACAAAAAAAAAAGGATCTAGATTTGCCAATTTGCACATCACGTAATCTAGCAGCAATTACTCTATACTCCAAATAAATAGTAAATAACTATAAAAAAAGAAAGAAAAGAGACACACAATATTTATACTGGTTCCACTATAATCTAGATAGTGTACGTCCAGTCCAAAGGAGAGAGATTTTATTACACTTGAGAGAATTACAAGAGATTACAAGATAAGAGTTTACATACCAAAGCCCTAAATTAGCGATAACAAGAAGAGACACACCATTTGGGGATCACTGGCTGAATACCAGGATGGGTTTACAATGAAGTCTACCCTCAATATATAGCCAACGTAAATTCATGTGAAACATCAATCAAATTACCAAAATATGGTAAGGAGATAATGAAGGCAAATTACAATGGTAACAAATCGTGCAAACATAGCAAGTAATTCACTCATTCCAAAGATGGAAGAAAATAATTCCAAAGCAATGCGATTACGAAGAAAGAAATAATATGCATATCTTTTTGCATATATATTATTCCATAACATGCGCATGCATATATTTCCTTGTCATCTCATTCAAATGCAATCCAATTATTTATGCATTTCCATAATGAACAAACGTGATTACTTTCCCTTTTGCATATTTGTTTCCTTCTATTTGTGATTTTGTATCACCAAAATTTAACACTCCACCTTGATGCAAAATCACATATCTCCAACACCCCACATCGACTCAAGTTCTCTTCCCAACATAAAACTCTTCAAATCAAACTCCACCTTCAACCAAAATCTCTTAACGAGATACAGACCAAAAATGAATATTTACCCAATGGGTTCCGGCAAGGCCACCCCCCATCACACCTTGCTAACAAGCTCAGACTATGTCCCCGTCCGCCAACAAAATGTTGCAAATATCCAAAATCAAAAGAAGGTAGATACCAAAATAATCTCAAAGCCACCTAAGGCCAAAAAATTCTCTCAATCACCAATCCAAATACAGAGTCAAAAAACAAAAGCCAATAGACATAACAAGTCTAATCCAAATCTCTATATACATGACAGATCTCTCTCCTTCCACATACCTTATCTGCCAAACAAGAAATTTCCCATGGAAATTAACATAAGACTCTCACATCAACATCGAGCCATGAAGCAGATACAGGTTTCCAAATCCAATTGTCCCTTCAACACAGTAAACTCATTATCACCAAATTTCCAAGACTAGAACTCTCTTCTCTCTCAACATAATATCCTCCACTCTATATTGCACAAAATCTCCTTTTCTGTTCAAATGAGTAATAGCATAAATACCACTGGATCTACCACTCTTTCTAGAAGCCATTGATGCACAAATTTGAACAAATCGCCTGGCTCTGATACCAATCTGTTGTGCAAAATTGCACAAATGCGAAAAGACAAAAAAACAAGATCTAGATTTGCCAATTTGAACATCACGTAATCTAGCAGCAATTACTCTATACTCCAAATAAATAGTAAATAACTATAAAAAAAGAAAGAAAAGAGACACACAATATTTATACTGGTTCCACTATCATCTAGATAGTGTACGTCCAGTCCAAAAGAGAGAGATCTTATTACACTTGAGAGAATTACAAGAGATTAAAAGATAAGAGTTTACATACCAAAGCCCTAAATTAGGGATAATAAGAAGAGACACACCATTTGGGGATCACCGGCTGAATACCAGGATGGGTTTACAATGAAGTCTACTCTCAATATATAGCCAACATAAATTCGTGTGAAACATCAATCAAATTACCAAAATATGGTAAGGAGATAATGGAGGCAAATTACAATGGTAACAAATCGTGCAAACATAGCAAGTAATTCACTCATTCCAAAGATGGAAGAAAATAATTCCAAAGCAATGCGATTACGAAGAAAGAAATAATATGCATATCTTTTGGATATATATTATTCCATAACATGCGCATGCATATATTTCCTTGCCATCTCATTCAAATGCAATCCAATTATTTATGCATTTCCATAATGAACAAACGTGATTACTTTTCCTTTTGCATATTTGTTTCCTTCTATTTGCGATTTTGTATCACCAAAATTTAACACCAAATCCACCCCTGAACTTTATTTTAGACCATAAGAATCAAGTGAAGGCACAACTAAAGAACAAATGATGAATATCCTCAACCGCGGATGAACAAAGTAAGCATATAGTCGAGACAGTTATACCTTTCATTGCCAAATTAGCCAGAGTGTGTAGAGCATTTCTTAGTACCGTCCAGAGCATAAAATTAAGCTTTCCATTTGCATTTATGTTCTAGACTATTTTGTACCAAGGGAAGAAAGGTAGATGTTTCTCTCCCGCAATGGCTGAATACATAATATGTGTAGAGTGTTCTTTAGTCATACCATTTATATTCTTCATTATGGCTATAGATATAGGTTTTATCATTAAATAATATCCATAATGAATTTATTGAGGTATTACTTGTATGTGGAAGAGAGAATTTCCATTGGGGATATAGGATGTGGCTCTAGCATATAAGAATATGCCAGTCTGGATTATATTATCATGAGAGAGCGTTCTTTGGAGTATCAAGCCTTTTTTAATCTAAGGAGTAGACCAAAATTTGGATTAGCTCGATGAAGAAAGGGGAAGTTTAGTATGCGGAAGCAAAATATCCCTTATTTTTATCATTGTTTTCCGTACCCAACTCTGATCCTGTTTAGGGGAAGTGACGCAGCGGATATTTCTTAACAAACTTCAATTGATGAACTGTAGCAATCGGTGATTTGAAAATACTGCAATGCTCAAATCCGTTGATCCAAAGATGCCGGACTCTAGCTATCTTCGTCTCGTTGATCGCGCACGATACCGAGAAACAAAGATCTACGATTCTTCGACGTTGATCAAGCGCACTTGATTCCGTGAATCGGCTTCACAAACGAAGATTCGAGCGCACTCGAATGGCGTAGGTGGAGATAGGAGATTTCACTCGACTACCAATTAGAGAAGAAAGCACAAAGCAATCAACAAGAAATTTTATTCCAATGTTCAACCCCCATTACAAATGAACCCCTTGCCTATTTATAGGCTTACAACTCAATACACGACTTAACAAAGCGGTACGACAAACACACACACGAACAACCTAAACAATATAACAGTACATGACTCAACTTGACTCGGCCACGACTCAACGTGACTCGCGACTTAAAGAAAAGGACAATGACTTCATGTTAACTTGGTTACGACTCATCAAACTCGACTCATCAGCAGGCTTTGGCTTCAATTCGTCTTTCATCTCGGCAACGACTCAATAGAAGATTCAGGAAAAACAAATGGTTGCGACTTATAAATAAGTCGTTCGCGACTCAAATTATCTTGTTCGCGACTCATGGAATTGAGGGGAGGTTGTCTCGTGTCTCGGTGATATGGATTTAGGGTTTTCAGCGACTCACTGGAAGCTTTGATTACTCGGTGACGATTCATAGGAAGACGCAATGACTCGGTGACGACTTATGGTTTTGCCGCGACTTAAGGTGGAGGGATTGAGTCGATCGCAATTTATGGTTGGGGAAATTCTGGGTGACTCGTGAGTTGCGATGGGGTTTAAATCGTGAGTCGTGGTGGAGTTGTTGATGGAATGATGAGTCGTGGGTCAGTGAAGTGGTGATGTCTCGTGAGTCGTTGGTGGGTTGAGTCGTGGGTCGTGGAGAAGGTGATGAGTCGTGAGTCGGTGGAATGAGGTGGCTGCAGTGTTGAGTCGGGGATTGTGAATCGTGAGTCGCGGCATGGTGATGAGTCGCTATTTCAAGGTAAACGCTTCATTATCCTCCCCTTGTTGGAAAGAATTCGTCCTCGAATTCACATTTTCGTCAAGTTCCTCTTTATAATATGGAATTAAGTGTTTGACATTGAAAACATCAGAAGTATGAACATTTTCTGGTAATTTTAACCGATACGCATTATCATTGATCCTCTTCAAGATTTCCACTGGACCAATCTTTCGTGCTTTCAACTTATTGTAAGTTCCAACTGGAAAACGATCTTTTGTCAATACCGCGTAAACAAAATCACCCTCTTTGAAGACTACGCTTCTTCGTTTTTTATCCACCATTTGTTTATACTTCTCATTTGCCTTTTCCAATCGTTCCTGAACGATTCTATGGCATTCCGTCAACCCATCAACGAAATCAGCAGCTCGTTTAACTGTCCTCTTCGGTTGTGGTACTACTGTCAAATCCAGCGGCCCCTTTGGTAAGCTTGAATATACAATCTGAAATGGACTGAAACCTGTACTTCGGTTATTTGCATGATTGTGAGAAAATTCAGCTTGACACAACTTCAAATCCCAACTCTTCAAATTGTCTTTCACAAGACATCGTAACAAATTTCCCAATGACCTGTTAACAACTTCTGTTTGTCCATCAGTTTGTGGATGGTAAGCGCTGCTAAAATTCAGCTTTGTTCCTACCATCTTCCACAAACTAAGCCAAAAATGACTTAAAAATCTGGTATCCCTGTCTGAAACAATAGACTCCGGCAACCCATGTAAACGATAGATTTCTTTAAAGAATAACTGTGCCACTCGAACTGCATCCGCCGTTTTCTTACAGGCTATAAAATGTGCCATCTTCGAAAACCTGTCCACCACAACAAATATAGAATCATTCCCCCTCTGAGTTCTAGGCAAACCCAAAACGAAATCCATGCTGATATCAACCCATGGTCTGGTAGGCACCGGTAATGGCATATATAACCCCGCATTGGTCGCTGTTCCCTTAGAAACCTGGCATATATGACATCTCTCCACAAACCGTTCAACCTCCTTCCTCATTGACGGCCAAAAGTATGATTGAGCAATCAAATGTAAAGTACGGTCACGGCCCACATGTCCTTCCTCGTGTAACTCCTTGATAATCTTCAATCTCAAACTGCTCTCTGGAATACATAACAGATTTCCTTTAAACAGAAAACCATCAACTAACACAAATTCATTAGTACTTCCTTCCTTGACTTTCTCAACAAATTTCACAAAGTAAGGATCTTCTTCAATCAGCTCTGGCAATAATTCAAACCCTGTCACTTCAACTTTCATTGTCGTCAATAAATGATTCCTCCTGCTCAAAGCATCAGCTACATGGTTCGTCACCCCTGATTTATGTTTAACGACAAAAGTAAACTGCTGTAAATAAGCAATCCATGATGCATGTCTCGCTGAAATTTTATCCTGCCCCTGTAAATGTTTTAAAGCTTCGTGATCAGTGTAAAGAACGAATTCCTTCTGAAATAGGTAGTGTCTCCAATGCTTAACAGCTTGCACAACAGCGTAAAATTCAACGTCATATGTACTGTATCTCATCTTTGCCCCTGATAACTTTTCACTGAAATATACAATAGGTCTCCCCTGCTGACTCAACACTCCTCCAATCCCAACCTTTGATGCATCAGTGTGTAGCTCAAACAACAACTGAAAATTAGGTAAAACAAGAATTGGTGCTGTCGTCAACAGTTCTTTGATTCGTTCAAAAGCAATCCCGGCTTCTTCTGTCCACGAAAACTATTTACCCTTCATGCAATCAGTAACTGGAGCCATCACGCTACTGAAGTGTGGAATGAATCTTCGGTAGAATGACGCTAGCCCATGAAAACTTCTTACTTCCGTAATTGTCTTTGGCTGTGGCCAATTCCTGACTGCCTCAACTTTACTCTGATCAACTTGAATACCTTCTCCTGAAACAACATAACCCAGAAATAAAAAACTGTGCGTCATAAACACACATTTCTTCGTAGCAGCATAAAATTGTTCCTCACGAAGAATAATCAATACTTCCCTCAAATGTTGAACATGCTCCTCCGTACTCCTGCTGTAAATCAGAATATCATCGAAATAAACCACGACGAACTTCCCAATGAATGGTCTAAAGATTTGATTCATCACCCGCATAAATGTACTAGGTGCATTTGACAAACCAAATGGCATAACCAACCATTCGTATAATCCTTCCCTGGTTTTGAAAGCTGTCTTCCATTCATCTCATGGTCTAATTCGAATTTGATGACAACCACTCTTCAAATCAATTTTCGAAAAGATAGTTGCCCCACTCAACTGATCCAGCAAGTCATCCAACCTTGGCATAGGAAATCTGTAACGGACAGTAATCTTGTTCAAAGCTCGACTATCTGTACACATTCTCCATGTTCCATCCTTCTTTGGCACCAACAAAGCTGGCACGGCACAAGGACTCAAGCTTTCCTGAACACGTCCTTGTTCCAGCAACTCTTCCACCTGCCTTCGTAACTCCTCATGTTCCTTCGGACTCATTCGGTAATGTGGTCGATGTGGTAAAACTGCTCCTGGAACAAGATCAATTTGATGTTGAATGTCCCTCAATGGCGGTAACTCCTTAGGCAACTCTTCTGGAAATACGTCCTCAAATTCTTTCAAAACTGGCTTTGCTTCTTCTGGAATCTCAACTTCTTCACTACTCTCTCTCCCAATCAACAAAAACACCTCAGGTTCTTTCTCAACTTCTTTAACAAACTCCTTCAAAGTCAACAGAGTTTTCAATTCTTCAATTTCCTCCAGCTTGCTTTCTTTCTGTTGCTGCTTCTTGGGAACTAAAGTAATTTTAGTGCCTTCAAACATGAAACTATAGCTATTAGCACGACCATCATGTTGAACTGCTCTATCAAACTGCCATAGTCTGCCCAACAACAGATGACACACGTCCATGTCTACAACATCGCACCAAATTTCATCCTTGTATTTCTTCCCAATTGAAAATTTAACACAAGCTCTCCTTCCAACTTTCACCTCTCCTCCTTTCCTCAACCAAGCTAACTTGTACGGTTTAGGATGCTTCTCGGTTTTCAGTTCCAACTTCTTTACTGCCTCTGTAGAGATAATGTTATCGCAACTTCCAGCATCAATAACGAATTTACAAACTCTTCCAAGAATAGTGCAAGTAGACTGAAATATATTATTCCTCAACCAACTGTCTTCCTCCTCTTGCTTTGGTGTCAAACAACTCCTTCTCATCATTAGTGAATACCCTTCGTCTCCTGACAACAAGTCTTCCTCCTCAACCGGTAATGAATTAGAACACTCTTCCTCTTCATCCTCATCCTCAGCTTCAACTATCATAGTTCTCTTTTTCGGCTTCGGACACTCGTTGCTTTTATGACCCATCTCCTGGCAATTGTAACATTTGAATCCACTGTTAACCTTCGCCTTCTCAGTCTCCTTCACAACTGGTTTTGTAACAACTTTAGGAACATTATAACTTCCACTGACTCCCTTCACTTGATTGTTAGAATTAGTAAACAGACCACCTCCACGCCTTCCCTGCTTCTCCCAAGCCAACGCTTTTTGGTGTGCTTCCGCCACAGATCTTGGATCAAACATATTAACCATATCCTGGATCTGCATTCGTAACCCTCCAACAAATCTTGCTGTCAGCTGCTCTTCCGTTTCCATTATATCGTTCCTGGCAATGAGTTGGTAAAATTCATCTGCATAATCATTGACTGACTTCGTCCCTTGCCTCAGATTCTGCAACCTCTGGTACATAAGTGATTGATAGTTGTAAGGTAAGAAAGTAGATCTCATCAACTTCTTCATCTTATCCCACGATTCTATCTTTGACTTCCCCATTCGTTCTCTCGTAAGTTTAGTTTGCTGCCACCACGCCAAAGCTCTCCCCCTCAACCTAGTAGCAACTTACTTCACTCGGCGATTCTTCGGAATCTCTTTGAAATCAAAGATCTCTTCAACATTAGACAACCAATCAAGAAATTCTTCAGCTACCATCCCACCTTTAAACTCCGGAATCTCCATCTTCATTCCCGATTCCCATCGACGATCATCATCTACATCTCGATACTGACGTCGTGTTTGTTCTCTATCTCGATGCATACTCCCTCTGTCACCAACAAATTCCTCATCAAAATCTGAAGTATATCGTTGTCGATCACGACCTCCAACATCTCTACCACCACTCCTACTACCAACATTCCTATCATGATTATCAACACTTCTATGATCTTCTGTTCTCTCCCGATCTGAATGTATCGAAGTTCTACTTCTCCCATGGCTCGATTCAGGTGAAATTCTTCTTCTACTTTGATTCATTTCAAGCATCATTCTCTCTAATCGACCAATCCCTTCATTCAACTTTTCAGTAAAACTCTCGTGGATTCGTTGCTCCATTTCATCGGCCTCTTCTCTTCCATACAAGGCATTAATATTGCGATGTCGTTGAGCTCGTCTTGGTGGCATGATTGAACTTCACAAATAATTCAACAAATCTCCAAACTTTAACAAATTTGACTTCAAAAATCTTCAAATAAAACAACTCCAAACTACAATTCAAATCAACTAGTACGGCTTCAAGCTTGCTTCTACACAACTTCACAAGGCTCGGCCTTAACTCCTTAGCTCGAAACAAGCTTCCAATGATCCTCCCTAGGCTCGACTACTTCACTAGTATACACGGCCTACTTCAAATTCAAACACTTTCAACACTTTGATCCAAAATGGAATGGATCGAAAGTTCTCCCTCTTGTTGCAACTTCAATATGAACACGATGAACATAAACTTCAAACTTCGAATACTTGGCTCCAAGACACGATTTAGCTATGGTTGGCTAAAGCAAGCTCTGATACCAAACTGACGCAGCGGATATTTCTTAACAAACTTCAATTGATGAACTGTAGCAATCGGTGATTTGAAAATACTGCAATGCTCAAATCCGTTGATCCAAAGATGCCGGACTGTAGCTATCTTCGTCTCGTTGATCGCGCACGATACCGAGAAACAAAGATCTACGATTCTTCGACGTTGATCAAGCGCACTTGATTCCGTAAATCGGCTTCACAAACGAAGATTCGAGCGCACTCGAATGACGTAGGTGGAGATAGGAGATTTCACTCGACTACCAATTAGAGAAGAAAGCACAAAGCAATCAACAAGAAATTTTATTCCAATGTTCAACCCCCATTACAAATGAACCCCATGCCTATTTATAGGCTTACAACTCAATACACGACTTAACAAAGCGGTACGACAAACACACACACGAACAACCTAAACAATATAACAGTACATGATTCAACTTGACTCGGCCACGACTCAACGTGACTCGCGACTTAAAGAAAAGCACAATGACTTCATGTTAACTTGGTTACGACTCATCAAACTCGACTCATCAGCAGGCTTTGGCTTCAATTCGTCTTTCATCTCGGCAACGACTCAATAGAAGATTCAGGAAAAACAAATGGTTGCGACTTATAAATAAGTCGTTCGCGACTCAAATTATCTTGTTCGCGACTCATGGAATTGAGGGGAGGTTGTCTCGTGTCTCGGTGATATGGATTTAGGGTTTTCAGCGACTCACTGGAAGCTTTGATTACTCGGTGACGATTCATAGGAAGACGCAATGACTCGGTGACGACTTATGGTTTTGCCGCGACTTAAGGTGGAGGGATTGAGTCGATCGCAATTTATGGTTGGGGAAATTCTGGGTGACTCGTGAGTTGCGATGGGGTTTAAATCGTGAGTCGTGGTGGAGTTGTTGATGGAATGATGAGTCGTGGGTCGGTGAAGTGGTGATGTCTCATGAGTCGTTGGTGGGTTGAGTCGTGGGTCGTGGAGAAGGTGATGAGTCGTGAGTCGGTGGAATGAGGTGGCTGCAGTGTTGAGTCGGGGATTGTGAATCGTGAGTCGCGGCATGGTGATGAGTCGCGATTTCAAGGTAAACGCTTCATTAGGAAGCAAGCAATATTTCATCTTCTTTTAAGTTGTTTCTTATGCTCCATTGTACCCACAACAAATCGGTTTGGGAAACAACATAATGAAAGTGCTTAACTAAAGCTGCAATATTCGAATTCTTCATATTTTTTAAGCCCAAACCTCCTTTTCTTTTTGGCATTTCTAATTTTCTGAAAGCTATTTGGAGACAGTTTATTAGAGTGTATTGATCCAGACCATAAGAATTTTATTATAGTAGATCTTGTCATGACTATAAGCTTTGTTGGAAATAAAAAAGTTCTGCTCCAATATACTGTCAAAGAAAGTATGACAGCATTTATTATTACAAGCCTCCCATGTTGAGATATATACCTATTTTCTCATCTACTAAAAATTATTGTTATCTTTTCAAATAGAGGATTACATTGAGAAACTGTAATTCTCTTTGTAGCCAGAGGAACTCCTAAGTAAGCCATGTCAGATTCTAGTGGAAGCATATTTGTGATGTTCTAGCATTCAGTGACTAGATTTCTTAGCAATCCAGCAATTAATATCTGAGATTTTTCAGAGTTAGTTTGAAGACCAGTATACTTGTAGATGGAGGAAAGGGCAGTCATTATTGTTTGAAGGAACTTGGCACTAGTTTTGGTGAATATTAGTAAGTCATCAGCAAAGCCAGTGTCGTCACCATTGTTGGTGTAAACCAAAATTAAGAGTCGTGTCTGCTGATGTGAAAAGTCATGTCTATTCGAATGAAGAGTCATGTCTATTCGAATGAAAAGTCATATCTATTCAGTGAAGAGTCGTGTCCGTTCACTGAAAAGTCGTGTCTATTGAAATGAAGAGTCGTGTCTATTAAGTAAAAGTCATGTCTATTGAAGTGAAAGGGTGTCTGTTCAAAAAGGTTATGTCCGTTTGTAAGGGTTGTAAACCACTATATATATGTGGTCATTTTGTTGTGTTGAAAGCAAGTTGTAGACAAGACAAAAAAGCAAGTTATAAAAAAAATTGTCTATTCTCCTCTAAAATTATAATTCTCTCTCTTTTTCTACTTTAACAAATTGGTATCAGAGCTTGGTTGAAAAATGTCAAACAACCTTGTCTCCCTTGTTCCTCGATTCAATGGTGAAAAGTTTGATTATTGGAGCAATCTAATGAGGCTCTGTCTTGAATCTCAAGACTTGTGGACAGTTGTTGAAGAAGGTGTTGGTGCGCCGGAAAATGAAACGCAACTCACAGTTGCCCAAAGAGATCTTCTGAAAAGCAAAAAACAGAAAGATCGGAAGGCTCTCTTCCAAATCTACCAGACACTTGAAATTCAAGTTTATGAGAGAATTTCAAAAGTTGCAAATGCTCAGGAGGCTTGGAAAATATTGAATACAACGTATTCTGGCGAAGATCAAGTAAAAAAGGTTCGCCTGCAGTCACTACGAGCTGAATTCGAAAAGCTCGAAATGAAGGATAGTGAGAAAATCTCAGAGTATTTTACTCGTCTCACTTCCGTCATAAATCAGATGGCTTCAAACGGAGAAGTCGTGGAGACTCAAAGAGCCGTTGAAAAAATTCTACGGAGCCTACCAATCAAGTTCGATCATATTGTGGTTGCAATTGAGGAATCAAATGATATTGCTTCACTTTCTCTTGAAGGCTTGCAAGGAAGGCTGGAAGCTCATGAGGCTAGGATCTTGATGAGAAGTAAACAAACAAATTCTTCTCAAGATCAAGCCTTAAAATCTCAATTCACATCCATAAAAGTTCAAGGCCCATCCCATGGCAAAAGTAACAGCATGAATAGTGGAAAACGTGAAGAATCAAAGGAGGAGAAACAATCATTCCAAAATAACAAGGCGCGAGGCAAATACAAAGGCAAAAAACCATATTTTGAATGCAATTTCTGTCACAAGCCGGGTCATAAAGCAAATGATTGTTGGGAGAAACATCCTGAAAAGAAGCCAGTTGCTGGTTTTATGCATAATGAAGCAGAAAAATATGAATCTTTGTTGATCGCTTCGGATGGAAATGTTGAAAACGTATGGTACTTGGATAGTGGTGCAAGTAGGCATATGACTGGAAATAAAAATCTATTTTCAAGTCTTGTGGAAGCTGATGATGGTCAGGTTACTATTCGAGATGCAAAATCATACAAAATTCAAGGTGTTGGCGAAATTTCTTTCAAAACCAAGGCTGGAAAAGTTGAAAAAATGTCGGAGGTTCTTTATGTACCAGGCATACGTAGCAATCTTCTTAGCGTCGGTCACTTGCTGAAGAAAGGATTTGATTTTCGATTCGTTGGAAATCAATGTAGCATGAAGAAGAACGACCAACAAGTGGCAAATATTGTGATGGGATCCAACAAATTATTTCCGATCAAACTTGACATCGTAAGCAGTACGTGCATGATTGCTACTTCTAATGATGAAGTTTCCAAGTTATGGCATGAGAGGTTTGGCCATTTAAACTTCCGGAGTTTGAAGGAAATGTCTACCAAAGAAATAGTCCGAGGGCTGCCTAAACTTGAAGTGATAAACGAAGCATGTGAGGAATGCCAATTGGGAAAACAACATCGTGAATCTTTCCCATCCAAATCGAAGTGGATTTCTCAGTCACCTCTGGAGCTTGTTCACACCGACCTATGTGGACCAATGCAAGTGCCATCGCTTGGAGGCAGCAGATATTTCTTGTTATTTGTTGACGATTACACAAGAAAAATTTGGGTTTATTGTGTCAAAGAAAAATCAGATGCCTTCTCTTGCTTCAAAGAGTTCAAATTTCAAGTTGAAAAACATTCCGATCATCAAATAAAAAATCTAAGGAGTGACCGTGGAGGAGAATACATGTCCTCTCAGTTTGAAGAATTCTGCCAAAATCATGGAATCCGCCATGAGTTAACTGCTAGGTACTCACCTCCACAAAACGGAGTCGCAGAGCGCAAAAATCGAACAATAATGAATATGGTCAGATGCATGTTGAAGAATAAGAACTTGCCTGCATGTTTTTGGGCTGAAGCGGTCTCTTGTGCCGTTTACTTAATCAACCGATCACCAACGAAGAGCTTAAAGGATTCCACTCCAAATGAAGTCTGGTATGGCAAGAAACCAAATGTTGCTCATTTAAAAACTTTTGGTTGTCTTGCATACTCTCATATTCCTGATGCTTTAAGATCGAAGCTCGACGACAAATCTGAAAAAGGCATTTTCATTGGTTATAGTCAAAGGACTAAAGCTTACAAGCTTTACAATCCGAAGACGAAGAAGATGATTATCAGTAGAGATGTTTGCTTTGATGAAAATGGTTGTTATAATTTTTCAGATTTTGCAGAATTACCTGGATGGCAAACTCTAAATCTTGAAGAGGAAACTTCTTTGGAACAATGTGTTGATGCTGATGTTGGTATTGAAGAACAACAGCCTAAAAATAATGGGGTTGAGCAGGAGCAAAATTCACCACCAACGGCGGAAAGAAGGACGCGATCCTTGAGAGAAATCTATGGTACAAGCGAAGAAGTTGACACTACGGATCATGTATATTTTGCATTTTTTGTGGGAGAAGATCCAATCACTTATGAAGAAGCATCAAAGGAAGAAAAATGGGTGAATGCAATGAAGGATGAAATCAAGTCTATTGAGAAAAATGGTACGTGGGAGCTTACCACATTGCCTTCACACAAATCAGCCATTGGTGTAAAATGGGTGTTCAAAACCAAAACAAATCTTGATGGCTCCATCAACAAGTACAAAGCACGTCTGGTTGCGAAGGGGTATAAGCAAAAAGAAGGGGAAGATTTCAATGACGTATTCGCTCCTGTCTCTCGACTTGATACAATTCGATTATTGATTTCTCTTGCTGCCCAAAATGGCTGGAAGCTGCTGCATATGGATGTGAAATCAGCTTTCTTGAATGGTTTTCTTCAAGATGAAATTTATCTTCAACAACCTCCTGGTTTTGTGAAGAGGGGCGAAGAGGAAAAGGTGTATAAGCTGCGGAAAGCTTTATACGGGCTGAAGCAATCCCCCCGTGCATGGTATGATCGTATCAACAATTTCTTCTTAAAGAATGGCTTTGAAAGGTGTCCTTTTGAACACACTCTTTACATGAAGAAGCATTCAAAAGGAGGTTTCATGATCGTGAGTTTATACGTGGATGATCTGATTTTTACTGGAGATAATATGAAGATGTTATCTGAATTCAAAAATTCAATGATGAAGGAGTTCGAGATGACGGATTTGGGAGAATTACATCATTTTCTAGGGATAGGTGTTCAGCAATCAAAATGTGGGATTTTTATCTCGCAAGAAAAATATGCTGCTCAAGTATTAGAGAAGTTCAATATGATGAATGCAAATCCAGTTTCAACTCCTTGTGTTGCAGGTTCGAAATTGTGCAAAAATGGTGAAGGAAAGTTTGTGGATCCAACTATTTTTCGAAGCCTAGCTGGAAATTTGATGTATCTCACTGCTACAAGACCCGACATCATGTACGCAGTAAGCTTGATTAGCAGATTCATGGAGAAGCCTTTCTCAAACCATTTGGAAGCTGCAAAAAGAATTTTACGATACGTTAAAGGAACTATTGACTATGGCATTTTCTATGAAGCTCATGTGCCTGTGAAGCTTGTTGGATATACGGACAGCGATCTAGGTGGAAGTATCGATGATTCAAGGAGTACTTCAGGTTATGCATTTAACCTTAGAAGTGGAATTATTTCTTGGTGTTCAAAAAAACAACCAGTTGTGGCACTTTCTACCACCGAAGCGGAGTACATCGCAGCATCTCTAGCAGGATGTCAAACTTTGTGGCTAAGAGGAATTCTTGAAAATCTAAGCTTCAAGCAAAAAGATCCTACGATCATTTATTGCGACAATAGTTCTACTATCTCTGTCTCAAAGGATCCTATTTTGCATGGAAGAACAAAACATATTCGTCTACGTTTCCATTTCCTAGGAGAACTCGTTCGTGAAGAAGAAGTGAGTCTTGAGTATTGTCAAAGTGAAGAACAAATTGCTGATATCTTCACAAAGCCGCTTGGAGGGACTACTTTCTCAAGAATTGTTGCTGCATTAGGTGTTCGAAGGAATTTTGGTTTAGGGGAGGCATTGTTGGTGTAAACCAAAATTAAGAGTCGTGTCTGCTGATGTGAAAAGTCATGTCTATTCGAATGAAGAGTCATGTCTATCCGAATGAAAAGTCATATCTATTCAGTGAAGAGTCGTGTCCGTTCACTGAAAAGTCGTGTCTATTGAAATGAAGAGTCGTGTCTATTAAGTAAAAGTCATGTCTATTGAAGTGAAAGGGTGTCTGTTCAAAAAGGTTATGTCCGTTTGTAAGGGTTGTAAACCACTATATATATGTGGTCATTTTGTTGTGTTGAAAGCAAGTTGTAGACAAGACAAAAAAGCAAGTTATAAAAAAAATTGTCTATTCTCCTCTAAAATTATAATTCTCTCTCTTTTTCTACTTTAACAACCATGGGCTTTCTTCATTTAGGATGAAGATCACAATTATGTGGAGCAACTTGCTTCTCAATTGCTAGAGTGAAAGTTTTCATAATTATGATGAATAGATAAGCTGATATGAGATATCATTGCCTCAAACCATTAATTCCTTCGAAATGCCTAACAATATGAGCATTAAACACTAGAGTATATCTCATAGTTGAGATACACTGATATATCCAATTGCTGAAAGCAATGAGAAAGTACGTCATGTTAAATATGGACATGAGGGCTGTCTTGTTGACCGTATCAAAGGCTTTTTTGATGTCTATCTTAAGCATGGCTCTTGGTGATATATATGGTGAAGAGTAACCATTAAGTAATTCGTGTGTCAAAAGGACGTTATCTAGGATGCTTCTACTGGGGAGGAATGCATCTTGGTTGGAAGAGATGATTGTTTGAAGGACTAGTTTAAGTCTAGAGGCTAATACAATGGATATGGACTTGTAAATAACAATACAGCATGTTATCGGTCTGAACTGAGAAATAATAGTAGGATTTGCTGATTGAGGAGCTAGAGCAAGGTTGGTAGAATTAACTGAGGGATGCGTTTTTCTTTTGTTGAAAAAACTGTGGGCAACTTTATACGCATCTGAGGAGATAATGGACCTACAATGTATAATGAAGGTAGCTATGAAACCATCAGGCCTAGGAGAAGTTGATTTCCTCATTGTAAAGATAGGGTTCTTAATGTTTTCATCAGTGATTGGTTGAGTAAGAGAAAATTGCATATCTAATAGGAGTTTCGGTATTTCTACGTCATTAAGAAAATTGTTGTCTAAAGGAGAGGGAAGGACTCCAGGAAGAGTAGTGTAATAGTTGAGAAACACCACATCTATCAGAGAAGGGGATGAATGCGTAAGTTCTTGCATATTAGTGATTTGACGAATAAATGTTTTGGCTTGCCTGATTTTTAAAGAAGTATGAAAAAGTTTGGAATTCCTATCATCACTAGTAGAACTGTTATGTTTGAATTTTTGGCAATACCATTCTGGCTTCAGTATTCAAGGCTTGCTCATGTTGTGTGATTAGATCGGTTTCTTTTTGGTGTAAAAGAGGATCAGAGCTAGAACTCTGTATCAAACTTTGTACCTGTTCAAGTTGAAGGGTTATATAAGTAGATAGTTTTTTACTGTCACCATAAATGCTTCTAGCCCAAGATTTTAGTGCTGCCATTGTGTTCTTTACTTTTTTCTACAAGATGAGCATAGGATTACCAAATGTTGTTATATTCCATGCTTCATTAACTACCAGCAATAAACTGGAGTTTTGAGTCATTCATCATAAAATGTAAAATTGACCTGTTTGTTAATGGCAGATGATACAAACGATAGGATTAAGAGGCAATGATCTAAAAGGAAGGGCATAGGGATTTGAATGTGTAAAGAAAGGCATTTCAAAAGACTTGTATAGTTCATAAAACCCGTGATCAATTTTAGAGAGAGTATGAGGCATGTTTTGACTTTTGTTGTTCCATGTGAAATAAGATGTAGAGGAAGGAATTTCAATTAGGGATGCATTTTTAATTGTGTCGTTTAAAGGGGATAGATCAAATATTGTTAAAGGATTACCGCCACATTTATGAAATGAAAGGAAGGAGCAACTGAAATCGCCAATCAATATCCAAACATGAGTATATTGACTAAAGTGAGGAGTGTAGTCATGCATTTTTTCCTTATATGTGGATGGTTTTTAGCATGGTTCAAAATTCCGGCGGAATTCCTGTTTTTCCGGTGATTCCGTTCCGGTTCCACTCATAACCGGAATGAAATCTGGTAAAAATTCCAGTTCCGGTCTAAATTTCGATTTTTTTTTTCAAATATTGAAAAAAACATATAAAAAATTAAAAAAAGCAACAAACATATAGTAATTAAAAAAAGAAAATAAATCAATCGGGACAATGAATTAATGGAGAATAAATAATGTTGTTTCATAAGAAAAATTGTTATACTTTTGTTAATTTACATCGAATTATAACAAAAAATAAAAAAATTTCAAAATTGATCAAAGTTTTAAAATCTCAAATTAACAATACAAAATCTTACACAATGGACTTTTAATTAAAGTGTGTATATTATATGTAATATAAAAAATGTATTATAAATATGTGACAACATTGGATATTTATTTGCATATATAACAAATTAAAGAAAAATAAGTACCGGAATTAGAAAAATGGAATTAAAGCATAACTTTCAAAATTTCCGGAACGGAACCGAAAATTTTAAAACTACCAATGACCGGAACGAAAACGGAAAACGGAATTTTGAACCTTGGTTTTAGAATATATGAAAGTGAAGTACATTGAAGTTGCAGAATGCAAGCGTAATGCATGAGAATGAACAAAACCGACAGCCATAAATTATAGGAGAAAAAGAGAAGATGGTGGGATCATATAGCGCAAGCAATCTACCATATGAGGCATGAGAATGTTTTGTGAAGTGTTTCCACGTAGAGTTAATACATTTTGCTGCTCCAAAGGATTGAATTGGATCAAGTTTTGTTTCAGATATAGAGATGAGGGAAAGATTGTGATATAGGATTAGAGACTTTATTTGATCAATTTTTCCATTTTTGTGAGCTCCCCTTATTTTCCATGCTGCTATTCCGCACATCATAGTTTATACTTGGAGGGATTTTTGTTCAAGCTTCTTGTTCTTCTTCCAATAGAATATGGGGTGTTTTTTGGGATTAGAAGCACTGCAGTGTTCGTATCTAAATCATTATCAGAATCATAGGGAGAAAGGGAAGAAGATGTTTGAGGTATGATATTCTTCATGTTGTCCAAAGATTTATCTTTTTTTCCTTTTGAAGAACTTATCATGAAAGAGGGTTTCACTTTGCTAGAATGTGCTTGCTTTTGGGTTTAGATATTTTGGATGAGGAAGAAATGTTTATAGAAGGAATAGGATCAATGGCAGTGGGGTTACATTTCACAGAGGTTAATGAGAGATTGGGTACTAAAGGTATATCACAATCTGGAGCGGAGAAGATGCATTTTTCACCTATATTCATCAATTTATTTGGAAGTGATAAGTTAATGGTGGCATCAGCAGATATAATGTGCATTTGTGCACGTACAGGGGAGGAGCACTTTGATGGGTAGTGAAAGGAATTAGAATGCAATAAGGGAGGCAAATTTAAAGATGAAGCATGTTTATGAGAATGAGGAAGTATGTATACAACAACAAGAGCAGATTTTGATAGATGAGGAGATTAAATGGTGGAAGTAGGATAAGCTGGCAGTTGAATAATAGGAGAAGGAGACTGTGCATAGTTTGTAACTTTTTGAACAGATATAACATGCATTGTTTCAGATACAGGTTTCTTGTCTTTGTTAAGAAGGGTTGGTTCATTTGCATTAATGCTCACTGGTGCACATTTATACAATTCTCTTAGATGCACATTGTTTTCAGTGGTTTTTTCCTTGCTGCAAAATCGTTTATGTAACAACCCCCAATTTCGTACCATTCAAATCGACAATAATCCACACATGTCGGACTTGAATGATGCGAAATAACATATTGTAAATAAATTTGGAGCAAATGAAATCAAATATACAGAATCACAGACACAGAACAAACAGAATAACTCGCAGCGGAATATAAAATAACATAGTAGTTCATGAAGCTACTATAACAGAGTCTCAAACCAAATACATAATATAGTCTGAAAAACAACAGAATAGAAATCCCAAATACATAGAAGTTCACTAATACATGAGATAAACTAATACAGCTGAAACAAAAGTAGATAAATATGTAGATAAGTAGAAACTCCAGTGAAAGACCAGCTCCAGGAAGAGAATCCAAAGCTGTGAATACTCAGGCTGACCCGAGCGTAAAGCAAAATACAAAACACTCGAGTCAGGACAATATATACTTATATAATGTAAACCAACTCAAGTGAACTGTAATAAAGATACAAGTAACTTAAAGGATGCTTGGGACCGCCCTTCCTCTAAGGATCCGTTAAACTATTTACTATATAGTAATATTTCGCTATTATACTAATGTCTACAGTAAAATAAACATACTTTTAAATAGCGTTCCGGGCTACCCATATCACCCTTCACACATAATAGTCCCAGTAGTCCATCCAATATCATGCCATCTCCACTCCGGGTGACTGTCAGAGGATACCACACGGGCTACGGTAGAAAGACAAACTCGTAGTAAAGGCTCGGTATGGTAGATGACACGGCACACAAGGCAATGCCAGGATAGATATACCAATTACGCACACGGGCTGGTGGTAACGCAGCAGCCACATACGCCCACCCCGAACAACACTCCAAAAATCAAGGGGTGCACCTAAACGATCACAACAGTAATAGAATGGTATCGAAGAAGTGTGTTCAGCCAGAGGTGCTACCTCCTTTGGCCCGAGATCGCTCCTGTTTTAGCCACCTTATGCTAACTCACGGGAGTTAGGTTCACGAAATGTACCTTAGGAACGTCGTCACCATCCTACTTCATTCTGGAATCTCCATCGCGCACACAGTTGTTAAAGTGGTTTTCGGTATCGACAGAGAGTATGTCCATATCCGATCCCGGTCTCTTTAACAACCAATCGTTATTATAACCCGTAGTTATAATTTCAAAAATGGTATTTATTTCTCAAAATCCAATATCATTTCAAATCCATTTCAAAATATCAACTTATCATTTCATTTGAAAAACATATTCATTTTTTTTATTCAATTTAAAATACCATTCACATTTCAAAATAGTTCAATTCCAACAAATTACTTCATTTAAATCCTTTAAAAGTGATGTTATTACATTTAATAATTAAATTATTAAACTTCCTAAATTTTCCACTTTCAAAGTTCATTCATTCACTTAATTTTATCAAAACAGTGAAAATACAACTTTCGCAGCATTTGGAAATTGCTACAGAAAGTTATATTCAAAACAGTTAAATTTAACAAAGACATCGTTTAAAATGCTGTAATAGTGTTACATTAGTTTCAAAGAGAAAAACTTAGTTTAATCCAACAATTATATTTTCTATAATTCACTTTTAACTTATAAAATCACATAATTTTACTTTTATAACCATCATTTAATTTTCTTTAATTTCATGATTTCATAAAATTAAATTTCCATTTAAAAATTCGTATTTAACACTAATTCACTTATTAAATTGCAGTGTCCAATTTTAAATTCATTACATTTAAATTTCAACCTAACACTTAAGTTAAAATTCTCAAATATAACTTAGTTTATATTTTTATTTACTTAATTAAAAATTCACTTTTAAGTCAATTCCAAAAGTTCCAATTTTAGTTACAATTTAAAATTTCAACTTAAATATTCATTCATTTCACATTTCAACTTTACTAAAATCATTAATATTATATAAAATCACTTTAAATTCCTTTAATTTCAAATTATCATAAATTTATCATGCTTTCATATTCTATTTAATTTCAAATTATAATTAAATCAAATTTCCCAAAATAGCTTACATTCAAAATTTTCTAACCTTTTCGTTAATTTATTTCACTTGTAATTATTCAGAAAATCAGTAATATTTTACCAAAAATCATTTTTAATTAGGTTCAAATCAAAATATTTTAATATTTATATTTCTAAAATAATTTTAAAATTTTTAGAAAAATATATTAACTACGGGTCTGTATATAATTTTCTACACTAGGAAAAGTGATACGGGTAATATATCATTTCAACCCGTAATTTACAAAGAAAAATACGGGTTTTATCATTTCAAACCCGCAGTCCCAAGTAAATGAAATAAATTTGAAAATCATTCAGGCCTATCATTTCAGCCCATAATGATTTTCCCTTATTCTAAAGTCCGTTCGGGTATGTATCATTTCAACCCATAGTGATTCTAATCTAAAGGGAACTTGCAGTGTGATAAACGAATAAAATAACAGAACAGCATAATATAATAGTAATAAATATCATAATAGGTGTTTAAGCATGGGTGAACATCATATAATAGTGACATAGAAAATAAGAATATAGTGATGCAGTTTACATATTCACAAGTGATCAATTTACTATTCATATAAGTATAAAACTGTCTGGTGAGAATAACTCACTGTTTTGAGCTGATGACACAACGACGAATTGCACAAACAGGATCTACACAAGCACAAAAGCACGACACAGGTACGAATGGAGGAGCCAAGGATTAATTCCCTTGAATACCAATCAAATCAACAATTATAAGGTTTCAGACCAAAAATACGATAAACTATGCTAGAAATAACTTCATAAAACAAAGCTGAAATGTTTTGCACTTGCTTCCGACATCCCATAGGCTCGGCCAGAGGTGGAGTACAGGTCTAAGGCAATGGTTTTGGGTCAGGTCTGGGTTGCTAAGGTCGGCCTAACATGAGTTTGTTGATGGCAAAAGTTAGGAAGATGGAACAACAACACAACAAGGCGTAACTACTAACAACATCACAAGTTTCAAGCAAACAAAGCTCGGCCAAGGCTGCTGTGGTCACGGCCAGAGGAGTAGGGTCCACTGTGGTGACGTGGAAGAGGGTGCTGGAGGTACTGGAGGAGGTGGTGGTCATGTAGGTGGCGGCCATGGGTGGTGGAAGTGGTGGATGTGAAGGCTTGTGCTCGGCTAGGTCAAGATGTTGGAGTTTGGTGAACTTGGTGAAGGAACTACCACCTAGGGTGGTACGAATGGGGATGGTCAGTGAGGAGGAGGTGCTGGTGGCGTGCTCAGGTGGTGGTAGTGGTGGCAGGGGCTGGAGAGGGGCATGGCCGATCCTATGATAAAGAAGATCAAGTGCAAATCAAACGAAAAATCAGCATAAGTGAACAAAAGGAGATAAAAAAAAATAGAATTTTACCAACTTCTCAAACAAGTGATGGCCGAAATTTTTTTTAATGAGATGAGAAATGATGTACGTGAATGAATAAGGGAGGTAGGCAGCTGAAGTATGTGAGTTATTATGGCTAATTGATGGCAAAAGTAAGTTAAAAATGTGAAAAGGCGGGAAAATCAAAAGCCATTAGAAATAAAAAGTCACAAACCCTTTCAATTTACCTTTAAGTATTTGTATAAGTTTATATATTCTGAAATAAAAATATTATCAGATAAAATTTTGAAACTTTAAAAAAAATATAAAAATATATATACCATTTATTAATTATATAGAGTAAAATTAAGGAAAAATAATTAAAACAGTGAACTAGACTAGAAAATTTGAAATTAAATGAAATAATTTGTAGAAAATTCATATGAGCTTGTAAAGTATTTTTAAACATAAATAATAACATAAAACAAAATTTTATTCACAAAATAAATATTTAAAATTTAATTTAAATATAATTTTTTATGTAGAAAATAGCAAAAAATGGGAAAACAGCCCTTAAAAATAGGAAATCAACACAGTAAATTTTGGAAAAATTCTATTATTATTTTAAAAATATTTAGAGATGAAATTTCACAAATTAAACAAATTTAAAATAAAATAAAGAAATTTAAAATGAAGAAAATGGCAGAAAATTAGAAAACAGCCTTTAAAAATAGGAAATAAATACAGTAAATTTTGGAAAAATTACATTATCATTTTAAAAATGTTTAGAATGATATCACACAAATAAAACAAATTTAAATTAATTTCAAAATTAAATAAAGTCAAAATTAAATATATAGTCAAAATCTAGGGTTGTTACACTCTCCCCCACTCAAATCTTTTCGTCCTCGAAAAGAACGGAAAGGAAAAATAAAGAGAAACAAGATAGAGAAACAAAATAGTACCTGAAACGAATAGTTCCGGATTCGAAGCACGAATGCTCTCCTCCGTTTCCCAAGTACAATCTTGATCGTCAGTACTCCACTGTACTTTGACCAGATTAACAGATTTCCTTCTAAGCTGCTTCATATCTCTGTCGACAATACGAAGTGGCTTCCTCTCAACAGCCAGGTTAGGCTCAATATCCAAACTATCAAGAGAAGAAGGCTCGACAATAAGAGATGGATCATGGAGATGACGGCGAAGATGTGAGACATGGAATACATCATGCACTCCAGAAAGCTTCTCGGGCAAATCCAGACGATAAGCCAAAGAACCAACTCTTTCCATGATGCGGAAAGGACCAATGAACCTGGGAGAAAGCTTCCCTCTACGACCAAAGCGAATGACATTCCTCAAGGGAGAAACTTTTTAAGGAACACCTGATCACCAACAGAAAATTCCAAATTTCGCCTACGCCTATCAGCATATTTCTTCTGTCTATCCTGAGCGACTCTCAGCCTCTTCTTAATCTCCTCAAGTTTCTCATAAGCTTCCAAAATCACTTCAGGACCAAGAACCAAACGATTACCGGATTCAATCCAGCAAGAAGGAGATCTACAAGGTCGCCCGTATAAAGCAGCAAACGGAGACATTTTAAGACTGGCCCGAATGCAAAGATGGAATGAGATAGATAAAAAGATCAAGAATAGACTGAAAACATAAGATAAGATAATACCTGATAGCTATTATTGTAGGTAAATTCGGCAAGATGGAGATAATCTTCCCAAGATCCTCCATAATCAAGCACACAAGCACGAAGAAGATCCTCGAGAATCTGATTTACTCTTTCCGTCTGACCGTCTGTCTGAGGATGATAAGCAGTGCTCAGATTCAAACGAGTATCCAAAGATTCCTGAAAAGCCTTCCAGAACTGACTAGTAAAGATAGGGTCACGATCACAAACAATACTGAGAGGAACACCATGGAGACGAACGATCTCTCTCATGTAAATCTCAGATAAACTAGAAGCAGAACGAGTAGACTTGACCGGAATAAAATGAGCGGACTTGGTCAGTCTATCAACAATATCCCAGATACTCTCATTGCCTTTCCGAGTCCTCGGTAAACCATCGATGAAATCCATGGAAACCTGTTCCCACTTCCAATTAGGAATCTCGAGGGGTTGCAACAAACCAGGGGTCTTCTGGTGATCGGCTTTGACTTGCTGATAAGCTGCACACCGTCTAACAAAGATAGAGATATCCCTCTTCATCCCCTTCCACCAATAAAGCCTCTTCATATCCTGATACATCTTCGACACACCAGGATGAATAGAAAGTCTGGATCTATGATTTTCCTGAAGCAACTCCTGTCTCAAACTATCAACCTTCGGAACACAAATCCTGCCGTTAATCCGCAAAATCCCTTTGCCATCAATCTGAGCTCCATTACTACCTCTACTACCACCAACTCTGCTACGAACACTCACCTTCATCAATCTAAGCATCTCATCCTCATCCTGCTTAGCCATAATCTGATCCAGAAGAGGAGAAGAAGAAACAACAAGCTGACACAACAAAGCCTTCTTCCGACTCAGAGCATCGGCCACAACATTAGCTTTACCGGGAGTATAGTTAATGTCGAGGTCGTAAGAAGCCAGAAACTCAAGCCAACGAACTTGCCTCTGATTCAGATCCTTCTGGGTGAAGATATATCTCAGAGACTGATGATCTGTGAAAAGCTCAAACTTGGTTCCAAGAAGATGATGCCTCCAAAGTTTCAAAGCAAAGACAACAGCAAGTAACTCTAAATCATGAGCAGCATAATTTGCTTCGTGGGTCTTCAACTGACGGCTGGCATAGTCAATAACCCTACCATCCTGCATGAGAACAGCACCCAAACCCTCACGACTAGCATCAGTATAAACTGTAAATCCCTCACTCCCATTCGGAACAGTAAGAACTGGTGCGGAAGCTAGCTTGCTCTTCAACTCACTGAATGCAGCCTTACACTTATCACTCCAGACAAATCTGGCATTCTTCCGAGTTAAAGCTGTGAGAGGTGCACCAATCCGAGCAAAATTCTCAATGAATCTCCAGTAGTAACCGGCAAGGCCCATAAAACTAGGAATATCAAATGGAGTCTTTGGAGTTTCCCAATCCTGGAAAAATCGGGGAAAAATAAAGCAATAGGAAAAAATAGAATTATTAAAATGATAGAGAAAGAGAAAAAAGAAAGACATACATTGATCGCAGCAATCTTAACTGGATCAACAGAGACTCCATTACTAGAAACAATATGCCCGAGATAACGGACTTCATCCTTCCAGAAATGGCATTTAGAAAATTTAGCTTTTAACTGATGATTTCTGAGAGTCTCAAGAACATATTTCAAATGTGACTTATGCTCATCCTTAGTCTTAGAGAAGACAAGGATATGATCAACAAAGACTAGCACAAATTTATTAAGCACATCACGAAAAACACGATTCATCAAATCAACAAAGAAGGCAGGAGCATTAGTCAAACCAAAAGGCATGACTAACCATTCATAAAATCCATTCTCAGTGCGGAAAGCAGTCTTGGGAATGCTATCCTCAGCAACCCTGAGCTGATGAAAACCTGTGGCAAGGTCAAGCTGAGAGAAAATAGTGGCACCATGAAGCTGATCAAACATATCATTGATACGAGGCATAGGATATCTGTTTTTCATAGTGAGCTTGTTCAACTCCCTATAATCAACACACATCCGAAGTGAACCATCAGATTTGGTGACAAAAACTACCGCAGCTCCCCATTCAGAAAAACTGGGCCTAATCAGACCTTTGGAAGATAAGTCTTCAATTTGCTTTCCTATCTCAACCTTCTCGCGGGGTGCCATTCTTTTAGGAGGAAGAACAATAGGTCGAGCACTAGGAATAAGATCAATCCGAAAATCAATTTCTCGCTTCGGAGGTAAATAAATGACTTCTACAAATACATCGGGATATAATCTAACCACAGGGGTTGAATCAAGGTCACTGGAAGAAGAATCCAAAGAATAAATAAAGTTGCCAGCAAAATCCTGAGGCATGCGGCACTGAATAATCAAGGAATTCCCTTGATCATCAACAAGCTAAACAGACCGGGCTTTACAAGAGATATGAGCATTATGATTCACTAACCAATCCTGACCAAGCAATAAATCAAAAGCATCGAAGCCCAGAATATAAAAATCACCACTAAAGCGATGATCAGAATGGAGAAGTTTCACCTCTCGACAAATCCGATTAAGGTTAGCAGGACCCTCAATAGGATTTGAAACACATAATGGAACAGACGTATACTCAGGAGAAAGGAGATGTTCAAACTTATCACACAAATCAACAGAAATAAAACTGTGTGAAGCACCAGTATCAAACAACACACGAACAGGATGATGAAATAAAGTAAATGAACCCTGGAGTGTACCTTGGTCATCACTAGGAGCAGGGGCAGGTGGAGGAACTG
Organism: Allium cepa; assembly: GCA_030765085.1. Lineage (NCBI taxonomy): Eukaryota > Viridiplantae > Streptophyta > Magnoliopsida > Asparagales > Amaryllidaceae > Allium > Allium cepa. The sequence continues at coordinate 726,152,466 of CM060945.1, forward strand.
GAGACGAGGCAGAAGTGACAGCAAATATACCAGAAGGAGTACCCCTCTTCTGGGTAGGGCAATCCTTCTTAAAATGACCTGGCTGGAGACAGATATGGCAAAGATCACGTCTAGCCGACTGAGCAGGTGGAGGAACTGCAGCACCTGATAATGTGGTACAGCTATTGGCATAGTTCCCTCTCTGATCACACCTAAAACAAGTGATGGAGGAGAGATCAACTGGTTGCCTCTGAGCAGGGGCAGATGATGAAGATCCCAAACCAGGACGCTTCTGCCAATTCTTCTTCTGCTGCTGGAAATTTGGCTTACGCTTCTTGGAAACTGCAGAGGAAGACTGAGCACCAGAAACAGCAGGACTTTTGGATGTGGGATTCTCATAGCGAATAGCCATATCCATAAGCTGGGTGAAAGAACCATGAACATGAGAAATAAGGCGACTATAATACTCTGGCCGAGCAAGAGCAATAAATTTCTCATTCTTCTTAAGAGGAGTATCAATAAGGCCAGGACCAAACTTGGAAAGTTCATTGAATTTCCTCTCATACTCAGAAAAAGACATGGTACCCTGGTTCAGATCCATAAACTCACGATAAAGCTGAGATTTCCCGGCTTATGGGATCCATTTTGCCACAAAAGCCTCCCTGGAAAAGAGATACAGAAAACAAGCTTAAGATAGATTCAAAGAAAGGAAAAATAGGAACAAAATTAAGATAACCCAAAGGATACCTAAACTGCTCCCAAGTGAGATCAGCCTCGACGGTGTTAGCCGTAACGGACTCCCACCAATCTAAAGCAGAATCATGCAACTGCCAGGCTGCAAGCTGACGCTTCTGAGCATCAGTAATGTCAAGACCAGTAAATATCCTCTCAAGACTCCGCAACCGCTGCTGAGCCTCAATGATAGTCTCTGAACCGGTGAATGGGGTTCCACCAAGTTGAGAGAATTCCTTACAAAGAACAGTGAACCTGACTGGAGCAACAGGTTGAGGAGCTGGGGCAATACCGCGACCCCTAACTCTGGCATTTCCCCGATTCATCCTGAAAAATATCAAGAATGAATTTAGGATAAGAATAAAGACAAGCTGAAGACAAATTAAGATAAAGCAAGATAATACACTTGGATGAATATCTTAAAGAAAGAAAAGATCCTAACAAGATAGATACGAAAGAAAGGAAAGTTAGAAAACATTTGAAAATCCTTTAAAAGCAAGAAAAATATATATATCAAAATAATCTTTGAAAATCCTTTGAAAACATTTTGAAAAATCATTTTATACTTTGAAAATACGTCTCTCACAAAGATATGATTCTGAGATTGATTTCACTCATTCTAGGGTGGAAATACCCTATCTCTAATGAGTTTTTGCTCCGTAGAGGCAATGGTTTCCAAAACCTGGCTCTGATACCAACTGTAACAACCCCCAATTTCGTATCATTCAAATCGACAATAATCCACACATGTCGGACTTGAATGATGCGAAATAACAGATTGTAAATAAATTTGGAGCAAATGAAATCGAATATACAGAATCATAGACACAGAACAAACAGAATAACTCGCAACGGAATACAAAATAACATAGTAGTTCATGAAGCTACTATAACAGAGTCTCAAACCAAATACATAATATAGTCTGAAAAACAACAGAATAGAAATTCCAGATACATAGAAGTTCACTACTACATGAGATAAACTAATACAGCTGAAATAGAAGTAGATAAATATGTAGATAAGTAGAAACTCCAGTGAAAGACCAGCTCCAGGAAGAGAATCCAAAGCTGTGAATACTCAGGCTGACCCGAGCGTAAAGCAAAACACAAAACACTCGAGTCAGGACAATATATACTTATATAATGTAAACCAACTCAAGTGAACTGTAATAAAGATACAAGTAACTTAAAGGATGCCTGGGACCGCCCATCCTCTAATGATCCATTAAACTATTTACTATATAGTAATATTTCGCTATTATACTAATGTCTACAGTAAAATAAACATACTTTTAAATTGCGTTCCGGGCTACCCATATCACCCTTCACACATAATAGTCCCATTAGTCCATCCAATATCATGCCATCTCCACTCCGGGTGACTGTCAGAGGATACCACACGGGCTACGGGAGAAAGACAAACTCGTAGTAAAGGCTCGGTATGGTAGGTGACACGGCACCCAAGGCAATGCCAGGGTAGATATACCAATTACGCACACGGGCTGGTGGTAACGTAGCAGCCACATACGCCCACCCCGAACAACACTCCAAAAATCAAGGGGTGCACCCAATCGATCACAACAGTAATAGAATGGTATCGAAGAAGTGTGTTCAGCCAGAGGTGCTACCTCCTTTGGCCCGAGATCGCTCCTGTTTTAGCCACCTTATGCTAACTCACGGGAGTTAGGTTCACGAAATGTACCTTAGGAACGTCGTCACCATCCTACTTCATTCTGGAATCTCCACCGCGCACACAATTGTTAAAGTGGTTTTCGGTATCGACAGAGAGTATGTCCATATCTGATCCCGGTCTCTTTAACAACCAATCGTTATTATAACCCGTAGTTATAATTTCAAAAATGGTATTTATTTCTCAAAATCCAATATCATTTCAAATCCATTTCAAAATATCAACTTATCATTTCATTTGAAAAACATATTCATTTTTTTTATTCAATTTAAAAATACCATTCACATTTCAAAATAGTTCAATTCCAACAAATTACTTCATTTAAATCCTTTAAAAGTGATGTTATTACATTTAATAATTAAATTATTAAACTTCCAAAATTTTCAACTTTCAAAGTTCATTCATTCACTTAATTTTATCAAAACAGTGAAAATACAACTTTCGCAGCATTTGGAAATTGCTACAGAAAGTTATATTCAAAACAGTTAAATTTAACAAAGACATCGTTTAAAATGCTGTAATAGTGTTACATTAGTTTCAAAGAGAAAAACTTAGTTTAATCCAACAATTATATTTTCTATAATTCACTTTTAACTTATAAAATCACATAATTTTACTTTTATAACCATCATTTAATTTTCTTTAATTTCATGATTTCATAAAATTAAATTTCCATTTAAAAATTCGTATTTAACACTAATTCACTTATTAAATTGCAGTGTCCAATTTTAAATTCATTACATTTAAATTTCAACCTAACACTTAAGTTAAAATTCTCAAATATAACTTAGTTTATATTTTTATTTACTTAATTAAAAATTCACTTTTAGGTCAATTCCAAAAGTTCCAATTTTAGTTACAATTTAAAATTTCAACTTAAATATTCATTCATTTCACATTTCAACTTTACTAAAATCATTAATATGATATAAAATCACTTTAAATTCCTTTAAATTCAAATTATCATAAATTTATCATGCTTTCATATTCTATTTAATTTCAAATTATAATTAAATCAAATTTCCCAAAATAGCTTACATTCAAAATTTTCTAACCTTTTCGTTAATTTATTTCACTTGTAATTATTCAGAAAATCAATAATATTTTACCAAAAATCATTTTTAATTAGGTTTAAATCAAAATATTTTAATATTTATATTTCTAAAATAATTTTAAAATTTTTAGAAAAATATATTAACTACGGGTCTGTATATAATTTTCTACACTAGGAAAAGTGATACGGGTAATATATCATTTCAACCCGTAATTTACAAAGAAAAATCCGGGTTTTATCATTTCAAACCCGCAGTCCCAAGTAAATGAAATAAATTCGAAAATCATTCAGGCCTATCATTTCAGCCCATAATGATTTTCCCTTATTCTAAAGTCCGTTCGGGTATGTATCATTTCAACCCATAGTGATTCTAATCTAAAGGGAACTTGCAGTGTGATAAACGAATAAAATAACAGAACAGCATAATATAACAGTAATAAATGTCATAATAGGTGTTTAAGCATGGGTGAACATCATATAATAGTGACATAGCAAATAATAATATAGTGATGCAGTTTACATATTCACAAGTGATCAATTCACTATTCATATAAGTATAAAACTGTCTGGTGAGAATAACTCACTGTTTTGAGCTGATGACACAACGACGAATTGCACAAACGGGATCTACACAAGCACAAAAGCACGACACAGATACGAATGGAGGAGCCAAGGATTAATTCCCTTGAATACCAATCAAACAAACAATATAACAATTATAAGGTTTCAGACCAAAAATACGATAAACTATGCTAGAAATAACTTCATAAAACAAAGCTGAAATGTTTTGCACTTGCTTCCGACATCCCATAGGCTCAGCCAAAGGTGGAGTACAGGTCTAAGGCAATGGTTTTGGGTCAGGTCTGGGTTGCTAAGGTCGGCCTAACATGAGTTTGTTGATGGCAAAAGTTATGAAGATGGAACAACAACACAACAAGGCGTAACTACTAACAACATCACAAGTTTCAAGCAAACAAAGCTCGGCCAAGGCTGCTGTGGTCACGGCCAGAGGAGTAGGGTCCACTGTGGTGACGTGGCAGAGGGTGCTGGAGGTACTGGAGGTGGTGGTGGTCATGTAGGTGGCGGCCATGGGTGGTGGAAGTGGTGGATGTGAAGGCTTGTGCTCGGCTAGGTCAAGATGTTGGAGTTTGGTGAACTTGGTGAAGGAACTACCACCTAGGGTGGTACGGATGGGGATGGTCAGTGAGGAGGAGGTGCTGGTGGCGTGCTCAGGTGGTGGTAGTGGTGGCAGGGGCTGGAGAGGGGCATGGTCGATCCTATGATAAAGAAGATCAAGTGCAAATCAAACGAAAAATCAACATAAGTGAACAAAAGGAGATAAAAGAAAAATAGAATTTTACCAACTTCTCAAACAAGTGATGGCCGAATTTTTTTTTAATAAGATGAGAAATGATGTACGTGAATGAATAAGGGAGGTAGGCAGCTGAAGTATGTGAGTCATTATGGCAAATTGATGGCAAAAGTAAGTTAAAAATGTGAAAAGGCGGGAAAATCAAAAGCCATTGGAAATAAAAAGTCACAAACCCTTTCAATTTACCTTTAAGTATTTGTATAAGTTTATATATTCTGAAATAACAATATTATCAGATAAAATTTCGAAACTTTAAAAAAAATATAAAAATATATATACCATTTATTAATTATATAGAGTAAAATTAAGGAAAAATAGTTAAAACAGTGAACTAGACTAGAAAATTTGAAATTAAATGAAATAATTTGTAGAAAATTCATATGAGGTTGTAAAGTATTTTTAAACATAAATAATAACATAAAACAAAATTTTATTCACAAAATAAATATTTAAAATTTAATTTAAATATAATTTTTTATGTAGAAAATAGCAAAAAATGGGAAAACAACCCTTAAAAATAGGAAATCAACACAGTAAATTTTGGAAAAATTCTATTATTATTTTAAAAATATTTAGAGATGAAATTTCACAAATAAAACAAATTTAAAATAAAATAAAGAAATTTAAAATGAAGAAAATGGCAGAAAATTAGAAAACAGCCTTTAAAAATAGGAAATAAATACAGTAAATTTTGGAAAAATTACATTATCATTTTAAAAATGTTTAGAAATGATATCACACAAATAAAACAAATTTAAATTAATTTCAAAATTAAATAAAGTCAAAATTAAATATATAGTCAAAATCTAGGGTTGTTACACTCTCCCCCACTCAAATCTTTTCGTCCTCGAAAAGAACGGAAAGGAAAAATAAAGAGAAACAAGATAGAGAAACAAAATAGTACCTGAAACGAATAGTTCCAGATTCGAAGCACGAATGCTCTCCTCCGTTTCCCAGGTACAATCTTGATCGTCAGTACTCCACTGTACTTTGACCAGATTAACAGATTTCCTTCTAAGCTGCTTCATATCTCTGTCGACAATACGAAGTGGCTTCCTCTCAACAGTCAGGTTAGGCTCAATATCCAAACTATCAAGAGAAGAAGGCTAGACAATAAGAGATGGATCATGGAGATGACGGCGAAGATGTGAGACATGGAATACATCATGCAATCCAGAAAGCTTCTCGGGCAAATCCAGACGATAAGCCAAAGAACCAACTCTTTCCATGATGCGGAAAGGACCAATGAACCTGGGAGAAAGCTTCCCTCTACGACCAAAGCGAATGACATTCCTCAAGGGAGAAACTTTAAGGAACACCTGATCACCAACAGAAAATTCCAAATTTCGCCTACGCCTATCAGCATATTTCTTCTGTCTATCCTGAACGACTCTCAGCCTCTTCTTAATCTCCTCAAGCTTCTCAGAAGCTTCCAAAATCACTTCAGGACCAAGAACCAAACGATTACCGGATTCAATCCAGCAAGAAGGTGATCTACAAGGTCGCCCGTATATAGCAGCAAACAGAGACATTTTGAGACTGGCCTGAATGCAAAGATGGAATGAGATAGATAAAAAGATCAAGAATAGACTGAAAACAGAAGATAAGATAATACCTGATAGCTATTATTGTAGGTAAATTCGGCAAGATGGAGATAATCTTCCCAAGATCCTCCATAATCAAGCACACAAGCACGAAGAAGATCCTCGAGAATCTGATTTACTCTTTCCGTCTGACCGTCGGTCTGAGGATGATAAGCAGTGCTCAGATTCAAACGAGTACCCAAAGATTCCTGAAAAGCCTTCCAGAACTGACTAGTAAAGATAGGGTCACGATCACAAACAATACTGAGAGGAACACCATGGAGACGAACGATCTCTCTCATGTAAATCTCAGATAAACTAGAAGCAGAACGAGTAGACTTGACCGGAATAAAATGAGCGGACTTGGTCAGTCTATCAACAATATCCCAGATACTCTCATTGCCTTTCCGAGTCCTCGGTAAACCATCGATGAAATCCATGGAAACCTGTTCCCACTTCCAATTAGGAATCTCGAGGGGTTGCAACAAACCAGGGGTCTTCTGGTGATCGGCTTTGACTTGCTGACAAGTCGCACACCGTCTAACAAAGATAGAGATATCCCTCTTCATCCCCTTCCACCAATAAAGCCTCTTCATATCCTGATACATCTTCGACACACCAGGATGAATAGAAAGTCTGGATCTATGATTTTCCTGAAGCAACTCCTGTCTCAAACTATCAACCTTCGGAACACAAATCCTGCCGTTAATCCGCAAAATCCCTTTGCCATCAATATGAGCTCCACTACTACCTCTACTACCACCAACTCTGCTACGAACACTCTCCTTCATCAATCTAAGCATCTCATCCTCATCCTGCTTAGCCATAATCTGATCCAGAAGAGGAGAAGAAGAAACAACAAGCTGACACAACAAAGCCTTCTTCCGACTCAGAGCATCGGCCATAACATTAGCTTTACCGGGACTATAGTTAATGTCGAGGTCGTAAGAAGCCAGAAACTCAAGCCAACGAACTTGCCTCTGATTCAGATCCTTCTGGGTGAAGATATATCTCAGAGACTGATGATCTGTGAAAAGCTCAAACTTGGTTCCAAGAAGATGATGCCTCCAAAGTTTCAAAGCAAAGACAACAGCAAGTAACTCTAAATCATGAGCAGCATAATTTGCTTCGTGGGTCTTCAACTGATGGCTGGCATAGGCAATAACCCTACCATCCTGCATGAGAACAGCACCCAAACCCTCACGACTAGCATCAGTATAAACTGTAAATCCCTCACCCCCATTCGGAACAGTAAGAACTGGTGCGAAAGTTAGCTTGCTCCTCAACTCACTGAATGCAGCCTTACACTTATCACTCCAGACAAATCTGGCATTCTTCCGAGTTAAAGCTGTGAGAGGTGCAGCAATCCGAGTAGAATTCTCAATGAATCTCCGGTAGTAACCGGCAAGGCCCAGAAAACTAGGAATATCAGATGGAGTCTTTGGAGTTTCCCAATCCTGGAAAAATCGGGGAAAAATAAAGCAATAGGAAAAAAATAGAATTATTAAAATGATAGAGAAAGAGAAAAAAGAAAGACATACATTGATCGTAGCAATCTTAACTGGATCAACAGAGACTCCATTACTAGAAACAATATGCCCGAGATAACGGACTTCATCCTTCCAGAAATGGCATTTAGAAAATTTAGCTTTTAACTGATGATTTCTGAGAGTCTCAAGAACATATTTCAAATGCGACTTATGCTCATCCTTAGTCTTAGAGAAGACAAGGATATCATCAACAAAGGCTAGCACAACTTTATTAAGCACATCACGAAAAACACGATTCATCAAATCAACAAAGAAAGCAGGAGCATTAGTCAAACCAAAAGGCATGACTAACCATTCATAAAATCCATTCTCAGTGCGGAAAGCAGTCTTGGGAATGCTATCCTCAGCAACCCTGAGCTGATGAAAACCTGTGGCAAGGTCAAGCTGAGAGAAAATAGTGGCACCATGAAGCTGATCAAACATATCATTGATTCGAGGCATAGGATATCTGTTTTTCATAGCGAGCTTGTTCAGCTCCCTATAATCAACACACATCCGAAGTGGACCATCAGATTTGGTGACAAAAACTACCGCAGCTCCCCATTCAGAAAAACTGGGCCTAATCAGACCTTTGGAAGATAAGTCTTCAATTTGCTTTCCTATCTCAACCTTCTCGCGGGGTGCCATTCTTCTAGGAGGAAGAACAATAGGTCGAGCACCAGGAATAAGATCAATCCGAAAATCAATTTCTCGCTTCGGAGGTAAATAAATGACTTCTCCAAATACATCGGGATATAATCTAACCACAGGGGTTGAATCAAGGTCACTGGAAGAAGAATCCAAAGAATAAATAAAGTTGCCAGCAAAATCCTGAGGCATGCGGCACTGAATAATCAAGGAATTCCCTTGATCATCAACAAGCTGAACAGACCGGGCTTTACAAGAGATATGAGCATTATGATTCACTAACCAATCCTGACCAAGCAATAAATCAAAAGCATCGAAGCCCAGAATATAAAAATCACCACTAAAGCGATGATCAGAATGGAGAAGTTTCACCTCTCGACAAATCCGATTAAGGTTAGCAGGACCCCCAATAGGATTTGAAACACATAATGGAACAGAAGTATACTCAGGAGAAAGGAGATGTTCAAACTTATCACACAAATCAACAGAAATAAAACTGTGTGAAGCACCAGTATCAAACAACACACGAACAGGATGATGAAATAAAGTAAATGAACCCTGGAGTGTACCTTGGTCATCACTAGGAGCAGGTGCAGGTGGGGGAACTGGAGATGAGGCAGAAGTGACAGCAAATATACCAGAAGGAGTACCCCTCTTCTGGGTTGGGCAATCCTTCTTAAAATGACCTGGCTGGAGACAGATATGGCAGAGATCACGTCTAGCCGACTGAGCAGGTAGAGGAACTGCAGCACCTGATAATGTGGGACAGCTATTGGCATAGTGCCCTCTCTGATCACACCTAAAACAAGTGATGGAGGAGAGATCAACTGGTTGCCTCTGAGCAGGGGCAGATGATGAAGATCCCAAACCAGGATGCTTCTGCCAATTCTTCTTCTGCTACTGGAAATTTGGCTTACGCTTCTTGGAAACTGCAGAGGAAGACTGAGCACCAGAAACAGCAGGACTTTGGATGTGGGATTCTCATAGCGAATAGCCATATCCATAAGCTGGGTGAAAGAACCATGAACATGAGAAATAAGGCGACTATAATACTCTGGCCGAGCACCAGCAATAAATTTCTCATTCTTCTTAAGAGGAGTATCACTAAGGCCAGGACCAAACTTGGAAAGTACATTGAATTTCCTCTCATACTAAGAAAAAAACATGGACCCTTCTTCAGATCCATAAACTCACGATAAAGCTGAGATTTCCCGGCTTCTGGGATCCATTTTGCCACAAAAGCCTCCCTGGAAAAGAGATACAGAAAACAAGCTTAAGATAGATTCAACGAAAGGAAAAATAGGAACAAAATTAAGATAACCCAATGGATACCTAAACTGCTCCCAAGTGAGATCAGCCTCGACGGTGTTAGCCGTAACGGACTCTCACCAATCTAAAGCAGAATCATGCAACTGCCAGGTTGCAAGCTGACGCTTCTAAGCATCAGTAATGTCAAGACCAGTAAATATCCTCTCAAGACTCCGCAACCACTGCTGAGCCTCAATGATAGTCTCTGAACCGGTGAATGGGGTTCCACCAAGTTGAGAGAATTCCTTACAAAGAACAGTGAACCTGACTGGAGCAACAGGTTGAGGAGCTGGGGCAATACCGCGACCCCTAACTCTGGCATTTCCCCGATTCATCCTGAAAAATATCAAGAATGAATTTAGGATAAGAATAAAGACAAGCTGAAGACAAATTAAGATAAGGCAAGATAATACACTTGGATGAATATCTTAAAGAAAGAAAAGATCCTAACAAGATAGATACGAAAGAAAGGAAAGTTAGAAACATTTGAAAATCCTTTAAAAGCAAGAAAAATATATATATCAAAATAATCTTTGAAAATCCTTTGAAAACATTTTGAAAAATCATTTTATACTTTGAAAATACGTCTCTCACAAAGATATGATTATGAGATTGATTTCACTCATTCTAGGGTGGAAATGCCCTATCTCTAATGAGTTTTTGCTCCGTAGAGGCAATGGTTGCCAAAACCTGGCTCTGATACCATCTGTAACAACCCCCAATTTCGTACCATTCAAATCGACAATAATCCACACATGTTGGACTTGAATGATGCGAAATAACATATTGTAAATAAATTTGGAGCAAATGAAATCAAATATACAGAATCACAGACACAGAACAAACAGAATAACTCACAGCGGAATATAAAATAACATAGTAGTTCATGAAGCTACTATAACAGAGTCTCAAACCAAATACATAATATAGTCTGAAAAACAACAGAATAGAAATCCCAAATACATAGAAGTTCACTAATACATGAGATAAACTAATACAGCTGAAACAGAAGTAGATAAATATGTAGATAAGTAGAAACTCCAGTGAAAGACCAGCTCCAGGAAGAGAATCCAAAGCTGTGAATACTCAGGCTGACCCGAGCGTAAAGCAAAACACAAAACACTCGAGTCAGGACAATATATACTTATATAATGTAAACCAACTCAAGTGAACTGTAATAAAGATACAAGTAACTTAAAGGATGCCTGGGACCGCCCATCCTCTAATGATCCATTAAACTATTTACTATATAGTAATATTTCGCTATTATACTAATGTCTACAGTAAAATAAACATACTTTTAAATTACGTTCCGGGCTACCCATATCACCCTTCACACATAATAGTCCCATTAGTCCATCCAATATCATGCCATCTCCACTCCGGGTGACTGTCAGAGGATACCACACGGGCTACGGGAGAAAGACAAACTCGTAGTAAAGGCTCGGTATGGTAGGTGACACGGCACCCAAGGCAATGCCAGGGTAGATATACCAATTACGCACACGGGCTGGTGGTAACGCAGCAGCCACATACGCCCACCCCGAACAACACTCCAAAAATCAAGGGGTGCACCCAATCGATCACAACAGTAATAGAATAGTATCGAAGAAGTGTGTTCAGCCAGAGGTGCTACCTCCTTTGGCCCGAGATCGCTCCTGTTTTAGCCACCTTATGCTAACTCACGGGAGTTAGGTTCACGAAATGGACCTTAGGAACGTCGTCACCATCCTACTTCATTCTGGAATCTCCACCGCGCACACAGTTGTTAAAGTGGTTTTCGGTATCGACAGAGAGTATGTCCATATCCGATCCCGGTCTCTTTAACAACCAATCATTATTATAACCCGTAGTTATAATTTCAAAAATGGTATTTATTTCTCAAAATCCAATATCATTTCAAATCCATTTCAAAATATCAACTTATCATTTCATTTGAAAAACATATTCATTTATTTTTATTCAATTTAAAAATACCATTCACATTTCAAAATAGTTCAATTCCAACAAATTACTTCATTTAAATCCTTTAAAAGTGATGTTATTACATTTAATAATTAAATTATTAAACTTCCAAAATTTTCAAATTTCAAAGTTCATTCATTCACTTAATTTTATCAAAACAGTGAAAATACAACTTTCGCAGCATTTGGAAATTGCTACAGAAAGTTATATTCAAAACAGTTAAATTTAACAAAGACATCATTTAAAATGCTGTAATAGTGTTACATTAGTTTCAAAGAGAAAAACTTAGTTTAATCCAACAATTATATTTTCTATAACTCACTTTTAACTTATAAAATCACATAATTTTACTTTTATAACCATCATTTAATTTTCTTTAATTTCATGATTTCATAAAATTAAATTTCCATTTAAAAATTCGTATTTAACACTAATTCACTTATTAAATTGCAGTATCCAATTTTAAATTCATTACATTTAAATTTCAACCTAACACTTAAGTTAAAATTCTCAAATATAACTTAGTTTATATTTTTATTTACTTAATTAAAAATTCACTTTTAAGTCAATTCCAAAAGTTCCAATTTTAGTTACAATTTAAAATTTCAACTTAAATTTTCAATCATTTCACATTTCAACTTTACTAAAATCATTAATATGATATAAAATCACTTTAAATTCCTTTAAATTTAAATTATCATAAATTTATCATGCTTTCATATTCTATTTAATTTCAAATTATAATTAAATCAAATTTCCCAAAATAGCTTACAATCAAAATTTTCTAACCTTTTCGTTAATTTATTTCACTTGTAATTATTCAGAAAATCAATAATATATTACCAAAAATCATTTTTAATTAGGTTTAAATCAAAATATTTTAATATTTATATTTCTAGAATAATTTTAAAATTTTTAGAAAAATATATTAACTACGGGTCTGTATATAATTTTCTACACTAGGAAAAGTGATACGGGTAATATATCATTTCAACCCGTAATTTACAAAGAAAAATCCGGGTTTTATCATTTCAAACCCGCAGTCCCAAGTAAATGAAATAAATTTGAAAATCATTCAGGCCTATCATTTCAGCCCATAATGATTTTCCCTTATTCTAAAGTCTGTTCGGGTATGTATCATTTCAACCCATAGTGATTCTAATCTAAAGGGAACTTGCAGTGTGATAAACGAATAAAATAACAGAACAGCATAATATAACAGTAATAAATGTCATAATAGGTGTTTAAGAATGGGTGAACATCATATAATAGTGACATAGCAAATAATAATATAGTGATGCAGTTTACATATTCACAAGTGATCAATTTACTATTCATATAAGTATAAAACTGTCTGGTGAGAATAACTCACTGTTTTGAGCTGATGACACAACGACGAATTGCACAAACGGGATCTACACAAGCACAAAAGCACGACACAGATACGAATGGAGGAGCCAAGGATTAATTCCCTTGAATACCAATCAAACAAACAATATAACAATTATAAGGTTTCAGACCAAAAATATGATAAACTATGCTAGAAATAACTTCATAAAACAAAGCTGAAATGTATTGCACTCGCTTCCGACATCCCATAGACTCAGCCAGAGGTGGAGTACAGGTCTAAGGCAATGGTTTTGGGTCAGGTCTGGGTTGCTAAGGTCGGCCTAACATGAGTTTGTTGATGGCAAAAGTTATGGAGATGGAACAACAACACAACAAGGCGTAACTACTAACAACATCACAAGTTTCAAGCAAACAAAGCTCGGCCAAGGCTGCTGTGGTCACGGCCAGAGGAGTAGGGTCCACTGTGGTGACGTGGTAGAGGGTGCTGAAGGTACTGGAGGTGGTGGTGGTCATGTAGGTGGCGGCCATGGGTTGTGGAAGTGGTGGATGTGAAGGCTTGTGCTCGGCTAGGTCAAGATGTTGGAGTTTGGTGAACTTGGTGAAGGAACTACCACCTAGGGTGGTACGGATGGGGATGGCCAGTGAGGAGGAGGTGCTGGTGGCATGCTCAGGTGGTGGTAGTGGTGGCAGGGGCTGGAGAGGGGCATGGACGATCCTATGATAAAGAAGATCAAGTGCAAATCAAACGAAAAATCAGCATAAGTGAACAAAAGGAGATAAAAGAAAAATAGAATTTTACCAACTTCTCAAACAAGTGATGGCCGAATTTTTTTTTAATGAGATGAGAAATGATGTACATGAATGAATAAGGGAGGTAGGCAGCTGAAGTATGTGAGTTATTATGGCTAATTGATGGCAAAAGTAAGTTAAAAATGTGAAAAGGCGGGAAAATCAAAAGCCATTGGAAATAAAAAGTCACAAACCCTTTCAATTTACCTTTAAGTATTTGTATAAGTTTATATATTCTGGAATAACAATATTATCAGATAAAATTTCGAAACTTTAAAAAAAATATAAAAATATATATACCATTTATTAATTATATAGAGTAAAATTAAGGAAAAATAGTTAAAACAGTGAACTAGACTAGAAAATTTGAAATTAAATGAAATAATTTGTAGAAAATTCATATGATCTTGTAAAGTATTTTTAAACATAAATAATAACATAAAAAAAATTATTCACAAAATAAATATTTAAAATTTAATTTAAATATAATTTTTTATGCAGAAAATAGCAAAAAATGGGAAAACAGCCCTTAAAAATAGGAAATCAACACAGTAAATTTTGAAAAAATTCTATTATTATTTTAAAAATATTTAGAGATGAAATTTCACAAATAAAACAAATTTAAAATAAAATAAAGAAATTTAAAATGAAGAAAATGGCAGAAAATTAGAAAACAGCCTTTAAAAATAGGAAATAAATACAGTAAATTCTGGAAAAATTACATTATCATTTTAAAAATGTTTAGAAATGATATCACACAAATAAAACAAATTTAAATTAATTTCAAAATGAAATAAAGTCAAAATTAAATATATAGTCAAAATCTAGGGTTGTTAAAGTTTATCTTAGTTCCCACTGTAACATTCACTTCTTATCCATCGATAGAAACGTTAATTTCCTCGTTTTCTTTTTCTACTACATCATTCATGTTTTCATCATCCACATTAATTTCTCCTTCCTCTATCATTTCAAGGACGGTGAATTTATTTTTCATAAGAGTATCCTTCACTTTTTTATTCTCATTCACAATATGTTTAGCAATCTGATAGTTATATATTATTTTTTCCTTCCCACTTTTTTCCTTTACAGTTTGAACATTATCAATAATTTCTTCTGTTAAGATGACATCAACTGGACTTAAATTTTTTTGTACATTAATCTTTCTTCTTCCTGTAACAAATTTTTGCCAAACCCTTTTTTGTTCCACATTTTTATTTGGTCTGTTTTGTTTTGTCCCAACCACCACATCTGGCTTAATACTTTGCATCTCATCCGACTCATCATCATTTTCTACAATTTTTTCTGTATTAGGAATAAACTAATAGATCAAGGGTCTTTGTCCAAAAATGTTGCAATAAGCACAAATATCTGGTTTCCAGAGATAATTAACATATATTCTCTAAGTTGCACCATCTGTATTCAAGATAGGGAAGGAAGAAACAAGATCTTGATTAGGTGATATTTCAATAAGACACTTAGAATGTTGAATGCGTTGAAGTGATTCGGTAGCTTCATCTAAACACACAAGTTTACTCAATCTGTTGGCTTACCAGTTAATACCCAGAGGAGGCCATAGGTAAATAGGTATGTTTGAGAGTTGCACCCTGATAGGAAAAGATCGAATCGAACCACAAACATTACAATTATACGATCCTACAGTTTAATTATAAACAACTTGTTCTTCATTACAATAGGGTCGCTACGTATAATTTTATCTCTGCCTGAGGCATTAGAAAGAAGAAAAAGAAAGATGAAACAATCTGACTTAACTTTAATTTTATCTTTCAACCTCCATCTACATTTCAATTTCTCAATAATATAAGTATATGACAGGGGCTTATCAAGAAAGAATGGACTTGATAATCTTGGTCACTACTTCAACCTGTCCGTTTGCTTAAGATTTTGTCATTGTGGCAATGCCTACAGTAGAAGTATTTGAATTCGGCGTCATCGAAATAGGTTCCTTTATCAAAGATGATCATTT
Source organism: Allium cepa (assembly GCA_030765085.1). Lineage (NCBI taxonomy): Eukaryota > Viridiplantae > Streptophyta > Magnoliopsida > Asparagales > Amaryllidaceae > Allium > Allium cepa. The sequence goes on from CM060945.1 coordinate 726,168,449, forward strand.
ATGGAACTCCAAAATGACAAACGTTTCTAGCAACGAAGTTGATAAATTTCTTTGTAATGATTATGGCTAATGGCTCTACCTAAGCCCATTTGGACAAGTAATAAACTACGACAATGGTGTACTTTGTGCCACTCTTAGATATTGGCAATACCCACCTTTGACTGCAAACAACCATGGGCTGACCATTTGAATAATCTTTGTTGGTAAGGCTCTTGGTACCTCGGTGAAACATTGGCATTTGTTACACCATTTATTGTGATCAACGTCGTCTTGGTTGATAGTTAGCCAGAAATACCCATATCGAAGGGTCTTCTTCGCTAGGGTTTGCCCCCTGGTGTGGTTGCCACAGGCCCCTTCATAAACTTCCTTTAAGATTTGCTTGGTCTCATTATTTGTGGCACACCAAAGCATAGGTATAGAGCATCCTTTCCTGCAAAGTTCCCCTTCTTGCATGATAAATCTTGCATCGTTATGAAGGAGTTAGCATCGTTTGTTCATCCGAAAGGATTCCTCTCTGTAGATAGTTCTTCATCAAAGTCATCCATCTCTCCATTTTAGGTTCAGCCTCCAAGATCCATACCACATCCATCTGGTCGATGCACGGAGATTATTGTACTTCCACCAGAACTAGGCCCATAATTTGTGCTTCCCCAATGCTTGCTAAATTAGCTATTGAGTCACCGTTTGAATTTTCCTTTCTAGAAATATGCATTATTGTGTAATATTCAATATCGTTAAGTAGCTCAAGGGCACGGTTTAGAAAATATGCTAGCCTTGCTCTTTATGCTTGAAAATCCTTCCACAATGATATACCAGAATTTAGGAATCACATAAGATATAAAAAGTTTTCAACTCCCAATTCTTTGGCAATCTTAAGTTCTATAATCAAGGCCTCGTAATCTGCTTCATTGTTCATTATGGAAAAGTTGAGTTTTATGGCATAATAAATTGCATGTCCCACAAGAGTCACTTGCATGACTCTAGCACCAGAACAACGTTCATTAGATGCAACATCCATGTACTTTTTCCACCTGGCATTATGCTCACCGCTGCTCTCCTGAGTGTCATCTTGCGCTGTGTATTCAACAATGATGTCCATCGAAGCTTAACTCTAGATAACTCTCTGAGTGTGACATTAATGTCGTATTTTCTTAATTCAATGTTCTGTATCAATAGCCTTCCAAAGGTTCCATGCCATTGCAAGACCTGTCTCAAAGGCTAGTCGGTAAGAATCTTGATTGGATGAGCTTGAAAGTAAAAGCGAAGCTTCCTTGAAGCAATCAATAGACAGTATCCACGCTTATTCAGCTTTGGATAGTTTCTTTCCGCTCCTGTCAATTGCTTACTGATGTAGTACACCGATTAATGGAATTGAGACTCATCCTGCATTAGTGCGACGCTCAAAGCATGCACCGACATCGCCAGATAGATAAATAAGTCCTCCTCATCCAATGGTTTCGATAAAATACGAGTTCTCTCTAATTGATCCACCATAGTCCGGAAAGCATCTGCACATTCTTGCTTCTAAGAGAAATTCCTTTTCCCTTTCTTAATCACATCGAATAAAGGTAAGCATTTGTAAGTGGCTCTATAGATGAATCGACTCAGGACGACGACCTTCCCATTCCAGCTTTGAATGTCTTTGATCGTCTATGGGGCTTGGATGTTCCTTAGTGCTTCGATTTTGTTCGGATTATCTTCGATCCTACGGGAGTTCATGATGAAGACTAAGAATTTTTCTAATGCAATGACATGAACATTATAATAGGTTGAGTTTCATCTCGTATTTTCGAAGAACACGGAACATTTCACCTAAATCATCAAAGTAGTTCCTCGATCGATGTGACTTCACGAGCATATCGTCCATGTATACCACCACCGAGCATCTGAGCTGGTCTTTAAACATCATGTTCATAAGTAATCGGCAAGTTTCTCGAGCATTCTTTAATCCAAATGGCATAAAAAGATAGCAGCATAGTACCTTTAGACCAAAAAATGGTATAACACCCCCAAATGCTGATAAAGACAAGTTTCTTTGACTTTTGCAAGCATAAACAAATAATCAAATATTATCGATCTTGCCACCGTTAAAAGCACCAAGGTCCAATTTATCATCATGAGAATAAGTGTATAATCATTAATAGGGAGAATAAAATGTCTTTGAGAGAAAGCTTGTGCTTATTTCCAATTTATTAGCTATTAGGATCGACGTCCCAAAAGGGGGCTCGACATCCATAATAGTAAATAGCATGATGACGTCATATCATTCTTCATGAATTTTTAGATAAGTCATACTCTCAAAGAATTATGTCACATCATATGACTAGATAAAAAATGTAGAAAATGCAACAAGTTGAGATGTGACCTATCAAGCATGATAATAGACAAAGTGCCCATTTTGTTCTCAAGTTCAAGAATCTTATGCTCATATAACTATACATATGTAGCCTCGATGCTGACTAAAACTTGAAAAGGTTGACCATGCCAAAGCATAGTTTTGTTATTGTTAATGGATCATCGACAATGGTCATGTTAGGGTTTGAACTTTATGACATGTATAACTCAGTTCATAACACCTCCAGGTTGTGGCCATGTCGAGCTCCGAACTTTATGACATGACGAGCTAAGTTTAGAATTCATTGAGGTTGTTCATGTCAAGTTTCAAACTTGACCGGTCTATATATTTACAAGCCCAAGTTGATAATGATCAGTGAAATCATTACCAAAGTCCAAATGCTAATTCAATCCCTTAATGTTATTGATTGAATGTGATTACAATCAAATATAACTTTCCCCAATTAGATTTATTGTTATCTAGAACATGATTTTAGCACAAGAGAAATAATTTATCGATCCTCTAAAATGAAGACCCTTGTATCCTTCTTTATAGAGTTTGGTGGGTAGTGAGCCTTAACATCCATAAATCTTGATGTCTTCATTGTCATCGAGTTTTGATCATGGCGGTTTCATTGGCGTCAATATTGATGGTGTTGTCGCATTCTAGGGCTCATGTTCTTATTTCTCGATATTGGGTTTGTTTCATAAATGCTCCATACATCTCAATTATTATAAGACTCGATATCAATAAAGCACGACATCATGGTTATTGCTGAATGTCAACAACAACAGTTGTCGGCATTGCATATAAAGGATCGTGTTTATAGATTCTTCTTGTCCTCGATGATGTTTATAGCTTTTAATTCTCGCCATCGACATGACTTACCTTGTTTTGAAGAAGCTTAACAACATTGGATATAAACGACATGGTTCCTTTTGCCATGTTTTTATGTTTTCTTGATGGCAGCAAAGACTTTGACGTCAACATTCATCATTGCATCTGAAGCCTCAAACCTTGACATGATCCATAGCTTTGAACCTTGACATGCACTCTTAATCTTGTTGTTGATTCGTTGGTTCATACCTTTTGAAAATTATTGGGATAATAAGTTCCAAATCAGTTATGAGGCTGGTGTTTTCCTAGTTTGGTACATGCATCGAGATCTAATTGTGTCCATAGTATGCATCCATGAATGATAGCAACACATGTCCAGCTATCGACTCTAAGAACATAATTATTCTTTAGAACGATAAGCTATCCTTCGGACATACCTTATTTAAATCATAATAATCGATGTATGTCCTACACTTCCCATTTGTCTTTTTATCATAAATTGATTTCACAACCATTTTGGGTATAGTGCAGCATGGATGTAGCCATTATCCTTTAACTTCTCCACTTCTTCTTCAAGTGCAGCTTCATCTCTTCGGACCCAAGCTGCGACATTTCTGTTTCACAGGAATGCACTTTATATTTATATTCAATGCATGGCTTGCTATCTCCGACGATATTCAATACATATCCAAGTGAGTCCAGGAAAACACATCGAAGTTTGCTCGAACAAATGCGACTAATTCATTCATAATCCTCATGTCGAGCCATGATCCAACCTTAAAGACCCATGTAGGATCATCATGGCTTACTAGGATGTTGATCATTAACTCGACCGTGGATGCCCTTTTCTCTAATGGCTCTTTCCTCGAATCCATATCCTTATGGATCCTACTATGTTTCCCGAGCCAGAACTTTGGCGTTGGTTTCTATGCATCTAGAGTCTTAATTCAAAGATCCTCTATAAATCCATTCTTTTTTCTCTTCGCCTCGCCTCTTTCAACTCCGTGACGTAGCACTCGCGGCGAAGCCCTTACTCCCCCCAAATTATCCCCACACCGTTCTCAATCAGGAATTTCATCGTCAAACAACAGGGAGTGATAGCTGCTCTAAATTCGTCAAGGGATGGTCGACATAAAAACATATTTTGGAAGATTAAATATCCAACATAATAGAAGGCATGACTCGCACTCACTTGTGATCGCCCTCTCCAGGAACCATCAGTAGATGCATGCATCCCGTTAGCTCACTAGCACTCCCGTTAAATCCCTAGAACAGTGATTGACACGTCTTTATGTCCTTTTCCTCTTGAAGCATCTGATCATAGGATCTTTTAAATAGGATGTTAACTGAACTCCTACTGTCAACCAAAACCTTCCTCATTACAATAGGTCTGATCATGACCAAAATAACTAATGGATCAATAGTCGAAGCCTATAACTCATTAACATCTCTCTTACGGAAAACGATATCATATATCACAATTCTAAGTTGCTTTGCTAGAGCATTGTCTACGACAACAAAATAGATCTCATTCACTACAAGTTTTAATGTAGCAACATACTGCTCCATCTCATTCCAACTCTCCTTAGTTGAATGCCGTCCACCAATTATAGTATCACAAGACATTTCTCAAGCCGCATATGTTCATCAGCTTTAGGTCCGGCATTCCCTTGATAGGATGTTGACCTAGAGATGGATTTCCCATGCCCGTCATCATACGAGGCTTTCACAAACTACAACAACTTTTTTCAAACCAATTCCTCGATCATATCATGTAAATGTCTTCATTCGTTCGTGTTTGACCATGTGTCTAATCGAACCTGCAAAACTTCCCAAATTTTCCCCATCGTAGTCGAATCCCTCAGGGCTGGCTTCCTGTATTACTCATACCTTGAGTTTCCAAATAGATAGTCTCTGTTGACTTATTCAATTCGGTATAGCCATCGTACTTAAGAATCCTAGGATGATTCCTAATATCTGATTTTCACTTCCTGGCCCCATTATTACTATGCTTTTAACCATTATTCTTATCTACAACATTTATATCCATATTTCTAGAACTCCCTTAGACTATTATACTACGCTATTGCTATGTATGAATTCAACCGAATGCCCAACATCATCTCTTCAAGGATGAGTATGTGCTTCTTTTAGGCATAAGAACTGATTGGCCTTCCTACAAAAGGTATCCATTATCGATAGAGGTTTCATTTCCAACCTTCTCTCAAAATCTGTATCGAGATGAATTGATATCAACATCATCAATATAATCTCGAGCATTGCTTACTTCTGCCACTGCAATATGAAATCAACGCAAAAAGTCCTTTAAAGACTCTCTCGCTCCATGGTAGAGGTTAGAAAGTGACATCACGTCTTTCGAATGTGTTGTGTGCATGTGGAATTACTCCATAAACTTTCATGCCGGTTGATCAAAGGATGATATGGATCTCGGTGGCAGCCGGGTGAACCACATCATCATTACCTCCTATAGGAATATCGGGAAGCAACAACATCTAATGGCATCAGTAGACCTGGCTTGATCCATGTGCCAGCCATACTTCATCATATTTGGCTTCGATCCGTCTATCCAATATATGACAGCATCGTTGACACTATAAACTTCCGTGGGTGTTCATCGCCCAAGATGTCTTCTATGAAAGGATTTCGGCTCAGGGAAGAAACCCACTCATTATTCATCCAGTATTGATTCTCACTTAGTAGTGTCTCCTAACCATTTTAGTCAAATCTAGTTCAGGTGGGTCTATTGAATGACGTTGAACATAATCTGCCCTAAATGTTTGGACCAGAAAATGCTCTCCATTGGTCTCATGATACTTAGGTTCCCCTAACTCTTGGGGACCATTCGTTCAGTAATTCCTTTCACATAGTCTCTCCATGGAAGATCTATAGCACTTGCCTATGTTCCAACATTCTGATCGTCGACAGCGTGCACATAAGCCAAACCAGAAACATCACCTAGGAGTAAACCACGTGATCAATGTTCGATGGTTTAGTATCGATTCCTCTTGATGGATAGGTACCGATCCATAGGCCTAGGCCGTGGCTCGATCCTATCTTCTATTTTGACTTTCCAGTTTCCTTCCATGGCATCATTTGCTTTATGTTCCTCTGTTATTGCTCTGACAAAGAGGAACTATCAGATTCCAAATCAAAAGGCACTCTATCCCTCCCGCTCCTCCTACGACTGCCGGTTAGTTAATTCAACAAGTCTAAGCTCAATTTTATCTGTGCATTCAACTCATTATGGCTTTCCTGGAGTTTGTCTTCCATCTATTTCATCATGCAATCCATCTTAGGTCTAGTGACCACATCAAGTAGGCTTTGAAAGTCTATAAGGTTTGCTACACAACCTCATCAACTTGTTGGGATTGATCTCCAGAACATCTTCGACAACACGTGTAGTGGTAGAACGGTCTCTTCTAGGAGATATTGTAGAAAGCTCTCATGTACATTCTTGAAAATCCAAGCAGTTAGAAACTCACAAAGTCAAGGGAAATTGTATTTATTTCTCGAATTTAGACAATCCAATAATAGGCGATGGATCCAAATAGGTCTAAGTACCGGCTCTCAATGAAAGAACAAAAATGTTAGTATCAAAAATGGTACAAACACCCAATAGATTATGTAAAGAATAAAAAGTGATGAAAAGTAAATAAAAATGAGAGAAAATAGAACAACACATGTTTATAGTGGTTTGGCTAATAGTTGCTTACATCCACTTGAGATTTTATTAATGATATCTTTATTTTACAACTGTAGTTCTTATCATTCGGTACCACTCGACAGCTAATTATAAGAAATATATGTAAATTTCCTATAGGGCTAAAAAGATCCTGGAAATGATGCACCTCTATGACTATTTATAGTTGTAGATCATCGAGAAAAGCTCTAGCACATCTTCCTCCATATTCTCCATGATCTAGTAGCAGTTTCACTCAAGGAAACATGGCCAAGTCAACAAGTAGTTATGGATCGATACCAATCCATTAGCGTGGTTCGGTACCTATCCCAAAGTTTGACTTGCGGATAGTTCTAGCCACTTTGGATCAAAGTGATATACCGTTAACTTAATATTTCTTGACTTGTTTATATGGTTATGAGCATGTATCTTAGACAATGGGATTGATCAGTGGAGGAATCAAGTTGTTAATTCCCTGTGCTTGAGCTCTTTGATATCAAAAGGCATGTGAATGATCAATGGTGTGACAGCCCACCCTGAGACCCACACTAGCAATGAGTATCACTAGATAATATTGTTTGCTAGTGCAGAGAATAGGCCGTTTAGGAGTGATTATAATAGTCTTGTACTAAATAAGTATCAAGTACGTCGATAATGTGCTCATTTTTTTTCATTTTTCATTTCCTCTTAAGTGGTTCAACATACTTAATCCTTATCTAATACAATACCATGGTGGCTACAAGATCGATTCATAAAAAACACAATAAAAATAATATACACAGATCGCAGAATAGAAAACACAGTTATCTATAGATATACATATGTCAAATATAATACATAGTGTCGTAAATGAGTAGTGATACACCATTACACAAGTATACATCAAATCCCCCACAAAAGAATATACATACTCTAAAACTACTACAAGATAACTACTAAAACAATGCAAATCCAAAAGGTTGATAATATGATCCATAAAGAACAGCTAAGAAAAAGCCAACTAGTCAAACTTTCAACTCGGTCTAACCCGAGTAATGAATACACAGGTCAGTCTAACTTGAACAAGATGATTAACAATGATAAGTAGGACATAAGTCTCATACGGGAACATTCCTTTAATAAAAAAGGAATGAAATAAACTCGGATTTACTCAAATTCTAGTGATGGAAACACAGAAACATCTCAAGGATAACCTCATGAATAACATCAAATTAATATGAATACTTCCTTCTTAAAAGCTACTTGAAATATAAATTCTGATAAATCCATATAATATCTTAGAAGGAAATCATAGAAGTCATTAAAAACTTCATAACTCGAGGAACTCAGTCATTAGTTCAAAATTCAGAAATTATCATTCTTGTGAAACTCAATTAAGAGTTCAAAACTTCATAAAATATCATAAATGAATTCACTATTTATAAATTAAATCTCATATAGCTCTAGGCTATAAAATAAGTAAAACAACATCTTGAAATGGTGAAATCATAAAACATCAAAACTCAGAAAAATACCATAATGGGAAGATCCCCAATTTCACGCTGAAGCAATGCTGTAGGTGCTATCCTTGTGTCCATTACTATATATTATTAGGTTCCTCTTTCTTGACGACTGAAGTCGTAATACATCATAACGACCGAGCTCGTAATACATCGTGATGACCGACCCGAAGGTCTATAGTACTGGCATAACATCGTAAATGTGTCACAAACTCTCAGATAGGAATCCAAAAAGTGTTAATAGTGCGTCCCATACAACTCGTTCTCAGTTAACGTGTGATATCCCGAAATTTATGGCAATATAAATTTAATAATATGTATTTTAAATTAAATTGATTTGATAACTTTTGTAAACAAAATTGAATTGATTTGATAATCTTCTTTAATAAATATTTAATTATTGAATTTATCTTGGAATAAGTAAATAAATTATTTTCTATTTTTAATGTATATATATGTATATATATTTTAAATAGATAAGTTTGGTTTTAAATTTAATTAGTGTAGCATATTTTTTATTTTCTAATATTTTGAATTTGGGGAATTATGATTTATTTTTTATTTAAGCTTTTCAAAGCTATTTTATAAAATAACTAAATGATTTTAAATATATAAGACAAATGTTTTATTTGTTCAAAATATATTTTAACTTAAATTTGAATATAAATTTAGATTGAAATAAAGTTATAAAAATGTTTTTTATTTCTTTTTAAATTATTGATTAATAAATATGATTTGTAAATTAGATATGAAGTTTAAAATACATATTAAAATATGAAACATGTATTCATATAAATAACAAATAAGTTACAATCTCTTTTATAAATTTATTTAAATTAATCAAAAATGTTATTTTCAAATAATTGATATATGTATTGTTTTTATTTATAATCATACTTGGTTTTGTTTTCTTTAATTATTTATTTATATACATAACTAAGTATTAAAACTAATTAATTAAGTTTAAAACTTTCATTAACACTTTAATTAAAAATACTAATCTCTTAAGGGACAAGCATAAGCATCTTAGAAACATAATTAACATGTGTAATTTAAACACATAAGAAAGTTAACAAGTGTTAGTAACTAAAGACAAGTGTCATTGTTTTAATTTTAATTTTTCTTTGATTTTAAAATAAATCATAAATAAGTTATATAAACCTACATTTTCCCATTTCTTTCCTTTTTCTCATCTTCATTCTAAAACTTAGAAAATTTCTTCCATCTTAAAAACCATTCCACTTTTTAAAAAATCCTCAAATCATATGCAATCTGAAAATCAAAATTCTATAACATTTTCATCCTTAAAAACCTGTTCAAATGTACAGCATAAACCCTGTAATCATTCCTGTAACTCATTATCAAATGCATAGCAAACCTGCATGCAACAATTAAAGCAAGAAAGTCTGCATTTTATTCAATCTGAAACAAAGGCCTGCATTTTTTCTTCTTCTGGAAATCAAGAATAGCTTGCATTCATTCAAAATCTGAAGCTAAGCTAACTGCATGTTAAATTAGGAATTTAAAAAAGTTTTCAAATGGTTTGAAGGCTGTTCAAAATCAGGAAACTAAAGTTTTAAAGCATTCAATCAATTGCAAAAGAAGTTCAAAAGGGTTTTTCAAATCTGGACCGTGCTCTGCTCTGCTTGTTTAAAAAGGTGCGTAACTTTTTAAATTTAAAAGCTTAAGTATTTTAAACCTGGTGCATGTTCATATTTTTAAATTTTAAATGATTTGTGTGTAAATTACAGTGCATTTCTGTGAATTAATATGTGATGTGTATGGATATAATATGCTGTGTATATACTTCTGACAGTGCTTGGTTTTTGTAGTACGGATTCTTGTTAAAAATCCATTCCCTCTTATAACAATCTCTGATAATGTTTATACTTCAAAACAAATCTGATTGTTAGGACATAAAGTAAGGTTTTAAAAATTTATATAAGTTAGATATCCTTTGTATTGCCTAGAAATATATATAACAGAGCAACAATTTGAATAAGGTGAAAATCCAAACATTACAAATCAATGTTTCAGGTTTGTATATCAAAACATCATGCAAAATTATGATTTTTAAAAGTAAAATTACAACTTTTAATGCTTAAACCAGAGAGCAGTTCAAACTTCACTGTATTTTACATTTTTGGGTTAGCATTGTTGATTTAGGTGTTCGATTGAGTTGAAATTGCTTCTGGAGATGGTGAAGTGATTAGGGATGTTGAGAAAATTATGGGTTTGGGTTGCTTTTCATTTTTGATATTGTGATTGGGATTAAAAAATTAGACCCCTAGTTTTCTGGGTTAGGGAAGAAGTGATCAGTTCGGCATGCATAGTTGATCGAGTTCAACTATTTCTTGGGTATTGGTAGATGGTGGTTTGACAAAGTCTTCGCTGGATTGCAGAGTCGACGATGGCCGAAGGCGCGAATACACGACGTTGACAGGTTGAGTTTTGTTTGGTTGTGTTTGTACCAGGTTTGAGGCCTTTGTCTCGATTTTGATTTCGACCATTGATCGATCGAGTTGTTGTTTGGTTGGCCTGAGGGGATGATCAGTGACTGTGGGAAGGTCTCGTGGTTGTCCAGCGGTGGCCAGAGAAAGTGTACAGGTGCACGGAGCAATGGTGGACATGTTGGTGATGTTGGGTTACAGGATTTTGGTTGCAGTTGTAGTTTACTCGAGTTTATCTCGGGTAATTCGAGTGAATGATTCAAAGCAAGGTAGGATATGACTCGAAGTAATATATAGGGTTACCCGAGTTAATGCTTTGTTTCAGGTTTTTTAAACTAAACAGAAAACCTGTTTCTTTTTTTAAATTTAAAGTAAAGTTTGAATACAAACTGAAATTTAACTTAGGATTTAAACCTGAAATTTGAATCTGAATTCAAATAGTTTAAATCTTGGTTTTTGAAATAATTTTAAATTTTGGAAATTTAAGTTGGTTTTAAATAAAACAGAATCTGGTTTCTGATTTGAAAATTAAAAGGAAAATTTTAAATGTACACTAAAATTTAAAATTTGTCTGAACCTGAGTTTGAAATCTGATTTCAAATTGGTTTGAATCTGAGTTTGAATAATTTAAATTTGAAATTTAAATTTAGTTTAACAACTTTTAAAGTATAAAAGAATATTGCTTTTGAAATTTAAACTGAAAGTTTAAAATTGTAAAATAGAAATTGAAAATAAGTTTAATGTCTAGTTTTTAAAATCTAGAAACTGTGTTGAGTTTCAGTTTTTAAAATAAAATAAGTTTAAGTTTAAATTGTTTAATTACATTGAAAAGGTTAAATGATTTGAATTTTTAAAAGGAAGATGTAAAATGTAAATAAGGCTTTAAAGATTTAAGTTTAAATCTGGAATAAAAGATTCAAACTGTATTTCAGTTCTGAAATTAAAAGGGAATTTTTAAATTGAATTTGTTTTGTTTTAAATTGATTTGAATTTAAATTGAGTTGGGATTTAAATTCTTTTAAACTTATTTTATAAAGTAGATGTTTCTTTTAACATATGAAATAAAAAGGTTTTGAATTATTTCAAAACCTTGTTTAAGCTAAATTTGTATCTTAAGTTTAAAATGAAATTTAAAGTGAAATTTAAAGTAAATTTAAAACAAAGTGTTTTTAAATACTTTAAATAAGTAAGAAATATTTTCTTAAATTAAGTTAGAATTTAAGAATTTGGATTCATTAGATATTTAAGTTAATTAAAATGAATAATTAATTATTTAATTAATTAGTGATATGGATGATTAATTAAGTAATTAAGAATTTTTATATTGATTAATTAAGTCTTTAGATTAATTAATTAAGGTTAATTAATCTGTAATTAAGTATTATTAATTAAATTTTAATTAATGATTAAAGATTAATTAATCGAGTGATTAAGGATTAATTAAGTTGCATTTAACCTTAATTAATTTAATAATTGGTAATTCATTAATTGGTAATTAAATATTAATTAATTTGTAATTAATAATGATTAATCTAAGTTAATTTCTTAATAATGTAATTAAAGATTGTTAATGAAGACCATTAACTTATGATTATTTAACAGTTAATTAATGTGATTAATTTTTAATAATTAATTAGATTAATTAACTAATAATAATCATTTGTGAAATTGTTTTTGTGTAATTACTTAATAGAAGTAATTAATGAATTAATTGTGTTAATGTGATTGGTTTAGGTTAGTTAATTAAGTTTAATTAATTTAAACACTTGATTACTTGAGGAATAATTACTTTATGTAATTAATGGGTTTGTAATTACTTCGGGAAGTAATTAATTGATAATTACTGGATGTAATTAAAGATGTTAATGACGAAAGTAATTTGGATTTAAATTACTTTGAAATTAATCAAGGGATTAACTGAGATAATTAATTAAGAGTAATTAATTTATGGAATGAGTAATTAAGGGAAGTTAATTACTGGATGTTATTAATCAAGGGTGATTAATATATGTATGGATTAATTGTAGATTAATTTCTTAATGTAATTAATTTATATAGATAGATTGATTAAATGTAATTAGAAATCATTAATTAATAAAATTAATGATGAATTGATTAATTAAGGAATAATTAATAAATGAAGTAATTAATTAATTGAATTAATGTAATTAACTTTAGTTAATTAATTGATTAAGTAATTAAAAGTTAATTATTGCAAAGAGTTAAGTATAATTAACTTGTGTAATTAATTTAAAGGCTAATTACTTATTGAAATTAGGGAATTGTTAATCAGGAATGATTAATTGAAATAACTAATGAGATGGTGATTATTTAATTGATTTGTAATCAATTAATTGTTAAGTTAAGCAGGATTATAATGATGAAGTAATTAATTTAATTCATTTTAAATTAATTAGAGATAAAGTAATTAATTTAATTCATTTTAAATTAATTAGAGATAAAGTATTTAATTTAATTCATTTAAAATTAATTATAGATGGTGTGATCATTAGATCATTGCTTATGTTTGATGATTGGTATTGGTTGCCTTGAATAGTTAGTAATGTCAGCCATGAGATGAATAATGTTATATATGGATGCATTGGTTACATTGTGATGATGATATGGATTATCTGTTATATGGATGATATGGATTATATGTTGGTGATGATAATATTGATTATCTATTGTGATGTAAATTATCTATCTGTATGTATATAGATAATAAATTGAATTATTTTAAACTCTAAAACAACTTGGACCTAAAAGACACGTTTTGGATTTCGATGAGACCGGGATCGGGCTTCCATATTTGGATATCTGAAAACCACATCGATCCAAATTAACGTTAGGTCGTGAATCTCAAGTGAAGATGAAGATTTAGAGTGCAAGGGTTATCGTCTTTAACTATGAGAGTGATTCCAAAATGAGTGTAACGAGATAATGCCTTCGGTTTCGTTCGAACCCGGAACGAACTTGTATGGATTGAATGCTTTCAGAACATCGTCAGGTGGACGATGAGCATTCTAAGTGATATGTCCTTTAAAGATAATCGTAGCCTCAAGCCTCATCAACTGGGAATGGATAAAACAGGGGAGGTGCAGCAAGGCTAAGTGGGTCATGCCCAAGTCGGACGAGATTTACCCCTGTCTAGATGTCCCTTCATTTCGGCTTTATGGTGCGGTTGCTGATCACAACTGCGGGGTGGTCTTGTTCGGAACTGTTCAGTAAGGAATGGTTCCGGTCTTGTGTTGCAAGGGAGCGGGTTTACTCCTCGGTACGATGATCTAGGCCACGTACTGTGACGGGCGGTACCCCAGTAGCCCTGCCATTGTATGGAATCCAAAATCCAATAAGTGCCCTCGGTTTTGATTGTATTACCCACTTTTGTGGCTAGTAGCTGGAATTCAATAGATGTAACAATTTTGGCTATTTCTTATTTACCTAAAAACCCTAGACCTATTATAATATCATTGGATTTCCTATCAAATGTTTTGGTTAGCGTAAGGTAAAAACTTTTCCATGTTTATGTGTGGAAAATCTTACGTGATACCTTTTCTTTTCAAAGGTTTTTCAAAGTTAAGCAACTTTAAACTGTTACTCACACCAGACCCATGTCTGACCCGGAGTATATTTCTGTTTGTCTTAAACTCTTGGGTACTCAAATTTTTACGAGTAGCCATGGGATTCAGGTTAGCTTTGACGAATTATGGAGGAGCAATGGAGCAGGAGGCTTCTGCGTATAGATATATAGTTTTCCGCTGTGTTGGTATCTCTGTGTGTTTTCTGTATTGTGTATTGAGTTGTAATAACTAGACAGGTGTTTATAACTGTCTAGTATGTGTTGTATTATCTGTGTAACTCTGATAATTGATGTATACTATGTAATACTTATGTTATTAATATAATTTATTCGTTCCGCTGTGGAGATTCTGTTGTCGTTTCTTCTTTCTCTTCTTTCTTTTCTCTTTTCTATCCCTTTCTTTATTAAAGATGATGCAATTTTCTGTTGTGAGAAAGTCGGATCGTTTCAGTTGGTATCAGAGCGCTAGGTTGAGCGAATACCTAGTCTCTGGTGTGGTGTCTGTCTTGAGAAAGCGTATTTGTATTTTTAATATATATATATATATATATTTATATTTCTACCTATTTGTTGTGTTACCTGTTCAGATTTTTCAATATAAGTTATAAAGGTAGATGAGGTAGTGGTGTGTGTAACACAACTACTGCCGATGGTTGGAGTTTGAGTGTTGAGATTGGAAGTATATCTGTCGAGACTGTAGACCGAATACTATCTCTAGTGAGTTTTGCTTGGTGTAAGGGTTTCATGATCTCTGAAGGAAACCTGTTAAGGTTCGGAGTTCATCTTTGAAGGAGTTAGATGAGTTGAGTTTGGATCTGTCGGTAGGGCAGAAGCAAGCGAGTGATGGTGTCTTAATATCTAGGAAGTAGTAGCTGCGTGATGAGACGCAGTGACTATGGATTGTTTCCATTCTTTGGAACAAGAGTAAGGAAGTGAGTCTGCTTGGTGTTGTGGCTGAGTCCAGCAGGGTGTTTCTGTTTACTTTGGGTCCGAGTTTCTCGAAGAGCTTTTGATTGAGAATTCTCTGGCTTGGTGTTAGCAGTGCATCTCGAAGTGTTCTGTGTTGGCAGGAAGTTTCCTAGCTGAGTATTTTTTTTGAAGTGGAGCTTAGAAGCAGCATAGTGGATTCATTTCTTCTGTGAATTGGCTAGGCCAGCGTAAGCTGTTCTGTTTGATAAAGAGAGAGCAGTTTCTTTGGAAATTAATCTGGGTTGATCATAAAAGTGACTTACGATAGTTGAGTTAATTCTTAATAATGTAATTAAGGATTGTTCCTCGAGATATAGTTTGGTGAACAACTCAGGTTTCAGAGGAATTTCTGAGTTTTCTTTATGGATCTGTGGAACCATATTTCTATGCTGTGTTGTCCAGTTCATGTCGTGTTCTTCATCTACATTTTCTTCTACTTCGGATCAGAGTTATGCAGCGGAAGCAGTTTGGGGGTGCATCTGTTTTTCTTTTTCGAATAAGGAGAAGTTTGTTCTGTCTTCTGTTGTTTATGGAGTAGAGTTCGTATTCTTGGTTTTGGATTGATCTTGAGACGATCATTGTGTTGGGCTGTTTTGACCCTGTTGTTTCTAGAGGCATCAACTAGGGTTGAGCTAATCAGGAAGGATGTTGGTGGTCCAGGATCGTCCGTAGAGTTTTTATGGATAAGAGACAGAGGAATTTGGATTCCGGAGTCGGAGATTTGTTTTAGGGTAAGTTTTTCTCCGATCCAAGGAGCTATAAGTTTTGGCAAGTTTGTAAAGCTAGCTCCGAGGTATTTTGGATTTCTTCTGTGTTTTGGTAAGATAAGTGTTCGGACTTCAGAGTTGAATTGCTAGTTTGGATAATTGGGAATCAGAATATTTCACGTATCTCTAAGGGAGTACGTGTTTGATATTTCTTGGTTGTAGAACCAGCAGTTCAGGAGGTTTGGTTGTTGAGTCAGACTCATTTGTAGTCTGATATCTTGTTTAGAGTTGTAGATCTAAATGAGATAGGAGCTATATAGCTTAGTAGTATTGATTCTCTGAATTCTAGAGCGAGTATCCCGATATTTTTACCGGGGAAACTCGTGGAAGTTCTATTCAGAATTTTTTTTCTAGATAGTTAGATTTGTTTAGATTATGTGAATTGATTGCTATGGTTGTTAGTATATGATTAACATATGCTGTGTTTTAAAATTAAATCTTAAATGAGATTATTAAATTAACTTTGTTTTAAATTTCGGGGACGAAATTCTTTTAAGGGGGAGGATTGTGATATCCCGGAATTTATGACAATATAAATTTAATAATCTGTATTTTAAATTAAATTTATTTGATAATTTTTGTAAATAAAATTGAATTGATTTAATAATCTTATTTAATAAATATTTAATTATTGAGTTTATCTTTGAATAAGTTAATGAATTGTTTTCTATTTATAATGTATATATATTTATATATATTTTAAACAGATAAGTTTGATTTTAAATTTAATTAGTGTAGCATATTTTTTATTTTCTAATATTTTGAATTTGGGAAATTATGATTTATTTTTGATTTAAGCTTTTCAAAGCTATTTTATAAAATAACTAAATGATTTTAAATATATAAGACAAATGTTTTATTTGTTTAAAATATATTTTAACTTAAATTTGAATATAAATTTAGATTAAAATAAAGTTATAAAAATGTTTGTTTTATTTCTTTTTAAAATATTGATTAATAAATATGATTTGTAAATTAGATATGAAGTTTAAAATACATATTAAAATATGAAACATGTATTCATTTAAATAACAAATAAGTTACAATCTCTTTTATAAATTTATTTAAATTAATCAAAAATGTTATTTTCAAATAATTGATATATGTATTGTTTTTATTTATAGTCATAATTGGTTTTGTTTTCTTTAATTATTTATCTATATACATAACTAAGTATAAATACTAATTAATTAAGTTTAAAACTTTCATTAACACTTTAATTAAAAATACTAATCACTTAAGGGACAAGTGTAAGCATCTTAGAAACATAATTAACATGTGTAATTTAAACATATAAGAAAGTTAGCAAGTGTTAGTAACTAAAGACAAATGTCATTGTTATAATTTTAATTTTTCTTTGATTTTAAAATAAATCATAAATAAGTCATATAAACCTAATTTCTTTCCTTTTTCTCATCTTCATTCTAAAACTAAGAAAATTTCTTCCAGCTTAAAAACCATTCCACTTTTTAAACAATCCTTAAATCATATTCAATCTGAAAATCAAAATTCTATAACATTTTCGTCCTCAAAAACCGATTCAAATGCATAGCATAAACCCTGTAATTATTCCTGTAACTCATTATCAAATGCATAGCAAACCTGCATGCAACAGCTAAAGCAAGAAAGTCTGCATTTTATTCAATCTGAAACAAAGGTCTGCATTTTTTTTCTGGAAATCAAAAAAAGCTTGCATTCATTCAAAATCTGAAGTTAAGCTACCTGCATGTAAAACCTGGAATTTAAGCAAGTTTTCAAATGGTTTAAAGGCTGTTCAAAAATCAAGAAGCTAAAGTTTTAAAGCATTCAATCAATTGCAAAAGAAGTTCAAAAGGGTTTCTCAAATCTGGACTGCGCTCTGCTCTGCATATTTAAAAAGGTAACTTTTTAAATTTAAAAGCTTAAGTATTTTAAACCTGATGCATGTTCATATTTTTAAATTTTAAATGATTTGTGTGTAAAATACAGTGCATTTCTGTGAATTAATATGTGATGTGTATGGATATAATATGCTGTGTATATGCTTCTGACAGTGCTTGGTTTTTGTAGTATGGATTCTTGTTAAAAATCCATTCCCTCTTATAACAATCTTTGATAATGTTTATACTTCAAAACAAACCTGATAGTTAGGACATAAAGTAAGGTTTTAAAAATTTATATAAGTTAGATATTCTTTGTGTTGCCTAGAAATATATATAACAGAGCAACAATTTGAATAAGGTGAAAATCCAAATATTACAAATCAATGTTTCAGGTTTGTATATCAAAACATCGTGCAAAATTATGATTTTTAAAAGTAAAATTACAACTTTTAATGCTTAAACCAGAGAGCAGTTCAAACTTCACTGTATTTTACATTTTTGGGTTAGCACTTTTGATTTAGGTGTTCGATTGAGTTGAAATTGCTTCTGGAGATGGTGAAGTGATTAGTGATGTTGAGAAAATTATGGGTTTGGGTTGCTTTTCATTTTTGATATTATGATTTGGATTAAAAAATTAGAACCCTAGTTTTCTAGGTTAGGGAAGAAGTGATCAGTTCGGCATGCATAGTTGATCGAGTTCAACTATTTCTTGGGTATTGGTAGATGGTGGTTTGACGAAGTCTTCGCCGGAGTTGTAGAGTCGACGGTGTCCGGAGGCGCGAATACGTGACGTTGACAGGTTGAGTTTTGTTTGGTTATGTCTGTACCAGGTTTGAGGCCTTTGTCTTGATTTTGATTTCGATCATTGATCGATCGAGTTGTTGTTTGATTGGCCTGAGGGGATGATCAGTGACTGTGGGGAGGTCGCATGGTTCGCCAGCGGTGGCCGGTGGTAGTGTACAGGCGCACGGAGCAATGGTGGACATGTTAGTGATGTTGGGTTACAGTATTTTGGTTGCAGCTGTAGTTTACTCGAGTTTATCTCGGGTAATTCGAGTGAATGACTCGAAGAAAGGTAAGATACGACTCGAAGTAATATATAGGGTTGCTCGAGTTAATGCTTTGTTTCGGGTTTTTTAAAACTAAAAAGAAAACCAATTCTGTTTTTAAATTTAAAGTAAAGTTTGAATAGAAACTGAAATTTAACTTAGGATTTAAACCTGAAATTCGAATCTGAATTCAAATAGTTTAAATCTTGGTTTTTGAAATAATTTGAATTTTCGGAAATTTAAGTTGGTTTTAAATAAAAAAGAATCCTGTTTCTGTTTTGAAAATTAAAAAGAAAATTTTAAATGTAAACTAAAATTTAAAATTTGTTTGAACCTGAGTTTGAAATTTGATTTCAAATTGGTTTGAATCTGAGTTTGAATAATTTAAATTTGAAATTTAAATTTAGTTTAACAACTTTTAAAGTTTAAAAGAATATTGGTTTTGAATTTAAGCTGTAAGTTTTAAATTGTAAAATAGAAATTGAAAATAAGTTTAATTTCTAGTTTTTAAAATCTGGAAATTGTGTTGAGTTTCAGTTTTTAAAATAAAATAGTTTAAGTTTAAATTGTTTAATTACATTGAAAAGGTTAAATGATTTGAATTTTTAAAAGGAAGATGTAAAATGTAAATAAAGCTTTAAAGATTTAAGTTTAAATCTGGAATAAAAGATTCAAACTGTATTTCAGTTTTGAAATTAAAAGGGAATTTTTAAATTGAATTTTTTTGTTTTAAATTGATTTGAATTTAAATTGAATTGGGATTTAAATTCTTTTAAACTTATTTTATAAAGTGGATGTTTCTTTTAACATATGAGATAAAAAGGTTTTGAATTATTTTTAAAAACTTGTTTAAGCTAAATTTGTATCTTAAGTTTAAAATGAAATTTAAAGTGAAATTTTAAGTAAATTTGAAACTAAGTGTTTTTAAATACTTTAAATAAGTAAGAAATGTTTTCTTAAATTAAGTTAGAATTTAAGAATTTGGATTCATTAGATAATTAATTTAATTAAAATGAATAATCAATTATTTAATTAATTAATGATATGGATGATTAATTAAGTAATTAAGAATTTTTAAATTGATTAATTAAGTCTTAAGATTAATTAATTAAGGTTAATTAATCTGTAATTAAGGATTATTAATTAAATTTTAATTAATGATTAAAGATTAATTAATCGTGTGATTAAGGATTAATTAAGTTGCAGCTAACACTTAATTAATTTAATTATTAGTAATTAATTAATCGGTAATTAAATATTAATTAATTTGTAATTAATAATGATTAATCTGAGTTAATTTCTTAATAATGTAATTAAAGATTGTTAATGAAGGTCACTAACTTAAGATTATTTAACAGTTAATTAATGTGATTAATTTTTAATAATTAATTAATTAATAATAATCATTTGTGAAATTGTTTTTGTGTAAGTAGTTAATAGAAGTAATTAATGAATTAATTACTTAATGTAATTAATTGTGTTAATGTGATTGGTTTAGGTTAGTTAATTAAGTTTAATTAATTTAAACACTTGATGACTTGATGAATAATTACTTTATGTAATTAATGGGTTTTTAATTACTTAGGGAAGTAATTAATTGATAATTACTGGATGTAATTAAAGATGTTAATGATGAAAGTAATTTGGATTTAAATTACTTTGAAATTAATCAAGGGATTAATTGAGATAATTAATTAAGAGTAATTAATTTATGGAATGAGTAATTAAGGAAAGTTAATTACTGGATGTTATTAATCAAGGGTGATTAATATATGTGTGGATTAATTACAGATTAATTTCTTAATGTAATTAATTTATATAGAGAGATTGATTAAATGTAATTAGAAATTATTAATTAATAAAATTAACGATGAATTGATTAATTAACGAATAATTAATAAATGAAGTAATTAATTAATAAAGAATTAATGTAATTAAAATCGATTAAGTAATTAAAAGTTAATTATTGCAAAGAGTTAAGTATAATTAACTCGTGTAATTAATTTAAAGGCTAATTACTTAATGAAATTAGGGAATTGTTAATTAGGAATGATTAATTGAAATGACTAATGAGATGGTGATTTTTTGATTGATTTGTAATCAATTAATGGTTAAGTTAAGCAGGATTACAATTATGAAGTAATTAATTTAATTCATTTTAAATTAATTAGAGATAAAGTAATTAATTTAATTCATTTTAAATTAATTATAGATGGTGTGATCATTAGATCATTGCTTATGTTTGATGATTGGTATTGGTTGCCTAGAATGGTTTGTAATCTCAGCCATGAGATGAGTAATGTTATATGATATGGATGCAGTGGTTGCATTGTGATGATGATATGGATTATCTGTTATATGATGATATGGATTATCTGTTGGTGATGATAATATTGATTATCTATTGTGATGTGAATTATCTATCTGTGTGTATATAGATAATAAATTGAATTGTTTTAAACTCTAAAATAACTTGGGCCTAAAAGACACGTTTTGGATTTCGATGAGACCGGGATTGGGTTTCCATATTTGGATATCCGAAAACCACATCGATCCAAATTAACGTTAGGTCGTGAATCTCAAGTGAAGATGAAGATTCAGAGTGCAAGGGTTATCGTCGTTAACTCTGAGGGTGATTCCAAAATGAGTGTAACGATATAATGCCTTCGGTTTCGTTCGAACCCGGAACGAACTTGTATGGATTGAATGCTTTCAGAACATCGTCAGGTGGACGATGAGCATTTTGAGTGATATGTCCTTTAAAGGTAATCATAGCCTCAAGCCTCATCAACTGGGAATGGCTAAAACAGGGGAGGTGCAGCAAGGCTAAGTGGGTCATGCCCAAGTAGGACGAGATTTACCCCTGTCTAGATGTCCCTTTATTTCGGCTTTGTGGTGCGGTTGCTGATCACAACTGCGGGGTGGTCTTGCTCGGAACTGTTCAGTAAGGAATGGTTCCGGTCTTGTGTTGCAGGAGAGCGGGCGTACTCCTCGGTACGGTGATCTAGGCCACATACTGTGACGGGCGGTACCTCGGTAGCCCTGCCATTGTATGGAATCCAAAATCGAATTAGTGCCCTCGGTTTTGATTGTATACCCACTTTTGTGGCTAGTAGCTGGAATTTAATAGATGTAACAATTTCGGCTATTTATTATTTACTTGAAAACCCTAGACCTATTATAATATCATCGGATTTCCTATCAAATGTTTTGGTTAGCGTAAGGTAAAAACTTTTCCATGTTTATGTGTGGGATGTCTTACGTGATACCTTTTCTTTTCAAAGGTTTTTCAAAGTTAAGCAACTTTAACCTGTTACTCACACCAGACCCATGTCTGACCCGGAGTTTATTTCTATTTTTTTAAACTCTTGGGTACTCAAATTTTTACGAGTAGCCAAGGGATTCAGGTGAACTTTGACGAATTGTGGAGGAGCAATGGAGCAGGAGGCTTCTGCTTATAGATATATAGTTTTCCACTGTGTTGGTATCTCTGTATGTTTTCTGTATTGTATATTGATAACTAGACAGGTGTTTATAACTGTCTAGTATGTGTTTTATTGTCTGTGTAACTCTGATAATTGTTGTATACTATGTAATACTTATGTTATTAATATAATTTATTCGTTCCGCTGTTGAGATTCTGTTGTCGTTTCTTCTTTCTCTTCTTTCTTTTCTCTTTTCTATCCCTTTCTTTCTTAAAGATGATGCAATTTTCCGTTGTGAGAAAGTCGGGTCATCACATAACGGTTTACTAACTGCTAGTTAATGCCACATTAGAAAAAGACATTACCAAAATCATAAAATCTCAGGAAGCACATATCTTACCTTATATCATCTGCAAGTACAAAGTACATCGTGATGGTTTTCACAAAGCATAACTCCTAAAATAAGAGATCTTAAAATCATAACTTGCCTCATATCATCGGCATGTACAAAAGGCATCTTGATGGTTTTCATAGACCATAGCACCCAATATAAGAGATCTCAAACCTCAAAATTCGCTAAAGATTGGCAATCTCAAATAATTCCTAAAAATAGGAATCTACAATTCTCAAAACATGCCACGGAATGGCAATCACAAATGTCAACCCAAAGGTCTATAACTTCGAACGGACGAGTCTAGAATTAACCGAAAAAGTAAGTGTAAGTATCCCATATCACAAATTATAGGAAATCATTTATTCTCTTCCTCATATGTTCGAAGAGTGCAAAATTGTGTATTTTATAAAAAATAATTTATTCTGCGAAAACTAGTTATAAAATAATTTTTGAAATCATTGGGAAAACACTTCCTTCGAAAATTCTCTTTATTATAAAGGATAAATATATTTCTAATAGCTTTTAAAAATACTTTTATATATTATGAAATATTTATTTAAAAAACTATTTTAATTTAAAAAACATTTCAAAATTCATTTAGAAAATCATGCTCGAAAACAACAGAAATCAGTGAAAATTCCAAGAAAAACGACGTTCAAAACCGTCTCAAAATGATCAGTTCGAATCTTAAATTCACTAGATTTTTGGCTTACCTATTGAAAGGCTTCATGTCCATCATAATATCTCAAAAATATCACAAAATTTAATGAAGAAAGCAACTGGTAGTTTGTTATTTGATCAAAACGAAAACTAGAAAGTAAAAGGAGTGAAAAAGGGTTGAAGTGGGCATTTATACATGCCCAGGTCGACATGGAGGCCACCATCATTGTCCATAGGTTGACCCTAGGGTCGACCTATGGGAAGCTTGGGTCGACCTAGGTCGACTCTTGTGGTGTATAAATCGACCACTCCATCGCGTTTTGCTACAGGATATTTTGCCCATTTGAACTAATCTTTGAGCAATGATTTCAGGCTTCTACAAGTTGAGTTTGGCAATGAATTTTTGCATACATAAACAACAACATTCAAACATCAAAGTCGATATGGTCCAGAATGATTTCATGGGAAATATAGAAATTTATGAACATCCAAAGTAGCAAAAAGAAACATATTTCATAGAAATTTTACAACTACAGGAAATTTCTTACAGAAGCATTGATTCAAAAGATTTTCATCATGTAACTCATTTAAGTTAGAAACTCGTGAGATTATACTCATCTTGGCATGAATTTAATAAAGATTTTTGAGGCAAGTTGTGACGCCCCACCTCTATACCCACGCTAGCCAAGAACACTACGGTGTAGTGCTGTCAACTAGCGCGGAGAATAAGGCTGTTGAGGAGCGACCATCCGTGTAATTTCTTATCACACGGTGGCTATAAAATGATCTTCGGAAACAAATATAGAAGTAAGCATAACATGCGAATCAATCACAGATATCCATATCACAAAGGCGGAAAGAGATATGAATATATATCACATAAAAGTGTACATCAGAGTAGTGGTCTAAAAAGATCCACGATAATACAAAAGAATAGCAACGCGTGCTATACAAAAGAATACAACTATGAGTCTATATCTCAAGTGTAAACAACAAAAGCTGCTAATCTAAACAAGTAGCCAAAAGTCTGAGTAGTGAATCACTGGGGGAGGAGTCAAGCAGTAGCACCTGTAACATCTCGGCCTGACCCGAGTATTCTTTATAAGAAAATAATAAACGGATCAGTCTAGCTATAAATATCAGATGACATGATATAAAATAAAAGATATGGCATAAACATAAAATATCCATACTGACATACTACTATAAGTATGCAAATAATGATCAACAGGAGATCAACCGATAAGAGATAAATCAATATCACAAGAATCTTCTCAAAGATCCAAAGAGGGCATCATACCCTAAACTTGTACTCATGACAAGTCAAAGAGATAAATTCCAGAAATCAACACAAGAAATCCAGAAATCATAAAAAGGGAAAGAGGCCTATCACATGACGATCCGAAGACCATGGGGAGCTACCCCACATGTGTGAGTGGAATCACACAGATTGAGGTCAAGACTAACCAAAAAGCAGAAAGGTATGTGTGAATGGAATCACACAAGTGGTGTCTGGTCTAACCTTACAATGAAAGAGACATCGCGCAATTGCTAGTCTAATTCATAAAGCGATCATCAAGATCAACGAGAAGTGTCAATTACACTAAGCTAGTAAATATAGAAGTTTAGCTTCATGTCCCATAACCACTTGCTTAACTTAAATATTTACGAACAAATTGTAAATCTTCACTAATAAAATTGTCACAAGAGGTTCAATCGAACAAGTCCAAGAATTAACCGACGAAGTGAACGCAAGCGTTTCATACCACTTGTTTTACTAAGTCGTTTAATTAGATTTCTCATCCGAGTGAGGTAAAGGCTTGTATATACTAATAGATTGGAAAACGGTTTAAGAAAAGAGCTTTGTTATTAAAAATAGAGTTGAAATTGTTTGTTAAAAGATTTTTGATATTTACTACTAGTATTGAAACCTTTATATTATAAAGTGACAAAACACAGAAGCAATTGTAGAAACAATCAGTCACAAACATCGCATACGGAGATGCGAATAAAATCCAAGGAAATCAGCTCAATGTTTTTCAGATAAGATCCCCTACGAAGGGGGGGTCCAGGGGGGGTGGCAACCCCCCAAGGTGGGGGTGCGGGGGCAACGCCACCGCTTACGGGGTTCGACCTGACCGGTCAGGTCGCGGGGGTCCAGGGGGCAGCGCCCCCGGCGGGGTGCGGGGCAGCGCCCCGACCAAAACGGTACGACCTAGTGAAGACAAAATGAGGTCTAACGACCTAAGGGGAATAGGGTCGAGCGACCTAACAATAGAACAGGTCAAGCGACCTAACGTTTTAAGGCCGAGTGACCTAATTAAACTCGCGACTTAATGGTGTGAAAGGCGTGCGACCTAACATGTTACGACCTAAGGGGGGTGCGCGACCTAAGAAGGTTCGCGGGCTAGGGATGAGCGACCTAAAAAGGTTCACGACCTAACGGAGACGAGGTCATGCGACCTAAAGTGGTTCGCGACCTAAATGTGTTCGCGACCTAATAGGGTTCGCGACCTAAAGGTGCACGACCTAAGATCTTTCGACCTAGGAGTATATAGGTAACACGACCTAAAGGTGTCGCGACCTAAGGGGCCAAGCGACCTAGTGGGTCATACGACCTAAAGGAAATAGGGTCCAACGACCTAAGGAAAACAAGGTCCAACGACCTAAAGGGATGGGAGTCATGCGACCTAAAGGAGTATGCGACCTAAATGAAGGCGGAACAACTCAAGGTCTAACGACCTAGGGGGGGCGACCTAAGGTCTAACGACCTAAGACCGAGGAGACGTTTCCAACAGAGGGAACGACTTAACGACCTAAGCCTAACGACCTACGACCTAAGGTCCCACGACCTAATGAGGCAGGCAAGGCCGAACGACCTATACGCGAACGACCTAAAGTCCAACGACCTACGACCTAAATCCGAGGCGACCTAAATCCGAGGCGACCTAAATCCGAGGCGAACGAAATATGCAGGCCTTGACTTTTCCACACGCGCGAGCTAATGATTCCGAGCGACCTATGCCTGGGCAGAGCGACCTAAGCTCAGGAAGTTCACCAAACAACTAAAAATTGGAGTTTTTCGCCAATCCAATCCAAACCAAATGCAAATATACATGCTAAAGTGATGTGGAATCATTCCCAACAGTCCAATATAGTTATAGACTAGAACTGTGAGATAAAAATCTCACCTTTGCTCCAAAACCCAATGAAAATGAAGAACAAAGATTGAAGGCAAATGGAGAAGCAACCACAAGCTTGAATCCGATGTCTTCTTCTTGAATTTGGAGTTGAATGTTGGAGTTGCAATAAAACAAAGACTTTGGAGTTTTAATTTCTCATTCCATTCACCATTTTTGTTGAAGCTTTAGTGTTAGGAAATGAAATGAAGCAATGAAGAAGAAGGGGGGTGGAACTTGGGCCTAATGGGCTAAAAGTCCAAACCAAAGGCTCGAGTGAAAAAGTGGTGAAATTCCACTAACCCCAAACATATCAATGTTTATACTTAGAAGATTGCAAACGACGTTTCGAACTCAATGGAAGTGGTCTCGAGTCCTAATTTGACCGTTTGCAAAAAGTAGCTTCGGACCAAAATCCGATTAACGATAAAATATTTAAATAAAATATTTAAATATAAAAATCGATAAATATGCGGGTTGTTACACAAGTAGCTAGCTTTTTGCTAAAATAGAGCCTCCAAAGACCTGTAGAAACTGAAAATAAATCATGGAGACAGTATAAGGAAAAGTTACAGACAGCTTCTAGTTCAAAATCATAATTTGATGAAAAGATTTATGGTTTTGTCTTCGATTACCTTGTTTCAATCTTTTCTTTGCAAGTTCTCTCTTTATATTTAGCAAATTAGAGTGAGATTTTAATTTGAAATCAAGGAAGCCATTATTTTCACTTTACTGTAAATTTTAGAGGAGGAGGAAATAAGAAAGACGAAAACTTACGTTTAGTTTTTCTTTCTTTCTTCCGATGGTTCTAGATTAGGATAATGGATCTCAACCTTTTACTTATTTATCCTATTACTATGCTTGGAGAAAAATTATACTGAGCAATACATATTTCATTCCTTTCTACATATATTCACAAACTTTCTCATATTTAGACCGAATAAAATTTATACAACAAAAAGTTTATGTAAACAAAATTGTTTTCTCAACAAACTAAAATTTATTTTAACTATAGAAAAGTAATTTCTATTATTAAAACCATATTTTTATCAAGTATCACAATTTACACTTTTTATTACATAAACACCATTTTTACCCCTAAAATTTATTCAAAAAATATTTTCTTGTCGAAACAAACACAACAAACCTTGTAAACTTCATTTTTCACGTCAATATTATTTTTAAACAATGTTTCATCTTTTTATTTATAAAATACCTCATAATAAATTAATCACTTTGTTAAATTTGATAATAATTTAGTATTGGCAATAATTTGCAAAATTATTGCATTTACTCAAATTAAACTCATAAAATGATCTTATTTCTCTCGAACTAACTTTAAACTTTATTTCCAACAATTTACATCTATTTCAACAAATTAATGTTCAAATGAATCACTTAATTAATTTGTTAACTCAAAACTAACATATTTCCATTTTTCACAATTTATTCAATAAAATTCCCAACCAAATAATATTAAATCCATTTTATTCTCCAAAACACATTGTTTATTCAAAATAAACAATTTTAACAAAATTTTCATCTCCAATTTATTTTATTTCTAATATTTAATTATAACTATCTTTATAATTTAATATTATAGGTAACCACCAAAGCCAGGGTTGTTATAGACTCCTCCCCTTATAGAAATTGCATCCTTGCAATTTATAGAGAAGAGCTACAAACAAACTATTTATTTCATCAAGCGAAGGGAAAAAGATAGCTCGAATTTGAATTTTTCTCACCCTTAACTCAAGAAGATAGAAAAGCAAGATAAGGTTGCTCGAGAAATTAAATGGTTTCCCAAATGTAGACATTGGGATTATCGGGCCATTGGACTTTTATGAGCATAACATCATGATTTCAAAGGCGCCTCGCATTCGAAACAAAAAAAACAGACCAGATGCAACATAAAAAATCAATCGAGTAAGAGCGATTCCTCAAAGGCCTCTTGAAAAGAGTTAGGGTTTAATAACCTCTTACTCCTAAACTACTCCTTACAAGATAGATACTAACATGATCTAATAAAGCTAAAAAGGTGTTGTACTGATATAAGGTTGACGATCACTTCGGAAAGAAATCTCAACAAGTCATAGGTGGTCTCTCCTGATACCACCAAACTCATACGACTGTCAAAAAGCAAGTCGTAAGTAATCGCACGAAGGCAACTTAGGCTCAAAAATGGATTTTTATATTTTCTTTTATTAAACAAACATTCATAGAATTTTCAATCCATTATCTTCACAAAAAAAATCTCAATTTTCAACTCTTGAATATTTTCAAAAGCTTCTTATTTAAATTTTTAATTCAAGCTTACTACTTTTTATTTAGAGTAAATTAATTTGAATTGTTTCATTCTCTAATTCTACCGCAAATATATTTATTTTCTTGATACACATTTTTCGTTTCAATAATCTATCAAGTTACACTCATTAATAGAAAGTATTACACTCTACTTTTAATTGAAACAAATCTCTTTCAATTCAAGACTGCTATAAAGAATTCAAGTTTTGACCTAGAAAACTTCAAAATTTGAGAACTCTTACAAATTGAAAATTTTCTACTAAGTCTAGCCTTTCCAACAATATAAAAATCATCAAAATCTGATTTATGGTTTGAAAGTTATGTCAAATTTACTTTCATCTTAATCTTAGAAATTTTAAAATAGGAAAGAAATGTCCATCCACATTCAAAACCATTTTAAATTGAAATAGTAGAAATTTTTTCCAAAATGGTAACGGAAATTTATAGCTTATTGAGTGCTATTTCATTTACAAAAAGATTGAGCTCATTTGGAGTTATAAATCTCAAGTTATTTCCATTTTAATACAGCACTTTTTCAAATAAATTTTCAGCTTTCAAATCAATTTAATTTGAAATTCCGCAAACCATTCTAATTTCGAACTTTATATTTCAAAACAATCATTTTACTAAATTATTTATTATTATAAGATAACCTTTTCCGAAAAGCTAATGCAAGCAAAATTTATAATCAACTCCATGAAATTATCTTTAAAAGAAACATCATATTAATTAGAAAAATTTTATCAGCTTACACAAGTAAATTCTTCAAACAAATTACTTTTATAACTCATTTTGAAAGAGATAATTAGTTTTTTCTATTATCAAAAGAAAATTATTCATCTAAAATAAATTTTGGATTTACATTATGAGTTTAATATTGCTCTCACAATTTAAAATGATTGAATCCAATGATTGATTCATTTATTATATCTTACATTTCATAATATAGCATTTTATAATAAATGAACTATTGAAACTCGTATTTCCTATTGGTACAAAAATTAAGTCCTTATCTTATATCAACGCCAAAACCATTTAAGGTTGATAGTTAGCTTAAACTAGTTCTCAAAAGAATTTTATAATTTAATTTCAATAAATGTTTATTACCATCAAAGTTTCAAACAAAAATTTTACACACAAATTTATGCTAAAAATTCAAATTAGCATTTCATTATTTTCCTTTAAAATAGAGTTTTAAGTCTAACTATCTATAATTTCAAATAACAAAATTCAAAACAAATCCTTACATTCTTCCTTCATAACTTTGCACTAAAATATTCAATTGGTATTAATATATATCTATAATTTTCTCTTTTTTTCATCTGCTCAATACATTTTCTTATCTTGAATATATCATTTTCTTAATCAAACTATCTCATAATATTTTCTTATATTAAAGACAACTCTTTGATTAGAATAGCTTACATTATTTACTCAAAGTATCATATAATATCAATATATAGATTCTTATAGGTTATGCATACATAACCATTTATAAACTTACTCATACTCAATATCACAAGTTTAAAATAATTTAGTGGCATCGCCTCACCATTAATTTATAGTGAATAACCTCATCAATTGGCTCCCGAGTTGACCAAAATATCGAAACTGCCTCGCCACTTATCCCACAATCTCTTTTTGGTTAATGGCACCGCGGAACATCTTAAATTAATATTCAAACCCTTTTTACTTTTTTTCAAACTTTAATTTATTTCAACTCAATTCACTATGCCTGACTATCTCATTATAGCATTTAGGAAATTCCTACTGATAATCTTGATCAGGCGTATCGACCAAAATTCTAAAATTACTCGATGTACAATCCAGCACAAAGTCATTTTCTATATGATAAATATGCCTCTTATATAATTTTACAAAACATTCTTTGCTTATATCAATAAAATAATCCAATTATACTCATCAATATTTCTTCTGTTAGAAAGATCTTCTATTTAATTTATTGCTTTACTCATCATTAATGAATACAAGGACAACTCATCGAGATATTCCCAAAATACTCGTTTCACAAGATTGAGGAAATAATCGAAAGTGTTTGTTAAACCGTATGGTATAACAAGCCACTCAAAGATTCAAAACGAGTGCGGAATGAAGTAGGAGGAATGCTATCCTCGGCAACTTGTAGCTGATGAAATCAGTGCAAGGTCCAGCTGAGAATAGACCTTAGCACCACTCAATTGATCAAACGTGACATCAATCTTAGGCAATGGATACTCGTTCTAATGATAACTTGTTAAGCTTTGTGAAAACGGATGCAAAGGCTAAGAATACCCTTAGATTTCAAAACAAAGATGACCATGTTATCCCACGGTAAATATTGGACTGGATGAATTGCTTGGCTTCACACCTCAAAATTTACTTCTAGAGTTCATCATTTCCTTAGAGGACATCCTTGTAGGAAGATGACTAACATGCTAAGAATCAAGAATGGGATCAAAATCATACTCAATTTCCCAATTGGGTGACAAAACCGAAACAGACTCTTATACATCAACAGAATCACAAACATCTTGAATTCGAGATACATCATCATTATCTCTAACCTCAAGAGCGATTAAGGATACTTTAGAATCTCCATCAACATTCCATAGAACAAGAGACATCTAATCAGCCAAATTAGGATACTTAAATATAGGATCCTTTCAAAAACATAGGGATTGTCTTTGTAACATATAAGCCAATATATTCCCAAATTCACATCATACTCAAGATAGTAAATAACGTGAAAAATTTCATAGAAAGGAAAACTACAAGGAACAACCTCAATATTCATAATTAACAAGCCAAATATTGCATATCGCCTCAATAGGGTTTGCAATCCTCGAAAAAGTATTAAGACAAGAAGCATTCAACGACATCAACAAATTCCTTTGATGTCGATGAGTATCAAACACCCGTATAGAAGCGGACTCGAATAGAACAATCACGATTAGGATTACTTATAGGGTAAGATATCATCAATCTAAATGTGGAGTCTTACGGAATTAAAATACATTCCTAGATGTATTTCCAACTTATATCTATCCCAAAGGACTCGAAAAATTAAGGGTAATATTAGAAACAACTTCGATTATGGGCGATATTTTCGCTCACATTATTCTTGATGTTTCGTACTATGTATATTGTTCTGTATTTATTACAATTTGTTTTGAATTTAGCTCTGATACCAAGCTATGTCGCCCCACCCCGTGACCCATACTAATAAGAGTATTACTAAGTAATACTGTCTGGTAGTATAGAGAATAGGGATGTTTAGGAGCGACCATCAAAGTCTTGTATTAAATAAGTATCAAGTGCGTCGATAATGTGCCCTTTTGTTTCATTTCTCATTTCCTCTTAAGTGGTTCAACATACTTAATCCTTATCTAATAAAATACCATGGTGGCTACAGGATCGATATAGAACAAAACAAACTAGAAATAATATACATAGATCACAGAACAAAAAACACAATAATCTATAGATATACATACATCAACTATAATACGGAGTGTCGTAAATGAGTGGCGATACACCATTATATAAATATACATCAAATCCCCTACAAAAGAATTTACATACTAAAGTCAAACTACTACAGGATAACTAGTAAAACTATGCATATCCAAAAGGTCGATAATTGATCCATGAAGAACAGCTAAGCAAAAGCCAACTTGTCTAACCTTCAACTCGGTCTGACCCGAGTAACGAATACATGGGTCAGTCTAACTTGAACAAGACGATTGGCAATGATAAGTAGGATATAAGTATCGTAAGGGAAACATTCCTTTAATAAAAAAGGAATGAAATAAATTCGAATTTACTAAAATTCAAGTGATGGAAACACAGAAACATCTCAAAGGTAAACTCATGAATAACATCTATTTAATATGAATATTTCATTCCTAAATGGTACTCGAATTACAAATTCTGATAAAACAATATAAAATCTCAGAAGGAAATCACAGAAGTCATCAAAAACCTCATAACCCGCGGAACTCAATTATGAGTTCAAAACTCAAAAAATCTCAATCTCGTGTAACTCAATTAACAGTTCAAAACTTCATAAAATCTCATAAATGAAATCATCATATATGAGTAAAATCTCATATAGCTCTATGATGTAAAATAAGTAAAACAACATTCTGAAATGGTGAAATCATAGAACATCAAAACTCAGAAAAATCTGGGATTGGCCAGATCCCTGATTGCATGCCGAAGCAATGTTGCAGGTGCTATCCTCGTGTCCAGTACTATATATTATTCGGTACCTCTCTCTTGACGACCGTAGTCGTAATACATTGTGACGAACGAAGTCGTAATACATCGTGATGACCCAAAGGTTAATAGTACTGGCTTAACATCGTGAATGTGTCAAAATCTCTCAGGTAGGAATCTAAAAAGTGTTAACATTGCATCCTATACCACACATTCTCACTTAACATTTTACTAATTGCTAGTCAATTCCACATTAGAAAACAACATCATCGAAATCAAAGAATCTCGGGAAGCTCATATCTTGCCACATATCGTCGGCAAGTACGACGTACGTCGTGATGGTTTTTACAAAGCATAACTCCTAAAATAGGAGATTATAAACTCATAACTTGCCTCATCGGCAAATACAAAAGACATTGTAATGGTTTTCATAGACCATGTCTCCTAAAATAGGAGATCTCAAACCTCTAAATTCGCCAAAGAAAGGCAATCTAAAATTATACCTAAAAATAGGAATCTACAAATCTCAAAACACGCCATGGAATGGCCATCACGAATATCAACCCAGAGGTCAATAACTTCAAACGAACGAGTCCATAATTAACCGAAAAAATAAACTTATGTCTCCCATAGCACGTATTTTACTAAATCTTTTTATTCTCTTCCTCATACATTCGAAGAGTACAAAATTATGTATTTTATATAAAAAATAATTTATTTTGCGAAAACTAGTTTTGAAATAATTTTTAAAATCATTGGAAAAAACTTCCTTTGAAATTTTCTTTATTATAAAGGATAAATATATTTTTAATAGCTTTTTAAAAATTATTTTATATATTATAAAATATTTATTTCAAAAACTCTTTTTATTTAAAATCATTTTGAAAATCATTTAGAAAACCATGTTCGAAAACAACAGAAATTGTTGTAAATTCCAAGAAAACGACATTCAAAACCATCTAAAAAACGATTCAATTCGAATCTTGAGTTTACTAGAATTTTTGTTTGCCTATTGATAGGCTTCATAACCATCATATTATCTCAAATATGTCACAAAATCTAATCAAGAAAGCCAATGGAAGTTTGCTATTTGATCAAAACAAAAACTAGAAAGCAAAAGGAAGGGAAGTGTCGAAATGGTCATCAATACATGCCTAGGTCGGCCTTAGGGTCAACCTTCATTACCCATAGGTAAACCCAAGGGTCGACCTGTGGGAAGCTTGGGTCCACCTAAACATCGACCCTTGTGGTATATAGTTCGACCAATCCATCGTGTTTTGCTATAGGATATTCTGCACTTTCGAACTAATTTTTGAGCATGATTTTGGGCTTTTACAAGGTTATTTTGGCAATGAATTTTCGCATACATAAAATATGGCATTCAAACATCAATCTAGAGATGATTTGGCATGATTTCATGAAAAATACAAAAATTTATTAACATCCAAAGTAGCAAACAAAAACATATTTCATAGAAAATTTTACAGTTATAGGAAATTTATTACAGAAGCATAGATGCAACAGATTTTCATCATGTAACTCATTCAAGTAAGCAATTCGTGAGGTTATACTGACCTTGGCATGAATTTGAGCAAATTCTTGAGGCAAGTAGATGGCTTTTGATACAACAGAGCCTCCAAAGACCTGTAGAAACTGAAAATAAAGTATGGAGATGGTAGAAGGAAAAGTTATATACAACTTCTAGTTCAAAATCATAAATTGATTAAAAGATTTATAGTTTTGGCTTCGATTACCTTGTTTCAGTATTTTAGTTGCAAGTTCTCTCTTTAAATTTTAGCAAATTGGAGCAAGATCTTAATTTGGTGTCAAGGAAACCATTATTTTCATTTTACTGTAAATTTTAGAGAAGGAGGAAATGAGAAAGAAGAAGAACTTACGTTCAGCTTTTCTTTCTTTGTCCTGATGGTTCTAGATTAGGATAATGTATCTCAACCTTTTATCCATTAAGCCACTTAGAGAAAAATTATACTACGTAATGCATATTTCATTCCTTTTTACATATATTTACACACTTTCTCATATTTGTACCAAATAAAATTTATACAACAAAAAGTTTATGTAAACAAAATTGTTTTCTCAACAAAATTGAATTTATTGCAACTATAGAAAATTAATTTCTATTATTCAAACCATATTTTTACTTGAATATCACAATATACACCTTTTTTTTATATAAACACCATTTTTATCCATAAAATTTATTCAAAATTATTTTCTTGTCGAAAAAATACAACAAACCTTGTAAACTTCATTTTTGAAGCGAAATATTATTTTTAAACAATATTTTATCTTTTTATTTATAAAATACCTTATAATAAATTAAATAGTTCATTAAAATTTAATAATAATTCAATATTGGTAATAATTTACAAAATTATTGCATTTACTAAAATTAAAATCATAAAGTGATCTTATTTCTCTCAAACTAACTTTAAAACTTTTTTTGTAACAATATAAATTTATTTCAACAATTTAATGTTGAAACGAATCACTTAATTAATTTGTTAACTCAAAATTAACATATTTCCATTTTCACCATTTATTCAACAAAATTGCCAACCAATCAATATCAAATCCAATTTATTCTCCAAGACACAATTTTTATTCAAAATAAACAATTTTAACAAAATTTTCGTGTCCAATTTATTATATTTCCAATATTAAATTATAACTACTGTTGTAATTCAATATTACATGTAATCACCAATACCGGTTCGTTACACATGGAGCTAGGAATTGGCT
This sequence comes from Allium cepa, assembly GCA_030765085.1. NCBI lineage: Eukaryota > Viridiplantae > Streptophyta > Magnoliopsida > Asparagales > Amaryllidaceae > Allium > Allium cepa. The sequence goes on from CM060945.1 coordinate 726,204,443, forward strand.
TCTAACATCAATACTTGGTTATAGGAGGAAAATAGAGCGAATTTGGAAAGACTCTATGGATGGTACCAATCCATGGCTATGAATCGGTAACAATCCATCACGTTGATTGATCGTGCTTTGATTATTTTGAACTGGCTTTGTCTTTGCCTTGTAAAATTGATTATACTTGGTTTTTGGAGTTTACGGCTATTTCCCGAGCCATCTACATCAATAGTTTTCAAGTTATGTTCATTGATCAAAGGCTTGATAACATCTAACATACAAATATAAGTTCACACTATGATTTTATAGGAGTACTAAAGCATAAAAACACATATTTTTTGTTTCAAATAGTGATAAAGAGAGATAACAAGGATGTTATTTATAGTACAAAAAATCACTGCATATCCACTCAACAATAAGCTTAATTGTAGACTATGGAGAACCAAATTTATTATTCCAGAGAATGCAAAGATGTGGATGTTGCTTTTAATTTTAAGTAAGTGATTAGCGTATTCATTTGTATTATATTTGGAAAAAAATGTGTCTCAAAGGAAAATTCACAAGTATGTAAACATGGTACTATCTAATATACATGTGTTAGTTGGAATGTAATGAGACTGTTGATACCAAGGTTATAAGTTTAACATAAATACATTTAAATCAACATAAAATAAAGGGTAATTGTATATATTGCTCAATTTTCTCATAAGTGAAAGAAATGCGGATTAGGACGTTTAGCCTAACCCATTTCAAGCCAATATGCATGACCACAACTAACAAGCACGTAAGGATATAGGCACTTGCTTTCCTCATTCGACTTGCATGGATCAAGATGACATTAATAGCCGACTCATTCGACTTGACATGACTGAAAAGCGACTAGTTCATACTCGACTGCCTATGACCCGTCTCGTACATCCCATCTCTTCACAACATGTACAGATCATGTCATCCCTTTTAGCTCTATCTTTACTCTACAGGCGTTTGCTAAAAGCAACTGATCATTAGTGTGAGAAAGAAGCCTCCCTCTAGCCATCTCTCCTAGGAAAGTGTACTATATGACAACGTTCGCCAAACAAAAGTGCAAATGTGCATACTAGATACTATCTATTATGGCACATCTGACGGAAGCATGCCGGCTCTTGTTCCATGTTGCCTTAATCTATGCAAAGCACGCCTTTAGTATGGAATGATAGGAATCATGCATCTTTTCCACATGATCATACCACCTTTCTAGTTGCCCTCTATCGGCCTTGGTGAGATGATCAATGGCCAAGAGTGAATCCCAACCTTCATTTGCATAATCTTAACTAATCAAAGGTAAGACTAAACAACTATAAGTTCCTCTTACGATGCAACTCTATATGGGTTCATAATCTTATTCATATATAGAAATTTACAAGGCCTCTTGAGTTTAGTGCTATTGTAATCCTAAGTGCTCATAATTCCGTATTATTCACGTATATTTCCTTATAATTGTAAGAGATTACTGTAGTAAGAAATCTTAACATTGGACGTAGTCAAACTTAGCTGAGCCACTATAATTCTCATGTCGCTTTATAGTAATTACTCATTTACTCCTTGTTTTCAATTTTTAAGCCTAGTATTTGCATGTAACATTTGCTAATATGAATGCATTATTGTAATCCCGATTTGACTAAATCTTTGATCAACGGTATGTCAATGCATAATGTTTTATTAAGATTTAAGTTTTGTACTTCCTATGATCCTAGTTATGATACGCTGATATATATTATGTTTTGAGTACCCTTGTTATTTTTGTAATCTTCCTATTATAAACCCCACTCAACTTATGTTATTTAAGCTTGTGAAAAAGATCAACCATTAAAAGTTTTTGTATTTTAAACTAATTTTATTCATTGTTATGTTATATAATAGTCGGAGTAAGAACTCCATATGCCTTAAGTCAACTCAAAGTTTACCTACTCTTCTATGTTTATATCTTGTCCTAAAACAATTTATAGCAAACTTCTATGTTCTTGGAGTTTAGCCAAGTTGCTAGCTCAAAGCATTCAAAATTTCGAACACTAGATTGGTATATGATAATCTAGACTAATTCCAAATGCAAAATTTTCATGCATAAAAGAATATTATGGACTATACAATTTAAGACCAAATTTGTTGTCTTATAGGCTTGATTTGATACTGCATCTAGCAACATTTTCATAGTTTACCAAGTGAAATAGCTTCACAATGAACTTTCATTCCCATCATATTTCTTTTGATATTGTATAGCATGATATAAATAATTGTTATGCCAAGGTTGTGCTTCTACTATCTTTTAAGATTAGTTGTGCAAAACCTAATAAGCTACAAATAGGTTGCATAAAAAAATTCGAAGATCTTCTATCAATCAAGTCATAGAGAAATGATTTTTCATGGAAGGTAATATGAGAAACAAGCATCGGTGATGATAAATCCAAAACACATAAAAATTCAGTAAATCAACACATAGGTTTCTGCCCAACCATCAACTTAAATATTTCTAGAAAATACATCCATAGTTGATCTGACTAATAAAAGCAAGCAAAAGAACAACAGAATCAATAGAGCGTAGTCTGAATTTTACTAACAGTGGCTTCTTCGTATTTTGGAGAATAATAGCAACGCTCCATGAAAAGCGAAACCCCAGATTGTTTATAATTTTTCACACATTAATTAATCAAATTTAAACTTCCATATATATAATAACCTATAACTTAGAAATTAATTTATCATGTATATGGAAATATATAAATTGTTACATCTAACTAAAGAGTGGAAACTATTTTATATTATAATTTGTATATATGTTTATGCAATACTAATTTTGGAATGGTCAAAATTGTTATTTTTTCATTATAATTTTTTTTCATTATTTGATTTAGTATCACAATTTTGATATTCCACCTTGATGATAATATCATATCGCTCCAACACATATGCAATCTCTTCAACTAAATAACTTATACAAGAAATCATACAAATATAAATCCTTCAAATCTAATAAACATTAAATTTTACCATAGTTAGAGCGCATACGGGAATGTAAAGGCATACTTAAAATTTATAAATCATATTCAATATTTATTGTTGCTTTGGTATGTTAAATTTTAACAATATTAATTTTGGTTTAATATTTTTTCATGGACATTATATGTTAAATAACACAAACAGAGATGTTTGTGCATGTGGGCTTATACACACAAATACATATGTCACTTACACGCATTACATTTAACATCTAGTTGATAGATATACATAGTTATTATGAGTTATAACAACTATATATATATATATATATCTGTATGTATGTATGTATGTATGTATGTATGTACGTACGTACGTATATATGCATATACATTTGGTACCTTTATAAATATATATTACACACACAAACATATATGCATACAAACATATACACATACATATATGTATATGTCTATGTGTAATTGCATGTAAAGTATTCGACCTAAATAAATTATGTTTTTATCCAAACAAAATGTAATTTCTTAAGTCACCATTGTTTTGCATTTTAATTATAGTGTGTATATACCGTGAAACAAAGCGACATGTACAATTAAGTTATTATTGTACGTGTAAATTAAATTCAGTATGTAGCTTAAATGGTTTATGTAGCTTAACGATAATCCAAATGAGTTACATAACTCAACATTATTTAATCATTATGTAGACCAAATGGTTTATGTATCATGTAGTTTAATTGCATGCTCATCATGCATGTAGGAAAAAATACTTAGTGCATTGGTGATGTGTTCAATATGTGTGAAGAAGAATGTTTAATGCTATCTATATGTGCCACATGAACAAAATGAAAAATTAATATATAATTGTTGTCTCTTCTTTATATGAAATACGTAGCACTAAAAACTAACAAATGATAACTATAATTCAAATAAATGGTTATCTAAGCCCAATACATCATTGCACAACATAGATATTTTGGTTTCATATCAAATTTCAATTAACCAAGACAAGCATACAAGAGAGGGTATCAGCATAGATTTGTCGTAGTTATGAGATTTTACTTGATCTACTTTTTTCCTATTCTATTTTGTAATGAACCGCCTTCTTTACCCCTAAATGTCGACATTGATACATCTTCGTTATTCACGTGCCAAACACCCAAGTGTCAAAAAGACAAATTGTTAGAGTAAAACAAAAATAAAATGAACAAGAAAGAAGAGAATAACACATCATAATCTCATGAGAAAACTATAACATTTAATACCAAAAAGATAGTACAAAGTGCCATTCTAAGATATATAGCATTTCAGAGTTACAATCCTAAGCACAATCGCCATCGTCATGGACAATTATAGTAGCCTATCCTTAAAAGTGCTGATACACACACAATAGTAGTGCAGTTGGAATAAAATACTACAGTAGGTGAAGACATCCAGCTCGACACCTTGAACTCCCAAAAATATCAATAAAAACAAGCCTTTCTTAGGCAGCTCGAAAGACCACGTAGGATTTAAGGGAAGGGTAAAACCAAGAGTTAAACATAAGTTTAGTTTAAGAAACTAAAGAAATACAACATATAGTAGTGTCCTTGGAGACCAAACAAATCACAAGAATGGTTTTCCCCTCAAAATAACCAAACCATCAAATAAGTATATAAGGTGATATAATAAATAACATCGAGGGTATAGAATGTAAATTAGAAAATACCGTGCTACTTGCATATCACAACGCAATAATATTAGAAGTACAATTAAAATCGCTAACGTATATTCCTATATGGATTTCCATGGAGGTTTCCTCGGTAGATCAAGGCCAACCTCCTAATAAGGGTTACAATCTACCTTTTACGCGTCATATATATCTAAATAGAATATACTAATAAGGTAAACACAACCGGTCTGTGCCCGAACATGTGAAACCGAATATCAACAAGTCCTGGTACCAACATCAATGAGCATATGTAGATATGGAGTTGATACACTTAGGTTAGTTAAACCCACTTGTTGTGGAACCTTCTTTGTTTTTTGTCATTATCGACGGTCAATTCACGTTTAGCATCTCAAACACAAATCTTCATCGCTCGTACAGTTCACAAACCTCTCCATAGATTCTAGCATAGATCGTTTGGCGAATGCTAACACTTACCTCTCCCTTTGACTTAACCTTAGGATCGACATTTCAACTCTAAAGCATTTATCTTAAATATTAATGATGATATCTCCATTGGACTTAACATTAGGATAGAAAGGTAAACTTTTAAATATTCCACTTTGCACTCGCTTCCATAGTATAGAACTCGTATATCAGTACCGAAGTGGATTTTGGTAAATAATACATAAGTATACTTATCCAATCCCGGACTTATCAAAATTAAATCAGTGATTTTCGATTAACTCAATTCTAGTTCTATTAGAAGTAAGTGAACAATTTAAAGGAGTCCTCCCAGAGGATCTTGTATACATGTTTATAAAGAAGGAGACGTTTCATATTAGCGAGTCTTCCCTAAAGGATTTCAAACCATATGAAGCCTTGAAGCTTTTATATACTTCCTAAGTTAGTTTGGTATTGTTTGATAATGAAAATGATCGCATTTGGAAATCGGGTCTTGTGTACTTATTACATTTCCGACCTTCTCAACTTACGCTATCCTTAGGTAAAGCTTGATAGGTTAGACCAGTGTTTGTTTAAAGCCTAATTGAACGTTATTCTTAACTCTTAGAGTAGAACAAATCTACTTTGTTGGCTTTTAGATTTATGTTCAAGAGTAAATACTTTCCATAAACGAGTAAACACATAAAGCATGATTATGTCACACAAGCGACTTATAATCCCCATATCCAGGTAATACTTATTTGTTAATACTTTTATATATATTTAAAATACCTTTACAAAAGGTATATACACATACACTATTACTTCACTATTCATTTTAACTCTTTACATTCTTAAAAATGCATTCATGTTCTTATATAAAAGGTATAAGAATATTCACAAATCACTTAATAAGATTATCCACTTTAAAATATTATCAAAGGGAATAAAATCAAATGTTACTAATACATTGTTGCTATAAACCCATTCTCTTTTATAAGTTAAGCCTTTACTTTTTCTATCCTTTTTTCCAAAATATTCCATACTTATTATTGTCCTTAAAACATTCCTTTTAAAGATCTACTTATATTCAAAAGTATATTTGTATGAGTTAATGTAAATGTTACTTAAACTTGTCAATATAAACCCTAAACACTTTACAATTATCGTTATCTTTAAAATATTCCTTTTAAAGAATAAAGTATATTCCAAAGTCCAAAGTATATTCAAAAGGGTGAAAAACAAACATTACTAATGATTTTTTAATGTAAACCCAGTTTTTTACTTAATATTTTCTTCAAAATATTCATTTTAAAGATCTATGTAAATCTACACTTACTTAACAAAGTAATACTTCTTAATAAATTCTCAAAACCACATTCATTATAAATAAGTGTTATAACAAAAACCATATTTTTTAAAAATACATAACTCACTTTTCCAGTCTTATATATATTTATATGTATGAAATATTTTAAATACTTATAAATAGATTTTATATATGCACATCATATTCAAAGAAAAATTTATATATCCACAAACGATATTACTAAAAAGTATCTAATTTAGAATTTAACAAAATCACAAAAAAACAAGTTTTATATACATAAAACTCTTTATTTAAAAATTCGTAAGTAACTATTAAAAATGTAACTACATTTCAAACCATTATCAAAACACTCTAACATAGTTTATCAAACACCTCTTAAAAGATTCTAGAAAAATACTTTATCTAAATATCCTTTTTAAACCTTTTAAACTCTAAAGATGCATACAACAACACATAACAAAAGTACTATCAGAAGTCAAGGAATTGCCAGAAAGTGTCGCTATTAGAAAAATGTTGTTGTTTCATGCTTTGAGCGAGAAAACCAGTTTTAAAACTCCTAAAGTTTGGCCAGTTTTCAACTACATGTTAGTCGATCTAAATTACATTTTTTTTACATTAGTTAACATACTCATATATAAGGTAAGCATTCCATGAAATCCCTAATAATATCTTATTTTTTGATAGAATGTGTGATCATCTGAAGTTGAGGAGAGCATATATGTGTATATATATCATAGAAAACAAAGATGCTGCTAACATACCTGGAAGGTAGCTAATCAAAATACAATGCATAAGACTCATGTACAACTAGAATGAGCTTTGGCAAGGCCACTGCTCATTACACCTCGTTATCGTGCTCCGACAAGGCCACTGCCCGTAATGTGGTGTTAGTAGTACCCAAAAACCATGAAGCAACTCAGAGTGCATGAAATCTAAAGATAGGTCCACCTATGAGAGAAGAATGCCACAATGTAAATATTGAAAATCTAGAATGAACACCTCTTTGCAATTGGGAGTAATAAAGAGTGAAGGATGCCACTCTATCGATGTGGAAGTACTCGAAAGAATGCCTCAGTGCATATGCGTATGATCCAGAATGAAGAGAACAACATTGAATGAAGCCGAAGAACTCCAGAATGAACGTCTCATTAAAATTCTATCAGTAGCAATCTTGAGAATCGACAAATGGTAGTCTAGCACCATTTCTGGCCTAAACATGTATTTATAAATGGAACTAAATAAAAATATAAGAGTAATACATATATATGTAAATAAACGTAATATATATACATATACATGTATTAATGAAGTAAAAGAATTAATACTATATCTAAAATTATAAGATAGAAAAGCTATAAAATAAGACGCACGCTTAAAAGGAATCCAAACACCTAATGCATCGTCTTAACCAACACTAAGGATGTATAAAAGATTAATAGAATAATAGTTGGATTCCTATAAATTAAAGAAATTTATGAATTAATCTTATGCTCCTTTAATCAAATGGACAATATTATAATTAGTAAAAAAATCATTCAAATTAGAAAAAATGTTAATGTTATAATTATTAATGTTAAAATTATTATTGTTATGTATAAAAATCTTGGTACTATTACTAACCTTATTAATATATTCTTTGAAATGATTATTTTTAGCTAATTTATATTTAGGATGTGAGATCCAACTAAAACAAAATGAAGATATTACAAAAACCCATTTATTAAAATGACTATTATTATTATTGTTAAAAAGTCTCTGGTTTCTCTCAAACCAAATATACCAACAGATTATAATTAATAAAGTATCAGGTAAAATTATATTTTCCTTTTTAAACTTAAATCTGAAATTATTCCAATAATATTCGCAATCAGTAACTTTAATTGTAAGATTAATGTTAAATATTTTGAGAGTATTATTCAAAATGTAGTAAGTATCCCTGCAATCATAGTATACATGTTTAATATCTTCAAAATGAAAATTACAACAAGAATATTTATTATCAATTTTCCTATTTTTTATTTTTGAATATTCTATAGTGTTTAATTTTCCATGCATGATAAACCATATATGAATTTTAGAATTAGGAGGGGCATTTGTTTTCCGAATATCTTTAAAAGAGTTATTAGCTACACCTGAGAAATTAAGAGATTTATAAAAAGAATTAGAAGTAAAAAATTTACTCTTATCCCATTCGCAACTAATATTATCATTTTCATTGTCAATATTATACAGATTCAATCTAGCATGAAGCAAAGAAAGTTGCCTAAGAGTTATCCCTACCGAAATTCCATTAAAGCTAAAATTCCTAAGGAGTCATTTTCTAGCCAAAAATATATATATAATTAAAGCATTCTTAAAGCTATAAATTTCGTAAAGCTCTTTAAATTCTGTCTTAAAAGGGATGACTGAAATCCAACGGTCATCCCCAAAAGAAATATTATTTCCTTAGCGAATTATTGTACTATTACAAAGGTTAAAAAATTCATGACATTTTAAAATTGATTTCCAAAAGTTAGACAATTTATTTATAAATGTAGGTGTTATTTGATGCAAATTATTACTACCATTATAATAATGTTTAGCAATAATTTCTTTCCAAATAAAGTTATCGTTTATATCCTTAAATTTCAATAACCATTTCCCTAGAAAAGATAATTTCATGTTACGTAAACTAATAATTCCTAAATGACCCTCCTTTTCGATTTACAAACTGCTTCCCCTTCGATTAAACATTTAAGACTATTATTGGAATCATCGCCATTCCATAAGAAGTCCCTTCTTATTTTCCAATTTTTATCAATCATCCTATTTGAAAAAAGATGCATAGACATCCAATAGACCGGGAGAGCTGAAAACATAGAGTTGATAAGAATAATCTACCCGCTCTCGATAAAAACCTCCCGTTCCAATTAGAAATTTTATTTTTAATATTATATATTATAACTAACCATTCATCATGTTTAAGTTTAGTTGGCCTAATCAGAAAACCAACATGTTCAAAAGGGAACATTATGGTTTTACAATTAAGTGTATTAGCAACTAAACTTTCAACCTTATCAACATCATCTAAAACTAAAACAAAACTTTTCTCAATATTGATTTTTAGCCCTGAAAGAAGTTCAAAACTATATAATATAAATTTAAGAGTAATGACATTAGGCAAATGAGAGGTAAATAATAAGGTATCATCTACAAATTGAAAAACAGAGATGCCATTACAAGATATTTCACTACCTAAACTCGCCAAAGATCCATTGCGGCTGCCTTTTTAAAAATCATAGCAAAAACCTTTGCGGCTAGATTAAACAAAAGAGGCGATAAAGTATCTCATTTCCATAATCCTCATTTAGATTCAATTTTATTCCCTAAAGTACTATTAACCATTATAACAGAGTTGCTCGTTTTAAGCAAAGTCATAATCCAACCTATCCACTTGTGACTAAAACCTCTAGCATGTAACATATCAACCAGAAAATCCCAATCCACCGAATCAAAAGCTTTGCCAAAGACCAGTTTTAGAATCGCACAAGTAATATTATTCTTTTTTTGGCAAAGTTAGTGGGGTTGAATTTCCCATACTATTTATTTATATCAATAAGCAAAAACATACAATATAAATGAGATACAAGAAAGCAAGGAAGACAAAAGAATAGAAATATTATAAGAAGGACCGAAGGAAAGAGGGACACAACAAGCAAGCTAGGACCACTAGCAATTGTGGCAGTATCAAAGGGTTGGGAAAACACGGATATCGTAGGGAGAATTTTGCTGCATATCTGATAATATATTTGCATACGATTCTTGCACATATGAGTGATTAATCTCTGATTCCTTTCATGCCAAATTTCTGTGACCGTAACTTTCAGCAATATTAATATCTCATATATAGATGATCAGTTCTATCTTGAAGCATTATATATGCTCATTCATTCAAGCTTACTATCTATCTCAGCTGAACCAAATCCACCCCTGAACTTTATTTTAGACCATAATAATCAAGTGAATGCACAACTAAAGAAAAAACGATGAATATCCTCAGCTACAGATGAAGAAAATAAGCATATAGTCAAGGCAGCTATACCTTCCATTGCCAAATTAGACAGAGTGTATAGAGAATTTCTTAGTACCTTTCAGAGCATAAAATTAAGCTTTCCATTTGCATTTATGTTCCAGACTATTTTGTACCAAGGGAAGAAAGGTAGACGTTTCTCTTCCGCTATGGCGGAGTAAACAGTATGTGTAGAGTGGTCTTTAAGGTTATCTAACCATTTATATTCTTCATTATGGCTATAGATATAGGTTTTATCATTAAATAAAATCCATAGTGCATTTTTTGAGGTATTACTTGTATGTGGAAGAGAGATTTTTCCATTAGAGATATAGAGGTGGCTTTAGCATATAACAAAATGCCAGTCTGGATTATATTGTCATAAGAGAGCATTCTTTGGAGTATCTAGCCTTTTTTAATCTAAGGAGTAGACCAAAATTTGGATTTGATCATGAGGAAAGGGGTAGTTTAGTATGTGGGAGCAAAATATCCCTTATTTTTATCATTGTTTTCCATACCCAACTCTGAGCCTGTTTAGGGGAAGCAAGCCATATTTCATCTTCTTTTAAGTAGTTTCTTATGCTCCATTGTACCCACAACGTATCGGTTGTGGAAACAAGATAATGAAAGTGCTTAAGTAAAGCTGCAATTTTCCAATTCTTCATATTTTTTAAGCCCAAACCTCCTTTTCCTTTTGGAAATTCTAATTTTCTAAAAGCTATTAGAGACAGTTTATTAGAGTGTATTAATCTAGACCATAAGAATTTTATTATAGTAGATCTTATCATGACTATAAGCTTTGTTGGAAATAAAAAAGTTCTTCTCCAATGTACTGTCATAGAAAGTATAACAGCATTTATTATTACAAGCCTCCCAGATTGAGATAAAAACCTATTTTCCCACCTATTAAAAAATGTTGTTATCTTTTCAGATAGAGGAATACATTGAGAAACTGTAATTCTCTTTTTAGCCAGAGGAAATCCTAGGTAAGCCATGTCAAATTCTAATGGAAGCATATTTGTGATGTTCTAGCATTCAATGACTAGATTTCTTGGCAATCTAGCTATTAGTATATGAGATTTTTCAGAGTTAGTTTGAAGATCATAATACTTGTAGAAGGAGGAAAGGGTATTCATTATTGTTTCAAGGGACTTGGCACTAGGTTCGGGGAATATCAGCAAGTCGGCAGCAAAGCCAGCATCGTCACCATGGGCTTTCTTCATTTAGGATGAAGATCAAAATTATGCAGAGCAACTTGCTTCTCAATTGCTAGAGTGAAAATTTCCATAATTATGATGAATAAATAAGCTGTTATGGGATATCCTTGCCTCAAGCAATTAATTCCTTTGAAATACCCAACAATATGAGCATTATACACTAGAGTATATCTCACAGTTGAGATACACTGATATATCCAATTGTTGAACGCAGTGAGAAAGTACATCCTGTTAAGTATGGACATGAGGGCTATCTAGTTGCTTGTATCAAAGGTTTTTTGGATGTCTATCTTAAGCACGGCTCTTGGTGATATATATGGTGAAGAGTAACCATTATGTAATTCATGTGTCAAGTGGGCATTATCTAGGATGCTTCTATTGGGGAGGATTGTAGCTTGGTTGGGAGAGATGATTGTTTGTAGGACTAGTTTAAGTCTAGAGGCTAATATCGTGGATATGGACTTGTAAATGACACTGCAGCATGCTATCAGTCTGAACTGAGAAATAATAGTAGGATTTGCTGATTTAGGAACTAGAGCGGGGTTGGTAGAATTAATTGAGGAAATCATTTTGCTTTTGTTGATAAAATTGTGGACAACTTTATACACATATGAGGATATAATGGACCAGCAATGTATAAAGAATGTAACTATGAAACATCATGCCCAGGAGAAGTTGATTTCCTCATTGTAAAGATAAGGTTCTTATTGTCATCATTGGTGATTAGTTGAGTAAGAGAAGATTGCATATCTAATAAGAGTTTGGGTATTTCTAGGTTATTAAGAATAGGGTTTTCTAAAGGAGAGGGAAGACCTCCAAAAAGAGTAGTGTAATAGTTGAGAAACGCAACATCTATCAGAGGAGGGGATGAATGGGTAACTCCTCACGTATTATTGATTTGATGATAAATGTTTTGCCTCGCTTGATTTTTACAGAAGTATGGAAAAGTTTGGAAATCCTATCACCGTTAACACAACTGTTATGTTTGTATTTTCGCAATACCATTCTAGCTTCAGTATTCAAGGATTGCTCAAGTTGTGTGATTGGATCGGTTTCTTTTTGGTGTAAAAGAGGATCAGAGCTAGAACTGAGTATCAAATTTTGTACATGTTCAAATTAAAGGGCTATATTAGCAGACAGTTTTTTACCCTCTCCATATATGCTTCTAGCCCAAGATTTTAGTGCTACCTTTGTGTTCTTTACCTTTTTCTACATAATGAGCATAGGATTATCAAATGTAGTTATATACCATGCTTCAGTGACTACCAGCAATAAATTGGAGTTTTGAGTCCGTTCGTCATAAATTTAAAATTGACCTGTTTATTAATGGTAGATTATCCAAATGATAGGATTAAGGGGCAGTAATCTAAAAGGAGGGGCATAGGGATTTGAATGTGTAAATAAAGGCAATTCAAAAGACTTGTATAGTTCATAAACCCATGATCAATTTTAGAGATAGTACGAGGTCTGTTTTGACTTTTGTTATTCCATGTGAAATAAGATCTAGAGGAAGGAATTTCAATTAGGGATGCATTTTGAATTGTGTTGTTTAAAGGGGATAACCGCCATATTTATGCAAGGAAAGGAAGGAGCAATTGAAATCTCTAATCAATTTCCAAGGTCGAATAGATTGACAAAAGTGAGGAATGTAGTCATGCATTTTCTCCTTATATGTAGATAGTTTTTAGCATATATGAAGTACATTGAAGTTGCAGAAGGCAAGTGTAATGCATGAGAATGAATAAACTGACTGCCATAAATGATAGGTGAAAAGGAGAAGATGGTGGGATCATATAGGGCAAGCAATCTACCATATGGGGCATGAGAATGATTTGTGAAGTGTTTCCCCTTAGAGTTAATATATTTTGCTGCTCCAAAGGATTGAATTGGATCAAGATTTTTTTCAAATACAAAGATGAGGGAAAGATTATGATATAGGATTAGAGACTTTATTTGATCAAGTTTTGCATTTTGTGAGCTCCTCTTATATTCCATGCTGCCATTCTTCACATCATAGTTCACACTTGGAGGGATTTTTGTTCAAGTTTCTTTTTCAATCTTCTTGTTCTTCTTCCCATTGAATATGGGTGTTTTCTCGGATTAGAAGCATTGTACTGTTCGTATTTGAATCATTATCAGTATCCAAGGGAGAAAGAGAAGGAGGTGTTTGAGGTATGATATTCTTCAAGTTGTCTAAAGATTTTATCTTTTCTTTCTTTTGAAGAAGTTATCGTGAAAGAGGGTTTCGTTTTGCTAGAATTGTGCTTGCTTTTGGGTTTGGATATTTTGAAGGAGGAATAAATGTTTATAGAAAGAATAGGTTCAATGTCAGCGGGGTAACATTTCACAAAGGTTAGTGAGAGATTGGTTACTAAAGGTATATTACAATCTTGAGGGGAGAGATGCACTTTTACCTATATTCATCAGTTTATTTGGTAGGGATAAGTTAATGGTGGCATCAGCAGATATAATGTGCATGTGCATGTATAGGGGAGGAGCACATTGATGGGTAGTGAACAGAATTAGAATGCAATAAGGGAGGAAAATTGGAAGATGAAGTATGTTTATGAGAATGAGTAAGTATGTATACAACAACAAGAGCAGATTTTGATAGATGAGGAGATTGAATGGTGTAAGTAGGACAAGCTGGCGGTTGAACAATAGGAGAAGGAGATTGTGCATTGTTTGTAACTGTTTGAGCAGATATAGCATGCATTATTTCAGATACTGGTTGCTTGTCTTCATTATGAGGAGTTAGTTCATTTGCATTAATGCTCACTGATGCACATTTATACAATTCTATTAGATGCACATTGTTTTCAGTGGTCTTTTTCTTTTTGCAAAATCGTTTGTCTTAGTTCCCCCGGTAGCATTCACTTCTTTTCCATTGACATAAACTTTAATTTCCTCATGTTCTTTTTCTGCTACATCATTCATGTTTTCATCATCCACATTAATTTCTCTTTCCTCTATCATTTCAAGGATGGTGAATTTATTTCTCATAAGCATATGCTTCACTTTTTTATTCTCATTCACGATATGTTTAGCAATCTTACAGTTGTCTATTATTTTTTCCTTCCCACTTTTTTCCTTTACAGTTTGAACATTATCAATAATTTCTTCTATTAAGATGACATCAGCTGGACTTAATTTTTTTTGTACATTAATCTTTCTTCTTCCTATAGGAAATTTTTTCCAAACCCTATTTTGTTCCACATTTTTATTTGGTCTGTTTTTGTTTTGACTCAACCACCACATCTGGCTTAATATTTTACATCTCATCTGACTCATCATCATTTTCGACAATATTTTCTATATTAGGAATAAACTGATAGATCAAGGTTCTATGTCCAAAAACATTGCAATAAGTACAAATATCTGGTTTCTAGAGATAATTAACATATATTTTCTAATTTGTACCATATGTATTCAAGACAGGGAAGGAAGAAACAAGATCTTGATTCGGTGATATTTCAATAAGACACTTAAGCATGTTGAATGCATGGAAGTGATTCGATAGCTTCATCTATACACACAAGTTTACCCAATCTATTGGCTTACCAGTTAATACCAAGAGGAGACCATAGGTTTATGGGTATGTTTAAGAGTTACACCCAGATAGGAACAGATCGAATCGAACCACAAACATTACTAGTTATAGGATCCCACTGTTTAATTATAAACATCTTGTTCTTCATTACAATAGGGTCGCTACGTATAATCTTATCTCTGCCTGAGGAATTAGAAAGGATAAAAAGAAAGACGGAACAATCTGGCATAACTTTAATCTTACCTTTCAACCTCCATCTACATTTCAATTGCTCAATAATGTAAGTATATGACAGGGGCTTATCAAGAAAGAAGCCTATCACATAGTCTTTCCATATAACTTCACTAGTTGCTATTACAGAGGAAGGTGGCACCATAGCTTCACCATTAAATGTTAGATACAAATGAACAGGTATATACTTTCCTGCGTTGAAGAAGTGTTGAAGAAGTGGAAGGATTGGAGGATTGAAATAAAGATGGAAGGATATGCATGACTTGGTGAGACGGAAAAAGTATGGCTTCAGGAGGTCAAGAGGGTGGAAATGGAGGAGGAATAATTAAAGGAGGGATGGCAGAAGAAGTGGGAAGGCAGTATGACGAGAGAAGGAATATGGTGGGAAAAGGATCATTTGCCATTAAAAAATTGAAAAAAAGAGGGTATTTCATATGGATTTTTTAGTATGTAATAGTATTCTTACAATAGTTATTTCACTACGCCATAAATGGCCTTCTACAACACAAAAAAATGTTGGGTCAGGCCCAAAAAATGTTGCCATAAGTCTATGGCAACACTTTTCGGGTGATGCAATTTTTGCCGTTGCCTTAGACCTCAAAGGCAACATTTTGACTGTCTAAGGCAACATAAGTAATATTGTTGCAATAAAACCCTATTTTGGTCTATAGCAACATCCATAGGTGTCTGTAGCAACATTCCAAAATGTTGCTATAGATATTAACTTTCTGAATTTGTGGGGCCCACAATGTAGAGCATATTTGTTTTTTTAATAGAAATAAATATTTATTTAATAAAATGCTATTGCGTAGAATTTGATATTCAAACAGTAATTTATTTAAATAAATGTTTTATTTCAACATTTGAAATAGTACAAATTCCTGACTCCACTATTTTACAATTCAATGATATATAACACTGATATTCACATATACAGATATTCCTCACTACATCACTCAGTTCACTCATTACATATGCAGTTTCAATTTATACAGACACCGACACTGACAAATATATGACGAGCCGAGTGCCAAGCCGAAGGCGTGCCGAGTAGCGGGTCCAGTCTTCAAGCTCATGCACATTTGATTTGACTCTGTCTTCAAGCTTGTATCCAGCTGTCCAGTCTTCAATACCTGTCACATATAATTCAAAAGCAGTAATCTGGAAAATAATATTTAACTCGAACAGAAAATGAAAATATTTTTGTTATATTATTTGCCTCAGGTATTTGGGTTGTTTCTTTTCATATTTTTTTCTGACAGGGACCAAATATTTGCACGGACAACCTGTGAATGCACAAGTCAGCTGTTCACAAGTGCATAAGCCAAACATGAATGCAACACATGGATACAAAACAGTATGGAAGACGGAAAGCAACAGTTCAGGCAAAAATGCACAAAGGAGAAGCCAAGTGCACAAAGTAGTACTCAACACAGCAAGCGCCATAACATGACCAAGAAATGCATGTACATGGATGAACATACATGCAATCATAAGGCTTGGTATAAGAAACTACTCAAGTGCAACTACTCAAGTGCAAGTTCATACTCAAGTGCAGCCAGATATGTACACAAGCCAAAAAAAATGGACACGGCACAAGGTCAAACCCGAGTCATCGACTGGATTCAACTCAGGGCCAAGCAACCAACAAAACAAACAAGAACCAGGTTCAGCAAAATGTAGACAAGCTAGTGCAAGAAACACAACAGTACACATAGGCAGCCCATCAAGCAAAAACAGTGAATGCATCAGGCATGTACAAGAGAAACATAGGCAGTAATATGATATACAGAGGACTTGGAGCATTAGTTCATGTTAAAGAACAAGGTTAGCATGGTACCAATTCAGTCCAGACCAAGCAAAACCAACAAAGCTCAACACACATATGTTTGTATATATCGTGGAAATCAAAACTCAATATTCAGATTAGTCAACAGTTTAATAAAACCAAAGATCACTTTCAAAGTTCTGATTTTCAAAAATGCAGAAGTTTTCAAGTGAAGCAGTTTTCAAGAGGACAGCAGAATACAAATACTTCAATTTCTGGTTTAACAAATGCAGCAAGGTACAAAGGTATGTAAACAAGTTTAACAAAGGTTCAAGTTCTGGTTTAACAAATGCAGCAGAAAGGAGCTAACAAGCTCAGTTCAGAAATAAAAAACAAGCCAGTGAACCAAAATCCAACATACCAAATAATATCACATCGCAATTCATCATCGGCAAAGCAAAATCAAGCCAGTGGACCAAAATCCAACATACCAATACATCATCGCAATCCAACATACCAGATTTCTTAAAGTCCAACAGAAAGATTAAACTCGAGGTTATAGGAAATAAAGCCTATAAATAACTCCCAATTCATCATCGGCAAAAGCGTGCGAGTGTAACCAAAATTGAGAATAATCAAGTAAACTAGAAGGAAGAAAACATACCAAATAATATCACATCGCACCCGACGACGAAGTCAAAGCAATTCGAGCAATCAATCAAGGAGAACGAAGGAGCAAGCTACCAGGAACGTTTCTTACACTAGATTCGATCAATCAGAGCATCAAAGCAACTGGAATCGCGTACCCTAGTTATCACAGAGAGGAACGAGAAAGAAAAATCGCGTGCCGTAATTTTCACATAGAGAGGAATGAGAAAGAAAAGTAAAGCGGGAAATGGAAATTGGTAAGGTGTGGATCGATGGTGTTAATCGATGGTTGAGATTTCGTTTTAAATGGTGGTGTGGATCGCTGAGGTGTAAATTTTTTTTTAATTTTTTTAATTAGAATATATCTATGGAAACACTATATAAAAATGTTGCATCGTGATATACTTGTTTAGCTAGAGCAACACATTTTTATGGCTAAGGCAACACCAAAAATACAACGTTGCAGCAGGACCAAAATTTTATAGCTGTCGCAACATTAAAGCTAGCAACACCTTGCAAAAATGTTGCAGAAGGTCATCTATGGCGTAGTGTTTGTTTATTCTTAAATAGCAACCACACCATCAGTTATATTTCTCCCCTTAACGAAAGAGATTTGTGAAAGTTAATTGGATCATTCATTCTTTTACTAAGTCTATTAGTAAATTTTTTGAAATAATTTTAATGTAATAGTAAGGAAATAGGTCTAAAATTTTTAAATTGTTAGCTTCGATTGTTTTGTGTAACAAAAGTACGTTTGCGAAATTTAATCTTCCTAATTATAATTTTCCATTATAAAATTCATTAAAAGTGCTAATTAAATGAAATTTTAGTACATAACAAAATATTTTGTTAAAGAAAATAGGGAACCCACCAGGACCTGGGGATTTATCACTAGGTATGTCATTAATGGCGTTTAAAATTTCCTCTTCAGAAAAAGGATATCAAACTCAAAAGGGTCGATTCTAGATTCAGAAGGATAAAGATCATTCCATCTAGTGTTAATTCTATGCTTATTTTTATTATCGAAAATATCTCTATAATAGTTGGTAAAAGCCATATTAACATCTCTTTGATCGACTAATTCCACGTTATTCACAAAAATAGAATTTATCGTATTACTATGTTTTCCGCCATTAGCTATATTATGAAAAAATAATCCCTAATAATATTTTAACAAAATATTTTAAAAATTCACAAAACAATGGATTTCATAGTGCTTCTATGGTGACCTTACGCTATACAAACCATTCCACCTCCAATTCCAAACCAAACAAAGTCTAACAAAAAATATATATACACATAGTGTTAAGGCCATGCCACTTATTATAGAAGGTAATAGAGCTAATGATATACAATATAGAGCCATCATTTGCTTTAAAAATCAAAGGAGTACAAAGTTATAATTTATTAGTTTATTAATTAACTTTATATTCACACAACATATATAACAAAATATATATTATCAAATGGTAAGTAAGCTCACCGAAAACCTAGGATACAACCAAGGTGAAGCCTAAGAACATAATAACACTTCCTACCATAACCAAACAACCAAGCTCAATCCTATTGAACACAAAAAACTTCCTACCTGCCTCATAGGTAGCCACCTCAAGGAAACATAGATGGACCTCTAGAGAAGGGTTAATCCCACCAAGCAGAGGTTTAGGTATTAACACTATTTTTGGAGCTTTACATCTCACGAAAAAAAGTTTGGATGAAATGGAGTGGTGTGAGAGTTCTCTAAGGCATCTGCCATAGGAAAGGTGCTACGCCATAGAGGATCGATCTCCAACTAATTCGTAGTGCAGGACAGAAGATGATACTCTATTCTGCATTAGGGATGCTAATGGTGTCTATGCAATGACACTCGACCCGATGGGGGCGCACGACCAAAAGGTGATTATTGTTGTGATTTAGCCAAAGATACTGCACTAAGTTCATTTTGATAGTGGAAGTTTCATTAATACTATTTTCAAAAAAACTTTTAATAAGATATGAATTAATGAAAAGGATCCGCAGCTTTTCCACGCGAGGAAAGAACTGATGGGGTATCTTGAGCTAACAAGGACGTGTTTGCGTGGATACGTTCCAATACAAGTAGGATTTTTCCTAATATCACATGTCTCTCACTAAATGTGAACATATGATACCCTTAAGTAAACCAAAAACGAGCTAAGTGCAACTCATTGGATGAGTTACCATTGGCGTTATGGGCTTAGTAGACAACCTAGAATTCTACGACAGGATATACTCCATTTGCACCAGCTTATGGAATTATGGAAATGATTTGGATTGAAGTGTACGTTCCTTCACATATACAAATTAATTTTCACCTAAGTAGAATGGGTAGATATTTCCATCATCCCTCGACTTAGTGGAGGAAAAACGAGATGAGCTTAATCTAAGTGTAGCTGCTTGCCAGCAAAAAGTAGCAAGACAGTTCAATGCCAAGGTCAAAAATCGTATCTTTGAGATTGGAGAGCTCGTTCAAAAACACGTCTTTCTTAGCATAATGGCACTTGGGACGAATTAGGAAGGACCCTGCGTCATAAAACATAAGCCACTAGATAGAATTTTCAATTTATCTATAGTTGCAATGATTCTAGTTATATGAGTGTGGAATAGCAAGTACCCATGCTGCTAATTCACTTGTTTTCCTTCGACAATTAGACATTTATTTTCATTTAGGTTGGATTTAATAAGGAGATGTTTGCCATGGATTTATAAAAATAAAGTAAGCTTTCTAAATCAATGGAATCGTATCCTTTAAGTCGAACTTTATGATATAGGATTGGTAGCATGATCAACATTCTGTATTTTGAAAATCAGATGTCTATGTACCAAGAGATGGATTCTAATATACTTCATTAAACCATGGTCGGATCATTAGAGTATAACCGAGCTGGTGTCAATTGGACGATTCGCCCTAAAATATCTTACCTGTGACCAATGCTCTGAGATAAGCATGGTCATAAGCAGATGCTAGGAGAAAGGCATCACCTCATTGGTGCTTGGAGATAGGCATATGTCCCCTGAGGATTTTTTGTTACACTTTTATATTGCTGACCTCTTCAACCTATGATTCGACTATATTAAAAGCTTTGGATTTTTCATTATTTTCGTTCTTCAAGTTGAATCACAGTCCTATAGCCTTGGCTTCCCTTTTGGTCAGTGCTTGGCCTTCTCTGTAGCCACTCTTGACTTGTTTGTCACATGGACTTGTTCTTCTTGCACCATCACCTTAGCCACCAATTGTTACCTTATTTTTCTCTTCATCTTTTTTAGCTGCCTTTTCCTTTCCAATAAGCTCTTTCTTAAGTTTTCAATTTGGTCAGCTAGCTTTTGAGCATCTATTGCCCCATTGTGCTTAACTATGAAATTTCCTACTGGAAACAGTATAGGGGTCATTCAAGGAGATCAGAGTGTAAGACTAGAGTGCTACGTCGTAAAGCTGAAGGAGGTGAAGTGACATGAAAAGGGAAGGAAGTATAAAAGACTGCCTGCATCAAATACTTGGATGCATATCAACGATCGCTTAAGCCCTGCTCGGTCGGCATAAAAGATTTCATAAAGCTATGGATCCGAGGAAAGATCCAGAGGATGCAATGGCCGCTCCCGCTGAGTTGGCGATCAAGATCCAAGATAGTCAGGACGATCCTACTCAGGTCCTGAAGATCGAATCTCAAATCAACAAGAGAATGATGAAGGAGTTAATGGGTATACTCTGGACAAACCTAGTAGTGTTTATCTAGAAGCATTCTAAAATGTGTGGAATATTGCCGGAGATAGTTTGACATGCATTGAATGTGTACCCAAAGTGTGTAACTATGAAGGAGATGCGATGCAACTTAGGTCCGGAGCGATCCACTATGCTGAAACAGTAAGTAGAGAAACTAAAAGACAATGGCTTCATCTTCAATGCCTAATACCTAGAAAGGTATCAAATCTATTCCTAATCAAAAAGGCTAATGCAAATGAAGGGTATGAATTGACTATTCACCCTTGAATAAGATGTGTCTAAAGGATAGTCTTCCACTACCAAAGATCGATCAGATGGTGGATTTGACTATTGGATATGAGTTATTGGCATTAATGGATGCTTATTTAGGTTAGAATAAAATCCAATACACGTCCCGAATTAGGAGCATTCCAGTTTCATAAATGATCTATGATTATACTACTATCTCATCATGCCATGTTAAACTAACAAATAAGGAATTCAATGGAAGTGTGTGTAGACAATATGCGTATGAAGTCACGACAGTCAATGAACTACATGGAGGATTTGACTGAGATCTTCGGTATGCTCTGGAGAATGAAGGTCAATCCCTTGAAATGCTCGTTTGGGGTCACATCGAGAAAATTCCTAAGTTCCATTGCGATCTCGAGATGGATTGAGGCCTATTTAGAGAAAATCGAGCTTTAAGGAATATGGAAGCCCTGAAGGTGATAAAGGAGAAAATAGCCGCGTCAAGCTAGTTCATTTCTAGAGCTACAAATAAATGCATACCATTCTCTGAGATCCTCAAAGTGCAGAAAAGAAACTTCGGTGTGGACATATGAGTGCAGGATTGCTTTCTAAGATTAAGCCAATCATGTAGAAAGGTCGCCTGTTTTATTGAAATATTTAGGAAGGGAGTAATTATTAATCTATCTAGCAATATCGATTTGCAATTAAGTGCAGCACTTATGCATGAAAAGTTCAGAGTTCAAAAGTTGGTATATTAAATCATCAAGTAATTAATATGAGCAAAGAGGAACTATGCAAAATTATAGAATCTAAGCTTATTTTCTATCGATCGCTTCAAGAAAGGGCTATCCATATTTCCAAGCTCACTTGATTAAGTTACTAATCGATCGCCCCTAAGGCATGTTCTACAGTGACCTGAGACTTCCTGGAAGCTATTAAAATGGAATATTGAAATAAGCTAATATGACATAATGTATCATCCTCGAATAGTGATTCAATCTCAAGCTTTGGCGGACTTCACGGCTGAGTGCACAGTTCGGGATGATAATGAAAAGGGTAGTTTTGGAATGCATGGTAAGTGGAAAATGTATACCAATGAGGCATCCAGAAAATGTTGTTCAAGGGCAGGAGTTCAACAAGTAACCCCTAAGGGGAGCTTAATCTGCTATGCTCTGAAACTTGATTTTCCTGCAATGGATAACAAAGTTAAATATGAAGCATTAATCGTGGGACTCAAAATTGCAAAAGAGTTCGGAGTCAATACTTTGCATGTTTTCTATGATTCACAATTGATCGTATGGCAACAGAGAAAGGAGTTTCAAGCGAAAGGGACCGGGCTAGCTCACTATTCAACCAAGGCCCTTGAGTTGCTAAATGACATCAAATATTACACGATAATGCATATTGCCAGAGATGAAAAGGTGAAAGCCGTTTCACTAGCCAAACTGGTTAGTTCAAAGGATGCACAACTCATGGGCTTGGGCCCAATGGAAATGTTTAGCAGATTCGAGGATCGATCATCGACCAAATGGATGTCGATTGGATTTTGGAGGCTAAGTATGAGGAGTCATGGATGACCTTAATCAAGGATTACCTGCTGGATAGAATCATTCCGAAGGAGGTAATGAGCAGTGAGAACTCCTATGTAAAGCTTTATGATTTGTTGTTCAGAATGTTGAATATGATAGTATGTGATTTTTGTTTGATGATAATAAACATATATACATTCATTTAAATGTATTTGTTAATGTACTATTTTATTTTCACATAATTAAATAAATTTTTGCTGAATAAAATAAATAACAAATAATTTAAATTCAAACAAATATTTTATTCAAATAAATATTTTATTACAATTTTGAATAGTACAAATTTGGACTCTCACTATGTATACACAATTTCAATTACAATACAATTTTGATTACATCATAAATTTCCATTTACAATGTTCACATCACTATATTTCACTCATTCACTCGTATTTATCTTCAACTCTATTTGTAACAACCTTGTATTTTGTGATTATTTTAAATTTTTATTTTAATTATTTTAACTGAAATTCCTGATTTAAAAACTTTATTTTATTTATTAAAATAGATAAATTTTGCTATTTTAAATATAAATTTTGTTTTCTATGTGAATTATAATTCCAAACATTAATAAATATAATATTTTCCAAAAAATTGGATTTTGGTCAAAATGGTCAAACTTTGACTTTTAAATTTAAAATTTAAAATTTAATTGTTTGAATTTTTTAATTTTATCTTTTATTATGAAACTAGATTTAATTTCAAGAATACTGCTTTTCGTTTCTTTAAAATCAGACTAATATTGTGAAAGATATGCTTTTTACACTATTGTGTGTAAATTGTTTTATTTAACAAAATTGTTTATTTTAAATTTATACAAATAATATCTTTGTTTGTAAAATCATGTTCTAATTTGTGTAACATGATATGTTATGCATATAATTTATGTAACAGCCTAAAATTTTAATAAATATTTTTATTCATTTTATTTTAAAAAACCTTTGGTGTTTAATTCTTTAAAAGTTTGAATTTTAGAATTTTCGTAAATTGGTCATAAATCATTTGCCCAATTATATTTAATATAAACAATTTCTGGAATTTTAGATTTTGGGTTAAATGTTGATCTAATTGAAACTTTTGGATTTTAAATTCTAACTTCCAATCTTTTATTATAAAATGTATATATATGTACAATACTTGTTCCACTTTTGTTTCATGTAAATTGCTTATATATTTTTTAAATTAAGCAATAAATAATGTATAAATAGCCATTTAATTATACATTTTATTTATTACGTCTTATATTGTATATATATGTACAATAATTGTTCCGCTTTTGTTTCATGTAAATCGGTTATATACTTTTTAAATTAAGTAATAAATAATGTGTAAATAGCTATTTAATTATACTTTTTATTTGGTACGTTTTATATCCGTTCTTGTTTAATTATTTGGCGTTAATTAAATGGTACGTTATTTTCTGAAATATACTTTAGCATATATTTTACTGAATAAGAAACAAATAAATTCATGATGCGTTACTTTGTTAATTTTTGTGGGCATACGTTTCGATTTATTTATTTCCTCTATAATACGCACTCTTTTTGATTTCTTACCATAGCTGTTAAAATCAACAGCCATGCATTCTATATGAAAGAATTCAAAATCTTGCCTTACACTTCACGTGTAAATTATTTCATCTCTTTTACACTTTCTGTTTTCTTCTTGCATTTAATAGGAATGAATTCCTTAATTTTCTCTTGCCATTCACGTGTAAAGTTATCCACTTTCCTTTGGTTCTTTGTATTTTATAGGAATGAGATCCTATAATTCCTCTACCGTTTCAAATTTTATTTCTTGTGTTTCTTAATCAACGCTAATTTCTTTGATAAATACAACACGTGCACAATAACTTACCTCATCTTCTCGCTGAGCTTTCCCATAAGTAAGTAATGACTACACTTTTTTTTGTTCTTTTATTTCTTTTCTTCTTTATTGTTTTTCCTCTTGTTTCCAGTTTTTCTTTTTTAAAATTGATATATGCGTATGTGTGTTAGCACACTTAGATTTTCTTTTTTTGATTTCAATATTTTAATCTGGTTGTCGCATCCTCTAAAATCTGATCGTGCTTTCTTTGCGCTTTTCGGTGTGGATGTCGTTATTTTTGAATCAAATCTCTAGCGTCGTAGAGGTGAGTAATTCACACATGACATCCGTACTTATATAATTAGTAAATTGACACCATGTGAATCTGTAGATTTTATTATCATGTTATACCTACCTGTGTTATAAATTATATAATGTTAATCCTGTTTATTTATCTGTCATATCTGATACTGCTATATGTTGTTACTATTCAGTTGATTTCGATCATCACTGCAAGTTCCCTGTTAGTATAGAAATCACTACGGGTTGAAATGATACATACCCGAACGGACTTTAGAATAGGGAAAAATCATTATGGGCGGAAATGATAGGCCTGAATGATTTCTATTTATTTGTATTTGTCTTGGGATTGCGGTTTTGAAATAATCAAGACCCGAAAATTTTATAGATTTCGGATATAAATGATAATTTCCATATCACTTGATTTAGATGTAAAATATTATCCGGACTCGTGGTTGATTTCAAAATATGATTTCTTATAAAGTTCATGTATTGTAAATGAAAAAGAAAAATAATAATATGAAATTTGACTTATATTGGATTTAAAATGGTTAAGCAGTGATTTTCTAATAGGATAAATGGTATAAGTTAATAGATGGTTTGAGTTGTAGTGTGAAAGTTTGATTTAACTCAATAATGGGAATTTAAGTAAAAATGGAATTATAAGATGAACTTGATAATTAATATAATTGATGTACGAATTGGATAAATATAAAGTAAATGAAAATATCAAGTTATTTGTAAAATAAAGTTAAGCAACTTACAGTGTATTTTGAATTTAGGTAATTAATTTAAAATGTTAAATCAATGGATAGTTAAATGGAAATTTTGGAATTTAACTAAACTTGGAAATGTGAAATTTGGTTTGAAATTAAAGGTTAAGTTAAGAAATTTAAAATGGAATTTAATTTATATAAATAAAATGGAAATTAAGTTATAATGGGAAAATGGTAATAAAAATTTAAGTGTTAAGAAATTTGTTAAAACGTGAAGAATAGGAAATTGTACACTTTAATTTATTAAGTGGATTATTGAAATTTTGATTTTATTTATAGGAAATCTATTTTATAAAAATCATAAGTTAAAGGTACTTTTAATGAACATTTTGAGTATTAGAATATGACTTTTATAATGTTTAAAGGGTTAAAATCAAAGTTAATTTGTGACTGAAATTTCAATATTTGAAGTGTTTAACTGAATAAATTAACTCAGAAAAGGCTAAATTTTTGGGAATTGAATATTTGATTTAAAGGAATAATGACTTCACTTTTTAATGGTTTAAATGAATGATTTTAATTTGGAATTATAAATCATTTTGAAATTTATAACCATGGGTACTCTGCTTTTGTGTGTCATGTGATTTCCTTGTGATTGTTTGATGCACACCTTTGATTTTAAGAGTGTGGCTAGAGGTGAGCAGTTACTACAGCTCTACGTTACCCTAGTCACAATAACACTTTTATTTGCGTTGTTTACTTTAATATGGATATTTCTAGGATAGTGTTTATTACTACTTAATTGATTGTTTGGCTGATCCTTAAAGGATGGACGATCCCAAGCATCCTTTAAGTTATTGTGCATTGTTAGTACAGTTCACTTGAGTTGGTTTACATTGTATAAGTATGTGTGTCCTAGCTCGAGTGTTTTTGTTTTACTTTACGCTTGGGTCAGCCTGAGAATGACAACTTTGGATTCACTTTCTGGAGCTAGAGTTTAGCTGGAGCTTATTTGTCTATCTATTCGTCTATTTCTTCCAGTTAGTTCCCATTCGGTATCTGTCTTTGTATTGTTATTTATGTTTCCTGAGTTAGATTGTATCTATTTTACTATGAGATTTTGTATATGTTTTGAGAGAATGTATATAGTAGCTTTATGAACTACTATGGTATTTTATTTCCGCTGCAAGCATTCTGATATTTCTGTGTCTATGATTCTGTGAATGATTTTATTTGCTCCAAATTTTATTACAATCTGTTATTTTGATCTATTCAAGTCTGACTTGTGTGGATTATCGTCAATTTGAATTGTCCAAAATAGAGGGTCGTTAAATTTGGTATCGGAGCTTTGGTTTCGGCAAATCTTAGCCTGCGGAGCAAAAACTCATTAGGGATAGGGTAGAAATACCCTAGAATGAGTGAAATCAATCTCAGAATCATTTCTTTATGAGAGAACGTATTTTCTAAGTAATAAAATGATTTTAAAGGATTTTAAAGATTATATTGGTATAAATTTTTCTTATTTTGAAATCAAGATTTTCTAAACTTCATCCCTTCTGTATCCACCTTGTTAGTAATCTCTTGGTTATGATTCTTATCGATTAGGATTCCTTGAACATTGGAACGCTCCCACTTGTTCTGAAATCTAGTCTTGTCTTCCCTATTTTATCCTTTGATTTTGGAGCATTCCATAACTTCATTTTTGAGCAACCTCTATAAAGATCGGTGATTCCACAAATCTTGGAATGATTTGTAAAGGGTGAAGCTCCTTTACAATTGGTATTGATTCACCAGAGATTTCTGTATCCTCTGTTTACGATGCTATCTACCTTCTGCTATACCTAGATTCTATCTCTAGCGATCGAATGTCGATTTGCCTTAGATTTCCACATTGATTATATTCTTGAAGTCACCGTTGACCCGGTTAAGGTCGCCCGTGGTTTATATAAACTTATCCATCTTCTATTTGGTAATTTAATTATCTCATCTTCATTCGAGCTTATCTTTGAATCAAAATTCTATTTGAGTAGCGTTCCTCCAAATTTGAATCTCTATTTGTTTTGAAATCCATCCTTGAATCATCCCTTGAAAATTTTTTGTTGATTGTATTTTGAAATTGTGTATACATCGAAATTATTATTTTGATAAGGATGACCATATTTTTATATAAAAGTGAAATGTTTTCGATAAGGATTATATACCTTTTAAAAACGAGAGTCTGAAATTTTGAAAGGATTTGAAAATTTATAAGGAATTCGATTATATAAAAGGATTTATAACGGAAGGGTTTTGAATTTGAATTTCAAGGAATTGCACTCCGGTATTTTGAAATTTGGTTTTGAGATTTCAAAAATATATAATATTAATGCGATTTAAAAGTATTTTTCGGATAAGAAATGTTTCAAAAGAGTTCAAATGAATTCCAATGATTTATTAGAAATTTCAATGAAGTTTTCAAGAAAATAGAAGTCCAGAACTCACTTTTGTCGCTGGAAAATAATTTCGGTGATGAGTGCATGCATCATCGATATTGATTTTCGAGTTTCAGAGTGGGGAGAGGCCACTCTAGTAGCTTTGCTATGTGAGTGATTTTGTGAAACCATTTTGATTTCAAAATTCCAAAGGATGATTTGATTTTTGAAAGATGTATGTATATATATTTGAAATGATTTGAAGTGAGCCATTGTTTAGTCCTCGAGTTTCAGATTTGATTTAGTATAACTCTATCTTTAGAAATTGATTTATTGATTTGTTGCTGATTTCCAACTCTTGAATTTGAAATATGATTTCTTCGACTATTTTGAAGGTTCAAACACTTCCAAATCGTTTAATTTTTAAAGCTAAGAAATTTCGAAGTGTATAAAATATTTGATAGAGTACATAAGTTTAGGTTTGTATGCTTAAAGTATGAAGACTATGACTTAAGTAAATTTGAAACTTTTGTTAAATAAATAATTTGCAAAAGGAAAATTGGATTTTTCATATAGAAATAAGTAATTTAAAGGTTTTAAAGGGATGGTTACAAATTTGGAAACCATTTTGGGTATAATTGATTTTGAGAAATATTTGGTTTTGAAAATAGATTGAGATGTAAAACCGAGTATTTATATGATGATTTTGGAAATGAATTTGTTTGACTTAAATTATATTAACATGGAAACTAGGGTTATTTTCCAAACCTATTATTTTTGGAAACATTGAAATTGAAGATATTTAATTTGGAAGAAATGATTTGGTGAAATCATATATGATTTTGAAACTGAATAGATTGAAATTTGAGAACCATATGTTACTAAATACTTGATTTGAAAGTTATCAAACTTATATAAAATTGATTTGTATAAGTATGATGTTGATTTGATAACTATTAATTTGATAGGTACTCAATTTGGAATGGGATATCTTATATATCGAAGTCTATATAAGTGTGATTCGATATACTGTTGATTTTGGAAAGTATTCGATTGGAAAATGAAATCCTACATAATAGATTTTATATAAATATGATATTTGAAAGTGATTTGAAAAGGTACTATATGATATATATTTTTGAAGTAAAGATGTGGGAATGCCTTCTGCTTGATATCCGCTCTGTGGCCACATTGTGGGTTCATTCTATTATTATTCTCTTTGATTTTGGTTTTCCAGATGTGATACTCGAGTGTCCTACCATGGAGATCTCCATGGTTTTTCTTTTGAGCGCGACTGCATGGTGCAATTCACCTGGCTGAGCTGGCCTAGGGGTACGGATTGTTTCCTGGAGGATCCAGGCGTAATCATTGTGTATCATGTGAACTATATAGGTCACATTGGTAGCGAAATCCGCCTGGCTGAGAATGCCTAGGGGTATGAATTGTTTCCTGAGGGATCCAGGCGTAATCATTGTGTATCCTGCAGGCTACTAGTCATCATGGCGTAACTCGCAGGGCGGAGAAAGCTTACGGATATGGACTGTTTCCTGGGGGATCTAGGCGTAACCATTGTGTATCTGCGAACCATGGTTAGACAAAGGTTTTGGTTTGGTTGTTTTGTTTGGATTGTACTTTCCATATCTATTTTTAAAAGTTTTTCAAGTATTTTCATTGGGTGTTGAAACTAGTCTACTAAGTACCTGGAGAATTCTAGCTTTGTGCCTGATCAACGCATAGCCAGAGCCTGTAGGAACAAGGATAAACTTGTTAAGACATCGAGTTATAAAAGTATTTTGATGAAGTATTAAATAAAGGATATTTTGACCATTTATTTTACCTTTCTAAATAATTGAAATTTATATAGCTTGAAAATAATGGTTCATCCTTATCTTCCAACCTATTTTCCTTTCTAAATATTCCCATCCACCTATTTTTCCTTCTAGCTATTCATATTCTCCACCTTGTTAAACTTACCCTAACAACAGTTATCAGGTATAATTTTAATCTTCTTGTCATCTTGTCTTAATCCTATTTCATTCTGTCTTTTTCTATGTTTTCTCGTACCTCGTTCCTTTTCGAGGATCAAAATATTTGAGTGGGGGAGAGCGTAACAAACATGTATTTTGTGATTATTTTAAATTTTTAGTTTAATTATTTTAACTGAAATTCCTAATTTAAAAACTTTACTTTATTTATTAAAATGGATAAATTTTGTTATTTTAAATATAAATTTTTTTTTCTATGTGAATTATAATTCCAAACATGAATAAATATAATATTTTCCAAAATATTGGATTTTGGTCAAAATGGTCAAACTTTGACTGTTAAATTTTAAATTTAAAATTTTGAATTTTATCTTTTATTATGAAAATAGATTTAATTTCATGAATACTGCTTTTCGTTTCGTCGAAATCGGACTAATATTGTGAAAGTTATGCTATTAACAATATTGTGTTTAAAATTGTTTTATTTAACAATTTTTTTTTAAATTTATATAAATAATGTCTTTGTTTTTTAAAATCATGTTCTAATTTATGTAACATGATATATTATGCATATATTTTATGTAACAACCCAAAATTTTAATAAATATTTTTATTTTATTTTAGAAAAAGTTTGGTGTTTAATTCTTTAAAAGTTTGAATTTTAGAATTTTCCTGAATTGGTTATAAATCATTTGCCCAATTTTATTTAATATAAACAATTTCTGGAATTTTAGATTTTGAGTTAAATGTTGACTCTAATTGAACTTTTAAATTTTAAATTCTAACTTCCAATCTTTTATTATAAAATGTATATATATGTACAATAATTGTTCCGCTTTTGTTTCATGTAAATTGGTTATATATTTTTTAAATTAAGTAATAAATAATGTGTAAATAGCTATTTAATTATACAGTTTATTTGGTACATCTTATATTGCATATATATGTACAACAATTGTTCTGCTTTTGTTTCATGTAAATCGGTTATATACTTTTTAAATTAAGTAATAAATAATGTGTAAATAGCTATTTAATTATACGTTTTATTTGGTACGTTTTATATCCGTTCTTGTTTAATTATTTGGCGTTAATTAAATGGTACGTTATTTTCTGAAACATACTTTAGCATATATTTTACTAAATAAGAAACAAATAAATTCAAGATGCGTTACTTAGTTAATTTTTATGGGTATACGTTTCGATTTATTTATTTCCTCTATAATTCGCACTCTTTTTAATTTCTTACATTAGCTGTTAAAATCAACAGCCATGCATTCTAATGGAAAGAATTCAAAATCTAGCCTTACACTTCACGTGTAAATTATTTCATATCTTTTACACTTTCCGTTTGCTTCTTGTATTTAATAGGAATGAATTCCTTAATTTCCTCTTGCCATTCCCGTGTAAAGTTATCCACTTTCCTTTTGTTCTTTGTATTTAATAGGAATGAGATCCTATAATTCCTCTACTGTTTCAAATTTTATTTCCTGTGTTTCTTAAGAAATGCAAACTTCTTTGATAAATACAACACGTACACAATAACTTACCTCATCTTGTGGCTTTCATCTTCTCGCGTTAGCTTTCCCATCAGTAAGTAATGGATACACTTTTTTTTGTTTTTTTAATTTCTTTTCTTCTTTCTTGTTTTTCCTCTTGTTTCCAGTTTTGCATTATTAAAACTTGATATATGCGTATGTGTGTTAGCGTACTTAGATTTTGTTTTTTTGATTTCATGATTTGAATCTGGTTGTCATATCCTCTAAAATCTGATCGTGCTTTCTTTGCGCTTTTCGGTGTGGATATCGTTATCTTTGAATCAAATCTCCAGCGTCGTAGAGGTGAGTAATTCACACATGATATTCGTACCTATTAATTAGTAAATTGACACCATGTGAATCTGTAGAATTTATTACCATGTTATACCTACCTATGTTATAAATTATACAATGTTAATCCTATTTATTTATCTATCATATCATCTGATACTGCTATATGTTGTTACTATTTAGTTTATTTTGGTCATCACTGCAAGTTCCCTGTTAGTATAGAAATCACTATGGGTTGAAATAATACATACCCGCACGGACTTTATAGTATAGAAAAATCATTATGAACTGAAATGATAGGCCTGAATGATTTTTATTTATTTGTATTTGCCTTGGGATTGTGGGTTTGAAATAATCAAAACCCGGAAATTTTACTGATTTCAGATATAAATGATAATTTCCGTATCACTTGATATAGGTGTAAAATATTATCCGGACTCGTGGTGGATTTCAAAATATGATTTCATATAAATTTCATGTATTGTAAATGAAAGAGAAAAATAAAAATATGAAATTTGACTTATATTGGATTCAAAATGGTTAAGCAGTGATTTTCTAACAGGATAAATGGTATAAGTTAATAGATGGTTTGAGTTGTAGTGTGAAAGTTTGATTTAACTTAATAATGGGAATTTAAGTAAAAATGGAATTATAAGATGAACTTGGTAATTAATATGTTTGATGTATGAATTGGATAAATATAAAGTAATAGAAAATATCAAGTTATTTGTAAAATAAAGTTAAGCAACTTACAGTGTATTTTGAATTTAGGCAATTAGTTTAAAATGTTAAATCAATGGATAATTAAATGGAAATTTTGGAATTTAACTTAACTTGGAAATGTGAAATTTGGTTTGAAATTAAATATTAAGTTAAGAAAGTAAAAATGGAATTTAAATTATATAAATAAAATGGAAATTAAGTTATAATTGGAAAATGGTAATAAAAATTTAAGTGTTAAGAAATTTGTTAAAATGTGAAGAATAGGAAATTGTACACTTGAATTTATTATGTGAATTATTGAAAGTTTGATTTTATTTATAAGAAATTTACTTTATAAAATTTTTAAGTTAAAGGTATTTTAATGAACATTTTGAGTATTAAAATATGATTTTTATAATGTTTAAAGGGTTAAAATCAAAGTTTATTTGTGGCTGAAATTTTAATATTTGAAGTGTTTAACTGAATAAATGAACTCAGAAAAGGCTAAATTTTTAGGAATTGAATATTTGATTTGAAGGAATAACGACTTCACTTTTCAATGGTTTAAATGAATGATTTTAATTTGGAATTATAAATCACTTTGAAATTTATAACCATGGGTATTATGCTTTTGTGTTCATGTGATTTCCTAGTGATTGTTTCATGCACACCTTTGATTTTAAGTGTGTGGCTAGAGGTGAGCGGTTACTGCTGCTCTACGTTACCCTAGTCACAATAACATTGTTATTTACATTATTTACTTTAATATGGATATTTCTAGGATAGTGGTTATTACTACTTAATTGATTGTTTGACTGATCCTTAAAGGATGGGCGATCCCAAGCATCCTTTAAGTTATTGTGCATTGCTATTACAGTTCACTTGAGTTGGTTTACATTGCATAAGTATGTATGTCCTGACTCGAGTGTTTGTGTTTTACTTTACGCTCGGGTCAGGCTGAGAATGACAGCTTTGGATTCACTTTTTGGAGCTAGAGTTTAGCTAGAGCTTATCTGTCTATCTATTCGTCTACTTCTTCCAATTAGTTCCTATTCGGTATCTGTCTCTGTATTGTTGTTTATGTATCCTGACTTCTATTATATCTATTTTACTATGAGATTTTGTATATGTTTTGAGAGTATATAGTAGCTTCATGAGCTGCTATGGTATTTTATTTCCGCTGCAAGCATTCTGATATTTCTGTGTCTGTGGTTCTGTGAATGATTTTATTTGCTCCAAAAATTTTTACAATCTGTTATTTTGAATTATCCAGTCTGACATGTGTGGATTATTGTCGATTTGAATGGTCCAAAATAGTGGGTGCTACACTATTCCAAATTGAATCCAGCATCTGAGTTATCTGCAAAACAAACGCTAGCGCAATAAATTGAAAAAGAAATATTTTGCAGTGTAAAATAAAATGTGTCTTTGAAAATATTAGTTTCCCCAGGTATTTGTGTTGTTCATCATCATGTTCATTTTGAATTCATCATACACGAACAACCTGTGAGTTTACAGTGTATCACTGTACATGACACAAGGCCGTGCACACCGATATACACTTGATAAAACTGCAGGGAAAGGTGAGCACAAGGTCAAACCCTAGCCATAACCTGAATTCAATTCAGGTGCAATTCCAAAAATCAGGATGAAGTTCAAGTGAAAACAAAATGAAATGTGAAGTGCATAAGAAAACAACGTAGACGGTCAGATATGGAACCAGATACAAATGGTTAAGTGTAAGTTTCAATGACTGAAACAGAAGCAGATTCAAGTATACATGAAGCTACAAACATGAATACGGACTTCAAGTCTAACAAGGTAGTGACAATAAGGGATGCACCAGTGAAACAAGATCAGGTACAAGCATGGCGAATGTAACACTTCTACAAGGCACATCTACAAAGGGTGACCAGGAAATGGACAGTGCAACCAAGCAGCAATCTTCGAAGAAATAACTCAGTGCAAACACAAAGACACGCTTGAATATCAATATACATATCTACATGAACACACAAATATACATATTCATATGCATAAAAAGACTTCACATAGAACTAGACTCAAGGAAATGTGCAAACAGTTCGCAAAAATAGACATACATATATACAAATACATGGTGCAACAAACAAACATACATACATACATACACACACACATATGCCTACACACATGTATACATATATCTATACTATGCACATGAATCAAATGCACAAATCCAGACCAGTCTTCAAGGTGACAACAAAGTATCAATTGGAGCAAAGCATCACAAGTATACATATATATGCTATGCACATGAATCAAATGGCCAAGACCAGACTTCGAATCAAGCAGGTAAATTTACTCAACATACATCAGTGCACACGAGTCCAAATGCAATGCAACCAACTGGACAATGGTAATTTCATACTACAGATGCAGCCAAACAGTCTAGACAGTGAAATTATCAAACCGTTCAATACAAGACAGCATGTAGAACAGTGCATATAACTCGATGCAACCCAGACCAATATCACACAACAACCACAAGCATTAGGTCAAAAATGCTACAAGCATGAATACATAGAAATACATATATGCAGCAGTTCAAATGTCACAGGAATTCAAATTTTAACTAGTCAAAGTGTTTTTCAACAATTCGAAGCAAAAATATCATCATAGTATCAAATAACCAAAGTCATAGCAGATTTTTACAAAAATAGGGTAGTAGTTTTTTTTCAAACCAAAGTCAAGTTTAAATGCCAATGAATCAAAGCCGTGGTGACCAAGATAATAACAAGTTCGAATTAAAAAAAATCAAAGTGTCAACGTCACAGTAGAAACGAAATTCACGGAGCAAGTACAAATTCATGAAGCCATGATAATCAATCAAAGAAATATTTAAACTAGAACCAGTCAGGAACAATCACAAGCATTCAATCATAAAGCGAACAACCAAGCATATCAGTTGAGAAATCAAATACAATATATACAAACGAAGATTAAGAGATTTGAACCCTATTTAAACCCAATCATCATCGACAAACAAAACCATTCGAGTTCAAGCAAAACAGAGAAGCAACAAATCATTAATAACTCAAATCGAATCGAGTTCAAAGCACCTCAACGAGAGTAACAAAGAAAATTAAATACCAGAATTATCCTTATTGAACTCGACGAATTAAAGAATCCCTATGAAAATAGACGGTTGATCAACAAAGCAAGGAACGCGAAACATCTACTCAATTGATCAACGAAGTCGGCGTCTTCAAATTTCCAAAAGCCCTAATTTTCTCAAGAAGACCGCAGCCATTTTTCAACACAAATACAAGGTCGAAGAAATAAAAGGATAAAGGGGATCAAATCTTTTTACTTCAATCTTTTTGGGCTGGCTTCTATAAATTCTTATTTGAAGTTTAATTTTTTGAAATTAGGGTTTTGTTTTTAAAATTGTTTTTACTTTGTATTTCTTTTTCTGAAAGTGTTTGTAAATTATAGTCCCGTGACTAGGGGACAAACTATGGTGTTGTAGTTCGAGAATTCGCAACTCGGTAGTTGAGTTGTGGCTGGATTTTGAGCGTAGATTTAGGTTAGTCAATAGCGGGTGTCGCGAGTTTACGTGTGTAAACTTAATTCCTAGTAGAATCCTTAGGGACAACACATAGGCAGGGTTTTGCTAAAGTTGGGCAAATCTGTGTTGTTCTATTTCTGTTTATTATTCTGCTATTATCTGTGTTGCAATTGTTCTGCTATTATCAATGATGCGACTATTTTATATACTTCCACATTAAATTTCTATAATTATTAGTATCACCCTATTCACCCCCTCTAGTGTGAAATCGATCCTAAAAGTGGTATCAGATCCAGGGAAAAAAAGCCAATTTTTGTTTTAAAAATTTTGATTTTTCAAAAACCAATTTTTGTTTCAAAAATTTGAATTTTTAAATGGCTTTTTATAGTAAGGCTCTTGTTGAGGATCAGTCCATAGTTAGACCACCAATGTTCAATGGTGAATATGCTTATTGGAAAAATAGAATGAAAATTTCACTGAAAGCCATTGATGCTTAGAATATTGTTGAGACATATTATAGAGCACCGACTATAGTTGTAGATAATCAATAAATTGAAAAACCGATGGATCACTTGACAGATCTAGAAAATAAACTACAGAATTCTAATGCTAAAGCTATGAATTCTATTATTTGTTCATTAGGTCAAGTTGAATTTAATCATGTCTCACATTGTCTAACTACGCAGGAAATTCGGCACACACTAGAAGCAACTCATGAAGAAACATCTCAAGTCAAAGAATCTCGCCTTGCTATGCTTAGTAGCGAATACGAGAACTTCACAATGGCCAAGGATAAAAATGTCAAAGAGATGTACGGATGACTTCCTATTCAGTATCCAAATCAAAAGCTCTTAGAAAATCATACACATAATGGAAATAGTCTAAAAAATCCTTAGAGTTCTACCACAAACTTTTGAAGCCAAAGTCACTGCCATTTAAGAATCAAAAGATTTGAAAAATTCAAAGTAGAAGTACTCATCGAAAATCTCACCACTTATAAGCAAGAAATGAAATACAAGGAAGAACTCGAAGGAGGTGATACGCAAAAGAAATCAGTAGCTCTCAATGGAATCACTGAAAGTGAAGATGATGATGATGGAGCAGTTGAATTGGCACTAATAATAAAGAGATTCAAAAAGTGGAATCGCAGATACGGAAATCCAGCTCTAAATCAACAACTGAAAAGAAGAATAGTCAAAATTCTAGACAACCCAGAAGAGCGAGAGATCATTTTCCACAAGCACAATAAACCTGGTCACATCAAGCTCAATTGTCCTCAAAATTGACTCGGCCAAGAAAAGAAATCGAAAAGAAGAATGTTTGCAGCCACGTGTAATAAAGGTGATAATGATTATAAAACACTAGCAGTGAGAGTGAAAAAGCATATCTATGCCTTCGAGGTGATATAACTGATAGTAATGATGACGAGCCAAGTGATGTATTAAAACTTACTCATTTGGAATTACTTTTGTATTTTCGCGAAGTAAATGACTGTTTTGAAAGACATAGGGAGAAACATGCCAAAATTGAATCACAAAGAGATACTTAGATAGAATTAAATAAACAACTTGATCAATTGGTTAAAAACTATCAAACTAAGAGCCCTAAGTGTGATAAATGTCCATCACTTGAAGAAGAAATTAAAAAAATCAGAAATTAAAATCAAATCACTTGAAAATGAAATTCTGATTTTGAAAGAAAGTGAAAACACTAGGAGAGAAAATTCTATTAAAAAGTGCACAAAATTATTGAATGAAAATGAATCCCTCAATTCACAAGTCCAACAATTGTCTATGACTTTAGGAAAATTTTCCAAAGGAGAAAAATCGCTAAATATGTTATTAAAGAAGCAAACTGTTAATACTGTTAGACAAGGACTTGGGTATAATCAATCTGAACGTGTTAGAAATGAAATTAATCAAGTCCATTCCAAGTGCACAATTTGTAGAAAAATTGGACACAATCAAAAAATGATTGGTATAGACCCAAAAAATGTGAAAACCATACCAATTTGGGTTCCAAAAGGAACGAATGTAAAATTTCTCAAAGTCAAACAAATCTGGATGTCGAAAGGAATAAATATAAATAGTATTGGGTCTACACAAACATATTTTTCAAAATATTTTGCCTCTAACAACTATGAACCTATAAAAACAAATAGGTCACAAAAATCTTTTCTATTATAGGTGTGGTGGCAGGCTAAGGAACAACAATAGTGTTACCTGGATTTTGGCTGCTCAAGGCATACGAAAAGCGATAAATCAAAGTTCCTTAGCCCAGTATAAGGTAGCAGAATAACAATAAGAAAAAATGGAAAATTATCGGTAAAGGCAAAATAGGTAATGGTGTATTTATCTTGAACCTAAATGTGAAAATCTTCACCATATTCTGGTTTAAATCTAGTTATGTGATAATGAATATTGATTATGGTTCCGATTTATTCAAAATTGTTGGTCAATTATCTTTTTATGCTGAGAACACTACAGTCTTTTAACTAGTTCATACAGATTTGTTTGGACTAATAATGGTGTTTTTTGATTGATAATTACTCATGACACACTTCGATATATTTGTTTAATTGCTTCTAGATCTGACACTATGTTCACTGTTTGTTTGCTTGCATGGTCTCAATTCAAATTCAAAAGAATTTCATTTAAAAACTATAAAAATGATTTTAGACGCAGATTACACTAGTATTACTGGAAAATGATTTAAGAACTTCACAGTCTAGTCTATGACATCCAACTAATGATAATCTTGAGCCAATGGAAAATTCAGACGCAGATTATACTAGTATTCTAGTTGGTAGAAAAATTACTGGTGAAACGTGATTTATGTTGAGAAATTTATTAGTAGCATTACATTTTCAAATAAAATATCTGCATTATTTTCCATTTCAACAAATTTTCAATTAGCAGACATTTTACTCGTAAAACCCTTTCCAGAAAATCATTTTTGTTGACCTTGTTTCAGATTAGTCATTTTAGAAAATTTGATTTTAAAATTACTTTTGGACTTGATCTTAAATGACTACATTAACTAATCTAACTCCCTACTGATTATCGAAAGGATAAATAGTGACTAAAAAAGTGATGAGTGTTGATATTAGTCATTTATTATAACTTGAGACAGTATATTTAGTAAATTTCTTTGGAAATTTAAACAAGATTTATATTGACTTTTGATGGGTGAAAATTCCACGACCATCTCTATTTCTATAATATTTCCAACGACCATACTCATCAAAGTCCAATATATTGTGTCAATATTTGGCATTTTAAATGGAAATTATTCGTTTTAATTTAATTTTATTTTTAGCAATAAAAAAATCCAAAGTAATCACTCTCATTTAAAAGTCCTCACGGTTATGCATGCATGGAACACATATCAAATTGGTTATTAAATAGACTAGTTGATTCTAATCCCATTTAAAAGTCTTCACATTTATGCATGGTTAGAAGATGCTTGAAAATCATTTTTTTTATAAAATTTTAGAATATTACTAATCTCATTTAAAAGTCCTAACAGTTATGCATAAATAGTAGATATTCAATTTCCTGATATAAATTTACCACAAATAGACACAACTATATGGTTTTATCCATATCATTCTAAAGTGGAATATGTGCCTAACAAAGTATTTAGGATTTGTATTTGATTTTTTATTGAAATTTAATATTTATACACGATTGTCTATTAATATTGTATTAATATCTATCACTTTATCTCTATTTTTCTAACACTGTTATTCTTTTGCAGATAATAAAAGAGGGAGAGAAAAGTTAAGATTTTACCAAATAAAGATGAAATATTTTATTTTATTTATTTATTTTAATATTCACATCTAGGCTCATTTGCATATTTTTATATATATTTTCACGCATATATGAAGGGGGAGCTTTATTGTAGAGGGAGCATTCAAATAGAGGGAGAAAATAGAGTCCTTCAATGACCAAATGCATTTAATAAGTTTAAAATCTTAAATGTAGGTTTGTTATAATCAAAAGAGGGAGATTGGTGAATATGCTAGTATATGATTTTTGTTTGATGATAATAACTATATATACATTCATTTAAATGTATTTGTTAATGTACTATTCTATTTTCACATAATTAAATAAATATTTGTTGATAAAATAAATAACACAGAATTTAAATTGAAACAAATGTTTTATTCAAACAAACATTTTATTACTATTTTGAATAGTGCAAATTTGAGCTCTCACTATATATACACAAATTCAATTACAATACAATTTTGATTACATCACAATTTTCCATTTACAATGTTTACCTCACTACATCGCTCGTATTTATCTTCAACTATATTCCAGATTGAATCCAACATATGAATTATCTACAAAAATAAACACTAATGCATTAAAATTGAAAAAGAAATATTTTTTGCAGTGTAAAATTAAATGTGCCTTTGAAAATATTAGTTGCCATAGTTATTTGGGTTGTTTGCATCATATTCATTTTGAATTCGTCATACACAAATAACTTGCATGCATAGTGTATCACTGTACATGCCATAAGGCCATGCACACCGATATACACTTGATAAAACTGTAGGGACAAGTGAGCACAAGGTCAAACCCGAGCCATTAGCTAGATACAACTCAGGTGCAATTCCAAAATTCAAGATGAAGTTCAAGTGAAAAAAAATGAAATGTGACGTGCATAAGAAAACAATGTAGCTGGTCAGATATGGAACCAGATAAAAACAGTCAAGTGCAAGTTTCAATGTCTGAAACAAGACCAGAATCAAGTATACATGAAATTTCAAACATGAATACAAACGTCAAGTCTAATAAGGCAGTGACAATAAGGGACGTACAAGTGAAACAAGATCAGGTACAAGCATGGTGAATGCAACAAGTCAGTGTAACCAAGCAGCAATCCTCGAAGCAACAAGTCAGTGCAAACACAAAGACACACTTGAATATCAATATACATATCTACATGAACACATAAGTGTACATATTCATATGCGTAAAAAGACATCATATAGAACCAGAGTCAAGGAAATCTTCAAACAGTTTCGAACACACAAACATATGTATATACAACCACATGGTGCAACAAACATACATACACACACACACATATGCATACACACATGTATACATATATCTATACTATGCACATGAATGAAATGCATAAATCTAGACAAGACTTCAAGGTAACAGCAGAGTATCAAGTCGAGCAAAGCGTCACAAGTATACATATATATGATATGCACATGAATCAAATGGCCAAGACCAGACTTCAAATCGAGCAGGTAAATTTACTCGACATACATCAATGCACATGAGTCCAATTGCAATGCAACCAAGTGGACAGTGGTAACTTCAAACTACAGATGCCACTAAACAGTCCAGACAGTGGAATAATCGAACTAGTCAATACAACCAAGCATGTAGAACAATAGATAGAACCCAACGCAACCCAAACCAATATCACACAACAACTACAAGTATCAGGTCGAAAATGCTACAGTCATGGACACACAGAAATACATGCATGCAATAGTTCAAATGTCACAATCTGAACTAGTCAAAATGTTTTCAATAAGTCAAGCAAAAATATTAAGATAGTATCAAATAGCCGAAGTCATAGTAGGTTTTTTCAAAAATCAGGCTAGCTTTTCTTTTTCAAACCAAAGTTAAGTTTAAATGCCAATGAATCAAAGCCGTGGTGACCAAGATAATAACAAGTTCGAATTGAACAAATGAAAGTGTCAAAGTCATATTAGAAAAGAATTTCATGGAGCAAGTTAAAATTCATGAAGCCGTGATACTCAAGTAAAGAATTATTTGAAATAGAATTGGTCAGGAACAATCATAAGCTTTCAATCGTAAATCGAACGACCATGCATATCAATTGAAGAAATAAAATAAAATATATACGAACAAAGATTAAGGGATTCGAACCCTATTTAAACCCAATCATCACCGGCAATAAAAAGCATTCTAGTTTAAGTAAAATAGAGAAGC
The DNA here is from genome assembly GCA_030765085.1 of Allium cepa. Taxonomy (NCBI): domain Eukaryota; kingdom Viridiplantae; phylum Streptophyta; class Magnoliopsida; order Asparagales; family Amaryllidaceae; genus Allium; species Allium cepa. Next base: position 726,247,150 of record CM060945.1, read on the forward strand.
AATAAATCATCAATAACTCGAATCGAATCCAGTTCAAAGCACATCGATGAGGGGTTACAAAGAAAATCACATACCATAATTAACCATATCGAACTCGACGAACTGAAGCAGCCGTGTGCAAATAGTCGGTTGATCGACAAAGCAAGGAACCCGAAACATGTACAGAATCAATCAACGAAGTCAACGTCTTCAAATTTCCAAAAGCCTTAATTTTCTCAAGAAGACCGCAACCATTTTTCAACGCAAATACAAGGTCGAAGAAATAAAAGGATAAAGGGGATCAAATTTTTTACTTCAATCTTTTTGGGCCGACTTCTATAAATTCTTATTTGGGCTTTAATTTTTTAAAATTATTCTGAAATTGTTTTTACTTTGTATTTCTTTTCTTAAACGTTTGTAAATTCTAGTCGTGTGATTATGGGACGAGCTATGGTGGTGTAGTTCGAGAATTCACAACTCAATGGCTGAGTTGTGGTAGGGTTTTGAGCATAAAGTTAGGTTAGTCAACAGTGGGTGCCGCGAGTTTACGTGTGTAAGCGTCTAATTACTTAATTTCTAGTAGAAACCTTGGGGGTAGCACATAGGCAGAGTTTTGCCGAAGCTGGGTAAATCTGTGTTGTTCAATTTCTCTTTTTATTTTAATATTATCTAAGTTGCTATTATTATGCTATCATCAGTGTTGCGATTATTTTATACTTTTGCATCAAATTTTTAAAATTATTAGTATCGTCCTATTAACCCTCTTTAGGGTGAAATCGATCCTATAGAGGAAGGAGACATGTATATGAGAGAATTCTTTGTCCCTCTGCTACGATGTACTGCTACGGACTATGCCAAAAGAATCCAAGTTGATCTCCATGAAGGGGCTTGTGGTGACTGTATAAGCACATACATCAATGAAGAAGAATATTCATCATAGATATTTCTAGCCAACCATTAATCGAGATGGATGTGATTGCGACAGGAGATGTAATAAATGATAACGGTTTGTGAAGAATCCTAGAGCCCCACTGATGGAGATTACATAAATGGCCAGTCCATGGCCATTTGTAGTCTAGGATATTGATATCATTGGAGTGTTATAGATGTCTAAAGATGGGCAGAGTAAGCTATCATTTTTGTTGTTTATTTCATAAAATGGGCAGAAGCAGAACCACTGGCAACGATAACCATAAAGAAGGTGATGAATTTCATGGTAGAGAATATATCATGTTGTTTTGGAGTCCTAAGGTCGACTACTTTTGACAATGGACCCAATTCAACAGCGTTGAATTCAGAACCATTTGCAACCCGTATTACATTGAGAAGAGATTTGTATTGGTAGCATACCTATAAATAAATGGATAGGTGGACGCTGTATAAGGTAATCGAGTCCATTCTGAAGAAGTGATTGGAGAAGACTAAAGGAAAATGGGTTGATGAGTTACCATTAGCACATTAGGTCTATAGAACAACCATTATGTCGCAACCTGTCACACTCCAATCACCTTGGCCTATGGATCGTGGCTATGATTCCGATCAAATCGAAAGTATATTCTCATCAGACAAGGCACTATGATCCTATAACAAAACAAGTGGCTCTTGTTTGATTTACTCAACATGATAGATGAGAAGTGCGATGAAGCCGACTTACGAGCAAATGTTCATCGAAAATGAGTAGCTCGACGTTATAACATCAAGGTCAACATTCATACCTTGGAGATCAGTGACTTTGTCCTTAAAAGAATCTTCCCTTGTCCTATAAATAAAGGCCCAAGCTAGGTACGTCCGTATGTTACTAAATACAAGCTGAGAGATGGAACATTCAAGCTGGGAGATGGAACACTCAAGCTAGCAAATGTTGACGGGAGTGCACTCCCACGGACATGGAATAGCGAAAATCTACAATGCTATTTCACTTGATTTGGACTTTGTATATACTTAATTAGATTTTGATGTAAAAGAACAAATTTTGTCATTTTCTGCGAATAAAAGCAATTTAGCTTCCAAAATTGATGAATATGTGTTTTTGTTAACTAGTTTATGCATTGCAAACAATAGAAATATCAAAAATGTTTGCATGTTAGTAATGTTGATATTCAGATACCTGAAGATAGGCACCACCCTAAAATTTTACCGTCCATGATCAAAATCACAAAACAAGATCGTTCTAGGTATTTGGAGATAGATACCAATAAACTCATCTAGTCCATTATTTGGTGGCAAGAGTTTAAATACCGAAGGATGGAAGGAGGCAGTGCATCCTAACGACTCATGCTCAGAGTTTTATTGAGCATCGATACCTTGCTAAGAGAATTGTAAGGAAAAGGATAAAAGCCTTGACTTAGGAAAGATCTTAAACAAGTGTTCAAAATCATAAATTAAAATCACCACTACAGGTGAACAATTCGAACCAAACTCCTAAAGCCAGGCATGGTTGGCCAAACGGATATGCGAACAATCAGTCCATGAAATCAAACTCTGCCAATGCCTAGAGATAGGCATGACCGAATGAACGTGACGGGAGATGGTTATCCATACCATTATTTCTTGATGACAGAAATAATGTAAATTTTACCAATTTTATTGATTAGACAAAATTCGACTGAAGATATAACAAGATAGACCATTAAGTTAGCTTGTTAATAACGGAGAAATGATTCACATATACATAAGGAAGAACGATAAATTCATTTCTCAAGACTTGGGTAAATCTACACAAGGCGAAAGAAAACACATTTTATTTTTATTAACATATCACTCAAACAAAACGTGAAGGTTGTACTCACACAACATCAACACAGTTATTTGAACAAAACAAGAGTTGATAATAAAAAGAAGGATGCAACTAAGTCTTCTTCCTCCTCTTCAGTTCCTTCTTCTCCTCGAAAGATTGCTCGCCAGAATCACTAGATTTCCTCCTACCTCTGAATTTGCCTTTATGACCCATTGGAAGATAACTTCCCGAGAGCTCAAGGGGCACTTTTTGAACACCTCCAAAAGAAGGGATAGTAACTGAAGCAATGATATGCTGGCCGAGCAATGAGATGGACAAGAAGAAGGTATATCAACCTCTTTCTCCTTGTTGATCTCCTTAGCAAGCAGGTTTTGAGTTCTGAGCATCTCTTCCACCATAGGACCCAGAGAAGGATCAAAAGTCCAAGTTATAGTAACATCCTCCTCTTCTTACACCTCGTGGAAGTCACCATCATCTCCTCCTCCAGGGCATGAATCATCTTGGTATATGGATCGGGAATCGAACCAGTTGGAACATTTAGTATTGTTTGAGAAGTCAACATAATAAAAAAAATTCATCATCTGTAACAATCCTGATTTTTGAGTTAAATTTAATTTGATAATTAATCTAATTTTTGAAAAATAAATTGTGAATTAAATTGAGTTTTTCCAAAATAAAATAAAATATTTGTTTGTTTATATATATATATATATATTGATTTGTAGTTTAAATTTTGTTTTAAGTATACTATATCTTGTTAAATATTATTTGAAATTATTTTTGAAAATAAATTGAATTTAATTTGGGGAATTCAATTATAGATACTTTTTAGATAAATTGGACTTGAAAATACTATGTTTAAAATCAATAAAAAAATTTCAAATTATAATATAATTATTTGGAATTATATTTTGAAATTAATACAATAATTTTCTAAATGTTAAATTTGAATATTGTCAACACTAGCATTATTTATATAAATTTAAGTATAATAACTTAAGTTTAATTTTAATTTTATATATAACTAAATGTAATATATATACACACATTTAAAAAGTATAATAAACTAAGTTTAAAATAGTGTTGGTTATAAATAATAGAACATTTTCTTTTAAAAATATAGTTTGTAAATATTAAAAATATAAATAAGGAAACATAAAACATATATGTGTAAAGCTAAATTGAAATCTCGTATATATGCAAACATAAATACCAAAACTAAAATGGTTTAAAACAAAGTTTTAAATTAAATAAAGTAAGGGCTTTAAAACATATTTTTAAATAAGTTAAAGAAAAGGATTTAAACTTAAAATTAAATATTTTTAACAAGTGTAACATTTTTAAAACATGAAATGAACAAATGTAAGCATAATATGATTTGTAACTACAAGTGTTTACTTAACTTACAAGTGTTAATACAAAATGAACAAGGGGCAACTAAAGTTTTTCTTTTAAATTTAATTTTAAATAACATGCATAAGAAAGAAAGCAAATACAAATTTCGAATGGAAAAAAAATCAAAAGCATCCTAAATCTAAAACCTTTCCAGATCAAAGAAAAATATTATCATTTCAGATAAAAAAACAAATTTGTGATCAAACTCAAAATAAAGTAATCAAAGAAAGGTTTAAAACCAAAACCTGAAAGGAAATTCAAAACTGAGGTCAAACAAAAGAAATTAAACCCTCGAAAATAAATAGCAGATCAGTACCAAAGCAGAATCATTCCAAAGCGACATGCAGGTTAAGATTTACAACTTCAACCTAAAACAAATTAAGACCAAAGTAGATTATAGTGCAAATCAATATCAAGTTTCAGATCTAAGGCAAAATCATTTTCCAGTTCAAATAGTTCAAGTTTCAAGCCTCCGTTCTTCTCTGTTCTCTGTAGTTAGGTGAGAAAACCCTTTAACCTGTTATATCTCTTGAATTTTGATTGTGTACTTGAAGTTGTGATGTTACTGTGCTTGTATGATTATATCTGCATTTGCGTATATATGTATATCAGAAACCAAATATGTATGTACATGTATATATATATATATATACCTGTTCTTGTGTTTACACGTTAAAACAAAAATAAAAAAAATCAAAATCCCTTCGATCATTCACTTATAAACTGTGATATTTGAATAAAAAGTATTCGAATTAACAAGAAAAAAAATTTAAAAATACTTTTAAGAATAATTTGAAAATAATTTTTAACTTGAAACAAGAATATACAGTGAAGCTTAAAAATATGTCGAATTTGAATTTCTTAATTTCTTGATTCACTTACATTATTAGGTTTGACTTTAGAAATCATGAATTTTAATAAATGAACCATAATTTTTAGTTTCGTATTGGTCGTGAATTTTGGAATTGAACAGATTTGGGTTTTCTGCCAGTTGCTGGTGATCAGAGGGGAGATGGTGGTCGTAATCTTGGTTGGCGGTAGCTTGAAGAAGGAGGATTGAAGGAAAAATAGTGAATGAATTTTTAAGTGACCAGAGTAGCCGGTCGTGGTTGAACTAGGGCTTTAGCGTGTTGTCTGGTCATCAATGTTCTATGGGTTGCTGCGACGTCGATGAGGCATCGAAAGCTATCATACGAAGGGGGATCGCAGCGGAGGAGCATGGTGCTGCTCTGGAACGAGTGTCGTGGATTCCAGTTGACACGATCGTCATCGGCTAGGGGATTTTACTTTTCTGGGTTGATTCCAGTTTTGGGTCGAATGACTTGATTTCGTTTTGCTACTGTTTTCGTTGGACTAGGTGTTTGCCTGAGATGAGAAAATCATCGTCGACTTGCCGGGGAGCGTAGCGATAGTCGGAATCGCCCCGGTCAGGCATACATGTGCACAAGTGCATATTTTGTTCTGGTTGTTCAAAATTGGGAAAAGGAGAGGAGGGACTCGAAGTCGCGCTCATGAAAACATGACGATAACTCGAAGAAAACATCGGGTAGGTGTATATGTTTGTCATAGTTTTAAAATTGAAATTTAAAACAAAGTTTAAAATAAAGTAGAAGGAGGTGACTTAGGGACATACTCGAGTAAAATGGAATTTGGCTTGGGTTAACACTCGAGATTGGTCTCGAGTCTGATTTTTTTTTTTTTTTGTATAAAACAGTTTTTATTTGTAATACCAGATCAAGTTGTATTTAAAAAGATTTTCGCAAAACAGTTCTTCTATAGATGATAAATATTTATGTAAGTTTGAATTGGTCAATAGGTTTAAAAATAAATTATTTCAAATTTATTAAGTTAAAAGTGTTTTAGATCTATATAACTTTTGGTTTTGAAGTTTATAAATTTAATTTTTTGTAATTAAATGAATGATTGAAAGAAAAATGAAATGGTTTATAATCCTTAATCTAACTTAAAGATTTTAAGTTAATAAATGTATAGATAATGGCCTATTTCCAAAGGATTATTAAATAAGGATTAAATGATAATTAAAAATAATAAAGATAAATGGTTATCTTTTAGTTGATGAAATCTTAAATAATTAAAGAATTATTAACTAATGAAAGTGCTTAAGGAAGAATTGATTAATGAAGGTGATTAAAGGATAATTATAATTAAGAATAATTACTTAATTAAAGATTAATTAAGGTTAATTAATTAAATTGAATAAAGGTTGATTAATATATAATTAAAAGATATTTAATTAATTAATTAAAAGGTAATTAATTACTTAAAAATATAATTACTTAATTAAAAGTAATTAATTAGTAATTAAAGTTAATTAATTTAGTGATCAAAGAATAATTACTCAAAGTAACAAATTTGTGATTTATTAATATAAGTGACTAGGATAATCACTTATTGTAATTAATTAAAGATAATTAATTTAATGGTAATTCATTAAGGGTTAATTAATTAATTAAGGATAATTAATTAAAGAATAATTAAATAATAAAGGTTAATTATTTAATGATCAAAGGTGGATTTATTGATTAATTAAGGTTGATTAATTTACAATTAAAGGTTAATTAATAAATGATTGAGGATAATTAATTAAATGTTCGTAAGTAATTAATATTAATTAACCAGGATTAGTAGTTATTCTTAAGTAATTAAATCCGATTTAAAATTAATCAGATGATTAATTAATCTTACTTATGAATGTTTGGATTCAACTGAATGTTGAATTGTTTGATATCCCTAATGTGTGATGCTTTGTGTATGAATTATTTTTGATTGAAGCTACGATGAATGTAGTTTATTTTATCTATGATGAATGTATATAATTTATCGATGAATCTGTGTATGGAAGATAAGCGTTATAGATTATAACGCTTATCGATATTGATGTGCTTGTATTTGTGACTATTGATGATGTTGCACAATTGTGTAAAACCCTTGGACTACTTAAAGGTTGAATTTTTAATCCAATGGTTTGAAATGGAATTGCACTAAGTATGAAAAGCTTTTGAAAATGAGTTTTAAAGATAAAAGTTATTTTGAATAACTTGATTAAGTTTTGAAATTTAAATAGTTTGATTTCAATTTGAATTCAGTATATGAATTATTGTTTAACAAGTTATATAATGTATTTATATGGGTTTCAAACCATTTTAAAAGTATTATTTTTGAGAATATAAATTCAACCTAAGTTTATACATGAAAGGCTTTAACTTGAGCAAATATAATCAAATTTTCCCAAGACAAAAAGTATTTGTTTTCAAATAATAATGGCTTTCTTATAAAAGAAAGAATTCCCAGTTTTGTCGAAATGAAATAGTTTTGAAAGCTATCTTTGTTAAAGATTTGGTAAATCTTGTTGTTGAACTGAAATGGATCTTTTATTTAAAAGATTTGAATCGTAAATAGTTTGGAAAGCTGTGAGTTAATCTTTGTGAAAGATTGTTGAACTTTAAATGGTGTATCTTTTATATAAAAGATTTGAAATGGGATTTGTTTTGAAAGTTATGAATGAATCTTTGGGGATGGTTTTGAAAGCTATGAATTGAATCTTTGATTTAATGATTGGATCAGTTAATCCAATTTGAAAAGGAAATTTTTTTGAAATCTATGAATGAATCTTTGTGGAAGATTGATGAACTTTGTGAAGTAAATCTTTTTGTTTAAAGATTTGAAAATGGTAATTTGTTCAAACCATTTAAAAGAAAAGTTATGGGTAATAAGTTGTGACTTAACTGAGATCCCGTTATCCATATGGTTTTTAAATATTGCACTCATAATTCGGTTTAGCCGGGAGAGGACTTTGTGTCATGTAGCCTATTCCGAATAATGATATGACATAAAAGGATAGAATTTGAAGACCGGTGGTGAAGACCGGGTGTTTTTGAGAAAGAAAGGATAACCCATCGAATGTCTCTAAACTGAGTCGCGCCGGTATAGATATCTCCATATGTGATGGGGAGTCCGATCAGGATTGTTAATACCCGGATTGCGAGGGCTTCTTTGTGATGTGCCTTCGGTTCTGTTCAAACCCGAAAAAGACTTGTATGGATGTATGTCTAACATTAGACTTTGAGATGTAAAGCTGGTTTTAATCAAATACATTTCTATTTAGTGGCAAAGAATTTATTCTCTTAGCTTAACACCCTTCTCCGAGACGTAAGAGCTCAGAAGTTATGTAGTTGATGGTTACTAGTGATACATTCCCAATTTAGTAATGTGGCATACGAAATATTGTTGATCATTTGCTGATCAAAGCATGGATTTTGTGTAAAGCATAGCTTTGTGGACGTGACCTCGTCGGACCTCACAATCTGGTAATGGTCGAAACACGAATCGTTGCAGCAAGGTTATTTAGGGGTAGCGCCCCCTGAGGGTATGTCCATTTCCTTCTGGATAAAAGGTGGTATCATGGTATGGAGCCTAGATACTTAACTTATGTGGTTGCAGCAAACTTATTGCTTTGTGGTTGTTGGTTGAGAGGCGCCTCAGATAAAGGTTGGTAACAACCGGGGGATGGCATACTCGTGTCAGTAGTTACCTAGTTACAGAGGTAACCCGGCCTTGTGTTGGTAGAGAGCCGATTAGATTCTTGGAGGCGTCCCTCTAGAGGCGTTCCATTCGGTGTAGGAATTTCCTTTGCCTGACCATTTGTTGGAAATCCAATCATCCAATACGAGTCTTGCACGGTTTTAGTTGTATTACCTGCCATTTACTTATGGTGGTCACCACTGTTTAGATGGTAGCTATAGTAGGCATAGCACGAAATGTCTATGCTGGCTAAGATTAATATTGTAATTTTGAAATGTTTTATACACGACGCACTAATAATAATATCAAAAAGGATTTTTGCGTATCAAGCATTTTTGACTGTCATAAGGAGAAATCTCCTCCAAGTGTGCGCTTGCACTGTGTGTGTGGCGAGAGGCCTTATGGTAGTTTCATTTTCCAAAAATCATTGTGGATTTCCTCTTTATTTCTTGTTGATTGTTTTATTCAAATTAAACTATTTTTGTTTTCTCATACCAGTCCCATGATTGACCAGGAGTTTATTGTTCCCTTCCTAAACTCTGGGTGCCCACAATTTTTCACACGCGCAGTCTAGAGTTGGGATTTTCATGTAATCAACCAGTAGGTGTAGATTCGGTAGCCTTTAGTCTTTGGATGAACGACCTTGCTTAAATCCAACTTGATGGTGGTTCTCGTTTTTTGATTTGGAGTCTTCCTAGTCTTGAAGCATTGGCAACGGTGTTGCAGTTAATTGGTGTATCTATCTTGAGGATTTCTAAAGATATTATCTTTTGGAGTTGTTTCTTTCTGTTGTATCTTGTATCTTTGATCATATTGATAAATTATCATTTGTGTAAATGTGTTATATCAAATACTGTTGTATATCAATGATATTGTCGTTTTGTTATACTTAATGTGTTATAAGCTCCGAAGAACCAGATTCGACAGTTGAATCTGCGGCATTTGAATACGGGTGATGTATTCGGTGTTGATTTTCGAAGGTCGAGCCAGGATCGTTACAGTGGTATCAAAGCTGAAGATTGAACTTTAGTTCAAGAGTATAACACATTAGGTAACTCATTAGAGAATGAATATATCCCTAAGATATCCGTCTGCGTGCCTCAGTAAATTCTCTTTCTATCCATTGATAGTAAGTATGAGTGCAAGAAGAGGATGAGATAGGGGATAGGGGAGTACCATTACAAATGGTCAATACCTACGACAACAAAGAAACAACTCTTCTCAATCTCCTTTATTCCAGTTTCAAATTCTTTGAAGGCTTTGTGGCAGCTCGAGGGAGAAGCTTCGATATGGTGATGGCCCTGCGAATCGTAATAGATAAGTTTCTATTTCATATTCTCTTCATCGGATCTTATCAGCTTTTCGTTTTTAACTCCAATAAATTTGAAAATTTATTAGAAATAAATTGGTTAGTAAATATAAAGTTAAAATAGATTTGTATCGATAAAACGATTTCGATTAAAACCAAATTTAAAATTCTATTGTAATTTCTTGTAAGGATCAAAGTCCGAAGAGGGACAAGCTGGTGTAAACTTTGGAGTATTCCGACCTATGTTTGTAATCCATACCTAGTGTTTTAGAATTATGGAAAATCGAATCCATTTTTCTGTTCTTTGGGGTCCATATTTATTCCACGAGTGGTTAGTTATCCTTCGGGCTAACCAATGACTGCATATTTCGTAGACTGGATGACTAGAGTATCTTGTGAATCATTGAATGAGTTTACTCTCATAATTATTGATGATATTCTAATTTGGTAAGACAAATGCAGAATAACTATTCAGTTTGATCTGGTGAACCACGTCTTTGTGTGTTCATCTATCTTTGTTGTCTCCCTAGCAAATTTCGAGAACGGAATTTTCTTAAGGGGGAATATGTAACAATCCTGATTTTTGAGGTAAATTTAATTTGATAATTGATTTAATTTTTGAAAATTAAATTGAGTTTTTCCAAAATAAAATAAAATATTTGTTTGTTTATATATATATTGATTTTTTATTGAAATTTAGTTTTAAATAAACTATATTTTGTTAAATTTTATTTGAAATTATTTTTGAAAATAAATTGAATTTAATTTGGGATATTCAATTATAGATATTTTATAAATAAAGTGGACTTGAAAATACTATGTTTAAAATTAATAAAATTTGTTTTCTAATTATAATTTAATTATTGGGAATTTATATTTTGAAATTAATATAATAATTTTCTAAAAGTTAAATTTGAATATTGTCAACACAAGTATTATTTATATAAATTTAAGTATAATAACTTAATTTTAATTTTAAACTTATATATAACTAAATGTAATTTGTATATATACATACATTTAAAAAGTATAATAAACTAAGTTTAAAATAGTATTGGTTATAAAGATTAGAACATTTTCTTTTAAAAATATAGTTTGTAAATATGTAAAAATATAAATAAGGAAACATAAAACATATATATGTAAAGCTAAATTGAAATCTCATATATACAAACATAAATACTAAAACTAAAAGTGGTTTACAACAAAGTTTAAATTAAACAAAGTAAGGGCTTTAAAACATATTTTTATATAAATTAAAAAAAGGATTTGAACATAAAATTAAATATTTTTAACAACTGTAGCATATTTAAAACATGAAATTATCAAATGTAAGCATAATATGATTTGTAATTACAAGTGTTTACTTAACTTACAAATGTTAATACAAAATGAACAAGTGCTAACTAAAGTTTTTCTTTTAAATTTAATTTTAAATAACATGCATAAGAAAGAAAGCAAATAAAATTTCAAATTTAAAAAAAAATCAAAAGCATCCCAAATCTAAAACCTATCCACATCAAAGAAAAATCTGATCATTTCAGATAAAAAACAAATTTGTGTTCAAACTCAAAAGAAAGTAATCAAACAAAGGTTTAAAACCAAAACCTGAAAGGAAATTCAAAACTGAGATCAAACGAAAGAAATCAAACCTGGAAAAAAAAAAGTAGATCAGTATCAAAGCAGAATCATCCCAAAGCAACATGTAGTTTAAGATTTACAACTTCGAATAAAACAAATTGAGACCAAAGCAGATCATAGTGAAAATCAATATCAAGTTTCAGATCTAAGGGAAAATCATTTTCCAGTTCAAGTTTCAAGCCTCTATTCTTCTCTGTTCTCTGCAGTCAGGTGAGCAAACCCTTTAACCTGTTGTAACTCTTGAATTTTGGTTGTGTACTTGAAGTTCTGATGTAACTATGCTTATATGATTATGTCTGCATTTGTGTATATATGTATGTCAGAAACCAAATATGTATGTACAGACACACACACACCCCTGTTCTTGTGTTTATAGGTTAAAACAAAAATAAAAAAATCCAAATCCCTTAGATCATTCGCTTATAGACTGTGAAATTTGAATAAAAAGTATTCGAATTAACAAGACCAAAATTTAAAAATACTTTTAAGAATAATTTGACAATAATTTTTAACCTGAAACAAAAATATATAGTGAAACTAAAAAATATATGGAATTTGAATTTCATAATTTCTTAATTAACTTACATTATTTGGTTGGACTTCAAAAATCTTGAATTTTAATAAATGAATCAGAATTTTTAGTTTCCTATTGATCATGACTTTTGAAATTAAATGGGTTTGGGTTTTCTGCCAGTTGCTGGTGATCGGAGGGGACATGGTGGTCGAAATCTTGGCTAGAGGTAGCTTGAAGAAGGGGTTTGAAGGAAAAATAGTGAATGAATTTTTAAGTGACTAGAGTGGCCGGTCGTGGTTGAACTAGGGCTTTAGCGTGCTGTGTGGTCATTAATGTTCTAGGGGTTGCTACGCCGTCGATGAGGCATCAGAAGTTATCGTATGAAGGGGGATCGGATTGTAGGAGCATGGTGCTACTCTAGAATGAGTGTCGTGGGTTCTAGTTGACACGGTCGTCGTCGGCAAGGGGATTTTAGTTGTCTTGGTTGATTCTAGTTTTGGGTCGAACGACTCGATTTCGTTTTGCTTCTATTTTCGTTAAACTGGGTGTTTGCCACAGATGAGAAGATCATCGTCAACTTGCCGGGGAGCGTAGCGATAGTCGGAATCGCCCCGGTCGAGCGTACATGTTCACAGTGCACGTTTTGTTCTGGTTGTTCAAAATTTAGAGAAGAAGAGGAGGGACTCGAAGTTGCGCTTGTGAAAATGTGACGGTAGCTTAAAGAAAACATCGAGTTGGTGTGTATGTTTGTCAGAGTTTTAAAATTTAAATTTAAATTTAAAACAAAGTTTAAAATAAAGTAGCCGGAGATGAATCGGGAAAATACTCGAGTAAAATGGAATTTGGCTCGAGTTAACACTCGACATTGGTCTCGAGTCTGATTTTTGTTTCATGAAACAGCTTTTATTTGTAAAACCAGATCAAGTTGTATTTAAAACGATTTTTGCAAAATAGTTCTTTTGCAGATGATAAATGTTTATCCAAGTTTGAATTGGTTAAAAGGTTTAAAAATAAATTATTTCAAACTTATTAAAAGTGTTTTAAATCTATATAACTTTTGGTATTAAAGTTTATAAATTTAATTTTTTGTAATTAAATGAATGATTGAAAAAAAATGAAATAGTTTATAATCCTTAATCTAACTTAAAGATTTCAAGTTAATAAATGTATTGATGATGGCCTATTTCCAAAGGATTATTAAATAAGTATTAAATGATAATTAAAAATAATGAAGATAAATGGTTATCTTTTAATTGATGAAAGCTTAAATAATTAAAAAATTATTAACTAATGAAATTGCTTAAGGAAGAATTGATTAATGAAGGTGATTAAAGGATAATTATAATGAAGAATAATTACGTAATTAAAGATTAATTAAGGTTAATTAATTAAATTGAATAAAGGTTCATTAATTAATAATTAAAAGATATTTACTTAATTAATTGAAAGGTAATTAATTACTTAAAAAAGATAATTACTTAATTAAAAGAAGTTAATTAATAATTAAAGTTATTTAACCCAGTGATTAAAGAATAATTACTCAAAGTAATAAATTTGTGATTTATTAATATAAGTAATTAGGATAATCATTTATTGTAATTAATTAAAGATAATTAGTTTAATGGTAATTAACTAAGGGTTAATTAATTAATTAATCCTTAAGGATAATTAACTAAAGAATAATTAAATAATTAAAGGTTAATTATTTAATGATTAAAGGTGGATTGCTTAATTAATTAAGGTTGATTAATTTATAATTAATGGTTAATTTATAAATGATCGGAGGATAATTAATTGAAGGTTTGTAATTAATTAATATTAATTAACCAGGATTAGTAGTTATTCATAAGTAATTAAATCTGATTTAAAATTAATCAGATGATTAATTAATCATACTTATGAATGTTTGGATTCAATTGAATGTTGAATTGTGTGATATCCCTCATTTGTGATGCTTTGTGATATGAATTATTTTTGATTCAAGCTGTGATGAATGTAATTTATTTTATTTGTGATGAACGTATATTATTTATCTGTGAATCTATGAATGGAAGATAAGCGTTATAGATTATACCGCTTAGCGATATTGATGTGCTAGAATTTGTGATGATTGATGATGTTGCACTATTGTGTAAAACCCCTGGACGACATTATAAACACACAAACATGGATTGCACGAGGATTTGGTTAAGTCACAGATATTTTGAATTTATATATTATTTTACTTAAAGGTTGAATTTTTAATCCAAATGGTTTGAAATGAAATTGGACTAAGTATGAAAAGCTTTTGAAAAGGAGTTTTAAAGATAAAAGTTATTTTGAATAACTTGATTAAGTTTTGAAATTTAAATAATTTGAATTGAATTTGAATTCAAGATTTGAATTATGGTTTAACAAGTTATATAATGTATTTGTATGGGTTTTAAACCACTTTAAAAGTATTATTTTTGAGAATTTAAATTCAACCCAAGTTTATACTTGAAAGGCTTTAACTTGAGCAAATATAATCGGATTTTCCCAAGACAATAGGTATTTGTTCAAATAATAATGGATTTCATATAAAAAAAAGAATTCCTAGTTTTGTCGAAAGGAAATAGTTTTGAAAGCTATCTTTGTCAAAGATTTGGTAAATCTTGTTGTTGAACTGAAATGGATCTTTTACACAAAAAGATTTGAATTATAAATAGTTTGGAAAGCTGTGAATTAATCTTTGTGAAAGACTATTGAACTTTAAATGGTGTATCTTTTATATAAAAGATTTGAAATGGGAATTGTTTTGAATGTTATGAATGAATCTTTGGATATGGTTTTGAAAGCTATGAATTGAGTCTTTGATTTAATGATTGGATGAGTTAATCCAATTTGAAAAGGAAATTATTTTGAAAGCTGTGAATGAATCTTTGTGGAAGATTGGTGAACTTTGTGAAGTAAATTTTTTTGTTTAAAGATTTGAAAATGGTAATTTGTTCTAACTATTTAAAGAAAATTTATGGGTAATAAGTTGTGACTTAACTAAGATTCCATTATCCATATGGTTTTTAAATATAGCGCTCAGTATTCGGTTTAGCCCGGAGAGGACATTGTGTCATATAGCCCATTCCGAATAATGATACGACGTAAATGGATAACATTTGAAGACCAATGGTGAAGACCGGGTATTTTTGAGAATGAAAGGATAACCCGTCGAATGTCTGTGCATTGAGTCGCGCCGGTATAGAGATCTTCATATATGATGGGGAGTCTGATCGGGATTGTGAATTCCCAGATTGCAAGGGCTTCTTTGTGAAGTGCCTTCGGTTCTGTTCGAACCTGGAACAAACTTGTATGGATGTGTGTCTGACATTACACTTTGAGATGTAAAGTTAGTTTCTATCAAATACATTTCTGTTTGGTAGCGGAGAATTTATTTTCTTAGCTTAACACCCTTCTCTGAGACGTACGAGCTCAGAGGTTATGTAGTTGATGGTTACTAGTGATACATTCCTAATTTGGTAATGTGGCATACGAGGTGCTGCTGATTGTTTGTTGATCAAAGCATGGTTTTTGTGTAAAGCATATCTTTGTTGACGTAATCTCGTCGGACCTTACAACCCGGTAATGGTCGAAACAGGAATCGTTGCAACAAGGTTATTTGGGGGTAGCGCCCACTGAGGGTATGTCCATTTCCTTTTGGATAAAAGGTGGTATCATGGTATGGAGCCCAGATACATAACTTATGTGGTTGCTGCAAACTTATTGCTTTGTAGTTGTTGGTTGAGAGGCGCCTCGGAAAATGGTTGGTAACGACCGAGGGGTGGCATACTCGTGTTAGTAGTTACCTAGTTACAGAGATAACCCGACCTTGTGTTGGCAGAGATCTAGTTAGGTTCTCAGGAGCGTCCCTCCAGAGGTGTTCCACTTGGTGTATGAAGTTCCTTTGCCTGACCATTTGTTGGAAATCCAATCATCCAATACGCTCCTTGTATAGTTTTAGTTGTGTAACCTACCATTTACTTAAGGCGATCACCACTGTTTAGATGGTAGCTATGGTAGGCATAGTACGAAATGTCTATGCTGGCTAAGATAATATTATACTTTTGAATTTTTTTCTACAATATGCAATAATAATAATATCAAAAAGGATTTTCACGTATTAAGCATTTTTGACTGTCCTAAGGAGAAAACTCCTCCAAGTGCATGCTTGCACTGTGTGTGTGCCATGAGGCCTTATAGTAGTTTTATTTTCCAAAAAGCATTGCGGATTTCCTTTTTATTTATTGTTGATTTTTTTTATTCAAAGAAAACTGTTTTTGTTTGCTCATACCAGTCACATGACTGACCCGGAGTTTATTGTTCCCTTCCTAAGCTTTGGGTCCCCATAATTTTCCACACGAGCAGTCTAGAGTTAGGATTTTCAGATAATCAAATAGTAGGTGTAGATTCGGTAGCCTTTAGTCTTTGGAAAACTTCTTCACTCTTTGGATGACTGACCTGGCTTAAATCCAACTTGATGGTAGTTCCCGCTTTTTAGTTTGGAGTCTTTCTAGTCTTGGAGCATTGGCAATGGTGTTGCAGTTAATTGGAGCATCTATCTTGATGATTTCTAAAGATGTTATCTTTTGGAGTTGTTTCTTTCCGCTGTATCTTATATCTCTGATCATACTGATAAAATATCATTTGCGTAAATGTGTTGTAACAAATACTGTTGTATATCAATGATATTGTCGTTTTCTTCCATTGTTTGTTATACTTAATGTGTTATAAGCTCCGGCGAACCAGATTCGATAGTTGAATCTACAACATTTGAATATGGGTGATGTATTTGGTGCCGATTTTCGAAGGCCGAGTCAGGATGTTACATCATCGAAGATTGTGTTCCCTGCAATGTGCCAACTAGGGCAGAGAAATAGTGGGAGGTTGACTTGAAACTTGAGAAACATAAAAGAAGAGATTAGTAACGTCGACCAATGTCATATGAGCCATCTCAAACATAGATGAAATTAGCGATATACTTCCAACGGGCACGATCTCAACATAGGTTGGAGTGCCAGTGCCTTCGAGATGGGAGATAAAATAGTTGATTTTTGAAGTTGAGGTTCACTGGGATTGCATCCAGCATCCAATGGAAGTGCTAAAATAGTTTAAGCACCAGTAATAATGTTCACTATAGAGTCATGTGTAGCAGATCCGAGGCCCTCACCATGGTCTTTTTAATCCTTTGTAGCAGATTCGAGGTGTAGCATACGATCACCAATCCTTAGTGCTTCCAGGTCCTATTTATTTAAATGGTCAAGCTTCAACTTTTCGACATTGACCTTAGCCTCATCGGATAGCTCTCATTCTTCGTTTACAATCTTCTTCCATGACAGGGTCAATGCTTTAGGATATTCGTCATTGACCCATTTCAAACTTTTGAGCTTAATCACATTTGTATTGTAATGAACGATTACTGGCTCGAATTCATCCCTGATCTTCTTCTCAATGGTTTCAACATACTTTTCAACATCTATTGCCCTAGTTTCTACATCGTCCCTCACTTTACGAGTATTTGACAACTCCTCATAGTAGCCCTAGGCCTTAATAGGAGCATCATCATTCTCTTTCTTCTCTGTCTCCATCTGTTTCTTTACTTAACTACTTTAATAGCCACTCATTCTCTAGCTATAGACCATGACTTTGGTGTTGAGCAGGCCCGATCTGTTTTTACTTATTTTAGCGTTCTTCCTCAGCAAACTTGGTTAGGTTATCCAATTGTTTCTTAAACATGGCTAATAAGGTAGAATCTTACATTTGTCTTGTTCCAAAGTACATCTTCCTAAATTAAAATATACTTTATAGGAGAAATGTTATCCGGCTTTGTGACCAGCCATATTCGCACACATCTGGTCGACGAACTGAGAAATTAGCAAATAGTAATCTAGAGCGACAACTACTAATCTTAGGTGTCAAGAAGGATCAAGGAATAACAAATAAGCCTCCAATAAAAAGCCTACTCACCTCCTGCTAAGATTACTAAAGTCAATGCTTCACTACTCAAGAGACATCATGGATCAGCACCCAACCTGAGCAGGGATCGTTATCAATTGCTAGAATCTCCTCCAAACCATTATATGCTTCATGTTATAACAAGATGGAGCTATCTCAAGTTCATTCACACTAACGAGGAATGGTTCAAATGGCTTATCTCGACCTAAGCGATCAATAGATAATTCAATTGCTCATGTCCGACCTCCAAACCAAGAATGCATTAAAGTGAAAGCATATAACCATGAAATCAAGATCTCGAAGACGAAGGCATGAGTAAACCAAACATTAGGAAGTTGAAAATTATGGTCCAAGATGCAAGTTCACAGATCAGTACCGACCCCTAAGCATGGATCCCTGAATAATCATGAAGTGGCAATGATCTCCTTAGTGAACCTCTCCTGAATGTAAAGAACATGGGCTAGAACATAGGTAAGAGTTTTCCGATGACCTACAGCTATAAATATAGGGATATGAGCATAGTTTGAGGGATCCTTTTTAGCTATTTAATAATTCTTGTCTTATCCATGGAATTCCCGGATCATCGTCGATTCATAAGAATAGTCTTGTAAAAACTCATCAGAAATCCTCAACAAAGTTTAACCGGACATAGGCCTTTGGTTAGCCATACCATAATAATTTATATACGTCTTTACTTTCCCTATTTTCAAGTTATTTTCTTCATTTTATTCTCTACTCTTATCTTTTGGTGTTTGTGCCATCATTTGGCATAAACATCGGAGCGATCCCAATTTTCTATACCATAGAACCGTAACCTTCGATTCGTAGCAACTGAACCTTAGCCGCCGATCCATCATCACTGATCCCACACTTCAACTCAATTAAACCATGCCCTTTTATGTGAAGCACCCCTTTCTCGATCCATCATCGCCGAACTGTGCTTCATGGATCGTTACTGATCAATGGCCACCTTTCCATGCCTCCGCCAAATTTTCTCCTTCTTTGCTCCATTGTCCTACAACCCCAACAAGCTCTCATGACTCGAAGCAACATACCCTAAATTCGAAGCATAGCTCGCAACCAATCCATCAGTTGGAATTTTTCTTACATTTTCATGTGATCCAACAATGCACAGTACTTACCATAGCAATCCACCAAATGACTTGAAGTGGTCCACCCCATGACGATGTACCGAAGCAATCTTCCTCCAATCCTTAATTACCACAGTGCTACTGATACACCTTTGATTGGCTGTAACTCGAGCAAACGAACTCCAAACAACTTGAAAGGTAGCTTTAGGGGTCCTTCTTCACCTACCTTATGGATGACATGCCATTTGGACGATGTAACCTTTATAGGTCATTACCATCCATCAACACTGATCCATAACTTATTCCTAAAACTAAACCACCATTCAGTTGGTGTTTTCAACCAAACAAACATTATACATTCAAGCATTCATCATACATAGTATATCCAAACAAGCATATGTCCATATGCATCAATATGAAACATAAATCTAAAGGTACAACCATAAGAACAAAGCAGATCCATAAGAACACAAATTTTACAAATACTTATGGGAAACAGTGTAGTATAAATTATACTATGCTGAGCGGATCTTAAGGCTACTTTAACACTAGAGCGAGGGTGAAAAATGTTTTATAACTTACTTGGAATTTTTTTAAATTATTTTGAAATTTAAATCGAAACTGAGTTAATCAACATGGGTATATAATAACAGGCAATAATAGATATAAATAAATGCAGAAAAATAAAAATAAAATTAAGAAAGATGACATTAGGAGTTTTATATTAGTTGGGATTAACCAATCCAACGTCTAGTCCTGTATAGTGTATGGACATATTTCTTTCAAACACCTACTTTAATCAGGTGAAAAGTTAACCAGAATACAAGTTTTATTTCAGGGCAAAAAGACACACCATCCTAAGATTTCGACCTTAGGGTAGACTCACTTGAGTTAACCAGGCGACATGCACACCCCCTTGATTTTATCCGGCAACAAGCAGACCTAATTGATTTGAACTGGCATTAAGAATGCTAACATGGTTTGAAAGGGCAATAAGCGCACCCATACAAATTAGTAGTAGAGAGTTTTGATTCCAAATAAAAATAATCGTACTTTGGATTCAGATGATCATGTACACAATTGATAACATTTTGATCTTTGTATTGGTGAGTGGGTACTTTCAAATCACCGAGTCAAATGTATAGAATGAATGTAATAAAGTAGATATTATATTTTAAATTAGTTTTGATATATTTAATAAGAATTCAAAGTAAGAAGAATATATAGAAAGTAGCTATAGAAATTCACTTTCAAGTTTTCTTTGTACAGTGTTTGAAGCGACATGTCTATTCTTAAAGAGATGTAGCCAAAAATCACAACTATTCAAAATTCAAAAGACATATCTTCAATGGTACATATATCAATATACATTATTAGAATATTTCGACATACCTTTGTTTATTTTGAATAAAAATAATACATTTAAAGAATTATAAAATTCTAATATTTTGTAAAATCATTTAAACATAGTTTTTAAACATTTTAATACATAAATCTCTTATAAAATATTTGTAGAAATTTATTTTGAAAATAAAAATATAGTTTGATAAGAGAGTATTTAAAGAAAAGAACATTGTTATTCAATGACATTAACATATGAATCTAATGTCTGTTAACTATAAACTACAGTATGGATATCTTCATGTCTTTGTCTCTAAACTTACGAGTCTTCAATTATATTAATCATCTCTGAATCTCGATCTTTAGAGTTCTTACTGATCAGACTTTAGACTTGATTACCATGTACTTGTATAAACCTGTATAATATCCTGCAAAATATTCTGTACAATTTAGGAAAACATTAATATCTATATTTATATGGTTGTTGTCGTCAAAATCAATATAAGTATTATTAACAATCTCGTCCAAATTGTTTAAAATTTATATCTACGATTAAAAAGAATTTAAAACATATTTCAAAGTTTAAAAATTGTTTAAAACATCGCTAAACATCATATAGTGGCTAATTAGTGAGCAGAGGCTTAAAACCACTCACCTAAATCCCAAGAAATCCAATCAACCCTAGAATGCTTGAAATCTATGAATCTCAGTAGCTCCAAGTGAACTTCAATACCAAATCTTCAATCCAAAGTGCTAATTTTAGTAATCTTCCACTAATGATAAGTTTTGGCCAATTAAAGTAGGGATTATTGTAACATTTTGGCTAGATGTGGTTAGCGTGGGGTTTTCTCTCTATTTTGATGAAGCGTGAAATGATGGAAATAAGTCACATCAACCCCATCCTCATGGTAATTCCAAAATGGGCTTTGGGCTTAAACATTAACTCGTTAATTACCCATTAAGCATTCCAAAATCAAGTGAAACTTCAAACAGCCATAACTTCCAAACATTAAGTCTGTTTTCCTATTATAACCACTCTATGGAAAGAGAAAACATAAGCCCGATTTAATGGAAGTGGTTTCAGACTTGAATTCAGCTCCCATTAAACGTTACAGGTCACACAATATTTTCAATGTTAAAATCATTTGATAAAAATTCTAAGGATGGAAAACGCCTCTGCTAGTCATTTCCCAAATTACATAATCATATGATCCTAAGTAAAATTAATATTAATATTCTATGATCCTTAGATATGTTGAATACAAGTCATTAAAACTATTATGTATTTTTATTACATAAAGGCTTTTGTCTCTTTATTGAGAAGAAAACATTTTTAGGAAAGACACATCTATGTAAGCTACGGTTTTCTAGATTAATCTTCTTTTCCTAGTATCATCTAGTCATGCTGAATTTGTGTCAAAATATGCACTCTAATTTGTAATCGAATCATACACAAAGAGGGTATTTGTTTGATTGCTTGTAAGTGGGTTAAGGGATTAGTACGAAACAAATATCTTGCGAGTTGGGTTGTATCAAAGACACTTGCCTCAAATTTAAAGGTAAGAGATGATTATACATTTGTGTATGTACACATGACTTAGTAGAATTGTAGATATTGTCTGCTTGATACAAATGTCTAGAAATTGTAGTTGTTGATTTTAATATAGTTATGTGTGAACAAATTATCTGCACCACAATTTGTATTTATTGAAATAATATTTTTGATATACGAGATTTTTTTTAAAGTTGATAAGCACATATTGGAGTCTTCCCCTATGCTAAACCAAATTTGGAAACCTTAAAACATATAATAAATTTGTTTTTATTTATCATACACACGCACATACATATATGCATATAATTGTATTTAGGTGATTTCTTTGTAGTTAATGATGAAAGTAGTCATAACAAATGTGCAGAGACATGTAAAGAGAAATGCAAAAAAGAAAACTAGGATTCCATTGAGGGTTTAATGGTTTGAATATTTGTAAGTTCAAGTATCGAGATATTGGAAGCAACTAAAGAGTAAAGAACCTAAGTTATATTATGTTTAACATATGAATACTCTTATGCATGAATTTAGCTACTCTTATCGATGTACATAAAAGATTAATGTAACATGCTATTCGAGCTATGCTTACCATTTTTAATATATCATAAAGTAAAATCATTATGGATGAATTACTAAAAGAAATGTATCATTTAAACACCAATAGATCAATATAAATAGCTCATTTGGCTAAAATAGTTAACTAGCACATAATTGGCCATTGGTTCATTTTCCAACACCATCAAAAATTTATGGTTTGTTGAAAGCAATATGTTCTTAAAATTTCAGTTAATCATATAAGGGAGAATAATTAAAAATAATAATAAATTCATTAACTTATAATTTAGATGTCAAAACTAATGACTTGGTAAGTATAACGCATAATACATATTTTCCTCATACATGTTTAAAATTTCATACTCTACTTAATTCGTTAAAAACACAACAATGCAAGGATTAGAAACTTCAAAACATATGAAGTTAACAGCATCACAATGACAGACAATTATTTTTTAATTAATATTTAATTATAGTTGTCAATGCTAACAAAGTGTCTGGCATTATTTGAAAATATTCTTATAGAATACGTTTTAGAGAAGAGATATTTTGCTAAAAATAACATGCATGCATTTGTTGAAAAAAGTGATGGAATACTACAATAACCGTCAAACAATCATAAATCCATCCTAAACCAAATAGAGACCTATAAATATATTTATCAATGTGCATTATTTTTTTGGTACTTGTGCATTTGTGCCAATTATAGGTTCAAATACTATGATAATTGTCGAAAGAAAAGACACAAACTACCAAGTACGTACAAAGATACACAGGTTCACAGAAACACAAATATATAGTTTGTATATGTAATACTAAATATATATTAGCTATATATATAGACACACACACAATTGTGTTTGTATACAAATGCATATGTGTGTAAATATGTTTGTATGTATGTATATATAAATGCATACATGTGTGTGTACACTTCATATGTATCTTTTTGAATTTTCAACCTAGGATAGGTTAAGGATAATAAGACACTGATATATAATCAAATGTCAAGAAGACTTGCAATGAGCCTACTAAGAAATGACTGAACGAGTAAGATAAAGGAATGGGAAGGTAGAGAAATGGCTAGACGAAATTAGTGAAAAAGGAGAAAACTTGGCTAATTGTAGAAATAATCGCAGTAGTAAGCACATTGCTATTAAACAATAAAATTTGTCTATTAGTCAAAACGTTGCTAATTTCCTTCCATTTCTCTTGATTTAAAAACCCTTGAAAATTTGGATATGTTTCAAATATGAATGTTTTTTTATAGTTTTATACTAACTAGATTATTATTACCAAACCATAATAGCGGTTACGAAGTGTACATTTAGTCCATATTTCAGCTTTACCTCTCACACACAAATGCATATGTCACTCGCCATTTGTTGGATGTTAAAACACTCGAGTTATAAAAGTCGTATACAAAAACTATGTTTTTCAAGTATGTATTCATGCAGTTCCAAAAGCGATGCTCGAAAATTATAAATAAAATATAGTAGAAATGAAAATTTATTTTTGAGTGAACTAGACAAAGAAATTAAAAGTGACTATTGGGTAAGGTAGGAAGCAACTAGCCAGTTAAAGTTGATATCACATTCAAAATGCTATATTAGCTTCGGATGTATTATACATTTCGAATGCCAATGTTAATTAGTCATGATTACAATTTGGTTTTTATTATATAAGTAACATTTTAAGTCATCTCAAACATAAAATTCAAACATGGACGAGATATACAATTATTCAGATGAAGCATTGCCCTACATCTCACTATACGACACTGCCCCTTAGCACCCCATGACCTGACCGAATTGGTCGACCGCTGTCAATGGGGGTGTTGTCCCTACACCCGACCCTCTTTCGTACTGTATAATATTTTGATAAGCGATGCATATGTTACTGTATGAATTTTTAATCATCCGTATATTGATGAAAAATAATTTTCAACATTTGAGGGTACAGTTAATTCAACAGCCCACCCACATGCTAACCTACCGCCTTACCTACCAACTGATTTCTAGTTGTATTCTATTGTATTTCTAGTTTTATTTATATTTTTATTTCAATCAATTTCCAATGACAATAAATTTGTAGTATTTAATTATATTATTTAAATACTTAATCGAAAAATAATCAAAACAAAAATACAATAACAGAAATAATTGTTTATAACAAAACAATTAAAATGCCCCTTTCAAATGCCCCTTTCATAACACAAGAACGGATTCCCCCTTCGGAAATCATTACCCTTTTATTTTATTTTAAAAGCCCCTTTAGTGTGCCCTTTTTTTGAGACAAAACAGCATACCCTAATGATTTAATTAAAATGTGAAAAATAATAGTTGGAAGGAAGAATAATTAAAGGGAAAGTCACTGTTACCCGGCACCTTGGGCCGGCTACAAAACGACAGTTGAAGATATTATTATTAGCACTAGACATGATTCTGACCAAGAAGAGCCTGAAGGTATATGGATTCAATGCAATCGACATGTTTCGGCATACCTGGCTCGGTGCGTAGAAGCTACTTACCACGGTCCGAGACACCTTGTTCCTAGGCCCGTGAGGGAAGTCCAACCCATCTTCGTCTATAAATAGAAGGGCAGGGGCATAGTGAAATGGACCCTTTTTCGGGAACACTTGGGAGACTCTGCCATTTTTTATACTCTCCTCTTTTTAATTCAAACATGTATTCAAATTGTTGATTTACGGATTGTATCTGTATTCAAATAATTGAGAAAGTAATAAAGATTAAACTCAAAGTGGACGTAGGCAATGACGCCGAACCACTATAAATACGATGTTCTCGTTTTTGTTGTTCTTTTTGTATTGAATTACACTATTTTTCTATTCTAATTTACTCTCTTCATCTCTACATAACTCTACTCAAGGGTGTTAGCGACCAATTTTGGTGCTAACATTTTGGTGCTTTCATTGAGAATTGAATTATCAGCTTGATCGGATCTCATCGTCTACTAGTGGATTTTCATATTCACGAGATAGATCCAGTTGTTTACTAGAAAACTTCCTATTCTACTCATATTTGAAAGAAATCTAAAGGAAGATGATAGCCGTAGGTTGGATTCACTAATGTACGCAAGATCCGGGAATTGGACGTTGAAGTTTGCACTCGAGTTGAATGAAGGCCGATCCTCCTCTGAAGGCAATTCGGCCGACCGCTCCAGAATAGACGTATGCCGAACGTCCAGAAATGCCGATCGTCCAGAAATGCTGATCGCCTAGAATTGCTGAACGCCCAGAAATGCCGATCGCCTAGAAATGCCGATCGCCCAGAAATGCCGATCGCCCCAGAAATGCCGATCGGCCCAGAAATGCCGATCGCCCACAAATGACGATCGCTCTGAAATGCCGATCGCCCAGAAATGCCGATCGCCCCAGAAATGCCGATCGCCCAAAAATGCCGATCGCCCTAGAAATCCCGATTGCCCCAGAAATGCCGATCGCCTTGAAACGCCGATCGCCCTAGAAATGCCCATCGTCCAAAATGCCGATCGCCCAGAAATGCCGATCGTCCAGAAATGTCGATCGCCCCATAAATGCAGATCGCCCCATATATGCCGATCGCCCCGAATGTCGATCGTCCAGAAATGCCGATCGCCCAGAAATGCCGATCGTCCCAGAAATGCCGATCGTCCAGAAATGTCGATCGCACTGCCCAGAAATGCCGATCACCAAGTAGTGTCGATCGCCCCAGAAATGCCGAACGACATTGATGTCGAGGCACATCCACACCAAGCCGCATTCTTTTACCGAGCATCATACAGGCCGATCCAAACTTAAGTTATAACGGCCTCTTATACGACCCCTATTTTGAAAAAAAAAAAATTTCAAGTATGACCCAAATTTTCAAAAAAGAGGCTAGCCGCAGCGCAGTGCCTTCAGATAGTGAATTCAAAACTCAACTTAATAAAGGAACATTATATCTACTTCCCTTACATCCCATGATCGACCAGGGCATAGAGGATCTAGCGGCAACTTCTGAACGGCAACTAGGGAACGGACAAACAACCGCTACTCAAACAATACTCTCAAAGGGATATCATACTGATCACCCTTAAGTAGAATCGATCTCCATATATATTTCGGTAGCTAGATAGCTGGAGAGCCTCCTATGACCATTGATCGTTTCTATGACAAAAATGAATCTAAACCAATGTCTGGAGGAGCATAACATACTAAGAAAAATAACAATGAAGGTCTTTTGGCGAAGGATGCAGATCCCAATAGCCAAAACAAGACCTCAAAATTCGGATGATATGCTCTTTGAATGATTTAATTGACAACCTCTACTTGAAGACTTGCGACGCAGAGTGGTACTGGAAACCCACCTCGAGAGAGTACACCAAAGACTAAAGAAAATCAGGGGAATGTTGTATATTCCCAGATACTCACTGAACCTAATAGGGGCGATTACAAACACCTCTGAGGTGTGATCGAAAAGCCGATCTGGAAAGGAAAGCTTCAATAGTATGTACAAGTCCTGCAGAATGGCGGGTAGTGAATCATCCGATGCCTATTAATAAAGGGCTATGATTATCAATTGGACTGCTGACGGCCTACATCCCTCTGAAAGAGCCAGGGGCAAAGTCAAATAGTGAGCACACGATGCTGCTTCACTTATCAATGAGATTTATCATAATCTTCTTTGAATTATTTCCATTTCTATTTCTATTTCAATTGTTCTATGAACTACGGCTAACTTGAACTAAACTACTTTCAAAATGATGCAGGTGACCAGGTACTCAGATTTGGTCGCCAACCAATCCACGCAGACCATGATCGGACGTGTGGAGCTACATCTAGACGGGCGTAATTCAATCGCTCGTCATCAATCATGTGCCTTTAATTTGGGGCCAAGAACTATAGATTGAAAAGCTCATTACAATCAGAGCCCAATACAAAGTCAACATGACCGGCCATCCATTCATCGACCTCCACATTTGACTTAGAGACCTAAGCAAGGCTTAGAATGAGTATGGCCTAATCATCCATTCAGATCGAGTCATAGAACAAAGTTCAACAAAATACAGATGCCTTTCCTAAGCTCAGTGACGTCGGGATCTATCTAGAATAGACGTGATTTGATCGTCTACACATCAAATCCTACCCTGAACACAAAAGTTTGTTTTAAAGCTCGACTTGGAGTAGCTGTGATGGACTACCTACTCATCAACCATCACTCTCAATACATGGACATGACTACACCTTGAAACATATGCAACTTACCGTGTCTACTTAATAATCCATTATTCTTCATTTCTAGAAAGAGATACGAAAAAATTGTGTGAGATTTGACTATCTAACCCACCATGGATGTGATCCAACCATCTATCATATACCTCCTTCCTTGATTTGATTGGAAGAGCTATAATCACCATGCGGACGAGAATTGGCCGTCCATTCTTCAAGTTTCATTCCTCATGTGGGGGGCAGAATCTCATTCCATGAGAAAACGTGGGTCGATCGTTCATTCGACAACATTAGCCTCGATACGGTAAATGAAATACAAATTAAAGAATGGAAATACGACTGCTCTCAACCAAAATATCCAAGTCCACAGAGTGCGGACAGGAGTACTCTGAGTCCCCAGAGTGCGGACCAGAGTATAAACGACTCAAAATCTTTAAGTCCCCTGAGTGCGGACTTGAGTACTCCGAGTTCCCAGAGTGCGGACCAGAGTATAAACGGCTCAAAATCTCTAAGTCCTCGGAGTGCGGACTGGAGTACTCTGAGTCCCTAGAGTGCGGACCAAATTATAAATGACTCAAAATCTACAAGTCCCTGGAGTGTGGACTGGAGTAGTCTGAGTCCCCAAAGTGCAGACCAGAGTATAAATGACTTAAAATCTCCATGTCCTTGGAGTGCGGACTGGAGTACTCTGAGTCCCCAAAGTGCGGACTAGAGTATAAACGACTTAAAAACCTCTACTTCCCCAGAGTGCGGACAAGAGTACTCTGAGTCCCCATAGTGCGGACCAGAGTATAAATGACTCAAAATCTCCAAGTCCCCAAAGTGCGGACTGGAGTACTCAGAGTCCCCAAAGTGCAGACCAGACTATAAACGGCTCAAAATATCCAAGTCCCCGAAGTGCGGACTGGAGTACTCTGAGTCCCCAGAGTGCGGACCAGGGTATAAACGACTCAAAATCTCCAAGTCCTCGGATTGCGGACTGGGGTACTCTGAGTACCCAAAGTGCGGACCAGGGTATAAACGACTCAAAATCTCCAAGTCCCCAGAGTGCGGACTGGAGTACTCTGAGTCCCCAGAGTGTAGACTAGAGCATAAACGACTTAAAAACCTCTACGTCCCCAAAGTGCGGACTAGAGTACTCTAAGTCCCCAGAGTGCGGACTAGAGTATAAACGACTTAAAAACCTTTACGTCTCCGGAGTGCGGACTGGAGTACTCTGAGTCCCTAGAGTGCGGACTAGAGTATAAATGACTTAAATCTCCAAGTCCCTGAGCGCTGGCTGGAGTACTCTAAGTCCCTTGAGTGCAGACTAGAGTACAAACGACTTCAATTTCCAAGTCCCCTAAGTGCGGACTGGAGTGCTCTAAGTCCCCTGAGTGCGGACTAGAGTATAAACGACTTCAATCTCCAAGTCCCCTGAGTGCGGACTGGAGTTCTCTAAGTCCCATGAGTGCGGACAAGAGTATAAATGACTTAAATCTCCAAGTCCCCTTAGCGCAGACAAGAGTACTCTAAGTCTCCAGAGTGTGGACTAGAGTGTAAACGACTTAAAACCTCCAAGTCCCCAGAGTGCGGACTGGAGTACTCTAAGTCCCCTGAGTGCGGACTGGAGTATAAACGACTCAAAAACCCCTACGTCCCCAGAGTGTGGATTAAAGTACTCTTAGTCCACTGAGTGCGGACTAAAGTATAAATGACCTAAGAACCTCTACGTCCCAAGAGTGCGGACTAGAGTACTCTAAGTCCCCTGAGTGTGGACTAGAGTATAAACGGCTTAAAAACCTCTACGTCTCCATAGTGCGGACTACAGTACTCTCAGTCCCCTGAGCGCGGACCATATTATAGATGAATTCATAAAAATCTCTAAGTCTCAGAAGTGGACTAGAGTACTCTAAGTCCCCAGAGTTTGGACTGGAGTATAAACGAATTGACGAAAATCTCCACGTCCCGAATTGTGGACTAAAACATAAACCATTCAACAAATCTCCAAGTCCCTAGAGCGTGGACCGAAGCAAGAACACAAATTGGGTGCGAGTCGACCGGGGGGAGAATAACACTAAGTCACCAGAATGCAGAGTGGTGTATAAACATCAATAAATAGACGAGTGGATTCCGACCATTCTCTATTCTGCAAACTTTGGCCTGAAATCGATAGGAGGATTATTAACTTGCTAAGGATGGAGTTCGACCATCCAACTAGTGGCCTGGCCAAATCAGTGCTGGGAGCAGAGGTACAAATCACTAAAAAGCTGAATACGACAGCTTACTATAGCTCTAGCGTGGCGTTCTTTATAACTTGAGGCAATGACTATAGGGATGCCTTAATACAGAACCAATCGAAACGACATCCAAAGTTACGAGCAACCGACTATATCATAACTCAGATCGAGGGTCAATACCGATCCGCACCAAGCACATACGAATGTGACTCGGATGTTCCTTGAAAAACTATGACCTCAGGGAGTGGAAAGGAGGGTAACCCACGAATACGTGGTTAAAAATTCTCCAGCACCCTCATTCTATCCGTCGGAAGGGGTATGAGATTGGATGAGCGTGACTCGACTACATTTGTAGCCAACTTTATCCCGAGATCTGATTACAAAGCATGAACCAAAGTGGATGTGGATGACCGTCCACTGTCCAAATTACGCCCTGAAATTGACGAGGCATCGAAGTATTCCTCTTGGAATGAAAAACCACGATAAAATCCAAGATAGGCAAGACCCCGTCTCCCATCGACTGACCTGATCCCCAATTCAACGGGAAAGAGAGTAATTCTAAAGTGGGCATGGCTGACCTTCCTACTTATTGGTATATATGCCCCAGACCTGGAGGCATGAGCTAGAAGCAACATGAATGTGAACCGACTATTCATCGATCAACTCTATGTTTTCAAAGTTTAGGTGGGAATATAAATATAGCTAGGACGAGACTCAACCGTTCATGAGGTACATTTATCAACCCAATTCTGGGAGCAGACGCATGGTCATCCAAAGACTGGTTGCGATAGCTCAATATTAAAACTTATATATAATATTTACAACCACTCAATTCTACGACCGAATGAATGCCTAGGGATAGAATCATTGAATCGATACCTAAGCTAGTGGGCAACTAACTGTCACTCCAACCCGAGGCATGCAGATCATGAATGTTGCTCGAACGTGGAAGATGGAACCCTTGCAAAACAACAACACATGATGACAGACGATATAGTGTTTAAGAGTCGAGATGCAGACAAGGTGGACAGCTCCGTCTGCATCCAAAACACAGGCAATTGACAAGTAGTGCCCGAGCCCTGGCTTGGGCAGCATTCTCGGATCTATAGAGGCATAGATCTAAGAGATGATAATGGGGGACCTAGGGAAACGAATGCAGCATCGGCTGATATGACAATTGACATACCGGTCAGCCAAGATGACCCATCACGAGTCCTTAAGATTGGATCGCAACTCGACCTGTCATTGGCCGAAGATCTTACTGATTTCCTCCAAGCGAACTAGATGTTTTCGTTTGGACACATTCTGATATGTGCGGGATTCCTCCCGCTACTGTGAGTCATATGTTGAAAATAGACACGAAATACGTCCATGTAAAACAAAAAAGGAGAGGCATGGACCCGAAGAGGTCCGCTGCTCTCAGAGAGGAGGTGGACAAACTCAAAGCCAATGGGTTCGTCCATGATGCCCACTACCCTGAATGGGTTTCTAACCCTGTGCTTGTGAGGAAACAAACGGGAAGTGGAGAACTTGTGTTGATTACTCTGGTCTGAATAAAGCATGCCCGAAGGATAGTTTCCCTTTACCTAGAATCGACCAGCTCGTCGACTCTACGGCCAGATACGAATTATTGTCTTTTATGGATGCGTATTCGGGATACAATTAGATCCCAATGCACATTCCAGACCAAGAACACACCAGTTTTGTCACAGATGTAGGGGTATATTACTATGTAGTAATGCCTTTTGGATTGAAAAACGTGGGAGCAACTTATCAGCGTCTGGTGAAATCGAATGTTTGAAGACCAGATTGGTAGAAAGATGGAAGTCCATGTGTATGACATGCTCGTGAAGTCATGGCAGTCAAACGACCACATCCGAGACCTAGAGGAGATATTTGATATACTCAGGCATTATGGAATGAAAATCAATCCTTTGAAGTGTTCATTTGGCGTAGCGTCGGGAAATGTTTTGGGTTTCATCGTGAATGCATGGGGAATCGAAGCTAACCCGGAGAAGATTCAAGCTATCTGAGACATACAAGTGCCCATAACTATAAAGCAGGTACAAATCTTGAATGGAAAGGTGGCTGCGCTGAGTTGATTCATATCCAGAGCTACAGACAAGTGTTTCCTTTCTCCTATGTGATAAAGAAAGGAAAGAGGAATTTTGAGTGAACATCCGATTGTGAGGAAGCATTCCGAGCTCTGGTAAGGCATTTGGAAAGTCCCCCGGTGCTATTGAAACCAATAGACAATGAAATGTTGTGTGTATACTTGGCAGTATCCCAGCATGCTATCAGTATGGCTTTGGTTCACGAAGAGGACCAAGTTCAAAATCCAATTTACTATGTTAGTAAACATCTGATGGGGGCAGAAAGAAATTAGCCCAAGATCGAGAAGTTAGCCTATTGCTTGGTGATTGCATCATGCAAGCTTCGCCCATATTTTCAGGCACACTCAATCAGTGTTTACACTGATCAACCCTTGCGACAGGTACTCCAACGACCAGAAACTTCTAGAAGGATGTTAAAATGGAATATCGAGTTGAGTCAGTTTGATATTACCTACCTGCCATGAAGGGCCATAGAGGGGCAAACTCTAGCAGACTTCATTGCTGAATTCACTGTGTCAAACGACTCAAACGACCATAATGTCATACCTCCCATTCGATGGAAGATGTACACCGATGGGGCATCTAATGACCATTGTTCGGGGGCTGGCGTAGTTCTTGTGACTCCTCAAAACCGATCAGTTTGTTATGCTTTGAAGCTTGAATTCCCAGCAACCAATAACGAAGCCGAGCATGAAGCATTGATTGCTGGCTTGAGACTTATCAAAGAATTGGGAGTAAAATCGATTGAAATCTTTGTGACTCGCAATTGTTGGTGTACCAAGTGCGGGGAAACTGTCAAGCAAAGGGACAGAGACTTGCCCCGTATCTTGAACGGGTTCAGGAGCTATTAGAAAATCTGGAATATTATGATATCTCGCATGTCCCACATGAACAAAACAAAGAAGCTGATTCATTGGCCAAATCTGCGAGCACTAGCGATGCCCAGCAAATGGAGTTGGTTCCCATTGAAACCTTACATACTCCGAGTATAAATATGATGGAGGTAGATTTCGTGTTAGAAACCGAAATCGATAAGGAATCATGGATGACCCCATTTAAGCAATACGTACTACATGGGGTCTTACCCGAAAGAAGGAGCGAAAGACGAAAAGTCATTCGCTAGGCCTCGCAATATGTGATGGAGAGCAAAATAATGTATCAAAGGGGATTCTCGACCCCCTTACTCCAGTGCATAGCCCATGATGAGATAAGACGAGTCTTGATGGAAGTCCATGAAGGAGAGTGCGGTGACCATACTGGAGAGCAGACGTTAGCAAAGAAAATCCTCTGCTATGGATACTATTGGCAGACTATAAATCAGGATGCCGCAGACGATGTGAGGAGATGTGACAAATGCTAGAAATATGCCAAAGTCCCGAGAGCTCTACCGACGGAACTCACACAAATGGTTAGTCCATGGCCGTTTGCAATGTGGGGGATCGACATAGTCGGTTCCTTACCCATATCTAAAGGTGGTGCGAAATACGCAATAATTGCAGTCGATTACTTTACTATGTTGGCAGAAGCAGAGCCTTTGGCCGCTATCACTACCAAAAAGGTCATTAATTTCGTTGTACGAAATATTATATGTCGTTTTGGCCTTCCACCAACAATCATTACAGACAATGGAACTCAATTCGAAAGCAAGGAGTTCAAAGAATTTTGCCAAAAATATGGCGTTAGAAAAAGCTTGCAGCAGTTGCTCATCCGAAAGCCAATGGACAAGTGGAAGCCTTGAACAAAATAATAAAATTCATATTGAAAAAGCATTTGGAAAAGGCTAGAGGCAAGTGGATGGATGAACTTCCAACAGCATTATGGGCTTATAGAACTACCCATGAGTCCATGACTGGTCGTACTCCATTCGCCCTTACTTACTGCTCTGAGGTCGTCGTCCATGTAAAAGTTGAAGTCCTCTCTCATCAAGTGGCTGATTACAACCCTTATTTCACAAAGGAATACAAATCAGGAATCGCAATTGAATTGCAAATAAACTAGATGGAATTGGCAGTGACTTACGAGCATATAAAACGCATCTGACAGCCAATGGCAAGAACATGTACCCGAACATGCATGTGTACATCCGAAAAAAGTTCGACTTCTTGAAATCAACAAGGAATTGAATCCTCACTTAAGGTTATTAAGAAGAGACTAGATCAAATAGCTGAAGCATACTGGCCCTATAGAACTAGACATGAATGGCCACTGATGAACTACAACCCTGGATTTATAATATTAGGAATCGACCAAGCATCAGGGCGACCAAAGAAGGATACGACACATTGGGAGGATAAAATCGAAGAATAATGACTATTCAGGAAACATGATAGATTTCTTTCTGTAAACAAGGAATACTCGCTGATTCAAAGAATGTCATGTTGCTTCACACGACACACTTTGGGGGGCAAGTGTTACCCAGCACCTTGGGTCGGCTACAAAACGAAAGTTGAAGATATTATTATTAGCATTAGATAAGATTCTGACCAAGAAGAGCCTGAAGGTATAAGAGTTCGATGCAATCAACATGTTTCGGCATACCTGGCTCGGTGCGCAGAAGCTACTTACCACGGCATGAGATACCTTGTTCCTCGGCCCGTGGGGGAAGTCCAACCCATCTTCGTCTATGAATAGAAGGGCAGGGGCACAGTGAAATGAACCCTTTTTCGAGAACACTAGGGAGACTCTGCCATTTTTTATACTCTCCTCTTTTTAATTCAAACTTGTATTCAAATGGTTTATTTACGGATTGTATCTGTATTCAAGTAATTGAGAAAGCAATAAAGATTAAACTCAAGGTGGACGTAGGCAATGCGCTGAACCACTATAAATCCGGTGTTCTCGTTTTTGTTGTTCTTTTTGTATTGAATTACACTATTCTTCTGTTCAAATTAACTCTCTTCATTAATCTCTCTACATAACTCTACTCAAGGGTGTTAGTGACCAATTTCTGCGACATTATGTTACTTATTTACTCTTCTGCGACATTATGTTACTTATTTACTCAAGTACAATTGTACACCCTTATTTCATAAATTATTAATTGGAGGAAAACTTACAAATAAAAAAAATTATGTGAAACTTTCTGTTAATGAAAAATTAATTGGATAACATTATAAGGTGAAATTGTTTACCCTTATTTTAAAGACCATTTATAGATTTCTTTAAATTCTATGATTAATTTAACTCATTAACCAATTAAAAAAATTGGATCAATTTTTTTTATAAAATTAATTTCCAAAATTTTATCAATTGTTCAAAATTTTAAAATTACTTTCTTCCACTTTGTTATGCTTCCTCAATTTTTTGCATGAATCTTTATGATGAACATTAAAATACTCAAGAGAAACCTTCATCTCTATTCAGATTTTCGGTTGATATTAACAAACATTCCTTGAAATTTCGTATTATCACTTAAAACCTATGAGTTGGAAAATAATAAATAAATGCTATTATAAATAAATATTTATAATGGCCAAGACAATAAAGTTGTTAAAAACTTATATACAAGAATAAAATGTAGAAAGTTGTTAAACAAATTTCATAAAACTATCAGGAAAAGCCAGTTGTTAAAAATATATATTACAACTAACACTTCATGGACGTTGTAAAGGAAAAGTTGTAAGAGAGCGATTTATTGTAGTTACCTTTAAATTGGCGGCCTGTATCTTTGATACAATGCAACTTGCAAGGAAGATGCTTGATACCAATCTCATAACCAAATTTACAAGAAACTGAATGGATAACCTCTTTGTGTATGATTCGTTTACAAGTTAAAGTACATATTTTAACGTAAATTTCAGCTTGACCGGTGGATACTGGATAAAGAAGAGTAAGACAAAATTAAAGCTTACTTGGACAAGTTAGATTCCTTCTTACCTTTATATGTGCTTCTCAATAACTAGATTAAATCCTTTATCTAGAAACACATGTGTAATGCTAATAAAAAAATGAAAATGAGATACATGAATATACATTTTTATTGAATTAGAGATAGGGAAATTATTAGATGATTGGATCTTTCTTGTATTCATTTAGAGATATTGATTATCTATAAATCTAAGGGATATGTAAATGCACTTTTGTATTTTATAATAGATAAAACAGTACGGTGTCCATCAAACTAATTTGAATACATAATAAGCTATGGTAAATGTACCCATAATTTAGTACAGTAATAGAATAGATGAAATGGATATGGTTCCTCTTATATTTGGAAGGTGGTGTCAACTAAAACAAGTATTTTAGTGCATAATTTTATTTTACGATTATGGTTGAATGAATCAATATACATTGAAATATTATGCATTATATACGTTCTGTACTTTCCAACTATAATCAAAAAATATTCAACTATTAACTTATTTAAAATATATAAATTATGTATCATTCATGTTGTAAACAAAGTGATAAACTATATTTTTACCCACTTTATTTCTTTAGCCAGTAGATCCCTATAGTCGAAAGTAACATGTACATAGGTTCTAGAATAAAGAAATTTTTCATTTATTTTTAACCACTCAACATTAAATAAAAATTTAATCATGTATTTTAGTTTCATTCAAAAAATTTAAATAAAAAAGGACTATTTCATTATCCCATGACTGAATTTAAAACACAAATCATACAAACCATTTTTCTATTTTTTTTATCACTAAAAGAATTAAAATTATGATCAAATTTTGAACAGGAAAAGGAATGTGATAAACCACCAATGTAACATATTAGAAGAAGTGAATAATTTTTTAAAAAAAAATAAAAATAAAAATGTTAGATGTATGCAAAATTATAGAACTGATGCATTTTCATTTTCCCAAAAGAATTAATTTTCATTATTGAGTGTGAACTAAAATTCTAGTTATAAAAGTAATCCTATAATTTAAAATTTAAAAAATATATTCTTTAAATAAAGTGTAGAAATCGATATTCATGTTGAATAATCATTTTGGGTGGATGGTCCTTTTGTTCACATATAATAATCCATATTGTACAAAGTTGTGAGATTGTATAAGAAGCTTAAATCTTGTTTCCTTGTAATAATACGAATTAATTATGATATCAATTTTCCACTTCTACATGCTGGTACTTTATATAAGGTATTTAATTTTCACATATACTTTAGATTTTTTACTTTTACACTCATCTTTTATATAGAAACATAAAAATTTGCCTTTATTCATTAGTAGATCGTATTTAAACTAAGAGCACGTAAAACTTCTAATGTCAGTACCAAAAATGGCACAAACACCCAATAGACTATATAGAAAACAAAACATGATGAAAATTATATGAAAAATGAGAGAAACCAGAAAATACAAGTTCATAATGGTTTGGCTAATTTTTATCTGTGTCTACTTGAGATTTTATTGATGATATCTCTGTTTGTAACTGTTATTCTTATTGTTCGATACCACTTGATAACCAATTATAAGAAATATATGTGAAGTAGCTAGAGAGATAAAAAGATCCTCATAATGATTCCTATCCATGCTTATTTATAGCTATAGGTCACCTGAAAAAGCTCTAGCACATCTTCCTCCATGTTCTCCATGATTTAGCAGCAGTTTCTACGAGAAAATGTGGCCAAGTCAGCAAATAGCTAAGGATAGTTACTGATCCATAGGCATGGTTTGATATCAATCCACAAGATTATCTTATGAATGGTTCTAGTCATTTTGGATTGAAGTGATATATTGTGAGCTTCATGTTTCTTGACTTGTTTGTATGGTCATGAGCGTGTTTCTTAGCCGATGGGATAGATCGGTGGAGGAGTTAAGTTGTTAATTTCTTATGCTTGAGCTATTTTCTATCAAATGTCACGCAAACGATCCATTGAGTTAGGAATGGGCTTCTAACATTAATACTTGGTTGTAGGGGGAAAATGGAGTGAACTTTGGAAGATTGTATAGATCGATACTGATCCATCACCTTGATGGATCGGGTTTGGCTCTTTTGAAATGGCTTTGTCGTTGCCATGCCGTCTTGATTATATTTGGTTTCTGGACTTTATGGCTATTTCTCTGGGCCGTCTACCTGGATAGCTTTAAAGTTATGTTCGTCATGTTATTCCAGATACCGCTTTGTCAAAAGGCTGGATAACACTTGCTCCCTAAAGTGCACCTTGTTGCAAACATGTTGTACCTTGAATCTAGACAAGTTGAGATTGTCTTATTGGACTCCAACCTATGCTTGGAATAGTTGTTATCTTTTCTTTGGATCTTTTTGGTAAAGTGTTATGTCTATAGTCATTCATCATGATGTTTCGCAAGCATCTAAGACTATAAAACTGGAGCGTGCTCTTATTATCCATCATTTTCAAGCTTGATGATTTTGAATCGATTCCTTTTTTGGATTTTCCATGTTTGAATCTTTTTTCATCTGGCTCTAGTTATTGAATGTTGAATCTGTACCCACATAAGTGCTTTGCTTATGCATCGTGACTTGGTTCCATATTCACATTGGCCCCTCTAAATCACAGGATACATGCATACACACACACACATATAAGAATATACATTTCATTTTTTTAAATTTTTAAGTGTTAATTGATCGGTATCGGTCCATTGACATGTCCATGGCCTTAGAGACAGGCGAGTTTTCTTCCTATACTCTTGGATCGGTGGCTATACATTTGGGTTGTATCGTTTCTTCTCTTCACCTTATTTCTTAAAACCAAGATAAAGCCTTCCTCTGCCGTTAAAATTTTAATCTTCCTCAAAGTCAACCTTTACTCTGCCATTGCCTGATTTTCTAACCGTTGCTGTCACCCAGACCTCAATCAAAATCATCCACAAATCGTCAGCCTTCCATACTTGGACTTGAATGCTTGAACCTGAGCTATATTAAGTCAAAGTTAGGTGAGGCCCATGAGTTTAACTCACCTTCAATTTACCCTTCCAGATCTAAGCATGTTAATATAATTGGTGACTTTGGATATGAACGTTGGTGAGGATGAATCGTTATAAGGAAAAACGACCATGCTTAGGGGTAGGGCTCCGATTTGCCAAGCTAGAATTTTCTTAAGAGCTATGATTCAGTACCGAACTTGACCTTGGAATTTTATGCCTTGGTCTATTTTGAGAAATCTAAGCTTATCTACTTGGAACCAAAACCCTGGGAAGAAATCTCTTGAATTCATAGCATTTAGGATACATAGATGATGACCTATAGCTCGATGGGAAATTCAGCGATGATGGTCACTACAGACATCCTTTGGATTTCTAAATGAACTGTTGCACAATATCGGAAATCAACACAACATTACGTTACATTAGATTTTCACTTTGGCATGGGGCCTGACTTTGACTATTTATACGTTGAGTTTTGATAGCTATAGCTCACAAAAGTTCCGAGCGTCTCTCTGCTTAAGTTGTAAGTCAGTCATCGTCAATTATGCCAGCGAGGTATCGAGTCAAGCTCAACTATGGCTCATACTGCATAGCAAACTCCAGTGCAGCGTACACCTCAACCCAAAAAATCAATAAGAAGAATAGTAGGTTTCGAAAGTTCCAACATAGCCTGTAGAATGTCCAAAAGTTGAACCTGCCCTAGATGCTCTTAATGATGCGGTCATACTGGATGATCTCGTCGATTCTCCCGCTTCCAAAATCGAAGAAAGATCACTTAGAGAATCTATGAGATGCACAAAATTCTATTTTTGGATGTATTAGTCCTGAGACGCCATCAGAAAGCACACCATTCACCCAATGGATATATAGAATCGAATGGGTATATGAGCTTGGCGGGATATATCCCATCATTTAGTCAGTTTATCCGAAAAGTTCTACACTTCATTAGATTGGTTCCGGCCTAACTCCATCTGAATAGTTATGCTTTCCTCCATGGTTAGCTTATTATATTTTCTCGCCACTTTAACTGAGTTATCAACTAAGTGATGGGATATTTTTTCTTCTTTACGCAATGCATGGGAAGTCCTTCCTCCACTTTCTAGAGGTCGTCGGATTATAGTCGGTTCTTGGAATAAATTAAGCTATTCAAAGAGCAATTCTTCTTCATTTTCTATCCTCCCGGGTTCGCTCAGCGATGGTCATCTCCACATAAGCTCTACTTTAGCCTTTATCAAGGCGTTCTACATCCATAATTTTTTCACTCATGAACGTCTTTTTCATTCTTTATAGATGTATCATGTAGGCTTTCCAATGCAACCTTGGAAAAGACAATCAAACAAATTCAACTAATCCCAAAAGAAGATAAGGTGGCCAAGATATTGCTCAGCGACGAAAATTTGGATTCCCATCACTTTTTGAAATTTGATCATTGTGTCTGTGCTGTTGCGAAGGCCACATATAGTTAGGGATGACTTTTCGTCCAAAGAAGATAGAGATCACTCGCAAGTGCCCCCGGTCCAAAGTCCAGTAATCGAGGATGGAAACACTCATGAGCACTCAGAAGAGGGTAGGATCAGGTTGAAGATGAAGGAGAAGGAGAATATGGTGAAGAAGGTGAGGATAGCGATGGTCAACAACCTCTTCATTGGAAAAGCCTTAAGATTAAAATTCTTAAAAAGAGGACACTGACCCCACCTCTAGCTGCTACTTTCATATTTGAGGCTCGTGAGTGAATTTAGGGGATGCTTTCACTAGTCTCGACCCATTCTCAGATGTAATCAATTCCTTTAGCATTGCCAATATGAGTACTGGAGATGTTTGGTCCTCCATTCATTTCCAAGAGGATGTGCCTTCTAAAAAACAAGGGAAGATTACCCTTGTCAACAAAATTCAAACCCATGGTCCGTTCGGGGGACGCTAAGATACTTGCATACAAACATACATGCATTTCACTCTGCACAGCTCATGTAGTGCTCTTATCTTGCCAAAGTGACTTATGACGCTTTACTGATAGGTTCCATTAAGCAACATGGATTATACGAGGATTTCAAGATCAGATGAGATATCACCTTATGCACAAACCAACTATGCAACAGCACAAGACTAGTTGCCATGTTGATTCTTGCCAGTGTCAAGCCATGGTCATGGAGCTAGAAAGAAAGATTACTAGCCATATGATTTTTCATCTAGTCATCGATCTAGATCTAGGTTTCCCCCATTTTAAGTTTCGCAAAAATAGTCTACTTGCTGCGATGACGCCCTTCATGATGACCCTTCTCGTGCTTCCCTCTTGAACAAGCAACCAACATTCTCTCATGCTTTTCAGTATCATCATCGTCTATTGAAATCCATGGCTTCTGATACCTCTTAATGCATATCTGACAAAGCACTTACCTAGAAGCCGGTTGAACAACTCGTAATTGAAAAAGAATAGCTGACCATTTCGAATCCTCATATTGCCGAATTACTACGTCACTTTCCAATGATCAATTTCAAAGTCTGCAAGTTTTTTCTGAACATAATAGATACCCCACCATATATCAAGGATGAAACAATAGCGTACGTCGATGATATATATGATTAGTATTTTACTTGGTTGAGACTGGCTGAGATAATCTCAGATTATTCTAAGGACTAGAGGTTGAGATCACGGATATGAAGCTCACTGCAAACCAGAATGATGAGATCAATGCCATCTCAACAAATAAGTCACCGAGTTAAAGAAAGCGAAAGACGATGCTGATTAAAAGGTCAATGAGTTACATGCTACAATCAAGCAAGAAAGAAAGAACCATATGATCAAAGTGTAGTCTGTTCACCATAGCAATCAAGATTTAGCTGAATCGATGAAAGCATTAAAAGCACGATGTGACGACCCGTCTCTTGGACCCTCAAAATTCGACACTAATACATCCACGGTATTCACGTGCCGTAAATCCAAGTGTCGGGGAGGCAGTTTATTAGGGGTGTAAAAGAAAATAAAGATAGAAGATAACAGAATAATAGAATCTCACGTCGCATTCA
Source organism: Allium cepa (assembly GCA_030765085.1). NCBI lineage: Eukaryota > Viridiplantae > Streptophyta > Magnoliopsida > Asparagales > Amaryllidaceae > Allium > Allium cepa. The sequence goes on from CM060945.1 coordinate 726,289,181, forward strand.
ACATTTATGATAATACATAATGATCAGAGTCAAATACAAATCTAGCGGGATAGTTATAACTATCTATCTGTACATATGCTAGAAATACATACTACATAACACAACGGAAAATGTGTAGATAACTACATAAGGTACTTCAGCTTCATAGCTCCAAAAGACTTGTCCAAAATGCTCCCCAACATGCTCCAAAATGCTTCTAAGGTATCCTGACTACACGGATGCCCGAAAAAATAGGGCACCCAGAGTTTAAAGGAATAAACAAACTCCGGGTCAGTCATGCGACTGGTGTGAGAACTCAAAGTACGATGTTTTTGAAAACAAAAAGGTATCTCATAAGACCATGCCTCACATAAACACAGAACAGGTTTTTACCTTATGATAAGCAAAACTCTTTATTACACAAAATTTAGGGTTATTATTTTTAATGACATTCTTTGAAAACATTTGCAAATGAACTTATAATCTTAGCCGAAATGATTACCCATATAGCATTTCGAGGCTATTCATTACGCCAATACAAACAAAACCGCAGGTTCTTATTAGAGAATGAGTTTCCATACAAATGGCCAGGTGAAGGGACTACCTTCCGATGGGTGCCATCACAAAGCTCCTCTACCAACACAAGACCGGCCTATCTCTATAACTAGATAGTACCTAATATGTCATCCCCCGGTCGTTACCGACCTTTATCCGAGATCTCTCTTCGCATACATCCACATTAATTTACATCCTAAATGTCATAGCGGGAAGAAATATATCTAGATGGGGATGATCATACCCTACTTGGGAATGACCCATTTAGCCTTGCTGCATCTAACCCTATTTCGGTCATTTTCGGTTGATGAGGTTCGAGGCTACGATTACCTTTTCACATAGCACACATCACATCTTTGAATGCCACATTGCCATTCCACATTCATACGACCGATTTCTACAAATGTATAACTTCCTGAGCTCGTATGTCTCTGGAAAGGGTGTTATGCTAAGAGAAGGTGCCTTCTCGGCCACCGAGTGATTTACTTTTATAGAAATCACTCATTATGATTTGGAATACAAGGTCAGACATTCATCCATGTAAGTTCATTCTGGGAGATAAAATAGTTGATTTTTGAAGTTGAGGTTCACCGGGATTGCATCCAGCATCCAATGTAAGTGCTAAAATAGTTTAAGCACTAGTAATAATGTTCACTATCGAGTCATGTGTAACAGATCCGTGACTCTCACCATGGTCTTTTTAATCCTCTATAGCAGATTCGAGGTGTGGCATACGACCACCAATCCTTAGTGCTTCCAGGTCCACTTTATTTAAATGGTCAAGCTTCAACTTTTCGACATCGACCTCGGCCCCATCGGATAGCTCTCATTCTTCGTTTACAGTCTCCTCCCATGATAGGTTTAACGCCTTTGGATATTCATCATTGACCCATTTCAAACTTTTGAACTTGATCACATTTGTATTGTAATGAACGATTACTGGCTCGAATTCATCCCCGATCTTCTTCTCAGTGGTTTCAACATGCTTTTCAACATCTATTGCCCTAGTTTCTACATCGTCCCTCACTTTGCGAGTATCCAACAACTCCTCATAGTATCCCTGGGCCTTAGTAGGAGCATCATATTTCTCTTTCTTCTCTTTCTCCATCTATTTCTTTACTCAACTACTTTAATCAGCCACTCATTCTCTAGCGACAGACCATGACTTTGGTGTTGAGCGGCCCCGATCTGTTTTTACTTATTTTAGCGTTCTTCCTCAGCCAACTTGGTTAGGTAATCCAATTTTTTCTTAAAATTGGCTAACAATATAGAATATTCCATTTTTCTAGTTCCAAAGTACATCTTCCTAAGTCAAAATATACTTTATGGAGAAAATGTTATTCGGGTTTGTGAGCAGGCCATATATTGCACACATCTGGTTGACGAACTGAGAAATTAGAAAATAGTAATCTAGAGCGACAATTACTAAGCTTAGGTGTCAAGAAGGATCAAGGAATAACAAATAAGCCTCCAATAAAAAGCCTACTCACCTCCTGCTAAGATCACCAAAGTCAATGTTTCACTGCTCAAGAGACGCCATGGATCAGCACCCAACTGGAGTAGGGATCGATATCGATTGCCAGAATCTCCTCCAAACCAATATATGATTCATGTTATAACAAGGTGGAGCTATCTCAAGTTCATTCACACTAACATAGAATGGTTCAAATGGCTCATCTCGACCTAAGCGATCAATAGATAATTCAATTGCTCATGTCCAACTTCCAAACTAAGAATGCATTAAAGTGACAACATATAACCATGTATTGAGGATCTCGAAGACGAAGGCACGAGTAAACCAAAACATTAGGAAGTTGAAAATTATGGTCCAAGATGCAAGTTCACAGATCGGTACCGACCCCTAAGCATGGATCAGTACCTATCCCTGAATAATCATGAAGTGGCCATGATCTCCTTAGTGAACCTCTCCTGAATGTAAGGAACATGGGCTTAAACATAGGTAAGAGTTTTCCGATAACCTACAGCTATAAATATAGGGTTATGAGCATAGTTTGAGGGATCCTTTTTAGCTATTTAATAATTATTGTCTTATCCATGGAATTCTCGGATCATCATCGATTCAGAAGAATAGTCTTGTAATAACTCATCAGAAATCCTCAATAAAGTTTAATTGGACATAGGCCTTTGATTAGCCAAACCATTATAATTTCTGTACGTCCTTACTTTCCTCATTTTCAAGTTATTTTCTTCATTTTATTCTCTACTCTTATCTTTTGGTGTTTGTGCCATCATTTGGCATAAATATCAGAGTGGTCCCAATTTTCTGTACCATAGAACCATAACCTTCGATCTTAGCAACCGAACCTTAGCCACTGATCCATCATCACTGATCCCACACTTCAACTCAATTAAACCATGCCCCTTTTATGTGAAAGACCCTTTTCTTGATCCATCATCGCCGAACGGTGCTTCATGAATTGGTGTTGATCAATGGCTACCTTTCCATGCCTTCGCCAAATTTTCTCCCTCTTAGCTTCATTGTCCTACAAACCAAATAAGCTCTCATGACTCGAAGCAACATACCCTAAATTCGAAGCATAGCTCACAACCAATCCATCACTTGGAATTTTTCTTACATCTTCAAGTGATCCATCAATGCGCAGTACCAACCATAGCAATCCACCAAATGAATTGAAGTGATCCACCCCATGACACGAGCATGTTACGAAGAAATCTTCCACCAATCCATAATTTCCACAATGTTATCGATCCACCTTCGATTGACTAAAACTCGAGCAATCGAACTCCAAACAACATGAAAGGTAACTTAAGGGGTCCTTCATCACCTACCTTATGGATGACATGCCATTTGGACGATGTAACCTTTATAGGTCATCACCATCCATCAACACTGATCCATATCTTATTCCTAAAACTAAACCACCATTCAGTTGGTGTATTTAACCAAACAAACATTATACATTCAAGCATTCATCATACATAATATATCCAAACAAGACTATGTCCATATGCATCAATATGAAACATAAATCTAAAGGTACAACCATAAGAATAAAGCAGATCCATAAGAACACGAATTTTACAAATATTTATGGGAAACGGTGTAGTATAAATTATACTATGCTGAACGGATCTTAAGGTACTTTAATACTAGAGCGAGGGTGAAAAATATTTTATAACTAACTGGGAATTTTTTTAAACTATTTTGATATTTAAGTCAAAACAGAGGTAATCAACATGGGTATATAATAATAAGCAATCATAGATATAAGTAAATGCGGTAAAAACAAAAAAAAAGTAAGAAAGATGACATTAGGAGTTTTATACTAGTTCGGAGTAACCAATCCAACGTCTAGCCCTGTACAGTGTATGTACATATTTCTTTCAAACACCTACTTTAATCAGGTGGCAAGTTAATCAGAATACAATTTTTATTTCACGGCAATAAGACACACCATCCTAACATTTCGACCTCAGGGTAGACTCACTAGATTTAACCGGGCAACATGCACGACAACTTGATTTGATCGGGCGATAAGAAGACCTAATTGATTTGAACTGGCATCAAGCATGCTAACATGGTTTGAAAGGGCAATAAGCACACCCATACAAATTAGTAGTAGAGAGCTTTTGATTCGAAATAAAAATAATTGTACTTTGGATTCATGTTATCCTGTACACAATTGATAATACTTTGATCTTTGTATCGGTGAGTGAATACTTTCAAATCACTGAGTAAAATGTATAGAATGAATGTAATAAAGTAGATATTAAATTTTAAATAAGTTTAAAGAGTACAGAAAGTGGATTTTGTGAAATATTTAATGATAATTCAAAGTAAGAAGAATATAGAGAAATTAGCTATAGAAATTCATTTTCAAGATTTCTTTGTACAGTGTTTGAAGCGACATGTCTATTCTTAAAGAGATATAGCCAAATATCACAACTATTCAAAATTCAAAAGACATCTCTTCACTGGTACATATGTCAATATACATTGTTAGAATGTCGACATACCATTGTTTATTTTGAATAACAATAATACATTTAAAGTGTTATAAAATTCTAATATTTTGTAGAATCATTTAAAGATAGTTTTTAGACATTTTAATACATAAATCTCTTATAAAATATTTATAGAAATTTATTTTGAAAAATAAAAAATATAGTTTGATAAGAGAGTATTTAAAGAAAAGAACGTTGTTATTCAATGGCTTCAACATACGAATCTAATGTTTGTTAACTATAAACTATAGTCTGGATGTCTTCGTGTCTTTGTCTTTAAACTCATGAGTCTTCAATTATATTGAACATCTCTGAATCCAATATTTAGACTTCATACTGATCAGACTTTAGACTTGATTACCATGTACTTGTATAAACCTGTATAATATCCTGCAAAATGTTCTATACAATTTAGGAAAACATTAATATCTATATTTATATGGTTGTTGTCATCAAAATCAAGATATGTAGTATTAATAATCTTTTCCAAATTGTTTAATATTAATATTTATGATTACAAAGAACTTAAAACACATTTCGAAGTTTAGAAATTTTAACATCGTTAAACATCATGTAGTGGATAATTAGTGAGTAAAGGCTTAAAAACCACTCACCTAACTCCCAAGAAATCCAAATCAACCCTAGAATGCTCGAAATCCATGAATCCACAGTAGATCCAAGTGAACTTCAATAGCAAATCTTCAATCTAAAGTGCTAATTTTACCAATCTTCCACTAATGATAAGTTTTGGCCAATTAAAGTAGGGATTATGGTAAATTTTTGGCTAGATGTGGTTAATGTGGGGTTTTCTCTCTATTTTTATGAAGTGTGAAATGATGGAAATAAGTCACATCAGTCTCATCCTCATGGTAATTCCAAAATGGGCTTTGGGCTTAAACATTAACTCAATAATTACCCATAAAAGCTTTCCAAAATCAGTTGAAACTTCAAACAGCCATAATTCCCAAATATTAAGTTTGTTTTCCTATTATAACTACTCTACGGAAAGAGAAAACATTAGCCCGACTTAATGGAAGTGGTTTCAGACCCCAATTCAGCTCCCATCAAATGTTACAAGTCACACAATATTTTCCAGGTCAAAATCATTCGATAAAAATTCTAAGGATGGAAAATGCCTCTGCTAGTCATTTCCCTTAGTTACATAATCATATGATCCTAAGTATAATTAAAATTAATATTCTATGATCCTTAGATATGTTGAATATTGGTCGTTACAACTATGTGTATTTTTATTACATAAAGGCTTTTGTCTCTTTACTGAGAAGAAAACATTTTAAGGAAAAACATGTCTATGCAAGCTTCAGTTTTCTCTATTAATCTTCTTTTCCTAGTATCATCTAGTCATGCTGAATTTGTGTTAAAATATGCACTCTAATTCGTAATTGAGCCATACACAAAGAGGGTATTTGTTCGATTAATTGTAAGTTGGTTACGAGATTAGTACGAAACAACTACCTTACGAGTTAGGTTGTGTCAAAGACACTTGCCTGAAATTTAAGGGTAAGAGATGATTATACATTTGTGTGTGTACACATAACTTAGTAGAACTGTAGATATTGTTTGCTTGATACAAATGTCTAGAAATTATAGTTGTTGAATTTAATATAGTTATGTGTGAACAAATTATCTACACCACAAATTGTATTTATTGAAATAATATTTTTGATATACGAGATTTTTTTAAGTTGATAAGCACATAATGGAGTCTTCCCCTATGCTAACCAAAATTTGGAAACCTTAAAACATATAATAATTTTTTTTATCTAACACACACACACACACATATGTATATAATCATATTTAGGTGATTTCTTTGTAGTTAATGATGAAAGTAATCATAACAAATGTGCAGAGACATGTAAAGAGAAATGCAAAAAAGAAAACTAGGATTCCGTTGAGGGTTTAATGGTTTGAATATTTGTAAGTTCAAGTATCGAGATATTGGAAGTAACTAAAGAGTAAAGAACTTGAGTTATATTGTGTTTAACATATGCATACTGTTATGCATGAATTTAGTTACTTTTATCGATGTACATAAAAGATTGATGTAACATGTTATTCGAGCAATGCTTATCATTTCTAATGTACCATAAAATAAAATCATTGTGGATGAATTACTAAAAGAAATGTATCACTTAAACACCTATAGATCAATATAAATAACTCATTTGGCTAAAATAGTTAACTAGCACATAGTTGGTCACTGGTTTATTTTCCAACACCATCAAAAATTTATTGGTTTTTAGAAACGATTATGTTCTTAAAATTGCAGTTAATCATATAAGGGCGAATAATTAAAAAATTAAAAAATTCGTTAACTTATAATTTAGATGTCAAAACTAATGACTTGGTAAGCATAATGCATAATGCATATTTTCCTCATACATGTTTAAAATTCCATACTCTACTTAATTTGTTAAAAACACAACAATGCAAGGATTAGAAACTTCAGAACATATGAAGTTAATAGCATCACAATGATAGACAACTATTTTTTAATTAATATTTAATTATTGTTGTCAATGCTAACAAAGCGTTTGGCATTATTTGAAAATATTCTTGTAGAATACGTTTTAGAAAAGAGATATTTTGCTAAAAATAACATGCATGCATTTGTTGAAGAAAGTGATGGAATACTACGATAATCGTCAAACAATCAAAAATCAATCCTAATCCAAATAGAGACCTATAAATATATTTATTAATGTGCATTATTTATTTTTTGGTACTTATGCATTTGTGCCAATTATAGGTTCAAATAATATGATAATTGTCGAAAAAAAGAAACAAATTACCAAGTACATACAAAGATACATAGGTGTACAGAAACACAAATATATAGTTTGTATATGTAATACTAAATATATACAAGCGCTATATATAAACTTGTGTGTATATACAAATGCATATGTTTGTAAATATGTTTGTATGTATGTGTATATATAAATGCATACATGTGTGTATATGTATACATTCATATGTATCGTTTTGTATTTTCAACCTAGGATAGGTTGAGGATAATAAGACATTGATATATAATCAAATGTCAAGAAGATTTGCAATGAGCCTACTAAGAAATGACTGAACAAGTAAGATAAAGGAATAGGAAAGTAGAGAAATGGCTAGAAGAAATTAGTGAAAAAGGGGAAATTTTGACTAATTGCAGAAATCATCCCAGTTGTAAGCACATTGCAATGAAACAATAACATTTATCTATTAGTCAAAACGTCACTAATTTCCTTTCATTTCTTTTGATTTAAAAACCCTTGAAAATTTGGATATGTTTCAAATATTAATCTTTTTTTTATAGTTTTATACCAACTAGATTATCATTACCAGACCATAATGACGGTTACGAAGTGTACATTTAGTCCTCATTTCACCTTTTCCTCTCACACACAAATACACATGTCACTCGCCATTTGTTGGATGTTGAAACACTCGAGTTATAAAAGTCGTATCCAAAAATTATGTTTTTCAAGTATGTATCATGCAGTTCCAAAAGCGATGCCTGAAAATGATAAATAAAATATAGTAGAAATGAAAAATGATTTTTGAGTGAACTAGACAAAAAAAATTAAAAGTGACTATTGGGTAATGTATGAAGTAACTAGCCAGTTAAAGTTGATATCACATTCAAAATGTTATGTTAGCTTCAGATGTGTTATACATTTCGAATGCCAACGTTAATTAGCCACGATTACAATTTGGTTTTTATTATGTATTTAATATTTTAAGTCATCTCAAACATAAAATTCAAACATGAATGAGATATACAATTATTCGGATGAAGCATTTCCATACACCTCACTATACGGCACTGCCCCTTAGAACCCCATGACCTGACCGATTTGGTCGACCACTGTCAACGGGGGTGTTGTCCCTACACCCGACCCTTTTTCATACTGTATAATGTTTTGATAAGCGATGCATATGTTACTGTATGAATTTTTAATCATCCGTATATTGATGGAAAAATAATTTTCAACACTTAAGGATCCAATTAATTCAACAACCTACCCACTTGCTAACTTACCACCTTACCAACCAACTGATTTCTACTTGTATTCTATTGTATTTCTAGTTTTATTTATATTTTTATTTCAATCAATTTCTAACGACAATAAATTTGTCGTATTTAATTATATTATTTAAATACTTAATTAAAAAATAATTAAAACAAAAATACAATAACAGAAATAATTGTTCATAACAAAACAATTAAAATGCCCCTTTCAAATTCCCCTTTCATAACATAAGAATAGATTCCCCTTTTGAAAATCATTACCCTTTTATTTTATTTTAAATGCCCATTTTGTGTGCCCCTTTTTTGAGACAAACTAGCGCATCCTAAATGATTGAATTAGAATGTGAAAAATAATAGTTGGAAGAAAGAATAATTAAAGGGAAAGTCACCGTTAACTATTTTTGCGACAATATGTTACTTATTTACTTAAGTACAATTACACACCCTTATTTTATAAATTATTAATTAGAGGAAAACTTGCAAATAAATAAATTGTGTGAAACTTTCCGCTAGTGAAAAATTAATTGGATAATATTATAAGCTGAAATTGTTTACCCTTATTTTATAGACCATTTATCGATTTCTTCAAATTCTATGAACAATTTAACCCATTAACCAATTAAACAATTCGGATCAAACAAATTTATAAAATTAATTTCCAAAATTTTATCAATTATTCAAAATTTAAAAATTCCTTTCTTCCACTTTGTTATGCTTCCTCAATTTTTTGCATGATTCTTTCTGATGAACATTAAAATACTCAAGAGAAAACCTTCATCTCTATTTAGATTTTCGGTTGATATCGACAAACATTCCTTGAAATTTTGCATTATCACTTACAACCCATGAGTTGGAAAATAATAAATAAATGCTATTATAAATAAATATTTATAATGGCCAAGACAACAAAGTTGTTAAAAACTTGTACATAAGTATAAAATGTAGAAAGTTTTTAAACAAATTTCATACAACTTATAGGAAAAGAAAGTTGTTAAAAATATTTATTACAGCTAACACTTCATGGACGTTGTAAAGGAAAAGTTGTAAGAGAATGATTTATTGTAGTTACCTTTAATTGGAGGCATGTATCTTTGATACAATGCAACTTGCAAGGAAGATGCTTGATACCAATCTCATAACCAAATTTACGAGAAACTGAATAGATACCCTCTTTGTATATGATTCGATTACAAGTTGAAATACACATTTTAACACAAATTTCAGCATGACTAGTGGATACTAGATAAAGAAGAGTAAGACAAAACTAAAGCTTGCTTGGACAAGTTAGACTCCTTTTTACCTTTATATATGCTTCTCAATAACTAGATTAAATCCTTTATCTAGAAACACATGTGTAACGCTAATTAAATATGAAAATGAGATACATGAATATACATTTTTATTGAATTAGAGATAGGGAAAGTATTAGATGATTGGATGTTTCTTATATTCATTTAGAGATAATGATTATCTATAAATCTAAGGGATATATAAATGCATATATGTATTTTATAATAGATTAAACACTACGGTATCCACCAAACCAATTTGAATACATAATAAGGTATGGTGAATGTACCCATAATTTAGTACAATAATAGAATGAGTGAAATGGATATGGTTCCTCTTATATTTGGAAGGTGGTGTCAACAAAAACAAGTATTTTAGTGCATTTTTTATTTTATGATTATGGTTGAATGAACCAATATACATTGAAATATTATGCATTATATATGTTCTGTACTTTCCAACTATAATTAAAAAAATATTCAACTATTAACTTATTTAAAATATATGAATTATGTATCATGCATGTTGTAAACAAAGTGATAAATTATATTTTTACTCACCTTATTTCTTTAGCCAATAGATGTCTAAAGTCGAAAGTAACATGTACATAGGTACTAGAATAAAGAAAATTTTCATTTATTTTTGACCACTCAACTTTAAATTAAAATTTAATCACGTATTTCAGTTTCATTCAAAAGTTTTAAATAAAAAAAGGACTAATTCATTATCCCATGAATGAATTTAAAACACAAATCATATAAACCATTTTTCTATTTTTTATCACTGAAAGGATCAAAATTACCATCAAATTTTGAACAGGAAAAGGAATGTGATAAACCACCATAGTAACATATTACAAGAAGTGAATAATTTTTAAATAAAAAAGAAAATAAAAATGTTAGATGTACACGAAAATATAGAACTGATGCATTTACATTGTCCCAAAAGAATTACTTTTCATTATTGAGGTAAACCGAAATACTAGTTATAAAAAGTAATCCTATAGTTTATAATCTAAAAATTATATCCTTTAAATAAAGCATGCAAATCGATATTCATGTTGAATAATCATTATTGGGTGGATGGTTCTTTTGTTCACATATAATATTCCATATTGTAGAAAGTTGTGAGATTGTATAAGAAGCTTAAATCATGTTTCCTTGTAATAATACAAATTAATTATGATATCAATTTTCCACTTCTACATGCTGGTACTTTATATAAGGTATTTAATTTTCACATATACTTTCGATTTTTTTACTTTTACACTCATCTTTTTATATAGAAACATAAAATTTTGCTTTTATTCATTAGTAGACCGTATTTAAACTAAGAGCACGTAAAATTCTAATGTCGGTACCAAAAATCGCACAAACACCCAATAGACTATATAGAAAACAAAACATGATGAAAAATAAATGAAGATGAGAGAAAACAGAAAAATACAAGTTCATAATGGTTAGGCTAATTGTTGTCTACGTCTACTTGAGATTTCATTGATGATATCTCTGTTTATAACTGTTATTCTTATTGTTCGATACCATTTGATAACCAGTTATAAGAAATATATGTTAAGTTGCTAGAGAGATAAAAAGATCCTCAAAATGATTCCCATCCATGCTTATTTTAGCTATAGGTCACCTGAAAAAGCTCTAGCACGTCTTTGTCCATGTTCTACATGATCTAGCAGTAGTTCTACCGAGAAAATGTGGCCAAGTCGGCAAATAGCTATTGATCGATACTGATCCATATGCATTGTTCGGTATCAATCCATAAGATTATCTTATGAATGGTTCTAGCCACTTTGGATTGAAGTGACATATTGCGAGCTTCATGTTTATTGACTTGTTTGTATTGTCATGAGCGTGTTTCTTAGCCCATGGGATAGATCGGTAGAGGAGTTAAGTTGTTAATTGCTTATGCTTGAGCTATTTTATATCAAATGTCACGCGAACGATCCATTGAGTTAGGAGTGGGCTTCTAATACTTGGTTGTAGAGGGAAAATGGTGTGAATTTTGAAGATTATATAGAACAATACTGATCCATCACCTTGATGGATCGGGCCTTTGGCTCTTTTGAAGTGGCTTTTTCTTTGCCATGTAGTCTTGATTATATTTGGTTTTTGGACTTTACGGCTATTTGTCTAGGCCATCTAGCTGGATAGCTTTCAAGTTCTGTTCGTCATGTCAGTCTAGATACCGCTTTGTTAAAAGGCTGGATAACACTTACTCCCCAATGTGCACCTTGTTGCAAACATGTTGTGCCTTGAATCAAGACAAGTTGGGATTGTCATATTAGACTCCAACCTAAGCTTGGAATAGTTGTTATCTTTTCTTTGGATCATTTCGGTAAAGTGTTATGTCTATAATCATTCATCGTGATGTTTCGCAAGCATCTAAGATTATAAAACTGGAGCGTACTCTTATTATCCATCATTTCAAGCTCAATGATTTTGAACTGTTTACTTTTTTGGATTTTCCAGTTTTGAATTTTCTTTTATCTGGCTCTAGTTATTGAATGTTGAATCTGTACCCACATAAGTGCTTTGATTATGCATCGTAACTTGGTTCTATATTCACATTGGCTCCTCTAAATCACTGGATAAATGCATATATATGTGTGTGTGTGTGTGTGTGTGTGTGTGTCTATATATATATGCACATATGAATATACATTTCGCTTTTTTAATTTTTTAAGTGTTGACTGATCGGTACCGATCCATTGACATATCCATGGCCTTAGAGATAGGCGAGTTTTCTGCCTATACTCCTGGATCGGTGGCTATATACTTTGGTTGTATTATTTCCTCTCTTCACTTTATTTCTTAAAATCAAGATAAAGCCTTGCTCTTCCATTAAAGTTTTTATCTTCCTCGAACTCAACCTTTACTCTGCCATTGCCTGATTTTCTAACCGTTGTTGTCACCCTGACCTCAATCGAAATCATCCAAAACCGTTAGCCTTCCATATTTGGACCTGAATGCTTGAACCTAAGCTACATTAAGTCGAAGTTAGACGAGGCCCATGAGTTTAACTCACCTTCAGTTTACCCTTCCAGATCTAAGCATATTAATATAGGTGGTGACTTTGGAGATGAACATTGGTGAGGATGAATCATTATAAGGAAAAACGACCATGCTTAGGGGCAGAGCCCCGATTCGCCAAGGCTAGAATTTTCTTAAGTGCTATGATTCAGTACTGAACCTGACCTTGGAATTTTATGCCTTGGTCGATTTTAAGAAATCTAAGCATATCCACTTGGAACCAAAACCATAGGAAGAAATATCTTAAATTCGTAGCATCCAGAATACATGGATGATGACTCGAAGCTCGATGGGAAATTCAGCGATGATGGTCACTACGGACATCCTTTGGATTTCTAAATGAACTACTGCAAAATATCAGAAATCAACACCACATGACACTATATTAGATTTTCACTTTGGCATAGGGCCCGACTTTGATTATTTATATGTTGAGTTTTGATAGCTATAGCTCACTAAAGTTCCGAGCGTCTCTCTGCTTAAGTTGTAAGTCTATCATCGTCAATTATGCCTAGCAAGGTACCAATTCAAGCTTAACTATGGCTCATTCTGCATAGAAACTCTAGTGCAGCGTACATCTTAACCCAAAAATCAACAAGGAGAATAGCGAATTTCGAAAGTTCCAACATAGCCTGTAGAGTGTCCAAAAGTTGAACCTTCCCCAGATGCTCTTAATGATGCTATCATGCAAGATGATCCCGTCGATTCTCCCGCTTCCAAAATCAAAGAAGGATCACTTAGAGGAATCCGTGAGATGCGCAAAATTCCATTTGAGGATGTATTTGTGACGCCCCACCTCTATACCCACGCTAGCCAAGAACACTCCGGAGTAGTGCTGTCAACTAGCACGGAGAATAAGGCTGTTGAGGAGCGACCATCCATGTAATTGCTTATCACACGGTGGCTATAAATAATCTTCGGAAACAAACATAAAAATAATCATATCACAAATCAGTCACAGATATCCATATCACAAAGGCGGAAGAAGATATGAATATATAACTAACACATGAAAGTGTACATCAGAGTAGTGGTCAATAAGATCCACGATAATACAAAAGAATAGCAACACGTGCTATACAAAAGAATACAACTATGAGTCTATATCTCAAGTGTATACAACAAAAACTGCTAATCTAAACAGTTAGCCAAAAGTCAGAGTGATGAATCCCTGGGAAGAAGTCAAGCAGAAGCACCTGTAACATCTCGGTCTGACCCGAGTATTATTTAAGAAAATAATAAACGGATCAGTCTAGCTATAAATATCAGATGACATGATATAACATAAAAGATATGGCATAAACATAAACATCCATAACGACATACCACTATAAGTATGTAAATAATGATCAACAGAAGATCAATCAATAAGAGATAATCAATATCACAAGAATCTTCTCAAAGATTCGAAGAGGGCATCATACCCTAAACTTGTACTCATAACAAGTCAATGACATAAATTCCAGAAATCAACACGAGAAATCCAGAAATCATAAAAAGGGAAAGAGGCCTATCACATGACGGTCCGAAGACCATGGGGAGCTACCCCGCATGTGTGAATGGAATCACACAGATTGAGGTCAAGACTAACCAAAAAGCAGAAAGGTATGTGTGAATGGAATCACACAAGTGGTGTCTAGTCTAACCTTGCAATGAAAGAGACATCGCGAAATTGCTAGTCTAATTCATAAAGCGATCATCAAGATCAACGAGAAGTGTCAATTACACTAAGCTAGTAAATATAGAAGTTTAGCTTCATGTCCCATAACCACTTGCTTAACTTAAATATTTACGAACAAACTGTAAATCTTCACTAATAAAATTGTCACAAGAGGTTCAATCGAACAAGTCCAAGAATTAACCGACGAAGTGAACGCAAGCGTTTCATACCACTTGTTTTACTAAGTCGTTTAATTAGATTTCTCATCCGAGTGAGGTAAAGGCTTGTATATACTAATAGATTGGAAAACGGTTTAAGAAAAGAGCTTTGTTATTAAAAATAGAGTTGAAATTGTTTGTTAAAAGAGTTTTGATATTTACTACTAGTATTGAAACCTTTATATTATAAAGTGACAAAACACAGAAGCAATTGTAGAAACAATCAGTCACAAAGATCACATACGGAGATGTGAATAAAATCCAAGGAAATCAGCTCAATGTTTTTCAGATAAGATCCCCTACGGAGGGGGGGTCCAGGGGGGGTGGCAACCCCCCAAGGTGGGGGTGCGGGGGCAACGCCACCGCTTACGGGGTTCGACCTAATGGTTGTGACCTAGGGGTCTAAGGAGTCAACCGACCTAACTGGAGCGACCCTGTGGTCATGCGACCTAACTGAAATGGCCAAGCGACCTAACAATAAAACAGGTCAAGCGACCTAACGTTTTAAGGCCGAGCGACCTAATTAAACTCGCGACTTAATGTTGTGAAAGGCGTGCGACCTAACATGTTACGACCTAAGGGGGGTGCGCGACCTAAGAAGGTTCGCGGGCTAGGGATGAGCGACCTAACAAGGTTCACGACCTAACGGAGACGAGGTCATGCAACCTAAAGTGGTTCGCGACCTAAAGGTGTTCGCGACCTAATAGGGTTCGCGACCTAAAGGTGCACGACCTAAGGTCTTTCGACCTAGGGGTATATAGGTAACACGACCTAAAGGTGTCGCGACCTAAGGGGCCAAGCGACCTAGTGGGTCATACGACCTAAAGGAAATAGGGTCCAACGACCTAAGGAAAACAAGGTCCAACGACCTAAAGGGATGGGAGTCATGCGACCTAAAGGAGTATGCGACCTAAAGAAGTGCGCGAGCTAAATGAAGGCGGAACAACTCAAGGTCTAACGACCTAGGGGGGGCGACCTAAGGTCTAACGACCTAAGACCTAAGGTCCCACGACCTAATGAGGCAGGCAAGGCCGAACGACCTATACGCGAACGACCTAAAGTCCAACGACCTACGACCTAAATCCGAGGCGACCTAAATCCGAGGCGAACGAAATATGCAGGCCTTGACTTTTCCACACGCCCGAGCTAATGATTCCGAGCGACCTATACCTGGGCAGAGCGACCTAAGCTCAGGAAGTTCACCAAACAACTAAAAATTGGAGTTTTTCGCCAATCCAATCCAAACCAAATGCAAATATACATGCTAAAGTGATGGGGAATCATTCCCAACAGTCCAATATAGTTATAGACTAGAATTGTGAGATAAAAATCTCACCTTTGCACTAAAGTTTATGAAGATGAAGCTTGAAAGCAAGGAGAAGCAATCCAAAGCTTGAATCCAATATCTTCTACTTGAATTTGGAGTTGAATGTTGGATTTGAAATTGAATTTGTGCTTGGAGTTTTAATTTCCCATTCCCTCCACCATTAATGCCAAAGCTTGATTAGTTAGGAAATTTATGAAGAGTGAGGAGAAGAGGGTTGGAACTTGGGCTTAATAGGCTAAACTAACCCAAAGTCCAAAGCGGGAAAAGTTAGTGAAATTTCACTAACTCCAAACCTATCGATGTTTATACTTAAAAAGTTGTAAACGACATTTCGAACTCAATGGAAGTGGTCTCGAGTCCTAATTAGACCGTTTGCAAAAAGTAGCTTTTCGGACCAAAATCCGATTAACGAGTTAATATTTAAATAAAATATTTAAATACAAACTCGATAAATATGCGGGTTGTTACAGTATTAGTCCTGACACGCCATTAGAAAGCACACCATTCACCAAATGGATATATAGAATGCAATAGGTACATGAGCTTGGCGAGATATGTCCCATCGTTTAGTCAGTTTATCTGAAAAGTTCTACACTTCATTTGATTGGTTCCGGCCTAACTCCACCTGAATAGTTATGCTTTCCTCTATGATTAGCTTATTATATTTTCTCGCCACTTTAACCGAGTTATCAACTAAGTGATCGGACATTTTCTTCTTCTTTACGCAATGCAAGAGAAGTCCTTCCTCCTCTTTCTAGAGGTTGTCTGATTATAGTCGGCACTTGGAATAAATGAAGCTATTCAAAGAGTAATTCTTCTTCATTTTCTATCCTCCCGAGTTCGCTCAGTGATGGTCATCTCCACATAAGCTCTACTCTATCCTTTATCGAGGTGTTTCGCATCCATAACTTTGTCACTCATGAACGTCTTTTTCAATCTTTATAGATGTACCACGTAGGCTTTCCAATGCAACCTTGGCAGAGACTGTCAAAAAAATTCAACTAACCCCAAAAGAAGAAAAGGAGGCCAAGATATTGCTCAGCGATGAAAATCCGCATTCTCATAACTTTTTGAAATTTGATCATTACGTCTGTGCTGTTGCGAAGGCCACATATAGTTAGGGATGAGTCTTTGTCCAAAGAAGATAGAGATCACTCACAAGTGCCCCCATTCCAAAGTCTAGTAATCGAGGCTGGCAATAATCATGAGCACTATGAAGAGGGTAGGATCAGAGGTGAAGACGAAGGAGAATATGATGAAGAAGGTAAGGGTAGTGATGATCAACAACCTCTTCATTGGAGAAGTCTTAAGATTAAACTTCTTAAAAAGAGGACTCCGACCCCACCTCTACCTGCTACTTTCATAGTTGAGGCTCGTGTGCGAATTTGGGGGATGCTTTCACTGGTCTCGACCCACTTTCGGATGTAATCAACTCTTTTAGCATCGTTAATATGAGTACTGGAGATGTTTGGTCCTCCATTAATTTCTAAGAGGACATGCCTTCTAAAAAAGAAGGGAAGATTGCCCTTATCAACAAAATTCAAACCCATGGTCCATTTGGGGGACACTAAGACACTTGCATAAAAACATACATGCATTGCACTCTGCACAGCTCATGTAGTGCTCTTATCTTGCCAAAGTTGACTTGTGATGCTTTAATTATAGATTACATTAAGAAACATGGATTATAAGAGGATTTCAAGATCAGATGAGATATCACCGGATGCACAAACCAACTACACAACCGCACAAGACCAATTGTGAAGTTGATTCTTGCCAGTATCAAGCCACGATCATGTGAGAGAAAGATTACTAGCCATGTGATATTTCATCTAGTCATCGATCTAGATCTAGGTTTCCCCCATTTTAAGGTTCACAAAAACAGTCTAGTTGTCGCGATGACGCCCTTCATGATGACCCTTCTCGTGCTTCCCTCTTTACCAAGCAACCAGAGTTCTCTCACGCTTTTCAGTATTCGCATCATCTACTAAAATTCATGGCTTTCGATACCTCTTAATGCATATCTGACAAAGCATTTACCTAGAAGCTGGCTGAACAACCCGTAATTGAAAAAGTGCAGCTGACCATTTCGAATCCTCATATTGCTGAATTACTACCTCACTTTACGAAGATCAATTTCAAAGTCTACAAGTTTTTTTTGAACTTAATAGATATCCCTACGTATATTAAGGACGAAACAGTAGCGTACGTCGATGATATAGATGATTAGTATTTTACTTGGTAGAGGCTGGCTGAGATAATCTCATATTATTCTAAGAACTAGAGGTTGAGATCATGAATATAAAGCTCACTGCAAACCAGAATGATGAGATCAATGCCATCTCAACCAATAAGTCATTGAGTTAAAGAAAGCGAAGGAGGATGCTGATTAAAAGGTCAATGACTTACATGCTACAATCGAGCAAGAAAGAAAGAATCATATGATCGAAGTGTAGTCTGTTCACCATAGCAAAAAAGATTTGGCTGAATAGGTGAAAGTATTAAAAGCACGACTTGAAGGTGAAAGGAAAGAGAAGATGAAGCTCTTCAGACTACTCATAATTATTATAAAGAACTGCTGGATACGCTCAAGGAATGAGATGGTGTGCATAAAGAAAGAGATAATGTGCTAAAGAAGGTGAAAAGAGTGGATGAATTAGTATCCTCCGTAGAAAGATGGACTAAGGATAGATTCAATCCACTCATCACCACCTACAATGCCAATGTTCTTAAATTCAAAGACATGGCGTGGCTTGGTAAAGCTTATCCTTGCACCTTGGCAATGTCATGGTAGAAGATAGTGCGGGATGAGCGTAAACATTTAGAAGGAGCTAAAATAGACTTGGTGGAGCTGTAGAAAGAAATTTTAATTGCAAAGAAGATTAGGGCACTCAAAGACGATGAGTTTACTTTACACCTAGAACTAGTTGTTACAATTCAAAAGGATCAAGCCGATGGTTCTGGAACTAGTCTTTAGGATACCACCATAGGTTCTATTTTCGGACCTCCAACTGCTTCCGTCAATTCTTCGAACCCTGGTTTTATCCATATGCTACATAACTTCACAATCCCACCATGCTATATCTCCAATCTTGGAGGAAAATTTGAACGATATGCCTACCCACACCGAGCCATAATCTAGCGGAGATATATTGTTGACCTCACCCATATTTGATAGAGCACATATGACGCTGGTCGACGTCGCTAATCTCTCATTTTATCTTTCCCAAATTTCAGGCCATCCTATAACTCTAACTCTTTCTTAAGGGAGCTCCCAACTGGGGCCAACAATAACAATGATCGATTAAATTATTGTGACTAACTTCGGAACAAATTCGACCATCTCGGTTCATGATACTCCCGGTCCTGTTGCATAGAGGATGCAAGTTCCGGATGAAGAATGGGCTGGTAAGTTTCAAAAGATTCAAGTTGGTGAGGTTGTTTTAATGATAGTAACTTTGGGGCCTATTATGAAGCCCACTATGCAGGAGATATACAATAAGTAAGTCTTAGATGCTAGTAAAATTTAGCAAGAACCAGCTGGCTTCTTCGCATTTTCGTTATTCATTACTTCCCCTGGTGATCATATTTATGTTTTGGTTACTTTACCAATGGCCAGGAGCACTAAATTGATGCTCCTTACTTCATCACAAAGTACTCTAATGAAGGTTCGAGGAAGTAAGAAACGAGGAGGTAAGAGGAAGAAAGAAGGCTCGAGCTGACAGTCTTTCGGCGATGGAAAAAAGCATAAGCCAAAGAAATGATTATTCACCTCCTTTATGTTTTTTATTGCATAGATGTACTTAGGCACTTTTGGTATTTTGTTTATCTAGCTGCTGTTATGAATATTCGACCCTCATTTTTTCTTTTCAGCTTGGATGTTAATAACACTTGTTTTTGTTCTGGATGTGGATAAAAAGACTTATGTTTCTTTCAGTCTTGTTTGAATTTTGCGTAAGTGTTTCAGAAGTGCATTTTACTTTCAATGCGTTTGTGATCCACTTTTCATTATCTTCATCAGACTAAGTTTTTAACCTATTTCATTGCTTACGAACAAAGAACGGTCTTCAGGACGCTATCCATGCATGACCAAGTTCAACTCTAGAATTTGGTCAAATTCCAATTACTTTAAAGCTTAGCTATACACAACTTTCGAGGTATTTGTGGGTGCAATCGCACTTATCTACGGGCGTCAATCTTATTAAGTACCTTTCAGATGGCTTACTAGATGTCCATTATTAGTGTATTTGTACTGACCATGCCATACTCTGGGCGTCGGTCGGAGTTAACCACTTAGCGTAGCGGTCTAAACATCCTCATCGAGGAAATTTTCCATTGATTGTGCCTATCTGTGGGCATTAATCAAAGTTCGTAAAGAAGATCCCGTCTTTCTCCACGAACAGACCCTTCATATGGCCTACTTAGAGAAAGGTGTGAACGATGTGCTAAACTTTAGGCATAAGCACTAGAGGTGAACAGTCTTATTCAGCCTTTTAATATTTATACTCCTGCCCCTAAGTCGTGTGTTAAAGGAGTTGTTCAAAGTCTCTTTGGATGCCAAATGTTGTTGACCTTCGTTTGTCCAATAATGGACTGCAAAAGCTTAGTCGGCACCTACCTCTGGGTATCTACATGCTTGCATCTTGCACATGCAAGTTTATTTAAACGTAATACCATCCACGGTGTAAAATTGATTATAGATAGATTTATGAGCTTCGAAAGTCATTTCTTTTATAAAACATCAGAAATGACATATTATGTCAAGTTACATGGAAAGTATGTATGAAACTATATTCAAGTGAAATAGCATCGCAAGTGCTCGCTATTCCATAACCACAAAAGTGAGATCTACTTTTGCTAACTTAAACGTGCCATCTCCAAACTTTTTTCAATCAAGTATGGACCTTTCCATGTCTGACCCAAATTCTTAGGGCTAGGAAAGATTCAATTAAGGATGAGGTCTCCAATTTCAAAGGTCCTAGCCCCTACCTTTGTATTACAATATTGGGCGACTTTGTTTTGGTGCGCATCTGCCCTCAACTCTACTTCGTTGCACTTCTCATCGATCATATTAATATATTCTAGTAGGATTTCCTCATTTATCTATGGATTATAGTGAGTCATTCAATGAGAAGGTACTTTCAGTTAGATCGAGATCATAGCCTCTGATCCATATACAACAGCGGATGGAGAGCAGATAGTTGTTGACTTGTGGGTTGTTCAATAATCCCATAGTGCTAATGGTACTTCATCAAACCAATTGCCTTTAGTCTTCTCCAATTGACTTTTTAGAATGGACTTGATAATCTTGTTCACTACTTCAACCTGTCTGTTTGCTTAAGAGTGTGTCGCTGTGGTAATTCTCTTCTCGATACTGTGCCTGTGGTAGAAGAATTTGAATTCGGCGTCGTCGAATTAGGTTCCTTTATCGAAGATGATTGTTTGTGGAACTCCAAAATGACAAACGTTGTTTTAGCAATGAAGTTAACTACTTTCGTTGTAGTGATTATGGCTAATGGCTCTATTTAAGCCCATTTGGACAGGTAATCAACTACAACATTGGTGTACTTTGTGCCACTCTTAGATATTGGCAATACCCACCCCTGACTGCAAACGATCATGGTCTGACTGTTAACGTTAAAATCAGACGCTAACACCCCGGTGTAGATTGAAGTTGAGCGAAAGCACCACCCGTGAACACGGGAACTAAAAAACAAATAGAGAAATCACAGAGAAAGCAGAAAAAACAACAGTTTTTATAGTGGTTCGGCTTAAGGTAAGCCTACGTCCACTTTAATTCTCTTTATTACTGAATCGATTACCACTTTACAACAATCTTCAATTACAATTCCGATGAGACAAACAACTAGAACTTTGATGCAGAAGAATTCTTTAAACCCATGTAGATTGCGTTAGATTTCATCTCGAAGTTAGTTAAGATGCCTTTCGTACTTGAAGTGTTGAGTGAGTCGAGAATTCAGCAGAGTATCGGCGCTTAAAGAGGTCGTCCAAAAGTCCCCTTCATGCTCGAGGTGGATTGGTATTTATAGGGAAATCCCCCCTTTAGGTCGTAACTCGTGACCGGTCTAAGGTAAGTCATGGCCGACTCATCTGGGCCCTCCATGGTTTCACAAAAGTTCATTTGTACAAGTCCTAAGTCGCCCACGAGTCAACATCTAAGTCGCAAATGAGTCAACTGGTCCTTTTGATGCGGCATTGAACCTTCACCCAGTAGCTTTAGGTCATGGACGACTCAAGCTAGGTCATGAGTCGTGTACGAGTTAACTGATAAGCTTGTTCCCTTCAGATAATAACCCAAGTCCTGAATCGTGTACGAGTTAAGAGGTCACTATGTTAAGTAAGGAGCAACGCCTCATTTGCTTAAGTCGCTCACGACATATGCTAGGTCGTAAGTCGCAGATAGCTTTAGGTCGTTAACTCATTTCCTTCTTAAGTCGTGCCATCTCTTAAATCGTTAAGTCATCCTGTCCTTGAGACGTGGACTTCCTTAAGTCGTAGAAACCTTAAGTCGTGGATGCCTTAGGTCGTAAGTCACCATGTCCTTCAACTCGTTAAACCGTTAGGTCGTCCATACCTTGAGTCGTAGGTCGTGAAGTACTCTGAGTCGGCAATTTCCTTAAGGTATTGAGTCGGTCTATTCTCTTAGGGCAGTTAAGTCATAGCTTCCTTAAGTCGGTAGGTCGTGCCACCAGCTAAGTCGCTAAGCCGTTACACTTTTTAGGTTGTTAAGCCCTTAAACCATTAAGTCGTCAGTCCCTTAAGCTGTTAAGTCGTCAGTCCCTTAAGTCATCCATCCTCTTGACTCGTTGAGTCGTGCATCTTTTAACTCGTTAGGTTGATAACTCACTGAGTCGTTTGTCCATTGAGTCGCCGCCCACCTTGAGTCATTTTCTTATTGAGTCGTTGACCATAGGAGTTAACATTTGCCCCTCGAAGTACACGCTTAAGTCATGAGTCGTGTGCTTCGATCTAGCTCCTGAGTCGTGAACGACTCAAAGAGGCTCGTTAACTCGCTCGTCTTTCAACCTTCCCCCTTATCTTTATATAAGTCGTCCAGTCGCCTCTTCCTTCTCACTTTACTGTTTTATCATCCCTTTCTGCCATTAACGACTTCTCACCTTTCTGAAGGCGAATCCAAGCTAGTTGATCGACAACCCATCTTTCCCATTATATTGCGTAAGTGATCCTGCTCTTTCCCCGATCCTTTATTATCACTGATCCGTGAGTTCCACCTTTGAATCTTAAATCACCCCCTCGTGCAACGCCTCGTCATGAATCTTGTTACCCTGATAGTGGTTGAACCTGAATTAGTCTGATTTGGCTTTAAATGATTAGCAAGATGACACCGACGGGTTGCAATACTTCAGGCCAATTGATCTTTGATTTGCGTCAGGATGGCTAAACATTGAATTTGGATGATTTTGAATGATTCAGTATCATGAGAAAATAAGGACTTTTGTTGATGGAGAGGCTAACGGGTTAATGGGTTGAGAGAGGTTACTGATTAGATGAGGGGTTTGCTGGTTGAGTGGAGCATAAGCTTGGACACGATCCAGCACTTTTGGGCGACTTTAGAGACCTTACGACTTAATTCTTGACTGACTCAAATGGATGCGACATAGGCTCTGAGTCGCAGCCGAGTCATGATAAGTCGTGAAAGACTAATGTCAACTGGCAGGATAAGTCGTGAACGACTCATGACTTTGAGAACTTTTGGACTGTGACTCAATGACCTGAACAAAATTTGAAAATTAGAGATGTTGATAGAACTTGATTGTATTTCCAATTTGAGTTGCCAGGATAAACTGCTTGAACTTTGAACTGTTAAACTTTGCTGCATTCATTCACAGACCACTTTTGACTTGTGTTAACTAACAACCCGTTCAATATATTATTTATAGAAAATTGGGACGAATATACTGCCACTGACTGCCCATATCAAACGACAGATTAGTCAACATAGAATAATCAACTTAAACATACTGTATGAAATGCTGTGAACCAATCAACTAAAGTGAAATATTAATGCAAAGCATTGCTATGTTGAACTGATTTGTTTGCATCTACATTTCTCTTTCATATTTTAAAACAACGAACCCTGGAATTCATAACTGACAAATGCTTGCTACTTTTCATTCCAGTTTTATTCGCTTATTGCTTTGTTGATTTTACACAACACTTCACACATTTTAGGAAACGTGCACCTTCATATTTGAATTCCAGTTGCTTGTGTAGAATGACTTCTTAGCAAGAGGATATAACAGCCCAGGCTGGAGAGGCCACTCTTATTCCAGCTCCATTAGTCAATCCTCTAGAAAGAGCCCCTACCACCTTATCGTACAAAGCTTTTCGTCAGTTGAGTGGTCAGTTTGGCATTGCTGAAGCAGATGCCATTCTTCCTGAGAAAAGTGACACTACTGATGTGGCGCCTACTGGCTTCGTAGCGGTTAACCGAAAAATGTGCCTAAGCGGGGCCATTCCCCCTTTCAACAACTTTCTCCAGAATATTCTTCTTCGATTAGCTATCTCCCCATTCCAGCTACACCCCAATGGTTATGCCATTCTGATGGAGTTGTGCGTGCTATTTAGGAGAACATTTGACCGGCTTCCAAGCTTTGACGAGATTTGCTTCCTATGTTCCTTTACTAGGACTAAGGATCATCCTTCAATCACCGTCGTGAGAAGCGCCCGAAATCGTAAATTGATCGTTGGCCTCCCTGACACTACCCATGGGTTCTTAACTCAATTCTTCTATGTCCGTTGCCCCCTGGGGTTTTATGCTGTGTGGAGAGAAGGAAGTAAGATATCTACCTCTTCCTCTTCTATACTCTGAGTTTTGTGAAGTCCGAATTGCCAAGTGTTAACTTCATTTTTTCATTTCAGCGCTTCCCCCTCCTTCTAGAGATCCCAGCCACAAGCCAACTCTGGAGAGGCTTGTAGCTGTACCGGTTGAAGAGAGGGATATGCAATTTTTGTTGAACGACGAATTCCTTCACTAGTTCGGACTTCTTCACCCTTCTCGCTCCACACACCCCCATGAGGTTCCAAACTCCCCACCTAAAGCATTAGATGCCCCAACTTCTTCTGACGAACCCATACCAAAAGAACCTGCCTCCGAGGCTTCTCTGGTGAAGTGCTCTACTACTGTTGATGTTGCGGGGTCATCTGGCAAATTCGCACTTGCCCCGATAATTGAGGAAGAAGAGCCTCAGGGATCTCCCCAAGATTCACAGAAGTCTGGCGAAGAAGTCGGAAAAACAAGCCCTGTCAGGCAGAGCGGGGACGATACTTTCGAAGGGTTGAGCGATCTCTTTGTCACCTCACAAGAGCTTTTTAAAGACGACCCTGCCACTACTAGGGTTTCTTCTTCAGTAGTGGAAGCGACTTCTTCTTTGCAACAAGCTCCGTCGACTCAAGAGTTGACGTTAACCACTACCCCCACGACTACTCCGCAATCGAAGAGTGGTTCGTAGTTTGATGCGCGTAGTTTGCACATCACACACACTTAGAATTTTTCGGCATTTTCATACACCCAATTCTTTGTACTTTGAAGATTTTACAGTTACACTTCTTTTTATTTCAGATTCTCCGATGGGACGCAGCGGCTCTTACTTCCTGTTCAAAGCTACGGAGGCGTAGTCAATATGATTATAGGCGCTACCTTCCTGTTCACAGAGAAACCGATGAAGAGAGAGCCGCCCGAAAGCCTCAGGAGAGGAGAGCTCAAGAAGAGCGTTATGAGAGGAAAGAAAAGGAGGAGCGCCACGATTCTTCCCAGAGAGGTGACGACTCTCACAAAAGAAAATCCCATGATGACCGGGGAAAAGGTCATACAGTCGAGGACCCAAGCAAGCGTGCCAGGCACGGTGAGAAGCATGCAACTACCACTCCTGAAAAGGTCACTGCCCCTATCTCACTTGACATTCCTTCTGACTCTCCTGCTCTCGGGAAAACAGACATTCAGACAGTAATCAGCAGGCCTAAATTCCAAGTTGGACCAGGCCCGGCTACTCTGCAAAGCCGGTTCCCGCACTGGTGCCTAAAGGGAGTGCGGTTCGATCTTGACTTGGTCCCTATTGATAAACAAGCAATGCTGTAAAATCTTGATGCTGTTAAACTTGATATCGAGCGGATGTCAGGGTGGCAAAAGCTTGTTGATGAGATTCAAAGGGTCAATCG
This sequence comes from Allium cepa, assembly GCA_030765085.1. Taxonomy (NCBI): domain Eukaryota; kingdom Viridiplantae; phylum Streptophyta; class Magnoliopsida; order Asparagales; family Amaryllidaceae; genus Allium; species Allium cepa. Next base: position 726,315,489 of record CM060945.1, read on the forward strand.
TGCGAATATAGAGGCCATGCTGACCATGGAGAATGATAAGGCCGAATGGCAGAAGGTTCTTGAGCAGCTTGATACCGAAATGAGGAGCATCACTACTTACAATGAAGAGCTTGAAGCGAAAGTTGAGGAACTTAAACAAGAGCTTGCTACTTCTTCTACCTCATATACTCAAAAAGAAGAAGTACTTCAAAAGCAAGTTCGCGATGCTCACGTCGCTCAGCGACATGCCGAGGCACAACTTGAAGCTGAGCAAAAAACAGCGGGAAGGTATCGTGCTTAGGTTACAAAGTTACGGGAGAAAGTCAATTCTCAGGAGGTGGAAATTCAAATGCTAAAGCTTCAACTCTCCAAGACTGAAAGAGAGCGTGATGAGGCCGTTGCCGGTAAAATTGCAGCTGAAGAATTTCATGAGGCAATGAAGACCAGCATCAGCTCGACACTGTTTGACTTTTACCTGCATAGCATCTTGGGGCACGGTAGTCTCGCCTTTCTAGGCCCTAAATATGAAGTTACACTGGTTGAAGTGTGGGAGGCTGCACTTGACATGCTTGGCGGTAAAGGCGCTGGCTATGCCGAATCAGCTCTTGAGGAGCATTACTTGGATGAAGATGCTCGCGCTGCTCTCGCCAAGGGAAAAGAACAACTTGCAAAATTAAGAGCTAAAATGGCAGAAGGGGAAAGGTTAGGAAAAACTACTTCAACTATTCCAGTCCAGCCTTCTTCTCAGGCCGAAATCGACATTATTGGCTGCAGTTCTCATTCTCCATCCCTGGTCAAAGTTACAACTGAGATTACAAGTACACATGGTGGAGATGAAGGTGAAGAGACCCTCATTTGCTTCTTATGAGTTCAATGAGCTTCTCGACTATTTCCTGAACCTCAATGATCATTTATCTCCTCTCTTTACTGACTTTAACTTCTTTTCTTCTGTAGAGAAAGCCTCGAGCATTGTTCAAACTTCCCCTCCTCCAATTATTCCTCCTTCGGTTCTCCAGTCACTCCTCCGTCCGCCTCTCAACCCGGATCGCAAGAGGAGCAAATAGAAGCTCTTCATGGCTTAGATGATCCTATTGCTTCTCAAGAACATGGGGGAGAAGGACTTGGAGAAGGCAATGAGTCTCTGGAGCGAACCACTTCTGATAACATAAAATTATCTGCTCTTGTTACTCCGGGAAGTGAGTCTTCTTCAAGGAGGAGGAGGAAGCGTGTCACTTCCAAGAAGAGAAGGAAAGACATTCTTGTTTCTGAGGAGGAAGCGAAAGTTGATCCGGCAGTAACCCTTCCTCCTTCATCCCCGACTCTCCCAAGCCATCCTGAAAAGCTGCCTATTAGGTCAGGTGAAGGCTCTAAGGGTGGTGGCAAGAAGAAGTAAGGGGTCCTGCTTCGATTTATCTTTACTTTTTGCTTTTTGCATGTACTGGCCGGAGATTGTGCGGGTACCGGCCTCCGCTTTTCTTTTTCTTTTTCTTTTTATTTTGAAAGCTGTACCTGTACAAAATTTTGACAGTATTGAATAAAATGATTCTTTTTGTTTGTACAAACTTCTGTCTGTATTTGAGAATGCATGTACTATTCATTTTTGTACAAGTTTCTTTATATGATATTGCAGTGAGCTTGTGGTATGTTGTTCGAGCGTAATTTTTACCAATGTAGTTATACCATGTTGCCCCTATACCATAAGCTCGTTGCAATATTTTATACTTTGAGGGGACTTGTACTCTTATTTTATGGAGAATAATTATTCCATACTTGGAGGAATATTAATTCGTTAAAAATAGAGTACAGCTCCCTCTATATGAGTTTTTACGCTTCATCCTTCGAAGATATCACTTTTCCTTTTGTGCATACACACATTTTTACCAAGTGAATTCTTCTATGTGGTAAAGCGGGCCTCTGAAGGGAACTTTAACTTCTTTTTGAGGAAGAGTATTTTCCAGAATAGGTGAATCATTCTTCCTTTGAGAGTTAAAGTGTGCCTTTGAAGAGGGCTTCCATATTTTTTATTGCGCCTCAGTGGAGGGCTTTCTGATTTTTGCTTCGCGTTTCTGACGAAGTGCTTCTTTGAAAAGTTGTACCTCTGAGGAAGGTTTTTTTCACGTTTCAACACTTGGAAGTTTTATTTCAATCTCGGTGAAACGTGTGCCTCCGAAGAGTTGTGCCTCCGAGGAGGGCTTTCCACGTTTCAACACTTGGAAGTTTTATTTCAATCTCGGTGAAACGTGTGCCTCCGAAGAGGTCTTTCTGTTTGATTGCACCTCTGGGAAGAGGTTTTTTGTTTGATTGTGCCCCTAGGAAGGGGTCTTTTTGTTTGATTATGCCTCTGAGAAGGGGTCTTTTTGTTTGATTGTGCCTCTGGGAAGAGGTCTTTTTGTTTGATTGTGCCTCTGGGAAGAGGTCTTTTGTTTCTACCCCTTGGGAGAGGCTTTTATTTTTCCCTGTTCGCTGGGAAGCGGGCCTCCGAAGAGGGCTTTTCACATTTCATCTCAGGGGAGTGTATCGACCGATCACGGTGAAATGTGTGCCTCTGAGTAGGGTTTTTGCCTGGAAGTTTGGAGTTTCTTTCTCTCGGTTGGACGGATTCACGGGAGTGTATCGACCGATCAGTCCGCAACTTTGTATCGAGAAAGATCTCTCTTTTTCTGGTTTAGCCCGCTCGAGGTGTTTTAGCATTTCAACTGTGGTGAAATGGGCCTCCGAAGAGGGCTTTTCATGTTTCAACACTTGGAAGTTTTATTTCAATCTCGGTGAAACGTGTGCCTATGAGTAGGGCTTTTGCCTGGAAGTTTGGAGTTTCTTTCCCTCGGTTGGACGGATTCACGGGAGTGTATCGACCGATCAGTCCGCAACTTTGTATCGAGAAAGATCTCTCTTTTTCTGGCTAGGCCCGCTCGAGGTCTTTACCCTCTGAAGAGTTGTGCCTCTGAAGAGGGCTTGTGCCTCCGAAGAGGTCTTTTGCTGTTTGATGCTTGCTCGCCCATGTCTCTTTGCCATTTATTAATGTTGGCGATCCCCGTTGTTTTTTGCAAGTGTCATCCCTTTTTAGTTGCCAATAATTTCCCTTATCCAAAGAAACATACTTCATAGTTAAGCGAGTTGGTGGTGGTAGACACATGCTATTTAACTGGTTGTTTGTTTGTACAAACATTTGCAGTTAGTTAGAAATGGTCCACTTTCATCCACATCGCTAACTTTTGTTCGAAGCACTTCTTTTGTAGGATTTGAGTATGGAAATTTTGAATGGTTTAGCATTTGCTTGCTGGGTGATGTCGGAGATCGCTTGGTCCTGCGATGGGCAGGCTTTGTTTTTATGGCCTGCATTATTAAATCGACATTTTAGTAACACAGTTAACGTATTTTATATGTCGAAATAAAACAAAGCAGTTTATAATAGTAGAGAACACAAGATTTATAGTGGTTCGGCCAAAAACTGGGCCTACATCCACTTTATAGCTTTTCATTATTCACTTGATTTACAATTGCTTTCAATACAAGAATCATATATTCATAATTCTTTTACAACATTTCAGCAAAGCTTTCAAGTAAAATAGGGACGCAAATGATTGTTGTTCCAAGCTCTTGGGATTGGTTCTCCTTCGACAGTTGTGAGTTTGAATGTGCCATCAAGGAGTTTCGCGCCTATAACATATGGCCCTACCCAGTTTGGCCCAAAACACACCTATGGCTGTCATAATTCTCTTCAGGACTAAGTCCCCAACTTCAAAGCTGCGCTGACGAACTTTGGAATTGAAGTGCCTGGCTATTTTTTGCTGGTGAGCCGCAATTCTAAGTCAAGCCTCTTCTCTTCTTTCATCGAGGAGGTCAAGTGCTTCCAATTGCAATTTTTCATTCTCATTTTGATCAAAATGGATCCTTCTGTGTGAGGGGACTTCAGTTTCCACTGGAATCATCGCTTCTGATCCGTATGCCAATGAAAATGGAGTATGCCCAGTCGCAGTTTTGTGGGTGGTTCTGTATGCCCATAGTGCAAGCGGTAACTTATCGACCCAACCACCTTTTGCTTTTTCTAGCAGCTTTTTGATAGTTGATTTGATGATTTTGTTTACTGCTTCCACTTGCCCGTTTGCCTGCGGATGAGCCACTGCTGAGAAGCTTTTTAGGATCTTGAATCGTTTGTAGAAATCTTGGAACTCCTCACTTTCAAACTGAGTACCATTGTCCGTGATTATCTTCTGAGGCACACCATACCTGCAAATGATATTTTTAGTCACAAAGCTTATCATTTTCTTAGAGGTAATAGTAGCCAATGGTTCGGCTTCAGCCCATTTAGTGAAGTAATCAACAGCAACAATAGCATATTTAATTCCCGATTTGGCAATCGGCAAAGGCCCAATGAGATCTACTCTCTAGATGGCAAACGGCCATGGACTGACTATTTGTGTTAGCTCAATGGAAGGTGCTCTAGAAATTTTAGCGAATCTCTGGCATTTATCACACTTTCGGGAATAGTCAGCAGCATCCTGATTAATTTCTGGCCAAAAGTATCCATAACGGAGGATTTTCTTTGCTAAAGTTTGACCACCTGTATGATCCCCACATTCCCCTCCGTGTACTTCAGTCAGAATTGTCTTAGCTTCTTCCTTTGTCACACATTGGAGTAATGGCATTGAAAATCCTCGTCTGTACAAACGATCATCTTGAACTATATATCTGGAGGCTTTCCTCATCAGCTTCTATCGTTCTTTTGAAATTTCTGGCAAAGAACCATCGAGTAAATATTCAAGTATCGGAGTCATCCATGATTCTTGTTCTTGGGATACATTCATAATCCAATCAACATCCATTTCATCTATGCTTGGAGCTGACAAGACTTCGACGGGAACTAATCCCAATAGTTGAGCTTCACCAGTACTCGAATACTTTGCAAGAGAATCCGCTTTCATGTTCTCTTCGCGGGGTATATGGTTTATTGAGTAACGGTCGAAATCTTGAAGGAGCTCCTAGGCTTTTGATAAATAGGCGGGTAGATTCCCTCCGTTAGCTTGAAATTCGTTCTTGACTTGGCAAACAATAAGTTGAGAATCATTGAAGATTTGCAATGCCTTGATGTTTAGTTCTTTCGCGATCCTTAAACCAGCGATGAGAGCTTCATATTCGGCTTCGTTGTTTGTCGAAGGGAATTCTAGTCTCAGCGCATAACATAGCGATCGCCCTTCTGGGGTTTCAAGGACAACCCCTGCTCCGGAACAGTAATCATTCCTTACGCCATCGACATACAATTTCCATTGGATTGGGACGCTATCAGTGACTTCTTCCTCACTATCACCCTTATTCGTACATTCTGCGATGAAATCTGCCAAAGCTTGTCCATTGATTGCTTTTCGGGGATGGTAAGTGATGTCATATTGGCTGAGTTCAATATTCCATTTGAAAAGACGGCCCGAAGTCTCAGGAAGGAATAGGACTTGCTTTAGAGGTTGATCAGTGAGGACTTTGATGGGATGAGCTTGGAAATACGGCCTCAATTTTCTTGATGCGATCAACAAACAATAGGCGAGCTTTTCTAATCTTGAATAGTTCATCTCTGCCATAGTAAATCTTTTGCTGATATAATAGATTGGGCGTTGAATCCTTGCGTCTTCTCGTACCAACACTGCACTGAGAGCATGAGACGAAATCGCCAAATATATGAAGAGATCTTCACCACTGTCAGGCTTTGAAAGTATCGGAGGCACTTCCATATGACGAACCAACTCATCAAATTCTTTCTGACATTCAGGAGTCCACTCAAAGTTTTTTCTTCCTTTCTTCAGAGCATCAAAGAATGGAATGCATTTGTCAGTAGCTTTGGAAATGAACCGACTCAAAGCAGCAACCTTTCCATTGAGACTTTGCAATTCCTTCTTCGTTCTAGGAGCCTTGACCTCTCTCAGGGAGTGATCTGAGCTGGATTGGCTTCAATACCCCTAGCGCTCACAATGAAACCCAAAAACTTTCCGGACTCCACTCCAAATGAACATTTTAAGGGATTAAGCTTCATTCTGTACTTTCGGAGTACTGCGAACATCTCTGCTAAATGATCCATGTGGTCCACTGCTTTCTTAGACTTTACTAGCATATCATCAACATAAACTTCCATTGTCTTGCCAATCTGTGGTTTAAACATAGCATTAACAAGCCTTTGGTAAGTTGCCCCTGCATCCTTGAGTCTGAAAGGCATGACCTTGTAGCAGTAGAGTCCAACATCTGTGATGAAGCTGGTATCCTCTTGATCTGGCTCATGCATCATAATCTGGTTATATCCGGAGTATGCATCCATAAAAGATAACAATTCATGTCCTGCCGTCCCATCCACCAACTGATCGATCCTGGGCAGCGGGAAACAGTCTTTGGGGCAGGCTTTATTCAAATCTGAAAAGTCAATGCATACTCGCCACTTTCCGTTAGCCTTTTTCACCAGCACTGGATTTGATACCCAATTTGGATAAGTAGATTGTCTGATGAAACCGTTCTCCATGAGCCGATCCACTTCTTCTTTTAACGCTGTCGTTCTCTCAGGACCCTGGGTTCTTCTCTTTTGTTTCACAGGTGTAAACTTTGGATCAATGTTCAAAGTGTGTACTGCAATCTCTGGGGATATTACACACATGTCAGCATGAGTCCAAGCGAACACATCCAAATTAGCCTTCAAAAATGAAATCAGAACATTCTGAACTGTTATATTGAGCCGCGAACCCACATTAAGCACTTTGTTTGGGTCCTTTGGGTCAACGGGCACCGGCACTGTTACCCCTACCGGTACTACCCTATTCTCCCCTGAACTGGCTTTCCTTGGATCCATCTCTCTTCGTGCACCACTACATTCGCCAGTGCAGGGTCCACCCTGTAATTGCTACAAGGTTGGTTCTTTGATGCGGACTGGAGCCGCCGCACCTTTTCCCATTTCTCTTTTCCTTGATTCTCGCAACTCTGCAAAGTAACATTCTCGCCCCACATCTTGGTCTCCCTTAATCACACTAACTCCGTTATCTGTGGGGAATTTTAGAGTCAGACACCATGGGGCAAGAACAGCTTTGAACGCAGCAAGAGTTGGTCGGCCTAAAAAGGCATTGTAGGCAGAGAATTCTTCAACAATTATAAAGGTTTGCTTTCGAGCCACCTTCCTCAATCCCTTTCCAAGTTCCACAAACAAATCTATGGTCCCAATCGGCTGCTTGGGTTCTCCAGCAAACCCAGCAATCTTAAGTGATGAAGCTTGAACATCAGCCATTGGAATTTTCATTTGATCAAAGGTCTTCTTGAAGAGGATGTTGCATGAAGCTCCACAATCAACTAGAACTCTTCTCACAATTGCCGGCCCAATACCAGCAGATATGACCAAAGGATCTATAGTCGGAGCCTCGATACCCAAAGAATCCCTGGCACTGAATACAATATCATCTATGGAAGTCTTTTGTTGCTTTAAAGGCGCATCATTTTCTAAAATAAAAACATTCTCTTCAGCTGGTACATGCCTCAAGGCCCGGGCATACCTTTCCATCTCGCCCCATCTTTTGCCTGCTGGGTGAGGTCCTCCAGTTATTATATTGATAACAGGTCTTTCCGATTCATGCTCTACGGCCTTCTCACTCGAAGCAGGACGGTGAACGGGAACTTGTTATCCTTGAGTTGACGAAGCTGGGGCATTTCTGTTCCTTTTCACATACTGCTGGAGTTTGTCTTCCTTCAAGAGTTGTTCAATTATCTCTTTCAAATGACGGCATTCGTTGGTGTCATGGCCGGGCTGGTTGTGGAGCCGGCAGAACCTTCCACTTTTTTCCATCCTAATCCCAACTCTCATTTTAGGTGGTGTCGGATAATTGACATCATCCTTGGTCGCAAAAAAGATGTTCTCAGGGGTATCGGTCAAGGGTGTTAAATTGAAAGGACGACCTTTCTTAGCATCTCCCTGTTTCTTTCCACCATCATTTCCCCTTTTTTGAGTGTTAGGTTCTTTCTTGTTCGAAGCAGCACCATTATTCCTGGCTTCCGCTGATACCACCTTAGCCGGTGTTTGGAAGCTCTCCAAGCGCATGAATTCATCCGCTTTCTTATAGAATTTGTCAAGTGAGTTTGGTTCCTTCATTTTCAATCATTTTCCAAATTCACTCGATTTGTCAATCGCCCTCATCAAGTATGTTAGGACCATGCGTGGCTCAGCATTATCTACCTCGGCCAAAGCTATGTTAAAACGATTCAAAAATGACCTGATGGATTCTCCCGGATTTTGCTCTAGACTTGACAGTGACATTATATCCTTTGCTTTAGAAGCATACAATCGAAACTGCTCCTTGAATTTCCTGGTCAAATCGAAGAACTGATAGATGGACCTGACCGACAGCTTTGTAAACCACAATAGAGCCACACCTTCGTGATATACCGGGAAATATCGACACTTAATTTCATCCGACGCCCTGGCACCAGTCATATGCCAGTCGTACTTATACAGAAACTCGTTAGGATCACTCGTCCCCTTGTAAGACGAAATAGTAGGGGGAACGAATTTCCTTGGGAACTCCGCCTTCAAGATCTTCTCAGTAAATGGAGTTTTGCTTGGAGCAAAACCCCACTCTTTCTCATCTTCATCTCTTCACATATTTTCCTTCATGATTTGATGAACCATACCCGAAAAATACTCTTCATCATTTAGAGGCTCTGGAGGGCACGCATCAGCCACTCTCTCTAAATTCTGCCTTGACAATCGTTCACGGAGGGTCGGCTGTGGCCCTGATCCTCCAACTTGAGGAGGAGTCCTTTCTACAGGATCTGCGGCTCTTTGAGAAATGTTCCCTTCAACATCCTGAACTCCCACAGTAGGGTTCCCATCATTATTAACCGGTTGACGATTTGCCCCAAGCAGATCATCCAACTTACTCAAGATCAGGGCATTCTGGGCATTTTGGGCTTCCAACTGCGCATTCTGAGCATTCAATTGTTGATTTAGCCCCAAAACTACAGCGTCCAATTCTGCTCACGTAACTCCAACAATTGGAGCTGCTTGACTGGAAGGAGGAGAGGTAGCAGTATTCTCTTGAACATTGTCGGATCTTACAGAACTTCATTTTCTCCCAGGAGCCATTATTTCCAATAAACTTCTGGTTTTAAAAGAAATCCTTTCAAAAATACTTCGCGGAGCAATAGTGGAAGTTTCCTGAGTTGTGTTCTCAGTGAAAGCACCAAAAATATTAACGTAAAAATCAGATGCTAACACCCCGGTGTAGATTGAAGTTGAGCGAAAGAACCACCCATGAACACGGGAACTAAAAAACAAGTAGAGAAATCACTGAGAAAGCAGAAAAAACAACAGTTTTTATAGTGGTTCGGCTTAGTGTAAACCGTTAGGTTGTCCATACCTTGAGTCGTAGGTCGTGAAGTACTCTGAGTCGGCAATTTCCTTAAGGTATTGAGTCGGTCTATTCTCTTAGGGCAGTTAAGTCATAGCTTCCTTAAGTCGATTGGTCGTGCCACCAACTAAGGCGCTAAGACGTTATACTTTTTAGGTTGTTAAGCCCTTAAACCATTAAGTCGTCAGTCCCTTAAGCTGTTAAGACGTCAGTCCCTTAAGTCGTCCATCTTCTTGACTCGTTGAGTCATGCATCTTTTAACTCGTTAGGTTGATAACTCACTGAGTCGTTTGTCCATTGAGTCGCCGCCCACCTTGAGTCGTTTTCTTATTGAGTCGTTGACCATAGGAGTTAACACTGACCATTTGAATAATCTTTGTCGGAAGGGCTCTTGGTACCTTGGTGAAACGTTGGCATTTGTTACACCTTTTATTATGATCAACGTCGCCTTGGTCGATAGTTGGCCAGAAATACCCATATCGAAGGATCTTCTTCGTTTGTGTCTACCCCACAGTGTAGTTGCCACAGGCCCCTTCATAAACTTACTTTAAGATTTGCTTGGTCTCATTATTTGCGGCACACCAAAGTATAGGGATAGAGAATCCTTTCCTGTAAAGTTGCCCTTCTTGCATGACAAATATTGCAGCGTTATGAAGGAGTTAACATCATTTGTTCGTCAAAAAGGATTCCTCTCTGTAGATAGTTCTTTATCGAATTCGTCCATATCTCCTTTTTAGATTCAGTCTCCAAGATCCATACCTATCCATCAGGTCAATGCACGGATCTTATAGTACTTCGACCAGAACTAGGCACATAAGTTGTGCATCTCTACTGCTGGCTAACTTAGCTATTGAGTCACCGTTCAAATTTTCCTCTCTAGAAATATGCATTATTGTGTAATATTCAATATCATTAAGTAACTCAAGGGAATGGTTTAGAAAAGATGCACGCCTTGCTCTTATGCTTGAGTTCCACAATTGATATACCAGCACCTAGGAATCACATAATATATATGAAGTTTTTAACTCCCAGTTCTTTGGAAATCTTAAGTCCTATAATCAAGGCCTCATATTCTGCTTCGTTGTTCATTGCGGAAAAGTCGAGTTTTAGGGCATAATAAATTGCATGTCCCACAAGAGTCACTAGCTCGACTCTAGCACCAGAACAATGTTCATTAGATGCAACATCCATGTACTTCTTCCACCTGGCATTATGCTCTCCACTGCTCCCTTGAGTGTCATCTTACACTGTGTATTCTACAATGATGTCCATCGAAGCTTGACCCTGGATAGCACTCTGAGTGTGACAAATAATGTCGTATTTGCTTAATTCAATGTGAAAGTATGTAGGATCATGTAATATGGAATATACTTAAATCTAAATGTGGAAACAGATGATAATAGCAAAGTAAATGAAAATAAGTAAAATAGAACAAGCACACCAAGAATTTTTATACTAGTTCGAACTTCCCATTCTACGTCCAGTCCTAGACTCCTTCTGGAATTTTCAACTACAATAACCCTCACTTAACCCAGAGGAACAAGTATATACAGTCTGACCGGCAGAACAGATACCTGAGCAACTGAACAGGATTTTCGCCTCAGCAGTAGAAGAGGACTTCACTAATACAAAATAATATCTGACACTGTGTGTTATTGATAACACTGATTTTTCACTGATAGTACAAACCTCCTATAATCAAATTCTCAAGTATATGAAGTGTATGTGAAAATATGAAGAGAAGGTAATGCTAAGAATCGAAGATTATGAAAATTATTTGTAGATTCAAAGCAGTAAGAACGTATGTTCGCTGTTTGAATGCAAATATTAAAGCACAAGAAGAGTATTAGAGAGTTAGAATGAAAATTAGTGAATATGAAGTGTTTGGGAGTATCTGTATATAACAGTTGAAGAGTTACTGCCATTGGTGAAGGGCTCTGATGAAGAGGAGCACCTATTTCCGTTCAAAGAAGGTTTGCATCCTTTCGGAGAAGAAGATGTCTTTTCGAAAATATGGCAGTTGGTCTCGGGTTAGTCGGCTGGACGTTCATGGTCAGTCGACTGACTATGCAAAAGATTTAAAAAATAAACAGTGCATATGTATATGTACACAGTCAGTCGACTGGATGGTTACGGTCAGTCGACTGGCTGTGACATTTTTACATATTATGCTTCTGTTTTGATTGTTTATGTGAAATATGAAGTGCGGACTACTTGAGGATATATTTTAACAAATTTCTAATACTCAATCATACATACTAGACAGTGAAAGCATAGATTAAAAGTCTTTGATATAGCCATAGTCCGTTGAATATTTCTTTTTGTCGTGAATTCTCTTTTTCTTCTAACTCGCTTTGTCATGAATCAAAACTAGTGATTTAACATCCTCCCCTTTTTTGATTGATGACAAACCTGTATATATATAAAAGTCCTAGAGAAAAAATACAAAAAAATCCCCCTGAATATATGATACTTCTTGTACCAGCATAAAGATGATTAGGACAATTTTTCTCCCCCTTTGTCATCGACAAAAAGGAGATGTAGCAAAAATATTTTCAATATAAAGTGCAGAAATAAATAGCAAAGTGAGACTATTTTGTACAAGTCTCAAAAGATAAATGAGTAGCAAGTTTCAATATGTTTAAATTAACAATAAAGTTATAAATAAGCAAATAATTCATACCCAACTCGCTCACCAAAAGACCTACTCATAAAGATCCCAAATGTATTCTCCTTCTGGTGTGGGCTCTTTTCCTGGTCCAGAAGCGTCTTGAGCACCACTGCCTGCTCCGCTAGTGTCACTACTAGTATGCCCCTCGGATGTAGACCATGTAAATCGAGTTGCGGGGCGTTCTCCTTAGGTGACAGACGTGGCAGCAGTTGAAGAAGAACATGATAATGCATCCCATAATCTAGAAAAGAAACCTTTGATTTTATCGAGCTTCTTATACATTTTCTTGAGTCTAGAATCTAAAATAAGTTGATTACGAGAGAGAGTTTCTATGGATTCATAGGTGCTAGAGGAAGTAGCTAAGCGAATATCGCCTTCTTCTTGTTATGCTACTGGTTCTCTAATTTTAGGACCTCTAGATTGTTGTTGTTGAACCTGTTGATGCTTCCAATCTTCAAATGAAGTAATAGGTGGTGGACGTGTTGGAAGCTTCATAAGACTTATGGTTCTTATATTTATCATCCCTACAGTAGAGAATTCGAAATCCAGTTGACGAACACCCGCATCAAGAAGAAGTCGCATAATATGTTCTCCAAAATAGATAACATGCATATTCCCATGTGTGAAGGTGAGAAATTCATCCATAATACGACACAACCAATTAACGCGTATATTTCCCCATATGATATAAAGAGCTTCGAAATTTTCTGGATATATTAATTCATATGATCCGATTCGGGGGAGAATAGATCGCATAAGAGTCTTGTGCAAAATCTTGCTTTAGGATGAAGAAGCTTAGAACGCAATTCAATCATGTCGTTGTCCATGAACATATGACTTATTCTATCTCTTTTTCTTGGATTGCATTCGACATCATTTAAATATATTCCTTCATTCGAAGAATGAAGTATATGTGCCACTTTATCAAGAGAAAAGAAAACTTGTTGTCCACATACCAAACTCCACGCACAATTATTTGGATTCGATGGTTATTGGTGACCAAGATTTAAATTTGCGAAGAAAAGTTTTACCATAAGATGATTAATATTGTGGGGACTTGCATTATAGTCAAGGAGTGACTCTAAACCACATCTTCGCATTAATCCTTGAAGAGATTAAGCACCAAAATCAGAATAAACCTTGAAGGAGCCTTCAAAAATTATAGAGTTTTTCATCTTCTCCCATCGTTCATTTGCAGTTGCATCATATAGCCAATGAGCAACGTGAGTATCAACAAAGGATGAAGAGCCTTGTTTTGAGTGTTTAGATCTAGGAGGGGCCATTAATTTGGGGATTTTTGAGGATTTCGTGAAAGAAAAATTGGGGCCAGGGTTTTGGAGTTAGTAAAAACGAGAAGGTAAAGTGAATGGATGGTGTAAAAGTGGTTAAAAAAGAAATGACAGTAGCTTTTTTTACAGCCAGTCGACTGGTCGGGGTAGGTCAGTCGACTGGTTGATAACCCGAGAGTTTTTTTACTCTGTAATCAGTCGACTGACCTATATGACTCAGTCGACTGGTTGACGACCTGAGAGTTTTGCAAACTATAAACAGTCGACTGGTTATATATATTAGTCGAATGACTGTAGACAAGTAATGCAGTGAAGCTTTAAAACAAAATTTTATTCAAAAAAACATATACATAATCGAAATCCAAGTAAACATAGAACAATAAAATATAAGAAAGGATGATTATTTAGGAATTTTTGGAGAGCATTGATGTGGTTCTCCTTGGTGTTCTCAACATAAGGTTGCAAAGGAGACCAGTAATTTTGGCGTTCCCAAGAGTTTGGAGATGCCGGAGGTTGATGTGGAGTTTGCTCCCATTGATTCCAGCCGGATGAATTTGGTTGACGGGATATTGAAGGTTCAACAACATCATGCTTGGATATTTTTCCACAGAATTTAAGGGCAATTGATTCTATAAGGCTAAGGCGACTGGAATTCATCCATGTTCATAATACATTTCTCTTTGTAGATTGATTTTCTCCTTTTGATAATGGTGGATTTCATCAATTTTTTCTTTTGTTTTTGGAGAAACAAACAATGATCTTCGTGACTTCTTAGTTTTTGGAGAAAATCCAGTGTGATATTGAGCTGTTTCATGCCTAGGAGTAAAAGTTGGCAAGGACGGAGTAGAGCTACAGGAAGAATGATAGCTACTAGAGGATGTTGGTGTAGCAAAGGATAATTTTGAGTTAGAGGAGTTGTGAGAGGCCATTGATAAGAGAAGTGGAACTTGAAGAGTTTTGAAAAAATATTGTAAGGATGATTATAAAATGAAAGGACTGCAGATTTATAGAGGGAACTTGAGCTGTGTTTGAGTGGTTAGAAACAGCAGAACACTAATAACCAGAGAGGAAAAACAGATACAAAGAATGGATGAAAATTGATTTAAAGATTGAATGGCTATGAGCCCACGAAATAAAAGAGTTAGCAGAAAAGAACACATAGCACAACTAGTAAGATATTGGACTATCACTTAGGAGACCCGAGTTCGAGCTCCAGCGGCTACGCATTTAATTTTTTTTTGAATGAAAATTTCCAAAATAATTAAAATCAATCTTCTAGTTGAAAGAAGGAAAAATCATAGCTCAATTGGTAAAAAGCAATTGTAATACTATAAAGGAGAGGTCATGGGTTCAGGTCTCTCTAGAGTCATATTTTTTTTATTTTGATAAAAAATTTGAGTGAGAGTTTATATATATATATATATATTTTTTCAAGTTGTGTTACAAAAAACTACAAATACAAATAGTGTGTGTATATATATATAATTTATAAATTTTAAAAGAGACTATTCCAAGTTCTCGTCTTAAATTGATGAAAGTGTTTTCATTTAAAGGTTTTTGTAAAAATATCTACCAACTGTTTATTAGTGGAAATAAATTCTAGATTTATCAAATCCTTTTCAATATTATCACGAAGAAAATGATGACGAATGTCAATGTGTTTTGTTCGTGAGTGATTAAAAGGATTTTTAGATAAATTAATAGCAATAGAGTTATCACAGTAAATAGTTGACTTAGATAAATTAAAACCAAAATCTTGTATTGTTTGTTGCATATAGATAACTTCAGCACATGCCAGAGATGCAGAAATATATTCTGCTTCACATGTTGATAATGAAACACAGTTTTGTTTCTTACTAAACCAAGATACAAGAGACCGTCCAATAAAGTGACAAGTCTCACTTGTACTTTTTCTATCTGTCCGTCTTCCTCCAAAATTAGCGTCATATAGGACACTAATTCAAAAGGACATTCCTTTGGATAGAATAGTCCAAAGTCCTTGGTTTTATTAAGATACTGTAGTATGCGTTTCACTGCTCGTAAATGTGATTCTTTGTGATCTGCTTCAAATCATGCACACAAACAGAAACTCATCATTATGTCAGGTCTACTAGCTGTTAAATATAGTAATGATCCAATCATACTTCGATATAATTTTTTATCAATACTTGTGCCACTTCATCTTTATCAAGATGTATGGTTGTACTCATAGGAGTTAGTTTAGTAGAAGTATTTTCCATACCAAAGCGTTTAATTAGATTGTTACAATACTTTTCTTGATTAATAACGATACCATTTTCTAGTTGTTTTATTTGTAAGCCAAGAAAATGATTTAACTCACCCATATGTGACATTTCATATTCTTTAGTTATTATTTTAGAAAAATCTTGACAAAGTCTTTCATTTGTGGATCCAAAAATAATATCATCAACATATATTTGAACGATTAAAATATCCTGTTTATTTCTTTTAATAAAAAGAGTTTGATCAACCTTTCCAATTTCAAAACCAAAATCTATTAAATATTTTTTAAGACGATCGTACCAAGCACGAGGTGCTTGTTCCAAACCGTATAAAGCCTTTTTAAGCTTATAGACATGGTTAGGAAATTGTTCGTGTATGAATAATGGAGGTTGTTCAACATAAACATTTTCTTTTGTGAAACCATTTTAAAAACACTTTTGACATCCACTTGATATAATTTAAAGTTATGAAAACATGCAAATGCTAGTAAGATTCGTATTGCTTCTAGTCTAGCGACCGGAGCAAACGTTTCTTCATAGTCAATTCCTTCTTCTTGATTATAACCTTGAGCAACTAATCTAGCTTTATTTCTAGTAATATTTCCTTGCTCATCTGCTTTATTTTTGAAAACCCATTTTGTACCAATAACTGATTGATCACTAGGCCATGGAACTAAATCCCAAATGTCATTTCTTTCGAATTGGTTTAGCTCTTCTTGCATAGCGATTAACCAATTTTCATCGGTAGATGTTTCTTTAATATTTTAAGGCTCCATATTAGAAAGAAAAGCTATATGACCCATTTGATTTAATTGACTTCTTGTTCTAACAGATGAATTGAGTTCTCCAATAACATTAACAGAAGGATGATCTCTTAATATTCTAGGTGGAGATCTTAATTCATTGTTATTGTAATCAATGTTTTCATTATTTTCAACATTTGAAATTTCTGTGTTTGTGATATTATCAGGGAATTCTTCGTCATTTCTTATACTTGGGATTTGTTTAAAATTTTCATCAAAAGATACATGAAGTGTTTCTTCGATGATATTTGTTCTTTTATTATAAATTTAATAAGCTTTGCTTCAATCCGAATATCCAAAAATGATTCCTTCATCGGATTTTGGATCAAATTTACCAAGCTGATCTTTTGTGTTTAAAACAAAATATTTTGAACCGAAAACTTTAAAATAAGAAATATTTGTTTTTCGTCCATTAAGAAGTTTATAAGGAGTATTCTTAGTTAGTGGTCTAATAGAAACACGATTCAAAACATAACAAGCTGTTGCAACTGCTTCAGCCCAGAAATGTTTTGGTAACGTACTTCCATTTAACAAAGTCCTTGCACATTCTTGCAAGGTTCTATTTTTATGTTCTATAACTCCATTTTGTTGTGGAGTTGTAGGAAATGAAAAATTATGGAATATTCCCTTTTTCTTACAAAAAATGTTCAAAGGCTTCGTTTTCAAATTCACCGCCATGATCACTTCTTATGTTTTTTATTTTCAAACCTTTAAAATTTTGAATTCTTTTGACAAACGTTTTGAAATTATCAAAGATATCACTTTTATTTTTTATAAAAATAGTCCAAGTATATCTAGAAAAATCATCAACAATTACAAACACATATCTACTATGATTAATGGATTGTACTTGTGTTGGTAAAATAAATCCATACGTAGTAATTCAAGTGGTTGTAAAGTTGAAAAGAACTTTTTAGATTTAAAAGATGACTTAGTTAACTTTCCTAACTGACATGCATTACAAATATGATCAATTTTAAAATTCATTTTTGGTAGACCTGTCACTAAATCATTTTTAGAGAGCTTGTTTATAGTTTTGAAGTTAATATGACAGAATCGTTTGTGCCATAACCAAGGATCATTTTCTTTGGCTATTAAACACATATCTAAATTATGATTTATTTTCGTAATTAGAACATAGATATTTCTGTCTCTATTTCCTTCAAAGATAAGATTTTGATCAAAAAATACTACATTTGTTTTTAGAAAAAGTGATTTTGAATCCTTTGTCACACGATTGGTTGATACTAAGTAAATTATGTTTTAAATTTTTGACAAGTAAAACATTGAAATAAGAGGTAGATTTGAAATACCGTTTTTGCTCACATCGCCTTTGCCGATGATATATCCTTTGGAGTTGTATCCCAATGTGATGGAGCCTACATCTATGTAAGTAATATTTGATAGCATATCTTTGTCTCCTATCATATGTTTTGAGCAACCACTGTCGAGTATCCATTTTCCTCTTTTCTTGAGTGGGACCTACAAAAAATATGAGAAAATATTGGTACCCATTTATTCAATAGGGTCCTAAGAGTTAAATCTTAGGAAACCAAACCCAAGAGGGCTTAGTATCCCATTTAAAAATGTAATCTTTTTTTTTATGAACAGTTTCAAAAAAGGTGTTTATATATTTCTTACTAATCAAACTGTTGTTTGTTTTAGGAACCCAGATTTTTTACTTTTTGGGTTACAGTTCCTTTTTGTCTGTTCAATTGTAGGATTAATATTTCTCCTAATTTATTTTCTAGCTGAAATTGTTGTTTTCTTAACATATCCTAATCCTTTTCTACTTGAAACAGATTGAGAGCTATCAATAATTTTAGATAAAGTTTCTCTTCCTTTATTAAAATTTGAAACATTTTTGGTGATGCTTTCTAAATTAGCTTTGAGACTACTATTATCCAACTCTATCAATTTTACCTTAGTTTTGAGTTCATGATTCAGAAACAAGAGCATCATTTTTCTATTTTTGAGTTTCAATTTCATGACTTAAAAGAGTGAGTTGAGAATTGATATTAGAGAATGATTCTTGTAATTTTTCAAGTTCTTCCTCTAGTATTTTCTTCTCATCTTTAAGCATATCACTTTTGAATTTTGCTTTGTTCAGATATTCATGAGTCTCCTTATATTTTCTTTTGAGATTTTTCAGAGTATCAACTAGCTCTGAATTTATCTCTATCATATCATCAAAAGTAAAATCACTAACCTCGTATTCAGTAGCCATGAAACAGACATTAGCTTGCTCATTTTCACTTTCACTACTGTTATCCAATGAAGAAGTATCCGAATCATCACATGTTACGGGGAATGCTTTCTTTTTCTTATCTTTTCTGCCATTGTTGAGGTATTTTTTTTCTTTAATTCTGGACATTCTTTCTGGATATGACCTTTCTTATGGCAATTAAAGCATTCTAGAATTGAAGATGATGGCTTATTTGGAAAATTCCTTTTTCCAATATTTCTGTTATTTTTCCTGAACTTCAAGAACTTTTTGAAATTTTTGGCAATAAATGCTAGATCTTCTTCATCTGAATCTTCATCTTTTTCTTCTTCAGCATGGAAAGGTATGTTCTTTTTGTCTTGTGCTTGTACTCGTTTTGCCTGCAAATTCACTTCATAGGACATTAGATCTCCTATTAACTCTTCAAGTTTTATGGTAGATAGGTCATTAGCTTCTTCAATAGCCAAGACTTTTCTTTCCCATTCATCCGTTAAATTGTTTAGGATTTTTGATACAATATCAAAATTAGTGTGCTTTTCACCTAATCCTAATAGTGAATGATAGATATCTTCAAATCTAGAGTACATATCATTGATGGATTCATCTTGTTTCATTCTAAAATTTTGAAATTGATTTTTGAGCATGGAGATTTTGCTTTGTTTAACGTTGTTAGTTCCTTCATGACTGATTTTAAGTGTTCTTCAAATTTCATAAGCAGTTTGTCACATGCTAACACGATTAAATTCATTTCTATTTATTGCACAGAATAACATGTTCATAGCTTTAGCATTGGCAGTAGCATCTAATTTTTGTGTGCTTGACCAAGTGGAGTATTCTCCTGTAGGAAGAGTGTATTCATTTTGTGTAATATTCCATGATTCAAAGCTATTTGATTGCATATAGATTCTCATACAAGTTTCCCAATAATTATAGTTCAGACCATTGAAAAATGGAGGTCGAGCAGCAGATTAACCTTCAATAAAACTAGTGTTAGTGACAGTGTTAGTGGTAAAGTTGGTGTTGTTTTCCATATTAGCAAAATATCATATAACCGTGTAATGGTTATAAGATGCCTTGCTTTGATACCAAATGAAAGTATGTAGGAACGTGTAATATGGAATATGCTTAAATCTTAATTTGGAAACGCATGATAATAGAAACGTAAATGAAAATAAGTAAAATACAACAAGCATACCAGGAATTTTTATACTAGTTCGAACTTCCCGTTCTACATCCAATCCCAGACTCCTTCTGGAATTTTCAACTACAATAACCCTCACTTAACCCGAAGGAACAGATATATACAGTCTGAGCAGCAGAACAGACACCTGAGCAACTGAACAGGATTTTTGCCTCAACAGCAGAAGAGGACTTCACCAATACAAAATAATATCTGACACTGTGTTTTCTTGATAACACTGATTTGTCACTAATAGTACAAACCTCCTATAATCAAATCCTCAAGTATATGAAGTGTATGTGAAGATATGAAGAGAAGATAATGCTAAGAATCGAAGATTATGAAAGTTATTTGTAGGTTCAAAGCATTAAAAATGTATGTTCGCTGTTTGAATGCAAATATTAAAGCACAAGAAGAGTATTAGAGAGTTAGAATGAAAATCGGTGAATATGAAGTGTTTGGGAGTATCTATATATAATAGTTGAGAAGTTATTACCATTGGTGAAGGGTTCTGACGAAGAGGAGCACCTATTTCCGTTCAAAGAAGGGTTGCATCCTTTCGGAGAAGAAGACGTCTTTTCGAAAATATGGCAGTTGGTCTCGGGTCAGTCGACGGGTCGTTCATGGTCAGTCGACTAACTATGCAAAAGATTTTAAAAAATAAACAGTGCATATGTATATGTACATAGTCAGTCGACTAGATGGTTATGGTAAGTCGACTGGCTGTGACATTTTTACATAGTATGCTTATGTTTTGATTGTTTATGTGAAATATGAAGTGCGGACTACTTGAGGGTAGATTTTAACAAATTTCTAAGACTCAATCATACGTACTAGACAGTGAAAGCATAGATTAAAAGTCTTTGATATAGCCATAATCCGTTGAATATTCCTTCTTGTCGTGAATTCTCTTTTTCTTCTAACTTGCTTTTAATGAATCAAAACTAGTGATTCAACACAATGTTCCGTATAAATAGCCTTCCAAAGGTTCCATGTCACTGCAAGACCTATCACAAGGGCTGGTCGGTTAGAACCTTGATTAGATGAGCTTGAAAGTAAGAGCGAAGCTTCCCTGAAGCAATAATTAGACATTATGCAAGTTTTTCCAGCTTTGGATAGTTTCTCTCTGCTCCTGTCAATTTCTTACTGATGTAGTACACCGATTAATGGAATTGAGACTCATCCTGCATCAGTGTGGTGCTCAATGCATGCATCGATATCGTCGGATAGATAAACAAGTCCTTATCATCCAATGGTTTCGATAAAATAGAAAGTCTCTTAAAGTGATCCACCAGAGCCTGGAATGTGTCTGTACATTCTTGCATCCAAGCGAAATTCCTTTTCCCTTTCTTGATCACATCAAATAAAGTAATACATTTATAAGTGGCTCTGTAGATGAATCGACTCAGGGCGGTGACCTTCCCATTCCAGCTTTGAACGTCTTTGATCGTCTATAGGGCCTGGATGTTCCACAATGCTTTGATCTTCTTCGGATTATCTTCGACCCCAAGTGAGTTCATGATGAAGACTAAGAATTTTTCTAATGCAATTAAAAATGAGCATTTCAATAGGTTGATGTTCACCCCGAATTTTCGAACAACACTGGACATTTCACCAAAATCATCATTGTTGTTCCTCGATCGCTATGGCTTCACAAGCATATCGTTCATGTATACCACCATCGAGCGTCCGAGCTGGTCTTTAAACATCATGTTATCAGTCATCGGTAAGTTGCTTCGGTATTCTTTAATCCAAACTTCATAAAAAGATAGCAGTATAGTACCGTTAGACCAAAAAATTGTATAACCCCCCTCCCCCCAGATGCCGATAAAGACAAGTTTCTTTGACTTTTGCAATCCTAGACACATAATCAAATATTATCGATCCATGCCACCGTTAAAAGCACCAAGGCCCAACTTGTCATCATGAGAATAAGTGTACAATCATTAATAAGGAGAATAATATGTCTTTGATAGAAAGCTTGCGCTTATTTCCTTTTCATTGGCTATTAGCATCTGCATCCCAAAGGGGACTCGACGTCCATAATAATAGATAGCATGGTGGTGTCATGTCATTCTTCGTGAATTTTTAGATAAGTCCTAGTCTCAAAGAATAGTGTCACATCATATGACTAGATAAAAATTTAGAAAATGCAGCAAGTTGAGATGTGACCTACCAAGCATGATAATAGGCAAAATGCCATTTTGTTCTCAAGTTCAACAATCTTATGCTCATATAACTATACATATATAGGCTCGATGCTGATTAAAACTTGAAAAGATTGACCATGCCAAGGCATACTTTTGTTATTGTTAATGGATCATCGACAATGGTCATGTCGGGCTTTAAACTTTATGACATGTTTAACTCAGTTCATAACACCTCGAGGTTGAGGCCATGTCGAGCTCCGAACTTTATGACATGACGAGCTCAGTTTAGAATTCATTAAGGTTGTTCATGTCAAGTTTCAAACTTGATCGGTCTATATATTTAAAATCCCAAGTTGATAATGATCAATGAAATCACAACCGAAGTCCAAATGCTAATTCGAGCCCTTAATGTTATTGATTGAATGTGATTACAATCAAATATAAATTTCCCCAATGTGATTTATGGTTTTCTAGAACATGATGTTAGCACAAGTAAGAGAAATAATTTATCGGTCCCCTAAAAATGAAGACCCTTGTTTTCTTTTTTATAGAGTTTGGTGGGTGGTGAGCCTTAGCATCCATAAATCTTGATGTTTTCAACATCATTGAATTTTGATGATAGTAGTTTCATTGGCCTTAATATTTATGGTGTTGTCACATTCTAGGGCTCGTTTTCTTATTTCTCGATTTTGGGTTTGTGTCATAAATGCCCGATGCATCTCTATTCTTATAAGACTTGACTTTAATAAAGCATGGTATCTAGGTTATTGCTGAATGTCAACAACAAAAGTTGTCGGCATTGCATATAAAGAATAATGGATATGGATGCTTCTAGTCCTCGATGATGTCTATAACTTTTAATTCTCGCCATCGACATGACATACTTTGTTTTGAAGAAGCTTGACGTCGTTGGTTATAAGCAAGATGATTCTTTTGCCATGATTTTATATTTTCTTTATGACAACAAAGACTTTGACGTCAACACTCATCATTGCATCCAAAGCCTCGAACCTCCACACGATCCCTAGCTTTGAACGTTGACACGCACCCTTAATCTTACTGTTGATTCGTTGGCTCGTACCCTTTGAATATTATTAGAATAATCAGTCCTAGATCACTTATGAGGCTGGTGTTTTCCTATTTTGGTACATGCATCGGGATCTAATTGTATGCAGAGTATGCATCCATGAACGATAGCAACACATGTCTAGTTATCCACTCCAAGAACTGAATTATTCTTCGGAACGAAAAGCTATCTTTCAGACATACCTTATTTAAGTCAGAATAGTCGATGCATGTCCTTCACTTCCCATTTGACTCTTTACCAGAACTAGATTTGATACCCTTTTTGGGTATAGGGCATGCGGATGAAGCCATTATCCTTTAAATTCTCCACTTCTTCTTCTTCAAGTGCTGCTTGATCTCTCCGGACCCACGCTGCGGTCTTTCTATTTCATAGGAATGCACTTCAGATTTATATTCAATGCACGGCTCCCTATCTCCGATGATATTCCATACATATCCGAGTGGGTCCAGGCAAACACATTGAAGTTTGATCGAACAAATGCAACTAATTCTTTCATCATCCTCGTGTCGAGCTATGATCCAACCTTAAAGACCCATGTAGGATCATCATGGCTTACCAGGATGTTGATCATTAACTCGGCCAGGGTTGCCCTTTTGTCTAATGGCTCTTTTCTCGAATCCACATCATTATGGATCCGATTATGTTACTCGAGCCAGGGCTTAGGCGATGGTCTCTATGCATCCAGAGTCTTAATTCAAAGATCCTCTATAAACCCTTTCCTTTTTCTCTTTGCCTCGCCTCTTTCAACTCGGTGACGTAGCACTCACGGCCAAGCCCTTAATCTCCCCGAACTATCCCCATACCGTTCTCAATCAGGAATTTCATCGTTAAACAATAAGGAGCAATCATTGCTCTAAATCAATCAAGGGCTAATCGGCATAGAAAACATATTATTGGAATATTAAATATCCTACATGATAGAAGGCATGACTCGCACTCACTTGTGATCACCCTCTCCAGGAACCATCGGTAGATGCACGCATGTTGTTGGCTCACTAGCACTCATGTTAAATCCCTTGAACCGTGATTTACACATCTTTAAGTCCTTTGCCTCTAGAAGCATCTGGTCATAGGCTCTTTTAAATTGAATGTTAACTGAACTCCTATAGTCAACCAAAACCTTCCTCGCTACAATAGGTTTGATCATGACCGAAATAACTAATGGATCAATAGCCGAGGCCTATAACTCATCAACATCTCTCTTACGAAAAACGATATCATCTATCACACTTCTATGTTGCTTTGCTGGAGCATTGTCTTCGACAACAAAATAGCCCTCATTTACTGCATGTTTTAATGCAGCAACATAAAACTCCATCTCATTCCAACTCTTCTCGGTTGGATGTTGTCCACCAATTATAGTATGCTGACCTGGAGATGGATTTTCCTTGCCTGCCATCCCATGAGTCTTTCACAAACTACCATAATTTTTTACAAATAAATTCCTCGATCATATCATGTATATCTTCATTTATTAGTGTTTTTACCATGTATCTAATGGAACCGGCAAAACTTACCAAATTTTCCACATCATAGCCGAATCCTTGAGAGTTTGCTTCCTATACTGCTCAGTACCTTGAGTTTCCAAGTAGATAGTGTCTATTGAGTTATTAAACTCGGTGTAGATATCATGCTTAAGAATCCAAGGGTGATTCCTACTATCTGATTTTCGCTTCCTGACCCCATTATTACTATGCTTTTGGCCATTATTCTTATCTACAATATTAACTCCCTCAGACTATTTTACTACAGTATTGCTCTGTATCAGTTCAGTTGAATGCCTAACATCATCTCTTTAAGGGAGAGTATGTGCCTCTTCTAGGCTTAAGAACTGATTGGCCTTCCTAGAAAAGGTATCCATCATCGATAGGGGTTTCATTTCCAACCTTCTCTCAAAATCTGTATCGAGATGAATTGATCGGATCAACATCATCAATACGATGTCCTCCTGAGCATTGCTTACTTCCGCCACTGTAATACGAAATCTACGCAAATAGTCCTTTAAAGACTCTCTCGCTCCTTGGTAGAGGTTAGAAAGTGACATCATGTCTTTCGAATGCGTTGTGTGCATGTGGAATTTCTCCATAAACTTTCATGTCGGTTGATCAAAGGAGGATATGGATCTCGGCGGCAACCGGGTGAACCATATCATCGCTACCTCCTCTAAGAATATCGAGAAGCAAGCAAAAACATCTAATGGCATCAGTAGCCCTTGCTTGATCCATGTGCAAGCCATACCATCATATTTGGCTTGGATCCGTCTATCCATTATATGACAACATCGTAGGGACTATAAACCTCCGTGGGTGTTCATCGCGCAAGATATCTCCTGAAAAAGGATTTCGCTTCAGGAAAGAACCCCACTCATTATTCATCCAGTATTGATTCTCACTTAGCAGTGTCTCCTAACCATTTAAGTCAAATCTAGTTCAGGTGGGTCTATTGAATGATGTTGAACTTAATCTCCCCTAAATGTTTGGACCGGAAAATGCTCTTTGTTAGTCTCATGATACTTAGGTTCCCCTAACTGTGGGGTAACCCTTCTTTCAGTAATTCCTTTCACATAGTCCCTCTATGGTAGATCTGCAACACTTTCCTATGTTCCAACATTCTAACCATCGAGAGCATGAGCATAAGTTAAACCAGCAACATCACCTAGGAGTCAATCATGGGACCTATGTTTGATGGTTAAGTATCGATTCCTCTTTATGGATAGATAGCGATCCGTAGGCCTTAGCCGTGGCTCGATCCCTTCTTCTATTTTGACTTTCCGGTTTCCCCAAGTATCTAAATGCCATAAAGGTAGATTGTTGAGGTAAAAGAAAGGAAAAGACAGAACAGAGTTTCAGATCATGACAGGTAATATATGATATCCAAATGATCTTTACAAAAGAAAACTTTACTATTCATACAATAACCAAAGCCTAACCTATGATTAGCCTAGACATTTATAACAGCATATCCTTACAAATGCTGATTAATACAAAACAAGAGATGTAATGGAAAGAAAATTTTGTATATATCCCTTAAAGGCATCCAGCTCCTATTCTGAAGCTCCAAAGCATCCAATGCTAACTTTGGAAAAATACTCGGGGTCTAACATGAGTATTATAAAAATTTAACACTTGGATCAAACTAGCATGAGAAACTCACAATAGATGGATTTCTTTTATGTTTAAAACCTTCCAAAAATAAAGGTATGTTGTAAGAGCATGCCACGCATAAACTCAAATGGTTTTTTACCTTACGATAACCAAAACATTTCAAATAGAAAATCCAGTGATAGTATAATAATGTTTAGGTTTGAAAATAATTATATAACATATCTGGAGTGGTAATCTACAATTACATTCAATGGTACTACGTTCTCCAATTAAAACCTTACAGCGCGTATTGGGAATGGATTCCATCAATTACAAAGCGCTGGGGAACAACCTACCATAGTACATCTCTATATAAATTATACCAGAGGCCTCACCGGGACTCCTTGCATGATATGACCAACCTACCCCTTCCTGGATAGTACTGAATATATTATCACCCTGGTTTCTTTAAAACCTTTTTCGCGTAAGCTCACATACACATACCAAATCCATAAATAATTATATAGAAAGGTGACAACCATACCTAAATTGTTGCAACTGACATAGCTTTGCGGAACATCCCTTATTTTAGTCATTCCTGGATGTGAGGCTCGTAAAAGCACGATTACCTTTTACTCTTAGAAAATCCCTTTTGAAATGCTAGCATTCCCCTCCAGGCAACAATGTAATGCCAGCATTCTTCCCTATAAATTGTTCATGATATAAACAAAGTGAAGGCACTACATCCTTTTTAGAATCACCCTTAGGATTAGTAGCAAGTAGCCCTTGCACTTCAAAGAACTCCGTCTTTGATTTTCATCATTTTCAACATGTCTCCAATTCGAACACTTATGCTAGTTTGAAATGATTTTTGGATAACACATGCTTATCCGATCACAGTCTAATCGAACCAAAAATCGATAGCTTTTCGGTTGACTTAATCCCCGGTTTTTCAAAAGTAAGTGGTTGATATAAGAGCACTAAGGGTATCTCATCATTAAAGCGAGAGATGTTTCACTGGAACAAGCCCCCTTAAGGGAATCTCAAACCATATAAAATCATGAATCTTTAATATACGTCCTTGGTCAAAATAGGCTAAGTTATCAATAGTGGACAAACTACTATCTAGTGTGGGTATATAGTTTGCTATGGAAAATTGGACATCGTATACTTAACACCACTTTTCGGTTTCAACCCCATATTATCCCGCAATTAACAATGAAGTCGGATAATTTAGATTTCTACCGCTACCTAGACGTACATTCTTAAACTCTCATATATTGAAATGGGCTTCCGTACCTCGAAATTTAGTGTGAGCATAAGATGAAGTATCTTCTATATAGTTAATTAATTATGACCTATTCAGAGAAATTAACCGTCTTATACTTATCATGATTTCGACATTCCAACTTCTCTTTCCCTTAATAAGAATCGAAGCCAGGTAAGTCGGTGCACTAGTTGCACCTGGCCTTGTCTTATTTAATGCACTCTTGTTATGGATCTCATATATAGAGGAAAGTCTGCTTATCGAGTTTTTGTGACGACCCGGAATTTTTTAAGCCTTTAAAATCGGAATATTTAATTGATTTTAATATTTAAAAGTAAAATTTTAACTTGAATAACGAATATTACAATTTATTTGATAAGTAAATAATTGAATTATTAAATTTAAATAAGTGAAGTTAAGTAAAATGTTGAATCTGGAATTTTAAGCCTGTTGAAAATAATTCGAAGGCTTGTAAAATTTATATTGATAACACTGAAAATAATAGAAGTTGTAAAATTGAAATTAACAGTGTTTTAATTCAGTTTTGAAAATTTGATCGTTTAAATTGAATTTAAAAATAGCCTTCCGAGGTACAGTCTCGGAATTCGACGAAACCAGTTCCATTGGATCCGTAATATTGTATTATTATCGGATTTTAAATTTCGTAGCGTTTGGAGTTGTTGTGTGAACGTACGTTATATTAACGTGCTGCAATCTATATCGAATTCAATTTAATAACTAGGTACCTAAACGAGATATTTATTGAATATAAAAATATAAATTTTTAATCAGCAGCCAACCTATCGTTGTTGAAGCCGACATGATGAAACAATTGTACATGCGAACATCTTTTCATGTTCCCTCTATTCTTTCTTTAAACGCAGGCTCGTTCAATAACTTCTTGTTCAAGCTTTTCAAAGAAAAATTTAATCAATGGCCGAAGCCTTAATCCCTTAAATCGAAAACTCAGTTAAAAGAAAAAGGAGGCCGAGCTTTTCAATTCAATTTCGCATCTTCTAAAAAAAATGAAATGAAAATCGAATTCCCCGTAACAAACAAATGCGTTCGTTGAGTAAGAAGGCGTTCGCATCTATCTCTCGCGATCGCTCGAGGGGAAGGAGCATGGCATGGGGGTGTGAACTCGAGGCGACGCATGCGCTTGGGGGAAATCAAATCGAGTTCGAATCGAAGCTCGATGGATGCGGCTTCTTTTAGTTGAACTCGACAGTTTGGGCTGACCTAGGGCTTGGATTCGAAGGCGATGCTATAGAGATTCGATCAACGTTGGGGTTCGATCGAGAATCGAGCTCGACAGCGGGTGGTGGCAAGGTAGTGGGATTCGAGTGGAGTACGGAGGGTGTTGGTGATGGCGAACCATGCCTGATGGTAGTCGTGTGGATGTCTGGTCGGTTTTTGGTTTCTATCAGGAAGGTAATTATAAATTATTTAGATTAAAATAAATTAAGCGATTTAGTAAATAGCAATGTTTATTAAAAATAAATTTTTGTCAAGTTTAAAATATGCAGTAAGGCTTGGTCGACGATGAGGTAACAATTCCTGTTTCTAAATCCAAACTGGATATATATATATGCGGGAAGAAAGATGGAAAATAAAAAATTTCCAGTTAATTGCTGTTTTTATTTCACAGATAAGAATAATAATATTTTACTATTAGGAATATATATACAAAACAATTGTTCTTTAATTTAATACATATAGATTTGAAGGATTTTTATTTTATTAAAATTTAAATGTATATAGAAAAGGTTTGGAAATATAGAAATTTTGGAAGTGTGGAAGTTCATAGAAAACTTTGATTTTGAAATCTATAAATTGGTTTAAATTATGAATTATTAATTAATTAAATTATAAAATGATAACAAATTATTCTACTCGTTCGAATATTAATAAATCATATAAATTGTTTATTCAAGATCAAATCGAGAAATCCAAGGCAACATGGATTGGATTGAGTTGTAAATTTAAAGGGGAAAAGGTGAGTTAATCTCACTCAGTTAATTTAAATTTAAATTTAAATGATTAAATTTAAATAATTGTTTGAATGGTTGAATTGATTGATGTGCTATAGTATGGTATATTTTGGAATTGGAATATTATATTGTGCTAATATCTGTGGATGCAGGGAAAACAGATTGGAGGGATCCAACTGGACCCCTCAATATTTATTGTTTAATATTCTCTGATGTGATTACTTGATATTCTATGTTGAATATGTTGGGATATTGAATGATATGATTGGATTGGATATATTGGTTATAATGAATTACCAAAAATATATAAATTGGATTTTGGAAAGAAAATAAAGGAAATAAAGTTGTAAACGAAATAATCTTAGAAATTTAATAAAATTAGAATGAATTGAAAAGAAATGGAAGTATGTTAAATACTAATAAATAACTTCGAGTATTAAAAGAAAGGGGTTTGAATAAACAGTAATTATTGAACTGTAAAATCAAGTGATATTATTTTAAAGGAATAAAGAATCATTTCAAAACTTAAAGTTTTAAGTCTATTTAAAGGAATAAGAAGTAAATTGAGAAAATCTAAATTGATATTTCAACTAAAAGCATTTTAAATCATAATTAAGGAATAGAATATGAAATTAAAAGATTTTTGAATAAATGAAGTAAATTGGAAATTAGTTTGGAGATTGATTTAAGTATTGAAATTGGATATTTGGAAGAATATATTCAAGGTGGGAATTTATTAAGAGGAAATGAGAAAGTTTGTTTAAAAATAAATAGTGATTTTATTTAAAGGATGTGAAGAGAAGTATATTTCCCTGGTTAGCTAGGTACGTTTTCAAAAGTAAATTTTTAAATATAAGATAAAAGTTTAATGTTGTTTTAAAAAGCATATTTTAGAAAATTTATTATTTCTGAATGTGTAAAAGTCTAAAATAATATTTTTCAAATCTATTATTGTAATAATTATTTAAAAGTGACTTAGTGTTTTTTTTTAAAAGTGAAAACCTAGTTTTATATTTATAAAGTAATCTCATTTTCAAATATTCGTGTAGTATGTGCTTTAATAAAGTATTTGAAGTAGTTTTTAACTTAAATGTTCTAAAGTATATTTTAAAGTAAAGCGTTTAAATTATTTAAATCTAAAGTTTTATGCTTGGTGATTCCAGTGGAAATAGAAATACTTGGACTTTATTCTAAGAATGGCAGATAGTTTTGAAAACTGTTTTCAAGGAGTTTGAAAAGTGAAAATATATCTTGCGAAGATATTTTTGAGATTAATAAATAATTTGAAAATTTATTTATTGGTTAGTGGTTGTTTGTGAATATTAATTGATAGTTAAATCACCGACTATCAATATTGGACAAATGCGTTGATCGTTTCGAAGAGACCGGGATCGAGATTTATTTCTCGAAAACCACTTTGATCTGGTTTGTATGTTTCGTGAAAACGATTTTGGATTCAAAGATAGAGCAGTGAAGTGCAAGGACTAGTCGCTACTAATCCTGAGGGTATTTCCAAAATGGATGTAATAGGATAGTGCCTTCGGTTTCGTTCGAACCCGGGACGGACTTGTATGGATGGATGCTTGCGAAACATCATCAGGTGGACGATGGGCATTCTAAGGGATATGTTCTAAACAGGTAACGGTTAGCCTCAAGCCTCATCAAATGGGAATGACTAAAAATCAGGGGTTATGCAGCAAGGCTAGGTGGATAGCACCCAAGCAGGGTGAGGTCATTCCAGTCTGGACGTCCCTTTTTATTTCGGCTTTGTGGGCGATTGCTGATCCCAACCGCGGGGTGATCTCACTCAGGATTATCCAGTAAGGGGCAGTCCCGGCCTTGTGTTGCAGGGGAGCGGGCGTACTCCTCGGTACGGTGATCTAGGCCCCGTACTGTGACAGGTGGTACCCCAGTGCCTAGTCATTAGTTGGAAATCCATTCTCCCTACAAGCCTTGTAAGAGTTTTGTTTGTATTACCCACTCTGTGGCTAGTAGCTGGAATTTAATAGATGTAACAATTTCGGTTATTTTATAAGTATTTGTATATAGACCCTATTATAATATCAGAGGATTTCTATAAAAATTGTTTTAGCTATCATAAGGTAAAAACCCGACATGTTTATTTGTGGCGTGGTCTTACGAGATGCTTTTGTTTTCAAAGGATTTTTGAAACTTTAATAATAAATTGAGTGTGATTTTATCACACTGGTATTCCATACTGACTCGGTTGTTATTTAACTGTAATGCTCGGGTCAGGCCGAGTATTATAGAATGCAGGATATGATGCTGTGGAGCTCAGGAGACGAGCTGGATGACGATACTACTCTCGTACTTGTTATATATATATATATATATATATATATATATATATATTCCGCTGTGTTGAGTTGTTGTGTATCCATTGTATGATATATATTTTGAACTGTGAATGATGTACTCTGATGATGTAATATATAAACAGATATATTTGATTTGAGTAAAGATCATTGATTATCTATTATATTTTATTCCGCTGCGATGGTTAGATTCTGTTGTTGTTTTCTATTTTCTTCTTCTACCTCATCTTCTTTAGCCCAAATGGTTCGTATTTCTGTACAACTTGAGTTGATTGTTATAGAATAGTGTTGACTCAAGGGGTACGGATTTGCGGGCTGTTACTGTTGGTATCAGAGCTTAGGTTGGAGATAACCTTGGCTCTGGTGGGAATTACTCATTTAAAATAGAGTTTGTAGTACTCTATAATGAGTTGAGTGTATTAATAAATATGACTGCGTATTTATTAGTGAATATAAATTGTTTTGATATTGTGTTGGTTAGTTTATTGAGTGGCATATGAACCTTCATCGACACAGTCTGCGCATCTGTATCGAAGGGGTTTCTAAACACTCGAATAGAGCGATTGACACTGTATTGTTTTAAATGTGGGTGAATGAAATAATTTTATCCAAAAATCTATTTTGATATAAGGAAAAGTTTTTCCTAAACTATTTAGCTAATATATGGTTGCTTGGATGTTAGGAAGATTAATACTAAATTATTATCATTGTTGAGTGGAAATCAAACTAGAAATTGAAAATATAACTAAAGTTTAAGGCAATAAATTCATTATGAAATGAAATTTATAAATACGAATTATAAAGGTAATGTATGAACTAAAATATAATTAAATGATAATTTGTAAGAGCATAAGCTATGCAAATGAATTATAGTTAAAATTTATTTAAGCAGGATTTGGAAATTCAAAATTTCAAAGATTTTGGGAATGGTTATCGAAGTGTTTTAAAGATAAATTATGGCATTATTGTTTTGGAGATATTTCTGAATGGAGATCTATTTTAAATGGATTTTGAAAGTGATATAGCATTGAAATCACTGGGATTATTTGGAAATAATTCTGATGGTGACGGCCGCATCATCAGTATTCATTTTCGAATTTCTAAGTGACAGATTGCTGCCAAAAATTAATTTGTTCAGAAAAGCTGGTTGTTTTTGAAAATCTTAAAGGAAATTTGTTGGGAATAAAACCAAGATTGGTTAAATTTTTGAGAAGTATGATTTGAGATGTTGGAGATTCCAAAATGATTTGAAACCAAAGCCGGGTATTTAAAAATCCTGATGAGATAGTTGTAAGCTTATAAATTGAGATGATTTTTTTTATCACGAAGGGAATATAAGCTTTGAATGTTGGAATTTAAATTTAAAGAGAAAGGTTAAAAATGAAATTAACTTGGATGGGAAATAAAAATTTAACTGGATTAAAATAAATTAAATAAGCTGAAAATAATATCCAGTTATATTCGAATTAAGTTGAAGTTGAATTGAGTTAAATAATCCGAGTTAAAATAAAATTGAATTGGAATTAAATTCTTACCTGGATAACTAGAAAATAAGTTGGATAAGAAATAAATTGGATAAGAATTAGATTGAAATAAATAAACCAAAATAACTTATAAAAGAATTAAATGCATAAAATAAAATATGTTTGGGTTATAAATAAGCATAAGGCTTGAGTTAAAAATAAAAGAAGAATATATTTGAGCCTATAATGAATGGAAAAGTGTAAAATAATAAGTTATAACATATAAATTGAAAAATGGGATAAAAACCCAAAATAAATATTTTTGATGAATTGGAGAATAAAACGAAAATCAAAACTTGAATTATAAAATAAATTGAACTAAGAAAAATTAAATGAAGTGATATTTGGAATTAAAAATCAAGTTTTGGATTATAAATTGGGGAAAGACCATTTAGATAATAAATTAGATAATAAAATATGTAATAAGAACCCAATGCAGTTAAGTAGAAGCTGAATTATGAGATAATGATGAAGTTTGAAGATAAACTCAAGCTATAAATCAAATTCGATTTGAAATCATTAGTGAGTAAAATATAATTGAAAGTGGCCTTGCAATTAATTAAATGAATTGAGAATGAAATTAAATTGTGAGTCCATAAAGGTGAATGGTAAATTGAAAATGGATAGTGAATTCAGAATTTGAGTTATCAATTGAAAGTTGACTTGAAGTGTTAACAAACTAAATATAATCGGAAAGGTATCGAATAAAAATGAAATTGGATTGAAATAGTAATGGTACGAATTGAAAATAAATCCAAATAAGTGGAAATAATTTGGAAATGGCCTTGTAATAAATTGAATGAACTGAATCTAAAAGTTAAAATGTATAATAACTAATCAAATAAATTTGTAATTTGAAGTGGGAATGGATTAAAATAGAATCAAGTTATAATGAAAAGAGAAATTTATTTGCAAAATGAAATGAGCTTAAGTATAGAAAAAAAGGATTTGAATAAATTGAAGTAGATTAAATTAAGCTGAATAGACGAGGAAGAGTTGAATTGAATTCAACTTAAAACTAAGTGTAATGATATTGGGTTGGATTTAAATCAAGTGAAAATAAATTAGAATCAAAATAGAATTTGGTGAGTTATAGATAATATTTAAGGAAATGTAAATTCAAAATGGATTGAGTGGGTAAACTAATTATATTGAAAAAATAAATGGATGGGATAAATAAGAACCAAATGAAGTATGGTTTAAATAAGTTGAGAAATGGTTATTGAATGAAATAGCTTGGTTTGTTTTTGAGCTAAATAAAATAGTTTGAAATAAACAAATATGGAATGAAATGCAATATAAATGAGAATATATGGATTGTGAATAAATTTAAAAATAGAATAGAATTGAGTATAAATTGAGTTGAAATCCATTTAAATTGGTTATAAAACATAAAGACTTATTTATTCACATAGATCTCGTCAAATTGCATAGAATAAATTGACATTTGATGTAATGGAAGTAATTAAAATTCTATGTGTTGATAAGGGTAAAATAAATTGATTTTGAGAGCAATTGAATTAAATATGAGTTCAGTTTTCTTAAAAATAAATTAAATGTAAGTTTGTGAGTTTTTAACCATTCGGATTAAGTGAAACGATGGGTGATTGGGTGTAAGCAATTAAATTTAATGTTGGAATATTTAAGTCGCTTATGAAAGGTGTTTAATGTGAATTCCTTTTAGAATTCATATGTTTAACCATTGCAAATAAGTGAAATGTTAATAACTTCATATATATGGCACTTACATGTTTAAATTGAGTAAGTACAGGTACCTGGAAGCCGTGTGGCTGGATTTGGTTGCGCCAGTTGCTAAAAATTATAAGCCACTTGCTTAAAATGCTAAATAAGGTACGCCTACGCAATAAAAATAGGAAATATGAACTGTTTTTGGTTTTTCGACCGGGTGGGTCGATGTATATATATTTATCTCTTTTGTCAAATTGCAAAAGCTCCTCTGTACAAAGGAGACTCTGCCAAAAAAATTTAGAAATTTTGGGAGTTAGAAATTTTTTGAAAATTTTGTTAACAACAAACTTTTTTAAATTGGAAATTGAAATAAATTAATAAATGAGACTAATTTAAAAATAATGACATGAATCGGTATAAATGAAAAATAAAATTTATATATGCAGAGTTAAAGATAAATTGAATTCATATGGAAATGAAAGAATCGATTTGAATAGAAATGGATATAAACTAAAGTGGTAAAGTGAAAACAAATATAAGAAGCATATAAAATGCTTATATTAAACTAAAGTATAAGGAATGGTGAATTCTTAATTGGAAATTGATACTACAAATATATTCTAAGATAATATTAGAATGAATAGGTATTGACATTTTGTGAGGAAGTCGATAAAATGTTTTTGGAATATTGTGATTGGGTATTATTGTCAAGTAGGATATGCAGGTAATATAAAGGGAAATAAGAATTGGTTTTGATTTCCGATGATAATTTGAAATGCTCGACAAAAAGGTATGTATTTAAATTTGGTATGAAATTTGATTGGGTTTTTGGATCGAGCCACTTGGCGTTTTGTTTTCTTTTTGGATTTGGGAGGCCGTAGAGCCATTTTGTAGTTGTACCGAGCTAGCCGCGCAAAGGAAACGCTGGCAAAATTTTTTGGAAATTTATCGAGTTAGAAAAATTTTGAGGAAATTTTGATAATTCAAAATTTAGTTTGAATTATAATTTGAATAGTTGAACAAGTAAGTTATTTGAAGACTGTGGAAGGTTTAGGGAAGTTGGTTGAAGTAATAGTGGGTCTTTAATAAAAGATATGTTATGGCTAGTTGATAAAACTGTTTGATTTTGGGAAAAATAATCAGGTATTGGACCATTCGTCCTAATTAGTAATTTCAGGGACGAAATTATTTTAGGGGGGAGGAATGTGACGACCCGGAATTTTTTAAGCCTTTAAAATTGGAATATTTAATTGATTTTAATATTTAAAAGTAAAATTTTAACTTGAATAACGAATATTACAATTTATTTGATAAGTAAATAATTGAATTATTAAATTTAAATAAGTGAAGTTGAGTAAAATGTTGAATCTGGAATTTTAAGCCCGTTGAAAATAATTCGAAGGCTTGTAAAATTTATATTGATAACATTGAAAATAATAGAAGTTGTAAAATTGAAATTAACAATGTTTTAATTCAGTTTTGAAAATTTGATCGTTTAAATTGAATTTAAAAATAGCCTTCCGAGGCACAGTCTCGGAATTCGACGAAACCAATTCCATTGGATCTGTAATATTGTATTATTATCGGATTTCAAATTTCGTAGCGTTTGGAGTTGTTGTGTGAACGTATGTTATATTAACGCGCTGGAATCTATATCGAATTCAATTTAATAACTAGGTACCTAAGCGAGATATTTTTTGAATATAAAAATATAAATTTTTAATCAACAGCCAACCTATCTCTGTTGAAGCAGACATGATGAAACAATTGTACACTTGTACATCTTTTCCTGTTCCCTCTATTCTTTCTTTACCAGCTCGTTCAATAACTTCTTTTTCAAGCTTTTCAAAGAAAAATTTAATTAATGGCTGAAGCCTTAATCCCTTAAATCTAAAAGTCGGTTAAAAGAAAAAGGGGACCGAGCTTTTCAATTCAATTTCGCATCTTCTAAAAAAAATGAAATGAAAATCGAATTCCCTGTAACGAACAAATTCGTTCGTTGAGTAAGAAGGCGTTCGCATCTATCTCTCGCGATCGCTCGAGGGGAAGGAGCATGGCATTGGGGTGTGAACTCGAGGCGACGCATGCACTTGGGGGAAATCAAATTGAGTTCGAATCGAAGCTCGATGGATGCGGCTTCTTTTAGTCGAACTCGACAGTTTGGGCTGGCCTAGGGCTTGGATTCGAAGGCGACGCTGTAGAGATTCGATCAACGTTGGGGTTCGATCGAGAACCGAGCTCGACAGCGGGTGGTGGCAAGGCAGTGGGATTCGAGTGGAGTACGGAGGGTGTTGGTGATGGCGAACCATGCCTGATGGTAGTCGCATGGACGTCTACTCGCTTTTTGGTTTCTGTCAGGAAGGTAATTATAAATTATTTAGATTAAAATAAATTAATTGATTTAGTAAATAGCAATGTTTCTTGAAAATAAATTTTTGTCAAGTTTAAAATAGGCAGGTCGACGATGAGGTAACAATTCCTGTTTTTAAATCCAACTTGGATATATATATATATATATATATATATATATATATATATATATATATATATGCGGGAAAAAAGATGGAAAATAAAAATTTCCAGTTAATTGCTGTTTTTATTTCACAGATAAGAATAATAATATTTTCCTATTAGGAATATATATATATATATATATATATATATATATATATAAAACAATTGTGCTTTAATTTAATACGTATAGATTTGAAGGATTTTTATTTTATTAAAATTTAAATGTATATAGACAAGGTTTGGAAATATAGAAATTTTGGAAGTGTGGAAGTTCATAGAAAACTTTGATTTTGAATCTACAAATTGGTTTAAATTATGAATTATTAATTAATTAAATTTTAAAATGATGACAAATTATTCAACTCGTTCGAATATTAATAAATCATATAAATTGTTTATTCAAGGTCAAATCGGGAAACCCAAGGCAACATGGATTGGATTGAGTTGTAATTTAAAGAGGCAAAGGTGAGTTAATCTCACTCAGTTAATTTAAATTTAAATTTAAATGATTAAATTTAAATAATTGTTTGAATGGTTGAATTGATTAGTGTGTTATAGTATGGTATAATTTGGAATTGGAATATTATATTGTGCTAATATCTATGGATGCAGGGAAAACAGGTTGGAGGGATCGAACTGGACCCCTCAATATTTATTATTTAATATTCTCTGATGTGATTACTTGATATTCTATGTTGAATATGTTGGGATATTGAATGATATGATTGGATTGGATATATTGGTTATAATGAATACCAAAAATATATAAATTAGATTTTGGAAAGAAAATAAAGGAAATAAAGTTGTAAACGAATAATCTTAGAAAATTAATAAAATTAGAATGAATTGAAAAGAAATGGAAGTATGTTAAATACTAATAAATAACTTCGAGTATTAAAAGAAAGGGGTTTGAATAAGCAGTAATTGTTGAACTGTAAAATCAAGTGATATTATTTTAAAGGAATAAAGAATCATTTCAAAACTTAAATTTTTAAGTCTATTTAAAGGAATAAGAAGTAAATTGAGAAAATCTAAATTGGTATTTCAATTAAAAGTATTTTAAATCATAATTAAGGAATGGAATATGAAATTAAAAGATTTTTGAATAAATGAAGTAAATTGGAAATTAGTTTGGAGATTGATTTAAGTGTTGAAATTGGATATTTGGAAGAATAAATTCAAGGTGGGAATTTATTAAGAGGAAATGAGAAAGTTTTAAATAGTGTTTTTTTAAAGGATGTGAAGAGAAGTATATTTCCCTGGTTAGCCATGTACGTTTTCAAAAGTAAATTAAATATAAGATAAAAGTTTAATGTTGTTTTAAAAAGCATATTTTAGAAAATTTATTATTTCTGAATGTGTAAAAGTCTAAGGTAAATATTTTTCAAATCTATATTGTAATAATTATTTAAAAGTGACTTAGTGTTTTGTTTTAAAAGTGAAAACCTAGTTTTATATTTATAAAGTAATCTTATTTTCAAATATTAGTGTATTATGTGTTTTAATAAAGTATTTGAAGTAGTTTTTAGCTTAAATGTTTTAAAGTATATTTTAAAGTAAAGCGTTTAAATTATTTAAATCTAAAGTTTTATGCTTGGTGAATCCAGTGGAAATAGAAATACTTGGTGTTTATTCTGAGAAAGGCAGATAGTTTTGAAAACTGTTTTCAAGGAGTTTGAAAAGTGAAAATATATCTTGTGAAGATATTTTTGAGACTATAAATAATTTGGAAAATTATTTATTGGTTGGTGGTTGTTTGTGAATATTAATTGATAGTTAAATCACCGACTATCAATATTGGACAAATGCGTTGATCGTTTCGAAGAGACCGGGATCGTGATTTATTTCTCGAAAACCACTTCGATCTGGTTTGTACGTTTCGTGAAAACGATTTTGGATTCGAAGATAGAGCAGTGAAGTGCAAGGACTAGTCGCTACCAATCCTGAGGATATTTCCAAAATGGATGTAGTCGGAATAGCGCCTTCGGTTCCGTTCGAACTCGGGACGGACTTGTATGGATGGATGCTTGCGAAACATCATCAGGTGGACGATGGGCATTCTAAGGGATATGTTCTAAAAAGGTAACGCTTAGCCTCAAGCCTCATCAAATGGGAATGACTGAAAATCAGGGGTTATGCAGCAAGGCTAGGTGGGTAGCACCCAAGCAGGGTGAGGTCATTCCAGTCTAGATGTCCCTTTTTATTTTGGCTTAGTGGGCGGTTGCTGATCCCAAACGCGGGGTGATCTCGCTCGGGATTATCCAGTAAGGGGTAGTCCCGGCCTTGTGTTGCAGGGGAGCGGGCATACTCCTCGGTACGGTGATCTAGGCGTTGTACTATGACAGGTGGTACCATAGTGCCTAGTCATTAGTTGGAAATCCATTCTCCCTACGAGTTTTGTTTGTATTACCCACTCTGTGGCTAGTAGCTGGAATTTAATAGATGTAACAATTTCGGCTATTTTGTAAGTATTTGTATATAGACCCTAATATAATATCAGAGGATTTCTATAAAAATTGTTTTAGCTATCCTAAGGTAAAAACACGACATGTTTATTTGTGGCGTGGTTTTACGAGATGCTTTTGTTTTCAAAGGATTTTTGAAACTTTAATAATCAATTGGGTGTGATTTTCTCACGCTGGTATTCCAGATGGACTCGAGTGTTATTTAACTGTAATGCTCGGGTCAGACCGAGTATTATAGAATACAGGATATGATGCCGTGGAGCTCAGGAGACGAGCTGGATGACCATACGTACTATCATACTTGTTTTATATATATATTCCGCTGTGTTGAATTGTTGTGTATCCATTGTATGATATTTATTTTGAACTGTGATTGATGTACTCTGATGATGTAATATATAAATAGATATATTTGATTTGAGTAAAGATCATTGATTATCTATTATATTTTATTCCGCTGCGATGGTTAGATTCTGTTGTTGTTTTCTATTTTCTTCTTCTACCTCATCTTCTTTAATCCAAATGGTTCGTATTTCTGTACAACTTGAGTTGATTGTGGTAGAATAGTGTTGACTCAAGGGGTACGGATTTGCGGGCTGTTACTGTTGGTATCAGAGCTTAGGTTGGAGATAACCTTGGCCCTGGTGGGAATTACTCATTTAAAATAGAGTCCGTAGTACTCTATAATGAGTTGAGCGTATTAATAAATATGAGTGCGTATTTATTAGTGAATATAAATTGTTTTGATATTGTGTTGGTTAGTTTATTGAGTGGCATATGAACCTTCATCGACACAGTCTGCGCAACTGTACCGAAGGGGTTTCTAAACACTTGAATAGAACGATTGACACTGTATTGTTTTAAATGTGAGTGAATGAAATAATTTTACCCAAAAATATATTTTGATATAAGAAAAAGTTTTTCCTAAACTATTTAGCTAATATATGGTTGCTTGGATGTTAGGAAGATTAATACTAAATTATTATCATTGTTGAGTGGAAAACTAACAAGAAATTGAAAATATAACCAAAGTTAAAGGCAATAAATTCATTATAAAATGAAATTTATAAATATGAATTATAAAGGTAATATATGAACTGAAATATAATTAAATGAGAATTAGAAGAGCATAAGCTGTGCAAATGAATTATAGTTAAGATTTATTTAAGCAGGATTTGGAAATTCAAAATTTCAAAGATTTTGGGAATGTTTATCGAAGTGTTTTAAAGATAAATGATGGCATTATTGTTTTGGAGATATTTCTGAATGGAGATCTGTTTTAATGGATTTTGAAAGTGACATAGCATTGAAATCACTTGGATTATTTAGAAATAATTCTGATGGTGACGGTCGCATCATCAGTATTCATTTTCGAATTTCTAAGTGACGGATTGCTGCCAAAAATTAATTTGGTCAGAAAAGCTGGTTGTTTTTGAAAATCTCAAAGGAAAGTTTTTTGGAATAAAACCAGGATTGGCCTAAATGTTTGAGAAGTATGATTTGAGATGTTGGAGATTCCAAAATGATTTGAAACCAAAGCCGGGTATTTAAAAATCCTGATGAGATAGTTGTAAGCTTATAAATTGAGATGATTTTTTTTATCACGAAGGGAATATAAGCTTTGAATGTTGGAATTTAAATTTAAAGAGAAAGGTTAAAAATGAAATTAACTTGGATGGGAAATAAAAATTTAACTGGATTAAAATAAATTAAATAAGCTGAAAATAATATCCAGTTATATTCGAATTAAGTTGAAGTCGAATTGAGTTAAATGAATCCGAGTTAAAATAAAATTGAATTGGTATTAAATTCTTACCTGGATAACTAGAAAATAAGTTGGATAAGAAATAAATTGGATAAGAATTAGATTGAAATAAATAAACCAGAATAACTTATAAAAGAATTAAATGCATAAAATAAAATATGTTTGGGTCATAAATAAGCATAAGGCTTGAGTTAAAAATAAAAGAAGAATATATTCGAGCCTATAATGAATGGAAAAGTGTAAAATAATAAGTTATGACTTATAAATTGAAAAATGGGATAGAAAACCCAAAATAAATATTTTTGATGAATTAGAGAATAAAACGAAAATCAAAACTTGAATTATAAAATAAATTGAACTAAGAAAAATTAAATGAAGTGATATTTGGAATTAAAAATCAAGTTTTGGATTATAAATTGGGGAAAGACTATTTAGATAATAAATTAGATAATAAACTATGTAATAAGAACTCAATGCAGTTAAGTAGAAGCTGAATTATGAGATAATAATGAAGTTTGAAGATAAACTCAAGGTATAAATCAAATTCGATTTGAAATCATTAGTGAGTAAAATATAATTGGAAGTGGCCTTGCAATTAATTAAATGAATTGAGAATGAAATTG
Organism: Allium cepa; assembly: GCA_030765085.1. Lineage (NCBI taxonomy): Eukaryota > Viridiplantae > Streptophyta > Magnoliopsida > Asparagales > Amaryllidaceae > Allium > Allium cepa. Next base: position 726,357,733 of record CM060945.1, read on the forward strand.
AATTGTGAGTCCATAAATGTAACGACCCGTTAAATTAATAATATTAAATGAATTGAATTAATATAATTTCTAATCTAATTGAGAATAAATGTAGAAATTTGGTATACTAGTTGTAATTTAGTGTAACAATAAAATTTTATGACAATAGATTTGGATAATGTAGATTGTCACAATTTGATTTAAAGTTAAATATAAGAAACTGATATAAGGGTTGAATTAGTGAATATCAATAAAAAGATTAAGTAGAATGGAATTCATTTAATATAAAATAAATAGTGGAAGACTTACATTGGATTGTAAAATGGATAGTAACTAAATAAAAGTTGACTGCTGAATAAATCAATGCAATAAGTGTTGATAAGGAGATTTAATGAATGTTGTCAATAATAAATGGACTTAAGATAGTAATAAAATTTGTTTTGCCTATGTAAATTTTATGTATTGATAAGCTATAATTAAATTTGAAATTTGGTAGTAAATAGGGGATAAGTTGACTAAGGCAATTAGTAATTTAATAAATGAATGCATAGTAAGTAAGTGGAAATGTATGCATAAAAATATTTTCATATATGGGATAATTACAAAAGTTTACCCATTTATCTAATGTATATAATTGAATCTAAATTTAGGGCAACATTTTGTTATTGATGGTGTAGGTGAATTTGAATAAAAGGGTAACAATTATTTTGATTTAACATTTATTGAGTATATAGTTAAGAAGGGCACTCGACGTAAATGAATCTAAATAAATTATTTTGGGTATTGATGTGTCTAGTCAATAAAGGAGAACTTTAAGGAAATAAAATATAAATGAATGTATTTGGGAATAGAGTTCTTGTATATGTTGAATAGTTATTATATAGTTATTAAGAATGAGCGTTACTTTATTAAGTATAAATATAGTAACAGAAGTATGAATAAATTTATAGAAACATAAGATTTACTTTAAGGTAATATTTGAGTGTAGACTTTTGGAATAGATTCAATAACAATAATCATTGTTTGTCACCTATCTTATTTGTTGTTAAGTTATGTTGAAATCAATCTCAAATTTATTCACTAAAATTTTTGCAGTTAGCGTAGTTTTGGCTTTGTAATTGCAGTAGTTAATTCCTTAAGGTGAGGTCAATACTAATTTTATTTTTATTTGACCATTGGTTGTTATAGACTTTAGAAAGCAAGATTTATATGTATAATTTGAGTATAAAATTCAACAACTGGTATTTATTACAAATAAAATGGAATTAAACGTAAAATATTACGTTATTGAATTAAAAAGGAATTTGTGGATCTTAAAGTGAAAACATAGACATGTTAAAGGGCACCTTTGTTTTGGATTTAGTCGAGAATATAAAAGTTAAAAATCTAATATATGGGTTTTTTGAGAATTTTATTTATAATTTCTAAATATAGGGAAGTGCAGAAATGAACACTGAAATTGATATACTTATCCACTTTTAATTCACAGCTAAACTTGTTAAATCATTTCAATTGATTATGAATTATATAAGAAATAGAATTTGGTCAATTTTAGAATTTAATATAAAATTTGGATTTTATAATTTATTTAATTTAATTAATGAATATAAAAATAGCCATTTTGGCCACGAACTCGGATTTCGATGAAACCAGTTTCATCGGATCCGTATAGGTGTATTATTATAGGGTTTCAAGTTTCGTATCGATCGGACCTGTCGTTTGATCGTACGGACGCGAAACGCCTTGAAATCAATTTTATTAAAATCAATTTGAAATCAATTTGGAAATTTTTTTTTCAGCATAACTTCTTCATACGACCAAATTTGGACGTGAAACTTTTTCCATCGCGTTCAGAATATTTTTAAAATACCTATCTGGATATATGGGTTTGACAAATTTCGTTCCGGTGTCAGAACGGGCTTTTTGGGCCATAGTTTATTCCGCACGTTCATTCTACGGTCTATCTACTCTATCTCTAACCCCTCTACATAAACCTAGCTACAAGCCCTAGCCTCCGCCTAATTTCATTTCATCTGCGCGTATACTTTCTTCAAGCTCCTTTTCTTCTTCAATGGGTGCAAACCCTAGATCCAATCAATTCAAAATTTCAATGAAAATTCAAACTCTCCAGAAAAATTCCACAAAAATATATGTCAATACTCTCGATGAGCGTAATTCAATGGTGCGATTCGTTTTTCGAATCGATGTTCTGTTTACCCAGAATAAATTGAAACAGTCCCGACCGTTCATCACGTCGTCACAAACTTTGTCGGATGGAGAAACGGTTTCTGGGTATTGTAGAATGGACCGAGGGGACTGCATCTATGCAGTTTATCTGGTGAATCAACGGCTAGATCGTCGTGCAAAATTCAATTAGGGTTTTGGGTGAGCGGCGGCCGGTGGAGCTTTGGGTGACCGGAGGTCTTGCCGTGGGTATGGGGACGTGCGGCCTGGCGAGGGGGTTCCTACGGTGGTAGCGGCTGGGTCATTTGATGCCAGAGGCGGCGGCGGCGCGCAGTCAAACGTTGGTCAAAGGGGAGGGCTGATGGGTTCATGATGTTCTCTGCGTGCGTGTCCTGGGCGTGAGGAAGATGGGTCTCTGTGACGTGGCACATGTGGTAGGTTTTGTTTTATTTTGTTTATTTTTAATTTATCTTGCAAATCGTTTAATTGTGATAACTTTCACATACGGAATCCGATTCACGCGAAACTTTTTTTGTTATGATCGTATTTAAAATCCAGATCTGATGACACTGGTTTGTGCAGTTTTGGAGACCGTTAAATTTTTGGGTTTAAATTGAATTTGGATTCAATTTAAATTCCAAAGGTGAGTGTTTAAACCCACTCACAACTACTAGAAGCTTTTATGTTTGTTAAATTAATTTTAGAAATGAATAGAAATTTATTTATGAGTATTTGGCATGTTTATTTCACTCATATTTGTTGAATTGCATTTATTAAATTTAACTGTTAATTTAATTTATTTATTGCGTATTAATTGATAGTTAGAATTTATTTGTTTGCCTATAAACTGCTAGTTAACAGTTATATAGATTATTACTGAATATAAACTGTTAGATTAATAGTTGTTAAATTTAATCTGAATAAAATTGCCAGTTATTACCTGTTATATATATTATCAAATATAAATTGTTATTGATTGATATTGCTTGATGATTGTGATTGGATGATGGGTGATGTTGATGGATGTTTTATTGTATATCATTAAATTGCAAATTTTCATGCATATTTCCTTTCATTCGGGATTGTGGTTTGAAATGATATACAACCGCAAAATTTTATATCTTTTAAATTACGGATTGAAATGATAAATATCCGTATCACTTGACCATAGGATAGAAAATTATATACAGGCACCGCGGTCTATATATAACTATTTTAATGTGATTTCTATGGTTTGGATGGAATACGGTTTATAATAATCTTAAATTTTATATTGTATAAATATTATTCTTCCATATATATACATATGAAGTTGAAAATTTTGAAATTAAAAGGTGTATAAATCTCTTTATTAAAAATGGAAAAAAAAATTAAGAAAATGGAGTTTGATAATTTATATCATATGTTTAAATGTTAAGTTTGGAAATTTTAAGATATGATATTTATAATTGGATTCTTCCCAAGATAAATTGAAAGGAATATTCTAGTATAATTTGAATTGAAAAAAAATATATTTTAATACTATAAATTGGAGTTCTTATTTATTTATGGATTTTATGTGAATATTCAAGACTAATTAATAGAACATTCGATTTGTTGAAAGAATAAAATCCAACTTTAGTTTGAAATATTAATACTCCAAATGGATATACGTATATATATATAAATTGAAGTGGTTTTGGAACTTGAGAGAGATAATACAAATTTTGGGTTAGACTTTAACAAAGAAATGTATTTGTAAAGCCATGAGAACTATTTTCTTTACAAAGTAACATTTAAGTTAAACCTTTTAATTCATATACCGTTGAATATCCAAACCATTCAAGTTTTAAAAGTTATGGTTTTAAATTATGAATTTCGAAATATTATGCTTTGAAAGGATATTTGGCTTTCAGACGTTATAAATTTTAAGGCATTTGGATTTTTGAAAAGGTTTATATTTGGGATAAAGGATATCATATTGTTTTGGGTTTTAAAATGATATCGTATTCATAATTTTAAAATGGAAATGTTATTCTGGTTTTAAAGTATGAGCTATTTTAAATGACCGCGGTGTTATAATAACGATGGGTTGGCAAAGAGACCGGGATCGGATATGGACATACTCTCTGTCGATACCGAAAACCACTTTGAATAACCGTGTACGCGGTGGAGATTCCAGAATGAAGTAGGTGGTGGCGACGTTTCCTGTAAGGTAAATACGTGGACCCGACTCCCGTGAGTTGGCATAAGGTGGCTAAAACAGGAGCGATCGACGGGTTAATGAGGTCATTCCTCTGATCGGACACTCCTCTTCGATATTATACTTTGACTTTGCACTGATTCAGTGGCCACTTTTACTTTGATTTTGGGGGAGTTTGTTCGAGGTGGGCGGTAGCTGCGGCTACGCGTTACCATCGGCCCGGAAGCGTAATTGGTATATCTACCCTGGCATTGCCTAGTTGTGCCGTGTCACCTACCCTAGCGCGCCTTATACGATTTTGGCTTTGTACCATACCTATGGAGTGCCCTCTGACGACGCCCAGTACGGGGGAGATTACGGTACTGTATAGACTATGGGAATATATTCTGTGTTAAGGGCTATATGGATAACCCCTTAACGCTATTAAAAAGTAAGTTTATTTTACAAATAGACACTATTATAATAGTGCAATATACTACATAGTAAATAGTTTAACGGATCCTTAGGAGATGTAAATCCCGAGCATCTCTTGAGTTACTGCACTCATATTTATTTCTGTTAATTTAACTCACATAAGATCTTTTAGTTCTGACTCGAGTGTTTTGTCTTTTCAATTCGCTCGGGTCAGTCCGAGCGTTTCAGGATCGAAGACTTTAGCTTTGGAGGACGAAGACGAAGAATCCGTACTATTATTATTTATATTATTGCACCACACTCATACTGTTCCGCTGCATTGATTGTATTGGTATGTGTAACTCTGATATTTATTGTACAAGTAAAATAAAATATTTCGTAAAACAATTTCATGAACTGTATATTTGATTATTATATTTTATCCTTCCGCTGTGAGATTTTATTTTATTTTAGTTTTTTTTCTTCTCTGTTTTTCTTATTTACCCCATAACAATCCGCCGTTCTGTATGGTTTGAATAGGCACGTGTGTCGGTTTAAATCGTGCGAAAAGGCAGGATGTTACAGTTGGTATCAGAGCTTTGGTTTAGCGATAAACCTTGGCTTTGTGGGGTTCGACTCTTTGTTAATAGGGTAGTAATACCCTATGGGAGTCGCTGAGTGTACATATATATATGAGAGAGCGTATTTGTTAGTATTAATAAAAGATTTTGATATTGTGTTAATCTGTTCCGCTTTGTATTTATAAATTCTGGTTGATGCATAGGACGCTATGCCATCAATAGGGATTTCTAAACACTTAATAGGACAGACCGACATAATATTTGTTTTATATAGGCGAATGAAATAATTTTTCCTATTATATTTTCTATATATAAAAATATTTTATAAAGATATATATTTTTTGGTTGCTATAGATTGGGTGTTAGGTAATAAAAATATTTATAATAATTGAAGCTAAGTTGAAATTATAATGAATCAAAATGGAGATTTTTTTAGAACTTAAGTCCGGGATTTTGAAAATCTACTTTCAAAGGATTTATGAAATATAATGATTTGGTTTATAAGTATTTTCTTATATAAATATTTAGTATAATTCGAAGGAATAGGTTTAAAGAGGATTTTGGAGAAATTAATTTTGTACTTTCCTCTCTGTCGTTGGAAAATAATTTGGGTGATGGCGGCCGCATCATCGACTTTCATTTTCAAGTTTCGAAGGGGAAAGGCCACTGTAGTAAAATTCTACTGCAGATTTATTTTGAAATTATCTAAGATTTTAATTGTTTTAAAATATAATTGAGATATAAAAGTTGTAGGAAACTAATTATCTATTATTTTAAAATAAATTGAAATTTGACCCGGTATTTAATTCTAAAATTTTCCATTAATTAATTGTTTAAATTATTTCAGTGAAATATAAAGTAAGAAATAAATGGATTGAAAACCTCTAATTTAGGAAAGAGAATTAATGCTAAGTTATAAAGGAAGTTAAGATTTTAACTTATAAATAATAGTAAAGATTTATTGAACAATCAAGGAATTAAAAGAATTGAGATTAAACTTGTATAAGTTCAATTGCATCTTCTTTAACATAAATAACTTACCAAATATAAAAAGTTGAAATGTTTAATAAGAGATTGGAATAGAATATTATACAAGTAGGAATTTTGGAAATAATGAAGTATTCAATGAATTGCTGTTATCAATAAGAAGTTAATGTTATAAACTTAAGTTATAAATTGAATTTTTCCATAAATAAAGGTAAGTATTATGAACAAGTGATTTAAACTTAAGTAAATAAATGAAATTCTTTAATAAATAAGGATTGATGCGTAGGGTTATTAACTTAAGTATGATTTAAATGCTACTAGGTAATAAAATAAAACGTAGATAATATAAATAAATGACTGTAAACCCTAAGTAATAAATTAACAAAATCCTTTATTTATGAGAATGGAGGTTATAAGGTTAATAATGTAAGTGTAAGTAGAGGGTTACTGTAATTAAATATAATAGAAACGTAAACATTAAATAAAGGAATAAAATTAAGGGTAAGTTGAAATTGTAATATATATAACGAATATATATTTATTGAACCATTAATTAAGAAAAAAAGGAATTGAAAAGAAACTTGGAAATTTTCACTTACACTCTTAGGACATATATAAACTTACCATATATTAAAAGTTGCAATGTTAGTAAGAAAATGTAAAGGGAAATCTTACAAGTGGAGTTTGAGGTAAATAAGGTATTCAATAAATTTGCTGTTAGTAATGAGAATTAATTGTACAAACTTAAGTTAAATTGGAAATTTTACTATATAAGTAAAGATATGTAGTATAAATAGATAATATAACCGTTAGTCAATAAATTGGAATACCAATATAATGAATTTTGAAATAAATGGAAAATGAAATAGTAAGAAATATAGAAACCCCTACATGAATGAAAGGAAGAAAATCAAGCCACGGAAGCATGAAATAAATGTATAATAAGTAATTTGGTTGTTGGTTTGAATTGTATTGTTTGATTTATGTTTGTTGGGTAAGAAATTTGAAGTTGTTGGGTGAATAAATAATCTATCTTTGTTCCATCCAAGACTGTTGAGTAAAGGATGCACTTGATAGTTAATTTCATCTCATACAAATTTCAAGTTTGAACCCAAACAACTATTTGTTTGATGGATTAAATGGTTGCTTTGTTTGTGTATGTATGTTGTTTGTAAGGTTGATGGTTGTTGAATTTTTTGGTTGATTAATGATTGAATCCACTTGAATAGTTCACTTTAAAACAATATATTTAACCTTTTAGATTATATAAGTGAATACAGGTGATGGAAGCAACTGCTACTGCTTTTGGTTCCAAAATAATAAGCGTATATTGCCCGACAAATAGGTACGTCGGATTACGTTTAAAGCGCTATTTTTCCCGTGTTGGGATATAATATTTTGATAATATATGTAATATATTTGTATATTTTGATATTATATTTTCTCCCGAGCCTCACCGTACAAAGGAGACTCTGCCAAAAATTTTCGTAAATTTTGGACTTAGAATTTTGTTGAATATTTTCCAAACTTTAATGATTTAAGTATAAAATAATATAATGATTATAAACAGGTATATTTTATTTAAGAAAATAAATTTAGTAAATTATTGTTATAAGTTAATATTTGGAATAAGATGTACTGTTTTATTCTTCCTTCTCCCTTCTTTTTCCTTTTCGGGCACGAAAAGTTTTGAGTGGGGGAGATTGTAACGACCCGTTAAATAATAATATTAAATGAATTGAATTAATATAATTTCTAATCTAATTGAGAATAAATGTAGAAATTTGGTATAGTAGTTGTAATTTAGTGTAACAATAAAATTTTATGACAATAGATTTGGATAATGTAGATTGTCACAATTTGATTTAAAGTTAAATATAAGAAACTGATATAAGGGTTGAATTAGTGAATATCAATAAAAAGATTAAGTAGAATGGAATTCATTTAATATAAAATAAATAGTGGAAGACTTACATTGGATTGTAAAATGGATAGTAACTAAATAAAAGGTGACCGCTGAATAAATCAATGCAATAAGTGTTGATAAGGAGATTTAATGAATGTTGTCAATAATAAATGGATTTAGTATAGTAATAAAATTTGTTTTGCCTATGTAAATTTTATGTATTGATAAGATATAATTAAATTTGAAATTTGGTAGTAAATAGGGGATAAGTTGACTAAGGCAATTAGTAATTTAATAAATGAATGCATAGTAAGTAAGTGGAAATGTATGCATAAAAATATTTTCATATATGGGATAATTACAAAAGTTTACCCATTTATCTAATGTATATAATTGAATCTAAATTTAGGGCAACATTTTGTTATTGATGGTGTAGGTGAATTTGAATAAAAGGGTAACAATTATTTTGATTTAACATTTATTGAGTATATAGTTAAGAAGGGCACTCGACGTAAATGAATCTAAATAAATTATTTTGGGTATTGATGTGTCTAGTCAATAAAGGAGAACTTTAAGGAAATAAAATATAAATGAATGTATTTGGGAATAGAGTTCTTGTATATGTTGAATAGTTATTATATAGTTATTAAGAATGAGCGTTACTTTATTAAGTATAAATATAGTAACAGAAGTATGAATAAATTTATAGAAACATAAGATTTACTTTAAGGTAATATTTGAGTGTAGACTTTTGGAATAGATTCAATAACAATAATCATTGTTTGTCACCTACCTTATTTGTTGTTAAGTTATGTTGAAATCAATCTCAAATTTATTCACTAAAATTTTTGCAGTTAGCGTAGTTTTGGCTTTGTAATTGCAGTAGTTAATTCTTTAAGGTGAGGTCAATACTAATTTTATTTTTATTTGACCATTGGTTGTTATAGACTTTAGAAAGCAAGATTTATATGTATAATTTGAGTATAAAATTCAACAACTGGTATTTACTACAAATAAAATGGAATTAAACGTAAAATATTACGTTATTGAATTAAAAAGGAATTTGTGGATCTTAAAGTGAAAACATAGACATGTTAAAGGGCACCTTTGTTTTGGATTTAGTCGAGAATATAAAAGTTAAAAATCTAATATATGGGTTTTTTGAGAATTTTATTTATAATTTCTAAATATAGGGAAGTGCAGAAATGAACACTGAAATTGATATACTTATCCACTTTTAATTCACAGCTAAACTTGTTAAATCATTTCAATTGATTATGAATTATATAAGAAATAGAATTTGGTCAATTTTAGAATTTAATATAAAATTTGGATTTTATAATTTATTTTAATTTAATTAATGAATATAAAAATAGCCATTTTGGCCACGTACTCGGATTTCGATGAAACCAGTTTCATCGGATCCGTATCGGTGTATTATTATAGGGTTTCAAGTTTCGTATCGATCGGACCTGTCGTTTGATCGTACGGACGCGAAACGCCTTGAAATCAATTTTATTAAAATCAATTTGAAATCAATTTGGAAACTTTTTTTTCAGCATAACTTCTTCATACGACCAAATTTGGACGTGAAACTTTTTCCATCGCGTTCAGAATATTTTTAAAATACCTATCTGGATATATGGGTTTGACAAATTTCGTTCCGGTGTCAGAACGGGCTTTTTGGGCCATAGTTTATTCCGCACGTTCATTCTACGGTCTATCTACTCTATCTCTAACCCCTCTATATAAACCTAGCTACAAGCCCTAGCCTCCGCCTAATTTCATTTCATCTGCGCGTATACTTTCTTCAAGCTCCTTTTCTTCTTCAATGGGTGCAAACCCTAGATCCAATCAATTCAAAATTTCAATGAAAATTCAAACTCTCCATAAAAATTCCACAAAAATATATGTCAATACTCTCGATGAGCGTAATTCAATGGTGCGATTCGTTTTTCGAATCGATGCTCTGTTTACCCAGAATAAATTGAAACAGTCCCGACCGTTCATCACGTCGTCACAAACTTTGTCGGATGGAGAAACGGTTTCTGGGTATTGTAGAATGGACCGAGGGGACTGCATCTATGCAGTTTATCTGGTGAATCAACGGCTAGATCGTCGTGCAAAATTCAATTAGGGTTTTGGGTGAGCGGCGGCCGGTGGAGCTTTGGGTGACCGGAGGTCTTGCCGTGGGTATGGGGACGTGCGGCCTGGCGAGGGGGTTCCTACGGTGGTAGCAGCTGGGTCATTTGATGCCAGAGGCGGCGGCGGCACGCAGTCAAACGTTGGTCAAAGGGGAGGGCTGATGGGTTCATGATGTTCTCTGCGTGCGTGTCCTGGGCGTGAGGAAGATGGGTCTCTGTGACGTGGCACATGTAGTAGGTTTTGTTTTATTTTGTTTATTTTTCATTTATCTTGCAAATCGTTTAATTGTGATAACTTTCACATACGGAATCTGATTCACGCGAAACTTTTTTTGTTAGGATCGTATTTAAAATCCGGATTTGATGACACTGGTTTGGACAGTTTTGGAGACCGTCAAATTTTTGGGTTTAAATTGAATTTGGATTCAATTTAAATTCCAAAGGTGAGTGTTTAAACCCACTCACAACTACTAGAAGCTTTTATGTTTGTTAAATTAATTTTAGAAATGAATAGAAATTTATTTATGAGTATTTGGCATGTTTATTTCACTCATATTTGTTGAATTGCATTTATTAAATTTAACTGTTAATTTAATTTATTTATTGCGTATTAATTGATAGTTAGAATTTATTTGTTTGCCTATAAACTGCTAGTTAATAGTTATATAGACTATTACTGAATATAAACTGTTAGATTAATAGTTGTTAAATTTAATCTGAATAAAATTGCCAGTTATTACCTGTTATATATATTATCAAATATAAATTGTTATTGATTGATATTGCTTGATGATTGTGATTGGATGATGGGTGATGTTGATGGATGTTTTATTGTATATCATTAAATTGCAAATTTTCATGCATATTTCCTTTCATTCGGGATTGTGGTTTGAAATGATATACAACCGCAAAATTTTATATCTTTTAAATTACGGATTGAAATGATAAATATCCGTATCACTTGACCATAGGATAGAAAATTATATACAGGCACCGCGGTCTATATATAACTATTTTAATGTGATTTCTATGGTTTGGATGGAATACGGTTTATAATAATCTTAAATTTTATATTGTATAAATATTATTCTTCCATATATATACATATGAAGTTGAAAATTTTGAAATTAAAAGGTGTATAAATCTCTTTATTAAAAATGGAAAAAAAAATTAAGAAAATGGAGTTTGATAATTTATATCATATGTTTAAATGTTAAGTTTGGAAATTTTAAGATATGATATTTATAATTGGATTTTTCCCAAGATAAATTGAAAGGAATATTCTAGTATAATTTGAATTGAAAAAAAATATATTTTATTACTAGAAATTGGAGTTCTTATTTATTTATGGATTTTATGTGAATATTCAAGACTAATTAATAGAACATTCGATTTGTTGAAAGAATAAAATCCAACTTGAGTTTGAAATATTAATCCTCCAAATGGATATACGTATATATATATATATAAATTGAAGTGGTTTTGGAACTTGAGAGAGATAATACAAATTTTGGGTTAGACTTTAATAAAGAAATGTATTTGTAAAGCCATGAGAACTATTTTCTTTACAAAGTAACATTTAAGTTAAACCTTTTAATTCATATACCGTTGAATATCCAAACCATTCAAGTTTTAAAAGTTATGGTTTTAAATTATGAATTTCGAAATATTATGCTTTGAAAGGATATTTGGCTTTCAGACGTTATAAATTTTAAGGCATTTGGATTTTTGAAAAGGTTTATATTTGGGATAAAGGATATCATATTGTTTTGGGTTTTAAAATGATATCGTATTCATAATTTTAAAATGGAAATGTTATTCTGGTTTTAAAGTATGAGCTATTTTAAATGACCGCGGTGTTATAATAACGATGGGTTGGCAAAGAGACCGGGATCGGATATGGACATACTCTCTGTCGATACCGAAAACCACTTTGACTAACCGTGTACGCGGTGGAGATTCCAGAATGAAGTAGGTGGTGGCGACGTTTCCTGTAAGGTAAATACGTGGATCCGACTCCCGTGAGTTGGCATAAGGTGGCTAAAACAGGAGCGATCGACGGGTTAATGAGGTCATTCCTCTGATCGGACACTCCTCTTCGATATTATACTTTGACTTTGGATTGATTCAGTGGCCACTTTTACTTTGATTTTGGGGAAGTTTGTTCGAGGTGGGCGGTAGCTGCGGCTACGCGTTACCATCGGCCCGGAAGCGTAATTGGTATATCTACCCTGGCATTGCCTAGTTGTGCCGTGTCACCTACCCTAGCGCGCCTTATACGATTTTGGCTTTGTACCATACCTATGGAGTGCCCTCTGACGACGCCCAGTACGGGGGAGATTACGGTACTGTATAGACTATGGGAATATATTCTGTGTTAAGGGCTATATGGGTAACCCCTTAACGCTATTAAAAAGTAAGTTTATTTTACAAATAGACACTATTATAATAGCGCAATATACTACATAGTAAATAGTTTAACGGATCCTTAGGAGATGTAAATCCCGAGCATCTCTTGAGTTACTGCACTCATATTTATTTCTGTTAATTTAACTCACATAAGATCTTTTAGTTCTGACTCGAGTGTTTTGTCTTTTCAATTCGCTCGGGTCAGTCCGAGCGTTTCAGGATCGAAGACTTTAGCTTTGGAGGATGAAGACGAAGAATCCGTACTATTATTATTTATATTATTGCACCACACTCATACTTTTCCACTGCATTGATTGTATTGGTATGTGTAACTCTGATATTTATTGTTGAAGTAAAATAAAATATTTTGTAAAACAGTTTCATGAACTGTATATTTGATTATTATATTTTATCCTTCCGCTGTGAGATTTTTTTTTTTTTTTGTTTTTGTTTTTGTTTTTTTTTTCTTCTCTGTTTTTCTTATTTACCCCATAACAATCCGCCCTTCTGTATGGTTTGAATAGGCACGTGTGTCGGTTTAAATCGTGCGAAAAGGCAGGATGATACAATAAAGGTGAATGGTAAATTGAAAATGGATATTGAATTCAGAATCTGAGTTATCAATTGAAAGTTGACTTGAAGTGTTAAAAAATTAAATATAATTGGAAAGGTATCGAATAAAAATGAAATTGGATTGAAATAGTAATGGTACGAATTGCAAATAAATCCAAATAAGTGGAAATAATTTGGAAATGGCCTTGTAATAAATTGAATGAACTGAATCTAAAAGTTAAAATGTATAATAACTAATCAAATAAATTTGTAATTTGAAGTGGGAATGGATAAAAATAGAATCAAGTTAAATTGAAAAGAGAAATTTATTTGCAAAATGAAATGAGCTTAAGTATAGAAAAAAAAGGGATTTGAATAAATTGAAGTAGATTAAATTAAGCTGAATAGACGAGGAAGAGTTGAATTGAATTCAACTTAAAACTAAGTGTAATGATATTGTGTTGGATTTAAATCAAGTGAAAATAAATTAGAATCAAAATAGAATTCAGTGAGTTATAGATAATATTTAAGGAAATGTAAATTCAAAATGGATTGAGTGGGTAAACTAATTATATTGAAAAAATAAATGGATGGGATAAATAAGAACCAAATGAAGTATGGTTTAAATAAGTTGAGAAATGGTTATTAAATGAAATAGCTTGGTTCGTTTTTGAGCTAAATAAAATAGTTTGGAGTAAACAAATATGGAATGAAATGCAATAAAAATGAGAATATATGGATTGTGAATAAATTTAAAAATAGAATAGAATTGAGTATAAATTGAGTTGAAATCCATTTAAATTGGTTATAAAACATAAATACTTATTTATTCACATAGATCTCGTCAAATTGCATAGAATAAATTGACATTTGATGTAATGGAAGTAATTAAATTCTATGCGTTGATAAGGGTAAAATAAATTGATTTTGAGAGCAATTGAATTAAATATGAGTTCAGTTCGCTTAAAAATAAATTAAATGTAAGTTTGTGAGTTGTTAACCATTCAGATTAAGTGAAACGATGGGTGATTGGGTGTAAGCGATTAAATTTAATGTTGGAATATTTAAGTCTCTTATGAAAGGTGTTTAATATGCATTCCTTTTAGAATTCATATGTTTAACCATTGCAAATAAGTGAAATGTTAATAAACTTCATATATATGGCACTTACATGTTTAAATCGAGTAAGTACAGGTACCTGGAAGCCGTGTGGCTAGATTTGGTTGCGCTAGTTGCTAAAAATTATAAGCCGCTTGCTTAAAATGCTAAATAAGGTACGCCTACGCAATAAAAATAGGAAACATGAAATGATTTTGGTTTTCCGACCGGGTGGGTCGATGTATATATATTTATCTCTTTTGTCAAATTGCAAAAGCTCCTCCGTACAAAGGAGACTGCCAAAAAAATTCGGAAATTTTCGGAGTTAGAATTTTTTTGAAGATTTTGGAAAATTTTGTTAACGACAAACGTTTTTAAATTGGAAATTGAAATAAATTAATAAATGATACTAATTTAAAAATAATGACATGAATCAGTATAAATGAGAAATAAAATTTATACATGCAGAGTTAAAGATAATTGAATTCATATGGAAATGAAAGAATCGATTTGAATAGAAATGGATATAAACTAAAGTGGTAAAGTGAAAACAAATATAAGAAGCATATAAAATGCTTATATTAAACTTAAGTATAAGGAATGGTGAATTCTTAATTGGAAATTGATACTACAAACATATTCTAAGATAATATTAGAATGAATAGGTATTGACGTTTTGTGAGGAAGTCGATAAAATGTTTTTGGAATATTGTGATTGGGTATTATTGTCAAGTCGGATATGCAGGTAATATAAAGGGAAAAGAGAATTGGTTTTGATTTCCGATGATAATTTGAAATGCTCAACAAAAAGGTATGTATTTAAATTTGGTATGAAATTTGATTGGGTTTTTGGATCGAGCCACTTGGCCTTTTGTTTTCTTTTGGATTTGGGAGGCCGTAGAGCCATTTTGTAGTTGTACCGAGCTAGCCGCGCAAAGGAAACGCTGGCAAAAAATTTCGGAAATTTAGAGAGTTAGAAATTTTTTGAGAAAATTTTAATAATTCAAATTTTAGTTTGAATTATAATTTGAATAGTTGAACAAGTAAGTTATTTGAAGACTGTGGAAGGTTTAGGGAAGTTGGTTGAAGTAATAGTGGGTCTTTAATAAAAGATATGTTATGGCAAGTTGATAAAACTGTTTGATTTGGGAAAAAATAATCGAGTATTGGACCATTCGTCCTAATTAGTAATTTCGGGGACGAAATTCTTTTAGGAGGGAGGAATGTGACGACCCGGAATTTTTTAAGCCTTTAAAATCGGAATATTTAATTGATTTTAATATTTAAAACTAAAATTTTAACTTGAATAACGAATATTACAATTTATTTGATAAGTAAATAATTGAATTATTAAATTTAAATAAGTGAAATTGAGTAAAATGTTGAATCTGGAATTTTAAGCCTGTTGAAAATAATTCGAAGGCTTGTAAAATTTATATTGATAACACTGAAAATAATAGAAGTTGTAAAATAGAAATTAACAGTGTTTTAATTTAGTTTTGAAAATTTGATCGTTTAAATTGAATTTAAAAATAGCCTTCCGAGGCACAGTCTCGAAATTCGACGAAACCAATTCCATTAGATCCGTAATATTATATTATTATCAGATTTCAAATTTCTAGCATTTGGAGTTGTTGTGTGAACGTATGTTATATTAACGCGCTGGAATCTATATCGAATTCAATTTAATAACTAGGTACCTAAGCGAGATATTTTTTGAATATAAAAATATAAAATTTTAATCAGCAGCCAACCTATCTTTGTTGAAGCCGACATGATGAAACAATTGTACACACGAACATCTTTTCCTGTTCCCTCTATTCTTTCTTTAAACGCAGGCTCATTCAATAACTTCTTGTTCAAGCTTTTCAAAGAAAAATTTAATTAATGGCCGAAGCCTTAATCCCTTAAATCGAAAACTCGGTTAAAAGAAAAAGGGGACCGAGCTTTTCAATTCAATTTCGCATCTTCTAAAAAGAATGAAATGAAAATCGAATTCCCTGTAACGAACAAATTCGTTCATTGAGTAAGAAGGCGTTCGCAACTATCTCTCGCGATCGCTCGAGGGGAAGGAGCATGGCCTGGGAGTGTGAACTCGAGGCGACGCATGCACTTGGGGGAAATCAAATCGAGCTCGAATCGAAGCTCGATGGATGCGACTTCTTTTAGTTGAACTCGACATTTTGGGCTGGCCAAGGGCTTGGATTCGAAGGCGACGCTGTAGAGATTCGATCAACGTTGGGGTTCGATCGAGAATCGAGCTCGACAGCGGGTGGTGGCAAGGCAGTGGGGTTCGAGTGGAATACGGAGGGTGTTGGTGATGGAGAACCATGCGTGATGGTAGTCACGTGAACGTCTACTCGGATTTTGGTTTCTGTCAGGAAGGTAATTATAAATTATTTAGATTAAAATAAATTAAGTGATTTAGTAAATAGCAATGTTTCTTGAAAATAAATTTTTGTCAAGTTTAAAATATGCAGGTCGACGATGAGGTAACAATTCCTGTTTTTAAATCCAAACTGGATATATATATATATATATATATATATATATATATATATATATATATGCGGGAAGAAAGATGGAAAATAAAAATTTCCAGTTAATTGCCGTTTTTATTTCACAGATAAGAATAATAATATTTTCCTATTAGGAATATATATATATATGTATGTATGTATATAACAATTGTGCTTTAATCTAATACATATAGATTTGACGGATTTTTATTTTATTAAAATTTAAATGTATATAGACAAGGTTTGGAAATATAAAAATTTTGGAAGTGTGGAAGTTCATAGAAAACTTTGATTTTGATATCTACAAATTGGTTTAAATTATGAATTATTAATTAATTAAATTATAAAATGATAACAAATTATTCAACTCGTTCGAATATTAATAAATCATATAAATTGTTTATTCAAGGTCAAATCGGGAAACCCAAGGCAACATGGATTGGATTGAGTTGTAATTTAAAGGGGCAAAGATGAGTTAATCTCACTCAGTTAATTTAAATTTAAATTTAAATGATTAAACTTAAATAATTGTTTGAATGGTTGAATTGATTAATGTGCTATAGTATGGTATAATTTGGAATTGGAATATTATATTGTGCTAATATCTGTGGATGCAGGGAAAACAGGTTGGAGGGATCCAACTGGACCCCTCCATATTTATTATTTAATATTCTCTGATGTGATTACTTGATATTCTATGTTGAATATGTTGGGATATTGAATGATATGATTGGATTGGATATATTGGTTATAATGAATACCAAAAATATATAAATTAGATTTTGGAAAGAAAATAAAGGAAATAAAGTTGTAAACAAAATAATCTTAGAAATTTAATAAAATTAGAATGAATTGAAAAGAAATGGAAGTATGTTAAATAATAATAAATAACTTCGAGCATTAAAAGAAAGGGGTTTGAATAAACAGTAATTATTGGACTGTAAAATCAAGTGATATTATTTTAAAGGAATAAGAATCATTTCAAAACTTAAAGTTTTAAGTCTATTTAAAGGAATAAGAAGTAAATTGAGAAAATCTAAATTGGTATTTCAATTAAAAGTATTTTAAATCATAATTAAGGAATAGAATATGAAATTAAAAGATTTTTGAATAAATGAAGTAAACTGGAAATTAGTTTGGAGATTGATTTAAGTGTTGAAATTGGATATTTGGAAGAATAAATTCAAGGTGGGAATTTATTAAGAGGAAATGAGAAAGTTTGTTTAAAAATAAATAGTGATTTTTTTTAAAGGATGTGAAGAGAAGTATATTTCCCTGGTTAGCCATGTACGTTTTCAAAAGTAAATTAAATATAAGATAAAAGTTTGATGTTGTTTTAAAAATCATATTTTAGAAAATTTATTATTCCTAAATGTGTAAAAGTCTAAGGTAAATATTTTTCAAATCTATATTGTAATAATTATTTAAAAGTGACTTAGTGTTTTGTTTTAAAAGTGAAAACCTAGTTTTATATTTATAAAGTAATCTTATTTTCAAATATTCGTGTAATATGTGTTTTAATAAAGTATTTGAAGTCGTTTTTAACTTAAATGTTTTAAAGTATATTTTAAAGTAAAGCGTTTAAATTATTTAAATCTAAAGTTTTATGCTTGGTGATTCCGGTGGAAATAGAAATACTTGGTGTTTATTCTGAGAAAGGCAGATAGTTTTGAAAACTGTTTTCAAGGAGTTTGAAAAGTGAAAATATATATTGTGAAGATATATTTGAGATTAATAAATAATTTGGAAAATTATTTATTGGTTGGTGGTTTTTTGTGAATATTAATTGATAGTTAAATCACCGACTATCAATATTAGACAAATGCGTTGATCGTTTCGAAGAGACCGGGATCGAGATTTATTTCTCGAAAACCACTTCAATCCGGTTTGTACGTTTGGTGAAAACGATTTTGGATTCGAAGATAGAGTAGTGAAGTGCAAGGACTAGTCGCTACTAATCCTGAGGATATTTCCAAAATGGATGTAGTAGGAATAGTGCCTTCGGTTCCGTTCGAACCCGGGATGGTCTTGTATGGATGGATGCTTGCGAAACATCGTCATGTGGACGATGGGCATTCTAAGGGATATGTTCTAAAAAGGTAACGCTAAGCCTCAAGCCTCATCAAATGGGAATGACTGAAAATCAGGGGTTATGCAGCAAGGCTAGGTTGGTAGCACCCAAGCAGGGTGAGGTCATTCCAGTCTAGATTTCCCTTTTATATTTCGGCTTAGTGGGCGGTTGCTGATCCCAACCGCGGGTTGATCTCACTCGGGATTATCAGATAAGGGGTAGTCCCGGCCTTATGTTGCAAGGGAGCGGGCGTACTCCTCGGTACGGTGATCTAGGCCCAGTACTGTGACAGGTGGTACCCAGTGCCTAGTCATTAGTTGGAAATCCATTCTCCCTACGAGCCTTGTACAAGTTTTGTTTGTATTACCCACTCCGTGGCTAGTAGCTGGAATTTAATAGATGTAACAATTTCGGCTATTTTATAAGTATTTGTATATAGACCCTATTAAAATATCAGAGGATTTCTATAAAAATTGTTTTAGCTATCGTAAGGTAAAAACACGACATGTTTATTTGTGGCTTGGTCTTACGAGATGCTTTTGTTTTCAAAGGATTTTTGAAACTTTAATAATCAATTGGGTGTGATTTTCTCACGCTGGTATTCCAGATTGACTCGAGTGTTATTTAACTGTAATGCTTGGGTCAGACCGAGTATTATAGAATACAGGATATGATGCTGTGGAGCTCATGAGACGAGCTGGATGACGATACGTACGAATGTTTTATATATATATTCTGCTGTGTTGAGTTGTTGTGTATCCATTGTATGATATTTATTTTGAACTGTGATTGATGTACTCTGATGATGTAATATATATCTGTATATATTTGATTTGAGTAAAGATCATTGATTATCTATTATATTTTATTCCGCTGTGATGGTTAGATTCTGTTGTTTTCTATTTGCTTCTTCTACCTCATCTTCTTTAATCCAAATGGTTCGTATTTCTATACAACTTGAGTTGATTGTTGTAGAATAATGTTGACTCAAGGGGTACGGATTTGCGGGCTGTTACAGTTTTAGTGATAAATATAATATGACTTCTTTCCATAAATATGTCAACATTTTAGCACTACTTATCATATTTGTTTGATGTTACTTAATGACACCAGAATCCTTTGCACAAGACAAAGTCTTTTAAAACAATCTGAAAACCAACTCCATAAACTTATTACTAGTCTTTTATTTCAAACTAGTTATTGGAAATGTTTTCCAAACCCGTTTATTTAAACCAAAGCTTGATTTCAAATGACAAGATCGTTTCTTAATGTAAAGTAAAAAACTTATTTAATAATAACCAGGTGTTATGAATCAACCTTCTTTTCCATTTTTCCAAAACCATTTACTATAAAAAACGTTATAGTCCATAATCTCTTCCTTTTTCTCGAAAACATTTATTACAACAATAATTCATAATCCATGCTCCCATTTTACTTACAATCATATTTAGAACACTTTAACCATCGTTTAAAACCTTCATCCACCATTGTTTAAAGTTCACCATTTTTGGAAGAGAATTTGACTTTGGAAAATAAAGGAGTTTTTAAATAAAATAAACCCTTGCTTAAAAATTTCAAACAAACTCTTTTAGAAATATATTTAAATTTCAAACTACCTTTAAAAGTAATATATAACTTTTGTAAACCACATTTGAAAGTAATTTACAAAACATCTAAAGTGGATAAACTTTTAAACTTTACTAAAAACATAGATTTCCAAACTATATCCATAGCGACTACTGCTATATGGACCATAATATTTGAAAATTGTTTTGTAAATCAATTAACTTTTAAACCACATTTCTTTCACTCCACATCTTTACAAAATGGTTTGCAAGCAAAAGTCAATTTCAAAAACCATTTTAAAACACTTTCGATAAAAAGTAGTAAACTATTTAAAGGAAAGCATGGGATTTCACTATCGTAATAAAACCAACAACAAGTAAGTCGACTATAAAGAAGCAACATTCACTTTCCATATACAAAAATATTCACATAAAACAATAATATATGTAAATGAAATTAAACAAGGGAGGAATCCTTTAGGATCGCTCTAAAAAAATTTATTCTTCAAAGTGCTTCCATAGCGACCTATTGCTACGAACACACTTCGACTTCCATTTTCTTTTCTTTTGTACTTTGCAAAACAAAGATAAATATGCCATTTTCTTTCAAGTGTGAATCAAACAATATCGAACATTATATACACAACATAAGTTATAATATTTATACAATATAAACATTCATTTTTTAAAAGCCAAAACAAAGTGAGTTATCTCACATTTATCTTGACTAAATTCTTACAACAAGCCACAACTATCGCTTACTAACTGAGAAACATCACAAGCTACCACCTTTTCTCCTCCTCCTTTCATCCAAATCCTTCACCCCCTTACTTTGCTCATGGCAAAGTCCCTCACCCATGCACATGCTCATGACCTTGATGAAGAGTGGAGAGGTGACCTCTAAATTGTGGATCTTTGAGGATGTAGTAGTGGTTGCTATTGTATTTAAAGCCTATGAATGAAGTCTGAGAAGAAAAAAAGTTGTTTTGAAGTGGCTTTGAGTTATGAACTAAGGAGAAAGGCATGGAAAATAAGGTGGAAAAATGAAAGTGAAGATGAAAAATGGAAATTGAACAAAGATGGAAAATAAAGTGGAAGGTGCTTATTTTATAGAATTTGAAAAAATGGAAAACGACATCTTATTCCCTTAGCTGAATTACCAAATTACCAAATTACCCCTCCAAAATGGATTATCTCATACACTTTCTCATTTGCTAACTCAAGCACCACATCCCCTTCAAATGATCTTATACTTCTATCATAGTAACATGTGCCACTTAGTAGTTAATTCTTTTTGAAACAAGGAGAAATGTTCACTTTTAAACTTTATTGACATTAAATTTCATTTTAAAGTCTTAAGGATCCTTAATTTCAATTGATCTGTTTTGTACTTTTCAACACTATATTAGTTGTATAAGTATATGTACAAATATAAATGTGTGCTTAACAACATTTAAATAACTTTCATTCGATGAAAAACCGAAAATCCAAAAACCGATAATCGGTTACATTTTCAGTTTTTGTGTGAACTACTTATTTTATAAAAAAAAACTTTCAAAATGAGTTTTCCATCATCACTAATTCAAAAAGGTTATTTGATCATTAAAAACCATTAATTTAAATATGTAAAATTTATTAAATATTCATTGTGACGATTGCATTTTTGACCCGTAATGTTGGTACTAATAGATCCATGGTTTTTATGTGCCGACCACCCAAGTGCTGGAAAGGTATAACGTTATGGTAAAGTAAAAGAAGAAAAGAAAAGGAAAAAGAAAGAAGAGAATTCAATATCAGAATCTCATAACGGGATGATAACATATAATATCAAAATGATACCAATACCCATATAGATACCAATATCGGAGTAAACTATTCTATCATCAGCTGGACAGTTATAACAACCTGTCCTCACAATTGCCGATATAAAAAAACAAAGCAATGTAGAGGAAATAAAATCTACTGTAATATTCATCTAGTTCCTCTCCTAGTGCTCTAATAAATCATCAATGATATCTAAAAATATACATGGGCTGACCCAAGCATTTCATCTAGTTCCTCTCCTAGAGCTCTAATAAATCATCAATGATATCTAAAAATATACATGGGCTGACCCAAGCATTATAAGAAGAATAACACCCAAATCAGTCTCGTAAACCAGTGTGAGAAAACCCAAGTAATTTGAATTACTATATCTGTGAAACTCTTTTAATGAATAAAGGCAACTTGTAAGACTACGCCGAAAATAAAAACGGATGGGTTTTACCTTATGATAAACAAACCATTTTATAAGAAAATTTAGTGATATTATAATAATGTCTAGAATGTTCAATATAAACATAAATCGTAGCTAAAATGTTTACATAAGTTACATTTGACAGAATACTTTGGTACAGAAACAAAATCGCTAAGGTACGATTATATAAATGGATTTTTCCATTGAAGATTCCTCAATTCCTCGAGGCAAGTCTCTTGACATGGTTTAGAAAGTACCTTCCGGGCATCGTGCACTTCTAGATAAAATATATTAAATAAGGAAGCCATAGTAGGTTCACACGGAGAACATGTCCTGATTATGATCAACTTCCGCTAGAAAAATCAATGAGCATACTCTAGATTATAGAGTTGATCTGTTCCTATTGAGGTTAGCTAAACCTCATTGGCTATGGGCCTACTGTAACAGCCCGCAAATCCGTACCCCTTGAGTTAATACTATTCTACCAAAATCAACTCAAGTTGTACAAAAATACGAACCATTTAGGTTAAAGAAGAAGAGGTAGAAGAAGAAATAGAAAACAACAGCAGAATCGAACCTCGCAGCGGAATAAAATATAATAGATAATAAATATTCTTTACTCAAACATCAAATATCTTTGTTTATATATTACATCATCAGAGTACATCAATCACAGCTCAACATCAATGTCCTACAAATGAATACACGACAACTCAACACAGCGGAAATATATATATACAAGTACGTGAGTATGTATCGTCATCTAGCTCGTCTCCAGAGCTCCACAGCATCAAAACCTGTATTCTATAATACTCGGTCTGACCCGAGCATTACAGTTAAATAATACCCGAGTCAGTCTGGAATACCAGCGTGAGAAAAATCACACCCAATTGATTATTAAAGTTTCAAAAATCTTTTGAAAACAAAAGCATCTCGTAAGACCACGCCACAAATAAACATGTCGGGTTTTTACCTTACGATAGCTAAAACACTTTTTATAGAAATCCTCTGATATTATAATAGGGTCTATATACAAATACTTATAAAATAGCCGAAATTGTTACATGATTAAATTCCAGCTACTAGTCACAAAGTGGGTAATACAAACAAAACTCGTACAAGGCTCGTAGGGAGAATGTATTTCCAACCAATGACTAGGCACTGCGGTACCACCTGTCACAATACGGGGCCTAGATCACCGTACCGAGGATTACTCCCTTCATCCCCTGCAACACAAGGCCGGAACCATCCCTTACTGGACAGTCCCGAGTGAGATCACCCTGCGGTTGGGATCAGCAACCGCACCACTAAACCGAAAATAAAAAGGGACATCTAGACTGGAATGACCTCACCCTGCTTGGGTGCTACCCACCTAGCCTTGCTGCATATCCCCTGATTTTCAGTCTTTCCCATTTGATGAGGCTTGAGGCTAAGCGTTACCTTTTTAGAACATATTTCTTAGAATGCCCATCGTCCACTTAACGATGTTTCACAAGCATTCATCCTTTCAAGTCCGTCCCGGGTTCGAACGGAACCGAAGGCACTATTCCTACTACATCCATTTTGGAAATATCCTCAGGATTAGTAGCGACTAGCCCTTGCACTTCACTGCTCCATCTTCGAATCCAAAATCGTTTTCACGAAACGTACAAATCGGATCGAAGTGGTTTTCGAGAAATAAATTTCGATCCCGGTCTCTTCGAAACGATCAACGCATTTGTCCAATATTGATAGTTGGTCATTTAGCTATCAATTAATATTCACAAACATCCATCAAATGATAAATAATTTTCCAAATTATTTATTTATCTCAAAATATCCTCAAAGATATATTCTTATTTTCAATCCCTTGAAAACAGTTTCAAAACCACCTTTCCTTTCAGGATAAACTTTCCCGAATATTTACTATCTCCTCTAAAATCACCAAGAACAAAAATAGATTTTTTAAAAATAATTTTAAATACTTTACTTTGAAATATATACTTTAAAACACTTAGGATAAAACAACTTAAATAATTTGTTAAAAAATACACATTATATGAATTTGAGAAAAATAAGGTTACTTTATAAAATATAAAATCAGGTTTTCACTTTTAAAACAAGTACTAATCACCTTTAAATAATTAATGCTATAATATACTAAAAGGAAATACTTGCTTTAGAAATTAAATATTAGAAATAATAAATTTTTCAAAACATACCTTTTAAACATTTTTAAAACTATTAACTTATATTTAAAAACTTACTTTGAAAACGTACTTGGTTATTCAGAAAGAAATTCCCAATCTCGATCACTTAAATCAATTTTCCAAATTGATTCCCAATTCATTTCATTTAAAATAAATTTCTTTACTTATCAGTTCATTCCAAACTTCATTAATTATGGACTTTATTATATATTTCAATTTGATTTTTAACTCCTTTAGCGGAAATATACAAATCTCAGGTTATTCCCAATTTCTTCTTTATTCTTCTTAAATAATTTAAATCCTCAATTTAAAATAAATATTTTGTTCTTTTAAACAATAACATTGAAGTTTAAATTTCATTAACTTCCTATTTGTTTAAATTTTCCTTTCCATACTCAAGATTTATTAATTAAAATTTTAAAGTCACTTTATTTCCTTTCCAGTTCATTCACAATTTATTCAACTTTTCTTTAATTATTTACTTACAATTTCACTGGTAATTCATTATTGCCCGATTATAACCATCAAGCCATAGCTGTAACAACCAGGTATTTTCAACCATTCGCATCCATTATAAGTGTTTAGGTAGACACTCATGCCGGAATTAGATTGCTCAAAATACCGCGTTGTAAATAAAAATTTGGCAAATCTCAGAATATACAGTAAATAAAAATCACAGATCACAGACACAGAGTATATAAAAATGCAGCGGAAGAAAAAGAGATAGTAGTTCATGAAGCTACTATATAAAATATAAGATACATCGGAGTTAAATAAGATACAACAGAAGAGTAACAGGATACATCAGGTACAAATCAGATACATCACTGAACCACTGGATACCGAAACAAAATAGATGGCTGGATCTTCAAGGAAAGCTCCAATGCCGAAGGTGAATCTTGAATGCTAACTCAATCAATCTGACCCGAGCATAAAGCAAAACACAAAACCCTCGAGTCAGGACATAAATACTTATAAACTGTAAATCAACTCAAGTGAACAGTAACAAAATGCATCAGTAACTTAAAGGATGCTTGGGACCGCCCATCCTCTAAGGATCCGTTAAACTATTTACTACGTAGTAATATACGCTATATACGGTAGTGTCTAATCAGTAAAGTATAATCATATAGAAAATAGCGTTAAGGGGATGGTGAACCTTAACGCGGTCGGATCTTTAAAACCAAAATCGTAGTGGGCTCGATATAAGGATATGACATGGCACGCGAGGCAATGCCAGGGTGGATACACCGTTTGCACTCCCGGACCGGTGGTGACGGCAAGCCAGCAGCTTCCGCCCATCTCGAACAATACCCCCGAATCAATGTGGCGCCACCGAATCGAATCACAACAGTAATAGAATGGTTTTCCGATGGAGCATGCTCGATGAAAGGGTGCGACCCTTTGTGTAGCCCGGTATAGCTCCTGTTTTAGTCATATATGCCAACTCACGTGTGACGCCCCACCTCTATACCCACGCTAGCCAAGAACACTCCGGAGTAGTGCTGTCAACTAGCACGGAGAATAAGGCTGTTGAGGAGCGACCATCCATGTAATTGCTTATCACACGGTGGCTATAAATAATCTTCGAAAACAAACATAGAAATAATCATATCACAAATCAGTCACAGATATCCATATCACAAAGGCGGAAGAAGATATGAATATATAACTAACACATGAAAGTGTACATCAGAGTAGTGGTCAGTAAGATCCACGATAATACAAAAGAATAGCAACACGTGCTATACAAAAGAATACAACTATGAGTCTATATCTCAAGTGTATACAACAAAAACTGCTAATCTAAACAGTTAGCCAAAAGTCAGAGTGATGAATCCCTGGGAAGAAGTCAAGCAGAAGCACCTGTAACATCTCGGTCTGACCCGAGTATTATTTAAGAAAATAATAAAGGGGTCAGTCTAGCTATAAATATCAGATGACATGATATAACATAAAAGATATGGCATAAACATAAACATCCATAATGACATACCACTATAAGTATGTAAATAATGATCAACAGAAGATCAATCATCAATCAATAAGAGATAATCAATATCACAAGAATCTTCTCAAAGATTCGGAAAGGGCATCATACCCCAAACTTGTACTCATAACAAGTCAATGACATAAATTCTAGAAATCAATGCAAGAAGTCCAGAAATCATAGAAAAAAGAAAGAGGCCTATCACATGACGGTCCGAAGACCAAGGGGAGCTACCCCACATGTGTGAATGGAATCACACAGATTAAGGTCCAGACTAACCAAAAAGCAAAAAGGTATGTGTGAGTGGAATCACACAAGTGGTGTCTAGTCTAACCTCGCAACAAGAGACATCGCACAGTTTCTAGTCTAAATCATCAGAATGATCGTCATGATCAACGAGAAGTGTCAATTACACTAAGCTAGTAAATATAGAAGTTTAGCTTCATGTCCCATAACCACTTGCTTAACTTAAATATTTACGAACAAACTGTAAATCTTCACTAATAAAATTGTCACAAGAGGTTCAATCGAACAAGTCCAAGAATTAACCGACGAAGTGAACGCAAGCGTTTCATACCACTTGTTTTACTAAGTCGTTTAATTAGATTTCTCATCCGAGTGAGGTAAAGGTTTGTATATACTAATAGATTGGAAAACGGTTTAAGAAAAGAGCTTAGTTATTAAAAATAGAGTTGAAATTGTTTGTTAAAAGAGTTTTGATATTTACTACTAGTATTGAAACCTTTATATTATAAAGTGACAAAACACAGAAGCAATTGTAGAAACAATCAGTCACAAAGATCGCATACGGAGATGTGAATAAAATCCAAGGAAATCAGCTTAATGTTTTTCAGATAAGATCCCCTGCGGAGGGGGGGCCAGGGGGGGTGGCAACCCCCCTAGGTGGGGGTGCGGGGGCAACGCCACCGCTTACGGGGTTCGACCTAAAGAGGCCTACAACCTAAAGCAAAATGAGGTCTAACGACCTAAGGGTTCACGCGACCTAACACAATGGCTAAGCGACCTAACTAAGTGCGCGACCTGGTGGGTAAGGAGGTCGAGCGACCTAAAGTTCTTTGCGACCTAACGAGGTAGAGAGGACACGCGACCTAAAGGTACGCGACCTAAGAAAGCACGCGACCTATCGGCAACAAGGATCGAGCGACCTAACGGCAACATAGGTCGAGCGACCTAACTTTGCCGCGACCTATAAATATCACGACCTAAGGCCACAACGACCTAAGAAATAAAGGGGAGCGACCCAAAAGAGGAAGGGTTTAACGACCTAAGCAGTGAAGAGGCCAAGCGACCTAGCGTGGTCAATGACCTAAAAGGGTTCGCGTCCTAAGAAAGTGCGCGACCTAAAGCACACGCGACTTACGACCTAAGGAAAGCAGGCGACCTAACTCCACACACAAGGCCTAACGACCTAAGAGTTAAACGACCTACGACCTACGCCACCAACTCACGAGCGACCTAAAGCACACGCGACTTACGACCTAAGGAAAGCAGGCGACCTAACTCCACACACAAGGCCTAATGACCTAAGAGTTAAACGACCTACGACCTACGCCACCAACTCACGAGCGACCTAAGTACTAGGTCGTGAACGACCTAACTCCGAACACACGAAAAGTGGTCAGAACGATCTAGGAGCTATCTCGTACGCGACCTACGACCTAAGACCCACACGACCTAACTCCGAACGACCTAAAAATGGCCAGAACGACCTAAATGCAGAAATTTCGCCAAAACACCAAAAATCGGAGTTTTTCGCCAATCCAATCCAAACCAAAAGAAAATATTCATGCTAAAGTGATAGGGAATCATTCCCAACAACCCAAGATAGTTATAGACTAGAATGTGAGTTAAAAATCTCACCTTTGCACCAAATATCAATGAAAATGAAGTTTTAAGCAAGCAAGAATCAATCCTTCTTCTATCTAAGCACAAGAAGCTTGAATCCAATGTCTTCTTCTTGAATTTGGAGTAGAAAGATGGATTGCAATTGAATTTGAGTTTTGGAATTTTAATTTCCCATTCCCTCCACCATTAATGCCAAAGCTTGATTAGTTAGGAAATTTATGAAGAGTGAGGAGAAGAGGGTTGGAACTTGGGCTTAATAGGCTAAACTAACCCAAAGTCCAAAGCGGGAAAAGTCAGTGAAACTTCACTAACTCCAAACCTATCGATGTTTATAATTAAAAAAGTTGTAAACGGCATTTCGAACTCAATGGAAGTGGTCTCGAGTCCTAATTTGACAGTTTGCAAAAAGTATCTTTTCGGACTAAAATCCGATTAACGAGTTAATATTTAAATAAAATATTTAAATACAAACTCAATAAATATGCGGGTTGTTACATCACGGGAGTTGGGTACACGTAATATGCCTCGAGAACGTCGCCACCATCCTACTTCATTCTGCAA
Source organism: Allium cepa (assembly GCA_030765085.1). Classification (NCBI taxonomy): domain Eukaryota; kingdom Viridiplantae; phylum Streptophyta; class Magnoliopsida; order Asparagales; family Amaryllidaceae; genus Allium; species Allium cepa. The sequence continues at coordinate 726,387,145 of CM060945.1, forward strand.
TCTCCACCGCGTACACAGTTGTTAAAGTGGTTTTCGGTATTGGCCGGCTATAAGACAATATCCGATCCCGGTCTCTTTAACAACCAATCGTTATTATAACCCGTAGTTATAACTTTAAAACAATATTTTATACTTCAAAATAAAATATCCTTTCAATCCAAATCTTTATCAAAATAAAGATTAAATCATTTTCAAAACCATTTCAATATATCATCGTAAAATATCTTTCAATTCAAATATTTATCAAAATAAATATCAAGTCATTTCTAACCATTTCAATATATTAAATTTTCACACCCTTTCAACACTACCTTTCAAATCATTTAACATATCAAAATATCATAACCTTTCAAAGTTTCAGTTTCAAAATATCATATCTTTCAGAACTTCTTTTTAAATCATGTTAATATCAAAATGTCCTATCTTTCAAACTCCGTTTTCAAATCATTTAATATCAAAAATATCATATCTTTCAAAACTTTGTTTCAAATCATTTTAATATATCAAAATATCATATCCTTTCAAAACTTCGTTTCAAATCATTTTAATATATCAAAATATCGTATCTTTTCAAACTTCATTCATTTCAAATCATTATTCATTTTATTCAATCTAAAATACCATTTCAATTCATATTTCAAAACAGCTTATATTCCAAAAATTCTTTTTTATCATTTCAATGAAGTTATTATGTTTAATAATTAAATTATTAAATTTTCAAAAATTTCAACTTCCAAAGTTTATTTATTCACTTAAGTTTATCAAAACTGTGAAAATTCACTTTTTGCATTATTTAGAAAACTTATACGGAAAGTTACATTCAAAACAGTTCAATTTAACAAAAGACAGCATTTTAAAATGTTATACTAGGTTTACTTAAATTTCGAATAACTTAGTTAAATTCAAAAATTATAGCACTTACAAAGATTGCTACAATAGCTTTTAATTCAGTTTAGCTTTTTAGTTCATTATCATCAACTACAGCGTTTACAAATGCTGTAATATCGTTTACATTGTAATTAATAGCATTTCAAAAATGCATTCAATTAACTTCAAATATTCAATAAAATTTCTCAACCAATTATATTTTTATTAAAAACATTTTTAACTTATAAAATCATACATTTTCACATTTATAAACATTATTTAATTTTCCTCAAGTTCATGATTTTATAAAGTTAAATTTTCATTCAAAAATCAAGATTTAATAATAATTCACTTATTAAAATGCAATGTTGAATTTTTAAAATCCATTATATTAAATTTCAACTTAACACTTAAGTTCAAATTCTCAAATATAACTTATTTTTATTTTTATTTGCTTAACTAAAAGTTCACTTTTACGTCAATTTCATAAATTTCCAATTCTATTTATATTCCAAAGTTTCAACTTAAAATATTTATTCATTTCACATTTCAACTTTATTAAAAATCATAAATATGATAAAAATCATTTTAAGTTCATTTAAATTCAAATTATCATAAATTTGTCATAATTTCATGCTCAATTAAATTTCCAATTAAAATTAAATCAAAATTTCCAAAATAACTTACGTTCAAAATTTCTAACTTTTTCATTAATTCATTTCACTTACAATTATTCAGAAAATCAATAATACTTTACAAAAATCTTATTTTTATTAAATTTCAAATCAAAATATTATAATAATTAAATTTCTAAAATATTTTAAATTTTTTAGAAAAGCATATTTTAACTACGGGCCTGTATAAAATTTTCTACGCTAGGTAAAGTGATATGGGTAATATATCATTTCAACCCGTAATTTACAAAGAAAATCCGGGTGTTATCATTTCAAACCCGCAATCCCAAGTCAAAATGAAAAATTTAAAACCATTCAGGCCTATCATTTCAGCCCGTAACATTTTTTTCTAGCAGGGAACTTACAGTGTGATCATATACAGAAATAATATAAACAAGGTCAATATCACAATATACAGTCATATATCAGATGTCAGGTGAAAATTAACAGTTTTAACATGGTAATAATATGGTAATAACATGGCATAGCATATCATATGATCATCATTAACTTGCATAAACATTTTTTATTACTAAACACTTGTCATCAATTCACTTTTCATAAGTATAAATGTCAGAGTGAGAAAGACTCACTTTTTCAAGGCTAGAGACCAAAACAACATACAAGCACGACTCCAAAGGCACAACAAGCACAATTGCACGATTTTTGATTTGTGTTGAAATATAGCCAAGATATGATTTTGTATCAACAACCCAAAACAAAACAAACAAGACAATATATAAACATTCAACATAAAATAACATTGAAACAATTTTGAAATACAAAGCAAAATGAACAAGATAGATTGGACCTTGCTTCAACCACTTCAATGCTTGGCCTAAGGGACACTTATGCTTGGCTATGATGATGCTTTGGCTCAGGTATGACATCATATATGTCAGGTTTAACATCATATAGGCAAGGCAACAAGTGGAGATGAAGGTGGTGAAGTAATAGTGGTGGCTAGGGCATTGTTTTGGACATTATTTGCAATTTTATGGAGTTTTGTCACCAAGGGAGGTGTGGCCATGGATGGATCTGAAATGATGGCTGGAGATGATGCCAAGGAAGAGTGGTAGGGGATGGTGGAGAGTATGGTGGTGATGGTGAGTGGTAGAGGCCAAGCAATACACATGAGAAAACAAGGCAAAATATAAGAAAACAATGGAAAACGAAGAGCAAAAAGAAGAGGAAAAGAGGAGCCATTACCAAACCTTTCTAGCCGTGAAAAATGAAGTGGAGAGGAATGTTTTAAAGTGAAAATGAGGTAAGAAATGTACATTTACAATAAAGAAAGGAACGGTCAAAGGAAATTAAATCTATTAATTGGAAAAGAAACGGAAGAAGAAACGTTAAAACGGTTTTACGTTTCTTTGCTTTCAAACCTTTTAAACTTCCTATATATATTCATATACATCTTAAATAACTGAAAACACTTATAGACTTCAGTTAGAATTCGAAAATATAACTGATAAACAAAATATTAATGATTAATTATTAATTAGATATGATTAAAATAAGAAAAATGGCACAGAAAAATGAAAACTAGACTTAGGAATTAGAAATAACTTCAATACACTTTGGAAAAAATTTCTTAAATTTAAATACATGTAAAATGAATAAAATAAAGTAAAACACAGCAATAAAAGTGAATGTATAAAATAAATCAATAAATTGATGTATTAATTGCAAAAAGAAACGGATAAAACGCCTTTAAGTTTCAGGCTTTTAAGATCTCTTAACTTTCTAAACCTTTTGCATTCTTTTCTTTTTAATTTAATAAAAACAAAATAAACTCAGAAATGTTATTTAAAACCGAAACTAAGTAAGAATAAAATAAAATAAATAATTTATTTTAAGTAAAATAGAAAAAGGAAATAAGAAATTGCTTAAAAATAGCAACCCTGACATAAAAATTACAAGAAAATCTCCAATGACTTTGGAAAATTTATTACTTCACAAAAAAAATATTTTAACACAAAATTTGAATTAAAAATGGTTTTAAAACATTTTCAAGGTAAAATAATAATTTAATTTTTATTAAATAGAAAGTTAAATAAAGAAAAATGCAGTAAATACCAACTAGGCTTTATAAATTGAAATAAATTCAAATAAACTTTATAAAAATTATATTATCATTTTAAAAATACTTAAAAGTCAAAATATACATAATATAACATATTATGACATATTAAAAATAAAATATAACCAAGAAGAAGTAACTTATACAATTTAAAAGTCATTGTTAAATAACCCTATATATGCACAATTATTGTAAAGGGTATAACTTCCACAATTTACATCCAATTTCAACGAAACGAAAAGTGGTGTTTTTAGAATTTTATGTACTTTCATAATAAAAGAAAAAAAATTAAAATTTTAAACTTTTAAAATTTTAAGTTGAAAGTCACAGTTTGACTAATTTGACCAAAATCAGCATTTCAGGCAAATATTCAACTTACACAAGTTTGAAATTATAACTCATATAAAATCAAGATTATATTTAAATAATAAATTTAATCATTTCAAATAAGTAAAATAAGTTTTTAAATCAAAATCTTACATTAAAAATAATTAAAATATACAAAAAAATAATTACAAAATACATGGTTGTTACACTCTCCCCCACTCAAAACTTTTCATCCCCGAAAAGGAATGAGGTATGGAAGGGCGCAGAAAAGATAGAGTGAAATAGGATTAAGATAAGATGACAAGAAGATTGAAATTATACCTGATAACTGTTGTTATAGGTAAGTTTAACAAGGTGGAGATGATCTTTCCAAGATCCTCCAGAATCAAGAACATAAGCACGAAAAAGGTGGATTCAAAATAATTACCAAAGGTCTATCAAAGATTATAGAAAGATTTCTAAACAGAAAGATTATAGAAAGATGCCTATACCAGTCTATAGCAAGATAAGGATGATAAGGACAAACAAAAGATAGTTTGAAAAACAAAATAAGGAAATAAATTTGAAAGCGTGGAAATTTCAACTTAAATAGAGAATAAATCTTTACACAAGTTAAATAAATCTTAACTACCCCAAATTTCATTATCTTATTATCCAATCATCTTAAATTAACAATTTTTAAAATCATGGGTTTGAAAAAAAAATCATTTATTACACTCACATTGTACTTAATAAATTTTATTCTTCTTTATTCCTAATCAAAATTAAATTTATTCCTCTCAATATATTTATCACTGATGTTAAATATACGTACACTTATTATGTTAACCCCATTTAGTCAACGAGTTAAGACCTGGGGAGACTCACGACTTAAGGGAACGCACGGCTCAAAGAAGGAATACGACCTAAAGATTGAACGACTTAACGAGTCGAAAAACTTAGCGACTTACGACATAGAGAAGTCTGCGACTTAATGGTTTAAGAGATGGCATGGCCAGGGAAAGAAGTAGGTGAACGACTCAGAGCTATCCACGACTCATCAACTTGAGGTTCCTAACGACTCAGTGGGTCTACGACTCAAGAGGATTTACGACTTAAAGAAGCAGACCGACTCAAGGCCTCCAACGACTCAACGAGTTAAAGAGCTGCGACCTAGTGACTCAAGATAGGAAAAAGCGCAAGCAACTGCATTTAAATCGTGACCGATCTACGACCTAGGATAAGCCGTTCACGACCTAAAACTACAGAACATAAATTTAATGCTGCCTTATCTCGTGACCTTTGACTCGCAAACGAGTCAAGACTTATATCCAGGTGAACAACTCAGTACCGCTTCTGCTTGCTAACTCTTGACCCTTAAGTCGAGCGCGACCTACGACTTTCCCTGAGTCGGGCATGACTCATGACTTGGGCAAAAACTGCTGCCTAGAATTCTCTATAAATAGAGGGCCATCTCCAACTTTGAAGGGACTTTTGGCCGACCATTCCAAGCGCCGATACTCTGCAGAATTCTCTACTCATTCAACACTTCAAGTACTCCAAACACCAAAGACACTACGTCGATCTCGAAGAGGAAATCTACATCATTTCAACATGAATTCGGAAGATTATTCTCTATCAAAGTTTGATCTACTGGTCTAAAGTGTGTTGTAATTGAAGATTGTTGTTAAGTTGTAATCAAATTCAATAATAAAGAGAGTTAAAGTGGACGTAGGCTTACTCTAAGCCGAACCACTATAAAAATTGTTGTCTTTTCTGCTTTTTTCTGTATTTTCTCTACTTGCTTGTAGTTCCCGTATACACGGGTGGTGCTTTCATCCAACTTTATTTCACACCGGGGTGTTAGCGTCTGATTTTCACGTTAACATTTTTGGTGCTTTCACTGAGAAACATCAAACTCAGGGTATTGACATCATTACTTCACCAAACTGTGAGGAAAGAATCTCCGTTAAGACCAGAAGTCTAACAGAAATTATGGCTCCCGGAAGGAAACGTAGATCTGCCAGATCTGATGATGTTCAAGAGAACACTGCCACTTCTCCTCCTCTGAGTCAGACAACTCCAACTGTGGGAGTTATGCGAGCGGAATTAGATGCTGTGGTTTTGGGATTGAATCAACAGTTAAATGCTCAAAATGCACAATTAGAGGCTCAGAATGCTCAGAATACCTTGATATTGAATAAGCTAAATGATTTTCTCGAGGCTAATCATCAGCCAACAAATAAAGAAGGAAACTCTGCTGATAAAGCTCAGGGGGTTAGAGGGAATACTTCTCAAAGGGCGGTAAGCCCTGTTGAAAGGCCACTTCCTCAGGACGGAGGATCGGGACCTCAAACGACCCTTCGTGAATGACTGTCAAGGCAGAACTCTGAAAGAATGGCTGACGTTTTCCCCGCAGGGCCTGTGGATGATGAAGAGTATTTTTCAGGAATGGTCCGTCAAATCATGAAAGAAAGTATGCGAAAGGACGAGGATGAGAAAGAGTGGGGCTTTGCTCCAAGAAAAACTCCATTCACTGAGAGGATTCTGAAAGCTGAATTCCCGAGAAAATTTGCTCCGCCCACTATTCCAACTTACAAAGGAACAAGTGATTCTAACGAATTTCTGTATAAATATGACTGGCATATGATTGGCGCCGGGGCATCCGATGAGATTAAATGCCGATACTTCCCGGTGTATTTGGAAGGAGTAGCTTTATTATGGTTTACCAAGCTGGCAGTTAGATCCATTGATCAGTTCTCAGACTTAACTAAGAAGTTCAAGGAGCAGTTTCGGTTGTACGCCTCTAAAGCAAAGGACATAATGTCATTGTCAAATCTGGAGCAAAACCCAGGGGAATCCATCAAGTCATTCCCGAATCGATTCAACATAGCTTTGGCCGAGGTTGATAACGCTGAGCCACGCATGGTTTTAACATACTTGATGAGGGCAATTGATAAATCGAGCAAGTTTGGAGAATGGTTGAAAATGAAAGAACCAAATTCACTCGATAAATTCTATAAAAAAGCCGATGAGTTCATGCGCCTAGAAAGCCTTCAAGCAACAGCTAAGGTGGCATCAGCGGAAATTAAGAATGGTAGTAATGCTCCAGACAAAAAGGAATCCAATGCTCAGAAAAGGGGGAACGACGGCAGAAAGAAACAAGGGGATGCAAAGAAGGGTCGAGCTTTCAACTTCACACCTTTAACTGATACCCCTGAAAATATCTTCTTCGCAACCAAAGATAATATCAGTTATCCTACGCCACCTAAGATGAGGGTTGGAGGTAAAATGGAGAAAAGTGGAAGATTCTGTCAGTTTCACAATCAGCCTGGTCATGACACTAATGAATGCCGACACTTGAAAGAAGTAATTGAGCGACTGTTGAAAGAGAACAAGCTCCAACAGTATGTTAGAAGGGGTAGGGACACAATAACCTCATCGGTCCAAAGGCAACAAGTCCCTGCTCACCATCCAAGCTCGAGTAAGAAGGCCGTAGAACATGAGTCAGACAGGCCTGTCATTAATGTGATAACGGGAGGTCCTCACCCAGCAGGCAGGAGCTGGGGTGAGATGGAAAGGTATGCTCGAGCACTGAAGCATGCAACCGCAGAAGAAAGTGTTTTTGTGTTAGAGGATGCTACGCCATTGAAACAACAGAAAACTTTCCCTGATGACATCATATTTAGCACCAGGGACTCTATGGGTATTGAAGCCCCTACGATAGATCCTCTGGTCATTTCTGCCGGTATTGGCCCGGCCACTGTGAGAAGAATTCTGGTCGATTGCGGGGCTTCGTGTAATATTCTCTTCAAGAAAACTTTTGACCAGATAAAGATACCAATGGCTGACGTTCAGGCCTCGTCATTGAAAATTGCTGGCTTCACTGGGGAGCCAAAGCAGCCGATTGAGACTATAGACTTGATTGTAGAGCTCGGAGAGGGGCTGAGAAAGGTAGCTCGAAGGCAGACCTTTATAATTGTTGAAGAATTTTCTGCTTATAATGCTTTCTTGGGCCGACCGACTCTGGCTGCATTAAAAGCTGTTCTCGCCCCATGGTGTCTAACTATAAAATTTCCCACTGATAACGGAATTGGGATAATTAAAGGAGATCAGAACGTGGGACGGGAGTGCTATCTTGCAGAGCTACGTGAAACAAAGAGGAGAGAAATGGGAAAAGATGCGGCGCCTTCAGTCCGCATCAAAGAACGAACCTTGTAGCAACTACAGGTTGGTCCCTGCACTGGCGAACATAGCGGTGTCCGGAGAGAGATGGATCCAAGAAAAGCTAGTGCAGGGGAGAATAGAGTAGTGCCAGTAGAGGTGACAGTGCCAGTACCTGTTGACTTAAAGGACCCAAACAAGGTGCTGAATGTGGGTTCACAACTCAACACTACAGCTCAGAATATTCTGGTCTCATTCTTGAAGGCAAATTTAGATGTATTCACATGGACTCATGCCGACATGTGCGGAATATCACCAGAGATTGCGGTACACGCTCTGAACATCGATCCAAAGTTCAAGCCAGTAAAACAGAAAAGAAGAACTCAAGGTCCAGAGAGGTCAGCAGCGTTGAAAGAAGAAGTCGATCGACTCATGGAGAATGGCTTCATCAGAGAATCTGTTTACCCAGATTGGGTCTCAAATCCTGTCCTGGTTAAAAAGGCTAATGGGAAGTGGAGAGTATGCATTGACTTCTTAGATCTGAATAAGGCTTGCCCCAAAGACTGTTTCCCGCTGCCTAGAATTGATCAGTTGGTGGACGGAACGGCGGGACATGAATTGTTGTCTTTTGTGGATGCTTATTCCGGGTACAATCAGATCATGATGCATGAGCCAGATCAGGAGGACACGAGCTTCATAACGGATGTTGGTCTTTACTGCTACAAATTCATGCCCTTCGGACTCAAGAATGTGGGGGCAACCTACCAAAGGCTTGTTAACACCATGTTTAAACCACAGATCGGAAAGACAATGGAAGTCTATGTCGATGATATGTTGGTAAAGTCAAAGAAAGCAGTGGACCACATGGATCACTTGGCGGAAATGTTCGCGGTCCTCCGGAGATACGGAATGAAACTTAACCCGTTGAAATGTTCATTCAGAGTGGAGTCCGGAAGGTTTTTGGGATTTATTGTGAGCGCTAGGGGCATTGAGGCTAATCCTGCTCAAATCACTGCCTTGAAGGAGGTCAAAGCTTCTAGAACAAATAAGGAACTGCAGAGTCTTAACGGAAAAATTGCTGCTTTGAGCCGATTCATTTCTAAAGCTACTGATAAATGCATTCCATTCTTTGACGCTCTAAAGAAAGGAAGAAAAAACTTTGATTGGACTCCCGAGTGTCAGAACGCATTTGATGAACTGGTTCGTCATATGGAAGTGCCTCCAATACTCTCAAAGCCCGACAATGGTGAAGATCTCTACATCTATCTGGCAATATCATCTCACGTTCTGAGTGCAGCATTGGTTCGAGAAGATACAAGGATCCAGCGACCAGTCTATTACATTAGTAAAAGATTCACTGGGGCAGAGATGAATTACTCGAAGCTGGAGAAACTTGCCTATTGCCTATTGATTGCATCATGGAAATTGAGGCCGTATTTTCAAGCTCATCCCATCAAAGTCCTCACTGATCAACCTCTGAAGCAAGTCCTGTTTCGCCTTGAAACTTCGGGCCGTCTTTTAAAGTGGAATATTGAACTCAATCAATATGACATCACTTACCATCCCCGAAGAGCTATCAACGGACAAGCTTTAGCAGACTTCATTGCTGAATGCACAGATAAAGGTGATAGTGAGGAAGAGGAAACTAATGACGTCCCGGTGAAATGGAAATTATATGTTGATGGCGCAAGGAATGACTACTGTTCTGGGGCAGGGGTTGTCCTTGAGACCCCTGAAGGACGATCATTGTGTTATGCACTGAGACTGGAATTTCCTTCGACTAATAATGAAGCAGAATATGAAGCTCTCATTGCAGGTTTGAGAATCGCTAAAGAGCTAAATATCAGAACATTACAGATCTTCAGTGACTCATAGCTTATCGTATGCCAAGTCAAGAAGGAATTCCAAGCTAAAGGAAGAAATTTACCCGCTTATTTGTCAAAGGCTTGGGAGATTCTTGAAGATTTTGATCATTATTCAATAAACCATATTCCCCGGGAAGAGAATATGAAGGCAGATTCCCTCGCGAAGTATTCAAGTACTGGTGAAGCTCAACTATTGGGATTAGTCCCCGTAGAAGTCCTGTCAGCACCAAGTACAGACGAGATGGATGTTGACTGGATTATGAATGTATCTCAGGAACTAGAATCATGGATGACTCCAATACTGGACTATCTACTTAGAGGTTCTTTGCTAGAAAATTCGAGAGAAAGACAGAAGCTTCTAAGGAAAGCCTCCAGATATATAGTCCAAGACGGCCAATTGTACAGGCGGGGTTTTTCAATGCCATTACTCCGATGTGTAACTAAAAATGAAGCCAAGACAATTCTAGCTGAAGTACATGGAGGGGAATGTGGAAATCACACGGGTGGTCAGACATTAGCAAAGAAAATTCTCCGTTATGGGTATTTTTGGCCGGAAATTATTCAAGACGCCGCTGTATATTCTCGGAAATGTGACAAGTGCCAGAGATTCGCCAAAATTCCTAGAGCACCTTCCACTGAGCTAACACAGATGGTCAGTCCGTAGCCATTTGCCATTTGGGGAATGGATCTCATTGGGCCATTACCAACTGCCAAATTAGGGATTAAATATGCTATTGTTGCAGTTGATTATTTTACTAAATGGGCTGAAGCTGAACCTTTGGCTACTATTACCTCTAAGAAAATGATAAATTTTGTGAATAAAAATATCATTTGCAGGTATGGTGTGCCGCAGAAAATAATCACAGACAATGGTACTCAATTTGAAAGTGAGGAATTCCAGGACTTCAGCAAACGATTCAAAATCCAGAAGAGTTTCTCAGCAGTGGCCCATCCGCAGGCAAACGGGCAAGTGGAAGCAGTAAACAAAATCATCAAATCAGCCATCAAAAAGCAGCTGGAAAAAGCAAAAAGTGGTTGGGTTGACAAGTTACCGCTTGCACTATGGGCATACAGAACCACCCACAAAACTGCGACTGGGCATACTCCATTTTCGTTGGCATATGGATCAGAAGCAATGATTCCAGTGGAAACTGAAGTCCCCTCACATAGAAGAATCCATTTTGATAAAGATGAGAATGAAAAACTGCAATTGGAAGCACTTGACCTGCTTGATGAAAGAAGAGAAGAGGCTAGACTTAGAATTGCGGCTCATCAACAAAGAATAGCCAGGCACTTCAATTCCAAAGTTCGTCAGCGCAACTTTGAAATTGGGGACCTAATTCTGAAAAGAATCATGACAGCCACAGGTGTGTTTGGGCCAAACTGGGAAGGGCTATATGTTATAGGCACGAAGCTTCTTGACGGCACATTCAAACTCACAACTGTCGAAGGAGAACCAATTCCAAGAGCTTGGAACAGCAATCATTTGCGTCCTTATTTTACTTGAAAGCTTTACTGAAGTATTGTAAAAAGAATTGCAAAAATATGATTCTTGTATTGAAAGCAATTGTAAAGCAAGTGAATAATGAAAAGCTATAAAGTGGATGTAGGCCCAGTTTTCGGCCGAACCACTATAAATCTTGTGTTCCCTACTATTATAAACTGCTTTGTTTTATTTCGACATATAAAATACATTAATTGTGTCATTAAAATGTCGATTTAATAATGCAGGTCATGAAAGTAAAGCTTACCCATCTCAAGACCGAGCAAACACACACTAAACCATCAAAAATTTCCACACTCAAATCCTACAAAAGAAGTGCTTCAAACAAGAGTGAGCAATGTGGGTGGAATTGGACCATCTCTAACTAACTATAAATGTTTGAACAAATAGCCAGTTAAGCAAAATGTGTCCACCACCACCAACTCACCTAACTGTGAAGTATATTTCTTTGGATAAGGGAAATTATTGGCAACTAAAAAGTGTTGACACTTGCAAAAGACAAGGAGGATCTTCGACATGAATGGATGGCGAAAGAGACATGGGCGAGCAAGCATCGATCAACAAAAGACCTCTTCGGAGGCGCAAGACCTCTACGGAGGCACAACTCTTCGGAGGAGAAAGACCTCGAGTGGGCCTAGCCAGAAAAAGAGAGATCTTTCTCGTTACAAAGTTGCGGAATAATCGATCGATACACTCCCGTGAATCCGTCCAACCGAGAAGAAGAAACTCCAAACTTCTAGCCAAAAGTCCTACTCAGAGGCACACGTTTCACCAAGATTGAAATAAAACTTCCAGGTGTTGAAACGTGAAAAAAGCCCTCTTCGGAGGACCATTTCACCACTGTTGAAATGCTAAATGACCTCGGGCGGGCCAACCAGAAAAAGAGAGATCTTTCTCGATACAAAGTTGTGGAATGATCGGTCGATACACTTCCGTAAATCCATCCAACCGAGAGAAAGAAACTCCAAACTTCCAGGCAGTAACCCAGCTCAGAGGCACACATTTCATCATCGGTCGATACACTCCCGTAAAATGAAATGTGAAAAGCCCTCTTCGGAGGCCCGCTTCCTAGCGAACAGGGAAAAATAAAGAGCCTCTCTCATGGGGCAGAAACCAAAAAGACCTCTTCCCAGAGGCACAACAAAAACAAAAAGACCTCTTCCCAGAGGCAGAAATGAAAAGACCCCCTCCCGGAGGCACAAGCAAGCAGAAAAACCTCTTCGGAGGCACACGTTTCACCAAGATTGAAATAAAACTTCCAAGTGTTGAAACGTGAGAAAGCCCCCCTCAGAGGTGTAATTTTTCAAAGGCACACTTTAACTCTCAAAGGAAGAATGATCCACCTATTCTGGAAAATTCTCTTCCTTAAAAAGAAGTTAAAGTACCTTCAGATACCCGCTTTACCACATAGAAGAATTCATTCAGTAAAATGTGTATATGCACAAAAGAAAAAGTGATATCTTCGAAGGATGAAGCGTAAAAACGTATTTGTACTCTGTTTTTTAACGAAATAATATTCCTCCAAGTATGGAATAATTATTCTCTAAAAAATAAAAGTACAAGTTCCTCATAAAATAAAATATTGCAATGAGCTTATGGTATAGGGGCAACATGGTATAACAACATCGGTAAAATTGCGCTCGAACAGTATACCACAAGCTCACTGCAATATCGTGCAAAGAAACTTGTACAAAAGTGAATAATAAATGCATTCTCAAATTCAAACAAGAAGTTTGTACAAATAAAGGATCATTTTATTTAATTCTGTTACAATTTCTTACAGATACAAGTTTCGAAATAAAGAAAACGGGGGCCGGTACCCGCACAATTTCCGGTCAGTACATGCAAAAAAGGAAAAAAGCGATATGAAAGCCACAGAACCAGAGCCATCATTTCTTCTTCCGTCCACCTTTTGAGCCCGCACCTGGTCGGATAACCAACTTCTTAGGCCGGCTTGTAAGAGTAGGGGATGAAGGAGAAAGGGGCTCAGTCGGACTTTCTTCCGTTTTTTCTTCGCCAGTTGAGGATCCCTTCTTCTTCTTCTTGGAAACTCCCTGCTTTCCTCTCTTCTTGGAGGAAGACCCACTCCCTGGAGAAAGAAGTTTAGCTAATGGTTCATCATCGGAACCAGTTACTTCTGGAGTCTTCTCACTCCCTTCAGTTTTTTCTCCCTTGTGTTCTTGTGAAGCAATGGGATCGTCCAAGTCTTGAAGAGCTTCTATTTGCTCCTCTTGTGATCCCGGTTGCGAGGCAGAAGGAGGAGTCACCTGAATAGATGGAGGAGGAATAATTGGAGGTGGGGAAGTTTGAACGATGCTCGACGTTTTCTCTACAGAAGGAAAAAAGTTTAAGTCAGTAAAAAGCGGAGATAAAGGTTCGCTGAGGTTCAAGAAGTAGTCAAGAAGCTCATCAAGCTCGTAAGAAGCAGATGAGCAGCCTACTTGGGGAAGATTAACAGTAGGGTTACCTGCAGAAGTCGGTTTCCTGACATCAACTTCGTAAGCCTGTGCCTCGGCACTCTCGTCGCCTTCATCTCCACCTTGTATGCTTGTGATCTCGGTGGTAACTTTGGTAGGAGATAGAGAATGAGAACTAGAACCGATAATGTCAATTTCGGCCGAAGCAGAAGGCTGAATTGGAACAGTTGAGATAGTTTTTCCCGAATATTCTCCTGCCGCTGTTTCGGCCCTTTATTTTGCAAGCTGTTCTCTCCCCCTGGCGAGAGCGGCGCGAGCATCATCATCAAGATAATGCTCCTCAAGAGCTGACTCAGCATAGCCAGCGCCTTTACCGCCAAGCATATCGAGTGCAGCCTCCCAAACTTCAGCCAGAGTAATTTCATACTTGGGGCCTAGAAAGGCGAGGCTACCGCGCCCCAAGACGCTATGCAGGTAGAAGTCAAATAATGTTGAGCTGATGTTGGTCCTCGTTGCCTCGTGAGATTCTTCAGCTGCAATTTTGCCGGCAACGGCCTCATTATGCTCCCTTTCAGCTTTGGAAAGCTGAAGCTTAAGCATTTGAATCTCCGCCTCTTGGGAGCTGTTTTTCTTCCGAAGCTCTTCAATATCAGCAACATAGCCCTCACTAATTCTTTTTTGTACTTCAAGCCTGTCTTCGGCATCTCTTTGGCTGGCATGAGCATCTCTCACTTGTTTTAGGAGCACTTCTTCTTTTTGAGTATAGGAAGTAGAGGAAGTAGCAAGCTCTTGTTTAAGTTCCTCAACTTTTGCTTCAAGCTCTTCATTGTAAGTAGCGATGCTCCTCATTTCAGTATCATGTTGCTCAAGAACCTTTTGCCATTCGGCTTTATCATTTTCCATAGTGAGCATGGCCTCTATATTTGCACGATTAACCCTTTGGAGCTCGTCAACAAGTTTTTGCCAGTTCGACATCCTTTCAATATCAAGCTTGACGGCATCGAGATTTCGTAACATTGCAGACTTGTCAATGGGGACCAAGTGAAGGTCGAACCTCACTCCCTTCAGGCACCACTGTGGAAACCGGCTTTGCAAAGTGGCTGGGCCCGGTCCAACTTGGAATTTAGGCCTGCTAATTATTGTTTGGATGTCTGTCTTCCCGACAGCGGGAGAGCCGGAAGGAATGTCAAGCGAGACGGGGACAGTAACCTTTTCAGGAGTTGTAGAGGTATGCTTCTCACCATGTCGGGCTTGCTTGCTTGAATCCTCAACCATATGACTTTTTCCTCGGTCATCATGGGATTTTCTTTTGTGGGAATCGTCGCCTCTCTGCGAAGAATCGTGGCGCTCCTCCCTCTCTCTTCTTTCATAACGCTCCTCTTGAGCCCTCTTCTCTTGAGCCTTTCGGGCGGCTCTTTCTTCATCGGATTCTCTGTAAGAGGGGAGGTAGCGCCTATAATCATATTGGCTACGCCTTCCGTAGCGCTGGAAGTCATCATAGTAGGATCCGCTGCGTCCCATCGGAGGATCTGAAATAAAAAGAGATAAATTTTAGAATTCTTCAAAATACAAAAAGTCAGAAGTATAAAAGTGCCAAAAGATTCTAAGTGTGTGTAATGTGAAAACTACGCGCATCAAACTACGAACCACTCTTTAATTGTGGAGTAGTTATGGGAGTAGAAGTTAACATCAACTCTTGAGTTGACGGGGTCTGTTGCAGAATAGAAGTCGCCTCGACTACTGAAGAAGAAACCCCGGTAGTAATAGGATCATCTTTAAAGATCTCTTGCGAGGTGGAAAAGAGGTCGCTCAGTCCTTCGAAAGTGTCGTCCCTGCTCTGCTTGACAGGGCTAGTTTTCTCGGCTTCTTCGTCACCAGACTTCTTTGAATGCGGAGGAGAATCCCGAGGCTTTTCTTCTTCAGTGACCGGGGCAAGTTTGCTAGATGACCCCGCGACATCAACAGAAGAGGACCACTTCACTAGAGAAGCCTCAGAAGCAGGTTCTTTTGGTATGGATGTGTCCGTAGAAACGGGGGCATCCGACGCTCTAGCCGGAGAGTCTGGGACTTCGTGGGGGTGTGTAGAGCGAGAGGTATGCAAAAGCCTGTATTGGTGCAGAAATTCATCCCTCAACAAGAATTTTACACTTCTCTCTTCCACGACCACGGCACTCAGTCTCTCAAAAACTTGCTTATGGCCTGGATCTCTGGATAGGGAAAGAAGTGCTGAAAAAGGAAAGAGTGGAAGTAACGATTAACAACTCGAAATTCGAAAAGTTCGAAAATGGAAAATAGAAGCAGGTAATCTTACTTCCTACTCTCCAGATGGCATAAAACTCTGGGGGCAGCGAACGAAGAAAAACTGATTTAGAAATCCATGAGCACTTTCGGGTAGGTCAGTCACGAGTTTGCGATTCCTAACACTCCTTATGACAACAATGGAAGGATGGTCTTTAATCTTGGTGAAAGAACATAAGTAACAGATTTCTTCAAAGCTCGGTAACCGACCCAGGGTTCTCATGAATAAAACACACAACCCCATCAGAATGACGTAACTATTGGGGTGCAGTTGAAACGGGGAGATAGTCAATCGAACTAGAAATTGCTGAAGGAACTCATTGAAGGGAGGAATAGCACCAAACAAGCACATTTGGCGGTTGACAGCGATGAAACCACGGGGAGGGCTATCAGCAAAATCATTTGGCCCAGGCAATATAGCATTCGTTTCAACGATGCCAAACTGAGCACGCAATAAGCTAAACGTACGGTAGTTTAAAGAAGTTGAAACTCTTCCGGTGGAGCAATCAGTGGAGCAGCTATTGGAAGAGCCTCTCCAATCTATTCCGTTACTTCTTCTTGATGATAGGCCATTCTACATAAGCAACTGGATATTCAAATTTGAAGGTGTACGTTTCCTAAAAGTGTGGAGTGTTGTGCAAAAGTAATAAAAATAAACAAGTAAATATAACTGGAATTAAGCTCGTTAACAATTGATTGGCTATCAAATTTCAGGACTTGTTAATTTGAAGTTCAAGTACAGTGTTAATGCAAACAGGAAAGTTTAGTTGACTATTCCAATGTTGCCTTGATACTTTGCCTGAATTCGTTGTTTTAAAGCACTTCGTTCACACAATCTGTTCAAGTTGATTAATTGTTATTAACTAATCTGTCATTTGATGTGGGCAATCAGTGGCAGTATATTCGTCCCAATTTTCTGTAAATGTTGTGTAAGACGGGTTATTAGCTTGCAAGAGTGACCTGTGAAAAAATGCAACAAAGTTTAACAAGTTAAAGTCCAACAATTCAGCACTCAGGCAGTTTATTTCAGCAAATCAGGTTAAAGTTCGAGTCAGGATTATGCTCCGAGACAGTTCAATATATTAACTTGCCCATGATTTAAAGGTTATGAGACGGCTTAGGTCGTTTATGCTATAAGTCGTCAACCCTTCGAGTCAGCAATGCTTAAGTCGTAAGGCATGTGCCATAGGAGGGAGAAAAGATTTCAGTTCAAAGTTTAGTAGTTCAAGGTTCAAGCAAAATTGTAAACTGTGAGTTAAGTATTAACTCGGCGACGACTTAAGTGTTGACTAGGCCACGACTTAAGAAATTCTTCCTACGGGTTAAATCAAGTCATCGGTTATCTGGCTAACTCATCCACGACCTAAGGATCACAAGACGAGTTAAGTTAGGTCGTTTCAATCTTGAATTGTTAGTGTCTTAAGTCGGCTGTGCTCTAAGTCATAAACCATGGAAAATAGATGAGGCTTTAGTCCGAAGCAACGTGAAATTCTCCAAGTCCTATCCCGGCTACGACTTAAGACTTATGTCATGAAGGTTGGTAAGTCGGTCAAGAATTAAGTCGCGGAGGTTATTGAATCGCTCAAAATTACGGCGCTCAAAATTACTGAATCGCGTCCAAGTCAACGTCATGCTTCCTTCAACTGACCAACCTCTTCTCAGACCTCCTAACTCGTTATCCTCCTAACCCGTTATCCTCCTAACTCCTAACCCGCTATCCTCCTAACTCCTAACCCGCTATCCTCCTAATTCCTAACCCGATAACCCATGCAAGACAGTATCGTCTCCTCTAAATTCGTGGATCAATTGACTCGAAATACGGTAACCCATCGTCTTCTCCTAGCAAATCATCTAAAAACTCAATCAAACCGCTCCAAGCTTGTCAGAAAATCGATTATAACATGGCTCGAAACGAAGCATGGTGTGAGGGTTTGGATTGGGGTTAGAAAGCGGGAAGTCCATAATCGAAGGATAACGGTAATTGTGAAATTGAACGGGCGATGGCGATGAGTTTACTTACGTAGTGTAATGGCGAAGATTGTAGGAATTTGGTTGGAAATGAGGAGAACTGGTTGAATTCGTCTCTGAAAGCTTCGAAAGTTGCTAATGGCGGAAGTAAACACTTAAGCAAGAAGGTGAAGTAGAAGAAGCAACTTAAGCCTTTTTATACCCTAGGACAGCGGAACTCGAAACAGCACACACGGGTTAAGGAAAGTCGAAGCACACGACCTACGACTTAGGCGTGTACTTCGAGGGGCAATTGTTAACCCCGTTTAGTCAACGAGTTAAGACCTAGGGCGACTCACGACTTAAGGGAACGCACGGCTCAAAGAAGGAATACGACCTAAAGATTGAACGACTTAACGAGTCGAAAAACTTAGCGACTTACGACATAGAGAAGTCTGCGACTTAATGGTTTAAGAGATGGCATGGCCAGGGAAAGAAGTGGGTGAACGACTCAGAGCTATCCACGACTCATCAACTTGAGGTTCCTAACGACTCAGTGGGTCTACGACTCAAGAGGATTTACGACTTAAAGAAGCAGACCGACTCAAGGCCTCCAACAACTCAACGAGTTAAAGAGCTGCGACCTAGTGACTCAAGATAGGAAAAAGCGCAAGCAACTGCATTTAAATCGTGACCGATCTACGACCTAGGATAAGCCGTTCATGACCTAAAACTACAGAACATAAATTTAATGCTGCCTTATCTCGTGACCTTTGACTTGCAAACGAGTCAAGACTTATATCCAGGTGAACAACTCAGTACCGCTTCTGCTTGCTAACTCTTGACCCTTAAGTCGAGCACGACCTACGACTTTCCCTGATTCGGGCATGACTCATGACTTGGGCGAAAACTGCTGCCTAGAATTCTCTATAAATAGAGGGCCATCTCCAACTTTGAAGGGACTTTTGGCCGACCATTTCAAGCGCCGATACTCTGTAGAATTCTCTACTCATTCAACACTTCAAGTACTCCAAATACCAAAGACACTACGTCGATCTCGAAGAGGAAATCTACATAATTTCAACATGAATTCGGAAGATTATTCTCTATCAAAGTTTGATCTACTGGTCTAAAGTGTGTTGTAATTGAAGATTGTTGTTAAGTTGTAATCAAATTCAATAATAAAGAGAGTTAAAGTGGACGTAGGCTTACTCTGAGCCGAACCACTATAAAAATTATTGTCCTTTCTGCTTTTTTCTGTATTTTCTCTACTTGCTTGTAGTTCCCGTATACACGGGTGGTGCTTTCATCCAACTTTATTTCACACCGGGGTGTTAGCATCTGATTTTCACGTTAACATATTATAACTGCTTTATTTTATTCTTAGTTCTTCTAACATTGTTTTATTGTAAGTTATTCAATTACCCTTTATTATTCTTTAACTCTGTTAATCGTTTTATAACTTAAAATTTAAGTGTATAGCATTTATTATTACCACTCAAATTTTATTTATACATCTTTTTTATATTGTATATTATCCAATTACATTTTTAACTTCTGAAATTTTGGTAAGTTATATTTGAATGCAATTGTATTATACAAATAAACCTTCCAATTAAATCATTTCATGCTTGATATTCATCCAAAGTTTCGATTTTATTTTTTTTGGAATTATTCTTTAAAATAAAATTTAAGAATTAAATTTTTGATTTCTTCAAACCATTTAGAGATAAGTAATAATATATGCATATTATGTCAAATCAAATTTCAATCATATATCTATATATATACATATATATTATAAATCAAGTCATATTTCAGAAATTCAAATCAATTTAATTTCCCAAAACAAAGCTGTAGCAAGACTACAGAACAGTCTCCTAACTTCGAAACTCAAAAATGAACGTCGATGATGTCGCGATCATCACCGAAGTTATTTTCCAGCGACAAAGAGAAAAGCACTAATTTTAAACCTTTAAAAATTCTTTAAAAACAAATTCTATTCAAAATACTTTAAATAATATAACCTTTTAAAACTTTAAACCAAAGTTCGAAATAATCGGGATTTAAACCCTCAAAATCTTGTTTTAAATTCATTTCATTAAGTCCCATAAATTTACTTATATATCAAAATTTATTTCATTAACCAAATTTTTTTTTAAATATATTGTGTCCGTTTGTTCTGTCAAATTGTTTTGGAAATCTTATCGATGGCGCTGATCAGACGTATCGATCAGAAACCCAACTCAACATCAACAACTCAAACAACACAATATATAAAACATTTTAAATTTTAAATACTAGTTTACAAATACACTATACATGAATAGATTTTCAAAGAAGGATAGAGATTCAAATTTTTTTGATTAACACAAATCAAAGGAGATTATGATTTAAAAATAAGTTGGAAACAAGGATGACATGATTAAATAATAGAATAGGAAGATGGATAAGCTTATATAAATCACGGGCAACCTTAACCGGGTCAACCTTGACTTAAAGAATAAGATCAATGTGGATTTTTCTGGGGTAAATCTACATTCGATCCTAAGAGTTAGAGATTGGAATAACAAAAGATATTAGCATCTAAACCAAGGATAGATATAAATCTCTGGTGAATCGATACTAATTGCAAAGGAGTTTTCCCCCTTTTTCAATTAAATTTGAAATTGGCGTGACCGCCGACTCATTATAAAAATCATTCGAAGCGGAGTTATGGAATACTCCAGAGTCAAAAGAAGATGAATAGTGAGGGACACGAATGGATTTTGGAACCATAGGGAACGTTCCAAAATTCAAATGAATCGAGTCAAAAGCGAGAGATTCAAACTCGAATGAAAGTGATTCTGTAAATACATTCACTACATATGCTGAGTTTTGCCTAGAGCTACCAAAGCTCTGATACCAACTGTAACAACCAGGTATTTTCAACCATTCGCATCCATTATAAGTGTTTAGGTAGACACTCATGCCGGAATTGGATTGCTCAAAATACCGCGTTGTAAATAAAAATTTGGCAAATCTCAGAATATACAGTAAATAAAAATCACAGATCACAGACACAGAGTATATAAAAATGCAGCAGAAGAAAAAGAGATAGTAGTTCATGAAGCTACTATATAAAATATAAGATACATCAGAGTTAAATAAGATACAACAGAAGAGTAACAGGATACATCAGGTACAAATCAGATACATCACTGAACCACTGGATACCGAAACAAAATAGATGGCTGGATCTTCAAGGAAAGCTCCAATGCCGAAGGTGAATCTTGAATGCTAACTCAATCAATGTGACCCGAGCGTAAAGCAAAACACAAAACCCTCGAGTCAGGACATAAATACTTATAAACTGTAAATCAACTCAAGTGAACAGTAACAAAATGCATCAGTAACTTAAAGGATGCTTGGGACCGCCCATCCTCTAAGGTTCCGTTAAACTATTTACTATGTAGTAATATACGCTATATACGGTAGTGTCTAATCAGTAAAGTATAATCATATAGAAAATAGCGTTAAGGGGATGGTGAACCTTAACGCGGTCGGATCTTTAAAACCAAAATCGTAGTGGGCTCGATATAAGGATATGACATGGCACGCGAGGCAATGCCAGGGTGGATACACCGTTTGCACTCCCGGGCCGGTGGTGACGGCAAGCCAGCAGCTTCCGCCCACCTCGAACAATACCCCCGAATCAAAGTGGCGCCACCGAATCGAATCACAACAGTAATAGAATGGTTTTCCGATGGAGCATGCTCGATGAAAGGGTGCGACCCTTTGTGTAGCCCGGTATAGCTCCTGTTTTAGTCATATATGCCAACTCACGGGAGTTGGGTCCACGTAATATACCTCGAGAACGTCGCCACCATCCTACTTCATTCTGGAATCTCCACCGCGTACACAGTTGTTAAAGTGGTTTTTGGTATTGGCCGGCTATAAGACAATATCCGATCCTGGTCTCTTTAACAACCAATCGTTATTATAACCCAAAGTTATAACTTTAAAACAATATTTTATACTTCAAAATAAAATATCCTTTCAATCCAAATCTTTATCAAAATAAAGATTAAATCATTTCCAAAACCATTTCAATATATCATCGTAAAATATCTTTCAATTCAAATATTTATCAAAATAAATATCAAGTCATTTCTAACAATTTCAATATATTAAATTTTCACACCCTTTCAACACTACCTTTCAAATCATTTAACATATCAAAATATCATAACCTTTCAAAGTTTCAGTTTCAAAATATCATATCTTTCAGAACTTCTTTTAAATCATGTTAATATCAAAATGTCCTATCTTTCAAACTCCGTTTTCAAATCATTTAATATCAAAAATATCATATCTTTCAAAACTTCGTTTCAGATCATTTTAATATATCAAAATATCATATCCTTTCAAAACTTCGTTTCAAATCATTTTAATATATCAAAATATCGTATATTTTCAAACTTCATTCATTTCAAATCGTTATTCATTTTATTCAATCTAAAATACCATTTCAATTCATATTTCAAAACAGTTTATATTCCAAAAATTCTTTTTTATCATTTCAATGAAGTTATTATGTTTAATAATTAAATTATTAAATTTTCAAAAATTTCAACTTCCAAAGTTTATTTATTCACTTTAGTTTATCAAAACTGTGAAAATTCACTTTTTGCATTATTTAGAAAACTTATACGGAAAGTTACATTCAAAACAGTTCAATTTAACAAAAGACAGCATTTTAAAATGTTATACCAGGTCAACTTAAATTTCGAATAACTTAGTTAAATTCAAAAATTATAGCACTTACAAAGATTGCTATAATAGCTTTTAATTCAATTTAGCTTTTTAGTTCATTATCATCAACTACAGCGTTTACAAATGCTGTAATATCATTTACATTGTAATTAATAGCATTTCAAAAATGCATTCAATTAACTTCAAATATTCAATAAAATTTCTCAACCAATTATATTTTTATTAAAAACATTTTTAACTTATAAAATCATACATTTTCACATTTATAAACATTATTTAATTTTCCTCAAGTTCATGATTTTATAAAGTTAAATTTTCATTCAAAAATCAAGATTTAATAATAATTCACTTATTAAAATGCAATGTTGAATTTTTAAAATCCATTACATTAAATTTCAACGTAACACTTAAGTTCAAATTCTCAAATATAACTTAGTTTTATTTTTATTTGCTTAACTAAAAGTTCACTTTTACGTCAATTTCATAAATTTCCAATTCTATTTATATTCCAAAGTTTCAACTTAAAATATTTATTCATTTCACATTTCAACTTTATTAAAAATCATAAATATAATAAAAATCATTTTAAGTTCATTTAAATTCAAATTATCATAAATTTGTCATAATTTCATACTCAATTAAATTTCCAATTAAAATTAAATCAAAATTTCCAAAATAACTTACGTTCAAAATTTCTAACTTTTTCATTAATTCATTTCACTTACAATTATTCAGAAAATCAATAATATTTTACAAAAATCTTATTTTTATTAAATTTCAAATCAAAATATAATAATAATTAAATTTCTAAAATATTTTAAAATTTTTAGAAAAGCATATTTTAACTACGGGCCTGTATAAAATTTTCTACGCTAGGTAAAGTGATATGGGTAATATATCATTTCAACCCGTAATTTACAAAGAAAATCCGGGTTTTATCATTTCAAACCCGCAATCCCAAGTCAAAATGAAAAATTTAAAACCATTCAGGCCTATCATTTCAGCCCATAACATTTTTTTCTAACAGGGAACTTGCAGTGTGATCATATACAGAAATAATATAAACAAGGTCAATATCACAATATACAGTCATATATCAGATGTCAGGTGAAAATTAACAGTTTTAACATGGTAATAATATGGCATAGCATATCATATGATCATCATTAACTTGCATAAACATTTTTTATTACTAAACACTTGTCATCAATTCACTTTTCATAAGTATAAATGTCAGAGTGAGAAAGACTCACTTTTTCAAGGCTAGAGACCAAAACAACATACAAGCACGACTCCAAAGGCACGACAAGCACAATTGCACGATTTTTGATTTGAGTTGAAAGATATCCAAGATATGATTTTGTATCAACAACCCAAAACAAAACAAACAATATAAACATTCAACATAAAATAACATTGAAACAATTTTGAAATACAAAGCAAAATGAACAAGATAGATTGGACCTTGCTTCAACCACTTCAATGCTTGGCCTAAGGGACACTTATGCTTGGCTATGATGATGCTTTGGCTCAGGTATGACATCATATAGGTCAGGTTTAACATCATATAGGCAAGGCAACAAGTGGAGATGAAGGTGGTGAAGTAATAGTGGTGGCTAGGGCATTGTTTTGCACATTATTTGCAATTTTGTGGAGTTTTGTCACCAATGGAGGTGTGGCCATGGATGGATCTGAAATGATGGCTGGAGATGATGCCAAGGAAGAGTGGTAGGGGATGTTGGAGAGTATGGTGGTGATGGTGGGTGGTAGAGGCCAAGCAATACACATGAGAAAACAAGGCAAAATATAAGAAAACAATGGAAAAAGAAGAGGAAAAAGAAGAGGAAAAGAGGAGCCATTACCAAAACTTTCTAGCCGTGAAAAATGAAGTGGAGAGGAATGTTTTCACGTGAAAATGAGGTAAGAAATGCACATTTACAATAAAGAAAGGAACGGTCGAAGGAAATTAAATCTATTAATTGGAAAAGAAACGGAAGAAGAAACGTTAAAACGGTTTTACGTTTCTTTGCTTTCAAACCTTTTAAACTTCCTATATATATTCATATACATCTTAAATAACTGAAAACACTTATAAATTTCAGTTAATTCGAAAATATAACAGATAAAGAAAATATTAATAATTAATTATTAATTAGATATGATTAAAATAAGAAAAATGGCACAGAAAAATGAAAACTAGACTTAGGAATTAGAAATAACTTCAATACACTTTGGAAAAATTTTCTTAAATTTAAATACATGTAAAATGAATAAAATAAAGTAAAACACAGCAATAAAAGTGAATGTATAAAATAAATCAATAAATTGATGTATTAATTGCAAAAAGAAACGGATAAAACGCCTTTACGTTTCAGGCTTTTAAGATCTCTTAACTTTCTAAACCTTTTGCATTTCCTTTTCTTTTTAATTTTATAAAAACAAAATAAACTCAGAAATGTTATTTAAAGCCAAAACTAAGTAAGAATAAAATAAAATAAATAATTTAATTTAAGTAAAATAGAAAAAGGAAATAAGAAATTGCTTAAAAATAGCAACCCTGACATAAAAATTACAAGAAAATCTCCAATGACTTTGGAAAATTTAATACTTCACAAAAAATAATATTTTAACACAAAATTTGAATTAAAAATGGTTTTAAAACATTTTCAAGGTAAAATAATAATTTAATTTTTATTAAATAGAAAGTTAAATAAAGAAAAATGCAGTAAATACCAACTAGGCTTTATAAATTGAAATAAATTCAAATAAACTTTATAAAAATTATATTATCATTCTAAAAATACTTAAAAGTCAAAATATACATAATATAACATATTATGACATATTAAAATAAAATATAACCAAGAAGAAGTAACTTATACAATTTAAAATAGTCATTGTTAAATAACCCTATATACGCACAATATTGTAAAGGGTATAACTTCCACAATTTACATCCGATTTCAACGAAACGAAAAGTGGTGTTCTTAGAATTTTATGTACTTTCATAATAAAAGAAAAAAAATTAAATTTTTAAACATTTAAAATTATAAGTTGAAAGTCACAGTTTGACTAATTTGACCAAAATCAGCATTTCAGGCAAATATTCAACTTGCACAAGTTTGGAATTATAACTCATATAAAATCAAGATTATATTTAAATAATAAATTTAATCATTTCAAATAAGTAAAATAAGTTTTTAAATCAAAATCTTACATTAAAAATAATTAAAATATACAAAAAAATAATTACAAAATACAGGGTTGTTACAATAGCATTCAATATTACCACATAATTCATTACAGGATATCAAATATTCAGAACAGAGAATATTAAATAATTAAATAAAGTTGAGGGGTGCATATGGATCCCTCCAACCTGTTCTCCCTGCATCCACAGATGTTAGCACAATATAAAATGCCAATTCCAAATATATATACCACACTACAGCACATAAATCAATTCAACCATTACAAGCAATTATTTAAATTTAATCATTTAAAGTTAAATTTAACTGAGTGAGATTAACTCACCTTTGATTTTGCAATCAAAACCCAATCTCAACTTGCTTCCTTTCAGATTTTAACCTTGAATAAATATTAGATGGTTTTATTAATATTTGAAATAAAAATTGAACCATTATGTACCACTTAATAATTCAATTGGTTAACAATTTAAATTTGCACTTAATTTCTTAAAATTACTAGTAATGAAAATAGGTGTTTATGTATATTTATTGTTTCAATCCTATTTTCAGTGAATAAAAATTAACTTTCTATTTATCTAAGTTTATTAAAACATGTAAGCGTATTTATATATATTTATTCATACTTGTATTTCTTCTGTAAACAGCAAAAACAAATGAAATTTTCTGTGAGTGTACGAATTTCCTTCTTTAATACATATAGAAAAAATCTGATTTCTAAATCCTACCCTTACTGTAATTTTTTTTTTAATATCATACATAGTTATAGAGATATATTAAACTTAAATCGAATATACCTCACTGCAGGTTCAAGATCGCACCTTCGTTTCCCCCAAACCACAATTTCCATGAGCTGCTCCTTCCCCTCACTGACGCACGCCCACCAGCCATCATCTAGACACCACCGTCGCTTATCTCATCCCACAACCACGTGAACGTACATCTCCGCATCTCGCGAGCGAGCGTACAAGCTTGCACGCTTCTATTCCATCGCCTCGAGTGGGGGCGAAGACGAATCGAACCAAACCAATAAGCTTCACAAGCCCTAGCCCTTCGCTCGCCTTGCCTGAAACCGCCTTTGTGACGCCCCACCTCTATACCCACGCTAGCCAAGAACACTCCGGAGTAGTGCTGTCAACTAGCACGGAGAATAAGGCTGTTGAGGAGCGACCATCCATGTAATTGCTTATCACACGGTGGCTATAAATAATCTTCGGAAACAAACATAGAAATAATCATATCACAAATCAGTCACAGATATCCATATCACAAAGGCGGAAGAAGATATGAATATATAACTAACACATGAAAGTGTACATCAGAGTAGTGGTCAGTAAGATCCACGATAATACAAAAGAATAGCAACACGTGCTATACAAAAGAATACAACTATGAGTCTATCTCTCAAGTGTATACAACAAAAACTGCTAATCTAAACAGTTAGCCAAAAGTCAGAGTGATGAATCCCTGGGAAGAAGTCAAGCAGAAGCACCTGTAACATCTCGGTCTGACCCGAGTATTATTTAAGAAAATAATAAACGGGTCAGTCTAACTATAAATATCAGATGACATGATATAACATAAAAGATATGGCATAAACATAAACATCCATAATGACATACCACTATAAGTATGTAAATAATGATCAACAGAAGATCAATCAATAAAAGATAATCAATATCACAAGAATCTTCTCAAAGATTCGGAAAGGGCATCATACCCCAAACTTGTACTCATAACAAGTCAATGACATAAATTCTAGAAATCAATGCAAGAAGTCCAGAAATCATAGAAAAGAGAAAGAGGCCTATCACATGACGGTCCGAAGACCAAGGGGAGCTACCCCACATGTGTGAATGGAATCACACAGATTAAGGTCCAGACTAACCAAAAAGCAAAAAGGTATGTGTGAGTGGAATCACACAAGTGGTGTCTAGTCTAACCTCGCAACAAGAGACATCGCACAGTTGCTAGTCTAAATCATCAGAATGATCGTCATGATCAACGAGAAGTGTCAATTACACTAAGCTAGTAAATATAGAAGTTTAGCTTCATGTCCCATAACCACTTGCTTAACTTAAATATTTA
Organism: Allium cepa; assembly: GCA_030765085.1. NCBI lineage: Eukaryota > Viridiplantae > Streptophyta > Magnoliopsida > Asparagales > Amaryllidaceae > Allium > Allium cepa. The sequence goes on from CM060945.1 coordinate 726,415,319, forward strand.
CGAACAAACTGTAAATCTTCACTAATAAAATTGTCACAAGTGGTTCAATCGAACAAGTCCAAGAATTAACCGACGAAGTAAACGCAAGCATTTCATACCACTTGTTTTACTAAGTCGTTTAATTAGATTTCTCATCCGAGTGAGGTAAAGGTTTGTATATACTAATAGATTGGAAAACGGTTTAAGAAAAGAGCTTAGTTATTAAAAATAGAGTTGAAATTGTTTGTTAAAAGAGTTTTGATATTTACTACTAGTATTGAAACCTTTATATTATAAAGTGACAAAACACAGAAGCAATTGAAGAAACAATCAGTCACAAAGATCGCATACGGAGATGTGAATAAAATCCAAGGAAATCAGCTTAATGTTTTTCAGATAAGATCCCCTACGGAGGGGGGGTCCGGGGGGGTGGCAACCCCCCAAGGTGGGGGTGCAGGGGCAACGCCACCGCTTACGGGGTGCGGGGCAGCGCCCCATCCAAAACGGTACGACTTATTGAAGACAAAATGAGGTCTAACGACCTAAGAGGGATAGGGTCGAGCGACCTAATGGTTGCGACCTAGGGGTCTAAGGGGCACGACCTAGTGGTCCAGCGACCTAAAGGGTAAAGGTCATGCGACCTAAAATGGGTTCGCGACCTAACACTCAAACGACCTAAAGAAATTAAGGAGCCGAGCGACCTATAAGAAGCAGCGACCTAAGTAGAAACGAGGCCCAACGACCTAGGGGTTAGGTCATGCGAGTTAAGAAGGTCAGCGACCTAACAAAGACACGCGACCTAATAAAGAAACGCGACCTAAAGGCACGCGACCTAGCGACTTAAGAGGCGAGCGACATAAGTGTTACGACCTAAGGGTCGAACGACCTAGCGTGGAAGCGGCCTAAAAGCCAAACGACCTAACGACCTAAGGTCATACGACCTAGCGACCTAAAGCCATACGACCTAACGACCTAAGGTCATACGACCTAGCGACCCAAAGCCATACGACCTAACGACCTAAGGTCATACGACCTAGCGACCTAAAGCCATACGACCTAGCGACCTAAGGTCCATACGACCTACGACCTAAGGTCCATACGACCAAACTCCGAAGACGTTAGAAATTGCCAGGACGACCTACGACCTAAGGTCCATACCACCTACGACCTAAGGCTCAACGACCTAATTCCGAGGCTAACGACCTAACGCTGCAGGGGGAATTTAAGGCCAGAAACGACCTACGACCTAAGGGTTAGGTCGCGAGCGACCTAACTCCGAACACACGAAAATGGCCAGAACGACCTAAGTGCAGAAAATTCACCAAAACGCTAAAAATTGGAGTTTTTCGCCAATCCAGTCCAAACCAAATGCAAATGTGCATGCAAAAGTGATAGGGGATCATTCCCAACAGTCCAATATAGTTATAGACTAGATTTGTGAGATAAAAATCTCACCTTTGCACCAAATATCAATGAAAATGAAGTTTTAAGCAAGCAAGAATCAATCCTTCTTCTATCTAAGCACAAGAAGCTTGAATCCAATGTCTTCTTCTTGAATTTGGAGTAGAAAGATGGATTACAATTGAATTTGAGTTTTGGAATTTTGATTTCCCATTCCCTCCACCATTAATGCCAAAGCTTGATTAGTTAGGAATTTTATGAAGAGTGAGGAGAAGAGGGTTGTAACTTGGGCTTAATAGGCTAAACTAACCCAAAGTCCAAAGCGGGAAAAGTTAGTGAAATTTCACTAACTCCAAACCTATCGATGTTTATACTTAAAAAAGTTGTAAACGACATTTCGAACTCAATGGAAGTGGTCTCGAGTCCTAATTTGACCGTTTGCAAAAAGTAGCTTTTCGGACCAAAATCTGATTAACGAGTTAATATTTAAATAAAATATTTAAATACAAACTCGATAAATATGCGGGTTGTTACAGCCTTTCCCCGCATACTCGCGAATCCTCCTCGCGCGAGCGGCCATGAACCTAATTTGAATCGAATAAGTGATGAATTGGATAAGGGAGACTCGGTGCTGAATGTTTTTATTAAGCCGAGAATTTTTATTATTTGTTTTTGTTTTGCAGTAGGATGAGAAGCAAGCCCCCTTTATTCCTCTTTTCGTTCATTCGTTCTGAACGAAGCTAATGTCTTTATTTCATTATATGTTTTTTTTTCAAAATTCTCGGCTGAAAAGAAAATTGCAACGTGATTAGAAATAAAGTAAGGAGACATATACAAGAAGGCTCGATTTTTTTTTCTTGAATTAAATCTCATTAGAGTATCTATCAATTTAAATTTCAAGCACGTTTGTATCTCGTACACTCACATACTAGCTCCGAACAAAACAAAATTTGAAATCCGATAATAATTCAATATTACGGACCCAAGGAACTGGTTTCGTCGAATTCCGAGACTGCGCCTCGGAAGGCTTTTTTTTTAAATTGAATTTAAACAGTAAAAATTTTAAAACTGAACAACCCACTGTTTATTTCAATTTACAACTTCTATTATCTTCAGTGTTATTAATATAGATTATACAAGCCTTTAAATTATTTTTAACAGGCTTAGAATTCCAGATTCAATATTTTATCCAGCTTCAAATTATTTAATTCAATAATTTAATTATCAAATAAATTGAGATATTCGTAATTTAATTGAGATATTCGTAATTTAAGTTAAAATTACCCTATTGAATATTTAAAATCAATTAAATATTCTGATTTTAAATTGCTTAAAAATTCCGGGTCGTCACATTCCTTCCCCCTTAAAAGAATTTCGTCCCTGAAATTACTAGCTAGGAAGAATGGTCCAAAACCCATTTACCTTTCCCAAAACCAAACAGTTTCTAACAATACAACATCTTACCAACTACCTATTTATAACAGACTCATTATCATTCTTATTAACTTTCCAAACCTTTCCCTAGTTTGCATACACTCTTATTTGTCCAACCATTCAAGTTTTAATCATAAAACCAATTTTGAATTATCAAAATTTTCACAAAATTTTTCTAACTCCCTAAATTTTCGAAAAATTTCGCCAACGCCTCCTTTGCGCGGCTAGCTTGGTACTACTACAAAATGGCTCTGCGGCCTCCAAATCCAAAAAGAAAACAAAAAGCCAAGTGGCTCAATCCAAAACCCAATCAAATTTCATACCAAAATTAAATACATACCTTTTGTCGAGCATTTCAAATTTTATCTTTTGATATCAAACCCAATTTTCTTTTCCCTTTATAATACCTGCATACCTGCTTAGCACCAATATCCAAACACAATATTCCAAAACATTTTATCGACTTTCTCACAAAATGTCAACATCTATTCATTTCAATATTGACTTAATTTATATTTGTAGTATCAATTTCCATTTAAGACTTCACCATTCCCTCTTGAATTTAGTTTAAGCATTTTATATGCTTCTTATATTTATTTTCATCTTTCACTTTAGTTTATATCTATTTCTATTCAAATTGATTCTTTCATTTCCAAACGAATTCAATTTATTTTCAACTCTAAACTTTAAATTTTATTTTCCATTAATAACTAATTCATATCATTACTTTAAGTTGGTTTCCTTTACTAATTTAGTTTAGTTTCCAATTTGAATTCGTTAGTCGTTAACACAATTTTCCACAATTTTCTAAAAAATTTCTAACTCCCAAAATTTCTGAAAATTTTTGGCAGAGTCCTTTGTACGAAGGAGCTTTTGCAATTTGACAAAAGAGATAAACATATATACATCGACCCACACGGTCGGAAAAACCAAAAACAGTTCATATTTCCTATTTTTATTGCGCAGGCATACCTTATTTTGCATTTTAAGCAAGCGGCTTATTTTTTTTAGCAAATAGCACAACCAAATCCAGCCACACGGCTTCCAGGTACCTGTACTTACTCAATTTTAAACTTGTAAGTACGATATAAATGAAGTTTAACTACATTTCACTTATTTGAAACAGTTAAAACATATGAATTCTAAAAGAAATTCACAGCAAACATTATTCCGCAAGAAATTTATACAGTTTCCATGCTAATTCAATTGTTTCAATTTATTCATAAACCATTTTCATTCAATTTGAATGGTTTTCAATCCATTTGTATACATCTTCATCACGTTGAATGGTTTTAATCTCAATCACTTACATTTAATTTATTTTTAAGCAAATTGAGCTCATATTTAATTCAATTGCTTTCAAAATCAATTTATTTTACTTCTATCAATTTATAGAATTTAATTACTTCCATTTATATCCAATAACAATTTATTCTATGCAATTCGACGAGATCTATGTGAATAAATAAGCACTTGGGTTTTATAATCAATTTAAATTGACTCCAACTCAACTTACACTTAATTCTATTCCATTTCAGATTTATTCACAATCCATATATTCTCAGTTTCATTGCATTTCAATTTAATTAACCAAACTAGTCCATTCAAAACCATTAACAATTTAGGCTTCATCTCCATTACCAATTAAATTTCCTTTTTATTTTAATTCATTCACAACCATTTATGTAACTCGACACATTCCATTTAAATTTTATTCACGATCCATTCATTTACATTCCATTCCATATTTGTTTAATCCAAACTATTTTATTTAGCTCGAAACAAACCAAGCTATATCATTTAATAACCATTTCTCAACTTATTTAAACCACATTTCATTTGATACTTATTTATTCCATCCATTTATTTATTCAATAAAATTAATTTATCCACATTCACTTAAACCATTCTAATAAACTCGAAACATTCTATTTTCCTTATTGTCTCAAGTTATTTCAATTCCTTAATAATTTTTAAATGGTTTACAATTATATCTTTAAGCATTTCCATTCCATGAAATATTATCGGCAACACACCGAATTTTATTTCAATTAAAATTTATTTTTACTTGATTTAAATCTAATCCAATATTATTGAACTTAGTTTAAGTTGAATTCAAGTCATCTTTCTTCCATTTATTTAGCTTAAGTTAATTCACTTCAATTTATTCAAATTCCATACTTAAGCTCATTCTCATTTTGCAAACAATTTCTCTTTTCAATTTAACTTGATTCTATTTCAATCCAATCTCATTTTAAATTTGCAATTTCATTTGATTGGTTATTATAGAATTTAACTTCCCAGCTTCAACTCATTCAATGTATCACAAAGCCATTTCCAACTTATTTCCACTGATTTGGATTTTATTCACAATACAAACCATCTCATTACTATTTTAATCAAATCACATTTTTATTCGATAATATATTCCCAATTATATTTAATTTGTTAACACTCCAAGTTAAATTTTAATCGATAACTCAAGTTCTGGATCCATAATCCATTTTCAATTTGCCACCAAATTTCATGAACTCACAATTCAGTTACGTTTACTTTACTGACAATTTAAGTCGAATTCAATTTATAACTTGAGTTCTATTTCCAGTCTTCATTATAAAATCACAATTCAATTTCATTAACTAATTTATTATCTAATTAGTTCTTCCCTTATTTATAATCCAACACTTGAATTTTTTTATTCCAAATATCACTTCATTTATTTTCCTAAGTTCAATATACTTTACAATTCAAGTTTGGATTTTCCTTTCATTTTCCAATTCATCAAAATATATATATTTTGGATTTGTATTCCATTTTAAATTTTATAAGTCACAACTTATTATTTACACTATTCCATTCCTCCTAGGCTTGAATATATTATTCCTTTATTTTTAACTCAAGCCTTATGCTTATTTATAACCCAAGCATATTTCATTCCTATGGATTATTCTCTTATAAGTTATTCTGATTTATTTATTTCAATTCAATCCTTATCCAACTTATTTCCCAGTTATCCAGGTAAAATTTAATTTCATTTAATAACTTAATTTAATTTTAATTCCAATTCAATTTCATTTTAGCCCAGATTTATTTAACCCAATTCGATTTCAACTTAATTCGAATACAACTGGATATTATTTTCAGCTTATTCAATTTATTTTAATCCAGTTAAAATTTTTATTCTCCAATCAAAGTTAATTTCATTTTTAAATTTTCACCCTTTTAAATTTAAATTCTCAACATCCAAAGCTTATATTCCCTTCCTTATAAAAAAATCATCTCAATATATAAGCTTACAACTTATCCTATCCGGATTTATTTTGTTTTTTTTTAAACACCCAGCTTTGGTTTCCAATTTTTTTTTTTAAAATCTCCAACATCTTAAATCACATTTCTCAAAAGCCAAACCAATCCTGGTTTTATCCCCAACATATTTCTTTTAACATTTTCAAAAACAAACAGGTTTTCCTGAAAAAATAATTTGGCAGCAATTCATCACTTCGAAACTCGAAAATGAACATCGATGATGCTGCAGTCATCACCGAAGTTATTTTCCAGTGACTGAAGTGAATCCAATGTTATCTCCCTTCCAAAATCCATTTTTAAACAAATTTCCTTTCAGGAATAACCCAAAAACAACCATAATACGATTTATCTCCAAAATACTTCCAAAATCTCCAAGGTTTTAAAGTTTTCAAATTCTATTTTAATTCAAATTTTAACTAAAATGCATTTGTATAGTTCATGCTTATATAATTCCCATTTAATTATATTTCCATTTATAATTTATGTTTATAATCCATGTTTATGAATTTCATTTTATAATGAATTTATTCCTTCAAACTTTGGTTATATTTTCAATTTCTAGTTAAATTTTCACTTAGCAATGATAATACTTTAATATTATCATTTCTAACATCCAAGCAACCATATATTAGCTAAATAGTTTACAAAAACTTTCTTTATATCGAAAATATATTTTTGGGTAAAATTATTTCATTTACCCATATTTTAAACAATATCGTGTCAATTGTTCTATTCAAGTGTTTAGAAACCCTTTCGATACAGTTGCGCAGACTGTGTCGACGAAGGTTCATATGCCACTCAATAAATCAATCAACACAATATTAAAACAATTTATATTCACTAACAGATACGCACTCATATTTATTAATACGCCCAAACTCATTATAGAGTAATTCAGACTCTATTCTATGAGTAATTCCCACCAGAGCCAAGGTTATCATCAACCTAGGCTCTGATACCAAATGTAACAGCCCGCAAATCCGTACCCCTTGAGTTAATACTATTCTACCAAAATCAACTCAAGTTGTACAAAAATAGGAACCATTTGGGTTAAAGAAGAAGAGGTAGAAGAAGAAATAGAAAACAACAGCAGAATCTAACCTCGCAGCGGAATAAAATATAATAGATAATAAATATTCTTTACTCAAACATCAAATATCTTTGTTTATATATTACATCATCAGAGTACATCAATCACAGCTCAACATCAATGTCATACAAATGGATACACGACAACTCAACACAGCGGAAATATATATATACAAGTACGTGAGTATGTATCGTCATCCAGCTCGTCTCCTGAGCTCCACAGCATCAAAACCTGTATTCTATAATACTCGGTCTGACCCGAGCATTACAGTTAAATAATACCCGAGTCAGTCTGGAATACCCGCGTGAGAAAAATCACCCCCAATTGATTATTAAAGTTTCAAAAATCTTTTAAAAACAAAAGCATCTCGTAAAACCACGCCACAAATAAACATGTCGGGTTTTTACCTTACGATAGCTAAAACACTTTTTATAGAAATCCTCTGATATTATAATAGGGTCTATATACAAATACTTATAAAATAGCCGAATTTGTTACATGATTAAATTCCAGCTACTAGCCACAGAGTGGGTAATACAAACAAAACTCGTACAAGGCTCGTAGGGAGAATGGATTTCCAACCAATGACTAGGCACTGGGGTACCACCTGTCAAAGTACGGGGCCTAGATCACCGTACCGAGGATTACTCCCTTCATCCCCTGCAACACAAGGCCGGAACCATCCCTTACTAGACAGTCCCGAGTGAGATCACCCTGCGATTGGGATCAGCAACCGCACCACTAAACCGAAAATAAAAAGGGACATCTAGACTGGAATGACCTCACCCTGCTTGGGTGCTACCCACCTAGCCTTGCTGCATATCCCCTGATTTTCAGACATTCCCATTTGATGAGGCTTGAGGCTAAGCGTTACCTTTTTAGAACATATTTCTTAGAATGCCCATCGTCCACCTGACGATGTTTCGCAAGCATTCATCCTTACAAGTCCGTCCTGGGTTCGAACGGAACCGAAGGCACTATTCCTACTACATCCATTTTGGAAATATCCTCAGGATTAGTAGCGACTAGCCCTTGCACTTCATTGCTCCATCTTCGAATCCAAAATCGTTTTCACGAAACGTACAAACCGGATCGAAGTGGTTTTCGATAAATAAATCTCGATCCCGGTCTCTTCGAAACGATCAACGCATTTGTCCAATATTGATAGTTGGTGATTTAACTATCAATTAATATTCACAAACATCCATCAAACGATAAATAATTTTACAAATTATTTATTTATCTCAAAATATCCTCAAAGATATTCAATCCCTTGAAAACCATTTCAAAACCACCTTTCCTTTCAGGATAAACTTTCCCGAATATTTACTATCTCCTCTAAAATCACCAAGCACAAAAATAGATTTTTTAAAAATAATTTTAAATACTTTACTTTGAAATATATACTTTAAAACACTTAGGATAAAACTACTTAAATAATTTGTTAAAAAATACACATTATATGAATTTGAGAAAATAAGGTTACTTTATAAAATATAAAATCAGGTTTTCACTTTTAAAACAAATACTAAATAACCTTTAAATAATTAATGCTATAATATATTAAAAGGAAATACTTGCTTTAGAAATTAAATATTAGAAATAATAAAATTTTCAAAACATACCTTTTAAACATTTTTAAAACTATTAACTTATATTTAAAAACTTACTTTGAAAACGTACTTGGTTATTCAGAAAGAAATTCCCAATCTCGATCACTTAAATCAATTTTCCAAATTGATTCCTAATTCATTTCATTTAAAATAAATTTCTTTTCTTATCAGTTCATTCCAAACTTCATTAATTATGGACTTTATTATATATTTCAATTTGATTTTTAACTCCTTTAGCGGAAATATACAAATCTCAGGTTGTTCCCAATTTCTTCTTTATTCTTCTTAAATAATTTAAATCCTCAATTTAAAATAAATATTTTGTTCTTTTAAACAATAACATTGAAGTTTAAATTTCATTAACTTCCTGTTTATTTAAATTTTCCTTTCCATACTCAAGATTTATTAATTAAAATTTTAAAGTCACTTTATTTCCTTTCTAGTTCATTCATAATTTATTCAACTTTTCTTTAATTATTTACTTACAATTTCACTGGTAATTCATTATTGCCCGATTATAACCATCAAGCCATAGCATTCAATATTACCACATAATTCATTACAAGATATCAAATATTCAAAACAGAAAATATTAAATAATTAAATAAAGTTGAGGGGTCCAGATGGATCCCTCCAACCTGTTCTCCCTGCATCCACAGATGTTAGCACAATATAAAATGCCAGTTCCAAATATATATACCACACTACAGCACATAAATCAATTCAACCATTTCAAGCAATTATTTAAATTTAATCATTTAAAGTTAAATTTAACTGAGTGAGATTAACTCACCTTTGATTTTGCAATCAAAAGCCAATCTCAACTTGCTTCCTTTCAGATTTTAACCTTGAATAAATATTAGATGGTTTTATTAATATTTGAAATAAAAATTGAACCATTATGTACCACTTAATAATTCTATTGGTTAACAATTTAAATTTGCACTTAATTTCTTAAAATTACTAGTAATGAAAATAGGTGTTTATGTATATTTACTGTTTCAATCCTATTTTCAGTGAATAAAAATTAACTTTCTATTTATCTAAGTTTATTAAAACATGTAAGCGTATTTATATATATTTATTCATACTTGTATTTCTTCTGTAAACAGCAAAAACAAATGAAATTTTCTGTGAGTGTATGAATTTCCTTCTTTAATACATATAGAAAAAAAATCTGATTTGTAAATCCTACCCTTGCTGTAATTTTTTTTTTAATATCATACATAGTTATAGAGATATATTAAACTTAAATCGAATATACCTCACTGCAGGTTCAAGATCGCACCTTCGTTTGCCCCAAACCACAATTGCCATGAGCTGCTCCTTCCCCTCACTGACGCACGCCCACCAGCCATCATCTAGACACCACCGCCGCCTATCTCATCCCATAACCACGTGAACGTACAACTCCGGATCTCGCGAGCGAGCGTACAAGCTCGCACGCTTCTATTCCATCGCCTCGAGTGGGGGCGAAGACGAATCGAACCAAACCAATAAGCTTCACAAGCCCTAGCCCTTCGATCGCCTTGCCTGAAACCGCCTTTCCCCGCATACTCGCGAATCCTCCTCGCGCGAGCGGCCATGAACCTAATTTGAATCGAATAGGTGATGAATTGGATAAGGGAGACTCGGCGCTGAATGTTTTTATTAAGCCGAGAATTTTTATTATTTGTTTTTGTTTTGCAGTAGGATGAGAAGCAAGCCCCCTTTATTCCTCTTTTCGTTCATTCCTTCTGAACGAAGCCAATGTCATTTATTTCATTATATGTTCTTTTTTTTCAAAATTCTCGGCTGAAAAGAAAGGAGCAACGTGATTAGAAATAAAGTAAGGAGACATATACAAGAAGGCTCGATTTTTTTTTCTTGAATTAAATCTCATTAGAGTATCTATCAATTTAAATTTCCAACACGTTTATATCTCGTACACTCACATACTAGCTCCGAACAAAACGAAATTTGAAATCCCATAATAATTCAATATTACGGATCCAATGGAACTGGTTTCGTCGAATTCCGAGACTGCGCCTCGGAAGGCTATTTTTTTAAATTCAATTTAAACAGTAAAAAATTTAAAACTGAACAATCCACTGTTTATTTCAATTTACAACTTCTGTTATCTTCAGTGTTATCAATATAGATTTTACAAGCCTTTAAATTATTTTTAACAGGCTTAGAATTCCAGATTCAATATTTTATCCAGCTTCAAATTATTTAATTCAATAATTTAATTATCAAATAAATTGAGTTATTCGTAATTTAAGTTAAAATTACCCTAGGGAATATTTAAAATCAATTAAATATTCTGATTTTAAATTGCTTAAAAATTCCGGGTCGTCACACCTATACTGTTTTTAGCTATTTCCGATGTCGAAGTCATGTCCAGCATCATCACGTGAGTTTTCCAAAAACTTGATCACGTGATGAATCCCACATGGATTCCATCATCTCTACATACCTCACACATGGTTCCCATCATTCACTTCAAAATCAGAGAACCCATATCTCAGCCCTGAAGTGGTTTTCAATAAGTAGAACACATACCGATCCTGGTCTCTCCAAGACTGAATCGATGAATTTGGTCTTATTCAATAGTAATTACAATGATCGCATAAGGGAACTAAGTCTTGAATACTTTCTCATGAGCAAGTAAACATACATGCACTATCATTTCATATAAGGCATGGTCAATTCACATAAAAGACTTTTAATCCCTTTATAATTAATTTATCCTTTATTTATTAAAACCATTCTTATTAGAAAAACATCTTTTTATATCTGATAAAACTTCTTTTATAAATCAATACTTCATTAATTAATACTCCTTTATTAATTAAAACTTCCTCTATATTATTGTATAAATATATTTAACTGTTCACCTATATTGTTTTCAATACTTAAAAGGTATTAATATACGTATTCCATTGGTATAACTGTATTCACAAATCGTTTAACAAGTTTTACTTGAAACATAATCAAAGTGACTAAAATAATTACTATCAAAACATTGTTATAATAAACTCCTTTTCTTTTATAAATTAAGCGTATAACATTTTATATCCCTTTATAAAAGATGTCAATACTTCTTATAATTTTTAAAATACCATTGTTAAGGATTTATAATATGTCTTCCAAAATATAATTCAAGGGTTTAAAAACAAATGTTGCTAAAACATTGTTTACTACAAACCCAAAACTATTCCATTTAATCGTTATCTTTTAAACTCTCCTTTTAATGGTTCAATCACATTTTAGGGTTAAAGAGAAGCATTACTAAAAATAATTGTGACAATAAATCCAAACATTTCATACTTTGAAAACAGTCCTCTTTAAAACTCCTTTCCTATAGATTTATTTATATTTAAGAGTTAAATACAAGTGTTGCTCAAAAAATTTGCCACAACAAATCTAAAACCATTTACTTGTATTTATTTCTACTAAATATCCATTAGTAAATGCCTCGTTATATTCCCAAGTAAAATTAATAATAAGTGTTAGAAACAGGTGTTGCTAAAAGCGCTGTTTACAATAACTCACAAATCATTTACTCATCCATTAATAACTTTAAATATTTGTTTAATGATCAAAGCATATTCATACTTATTAGTCAAGGCAATACACTTTTAAGTAATTTTACAAAACCATTTACTTCGGCTTAAATGTTAAAATACAAACTCCCTTTATTATATTTGTAAAATACTTAATTTAATATTTGAAACTTATATATACAGAAATATCTTTAATATACTTCTTAATAAGTTAAAATACTTTTAAAACTACTTAGAAATTTATGATAATTATTTATATAGAATATTATGTAAAAGTAAGGAATTTTGAAAAAATAGAAAAACAAGTTTTAATTTTAAAAGCTACGTAGTTTAGAAATTCATAGTCAGTTGTTAAAAATATATTTAAACTTGAAATTAATTTTAAAACACACTATTATAAGTTTGAAAACGACACTAAAAAGATAAGAGAAAAATACATAATTTTCATATCATTTTTAAACAAATTATAGTTTCAAACAGCAAAGCTAGCATTTCAGCAAATGCTACTAAAATAATTCGCAATTGTTCAAACACAAGAAAAGACAACACTTTAGAAGTGCTACCAAAGTCATGGGATGTCATTTAAGGTAAATTTGCTACAATTTTGCGCCTAGATTTCGACGTCTTAACAAACGATTTTTAATCCATTCTTTTTACATTTGATAGAAAACTTAGGGTACTTTAAAAAACTAAAGAAAAATCTCAAAGAATAATTTTCAATTTTAATGAATTTCCTGAATTAGAATATTTTATAGAACTGCACTTATAACGAGTATTTCGCTATAACCTTTTGAATTTCATTCAACTAGCTATCAAATGAATTAGGCCTCAAAAATTCCCAATAAGAGAAAAATATTATTTACTCCTTAAATATGAAAAGAAGTGTAACAACCCTGTATTTTCTGATTATTGTAATTGTATATTTTAATTATTTTAATTTAAATTCCTAATTTAAAAACTTTATTTTATTTATTAAAATTAATATATTTTGTTAATTTAAATATAAATGTTGATTTTGATGTGGATTAGAATTTCAAACATGCATAAATTGAATATTTCCAGAAAATGTTGATTTTGGTCAAAATAGTCAAACTTTGACTTTTAACTTAAAATTTTAAATGTTTGAAATTTTAAATTTTATCTTTTATTATGAAAATAGATTTAATAACTTGAACATTGCTTTTTGTTTCGTGGAAAACGGAGTTAAACTGCAAAAGATATGTACATTTCAATTTTGAGTATAAATTGTTTATTTTGCAATTTTGTTATTTTAAATTGTATAAATTTTATTTTTATTTGTCATATTTTACTTTAATATGTTTTAATATGTTATATTATGTATATTTTGACTTTTAAATATTTTTTAAATGATAATAGAATTTTTCTAAAATTTACTATGATGATTTCCTATTTTTAAAAGGTTGTTTTCCTTTTTCTGCTATTTTCTTCATCTAAACTATATTAAAATTAAAATTTATTTATTTATTTTTGTGATTTCCTTTTTATTTTTTGTTCTTATCTTTATTTATAAATATTTTTAAGTACATAAAAAAATTTCCCAAGTTCATTGCATATATTTTTCATATTTTCAAGACTAGTTGCAAATTTTGCTGTTTTATTTAATTAAACTATATATAATTAATAATTTATTTATTTATTTTTGTTTATTTACTATATTTTCGTATTTTAAATGAATTTATATATGTTTTTCAGTTATATAAAAATTTAAAAAGAAATAATGAATATATGAAGAGTTTGAGATCTTTTGTATGCTTAGTCCTTTTGCATTCCGACCTTTCACTTTCCAAACTCCATTCATCAATGCTTTGGCCGTACCCTACTCCATCTTTCAGCCACATTCCTCACTCTTTCTCACGAAAATTTTATCATCTTTCTTGAGAAAAAAAATTCATGGCCATTTGTTTTACAAAAATTTGGTAAATTTTATCATCTTTCTTCTTTTTTTATGATTTTCCTATTGATTTTTGCATTGATCCTTCTTGTGTTTTGCTAGGCCTAGCCTCTACCACCACCACTACCATCCTCTCCACCATCATCTCTAGCAGCTCATAAGCCTCTCCTCTGACCAAGGCAGTAGCCATGACCATCCGTTGATGTTGCACCACAAAATTTGCACAAAAGTTCCACCAAACTAGCCTAGCCAAACCCTTAAGGCCATAGCCTTCATTTTTAACCTAAACCACCTCCATGGCCGCCGCCACCAGTCCCTCCACCACCTCTGGCCGCCACTCCATCCACCACCTGACCATCCCCTTGCATGGCCAAGCCCAATCCATGGTAGGCCGAACCTATAGTTGCACCAAAAATCCACTTAATTGCCTTGACTTTTGTATTTCTCATGTCACAACTCCCACTCCTTCATATCCAAGTTAGGCCGAGCCATATGAACCCATATTGACCCAAACCTGAGCCATGTTGGCATCTAGGCTGAGCCGTATGATGAGAGCAAGCTCATTGGATCATGTGACAAGCTTATGTTGTCGTGGGCAAGTCTTTTGCTCCTAAGGTTTGGTCATCTCTCTTGTTTTGCAACTGTTCTGCAAACTAAAGTTGTTGATTATATTTGTATGTCGATATCTATGTTTGTGCTTATGTATGTTATATTTTGTGTTGTTTAAAAGGGTCTCCATCAATTCAAATCAAATCGTGCTTGTCGTGCCTTTGGAATCGCTCTTGTGTGTGTTGTTTGTCTCTAGCTTCGTAAAAGGTGAGTCTTTCTCACTCTGACATTTATACTTATGAAATAGTGAATTGATGACAAATGTTTAGTAATATAAAATGTTATGAAAGTTAATGATGATCATATGATATGCTATGCCATGTTATTACCATATTAAAACTGTTAATTATCACCTGACATGTGATATATGACATTATATTGTGACACTGACATTGTTTATATTGTTTATGCATATATTCACACTGCAAGTTCCCTGTTAGAATAGAATCACTATGGGTTGAAATGATACATAACCAAACGGACTTTATATTAGGGAAAAATCGTTATGGGCTGAAATGATAGGCCTGAGCGATTTTTATTGTAATTTACTTGACTTGGGATTGCGGGTTTGAAATGATAGAACCCGGGTTTTCTTTGTAAACTGCGGATTGAAATGATATATATCCGTATCACTTGACCTAGGTTAGAAAATTATATACAGACCCCGTGGTATATTTTTAAATGATATTTATTAAAATATGTATTTTTAAAAGTATGAAATTTTGATTTAAAAATATATATTTTATGGTTTTAAGAAAATTAAATATTAAGTCTTGAAATTGTGAATTTGAGTACGTAAATGTGAAATAATTGAGATTTTAGACTTTAAATTTTATTTTAAAATGTAAATAAATAATGGAAATTAAATTTAAAATTTTAAAATTATATATGAAGTAAAATTTTAAGTTTTATTTAATTTATATGTTAATAAACAGTGAATTTTGACTTAATAAATGAATGGAGTTTTTTTAAATTGAATATTTGATCTAAAAATTTTGTTGTATTAAATCATATGTTAAAATGATTTTAAATGTGAAATTTTGAAGTCTAGAAATATGACTTTTAAGTTATAATAAAAATTTGGAGTTTATTATTATTTTCGAAAAGCTAAAATGAAATCTGGAATTTTATAGCATTTTCAAAATGTTGTAGTCTTTTGACAGCATTTTTAAATGTTATTGTTTTGAATCTAACAATGTTTGAAATAACTAAATATCTATTACAACATTTTATAAATGCCGTTATTCTTGAACTAAACCATTTTTGGAAGCTATAATCTACGATAGCACTTTATAAATGCTGTCGTTGCTATAATTTGACAATGTTTGAAATGTCATAGATTTTAACACCGTTTGAGTTATATTTTAAAGTGTTAAATGTTTAACTTTTGGAAATTGATTAATTGTGAAATTTAAGAAGTTTTGAATGTATTTTAATATTTAATTTTGAATTTTTAAGGAATTTAAATTTGAATTTGAATTTTAAATAAAGTTTACTTGGTTATGTATTAAACGGAATGAGATGTAATGAGATAAATGAATTTTTGAATGGAATTTTGAAATTTATTTTGTAATGATGTTTGAAATAATAAATGAATGAAATATTTGATTTTTAAATGATATTTAAATTTGAATATTTGGATTTGAATTCAAATAATGATTTGATTATGAAGTTTTGAAAGGATGTATTATTTTAATGATTTTGAAATGATTTGATCTTTATTTTAGCAAAGAATGTGAATGTGGAATGATATTTGATTTTGATTTATTTGATAAAGGAATATTGAAGTTTATATTTGTATGAAAAGATATTTGGTTTAAATTGTAATGTAAGTTTATTTAAATAATATTGGATTTATGAAATGAATATTTCAAAACTAAGTAATAATGAAACTAGATTTGAGATATATGAAATTATAAAAAAAATAAGTTTTGAAATGCGCGATATGAAAGTTTTGAAATATATTAAAAATTGAATAGTTTAATTTGTGGATCAAATCTATATTTGAAATTGATATGTTTTGAAATAGTTATTGGCAAATTTAATTGAAACTGATGGTTTGAATTGAATTAAGTTGGAAATTGAAAATTTTGGTTTCATGGAATAAATTTGTAAAGTGTAAAGAATTAAAAGATTGATTTCAAATGAATGATTTCGGAATGTTATAATTTTCAAAGTGTAATGATTTCAAGTATTTTGGTTTCGGAAAAGTTATATTTTGAAAGTATTATGAATTTTTTTAAGGTGAATATATGTTTGAAATGGAAATGATAAACTATTTGATTTGAATATAGTTTTGAAATAAAAATGGTTTAGGTTTCGAAGTGTAAACTGTTTTGAAAGGAATATAGTTTTGAAATGAAATGATTTGATCCTTTTGAATTATAAACTATTTTGAAATGACCACAGCGTTATAATAACGTTTGGTTGTTAAAGAGACCGGGATCGGAAGTTGTCATACTCTCTGCCAACTTCGAAAACCACTTTAACAACCGTGTACGCGGTGGAGATTCCAGAATGAAGTAGGATGGTGGCGACGTTCTTGAGGTATATTACGTGGACCCAACTCCCGTGAGTTGGCATAAGGTGGCTAAAACAGGAGCGATCTCGGGCCAAGTGAGGTCATTCCTCCAATCGGACACATTCCTTCGATACTATACTCTTACTGGTGATTGATTAGATGGCCATCCTCCGATTTTGATATGGGAGTGTGTTCCGAGGTGGGCGTATGTGGCTGCTGTGTTACCACCAGCCCGTGTGCGTAATTGGTATATCTACCCTGGCATTGCCTTGTGTGCCGTGTCACCTACCATACCGAGCCTTTACTACGAGTTTGTTTTTCTCCCGTAGCCCGTGTGGTATCCTCTGACAGTCACCCGGAGTGGAGTTGGCATGATATTGGATGGACTACTGGGACTATTATGTGTGAAGGGTGAAATGGGTAGTCCAGAACGCTATTTAAAAGTATGTTGATTTTACTGTAGACATTATTATAGTAGCTTCATGAACTACTATCTCTTTTACTTCCGCTTCATTATTATTTACTCTGTGTCTGTGATCTATGATTAATTATTTACTGTATATTCTGAGATTTGCCAAATTTTATTTACAACGCGGTATTTTGAGCAATTCAAGTCCGACATGTGCGGATGTGAATGGTTGAAAATATCGGGCTGTTATAGTTGGTATCAGAGCTTTGGTAGCTCTAGGCAAAACTCAGTATATAGGGTAAATGTATTTACAGAATCACTTTCATTCGAGTTTAAACCTCTTCCTTTTTGACTCGATTCCTTTGAATTTTGGAACATTCCTTATGGTTCCAAAATCCATTCGTGTCCCTCACTATTTATCTTCTTTTATTTATGGAGTATCCCATAACTCCATTTCAAAAGATCTTCATAATGAGTCGGCGGTCTCGCCAACCTCAAATTTATTTGTAAAGGGGGAAAACTCCTTTACAACAACATCGATTCACCAGAGATTCTATATCCTCGGTTTAGATGCTAGTATCTCTTATAACTTTGAACTCTACATCTTGAGATCAAATGTCGATTTACCCAAGAAATCCACACCGATCTTATTCTTTAAGTCACGGTTGACCCGGTTAAGGTTGCCCGCGATTTATATAAATTCATCCATCTCCCTATTCTGTTATTTAATCATCTCATCTTTGTTTCCAACTTATCTTCAAATTATTCTTGAAGTGTATTTGTAAACTAATATTTAAAATGTTTTATATATTGTTGTTTGAGTTGTTGATGTTGATTTGGGTTTCTAATCGATTCGTCTGATCAACGCTATCGATAAGATTTCCAAAACAATTGAACAGAGCAAACTGACACAATATGTTTTTAAAATTTAGTAATGAAATAAATTTTGTGAAATAAATTTTGTAACTATATTATAAATCTTTATCTGGATTTTATTTGAATTGGTTGTTAAGAAATAATATTCGATTTTGTATATCATTTTCTATTGTTTCATATATCTAATTGAACTATAAAACATGGTTATAAATTTATTTGGAAATTTAAAATGAATGTAAAACAAGAATTTGAGAATTTAATTTCCGATGGATTTCAAACTTGGTGTTTAAGGTTTTAAAGGATATATTATTTAAAGTATTTTCGAATAGAAATTTGTTCCCAGAGAATTTTAAATTTAAATTTAGTGCTCTTCTCTTTGTCGCTGGAAAATAATTTCGATGATGACTGCAGCATCATCGACGTTCATTTTCGAGTTTCGAAGTGAAGAGACCATTCTGTAGTCTTGCTACAGTTTTGTTTTGGGAAAATTTAATTGATTTTAATTTCTAAAATAAGAATGGATTTATAACATATGCTGATATATGATTTAAATTTGAATGGATATATATATATATAGTATATGAGCATTTATTTATCTCTAAATAGTTTGGAATTTATCGGAAATTCAATTCCTAAATTTTATCTTCAAAGATAATTTCTAAGTATAATTTCAAGATTTGGATAAATATTCAAGCTTGAAATAATTGAATTAGAAAGTTTTATTTGTATAATACACAATTTCATTCCAATATAACTTACCTTAATTTTCAGAAGTTGAATATGTAGTTGGATAATATACAATATAAAAAAAAGATTTTTACAAATAAAATTTGAGTGGTTATTATAAATGTTATATACTTAAATTTTAGTTATAAAAGGATTAACAGAGGTAAATAAAGAAAAAGGGTAATGGAATAATTTACAATATAAAATGATGATAAAGGAACTAAGAATAAATTTAAGGCAGTTGCAATGAGTGTGAGTATATTTAACATAGGTGATAAAATATACTGAGAGAAATAAATTTAATTTTAATTAGTAGTCAAGAAGAATTAAATTTTATTTGGTACATTTTGAGTATAATAAAAGATTTTTCAAATACATGATTTTAGGGATTTGTTAATTTAAGATAATTGGATGATAAGATAATGAAATTAGAGATTGCTTAAGATTTATTTGACTTATGTAAAATTAATTTTCAGTTTAAGTTGAAATTTTATGGTTTCAAATTTATTATCTTATTTTGTTTTTCAAACTATCTTTTGGTTGTCCTAATTTCCCTTATCTTGCTACGGAATGGAAGGCTATTGCTTATACCAGTCTGTTTAGAAATCTTTTTATAATCTTTAATAATCTTTGACACTCATCTTTGAATCTAAGCACCGCTTGCCATCCACAGACCGTCGGTCAAACGGGAAGGGTGAATCAGATTCTAAAAGATTCTTTTCATGCTTGTGTTCTTGATTCTGGAAGATCTTGGAAAGATCATCTCCACATTGTTAAACTTACCTATAGCAACAGTTATCAGGTATAATTTTAATCTTCTTGTCATCTTGTCTTAATACTGTTTCATTCAATCTTTTTCTGCGCTTTCCCGTACCTCATTCCTTTTCGGGGACGAAAAGTTTTGAGTGGGGGAGAGTGTAACAACCTTGTATTTTCTGATTATTGTAATTGTATATTTTAATTATTTTAATTTAAATTCCTAATTTAAAAACTTTATTTTATTTATTAAAATTAATATATTCTGTTAATTTAAATATAAATGTTGATTTTGATGTGGATTAGAATTTCAAACATGCATAAATTGAATATTTCCAGAAAATGTTGATTTTGGTCAAAATAGTCAAACTTTGACTTTTAACTTAAAATTTTAAAAGTTTGAAATTTTATCTTTTATTATGAAAATAGATTTAATAACTTGAACATTGCTTTTGGTTTCGTGGAAAACGGAGTTAAACTGCAAAAGATATGTACATTTCAATTTTGAGTATAAATTGTTTATTTTGCAATTTTGTTATTTTAAATTGTATAAATTTTATTTTTCTTTGTCATATTTTATTTTAATATGTTTTAATATGTTATATTATGTATATTTTGACTTTTAAATATTTTTGAAATGATAATAGAATTTTTCTAAAATTCACTATGATGATTTCCTATTTTTAAAAGGCTGTTTTCCTTTTTCTGCTATTTTCTTCATCTAAACTATATTTAAATTAAAATTTATTTATTTATTTTTGTGATTTCCTTTTTATTTTGTGTTCTTATCTTTATTTATAAATATTTTTAAGTACATAAAAAATTTTCCCAAGTTCATTGCACTTATTTTTCATATTTTCAAGACTAGTTGCAAATTTTGCTGTTTTATTTAATTAAACTATATATAATTAATAATTAATTTATTTATTTTTTTATTTACTATATTTTCGTATTTTAACTGAATTTATATATGTTTTTCAGTTATACAAAAATTTAAAAAGAAATAATGAATATATGAAGAGTTTGAGATCTTTTGTATGCTTAGTCCTTTTGCATTCCGACCTTTCACTTTCCAAACTCCATTCATCAATGTTTTGGCCGTACCCTACTCCATCTTTCAGCCACATTCCTCACTCTTTCTCACGAAAATTTTATCATCTTTCTTGAGAAAAAAACTCATGGCCATTTGTTTTATAAAAATTTGGTATATTCTATCATCTTTCTTCTTGTTTTATGATTTTCCTATTGATTTTTGCATTGATCCTTCTTGTGTTTTGCTAGGCCTAGCCTCTACCACCACCACTACCATCCTCTCCATCATCATCTCCAGCAGCTCATAAGCCTCTCCTCTGACCAAGACAGTAGCCATGACCATCCGTTGATGTTGCACCACAAAATTTGCACAAAAATTCCACCAAACTAGCCTAGCCATACCCTTAAGGCCATAGCCTTCATTTTTAACCTAAACCACCTCCATGGCCGCCACCACCAGTCCCTCCACCACCTCTGGCCGCCACTCCATCCACCACCTGACCATCCCCTTGCATGGCCAAGCCCAAGCCATGGTAGGCCGAAACTATAGTTGCACCAAAAATCCACTTAATTGCCTTGACTTTTGTATTTCTCATGTCACAACTTCCACTCCTTCATATCCAAGTTAGGCCGAGCCATATGAACCCATATTGACCCAAACCTGAGCCATGTTGGCATCTAGGCTGAGCCTAGTATGATGAGAGCAAGCCCATTGGATCATGTGACAAGCTTATATTGTCGTGGGCAAGTCTTTTGCTCCTAAGGTTTGGTCATCTCTCTTGTTTTGCAACTGTTCTGCAAACTAAAGTTGTTGATTATATTTGTATGTCGATATCTATGTTTGTGCTTATGTATGTTATATTTTGTGTTGTTTACAAGGGTCTCCATCAATTCAAATTAAATCGTGCTTGTCGTGCCTTTGGAATTGCTCTTGTGTGTGTTGTTTGTCTCTAGCTTCGTAAAAGGTGAGTCTTTCTCACTCTGACATTTATACTTATGAAATAGTGAATTGATGACAAGTGTTTAGTAACATAAAATGTTATGCAAGTTAATGATGATCATATGATATGCTATGCCATGTTATTACCATATTAAAACTGTTAATTATCACCTGACATGTGATATATGACATTATATTGTGACACTGACATTGTTTATATTGTTTATGCATATATTCACACTGCAAGTTCCCTGTTAGAATAGAATCACTATGGGTTGAAATGATACATACCCAAACGGACTTTAGATTAGGGAAAAATCATTATGGGCTGAAATGATAGGCCTGAGCGATTTTTATTGTATTTTATTTGACTTGGGATTGCGGGTTTGAAATGATAGAACCCGGGTTTTCTTTGTAAACTGCGGATTGAAATGATATATATCCGTATCACTTGACCTAGGTTAGAAAATTATATACAGACCCCGTGGTATATTTTTAAATGATATTTATTAAAATATGTATTTTTAAAAGTATGAAATTTTGATTTAAAAATATATATTTTATGGTTTTAAGAAAATTAAATATTAAGTCTTGAAATTGTGAATTTGAGTACGTAAATGTGAAATAATTGAGATTTTAGACTTTAAATTTTATTTTAAAATGTAAATAAATAATGGAAATTAAACTTAAAATTTTAAAATTATATATGAAGTAAAATTTTAAGTTTTATTTAATTTGTATGTTAATTTTTGACTTAATAAATGAATGGAGTTTTTTTAAATTGAATATTTGATCTAAAAATTTTGTTGTGTTAAATCATATGTTAAAATGATTTTAAATGTGAAATTTTGAAGTCTAGAAATATGACTTTTAAGTTATAATAAAAATTTGGAGTTTATTATTATTTCGAAAAGCTAAAATGAAATCTGGAATTTTGTAGCATTTTCAAAATGTTGTAGTCTTTTGACAGCATTTTTAAATGCTATTGTTTTGAATCTAACAATGTTTGAAATAACTAAATATCTATTACGACATTTTATAAATGCCGTTATTCTTGAACTGAACCATTTTTGGAAGCTATAATCTACGATAGCACTTTATAAATGCTGTCGTTGCTATAATTTGACAATGTTTGAAATGTCATAGATTTTAACACTGTTTGAGTTATATTTTAAAGTGTTAAATTTTTAACTTTTGGAAATTGATTAATTGTGAAATTTAAGAAGTTTTGAATGTATTTTAATATTTAATTTTGAATTTTTAAGGAATTTAAATTTGAATTTGAATTTTAAATAAAGTTTACTTGGTTATGTGTTAAACGGAATGAGATGTAATGAGATAAATGAATTTTTGAATGGAATTTTGAAATGTATTTTGTAATGATGTTTGAAATAATAAATGAATGAAATATTTGATTTTTAAATGATTTTTTAAATTTGAATATTTGGATTTGAATTCAAATAATGATTTGATTATGAAGTTTTGAAAGGATGTATTATTTTAATGATTTTGAAATGATTGGAAATGATTTGATCTTTATTTTAGCAAAGAATGTGAATGTGGAATGATATTTGATTTTGATTTATTTGATAAAGGAATATTGAAGTTTATATTTGTATGAAAAGATATTTGGTTTAAATTGTAATGTAAGTTTATTTAAATAATATTGGATTTATGAAATGAATATTTCAAAACTAAGTAATAATGAAACTAGATTTGAGATATATGAAATTATAAAAAAAATTAGTTTTGAAATGCGGGATATGAAAGCTTTGAAATATATTAAAAATTGAATAGTTTAATTTGTGGATCAAATCTATATTTGAAACTGATATGATTTGAAATAGTTATTGGCAAATTTAATTGAAACTGATGGTTTGAATTGAATTAAGTTGGAAATCGAAAATTTTGGTTTCATGGAATAAATTTGTAAAGTGTAAAGAATTAAAAGATTGATTTCAAATGAATGATTTCGGAATGTTATAATTTTCAAAGTGTAATGATTTCAAGTATTTTGGTTTCGGAAAAGTTATATTTTGAAAGTATTATGAATTTTTTTTAAGGTGAATATATGTTTGAAATGGAAATGATAAACTATTTGATTTGAATATAGTTTTGAAATAAAAATGGTTTAGGTTTCGAAGTGTAAACTATTTTGAAAGAATATAGTTTTGAAATGAAATGATTTGATCCTTTTGTAGTATAAACTATTTTGAAATGACCACGGCGTTATAATAACGTTTGGTTGTTAAAGAGACCGGGATCAGAAGTTGTCATACTCTCTGCCAACTCCGAAAACCACTTTAACAACCGTGTACGCGGTGGAGATTCCAGAATGAAGTAGGATGGTGGCGACGTTCTTGAGGTATATTACGTGGACCCAACTCCCGTGAGTTGGCATAAGGTGGCTAAAACAGGAGCGATCTCGGACCAAGTGAGGTCATTCCTCCAATCGGACACATTCCTTCGATACTATACTCTTACTGGTGATTGATTAGATGGCCATCCTCCGATTTTGATATGGGAGTGTGTTCCGAGGTGGGCGTATGTGGCTGCTGCGTTACCACCAGCCCGTGTGCGTAATTGGTATATCTACCCTGGCATTGCCTTGTGCCGTGTCACCTACCATACCGAGCCTTTACTACGAGTTTGTTTTTCTCCCGTAGCCCGTGTGGTATCCTCTGACAGTCACCCGGAGTGGAGATGGCATGATATTGGATGGACTACTGGGACTATTATGTGTGAAGGGTGATATGGGTAGCCTGGAACGCTATTTAAAAGTATGTTTATTTTACTGTCGACATTATTATAGTAGCTTCATGAACTACTATCTCTTTTACTTCCGCTGCATTATTATTTACTCTGTGTCTGTGATCTGTGATTAATTATTTACTGTATATTCTGAGATTTGCCAAATTTTATTTACAACACGGTATTTTGAGCAATTCAAGTCCGACATGTGCGGATGCGAATGGTTGAAAATATCGGGCTGTTACAAGAAACCTCTAAATAAGTTTGTAGAAAAATATCATTATTTCGCTAAATAAAAAGAATCATTATAGTGGCTTTTTTACTTTAGTATTTGTTACTTCGGTTTACTTTTTCTATAACTTTCAAAAACATGTTCTTTGCTTTCATAAACACTAATGGAAGTGTAAATAATAGCCAAACAAGTTATTATTAAGATATACCATTAAATCTCCATTTTCATAAATTATAGTCCAAGGGATTCAAAGTGCACTTATAGCGACTATCCGTATACGAACAATTTCGTATTCAATTCAATATTAAGTGGAATTCTATATTATATACATATATGGTTCCAAATTCAAATCATGTCAATACTAGACATGTATTAACAACACGGTATTTTGAGCAATTCAATTCCGGCATGAGTGTCCACCTATACACTTATAATGGATGCGAATGGTTGAAAATACCTGGTTGTTATAATTTTATTTGGAAACTGAATTGAATTGAAATTTATGATTTGGGATTTGGTTAAATATAAAATGTAGAAATTCGAGTTGTTTTGGATTTGATTTGTGAAATTGACGAAGCTATTTTATTACATAAAGTATTTTAAATATTTAAACCATTTAAGTGATGAAAGCTATGTTTCAAAGTTATGAGTTTCAATGTAATATAATTTGAAAGTGTTATATTCAATGGTTTTGATTTCGAAGTGTTATAACTTTGAAAGTGTTATGATTTTAGAAAGGATATGTTTGAAATGAAAATGATATCGTATTGATTTGGTTTTGAAAGGGAAATGTTATTTGGTTTTCAATTATAAACTATTTTGAAAATGACCGTGGTGTTATAATAACGTTTGGTTGTTAAAGAGACCGGGATCGGAAGTTGTCATACTCTCTACAAAATCTGAAAACCACTTTAACAACCGTGTACACAATGGAGATTCTAGAATGAAGTAGGATGGTGGCAATGTCCTTTGAGGTATATACATGGACCCGACCCACGTGAGTTGGCATAAGGTGGCTAAAACAGGAGTGGTTGATGGGCTAATGAGGCAGCCCCTTTGATCGGACACATCCTTTCGATATTATACTTTGACTTTTGGATTGATTCGGTGCCTACTTTTGATTTTTTTGATTCGGGGTTGCGGCTCGAGGTGGGAGGTAGCTGCGCGCTACGCGTTACCACCGGCCCAGAACCGTAATTGGTATATCTACCCTGGCATTGCCTAGTTGTGCCATGTCACCTACCCTAGCGAGCCTCGTACGAGTTTAGTTTTCTCCCGTAGCCCGTGGAGTATTTAGGGTAGTCTCCCGATCTAGTGATGCGCTGATACCGGATGGATTACTGGGACTATTATTGTGTTAAGGGGGAGATTGGGTAACTCCTTAATGCTATATAAAAGTAAGTTTATTTACTATAGACATTATTATAGTAGCGAAATATTACTACATAGTAAACAGTTTAACGGATCCTTAGGAGATGTGAATCCCGAGCATCTCTTAAGTTACTGCACACACGTTAGGCACTGGATAGCTGATGTCAAAACTCATAAAAACCTCTGACGCCATTCCACTCATATTTATTTATGTTGATTTAACTCACGTAAGATCTTTTTGTTCTGACTCGAATGTTTTGTCTTTTGAATTCGCTCGGGTCAGTCTGAGCATTTCAGGGTTTGAAGACCTTATTTCTAGAGGACGAAGATGAAGATTGTATTATTACTATTATTTACTATATTGTTCCGTTGCATCACATTGTTCCGCTACATTATTTATTATTCTCTGGTATGTGTAACTCTGATATGTACGGTATAAGTATAATCAAACATATTGTAAAACAGCTTCATGAACTATTTATCTTATTATTATAATTTATCATTCCGCTGCAAGATTCTATTTTATTTTTTCCCTTCCTCTTCTTTTTCTTATTTACCCCATAACAATCCGCCCTTCTGTATGGTTTGAGTCGATACATGTGTCTTCTTAGCATACAAAAAGGTGGGATGTTACATTTGTTATCAAAGCTTTGGTTTAGCGATTAATCTTAGCTTTGTGGGGTCTGACTCTTTGCTAATAGGGTAGTAATATCCTATGATGGGTCATTGAGTGTACATATATATATGAGAGAGCGTATTTGTTAGTATTATAAAAAGGTTTTAATATTGTGTTAATTTGTTCCATTTTGTAATTATAAATTCTGGTTGGTGCAAAGGACGCTATGACATCCATAGGGATTTCTGAACACTTAATAGGACAGACGGACACAATATTTGTTTTGAATATAGGTGAATGAAATAATTTTTCCTGTTATATTTTCTATATATAAAATAAATTTTTTATAAAGGTTATATTTGGTTGTAATATATTGATGGGAAACAAAATTTGAAGAAAATAAAATAAATGTAAATTGGAAATTCTAGAAGTTAAGTTCCGAGATTTTGAAAATTTCTTTTAAAGGATTTTGGAATATAATAATATTATTTATAAATATTTTCTGATATAAATATTCCAATATAATTTTAAAAAAATCATTTTAAAGAAACTTTGGAAAGAAATAACTTATGTACTCCCCTCTCTGTCGCTGGAAAATAATTTCGGTGATGAGTGCACGCATCATCGACATTCATTTTCGAGTTTCTAAGTGGGAAGGCCACTGTAGTAGTTTTACTGTAGATTTATTTGGATAAAAAAATATAGATTTTTAATTGTTTTAAATATAATTGGATATATAAGTTGTAAGTATATATATTTATCTATTATTTTAAAAAAACTGATTTTGAATTTTACTCAGTATTTAGTTCTTAAGTTCCCGTCAGTTAATAGTTTCAATTATTGTAGTGAAATGGAATGTAACTAATTAATAATTGGAACCTCTAAATGAAATAAGAGATTTAATGCTAGGTTATAAATGAAATAACAAGCAAGTTGAAATTTGTAATCTATAAAAAGCAAAGGATATAATTATTGAACATTAGATTAATTAAAAGAAATAAGATAAACTTGTGTAATCTTCAATTACATTCTTAAAGGCATATATATTACTCAATTAAAGGTTGTAATGTTTAATAAGAAAATGTAATGGAAATTATACAAGTAAAACTTAAACTAATGAAAGTATTCAATGAAATCTTTAATAAATAAGAATTGATTATATATTGTGATAACTTAAGTTATAATTAAAATGTGACTATAATTAAATATAATAGAAAGGTAAGTATTATAAATAAATGATTATAAACTTAGGTAAATAAATTGAAATGCTAAGAAATTGAATGGAACATGAATACTATTGATAAATGAATGTATGTAAGTATACATGTAAATAAATGAAATAAACACAATGAATGAATGGAAACAAAATTGCAAGAAATAAATGTAAATTAAAAAGATAAATCATTCCATGAAAGAAAAAACATCAAACAACAAATATTATGAAATCAAATTAATGAGAAAACTTGATTTATTGTTTGAAATTGTTGCTTGTTTGGTTTATGGTTGTTTGGGCAAGGATACTTTAAAATTGTTTGGATGTATTAATAATCTATTTAATTCATCTAAACCGTTGAGTAAACGGTACACTTGGTAGTTTATTTTTCATTCTGTACACTTTAAAGTTTTGAACCCGAACAACTATTGTTTTTGTTTGATATGAATGAATAATTGATTTATGTTGATTTTATTTGATGGTTGTATGTTTTGTGGCAAGTGATTGTTGTTTATATTGATTTTTTTATTAGTGGTTGAAAAAACTAAAATATTTCATTTTATATAATTAATAACCTCTTTTTGGATTATATAAGTGAAATACAGATTATGGAAGAAATTGCTACTGCTTTTGGTTTCGTAACTAAGCGTTAATTGCCCAACAAATAGGTATGTTCTTGGATTATGGTTTTATAGCATTATTATATTATTTTTCCTATTGTTGGGATATATTATTTTGAGATATTATGATATATATTGTTATATTTGATATTATATTTTCTCTCGAGCCTCTCCATACAAAGGAGACTTTGCCAAAAAAATTCGTAAATTTTTGACTTAGAATTTTTTTGAAAATGTTTTCCAAAATTTATTAATTTGAGTATAAAGAGATTTATTAGTTATAAATTGGTATATTTTATTTAAATTAATTAATTTTGTAAATATATTTGTTTATAAAGTTAATATTTTGAATAAGATAAATTGATTACTTAATTCTTTCTTTTCCCTTCTTTTCCTTTTCGAGGACGAAAAGTTTTGAGTAGGGGAGAGTGTAACGACCCAAAAAAATTCAATAATTTTATTTTAAATTAATAAGTTTTTTGGTAATTTAATATGAAGAGAAGAAAATCTTTATTAATTAATAACTGAACAGTGGTAATTAGAACTAATTAGCAACAATTGAAATGAAGTTCCAATGATGAAATAATGTAAATTGTTGCACTTGGTTATAAATTTGAATATGAGAAAATAAAGGTAAGTTCCGTATAAATAAACGAATTGGTGTAATCAATTGGCCTACTACATTAAAATAGGAAATCTTTAATGTCATTAATGAGAAGTAATGCAGTAACAGAAGGTGTGAATGTATAAATTAAATAGAAAACGTAAATTTATTTAAAAATTAATAAATTGGTAAAAGAATGGAACTAAGGTAAATTAATTAATTGGTTTTAAACCTTAATTAATGTGTATAATTGACAAGATTACACATTTAGAAATGTAACATTAACACAAATTTAAGTTGTAAATAGGGGTAGATTAGTGTAACGGGATATAAAACTAATGTAACTAGGTTTATAGAGTAATAATGGACCTAGTATAAATATGGCAATTAAACCAAATCAATTTATTGGAATTAATTTTAATTAATTGGAATGTAATCCATAATAAATGGATTATTGTAGGCAAATGAAATTAAATACTTTGTTAATTGGAATTAGAATGAATTGTGAAATATTAACGTAATAAATATAAACCAACGATGATTATACCTATAGGGTGATAATTGATTCAATAACAAGATCTAGAAATCAAATATATGGATTAATTGGGAATTTAAACTTATAATTACTTAAGTAATTGAAATTGAAATTAAAGGATGTAAATTATGGAATGTCCAATAATAAGTTGACAAGATAATTTGTTTTAAAGGATTTTAAATTACTAAATAATCCAAAGTGATAGAAATTGGAAATAACGATAATTGAATGGAAAAGTGATTTAATTTAATTTACTACTAGTTTAATTAATTGACTAGAAATTAGCAATTTTGGCCACTGATTCGGATTCCGACGAAACTAGTTTCATCGGATCCATAACAGTGAATTGTTAAATGATTTAAAGTCCCATAATGACCGAGCTTGCCGTTTGATCGTACGGGCACGAAACGCCTCGAAATCACTTTAATTGGAATCAATTGAAATCAATTTAAAATAACTGGATTCTAGCATAACTTCTTCATACGATGGAATTTGGACTTGTAACCTATTCCATTGCGTTTAAAATATCTAAAAACATACATCTATATATATGGGTTGACCCATTTTTGTTCCAGAGTTGAAACGGGCTTTTCGAGCCATTTATCGTTCATCGTGTAAATCAATCTTGTCCATCTATTCTATTTTCATTTTTGTCTATAAATACATGGTTATAAACCCTAACAACCTTTCTATTTCTCATTTATGTATGTAAAAACTTCTGCTTCTCCTCTTCCTCAATGGCTGTAAACCCTAAATTTTCCAATTCAGTTCCAATTCAAAATCCAACAACAAAAATTCCAACTCCTCAAATAATATCAAATTTTATATCGATCTGAAGCTCTCAACGAGCGTATCTTAGATTTGAGATTCGTTTTTCAGTTTGAATCATCGGTTACCTAGAAATTGATGATCAATCCTTGACCGTTCATCACGCGACGATCAACTTCCACGAATCATCACTTTGAGGGTAGCGGATTGTAGTAGGGACCGAGTGTTGTTCATCGACAGGGCTCGCAGATGGTTTTGATGGTCAGATTGACAGCTTTAATTCGAATAGGGTTTAGAGAAGTAATGGCGACAGTTTCTTGGCGTGGGCTCATTTTTTCGTGCGCGAGGCTTTGGATTGGTCAAGGTGTGGTCGTGGCCTTGGGAAGATCGGCGGCGAAGGCTGGGGGGCCACGATCAGCCAACGGCGCATACGACCAAGGCGAGGTGGCGCGTGTTTGATGTCATGAGCATGGGTAGGGTTCCTAGAACGAAGATGACGTGTTTTAGGTTTTTTTTTATTTTATATTTTGTTAATTTTAATTTGAAATCATATAACTTCTAATCGGCGTAATTTTTGCATATGAGGTCCGATTCATGCACGGTTTCTTGCACAAGGATCATATCAAAATTTTGGACATTTTGGTGCTAGTTTGGACTAATTCTAAGACTATTCAAATTTTGGGTTTAAATTGGATTTAAATTCAAAAGGTGAGTGTTTTAACCCACTCACAACTTTTAAAATTTCTTATGTTTGTTAAGTTGATATATGATGTGATTAGAAATTTATTTATGACTATTTGGCATATTTTGAATCATCACCTCGGTTTATTTGAATTTATTTGAAGAAAATAGTTATTTGATTTATTATTGAATATAAGCTGCCTGTAAATACCCGTTATTTATTATCTGCTCAATATTGATGCTATTGATTGAATTAGATGATGATTGTGATAAATGTTTGATGATTGATATTGGATGAATGGTTGTTGTATTTTATATTGTTATAAACTACAAGTTATTATGGATTTTTTTCATTCGGGATTGCGGTTTGAAATGATATATAACCGTAATTATATTTTAAATTACGGATTGAAATGATAAATATTTGTATCACTTGACCATAGGATAGAAAATTATATACATACACCATGGTCTATATATAAAAATATTTTGAAATGATTTCTATGGTTTTGTAAAGAAATATATGGTTTTAGATAAATACTGATTTTAGATATTATATAAATGCTATTCTATCCTTGATTTTAAGCTATTTATAATTTGTTTTAATATAGAATAAGCTTAACAATAAGTTTGACTTTTATTGAAGATAATATGGTTAAGTATTTAAATTATATTTTAATATAGAGTTTAAAATGATTTAACAAATTAAGGTTAGAAGACAAATTTGAGATTTATTTGAAATTGAATTTATTTAAGAATTAAACTCAAATAAGCTTGATATGAAATTTATTAAATTTGAAGTTTTAGAGGGTATGATTTTTGTAACTAGATTTTGGTTTAAGGTGAATTAAATGAATATTTCAAATATAAATAAATTGAAGGAAATATTTAGTTAATTGTAATTTGAGCTTTATTAAAATGATAATGGATTTATTATGTACAGTATTTAAAACTAAATAATAGAAAATTGAATTGTTGAATCGGAATTACCAAAATTTGTTTTGAAATTGTTGAATACTTAAAAGTTTGAAATATATTGAATTTGAAATGGTTTATTCTGTTGACCAAATCTATTTTGAAATAGAAAATTTTGGAATAGTTTATTTAGAAATTGAATTGAATTGAAATTTATGATTTGGGATTTGGTTAAATATAAAATGTAGAAATTCGAGTTGTGCTGGATTTGATTTGTGAAATTAAAGAAGCTATTTTATTATATAAAGTATTTTAAATATTTAAACCATTTAAGTGGTGGAAGTTATGTTTCAAAGTTATGAGTTTCAAAGTAATATAATTTGAAAGTGTTACATTAAAGGATTTTGATTTCTAAATGTTATAACTTTGAAAGTGTTATGATTTTAGAAAGGATATGTTGGAAATGAAAATGATATCGTACTGATTTGGTTTTGAAAGGTAAATGATATTTGGTTTTAAAGTATAAACTATTTTAAAATGACTGCGGTGTTATAATAACGTTTGGTTGTTAAAGAGACCGGGATCGGAAGTTGTCATAATCTCTGCCCACTCCGAAAACCACTTTAACAACCGTGTACGCTGTGGAGATTCCAAAATGAAGTAGTATTGTGGCGACATCCTTTGAGGTATATACATGGACCCGACTCCCATGAGTTGGCATAAGGTGGCTAAAACAGAAGCGATTGATGGGCTAATGAGGTAGCCCATTTGATCGGACACATCCCTTCGATATTATACTTTGACTTTTGGATTGATTCGGTGGCCACTTTTGATTATTTTTTTTGATTTGGAGGTGTGGCTCGAGGTGGGTGGTAGCTGCGCGCTACGCATTACCACCGGCCCGGAAGCGTAATTGGTATATCAACCCTGGCATTGCCTAGTTTTGCCGTATCACCTACCCTAGCGAGCCTTGTACGAGTTTGGTTCTCTCCCGTAGCCCGTGGAATATTTAGAGTAGTCTCCCGATCTAGTGATGCGCTAATATTGGATAGACTACTGGGACTATTATTGTGTTAAGAGGGAGATTGGGTAACACCTTGACGCTATTTAGAAGTAAGTTTATTTTACTATAGACATTATTATAATAGTGCAATACTACTATATAGTAAATAGTTTAACGGATCCTTAGGAGATGTGAATCCCAAGCATCTCTTAAGTTACTACACACACGTTAGACACTGCATAGGAGATGTCAAAACCCGTAAACATCTCTGATGCCGTTCCACTCATATTTATTTCTTTTGATTTAACTCACGTAAGATCTTTTAGTTCTGACTCGAATGTTTTGTTTTTTCAATTCGCTCAGGTCAGTATGAGAAATTTCAGGGTTTGAAGACCTTGTTTCTAAAGGACGAAGATGAAGATTGTATTAATACTATTATTTACTATATTATTCCGCTGCATTATTTATTATTCTCTGGTATGTGTAACTCTGATATGTATGGTATAAGTATAATCGAATATATTGTAAAACAGCATCATGAACTGTTTATCTGATTATTATATTTTATCGTTCCGCTGTAAGATTCTATTTGGTTTTTTTCCTTTCTCTGCTTTTTCTTATTTACCCCATAACAATCCGCCCTTCTGTATTGTTTGAGTCGATACGTGCGTTCGCTTAAGCGTACAAAAAGGCAGGATGTTACAATAAGCTAGATTTCAAAGAAAAAGCTTAAGCAACTTGATCAAGATCAAATCTCAAATACTTAATCTCAATGCTATGGTGAATAATGACTACATTTCATGTTTTCTAATTACTTTTGGTTTTAATGTTAATCCAAATTATTTTGCAAGGTTGTGCCATATTTTTGAATTATTAAATGTTTATATATGCTAGTTGATGATTTATCCTTATTCATATAGATTTTATGATATGTTTTAATGTGAAAACCTTACTAAATTACATTCAAATGCCTTATGATTTTAGAATTAGATCAGAAATGATATTTTAGAGATGGGTTTCAATTTTCATAATTTTCTAAATTAATGTGGATTTAATATTATTTTTCTAGTGGTTAAATTGATTATTTGGGTTTAAAAATTAGTTACGATTAAATAATAGAAATATATTTTGGGTGTGAAATCATTATTTGTTAGAAAACATATTAAATTAATTTTTTGGAATTTTTGTAGAATTTTCCTAAGTTTGTTATTAGATATATAAAATTATTCAAGCTATGGAACTTAAATGTTTGTATATTTATAAAAGGAGAAGGGGTACTTTATAAATGATTTAAATCGTTTAATTCTGAGATTTTGGCAGTTCTTTTACAAAATAAAATTAGCAACCAATAATATTTCGATAAACAAGGCGATTTAGTTGAAAAGTATTTCATTTTGAAGTTAAAATCGGTTTTTACATGCTTTTGGCCAGTTTTTCCACTTTTGGCGCTTAGGTTATGACCTAGTAGTTCCACTTCCATCAAATTCGAAACCAGTGCATATAGTAACAAAGGCTTGGTATTTTGTGAATTGGATATAGGCGGAAGGTGCTGGGTCAAAGCTATGGGTTCTGAGAGGAAATGAAACATTGCTTTGCTTTTAAATGAAAGCGCCAGCTTTGCTTGCGAAGGGTATGCTTTTGACCTGGTTGACTTCAACTAGGTCAAAATGTTTTAAGGGAAAGGTTTCAAAATGGGTTGCACCTTTTATTTGGGTAGTTGGGTTCAAAAGCCCTTTTACTGCCGCTTTCAACCTTTCGAAGCAATGCCTTCGAAAGGGCTATTTTATTTTAAAACTTAGCTGTTTTTCAACGCTTTCAAAAGGTTGGTTTTGACACCATCACTTCTTTAATTAGGAAATGCTTTCAAAAGAGTTCTTTCGACCTAGATGTTTTATGACCCTTTTGCTTTGTTGAAGGTAGAACCCAATGTTTTCGAAGGAGATAGTTTTAAATGGTTTCAAAAGGTTATTCCACATGTTTTACTTGAACCCAAATGGTTTCAAAAGGTTTGATGTTTTAATGGTATCGAAAGGTTTTAATGAGGATTTCGAAGGGGTGGTTCCCCAATGGTTTCGAAAGGTTTAAAAGGAAAGATTTTCCAATATTTTCAAAAGGCAATGTTTAAAAGTATTAAAGATAGGATGTCTAAGGTTTTATAGCTTTTGAAGGAAAGGTTTCTCAATGTGTAACGACCCGCATTTTTACCAATTATTCAAATATTGAATTAAATAAGATTTTGTAATTTATTGTTGGAAGAAAATAAAGTTTATGATATGGAATGAGAAAACTAAGTAGAATGAAGTTTGATGATGTAAATTAATGTAATAGATTACTATTTGAATGTAATCTCAAGTAATTGTAAGTTATAATTAGTTATAAATTTAAAAATAAGGAAATAAATGAAAACGTTATATTAATTGATGTAATATGTAATAAATTGAAATTGGATAAACTTTGGGTTGTGTTACCCGTTATAACATTTGTGTGCAGATAACAAACTTATAAATGTGATTAAATTAAAAAAGGCAATAAATTTTATTTGTTACCAATTTATTTAATATGTTGAATTAAGTTGGAAATCAATTGCAATTAAATGTAATTCAATATTACGTTAATATGAGT
This sequence comes from Allium cepa, assembly GCA_030765085.1. NCBI lineage: Eukaryota > Viridiplantae > Streptophyta > Magnoliopsida > Asparagales > Amaryllidaceae > Allium > Allium cepa. Next base: position 726,451,402 of record CM060945.1, read on the forward strand.
TAAGACGATAACTGCAAAATGTGAAGGTAATAAAATGTATAAAAATGTCAATTATATTCTTAAGGCAATAATTTATTTAATAAAATGAGTGAAACTAGGATAAATGAATTTATTAGGACTTAGTGAAAATTGATAAAAATTCAATGTAATTGAAATGTTGCAACTAATATAGTAAAAGAAGATAATTGTAGAATAATATTGCAATAAGATGTAAACAAATGTTAACTATGTACATAGGGTAATGTTTGATTGAATAAAAAGATTGAAATCGAATTAAATCGATTTATTGGAATAGAATATAATTAATTGGAATTAAATGTAATTAAATATTATGGTTAATGTAAGAAAAGGCCTCAGTTGTGGAAAATGAGGATAATAAGATAGAAACCTATGTTAATAATTTCATAAGGTATTGGTTGATTAATAGTAGGAGTGTAAATCAAAATAAAAGAATAAAAATAAATAAGTTGAGTACAGGACTAAACATATGTTATTTATATGAAATGTTTGGTAGCTAAAAGATTAATTGTAGAGACGGGATTTATTAAGAAATATATAATTACTATTTGGATCCAATAGTGTATAAATATGTTTAAATTACTATTAGATAGGAAATGATTGTTCTGCTTCTCATTACAATAATTTAGTCCATTTTAAAACTTAATCAACTGAAATTAATGTAACTAAAATATTTTAATTAATAGGAGAGAGGATAATAAATTGTAAATTAATAGATATAATTAAAAGTAGCTTATGTTTTGTGAAAATATAAGGAAAGTTTGATTTAATGAAAAGAACATTTACATCAAATAAAATGAATGTTTCATTTGTGAATGTAGCTTTATTTTCATTAAAATAAAGAATAGAATGATTGATTTTAAAGGAAGAAATATTTGTTTATTTAAACTGTGTTTTAGCTTACAGATTGATTACAAGAACAGGAAAATAATCTATTTCGGTAAGTTATTTATAACTCTTGTGTATAAACAACAAATTTATAAACACGTTTAAATAAACAGTTGTTCTATTTTTCATCCATTTTATTTGTCTGTTTTGAAATTTAACTTTGTAAGTAATTGCAATGAATGTAATTCAAATATTTTAATTAAAAGGAAAGAAAACTTGATTGCAATTAATAGATTTAGTAAAGAAATGCATGTTTTGTGTTAAACAAAAAGGGTGTTTTAATGGAAATAGATTATCATTTTGGGAAAACCAAATAGAATGTTTTCATTTTTAAGGTAAGTAAAAAAAAAAATTATTATGCATAGATAAAAACCTAAATGCATACAAATTTGAATATTATTTGAGTTAATAAAGTTAATTTGGTCACGTTTCAAAAAAAGTTGAATTTCTAAAGGTTGTGCGACTTACATGGTCCCTTCATTTCTTTTATTATTAATTGTTGCATGAACGTTTTAAAATAGTTAGCTTATTATTAATACTTGATTCGTTCATTTCTCCTTCTATTTAATACATGAGCCTAGACTTTTAGGTCGTATTTAATTCTTGCCACCTCACTTTTCATCATACAAAAATTTACTTTCCTTTGTTTGCAAACTTTTCCATTCCTATGTGTATTTCATTATGCATTATTAATGCTGGAGCTTTCAAAATTAAATGTGACATTTATTTTTGTCCCTCCACCTTCATTTCCTAATTATAAATAATCTACACCTTATTTCTTCATTTGCATTTTTTCTCCTGACACCTCATATTCAAAAGCTATTATTCTTGCAAATCCAAAAGCTTTCTTTAATGAAACATGATTTTTTTTCATTTTGCGTACACGTTCATTCCTTATCTTAGTTGTTCTTCAATATTTTCCTTAAGCCTCATCTCGAGAAAAATGTAAGTATTAAAATTTGTTTATTTATTTTTAGGCGTTTATTTTAATAATATTCCTTATAACATGATATCTTTTGCATACAAACTTTGATTCACATGCGATTTCTTATGTTGGATTCGTATTTAAATTCCGGACAAAATGAAATTGATTTAATTGAATTTGGAGACGGTTGAATTTTGCGCTTCTGTTTGGATTTTTCCTAGCTAAAATCAAAGGTGATGTTTTAACCCACTCAGAACTACTAAATTATCTTATGTTAGTTAAATTGAATTTATGATATGATTTGGAATTGATTGGTTGATGTTTGGTATATTTAAATTATCGTTCTAGTTAAATTAAACTTTTATTGCATTTAATAATCATTCAATTTAATATTGAATTTAATTGTAATATAATACCTATTAATGATAATCGGTTATCTATTGATGTTTATTGGTTGATTTGGGTGATGATAGTGATTTATATTTAATTGCTGATATTCGATGATTCGACGTTATATTTTGTATTGTTATAACACTGCAAGTTCTTTTAGTTATTGTTAGAAAATCCCTATAGGTTGAAATGATACATACCTGAACGATCATATAGAATAGGAGAAAATTGTTATGGGTTGAAATGATGAACGCAATCGATTTTCATTGATTTGGAATTTGGGATTGTAGGTTGAAATAATATATACCCATAAATTTAAATTATGTCGAATGACATGATAAATATCCGTATCACTTGACCATAAGATAGAAAATTATATACGGACACGAATTGGTTAAATTAAACGATTTTAAAACCCTTAAATTTTGAATTGGATAAAATGATATTTTGAAGGAATTTATTTATATAAATTGAATTACTTTGAAAGTCCAAGTTTGAAGGTTGAAATTGGAAATTGGTTTAAATCGAAATTCTAAAGTATTTTAATCTATTTTAAATTTATTTAATATATTTTAAATCTATTTAATCTATTTTAAATCTAGTTAAGTCATTTTAAACCTAATTTAATCTAATTTTAACGTATATTAAACTATTTTAAATTATTTAAACTATTTTAGAGTATTTTAACTATTTTAAACTATTTTCAAAACTATTAAAACTATTTATGACTATCTAAACAACTTTCTTAAATTTTGGACTGTGCAAAGTTAAAGTATTTATATTTATATTCTTGATGATGATACAACCTAAGTTGGGATTTTAAATTGATACCTTTTTGTGAAATGACATTTTTGAGTAAATAAGATGATTTTGGAATGAGGATTTAATTAACCTATCTTATCGAAAATTTCAAAAATGAATATGATTTTGAAAGTGGATATGGTTTTGAAAGTGAATATGATTTCGAAAGTGATGATTTTGAGTATATGATATTTTGATATTAATTGTAAATTGACATTTATAATGTTAAAGAACCATTCTGTCATGCCCCGAAATCCAGCGTTTGAAAATCGTTATCAAACAACTCACTTGTATTCGACTGCCGGAGATTCAAACGTTGAACTCTAGTTCGTATGGAGCTTATAACAACATTAGTTGAATATAAACAGCGGAAACAAAATGAATATCATTAATCAGCGGTACAGATACATCACCACTGCAATATTTGGTTACAATCATCGGAGTTCATATACATGATATAACAATAAAGCGACAACAGATTTATCACAACTTCAAGAGAGTTTCTATCATACTACGACTTTGAGAAGATCTTCCGAAAACTCCAAACACTTCAAAGGTTTCCAAGGCCAACAGCTTCCCAAAATCCGACAGCTTCCAAAAGACTTCAAAATATTCCAAAAGACTCATAATCAGAGCTAGCTTCAAAACATGGATAGCCTGCTTTTAGGCTGCCTGTGTGGAAATTGTGGGCACCTAGAGTTTAGAAAGGGAACAATAAACTCCAGGTCCGTCATGGGACTAGTATGAGTAAAAAAAAAAGTTGTTTGTACGAAAACAATTTATAAAAGAAATCCATTCATGCTTTTGGAAAATGAAACTACGATAAGACCTCCCGCCACACACACAATTCAATCGCACAATTGGAGATTTCTTCTTATAATAGTCAAATATGCTTTATATGAAAAAAATTCTTTGATATTATTACTAGCGCATAGTGCAGAAAACATTTTCGAAAGTATAATATTAATCTTATCTAGCATAGACATTTCGTACTATGCCTACTATAGATACCATCTAAACAGTGGTCACCACCATAAGTAAATGGCATGTTATACAACTAAAACCGTACTGGGTCGTATTGTTTCTTTGGTTTTCCAACAAATGGTCAGGCTAAGGAACTTCCTTATCAAATGGGACGCCTCTGGAAAGATGCCCCCAAGAACCAAATCATTTTCCAACCAACACAAGGCCGGGTTACCTCTGTGACTAGGTAACACCTACAAGTATGCCATCCCCGGTCATTACCGACCTTTATCCCGAGATTCACCAACAAATAGCAACAACCACACAGTTAAATGTCTGGGCCCCATACCATGATACCACCTCTAATCCAGGAGAAAATGGACATACCCTAGGGGGCGACCCCTAAAACCCTTGCCGCAACATTCCTGTTTCGACCATTACCGAGTAGTGAGGTTCGAAGAAGTCTCGTCCATAAAGCTACGCTTTTCACAAAAGCCATGCTTCGATCAACAAATGATCAGCAGCATTCAGCATGCCACGCTACCAAATTGGGAATATATCACTAATAACCATCAACTACCTAACCTCTGAGCTCGTACGTCTTAGAGAAGGGTGTTAAGCTAAGAGAATAAATTCTTCGCCACCAACAGAATTGTATTTGAAAAAAATCAGCTTTATATCTCAAAATGTAATGTCAGACATACAACCATGCAAGTCTGTTCCGGTTTCAAACAGAATCGAAGGCACTTCCAAAGAAGCCCTCGCAATCCGAGCATCCACAATCCCGATCGGACTCCCCATCACATATGGAGATCTCTATACCGGAGCAACTCAGTGCAGAGTCATTCGACGGGTTATCCTATCATTCTCGAAGACACCCGGTCTTCACCACCGTCTTCAAATGCTTTCCATTTCATCGTATCACTGTTCAGAATGGGTTATATGACACAAAGATTCTCTCCCAGCTAAACCGAATAGTGAGCGTTCAATTTTAATAACACATGGATATATCAATCACAAAGATTCACCATTAAGGTTCGATGTGAGTTTCGAATATCCAACTGGAATCTGACTCCCTGTCACATCGAGATTCAATTGCCGTTATACGGGCCAATGGATATTCATATTCACACAGAAGAAAATCACAAATATCACAGCTCATTACAAAGCAATTCACATCACAAAGTATCACAAGCACATAATAAGGGTATCAATCAGCTCAAGGCACTTCAATAATAATCACTCATCTAACAATGAGATAAATTAACAGTGTGATTATAATCAATTAATCACATATTATTTTTCATTAATTAACTTTAATTAATGATGAATTATCCTTAATTTTAAATTAATTAATCCTTAATTATTAATTAATTAAATATTAATTATTAACTAAATTAAATATTAATTATTAATTAATTAAATCCTTAATTATAAATTAGTCAAATCCTTAATTATTAATTCACTAAATCTTTAATTATTAATTAATTAAATATTTAATCATCTTCATTAATTAGTTATTTCCTAATTATTTATCTTAATTAATTAATCTCTAATTATAAAGTAATTAACTTAAATTAAAAATTAGTTACCCTTTAATTAATTATTCTTTAATTATTAAGTAATTATAAATCATTAATTATTTAATCATCCTTAACAATATAAATTAATTTACTTTTAAGTTAACAATTTAAACATTTAATTAACTTCCTAATTACTTTCTTAAGTTTTATTTAAAATAACTCTATTTAAAAATATAAGTTTAAAACATTTTTTATTAAACTCAATTATTTTCAAATAACTTATTTCAAAACCTTTAACTTCACATTCCACTTAACAAACAATCATCATTTTATAAAAAAATAAATTTGGAAATCAATTTGACACATATTTTTAAAATTTAAATATGGAAATGTTGTTACCCGATAAGTACTTCGAGCTTCCCCGGGCTACATGCCTACCCGCTTCGGGTTCTTCTCAAAACCTACCCGTATATATTTTTTTCAAACTTAAAAATTTTGTTTAAGTACTTAACCCATGCAACCCAAAAATGCTTCAAGCCAAAACTCGAGCTAGTGACTTGCTTTTCCATAGGCTACTTCGAGATTTCTTCCTTCTTCCCGAATTCAATGTTACTAACACCACCCAATTCGTTGTGCACGTGCACAACATTTCCGACGAACCTTGATCAATGCCATGACCTTCAACGAATCAACGATAGCCTCTACCAGCCACCAAAGCACCTAGAAACACAAGATATCGACGAACTTGCGATCGAGCTTTTTAACCCAGACTGCCATTAAAACTTGATCAACCAAAATCCCATCGCCTTGTCGCCTTAGGCCATAAGAGGCCACGTAGTTCTGGCCGAAGCTGCTCCGACAACCCACAAACTCTTCCCCCTAGACCGATCACTTGAATCGCCCTGACGACAATGCAGATCACCTGAGAACCAGTTCAACAGAAAAACGAGTTTAAACCCTAATTTGGTATCGTTCGCCATCCACGGTAACCTATAATTCTATTGGACATTTTTCCCAAATTCTCCGACCTTGCAGTGAGCTATGACATCAATTTCGAGACCCAATGCTTCGCCGATCATCAGAATTTGGCGAAAAAGGCGATTCCATTCAAACTCGAATTCCTCGCTCATTTCTTCATTAAAAATTCCGATTTTAATTTTAAAAATCATGATTTTCAAATACAAAATGAATGTTATAAGTGAATCAAATAATTATTTCACTTGGTTTAATCATATTATTGATAATTTCCATTGTATGTGAATATTCCCAAATAGTTTAAAAACAATCCTTCTCAAAAACATTTTTAAGACCAATGTCTTGATCTTACAAATAAATTTCATCTAGATCTTAAAGCCTAATAATGACTATAGAGGAAGAATTGGGTTTTTAAATAGGTTACTGAAACTTGGAACTAAGGACAGAGGTGATTATGTTTGTATATCAGACATGCACGAACAAATATGTACATATTTTGTATACATATAAACACATTTTCATACACTCTAATATTCTTCACAGATTCACTTCACAGCATAGATCTGGCTTTAAAAATGTTTACTCACTTAAGTATTTTGAACAGTGGGACTTGGAAGTTGTTTGAAAGTCTGGTAAAGTATTTTGGTTGCTGAGCTTGGTTTCAAAATTTTGATCTGAACTTGTTCACGGTTTTGAGTCTCGAGTGCTTGATGTTGAACTGCTGCTTGCTATAGATTTTTCTTGTAGACTTGAACTTTGAACTCTGTTTTTCTTGATTGCTGGATAGAAATGATTTCTAGACTTGAGATTTGAGTTGAAAAGGTTGTTTTAATTTTTTTTTCAGGTTTGGCTTTGTTTTGAAATTCTTGCTTTGGTTTAGATTTTTCTCTGATTTGTTTTTCTTTGAAAAAAAATTTCCTGCCTTAAGAAGTTTACAGATTCTTTTCTAAAGCTTTCGAAAGTTAAAAGAAATGAGAAAGATGGGGTTTGAGATGTTATAAAGTTTTATTTTCTTTTTATAAAAAAACAAAAACAACAAAATGACACTTGCCTATTTTAATACTTCGTTGTTAAAACTTGTTCATTTGTAAGTTAAGATTTCAACACTTGTTTAACTTTTGTTTTGTAAATTAACACTTGTCTTTTAACACTTTATATTGATTCTTAATTACATTTCCTAATTTAATAAATACCTTTTCCTAATCATCATTATATGCAATCTTAAAAGAAGAAATGTTTTAGACTCATTTTACATTAAATAAATCACATATATAATATTTTAAATGAAAATTATTATTATTGTTTGAATTTCAAATTCAAATTCAAGGTTAAGTTCAAATTAAAATCTATCCATATATATATACTCATATAATTTAAATTCAAAGAGTTTTAAAATATATATATTTTTGAATTCTTAATTTCAAATGCAATTTTTTACAATCTTATTTATTTATATATATATATATATATATTTATAAATCAACACTTATTTTTTTTATTTTGAAAAATTCAAATTAATCCCACAATTTATTCCAAAATTCACATTAATTACTAAATTTTAATTGATAAAATTTTGGGGATGCTACAGATTCCCCCTTAAGAAAATTTCATCCTCGAAATTTGAAAGAGAGAGAAAGACAACAAAGAATATATGAATACTGAAAAAGATAGAAAATGGCTTACCAAATTAAGTCGAAATATCCACTCTACAATTGGGATTGGACTTCTGCATACTATCCTCCGTTTCCCCGGTACAGTCCTTTGGATCACCACTCCACTGCACTTTGACTAGTTTCACAATTCTATTTCTCAGTTGCTTTTCATCGCGATCTATAATGTTTATAAGTTCACTCTTTACTGCCAGATTTGGTGTGATCTCCAAATCCTACTGAGCAGCTTCTTCAATAGTATAGTCTGGATCATGCACATATTTTCGAAGATGTGAAACGTGAAATACATCGTGTACGCCAGATAACCAGCTGGGTAGCTGCACTCGATAAGCTAAAGGAACATCCTCTCAAGTATAGGAAAAGGACCAATATAACACGGTGCCAGCTTTCCAGTTTTCCCAAATCTCAACACATCCCGCATTGGAGAAACTTTAAGGAATACAGAATCTCCAACTTTCCAAATCTCTTCTTCTATGGTCATAATAACTCTTCTGACGACTTTGTGCAATTATCAACTTCTTTCGAATAAATTCAACTTTTTCAATGGCTTCCTTAATCATATTTGGTCCAAGGACGAGTCTATTACCTGACTCGATCCACCATGCAGGTGATCGACATGGACGACCATATAAAGCCTCGAAAGGAGCCAATTCAATACTGGCCTGATAGCTATTGTTATATGAGAATTCGACCCAATGTAAATGGTCCTCCCAATAACCACCAAAGTCGAGATACAAGCGCGCAAAAGGTCTTCTAATATTCGATTAATTCTTTCAGTCTGCCCATCAGACTATGGGTGATAAGCAGTGCTGAAGTTCAGTTTGGTTCCCAATGCGGCCTGGAATGCCTCTTAAAATCTAATAGTGAAGAACGGATCGGATCACTCACCATACTGCTGGGTATACCATGGAGACGAACAATCTCTTTTATTTACAATTCGGCCAAACTTGCCGCTGTCAGGGAAGATTTCACTGGTATAAAATGGGTTGTCTTAGTCAAAGGTCTACAATAACCCGAATTACTTCATTCCCCTTTCGAGTTCGAGGCAACCCGTCTACGAAATCCATAGATACTTGATCCCACTTCCACTTTGGTACCTCCAATGGTTGCAGTAAACCCACCGTTATCATCTGATCACTTTTAATTTGCTGACAGGTAGCACAATAACTCAGGTAAATGGATAGATCCCTTTTCATTTTTTTCCACCAGAAAGTTCTTTTAATATCTCGATACATCTTATTAACTCCTGGATGGATACTAAGTTTGGACTTGTGACACTCGTCCAAAACTTAACGTTTCAGGTCCGGGATGTCTGGGACACACATCCTACCTTTCAGTCTAATAATTCCACTACTATTAACCTTAAAACTAGTATTTTCACCTTGGCATATCCTTTTATAAATTCCTCGAAGAAACTCGTCTTGTTTCCGCTTTCTTGCGATCCTTTTAAGAAGAGTAGAAGCGACAACAAGATATGCAAGAACAACATGTCTTCTGCTCAAAGCATCGGCAACTACATTGGCTTTTCCAGGCGTATACAGAATGTCTAGGTCATATGACGCTAGAAATTCTAACTAGCTTGTTGCATTAGATTTAAATCTTTCTGGGTGTAGAAATGTTTCAGAGATTTATGGTCAGTGAATAATTCTTCACCTAGAACAAGAAAGATTATTAAGTATATATTAGGTTAAGTCGAACTTTAAAATTTTCCTTCAGAAAAGCTGAAGGATATTCTTACCCAGAGGATAATGTCGCCAGATTTTCAAAGCGAAAATAATAGCTACGAGTTCCAGATCGTGGGTTGGTTAGTTTTTCTCATACGGACGTATTTGTATACTCGCATAGGCAATTACTTTCCAATTCTGCATTAGCACCGCACCCAAACCATCACCACAAGAATCGTTATAGGCAGGTAAACCTTGGTTCCCGCTGATAATAGAGAGAACTGGAGCAGTAGTCAATCTCCTTTTTAACTCCCTGAAAGCTTCATTACATTTCGGAGTCCAATCAAATTTTGCATTCTTCGTTGTTAACTTAGTCAGTGGACTAGGTATCTTAGAAAAATCCTAGACAAACTTTCTGTAATATCCTGCTAAACCTAGAAAACTTCGAACTTCTTTCGAAGTTATGGGTCGCTTCCAGTATAGAATAGCAGAAATCATGCCCGGATCAACAGAGATTCCCTCTTCATTAACAATGTGCCCGAGAAATCTGACTTCCTTAACCCAAAAATGGCATTAGGAAAATGTTGCGAATAAAATGTTCCTCCTTACTGTTTCTAAAATAATTCTGAGATACTCGGCATGCTTCTCTTCATTTTGGAATAGATCAAGATATCATCAATAAATACAAGAACGAATTTGTTCAGTACTTCTTGGAATACATGAATCATTAAGTCTAGAAAGTATGCGGGAGCATTTGTTAGTCCGAAAGGCATAGCTAACCATTCGTAGAAAATGTCTGGACCCCAAAAAGCAGTCAAGTGAACACAGTCTTCGGCAATTCGTAGCTAATGGAATTCTTGAGCTAGATCCATCATCGAAAAGAATCGAACGTCGTGTAGATGATCAAACAAATCATCAATTCTAAATAAAGGGAATTTGTTTTTGAGCGTTTGTTTGTTGAGATCGTAGTAGTCCACACACAATCTCAAGGATCCATAAGATTTAGCCACAAACACCAAGCTGAACCCCATTCGAAAACACTAAGACATATCAATCCTTTCTTTAGTAATTCACGCGTTTGCTTGACTAATTCTATCTTTTCCCTGGGTGCCATCCTACGATTTGCATGAACAACAGGACGAGCATTGGGTACTAAGTCAATTCTGAATTTAATTTCTCTGTGTGGGGGTAAAGATTCAACCTCTTCGAACACATCTGGAAATTCCCGGACAATGGGTATGGACCCTGGACTAGGTTCACGATATCCCAAAGTATACACCAGTTTATCTTTCTTAGGACTCGGATCCTCACAAGATATTTCAATGAAATTCCTAACTTTGGTTCTGATCAAAATTGTTCGATTATTACAATATAACTTGGCTTCGTACTTCTTTAGCCAATCCATTCCGAGTAAGATTTCAAATTCATCAAAATCGAGGATGAAAGGTTGATAGGAAATTCATAATAAGAATACGAGATAGGAACATCTCTACATTGTAAACAAAGATTTGTCGGACCACCAACTGGATTCTTTGTGCAAATAGGCTCGTCAATGAATTCAGGTTTTAGTTTTAATTCATTAATGGTTTGTTGGAAGCTAAAGCTATGTGTAGCTCCCGTGTCAAACAATATTCGAACAACTCTATCATAAATGATAAGGTTACCTTCTAAGACTCCTTTTTCTTTATCCGCCATTGAAGTTAAGGGGCCATCTTTTATTGCATACATTTTCGCTACTTGTGCTCGCTTCTTTTTTGGGCAATATTAAGCTTCATGACCAGGCTTGTGACAATATAAGCATCCCTTGGTTCTTCGACTCATCTTCACAGTTTTATATTCCTTTACTCATTTCTTTGGCTTCTTGCAATCGTTTGAATAATGGCCTTTCTCCTGATCACTCCTCTTATTCTTGCCTTGATCCGGTTCCTTCCCTTCAAACTTCCTTTTCTTCTAATTTGAATTGCTTGAACTTCCCTTCACATCCGGAACTTCCTGCATATCGAGGTAGCATATCGATAACCCAAATCGATCAAGTTCGAAAAGGATTCTTTCACATGAGTAGTCATCCTTTCATGGTACTTCTTATTCATCCCTTGTATAAACCTTTCATTCTTCTTCATAGGTGTATTTACGAGCTTCGGACCAAAACGAGATAATTCGTTGAATTTATTCAAATACTCCTCAAATGAAAAACTTCACTGCTTCAAATCAATGAACTCCTGGTACATTCGGGAGATACAAGCAGATGACATGTATCTCTGCTCAAACACCTCTTTGAATCGACTCCAAGTGAATTCATCTTCCGGCTCATCCACAGTAACAGTCTCCCACCAAGCTAGAGCTTCCTCTAGGAGTTGCCAAGAGGATACTAGTCGCAGTTGATCGTCTTCCAACTACAATCCTCTAAAAATTCTTTCATATGATCAGATCCAGGCTTGGGCTTCGACAACGGATTCCTTGCCAGTGAACGGCTTTCCACCAAGTCTGGAAAAACTTCTAAATAGATCAGCCAGATTCGGCTAAGGTTGAGTAGGTATAGCTGTTGTTGCAGGGACTTGACCGGCTGTAGTGGTATTTCCTCGTCCCCTTCCTTGTCCTCTTCTCCCACTCATTCCCACTACCTGTAAATAGTCAGAAAACTTGATTTAGGCATACGGACAAGATATCTTAGGGAATGCCAACAGTTAAAGAAATAGACCAAGAAATTTTAGGGTTTCGGTCTTTCGATTTATACTCATTCTAGGGTATACTTCACCCTATCTCTAATGAGCCACCTAATATGTTATACTCCGTAGCTAAAAATCTTATTCAACCTTTAGCTCTCATACCACTTGTCACGCCTCGAAATCCAGCATGCAAAAAATCGACATCAAATACCTCACTTGTATTCGACTGCCGGAGATTCAAACGTTGAACTCCAGTTCGGATGGAGCTTATAACAACATTAGATGAATATAAACAGCTGAAACAAAATGAATATCATTAAGCAACACTACAGATACATCATCACCACAATATTTGATTACAGTCATCAGAGTTTATATACATGATATAACAACAAAGCGATAACAAATTTATCACAACTTCAAGAGAGTTTCTATCATACTTTGACTTTGAGAAGATCTTCCAAAAACTCCAAGCACTTCAAAGGTTTCCAAGGCCAACAGCTTCCCAAAATCCGACAGCTCCCAAAAGACTTCAAAAGATTCCAAACGACTCCTGGTCCGAGCCAGCTTCAAAACACGGATAACCTGCTTTTAGGCTGCCATATGGAAATTGTGGGCACCCAGAGTTTAGGAAGGGAACAATAAACTCCGTGTCAAATATAGGACGGGTATGAGTAAACAATAACAGTTGTTTGTATGAAAACAATTTATAAAAGAAATCTGTTCATGCTTTTGGAAAACGAAACTACCATAAGAGCTCCCACCACACACACAATGCAATTGCACAATTGGAGGAGATTTCTTCTTATGATAGTGAAATATGCTTTATACGAAAAAATTCTTTGATATTATTACTAGTGCATAGTGTAGAAAATATTTTTGAAAGTATTCTAATCTTAGCCAGCGTAGACATCTCGTACTATGCCTACTACAGCTACCATCTAAACAGTAGGTCACCACCATAAGTAAATGGCAGGTTATACGAAATCGTACAAGGCTCGTATTGTTTCTTTGGATTTCCAACAAATGGTCAGGCTAAGGAACTTCCTTATCAAATGGAACGCCTCTGGAGGAATGCCTCCAAGAACCAAATTGGTTCCCTACCAACACAAGGCCGGGTTAGCTCTATGACTAGGTAACACCTATAAGTATGCCATCCCAGGTCATTACCGACCTTTATCTCGGGATTCGCCAACAAATAGCAATAACCACACAGTTAAACATCTAGGCACCATATCATGATACCACCTCTTATCCAGAAGAAAATGGACATACCCTAGGGGAGCGACCCCTAAAAACCTTTCCACAACATTCCTGTTTCGACCATTATCAGGTTGTGAGGTTCGACGAAGTCTCGTCCACAAAGCTACGTTTTCACAAAATCCATGCTTCGATCAACAAATGATCAGCGGCAATCAGCATGCCACACTACCAAATTGGGAGTATATCACTAATAACCGTCATCTACTTAACCTCTGAGCTCGTACGTCTCAGAGAAGGGGGTTAAGCTAAGAGAATAAATTCTCCACCACCAACAGAAATGTATTTGAAAGAAATCTGCTTTATATCTCAAAGTGTAATGTCAGACATACAACCATATAAGTCTGTTACGGGTTCGAATAGAACCGAAGGCACTTCCAAAGAAGCCCTTGCAATCCAGGCATCCACAATCTCGATCGGACTCCACATCACATATGGAGATCTCTATACTTGAGCAACCCAGTGTAGAGTCATTCGACAGGTTATCCTATCATTCACGAAGACACCCAGTCTTCACCGTCGTCTTTAAATGCTTTCCATTTCGTCATATCACTATTTGGAATGGCTATATGACTAAAAGGTCCTCTCCAGGCTAAAACGAATAGTGAGCGTTCAATTTTAAAACACATGGATATATCAATCAAAAAGATTCACCATTAAGGTTCGATGTGGGTTTCGGATATCCAACTGGAATCCGACTCCTTGTCGCATCGAAATTCAATTGTCGTTTTACGGGCGAATGGGTTTACATATTCACATGGAAACAAATCAAAAATATCACAGCTCAGTACAAAGCAATTCGCATCACAAAGTATCACAATCACATAATAGGGGTATCAATCAGCTCAAGGCACTTTAATAATAATCAATCATCTAACAATGAGATGAATTAACAGTGTGATTATAATCAATTAATCACATAATTATCCTTCATTAATTAACTTTTATTAACAATGAATTATCCTTAATTTTAAATTACTTAATCCTTAATTAATTAATTATTAATTATTAATTAATTAAATCCTTAACTATTAATTAATTAAATCCTTAATTATTAATTCATTAAATCTTTAATTATTAGTTAAATCTTTGATTACTGATTAATTAAATCTTTAATCGCCTTCATTAATTAATTAATTTTTAATTACTTATCTTAATTAATTTATCTTAATTATAAATTAATTGACTTAAATTAAAAATTAATTACACTTTAATTAATTATTATTTAATTATTAAGTAATTATAAATCATTAATTATTTAATCATTCTTAACAATATAAATTAATTTACTTTTAAGTTAACAATTTAAATGTTTGATTAACTCCTTAATTACATTGTTAAGTTTTATTTAAAATAACTCTATTTAAAAATGTAAGTTTAAAACATTTTTTTATTAAACTCAATTAATTTCAAATAATTTATTTCAAAACCTTTAACTTCACATTCCACTTAATAAACAATCATCATTTTACAAAAAAATAAATATAGAAATCAATTTGACTTATATTTTTAAAATTTAAATCTGAAAATGTTGTTACCCGATAACTACTTCGAGCATCTCCCCAGGCTACATGACTATGCGCTTCGAGTTCTTCTCAAAACCTACCCATATATATATTTTTCAAATTTAAAATTTTTGTTTGAGTACTTAACCCGTGCAACCCAAAAATTCTTCGAGTCAAAACTCGAGCTAGTGACTTGCTTTCCCGTAGGCTACTTCGAGATTTCTTCCTTCTTCCCGAATTCAATGTTACCGACACCACCCAATTCATTGTGAACGTGCACAACATTTTCGACGAATCTTGATCGGTGCTGTGACCATCGACGAATCGACGATAGCCACTACTAGCCACCAGAGCACCCAGAAACCTAAGATATTGACGAACTCGCGATCGAGCTTCTTAACCCAGACTGCCACTAAAACTTGATCAGCTAAAATCCCATCGCCTTGCCGCCTCAGGCCATCAGTGGCCACGTAGTTCTGGCCGAAGCTGCTCCGACAACCCACGAACTCTTTCCCCCTGGGCCGATCACTTGAATCGCCCTGACGACAACGCAGATCACCTAAGAACCAGTTCAACAGAAAAACGAGTTTGAACCCTAAATTGATATCGTTCGCCATCCACGGTAACCTATAATTCCATCGGATATTTTTCCCAATTCTCCAACCTTGCAACGAGCTATGACATCAATTTCGAGACCCAATGCTTCGCCGAACACCAGAATTTGGTGAAAAGGCAATTCTGTTCAACCTCGAATTCCTCGCTCATTTCTTCATTAAAAATTCTAATTTTAATTTTAAAAATCATGATTTTCAAACACAAAATGAATGGTATAAGTGAATCAAACAATTATTTAACTCGATTTAATCGTGTTTTTGATAATTTCCATTGTATGTTAATATTCCCAGATAGTTTAAAAACAGTCCTTCTTAAAAACATTTTTAAGACCAATATCTTGAACCAACAAATAAATTTCATCTAGGTCTTAAAGCCTAATAATGACTAGGGAGGAAGAATTGGGTTTTTAAACAGGTTATTGCAACCTGGAACTAAGGACAGAGGTGATTATTCTGTATATCAGACATGCACAAACAAATTTGTACATATTTTGTATACATATAAACACCTTTTCGTACACTCTAATATTCTTTACAGATTCACTTCACAGCATAGATCGGGTTTTAAAAATGTTTACTCACCCGAGTATTTTGAACAGAGTGATTTGAAAGTTGTTTGAATGTCTGGGAAAGTATTTTGGTTGCTGGGATTGATTTTAAAAATTTGATCTGAACTTGTTTATGTTTTGAGTCTCGAGTGCTCAATTGTTGAACCGCTGCTTGCTCTAGATTTTTCTTACAGACTTGAACTTTGAACTCTGTTTTTCTTGATTGCTGAATAGAAATGTTTTCCAGACTTAAGATTTTGAATTGAAAAGGTTGTTTCAATTTTTTTTCCATGTTTGGCTTTGTTTTGAAATTCTTGCTTTGGTTTAGATTTTTCTTTGATTTGTTTTTCTTTGAAAATTTTGTTTCCTGGCTTTAAGAAGTTTACAGATTCTTTTCTAAAGCTTTCGAAAGTTAAAAGAAATAAGAAAGAGGGGGTTTGAGATTTTATAAAGTTTTATTTTCTTTTTATAGAAGAAACAATAAAATGACACTTGTCTATTTTAATACTACATTGTTAACACTTGTTCGTTTGTAAGTTAAGATTTCAACACTTATTTAACTTTTGTTTTATAAATTAACATTTGTCTTTTAACACTTTATATTGATTCTTAATTACATTTCCTAATTTAATAAATACCTTTTCCTAATCATCATTATATACAATTTTAAAAGAAGAAATGTTTTAGACTCATTTTACATTAAATAAATTACGTATTTATTATTTTAAATGCAATTTTTTTAAATTTCAATTTCAAATTCAAGTTTAAATTCAAATTGAAATCTATCCATATATATACACTCATATAATATAAATTCATAGAGTTTTAGAATATTTATATTTTTGAATTCTTAATTTCAAATGCAATTTTTACAATCTTATATATATATAAATCAACACTTATTTTATTTATTTTTTAAAATTCAAATTAATCCCACAATTTATTCCAAAATTCACATTACTTACTAAATTTTAAATTGACAAAATTTTGGGGATGTTACAAATCCGGTGTGAAATAAGCGTTTGGTAGTTAAAGAGACCAGGATTGGATATTATAATCGCCCGTACCTCACTAACATAGATATTATCCCCAACTTAATCACCTCCACCTCATGGGACAAGCCAAGGCGTGGGGTTTTATTCCTCAAAAGGCCTCGGTGTTGTTATGAGGTGAAGGCTTTGACATATAAGCACCCACTTCATAGTGTTTTTCCGTGATATGGGACTATTATTCCCATTTTTAAATAGTGTTACAGTCTCCCCCTCCCCATTAGAGCCCAACGCCCTCATTGGCTCATGAATACAACACCACTCAGGCATTGTGTCTATAACACGTACAGACCACGATTTCGATTGGGTATGGCTCTGATATCATTGTAACATCCTGCACCTCACCTAACACAGATGTGACGACCCGGAATTTCTAACAATTTAAATTGGAATAATTATTTGAATTTTAAATATTTAAAAGTTAATTTTCAACTTGAATTTCAAGATATCAATATTTACTTGATAATTAAATCATTGAATTATACAGTTTAAATATTGAATTTAATAATTGAAATTGGGTAAATTGTTGATCTGAAACCTCTAAGCCCGTTTAAAATAATTTGAAGGCTTATAAAATTTAAAATGGTGATACTGAAGATAATAGAATAGTTGAAATTTAATTTAAAGGTAATTTGTCCAATTTTAATAAGTATATCGTTTAACTCGATATTTAAAAATAGCTTTTCGAGGCATAGTCTCGGAATTCGATAAAACCAGTTCATTGGATCCGTAATAGTTAGTTATTATCGAATTTCGATTTTCGTAGCAATCAGAGTTGTCGTTTGACCATGGCAGCTCAAAACGCTTAGATTTATTTTATCGATTTAATTGGAATTTGATCGTTTTCTTTTGTAGCTCATGCATAGGATCGAATTAGCTTCCGAAACACATGCCATTGTGCTCGGAGCGCGAGTAAAACCTTATAAACGCCTGCCGACATGTTTGATTCAGGGTTCGGGATTTCGCGTTATGGAACGCGAGATATTTTCATATTTAAATATATATAAATCAGGCGTACTCAGGAAGCGTTAGGTATTCTATTATACGTTTTCTTTCCCCTCTTTATTCGCTTATCAGATCGAAATAAAAAAAAGACAAGAAAACGAGGGTTATCTTGCCACGGCCTCGCCTCAAACTCAAGGGTTAGACGAAACCCTAGCCCTATATGAAGACGGTCGGGAAGCGGAAGCTTTCTGATTCAACTAATGCAACTAATATCCGAATCGAATCCGCTCCTAAAACCCTAGATTTAGCAACCGAGGTTTTCAACAAGAGATTTGACGAGAGGGAGCAGGAAGATGATAGCGAGGACGATGCTATGGAAGCCGATGATGCGAATTAGCAGAAGCGAACGGTAGCTAATTGAGGTGCGTCTATGCATAGGGGTGCGTAGTAGCATGAGGAGTGGTACGCAACAAGGTTGTACTGGGGGTTCGTTGGAGGGATTCGCGATTTGGGGATAGGATTTTGGCTCGAGTTCGGCAGTAGAAGTTCGTATGGATGCATGCGTGTGAGTGTTGTACGTGATGCCGAAGTTTTGGTTTGCTGCAAATCAGCAACGACGGTAAGGTATCCTCATTTTTTCCCAATTTAATTTAATTTTATTCATAGCGGAGAGAAGAAAAAAAAGGAAAAAAAATTATTAGTTTAGAACTGAATTATTAATTAATTAAATTATAAAATGGAAAATAATTGTTTGGTTATTTCAGATATTAATAAATTGTAAATTGTTATACAAGGTCCAATTATGGAGAAATTAACCGTGATGAGAATGGATTGCAAATCGGAAATCAAAGGTGAGCAATTTCACGCTCTGGATTTTTTTAAATTTAGATGGTCAAATTTAAATAATTGGATGAATGATTGAATTGTTTGGATGGTACTGATGATCTAGTGATTTTAGATTTTGTTGTTTCTCGAGTTAATTGTAGTTTAACTTGAGATATTTGGATTTTAAATGGTTTTGAACTTAAATCATAAATAAGAAAATGGTTCTGTTTAAAATCAAATAGGGTTTAATGATCGGTGATTCATTAAATAGGTAGGATAATTTAAATGGAAAATTAATTAATTAAATTAATTAATGATTTAGGTTAATTAATTAAATCTATATTAAATTGGAATGATCATTGGGTGGTGTAATAAGCAATTACCAATTGAGATTAATGAAATATAATTACTTTGTGAAATTAATCAAGAGATTAATTAAAACAGTTAAATAAGGGAGTAATTAATATATTTAATGAAGTAAAAAATGATAGTAAATTACTGGTTGAGATAAATCAAGAGTGATAAATATTTATGATTTAATGAATGATTAATTATTTAATGTAAATCAATTTAGATTAGGATAAGTTAAAATATAATTGGAAATCCTTAATCTATATAATTTATGATGTAATCAAAAATTGATTAATTAAGATGGATTAACCCATAAATAATGACTTATGAAAAATTAACTAATATAATTAATTAAGGATTTATGTAATTAAAATAGTTAATTAATTTATGAAGTAATTAAGATTACTTAATGAATAATTAATATCATAAAATTAAATAAAGATAATTACTTGAATGTAATTGAAAATAATTAATCCAGGGTGATTAATTAAGATGAATAATGAAGGGTTGACTAATTAATTGATTTGGAATTATTTAATGCTAAATGAAGGAATCTAAGTGATTGAGATTAGAAATTCAATTAGAATCAATTGAATTAATTTGGAAGTGATAAAATTTGCTTATGAATGATTGATTGATATTGGATGCTTTGAATGAGTTGTTATCTCTGACATGAAGTAAATTTGTTTTTTCGTATGTATAACTGGGAATAGGATGACATGAGACTCGAAGAGGCTGGGATCGGGTATTGGGAGATACCCGAAACCACTTCGAATTCCTTATAAATTAATATGAGAAAGTGATAGGTTGAAATGATTGGATTCAAATGAGTTGGATTATTAATCTAAATTTTTGACACTTAGAAAACTTATTTGAAAATAAGTTATGTATATAACAAATTGTAACTTGTAAAATTTGTTTGAGTTATCCCGGGTTTATATAAGTCGAATGCTTTGAATTCCATATTAGTTGGGTTTACTCACGTTGGCTTCCAGCCTGACCCCGGTGTTACTTTGGTGTAATGCTTGGGTCAGACCGAGTATTACAGATTTTCAGGTAAGGACGTTCTAGAGCTCATGAGGCGAGTCGGATGGCAGGAATGTGTAGAGTATTTCCGATGTACCATATTATTGTTAATCTAAGACATGATAATTGTATATGTTCAGTGATTGTATACATGTGAAACTCTGATGTATTAAATGTAATCGACAGATATAGTATTCTTCTGTAAACTGATGTTATTTATTATTATATTTTATCCGCTGCTTTGGTGTTTCTGTTCTTCTTCTTCTATCTCTTTATTCTTTTTCATAACTATCTGGAATTTTCGGGTTCGAAAATTTCGGGTTGTTACATTTGGTATCAGAGCTGAAAGGTTAAGCGAGAACCTTGGCTCTGGTGGGGATTACTCATTTAATAGAGTCTGTAGTACTCTAGAATGAATATATATATATATATATATATATATATATATATATGAGAGCGTACTTATATTTTCTTATATAAATTTTTGAATTGATTTTATAAATAAGTATATTTTGATATATAAAGGAATATTTCATTTTAATAAATATTATGGTGATTGGTTGTTAAATTATTGAAATTAAAATTTAGAAGTAATATAATACAACCAAATTGAAGTCTTGAATTGGAATTAAATTTAGTAGAAGCAGAAATATAACCAATTAAAATTTAATTGATTGAAAATGAAATTCTAAATCTGGACCCAGAATTTGAAAATTTTGTTTCAAAGTAATGAAAAACTAATAAATAAGTATTATTTGGATTACTGGGACTTGTTGCAAACAATGGGGTGTTTGAAAATTTGATTTGAATTAAAGACCAAAAGTGGTCTAAAATTTAAGGAATATACATAAATCAAAAATAGTTTAAATAACTCTAAATGTTGATTTTGACATTTGGAATGGGATGTGATACACAAAGTGATAAGTTTTTAAGTGGGAAGATTATTATTGTGAAGTTTAAGGATTGAATGAGGTTGATTGGATTGAGTAAATCGAATTTAACTTGGGAGACGTTAAATAAGTTTGAATGAACAACTTGAATTAGAGATTTTAAGATGAAATTTGAATTTAACTGGGAAAGTTAAATGGTTAATTTGAATTGGTAGTTTATGTGATCTTAAAATGGGTTTGAGATTTGGGAATTGGAAATGGATGGACGTTTTAAAATAAATTGGATGAATATCATCCTATTGTTATTAAAAATCCTAAATTTGCGAATTTGATTTGTTTAAATGAATGAGAAAGGAAGTGTGGTAATATATCCATTATTGAGATAAAAAGAAAATCTAACTTTAATTTGAAATTAAGGATATAGAATCACTTTAAACTGAAAATTTGAATAATTGAGTTTGCAAATTAAAATTGTTTAAGAACTGGCTTCGAACTGGAAGATAAAATTTAATGGTAAATTAAAATTTTAAAATAAAACTGTATTGAACTCTTATTTGAACCTTGAAATACATAGGTAAAGATAATTTAAAATGGAATTTTAAGAATTGGACTCAGAAATTAAATTGATTAAAAACTTTGAATAAAAGTTAATTTGGTTTAAAGAGTTAAACCAACCTTTGAAAATTTAACTCGAAAATATATAGTTTAAATTCAAGATTGAAATTGAATTAGTTCAAAATTGAATTTGGTTTGAATTAATTGGATTGGAGATTGAAGGTGTATAAGTTTAAAAATTTAAATTGGAAATTGTATTGGATTAAATTGAAATGATTTGAATTTGAAATGGGTTTTAATTCAAATTGGTTGGAATAATTTGAAATTATAATTAAAGTGAACAAGATTAAAATCAAATGGAATTTGATTTAATTTGGAAAGAAACCAGGGTTGATTCAACTTGAATTGGGATTAAATAAATTCCAATGGAAATTGGAGTTATTCAAATTGGAATTGGATCAAATTAAATGGAAGTGGAAATTTGAGTTGAATTGTTGGGGAAGTGAATAGTTGACTCTTGACTATTTTCAATATAAATTGTTTTGATATAAACTTATTTTTCTAAGCTATTACATATATACAACTTTTCTTTCTTAAAGCCAAATTATTTTATATTTGTTTTACAATTATTTTTGGAGCTATTTAACAATTTTTCAACTGTTTTATAAACTAATTACTATTTTTCAACTATTTCACAAATTAATTACTATTTTACAAATATTTTGCAATTATCTAAAATTTTTGAAACTATTTAGCTATTTCTCAACTATTTTACAATTAGTTACCTATTTTATGGATATTTTGTAAACTAATAATTATTTTTCAACTACTTATCTATTTTTGAAAAAAATTCAAGCTATTTTTCTAAATATAAACTGGTCGGAGTTCAAACTATTATTGATTTAAATACCCAACTGAGATAAGGATTGAAGTGATAATTCAATGAGAATTAAGGCAATTGTAAATAAGTGAAAGGGAATTAAGGGAAATGTGAATCTAAATGGGATTGATTTGGCTAATAATCAATGAAAATAAATACGTAGGATGTAGGTATACTACTCTATTCGCATAGTGATTTGATCCAGATTCGAGTTTCGAGATAGTATATCGATACGAGTTGGGATTTTTCACTCGATTTTCGACGGCGAACCTGGATATGGAATTGTTGATTGGTTCTGGATATTCTCTATCATAGTTATGGCTATTCAAGGAGAATGACGGTTTCTGATCAAGAAACCAGATCTGTATCCGCACTAGGAAGTCGGGTGGACGATACTAGTTCGGAAGTAAAATTGTGTGATCAAGTGGGCGATCAGATTGGTATAGCATACGGATGATAGGTGTATATCATACGGATTTAAATGAAATTGACATTGGAAGGAGTAATCAAATTTGAATGTTTGATTTTGAATAAACAAAACTTTATATCTTTGTGTTATAAGATGAAACTCCACTTGTTAAATCTATAGCCGGAAGAAAAGGATTTTTGAAGGTGTTTGAAGTATAAAAGAGTTTTATACAAGTTTGAAATGATCCAAAGTTTTAAAATTATATATATATATATATACATATATATATATATATATAAAGGATCATGTGAGGATTTTAGAAAAGGGTTTTGGGAACCTTTGGATTTGGAAAGGCTTTTGATTTTTGGGTAAAATCAATATTAAAAATTTGGAAAGCCTAGTTTGAGAATTATCGATTTTGGGATAATCGATTTTGTGTAAAGGAGCTTTGTATGAAATCATACTAGGTGTATGATTTGAAAGATACTATATTTGTATAGTATACGGTGTTTTGATAATGGCTCTGGGAAAAAGGCGCTCCCTTGAAATGAACTTCTCAGGAGTGCCACCGGGTGTTGCTGCCTTGAGCCCCAAGGGGGGGTTCTGAAGTTGATCCTGTGAGGAGTTCGGACAAAACTAGTTCCTGGGGATTATGAGTAGAGTATACCATAGCGAAAGTCATGTGTGCCGCTGAGAGCCAACAGTCTATGTTTGATTTTATATCGGTAGACTGCGACCTATGGTATAACATAGCGAAAGTCGTGTGTGCCGCTGAGAGCCAACAGTCTGCATTTGATTTTGTATCGGTAGACTGCGGCCTATGTAGGAGTGGAGAAGTTTCATTTCGACAGCGGAAATCAGAGGCCGCAGAGAGCCTGTAGTTACATGGACTTTTGCTGCGATGGCAGCGTAACCCTGAAATGTAACTGCGATCTGTCGTGGGTTCCATGGCATAATCAAGAGGCGGTAGAGAGCCTGCAGTTACATGGACTTTTGCTGCGATGGCAACGTAACCCTGGAATGTAACCGCGACCATGGATGGGGGTGAAGATTTCCAGAGCATTCTCACCAAAGTTATTTCCTCTATTTTCAAAAACTGTTTTCTATTTTTTCAACAAAATTATTTTCCAAGTATTTTCACTGGGTGTTGGAAACGGGTTTGCCAAGTACTTATAGATTTTCAGTCCTACGCCTGATCAACGTATGACCGAATTTCTATGAGAACAAGGATGAACTGGTGGAGACATCGAGTTATAAGAATTATTTTTATAAAAAGCTATTTTAATAGTATTATGTGAATTTAAAGGTATTTCTAAAACTTTTAAAATAAAATGTTGGCATTTTGGAAAATGAAGAAATCCAAACTGGAATTATGAAAATTTTTGAATTCAGGAAAATTTAATGAAGTGATTTTTGCAATAAATCAAACATTGATTTAAAAGTTGGAAATAAGCTAATCAATTAATTAAACTATTGGATAAAATATATTGATAAAGCTTAACGCGGATAAATAAAATGGATTGTAAGTTAATAATGAAATTTGGAAATGAATTCAAATTGTAAATAGAATTCGACTTGGATTTGATAATGAAATAAATTAGAAGAGATGTTGTAAAAATAAAAATAAAAATAAAATAGAGTGGAATCAAAATAGTGATGGTTTGAATAACAAACAAATTTCAAGTGTGATATGAATAGAATTTAATGAAATTTGCAAGTAAATTAGATATAAGAGAAGTGTTGTCGAATGAAATGAAAGTGAATTATAATAGGAATGGTTTGAGTGCAAACAAAATCCAAGTGAATAGAAATAAATTGAGAATGACTTTGTATTAATAAAATAAATTCGAAATGAGTTAAGCAGGTGAATTAAAATTTTAAAATGGGGTGGATAAATTGGTTAATTGAATTAAATAATAATGGATGAAGTCTGATTGAATGGAAATTAAATCAAGGTTTTAATTGGAATTAGATTATCAGAACGGACTTAAGTTATGAGACAAATAATTATGAAGTAAAGTTTCTTAAGTCAATGGAAGCTTGGATTGAGTGAGAATAGTAAACCATTAAATAAGGACTTGGGTTAAATTTATTTAGGAAAAATGGAAGCAGTGAATATTTTCAAGCTCAATGAAATAGTTTTAAAATGAAACCAATGTGGAGATGAATGAAAGGCAATGTATGGTTGGTGAATAATTTGAAAAGGAATGAAATATAAAATGAGTTGAAAATCAATTTGGAGTAGTTATAAACTAAAATAGATACTCTATTAAGCAAGTATCGTCGAATTTACATATAAATAATTGTCGTTTGACGTAAACAAAAGTAATTAAAATTCTATGAGTCAATAGAGATTAAACAAAAATTGATTTTGATTTATTTGAAGTGAATATGAGCTTGTTTGCATTAAAAATCAATTGAATGTAAGAAATTGAGTTGCAAACCATTAAAATTGAAGGAAATGGTATATAAATTGGTTGAAAGCAATTGAATTAGTTTTGAAGACATATAAATTGCTCGTGGAAGTTATTTTGAATGCTTTTCTTTTAGAATTGAAGTGTTATAGTTGTTTTAGTAAGATAAATGTTATAAATTTCATATATATAGTGCTTATATGTTTAAATTGAGTAAGTACAGGTACCTAAAGGCCGTTTGGCTGGATTTGGATTGCACTAAATGCTAAAATAAATAAGCTGCTTGCTTAAAATGCTAAATAAAGGTACGCCTACGCAATAAAAATAGGAAATATGAACTGTTTTTTCTTTTTCCAACCGTGTGGGTCGATGTATATATATTTATATCTCTTGTCAAATTGCAAAAGCTCCACCGTACAAAGGAGACTCTGCCAAAAAAATTCAGAAATTTTAGGAGTTAGAAAATTTTTGAAAATTTTTGGGAAAATTTTGTTAACGACAAAATGATTTCAAATTGGAAATTAAAGTAAATTAGTAGGTGAAACTAATATGAATCAGGTAAAAATGAAATATAAAATTTAATACTCAGAAGTGAAAATAAATTGAATTCATATGAAAATGGGGAAAACAAATTTAAAAGAGATAGATATGAAAATTTCTGTAAGGAAATGTATACAATAATTTTAAAAAGGGCTATGGTTGGATATTGTTGCTTGGTAAGATATGCAAGTATTAAAGGGAAAAGAAAATTGGATTTGATTCCAAAAGATAAATTTGAATTGCCCGACAAAAAGGTATGTATTTTAATTTCTGTATGAAATTGGATTGGGATTTTGATCTAGCCACTTGGCTTTTGTTTTCTTTTGGAATTTGGGAGCCCGTAGAGGCCTTTTGTAGTTGTACCGAGCTAGCCGCGCAAAGGAGACGCTGGCAAAAAATTTCGGAAATTTAGAGAGTTAGAAAATTTTGAGAAAATTTTGATAATTCAAAATTTGGTTTTAAATTGAAATTTAAATGATTGAGCAAAAGGGCATTGTTTGAAACTATAGAAGATTTTGGGAAGTTGGTTAAGGTGATAGTGGGTCTGTAATAAAAGATAGTTCGTAGGATGTTGAATTGCGAGTTTTGGGAAAAGTAAACGGGTATTGGTCCATTCTTCCTAACTATTAATTTCGGGGACGAAATTCTTTTAAGGGGGGAGGAATGTGACGACCCGGAATTTCTAACAATTTAAATTGGAATAATTATTTGAATTTTAAATATTTAAAAGTTAATTTTCAACTTGAATTTCAAGATATCAATATTTGCTTGATAATTAAATCATTGAATTATATAGTTTAAATGTTGAATTTAATAATTGAAATTGGGTAAATTGTTGAATCTGAAACCTCTAAGCCCGTTTAAAATAATTTGAAGGCTTATAAAATTTAAAATGATGATACTGAAAATAATAGAATAGTTGAAATTTAATTTAAAGGTAATTTGTCCAGTTTTAATAATTATATCGTTTAACTCGATATTTAAAAATAGCTTTACGAGGCATAGTCTCAGAATTCGACGAAACCGGTTCCATTGGATCCGTAATAGTTAGTTATTATCGGATTTCGATTTTCGTAGCAATCGGAGTTGTCGTTTGACCATGGCAGCTCAAAACGCTTAGATATATTTTATCGATTTAATTGGAATTTGATCGTTTTCTTTTGTAACTCGCGCATAGGATCGAATTAGCTTTCGAAACACGTTCCATTGTGCTCGGTACGTGAGTAAAACCTTATAAACGCCTGTCGGCATGTTTGATTCAGGGTTCGGGATTTCGCGTTATGGAAAGCGAGATATTTTCATATTTAAATATATATAAATCAGGCGTATTTAGGAAGCATTAGGTATTCTATTATACGTTTTCTTTCCCTTCTTTATTCGCTTATCAGATCGAAATAAAAAAAACGAGGGTTATCTTTCCATGGCCTCGCCTCAAACTCAGGGGTTAGACGAAACCCTAGCCCCTGCTGAAGACGGTCAGGAAGCGCAAGCTTTCTGATTCAACTAATGCAACTAATATCCGAATCGAATCCGCTCCTAAAACCCTAGATTTAGCAACCGAGGTTTTCAACAAGAGATTTGACGAGACGGAGCAGGAAGATGATAGCGAGGACGATGCTATGGAAGCCGACGATGGTGAATTAGCAGAAGCGAATGGTCACTAATTGAGGCGCGTCTATGCATGGGGGGTGCGCAGTAGCGTGAGGAGTGGTACGCGGCAAGGTTGTATGGGGGTTCGTTGGAGGGATTCGCGATTTGGGGATAGGGTTTCGGCTCGAGTTCGGCAGTAGCAGTTCGTATGGATGCATGCGTGTGAGTGTTGTACGTGATGCCGAAGTTTTGGATTGCTGCAAATCAGCAATGACCGTAAGGTATCCTCATTCTTTTTTTCCAATTTAAATTTAATTTTATTCACAGCAGATAGGAAAAAAAGGAAAAAAAATTATTAGTTTAGAACTGAATTATTAATTAATTAAATTGTAAAATGGAAAATGATTGTTCGGTTATTTCAGATATTAACAAATTGTAAATTGTTATACAAGGTCCAATTATGGAGAAATTAACCGTGATGAGAATGGATTGCAAATCGAAAATTAAAGGTGAGTAATCTCACGCTCTGGATTTTTTTTAAATTTAAATGGTTAAATTTAAATAATTGGATGAATGATTGAATTGTTTGGATGGTACTGATGATCTAGTGATTTTAGATTTTATTGTTTCTCGAATTAATTGTAGTTTGACTCGAGATATTTGGATTTTAAATGGTTTTGAACTTAAATCATAAATAAGAAAATGGTTCTGTTTAAAATCAAATAGGGGTAATGATCGGTGATTCATTAAATAGGTAGGATAATTTAAATGGAAAATTAATTAATTAAATTAATTAATGATTTGTGTTAATTAATTAAGTTAATATTGAATTGGAATGATCATTGGGTGGTTTAATAAGCAATTACCGATTGAGATTAATGAAATATAATTACTTTGTGAAATTAATCAAGAGATTAATTAACATAGTTAAATAAAGGAGTAATTAATTTATTTAATGAAGTAAATAAAATGATAGTAAATTACTGGTTGAGATAAATCAAGAGTGATAAATATTTATGATTTAATGAATGATTAATTATTTAATGTAAATCAATTTAGATTAGGATAAGTTAAAATATAATTGGAAATCCTTAATCTATATAATTTATGATGTAATCAAAAATTGATTAATTAAGATGGATTAACCCATAAATAATGACTTATGAAAAATTAACTAATATAATTAATTAAGGATTTATGTAATTAAAATAGTTAATTAATTTATGAAGTAATTAAGATTACTTATTGAATAATTAATATCATAAAATTAAATAAAAAATAATTACTTGAATGTAATTGAAAATAATTAATCCTGGGTGATTAATTAAGATGAATAATGAAGGGTTGACTAATTAATTGATTTGGAATTAATTAATGTTAAATGAAGGAATCTAAGTGATTGAGATTAGAAATTCAATTAGAATCAATTGAATTAATTTGGATGTGATAAAATTTGCTTATGAATGATTGATTGGTATTGGATGCTTTGAATGAGTTGTTATCTCTTATATGAAATAAATGTGTTTTTTTCGTATGCATAACTGGGAATAGGATGACATGAGACTCGAAGAGGCCGGGATCGGGTATTGGGAGATACCCGAAACCACTTCGAATTCCTTATAAATTAATATGAGAAAGTGATAGGTTGAAATGATTGGATTCAAATAAGTTGGATTATTAATCTAAATTTTTGACACTTAGAAAACTTATTTGAAAATAAGTTATGCCTATAACAAATTGTAACTTGTAAAATTTGTTTGAGTTATCCCGGGTTTATATAAGTCGAATGCTTTGAATTCCATATTAGTTGGGTTTACTCACGCTGGCTTCCAGCCTGACCCCGGTGTTACTTCGGTGTAATGCTCGGGTCAGACCGAGTATTATAGATTTTCAGGTAAGGACGTTCTAGAGCTCATGAGGCGAGTCGGATGGCAGGAATGTGTAGAGTATTTCCGATGTACCATATTATTGTTAATCTAAGACACGATAATTGTATATGTTCGGTGATTGTATACATGTGAAACTTTGATGTATTAAATGTAATCGACAGATATAGTATTCTTATGTATACTGATGTTACTTATTATTATATTTTATCCGCTACTTTGGTGTTTCTGTTCTTCTTCTATCTCTTTCTTCCTTTTCATAACTATCTAGAATTTTCGGGTTCGAAAATTTTGGGTTGTTACAACAGATATTGTCCCCAATTTAGTCACCTCCGCCTCATAGGCCAAGCAAAGGTGTGGGATTTTGTTCAGCAAAATTCCTCGATGTTGTTATGAGGTGAAAGCTTTAGTAAATAAGCACTCACTTCATAGTGTTTTTCTACGATGTGGGACTGTTATTCCTATTTTGAAGGGGTGTTACAAATATTGTCATATTCTCTGCCAATACCGAAAATGTAACGCCCCCTCCCAGGCCCACCTTAGTAAAGAGAATTATCGAGTAATTCCATCTACCAAGGCGGAGAATAGGGTTGGTTAGGAGCGACCATCTATAATTTTGTCTTAAACATATAGTGAATACGTCGATAAATGCTTTATATATTTTTCCTTTATACTCAAGTGGATCAACATACCCAGTAAATGCTTAATCCAAAACTATAGGTGGCTAACGGATCTATCAGAAAAAAATACAATAACTAAAAGTAAAGCACATCACAGAACAGTATACAACATTATATATATATACACACACATATACACTGATACATGTTTAGCACAATAGAATATGAATATAATAAAGGTAGTACTAGACCACACTAACATGAAACCAATTCAATCAACAACCCATCCAATTAATTCAAATAGCAACTAACAATTATTCTCGCAGATTAAAGCTAGTAGGTTGAGTGATTAACTCACATTGTTGATTAGATGCTAAAACTCGGATTTTAATACAAAGAGGAAGCTTTTAGCTAGATTTGGTGTTTAAAAGCCCATAGGAAGAAGCTACAAAATCAAGCAGATTTCTTCATACTAATTCACCAAATTCATGTCTTTTTGCATGCTAGTGATAAATCAATGGTAATAAACTCCAAATCACACCATTTTATCATAGTTTTTTTACAGTAACTGATTTTCTAATTTTACTGTAAATATTACGTTGCAATTATTGAATTTGGATAAGAAAGTGAAAGATATGGCCAAAACAATTCTTAGATCAACAATCATTGTTGATGTTCCGATAGCAAAACGACGGAATAACAATTATTGACCTGAGAATTGTATTAGCTTATTTTTGCTCTCATTCTTATTCGATTTTGATGATTGTTTTTTAGATGTTTTGAGAGCTATGATGCCTATCAATAGGCTAGCTATATTTGGAGAATTTGAAATTCAAATTTAAATAGAATTTGAATTGATTTTGGGTTAAATTTGAATTGCATTTGTATTGAACTCAAGTTATCAGTCTTGAGTTATCTATCTCTTTTTTCATTGTTTTCAAGCACGGTTTTCACTAAACCATTTTGAAGTGATTTTTGAAATACATAGACATTTCAAATTAATATTATATACAATTTTTGAAATTATTCTTTTAATATAAAAATCTTTTTATTTCCTATAATAAAGGAATTTCAACTATTGGTTTTATTAGTCTTTTCGAAAAATAAATTTGAAGCTTGTTTTCTCTAGTAAACTATTTTATATATAAAACATACACTTTTACACTATTTGAACATATGGGAAAGAGAATTAAATGATTTAGTAAGTGCACATGTCCCATACCATGTGTTTGACTATATCATTTACTCAGGACTTGCCTTATATCACTGGAAAGTAAATAAAACATCGTGATGGTTATCATCGAACATACTCCTACATAGGAGATCTCAAACCATAATACTTGATAAATCTTGGCCATCTTAAATAATTCCAATAAATAGGAATTATAAAACTCAAAATATGTCATAAAATGGCAAAACATCTCAGAGTCATTAATCTCAAGTGCTTCGGTTGTACAAGTCCGGAAAGCACAAATCATGTACTACAACTTTTATGTTTTGAGTTTTCTATAATTTTAAGGTTAACTATGTCAAAATCTAATTTTTCTACTTCTATCCGGACTTGTACGATCGAAGCTATGTGAGATTAATGACTCTGAGATGTTTTGCCATCTTATGGCGTATTTTGATTTTTTTAGTTCCTATTTATTGGAATTATTTAAGATGGCCAAGATTTGTCAAGTATTATGGTTTGAGATCTCCTGTGTAGGGGTATGTTCGATGAGAAGCAACACGATGTTTTATATACTTGCCAGTGATATAAGGTAAGTCTGGAGTAAATGATTTCATAATTTGAGATTTATGGTTTATGAGGAACCATCAAGATTTTTCACTTCTCGATGAGATGAGAAAAGTTACGGTGCCATTTAATACTTGTCGATGAGATGAGACGAGTATGGTGTCTCTTTATCACTCGCCAATGAGACGAGGCAAGATATGATTTTCTGAGTTTTATGATGTTTGTAGTGTGGCATCGACTAGCGGTTGGTAAACTGCTAAGTGCAAACGTGTGGTATAGGACACATGTTAATAGTTTTCCATTTCCTGCCCGTGACTTTGTGACACATTCACGATGTTTACCTAACAGAACAGCTTTGAGAGGTGTTAGCGACCTAGTCATGAGGATTAACTGCTTGGGGAGGTGTTAGCGACCATGTTAGGGCTGGCAAAATGGCTTGAAGTGGTGTCAACGACCTTTCCACGAGGATGATCTACTTTGGGAGGTGTTAGCGACCTTGTCAGAGGCTTCGGCCGTCAGAATTTGACACTTGCAGCATTGCTTTAGCATCGCAATCGGAGATCTGGCCAATCCGAGTTTTCTGAGTTTTGAGTTCATAGTTTTTGGCGCATTGGTGTTGATATTTTTCTGAGTTTGAACTCACATCGAATTCTTTATTGAGTTTTAAAATTTATAAGTTTGAATTCGTATCGAGTTCCATGAGCTTTTGAGATTGAGATATATGTGTGATATTTAGCCGTCTTGGCTTAATTTTGAGTTTGAAATCACTCATTATTATGGAGTTATCTAACGTTTCGTTCTTTACTTCTTTTGAGATTTAGATGAGTTTTATCCTTTTTAGAGTAAAGGTTCATCGATCCATTTGAGTGTTGCTTGAGCTTTATATGAGATGGCTTGAGTTCATTATGGAATTATTGCCGATGATATGAGGCACTTGTGTTTTATTTTGAGTATTGAGTTTGAGTTACCTCTTTCGAGATATTTAGTCACTTAATTAGCGTTCGTTACTTAAGTTTCAAACTTATGAGTTATCTATTCATTCTTCTCTTTTGAGAAGAAGTATCTTATGTCTATTCTACTTCATATTATCATTATTAACTGATTTGTTTAACTAGATTGACCTATGTATTTATACTCGGGTCAAACCGAGTTATTTCATGTATTCTCTTTTGGGCTTAGCTTGAAGTTGATGTCGCATATCAACTTATCTATCGCTTGAGTAGTTATTTCTTCCTCATACTCTGATGTATTTATATTTGATTTGATGTATATGGTGTGGTCGAGTACCACCTTCAAGCTAAGCATGTATCAGTGCATATGTGTATACATATAAAATGTTGATTACTGTTCTGTGATGTGCTTTACATTTAGTTATTGTATTTTGTTCTAATAGATCTGTTAGCCACCTATAGTTTTGGATTAAGAATTCACTGGGTATGTTGATCCACTTGAGTAGAAAAGAAACATATATACATATAGCATTTATCAACAAATTCATTATATGTTTAAGACAAAATTATAGATGGTCGCTCCTAACTGCCCTACTCTCCGCCTTAGTAGATGGAATTACTCGATAATCCTCTTTACTAAGGTGGGCCTTGGGGTGGGGCATTACAGAAAACCACTTTAACAACTATGTACGTGGTGGAGATTCCAGAAATGAATTAGGATGGTTTGGAAAACGATTATATATGAGGTATTTACATGACCCTGACTCCAGTGAATCAGCTTAGATGTGACTAACACGGAAGCCATGCTAGGACAAATTAGGTCATTCCTCTAATCGGACACATTTCTTCGATACCATATTTTTACTTCGTGATGATTTGGTGGCCACCCCTCAATTTTGATTATGGGAGTGTGATCCAAGGTGGGCGATAGTAGCTGCTATGCGTTACCACCAGTCCGGATCCGCAAATGGTATATCTACCCTGGCATTGCCTCCAGTGTTGTGTTCACATGCCCTATCGTGCCTTCTACGAGTTTGTTTTATACCATACCTATGGAGTGCCCTCAGAGTAAACCTCGTGGAGGAGCTTACGGTAGTGTATAAACTATGAGAGTATATAAAATGTGTTAAGGGGGATATGGGTAACGCCTTAGCGCTATTTTAATACTTTACTTTGTTATGGACACTATTATAATAGCGTATTGTACTATGTATGTAGACATTTTAACGGATCCTTAGGAGATGTAAATCACGAACATTTCTTAAGTTATTGCGCACACGTTAACACTGGATAGGATATGTCAAACCCCGTGAATATCTCTGATGTCGTTACACTCATATTTATTTATTGTTGATTTAACTTAAATAAGATCTTTTAGTTCTGAATCGAGTGTTTTTTCTTTTCAATTGCTCAGGTAAGCCTGAGCTTTTCAGCTTATCGAAGACTGCTTTCTGGAGGACGAAGACGAAGATTTTGTACTATTATTATTTACTATATTTATTCCACTACATCATGTTGTTCTATAGCATTTATTTATTATTTACTCTTGTTTATGTAACTCTGATCTGTACTATAAAGGCATAATCAATGTTATTTATAAACAGCTTCATGAACTGTTTATTATATTTTGGCATTCCGTTGTGAGATTCTGTATTTTTTTCTTTCTTTCTCTACTTTTTCTTATTTTCCTCATAAACATCTGCCTTTTGAATGGTTTGAGTCTGATGTGTGTGTTTTATCGTCGATTTAAACCATTCGAAAATGCAGGTCATTACAGTTGGTTTTAGAGCTTTGGTTTAGCGATAACCTTAGCTTTGTGGGGTTTGACTCATTAAAAACAGGGTAGTAATACCCTAGAATGAGTCGCTGAGAGTATATATATATATAAGAGCGTATTTGTTAGTGTTATAAAAGGTTTTGTATTGTGTTGATTTGTTCTGTTTAGTATTTATAGATTCTGGTCCATACATAGAACGCTATGGCATCGATAGGAATTTCTAAACACTTAATAGGACAGACCGACACAATACTATTTTGAAATATATGTAAATGAAATAATTTCCCCTATTATATATTTTGTTTATAAAATAATAAATTTTATAAATGATATAGTTGGATGTAATATGTTGGTTGTTAGGTAGAGAAATTTTATAAATATTGATTAAAAAATAGGAATTAAAAATAAAGTAAATATAAATTGGAAGTTTAGAACAGAAGTTCTGGGAATTCTAAAAATTTCTTTCAAAAGATTTTGAATATTATATTAGTAGTATATAGAAGTATTTTATGATATAAATATTTCAAGACGATTTAAAAGAAATGTTTTAAAAGAATTTTTTTAAAGGAAACAAGTTATGTACTCCTCTGTAACTTCCTGCCTTTTTGGACAGTTTAAGCAGACACACGCGTTGACCCAAGCCATATAGAAAGGCGGATTGTTATTTGGGTATATAAGAAAAAGCTAAGAGAAAATAAACGGAATCTTGCAGTGGAATGACAAAGTTTAATAATCAAATAAAAGTTCATGAAGCTGTTTATAAAACTTTTGATTTTACTTATACAACACAGAACCAGAGTTTATCAGAGATAAATAAATAACAATGCAGCGGAACAATGTGATGTAGTGGAATAATATAGTAAATAATAATAATACAATCTTTGTCTTCACTCTCCAGAAATAAGGTCTTCAAATCCCGAAATGCTCAGGCTGACCTGAGCGAATTGAAAAGACAAAACACTCGAGTCGGAACTAAAAGACCTTATGTAAGTTAAATCATCGAAAAATGAATATGAGTGGAACAGCATAAGAGATGTTTACGGGGTTTGACATCTCCTATCCAGTGTCTAACGTGAGTGTAGTAACTCAAGAGATGTTAGAGATTCACATCTCCTGAGGATGCATTAAACTATCTACTATGTAGTAATATACGCTACTATAATAATGTCTAAAGTAAAGTAAACTATTAAAATAGCATTAAGGTGTTACCCATATCCCCCTTAACACATTTTATATATTCCTATAGTCTATACAGTATCGTAATCCTGCCAATATTGGACATTGTTAGAGGGCACTACATAGGTATGGTACAAAACAAACTCGTAGAAGGTGCGTTGGGGCAGGTGACACAGCACGACTAAGTAATGCCAGGGTAGATATACCAGTTATACTTACGGACTGGTGGTAACGCATTGCAGCTACTACTGCCTACCTCGAAACACACTCCCGAGTAAAAATTGAAGGGTGGCCACCAAATAAATCACAAATTCAGAATGTAGATTGATGGAGTTTGCCCGATTGGAGGAATGATCTCACTTAGCCTGTCAATTGCTCATGTTTTAGCCATCTTATGACAACTAATGGGAATCGGGTCCACGTATATACCTCATATAGGATCGTCCCCACCACCCTACTTCATTCTGGAATCTCCACTTCGTACGCAGTTGTTAAAGTGGTTTTCGGTATTGGCAGAGTGTGTGACAACATCCGATCCCTGTCCCTTTGACAACCAATCATATATTACACATCGAATGGTTCTTTTACATTCCCAAAATCATTTCATAATTGATATCGTATTCAATTCAAACCATATCACTTTCAAAATCATTACTTAATTTCGAAATCATAGTTCGATAATTATGTTTCCTTTCAAAGTCAAATCCATAATTTATAACAAAATATCATGTTCTCAAAAATTATACCACTTTCAAATCGTATTACTTCCAAAAATCATATTTCCAAAACAGGTTAAGTCCTTGCTTCAAAACCATTGTTTCGATTTATTATAACATTCAAAATTCCAACTTAGGTTATAATGTCATTTAACCTTATTCTCTTTTTAAACCAATTGAAATGAATATAAACTTTTTCACGTACTTAGTTTGGAAATTTAGAAATTAGTTTAAATAGTTCTAAAAAGTTTAATTATAGGTAAATGATTTTAAATTGATTTATGATAGTTAAGTAGATTTAAATTAGATTACATATAATTAAAATAGATTAAATAGCTTAAAATAGATTAATTAGATTTAAAATAAATTAAAAGGGTTTAATTAGTTTTTTAAAATAAATTAAATTGGTTTAAAATAGATCAAAATAATATATATCGATAATATTAGATAAATAGTTTATAAATATGAAATTCTTAAAATTTAGAATCTTAGAAATAATATAATTTAAAACAGTTTATATTTGAAAACATGAATTTGGAATTTATATGTAACAACCCCGTTTTTAAACCAAATATAATTTAGTAATTAATATAATTTTTAGAATTAATTTGTGAACTAATTTGAATTTTCCAAAACAAATAAGATATGTGTTTGTTTTATTTATATATAAATAGATTGTAAATAGAATTTTGATTTGAAATTCAAAAATAAATATCTTAGAAATAAATTGGATTTAAAACTCTATATTTCAAAACTAGTGTGTGTGTGTGTGTTTATTTATTAATGTATAATTAGATTTTAAATCATTTTCTTTAAAGATTATATAAATATTAATCAAAGGAAAAGCTTAATATAAAAACATAAAACATATATAAATACAAAACTAAAAAAAGTAATAAACATAATATAATATAAAATTATATAAAAACATAAGTACATGCAAACTAACAAGTGTAAGCTAAAATGAGACATGCAAAATACAAGTGTCAACTATTTTTTCTTTCAGTTTTTAAAAATAATTAAACATTCCTATATAAACATCTCCACTTACTCTTTCATTCTTTCTTCATCTTTCATTTTTCTAAAACCAAAACCAGAGAAGAATAAAAGAAAAAACAATAATTAGATCAAAGTTATACATATTCATTTCTCAATCTCTTCTTCTAAACTAAAACTAAAAATGAAATCAAACTAAAACAATAGAAACTTCAAATTTCAACCTTAAGCAATCAAGCAAAATTCGACAAAAAATCAGAGCAACTCAAACAGCAAGCAGACCAGTTTCAAATAAACAATCAAGTTCCAGATCAAGGAAAATAGGCTCTGTCTCTCTGCTTTCAAAATACAGTGAGTAAACTATCCTTTTAAAATCTTAAATATGTTTATATTTTGATTTCATATGATAAATACTTGAAAGTATGTTGGGAAAAATGTTTGTATGGATGTAAAATATGATTGCATGTCTATATATATGAAGATTCTGTGTGTGCATGTCTGTACATATATATCCATGATTTTGTTTTTACAAACTAAAAACAAGATCAAAAAATCAAAATCTCTTCCCTCATTCGCTTTTAAGTTAATATGTTTAAAGGAAACATGTTTGAATTTACTAGATCTTAATTTTAAAAATATTTTTGAGTAAAATTTGTTTGAGTTTTTTTGGAAAATTGGAAAATACAGTGAAACTCAATGCACTTGAAAATTCGACTTCCACGATTTCTTGATTCACTTATATAACCCAATTATTTTTCAAAAACAATGATTTTTAATAGTAAAATCATGATTTTAAGATGTTAAATCAATAGAGCTTGCAAATTGACGAAAAAGGGGTTTTTGGCATTTGCTGGTGATCAGAGCAAGGTGGGAGGTCGGGATCATGAATGAAGCTTGCTCGAAGGTCAAGGGTTCTAGCAAAAATGTAGGTGGATTTATCAATCACCATGGAGGCCATGCAACGATGAAGTAGGGTTTAAACCAAGGTTTTAGTCAACGTCAGATTTCGGGCTGTTGCGTTGTCGTCGAGGCACCGGAATCGTTCGAAGATGGGGGAATCGGTGCGTGGGTCTGTGGCGAGGCTTTGGCCGGAGTTTCGAAGGGACTGGTGACCTGAGGCGGCAGGTCGAGGAGGTTCATGGATGAACTGTTTTGTTCCAGGTGGTAGTTGATATGCTCGAATTTGATTTTCGAGTTTGTTTGAGGCTTTGATGGTCGAAATCAAGAGTGGAGGTCGTGGTTACCACGACCCGAAATCCAATGTTTAAAAATCGACATCCAATACCTCACTTGTATTCGAATGCCGGAGATTCAAACATCGGACTCCAGTTCGGTGGAGCTTATAACAACATTAGATGATACAACACAGCGGAAACAAAGTGAATTTCATTGACGAACAACATATGGATACAACATTGATACAACACATGAACACCAACATCAGACTGTTATACATGATACGACAACAGAACAATAACATCACAGCGGAACAACAACAATAGGGTCTTCAAAAGAAAGAGATCGAGAGTGAGAATCCAACATAAGCACCTTCAAAACCAAACTTCAAAGCTTCCAAAAGATTTTCAAACCAAAAGCTTCCAAAACAAAAGACTCCAAAAGATTTCTAGATCCAAATCTCAACTAGCTCCAGAATACGGATAACCTGCTTCTAGGCTGCCCGTGTGGAAAATTATAGGCGCCCAGAGTTTAGGAAGGGAACAATAAACTCTGAGTCAGTCATGGGACTGGTATGAGTAAACAAAAATAGTTGCTTGAACAGAAACAATTTATGAAAGAAATTCGTTATGATTTTTTGGAAAATGAAACTACCATAAGGCCTCCCGGCACACACACAATGCAATCGCACACTTGGGGGAGATTTCTCCTTATGATAGTCAAATATGTTTGATACGTGAAAATCCTCTTAATATTATTATTAGTGAATAGTGTGAAAAACCTTTTGAAAATATAATATAAATCTTAGCTAGCATAGGTACCATTATATTATGTCTGTTATGGCTACCACCTGAGGTGGCAGGTTATACAACTGCAATCATAAAGGGCTTGTATTGTTTTGTTTGGATTTCCAACAATGGCCAGACTAAGGATCTTCCTTTCCGAATGGGTACGCCTCTGGAGGGATGCCCTGAGAACCTAACCAGATCTATGCCAACACAGGGCCGGGTTACCTCTGTAACAAGGTAACTACTGACACAAGTATGCCATCCCCCGGGTCGTAACCTACCTTTATCCGAGGCCCCAACAACAACAACCAACAACCACATAAGTTAAGTATTTGGGCTCCATACCATGATATCACTTTTTATCCAGAAGGAAATGCACATACCCTAAAGGGCGTTGCCCCCGTAACCTTGCCGCATCTTTCCTGTTTTGACCATTTTCGGTGTGTGAGGTTCGATGAAGTCTCATCCATAAAGCTACGCTTTTCACAAAATCCATGCTTCGATCAACAAATGATCGGCACTTAGCATGCTACACTACCATATTGGCAGTATATCACTAATAACCATCAACTACATAACCTCTGAGCTCGTACGTCTCAAAGAAGGATGTTAAGCTAAGAGAATAAATTCTCCGCCACCAAACAGATATGTATTTCATAGAAATCAGCTTTATATCTCAAAGTGTAATGTCAGACATATAACTGTACAAGTCCATCCTAGGTCTGAATGGAATCGAAGGCACTTCGTCCAATAAAGAAAGAAGTCCTTGCAAATCCGGGTATCCATAATCCCGATCGGAATCCCTGTCAAATATGGAGATCTCTATACCGGAGCAACTCAGTGCAGAGATAATCGACAGGTAATCCTTTCGTTCTCGAAAATACCTGGTCTTCAACCACCGTCTTCAAATGCACTCCCATTTCGTCGTATCATTATTCGGAATGGGTTTTATGACACAAAATCCTCTCTCGGCTAATCCGAATAATGAGCGCTTATTTTAAAACACGTGGATATAAAAGTCACAACAAATTTCCATCTTTTGAACAAAAGATTCACCATTGAGATTCGATGTGGGTTTCGGATAACCATCTGAAATTTGACTCCCTGTCGTATCGAAATTCAAATGTCGTTTTACGGGCCAAGTTGTTTTCACATTCACACAGAAATATATCACATATATCACAGCTAAATTCACAGCAATTCACATCACAAAGTATCACAATCACATATCAAAGGTATCAACCAATTCAAGTAATTCAACAATAATCAATCATCTATAAGCAAAATGAATTAGTCGTTCAATTCTCTATTAATTCAATTTGATTTCCAAATAAATTAAATGAAAATTACTTTCAAACCTTGCTTTAATTATCATTAAGTAATTATTATTATTTTAATTAATTATAATTAATTAATCACATTCATTAATTGTCTTTAATTTATGATTAATTATCCTTAATTATCAATTAATCTTACTAACTTTCATTAATTAATTATTATTTAATTAATTACATTAATTAATTGCTCTTTAATTATAAATTAATTAACCTTTAATTGTGTAACATCCTAATATTTTATCAATTTAAATTAGTGATTTATTTGAATTTTTGGAATTTAATTTGAAATTAATTTGAATAATTTCAAATCAAATAAGATAAGTGTTAAATTTTATGAATAAGATTTCAATTTCATTTGAGTTTAAAATTTGAAGTAACAAATGTTATTAAAATCATTCGAATTTAAATTATACAAGTATATATATATAGGTAAATTTAAA
This sequence comes from Allium cepa, assembly GCA_030765085.1. Lineage (NCBI taxonomy): Eukaryota > Viridiplantae > Streptophyta > Magnoliopsida > Asparagales > Amaryllidaceae > Allium > Allium cepa. The sequence continues at coordinate 726,492,886 of CM060945.1, forward strand.
TTTAAATTATATAAGTATATATATACATATAAATGGATTATAATTCGAATTCGAGTTTGAATTTAAGATTTTAAATGAATTCCTTAGGAAAATAATTTGCATTTCAAATCATAAATATGTAATTTTTTAATGTAAAAAATTGTTAAAACATTTCTTCTTTTAAAATTTGTATATAAAAATAAATATGAAATGTATGTATTAATAAATGTAATATGACATAAGTTTATTTAAAAATATTTAACTCATATAAAATACAAGTGTTAAGCAAGAAATAAAAGATAATACAAGTGTTGTTCATATAATAAGTATTTTTAACAAGTGTAATGATTTTGGACAAATGTCATTTTATTTCATCTTTGAACAAAAAATAGAAAACAAAATATTATAAACCCTTACCTCCTCTTTCTCTCTTCTCTTTTACCATTATTTTCAAAAGACAAAAATCTGTAGATATTCTAAAACCAGAAAAAATCAGAAACAAAATAATCAAACTAGACAACTTCCTCAACATTCAAACAAAACAAGATCCAGTAGACAAAAATCTGAAACCAATCTTCTCAGGATTTCAAACTAGAGAAACAAACTCAAATAAACAACACAGCAAAGCAGCTTCAACTCTTCAGCAAATAATTCAAAGATCAAGGATAGTTACAAGATCAAAAGACTCAATACAATTAAGCAACAAACAAAGGAACACAAAAACAGAAAAAATCAAAACAACTGTCAAGCCTCTGTTTAAAAGCTACAGGTGAGTAAATTTCTTTAAAACTTGGAATGGCACTTGTGGTTTGTGATGATGCTCGAGATAAGAATGTAAAAAGTTTATATGCAAGCAGATATGTGTAAATGTGTACGTATGCTTGGTATACCAAGGCCTTTTTGTTTCTGCTTGGAAACTGGTTTCCAAAACCTGTTTGAAATTCAAACATCTTTCACCTTGATACCTGTTAGATCTTAGGATTCAAACAAATTTTGTTTATTTAAACCTGTTTTAAGTTTTAAAAATGAATTCAAGCAAACAAATTACAGATTTCTTCTAGAAAGTAAAATTACAGGCAACAATCCAAAACGTGTAAAAAATTAAATGTCATGATTCTTGATTTCAAGCTTATAAATCAAAATGTTTTTGAAATTCATGATTTTTAAGGCAAAATCATAATTTTTAACGGAGTATCCACTGAGAAAATTAGGGATGAACGGAATCTAATTTTTGATGAAATACTGGTGATCGGCGAACTTTCAGGTGTCGGGATTGCTTCTAGAGATGCTTGGGCGATTGTCGAACTCGAGAAATATGCAAGGCGAATTTATAGATTATCGTGGTGATCTAATTCCGATGATTTAGGGTTTAAACCCACTCTTGAATGAGGTCGACAAACCTGATTGCTGCACCTTCATCGTTGCACCAGAGTTGATCGCACCGGTGGCGATCGAAGCAGTGAAGATAGGTGAAGCTTCCATCGTAGACATGTGGCCTCTAGTGGCTTGAGGTGGCGAGACAAGAAGGTTTTCTGATGATCAAGTTTAATGCCAATTGGGGGTGAATTGCTCGATCGCGATATTGTCAATATTTTGGACATCTGGGTGTTTGTGGGGTTCGTGGATGTCACGACCCGCCATTCTCGGCCCTCGAAAATCGACACAAAATACTCCATAGTATAATATGCCAACGATCAAGTGCCGGAAAAGATAGATTGTTGAGGAAAAAGAAAGAAGGTAGAAGAATGAAGGAACTAACAATAACAGAATCTCACAATCACAGCGGAACAAAATATAATGGTCAATAACATATCTTTACACAAAAAGAAATCTATATTTGTTTTATACAATATATCGTCAGAGTATCACAAACAAAAAACAATTACCAGCCTGACAATTTCATACAATCACAGCAGCGGATATAAACAAGTACGGATAATACGTCTTGGACTCCAGCTTCTCTCCTGAGCTCCAAAGCATCATTTCCTATAATCTATAATACTCGGTCTGACCTGAGCATTATAGTGATATAACACCCGAGTCAGTCTGGAGTACCAGCGTGAGAGAAATACATCCAAATTGATTATTAAAGTTTCAAAATCCTATGAAAACAAAAGCATCTCGTAAGACCACGCCACAAATAAACATGTCAGGTTTTTACCTTACGATAGCTAAAACATTTCTTATAAAAATCCTCTGATATTATAATAGTGTCTTTATACAAATACTTATTAAAATAGCCGAAATTGTTACATCTATTAAATTCCAGCTACTAGCCACAAAGTGGGTAATACAAACAAAACTCATAAAAGGCTCGTGGGGAGAATGGATTTCCAACTAATGATTAGGCACTGGGGTACCACCTGTCACAATACCTGGCCTAGATCACCGTATAGAGGACCACGCCCGATCCCCTGCAACACAAGGCTGGGACTACCCCTTACTGGATAATCCCGAGTAAGATCACCCCACGGTTGGGATCAGCAACCGCACCACTGAGCTGAAATAAAGGGACATCTAGACAGGGATGACCTCACCCTGAAATGGGTGCTACCCACCTAGCCTTGCTGCATAACCCCTGATTTTCAGTCATTCTCGGTTGATGAGGCTTGAGGCTAAGCGTTACCTTTTTAGAACGTTTCACTTAGAATGCCCATCGTCCACCTGACGATGTTCCGAAAGCATTCATCCATACAAGTCCGTCCCGGGTTCAAACGAAACTGAAGGCACTGCTCCTACTACATCCATTTTGGAAATATCCTCACGATTATTAGCGACTAGCTCTTGCACTTCACTGCTCCATCTTCGACTCCGAACTCGTTTTTCCCACGAAAACGTACAAACCGGATCGAAGTAGTTTTCGAGAAATTAATCCCGATCCCGGTCTCTTCGAAATAATAAACGCATTTGGCCAATATTGATAGTCGGTGATTTAACTATCAATTAACATTCACAAACATCCATCAAATATAAATAATTTCCCCAAATTATTTATCATCTTTAAAATATCTGTTTCCATTTTCAATCTCTTGAAAACATTTTCAAACCACACACTCCTAATGGAATAAATTTCCAAATATTGATTTCCACTGAAACATCCAAACCAAATACTTTAGATTTATAATAATTTAAACTAAAGCTATTTGCATACTTTATTTGAAAATATACATACTATTTAAATGTTTCAAATAAAACTGCTTTATGAAATATAAACTACTTTCTTAAAAATAAAGTTAAGTCATACTAAATTTTAAAATAAAGTTATGAAATCCTACACAAGTTTTTAAATAAAACTTTAACCAAACTATCTTTAAAATAAATCCATTTTATAAATATAAATATTAATAATATTCCTTTAAAACACATTACCAATTAACCCTTTAAATAATTATTACTATAACCAATTTAGTAATTATTTACTTTGAAATCTTTACTACTTAAATAAGAGTTTTCTTAAAAACATCCTTTTAAAATCAAATTTTATACTTTTAACTTTTATTTAAAAATCTGCTTTAAAATGTACTTAGCTTTTCGGGGAACTACACTTCTGTTTTCAGGATAAACCAAAGAATTCTTTTTATAAATCCTGCTTGATTTATCTCAATTTAATTTTACGTTTATCCCGTAAATTCCACACTTTACAAATAAACTCCTTTTAATTTTAAACACATTTCTATTTCCTGGAAATCACTTTTAAAATGTACTTAAAGTATTTAAAATATGATTACTAAATTCTTTATTCAAATTGTACTTTTGAAAATCTATAAAAGTTCCTTAAGTAACTTAATCAAAAAAAATTCTTTTTATATGAGATCATTATATCAAACTTTCATATTTAATTCCCTTTAGAAACATAATTCTAGATTACCTTTTAAATAATTAAATATCATAATTACTTAACAAATATTTACTTTCGCTTAAAAACAATTCACATTTCAAAACACTTCAAATTTCAACCAATTTTCTTGAATTTAATTCCCTTAAATTCATTACTCAAAATTTCCCCTTGCTATTCTCTTTTAATTCCAATTTATTTTATTTATATTTTAAAATCCTAAATTATACTTATCCAATCATAACACGGCACAATTTAATTTCCAAATCAATCTATCAAAGGATATTAACGAAATATATCATAGGACATAAATAAAATTTCTATTTGTGAGGAATCCAGTTGGATCCCTCCAACCTTTTTTCCCTGCATCCACAGATATTAGCACAACAAATAAATATCAATCCATACTGATATTAATATTCATATTCAACCAATCACACAATTATTTGAATATTAACTATTTAAATTATTGGTATCGAGATGTGAGTGAGATTTACTCACCTTGAATTTTCGACGAGCGTTCAAACTTTAAATTAACTCGAACGGCGTTCGATTTAACCTAAATTTTTACTTGCTCAGAATGATTCCAGAATTGTTCCACTACGTAGTACTCATCGGTGCAATTCCGGCGTTGCCAGTTTCGTCGAATTTCGACGTCGCATGCATTGGTTATGAAATTTATTAGTTTCAATTACAAATTAAAACAAAAATTTCTTTTTTGTACCAAAACTCATCACGGCCACACAAACAAAATTCAAAAGCAAGGCCGCATTGTTTCTTCCTCACGCAATTGCCTGGGTTCGAATGAAACCCATTGCCGCTGTTTTGGGCTTGGAACCACCGCCCCCTTCGTCGAGTTTGACGATGATCTGAGTATGCCACACGAAACCGCACCATGGCACCTTCCTTCGCCCAGAGTTTCGCCGAGCTCGGTCAACCCTAGGTCGCACTACCCTCGTTCGAACCGGTGACGAACGCACCTCCAAAACTCCCACCTCGCCGCGAGTTAGGCAATCTCCACCGGTCAATTTTGTAGAACTCAACGAGTTCTATGATTTCTCAGTTGAAGGAATTTGATAAAAATTAGTGGATAAGAAGAAATTTGGGAAAGAAGATGGAAGCACGTCGGCCATCAAAATGTTATAAACGGCGGCTCGAGAATTAGGCTAGGTTTTGGCTTAAAACGTGTATGTATATGTATATAAACAATATTTTAATATTAAATTCATTTTAACGAACATTTACAAACGAACTTCAAATCACACGTGTCGCCAGGTGATTATAAGGTTTTACCCGCTTCTGAACACAATGGAACGTGTTTCGGAAGCTAATTTGGTCGTATGCGCTAGTTACGGAAAAAACGATCAATTTTAAATTAAATCGATTAAAATATTTTATATGCGTTTTGAGATGCCAGGATCAAACGAAAACTTTGATTGCTGCGAAAATTGAAATTCGATAACAACTAACTATTATGGATCCAATGGAACTGGTTTAGTCGAATTCCGAGATTGTGCCCAGGAAGGCTATTTTAACTTGTCGATAAATTGGAGCGATTTTCAAAATCGTCGAAATCACTTAAAATTTCACTTTTAAAATTTTACTAACTTAGTTATAAATCATATAGAATTTGTATTCACACTAGAAATCATTCTGATTCGTTTCGAGTCAAAATCTAATTATTTGCATTATTATATTATTAAATTCCATTATTAAATTCCATTATTAAATAAATATAAAATTCCAAATTTAACCTATCGACCTTTAATTCCATCCAACAGTCCAATATTATAATTCAAATCCAAATAGACTTAAAATAAATTTTAGAAACCATTTCCGTTCCATTTGCCTCCAGATTCACCAATTATCCCAATTCCAATATTAAATTATTGTTATTCAAATTTCAATTGAATTTCCATATTGAAAATTACAACTAAATTCTATTGATTTAACGAAATCCTTATTTCAAAATCAATTCAAAATACACATTTAACATTTAAAATGAATTAAATGTTCAAAATCTAACGATCAAAATTCTGGGTCGTTACATTCCCCCCTTATAAAAATTTCGTCCCCGAAATTTGCTAAGGTAGAAAGAATGCTCCAAACTCAATAGCAAAACCTACTTAGTGAAAATCTCAATTTCACTTTGCCTAAGTTCTTTAGTTTCAAATCAAAACTGCTAATTTCGATTCCTATCCCGACGTCTTTTTATTTTAATCTTAATTTGAAATCAATTTGTCGTTAACGAAACGTTTTAAAAAAAATTCTAACTCTCAAAATTTCCAGAAAATTTTGGCAAAGTCTCCCTTGTACGGAGGAGCTTTTGCAAAATCACAATAGATATAAATATATATACATCGACCCACACGGTCGAAAAACAAAATATACCACAATATATTATCATTTTCCAATTATATTGCGTAGGCGTGCCTTTTGATTAGCATTTTAAAAGCAAGCGGCTAATATTTTATGCATTTACGCGCTCCAACTCAATCGATTGCCTCCCGTACCTGTACTTACTCAAACAGACACATCAGTTTTCAATAATATGAGAATTTCAAGACATTCCATTCATTAATCTTAGCCAATTATAACAATTACATACCCAAGCAACTAGTTTCCATAAATCCTACATGTAAACCATATTTTATAAGCAATTACAAGGTTTCAACACCATTAAATTTCCCTAATAAATCCAAATTTCATTTTACTTTACTCAAAAAGGATTTACAACCAAGTTTGCTACGTCCAATACATATTTATCACGACCAACCCAAAATCATGACAATATGATCAAAATATGCCTACATTATATAAATATACTTTTAAGCAACTCCAAATTGATCCATAACCAATTTTATCTCCAATTTGATTTATTTGCTTCATGTTCATAACTCAGTTCATTTGTATGCAAATCCACACAATTAAATTCCGTCCCATCCCAATTTATTCAAAAACCACTTATTTACTTACTTTAAACAATTTACTTCCATTTACAACAAAGCGACAAATTTTCTATGCAAATTTAAATGTTATTCATGCAATAGCCATTTAAGCTTATAGCTATTTTTAATTAATTTAACTCAATTTATATCAATTTTATTCAATTCTGTATTGTTCACAATTCAAACATTCCTATTTCATTGCAATTATTAAATTAAATCCTTACCCTTACATTTCCATTTCATTAACCAATTTAAGTTTATATTAATATCATTCCATTCTGGATTATTTACAACCCATACATTCTTATTTCATCACAATAATTGATCAAAACCATTTCTCTTGCATTTCAACTTTATTATCTAAACAAATTTTATTCAAGACCACTTATAAAGTTCGACCACTATCATTTTCCAATTTGCTTAAGTTATTTCAATAACAAAATAACTCCATTTATTCTTACATCAGTTTTATTTTCCTTTTAATTTGATTCTTACCCAATCCAATTCCAATCCATTACAAATTTTAATTCAATTTGTTTACTTAATCAATCCATTTTAAATTTTAATTCACCTTACCAATTCATTTATGAATTTCTTTTATTAACAATGAGGCCACTTCAAATCATTCACTCATTGAATTTATCTACAATTCAAACCATTACTATTATAATCTAATTCCATTATCCATTCACACTCTCAACTTTTTATTGCCAAAATTAAATCCCATACCAGAACTGGGTTTTTATTTTACTTTTCAAAATTTTAACAAACTACCAAAATTTCATCCATGCCATTGCAAATTCCATTATTATTTTCCTTTTAATTTGCATTAGTGTATTATTATTTCCATTATTAAATTAATATAAAATACCAAATTTAACCTATCGACCTTTAATTCCACCCAATAGTCCAATATTATAATTCAAATCCAAATAGACTTAAAATAAATTTTAGAAACCATTTCCGTTCCATTTGCCTCCAGATTCACGATTTATCCCAATTCCAATATTAAATTATTATTATTCAAATTTCAATTGAATTTCCATATCGAAAATTACAACTAAATTCTATTGATTTAACAAAATCCTTATTTAAAAATCAATTCAAAATCCACATTTAACATTTAAAATGAATTAAATGTTCAAAATCTAACGATCAAAATTCTGGGTCGTTATAGTGGAGATCATCGTCGATACATCGACGACAGTAGCTACGATCGGAGTTGGTTGGAAGAGCTGTGCATGTGCATGGTGTTGATGGGTATCAGGAAATTGGGTTGGAGGAAGACGCATCGTGACTCGAAGTTGCATTCGAGAAACTCGCGCGCTAGCTCGAGTCCTAGCTCGAAGCAAATAATTGTGTGTGTCGGGGGTTAAATACTTAAACAAATTTAAGTTGGAAAATTTTTTCACACGGGTAAGTTCTGGGAAAACTCGAAGCACAGGGTTCTTCAACTTGGGTAATACTCGAGTACGTCTCGGGTTGGAAAATGTAAATCATTTTCACTTTGAAATAAATTCAAATTTTCAAACGTTTTAAAAACATGTTTTTTAAAAGATGATTTTGATTTAAGTTTAAACTAATTAAGGTTTTAAGTAAGATATTTTTTGTAATTAAATTTAATTTAAAATTTTTATTGCATTATTTTATAAAACTATCTATATTAATTGAATAATGTAATTAAGAAGGGTAATTAAGATAAAATGTTATTTAAAACTAATCTTAATCCTTTAAGTTAAATTGTGTAATAAGGATGACTCATTAAACAAGGGTTATAAGAAAATCAAAGTGATTTATAAAGGTAAAAAGATTTATCTGTAATTTATTAAGTAATTAATGATTTGTTAATATAATTACTTAAAGAATAACTATTAAATTAATTACTTAATATTAAAGATTAATTAAGTAAATAATTAAGGTTAACTGATTTGTAATTAATAATTAATTAATTGAGGAATAATTAATTAATAAAACTAATAAGATTAAATTAATTAACAATTAAGGATTAACTGATAATTAATTCTTAATTAATTAAGGTAATTAAGACTAAATTAATTAACAATTAAGGATTTATTAATTAAAGTAATTAATTAAAGAATATTTAATTAAAAAAGGTAATTATAATTTAATTAATTAATAATTAAAGTTTAATTAACTAATAATTAATATTTAAATTAATTAATAATTAAGTATTAATTAATTTAAAATTAAGGATAATTCATCATTAATTAAAGTTAATTAATGAAAAATAATTATGTGATTAATTGATTATAATCACACTGTTAATTCATCTCATTGTTAGATGGTTGATTATTATCGAAATGCCTTGAGCTGATTGATACCCCTGTTTGTGATTGTGATATTTTGTGATGTGGATTGCTTTGTGTTGAACTGTGATTTTTGATTTGTTTCTGTGTAAATGTGAAAACCCATTTCCCGTAAAACGGCATTTAAATTTCGATGCGACAGGGAGTCGGATTCCAATTGGTTATCCGAAACCCACATCGAACCTTGATATTGAATCTTTGTGAATGATATATCCACGTATTTTAAAATTAAGAGCTCACTATTCGCTTTAGCCGAGAGAGGGCTTTGTGTTATATAACCCATTCCGAATAGTAATACGACGAAATGGATAACATTTGAAGACGGTGGTGAAGACCAGGTGTCTTCGAGAATGATAGGATAACCTATCGAATGTCTCTACACTGAGTTGCTCCAGTATAGAGATCTCTATATGTGATGGGAATCCGATCGGGATTGTGGATACCCGAATTACAAGGGCTTCTTCCTTTATTGGACGAAGTGCCTTCGGTTCTGTTCAAACCCGGAATAGACTTGTATGGTTGTATGTCAGACATTACACTTTGGGATATAAAGCAGATTTCTTTAAAATACATTTCTGTTGGTGGCGGAAAATTTATTCTCTTAGCTTAACACCCTTCTCTGAGACGTATGAGCTCAGAGGTTATGTAGTTGAACGTTATCAGTGATATACTCCTAATTTGGTAGTGTGGAATGCTGAGTGATGTTGTGTGTTGTTGATCATTTTTTGATCAAAGCAAGGCTTTTGTGTAAAGCGTAGCTTTGTGGACGAGACCTCATCGGACCTCACAACCCGGAAATGGTCGAAACAGGAAAAAGCGGCAAGGTTATGAGGGTCGCGCCCTTTAGGGTATGTCTATTTCCTTCTAGAAAAAGGTGGCATCATGGTATGGAGCCCAGATATTAACCTATGTGGTTGCTGGAAATTCACTACTGTGTGGTTGTTTCTTTGTGATTGAGGGCCCTCGGATAAAGGCCGCAAACGACCGGGGGATGGCATACTCGTGTAGTAGTTACCTAGTTACAGAGGTAACCCGGCCTTGTGTTGGCAGAGAGTTGGTTAAGTTCTTGGGACGTCCCTCCAGAGGCGTACCTGTTAACTCCATTTTTTCCATGACTTAGCGACCTAACAGTTTAAAGAACCTAGCGACCTAAGGGCACAGGACTCAACGGCCTACAGCAAATAACGACCTAGCAACCTAAAGATAGAGCGACCTAGTGACTTACAGCAAAGAGCGACCTAGTAACTTAAAGATAAAGCGATCTAGCGACCTAAAGCATGAGCGAGCTAACAGATACGACCTAGCGACCTAACAAGTAAAGACAGAGTAAGGTCGCATGCATACTACCTCTTCCTTAGGTCGCTCGTGACCTAAGCCCACCGAGCCAACCTCCTATGCCGCTTCTCCCTAGGTCGCCACGACCTACCAACTTGTTCAAGTGACTTAGTGCAAGCCTGTTAAGCCATAACCCACGCTCCTTAGGTCGCTCATGACTTACAACCTAACCCTAGGTCGCCCACGACCTATAACACAGCCAACTAAACACCTAGGTCGTTCACGACTTACGACTTACCCTAGGTCGCTCACGACCTATGCCTTGTCCAGAAATTTCCTATAAATACCATGCCTACACCACCGAAGAGAGGACCTTTGGCTCATTTCTGGAACGCCTATACTCTGCTGATTTCTTGACTCATCCGAAACTTCAAACATGAAAGACACTTCAACGAACTTCAAGAAGAGATCTAATACATTCAACATGAATTTGAAGAATTCTCCTGCATCGAAGTTCTAACTATTTGTCTAAGCGGAGTTGTAATTGGAGATTGTTGTATAAGTTGTAATTGAATCAGCAATAAAGGAGATTAAAATGGACATAGGCTTAACTTAAAGCCGAACCACTATAAAACTGTTGTCTCTTTACTGTTTTTTCTGTGACTTTTCTACTTACTTCTAATTCCCGTATTGACGGGTGGTGCTTTCACTTTATCTCTACTTACACCGGGGCGTTAGCATTCAATTTTAGCGTTAACATTTTTGGTGCTTTCACTGAGAAAACATCGAACTCAGGTGTTTTCGTCATTGCTTCGCAAAAGTTTGTTGAAAGAATCTCTCCCAAAACCAGAAGTCTATCAGAGATTATGGCTCCTGGAAGAAAGCGCAGATCTACTAGACCCGGTGATGTCCATGAAAATACTGCCACTTCTACTTCGTCAAGTCAAGCAGCTCCAAGTGCTGGAATAACACGGGCAGAGCTGGATGCTGCAGTATCTGGGTTATACCAGCAGATGGAAGCCCAGAATGCTTTAATGCTTGATAGGTTGAACGCTTTACTCGGAGCTAACCGTCAACCAGTGAATAATGAAGAAAACCTTGCTGATGATGTTCATAATCCTGAAGAGAGGAATATTCCTCAAAGAGCAGCTAGCCCCGCCAAAGAATCACCTCCCCAGGCTGGAGGATCAAGACCGCAGCCGACTCTCCGCGAACGTTTGTCCAGACAAACTTTCGAGAAAATGGCTGAAGTCTGTCCCGCAGAGCCTTTAAACGATGAAGAATACCTTTCGGGCATGGTTCGACAGATTATGAAAGAAAGTATGCAAAGGGAAGAAGATGAAAAGGAATGGGTGTTCGCTTCAAGCAAAACTCCATTCACCGAAAGGATTCTAAAGGAGGAATTCCAAAGGAAGTTTGTTCCCCCTACCATCCCAGCTTATAAGGGAACAAGCGACCCTAACCAATTCCTATATAAGTATGACTGGCACATGACTAGTGCTAGAGCATCAAATGAGATTAAATGTCGGTACTTCCGGTATACTTGGAAGGAGTGGCTCTACTCTGGTTCACAAAGCTACCGGTCCGATCCATAGACCAGTTCTCCGATTTAACTCGGAAGTTTAAAGAACAATTCAGGTTGTATGCTTCAAAGGCAAAGGATATTATGTCATTGTCCAGCCTGGAACAGAATCCCGGAGAATCTATTAGATCTTTCTTGAACCGCTTTAACATAGCCTTGGCTGAAGTGGACAATGCAGAGTAACGATGGTCTTGACCTACTTAATGAGGGCTATCGACAAATCGAGTGAGTTTGGGAAATAGTTGAAGATGAAGGAACCAAACTCGCTTGAGAAATTCTACAAGAAAGCTGACGAGTTCATGCGCTTGGAGAGCCTTCATGCACCGGCAAAAGTAGCATTGACAGAGGTTAAGAATAATACTACTGCGCCTACCAAAAAGGAATCCGAAAGTCAAAAGAGGGAGAATAACATTGGGAGGAAACAGAAGGATATGAAGAAACCTCGCTTCTCAAAGCCTTCAGATTTCACTCCTTTAAATGATACTCCAAAGAACATCATTTCCGCTACCAAAGATACCGTATAATATCCTAAACCACCTATGATAAAGCTTGGGAAAAAGGCTGTTCAAAGTGGGAGATTTTGACGGTTTCATAATCAACCCGGTCATGATACTAACGAATGTCGCCTTTTGAAAAGTTTGATTGAAGAATTGTTGAGAGAAAACAAACTGCAGCAATATGTTAAGAGAAATACAAACGACCCAACTTCATCTGCTGAGGGCCAGTCCTGCTCATCCATCTGGGGTGAGAGGACTGCCGCGCATGAATCAGAGAGGCCTGTTATTAATGTGATCACAGGAGGTCCTCACCCGGTAGGCAGAAGCTGGGGCGAGATGGAAAGATATGCTCGTGCTCTGAAATATGCCCCAACAGAAGAAAATGTTTTTGTGTTGGAATACGCTACACCTTTGAAGCAGCAAAGAACTTTTAATGACGATATTGTATTCAAGGCCAGGGACTCTATGGGCGTTGAAGCTCCTACCATGGATCCCTTGGTCATCTCTGCAGGCATCGGGCCTGCTATCGTAAGAAGGGTGCTTGTGGATTGCGGCGCCTCTTGCAATATCCTCTTCAAAAAGACATTCGATCAAATGAAGATTCTGATGGCTGATGTTTAAGCTTCATCGCAGAAGATTGCTGGGTTCATTGGGGAACCAAAGTAGCCAATTGGAACTATTGACTTGTTTGTTGAACTTGGAGAGGGGTAGGAAAAGGTGGTTCGGAAGAAGACTTTTGTGATTGTTGACGGATTTTCTGCTTACAATGCCTTCCTAGGCCGACCAACTCTGGCAACATTCAAGGCAATTCTCGCCCCGTGGTGCCTCACTATGAAGTTCCCCACGGATAATTGCATTGGTGTATTAAAGGGGATCAGAATGCTGGGCGAGAATGTTATTTGATAGAGTTGCATGAAGCAAGGAAGAGAGAGATGGGAAAGGATGCGGTGGCTCCACTCCGCATTAAAGAACCAACCTTGTACCAGTTACAGTGTGGACCCTGCACTGGCGAGCATAGTGGCGCATGAAAGGAAATGGATCCTAGAAAAGCCAGTACAGGGGAGAATAGAGTGGTGCCAGCAGTAGTAACGGTGCCAGTACCCGTTGACTCGAAAGATCCGAACAAAGTGCTGAATGTGGGTTCTCAACTTAGCCTGACGGTTCAAAATATTTTGGTATCATTCTTGAAAGCAAATCTGGATGTATTTGCTTGGAGTCATGCTGATATGTGTGGAATATCTCCAGAAATTGCAGTACACACTCTGAATATTGATCCGAAATTTACACCCGTGAAACAGAAAAGAAGAACCCAAGGTCCAGAAAGGTCAGCAGCATTAAAGGAAGAAGTAGATCGGCTCATGGAGAATGGTTTCATTAGGGAGTTAATTATCCAAATTGGGTTTCTAATCCGATGCTGGTTAAAAAAGCAAATGGAAAGTGGAGAGTTTGCATCGACTTTTCAGATTTAAACAAAGCCTACCCCAAAGACTGCTTCCCGTTACCCAGGATTGATCAGTTGGTGGATGGAACAGCCGGGCATGAATTGTTGTCTATCATGGATGCTTACTCCGGATATAACCAGATCATGATGCATGAGCCAGATCAGGAGGACACGAGCTTCATCATCAATGTCGGTCTTTACTGCTACAAAGTCATGCCCTTTGGAGTGAAGAATGTAGGGGCAACTTACCAAAGACTTTTTAATGCTATGTTCAAGCCACAGATTGGCAAAACTATGGAAGTTTACGTTGATGATATGTTGGTGAAATCAAAGAAGGCAGTGGACCATATGGATCACTTGGCAGAAATGTTCGCAGTCCTCCGGAAGTATGGAACGAAACTTAATCCTTTGAAATGTTCGTTCCGGGTAGAGTCCGGGAAATTATTGGGTTTCATTGTGAGTGCTAGGGGCATTGAAGCTAATCCTGCTCAAATCCCTGCTCTGAGAGAAGTCAAGTCCCCTAGGACAAGGAAGGAATTGCAGAGCCTCAATGGAAAAGTTGCTGCTTTGAGTCGGTTCATTTCCAAAGCCACGGATAAATGCATTCCATTCTTTGACGCTCTAAAGAAAGGAAGGAAAATTTTTGAATGGACTCCGGAATGTCAGAAAGCTTTCGATGAACTAATTCGTGATATGGAAGCACCTCCGATACTTTCTAAGCCTAGCAGCGGTGAAGAACTTTTCATATATTTAGCAGTTTCGTCTAATGCTCTCAATGTAGCATTAGTATGGGAAGATGCAAAAATTTAGCGTCCAGTCTACTACATCAGCAAGAGATTTACTGAGGCAGAGATGAATTATTCAAAGCTAGAAAAGCTCGCCTATTGCCTGCTGATAGCTTCCAGAAAGTTGAGGCCATATTTTCAAGCTCATCCTCTCAAAGTCCTCACTGACCAGCCTCTAAAGCAAGTCATATTTCGCCCCGAGACTTCGGGTCGTCTTCTGAAGTGGAATATTAAACTCAGCCAATATGATATCACTTACCACCCCCGAAGAGCAATCAATGGACAAACTTTAGCAGATTTTATTGCAAAATACCCAGATAAAGGTGACAGCAAGGAAGAAGTTACTGAAGATATCCCGACCCGATGGAAATTATATGTTGATGGCGCAAGAAACGACTATTGTTCTGGAGCCGGGATTGTGCTCGAAACCCTCGAAGGGAGATCATGTGTTACGCACTGAGATTGGAATTCCCTTCGACAAATAATGAAGCATAATATGAAGCTCTTATTGCCGGCTTGAAGATTTCTAAAGAACTGAATATCAAAGTGTTGCAAATCTTCAGTGATTCCCAGCTTATTGTATGCCAAGTCAAGAAAGAATTCCAGACTAAAGGAGGAAATCTGCCTGCTTACTTGTCAAGAGCCTGGGAACTTCTCGATGATTTCGATCATTATACGATAAGTCATATACCTCAGAAAGGGAATATGAAGGCAGATTCTCTCGCAAAGTATTCAAGCACTGGCGAAGCTCAATTACTGGGATTGGTTCCTGTAGAAGTCTTGTCGGCATGAGTATTGATGAAATGGAAATTGACTGGATCATGACTATTTCTCAAGAGCAGGAGTCGTGGATGACTCCAATCAAGGAATATCTACTTAACGGTTCCTTTCCAGAAAATTCAAAGGAACGTCAGAAGCTGTTAAGGAAAGCCTCAAGATATGTAATTCAAGACGGTCGGTTGTACAGAAGGGGATTCTCAATGCCATTACTCCGATGTGTAACCAAGGAAGAGGCTAAGATAATTTTAGCTGAAGTGCACGGAGGAGAGTGTGGGGATCATTCAGGTGGTCAAACGCTAGCAAAGAAAATTCTCCGCTATGGTATTTTTGGCCAGACATTAATCGTGATGCTAGTAGCTACGCCCGAAAGTGTGATCGATGCTAGAGATTTGCAAAAATCCCAAGAACACCTTCTATCGAGTTAACGCAGATGATCAGTCCGTGGCCATTTGCTATTTGGGGAATAGATCTCATTAGGCCTTTGCCAACTGCCAAGTCCGAAATCAGATATGCTATTGTTGTTGTTGATTATTTTACTAAATGAGCTGAATCTGAACCATTAGCTACTATTACCTCTAAAAAGATGATAAACTTTGTGACTAAGAATATCATTTGCAGGTATGGTGTGCCTCAAAAGATAATCACAGACAATGGTACCCAATTCGAAAGTGAAGAGTTCCAGGATTTTTGCAAGCGATTCAAGATCCAAAAAAGCTTCTCAGCAGTAGCTCATCCACGGGAAAACGGGCAAGTGAAAGCAGTAAACAAAATTATCAAGTCAACCATCAAAAAACAGTTGGAAAAAGCAAAAGGTGGTTGGTTCGATAAGCTACCACTAGCACTATGGGCATACAGAACTACCCACAAAACTGCGACTGGGCACACTCCATTTTCATTAGCATATGGATCAGAAGCAATGATTCCGGTGGAAATAGAAGTCCCTTCACACAGAAGAATTCATTTCAACCAAACCGAAAACGAAGATTTGCAACTTGAAGCATTAGACTTCCTTGATGAAATAAGGGAAGAGGCTCGGCTCCGAATTGCAGCCCATCAGTAAAGAATTGCCAGGCACTTCAATTCCAAAGTTCGCCAACGCAGCTTTGAGATTGGGGATCTAGTCTTGAAAAGGATCATGACAGCAACAGGAGTGTTCGCGCCAAACTGAGAAGGGCCGTATGTCATAGGCAAAAAAATTCTTGATGGCACTTTCAAACTGACAACTGTTGAAGGACATCCAATTCCAAGAGCTTGGAACAGCAATCACTTGCGTCCATATTTTACTTAAAAGATTTGCTTAAATTTGTAAAATGATTATGGATGTATCATTCTTGCATTGTAAACCATTGTAAAAGCAAAATGAATGAATAATAAGAACAATAAAGTGGATGTAGGCCCAGTTCTTGGCCAAACCACTATGAATCTTGTGTTCTCTACTATTTTAAAATGCCTGTTTTATTTCGATATGTAAATACTTTAAATGTATTGCTAAAATGTCGATTTAACATTGCAGGCTCTTAAAACAAAGCTTGCCCATCACAAGGCCAAATGATCCATGAAATCACTAAATAAACAAACATCAAGCCACAAAAATTCCAGATTCCAAATCCTATATAAGGAGTGCTTCATGCATACAGTTAGTGATTCCATCCGACTTACTCAACAATGAAATACACTTCTTTGGATAAGACAAACTATTTGAAAAAGAAAGGAGCATGTGCTTGGAAAATGATAACAGGGAATCGCTAATGAGCAAATGACGAACAGACGTGGGCAAGCAGGCAGAAAACAGCCAAAAAGGAGTCATGCCTCTCAACAAAAAGGTCGGTGAACCACCGGAGAGGCACCTTCCCAAAGCGAAGGCACCAGGCCCTTGCTAGCTGATTGCGATCGTTTGTGCAAACGAACATCCGGTTGGATAGCTTATGTCCGCCCCGTGGATCCACCTAACCGTGAGACGCAACCTTCATGGCAAGCCAACCACCCCAAAGACCTCTTCGGAGGCAAAAGACCTCTTCGGAGGCACAAGCCCTCTTCGGAGGCACAAATCTTCGGAAGATAAAGCCCTCTAATGAGGCACGCCGAAAAAAGAAAGTTCTCTACTCAACCAAAAAAGATTGGTGGAATCACCGAGGGCCCTTGTTAACTAGTTGCGATCGTTTGTGCAAACGGACATCCAATCCAGTAACTTGCGTCTGCCCCGTGAATCCATTCAACCATGAGAGATAAACTTCCAGGCAATCTAATAAAGCCCTCTTTGGAGGCACAAGCCCTCTTCGGAGGCACTCGCCTTCACCAAAGGCACACACCTGCCCTCTTCGGAGGCAGAAGCCCTCTCCCGAGGCACCATAAGCCCTCTTGGAGGCACTCGCCTTCACCAAAGGCACACCTACCCTCTTCGGAGGCAGAAGCCCTCTCCCGAGGCACCACAAGCCCTCTTCGGAGGCACAAGCCCTCTTCGGAGGCACAAGACCTCCTCGAAGGCACGTCCCAAGAAAAGAACTTTCAAGTGAACGAAGCAAAAAAGCCCTCCAACAAGGCACAACAACTATAAAAAAAGCCCTCTTCGGAGGCACATTGCTGCTATCAAAGGAAGATCAATTTTCCCATCTTGAAAACATTCTTCCGTAGAAGTTGTAGTGACGATTCAAAGCCTTCTTTGAAAAACTAGCTTCACCGCGTAGGAGTGTACACTTATCAAAAAATAAAAGTGACTATCTCTAAAAGTGAAGTATAATATTTCCAAACAAAAGAGAGAGAAGAATTCTCCAATACAAGGCACACTCTACTAAAGTAGAATAACATTTCCTCAAAATGGAAAAATTATTCTCTAAAGAAAGAGTGCAGATCTCCTCGAAACAGAAGTTTTGTTCTCCAACTTAAGAGTACAAGTCTTCTCGAAACAGAAGAACTGTTCTCCGAAGTTTTATCAAGTAAAAGAAATTGCAATAAGCCATGGTATGGGGGCAATACAATATAATACAGCTATATTAACAAAAGTAACGCTCAAGCAACATACCACAAACTTATTGCAATATCACAGTAAAGAAACTTGCGCGAAAATAAGGAATAAATGCATTCACAAATACAGTCAAAGATTGTACAAGTAAAAAGAATCATTCATTCCATACTATAAAATATTTTATACATGCGCAGGTTTCAAAAGAGCGGGGACCGGTGCCCACACAAATTTCGGTCAATACAAGCCTTATGTACAAGCAAAAAGCAAAACAAGAAAGGTAGAACAAGACCCATTATTTCTTCTTTCCGACACCTTTAGAGCCCTCGCCTGGCCTAATGGTTAACTTTGGGAGTCGACTTGGTTGAGTCGGGGAAGAAGGAGATAGAGTTACAACTGGGTCTACTCCTGCCTTCTCTTCGCCAGCAGAAGTGTTTTTCCTTCTCCTCCTTGAAATTGCACGCTTCCCCTTCTTCCTTGAAGAAGACTCGCTGCCCAGAGTGATAAGTGCAGAGAGTTTTGTGTCATCATGAAATGGCTCCGGAGTCTTTTCACCTTCTTCAAGTTCCTTAGCCTTCTGCTCTTGCGAAGCAGCTGGGTCGTCCAAACCTTGAAGAGCTTCTATCAATTCTTCTTGCGACCCCAGTTGAGAAGCAGAAGGAGCAGTAATTTGAAGAGACGGAGGTGAAACAGCTAGAGGAGGAGAAATCTGCACAATACTTGGTGTTTTCACTACATAAAAAGAAACGTTAAAATCAGTATTTCTCATAAAAGAGGAGATAGTGGCTCATCGAGACTTAAGAAATAAGCAAGAAGCTCATCGAACTCAATCGAAGCAAACGAGCAATCCACTTGAGCTAAATCAACGTTGAAGTTACCTGGAGAAGTTGGCTTTATAACGTCAACTTCAAAGCCTTGTGCTTCACCACTTTCTTGAGCCTCATCTCCAGTATGAGCGGTTACAATTTCAATGTCAGCTTTGGCAGGTGGCGAGGAACGGGAACTTGAGCTAACGATATCAATGTTGGCCGAAACCGAAGGAAGAGTCAGGTCGGTCGAATGTGCCTTCCCTAAAGGTTCTCCTTCCGCCGTTTCGGCTCGTTGTTTAGCAAGTTGCTCCTTTCCCTTGGCAAGGGCGGCACGTGCATTATCATCTAGATAGTGTGCCTCAAGATTTGCTTCATCATAGCCAGCACCTCCAAGCATATCAATTGCGGCCTCTCATACTTTTGCCAAAGTGATTTCATACTTCGGACCCAAAAACGAAAGGCTACCGCGCCCCAAAACACTATGAATGTAAAACTCAAATAAGGTAGAGCTGATGTTGCCCTTGGTCGCTTCATGAGATTCTTCGGCTGCTGCTTTGCCGGCGACAGCTTCATCACACTCTTTTTCAACTTCAGAAAGTCAAGCTTTTAACATTTCAATTTTCAAGTTCTGGGAGCTGTTTTTTCACGCAACTGAGCAACGTCAGTTCGGTAGCTTTCTACAACTTGCTGTTGTGCTTCGAATTTAGCTTCAGCGTCTCTTTGCCCGGCGTGAGCATCTCTCACCTGTTTTTGAAGCACTTCTTCTCTTTGAGAATAGGAAGTGGAAGAAGTAGCAAGCTCTTCTTTAAGTTTTTCAACTTTCGCTTCAAGCTTCTCATTGTAAGCGGTGATGCTCTTCATCTCTGCATCATGATGATCGAGAGTTTTTTGCTACTCGGATTTATCGTTTTCCATAGTCAACATGGCTTCGAGATTTGCACGGTTTACTCTTTGAAGCTCGTCAACAAGTTTTTTCCAACCAGACATTCACTCAATATCGAGTTTGACGGCATCAAGTTTTCACAACATAGCTTGCTTGTCGATTGGGACCAAATCAAGATCAAAACGCACTCATTTTAAGCACCAGTGCAGAAACCGGCTTTGAAGAGTAGCCGGACCCTGTCCAACTTGATACGAAGGCCTACTGATGATCGTTTGAATATCATCTCTTTGAAGGGCAGGAGAGCTGGAAGGGATTTCCAAAGAGATGGAAGCGGCGGACTTTTCAGAAATTTCGGATTCTGGCCTTTCGCTAAGCTTGGCCCGTTTACTTGGATCTTCAGCGATGTGACTTTTCTCCTTGTCATCATGACTTTTCTCCTTGTCATCATGAGATTTTCTTTTATGGGAATCATCGCCTCTCTGGGAAGAATCATGTCGCTCATCCCTTCTCCCATAGCGCTCCTCATAAGCCCGTCTCTCGCGAGCTTTTCTTGCGGTTCTTTCTTCGTCGGTCTCCCTAGGGGCAGGAAGGTACCGCCTGGAATCATAAGAGTCGCGTCTCCCATAATGCTGGAAATCATCATAGTAAGAGCCGCTACGCCCCATTGGAGAACCTGAAAATGAAGAAAAGATAAGTTCAGAAATCTTCAAAGCAGGGAAGTTGAGTGCACAAAGCAGCTAAAATCTTAAGTGTGTGTGGCGTGTGAACTACGCGCGTCAAGCTACAAACCACTCTTCGGCTTAAGAGTTATCTCTTGGGTTAATGGAGTTGCTTGCAAAACTGATGTCACTTCAGCCGCTGGAGAATCAAGTTTAGAAGCAATAGTTTCATCTTTGAAGAGCTCCTGCGAAGTGACCATCAAGTCGCTCAGTCCCTCAAAAGTGTCGTCACCGTCATGCCTAGCGGGACTCTTTTTCTCAGCTCCTGCATCGGTAGCCTTCCCGGAATGTTAAGAAGCTTCCTCTTCTTCGATAACTGGGGGAAGAGAAAATTTGCCGGATGACCCCGCAACGTCAGCGGAAGCAGAAAATTTCACCAATGAAGCCTCGGCAATAATCTCCTTCTATGAATGTTCTTCGGTAGAAACTGGGGCGTCTGATGTCTCTATTGGAGAATCAGGGACTTCATGAGGCTGAGTAGAACGGGAAGAGTGCAGAAGTCCGAATTGGTGCAGAAACTCATCTTTTAGCAAAAATTTAATACTTCTTTCTCAACCGCCACGGCACTTAATCTTTCAAAAGTCGGCTTATGGCTTGAATCTTTATAAGGAGGAGGAAGTGCTGTAAAGTAAAGAATGAAGTTAGCACATGACAACTCGGATCTCGAAAAAGCTCAAAAATGGAAAGAACGGAGGTAAGAAATCTTACTTCCTACTCTCCATATGCCATAAAATCCTGGGGGGCAACGAACGAAGAAAAACTGGTTCAAAAACACGTGAGCACTTTCAGAAAGATCAGTGACCAGTTTACGGTTCCTGGCACTTCTTACAAGTATTATAGAAGGATGATCTTTATTCTTTGCAAATGTGCACAAGTAGCAAATTTCTTCAAAGCTTAAAAGGCAATCAAGTGTCCTCCTGAACAGCACACACAATCCCATTAGGATGGCATAGCCATTGGGATGCAACTGGAAGGGAGAGATGGTTAATCGGAGAAAGAGCCGTTGCAGAAAATCATTAAAAGGAGGAATAGCACTACACAGGCACATCTGGCGATTAACCGCGACAAAACCGAGAGGTGGCCTGTCAACAGTATCGTTTGGCCCAGGAAGTAAAGACTCTGCTTTAGTAATACCAAAATGAATGCGTAGTTGGTTGAACGCCCGTTGATTCAGGGTAGTTGAAGTTCTTTCCGGGGGATTATCCAATGGATTGGCTATCGGGAAGACCTCTCCAGCTTGCCCTACTATTTCTTCTTGTTGAGAAGCCATTCTACACAAGGAACTAGGTATTCAAATATGAAGGTGCATGTTTTCAAAAAGTGTGTGAAGTGTTGTGCAAAACTAATAAAATGACAAGCAAATATGACTGGAATTAAACTAATAGACATTTGTCGATTATAAAATTATAGGGCTTGTTATTTTAGATCTAAGTACAAGTGCAGTGTTGATGCGAACGGATCAGCTTTAGCTGATTAATTTGGCTTTGCTTTAATACTTCACTTGAATTTTTTGATTCATAACATTTCATTCGTATAATTTCTTTAAGTTGATTATTTTTTATCGACTAATCTGTCATTCGATGTGGGCAGTCAGTGACAATATATTCGCCCTAGTTTTATGCAAATGTTGTGTTTAACAGGTTGTTAGCATTAAAGTTAATGTAATCTGTAAAGAAGTACAATGAGTTCAAGCAGTTCGTTCTAGCTGTTCAAGTTGGAATTTCAATCAAGTTCTGTCGCAGTTTTGCAAATGTCCAAGGGGAACTTTCTTAAGTCACATTGTTCAAGTCAAAAAGTCCAACAGTGTCATGTTCCTAGGAGTTAAAGGTTAAGATGCAGATTAAAGCTTCAGGTCAAGGCAGTGCATTTTTTTTCTAGGTATTAGCTCGGCCGCGACCTAATACTTATGTCGCAAGGAGTTATGTCGCTTGGCTCCTCTCAGGTCGCAAGGGTCTTTATGCCATTCGGTTGCTTACGAGTTAATACTTATGTCGCAAGGATTTAAGTCGCTTGACTCCTCTTAGGTCACAGGGGTTTTTAGGCCGTTCGATTGCTTAGGTCGCAAATTAATAAGTCGTTCGGCTTTTCTTAAGTCACGAGGGTTCTTAAGTCGTTTGACCTACTAGGTCGCTCCTGGAATAGCTCAACGATCTCAAGCTATCTCCCATCAAAAATCCTAAGTCTCACACTCCATTCACACACCGCCACGTGTCTATTTCCCCTGCTTCACCAGAAATACAACCGCACAACCTAAAACCCATTAACCCATTAAGGATCTCCTCCAAACTCGTAAACCAGTTAACTTGAGACACGGTAACCCATCATCTTCTCTTCGCATCATCAAAAGCTACTTGGTATCGATTCAAGTCACCTCAAATCCATCACGGATCCAATATGCTGCTGCGTCTTCGAGAATTGCAATGACACCGTGACTAAAGGCAATCAAGGATCGATTATAACACGATTCATGGTGAATCGCAGCATACAAAATTGGATTAGGGATGGCAGGTGGGGGATTTGAGATTCGATGGTGATCATGAATTGAATAACGAGCAAATCCACTTATGTGATGTGATGATAAAGATGATCGGTGACCGATTAGTTCGAATTTGCCTTTGAAAGCTCAGGAGGTCCATCAATGGCGGTTTTGAGAGTTGGAGCAAGTAAAGAGAAGAAGGAGCAATGTGCGACCTATATACTGGGCAGTGGAATCTAAATCGGTGCATACGACCTAACATCCTCAGTAGGTCGCGCACGACCTAACAACTTAGTAAGAAGCGAGTTAAGAAGTGTCGAAGCACACGACCTAGTCTCTAGGCGCATGCTCCGAGGGGCAAGTGTTAACTCCATTTTTTCCATGACTTAGCGACCTAACAGTTTAAAGAACCTAGCGACCTAAGGGCACAGGACTCAACGGCCTACAGCAAATGACGACCTAGCGACCTAAAGATAGAGCGACCTAGTGACTTACAGCAAAGAGCGACCTAGTAACTTAAAGATAGAGCGATCTAGCGACCTAAAGCATGAGCGAGCTAACAGATAAGACCTAGCGACCTAACAAGTTAAGACAGAGTAAGGTCGCATGCATACTACCTCCTCCTTAGGTCGCTCGCAATCTAAGCCCACCGATCCAACCTCCTATGCCGCTTCTCCCTACGTCGCCACGACCTACCAACTTGTTCAAGTGACCTAGTGCAAGCCTGTTAAGCCATAACCCACGCTCCTTAGGTCGCTCACGACTTACAACCTAACCCCTAGGTCGCCCACGACCTATAACACAGCCAACCAAACCCCTAGGTCGTTCACGACTTACGACTTACCCTAGGTCGCTCACGACCTATGCCTTGTCTAGAAATTTCCTATAAATACCATGCCTACACCACCGAAGAGAGGACCTTTTGGCTCATTTCTGGAACGCCTATACTCTGCTGATTTCTCGACTCATCCGACACTTCAAACACGAAAGACACTTCAACGAACTTCAAAAAGAGATCTAATACATTCAACATGAATTTGAAGAATTCTCCTGCATCGAAGTTCTAACTGTTTGTCTAAGTGGAGTTGTAATCGGAGATTGTTGTATAAGTTGTAATTGAATCAGCAATAAAGGAGATTAAAGTGGACATAGGATTAACTTGAAGCCGAACCACTATAAAACTGTTGTCTCTTTACTGTTTTTTCTGTGACTTTTCTACTTACTTCTAATTCTCGTATTGACGGGTGGTGCTTTCACTTTATCTCTACTTACACCGGGGTGTTAGCGTTCAATTTTAGCGTTAACAGTACCCATGTGGCATAGGAAGTTCCTTAGCCTGACCGTTTGTTGGAAATCCATTCACCAATACAT
The DNA here is from genome assembly GCA_030765085.1 of Allium cepa. Classification (NCBI taxonomy): domain Eukaryota; kingdom Viridiplantae; phylum Streptophyta; class Magnoliopsida; order Asparagales; family Amaryllidaceae; genus Allium; species Allium cepa. The sequence goes on from CM060945.1 coordinate 726,517,552, forward strand.
GCCCAGTATGGTTTTAGTTGTAGAACCTGCCATCTAATATGGTAGCTATAGTAGGCATACTATAATGGTACGTATGCTGGATAAGATTAATATTATACTTTCAAAATGGTTTTCTACACTATGCACTAATAATAATAATATCAAAAGAATTTTCTCGTATCAAGCATATTTAACTACCATAATGAGAAATCTCCTCCAATTGTACGATTTCATTGTGTGTGTGTGCGGGGAGGCCTTATGGTAGTTTCATTTTCAAAAAGCATGAACGGTTTTCTTTTAAAAATTTGTTTCTATTCAAAACAACTGTTTTTTTGTTTACTCATACCAGTCCCATGACTGAACCGGAGTTTATTATTCCCTTTCTAAACTCTGGGTGAAATTTCCACGCGGACAGCCTAGAAACAGGTTATCCGTGTTTTGGAGCTAGCTTGGATTTTGAAGTCTTTTGGTTTGGAAACTATTGAATTTTGAAATTTTTTGGCTTTGGTAGAATTTTTAAGTGTTGAAGTTTTGAAGACCTTATCAAAATAGAAGTATGTTGGACCCTTTTGAAGACTCTGTTGTCGTTCCGTTGTGAAGTTATCATTATGCTATTGTTATATCAATATGTAGCACTCTGATATTGATGTTAAATATTGTAATGAATATTGTGTCTGATGTTGTATCTGTGGTGTTTATCAATGATATTCATTTTGTTTCCGCTGTTTATATTCATCTAATGTCGTTATAAGCTCCATCCGAACTGGATTTCGACGTTTGAATCTCCGACAGTCGAATACAAGTGAGGTATTTGATGTCGATTTTCAAACGCTGGATTTCAGGTCGTGACAAACTAATAATTAATTAACCTTTAACTAATTATTCTTTAATTATTAAGTAATTATAAATCATTTATCTTAATTAATCATTTATTTATCATTAAAATATTTAATTAATAAACCTTGTAATTAACTAACATTACACATAAATTAACTTAAAATATTTAGGTTAATTAATAATTTAAAAAAACATTTATTAACTCTTTAATTTCATTATTTATTTAAGATAATTTAAGAATTAATTTATAAATAATGTATAATTAAATAAATTAGCTTAATTACTTTTAAAATAGTTTACTTTTAAACCTTAAACAAATAATTATTTAAAAGAATAAGTTAAACATGTTTAAATTTGAATTTGGTTTAAAGTTTTGAAAACTGTTTTTATATCAACCAGAGACCTCCCCGATTGTCACCCCGAGCCCAGACAAATTTCCTTCGAGTCTAAACCGGGTTTCCATTTTTTCCTTTGTTTTGATTATAAAATTTAAACCCCTTTGTAAACATGATAACCCACATGATTTTACCCGATCATTTACTCGAGCCAACAACATAATTTCCCGAAGTCGACTTCGAGACAACCACCTTTCTTCCTCAACCAAGGCTACTGACACAAACCAGAATCATGTGCACATGCACAAAGATTTCGGCCACCTCTGGTCGATGCTGAGACCATCAGCAAAACGTCGACGATCTCCTCAAGCCTTCAGACCATCCAAATCGACGATCACCCACACAAATCGAAATCGAGCATTTAAACTACCTACTAGAACAAACCCAGACACTCAAAATCACCTCGTACTTCCACCTCTGACCATCAAAGGTCACACGAACGTACTCAAAGCTTCATCAATGTCCAAAGCCTCGATTCCCCCTTGTCCGGCTACCTTCGATCCCCTGATGACACTGCATTTTATTGAATTCCAACCAATACTAAAACGTAAGCTACAACCCTAGATCATCAACGTTCAGCCACCACGATAGCTAATAAATTCACCTAGTATTTTTCCTAGGTTCGCCAACCTTCAGGCTACCCTCAGCCATGATCCCGAGGCCACCTCTTTCATCGATCACTAGAATTTGCCAATAAACCCCAAACCGTTCAACCCGCAAGTTCTCCGCTAATACGCACTTAAAAATTATGATTCCACCTTTAAAAATCATCGTTTTTGAAAATGTTTCGATGATATACCTGAAACCAAAAATCATGATGTTTGAAATTCCAACCTATTTTGAGTTTTCCTGTATTCATTGACTTTCCAGAAAATATTTTAATTGATTATGCTTGAAATTATTTTAAAAAATTAAAACGTAATTATATAGATATGTTTTGTTTGAATCTTAAACCTAAAAAGGATTAGAGAGATAGCATTTGAGTTTTTAACAGGTTTGAAACCTGTAAAACCTGGAACAGAGGCAAATATCTGTTCTCAAACATGCACAGTCATATTCATGTACATATATACGCATATTTGTATACATGTAAACAATTTTCAACTTTACTTCAAGCATGATTTCAAAAAACAAGTTAAAATCCAGATTTCCAAAAAGGTTTACTCACCTGATACTTGAAACAGAAAGCCTGGAAGTGTTTGTTAGCTTTTGAATTTAAAAACTGGAATTTTGTTTTTGGTTTGGACTTGATTATGATGCTCTGATCTTGATTTGCTTAATTACTGAGTTGACTTTTGGATCTTGATCTAGCTTAGTTGAATTTATGAAGAAATTGAAGACGTGAAATAAATCTTGGTTTTAGTTTGGATTTGTTTTAAATTTTCTGGTTTGTACTTTCTTTTCTCAGATCTGCTTTGATCTTCAACTGTTTGATGTTTGAGATGATTTTTTGAACTTGTTTTGATTACTTTGTTTCTGGTTTTCGCTTTTTGATTTTCTCAGATTTTTCAAAGTAAAGATAAAAGAAATAAGAAGGGAAAGGATAAAGATATATGTATGGCTTTGTTTGTTTTTTTTCTTTTTATTAATTCTAAAAATGGAAAGAAAATAAATTGACACTTGTCTTTTCATGAATTTAAAATCTTAAGACTTGTTTAATTATATGATACATTTTTAACACTTGTCTAATTTCACATTATAATGTTATACTTGTATTTTTGCATGAGAAAAATATTTATATATTATTTTTAAATTGTATTTTCTTTTTCATATATATATTTTCTTTATATATATATGTAATTTTAAATAAAAAATGATTCTTAAATTAATTATATACTAACAAAAATCACACATATATTATTTTAAATCCCATTTATTTTTAAAATATTTATTTTTGAATTTCAATTCAAATTCAAATTTCATTCTATTCATATATATATATATATATATATATATATTATTTTAAATCTAAATTATTTTTCTAAGATATTTTTTAATTTTTTAATTCAGATGTATACATATACATATAAACAATGCAATTTTTTTGAAATTTTCAAGTTTATTCACAAATTAATCCCAATTTTTATATTGATTACTAAATTAATATTTGATTTTAAAAACGGGATGTTACAGATCTCCCCCTTAAGAAAATTTCATCCTCGAAGTTTGAAAGAGAGAGAGAGAGAGACAAACAAAGAATATTTGAATACACTAAAAAGATAGAGAAATGGCTTACCAGATTAAGCTGAAATATCCACTCTACACTTAGGGTAGGACCTTTGCATGCTATCATCTGTTTTCCAAGTACAGTCATTAGGATCCCCACTCTATTGCACTTTTACCAGTTTCACCTTCTCAACTACTTTTCATCTCGGTCAACTATCTTCAATGGTTCTCTTTTCACTGCCAGATTTGGTGTGATCTCCAAATCTTGCTGAGCGGCTTCCTCAATGATACAATCTGGATCGTGCACATATTCCCGAAGATGTGAAACATGAAACACATTATGTACGCCAGATAACCAATTAGGTAGCTACACTCGATATGCCAAAGGACCGATCCTCTCCAGTATAGGAAAAGGACCTATATATCGCGGTGCCGGTTTGCCAGTCTTTCTAAATCTCAACACTCCACACATTGGAGAAACCTTTAGGAAAACAGATCTCCAATCTGGAATTCTAAATTTCTTCTCCTGAGATCAGCATATCTTTTCTGACGACTTTAAGCAGTTTTCTACTTCTTTCGAATAAAATCAACCTTCCCAATGGCCTCCTTTATCATATCTGGACCAAGAACAAGTCTATCACCTGACTCAATCCAACACGCAGGTGATCTACATGGACGCCCATACAATGCTTCGAAAGGAGCCATTTCAATACTGGCCTGATAACTATTATTATATGAAAATTCAACCAGATGCAAATGGTCCTCCCATGAACCGCCAAAGCCAAGTGTACAAGCATGCAAAAGATCTTCCAATATTTGATTTATCCTTTCTGTTTTCCCATCAGACAGCGGGTGGTAAGCAGTACTGAAGTTCAACTTGGTTCCTAGTGCGGCTTGAAATGCCTCCCAAAATTTGCTAGTGAAGATCAATTCACGATCACTCGCTATACTACTCGGTATTCTATGGAGACGAACAATTTCTTTCACATACAATTCTGCCAAACTCGCTGTTATTCGGGTAGATTTTACTGGGATAAAGTGGGCAGTCTTGGTCAGATGATCCATTATAACCCAAATCACCTCATTACCCTTTTGAGTTCGTGGCAACCCGTCTATGAAATCCATAGACACTTGATCCCATTTCCACCTAGGAACTTCCAATGGTTGGAATAAACCTGCCATCTTCATTTGATCACTTTTGATTTGTTGACAAGTTGTACAACGACTAACATAAATAGATATATCTCTCTTCATTGTTTTCCACCAGAAAGTCCTTTTAATATCTCGATACATCTTATTAACCCATGGATGGATACTAAGCTTGGACTTGTGACACTCGTCCAAAACTTCGCGTTTTAGATCCGGGATATCTGGGACACAAATTCTTCCTTTCAATCTTATAACTTTACTATCATCGACTTCAAAACTGGTACCTTCACCACGACATATTCTCTCATAAATTTTATGAAGAAACTCGTCTTCTTTCTGGTTACTAGTGATCTTTTCAAGAAGAGTAGGAGTGACAACTAGATAAGCAAGTGCGACATGTCTTCTACTCAAAGCATCGGCTACCACGTTGGCTTTACCAGGCGTGTACAGAATATCCAGGTCATATGACGCTAGGAATTCCAACCAAGTTTGTTGGCTCAGATTCAAATCCTTTTAGGTAAAGAGATACTTTAGAGATTTATGGTTGGTGAATAATTCAAAATTTTCACCCAGAAGATAATGATGCCAGATTTTCAAAGCAAAGATAATAGGCAAGAGCTCAAGATCGTGGGTTGGGTAGTTTTTCTCATGTGGTCGCAATTGTCTACTTGCATAGGCAATCACTCTACCCTCTTGCATTAGAACAGCACCCACACCTTCACCACAAGTATCTGTGTAAACAGATAGACCTTGATTCCCGTTAATAGTAGCAAGAATGGGAGCGGTGGTCAACCTTCTCTTCAACTCCTGGAACGTTTCCTTAAACTACAGAGTCCAATCAAATTTAGCATTCTTCATTGTCAGCTTAGTCGATGGACTGGCTAACTTGGAAAAATCCTAGACAAATTTTCTGTAGTATCCGGCTAATTCCAGAAAACTTCTAACTTCCTTCGAAGCTGTGGGTTGCTTCCAGTCTAGGATAGCAAAGATCTTACCAGGATCTACAAAAATTCCCTCTTTGGTAACAATATGTCCGAGAAATCAAACTTCCTTGACCCAAAAATGGCACTTAGAAAATTTTGCAAATAGAATGTTACTTCTCAATATTTCCAAAACAATTCTCAAGTGCTTGGCATGCTCCTCTTCAATTTTGGAATATATCAGAATATCGTCAATAAATACAAGAACGAATTTGTTCAACACTTCTCGAAAACTCTGGTCATTAAGTCTACGAAATATGCAGGAGCATTGGTTAGTCCAAAAGGCATAACTAACCATTCATAGAATGTGTCAGAACCCCTGAAAGAAGTTAAATGAATACAATCTTCAGAAATTCTTAGTTGATGGAATCCTTAGGCAAGATCCATCTTTGAAAAGGATCGAGCGTCGTATAACTGATCGAACCGGTCATCGGTTCTGGGCAAAGAAAATGTATTTTTAAGAGTTAACTCATTGAGATAGAGGTGGTCCACGCACAATCTCAAGGATCCATCGGACTTGGCTACGAATACCACAGCTGAAACCCACCTGTAACAACTGGACGTATTAATCCTTTCTCCGACAAATCTCGTGTTTGCTTGACCAGCTCTATTCTTTCCCTCAGTGCCATCCTATGGCTTGCATGAACAACAGGACGAGCATTGGGAACCAAGTCGATTCTGAATTCAATTCCCTATACAAGGTAAAGATTTAACCTCTTCGAATATGTTTGGAAATTCCTAAACAATAGGTATCGATTCCCAACTAGGTTCGGGATACCCGAAAGTATATATTAGCTTATCCCTTTTTGAAATAGGGTCCTCACAAGAAATTACAATGAAATTCCCAAATTTAGTTCCGACCGAAATCGTTTGATTGTTACAATCTAATTTAGCTTCGTATTTCGTTAACTAATTCATTCCAAGTAATATTTCAAATTCATTAAGTCAAGAACGAAAAGATTTATAGGAAATTGATGGCAAGAATATGAGATAGGAACCTTTCTACAATATAAACAAAGATTTGCAAGGCTACCAACCGGATTCTTCATGCAAATAGGCTCGTCGACAAATTCGGGTTCAAGTTTTAATTCGTTTACGGTTTGTTGGGAAATGAAGCTACGTGTGGCTCCAGTGTTGAACAAAACTCTAATAAATTTATCATAAATAAGAAGGTTACCTTTTAAAACTCCTTTTCCATTATCTGCCTTTGAAGTTGAGGGGTCATCCTCTATCGCATACATCTTAGCTACTTGAGTTTGCCTCATTGCTGGGCAATCTTTAACTACGTGTCTAGGCTTACGACAATAATAACATTTCCTAGCTCCCTGACTTATCTTCATAGGTTTTCTTTCTTTCCTTGCTTTTCAGGCTTTTTGCAACTGCTTGAATAATGGCCTTTCTCCCGACAATTGAAACAAGTTACATCCTTCGCCATATTTTTCTGAGTGTTCTTCTTCTCTTTGCCTTGCCACTGTTTCATTCCTTCGAATTTCCTTTTCATTCAATTGGGACTGCTTGCACTTCCTTTCTCCTCTGAAACTTCTTATTTATCCATGGTAGCGTATCTATATCCCATATCTATCAAGTCAGAAAAAGATTCCTTCACGTGGACTATCATTCTCTCATGGAATTTCTTGTTCATCCCTTAAATAAATCTTTCATTCTTCTTCAAGGGGGTATTCACCAACTCTGGACCAAATCGGGATAGCTCATTAAACTTGTTTAAGTATTCCTCAAATGATAGACTTCCCTGCTTCAAGTCAGTAAACTCCTGGTACATCCTCGAGATACCAGTAGATGGCATATAACATTGCTCAAACGCTTCCTTGAATCGATCCCAAGTGAACCCATCCTCTGGCTCATCTAATGTAACAGTCTCCCACCATGCTAGAGCCTCCTCCTGAAGATGCCAAGAAGCTATCAATCTCATTTGGTCATCCTCCAACTTCAGTCCTTTGAAAATCGTTTCGCACGATCGAATCCAAGCTTGTTCTTCGATAATAGACTCCTTCCCTGTTAATGGCTTTCCACCAAGTATTACAAAACTTCGATATAAATCAGCCAGATTCAGCTGAGGCTGAATAGGAAGAGCTGCTGTTGTTGCAGGGCCTTGACCAGTTGTAGTGGTACTTCCCTGTCTCATACCTCATCTCTTCTCGTGCTCATTCTCACTATATGTAAATAGTAAGAAAACTCGATTTAGGCCATACAGACGAGATATCTTTGGGATATACTCATATAGGGTATTTCTAACTCTATCTCTAATGAGTCACCTAATGTTTTATACTTCATAGCTAAGGTTCTTACTCAACCTTTAGATCTGATACTGCCTGTCACGACCCGAAATCCAGCGTCTGAAAATCGACATCCAATACCTCACTAGTATTCGAATGTCAGAGATTCACACGTCGGACTCTAGTTCAGTGGAGCTTATAACAACATTAGATGATACAATAAAGCGGAAACAAAATGAATTTAATTGATAAACAAAGTATGGATACAACATTGATACAACACATGAACACCAACATCAGAGTACTATAAATGATACAGCAATAGAACAATAACACCACAGCGGAACAACAACAACAACGGTGTTTTCAAAAGAAAGAGATCGAGAGTGAGAATCCAGCATAAGCACCTTCAAAACCAAACTTCAAAGCTTCCAAAAGATTTTCAAACCAAAAGCTTCCAAAATCCGATAGCTTCCAAAACAAAAGACTACAAAAGATTTCTAGATCCAAATCTAAACTAGCTCTAGAACATGGATAACCTGCTTCTAGGCTGCCCGTGTGAAAAATTATAGGCACCCAGAATTTAGGAAGGAAACAATAAACTCTGGGTCAGTAATGGGACAGATATGAGTAAACAAAAATAGTTGTTTGAACAAAAACAATTTATAAAAGAAATTCATTATGCTTTGTTGGAAAATGAAACTACCACAAGGCCTCCCGGCACACACGCAATGCAATCGCACACTTTGGGGAGATTTCATAGGTCAAACATACTTGATACGTGAAAATCCTTTTGATATTATTGTTAGTGCATAGTGTGGAAAACCTTTCGAAAATATAATATAAATCTTAGCCAACATAGGTACCATTATATTATGCCTGCTATAGCTACCACCTAAGGTGGCAGGTTATACAACTGCAATCGTAAAGGGCTCGTAGTGTTTTGTTTGGATTTCCAACAATGGCCAGGCTAAGGAACTTCCTTTCCGAATGGGTACACCTCTGAAGGGACGCCTCGAGAACCTAACCGGATCTCTGCCAACACAAGGCCAGGTTAGTTCTATAACTAGGTAAATACTGACACGATTATGCCATCCCCTGGTCGTAACCGACCTTTATCCAAGGCCTCAACAACAACAACCAACAACCACATAAGTTAAGTATCTGGGCTCCATACCATGATACCACTTTTTATCCAAAAGGAAATACACATACCCTAAGGGGCGCTACCCCCGTAACCTTGTCGCATCCTTCATTTTTCGACCATTTCCAGGGTGTGTGGTTCAACAAAGTCTCGTCCACAAAGCTACACTTTTCACAAAATCCATGCTTCGATCAACAAATGATCAGCACTCAACATGCAACACTACCAAATTAGGAGTATATCACTAATAACCATCAACTACATAACCTCTGAGCTCGTACGTCTCGAAGAACGGTGTTAAGCTAAGAGAATAAATTCTTCGCCGCCAAAAAAAATGTATTCGATAGAAATTAGCTTTATATCTCAAAGCGTAATGTCAGACATACAACGATACAAGTCAATCCTGGGTCTGAATTGAACCAAAGGCACTTCATCCGCTAAAGGAAGAGGCCCTTGCAAATTTGGGTATCCATAATCCAGATCGGACTCCCCATCACATATGTACATCTCTATATCGGAGCCACTCAGTGCAGAGACAATCGATAGGTCATCCTTTCGTTCTTGAAAATACTCGGTCTTCAACCATCATCTTCAAATGCACTTCCATTTCGTCGTATCATTATTCAGAATGCATTTTATGACATAAAGTCCTCTCCCGGCTAATTTGAATAATGAGTGCTTATTTTAAAACACGTGGATATACAAGTCACAACAAATTTCCATCTTTTAAACAAAATATTCACCATTGTGATTCGATGTGGGTTTCAGATAACCATCTGAAATTCGACTCCCTATTGCATCGAAATTCAAATGTCGTTTTACGGGCCAAGTTGTTTTCACATTCACACAGAAATATATAACATATATCACAGCTAAATTCACAGCAATTCACATCACAAAGTATCACAATCACATATCAGAAGTATCAACCAATTCAACGAATTCAACAATAATCAATCATCTATAAGCAAAATGAATTAGTCGTCCAGTTCTCAATTAATTCAATTTTATTTCCAAATAAAATAAATTAAATTAAAGTTACTTTCAAACCTTGCTTTAATTATCATTAAGTAACTACAATTATTTTAATTAATTATAATTAATTAATCACATAATTTTTTTCATTAATTATCCTTAATTCATTATTAATTATCCTTAATTATTAATTAATTAATCTTAATCACTTTAATTAATTATTTTTTAATTAATTACTCCTTAATTATAAATTAATTAACTTATAATTAATAATTAATTAACCTTTAACTAATTATTCTTTAATTATTAAGTAATTATAAATAATTTATCTTAATTAATAATTCATTTATCATTAAAATTAATTAATAAACCTTGTAATTAATCAACATTAACACATAGATTAACTTATAATATTTAGGTTAATTAATAATTTAAAAAAAATCATCTTAATTAACTCTTTAATTTCATTATTTATTTAAGATAATTAAAAATTAATTTATAAATAATGATCACATAATTAAATAAATTAACTTAATTACTTTTAAAATAGTTTACTTTTAAACCTTAAACAAAACAATTATTTAACAGAATAAGTTAAACATGTTTAAATTTGAATTTGGTTTAAAGTTTTGAAAATTGTTTTTATATCAACCCGAGACCTCCCGAGTGTCACCCTGATCCCAGACAAACTTCCTTCGAGTCTAACCCGAGTTTCCATTTTTTCCTTTGTTTTGATTTTAAAATTTAAAGCCCTTTTTAAACATGATAACCCACACGATTTTACCGATCATTTAATCGAGCCAGCAACATAATTTCCCAAAGTCGACTTCGAGAGAACCACCTTTCTTCCTCAACCCAGGCTACTGGTACAAACCAGAATCTTGTGCACGTGCACAAAGATTCGACTACCTCTGGTCGATGCTAAGACCATTAGCAAAACGTCGACGATCTCCTAAAGCCTTCAGACCACCCTAATCAATGATCACCCATACAAATCGAAATCGAGCATTTAAACTGCCTACTGGAACAAACCCAGACACCGAAGATCACCTCATACTTCCACCTCCGACCATCAGAGGTCACGCGAACGACCCAAAGCTTCATCGATGTCCAACGCCTCGCTTCCCCTCTGTCCGGCTACCTTCGATCGCCTGATGACACTACAATCTATGAACTCCGACCAATACTAAAACGTGAGCTAAAACCCTATACCATCAACGCGTTCGTCCATCACGGTAGCTAATAAATTCACCTAGTATTTTTCCAAGGCTCGCCAACCTCCAGGCTACCCTCAGCCATGATGCCGAGGCCACCACTTTCACCATCACCAGAATTTGCCAATAAGCTCAGAAACGTTCAACCTGCAAGTTCTCTGTGAATACACACCTAAAATTATGATTCCACCATCGTTTTTGAAAACATTGCTGTTGATATACCTAAAACCAGAAATCATGATGTTTGAAATTCCAACCTATTATGAGTTTTCCTGCATTCATTGAATTTCCAGAAAATATTTTAATTGATTACGCTTGACATTATTTTAAAACTTAAAACATCATTATATAAACATATTTTGTTTGAATCTTGAAACCTAAAAAGGATCATAGAGAGCATTTGAATTTTTAATAGGTTTGAAACCTGTAAAACCTGGAACAGAGGCAAATATCTGTTCTCAGACATGCACAGTCATATTCGTATACATATATACACATATTTGTACACATGCAAACAATTTTCAACTTTATTTCAAGCATGGTTTCAAACAACAGGTTAAAATCCAGATTTCCAAAATGGTTTGCTCACCTGATACTGGAAATAGATAGCCTGGAAGTGTTTTTTTGCTTTTGAATTTTAAAAATTGGAATTTTGTTATTGGGTATGGACTTAATTATGATGCTCTAATCTTGATTTGCTTAATCATTAAGTTGACTTCTGGAGCTTGATCTAGCTTAGTTGAATTTGTGAAGAAATTGAAGACTTGAAATAGATCTTGGTTTTAGTTTGGATTTGTTTTAAATTTTCTGGTTTGTACTTTCTTTTCACAGATCTGTTTTGATCTTCAACTGTTTGATGTTTGAGATGATTTTTTGAACTTGTTTTGATTACTTTGTTTCTGGTTTTGGTTTTTTTGATTTTCTCGGATTTTTGAAAGTAAAGATAAAAGAAATGCGAAGGGAAAGGAGAGAGATATATATATATGGCTTTGTTTATTTTTCTTCTTTTTATTAATTCTAAAAATGGAAAGAAAATAATTTGACACTTCTCTTTGCATGAATTTAAAATCTTAACACTTATTTAATTATATGTTACATTTTTAACACTTGTATAATTTCACATTGTAATGTTACACTTGTATTTTTGCGTTAGAATAATATATTTATATTATTTTTGAATTGTATTTTCTATTTTATAAATATATTTTCTTTATTTATATGTGTAATCTCAAAAGAAAAATGATTTTTAAATTAATTATATACAAATAGAAATCACACATATATTATTTTTAAATCCCATTTATTTTTAAAATATTTATTTTTGAATTTCAATTCAAATTCAAATTTCAATCTATTCATATATATATATATATTATTTTTAAATCCAAATTATTTTTCTATTAATTTTTTTAAATTTAGATTCAAATTACAATCTATATACATATAAACAATACATATTTTATTTGTTTTGAAATTTTCAGGTTTGTTCACAAATTAATCCCAATTTTTATATTAATTACTAAACTAGTATTTGGCTTTAAAAAGAGTATATTACATTGGTCGACATGTCGGCGATGACATCGACTGTCCGAGCTGCTACGTTCGTCCGTGCATGTGCATGTGTGTCTGCATGTATCAATGGGTTTAATTTGGATGATGTCATTTTGAAAAGAACGTTGTGTCTCGGGTTTTGACTCGGGGAAATTTTGTTTTGGCGTGGGTTTTCTTTCTAGTCGTATGCGAGTGTGTAACTGTTTTCAATTTAAAATAGAATAAAGTTTTTTAAAAAAAAGGAAAAGAATAAGGTTTCTCGGGTTTGGACTCGGGTTGGTACTGGGTTGGACTTGGGTTGGTACTTGATTAGACTCAGGTCGGAGATATAGAGTATTTGCCAAGTTTTAAAAGTTTAAATAGATCAAGTTTTAAAAAAAATTCTTAAACTAATTCTTTTAAATGATATGTGTTTATTTAAGTTTTGGATTAATCAAAGGTTATAAATAAATTATTTTAAATTAAGTAAGTTAAAGTATTTATTTATATGTTCTTTATTTATAATTAATTCTTAAGTTTGTTTTAAATAAATTTAATAATGTAATTAAGTAGTTAATTAAGAAGATAAATGGTTTAATTATTTATTAACTTAAAGGTCTTAAGTTAATTCATATGTTAATGATAATTTGTTTCCAAGGTTTATTAAATAAATTTTGAATGATAATTGAGTAATTAAACTAAGTGGTTTACCTTTAATTAATTAGGGTCTTGATTAATTAAAGGATCATTAATTAATATAATTAATTAAAGGATAATTACTTAAGGTAAATAATTATTGGATAATTAATTTATGAAAGTAACTAAAGAATAATTTATGAATTAATTAATAATTCAAGGTTAATTAATTAATAATTAAAGGTTAATTAATTAATAATTCAAGGTTAATTAATTAATAATTCAAGGTTAATTAATTAATGATTAAAGATTAATTAATTAATAATTAAAGAGTAATTAATAGTAATTATACGATAATAAATTAATGTAAGTAATTAAAGATGATAAATTAATTTCATTAATTAATTAAAATAATAACAAATGGTTTGTAATTAATTAATTAAGCAGGTATATGTAGTTAATTGATAAGTAATTAATTTATTTGTTTTAAATTAAATTAACTATGAATTATGTGATTAATTAATCTTGCTTATGGATGATTAATTATATTGATTGCTTGGATTGGTTAATATCTCTAGGATGTTAATCTGTAATATTTTGTGATATGAATTGCTATGGATTGAGTTGTGATAAATGTAAGTTATTTATCTGCGATGAATTGCTGTGTGAATATAATGTTCTGCATTGAATTGTAAAAGATGGATCTTTAGTTTAAAATATTAAAAATGGAAATTTTTTTAAACCATTCAAAAGGAAAGGTTTTGAAAAAAAACTTGTGACTCGACTAAGATCCGAATGTATCCATATGTTTTAAATAAGCGCTCATTATTCGGAAAGGTCGAGGGAGGGCACTAAGTCGAAAACCCATTTCGAATGATGATACAATGAAATGGAATTGCATTTGAAGACGGTGGTTGAAGATCGGGTATTTTCGAAAATGAAAGGATTGCATGTTGATTGTCTCTGCACCTAGTTGCTACGGTATAGAGATTACCCTATGTTATGGAGAGTCCAGACGAGATTCGGGATATCCGGATTTGCAAGGACTTTTTTCCTTAATTGGACGAAGTGCCTTCGGTTCCATTCGGATTCAGGATGAACTTGTGTGGATGCATGTTTGACATTACACTTTGAGATATAAAGCTGGTTTCTATCAAATACATTTCTATTGGTGGCAGAGAATTTATTCTCTTAGCTTAACACCCTTCTCTGAGACGTACAAGCTCAGAGCTTATGTAGTTGATAGTTATTAGTGATATATTCCCAATTTGGTAATGTAGCATGCTAAGTGCTGAGCATTGGTTGATCAAAGCATGGCTTCGGTGTAAAGTGTTGCTTTATGGGATGAGACTTCATCGAACCTCACACCCTAAGAAATGGTCGAAACAGGAAGGAAGCAGCAAGGTTATGGGATTCGCGACCCCAAGGGTATGTGCATTTCCTTTTGGATAAAAAGTGGTATTATGCTATGGAGCCCATATACTTTACTTATGTGGTTATTGGAATTTGAGGCGCCACGGTAAAGGTCGGTTACGACCGGGGGATGGCATACTCGTGACAGTTAGTTATCTAGTTGCAGAGGTAACCCGGCCTTGTGTTGGCAGAGATCCGGTTAGGTTTTCGGCACATCCTCCCAGAGGCGTACCCATTCGGATAAAGGAAGTTCCTTAGCCTTGGCCATTTGTTGTAAATCCAAACAAACAACATGAACCTTTACGATTTCAGTTGTAGAACCTGCAATTTAACATGGTAGCTATAGTAGGCATACTATAATGGTACGTATGCTGGCTAAGATTAATATTGTACTTGCCAAATGTTTTTCCATACTATGCACTAAAAATAATATCAAAAGGTTTTTCACGTAGCACGCATGTTTGACTACTATAAGGAGAAAACTCCCCCATGCGTGCGATTGCATTTCAGTGTTTGCCAGGAGACCTTATGGTAGTTTCCTTTTCCAAAAATCATGAACGGATTTCTTTTTGTACAAATAACTGTTTTATGTTTCTCACACTAGTCCCATGACTGACTCGGAGTTTATTGCACCCTTTGTTATACTCTGGGTGCCCCTAATTTTCCACACAGGCAGCCTAGAGTCAGGTTATTAGTATGTTCTGGAGCTAAGTTGGGAGGTAGATGTGGATTTGGAAGTCTTTGGTTTGGAAGCTTTTGGTTTTGTGCCTTTTGGTTTGGACTTTGGAGCTTTGAAAATGAAGACGCAGTATGTTGGACTCCCTTGGAAGACCATGTTGACGTTATTTTTCTCCGCTGTTATGTTGTATTCCATGGTTGTGATGTACATAGGATTTGATGATGTTGAGCACTTGTTGTAGAATGTTGTAATCCATGAAGTGTATGGATGAGTGTTATTTTGTTTCCATTGTGTTGTTATCATCTAATGTTTTATGACTCCAGCGAACCGAACTCCAACGTTTGAATCTCCGGCATTTGAATACGGGTGATGTATTGGATGACAATTTTCGAAGGTTGAAGTCGAGGTCGTCACACTATATCAATTTAAAACTATTTATTTCATTTCAACAAAATCAGACTATTTCAATTTAGTTTCTCAAAACAATTCCGTTTTAAGCCAATTCACATTTCAATACAAAACTTGATTTTTCAAAAATACTTCAATTTATACAAATCAAATTTTACTTCAAAATATAATTTAATTCCATTCAAAAATTAAGGATTTTAAAATTATTTAATTTAACCAATCCGATGTCCGTATATAATTCTCTACCCTAGGTTCAAGTGATACAGATATTTATCATTTCAACCCGCAATTTAAAAGATTACAATTATATATCATTTCAAACTGCAATACCGAAATAAATAACATCCATAAAATCGCTCGATTCTATCATTTCAACCCATAACAATTTTCCCTATTCTATAGATCATTGGGTATATATCGTTTCAACCCATAGTGAACTTGCAGTTTATAATGATATAAAATACAACATCCATTCACCCAATATCAACAATAAACATCTATTACAGTCATCATCCAAATCAATCAATAAATATCAATATAGAACAGATAATGAATAACAAGTATTTAACTGGCAATTTATATTCAATAATGAATTAAATTATGATTTAATTTAAATAAATTCAAATCAACTATGATGATTATTTAAAATATGCCAAATAGTCATAAATAAATTCCTAATCACATCAAAAATTAAATTTAACAAACATAAGAAATTTTAGAAGTTGTGAGTGGGTTAAAACACTCACTTTTGAATTTAAATTGAATTTAAATCCAATTTAAACCCAAAATTTGAATTTTCTCGGAATCCGTTCAAACTAGCGCCAAAATGTCCGGAAATACGATCATAGCGGAGAAAACCGCTCGTGAAACGGACCTCGTATGCAAAAGTTATTATTGTTAGAACATTTGAAAACAAATAAAAATCAAGTTAAAATGAAAACACAACAGCCAATATCCATTAGACATGTCACCTTCTCTACCGAAGCCCTAGCATTTCGTTCCTGACCCATTCGCGTTTTCAGCCACTATGCTTCACTCAAAAACATCGTCGTCCAAGGTCTTTGACCCAGATCTGAGCACGCCGCAAAAAAGGCCACGTCATGCCGCTCCAATACCCATTGACCGGTCCTCCATAACGCTGCCACGCATCCCCAGGTCGATAACATAAATCGGCCGCTAATCGCTGATTTCTGGCAAATTCTAACCGATCTAGGGAAAACGACAACTACACCATGACCTGCTCCACACCTCCTCCGCAACGGCGCTACCCTATCGTCGATTGGCTTCAGATCCAGGTAAGTAAAGTAGAGAATTTGAAGTAAAATAATTTTATGAAAATTTGATAAATTAAAAGAAGGAATTTGAAAAGGGTAAAGGTTGATTTTTGAAATCCTATCAAACAAATTCCAAGTATGGGGAAAATAGATTTTTTTTTTAAATGGGTTTTGAAAACTTAGGTCGTATTGTTTAAAAGTTGAAGAATTTATTTTAAAAAATTTGGATTTTAAATGAGTTTGGAGAAATAAAGGGAGAATTTTGAAATCAAGTATGAAATTGGTATTTCTGATTTAAATGGAATTTAAATCATAAATATAGGTGTGAATATTGGATTAATGGGTTTTGGAATAAATTTGGATAAGTGAAGGAGTAATTTTTAAATGGGGTAAATTTTGGAAATCGATTTCGAAATTGATTTAGTGTTTGAAACTATGTTTTAAAAGGAGAATGAGACTACGGAATTTATAAACTAGGTTTTATAAAGAGAAATAATATACCAGTGGATATTTGAAAATATAAATTCACGATGGAATTTATAAAGGAATGGGTGATTTGTTTAAAAATAAATATTAGTTTATATTTAAAAGTGTGAAAATAAAATATACGAATTTGAGATGTAAATTGAGATAAATCGAGAAGGATTTATTAATGATTTAATTGGACTATTTTGGAATGGAAAGCGTATTTTCACTGATCAGCCAAGTACGATTTCAAGCAGATTTTTAAGTAAAAGTTAAAAGTTTTTAAAGTTGTTTAAAAGGATGTTTCTTTGAGAAATTATTTATTAAGTTGTTTAAAATTTTAAAGGTAAATATTTTATTAAATTAGTTACAGTTGTAATTATTTAAAAGGCAAGTTGGTATTATGATTTAAAAAAGATAATTATTAATATTATATTTTATAAAGTATTTTTATTTTAAATATATTTTGGCTAAAGTTTTTATTTGGAAAACTTGTGTAGAATTCAATAACTTTATTTTTAAATTTTTTTGGCTTAAGTTTTCAAAAAAAATTATTATTAAATTTCATAACTGGTATTTTAAATAGTTTTTATTCTATGTATTTTAAAGTACATACTTTTAGATAAAGTCATTTAAATTATTTAAAATCCAAAGCATTTAGTCATGGCAAATTTTCAATGGAAATAAACAACGTTTGGAAATTTATTCCGCGAGGGGAAAGTGATTTGAAAATTGTTTTCGAAGGTTGAAGTGTGGAAATATATCTTGCAAATATATTTATAAATAAATAAATAATTCGAGGAAATTATTTTAAATCTGATGGTTGTTTATGGATGTTATTTGACAGTTAAATAACCGATTATAAATATTAGCCTTTAAGACGGCATTTGATTTTCGATGAGACCGGGGGTCGGATTCCAAATGGTTATCCGAAAACCACATTCAATCTTAAAGGTGGATCTTTTGTTTAAAATATCTAAATGGAAATTTGTTGTGACTTAACTATGATTTGAATGTATCCACATGTTTTAAAAATAAGCGCTCAGTATTCGGACAAGCTGGGTGAGGACATTAAGTCATAAAACTCAATCCGAGTAAATGATACGACGAAATGGAATTGCATTTGAAGATGGTGGTTGAAGACCGGGTATTTTCGAAAACGAAAGGATTACCTATGGATTGTCTCTGCACTTAGTTGCTCTGGTATAGAGATTACCCTATGTGAGGGGGAGTCCGGATGTGATTAGGGGATATCCAGATTTGCAAGGACTTCTTTCCTTAATTGAACGAAGTGTCTTCGGTTCCATTCAGACCCAGGATGGACTTGTATGGATGTATGTCTAACATTACACATAGAGACAAAAAGCTGGTTTCTATCAAATATATTTATGTTGGTGGCAGAGAATTTATTCTCTTAGCTTAACAGCCTTCTCTGAAACGTACGAGCTCAGAGGTTATGTAGTTGATAGTTACTAGTGATATGTTCCTAATTTGGTAATGTGGCATGCTAAGTGTTGATCATTGGTTGATCGAAGCATGGCTTTTGTGAAAAGCGTAGCTTTGTGGGATGAGACTTCATCGAACCTCACACTCTGGAAATGGTCAAAACAGGAAAGGATGCAACAAGGTTATGGGGGTCGCACCCTTCAAGGTATGTGCATTTCCTTCTGGAGAAAAAGTGATATTCTGGTATGGAGCCCAAATATTTAACTTATGTGGATAAAAATTGATATTATGGTATGGAGCCCAGATATTTTACTTAAGTGGTTGTTCGAATTGAGGCGCCTCGGATATAGGTCGGTTACGACCGGGGGATGGCATACTCGTGATAGTTAGTTACCTAGTTACAGAGGTAACCCAGCCTTGTGTTGGCAGAGATCCGGTTAGGTTCTCAGGACGTCCCTCCAGAGGCGTACCCATTTGGACAAAGGAAGTTCTTTAACCTTGACAATTTGTTGGAAATCAAATCACTCAATACAAGCCCTATACGGTTTTAGTTGTAGCACCTGTCATCTAACATGGTAGCTATAATGGGCATACTATAATGATACGTATGCTGGCTAAGATTAATATTATACTTTCGAAATGCTTTCCACACTATACACTAATAATAATATCAAAAGGATTTTTGCGTATCAAGCATGTTTGACTACTATAAGGAGAAACCTACTCAAAGTGTGTGATTGCATTGTGTGTGTGCTGGAAGACCTCATGGTAGTTTCATTTTCCCAAAGAATGAACAGATTTCTTTTTATTTCTTTTTGGTACAAATAACTGTTTTTAGATCTCACACCACTCCTATGACTCACTCGAAGTTTATTGTTCCATTTTCTAAACTCTGGGTGCCCCTAATTTTCCACACGGGCAGCCTAGAGTAAGGTTATCGTTGTTTTCTGGAGCTAAGTCGGGAAAGTATGCTGGGGAGATCAAAAGACAAGCTGGACGGCGAGACGTATCACACGTATATGATGTTATTTTTTCGCTGTTATGTTGTATTCCGCTTTTTTGTTTTATATTGACTCTGATGATGTAATGTATAAACAGATATAGTTCTTTTGTTTTAAAGATTAGTCATTTATCTATTATATATTGTTCCGCTGTGATTGTGATATTCTGATATTATTTTTATTTCTTCTCCTACCTCCTTCTTCTTTAACCCCAATGGTCTGGTTTTTTGGCATTCGATTGTGTGGCATTTGATACAGTGGACGTATTGATGTCGATTTTCGAGCGTCGAAAAATTGGGTCGTTACAATTTGATATCAGAGCTTAGGTTGACGATATACCTTAGCTCTGGTGGGGATTACTCATAGGAGATATAGTCCGTAGTACTCTAGAATGAGTTTGAGTGTATTAATATATATGACTGCTTATTTGTTAGTGAATATAAAAATTGTTTTTATATTGTGTTGACTTATCGGTTGAGTGTTTTTAGATACTGGTCGATATGTGGGATGTTATGTCATCGATAGGGGTTTCTAAACTCTTAAATGAGATAACCAACACGGTATTATTTTAAAATAGGATAAATGAAAGAATTTTACCCAAATTATTTTTGTATATAAAATAAATAATTTTCCATAAATTATTATAGTTATATATGGTTGCTTGGTTATTAGGAAGCGATAATGTTAAATTATTATCATTGTTGTGTAAAAAATAGATTAAGGAATTGAAATCATAACTAAAAGCTAAGAAATAAATTCATATACAAATGGGATTTATAAATGTAAATTGTAAATGTGATTTATAATTTGAAATAGAATTCTAAAAAAATATTTGAAAATAAATTAAAAGATTTGAAATTTGAATATTTTGGGAAAAGTTTAAATTCCTTTGGGTTTGAAAATGATTTTCAAAGGTTTTGGAGAAATAATGGTGACATTATTTGAGAAATGTTGGATTTGAAATCTAGCGGAAATTGGAATTTAAAAATATTTGAAAAAATATTTTTGAAGGGATAAAAGCACTAAACTCTTTTCGGTCGTTGGAAAATAATTCTGATGATGATTACGACATCATCGGTATTCATTTTCGAGTTTCCAAGGGAGGAATTGCTACCCGAATATTTTGAATTGGGAGTATTTGCGAAAATGAGTTTGATTTTGAATATAATTGATTTCAAAGATGATTTTGAAATGTTGAGTAATTGTTTAAAAGACTCTGGAATCTTATTTAAAATGTAACGGAATATAATGAGTTTGATAACCTATAAAATTTGAATTGTTAGATTAAAATCTAACTTGAAGAAAAGTTAAAGTAAAATAAATGTGAAATGTAAATAAGTTGGAAAACTTATCGAAGCTTAAAATTTGGATTAAAATTGAATGTTTGAATTGAGTTAAATAAAGTAAATGGAATTCAAGCTAAACATTAAAGTTAAATTTGAGTTGTGTGATATGGAAAGTTGGTCAAGTTGGACTAAATAAAACAAAGAATTGAATATAAAAATTGAATTCAGAATGGGATTGAAAATTTGAGTCAAATAAAATGATAATATGGATTAGATATGAATGAAGGATAGTTGATAAAAATTCAGTATCCATAATTTTAAGATAAACTGGATTCAAGTGAAATTGAAATGCAAGTGAATATAAATGGACATAAAACCAAAGTGATGAAGTAGAAAATAAATACAATAAGTGTATAAAATACTTTTATTGAACTTAAGAAATGAATGGTGAAATTCTTAAGTAAAATCTGGAATTGGAAGAATAAACTAAGTAAGTATTTGAGTGGAGCAAACAAAAGTGTGGGAAATGAAAATTTTGGATAGAAATCAATACTAATGTGAATAAAAGAGAATTGATATAGCTAATTATCAATTAGAAATAAATAAGTGGTATGTATGTATATTACATTATTCGCATAGCAATTTGATCCAATTTCGTGCATAAAATTTCGAGGTAGTTATATCGATCTGAATTGGAATTATTCACTCGGTTTTCGACGGCGAACCCTGGATATGGATTTTTAATTGATTCTAGAAATTCTATATCGGTGTTTACGTCTATGCAAGGAGAATGATGGTTTCTGACCAAGAAACCAGATCTGAGTTCGCACTAGGAAGTCGGGTGGACGATACTAGTTCGGAAGTGAAATTGTGTGATCGAATGAGCGATCGGATTTGATATTGCGTATGGATGATCTGTGTACATCATACGGACTTAAATGAAATAGATATTGAAACTTTTGTAAAGAAATGTATAAAATGATTTTGAATGTTGTAATTGGACATTATTGCTAAGTAGCATACAGATATATAAAGGCAAAGGATAATTTCGGATTTTTGATTTCAGAAGATAAATTTAATTACTCAACAAAAAGTTATGTATTTAAATTTCTGTAAGAAATTTGATGATTTTCTGGTATAGCCACTTGGCGTTTTGTTTTCTTTTGAAGTCTAGGGCCCCATAGAGGCATTTTTTAGTTGTATCGAGCTAGCCGCGTAAAGGAGACACTGGCGAAATTTTTCGAAAATTTAGGTAGTTAAAATTTTTTAGAAATTTTGATAATTTAAAATTAGGTTTTAAATTGAAATTTGAATGGTTGAGGAAATAATATTATTTGGAAAATTATGAAGAATTTGGGAAGTTTGTAAGTATGATAGGGTCTTTGATAAAAAGATTTGTTTTGGCAAGTTGATAAAACTAGTGGGCTTTGGGAAGTTATTAAAAAACCATTTGGATTAGGAAAATGTTGAACGGGTTATGGATCATTCTTCTAAACTAGTAATTTCGGGGATGAAATTCTTTTAAGTGGGGAAGAATGTGACGACCCAGAATTTTTGGATATTTTAAATTGAAATATTTAATTGATTTTAAATATTTGAAAGTCATTTTGACTTGAATTTCAAATATCACTGTTTGTTTGGTAATTAAATTATTGAATTTAACAATATGAAATTGGGTAAAATATTGTATCTTCGGTTTTGAGCTGTTAAAAATAATTTGAAGGTTTATAAAATTTATATAGATGATACTGGAGATGATAAAACTTTTAAAATTTGAATTTAAAACTGATTTGTTCAGTTTGAAAATATATTGTTTAAATCAATATTTAGAATAGCCTTCCGAGGCACAATCTCAGAATTCGTGAAACCAGTTTCATCGGATCCGTAATAGTGTATTGTTATCGGGTTTCAATTTTTGTAGCATTTGGAGTTGTGATGTAATCGCACGGTAGATAAACGCGCTATAATTTAGATCAAAAATTTAATATTATAACTGGGTCCAAAACGCTATGTTCTCCATACGATTGAATTAGGCCTCGAAACCTTTTCCATCGCGTTCGTAGTAGGGGTATAACATTATAAACGCCTAGTGATATGCCTCAATAGGGGTTCAAAATTTTGTGTTGCAATTTTTACACGATTTAAATTTGAATTTAAAATTTGAGAATAAATAATATAATCGAACACCGTACCAAGCTCTGACACATTGACAAATGTTAAAGCATGTCTCTACATTCAGGGACACGTGTTTTCTTTGACAAATAACGTGAACAGTAGATTAAAAAAAAGAGAAAAACCTAAGCTTGCTTTTGTCTTCAGAAACAAAATCGAAAACAAATAAACTATGGCGGCGATTTTTATTTCAATCAAATTTCCCTTCTTCTCGAGCCTGTTCAAATTCATTTGAACGAAATTCGTCCGTGTCCAAAATCAATGGTGGCTGTGGAATTCAAAATCGCTCCCCAAATCAATTTGTGAAATCAATTCATTCGTGAAGCTCGACGATTGTCGCGATGGGCCGACAACGGCGACATCGAGGCTGCATTGATTCGTCAGTGAGAAGCAGATAGAGGAGGCACGATTAAATCGTGAATGGAGCCGCATGTAGAGGAGAACGCGATGCGTTCGCTTGTGAAGGCGCACGTGTGCTTGCACGCATGGGAGGTTACGGCCATCGAGTGGTGGCGCAACTGTGGAGTCGCCATTGGTTTTGGGCTTCGACATTTAGGGTATGGTTTCTTCCTTCTATTATTACTCGAAATTTAAAATAAAAAATGAACATATGTATATTTTTCCTTTTTATGATAATAATAATATTATCAGTGAAGTATAAAATATTCCAGTCTTTAATGTATGTATATATATGTGTTGGAAAGGAAGAAAAACTGCAGCGGGTGTGTGTGTGTGTGTGTGTGTGTGTATGTATATGCAGTTTATGTATTTTAAATATTAATAGTAATAACATAAAATTTTAAAGTGTTGAAGTTATATGAAAACAGATTTTTAGATCTATGAATTATTTTTATAAGTATATACATATATATAAATATGTAGTTTCAAAAATAAAAATAAATATACATATACACCTATTTTCATTTAACTAGTTTATTTTAAAATAATATATTAAGGAGATTTGTTTCGGTAATTAACTTATTTTAATTATTTTTAGTCACTAAAAAGATTTTAAAGGGAAGATTTATTAGTTTAAATATAAATCACTAGTTAAAAATAAAATTGTTGGTTAATTAAACCTATCAAATAGGAAAATTAATTTATTCGACAAATTCAAATATTAATAAAACCTTATAATGTTTGTTACAAGGTTTAAAAAATCGTGAAAACAAGCTGGAATGGAAATGGATTGCAAAACAAAAACAAAGGTGAGATCTTCTCACTCACTTGGTTTGCCTAGTTAATTTAAATGAATAAATTTAAATTATTGGATGTGCTTGGATGAATTTAATAATTTATCTATGGATGCAATTATATATAGTAGTGTGTGTGTGTGTGTATTGGAGTGATTGATTTCCCGCATTCTACAGCGAATGAGACCTTATGCGCCCCGCATAATAGCGGATGACCTCATATACCGCGATATTCTACCTCGAAGTGGAATTGGTATTTTATATTGAGCTAACATCTGTGGATGTAGGGAAACAGGTTGGAGGGATCCAACTGGATTCCTCAAATGTTTGAATTTATTTTATATGTTGTGGTATGATTTATTGATGATCTGTGATTGATTATATTGATAATTGAAATTGTTGGAAGCTATGGTTTGGTCGGATATAATTTTGGTATTTTAGGATACCAGAAATGTACAAATTAGATTTTTGGAAGGAAAGTAAAGTAGAGAATTTGAAGTAAAATAATTTTATGAAAATTTGATAAATTAAAAGAAGGAATTTGGAAAGGATAAAGGTTGATTTTTGAAATCCTATCGAATAAATTCCAAGTATGGGGAAAAAAGATTTTTTTTTCTTAAATGGGTTTTGAAAACTTAAGTAGTATTGTTTAAAAATTGAACAATTTATTTTAAAAAATTTGGATTTTAAACGAGTTTGGAGAAATAAAGGGAGAATTTTGAAATCAAGTATAAAATTGGTATTTTCTGATTTAAATGGAATTTAAATCATAAATATAGGTGTGAATATTGGATTACTAGGTTTTGGAATAAATTTGGATAAGTAAAGGAGTAATTTTTAAATGGAGTAAATTTTAGAAATCGATTTGGAAATTTATTTAGTGTTTGAAACTATGTTTTAAAAGGAGAATGAGACTATAGAATTTATAAACTGGGTTTTATAAAGAGAAATAATATATCAGTGGATACTTGGAAATATAAATTCACGATGGAATTTATTAAGGAATAGGTAATTTGTTTAAAAATAAATATTGGTTTATTTTTAAAAGTGTGGAAAGAAAATTTACGAATTCGGGATGTAAATTGAGATAAATCGAGAAGGATTTATTAATTGATTTAATTGGACTATTTTGAAATGGAAAGTATATTTTCCCTGCTAAGCCCACTACGATTCGTAAAAGTTTAAAGTTTTTAAAGTTGTTTAAAAGGATGTTTCTTTGATAAATTATTTATTAAGTTGTTTAAAATTTTAAAGGTAAATATTTTATTAAATTAGTTATAGTAGTAATTATTTTAAAAGGCTAATTGTATTATGATTTAAAAAAGATAATTGTTAATACTATATTTTATAAAGTAGTTTTATTTTAAATATAGTTTGGGCTAAAAATTTTATTTGGAAAAATTGTATAGAATTCAATAACTTTATTTTTTAAATTTTTTTGGCTTAAGTTTTCATGAAAAATTATTATTAAATTTCATAATTGGTATTTTAAATAAAGTGTTTTAAATAGTTTTTATTTTAATTATTTTAAAGTATATATTTTTAGATAAAGCGATTTAAATTATTTTAAAATCTTATTCTTGGCAAATTTTTTAGTAGAAATAAACAATGTTTGGAAATTTATTCAGCGAGAGGAAAGTGACTTGAAAATTGTTTTAAAAGGTTGAAGTGTGGAAATATATCTTGTGAAGATATTTATAAATAAATAAATAATTTGGGAAAATTATTTTAAACCTGATGGTTGTTTATGGATGTTATTTGATAGTTAAATAACCGACTATCAATATTAGCCTTTAAGACGGCATTTGAATTTTGATGCGACCGGGGGTCGGATTCCAAATGGTTATTCGAAAACCACATCGAGTCTTAAAGGTGGATCTTTTGTTTAAAAGTTTTAAAAATGGAAATTTGTTGTGACTTAACTATGATCTGAATGCATCCACATGTTTTAAAAATAAGCGCTCATTATTCGGATAAGCTGGGGGAGGACATTAAGTCATAAAACACATTTCGAATAAATGATACGACGAAATGGAATTGCATTTGAAGACATTGGTTAAAGACCTGATATTTTTGACAAAGAAAGGATTATCGGTCGATTGTCTCTGCACTGAGTTGCTCCGGTATAGAGATTACCCTATGTGATGGAGAGTCCAGACGTGATTAAGTGATTACTTGGATTTGCAAGGACTTCTTTTCTTAATTGGATGATGTGCCTTCGATTCTATTCAGACCAAGGATGGACTTGTATGGATGTATTTCTGACATTACACTTTGAGATATAAAGCTAGTTTCTATCAAATATATTTCTGTTGGTAGTGGAGGATTTATTATCTTATCTTAACACCCTTCTCTGAGAGGTATGAGCTTAGAGGTTATGTAATTGATAGTTACTAGTGATATATTCCCAATTTGGTAATGTGGCATGCTAAGTGTTGAACATTGGTTGATCGAAGCATGGCTTTTGTGAAAACTGCAGCTTTATGGGACGAGACTTCATCGACCTCACACCCCGAAAATGGTCGAAACAGGGAAGGATGCAGCATGGTTAAGAGGGTCGCGCCCCTCAGGGTATGCGCATTTCCTTCTAGATAAAAAGCGATATTCTGGTATGGATCCCAGATATTCAACTTATGTGGATAAAAAGTGATATTCTTTTATGGAGCCCAGATATTTTACTTATATGGTTGTTGGAATTGAGGCACCTTAGATAAAGGTCGGTTACGACCGATGGATGGCATACTCGTGACAGTTAGTTACCTAGTTACAGAGGTTACCCGGCCTTGTCTTGGTAGCGATCAGGTTAGGTTCTTGGGACGTCCCTCAAGAGGCGTGCCCATTTGGATAAAGGAAGTTCCTTAGTCTTGACCATTTGCTGGAAATCCAATCACTCAATACGAGCCCTGTACGGTTTTAGTTCTAGAATCGGTCATCTAACATTGTAGCTATAGTAGGCATACTTTGATGATACGTATGCTGGCTAAGATTAATATTATACTTTCAAAATGTTTACCACACTATGAACTAATAATAATATCAAAAGGATTCTTGCGTATCAAGCATGTTTGACTACTATAACGAGAAACCTTCCCTAAGTGTGCGATTGCATTGCATGTGTGCCGGGAGACCTTATGGTAGTTTCATTTTCAAAAGCATGAACTGATTTCTTTTTATTTCTTTTTGGTACAAATAACTATTTTTAGATCTTACACCAGCCCCATGACTAACTCAGAGTTTATTGTTCCCTTTTCTAAACTCTAGGTGCCTTTAATTTTCCACATGGGCAGCCCAGATTCAGGTTATCGTTGTTTTCTGGACCTAAGTCAGGAAAGTATGTTGTGGAGATCAAGAGACAAGCTGGATGGAGAGACATATCACACGTATATGAAGTTATTTTTCCGCTGTTATGTTGTATTCCATTGTTGTGTTGTATATTGACTCTGATGATGTAATGTATAAACATATGTAGTTTTTTTGTTTTAAAGATTAGTCATTTATCTATTATATATTGTTCCGCTGCAATTGTGAGATTCTGATATCGTTTTTATTTCTACCCCTACCTCCTTCTTCTTTAACCCTAACGGTTCGGTTTTTCGACATTCGATTGTTCGGCATTGATACAGTGGACGTATTGATGTCGACTTTCGGACGTCGAAAAATCGGGTCTTTAATAAAATATTGAATTAAATAAGATTTTGTAATTTAATGTTTTAAGAAAATAAAATTTATGATGTAGAAATGAGAAAACTAACTAGAATGAAGTTTAATAACGTAAATTAATGTAATAGATAACTATTTGAATGTAATCTCAAGTAATTGTAATAATTATTAAGTTATAATTGGTTATAAATTTAAAATAAGATAATAAATTTAAATGTTATATTAATTGATGAAATAATATGTAATAAATTGAAACTGGTTAAACTTTGGGTTGTGTTAGTAGTTATAACATTTGTATGTAGATAATAAACTTATAAATGTGATTATATTAAGGAAAGGTAACAAGTGTTATTTGTCACCAATTTATTTAATATGTTGAGTTAAGTTGGAAATCAATTGCAATTAAATGTAATTAAATATTACGTTAATATGAGTTAAGATGATAACTCTAAAATGTGAAGGTAATAAAATGTATAGAAATGTCAATTGTATTCTTAAGGCAATAATTTATTTAATAAAATGAGTAAAACTAGGATAAATGAGTTTATTGGGACTTTAAAATTATAATTAATGTGAAAATCGATAAAAATTCAAATAATTGAAATATTGCAACTAATATAGTAAAAGATGATAATTGCAGAATATTAATGCAATAAGATGTAAATAAATGTTAACTATGTCCATAGAGTAATGCTTGATTGAATAAAAAGATTGAAATCTAATTAAATCAATTTATTGGAATTAGAATATAATTAATTGCAACTAAATGTAATTAAACATTATGGTTAATGCAGGAAAAGCGTCAATTGTAGAAAATGAGGATAACAAGATAGAAACCTATGCTAATAATTTCTTAGGGTATTGGTTGATTTAATAGTAGGAGTGTAATCAAAATAAAAAAGTAAAGAATAAGCCTAGTAAAAGAGTAAACAAATTTTATTTATTTGAAATGTTTGGTGGCTAAAAGATTGATTGTAGAGACGAGAAACTATTATTTAGTAAGAAATGTATAATTACTATTTGTATCCAATAATGTATAAATATGTTTAAATTACTATTAGATAGGAAATAATTTTTTTACTTCTCATTACATTCATTTAGTCCATTTTGAAACTTAATCAACTAAAATTAATGTAATTGAAAATTCAATTAATAGGAGAGAGAATAATAAATTGTAAAATAATAGATGTAATTAAAAGTAGCTTATGTTTTGTGAAAATATAAGGAAAGTTTGATTTAATGAAAAGAACATTTACATCAAATGAAATGAATGTTTCATTTGTGAATGCAGGTTTATTTTCATTAAAATAAAGAATAGAATGATTGATTTTAAAGGAAGAAATATATGTTTATTTGAACTATGTTTTAGCTTACAGATTGATTACAAGAATAGGAAAACAATCCATTTCAGTAGTTATTTATTACTCTTGTGTATAAACAACAAATTTATAAACGTGTTTAAATAAACAATTGTTCTATTTTTCATCCATTTTTGTTGTCTATTTTGAAATTTAACTTTGTAAGTAATTGCAATTAATGTAACTCAAATATTTCAATTAAAAGGAAAGAAAACGTTGATTGCAATTAATAGATTTAACAAAAGAAATGCACATTTTGTGTTAAACAAAAAGGGTGTTTTAATGGAAATAAAAGATCATTTTGGGACAACCAAATTGAACGTTTTCATTTTTAAGGTAAGTATAAAAAATTTATTATGCATAGATAAAAACCTAAATGTGTACAAATTTGAATATTATTTGAGTCAATGAAGTTAATTTTGTTACGTTTCAAAAAAAATAGAATTTCAAAAGGTTGTGCGACGTACATGGTCCCTTCGTTTCTTTTATTATTAATTGCTACATGAACGTTTTAAAATAGTTACCTTATTATTAATACTTGATCCGTTCATTTCTCCTTTTATTTAATACATGAGCCTAGACTTTTAGATTGTATCTAATTCTTGTCACCTCATTTTCCTTATACAAAATTTTACTTTCCTTTGGCTTGCAAACTTTTCCATTCCTAAATACATTTCCTTATGCATTATTAATGCCTGGAGCATTCAACATAAAATGTGACATTTATTTTTGTCCCTCCACCTTCATTTACAAATTATAGATAACCTGCAGCTTATTTCTTCATTGCATTTTGTTTTTGCTGACATCTCATATCCAAAAGCCCTTCTTGCAAAGGAAAAAGCTTTCTTTTATGAAACATGATTTTTTTCATTTCTCGTATACGTCCTATCCTCATCTTATCAATCTTTTATTTAAGCCATACCTTGAGAAAAACGTAAGTATTAAAATTTGTTTATTTATTTATTTTTTATGCATACTAAATTTTACTTTAATAATATTTCTTATAAAATGAATATATATTGCATACAAACTTTGATTCACGCGCAATTTCTCTGTTGGATTCATATTTAAATTCTAGACAACATGAAATTGATTTTGTTGAATTTGGAGACTGTAGAGTTTTGCACTTCTGTTTGGATTTTTACGGGCAAAAATCAAAGGTGAGTGTTTTAACCGACTCACAACTACTAAGTTATCATATGTTAGTTAAATTGAATTTATGATATGATTTGGAATTGATTGGTTGATGTTTGGTATATTTAAATTGTCACTCTAGTTAAATTTAACTTTTATTGCATTTAATCATCGTTTAATTTAATATTGAATTTAATTTTCAATTTAATAACTTTTAATGATAACCAGTTATCCATTTATGTTTATTGGTTGATTTGGATGATGATTGGGATTTATGTCTAATTGTTGATGTTGGATGATTTGTTGTTATATTTTGTATTGTTATAACACTGCCCCTTAATTATTGTTAGAAAATCCCCATGGGTTGAAATGATACATACCCGAACGATCATATCGAATAGGAGAAAATTGTTATAGGTTGAAATGACATACCCAAGCGATTTTCATTGATTTGGAATTTGGGATTGCGGGTTGAAATAATATATACTCGTAAAATTTAAAATTTGCATATTGAAATGATAAATATTTGTATCACTTGACCATAGGATAGAAAATTATATACGGATACCTAATTGGTTAAATTAGACGATTATAAACCCCTTAAATCTTGAATTAGATTAAATGATATTTTGAAGGAAATTGATTTATATAAATTGATTTACTTTGAAAATCCAAGTTTGAATGTGATTATGGTTTTGAAAGTGGACATGGTTTTGAAAGTGGCTATGATTTCGAAAGTGATATGTTTTGGAGAATATGATATTTTGATATCAATTATGAATTGACTTTTGAAATGTAAAAGAATAAACCGGTGTGAAATAAGCGTTTGGCTGTTAAAGAGAGCGGGATCAAATATTTTCATACCCTCTGTCAATACCGAAAACCACTTTAACAACGTGTACGTGGTGGAGATTCCAAAAATAAAGTAGGATGGCTCGGCGAACGATTCTGCATTAGGTTTTATGTGACCCTGACTCCTATGAGTCAGCTTAGATGTGACTAAAATAGGAGCCATGTCGGGCCAAGTGAGGTCACTCCTCCAACCGGACACATTTCTTTGATACCGTATTTTGACTTTGTGACGATTTGTTGTCCACCCCTCGATTTTGATTATGAGTGTGCGTTCCGAGGTGAGCGGTAGTAGCTGCTATGTGTTACCACCAGTCTGGATTCGAAAACGGTATATCTACTCTGGCATTGCCTCGACTGCCATGTTTACATGCCCTATCATGCCTTCTACGAGTTTATTTTGTACCATACCTATGGATTGCCCTCTGTGTAAACCTCACGGAGGAGTTTACGGTACTTTATAGACTAGGGGAATATATAAAATGTGTTAAGGGGGATATGGGTAACGCCTTAACGCTATCTTAATACTTTACATTACTGTAGACTCTATTTTAATAGCATATTGTACTATGTATGTAGATAATTTAAAGGATCCTTAGGAGATGTAAATCCCGAACATCTCTTAAGTTATTGCACTCACGTTGACACTGGATAGGAGATGTCAAACCCCGTAAACATCTCCAATGTCGTTACACTCATATTTATGTACTGTTGATTTAACTTACATAAGACCTTTTAGGTCTGACTTGGGTGCGTTTTCTTCTCAATTCGCTCGGGTCAGCCTGAGCTTTTCAGTTTATCGAAGACTAGTTTCTGGAAGACAAAGACGAAAATTTTGTACTATGATTATTTACTATATGTATTCCGCTACATCATGTTGTTCCACTGCATTTATTTATTATTTATTCTTGTTTTATGTAACTCTGATCCATATTATAAAGGTTTAATCAATGTTGTTTGTAAACAACTTCATGAACTGTTTATTTAATTAATATATTTTGTCATTCCGCTGCGAGATTCTATATTTGTTTTCTTTCTTTCTCTGCTTTTTCTTATTTACCCCATAACCATCTTCCCTTTTGAATGGTTTGAGTCTGATGTTTGTGGTTTATCATCGATGTAAACCGTCCGAAAATGTAGGTCGTTACATAATGGTTTCGAAAGGTTTATATGAATGGTTTCGAAATGAATGTTTTGGCCTTTCTGCCTAGTTTATAAAAAGGTTTACCTAGTTTCGAAAGGGGTGCTTTCAATGGAATCGTAATAGGTACTTTCAGTGGTTAAATATTTTCATCAACAAAATTTAAGTAACGTATATATAAAATAGCAAGGTGATTTGAGTAAAGCATAGAGTTTATTTTCCTTATTTAAAGTATGATTAAAGGTTTAAATAAATTTGAGAAGAAGAGATTTTCAAAGAAAATTTAAGGGAAGATTACCCTAAGTAAAATGACTCGGATATTTGTATATTAGACGGGACTGGTATAGGGTCACGCCATATACGTTGGCTATTAGCCCCTGGCTAAATTAGTAGAAAATTCCAGTGTATAGGGCTTTGCCATGGATAAGACTAAAATGATGTTACGCATAGAAGGAAATATATTTGTACAAAGGTTGGTTATTGGTATGCCCGCAAAATCATTAGGATCAGTTTACCAAGAGTTGTAAGTTAAAGACAAACAGTCCAAAAGAGGAGGGTATAACAAATGTTAGATTATTTGTTTATATTGTCTGGTAGGCCCGAGTTAGCCATAGGATAGTAGTTAGCCAAACAAAACTATAGTATTCAGACAGATAGTTTATTTGTTACCCATTATATATGTTTATATGATAACGCTTTACAGTGTTAACCAGTTTTGGTTGCAAGATTATGATTTGCAAAACACATGTTTTAAAAGGATATTAGTGAGGGAAAATCTGTTCCGCTAAGCGAGGTAGTCTCACATAATATCAAATAACTGAGATGTACAGTATTATTCACATCGGGCTTTATGTCTGACTCGAAGTTTGTGCTTTCCCCTTAAACTCTCGGGTATTCAAAATTATTTGAGTAGGCTGAGGGTTGATAATTTTTAGGTTTTTAGTAGGTTGGCGAACAAAGCTTCCGGAGACGAGCAGGTGGCTGGCACATAGCCATTTAAGTGTTGTTGTTTTATTTTGTTTGATTCTGTTGTATTGTATTAAGTCGGTTATGACTATATAGTACTCTAGTCAACTAAGGGGCATTTTCATATGTTACTCATGGCATATTTTGTAATAATTATATTGGTCTGAACCTAGGAAACGATTGAGATTATGTAATGGAATAGAAAACATGTTTTGTGAAATGTAATTAGAAATGTATTTTTTGAAATCTGTGATTTAGTTTCATATTCATATGCTTCTGATATTATAGATATTATTAACATTACGGTATTTGGTCATCGGAAGTTAGTACTATGGATAACCTATGTAGTTAAAGCTCTTGGCAGATTCAATGTGGCGGAGGTGCAAAAAGTCATAGTGGAGATATAGCGAAGATATTGCAGGATATAGCGGATGATTCTAAACTAGCACATAAAACACGTACTTAATGATTTTACAGATATGTAAGTGGTAACTAAATGAAAAATTAACATTCAACTGAACTATAATTAATTTAGAAATAATTTTAAATAAAACCATGTGCGAATATACTGTAAATAAATGTAAAACTGTTATATGACATAATTGAATTTAGTAAATTTTAGAGTATTTTTATTTCTAAAAATATATTAAAAATTCAATTAAATAAATTAATTTCATAATTTTGTTAATGTATAAATATCATTTTTCAATTCATTTCTTTTAAAGAAGATATAGCGGAATATAATGGGAATAATGCGGTATAGTTGAAATAGCGAGGCTTAAAGCGGAAAGGCTATATTTGAGGCTATATGGAAAAATCGTAGTGGTAGAAATCCGCTATGTGATGTAGTAGGGTTATAGGGGGTGTTAATTGCATAGTGGATAACTATAACATCTGTAGCACTTAGCTTCGGGCCTCTAGATAGGGGATGTTGCAACTTGGTATCGGAGAATAGGTTTATGAAAAAATTTAAACTAAAATGATTTTATGAGTACATAATCCTAAGGAATTTGAGGAAAAACTAGGGTATGGGACAACACTGTAGTAACGTACTTGTATTTGCAATATATAAGTATATGATATATATCTATTCTCCTATCTCCCTTAGGTTATTCTTCTATATCTCATGAGGCTTGAATATATATATGGATGATAGAAGTGAAAGAGTTAACCTTAGAGGGGGAAGCACCAAAATAAATGTAAATGCCAGACCAAATGCTAGAAGAAATCCAAGTCAGGCACAAGTTGGAAATGTTAATGCTGGAGTCCTGCAAGTTGACATCGGAGTTATGTACCAGTTCTTTGTCAACATGATGCAGACAGGTATTCCTGATGGAGTAGTTGGAGGAGGAGTTTAGGAAGCTCCAGTGGTCAAGAATAATGCTATTCTGAGTAGGGACTATGCTAGGCCGTGAGGGAAGCCATTTATTGGAACGGAAGATGTTATTAAGGTGGATAACTGTTTGCAACATTATAAGAGGATCTTTGTAGATTTGGAGCTCAATGATGAGTAAAAGAGGAGGCTTGCATCAAGACAACTTCAAGGAGCAGCTTTATTTTGGTGGAATAGTGTAAGGGTGGGAGTTAATGAGGAGACGATGACATAGGCCAAGTTCAAAAGGAGATTTGATGAAAGGTTTATGTCGGAGATTGCTAAGTCCGCTCTGCTTAGGAAGTTTGCTAAATTGGAGCCGCAAGTGTTTGCACAAAAAATGGACAAACACCTCAAAGTCGCATGATTTAGTTGATTTTATGTTGTTCTTAGCGGTTTGGGTGATTTATGCAAATATATAAAAAACAGGGGCTAAACTGTAAAAGACACGCAGATTTATAGTGGTTCGGCCAGAACGTGCCTACGTCCACTTTATATGTTATTCTCTCTTTTCTTTCAGATTACAAGTACAAAGCTTTGTATACAAGTATATGAAAGTTGTTTGAAAGTTCCTTCCGTGCTTGAGCTCTCAAACTTGTCTGCCATTGTTGTACCCCTGCCCCTCTATTTATAGAGTGAGGCTGGGGGTAGGGGTCTTGGATGTATATAGCTGCTGGTGGGCCTGGCCTGAAGCAATCTGGTCTGGCATATCTGGTTCGGCGAAGCTTGGCTCGGCCATGGCTGTATGGCGCTTGGTCCGGTGATGATATCGGCTCGATGGGACTAGGATTCGGTAGTGCTCTGGATCGGTGGCGCCCTAGTTCGGAGGTAGGAGTAAGGTGGGCCGGTTGAGGTTGTTCATGGAAGTGCTGTTGGTCCGGTGGGATGTTGGTCCGGTGGGACGTTGGTCCGGTGGGACGTTGGTCCGGTGGTGGCTAAGTGTAGTTGGTTCGGTTGTTCATGGAGAAGGGGGGCTCGGTTCGGCAAGTAGAGGTGAAAGGTTGGTTCGGTGTGGGCCGGTCCGGTGTGGAGATGGAGTTGGACCGGTAGTGGATGGAAGTGGGTTGGACCAGTGAGGCTTTGGCTTGGGTTGGACCGGTAATAGTTTTAGCAGTGTGTTTGACTCGGTGCCAACCTCCTCGTGTTGGTTCGGTATCGAAGGGCTTGTTGGCTTCATCCTTATCCAGATTCGGTGGTGGTAGAAACGTACCCAACATTTGGTGCTTTCACTGAGAATTGAACTCAAGGCTTCAAGCTTCCCCCACTCAGCCTTCTTCCTAACAGCATCGCTTGGTGCCTGGACAACATGACTTCCAGGCAGAGAAAGGGAAGGAACATCGCAACTAGCAGCATCCCGGATCCAGTTTTCACAGATCAAGAGAATCATCCCATTCCAACAGCAGTACCGAACGATGATCAGACAAACCCGACAGCCCCTGCCACAGAACAACCGACAGCAATTACTAGGGCAGATCTAGACAGAGTTGTGGCTGAAGTAACTAACCGCTTCACCTCCCAACAAGAAGCTTTGGTGGACCAACTCATGTCACGCTTAAGGGATGCCGAAGAATCCAACCGCAACACTGAATCATGGGGTGAGTCTCAATCTGGAGGATCTCGGAGACAACAAAGGTCTTCCCTCTTCGAGGAAGCTATCAATAGGAACAACAATGATAGGGGCCGCGTCCGGACTCAGCCCGAACTCCGACTCGAGGAAGCGCTTGGAACCGAACCCAATGGGGGAGGCACCAGGCGAGGGTCGGATGTAGCTGAGCCAGTCATGCCGCCTAATCATAGAAACCCCGCTGAACGGAGCCGAGCTAGAACCCAGCCCGAAGTTGACCCCATGGAAATGCTCGAAACAGAACCCCCCAGGGGAAGATCAAGGCAGGGGCCAACTGTAGCTGGTCCTAGCATGCATCCGAGCAGCCAAAGACAGCCACTAGATAACGTCAGAAGTGATAGACTATACCATCCCTACAGGTCATCTGGACGAGATCGATCCCGCAGGGAAGAACCAAGCTCTTTCTTATCCGCTCCAAATTCTGATGAAAGAATGGCACGATTATTCAGGGAATACGTCCGACGGGAGCAAAGGGATCGAGGGATAGGCGCTAGGGTAACCAGCCCTTTCACCCACGACATCAAAACCGCCATCACCCCTCGAGAATGGAAAATGCCGACGATGGAACCGTACAAGGGAACTTCCGACCCCGTTGTACACTTGCAGAGATACACACAGCATATGCTCATAAGCGGAGCAACGGAACGAGTATTGTGTAAATGCTTTCCGCTATTCCTAGCAGACCTAGCTACCTCCTGGTTCTGCCATCTACCCCAAGGATCTATCATCTCATGGGAGATGTTGAAAGAAAAGTTCATTAGCCAGTTCCACATTCATGTGGAACAACCCAAGGATGCTTATTCTCTATCTACTGTCAAACAGAAATCCGAAGAGACACTGCAACAATATCTAACCCGGTTCAACGCCGCAGCGGCCGCAGTCCAAGACGCCGATGAGAAACTCACCCTAATGGCCCTCTGTAGTGGTGTGCACCCAGATACCAAGTTTGCTAGAAGACTAACTAAAGAAAAACCAGCTACCTCGCCTGATTTCTTCCATGAAGCTGGGAAGTACATGAGACTTGAAGAGGCTGCCACTGAAAGGCATACAGGACCACAAGCTAAGACGGCTCATGGAAACGCCCCCGCCGCAGCAAAGGACATTCGGAGAAACGACTCCAGAGACAATGCAGGGGGCAAGAAGGGAGAAAAGCGCTTGTACCGACCAGGACCGAGATTGGACGCTTACACTCCCTTGAATGAAACAGTCGAGAACATCTTCCTGGCCACCCAGGACGAACTTACATACAAGCGCCCCCCGTACAAGAAAGAGTCAAATCGCGCAATCCAGTCCGGAAAATTCTGCCGTTTCCACGAGTCTCATGGGCACGATACCAATGAATGCCGCCATCTCCGAGACCTAATTGAAGAACACATCAGGAGAAAGAGGCTGGAACGCTATGTAAAGGGTCAGGACAGGACTTCAGCTCCCGTCAAGGAAAACCCAGGGCAGCTCCACCCAGAGACAGGCGGAGGAAATCGCAACACTAGCGGTTCCAGCCAAGAGAAGATAATGGTCCGTACAATATCAGGAGGGCCACACATCGCCGACAAGAGCTGGGCAGAAATGGAAGGATATGGAAACTCACTCAGAAGCGAGGGAGACTGTGTCAATTCTGTTATGGAAGAACGCCACCCTAAGCGGAAGGAAAATAATGACATCACATTCGGTGGGCGTGACCTAGAAGGAAGGAAATACCCTCATATGGATCCT
Source organism: Allium cepa (assembly GCA_030765085.1). NCBI lineage: Eukaryota > Viridiplantae > Streptophyta > Magnoliopsida > Asparagales > Amaryllidaceae > Allium > Allium cepa. Next base: position 726,555,945 of record CM060945.1, read on the forward strand.
ATGGTCATCTCTGCCTGGTTCGGCCCAGCTGAAGTTTTTCGAATCCTAGTAGACACTGGAAGCTCAGTGAATATTCTGTTCAAGCATGCTTTCGACAAAATGAAGCTGTCAATGAAGGACGTGTCTCCCTGCAACAAACCACTACATGGTTTCACTGGAGAAGCAAAGATGCCCCTCGGACAATTGGATCTCTTTGTTGAATTGGGAAGTCATCCCCGCTCCGCCGTTCGGAAACAAACATTCGTGCTAATAGACAACCACTCGGCCTACAATGCCTTTTTGGGAAGGCCAGCCTTGTCCGACTTTCAAATTGTCTTCGCCCCATGGTGTCTGAAGATGAAGTTCCCAATGGATAATGGAGTGGGAGAAGTAGAAGGGGATCAAGACGCTGCTCGGGACTGCTATGTAACCGAACTTCGCAATAATCGCAGGAGAGATAAAGGGAAAAATGCAGAGACTATTCTCTGCATGAAAAGCTTGGAAGCATAACAACTAAAGAAAGCCCCTCCTCTTCGGTATACCAGTGATCCTTTCAATGAATTAGACCCAGGGACAAAGAGGAGGAGGCCACCGCCGAGCCTGCAGAGGCTATGGAATTCGTATCTGTAGACAAACGCGACCCAAGTAAACTGCTGAGAGTCGGATCTCAGTTAAAAAGAGAATTAAAGAATCAACTCATTGATTTTCTTCGCCACAACATGGATGTATTTGCATGGACGCACGCTGATATGACTGGAATCTCCCCGGACATAGCATGCCACGCACTAAACATCGATCCTACCAAGGTATCGGTAAAGCAAAAGAAGAGAAGTATGGGGGCAGAACAATCAGCAGCCCTCGAGGAAGAAGTAAAGAACTTACTTGCCAATGACTTCATACGTGAAGCCATCTACCCGGAATGGATCGCCAACCCGGTACTGGTAAAGAAAGCTAATGGGAAGTGGTGAACATGCATCGATTTCTCCAACTTAAATGACGCTTGCCCGAAAGACTGCTTCTCGCTCCCACGAATCGACCAACTCGTGGACAGCACTGCCGGGCATGAACTCTTATCCTTTATGGACGCATACTCGGGATATAACCAGATCCCTATGCACGCCCCCGATCAAGACCGCACTAGCTTCATCACTGACCGAGGATTGTACTGCTACAAGGTAATGCCATTTGGACTTAAAAACGCCGGAGCTACTTATCAGCGCCTCGTCAACAAGATATTTGCAGAACTGATAGGACGAATTATGGAAGTTTATGTGGATGACATGCTGGTAAAATCGAGGAAAGCCAACGACCATATAAACCACCTGGACGAGATGTTTCAAGTACTTCGCCGATATGGAATGAAGCTGAACCCTCTAAAGTGCTCCTTCGGAGTATCATCGGGAAAGTTCCTGGGATTCGTCGTTCATGCCAGAGGGATTGAAGCAAACCCCGAACAAGTCCGAGCTTTACAAGATATCAAGACACCATCTACTCGAAGAGAGATGCAAAGCCTAAACGTGAAAGTGGCCGCCTTAAGTAGGTTCATCTCTAAAGCAACCGAAAAATGCATCCCTTTCTTCGAAGCTCTAAAGAAAGACAAAGGAAAGTTCGAATGGACTGACGAATGCTCGACAGCCTTCCTTAACTTAATCGGACACCTCCAGAGACCACCGTTACTTTCAACTCCAAATGAAGGCGAGGAACTATACCTATACCTTGCTGTATCATCCCACACTTTGAGCGCCGCTTTGGTGAGAGAAGGCAACCGCGCGCAGCGACCTGTATACTTTGTAAGCAAGAAATTCATAGGGGCAGAAGTCAGATACCCTAAGCTTGAAAAGCTAGCATACTATTTGCTTATCACGTCGCGGAAACTGCGACACTATTTCCAGTCTCATTCCATCAGAGTTTTAACCGATCAACCGCTAAGGCAAGTGCTCCATCGCCCCGACACTTCTGGGCGATTACTTAAGTGGTGCATCGAACTAAGTCAATAAGATATCACTTACCATCCTCGCACCGCTATCAAGGGGCAAGCCATAGCTGATTTCATTGCCGAATTCACTACTAGCGAAGGTAAGGACCAATCTGAAATAGCAGAAGATATCAAGTGGAATCTCTTCGTAGATGGAGCGTCGAACGAACAAGGCTCGGGGGCAGGTGTTGTGATAATCACCCCCAGGGGAAAGAAGCTGCACTATGCCCTAAGATTGGAATTCGCTGCCACCAACAATGACGCAGAATACGAAGCAGTGATAGCCGGATTAGAACTTGCACTGGAAATTGGAGTCAGTTCTTTATATCTCCATAGTGATTCTCAACTTATTGTAAATCAAATACTGGGAGAATTACAGACTCGAGGAGAACGACTCACAGCGTATCTAAAGAAGACCAGGCTACTGCTCAATCAATTAGATCACTATTTAATCAAACACATTCCCCGAGAAGAGAATCAAGAGGCCGACGAACTAGCAAAACAAGCTAGCATGAAGAACATCACTATTTTCGGAGCATTAACCATCTCAAAACAGCTGGCACCAAGTTTCGAGCAAGTAAATCTGATAGCTGCAACCGAAGAAGAAACATGGATGACCCCTATCCGAGAATACTTACAAAACGGCACCCTACCCGACGGGCGAAATGAAATTAAAAAAATTCTAAGGAAAGCTTCCCACTACACAATGCAAGAAGGCATCCTCTATCGGCGCGGCTTCTCTAACCCCTTATTGAGGTGCGTTGCTGGAAGAGAAGCCAAGGAAATTTTATCCAATATCCATCAGGGAAGTTGTGGAGACCACACCGGAGGGCAGACCCTAGCAAAAAAGATACTCCGATATGGGTATTTCTGGCCCACTTTAAACAAAGATGCCTTAAACTTCGTCAGAAGATGCGACAGATGTCAGAAATTTTCTAAGATCCCTCGACTACCAACCAATGAAATTACTCAGATGACCAGCCCTTGGCCCTTCGCAATATGGGGAATTGACTTAATTGGCGAACTGCCGATGGACCGAGGCGGGGCCAGACATGCTATAGTGGCAGTTGACTATTTCACCAAATGGGTGGAAGCGGAGCCTCTGAATAAAATATCTTCAACTAAAGTTATCAACTTCTTGATCAAAAACGTTCTGTGCAGGTACGGGGTTCCACTCAGAATCATATCAGACAACGGGCTTCAATTTGACAGCGAGGAATTTGCCGACTGGTGCCAAGAGCACGGAATTCATAAGGGCTTCTCATCCGTAGCTTATCCCCAGGAAAATGGACAAGTCGAAGCTGTCAACAAGATTCTCAAGACTCTAATCAAGAAGAAGCTTGAAAAGTCAAAAGGCGCTTGGGTGGACGAACTTCCTACAGCACTATGGGCCTACCGCACTACTTTCTGAACATCAATAGGGCATACTCCGTTCTCTTTGGCATACGGATCAGAGGCCATGCTCCCAGTTGAAACTATTGTACCTTCCCACCGTAGGATCCACTACAACCCCGAAGAAAACGAAGAACTCCTCCACATGTCTTTGGATCTAATTGAGGAGAGAAGAAATGATGCAGAACTCAAAGCAGCAGCTCACAGACAAAAAGTGGCAGCACTATACAACTCCAAAGTCAAACATCGCGGCTTACAAGAAGGAGATCTTATCCTCAAGCGAATCTTTCCACGCCCAGGAGCGCTGGATCCAATCTGGGATGGACCATATGTAATCCATAAAGATCTCCACAACGGAGCTTATATTTTGTCAACAGTGGACGGAGAGGTGTTCCAGAGGGCATGGAACATCTGAAACCTCCGTCGATACTTTTCTTAACTTGTACTGCCCATATGAAGTGAATTAACAAAGAGAATCAATGGACGTAGGCATTTTCGTGCTGAACCACTTTAAAAAACTTGGCTCTTGTTAACTTGTTCCTTTATATCTTGGCTACTTGTTAAGCTTTATCCTTTGCTGTTGAACAAAATCCTTTGCAGATGACATTTCAATTCAGAGCTTCACAACACAACTCCACCTTGACAAAATCTAACAGGTACGCTACGATCCTATGCCCTCGCCAATGAGACACTTTGCTCCGGTATCCCTCTACCGCGAGTTAACTCATTGTTTGCCTCGGCCCTTAAAGCCGACTGTAATAAGCCGAGTATAAGCCACAGAGAAGGCCGATTATGCCATGGCAGCTCATTACAGCGATTCGGCTCGCCGGCAACTGTGAACCGATCATAAGCCCCAACATAAGGTGTGGCCAGCCAGGGGCAGTTCACAGTTGAGGATCGGCCCCCACGCTAGCCGGCCACAGTAAATCGAATAATACCCACGATTACGGGCCATAATGGCCCGGGTAGTTACTGTGCGCGATCGGCTCCGATGTGTCTTAAGTGCGGCTGTGGTAAAAAAGAAAAATCTCCGCAGAGGCGTAAGATGGGTGACAAATGTCTCCAAGACCCACAGCTAGGGAAAGTGACTACAAAACCCGTTTTCCACGAACTTAAGCACATCGACGGCCTTCCGTGACTGGAAGTTTTACTTTTCCTATATTTCCATTTCATTTAAAAAATTTCTCCTATTCTCCGTAACGGTGCTTGAAAGAACAGGACATAAAATAGGGAACGCTCGCTAATGGGAACAGAAACTTACAATCGGATGACGAGACACTCAACAGCATTCCGTGCTTAGTCTTGCAGGGCACGCAAAGTTGCCGTCCACAGCCGAAACATGAAGGGCGGTACCTTCTACTTTTATACATTAATGCATAGCTGCAGTTCATATTCACACATCACATTTACGTTGCAAAATGAGAAAATTATACTTTAAGCAAAAAACTTGGCATCAGGCACAGTCAAGTCACTAGTAACATGCATAGTTACATCACTTACACAGCATAACAAAATAGCGATAACATTCCAACATAAAGGAATCAGCTTATGTTATGAAATTACATAAAGTCGTTCACCACAAACAATATTATTACAGTCACATCAATGTTTTGGACTAACATAAACAGTGATAAAAGGAAATCAAAAGGTGACCGAATCCGGACAAGGAACCAGCTACGTCCGCACCTCACCCTCATCCTACCAACTCTCCAAGCCTACTTAGCCGCAGGGTCGGAGCTCCCAGCATGCTTATCAGAAGTCCCACCTGTCCAATTCAGAAGAGAAATCCATTAAATAAACAGTAAACGATCAGGTTATGAAAACCTAAAGAGAAAAGAGAAACAAAAGGGAAAACTCACCAACACCCGCTTCTTGGTCCTCATCCCCCAACTGCACATCGGCTTCCTCCGCAGCAAGTAGCCGCATCCCCTCCTTCACCGCTATCTTCTCCTCCTTTGAGAACTGGACGGTAACCATATCCATCCTGAATGCCGCTCCGCCTTCCTTATCTACATCGGCCTTGGCCTCCTCCAAAGCCCGAAGATATATCCTAGCCATGATCCGGGGATAGTCATTCATCCAGGATAGATTACCCTGCTTCCAGATACGGAAGTACATATCCTGCAACATCTCATCCATCATCCCCTCATTCTCCTTAAACTCCCTTACCCGAGCCTCGGAGGACAGCAACTTGGCGACGGCAACATCCCTCTCCGATCGATATCTCAAGCGGTCAGCATGGAGAGACCTCCTCATTTCCTCCATCTCTTCCTTTAGCCTGGCCTGAGCAAGCTCTGCGGCCTCAAGCCTCCCAGATAACTCCTCTACCTGCTCGAGATCCGCCCTCCGAACCTCGTCCACCGTAGCAATAGCTATGTCAATCCGCTCCTTGCAGGCGGCCTCCATCTTTCGCAACTCAGCCTTGCTAGCCTCCTCCATGGTTTTCTTTAGTCGTCGGGAGGCCGCCTCGTGCTGGGATATCTGGATAGCCTGATCGGCAAGCTGTTTGGCCTGGTCAGAAACCTGTAGCCGCAACCGGATGTTAGCACTTCCGATTTCCTCCCCAGCCCTGGCCAGTCGAACGTGATGCTCCATTAGCCTCTTGGTTTCCTCAGCCACCCGATCGATGATTGCCTTGGCCTCATCCCCCATGGTCACAATCCGAGTAGTAAGCAAATCGAGGTCTAACGACTTAGCCTCATCAAGCACCCGTACCATGGGATTGCGGGGAAGAAGATGCTCACCCGTGACCTCATCAAAAGAGATATCCTGAAAACTCGGGTCCAGATTAGGGTAGCCGGCAAATGGGTTGCGATCCAAACCAGGACGGTCTATCGGAGTGACGGTTGGATTTTCGAACGGATGGGGGGAAGGCATAAACTCAGTATCCTCTTCAGTAATATCATGGATGGGCTGGACTGGAGGCTGAGGGCCAAGTGAAGGTTCAAACGAAGATCAGCCCCTCTTCCTCCTTTGCATATCTTCTTCAATAACTCCAAGAAGAGGGCGATATCTAACTTCATCCCCAGGATGGCTGGTTGGCGGCTTTGGTTTGGCAGAAGCTTTGAGTAGCTTATACTGTTCGAGGCGGTGCCGGATATCTGATGACTTGGTCGCCTTTCCTGCTCCTGCAATAAAAGCCAAGTGTTACGAACACACAATGATCCACAATTCAAGAAATATGTTAAGATAAAGAGAGTAAGAAGGCACATCTATTATACAAACCCTACGGAGGAGTAGGATACTGCAATAAGTCTTGAATCTCATTCCAGGACGAAAGCGAACCATAAAATTTTCCTAAGTCCCTATCGTAAATGGAGTCTGCAGAAGTCAAAAGTTCACCTTGAATCGCTGGAGTCGCCGTAGCTGAAGAACTCTTAGAGAATGAATCGGCGCCAGCCCCAGCCTTGTCAACCTCCTTTGCCTTCTCAACCAAAGCCGATCCTTCCTCCGACTCCCCAAAAGCTTGACGGAAAGCATCGTCCATCCACTCATGAATCTCTCCCGCTTGCCCGGAGGTTAAGGCACCAACGCCACTACCGCTCTGTCCATCTCCTCCTTCACCCTCACCTCTATCTTCCTCCACATCTTCCTCTCCCGGAGCAATTGGGCAAGTACTAGGAGAGGGACCATCAGACTTCTTAAGTTTCTTACCTCCAACAACGGGAGGCTTTGTAAAAGGTTTCCTCTTGCCACTCTTCACCGTGGCCCCTTCCTTGGCTTTGGCAGCCTTTTCCGCAGCCGTGTCTCTCTGCTTAACCACGGACTGGTGTGGCAGGATCAAGTTGTGCTCCGGGAGAGTAGCATTCCTGATCAGGAAAGAAGCTGACATGTCCCGTCCTGAAATGGCCTTTATTTCCGCAGCCATCTGGACCAGGGAATCACTCTCTACGACTCCAAAGCCACCTGTCGCTAGTAAGAAATAGAAGCATATCAGAAGGAGCACTGCAGTCGGAACAAAGAAACTGTAAATAAAGTTCAACTTACAGCCAGAAGTGAAGAGGCGGAAGGAGACAGAATCGTCCCTGATAAAAAACCATTCTTTCTTAAACATGGTGAATTTTGAGTATAAGTCCAAGACCGGTTTGAAGGGCACGGCCGCTTCCAAACTAACATACGGAGACCCCTTCTTGTAGCCTCTCAGATTATACAAGTATCGAATTTCCCGGTTAGAAGGAGGGCGCCCATACCTCCTCTGGAAGATAACGAATAAGCACACCAGAATAGCATAGGAGTTGGGCTGGAGCTGGAGAGGGGCCACCTTCAGATAGGTAAGGAAGCTGACTATCCATGCATTGATCGGAGGAATGGCCCCACACATACAGAGGTATCTGCTGTAAGCAAAATATCCTTCAGGAGGGTCATATGGCATGACCCCCTCTCCCGGCAACAGCATGCGAGCCCTGTCAATCCCAAAGGAACGAGAGATGAAATCAAGCTGCTCCTCCCTGAGGGAGCTAGGAAAACAATCGGGCGGGGAATTCAAGAGCTCCTTGGGGCCATACCCATCTACTAGCGATCTCGGAGTAGGCCCAGGACGTTCGGCCTGAACTGGGGGCACTATGGAGGACTCTGCTCTGTCCTTGGACTTCCGTTTATCGGATCGGGTTTCCACTTTTTGAGATATTTTATCTGCATACACAAAAGCGAAGGACATGTTGTTAGTACAAGGAGTATAGAAATATAAACAAACAAGTACACGCAGCCCGGGATCTCGTTCGCAATTCAAAACACAGAAGTTTGAGATTAAGATCCATTCAGCACTCCAATTCCCAATGTCATTCGGTGGTACGAAGCACAAGTGTCATTCGGCACTCACACTTCCAATACCGTTCGGCGGTTTTAAAGCATGAGAATCATCCGGCAATTACCTGGTCCGGTTATCAAATGGTTTCGACGGTATAGTTGATTCGGCAGAAATGTGGTTCGGCTCTCTCTTTGTTCGGTAAGAAATAACGAAGGTGTATAGCCCCTATTTATAGACAAATGTAGGACACCGGACCAATTGGTTCGGCACTCAAGGACCGAATGAAGACCACCTAGCTAAAACAAAGAACGACATATGCTAGCATATGCCCTACTTTGGGGGGCAAATGTTGGGTACATTTCTACCACCACCGAATCTGGATAAGGATGAAGCCACCAAGCCATTCGGTACCGAACCAACACGAGGAGGTTGCCACCGAGTCAAACACACTGCTAAAACTATTACCGGTCCAACCCAAGCCAAAGCCTCACTGGTCCAACCCACTTCCATCTACTACCGGTCCAACTCCATCTCCACACAGGACCGGCCCACACCGAACCAACCTTTCACCTCTACCTGCCGAACCGAGCCCCCCTTCTCCATGAACAACCGAACCAACTACACTTAGCCGCCACCGGACCAACGTCCCACCGGACCAACATCCCACCGGACCAACAGCACTTCCATGAACAACCTCAACCGGCCCACCTTACTCCTACCTCCGAACTAGGGCGCCATCGATCCAGAGCACTACTGAATCCTAGTCCCACCGAGCCGATATCATCACCGAACCAAGCGCCATACAGCCACGGCCGAACCATGCTTCGCCGAACCAGATATGCCAGACCAGATTGCTTCAGCCCAGGCCCACCAGCAGCTATATACATCCAAGACCCCTACCCCCAGCCTCACTCTATAAATAGAGGGGCAGGGGTACAACAATGGCAGACAAGTTTGAGAGCTCAAGCACGGAAGGAACTTTCAAACAACTTTCATATACTTGTATACAAAGCTTTGTACTTGTAATCTGAAAGAAAAGAGAGAATAACATATAAAGTGGACGTAGGCACGTTCTGGCCGAACCACTATAAATCTGCGTGTCTTTTACAGTTTAGCCCCTGTTTTTTTATATATTTGCATAAATCACCCAAACCGCTAAGAACAACATAAAATCAACTAAATCATACGACTTTGAGGTGTTTGTCCATTTTTTGTGCAAACAGCAAGAAATGACAGTACTTGAGTATGCGAGGAGGTTTGAGGCGCTAGAAAGATATGGCAATGCTATGGTTGATAGTAATATTAAGAAAATGAGAAGTTCATCAGGGATTGAAGCCTGAGCTTACTAGAGCAATGTTACTGCATATCAGGGATCCATGTGATGCTGTTGTATAGATGACATTAGGGAAAAAATAGGTGCTTATTTTTCTAGAGAGAAACAAGGGAAAGGAAGTCCAAATGGGGGGGGAGTTAGAAAAGGAAGTTCTCCCACAAGAAAGGAGCTTATAAGGGTGGAGCCCTGAAGAAGGGAAAGTCAGAAGTTGTTTGCTATATGTGTGATAAGAAGGGACATTTTGCTAATGAATATCATACTGGAAAGGCAAAGGAAGTGATTGGGAAGAAGAATATCAGTTGCTTCAACTGTGATCAAAATGGCCATTGTAAGAACCAGTGCAAAGAGCCGGTTAAAGATGGAAGGGGCAAAGTATTTGCATTGGAAAATGCTACATTGGGACCAACAGCGTAGGAGAAAGGAAAGACTATGTTGGGAGGTATGTTTCAGATTCATGGCATGTCTGTTAGTGTTTTGTTTGATACTAGTGCATCACATTCTTTTATATCTCATTGTTTGATATAAGCTTACACAGAACCCTCATACTTACTTACTTACTTCCTTAAGGGTTGCAAATCAAATAGGAGGGTATGCGACACTTGGGATGAAGTGTGACCACTTGGAGTTTGATTTGTTAGGTCAAACCTTTGTTTGCAGTTTGAATGTGTTTGACTTCGTAGAGTTCTGAATTATTTTGGGTGTGAATAATTCTATTCATCTTTATTATCTTATGTTAAGTGAGACCATGCCGCTTAGCGAAACGGGTTTTCCCTCACTAACCTCCTTTAAAACATATCTTTTGCAAATCTTTTCCTGCAACAAAAACTAATTAAAATCTATAAAGCATCTTTATGTCAACATATATACCAGGTTAGAAATGAACTATCTGTTCGAAATTTATATTCTTATTTGGCTAACTTTTAACCTTTGACTGACTCAGTCCTACTAGACAACGTATCAACATTTATCTAACATCCATTAGACACTCCTCTTCTTTGGAACGTTCTGTCCTTAACTATCTGTTAAATACTTCTCTTTTGGATGTCTATCCCTAAATTATCATCTCCTGTGATCACTTGATCCTAATGGTTTTGCGGGCTTACCAATAACCTATCCTTATACAAACATATATTCCTTTCTATAGCACTCCGCATTTTTAAATAATTAAATAATCAAATAATGATGAACAATGAATATAAACAATTTTAGAATTGTCACAATATGGCCTCGAAACTTATACCATTGTGTTTATGGCTGCTTTCTGATCAGTTTCCATATATAACTTGTTGAAATCTGAGTTAATACAAAGAAGTTACGAGAGAAATGAAAATCAGAAGAATGAAACAATAAATAAATAAATAAGGCCTACGGTTTGGCCCATAGGTCAACCCACATAGCATAAGGGTCGACCCTAAAATCGACCCCTGATGGACACAGGTCGACCTATAGGTCGACCCGCATTTTTCCCAGGACATGAATTCTTCTAGGGACGTGTCGTGCTCTTTTTATTCGATTTTTGTGCAATCTCAAAGGTTGGTTTCCAAATCCAACGATTCGCAGCAAGCCTGTGACGTGGTTGCACCAGATTCAATCCTAAAATCCAACGGTCTGAGATCCCCAAACTTCCCTATAAATAGAACCCTTGGCCGAGCAACTTTCTCACAATCGAATTTTCTCCCAATTGGGTTCATTGCCCGAGGCTGGATCCCAAATAGAAAATATTTTTAGGAAGAAGAACTTCTTAATAAAAATATTAAACGCCTTAAAAGTGGATATAGGAAGACTATGATGATCCACCTTTTTTGAACAGCCTAAGTTAACAATAAACCGCACATGTCCATGTCAAACCATTTAAAGGATAGATTATCAATCGGTTTATTATGAAGATAAAAAAAAAGGAACAACAACAGAAACTTGCAACGGAACGACAAAATATAATGATCACATAAACAGTTCATGAAGCTGTTTAATATTATATACTCAATTAAATTTACAGCATCAATCAGAGTTATACAATACTATCAGAGTTATACATTTTAATATATAGAATGAATTATGAAGTGGAATAATAATAGTAAGTCGGTCTTTCAATCTCCGTCTTTGTCCTCAAGTACGTCTTTGAGAACTGAAAAATCTCAAGTCAGCCGAGCGTAATGAAAAGACAATACACTCGAGCCAAAAACTATATATTCTTATGTAAGTAAATTAAAATCAGGAATAAAGACATAGTAAATAAGTAATATTACAGGATGAAATCTGACTCCTCTATTATTTCCAACTTTCAACCCTTTTTGAAAATAATATCTTTACAACAAATTCTTAGTTTTACATCAAAATCTATGAAACAATACTATATACATTTTCAAAATAAAAAGAATAATAGTTTTGCTATTTCCCAAAATCTTTTAAAATCATTTCCAAATTCCAGATTTTAGTCCTCGAAATTATATTCATTTTATAAAACATTTTTTTTATAAACCATTCTATAAATCACTTTCATATAATATAACTTCAAAATATTCATTCTATTTATTTAAACATTTCATAAACTTTACTTTATGACAACCAACATAAAAAAACAATTCCATTGACATCAAATTATTATAACTAAATATAACAATTTAAATGAATCAATATTATCGCTAAACACCTTTTAGTCAAATCGTGAAATAAATCACAACGTGTTAGCCTACAATTATTTCCAAACCAGTCCATGCATATGAACGATTAATTGCTCATAAACTGGTCGAGCAATGTCAATAATCAACAAATAATAATCAGTGCTAATAAAATGATCGAGCGCAATCCAAGCAACCAAACAGTCAGTCAACTATAATAATAAATAGCAGAACATATATTTATTAAATAATTAACTATCAATATCAAACAGATCAATTGTGGAATAAAAATAAATTTACACAATTTATAATAGCAGAATAGAGATTTTTTCTGCTAATAAAATGTCATTGACATTTTATCAGTATTTTATATTTCACTAAAATGCGTCAATAAACTACACTAGTTTGTTCTATTCGTTAATACGAATTTAACGTCCAAGACCACGGGTTAAATGGACTTCGTATGGGATAGTTACACCATTTTAAAATATAAACTGTTAAACTTAACTAAATTAAATAAATTCTTTAAACTAATTAACTTACATTCTTACCCACCTTCATATTTGCAAAACCTAAGCACCTGGTTACCCAAACTCGATAGCAAAGCAGCCTTGCCCTCTATTTTTTTTTTTTAAGTTACCTAATTTATTTAGTTAACTAAATTAATATCTAAACTACTTAACACAACTAAAATACTAATAATAATAACCTCACCCAAAGCCCATACGGCCCAGCTCCAAAACATTGGACCGCGCTTCCTTTTTATGTAACAGTACACATGGCCCAACAGTACTTATGTCCCTTACTTTCTTCTTTCCTCTCACCCACTTCATCTTCCATGTTCGCACTACCTGCCAACTTCTTTCTAGGCCACGCATGCAAGCATCTTCAAATACACCGCCACATACATGCACCTCTCCCCTACTTCTCACTGCCCCAAACGAACACATCCCCATGCACACTGCCAGCGCCGCACATCACCGCCGAAGCCTAAACTAAACACCCAAGCACCTTCTATTCCTTCATACGTTCCCTTTGCTGTCATATAGCAACTACGTCCACTGTGGTTGACAAAATCTCAGGCGAACTTTTTATTGAAGATACTAGAGTTGATTCTCCACAGCTTTGCAGTTGGGAGTTTCAGCTCAAAGTGGATGAATTGAGAGGCATCGGTTTTTGAATTGGAGAATTTTCAAGTTAAAGTGAAAAAAGAATATGCTCTTTGAATATATTTTTCATCATACACGCATCCTGCTTCCCACACATGCTCACGCCATCTCTCATTCTCGCCTACACTCAACACACATGAATGCACACATATGCACATTCAGACACATGGAACCACACACTCACTCACACGGCTCTTACACACACACGAAACATACAGACTTATACTAGAAAAATAAACAAACTATTTAAAATCAACCAAATTTATATAAACCAATTTATAACTTAACAAATTTAAACTAAAATATTTTGACTTGCATAAAAACATATGTCATGAGTTATACGCTCACCTTTGCACGCGATGGAGAATTTGTGCAATATGGCTATAGCCTTACGAATGATGGACACGGATGCGACACGGATACGCCCTCATACAACCGTAAAATATGGTTGCTCCGATAAGGCTGTGGCTAGACCTGTCCGACTAACTTCAGATTCTTGCTCTGGACTTGGTTGCTACAAACAGTGAACTGCAGCTTTGGCGGCTGCAAGTGGTGGACTGCTGGTGGCGGGCGGAGCTGCGTGCTGGCTTCGGTGTAGTGTGGTGGTTCGAGTGTGGGTCGGGTGCAGGTCGGTACTGGTTCTGGACGAGGCAGAGGGGTTGTTGGTGTGGGGAAGTTTCAGGTAGAAGCTGGGTGGTGAGGTGTGGCTCCGGGTGAAGGAGGTTGGGTTGGTGGGCGGTTCCGATGGTTCGGTGGCAGCGGTGGAGGGGAGGCTGCTAGTGAACTCTGAGAGGTGGTGCGAGAGGGGGACGTTGGAGCAGATGTACGTGAGTTTAAATATATAAATATATATATTTTTTCTTTCTCAAACAAAGGTTAGCCAAATGTCAAGAGTGGAATCATGAGCAGGAAGAAGGCAAAGCATGCATATATAAATACAAGTGGAAGAAGGAATGGAATACATGTCGGCATTAAATGCTGCATTGAATAAGTGAGGAGTTGCACGCAAAGTATATTATCGGTTGAAAAAAAATGAAAAGAACAAATGTTGGCTGTGAAAGTATGTGATCAATTACGACTCCATTATCTTAACCATTTAATATTTTGCAATCAAATATGAAAACAAATATACCGTGGAGATCATCGCGATTAAATGAATCCAATGATGTACTCAAATCTATATTACAACACTTGTAGCAAAATTTCATCCATCATCGCTGTTATCCATTCGAAATTAGACGACAATGTCAATTCCTGATAAACGGAACTCTAAAGGTCGTGATTGAACAGAACGAACTTTGGAATTTTAATCAGAAAGTTTTATAGATCATTTCTATGTAAAAATAATTATTTTCAAAATTTGATAATTCGTACAGAAAAATATGATGACCGAGTTTTCGAACAAATTTTGACGTAAAATAAGTTTCGTTGGCCTCCCTTCAATGGACGCATTACAAATATCTAGTTTTCGTTGTCAAATTTTATTGTTAAAAATAAATTTTATTTCAAAATTTTCAATTAAAGTCTTATATAATTGTTGAAAAATTCATGTCGTTACAATCTCTCACACTTAAAACTTTTCGCACTCGAAAAGAGCGGAATAAGAGAACATGAAGATAAATAGAAAGATAAAAAAAATTCTTTTATAACAAAATAATTTTATATCAAAATAATTTTATATTGAAAATACTTTTGATAGCACGATGTTGCAACAAGTTTATCCTTATTCTTACAGAATCTGACAATACGTTGATCATACCCAAGGCTAGAAATCTCTACGTACTTTATAAGCCAGTTTCAGCACCCAGTGAAAATACTTGAAAAACTTAAAAAAAACACATGGAAAGTAAAATTCAATAACTAAAATCAAACGAACGGGATCACCATGGAGCTGAAAGTCTATGTGAGTGGATCGTGTATAATATATATGCAAGTATAAGCAACTAACTATATGATATATCTATTATAACTTGATAGATTATAATAGCAAAGTAAATGAAAATAATCACGCCAGGATTTTATACTGCTTCGGACCTCTCGTCCTACGTCCAGTCCAGAAGCTCCCTTTCGGAATTTCCTTTCAACTAACCCTCACTTGACCTGGAGGAACAGGTTTACAATAGCAGAGTTTCTTTGTCAGGAATGTGTTCTATAACACGGATGTTGACTATTAAGTACAAATGCTTTCAATATATATATCTATCTAGAGAATATTGAATGAGGAGTTCTGAATATATGGAAGTGTTAATTACAGGTATTTGATTGTTAGAGATCAAATATAATTCAGTATAAGCGTTAAGAGCGTAAGAGAGTAAGGTGAGCTCTTCTCTTGAATTCCCATTCTATTTATAGTGGTAGAGAGATCCTTTGTGTAGTTGCATCTGTTGGTAAGAGCGCTAAGGTCGCTTCTCATGGTGATGAAGAGTTGCAGTGAAGAGGAGCGAAGTGTCTTTTCAAACGTGACAGTTGGTCTTTGAATTTACACAGCCAAGTTCAAAATCGGACGTCTGGAAAATGTTTCAGATGTCTGGCCTTCGTATATTTTTTTGTATATGGTTGCATTTCAGACGTTTGAGTTCATTAACCAGACGTTTGATTCTTTCTGAATTTCGAACCAGAGTAATCAATCAGACGTCTGGCTAGTGCACCAGACGTCTGGATTTGTGTATGTTGCTTTTTTTGTGCCTGTGTCATTGCTCTTCCAATTCTATTAACTCGTAGCCTCTTGATATTTATTTTGAGTATTGTTCTTGTCTCTTTGGTGGTGTTACTTTATCCATTACCTGTAAATATAAATATATATATATGCATATTCGATTTCCATTGTATAGTTGTTATCATCGAAACTATAGAATTGATTTCCTAACAATCTCCCTCTTTTTAATGATGACAACTATTCAATGTACTTATATATAGATTATAAATCTCCCTCTGAATATGTGCTTATTTTTAATATTTTATGATAATACTCATATCTCTCCCCCTTTGGCATTACCAAAAAGAATAATAAAATTGAAGTCAATCGTCGAACAAAAAGAAGGTTTCATTAATAACTTGAAGTGAGATTACACATAGATTTGTACAAAAATTGATATTAAAAAAAAAACTTAAATCTATGATTCCCAAAATCTATTATTCCTTTGTAGAAGCTTTATTTTGATCATCTTCCTTTGGTTCTTCTTTTTCAGAAGTGCTAGACTTTGTAGGAGATGTCAATGCTTCGTTGAGAGGTTCATCCTCAAAGAGTTTGGAATGTTTTACGGGAGGAGAAGGTACTAGGGTTGGCCAATCTTCAGAAGGTGGTGTTGGACCGCGAACCCGTTGTAGTGCTTCTTTAAGAACCGACAAGACAGTGGAAAAGGATTCCTCAACTGTGGCTAGACCTGTAGCAAATGATGTTTCGAAGTTGTCAATTCGCTTAGCCAAAGGTTTTTGGTTTTGAGATAGAATTTGTTGGTTTCGAAGAGTGAGATCTCGAACACATTCGTTTGGATTTGTATCCGTTCGAGTTTCCATAATTTCATCTTGTCACGGATAATCAAATGGTGCGGAAGGAGGAGGAGTGGCTTCTTGATGTTGTTTCTCCTCTTGGGATGGGTCAATGTGTGGTTGAGGAGGAGGCTCAACTCTTCTAATTGACGATTGTGCGTCCAATCTTCGAAGGATATGAATTCTGGAGGGATTTCAGGTAGGTGCATCAGGGAGAAGAATTTGGTGGAAGCATATTTAGGCGTTATTTTTTCGAATGTCGATAAGTACGATGGAATGTTATGTGCAAGAAGAAGTCTCATAATATAAGTTGGATAAATAATTGATGGCCTTGATCGAGTCCAAAAATGCTTTAGCTCGTCGAAGATGAATTTAGCCCAATTTATTCTTGTTCCACTAAATAGAGCATATAGGGCTTTGTGCTCTAATTCGGTGATTTGTTCGTGACTTCCCATTCGTTGAATGATTGTGTTAATTATCATTCAAGTTAGGAGTCGAGCTTTTGGATGTAGAAATTTGGAAGCATATTTTGGCATTTCGTCCTCCCAAATTTGATGGCTTATATTGTTCCGTGGCTTGAAGCGCATATCCGGAATGTTGTATAGATCTTCCCCTGTGTCAGAGCATCCAAGGGTTCGACCTATTATGCCTGGTGTTAATCTAATCGTGTTTCCATATACGCTAGACCAGAGCCAGTTATCCTCATTTTCAGTGTTCCACACTGATGTACTGTCTAGATTTGCATAGAATAAAAAGATGGCTAATTGGTCTATTTGGACATCATTAGAAGTAAAAGAAATTAGGGTTTCTAAGCCGACATTTTCACATAGCTCATCTAAATCATACATAGGGAACTTAAGGAGATTATAGAATGGGCCTATGTGGAGTTTTTTCTTTTGAATATCTTCATACCTTTTGATGGAATGTGGCGCTCTGTTCATCCACCTTTCGATTTGATCATCGGAGCACACCTGAGGATTTGAAGATGAGGTAGGTTGATCCTGTTTTCATTTTGATATTTTGGGATTTTTTGTTCTAGGAGGCATTGTGATTCGATCTTCGCGTAAAAAGATGAATAGTTGAAAAAAAATCGCTAGTGGTGAAATGTCAGATGAAAATTTTGATATGAAAGTGAAAAAAAATGACGTTATCTAGATAAATTTTTAGAGTCGATTGGATTTCAGACGTCTGGATTGGAAATCAGAAGTTTGCTTTGCCCTAAATTGAGTACAGTAGAAAAATTCAGACGTTTGGTTTTTGAGGTAGACGTCTGATTTGATCGAATTTGTAAAATTTGGTGAGGCAGAGAGTTTTATCAAACGTTTGGGTATAAACACTAGATGTCTGGTTTGGTTTATTCTCGAAAATATTCCAAGGCAGAGAAATAAGTCAGACGTCTAGATCTTATTTCAGACGTCTGAAATGCTCTGATATTTATTTGGAGACGATAGAGCAAAATTTCAAACATCTACGGGGTATATCAGACATCTGACATATGCACGGTGCTTTATTTTAGTGGTATATCATTGTATCAGACGTCTGAAGGCCATACTCAGACGTATGAAATAAGCAGTGTGGCTAAAAATAGCATAAAATTGATGGTTTTTGCTTATTTCTCGAGCTTTTATAACAAGTAATTTTTTATTGTGAAATAAAATAAGCATAGATACATATAATAACAAATATAAATTATTTAGAAGGTGATGGAGTTTTGTTATTTTCTGACTTGTCATCCAATCGGTGGTTTAAGTGGAGACCATATATTTCCACGTTTATGGGTTCTCGGAGAGCCAGAATATCATCTTGGTGAAGGGTTTGAAGGAGTACGATATGAAGAGGAGGGATCCAAAGAACTACATGGTTTTGGTAGTGGTTCGTGGATATCTTTCTTCCGTGACGAACAAAACTTCATCGCTACTTGCTCCAAAAAGCTTAGGCGACGTGCCGTAACTTTTTGTTTGAAATATAGTTCTCGCTGAAGATCTATCTGCCGTTTCTGATAATGATGAATTTCATCAATTTTCTCCTTAGTGTTAGGAGAGACAAACAGAGATCTTTTTGTTTTCTTATTGTCGGGAGTAAAAACCGTATGATAGAGGACCACTTATTCGTTGGCTCCTGCTTTGGTGTGGGTATAGGAAGCCGTTGTGGCGTGTCAACCGAGCTGTATGTCGATGGTGTTGAGATGAAGATGGATATATAAGAGTCCCCCGAAGACATGGCTATATTTATTTTTTATTTTTATTTTTTTAAAATATAAATTGTTTGTATATTCTTTTTGTGTAACTATGTATATATATATATATAAGCTGAAAATATTATTTATAGACAAACGAACTGTCTAAAAATTTAAAGGTCCAGAAATTAATAAGTATTATTTGTGGCAATAAAGTAGATGACTAAACTTAGCCTTAAATGAAGTATTAATTTTTAAGGAAGAAGGTCATGAAGTGAGCAAATACCTAAACTTCGTCGGAGTCTAATGAAAGTTTGTTCACTTAATGGTTTTGTAAAGATGTCGGCTACTTGATTTTCGATATTTACGTATTCTAATGAAATAGTTCCTTTTTCAACATTGTCTCGTAGAAAATGATGTCGTGTATGTATGTGCTTGGTTCGTGAGTGATTAACATGGTTTTTTGATAAATTTATAGCACTTGTGTTATCATAATATATTAGAGATTTACTGATAATTTTACCAAAATCCGTTAGTGTTTGTTGCATGTAGATCACTTGTGCACATGCTAGAGCTGCGGAGATGTATTCGGCTACGTAAGTAGATAAAGAAACACAATTTTGCTTTTTGCTAAACCATGAAATTAAAGATTGTCCGATAAAGTGATAAGTTCCACTAGTACTCTTACGATCTGTTCTATATCCACCGAAATCCGCATCGCTACATGAAACAAGTTCAAACGATGATCCTTTAGGGTAAAACAAACCATAATCTCTAGTACTAGATAGATAACGTAAAATACGCTTAACAACTCTTAGATGAGATTCTTTTGGTTTTGCTTGAAATCGAGCACAAAGACATACACTCGTCATAATATCAGGCCGACTAGCCGTTAAATAAAGTAAAGAACCAATCATGCTTTGATATACTTTTCATCAAAATCTTTTCCCTTTTCATCTTTTTCTAAGTGAACAGTGGTACTCATTGGTGTTGGTTTGCTTGAGGTTTTATCCATTTCAAAGCGACGTAATAAATCGTTATAATATTTTTCTTGGTGAATAAAAATTCCTTTTTCAAGCTGTTTTATTTGTAATACTAAGAAGAAATTTAATTCTCCCATGTGTGACATTTCAAATTCATTTTTCATAATATTTGAAAATTGATTACAAAGATTTTCGTTAGTTGATCCAAAAATGATATCATCAACGTAGATTTGCACAACTAAAATATCATTATTTTTCTTTTGATAAACAACGTTGTATCTATTTTTCCTATTTGAAAACCCGATGAAATTAAATGATTTTTAAGACGTTCATACCATGCTCGTAGAGCTTGTTTTAATCCATATAATGCATTGTGTAACTTAGAAACATGATCGAGATATTTTTCATGAACAAATAATGGGGATTGTTCTACATATACATTTTCTTTGATAAAACCATTTAAAAAGGCACTTTTGACATCCATTTGAAATAATTTAAAATTGTTACAAGTTGCAAAGGCTGGTAATGTACGAATGGCCTCTAATGTTGCCACTGGAGAAAAGGTTTCATCGTAATCGATACCTTCTTCTTGATTATATCCTTGAGAAACTAAACGTGCTTTATTTCTAACAATATTTCCATTCTCGTCTGCTTTGTTTTTAAATACCCATTTTGTTCCTATAACCAATTGATCTTCAGGTCTTGGTACTAATTCCCACACGTCATTATGTTCAAACTGATTTAATTCTTCTTGCATAGCTATTATCCAAAAATTGTCATTTGTAGCTTCTTTATAATTTTTTGGTTCAAAATTTGACACAGATGCTATATGGCTTATTTAATTGAGTTGATTTCTAATTACTCTAGAATTAAGATCTCCAATAATATTATCTTTCCGATAATTCTTAAGAATTCTAGGAGATGATATCAACGTGTTATTTTGCATATTTGTTTCATTACTAATGGAATTTGTTGAATTTGTTAGTGGGATAATTTCTTCTTCATCATTAGCGTTATGGTTAAAAAGCTTTTCGTCGAAAGAAACATGTAAACTTTCTTCAATAGTATTGTTTCATTTATTGAAGATTCTATATGCTTTGCTACGATTCGAATATCCAACAAAAACACCTTCATCGGCCTTTGGATCAAATTTTCCTAAGTTATCTTTTGTATTTAGTATAAAACATTTGAAACAAAAGTTTTAATGTATGATACTTTAGGTTTTTTACCAAACAATATTTCAAAACAACTTTGTTTTGTCATAGGACGTATGGTTACTCGATTTAATACATAACAAGCTGTGGCAATAGCTTCAGCCCAAAAGTGTTTTGGTAGACCACTACTATTTAGTAATGTCCGTGCACATTCTTGTAATGTATGATTTTTCCTTTCCACAACACCATTCTGTTGAGGTGTGCGAGGAAAAGAAAAGTTATGAGTTATTCCTTTCTTATTACAAAACTTAGTAAAAAGAGAGTTTTCGAATTCTCCTCGGTGATCACTTCATATATTTTTAATTTTTAAGTTCATTTGTGTTTTAATCCTTTTAGAAAATATCTTAAACATACCAAAAGTGTCACTTTTATGTTTAAAAAAAAAAGTCCATGTATATCTTGAGAAATCATCAACTATGACGAAAATATATTTGTTGTGATTTATAGATCGTATTTGTGTTGGTCCAAATAAATCTAAATGTAATAATTCTAATGGTTGTTTTGTAGAAATATTATTTTTAGATTTAAAAGAGCTTTTCTTTAGTTTTCCAATTTGACAATTGTCACATAAATTTTCTACTTTGTAATTTATTTTAGGTAAACCTCTCGCTAGTTCATATTTTGCCAGTTTATTAATATCCTTAAAATTGATATGACAAAATCGTTTATGCCATGACCATGGATCATCATGTTTGGCGGCTAAACATAATTTGAATTTTTATTTATATTCATGTTTAATACATAAATATTTTTGTTTCTAAAACCTTCAAAAATAAGTTGTTTGTTATTATGTAAAATATTACATCTATCCTTTGCAAAATTTATTTGAAAGCCATTATCACATAATTGACTAATACTTAGTAAGTTGTGTTTTAGATTTTCTATTAATAAAACATTTGTAATAATAGGAGAGTTAGATATACCAGAATTGATGACTTCTCCAATGCCCACACATATCCTTTTGAATTATCTCCAAAGGTTACCGTTCCATCATCAATGTATGTTATATTTGATAACATTTTTGAATTTCCGGTCATATGCTTGGAGCAACCACTATCTAGTATCAATTTCTCCTTATTTTTTATTTTGGGTACCTACAAAATAAAAGATGTTTTAATTGGTACATATATATTTTATTAGGGTCCTAATTGTTAGAAGAAGGTAGCCACACACAAGATGGTTTGGTACCTTTATAAATATAATTTTTATTATAAACTACATTCTCGAAGTAATTATTAACAAGCTTTTGTCTAATCAAATTATTATTTGTTTTAGGAATCCAAATCTTCATATTTTTTGCATTCAATTTAGACTTATGTAAATTTTTAGTTTTTATATAACTAGTATTTTTAGCATCATTCCTTTTTGTGTAGATGAATTTTTAAATCCTATTCCATTTCTATTGCCCGATGGTTTTGAAGTTTTGATAAGATTTTCCAAATCTTGTTTTCCTTTATTAAATTTTGACACATTATTTGTAATTTTACCTAAATTTTCTTTTAATGCAATATTTTCAATAATTCAATACTATTTTTAAAGTCAACATTTACTTTTAACAAATTATCCTTCACTATTTTAGTGTTTTCAAAATCAGTAGTAATAGCTTCACTTTCTATCAAATTATTTTTGATTTTTTCTTGAGATAATTCAAGTTCTTCTTCTAGAATAATTTTTTCATCTTTTAACATTTCTACTTCAAGATCTAATCTATTTATTTTGATTAATATTCTTTGTTCAATTTTTTAATTTGTCTAAATTTATCATCTAATTCCATGCTAACTTCTAATAGTTCGTCATAGCTAAGTTCATGACCTACCTCTTCGATTTGTGCCATAAAACATACATTAGCTTGTTCTCCATCACTATCGCTATCACTTTCAGACATTGATGAATCCGAGTCATCCCATGTTACTTTGAAAGCCATTTTCTTTTTGAATTTTTCAAATTTATTCTTCTTTTTATCATTGTTGAGAGTCATCCTTCTTCATATGTTCATATTGATCACATTCATAACACTTGATTTGAGTTAGGTTTGTTGTGCTGGTCTTCTCTTCTTTTTGGAATTTGGTCATCTTTCTAATTTCTTGAATCTGTTATAATTCTTGGAAATGAAGACTATTTCTTCTTCATCTAATTTAGAGTCATCATTCTTTTTTACTGGGAATGCTATGTTCTTTTTCTCCAAATTTAGTTCTTTTCGTGCCTGCAAATTATCTTCATAGGACATTAAATTTCCTATCAACTCTTCAACTTTGAGTGTGGAGAGATCATTAGCTTCTTCAATAGCTAATACCTTCCTTTCCTAATCTGGTGTTAAAGAGTTGAGTATTCGAAAAACTAAATCAAAATCAATAAATTTGACTCCTAATTCCATAAGATCATGTTGGATAGTTTGAAATCTAGAATACATGTCAACAAAAGTTTCATTTTGCTTCATTTTGAATGACGAAAATTAGTTATGCAAAATTGAAATCTTAGTTTGTTTGACCTTTGTTATACCTCCATGTATAATTTGTAAGGTACGCCAAATGTCAAATGTAGTGGTGCATAACATGACACGTGAAAATTCATTTTTGTCTAGAGAGCAAAATAAAACATTCATAGCTTTAGCATTTTTTGAAGCTAAGGTCTTTTGTGCATCGACCCATGTGTTCATAGCAGTAGTTGGTGCTTCATATTTATCTTGTGTTGCTGACCAAATTTCTAGACCATTAGCTTCCATAAAAATTTTCATACGTGTTGACCAATATGCATAGTTAGATCAATTAAAAAGTGGGGGTCGTGCTATGGATTGTCCTTCTTGGAAGATACATGCCATACTGAAGTGATTCAAAAAACGTGTTATTGTTCTTTGATCAAAAAACTTGCTCTGATACCAATTGAAAGTCTATGTGAGTGGATCGTGTAGAATATATATGCAAGTATAAGCAACTAACTATATGATATATCTATTATAACTTGATAGATGATAATAGCAAAGTAAATGAATATAATCACACCGGGATTTTATACTGGTTTGGACCTCCCGTCCTACGTCCAGTCCCGAAGCTCATTTTCGGAATTTCCTTTCAACTAACCCTCACTTGACCTGGTGGAACAGGTTTACAATAGCAGAGTTTCTTTGTCAAGAATGTGTTCTATAACACGGATGTTGACTATTAAGTACAAATGCTTCCAATATATATATATATATATATATATATATATAGAATATTGAATGAGGAGTTCTGAGTATATGGAAGTGTTAAATACAGGTATTTGATTACTGGAGATCAGATATAATTCAGAGTATAAGAGTTAAGATCGTAAGAGAGTAAGGTGAGCTCTTCTCTGGAATTCTCGATTCTATTTATAGTGGTAGGGAGATCCTTTGTGTAGTTGCATCTGTTAGTAAGTGCTCTAAGGTCGCTTCTCATGGTGATGAAGAGTTGCAGTGAAGAGGAGCTAACGTGTCTTTTCAAATGTGACAGTTGGTCTTTGAATTTACACAGCCGAGTTCAAAATCAGACGTTTGGAAAATGTTTCAGACATCTGGCCTTTATATATTTTTTGTATATGGTTGCATTTTAGACGTCTGAGTTAACGTCTGATTATTTCTGAATTTCGAACCAGAGTAATCAATCAGACGTCTGGTTAGTGCACCTAAATGTTAGGATTTATGCATGTTGCTTTTTCTGTGCATGTGTCATTCCTCTTCCAATTCTATCGACTCGTAGCCTCTTGATATTTTTTTGAGTCTTGTTCTTGTCTCTTTGATGATGTTACTTTATCAGTTACCTGTAAATATAAATATATATGCATATTCAATTTCCATTGTATAGTTGTTTTCATCGAAACCATAGAATTGATTTCCTATCAGGAACGCCGTCCCTAAGTCGCTCTCTCGTTAAGTCAAGAGGATAGAGCGACGCAACCTCAGGTAACTTTAGGCAGCCAATGTCCCATATCTTATGCCTGACAACCAAAACAACCATATATCGCAGATACATAATGGTTTCGCCTGAATCCACTAGGAAACATCTGTACCCGTGAGCAGTCACTGCTTTACGAATTTCGTTATGCAAAATACTCACATTGATCGTAGTTTACTTAATAGTAACACTGTTTTTTACATCGCTATCACCCATAGACTAAAGGCAATCATCCGCCCCTCAAATTATGTCGTATGGACCGCCGATACACAATGCTTATGCCTTGTTCCCTCGGGAAACATTTGTACCTTAAGGTAATCGCTCTACCTAGTCGGATTTTGCCAAAATCAACCATAGATCACAGTTACACAATGGTTTCGCTTGGTTTCCCTAGGAAACATCCATAACCGTAAGCCTTCACAGCCTTGCGAATTTTGTTATGCAGCCAAGTCGTAAGGCCATAGGTTATGCTATGGAATTTGAAGGAACTCATGAGTTTATGTCAGGACGACCTGGATCAATCAATAGAATCAATAGAATGTATCCACGATGTGGTCACAAAGCGGATAATCAAGTAGCCACACCTTCAATTTCAAAATGTATGTCATACTATACATAGTACCTTTTCAAATTATCAATTTTGAATATACCATTCTTATATAAGTCCGTTATATATAAGATCATCGCTTTTCAAATCGAGTACCTTTCCAAATCAATAGTTTTTGAAATAATTTCATACTTAATCAAACCAGTTTCATATAAGAATCGAAAACTTTCAAATCAAACATTTATATAAAGTCAAAGTTTCTCGAGATCAATCACTTTCAAATATCGGTTCAGCTTCGAATTCATATATGATTTCAACATTCATTTTTCAAATTGAATATTATTCAATATACATATATTTTAAAATTACAATCATCAGTTTTCAAAATTTACTTCAGTTTCATATTTACATAAAGTCGTATCCATATAAAATCAACTTTCTTTATAAATCACTTTGTAAGTAACTAAGTATTAAAACCACAATTTCTTTTCGAAATCAAATACTTTACAAAGATCCTTTATATATAACTATCTTTATAAAAGAAATTATTTTTTATTTTATATTATTATTATAAATTATTATATTTTCATAAACATTTCTTAAACAAATTCATTATAAAACTTTTCAAAACTAGATTTCATCTTTGTATATAATTAAAATTTGGCTTCAAATCATTTTAAAAATAAGTAAGGTTTTATAAATGAAAATTACTTTTAAAATAAATTTGTAAAATAAATAACTTGTTTTTCTTAACCCTTTGTTATTCAGGAATATTTCCTAAAGCAAAATTTCATTAAAAACATTTCAAAACAGATTTCGTACTTAAATAATACGAAATAGGCTTATACAATTTACTTATCAAAATATTTAGGTTTTTAAAACTTGTTCAGCTTCCATTGATTTTTAATTTACAATTTTTAAAACTAAACTTTAAATTCTTTCTAAAAACTCTTTTTCACTTTTTGAAAACGCTCAGCTTTAAAAATTAATTTTCAATTTGGAAGTGTTCAACTATTCAAAATAGTCTGCGAAATCAAATTTCAATTCGAAATTAGAATCGACAATCAATCATCTCAACAAGATGCACAATCAATCAATCCCAGTGCATAAGGTTCGAGCGTTCATAATATCGTTCAATCCAAAAATTTGAGAATTGAACATCTAATTCATTTTAAATAGAAATATACGTATATCATTTGGATATCAAATCATACTTAAGGAATTTTAATCAAATCAACTACATTAAACAATCGAGTAGTAAAGCTACTGAAGTTTTATTTTCTTTGAAATCATTTTGAAAATCGTTTTGAAGACATTTTTTAAAAATCTTTTGAAAATCTATTTTCGAAATCACTTTGGAACCATTTATAATAGTTACATTCAGAAAATAATTTCAAATTAAACTATTATATTCTTAAACAAATGTAATGATCCCGAATTTTAATTTATTTTAAATTGATAATTAAATTTACTTTTGATTTAAAATTGTCAAATTAATTGGTGATTATATAAAATATTAGTTAAATTATGAATTATTGAAAAATGTATTTAAATAAATATTTGAATTGGGATTTAAAAATATTGTAAAGTAAAATAAAATACAAACAAATGTACTACAATAATAATAAATTTGTATTGACATATAAAACAAGTATGTAAAAGCAAGATAAATATAACTAAGCTTGTTGAACAAACAAATGCAAAGATAAAGCCAAAAACAAAATATGCATATATAACAAGTATGAATAGAAATGAGAATAGTATGTGTAGATTTGTACAATAGTCATTAATACCAAATGTCCTTAGCATTAAATGCCATATTCTCTAGCATACAAAAGAAGACTTTCAAGCCACCAAATTTTTTTTCCAGCCGAAATAGCATTAGTCAAACAGCAAATAAAAATCTCTGATATATATCATTCAACAGTAAAAGCATATAAGCAAACAAAGTACACAACAAATAAATGCAAGATCCCCTTTAATACATTAGCCACCACCATATCATCTCTCAGCCGAACTAGTGAAAGTATAGGCAAATATAATTAGTATGTAAGGCAAAAGAATATGCAAGTGTAAATTGTACAAGAGCATTTAATGCCATGTCCTTAGCCACCCAAAAGAATCCTTTCCATCAAGCCACCAAGTAGAAATTTTATCAACCGAGCAAACAAGAAAAGAAAATAAAATATCTCTGCCCATATTGTACAAGTAACATCACCTGCATAATTTTTATTTATACCAGTCTTTCCATTTTATTTCGAAGAAAAAAAAATTAGCAAAGAAACTGAAACAAAAACTTCAATAAAGACAACAATACAAATCAAGATCCAAACCACAGATCAAAAAAAAAAAAAAAAGAGAGAAGATTTCAGTTTAAAATTTCGAAGCCTGGTACAAAGAAATGTTCTCTGTTCCAAGCATTCACAGGTGAGTAACTCCATGTTAAAAGGCTTAAGCATATTTATATCTGATTTCTTGATTTATGCTTAAAGATAAATATGTAATTGTGTATATATATTGGTGAAAATTCTGTGTATTTGTGGTTTATGATGAATGCATTGCTAATACCTGTATAACTCCTCTGTTCAAATTTCAAGCTCAAGTTTTGAGTTAAAAATCATTTTTCACTTGACCTGTTCCTTGTGAGGATTAAAAGTTCAAACAAGTGTGTTTGTTAGATGATAGAATAAGGTTTAAAATTTATTTAAGTTAAAAAGAAATTGAGTTGCTCTGTAAAAATCATAAGAACAATTAATACTTAACATAAGTGAAATCCTCAAATATCTTAAAATATAAATTCGAGTTTATAAACTGAATTCTTATCTGAAATCTTGATTTTTAAAACAAAAATTACAAATTTTAGTTAAGTATTAAGAGTGCATTTCGAGTTTGCACTGTTTTGGGGTTTTTGGAAGAATCTGATGATCCCCGGGTTGGTGGAGATCAGGATCTCGTCTGGTGATGGGGGAATGAGCGTAGATGCTAGGAAAAATGGTAGGTGGTGATGCAATTCACCATGGAGGTCGCGGCAGTGGGTTTCCTTTTGGAACCCTAGTTTTCTGGGTTTGGCAAAAAATTGGTCACCTCGGCATTTGTGGATGATCGAGTGCAATATGGCTCTGGGAGGTGATAGAGGAGAGTTAGTCGAGTTCGCGGCCGGAGTAGTTGATGTTCTGGTGGTCGGAGCCTTGAACGCGAGGCGCTGCCAGGTTTGGAAGTTAGGGATATATATGCGTTCCAGGTTTTGTTTTTTTCTTCTTTTCCCACTCGATTTCGTCACGGTGAGTTTTCACGAGAGTTGGGTTCGTCTTCGTGTTTGAGTAAGCTTGAGTGGTCGTGGAGCATCGTCGAGGCGATCGTCAGGGGTCGGAGGCGGTGGGACACGTGCACGTGCACCTGTGCACTCGTGTTGCCTGGAAGATGATGTTATGTGGGAAGAAGAAGATTGCTTTGAATTTTTGTAAGTTGGAGTTGCTGGGGTTGTTCACCTGGGTATTGGGCAGTTAGCATGTTTGCTGAGCATAACTACAAGTTTGAATTAACCTGTTATTGTTTTTTTTATTAATTTAGTTTTAAAAGCAAGTTTAAAACTGAAATTAAATTATGAGTTAGATTTAAACTAAGTTTAAATCTAGTGCGAAGTAAAATTTCAATCTTGAAGTTTTAATTATGAAATTGGATTTTTAATTTAAGTTTTAAAATCAAGATTTTAAAACAAAGATAAAAATCAAAGTTAAAGCAAAATCTAAATTATGAATTCAAGTCTTTTGAATCCAAATCTAAAAATTTAAATAAGTTTTAAACTGAATCTTAAAACAAGATGTTAATATAAATCAAGTTTTGAATTGAAAGTTAGTAGGAACAATAATAGAATTTTCAAATATTTAAATGTTTTAAATAATTTAAATGATAAAATAAATTTGTACATTGATTTGAATTTAAATGAATATGAGATTTAAATTCTCTTGACTTCTAGTGTAAAAATAAATAATGCTTTAACTTGTTAGAAAAAAAAAGTTTTGAAACTATTTAAATCTTGTTAGAATTAATTTATTTTAAATCTAAAATTTAAAATGAAATGTTA
The DNA here is from genome assembly GCA_030765085.1 of Allium cepa. Classification (NCBI taxonomy): domain Eukaryota; kingdom Viridiplantae; phylum Streptophyta; class Magnoliopsida; order Asparagales; family Amaryllidaceae; genus Allium; species Allium cepa. Next base: position 726,585,562 of record CM060945.1, read on the forward strand.
AAGTAAAATTTGAAAGCAAATTGTTTTAGATATTTTGATTAAGTAAGAAATGTTTTAACTTAAAGATAAATAGAATTTAATGATTTGGATTCATAAAATTTTTAAGATAATTTAAAATGGATAATTAACTTATTTAATTAATTAATGTTTGGATTAATTTAATAAGAAATTAAAGGTTTAAATTCATTTATTGGGGTTTAAGATTAATTAATGAAGGGAGAATTAATTAAGAAATCAAGGATTAATTAAGTAACAGTAAACACTTAATTAATTAAATAATCAGATGTTTGTACAGTATGTGGTTAAACAATTAAAAGTTGATTAATTTATAAACGATTAAAGGATAATTAATCAAATGATTAGAAATCAATTAAAGTTAATTGACCATGATCCATGACCCATCTGATTTAAATAAATCAGGTAATTTATTGAGATCACTTATGGATGTTTTAACCCTATTGACTGTTGAACTGTTTGATATTTCTGAGATGCTATGCTTTGGGCTATGAATTTTTTCAGTGTGATCTGTGATGAACGCAATTTATTTATTTATAATGTGTTCATATTTTCTATCTGTGAATCTGTGTATATAGATAAGCATTATTGGGATATACTGCTTATCGATATTTTGTGATTGCGAATCTGTGATGATTGAATGTTGTTGCACTATTGTGTTAAACCCCTGGACCACATTTGTACACACACAAATATGGATTTCACGAGGAAATCGATAAAGTCACAGATTTTTGAAAATAGTTTTAAATTTGAATTTTTAAATTCAAATGTTTTGGAAATAGGATTGGATTTAAATGTGAAAAGCTTTTGAAATGGAATTTCAAAGATGAAATTTATTTTGAATAACTTGATTAAATTTTGGAATTTAAATATTTTGATTTAAATTTGAATTCAATATTTGAAATTGAATTCTATGATTTGGAAACTAGGGTTTAAAAAGGCTATTCAACTTATGAATGAGTTTATATGGTTTAAACTATTTTAAAAAGTATTGATTTGGAAATTTGAATTTAAATTCAAAGGCTTTAACTCGTGTAAATAAAATTGGATCTTTTTGGAACGAAAACTATTGGTTTTCAAATAATAAAAGTTTTCACATAAGTAATAAACTTCCAATTTGTGTTAAAAGATTCCAAATTTAGAATGAAAAGGAAACGTTTTGAAAAGCTATGAATGAATCTTTGGAAGCGAATTTGAAAATCGTAAATTAAATCTTTGATTTAAAGATTCAATGAATTAATCCAATTGAAATGGAATTGTTTTGAAATCTGGAAATGAATATTTGTGAAACTGGGTGAATTTGGTGAAATTAATCTTTTGTTTAAAAGATTAAAATGGAAATTGGTTTAAACCATTTGAAAAGAAAGTTTTGAATTATTAAGTTGTGACTTAATTGAAATCCAATATCCATATGTTTTTGAAATATTGCGCTCACTATTCAGTTTAGCCGGGAGAGGACCTTTGTGTCATATATCCCATTCCGAATATGTGATACGTCGTATGGATTGCATTTGAAGACCGGTGGTGAAGACCGGATATTTTCGAAAACGGAAGGGTTTCTCATCGATTATCTCTGCACTGGCTGATCCCCGGTATAGAGATCTCCATATGTGATGGGAAATACGGACGTGATTAGGGATTATCCGGATTGCAAGGGCTTCTTTGGAAGTGCCTTCGGTTCTGTTCGGGCCCGGAACAGACTTGTATGGATTGTGTGTCTGACATTACATATTGAGATATAAAGCAGATTTCTTTCAAATACATTTCTGTTGGCGGCGAAGAATTTAATCTTTTAGCTTAAGACCCTTCTCTGAGACGTACGAGCTCAGAGGTTATGTAGTTGAAGGTCATCAGCGATATATTCCCAATTTGGTAATGTGACATGCTAAGTGTTGCTGTGAAATGATCATTATTTGATCATTTGTGATAGGATCATTTGTTTGATCATTTATCTTTGTGATCATTACTTTGATCATTTGTTGACCCAAAGCATGGCTTTGAAACAAAGCGTGGCTTTGTGGACGTGACTTCGTCGAACCTCACACCCCAGAATGGTCAAAACAGGAAAGATGCAGCAAGGTTATTAGGGGGTAGCGCCCCTTTAGGGTATGTACATCTCCTTCTGGATAGAAGTGGTATCATGGTATGGAGCCCAGATACTTACTTATGTGGACATCACAAACTTATATATATCTTGTTTTGTGATTTGATGTTGGGGCCCCGGTTAAAGGTTGTTACAACCGGGAGGTGGCATACTCGTGTCAGTAGTTACCCAGTTAGGGGTAACCCGGCCTTGTGTTGGCAGAGATCCGGTTAGGTTCTCGGGACGTCCATCCAGAGGCGTTTCCATGTGGCAATGGGAAGTTCCTTGGCCTGACCATTTGTTGGAAATCCAAAGAAACAATACGAACCTTGTACGGTTTTAGTTGTATTACCTGCTATGGAATGTGGCGGTAACCTGCTATTGAACATAGTAGCTATAGTAGGCATACGATAATGGTCGTATGTTGGCTAAGATTTATATTCTACTTTCGAAATGCTTTTCTGCACCGTGCACTTATAATAACAATATCAAAGAAATTTTCTGCGTATCAAGCATGTTTGACTATCATAAGAAGAAATCTCCTCCAATTCTGTGTTTGCATTGTGTGTGTGGCGGGAGGTCTTATGGTAGTTTCATTTTCAAAAAGCATTGCGAATTTACTTTAAAATTCTCTTGTTGATTGTTTTTAAAGATAAACTGTTTTTGTTGCTCACACCAGTCCCATGACTGATCCGGAGTTTATTGTTCCTTTCCTAAACTCTGGGTGCTCATTATTTTCCACACGAGCAGTCTAGAGTTGGGTTTTTCAGATAGTTAGATATAGTGGGTTATCTGGAGATAGTTCAGTCTTTGGATTAGACTGCACTTGCTTATCTTTGTGCATCGTTATTGGGAGTTCGAGCTATTGCGGGATTGGTAATGGGAGATGGAGTTCAGATTTGGAGTTCTTCCTTGAAGACTATCTTATAGTTATTTGTTCCGCTGCTAGCATTATCTATCTTTCTTTTCCATTGCTATTTTATTGTATCTCTGATGTATATTGATATCTATTGGATCATCTGTTGTATCAGATATTGAATAAAAGCTGTATATCAATGTATTTTTTTCCGCTGCGTTATTTACTTAATGTTGTTATAAGCACCGGCGAATCGGATTTGAACGGTCGAATCTACGGCATTCAAATACGATTTAAAGTATGGAGTCGATTTTCGAGCGAACAAAATCCCATTCGTCACATTTTGGTATCAGAGCTAAGGTTGAACTTTATCTCAGGAGTATAACACATTAAGTAGCTCATTAGAGATAGGGTGAAGTATCTCTAGAATGAGTATATCCCTAAGATATCCGTTTGAATGCCTCAGTAAATTCTCTTGCTATCCACCGATAGTGAGTATGAGTGCAAGAAGAGAACGAGATAGGGGACATGGAAATACGGCTATAAATGGTCAATACCCTGTAACAACAGTGGAAACAATTTTTTCTCTATCAATCTCTTTTGTTCAGAGTCTCTTTTCAATTCTTTGATAGTTCCTGGTAGATCCAGGAAGGAAATTCGATATATTAATATGGGACATAAACTCCAATTTGGTCAGAATTGTTTGTTTGGATGGATTGGTTGTTTTGGTTGCTTTGGTTAATATGTGTACCTTAGTTTTAAACTAAAAATTTTGAAATCGTTTCTCTATCTTTCATCTATCTTCGTTATCTCTCTCTGGCGAATTTCGAGGACGAAATTCTTTTTAAGGGGGGAAGTCTGTAACGATCCCGAATTTTAATTTATTTTAAATTGATAATTAAATTTACTTTTGATTTAAAATTGTGAAATTAATTGGTGATTATATAAAATATTAGTTAAATTATGAATTATTGAAAAATGTATTTAAATAAATATTTGAATTGGGATTTAAAAATATTGTATAGTAAAATAAAATACAAACAAATGTACTACAATAATAATAAATTTGTATTGACATATAAAACAAGTATGTAAAAGCAAGATAAATATAACTAAGCTTGTTGAACAAACAAATGCAAAGATAAAGCCAAAAACAAAATATGCATATATAACAAGTATGAATAGAAATGAGAATAGTATGTGTAGATTTGTACAATAGTCATTAATACCAAATGTCCTTAGCATATTCTCTAGCATACAAAAGAAGATTTTCAAGCCACCAAATTTTTTTTCCAGCCGAAATAGCATTAGTCAAACAGCAAATAAAAATCCCTGATATATATCATTCGACAGTAAAAGCATATAAGCAAACAAAGTACACAACAAATAAATGCAAGATCCCCTTTAATACATTAGCCACCACCATATCATCTCTCAGCCAAACTAGTTAAAGTATAGGCAAATATAATTAGTATGTAAGGCAAAAGAATATGCATGTGTAAATTGTACAAGAGCATTTAATGCCATGTCCTTAGCCACCCAAAAGAATCCTTTCCATCAAGCCACCAAGTAGAAATTTAATCAACCGAGCAAACAAGAAAAGCAAATAAAATATCTCTGCCCATATTGTACAAGTAACATCACTTGTATAATTTTTATTTATACCAGTCTTTCCATTTTATTTCGAAGAAAAAAAAATTTAGCAAAGAAACTGAAACAAAAACTTCAATAAAGACAACAATACAAATCAAGATCCAAACCAAAGATAAAAAAAACAAAAAAAAACAAAAGAAAAAGAAAGAGAAGATTTCAGTTTAAAATTTCGAAGCCTGGTACAAAGAAATGTTCTCTGTTCCAAGCATTCACAGGTGAGTAACTCCTTGTTAAAAGGCTTAAACATATTTATATCTGATTTCTTGATTTATGCTTAAAGATAAATACGTAATTGTGTATATATATTGGTGAAAATTCTGTGTATTTGTGGTTTATGATGAATGCATTGCTAATACCTGTATAACTCCTCTGTTCAAATTTCAAGCTCAAGTTTTGAGTTAAAAATCATTTTTCACTTGACCTGTTCCTTGTGAGGATTAAAAGTTCAAACAAGTGTGTTTGTTAGATGATAGAATAAGGTTTAAAATTTATTTAAGTTAAAAAGAAATTGAGTTGCTCTGTAAAAATCATTAGAACAATTAATACTTAACATAAGTGAAATCCTCAAATATCTTAAAATATAAATTCGAGTTTATAAACTGAATTATTATCTGAAATCTTGATTTTTAAAACAAAAATTACAAATTTTAGTTAAGTATTAAGAGTGCATTTCGAGTTTGCACTGTTTTGGGGTTTTTGGAAGAATCTGTGATCCCTGGGTTGGTGGAGATCAGGATCTCGTCTGGTGATGGGGGAATGAGCGTAGATGTTGGGAAAAATGGTAGGTGGTGATGCAATTCACCGTGGAGGTCGCGGCAGTGGGTTTCCTTTTGGAACCCTAGTTTTCTGGGTTTGGCAAAAAATTGGTCACCTCGGCATTTGTGGATGATCGAGTGCAATATGGCTCTGGGAGGTGATAGAGGAGAGTTAGTCGAGTTCGCGGCCGGAGTAGTTGATGTTCTGGTGGTCGGAGCCTTGAACGCGAGGCGCTGCCAGGTTTGGAAGTTAGGGATGTATATGCGTTCCAGGTTTTGTTTTTTTCTTCTTTTCCCACTCGATTTCGTCACGGTGAGTTTTCGCGAGAGTTGGGTTCGTCTTCGTGTTCGAGTAAGCTTGAGTGGTCGTGGAGCATCGTCGAGGCGATCGTCAGGGGTCGGAGGCGGTGGGACACGTGCACGTGCAACTGTGCACTCGTGTTGCCTGGAAGATGATGTTATGTGGGAAGAAGAAGATTGCTTTGAATTTTTGTAAGTTGGAGTTGCTGGGGTTGTTCACCTGGGTGTTGGGCAGTTAGCATGTTTGCTGAGCATAACTACAAGTTTGAATTAACCTGTTATAGTTTTTTTTTAATTTAGTTTTAAAAGCAAGTTTAAAACTAAAACTAAATTATGAGTTAGATTTAAACTAAGTTTAAATCTAGTGCGAAGTAAAATTTCAATCTTGAAGTTTTAATTATGAAATTGGATTTTTAATTTAACTTTTAAAATCAAGATTTTAAAACAAAGATAAAAATCAAAATTAAAGCAAAATCTAAATTATGAATTCAAGTCTTTTGAATCCAAATCTAAAAATTTAAATAAATTTTAAACTGAACCTTAAAACAAGATGTTAATATAAATCAAGTTTTGAATTGAAAGTTAGTAGGAACAATAATAGAATTTTCAAATATTTAAATGTTTTAAATAATTTAAATGATTAAATAAATTTGTACATTGATTTGAATTTAAATGAATTTGAGCTTTAAATTCTCTTGACTTCTAGTGTAAAAATAAATAATGCTTTAACTTGTTAGAAAAAAAAAATTTGAAACTATTTAAATCTTGTTAGAATTAATTTATTTTAAATCTAAAATTTAAAATGAAATGTTAAAGTAAAATTTGAAAGCAAATTGTTTTAGATATTTTGATTAAGTAAGAAATGTTTTAACTTAAAGATAAATAGAATTTAATGATTTGGATTCATAAAATTTTTAAGATAATTTAAAATGCACAATTAACTTATTTAATTAATTAATGTTTGGATTAATTTAATAAGAAATTAAAGGTTTAAATTCATTTATTGGGGTTTAAGATTAATTAATGAAGGGAGAATTAATTAAGCAATCAAGGATTAATTAAGTAACAGTAAACACTTAATTAATTAAATAATCAGATGTTTGTACAGTATGTGGTTAAACAATTAAAAGTTGATTAATTTATAAACGATTAAAGGATAATTAATCAAATGATTTGAAATCAATTAAAGTTAATTGACCAAGATCCATGACCCATCTGATTTAAATAAATCAGGTAATTTATTGAGATCACTTATGGATGTTTTAACCCTATTGACTGTTGAACTGTTTGATATTTCTGAGATGCTATGCTTTGGGCTATGAATTTTTTCAGTATGATCTGTGATGAATGCAATTTATTTATTTATAATTTGTTCATATTTTCTGTCTGTGAATCTGTGTATATAGATAAGCATTATTGGGATATACTGCTTATCGATATTTTATGATTGCGAATCTGTGATGATTGAATGTTGTTGCACTATTGTGTTAAACCCCTGGACCACACTTATACACACACAAATATGGATTTCACGAGGAAATCGATAAAGTCACAGATTTTTGAAAATAGTTTTAAATTTGAATTTTTAAATTCAAATGTTTTGGAAATAGGATTGGATTTAAATGTGAAAAGCTTTTGAAATGGAATTTCAAAGATGAAATTTATTTTGAATAACTTGATTAAATTTTGGAATTTAAATATTTTGATTTAAATTTGAATTCAATATTTGAAATTGAATTCTATGATTTGGAAACTAGGGTTTAAAAAGGCTATTCAACTTATGAATGAGTTTATATGGTTTAAACTATTTTAAAAAGTATTGATTTGGAAATTTGAATTTAAATTCAAAGGCTTTAACTCGTGTAAATAAAATTGGATCTTTTTGGAACGAAAACTATTTGTTTTCAAATAATAAAAGTTTTCACATAAGTAATAAACTTCCAATTTGTGTTAAAAGATTCCAAATTTGGAATGAAAAGGAAACGTTTTGAAAAGCTATGAATGAATCTTTGGAAGCGAATTTGAAAATCGTAAATTAAATCTTTGATTTAAAGATTCAATGAAATAATCCAATTGAAATGGAATTGTTTTGAAATCTGGAAATGAATATTTGTGAAACTGGGTGAATTTGGTGAAATTAATCTTTTGTTTAAAAGATTAAAATGGAAATTGGTTTAAACCATTTGAAAAGAAAGTTTTGAATTATTAAGTTGTGACTTAATTGAAATCCAATATCCATATGTTTTTGAAATATTGCGCTCACTATTCGGTTTAGCCGGGAGAGGACCTTTGTGTCATATATCCCATTCCGAATATGTGATACGTCGTATGGATCGCATTTGAAGACCGGTGGTGAAGACCGGATATTTTCGAAAACGGAAGGGTTTCTCGTCGATTGTCTCTGCACTGGCTGATCCCCGGTATAGAGATCTCCATATGTGATGGGAAATCCGGACGTGATTAGGGATTATCCGGATTGCAAGGGCTTCTTTGGAAGTGCCTTCGGTTCTGTTCGAGCCCGAAACAGACTTGTATGGATTGTGTGTCTGACATTACATTTTGAGATATAAAGCAGATTTCTTTCAAATACATTTCTGTTGGTGGCGAAGAATTTATTCTTTTAGCTTAAGACCCTTCTCTGAGACGTACGAGCTCAGAGGTTATGTAGTTGAAGGTCATCAGCGATATATTCCCAATTTGGTAATGTGACATGCTAAGTGTTGCTGTGAAATGATCATTGTTTGATCATTTGTGATAGGATCATTTGTTTGATCATTTATCTTTGTGATCATTACTTTGATCATTTGTTGAACCAAAGCATGGCTTTGAAACAAAGCGTGGCTTTGTGGACGTGACTTCGTCGAACCTCACACCCCGGAATGGTCAAAACAGGAAAGATGCAGCAAGGTTATTAGGGGGTAGCGCCCCTTTAGGGTATGTACATCTCCTTCTGGATAGAAGTGGTATCATGGTATGGAGCCCAGATACTTACTTATGTGGACATCTCAAACTTATATATATCTTGTTTTGTGATTTGATGTTGGGGCCCCGGTTAAAGGTTGTTACAACCAGGAGGTGGCATACTCGTGTCAGTAGTTACCCAGTTAGGGGTAACCCGGCCTTGTGTTGGCAGAGATCCGGTTAGGTTCTCGGGACGTCCATCCAGAGGCGTTTCCACGTGGCAGTGGGAAGTTTCTTGGCCTGACCATTTGTTGGAAATCCAAAGAAACAATACGAACCTTGTACGGTTTTAGTTGTATTACCTGCTATGGAATGTGGCGGTAACCTGCTATTGAACATAGTAGCTATAGTAGGCATACGATAATGGTCGTATGTTGGCTAAGATTTATATTCTACTTTCGAAATGCTTTTCTGCACCGTGCACTTATAATAACAATATCAAAGAAATTTTCTGCGTATCAAGCATGTTTGACTATCATAAGAAGAAATCTCCTCCAATTCTGCGTATGCATTGTGTGTGTGGCGGGAAGTCTTATGGTAGTTTCATTTTTAAAAAGCATTGCGAATTTACTTTAAAATTCTCTTGTTGATTGTTTTTAAAGATAAACTGTTTTTGTTGCTCACACCAGTCCCATGACTGATCCGGAGTTTATTGTTCCTTTCCTAAACTCTGGGTGCTCATTATTTTCCACACGAGCAGTCTAGAGTTGGGTTTTTCAGATAGTTAGATATAGTGGGTTATCTGGAGATAGTTCAGTCTTTGGATTAGACTGCACTTGCTTATCTTTGTGCATCGTTATTGGGAGTTCGAGCTATTGCGGGATTGGTAATGGGAGATGGAGTTCAGATTTGGAGTTCTTCCTTGAAGACTATCTTAGAGTTATTTGTTCCGCTGCTACCATTATCTATCTTTCTTTTCCACTGCTATTTTATTGTATCTCTAATGTATATTGATATCTATTGGATCATCTGTTGTATCAGATATTGTATCAAAGCTGTATATCAATGTATTTTTTTTCCGCTGCGTTATTTACTTAATGTTGTTATAAGCACCGGCGAATCGGATTTGAACGGTCGAATCTACGGCATTCAAATACGATTTAAAGTATGGAGTCGATTTTCGAGCGAACAAAATCCCATTCGTCACATTTTGGTATCAGAGCTAAGGTTGAACTTTAGCTCAGGAGTATAACACATTAAGTAGCTCATTAGAGATAGGGTGAAGTATCTCTAGAATGAGTATATCCCTAAGATATCCGTTTGAATGCCTCAGTAAATTCTCTTGCTATCCACCGATAGTGAGTATCAGTGCAAGAAGAGAACGAGATAGGGGACAGGGAAATACGACTATAAATGGTCAATACCCTGTAACAACAGTGGAAACAATTTTTTCTCTATCAATCTCTTTTGTTCAGAGTCTCTTTTCAATTCTTTGATAGTTCCTGGTAGATCCAGGAAGGAAATTCGATATATTAATATGGGACATAAACTCCAATTTGGTCAGAATTGTTTGTTTGGATGGATTGGTTGTTTTGGTTGCTTTGGTTAATAGGTGTACCTTAGTTTTAAACTAAAAATTTTGAAATCGTTTCTCTATCTTTCATCTATCTTCGTTATCTCTCTCTGGCGAATTTCGAGGACGAAATTCTTTTTAAGGGGGGAAGTCTGTAACGATCACGAATTTTAATTTATTTTAAATTGATAATTAAATTTACTTTTGATTTAAAATTGTGAAATTAATTGGTGATTATATAAAATATTAGTTAAATTATGAATTATTGAAAAATGTATTTAAATAAATATTTGAATTAGGATTTAAAAATATTGTAAAGTAAAATAAAATACAAACAAATGTACTACAATAATAATAAATTTGTATTGACATATAAAACAAGTATGTAAAAGCAAGATAAATATAACTAAGCTTGTTGAACAAACAAATGCAAAGATAAAGCCAAAAACAAAATATGCATATATAACAAGTATGAATAGAAATGAGAATAGTATGTGTAGATTTGTACAATAGCCATTAATACCAAATGTCCTTAGCATTAAATGCCATATTCTGTAGCATACAAAAGAAGATTTTCAAGCCACCAAATTTTTTTTCCAGCCGAAATAGCATTAGTCAAACAGCAAATAAAAATCTCTGATATATATCATTCAACAGTAAAAGCATATAAGCAAACAAAGTACACAACAAATAAATGCAAGATCCCCTTTAATACATTAGCCACCACCATATCATCTCTCAGCCGAACTAGTGAAAGTATAGGCAAATATAATTAGTATGTAAGGCAAAAGAATATGCAAGTGTAAATTGTACAAGAGCATTTAATGCCATGTCCTTAGCCACCCAAAAGAATCCTTTCCATCAAGCCACCAAGTAGAAATTTTATCAACCGAGCGAACAAGAAAAGCAAATAAAACATCTCTGCCCATATTGTACAAGTAACATCACCTGCATAATTTTTATTTATACCAGTCTTTCCATTTTATTTCGAAGAAAAAAAAATTTAGCAAAGAAACTGAAACAAAAACTTCAATAAAGACAATAATACAAATCAAGATCCAAACCACAGATCAAAAAAAAAAACAAAAGAAAAAGAAAGAGAAGATTTCAGTTTAAAATTTCGAAGCCTGGTACAAAGAAATGTTCTCTGTTCCAAGCATTCACAGGTGAGTAACTCCATGTTAAAAGGCTTAAGCATATTTATATCTGATTTCTTGATTTATGCTTAAAGATAAATACGTAATTGTGTATATATATTGGTGAAAATTCTGTGTATTTGTGGTTTATGATGAATGCATTGCTAATACCTGTATAACTCCTCTGTTCAAATTTCAAGCTCAAGTTTTGAGTTAAAAATCATTTTTCACTTGACCTGTTCCTTGTGAGGATTAAAAGTTCAAACAAATGTGTTTGTTAGATGATAGAATAAGGTTTAAAATTTATTTAAGTTAAAAAGAAATTGAGTTGCTCTGTAAAAATCATTAGAACAATTAATACTTAACATAAGTGAAATCCTCAAATATCTTAAAATATAAATTCGAGTTTATAAACTGAATTATTATCTGAAATCTTGATTTTTAAAACAAAAATTACAAATTTTAGTTAAGTATTAAGAGTGCATTTCGAGTTTGCACTATTTTGGGGTTTTTGGAAGAATCTGATGATCCCTGGGTTGGTGGAGATCAGGATCTCGTCTGGTGATGGGGGAATGAGCGTAGATGTTGGGAAAAATGGTAGGTGGTGATGCAATTCACCATGGAGGTCGCGGCAGTGGGTTTCCTTTTGGAACCCTAGTTTTATGGGTTTGGCAAAAAATTGGTCACCTCGGCATTTGTGGATGATCGAGTGCAATATGGCTCTGGGAAGTGATAGAGGAGAGTTAGTCGAGTTCGCGGCCGGAGTAGTTGATGTTCTGGTGGTCGGAGCCTTGAACGCGAGGCGCTTCCAGGTTTGGAAGTTAGGGATGTATATGCGTTCCAGGTTTTGTTTTTTTCTTCTTTTCCCACTCGATTTCGTCACGTTGAGTTTTCGCGAGAGTTGGGTTCGTCTTCGTGTTCGAGTAAGCTTGAGTGGCCGTGGAGCATCGTCGAGGCGATCGTTAGGGGTCGGAGGCGGTGGGACACGTGCACGTGAAACTGTGCACTCGTGTTGCCTGGAAGATGATGTTATGTGGGAAGAAGAAGATTGCTTTGAATTTTTGTAAGTTGGAGTTGCTGGGGCTGTTCACCTGGGTGTTGGGCAGTTAGCATGTTTGCTGAGCATAACTACAAGTTTGAATTAACCTGTTATTGTTTTTTTATTAATTTAGTTTTAAAAGCAAGTTTAAAACTAAAACTAAATTATGAGTTAGATTTAAACTAAGTTTAAATCTAGTGCGAAGTAAAATTTCAATCTTGAAGTTTTAATTATGAAATTGGATTTTTAATTTAACTTTTAAAATCAAGATTTTAAAACAAAGATAAAAATCAAAATTAAAGAAAAATCTAAATTATGAATTCAAGTCTTTTGAATCCAAATCTAAAAATTTAAATAAGTTTTAAACTGAACCTTAAAACAAGATGTTAATATAAATCAAGTTTTGAATTGAAAGTTAGTAGGAACAATAATAGAATTTTCAAATATTTAAATGTTTTAAATAATTTAAATGATAAAATAAATTTGTACATTGATTTGAATTTAAATGAATTTGAGCTTTAAATTCTCTTGACTTCTAGTATAAAAATAAATAATGCTTTAGCTTGTTAGAAAAAAAAAGTTTTGAAACTGTTTAAATCTTGTTAGAATTAATTTATTTTAAATCTAAAATTTAAAATGAAATGTTAAAGTAAAATTTGAAAGCAAATTGTTTTAGATATTTTGATTAAGTAAGAAATGTTTTAACTTAAAGATAAATAGAATTTAATGATTTGGATTCATAAAATTTTTAAGATAATTTAAAATGGATAATTAACTTATTTAATTAATTAATGTTTGGATTAATTTAATAAGAAATTAAAGGTTTAAATTCATTTATTGGGGTTTAAGATTAATTAATGAAGGGAGAATTAATTAAGCAATCAAGGATTAATTAAGTAACAGTAAACACTTAATTAATTAAATAATCAGATGTTTGTACAGTATGTGGTTAAACAATTAAAAGTTGATTAATTTATAAACGATTAAAGGATAATTAATCAAATGATTTGAAATCAATTAAAGTTAATTGACCATGATCCATGACCCATCTAATTTAAATAAATCAGGTAATTTATTGAGATCACTTATGGATGTTTTAACCCTATTGACTGTTGAACTGTTTGATATTTCTGAGATGCTATGCTTTGGGCTATGAATTGTTTTCAGTATGATCTGTGATGAATGCAATTTATTTATTTATAATGTGTTCATATTTTCTATTTGTGAATCTGTGTATATAGATAAGCATTATTGGGATATACTGCTTATCGATATTTTGTGATTGCGAATCTATGATGATTGAATGTTGTTGCACTATTGTGTTAAACCCCTGGACCACACTTATACACACACAAATATGGATTTCACGAGGAAATCGATAAAGTCACAGATTTTTGAAAATAGTTTTAAATTTGAATTTTTAAATTCAATTGTTTTGGAAATAGGATTGGATTTAAATGCGAAAAGCTTTTGAAATGGAATTTCAAAGATGAAATTTATTTTGAATAACTTGATTAAATTTTGGAATTTAAATATTTTGATTTAAATTTGAATTCAATATTTGAAATTGAATTCTATGATTTGGAAACTAGGGTTTAAAAAGGCTATTCAACTTATGAATGAGTTTATATCGTTTAAACTATTTTAAAACGTATTGATTTGGAAATTTGAATTTAAATTCAAAGGCATTAACTCGTGTAAATAAAATTGGATCTTTTTGGAACGAAAACTATTTGTTTTCAAATAATAAAAGTTTTCACATAAGTAATAAACTTCCAATTTGTGTTAAAAGATTCCAAATTTAGAATGAAAAGGAAACGTTTTGAAAAGCTATGAATGAATCTTTGGAAGCGAATTTGAAAATCGTAAATTAAATCTTTGATTTAAAGATTCAATGAATTAATCCAATTGAAATGGAATTGTTTTGAAATCTGGAAATAAATATTTGTGAAACTGGGTGAATTTGGTGAAATTAATCTTTTGTTTAAAAGATTAAAATGGAAATTGGTTTAAACCATTTGAAAAGAAAGTTTTGAATTATTAAGTTGTGACTTAATTGAAATCCAATATCCATATGTTTTTGAAATATTGCGCTCACTATTCGGTTTAGCCGGGAGAGGACCTTTGTGTCATATATCCCATTCAGAATATGTGATACGTCGTATGGATTGCATTTGAAGACCGGTGGTGAAGACCGGATATTTTCGAAAACGGAAGGGTTTCTCGTCGATTGTCTCTGCACTGGCTGATCCCCGGTATAGAGATCTCCATATGTGATGGGAAATCCGGACGTGATTAGGGATTATCCGGATTGCAAGGGCTTCTTTGGAAGTGCCTTCGGTTCTGTTCGAGCCCGGAACAGACTTGTATGGATTGTGTGTCTGACATTACATTTTGAGATATAAAGCAGATTTCTTTCAAATACATTTCTGTTGGTGGCGAAGAATTTATTCTTTTAGCTTGACACGCTTCTCTGAGACGTACGAGCTCAGAGGTTATGTAGTTGAAGCTCATCAGCGATATATTCCCAATTTGGTAATGTGACATGCTAAGTGTTGCTGTGAAATGATCATTGTTTGATCATTTATGATAGGATCATTTGTTTGATCATTTATCTTTGTGATCATTACTTTGATCATTTGTTGACCCAAAGCATGGCTTTGAAACAAAGCGTGGCTTTGTGGACGTGACTTCGTCGAACCTCACACCCCGGAATGGTCAAAACAGGAAAGATGCAGCAAGGTTATTAGGGGGTAGCGCCCCTTTAGGGTATGTACATCTCCTTCTGGATAGAAGTGGTATCATGGTATGAAGCCCAGATACTTACTTATGTGGACATCACAAACTTATATATATCTTGTTTTGTGATTTGATGTTGGGGCCCCGGTTAAAGGTTGTTACAACCGGGAGGTGGCATACTCGTGTCAGTAGTTACCCAGTTAGGGGTAACCCGGCCTTGTGTTGGAAGAGATCCGGTTAGGTTCTCGGGACGTCCATCCAGAGGCGTTTCCATGTGGCAGTGGGAAGTTCCTTGGCCTGACCATTTGTTGGAAATCCAAAGAAACAATACGAACCTTGTACGGTTTTAGTTGTATTACCTGCTATGGAATGTGGCGGCAACCTGTTATTGAACATAGTAGCTATAGTAGGCATACGATAATGGTCGTATGTTGGCTAAGATTTATATTCTACTTTCGAAATGCTTTTCTGCACCGTGCACTTATAATAATAATATCAAAGAAATTTTCTGCGTATCAAGCATGTTTGACTATCATAAGAAGAAATCTCCTCCAATTCTGCATTTGCATTGTGTGTGTGGCGGGAGGTCTTATGGTAGTTTCATTTTCAAAAAGCATTGCGAATTTACTTTAAAATTCTCTTGTTGATTGTTTTTAAAGATAAACTGTTTTTGTTGCTCACACCAGTTCCATGATTGATCCGAAGTTTATTGTTCCTTTCCTAAACTCTGGGTGCTCATTATTTTCCACACGAGCAGTCTAGAGTTGGGTTTTTCAGATAGTTAGATATAGTGGGTTATCTGGAGATAGTTCAGTCTTTGGATTAGACCGCACTTGCTTATCTTTGTGCATCGTTATTGGGAGTTCGAGCTATTGCTGGATTGGTAATGGGAGATGGAGTTCAGATTTGGAGTTCTTCCTTGAAGACTATCTTAGAGTTATTTGTTCCGCTGCTAGCATTATCTATCTTTCTTTTCCACTGCTATTTTATTGTATCTCTGATGTATATTGATATCTATTGGATCATCTGTTGTATCAGATATTGTATCAAAGCTGTATATCAATGTATTATTATTATTATTTTTCCGCTGTGTTATTTACTTAATGTTGTTATAAGCTCCGGCGAATCGGATTTGAACGGTCGAATCTACGGCATTCGAATACGATTTAAAGTATGGATGTCGATTTTCGAGTGAGCAAAATCCCATTCGTCACAACAAATTTCAAAAACCCCCACTATCGAACTCTTAAAAATTTCAATTTGATTAACTTTTTGTTTATCTATTAACCTTGTCTAGATAAACCATATTTCGTACATCACTTTCAAACGGTATCCATTACTCATTAAAACGATACAGGGGGAAATCCATATATGTATTCACTTCAAATTCCATGTTAAAGATGTAGTTTCTCAATTGATTAAATATTTTTAAAAAATCAAATATTTTCAACTATAGTCAAATGCTCAAATCAACAGTCAATAGTCGACGCTCATAAACCGGTCGGGCACGACTCAGCAATTAATAAGCGATAATATGAACATCCATCAGGGGTTATCAACATTGATGAAGATGGTTTTAAATTGGTCCAATCCAAACAGTAAAAGAGGAAAGAGGCCAAGAAATCACAGGAGTTGCTATCGGCTTTTAACAAAGACAAAAGAAAAGGCCATGATGATCAAATATGACCACCAATACTGCAAAGAAAGTTCAAGTGTTGCCGACACAGAAAAAACCGATAGCCATCTCACTGGATAGAGAACAAGGCCGTAAATCCTGGCTGATATTATTGTTGATCAACCTCAAGAACCCAATGATGAAGATTACAATCTAGAGCATATTTCATCAATCAAGATTAACAACAAAAAGTATGGTCTTGGAAAGGAAGAGGTATGTAAAAGGGCAAATGAATCATGGAACAATTCTGTTCTTGTGTATGTAGTGTGTACCAAACCATACTACATGTTTTTTAAATCATATATTCGAAGAGTTTGGAATCCGATTGGTGAATTTGAACTTTTTTCTAAAAAGAATGGATTCTTTTTAATAAAATTCAAAGATTCTCAAGATTGCTCTTCGGTTTTGAAGAATGGACCATATTTTTACAATGACAAACTCTTCATAGTGAGAAAGTGGTCTGATTCTTTGAAAATGTACAGAGACTTGTTAACGTATATGCCTATTCAGGTAAGACTACCCTGTGTTAATCTAAAATTATGGGACAGAGAAGTCTTTAGTGTCATGGCCAGTATTATAGGAAAACCCATCAAAATGGACGCAGCTACTACCTTAAAGACGAGATTGAATTACGCTCGCCTTCTTGTGGAAGTTTTGTTACTAATGAACTTCCAGAGGAGATCAATATCACTCTCTGTAATGGTGAAAATATCATACAAAAAGTGGAATACGAATGGGTTCCATCGAAATGTAATATATGTAAATGTTTCGGTCACACTAGAGAGCAGTGCAACCCAAAACAGATGTGGATACCCAAAACCAGTAATCAAAAAAGAGATCATCCTCAAGAAGATAGCTTAGGTGAAACTCAAGAGCCAAATATCAATAAAGAATTAATAACCCAGTCAAGAAGATAGAAAGACAATGATCGAATCAATCAAGAATGTATCATTTCCGATCAAGAAAATGATATTGAGGCGCTCACTGATCAAGAAGATCAGATCACAACTATGGAAGTTCATTAGTTTAAAGACTCTGACAAAAGTTTAGTTGTTCTGAATCAGCACAGTACAGTGGAGGGTAGTATTAATAAAATGGGCTTTAGCTCTGAAACCCCTCCTATCTCGAAGCCATGTTTAATTACAGAGAATGTTGGTACAACAATATATAAAATCTTGCATCAAGATAATAGCCAGACTGGGAACAATCGACTGCAACAGGAGTCTCCTTCGGATTTTGCTACAGAAGTTGAGGACAGGGTATGCATCAACTCAACATTGCCTTGCAAGAAGGTCTCTACTCCTAAGCAGGCTGCAATAGCAGAGCCTAATGACTCAGCATTGCCTCGCACAACTAATTTTGACATATCTCTGATTAAGGCCCCTGAATCAAAACAAATGAAAGAAAATGAATTAGCTATGACTAAAGCTACTGACCAGTTTGATATATCTAATCTACACATTCCAAAACCAAAGGCTACTGGTAAGTTAAAGGGAAATAAAGAGAAGAAAGCTTTCAAACAAAAATACATTTCAATCCAAAATGGAATGAGATGTCTACAAGACTAAAAGCTAAGAGTGTAGATAATAAGAGAAGAGGTAAAGGTACCAAAGTATCAGGTACCATTTAAATTTCCCTTTATATATATATATATATGTCTATATTTGCTTGGAATGTCAGGGGTATGAATTCTCCTGCTAAACAGTCTGATATTTTCTATATGATAAACATCTATAGGCCTACTATAATTGCTCTCTTAGAAAATAAATTGAATGATGAAAATTATGAGAATTTTTGTCTTAAGTTGTCTAACAACTGGAAATCAATAAATAATAATGAATGTAACTGTAAAGGTAGAATTATACTTATTTGGGATTCTAATATTTGGACAAATTTAAAAATAGTAAAGATAAGCAATTTATAGATTGTCAATTTAAAAAATATAGGTGGATTTCTTATTCAAATTACTAGTATTTATGGTAGTAACTTGAAAGTGAAAGAAATGATCTGTGGTGTAAATTAAAGAAATTTAATTTAAAATATAAATTCCCTTGGATTATTCTAGATGATTTTAACACTGTTTTTCATGTGTCTGAAAAAATTGAAGGTAATAAAATTCCTCGAAGTAAAATTGAAAGGTTAAATAGTTTCCTTATGGACGCTGGTCTTATTGAACCAATTATAAGTGGAAATAAGTATACTTGAAAATCTAGATTAGCTAAGAACATCCATTGTAAGCTAGATAGAATTTTAATTAATAAAGAATTTTCTAACATATTCCCAAATTTTATTTTCTCCACATTGGAACAAAATTAAAGTGATCATACACCTCTAATTGTTGAACTTTTTTCCACTGGAATCTCAAATAATAAAGTTCCTCCTTTCGGATTTAAAAATAATTGGGTATTAGAAGAGAATTATAATTATTTGATGGATAATAGCTTAAATTTCTCTTGTAATGGTACAAAACAATTTCAATTTAGTATGCTTCTGAAAAATATAAAACATAATATTAAAAAATGGGATAAAAATAATTATTTGAATAATAATAAACTAACTAATTTAAGAAAGGAAGGAAAATGTTTACAAAATCTAGCAGATGAAAATCCAAAAGATACTGATATAGCTAGTAATTATTTCAAGAATCAGGAACGGTTATCTAATGAATTATATAAAAATGCAGTTAATGCTAGACAAAAGGCAAAGGTAGACTGGTTAACTTTAGGTGACTACTGTACAAAAAAAATTTTGTGCTAAAATGAGTAGCAGAAAGCATATAAATAATACTGGGAACATTATTGATAACAAAGGCAATATTTCCAATGATTATGGAAAAGTTACTAAAGAAGCTGTTGAGTACTATGAGAATTTATACTTATCTAAGAATACGGAAAAAGAATTTCCTCATATTATATGCAAGAATATTTTGAAAGATAAAGCTGCCGATATTTTACTTACTCCTGTGTCATCAGAGGAAATAAAATATGTTATTTTTAATGCTGGTGATAATAGAAGTCCAGGTCCTGATGGGTTTAATGCTAAGTTTTACAAAAACCAATGGGACAATTTAAAGAATCAAATTTATGAAGTTGTAAATGAATTTATGAGTAAAGGTAAAATTTTGAGAAGTATCAATCATACTATACCTAAGAAGAAAAACCCTACTAATATTAGTGATTATAGACCCATATATTGTTGTAATTTCATTTATAAAATCATATATACTGTGCTAAGTAATAGAATGGAATTATTTCTGCCTTTTCTAATTTCTAAAAACCAAAGTGCTTTTGTACCTGGTAGATTAATATCTGAAAATTCTACGCAAGCACATGAGATTGTGAGAAAATTTAATACCAAAAATAGTGATAATATGTGTCTCAAAATAGATTTACAGAAAGCCTATGATAAAGTGAATTGACATTTTATTTGTCATATAATGAGATGTATGGGGTTTCCTATTAAATTCTGTAACTTGATTATGGAATGTATTAATACACCTACCTTTTCCATTCTTATTCATGGTAAACCAGAAGGTTTCATAAGCAGCAATAGGGGTATTAGACAAGTTGACCCACTGTCACCCTATCTTTTCACAATAGTTATGGAATATTTTTCTATATTAATGGAAATAGAAACTATTAAGGGGAATATTAACCATATAAATAGAGTTCAACCTTATATAAGTCATCTCATTTATTCTGATGATCTAATGGTGCTTGTAAAGGCTAATAAAGTAAATGCAGAATCAATTAAAAATGTTTTTGACAGGCTGAACAATAATGCAGGGTTACAAATTAACATAGATAAAAGCAAAGCTTATTTCAGTAAATATATCAGATAAAAAAATGACTGTTTAAATGTGTTAAATATTACTTAGGGCAACCTTACTGTAAAATATTTAGGGCTTCCTTTGTCTATAAATCAACTCAAAGACTCAGATTGTTCCATTTTATTGGATAAAATACAAGAAAGAATGGAAACTTGATCTTGTAAACTTCTCTCCATTGCAGGTAGGTTAGAGTTAATCAAAACAGTGATATATGCCATTATTCTTTACTGGCTACAAACTTTTCATATTCATGCAACTTCTATTAAAAAATTGAGAAAAGATGTGCTGATTTTTTATGGAGGGGTAAATATCATAAACTTAGTTGGGATAAAGTTTTCAAACCAAAAAATGAAAGAGGGCAGGGTATCAGAAATTTGAATGACCTTACTTTTACATGTCATTTAAAATTATTTTGGTGATTCTTAAGTGCAGACTCTTTATGGGCTAGATGGGTGAAAAATAAGTATTTGAAAACGGGTAATTTTTAGAACTTAGTTCCAAAAAATAATCAGTCTAGCACTTGGAAGAAAACTTTAAATTGTAGAGAAATTGATTAGTCTCTTTTAGAAAAAAATTTAAGCTTGGTGAAGAAACAAGCCTATGGTTTGACCCATGGTACAAAAATGACTCCTTTGTTAATAAAATAGGCTGGAGTAATGTAGTTATTTTTGGAGACCCTAATGCAACGGTATCTTCTATAATTGAAAATAATCAATGGTAACCTCATCTTCATCCCAATACTAATCCTCATAAAGGGGACATATATAAAATTCATATTGATTTATGTGCAGATTGTGATTACCGGACATAGAAAGCAAGCAATAAAGGGAAGTTTTCTTTTAAACATGCTTGGAATATTAACAGAAATAAAGAAAACAATGTTTTTTGGTATGATTGCGTTTGGAACAAGGTGAATAGTCCCAAGATGGCATTCTGCACTTTTTTTGCATTACATAACAGATTGCCAACTTGGGACAATCAATAAATGGTTCAATAACTCTAGTTCACTATGTTCCCTATGCAATGTAGAAAATAAGACTTCTCATCATCTGTTTTTTGAATGCAGTTATTTATATTTCATATGGAAACATATACAAGCCAAACTGGGTATTCAAAATAATGGTCAAGTGGATCTCAAGCAAGCCATCCATCATTTAAATCTCAAATTTAAAGCAAAATCTATGGAAAGGGATTTAGCTCACGTACTAATTACTACGGCTGTCTACCATATATAGAGGGAAATAAATGCGCGCTCTCATAATAAAACAACCAATAGTAAAGAGCAGAAATGGCTGATAATTAAAACAGATAGTAATATTTTGCTACAAAAATCAAAGAATAAAGTGAAAGATCAAACCAAATTTGCAAATTTAGTTGAAGACTGGAATACCGAAGCAGGGTGTAAGCATCTGGAGCTATTCTTAACCTACCCGAATAACTTATAGAATAGCGACTTAACAAATCGAAAAAGTTCTAACTACAAATCAGTCATTTTTTCCAAATCTGTAGATTATACTGCTGAAAAGACCTCAAATCGAGATCATGCTACTTCTCAAAGGAAGAAATCAACAG
The DNA here is from genome assembly GCA_030765085.1 of Allium cepa. NCBI lineage: Eukaryota > Viridiplantae > Streptophyta > Magnoliopsida > Asparagales > Amaryllidaceae > Allium > Allium cepa. The sequence continues at coordinate 726,607,688 of CM060945.1, forward strand.
ATTTGAGTTGTATTGACTATAAATCTGCTGATTTCTCTGGATTTAACTTTGCTCAGAGGAATATCTTCACTGATGAAGAGCGGGAAGGTATGAGGGGTAAGTTTAGCGAGGGGATGTCGTATTGGAAAAGAGGAGAGGCAAGAGGAGTGAAGAAGGGTGGAGAAGAAGATTGATTTTTACCGATCCGCCATTATTTTCTCTGAAAGAAGTAGCGGCAGTAGTATGTTGAAGTGTAGAGAGGATAATTTTTAGGGCTTAAGTGTGTTAGATATCGGGTTTTTACCCGTGTCACTATGTATGGGCCGAACCCTTTTACATTGTATTCAAAAAAAAAATGAAACCTAAACTAATTTATAACTTAACAAATTTAAATTAAAATAATTTGACTTGCATAGAAACATATGTCGTGAGTTATACACTCACATTTGCATGCGATGGAAAATTTGGGCGATATGGCTAAAGCCTTATGAACGATGCATACGAATGCGACATAGACACGGCCTCATACAACCGTAAAACGCGGCTGCTCCGATAAGGCAATGGTTAGACCTGTCCAACCAACTTCAAATTCTTGCTCCGGACTTGGCTGCTGTGAATGGTGAACTTATAACATCCCTGAAATTTTAGTTAAAATAATTTGATAATTAATTTAATTTTTGAAATTAAGTTGTGAATTTAATTATGAATAAATTACAATTTTTTTAAGAATAAGTATTCGTTAATTTGAATTTGATTTGAATACTCTAAGTTTTGAGATGAATAAAATTATTTTCTAATTTTAATATATGATATATTAGAAAGTTATATTTTTAAATTAATATAGTAAGAGTTGTTTAAAACTAAAATTTCATATTATTCAATATCCATGTCCCTTGAAAATCAATAAGAATTAAACTAAGAGTATACATACCTTTTAAAATTTGTTTAAACTAAATTTATATATATACGAGTGTAAGGATATATAAAAATGAAAAGAGTTTAAGATAAAAAAAATTATAAAATAAAATCAAGACAAGGTTTAAAAACAAAATTTGTAAATAAATTTTAAATTAATTGGAATAACGGACTTAAACACAAAATTTATTATTTTAACAAGTGGTGTTATTTTAAAGACATACACTAACAAGTGTAAAAGTTCTTAAGCAATGTGTTTACAAGTGTAACTAATAGATGATAACAAGTGGCTTTTAAAATAATTTTCTTTTAAATTAAAATGTAAAATAACATATAAAAGAAAAAAATAGAAAGCATGCATAAGAAATTTTTTGAAACCGAGCTATCTTTATTTTCTTCTCAGGCCTAAGAAAAGAAAATTTTCTTTCATCCTCAAACTTAAAACTGAAAACAAAAGCCATATTGAAAACAAAAGAAATCAAAACCTAGTAAACCAAAAACAAAGCTTCAAACTAGAAACAAGAAACCTTATTAAGCTTGAAAACCAAAACTTCCACAAAACTGGGAAAAATCAAAGCAAGGAGTAGTAAACTAGAAGATCAAAAGCAGAGGCAACTCAGGATGTAGCAGATTCAGGAAAAGAAATCAAAAAGGAAAGCAAAAGAAAAAAATACTGAAAAAAAACATCAAACAAAAAAAATCAAGCAGGTTCTCTGTTCTTCATATACTAGTGAGCAAACTATATTATAAAGGTTGAATCTAGGTTGAATTTTTTATCTGCATGTGTTTATATGGAAGTGAAATAGTTTGGATGTATGTATTCACATCTGTGAGTGGTGTGCATGCTTACATATGTATATATGTAGCTCTGTTGAGTATAACAGGTCTGCAAAATCAAAAGGAATTCAATATTTCATCCTATAATCAATATTAGATTTTGATTTATTAAAGAAAGATGATTGAAATTGTGCAACATCAGTTTTGAAAATATCTTCTAGAATTTATATTAAGAACTTACCTCGGAAATTTATGAATTACAGTAAAATTTGAAAAACCATGTAGAACTCGAACATAGTAATTTGTTGTTTCACCTACATTATTGAATTCATCTAGAAAAATTATGAATTTTAATGGAAGGATTAAGATTTTTATTTTATGAGATTGTGAGAAAATGATAGTTGAACAGAAAAGCAATTTTTGGAAAATTTTGGCAATCGTTAGGATTGGTGATCTTGAGGTTGGGGCTGGAGATAGTCTGGGTAGTGGAGATCACCAGAAAAATGGCATTGGAATTTATTAAAGGTCATGGTGGCAGCAATCGATTGGAGTAGGGTTTTAAACCTAGTTTAAGATGATGTGGGAAAATGGATTCGTGCGACGTCCATGGTAGATCGTAATCTACGAGACCAGGGGGATCGATGTGGTGGGATGTGATGTAGTTCTGAGTTGTCAGGTGTGGTCCCAGATGGTGAAGTTCGCCGTCGACGAAGGAATTTAGGTGTTTGGGTCAATTCCAGTTTGGGGTCGAAACGACCAAATTTTGATTCTCGACGAACCATTGGGTTTTAGGTGCTCGCGGTGCTTGGGGGTGTCGGCGATGACGTGTTGGTGGCCTCGACGTTGATCGGTGTTGGTTAACGTGGCTGTGCATATATACGTGCATCATCGTGTATCAGTGGATTCTGCGTTTGGGGGAAGACGGTGTGTTATCAGGGGCAACTCGAAGATGAGCTCGGGGAAAAGTGTGAGTGGCTCGAGTTATAACCCGAAGTAGGAATTGGGTGCCAAGTGAAAAGTACTTAGAAAATTTTTAAATTTTAAGTTTGGGGTGCTTGGGTCAAATTTTGGGAAAACCCGAAGCAGTGGGGAAATTCGTTCGGGTTCGACTCGAAGCAGGGTGTGCAGCGACTCGGAGACACTCGTGTTTGCTTGGAATTTTTTATTTCCAGTTTTAAATTTTAATGAATTTGTTAAATGAATTTCTAATTTTTTTTATAAATGATGATCTATTTAGTAAGTAGAAAGCATAAATTAAAAGTTTTGAAATAAAGGTATTTTTCCTAAAAACATTTGAGTTTTAATTTTATATTTGTAACGAGTTACTTTAAATGAAACTTCATAAGTGGTTTAGAAATAAAAAATCTCAAACGTTTCAAATTTTTAACTTAAAAAGTGAGTTGATTTATATCATTAATGATAATCAAGTAAGTAATAATTTGTAATTAAGATTAATTCATTAATAATTAAGAAAATCAATTAAAGGATAATTAGTTATAATTAAGATTTTTTTTTAATTTGTGATTTAAACTTTGTTAAAGTTAAATTGGTATTCATTTTAAAGCTTGGAATTTCAATTGAAATTTTAAAGGTAAATTTGAAATAAATGTTTTCAAACATATTTGTGAGTGATAAACAAAATCATCAATGAGAAGTGATTAGAGAAATGGAAGTGACTAAAGGATAACTTTATTTATGGATGTAAATTAAAGGTAATTACCTTGTGTAATTAAATGGAAGATAATTACCTTGTGTAATTAAATAAAAGCCAATTCCTTGGTGAAATCATTAAAGGATAAATAATTAAATGATAATTAATCGAATGGTGATTAATTAAGATAATTAATGTAGGGGTAGTTAATTAATTTAAAGTTAAATAAATAAATGAAGAATGATAATCACTTAAGGATAATTAATTATAATTAAGATTTAATTAATAAATAATTAAAGGTTTACTAATTAAAGTAATTAATTAAGGAATAAGTAATTAGATTTAATTAATTACAGTAAAGGTTAATTAATTAAGATAATTGATTAAAGTAATGATTAATTAATGAAAGTGATTAAAACATAATCAATTGCAATTAATGATAATTATCGTTAATTAAAAATTAGTAATGAAAGAAATTATGTGGTTGATAAATTTAAAAATCACCCAAATTATTCGTCTTAATTATAGATGTTTGATTGTTATTGGATGTTATGTGATAGATCGATATATTTGATATGTGATGTGATGCTACGTAATGCTTATGCTAAGCTGTTATATCTGTAATGATATATTGTTATATGAATATGCAAACCCCTTTAACCCGTAAACGACATTTGAATTTCGATGCGACAGGGAGTCGGATTCCAGTTAGTTATCCGAAATCCACATCGAATCATATTAGCGAATTTTTGTAATTGATAAATCTACTTTATCTATGAATCTGTGAACGAAGATAAGCATTATGGGTTATACCGCTTATCGATATATCTGTAATGATTGATGTGTGCACTATTGTGTAAAACGCCTGGACCACACTATACACACACAAATATGGATTTCACGAGGAAATCAGTTTAAGTCACAGATATTTGAATTTAATATTTTGAAATGGTTTTAAAGTTTAAATTTTTAATCCGAATGGTTTTGGAAATGAAATAAGGTTGAATGTGAAAAGTATTTGAAAAAGAGTTTTTGAAGATAAAAATTATTTTAAATAATTTGATTTAGTTTGAAATTTGAAATATTTTGAGTTTGAGTTCAATATTTGAAATTGAATTCAATAATTTGGAAATTTTGACTTAAAAAGATTATACAAGTTATAAAGGTGTTTATATGGGTTTTTAACCATCTGAAAAGTATTGGTTTGGGAATTTGAATTTAACCCAAGTTTATATTTGAAAAGCCTTAACTCGTGCAATTAAAATCGGGTTTTTCGAAATGGAAACAAGTGGTTTCAAATAATAATTATGATAAAAAGATTTCAAATTTGAAATTGAATGGTTTTGAAAGCTATAATTGAATCTTTGTGAAAGAAGTTGAACCCTATTTTGAAATTAAAGAGGAATTTTAACGGTGTATCTTTTATATATAAAAGATTGAAAACGGGATTTGTTTTGAAAGGCTATGAATGAATCTTTGTAAAAGATTTGTGAACCTTGTTTTAAATTGAAAGGGGGTTTTAAAGTGAATCTTTTGTTTAAAAGATTTAAGTGTTGAAATTGTTTAATCCTTTGAAGATTTTTTGAAATGAATCTTTTTGTTTGAAAGATTGGAAATGGTAATTTGTTTAAACCATTTAAAAGAAAAGTTTGGATTTTAAGTTGTGACTTAACTGAAATCCCATTATCCATATGTTTTTAAATATTGCGCTCATTATTCGGTTTAGCCGGGAGAGGACCCTGTGTCATATAACCCATTCCAAAAAATGATACGACGATGTGGATAGCATTTTGAGACCGGTGGTGAAGACCGGATACTTTAGAAAATGAAAGGATGACTTGTCGAATATCTCTGCACCGACTGGTCCCCGAAATAGAGATTTGATCACCCTTTGTGATGGGAAATCCGGACGTGATTAGAAATTATCTGGAATGCAAGGGCTTCTTCGGAAGTGCCTTCGGTTCTGTTCGAACCTGGAACAGACTTGTATGGATGTGTGTCTGACATTACACTTTGAGATGTAAAACCAGTTTCTATCAAATACATTTCTGTTTGGTGGCGGAGATTTATTCTCTTAGCTTAACACCCTTCTCTGGGACGTACGAGCTCAGTGGTTATGTAGTTGATGGTTACTAATGATACATTCCCATTTAGGTAATGTGGCATACAAAGTGCTGCTGATCATTTGTCGATCAAAGCATGACTTTTGTGAAAAGCGTAGCTTTGTGGACGAGACTTCGTCGAGCCTCACATCCTGGAATGTTCAAAACAGGAAGAACGCGGCAAGGTTATATGGAGTGGCGCCCCTTAAGGTATGTGCATTTCTTTCTAGATAGAAGTGGTATCATGGTATGGAGCCCAGATACTTAACGTATGTGGATATCGCAAATATATATTACTTTGTGATGGTTGGTATTGAGGATCCTCGGATAAAGGTTGTTTACAACCAAGGAATGGCATACTCGTGTAGTAGTTACCTATTTTTGCGGAGGTAACCCGGCCTTGTGTTGGCAGAGATCCGGTTAGGTTCTCGGGGCGTCCCTCCAGAGGCATACCCATGTGGAAATGGGAAGTTCCTTGGCCTGACCATTTGTTAGAAAACCCAAAGAAACAATACGCGCCCTGTACGGTTTTAGTTGTATAACCTTCCATGGAATGTGGTGGTAACCTGCTATTGAACATGGTAACTACAGTAGGCATAAGTGCGAAATGCCTATGCTGGCTAAGATTAATATTATACCTTCGAAATGTTTTCCACTATGCATAAATAATAATATCAAAATGGGTTTCGCGTATCAAGTATTTTTGACTATCATAAGGAGAAATCTCCTCCAATTCTGTGTTTGCATGGTGCGTGTGGCGAGAGGCCTTATGGTAGTTTCATTTTCCAAAAAGCATTGTGGATTTCAAAATTTAAATTCTTTTGTTTGTTCTAAAAAGATAAAACTGTTTTTGTTTGCTCATACCAGTCCCATGACTAACCCGGAGTTTATTGTTACCTTCCTAAACTCTGGGTGCCCACTATTTTCCAAACGGGCAGTTTAGAGTTGGGTTTTTTCAGATAGTAGATATCAATTTGGTGGCTTTTAGCTTTATCTTTGGTATTCTTTGGAGATCTTGGATATTGGAGTCTTTGGATTCACGTACTAGTCTTGCTTATCTTTGTGCAACATGATGGTGGTTCGAGCTAGTGGCTTTGGAGCATTAGATTGGAGTTGCAGTTTGATTATTGGAGATATCTCTTTTGCTATTCGTTTTCCACTGTTGTTTATTGTCTCTGATATTCTTGTATCATATTGATATCATTGTTGTATATCATTGGATATTGTATTCATTGGAGTTGTATATGATATTCATTTCTTTTTCTTCCGCTGTGTTGTTTACTTGATATGTTATAAGCTCCGGCGAACCAGATTCGACGTTTGGATCTGCAGCATTTGAATACGAGTGTCGTATTCAGTGCCGATTTTCGAAGGTCGAGTCAGGGTCGCTACATTTGGTATCAGAGCTGAAGGTTAAAACTTTAGCTCAGGAGTATAACACATTAAGTAGCTCATTAAATATAGGGTGAAGTATACCCTAGAATGAGTATATCCCGAAGATATCCATTCGAATGCCTCAGTAAATTCTCTTAGTATCCATTGATAGTGAGTATGAGTGCAAGAAGAGGACGAGATAGGGGACCGGGAAGTATGACTACAAATGGTCAGTACCCTGCAATAGCGGAAACAATTATCTATCAATCTTATTTGATTCGTCTTTCCAATTCCTTGATAGTTTCCTGGTAGTTCCAGGAAGAAGCTTTGATATATTTGCATGGGACACAAACTCCAGATGGGTCAGAATTGTTTGTTTGGATGAATTGTTTTCTTTGGTTGTTATGGTGATAGGTATATTTTGGTTGTTTAAACTAAATTTTTTGCATTGCATCCATATATCTGTTTATTCTGTTGGGTCGAAGTATATTCTACGAGTGGTTAGTTATCTTTCGAACTAACCAATACCTCTGTATATTCGTAGATCTAGTGACCCGAGTATCTTGATTCGTTCTTGTATCCATTATTGATATTCTGATTTGGTAAGCCAAATGCAGAATAGATACCAGTTTGATTTGGAAACTGTCTCTCTATCTTTGTGTATCCATCCTTTGTTATCTCCCTACTTTCAAATTTCGAGGATAAATTTTCTAAGGGGGGAATCTGTTACATCCCTGAAATTTTAGTTAAAATAATTTGATAATTAATTTAATTTTTGAAATTAAGTTGTGAATTTAATTATGAATAAATTAGAATTTTTTTTAAGAATAAGTATTTGTTAATTTGAATTTGATTTGAATACTCTAAGTTTTGAGATGAATAAAATTGTTTTCTAATTTTAATATATGATATATTGGAAAGTTAGGTTTTTAAATTAATATAGTAAGAGTTGTTTAAAACTAAAATTTCATATTATTCAATATCCATATCTCTTGAAAATCAATAAGAATTAAATTAAGAGTTTACATACCTTTTAAAATTTGTTTGAACTAAATTTATATATATATATATGAGTGTAAGAAATATAAAAATGAAAACTGTTTAAGATAAAAAAATTATAATATAAAATCAAGACAAGGTTTAAAAACAAAATTTGTAAATAAATTTTAAATTAATTGGAATAAAGGACTTAAACACAAAATTTATTATTTTAACAAGTGTAAAAGTTTTTAAGCTATGTGTTTACAAGTGTAACTAATAGATGATAACAAGTGGCATTTAAAATAATTTTCTTTTAAATTAAAATGTAAAATAACATACAAAAGAAAAAAACAGAAAGCATGCATAAGAAATTTTTTGAAACCAAGCTATCTTCATTTTCTTCTCAGGCCTAAGAAAAGAAAATTTTCTTTCATCCTCAAACTTAAAACTGAAAAAAAGCCATATTGAAAACAAAAGAAATCAAAACCTGGTAAACCAGAAACAAAGCTTCAAACTGAAAACAAGAAACCTTATCAAGCTTGAAAACCAAAACTCAACAAAACTGGGAAAAATCAAAGCAAGGAGCAGGAAACTAGAAGATCAAAAGCAGAGGCAACTCAGGATGTAGTAGATTCAGGAAAAGAAATCAAAAAGGAAAGCAAAGAAAAAAATACTGAAAAAAAACATCAAACAAAACAAATCAAGGAGGTTCTCTGTTCTTCATATACCAGTGAGCAAACTATATTTTAAAGTTTGAATCTGGGTTGAATTTTTGATCTACATGTGTTTATATGGAAGTGAAATATGTTTGGATGTATGTATTTACATCTGTGAGTGGTGTGCATGCTTACATATGTATATGTGTAGCTCTGTTGAGTATATTAGGTCTGCAAAATCAAAAGGAATTCAATATCCCATACTATAATCAATATTAGATTTTGATTTATAAAAGAAAGATGATTGAAATTGCGTAACATCACTTTTAAAAATATCTTCTAGAATTTATATTAAGAATTTACCTCGGAAATTTATGAATTTTAGTAAAATTTGAAAAACCATGTAGAACTCGAACATGGTAATTTGTTGTTTCACCTACATTATTGAATTCATCTTGAAAAACAATGAATTTTAATGGAAGGATTAAGATTTTTAGTATATGAGATTGTGAGAAAATGATAGTTGAACAGAAAAGCAATTTTTGGGAAATTCTGGCAATCGTGAGGATCGGTGATCTCGAGGTTGGGGCTGGAGATAGTCTAGGTAGTGGAGATCACCAGAAAAATGGCAATGGAATTTATTAAAGGTCGTGGTTGCAGCAATCGACCGGAGTAGGGTTTTTAACCTAGTTTAAGATGATGTCGGAAAATGGATTCGTGCGACATCCATGGTAGATGGTAATCTACGAGACCGGGGGGATCAATGTGGTGGGATGTGATGTAGCTCTGAGTTGTCAGGTGTGGTCCCAGATGGTGAAGTTCACCGTCGGCGAAGGAATTTAGGTGTCTGGGTCAATTCCAGTTTGGGGTCGAAACAATCAAATTTTGATTCTCGGCGAACCATTGCGTTTTAGGTGTTCGCGATGCTTGGGGGTGTCGACGATGACGTGTTGGTGGCCTCGACGTTGATCGGTGTTGGTTAACGTGGTTGTGCACATATACGTGCATCATCGTGGATCAGTGGATTTTGCGTTTGGGGGAAGACGATGTGTTATCTGGGGCAACTCGAAGATAAGCTCGGGGAAAAGCGTGAGCGACTCTAGTTATAACCCGAAGTAGGAATTGGGTGCCAAGTGAAAAATACTTAGAAATTTTTTTAATTTTATGTTTGGGGCGCTTGGGTCAAATTTTGGGAAAACCCGAAGCAGTGGGGAAATTCGCCCGGGTTCGACTCGAAGCTGGGGGTGGAGCGACTCGGAGACACTCGTGTTTGCCTGGAATTTTTTTTATTTCCAGTTTTAAATTTTAATGAATTTGTTAAATGAATTTCTGAATTTTTTTTATAAATGACGATCTATTTAGTAAGTAGAAAGTATAAATTAAAAGTTTTGAAATAAAGGTTTTTAAAAAAAAAAACAGTTGAGTTTTAGTTTTATATTTGTAATGAGTTACTTTAAATGAAACTTCATAAGTGGTATAGAAATAAAAAATCAAGCGTTTCAAATTTTTAACTTAAAAAGTGAGTTGATTTATATCGTTAATGATAATCAATTAAGTAATAATTTGTAACTAAGATTAATTCATTAATAATTAAGAAAATCAATTAAAGGATAATTGGTTATAATTAAGATTTTTTTAATTTATGATTTAAACTTTGTTAAAGTTAAATTAGTATTGGTTTTAAAGCATGGAATTTAAAGTGAAATTTTAAAGGTAAATTTGAAATAAATTTTTTCAAACATATTTGTGAGTGATAATTGAAATCATTAATGGGAAGTGATTAGAGAATAGTTGATAAATGGAAGTGACTAATGGATAAATTTATTTATGGAAGTAAATTAAAGGTAATTACCTTGTGTAGTTAAATGGAAGATAATTACCTTGTGTAATTAAATAAAAGCCAATTCCTTAGTGAAATCATTAAAGGATAAATAATTAAATGATAATTAATCGAATGGTGATTAATTAAGATAATTTATGTAGGGGTAGTTAATTAATTTAAAGTTAAATAAATAAATAAACAAAGAATGATAATCAACTAAGGATAATTAATTATAATTAAGATTTAATTAATAAATAATTAAAGATTTATTAATTAAAGTAATTAATTAAGGAATAAGTAATTAGGATTTAATTAATTGTAGTAAAGGGTTAATTAATTAAGATAATTGATTAAAGAAATGACTAATTAATGAAAGTGATACAACTTAATCAATTGCAATTAATGATAATAATCGTTGATTAAAAATTAGTAATGAAAGAAATTATGTGGTTGATAAATTTAAAAATCACCCAAATTATTCATCTTAATTATAGATGTTTGATTGTTATTGGATGCTATGTGATGGATTGATATATTTGATATGTGATGTGATGCTACGTAATGCTTGTGCTAAGCTGTTATATCTGTGATGAATATATTGTTATATGAATATGCAAACCTCTTTAACCCGTAAACGACATTTGAATTTCGACGCGACAGGGAGTCGGATTCCAGTTAGTTATCCGAAACTGACATCGAATTATATTAGTGAATATTTGTAATTGATAAATTTACTTTATCTATGAATCTATGAACGAAGATAAGCGTTATGGGTTATACCGCTTATCGATATATCTGTAATGATCGATGTGTGCACTATTGTGTAAAACCTCTAGACCACACTATACACACACAAATATGGATTTCACGAGGAAATCAGTTTAAGTCACAGATATTTGAATTTAATATTTTGAAATAGTTTTAAAGTTTGAATTTTGAATCCGAATGGTTTTGGAAACGAAATAAGGTTGAATGTGAAAAGTATTTGAAAAAGAGTTTTTGAAGATATAAGTTATTTTGAATAATTTGATTTAGTTTGAAATTTGAAATATTTTGATTTTAAGTTTGAATTCAATATTTGAAACTGAATTCAATAATTTGGAAATTTTGACTTAAAAAGATTATTCAAGTTATAAAGGTGTTTATATGGGTTTTTAACCATTTGAAAAGTATTGGTTTGGGAATTTGAATTTAACCCATGTTTATATTTGAAAAGCCTTAACTCGTGCAATTATAATCGGGTTTTCCGAAATGGAAACAAGTGGTTTCAAATAATAATTATGATAAAAAGATTTCATATTTGAAATTGAATGGTTTTGAAAGCTATAATTGAATCTTTGTGAAAGATAGTTGAAACCTATTTGGAAATTGAAGAGGATTTTTAATGGTGTATCTTTTATATATAAAAGATTGAAAATGGGATTTGTTTTGAAAGGCTATGAATGAATCTTTGTAAAAGATTTGTGAACCATGTTTTAAATTGAAAGGGGGTTTTAAAGTGAATGTTTTGTTTAAATGATTTAAGTGTGGAAATTGTTTAAGCCTTTGAAGATTTTTCGAAATGAATCTTTTTGTTTAAAAGATTGCAAATGGTAATTTGTTTAAACCATTTAAAAGAAAAGTTTGGTTTTTAAGTTGTGACTTAACTGAAATCCCATTATCCATATGTTTTTAAATATTGCGCCCATTATTCGGTTTAGCCGGGAGAGGACCCTGTGTCATATAACTCATTCTGAAAAATGATACGACGACTGTAACGGCCCACTATTTTGGACCATTCAAATCGACAATAAAACCCTACATGTCCAACTTGAATAATTCAAAATACTGAATTGTTAATTTAAATTTGGCAAAACATGTATAGTAAATAAATCAATCACAGAATCACAGATACAGAGTAGTACAATAATACGCAGCGGAATAAATGAATAGTAGTTCATGAAGCTACTATACAAATAAAAATAGAAATAAAATACATCAGAATATCCCAGATGTAGTGAAGTCTCTAGTACAGGCAGATGACTTCTCTGAACCAATCGACTGGATGACTGAAAGGATAGATAGCTGGATCTTCAAGCAAAGCTCCAACTTCAAAGGTGAGTCTCAAATGTTGTATCACCCAGTCTGACCTGAGCGTAAAGCAAAACACAAAACACTCTAGTCAGGATTAACATTCTTATATCAATAAATCCATGTAACAACCCGCATATTTGTCGATTTTTATATTTAAATATTTTATCGATATTCGGAATTTAGTCCGAAAAGCTACTTTTTGCATACGGTCGAATTAGGACTCGGGACCACTCCCATTGAGTTCAAAATGATGTTTGCAACCTTTTTGAGTATAAACTTTGATATATTTGGAGCTAGTCAAAAATTTGACCATTTTCACTTTGGGTTTGGGTTTGGGTTCAGCCCTATGTTTGACTTATACTCAAAACTAGACCACTCCTCCCCATTCACTCTCACTTTCTCCTCTTTTCAGTTCTAAAGCATCAATGGTGGGAGAGATGGGAAAATTAAAACTCCAAAACCCTAGTTTCCTTTTTGCAAATCAAGCTCTAGCTCCAAACTAATAGAAGAACCCATTGGTAAGCTTCTCTTCTTCTTCTCCAACTCTTTCTCTCTTTGATTTCAGAAAATTCCTAAACCAAATTTGGGAAATGTTTCTCTTTTAGCTTAGAATCAAGCTTCTTGAGTTGGATTTGAAGAGTGGTTGATTCTTCTTTGCTTTCAAGCTTCTTCATCAATCGTTTGGTGTAACGTACGCGGATTTTCGTTGCCGAAAAACCGAATAGTTATGGGTTTTAAAAAGAATTTAAGAAAAGAAAGAAGAGAGAAAAAGGTAGAAGATAGAGGGAAAAGAAGATAGAAAATTTAGAAATAGAAAGAAAAAGAGAATAGAGAAAAAGGAGAAAAACAGAAGAAAATAGGACGGGACAGAAAACAACAGAACAACATCAGAATCTCACAATTCGCAGCGGAACAACATATAATAATGAATGAATAATCTTTAAACAAAGAACTATATCAGTTATTACATTACATCACATTTCATTATATCATATCATCAGAGTGTACAACAACATACAACAACAACAGTGCAGCGGAAAAGAAATACTATATAAATAATACGCCATGCCATCCAGCTTGCCTCCAGCAACTCCAGAATATCCAGAATATCCTGATAAACCTAACTCTTGACTGCCCGTGTGGAAAATTGGTGGGCACCCAGAGTTTAGGAAGGAAAACAATAAACTCCGAGTCAGTCATGTGACTGGTGTGAGAACTCAAAACAGTTTATTTACTTTAAAATCAAAATAGAGGAATATTTTAATCAATTCGCAATGCTTTTAAAAATGAGACTACCATAAGGCCTCCCGCACACACACACAATGCAAACGCAGAATCGGAGGAGATTTCTCCTTATGATAGTCAAAGATGCTTGATACGCATTTAAAATAACATTTGATATTATTATTAGTGCATAGTGTATAACAAATTCATTTCGAAAGTAGAATATAAATCTTAGCCAACATACGACCATTATCGTATGCCTACTATAGCTACTATCCAAACAGTGGTGACCACCATAAGTGAATAGCAGGTTCTACAACTAATACCGTACAAGTTTCGTATTGGGAATTGGATTTCCAACAAATGGTCAGGCCAAGGAACTTCCCATTGCCACATGAGAATGCCTCTGGATGGACATCCCCGAGAACCAAACCGGATCTCTACCAACACAAGGCCGGGTTACTCCTAACTGAGTAACAACTGACCGAATATGCCATCCCCCGGTCCTTTGGGACCTTTTCACCGAGCGCTCGTAATCAATTCACACAATCATAAAGTGTTTTCAACATGAGTAAGTATCTGGGCTCCATACCATGATACCACCCTTTTCCAGAAGGAAATGGACACATCCTAAAGGGTGCTACCCCTCATAACCTTGCTGCTTCTTTCCTGTTTTGACCATTCACGGTGTGTGAGGCTCGACGAATTCACGTCCACAAAAACATACTTTATACAAAAGCCATGCTTTGGGTCAACAAATGATCAACACAATGATCACTAAGATAGACGATCAAATAAATGATCCTATCACAATAATCAACACAATGATCATTTCAGCATCACTCAGCATGTCACATTACCAAATTGGGAATATATCGCTGATAACTTCAACTATATAACCTTTGAGCACATACGTCTCAAAGAAGGGTGTTAAGCAAAGAATAAATTCTCCGCCACCAACAGAAATATATTTGAAAGAAATCGGCTTTATATCTCAAATTGTAATGTCAGACATACAATCCATACAAGTCTGTTCCGGGCTCGAACAAAACCGAAGGCACTTACAAAGAAGTCCTTGCAATCCGGATATTCACAATCCTGATCGGATTTCCCATCACTTATGGAATCTCTGTACCAGGAGCGACCCAGTGCAGAGACAATCGATAGGTCATCCTATCGCTCTCGCAAATACCGGTCTTCAACACCGATCTTCAAATGCAATTCACGTCGTATCACATATTCGGAATGGGTTATACGACCCCATGGTCCTTTCCCGGTTAACCCGAATAGTGTGCGCTTATTCAAAAATAAGTGTGCATTCAAATTCAATCAATTCACACCAAATACCCATTCAAAGGGAAATACTGATAGTCGGTTATTGAACTATCAATGGACATGCACACATCACCAGATTCCAAATAATTTTCCAAATTATTTATTTTCCAAAATATCTTTATAAGATATATAATTTCAACACTTCAAAAATAAATCAATATTTATTTTCAAACAAATTCCACTTTTCACATATAAATTCCATAATGAATTTATATTTCAAAATATCCATGCATATTCGATTTCAATAATTCATTTCAATTTATCTTCAAAAAGATAAATTCTAATTATTCACTTCATATTGGAAAACATTTCCATACTTATCAAAAATAAGTAATCGACAAATCTTTTTATTTTCAACCTTTGAAAATATTCAATATACTTAAATCGAATTAAGTATATTATTCATTCTTTAAGGGAAATCATTCTCTTAAACATTTTTATTTGGGCCAAAACGAATGTTGCGTAAAACATCGTTACAACGTCCCAAAATCACTAGTATAGGGATTCGAAATTAAATAGATATATAAATCCCAATACTATACAACCCATTTCCTTTCGGAAATCATTTACTATAACAACAGTGTTATAGTCCACCATTTCCTTTTATTTCTCGAAAACGTCTATTTCAACAATAAATGTTGAAATCTATGATTTCGAATCTCAACACAATTAAAACATCGTTAAATCGTTTTAATTCTATTTAAAACATTCACATTCAATACATTTTCTTTAACGTATTATTCACTATTCAAAAACGTGAATATACTTCATTAACAAATTTCATCCTTTCTATTCATTTTATTTTAAAGGATTATTCACTGTCTAAAAACGTGAATATAACTCCATTTATAAGTTATAACAATTAACTTATCAAAATAAGTCGTTTGCGAATTTATAAAACAACGTTTATAAATTCCATTTCCATTTATTTCATAACAACTTCCTTTATAAATCTTCTTTATTTACCTATTCGATTTATAATCTTAATTATAAACCAAAAGTCCAAATTATAAGTCAAACACTTATAATTTATTTATTTGCAAAAATCGTTCCTTTGAACTTTACAAATTTTATAAACCTATTGTTTATAAAATTCCATTTATAACTTCACCGTTATATAATTCTATAAATTTCATTCATTAATGAATTTCATTTTCACTTCATTCAAACACTTATAAAAACTCGTTTTATAATGTCAATATTTCGATTTATAAATATCCATTTATAAATCTCTTAATATAAATCAATTTATATTATTCTTTTAAAACGTCTTTAAATTCCTTTATAATTTCATCATTTCGATTTATAAAAAAAATCAAATTTTATAAATCCTATTTTTTAACTTTTTATAACAAGTTCAGAATTCCATTTAAACTCTTTTATAAAGTCATTAATTCCTTATTTTCAAAAATCAGCTTTTAACTATATTTCACAAAAATCATAATTTTATAACTTCTAAAATTATATAACGTTTATTTATTTAAATGGATCAATTCCAAATATATTTTTATATTTCAAAAATCACTTTGAAAATCATTTTAAAATCCCAAAATCTGGGTCCAATGATGCTACACACCAAATAGTCAATCACGACTACAACGACATCATATATCGATATGATAATCCATCAAATATCAAAATATCTGAAATAAAATAAATACTGTTGAGGAATCCAGTTGGATCCCTCCAACCTGTTTCCTGCATCCAAAAACATTAGCACAATACCAATTTCGCTCCAGTACGAAATTATCGCGGTATATGTTCTTATTAAATATTATCCGCTTAATAACGGCGTAATAGGGTCTCATCCGCTAAACAAAAAATGCGGGAAATCAACAACTGCAATATATACATATGCCAATATATATATATTGATATTACATATAATACCAATTTCACTGTTTATGAAATATTCGCGGTATATGTTTTTATTAAATAACATCCGCTTACTAACGGCGTATAATGTCTATTTTAACAATCAATAGATATTATCATCATTCATACATGCATTCAAATATTTTAAATCTAACTATTTAAAATAAAATCGAAACCTATTCGATTGAGTGAGAAGTTCTCACCTTGGTTTTAATTTCCGTTTTAGCGATCTATTTCGAATAAAATTAAACGCGCGTTTAATTTTACCCGAAATTCTCACTAACTCCAAACGACTCCAAACCAACTCCATCGCGTAGTGCTCGTCCATACGATCCCAACGCAACTGGTTTCGCGCAGTTTCGACCTCGTATGAAAAAGTTATGAATTTTTAAAGTTCGTACACGATTTATACTATATAATTTACAACAACCTTAAATAAATTTTAAACCTAAACTTGATCAAGGCCCTCCATCCCAAACCCAAGCACATCAGGCCGCACACTCCCATCTCCCTCTCCCTCACGCAACTCCATCTCCAGATAATAGAACGCACGCACAACCCATTCAATCACAACTAGGGTTCCGATTCTAGCCTTCAACACTCGACAATACACGATCACCTCAACGCCAACGCGAAGCCCTCGACTTGCTCTAGGTTCGGCCACAACCCTAGGAAGTTCAGTCCTCATCTATGCTTGGAAATGCGTGCGCAACTTGCTGCCTTCCTGGTCGATTTGCCGTTGATTCATTGATTTGTTTTAGATCATAGCCGTTGGATCTGTAGATCACAACGTGCTCTTCAACTTTCATGTTAGAAGTTTTCTCTAATTGCTAGTGGATTGGAAGAAATCGAGGGGAAGAGTTGGGTGTTTTCTGGCCATTGAACTATAGGTGGCGGCTAGGTTAAAATTAGGGTTTGGAATGATATTTTTATCAAATTATGAAGGCAAGGGGTCTATTTATAAGGAACGAGCGACACTATTCATCCCGGAAATTCCGAACTCCGATTTAGGCGCCGTAACCAGCGTTTCTAAGGTTTACCCCGCGTTCCGGACACAATGGAACAGGTTTCGGAAGCTAATTCGGACATCTGTGCGAGTTATGGCTGAAAACGTTCAATTTAAATTAAACCGATTTAAATCGATTTCTAGGCGTTTTAATTTGTACCGGACAAACGGTAAATCCGATTGACACGAAATTTGAAACCTTACAATAATATCACATTACGGATCCGATGAAACTGGTTTCGTCGAAATTCGAGACTTTTTGAAAAATGGCTATTTTGACTCGCCAAATTTAAATTAAAAATAACTCGATGCGTTTCGAGCTGCCACGATCAAACGATAACTCCGATTGACACGAAAATTGAAATCCGGTAATAACTAACTATTACGGATCCAATGAAACTGGTTTCATTCAATTCTGAGACTGTTCAAAAATTGGCTATTTTACAGTCAATTATTAAATATTAAAATATTCAATTTTCACAAATTAACTTTTAATTCGATTTTAAAAGTTCTAAAATATCTCTATAACTCCAGTATGATTAAATAAAATTTTCCAAATTATTTCTAATCATATTTAACTCGATTTTCAATTATTTCCATAATTTAACATATTAAATTATCGATTTAATTATTCAATTAAATTCAATAATTCAAATAAAAATTTATTTGACTTATAAATTCACTTTTTAATATTTAAAATTAATTAAATATTCAAATTTAAATTATTAAAAATTCTGGGTCGTTACAATCTTTCCCCCTTAAAAGAATTTCGTCCTCGAAATTACAAGTAAGAAAATTACAGAATCTATTAACTTTCCAAAATTCATAATTAAACTGCTTACAAATCTTTACTAAGTTTTCAAATCATACTTAGTTATCATTTCAAAAGCAACTATTATTGTTTAACTTTCAATTCCAAAATCAAAGTTAAAGTTTTCAAAAATTTTCCCAATTTTCTCAAATTTTTCTAACGCCTTAAATTTTCGGAAAAAATTCGCCATAGTCTCCTTTGCGCGGCTCGATCCGAAAAAAAAAATGACAGTATATATATATCACAAATATACATCTCATCAAGTAATGAGGCATCCCGAAGGGAAAAAAGTATAAAAGTACGGTATTTAATCCGAGATATGTACCTTATATTTTATTAGCAAGCATATACGGCTAATATAACGCGAAAGCGAGCTCCAAATGCGAAGCAAACGCGATCCGCACCTACTAAACTCAACAAACAACATGAGAAACATGCATATATGACAATAGTATCGATATACAACATATAACAACATAACAACTATATATGTCACATAGCAAATGCAACTAAACAACAAATGCAAACATCAACCATCTATTAAATCTATATTCATTCATATTCTCATTAATATTAAATGAAATGGTTTTCAATTTAATCACATTTGATTCATTTACATTGGATGTTCTTACTAACATTCATTCTCATTAATTTCAATTAGTTAACATTCACTAATTAAATCCAATTCACATTCAATTCTATTCAAATTTATTTATCTTTAATTTGAATTTCAATTACATAGCTTCCAATTTCATTAATTCACTTTCATTAACACTTAATGAATTATATATAATCATCTAACAATCATATAACAACCAATGTATATTAATTACAACCAAATTCCTTTGCTTATATTCATTCAATTTGATTTAACACCATCACTTTCAATTGGTTTAATTAAACTGGTTTTCATTCAATTATACAACTTCCAATAGCATTAGATTTCAATGAATTAACACTTTCATTAATTATTCCTTATCAACTTAAATTACATTCAATTGATTAAACATTCAAGCCATTCATTCAATTAATTAACAAAGTTGAATTTCATTTATATAATCTTAAGTTCACATCTATCACTAACCTTATTAATTTAGTTTGATATCAAAATCAACTTCATTCAACATATCTTAAGTTATATTCATATAGTTTCACTTTTTTATATATATAAGTTTATTTCACAATTGTAAATCACCTTAATTATAATTCATACTTATAATTCTTTTGCTTAGATTATTCAAACAACCTAACAATCAACTTATATACACTTTAATAATTCTGAAAAATTATTCCTTTATATATAAAAATATAATCAAGGTAAAATTATTTCATTTACCAAATTTAAAAATCAATATTATGTCGGTTTATCTTGTTTAAGAGTTTAGAAACTCCTATCTACGATAGTTAGCTAGACTACATCGACTGGAATCTATAAACAATCAACCGATAAGTCAACACAATACAAAACAATTTTATATATTCACTAACAAATACGCTCTCATAGCTATTATTACACTCAAACTCATTCTAGAGTGCTGCTGACTCTATCTCTAATGAGCGATACCCAACAGAACCATGGTTGTCGCTTAACCATCAGCTCTGATACCAAATGTAACGTACGCGGATTTTCGTTGCCCAAAAACCGAATAGTTATGGGTTTTAAAAAGAATTTAAGAAAAGAAAGAAGAGAGAAAAAGGTAGAAGATAGAGGGAAAAGAAGATAGAAAATTTAGAAATAGAAAGAAAAAGAGAATAGAGAAAAAGGAGAAAAACAGAAGAAAATAGGACGGGACAGAAAACAACAGAACAACATCAGAATCTCACAATTCGCAGCGGAACAACATATAATAATGAATGAATAATCTTTAAACAAAGAACTATATCAGTTATTACATTACATCACATTTCATTACATCATATCATCAGAGTGTACAACAACATACAACAACAACAGTGCAGCGGAAAAGAAATACTATATAAATAATACGCCATGCCATCCAGCTTGCCTCCAGCAACTCCAGAATATCCAGAATATCCTGATAAACCTAACTCTTGACTGCCCGTGTGGAAAATTGGTGGGCACCCAGAGTTTAGGAAGGAAAACAATAAACTCCGAGTCAGTCATGTGACTGGTGTGAGAACTCAAAACAGTTTATTTACTTTAAAATCAAAATAGAGGAATATTTTAATCAATTCGCAATGCTTTTAAAAATGAGACTACCATAAGGCCTCCCGCACACACACACAATGCAAACGCAGAATCGGAGGAGATTTCTCCTTATGATAGTCAAAGATGCTTGATACGCATTTAAAATAACATTTGATATTATTATTAGTGCATAGTGTATAACAAATTCGTTTCGAAAGTAGAATATAAATCTTAGCCAACATACGACCATTATCGTATGCCTACTATAGCTACTATCCAAACAGTGGTGACCACCATAAGTGAATAGCAGGTTCTACAACTAATACCGTACAAGTTTCGTATTGGGAATTGGATTTCCAACAAATGGTCAGGCCAAGGAACTTCCCATTGCCACATGAGAATGCCTCTGGATGGACATCCCCGAGAACCAAACCGGATCTCTACCAACACAAGGCCGGGTTACTCCTAACTGAGTAACAACTGACCGAATATGCCATCCCCCGGTCCTTTGGGACCTTTTCACCGAGCGCTCGTAATCAATTCACACAATCATAAAGTGTTTTCAACATGAGTAAGTATCTGGGCTCCATACCATGATACCACCCTTTTCCAGAAGGAAATGGACACATCCTAAAGGGTGCTACCCCTCATAACCTTGCTGCTTCTTTCCTGTTTTGACCATTCACGGTGTGTGAGGCTCGACGAATTCACGTCCACAAAAACATACTTTATACAAAAGCCATGCTTTGGGTCAACAAATGATCAACACAATGATCACTAAGATAGACGATCAAATAAATGATCCTATCACAATAATCAACACAATGATCATTTCAGCATCACTCAGCATGTCACATTACCAAATTGGGAATATATCGCTGATAACTTCAACTATATAACCTTTGAGCACATACGTCTCAAAGAAGGGTGTTAAGCAAAGAATAAATTCTCCGCCACCAACAGAAATATATTTGAAAGAAATCGGCTTTATATCTCAAATTGTAATGTCAGACATACAATCCATACAAGTCTGTTCCGGGCTCGAACAAAACCGAAGGCACTTACAAAGAAGTCCTTGCAATCCGGATATTCACAATCCTGATCGGATTTCCCATCACTTATGGAATCTCTGTACCAGGAGCGACCCAGTGCAGAGACAATCGATAGGTCATCCTATCGCTCTCGCAAATACCGGTCTTCAACACCGATCTTCAAATGCAATTCACGTCGTATCACATATTCGGAATGGGTTATACGACCCCATGGTCCTTTCCCGGTTAACCCGAATAGTGAGCGCTTATTCAAAAATAAGTGTGCATTCAAATTAAATCAATTCACACCAAATACCCATTCAAAGGGAAATACTGATAGTCGGTTATTGAACTATCAATGGACATGCACACATCACCAGATTCCAAATAATTTTCCAAATTATTTATTTTCCAAAATATCTTTATAAGATATATAATTTCAACACTTCAAAAATAAATCAATATTTATTTTCAAACAAATTCCACTTTTCACATATAAATTCCATAATGAATTTATATTTCAAAATATCCATGCATATTCGATTTCAATAATTCATTTCAATTTATCTTCAAAAAGATAAATTCTAATTATTCACTTCATATTGGAAAACATTTCCATACTTATCAAAAATAAGTAATCGACAAATCTTTTTATTTTCAACCTTTGAAAATATTCAATATACTTAAATCGAATTAAGTATATTATTCATTCTTTAAGGGAAATCATTCTCTTAAACATTTTTATTTGGGCCAAAACGAATGTTGCGTAAAACATCGTTACAACGTCCCAAAATCACTAGTATAGGGATTCGAAATTAAATAGATATATAAATCCCAATACTATACAACCCATTTCCTTTCGGAAATCATTTACTATAACAACAGTGTTATAGTCCACCATTTCCTTTTATTTCTCGAAAACGTCTATTTCAACAATAAATGTTGAAATCTATGATTTCGAATCTCAACACAATTAAAACATCGTTAAATCGTTTTAATTCTATTTAAAACATTCACATTCAATACATTTTCTTTAACGTATTATTCACTATTCAAAAACGTGAATATACTTCATTAACAAATTTCATCCTTTCTATTCATTTTATTTTAAAGGATTATTCACTGTCTAAAAACGTGAATATAACTCCATTTATAAGTTATAACAATTAACTTATCAAAATAAGTCGTTTGCGAATTTATAAAACAACGTTTATAAATTCCATTTCCATTTATTTCATAACAACTTCCTTTATAAATCTTCTTTATTTACCTATTCGATTTATAATCTTAATTATAAACCAAAAGTCCAAATTATAAGTCAAACACTTATAATTTATTTATTTGCAAAAATCGTTCCTTTGAACTTTACAAATTTTATAAACCTATTGTTTATAAAATTCCATTTATAACTTCACCGTTATATAATTCTATAAATTTCATTCATTAATGAATTTCATTTTCACTTCATTCAAACACTTATAAAAACTCGTTTTATAATGTCAATATTTCGATTTATAAATATCCATTTATAAATCTCTTAATATAAATCAATTTATATTATTCTTTTAAAACGTCTTTAAATTCCTTTATAATTTCATCATTTCGATTTATAAAAAAAATCAAATTTTATAAATCCTATTTTTTAACTTTTTATAACAAGTTCAGAATTCCATTTAAACTCTTTTATAAAGTCATTAATTCCTTATTTTCAAAAATCAGCTTTTAACTATATTTCACAAAAATCATAATTTTATAACTTCTAAAATTATATAACGTTTATTTATTTAAATGGATCAATTCCAAAAATATTTTTATATTTCAAAAATCACTTTGAAAATCATTTTAAAATCCCAAAATCTGGGTCCAATGATGCTACACACCAAATAGTCAATCACGACTACAATGACATCATATATCGATATGATAATCCATCAAATATCAAAATATCTGAAATAAAATAAATACTGTTGAGGAATCCAGTTGGATCCCTCCAACCTGTTTCCTGCATCCAAAAACATTAGCACAATACCAATTTCGCTCCAGTACGAAATTATCGCGGTATATGTTCTTATTAAATATTATCCGCTTAATAACGGCGTAATAGGGTCTCATCCGCTAAACAAAAAATGCGGGAAATCAACAACTGCAATATATACATATGCCAATATATATATATATTGATATTACATATAATACCAATTTCACTGTTTATGAAATATTCGCGGTATATGTTTTTATTAAATAACATCCGCTTACTAACGGCGTATAATGTCTATTTTAACAATCAATAGATATTATCATCATTCATACATGCATTCAAATATTTTAAATCTAACTATTTAAAATAAAATCGAAACCTATTCGATTGAGTGAGAAGTTCTCACCTTGGTTTTAATTTCCGTTTTAGCGATTTATTTCGAATAAAATTAAACGCGCGTTTAATTTTACCCGAAATTCTCACTAACTCCAAACGACTCCAAACCAACTCCATCGCGTAGTGCTCGTCCATACGATCCCAACGCAACTGGTTTCGCGCAGTTTCGACCTCGTATGAAAAAGTTATGAATTTTTAAAGTTCGTACACGATTTATACTATATAATTTACAACAACCTTAAATAAATTTTAAACCTAAACTTGATCAAGGCCCTCCATCCCAAACCCAAGCACATCAGGCCGCACACTCCCATCTCCCTCTCCCTCACGCAACTCCATCTCCAGATAATAGAACGCACGCACAACCCATTCAATCACAACTAGGGTTCCAATTCTAGCCTTCAACACTCGACAATACACGATCACCTCAACGCCAACGCGAAGCCCTCGACTTGCTCTAGGTTCGGCCACAACCCTAGGAAGTTCGGTCCTCATCTATGCTTGGAAATGCGTGCGCAACTTGCTGCCTTCCTGGTCGATTTGCCGTTGATTCATTGATTTGTTTTAGATCATAGCCGTTGGATCTGTAGATCACAACGTGCTCTTCAACTTTCATGTTAGAAGTTTTCTCTAATTGCTAGTGGATTGGAAGAAATCGAGGGGAAGAGTTGGGTGTTTTCTGGCCATTGAACTATAGGTGGCGGCTAGGTTAAAATTAGGGTTTGGAATGATATTTTTATCAAATTATGAGGGCAAGGGGTCTATTTATAAGGAACGAGCGACACTATTCATCCCGGAAATTCCGAACTCCGATTTAGGCGCCGTAACCAGCGTTTCTAAGGTTTACCCCGCGTTCCGGACACAATGGAACAGGTTTCGGAAGCTAATTCGTACATCTGTGCGAGTTATGGCTGAAAACGTTCAATTTAAATTAAACCGATTTAAATCGATTTCTAGGCGTTTTAATTTGTACCGGACAAACGGTAAATCCGATTGACACGAAATTTGAAACCTTACAATAATATCACATTACGGATCCGATGAAACTGGTTTCGTCGAAATTCGAGACTTTTTGAAAAATGGCTATTTTGACTCGCCAAATTTAAATTAAAAATAACTCGATGCGTTTCGAGCTGCCACGATCAAACGATAACTCCGATTGACACGAAAATTGAAATCCCGTAATAACTAACTATTACGGATCCAATGAAACTGGTTTCGTTCAATTCTGAGACTGTTCAAAAATTGGCTATTTTACAGTCAATTATTAAATATTAAAATATTCAATTTTCACAAATTAACTTTTAATTCGATTTTAAAAGTTCTAAAATATCTCTATAACTCCAGTATGATTAAATAAAATTTTCCAAATTATTTCTAATCATATTTAACTCGATTTTCAATTATTTCCATAATTTAACATATTAAATTATCGATTTAATTATTCAATTAAATTCAATAATTCAAATAAAAATTTATTTGACTTATAAATTCACTTTTTAATATTTAAAATTAATTAAATATTCAAATTTAAATTATTAAAAATTCTGGGTCGTTACATTTGGGTTCAAAGGTGAGATTTTTATCTCACATCTTAGTCTATAACTATGTTCGATTGTTAGGTATGAATTCCTAACACTTATTCTTGTGCAATTGATATGGATTTGGATTGGTTTTGTGAATATTCCAATTTTGGTGTTTTGAAAGCCAAATCCTTAAAAATCATAGCTTTGATGTTCAAATGCGTTTTTGATGATGCATCGAGGAGCCAATAGGATCGGGTAGCCGTTGGACATAATTCCCTATCGTCCGTGCTCGTTCGGTTGCGAATTGGTGGAGTATGCACATCAATTAAATGGGTTTCAAATTGCAGAACATCAGGTTCGGCCGATCGAACCCCTGGGCCGGTCGACCGACTTGCTACTAAAGTGCAATTGCACTTCTCTGTTTCTGGTTCGGTCGGCCTGCTGCAGGTCTCGGTCGACCGACCTGCTTCTCGAGGATTTTCCAAAATAGGGTCCGGTCGACCGAACTCTGTAGCCGGCCGACCGTCCTGATGCAATTTTGCCTATTTCGCCTAGTTGCTTGAATTTCCAACTTTAATCGATTCGTGTTGTTTCCTATTTGTTGTTATCATTTATTATGACTTTGATGACTCCTTTTTAGGGATTTTTGAATATCCATTTCGATGGATTCTTTATCGGTTTCGTTGGATTTTTATTCACATCTTCGTATGTGAATTTTAGCGATTGATTGTTCCTACAATCTTCTTCGTGATTTGTCACTTTAAAAATATAAAGGTTTCTATACTAGTAGTAAATATCAAAACTCTTTCTTCAAATGATTTCAACACTATTTTAGTACAAAGCTCGTTTCTTTAACCGTTTTCCAATCTATTAGTATATAAAAACCTTTACCTCACTCGTATGAGAAATCTAATTAGACGACTTAGTAAAACGAGTGGTATGAAACGCTTGCGTTTACTTCGTCGGTTAATTCTTGGACTTGTTCGATTGAATCTCTTGTGACAATTTTATAGTGGAGATATACAGTTTGTTCGTAAATATTTAAGTTAAGCAAGTGGTTATGGGACATGAAGCTAAACTCAAATATTTACTAGCTTAGTGTAATTGACACTTCTCGTTGATCATGACGATCATCTTTGTGATTTAGACTAGCAATGTGCGATGTCTCTTTGTCTGCGAGGGAGACTAAACCCCGTTTTGTGGAGTTTCGACTCAAATTGGTGGGGTAGCAACCCATGGTCTTCGGGCCGTTTGTGGAGCTTCGGCTCAATTTGTGATGGTTAGCAACCATGGAATTAGCGTTCCGTTTGTGATACACGTGTTGGTGAGCTTTATGCTCCCGTTTGTGATAGGCCTCCCCCCTTTTTGTGATTTCTGGATTTCTTGAGATGATTTCTAGAATTTGTGTTTCACCAATTTTCGTGATTTCCATTGATGAGTTTTATCAATATTTGTGCATTGGTGAATTTGTGTGTCATTGACTTTTATGATTGACATTGATATAATCGTCAATATTTATGGTTTGGTGAACGAAATAAGGAGTATGACATTTCTTTGATTGTTGTGTAGATTTTGTGATATTGATTAATCTCTTGTTGATTTTCAATTACTTATATATATCACAGCTTGGCATTGTCATTATTATGTGTTTACTCATATCTCTTACTCTATATCGTTTCATCTAATATTTATAGTTAGACTGATCCGTTTATTATTTTCTTATTAAATAATACTCGAGCCAGACCGAGATGTTACAGGTGCTTCAGCTTGACTTCTCACTTGGGATTGATTCCTCTGACTTTTGGCTAACTACTTAGATTAGTAGTTTTTTGTTGTATACACTTGAGATATAGACTCATAGTTGTATTCTTTTGTATAGCACGTGTTGCTATTCTTTTGTATTATTGTGGATCTTTTTGACCACTACTCTGATATACACTTTCATGTGTTAGTTATATATTCATATCTTCTTCCGCCTTTATGATATGAATTGTCTGTGACTGATTTATGTTATGTTTATTTCTATATTTGTTTATGAAGATATTATAGCCACTGTGTAGTACCTTTGAGTTTGTGTCGGTATGTTGGATTTCCCTCTTGATAAAGAAATGCATGTTATACTATCTGACATATCGATGCTCGCGCAAAGCAATTACACGGATGGTCGCTCCTCAACAGCCTTATTCTCCGTGCTAGTTGACAGCATTCACCGTAATGTTCTTGGCTAGCGTGGGTATAGAGGTGGGGCGTCACAATCCAACTCAAGTGAAATATCAACTGAAATACAAGTAACTTAGAGGATGTATGGGATAACCATTCTCTAAGGATCCGTGGAACTATCTACAATGTAGAAATATACAATATAACACCGTGGTCATTTCAATTTAATTTATACTTCAAAACCAAAATATCATTTCATCTAATGTGTATATATATATATATATATATATATATATTCAAATTTTATCACTTTCAAAGTTGCGGTTCCAATCTATTCAAATTCCAAATTCAAATTTTAGTGCAATCTCACTTTATTAATTTAAAATTCAACTCAATTCCTAAATAACCATTTTACATTTATGGATCTCAAATCCGGATTTGAAATCACAAAATACCCTTTTACATTTCAATATTATTTCAAAACTTTAAATATTCAATGTTTCAAACTAAATTTTTATTCAATTAAATTTTCTAAATAATAAATTCGAATTATATTGATTTCAAATACAGATCTGAATCACAAATAAACCAATTAAATTCCAGTATAGTTCAAAGCTTTAATATTCTACAATTCAAAGTTCAATTGACAGTTTCATATAGATCTCGATTTATCCCCATTTTTATTTGGTCGTGAAATATTCCCTCATTAGATTCAATATCATTTAAGTAACCTTAACTTACATTTTACTAAACATTTTTTTATTTAGATGTGAAATATTCATTAAATCAAAATCCAGTTAAAAAAAAATCATACCTTTAAATTTCCCATTCAATAATTTCAAATCGATTAATTAAAATCCTTATTTAAATACCATTTCCAATAAACCCAAATTTACCTTCCCAACCTTACTTATTCTATTTATTACAAGAAAATCTATTGAAATATAGATTTACATATATACTTAACCATATTCTACGTATTAAATACATCTAATTTAAATAAAATATTACTACTAAATTTATATATAAAATTTATCATTTGTCTAATGTCTTAAGAATCTATATTTATTAAACCATATATTTCTTTCCAAAACCATAGAAATTATTTTCAAAATATTTATATGGACCAACGGTATCTGTATATATTTCTTATCATATGGTCAAGTGATATGGATGTTTATCATTTCAATCCGTACACTAAATATATACGGGTGGATAGCATTTCAATCCGCAATTCCAAATTCAATTTAATGAAAATCGCTTAGGTCTATCATTTCAACCCATAACAAAATTCTCCTATTCTAAAGTCCGTTCGGGTATGTATCATTTTAACCCATAGTGAATTCTAAACTACAGGGAACTTGCAGAGTGATAACAGATAATAAATATATAACAGGATATGATAATAATATAACCACATGCATATATCATCAATAACAGTATAACATAAACAATAGGATATGGTGTCATATCCCACAAGTGAACAGTTATAGATAATAGCATAAATATAACAATTTAAATAACTACAGCAGCATACATCAATTGTTGTTTCAATTGAAATCAAATTTAATAAATATAAGAACGTTAATCGTGAGTGATTGCTCACCTTTCGAGGCTAGAATTCAACGACACGGATACGCACACTGATACAGACAATGATTGAATTTCGAATTCAAGCAAAGCAAATCGGCACGAATTCAACGATCAAAGCTGATTGGCACGAATTGATGAAAACGGATCAGATCAGAACTGGAACGATGAAGAAAAACGGTATAAGCGAACTTATATAACCACCTATACTATATATACATATGAAATTTTATATTCTAAGTTTAAATACCACAAATTTAATTTACAAGCGTTTCAAACATATAAATAAATAAATAAATCAAGCTTACATTTATTAAAAATCAAACATACACTTAAAATCATATATATTTGTTTAAATTAAATAGTTAATCCCAAAACGTACTATATCAAATAAAAAATATTTGAAAACCAAGTTCTCATCTATATAAAAAAAAGTATATACATATTATACGTGAACCTACAAAACAGCAATACGTGAACTTGCCAAACATATGACTATTTATGTTTTGAAACCAAAAGTGAAGCAATACTGTAAACAAAAAATCCATATAATCGACATATTATATTATATAACTATAGACCTTGCAAAACCAATTATATATATAGCTTAGTTAGTATTACTAAATGCATAAACCAAAACCGATGAAAATAGAAAGTATGAATTAATGATGGCCTCTCCTATATATGTTAAACTATCCCAGTTTATACATCAAAACTTTGCCTTCCTTTACATAGATTTAAACATTATCTTTTAAATGTAAATACTTAGACCCAAAATGTATAGCCAACAATCAAATGCTCCTAGGACCATGACTGTAAAATATAAACAAAAGTGACAAAATAGTTTAAACATACTTCTCCAAATACCATGTGACCTTAATATAAAGCGATCCTTTTTAAATATATATATATACGTGTAAATTATAAACTTTTATGTTACATTGAAAATAAATTATGAACTTTTATGTTACATTGAAAATCAAAACATGTAAAAAAAAGATAAAAACATGTTGTAAATATGGATGCAACCTCGTACATATGCTGTGACAAAACAAGACATATTTTTATACGTATAACTAATATATGTAGTACGGTAGACTTTAAACACTGAGCAACTATGAAAATAATATGAACTGAACCTATATCTAACCTATATAAACTGATATTATATTTCACCTCCTGACTTGCCAAATTCTATAAGCAACAGGCACTTTATATGTATAATATAACAGCAAGCAAACCTATATATATCAACTTTATATAACCTTTCCTGTGAAATCTTTATGTAAGAATTATATATACTAAAACTAACCTTAATAACTTTTTAACCAAAAAAATACAACTTACTGTAAATACATAACCCTATACGACTCGTAATGTATATTATAAACACTTATATAAATATAATTGTAGTTACCTAAGATTATCATGCACATACACAAATGGGCTACAGTTGTTGAGAGCGGCAGAGGCTGGGAGAAGGAGATCGTGTGGCTGAACTAGTGAGAAGGAGGTGGAACGTAAAGATGGTTTCGAACAAAATTTTGTTGTATATATATATGTATATATATATATATATATGTATTCCTCTCTGTATTTTAAATTTGCAGAAGAAAGGATAGAGTCTGTTCTCAGGCCATATAAAGGGACGCAATGAAAACAAATGAAGTAAAACATTAAAAGATGGACCGTTTTAAAAAAAATGCAAACATTATGTTTGATTTTTCTCAGCGGCTATAAGATTACAACAGCTGGATTGTTTAGTAGCTGATTGAAATAAATAAAGGTGGAATGGCAACAAATCTTGTAAGCAGGGAAACAACTTTAAAGAGGGAGTAAATTTTGGAAAAACAAAGGTCACGCTGGCAATTAAATGTGAAGGCAACGTTACTCTACGTTCTATTTTTAAAATAAGAATGCTGAACGAAAATCAACAGTCAAATATGGTATGGTGTAAATGGCAAGAGTCACGCTAATTACTGAATAAAATAAAACGAATAACCATTATATATATATATATTTTAAACGGTGGAAAAATGAAGAAATAAAAGGTCATGAAAGTAGGAATGAATATATTAGAAAAATAATGATTTTAGTAGCAATGGTCACAAGCTAAAATTTAGCTGAAAGTTTAAAGAAGATGGGCTTTTAAATTAATCACTTCCCAGAATTAATGTGTCAATGAAAAAGGAAAGGAGATGAATCATGGAAACGTATTATTACTTATATATAACTATCAAACGGATAGATGGAAGAAAAGGTGAGCAGGTGAGTAAAAGTGGAAACTGATTTATAAGTGAAATGGAATGTGATCTGTGGCCTGGGAAGAAAATGGAACAGTTTAAAAATTAAAGGAAATGGACTGCTGAAATTAAATGAGTATAAAACGTGTAAAAGTTATATATTGAAACGGCTATAAATTTCAGTTATTATAATAAAACGGGGAATAACGAAAGGCAAGGACGGTGATTTCAAAGTTTATTAATGGCTAGGAATGGGGAAGTCTATCTGTGATTTGGAAAAATTATTAAGCAATTGAAATTTTAACAGTAGAAAAAGTAACAGCTACACACTGTTTTAGAAACAATCAAAACAATTAATAGCTTGATTGGACAGTAAGAATAAATATGAAGGACACGTTATAAAGACAAAATGAACCGTTCGAAAATAAATAAAAGAAATGATGGCAAATAAAACAGCTGTGCCTTGAATTTCCCAAAATAAATTATTTATGAACATCAATTATTATTGACTTAAATTGAACAGAATCACACCCTAAAATATACTTTCTTAATTTTTGATGAAGATTTAACATTTGCCACATTTAACTATACGTAATCCAAATGTAAAATTTTATTTCAAAATGTTATTATTTAAAATTAATAAAACAATTAAAAATTATCAAAATTTTACGGGTCGTTACAATATGGATAGCATTTGAAGACCGGTGGTGAAGACCGGATACTTTCGAAAACGAAAGGATGACCCATCGAATGTCTGTGCACCCACTGGTCCCCGGTATAGAGATTTGATCACCCTTTGTGATGGGGAATCCGGACGTGATTAGAAATTATCCAGATTGCAAGGGCTTCTTCGAAAGTGCCTTCGGTTCTGTTCGAACCCGGAACAGACTTGTATGGATGTGTGTCTGACATTACACTTTGAGATGTAAAACCGGTTTCTACCAAATACATTTTTGTTTGGTGGCGGAGATTTATTCTCTTAGCTTAACGCCCTTCTCTGAGACGTACGAGCTCAGAGGTTATGTAGTTGATGATTACTAGTGATACATTCCCAATTTGGTAATGTGGCATACGAAGTGCTGCTGACCATTTGTTGATCAAAGCATGGCTTTTGTGAAAAGCGTAGCTTTATGGACGAGACTTCGTCGAGCCTCACATCCCGGAATGGTCAAAACAGGAAGAATGCAGCAAGGTTATAGGGAGTAGCGCCCCTTAGGGTATGTGCATTTCTTTCTGGATAGAAGTAGTATCATGGTATGGAGCGCAGATACTTAACTTATGCAGATATCGCAAATATATATTACTTTGTGATGGTTGGTATTGAGGATCCTCGAATAAAGGTTGTTTACAACCGAGGGATGGCATACTCGTGTAGTAATTACCTATTTTTGCAGAGGTAACTCGGCCTTGTGTTGGCAGAGATCCGATTAGGTTCTCGGGGCGTCCTTTCAGAGGTGTACCCATGTGGAAATGGGAAGTTCCTTGGCCTGACCATTTATTGGAAAACCCAAAGAAACAATACGCGCCCTGTACGGTTTTAGTTGTATAACCTGCCATGGAATGTGGTGGTAACCTGCTATTGAACATGGTAGCTATAGTAGGCATAAGTGAGAAATTCCTATGCTGGCTAAGATTAACATTATACTTTCGAAATGTTTTCCACTATGCACTAATAATAATATCAAAATGGGTTTCGCGTATCAAGCATTTTGACTATCATAAGGAGAAATCTCCTCCAATTCTGTGTTTGCATGGTGTGTGTGACGGGAGGCCTTATGGTAGTTTCATTTTCCAAAAAGCATTATGGATTTCAAAATTTAAATTCTTTTGTTTGTTTTTAAAAGATAAAACTGTTTTTGTTTGCTCATATCAGTCCCGTGACTGACCCGGAGTTTATTGTTACCTCCCTAAATTCTGGGTGCCTACTATTTTTTACACGGGTAGTTTAGAGATGGGTTTTTCAGATAGTAGATATCGATATAGCAACTTTTAGCTTTCTCTTTGGTATTCTTTAGAGATCTTGGATATTGGAGTCTTTGGATTCACATACCAGTCTTGCTTATCTTTGTGCAACATGATGGTGGTTCGAGCTAGTGGCTTTGGAGCATTAGACTGGAGTTGCAGTTTGATTGTTGGAGATATCTCTTTTGCTATTCGTTTTCCGCTGTTGTTTACTGTCTCTGATATTCTTGTATCATATTGATATCATTGTTGTATGTCACTGGATATTATATTCAATGGAGTTGTATATGATATTCATTTCTTTTTCTTCCGCTGTGTTGTTTACTTTACGTGTTATAAGCTCCGGCGAACCAGATTCGACGTTTGGATCTGCGGCATTTGAATACGAGTGTCATATTTCGTGCCGATTTTCGAAGGTCGAGTCAGGGTCGCTGTAGAACTAGATCTTTGGCCGCTGCAAGTGGT
The DNA here is from genome assembly GCA_030765085.1 of Allium cepa. Taxonomy (NCBI): domain Eukaryota; kingdom Viridiplantae; phylum Streptophyta; class Magnoliopsida; order Asparagales; family Amaryllidaceae; genus Allium; species Allium cepa. Next base: position 726,641,769 of record CM060945.1, read on the forward strand.
GGATTGTTGGTGGTGGGCGGAGCTGCGTGCTGGCTTCGGTGTCGTGTGGGTCAGGTGCAGGTCGGTGTGGGTTCTGGGCGAGGCAGAGGGGCTGCTGGTGTAGGGAAGTTTTGGGTAGAAGCTAGGTGGGGAGGTGTGGCTCTTGGTGAAGGACGTCTGGTCGGTGGGCGGTTCAGATGGTTGGGTGGCAACGGTGGAGGGGAACGCTGCTGTTGAACTTGGAGAGGTGGTGTGGGAGAGGGACACTAAGGAAGGTGTATGTCAGTTTATATATATATATATATATATATATATATATATATATATATATTCTTTCTCAAACAAAGGTTAGCAGAAAGTCAAGAGTGGAATCATGAGCAAGAAGAAGGTGAAGCATGCATATATAAGTACAAAAGGAAGAGAATGCATGTCGACACTAAATGCTGCATTTAAAAGTGAGGAGGCACACGGAAGGTATATTATCGACTGAAAAGAAAGAAAAGAACAAATGTTGGCTGTGAATGTATGTGGGGAATTATGACTCCAGTGCACGGCTGCAGACCATTATCTCAACCATTTAACGTTTTGCAATGGAAGCCAAAATATAAAAACAAATATACCTCAGAGATCACACAACTAGACGAATCTAATGATGTAGTCAAATCTGTGTTACGATACTTGTAGCAAAATTTCGTCTGTTGTCGCTATTACCGCTTCAAAATTAGACGACAACGCTAATTCTTACTAAAAGGAGCTACAAAAGTCGGGCTTGAACTGAACGAACTTTGGCGTTTTAATCAGAAAATATTCTAGATCATTTCTATCTAAAAATATTATTTCTAAAATTTGATAATTCGTATAGAAAAACATGCTGACCGAGTTTCGAAAATTTTTTGACGTAAAATAAATTTTGTTGGCCTCATTTTAATGGACGCATTACAAATATCCAGTTTCCGTTTTTAAACTTTATTGTTAAAAATAAATTTTATTTCAAACTTTCGTTAAAACTCTTATTTAAATTGTTGAAAAATTCAGGTCATTACAAAGACCATGGAGCAAAGCTAAGGAAATAGATGAGTGGATTTAAATTGTATATATTTAACATTTATGATATGCTATCGTTAGATTCCGTTAAATATTTTAATTCAGCATTTATTTCCGTAATTAGTACTGTTAATTAGATATGTTGAAACTGTAAATTTTATATGAGAACTTATATATTTAATTATTATTTATATGCAAAAGGAAGAAATAAATCCAATTAAGTGTGAATAATATTAGGCATAATAGTTATAGAGAAAGACATAATCCTAAAAGCAAGAAACTTACAGTAAATTATGCTAAAATGGGAGAAATAAATTATAAATGGGAAGATGTGATAACTTGATTTGGAAGTTAGTGATAGATTAGTTAGTTGGTTTAGAAAAGAGAATACATTTTCATAGTTTAATATTGTAAAAATAACGATGAATGCAATTGCAAGAGTAAAGAAAAAGGGAATTAGTATAAAATATAGACATTTCTGTATTTTGCATTACCCAATAATTAAAGTGACAATAAAAGAAATATCTTGCAATTATGAGTTATTATTTATAGCATTATTTAGTATTAAATATGGAAATGGATTTTCAGCATAGTTTTTGTAGCCAATCAAATACAATAGAACTACTTTCTAGAATAAAATAAAATAAAATGAAGAGTTAAAGAAATTAAAGAAGAAATCAAGTTAACCATTCGACAAGTCTAGAAACAATAAACATAAATATTCCTAGATCTGCATTTACTGCGCAGATGGTAGAATAAAAGCAAAGCAGTTATTATGATAAATTAATTTGAAGCAGTTAGACGTAGTCCCAAGCCAAGATTGTCATATAATATAAAAGAACTAAAGGCAATTCAATATCATAATAAAAGAAGACGGAATAAAATAGAAAATAGACACTTACAATTATATTTATAACATGTAGATTATAAAAGAATATAAAAGTAACAAATGCATGTATAATTGTAACACATAGGTTATAATTAAAAATAAAGAAGCTTATTTTATCCACTTAGATCTTGGATTAAGTTAAAAAGAAAAATAATAGTAGTGGCCCGTACCGGTAGCATTCCCTTTCAGATCTAGGACATATGTCTCATACATATATAGGGCTGGGCTTGCTGATTAAGGTAAATAAGTAGCCAACAGAATAAGGAAAGTAAACTAAATGCATAATAAAGGATTAGACGTAGGGTCTAATAAAATAATAAGGCGCGTTTGGAGCAGCCCAAAGGATGAAGAGCCTAATAAAGAAGTTCATCACAGATTTTTAGCATAGAAGGAGCACATCCAACATGGTTAGTTTGGGCTAGAAGGAAGTACAAGACTTCAATGGGACATGATGGTACTCTTGGATGGCCCTTTAGGGTAGGCCCAACGAAGCTGCACCCTAGGAGGTTGGTCTGTAGGTGTTCCATCAAGAGAGTATGCCTTGCTACTTTTGCATTGTAGGCCTAACGAAGCGGACCTTTGTAGGAAGTCAAAAGGTTAATGATGGAGTAGGATATTCATATGACACCATACTCCCATTACGTGTAGGTTTTAGTGGTTAGGACCCAAAAGGATAGTCGGATGCGAAGATCAAGCCTTCATCAATCAAGAGCGAGTTCGAGAAAGACTAGAGTTAAACCAACATGTCAATGATTCTTTCACTATCGAGACATTGGATGAGGGGCGCAGCCAATTGGATGTTTAAATTGTTTGCAGTAGGGCACAACCGCTTAGCACTTTAGAGGTCTTTCGATTAGTTGAGGGGTGGCTTTGTGGGGCCGTAGCCACGATGAGAAAAGAGACAGACTAAGTATAATATCTGTATTCTAGGCCTGACGAAGCTATCCTTTATAGATATAGAAACTCCCTGTCCGAGTTGCGTACAAGGTAGACCATGTTGGCGGTAATCAAGGAGTAGACAGAATGATTACGTATAGTCGTCAAGATATGCTCTGGGTGGTACATTATGGATGTCCTAGCATTAGTATAGGCTACTACAGGTGCAGTTTTACGTTTTTATAGTAGACGACGAAACATCTGTATTGTAAACCTCATGAAGCTGTTCTTTACAGATATAGTTAAAGTACGTTCTAGTAACAAGATGATGGAGTCCTTTTTGAGAAGGATATGGAAGGTACCATGGGTAGTACCTATGACCGATGCGGTCAATAGGCATGTAGTTACATGTATATTAGTTATTAAGTTTTAATCTACTAAGGAGTAGATGGGTACATTCACATATAAAGGCGAGAGTTTTATAGGCCTAATAAACCTAACATAACGGAAAATGGACTTCAGTTTTAACACTCTCCTCATAACATCTCACATGTCAGGTAGATGACCGGGACTTTCCAACTTTGAGACACTTGTATAGAAAGTGCTATTACCTTGGTGAGTATTTACATACCACTATATTTTAGTCAATTCCGCTGCGAGATACTTATTTGAGCTCTGATATATTTGTCTTTGCCTATTAGCAGGATACCAAATACCGAACTTGTGCTTTAGTGGGTTGGATTTTAGCATTTTTGTGAACAATTCGAACCCACTGGAATTCGGCTTGTTACATTTAATATCACAGCTTAGGTTAGTAGATCCTAAGCAAATTAGGAAATATGAGTGAAAGTATTTGTATTTTTGAATAAAATATAAATATACTATGTACTAAAATCCAAATAGTCGCCGATTAATGGTTTTAACATATGGAAAGTTTTTAGAAGTATATTTGTGCATAGTTTGCTAGTTGGGTTTTGGATGACCTAAGGATGTTGAGCCCTATGTTATTGCCAATTTAAAGTGTACAATGAGCCATGTTTTGAGAGAAGATTGGTATCCATATGTTATAGAAAGTGGAAAAGTTCCCTAGGGATAGTAAGAAGAGTATTTTTAATTTGGAAGAGATAAGAGATTTTAGTAAGGAAATTAGATTTCCAAGGTTTAAGAAGGGTATTCCTAGGGTAGTAAGAAGAAAATCCACTTTATGTCTAGCCCAATAATGAAAACTTTGGAATTGAAAAGTTGAAAAATATGATCGTTAATATGTTTGAGGAAAAAAATAAATGAACCTAGAGCATGTATAGCTCACTAGTTAAAAGTAAATTTTGTTAAGAGTAAAATTCTTTTTGAAAAATTATAGAGCATGTATAGCTCGCTATTTTTTTATAAGTAAACAAAGATTTTAAATATAAAAACCTAAAGTATGTTAAGTATCGAAAACGTAGGTTACAACATTTATTGTTGTAATATATGTTTTCTTGAGAAAATAAAGGAAGCATAAACTATGACATTATTGTTATAGTAGGTGACTCCCGAAGGAAATGTTTTTACATAACATATAGGATTTATTAATATTTATTTTAATTGAATCCATATACTAGTATTTTTGGGTTGTAGTAACGCAACATCTGTTTTGATCCAAATAAAAATGTGTTTTGAAGATAATTTCTAAGTATAGAAATAAAGTGGTTTTCAAGTACATTTATTATTTAAATAAGTATGTGGAAATGTTTTCTCGTTATAAAAATATTAAAACATTTTTGAAAATGAATTCTTTTGGAAAAAAAGATGTAAGTCAAATATCAACAAGTTAATAAATTTCATAGGAAATGTCTTTTGTAAGTGAATATAGATTAAACATACTTTAATATATTGGAATGAAATGAATAATGATATAATTTTCTATGAAACCAAATCACAAATAAAGATGTTTTGTGCAACTTATAAGCAATATGTGAAAATGATGTATAAGGTATGGAAAACATCATATTTTGTATAGCCTATTTCATAATATATAAAATAAGTTTCTTGTAATTTCACACAAACATGAAATCATTTTTAAAGGATTCGTAGAAGGTTTTAGGTTTAATGGTTTCTCATAAGAGAAAGCAGTTTCAGTACGTTAAGGTATAAAAATCATTAGGCGTAATAAGAAGTGTAATAATTAGAGACAATGTTATTTAGGATGGATATTATAGAGAGCCTTAGTAGGAAAGCTAAGCAATAGAAATTTCATATTTTTCCATTGATTATGCACATTGGTTGCTTGCCTTTAAAGAAAGTCCTCATTGTAGTAACTTAGAAACTCCTCCAAGGTAAGGTAATTGGAAGAGTATGAAAGTTAAGGGATTCTTGATAAAATAATTGCTCTTATCTACTCCCTTTTCCATAAATTTGAAAATATATGAAAGGAAGTATTTTGAAAACATGTAAGGTCATTTTTGAAAGTCAAGAAAAAAATATTTTAAGGACATGCAAGGCATGTTTTAAAGAAAAAAGGTTTGGTGAAAAAGTAAGTAAGTTTTTGAAGGAGAAAAACTTGGTGAACTGTTAAACTTAAAAATCCTAATTTTTTTGAAAGCTATAAAGGTCTTTAAAAGGAAAAGAGGATTAAGTTTTGATCTTAGAATTTTTAAGTTTTCGCTCTAGGTTTGGGGAATAATTTAAATTCAAAAAGCTGCAAAGATGCAAATCTAGAAAGATAAAATATTAAGTAACCAAGTACCTATGAATTTAATAGAAACTTAAAAGTAACACTTTAAGACAAAATTTTTGGGATTTGATGTTTCAAAAATTTAGAAGATTTAGTTTTTGAAATGAAATGACAAATACCAAACCAAACTTTTAAATATGGAGTAGATAGAAATCATTTTCTAGGTGTGACGGAAAAAGTGTAAGGCTATGTAGGAGATAGCAGTGATTACTAGTAGTAATAATAAAAGTTCCTCTAAAGTGTATATGACGCTAGTGAGAACCTAGGAATGTTGCTTTATGTGTGCATATTATAAAAGAATAGTGAAGTGATATTAATAAGATAGTAAGACACACGTGGTTGGGATAGGTAGACCTTAATTGGGGAAAAAATGAAAGGTAAAGGTAAAGAGAAAATTTCCCCAAGCTTAGTTGCCTTTTTAGATAGAGACTGCATAGATTGAAATCCTTATTTGTTGCAGTAAATGAGCCTTGATTATTCCATTTTGAGTATGTTTGGAGAGATGAATAGAACTTGTTCATCATAAGTAACACTTCTTATCACTCCAAACAAAATAAAATAAAGCTTAGAATTTCATTTTCTCACTTTAAATTCCAAAATTCATTATTTATTCCAAATAAACAATTTAATTTCTCCAATTTTTATTTAATTTACAATATTAAATTATAATTATCCTTATAATTCAACATTAAAACATAATCTCCAAACCAGGGTTGTTACAATAGGGAGCCTTCGGTTGACCATCGGAAGTACATCGACGGGTTTTGTCGAAAGCCGTCGTATATCCTGTTCAGTGACAGATTGTTTTCCTATGATTTTTTCCGACGGCTTCCGACGACCGCCGATGTAACGACCCACTATTTTGCACAATTCAAATTCGACAATAAATTAAAACATGTCAAACTTGAATAGTTCAAAACAGTGGATTGTAAATAAAATTGGAGCAAATGAAATCAAATCACAGAATCACAGACACAGAAATTAGAATACTCGCAGCGGAACAAAACAACTTAGTGGTTCATGAAGCCACTATCACATAGTCTCAAAATAAGTATAAATTACATAGTTTCAAGACCAAATATAGTTTGAATCAACCACAGAAAATCCCAAATTTATTTGTGTTTATTACATAAACTAAGATAAAGAACTGAATAGAAAATTTTGACAGCAGCTTGAAAAGGATGATCTTCAGAAGTCCTAGCTCCGGGGAATGAAGTCCGAACTGATATTCAAGTTGACCCGAGCGTAAAATAAAACATAAACACTCAAATTAGGACATACATACTTATCAGTGTAAGCTAATTCAAGTGAACTGTACTATAAAGACAAGTAACTTAAAGGATGCTTGGGATCGTCCATCCTCCAAGGATCCATTAAACTATTTACTATATAGTAATATTTCGCTATTACAATAGTGTCTATTAGTAAAATAAACTTACTAAAATAGCGTTAAGGCTTTACATTTTCTATCTTAACACGTAACAGTGCCAATAGTCTATAGAGTACCGTAATACCTCCTGATCGGGAGGCTACCAGAGGATACTCCATAGGTACGACACAAATCAAACTCGTACAAGCTCGCTAGGGTAGGTGACACGGCACAACTAGGCAATGCCAGGGTAGATATACAAATTATGCTTCCAGACAGGTGGTAATGCGTAGCTGCTGCTACCGCCCACCCGAACAACACTCCCAAATCAAAGGTGCACACCAAACAATCACAAAGTAATAGATGGCATACGAAGAAGTGTGTCCGATCAAAGGTGTTATCTCATTAGTCCGTTGATCGCTCATGTTTTAGCCACCTTATGCCAACTCACGGGAGTCGGGTCCACGTACATACCTCAGTAGAACGTCACCACCATCCTACTTCATTCTGGAATCTCCACCACGTACACGGTTGTTAAAGTGGTTTTCGATATCGACAGAGAGTATGCCCATATCCGATCCCGGTCTCTTTAACAACCAACGTCATTATTACCCGTGGTTATAAATTCCAAAAATAGTTTATTATTTCAATCAAAATACTACACTTTAAACTATTTAACAGTGAAGTTATTATCCTTACAAAATCCAATATAAATCCCAAAGGTTTAGCCTAGTTCATTTGCATCAACTACCGCACTTGCAAAGTGCGGTAATATCCTTTACAACAGATTTGAGTAAATTAAATTGCAGACCTCAATATAATTTCAGCAATAATTTAACCTTTTTTAAACAAATTTAACTTATAAAATCATAATTTCCACTTTGAAATAGTCATTTAAATTTCTCAAAAATTCATGATTTTATAAAGTAAATTCCTTTAATAAATATCAACTTCTCAAGGGTCCACTTGTTAGAGTCAAATACACAATTTTCTATTCTTTGTACTCAAAGTTTACTTAACAATTAGGTTTTAATTACCGTTTAAAAATATACTAAATTTTCAACTTATTTCTTAACTTACCTTTTATTCTTTAACAAAACTCCACTTTTCTAAATTTGGTTATTTTCAAATTTCATTTTTATGTATTTATTATTTAGCCAGTAAATTCATAAAGATTCAATAATACCTTATTATCCATTTAAATTCATTTTATATCAAATTTATTTAATTTTATTTAACCTAAATTTCATTCCTTTACAAAAAATCAAATTCCAAACTAAATTTATATTCCAAATTCCACCTTAACCATTTATTTATATATATTTAACTTGTACATAAATTACTAAAAATCAATTTAATTCAATTCAAATCAAAATAATAAAATATACAAATTTAAAATACTTAGATTTTTCCAAATATATATATATATATATATATAACCACGGTTTGTATAATATTTTCTACCCTAGGTCAAGTGGTACAAATAATATATCATTTCAATCCGTAATTTTCAAAGAAAATCCGAGTTCTATCATTTCAAACCCGCAATCCTAAGTTAAATAAATAACTAAATAAATAAATAAATATCGTTCAGGCCTATCATTTCAGCCCGTAATGATTCTATTCTATAGGGAACTTGCAGTGTGATAAAACAGTAGATAAATAAATAGTGTAACAGCATAAATATAACAGTATATAATATAACTGATGATGTATCAATTTAATAACAGGGTTTTTAACATCATAAATTTTTATATCACAGGCAAGTAAAATATAATATAACCATTCTACAATTACACTTGTCATTAATTTAAAGATCTATAAGTATGTTTGTCGGGTGAGAACACCTTTTTGCCGTTGAATATTTTATTCAAAACAACGATATCCACACCGGTAACGTACAGAAAGCACGATCAATATTGGAAGATGAGACAATCCGGTTCAAATCTTGAAACAAAATAAATAAAACTAATTACGCGAATTCAATACGATCATATCAAATCTTTAGTAAATCAATTTGGAACGAGATTTAAATAAAAGGATAATTTGACAAAATTCGCTCGACCACTTCACCACACAACCCACTCATACCTCAAAGGCTCGGCCACAATAAATTATATTTGAAAACTTACGCACAATTACAAACCAGGGGAAGTTGATGCTATAGGTTGTTCTCAAAAATACAAAGGTGGCGAATAAAACTTGGTTCATGCTTATGGTTAAATGCACCATCGATGCACGGCTTGTACATGCACACGAAGACAAAGAGGTATGAAAGAAAGGGAAAAAACAAACTGATGAATGCACAACAATAAGGATTCACGTGAGAGATTCTAAACATCAGGGATCGGCATCACCTGATGGAAGAAGAAAATATAGGCTGAGTCTTCTTCGCTTCCCTTTTTTATTTGTTTATACAAAAGTGGTGAAAAGGAAATATATTCTGTTCTAAAATATCACGGCCACTGTTAGGCTCGATCTAGCACTATCATTGACTGGAGACGAGGCAAGGTCAGGTGGTGAAGCAGCCGAGTAGGTGGGCACGGGACCAAACGAAACAAGAAGAAGAATAAAAATAAATAAAAGTAAGGTGCGGCCATACCTGATGCTATACTTGCGCAAGAAGGAAGATGAAGGCAACAAACTGATGTACAAGAAGATTAATTTACGTACGAGGCTTTATATAAATCAAGTGTTGCGTTGATTAGGGAACAAAAATGGCAAGATAGGATGATTTCATTGATCAGGCTCTATATAAATCATGCATGATGTATGAGTTTAATAGTAAGTGGCGTTTGATAAAATAATTAAACAAACACAAGAAATAAAGAAATTTGAACGTTTAAGGAAATAAATGATTTTGTTTGAACGGTAAGGAAAAATCAAAGAATTTGTTCCTATTAAATCAGAAGAGCAAAAGGAAAGAGAATATATTTTGCACATAAATGGTGAGGCACGTTCATGAATTTCTTCCATTAAAGGTGCACGTCCGATTTGATTTGAACGTTCGAGAGGAAGAAAGGCATTCATTCCTATTAAGTATAAGGAGGCAACGGAAATAAAATTTATTCCTTTCCCACTTGAAATGCACGTCTACTGATTAATTTATTTATTTATAGCTAAGGTAAGAATTTTAAGAATGTTTACTAAAGCCGCAATAATTTAATCAAACATACGCCTAATTTATAATAAAAGTAACACATTTAAATGTATATGTTTGCTTATTTATTTAGTATATATACGCTAAAATATTTCATCAAATAACGCACCATTTTAAATGTGTAATTAAACAGCTTATTTATACACTATTTATTACCTAAATCTGAATTTTAACTAAGAACTAAGAACCATTTTAAATAAATCCATTTGATTCATTTATCATTAACTAAGAACCGATGTATATACGTAAAATTTATTTCTTTCACACCATATTAATTACTAAATTTGAAAGGTATAAAACGAATTTTTAAAAGAAACAAAAGTGGAATAAAATGTTGTACAAATATATTCAGTTAAATTAAAAGATTTGGAAGTTAGAATCTAAAAATTCAAAATTCTAATAAATGTTAAATTTTAACCAAAATACGAATTATAGAAATTTCTTATAATTATAAAATTTTGGGCAATGATTTATAATTAATTTAAAAGTTCAAACATTTTTTAATATAAACCCCCAAAGTTCTATAAATAAATGAATAAAATATTTATTAAAATTTTTGGGCTGTTACACTCTCCCCCACTCAAAACTTTTCGTCCTCGAAAAGGAACGAAAGAAAGAAAACAAGGGAAGGTAAGCTAATAGAGCAAAGCACCTGAAACAGATAATTTCGAATTCGAAACACGTTTGCTCTCCTCCATCTCCCAGGTGCAATCCCGTTCATCAGTGCTCCACTGCACTTTGACCAGGCGTACAAATTTTCTTCTTAGTTGTTTCGTACCTTGATCGATGATACGAAACGGCTTCCTCTCAATAGTTAGATTAGGCTCGATATCCAAACTATCAAGGACATAAGGCTGGATAATAAGAGAGGGATCATGAAGACAGCGACGAAGGTGGGATGTATGGAATATATTATGTACTCCAGCGAATTTCTCGGGCAAATCCAGTCGATAAGCAAGAGACCCAATCCTTTCCAAGATGCGAAATGGACCGATGAACCTAGGAGCAAGCTTCCCTCTGCACCCAAAACGAACCACGTTCCTTAAGGGAGAGACCTTAAGGAAAACCAAATCACCAACAGCGAACTCCAACCTCCTTCTACGACGATCAGTGTACTTCTTCTGCCTATCCTAAGAAATTCTTAACCTCCTTTTAATCTCCTCAACCTTCCCCGAAGCTTCCAAAATCATATCGGGACTAAGAACTAAGCGATTTACGGATTCAATCCAGCAAGATGAAGATCTACAAGGTCCGTAAAGAGCAGCAAATGGGGACATCTTAAGACTAGCCTGAAAAAGATAGAATGAGACAGATAGGGGATTAAGATAAAATGAACAGAGGATTGGAATTTATACCTGATAGCTATTGTTATAGGTGAATTCCACAAGATGGAGATGATCTTCCCAAGATCCTCCATAATCCAAAATACAAGCATGAAGAAGATCCTCTAGAATCTGATTCACCTTTTCCGTTTCACCATCAGTCTGCGAGTGGTAAGCAGTGCTCAGATTCATACGAGTTCCCAAGGATTCCTGGAAAGCTTTCCAAAATTGACTAGTGAAGATAGGGTCTCGATCGCAAACAATGCTAAGGGGAACATCATGGAGGCGAACAATCTCCCTCATATACATCTCAGATAAGCTCGAAGCCATTCATGTAGAATTGACCGGAATGAAATGAGCGGACTCAGTCAGTCTATCCACAATAACCCAGATGCTCTCATTTCCCTTCCTAGATCTTGGCAAACCATCGATGAAATCCATAGAAACTTTCTCCCACTTCCAATCGAGAATCTCAAGAGGCTACAACAAACTCGAGGACTTCTGATGATCCGCCTTTACTTGCTGACAAGTCGCACATCTACTAACAAAGATAGAGACATCGCGCTTCATACCCCTCTACCAATAAAACTTCTTCAAATCCTGATACATCTTTGCTACACCAGGATGAATGGAAAGTATAGATTGATGATGTTCCCGAAGTAACTCCTGCCTCAAACCATCAACATTCGGGACACAAATCCTATTATTTATCCTTAATATCCCCTTATCATCAATCTGAGCTCTATTACCATCAAGACTTCTACCACCAACCCTGCTATGCACATTCTCCTTAATCAACCTGATGATCCTATCCTCATCCTGCTTAGCTTTGATACGATCCAAAAGGAGAGAAGAAACAATAAGCTGACACAACAAGGACTTCTTTCTACTCAACGCATCCGCCACAACATTAGCCTTCCCAGGGGTATAGTTAATGTCAAGATCGTAAGAAGCGAGAAACTCAAGCCATCGAACTTGACGCTGATTGAAGTCCTTCTGGGTAAAGATATACTTCAAGACTGATGATCCGTGAAGAGCTCAAACTTGGCACCCAAGAGATGGTGTCTCCAAAGCTTCAATGCAAAGACAACAGCCAGTAATTCTAAATCATAGGTAGCATAATTAGCCTCATAAGCCTTCAACTGATGACTAGCATAGGCAATCACCCTCCCATCTTGCATCAATACCGCTCCCAAACCCTCACGACAAGCATCGGTGTATACCGTCAATCTCTCATTTCCATTCGAAACTGTAAGCACTGGTGCGGAAGTAAGCTTATTCTTCAACTCTTGGAATGCCGCTTTAGACTTGTCGCTCCAAATAAACTTAGCATTCTTTCGAGTCAGAGCAGTGAGAGGTGCAGAATCCGAGCGAAGTTCTCAACGAACCTCCGGTAGTAATCGGCAAGGCCCAGAAAACTACGAATATCAGTTGGAGTCTTAGGTTCTTCCCAATCCCGCACAGAATAGGGAGAATAAGGACCCAGAAAAGGTAGAGTGATTAAATTTAGAAGAGAAAGAAGGGAAAGACTTACATTGATCGCAACGATCTTGACTGGATCAACAGAAACTCCTTCACTAGAGATAATATGTCCGAGGAATCGGACTTCCTCTTCCCAGAAATGGCATTTCGAGAATTTAGCCTTCAATTGATGATTTCGAAGAGTCTCTAGAACATATCTCAAATGGGACTTATGCTCTTCTTCAGACTTGGAGAACACAAGGATATCATCAATAAAGACTAGAACAAATTTATTGAGCACATCGTTAAAGACGCGATTCATCAAGTTGACAAAGAATGCCGGAGCGTTAGTCAAACCAAAAGGCATAACTAGCCGTTCAAGAAACCATTCTTAGTACGAAAAGCCGCTTTGTGAATGCTCTCCTCAACAACTCTAAGCTGGTGGAAACCTGTGGCTAGATCAAGCTAAGAGGAAACAGTCGCTCCATAAAGTTGATCGAACATATCGTTGATGCGGGGCATAGGATATCTGTTTTTCATAGTGAGCTTGTTCAGCTCCCTATAATCAACACACATCCGGAGAGAACCATCAGACTTGGTGATGAAAACTATGGCTCCTCCCCATTCTGAAAAGCTAGGTATGATCAACCCTTTAGAAGACAAGTCCTGAATTTGCTTCCTTAATTCGATCTTTTCTCGTGGTCCCATCCTTCTTGGTGGAAGAACTACAGGTTGTGCTCCAGGAATGAGATCGATACGGAAATCAATTTCCCTCTTCGGAGGCAGAGAAATGACTTCACCAAATACGTCAGGAAATAGTTTGACTACCGGAGTCAAATAGATATCATCAGGGAAAGTATCGAGTGAATAAATGAAGCTACCAGCGAACTCCTGGGGCACACTACACTAAATCACTAAAGAACCACCCTTATCACCAACTAGTGAGACAGTTCGGGAACTAAAAGAGATATGGGAATCGTGCCTATCCAACCAATCACCTCCAAGCAGTAGATTGAAAGTGTCAAAGCCCAGAACATAGAAGTCACCCGTGAATCGATAACTATCAAGGAAGAGTTTCACATTCCTACAAACCTTACTAAGGTTCGCAGGAACCACCGACAGGGTTTGAAACACATAGAGGCACACAAGTAAACTCCGGAGAAAGGAGACTCTCAAATTTATTACAAAGATATACCGAGATAAAGCTATGGGAAGCTCCGGTATCGAATAAGACACGAATAGGAGTTTTAAACAAAGAAAAAGAACCCTGAAGTATACCTTGAGAATCGCTAGGAACGGGAACAGGCTGTGGAGCTAGGGAGGATGCAGAAGTGACAGCGAAAATCCCTGATGCCTTTCCCTTCTTCTGAGTAGGGCATTCTCTCTTGAAATGTCTCGGCTGAAGGCAAATGTGGCAAAGGTCTCGCCTAGCCAACTGAGCGAGAGGTGGAATCGCAGCACCCAAGGTAGGACAACTATTAGCGTAGTGTCCTTTCTGGTCGCATCGGTAGCAAGTGATGATAGATAGATCCACAGGCTACCTCTGGGATGATGAAGACGAGCCCAACCCTGGAGTCCTATTCTTATTCTTCTATCAATGCTGAAAATGGGGCTTCCTCTTCTTGGAACTTCCAGAATACTGAGATAGGGAAGGCTGGGTAGCTGGAGGAGCCCTAGATGTCGGATTCTCATATCTGATAGCCATATCCATCAGAGCTGTGAACGTACCATGCACGTGGGTAATGAGGCGATAGTAGTACTCGGGGCTTGCACTAGTGATAAACTTCTCGTTTTTCTTTAGTCTATCAGATTAAGACCATAATGCGATAGCTCATTGAATTTCCTTTCATACTCGGTAAAAGACATATCGCCCTGCTTCAAATCCATGAAATCTTGATACAGCTGAGACTTCCCAGCTTCGAGCATCCATTTCGCAAGGAAAGCATCCCTAAATTGCTCCCAGGTGATGTCAGCCTCAACGGTGTGAGCTGTGACGGACAGCCACCAATCCAAGGCTGCTCCTTTTAGTTGCCAAGCTTCCAGTTGACGCTGTTGCGCATTAATGATCTCGAGACCGGAGAAGATTCTCTCCAAGTCTCTCAACCACTATTGATCTTTAATTATGCCCTCAGAACCTGTGAACTTGGTGCCACCAAGCTCGGTATATTCCTTGCAAAGCTTAGTAAACTAACCGGAGCAACGGGTGCAGGAGCTGGGGCAGCATCTCGTCCCCTACCTTTGGCATTTCCTCGATTCATTCTGAGAAATCAAGAATGAATTTAAGGGCATAGGAGGAATATAGAGGCCAAGATAGATTAGATAAGATAAAGTTTAACTAGGACAGGCATTTAACAAAGGACATACTTTCATAAGGTGGAGAAAGGAAAGAAGTAGTTGGAAAAATTGACTTCAAAAACAAGAAAGTTTTTATATCAAAATACATTTTTTTGAAAAACCTTTTAAAAACCATTTCATACCTTTAAAATACGTTCTCTAACAAGGAAATGATTCTAAGAATTAACTTCACTCATCCTAGGGTATATCTACCCTATCTCTAATGAGTTTTCGCTCCTCAGGCTATGGTTTGCCTAAAGACCTTGCTCTGATACCAACCGTAACGACCCACTTTTTTGCACTATTCAAATTCGACAAAATATTAAAACATGTCAAACTTTAATAGTTCAAAACAGTGATAAAATTGGAGCAAATGAAATCAAATCACAGAATCACAGACACAGAAATCAGAATACTCGCAGCGGAATAAAACAACTTAGTGGTCCATGAAGCCACTATCACATAGTCTCAAAATAAGTATAAATTACATAGTTTCAAGATAAAATATTGTTTGAATCAACCACAGAAAAATCCAAGTTTATTTTTCTTTATTACATAAACTAAGATAAAGAACTGAATAGAAATTTTTGACAGCAGCTTGAAAAGGATGATCTTCAGAAGTCCTAGCTCCGGGGAATGAAGTCCGAACTGATACTCAGGCTGACCCGAGCGTAAAATAAAACATAAACACTCGAGTCAGGACATACATACTTATCAGTGTAAGCTAATTCAAGTGAACTGTACTATAAAGGCAAGTAACTTAAAGGATGCTTGGGACCGCCCATCCTCTAAGGATCCATTAAACTATTTACTATGTAGTAATATTTCGCTATTACAATATTGCTTATTAGTAAAATAAACTTACTTTAAAAAAGCATTAAGGCTTTACATTTTCCACCTTAACACATAATAGTGCCAATAGTCTATACAGTACCATAATACATCCTGATCGGGAGGCTACCAGAGGATACTCCATAGGTACGACACAAATCAAACTCGTACAAGCTCGCTAGGGTAGGTGACATGGCACAACTAGGCAATGCCAGGGTAGATATACCAATTACGCTTCCAGACCGATGGTGATGCGTAGCTGCTACTACCTCCCACCTCGAACAACACTCCCAAAGCAAAGGTGCGCAAGAAAGGAATACGAAGTAATGCATCTGATCAAAGGTGTTACCTCATTAGTCCGTCGATCGCTCATGTTTTAGCCACCTTATGCCAACTCATGGGAGTTGGGTCCACGTACATACCTCAATAGAACGTCACCACCATCCTACTTCATTCTGGAAGCTCCACTGCATACACGGTTGTTAAAGTGGTTTTCGGTATCGACAGAGAGTATGCCCATATCTGATCCCGGTCTCTTTAACAACCAACGTCATTATTACCCGTGGTTATAAATTCCAAAAATAGTTTATTATTTCAATCAAAATACTACACTTTAAACTATTTAACAGTGAAGTTATTATTCTTACAAAATCCAATATAAATCCTAAAGGTTTAGCCATAGTTCATTTGCATCAACTACCGCACTTGCAAAGTGCGGTAATATCCTTTACAACAGATTTGAGTAAATTAAATTCCAGACCTCAATATAATTTCAGCAATAATTTAACCTTTGTTTAAACAAATTTAACTTATAAAATCATAATTTCCACTTTGAAATAGTCATTTAAATTTCTCAAAAATTCATGATTTTATAAAGTAAATTTCTCCAATAAATATCAACTTCTCAGGGGTTCACTTGTTAGAGTCAAATACACAATTTTCTATTCTTTGTACTCAAAGTTTACTTAATAATTAGGTTTTAATTGCTGTTTAAAAATATACTAAATTTTCAACTTATTTCTTAACTTATCTTTTATTCTTTAACAAAACTCCACATTTCTAAATTTGGTTATTTTCAAATTTCATTTTTATGTATTTATTTATTTAGCCAGTAAATTCATAAAGATTCAATAATACCTTGTTATCCATTTAAATTCAATTTATATCAAATTTATTTTATTTTATTTACTTAACTTAAATTTCATTCCTTTACAAAAAATCAAATTCCAAATTAAATTTATATTCCAAATTCCACCTTAACCATTTATTTATTTATATATATTTAACTTGTATATAAATTACTAAAAATCACCTTAATTCAATTCAAATCAAAATAATAAAATATACAAATTTAAAATACTTAGATTTTTCCAGATATATATATATATATATATAACCACGTCTGTATAATATTTTCTGCCCTAGGTCAAGCGGTATGGATAGTATATCATTTCAATCCGTAATTTTCAAAGAAAATACGAGTTCTATCATTTCAAACCCGCAATCCCAAGTTCAATAAATAACTAAATAAATAAATATCGTTCAGGTCTATCATTTCAGCCCGTTGCGATTCTATTCTACAGGGAACTTATAGTGTGATAAAACAGTAGACAAATAAATAGTATAACAGCATAAATATAACAGTATATAATATAACTGATGATGTGTCAATTTAATAACAGGGTTTTTAACATCGTAATTTTTTATATCACAGGCAAGTAAAATATAATATAACCATTGTACAATTACACTTGTTATTAATTTACAGATCTATAAGTATGTTTGTCGGGTGAGAATACTCATCTTTTTGCCACTGAACATTTTATTCAAAACAACGATATCCACACCGGTAACGTACAGAAGGCACAATCCAATATTGGAAGATGATACAATCCGATTCAAATCTTGACACAAAATAAATAAAACTAATTACGCGAATTCAATACGATCATATCAAATCTTTAATAAATCAAACTGAAACGAGATTTAAATAAAAGGATAATTTGACAAAATTTGCTCGATCACTTCACCATACAACCTGCCCATACCTCAAAGGCTCTGCCAAGATTAATTATATCTCAAAACTCATGCACAATTACAAACCAAGGGAAGTTGATGCTATAGGTTGTTATCAAAAATACAAAGGTGGCGAATAAAATTTTGAGCAATGATTTATGATTAATTTAAAAGTTCAAACTTTTGTAATATAAAACCCCAAAGTTCTATAAATAAGTGAATAAAATATTTGTTAAAATTTTTGGGCTGTTACAGCCAACAGTTTTGAGCCATCGGAAAATGTCCTTTTCCTTGTAGTGAGGAGATTTGGGAAGGAAAATAATTAAGAAACTATCGGCCTGGGGTTTTATTATTCGCGACTTTTCGATGGCTTCTGACGGCCTTTGTCGACTATATTTGCGACAACTGCCGACGGCTGCTGTTGGCAAGTTTATTTTAGTTTCAGTAATGTCACGGCGATTGCTTGTCATCGGTAACCGTCATAAAAAAACCAACGAGCCGTTGAAAATGGGCGTCGCAATAAACAGTGTTTCTAGTAGTGTTACTAACATTTTATATTTGTTCCTAGGTTAATTACATATTCAAAAATTTAAATCATTCAAATAAATTACTTAACTAATATTTATTAAAATTTCTAATAAAATAGTAATAACATGCTGACACTTTCAATATGTATGCCACTATCGTACAACCGAAATTGTAAAATTAATTTTTATCAAATATGTATATATATATATATATATAAATCACATAAAACAGTAATAAGAAATTTAATTTGTAATTCATTTATCCCAATAAATTTATATATGTTGCATTGTAAAACTAAACTTTCAACTTTGAATGCCAACATTTAAAATTATCATAATTATTTACAAATGTCACATTGCTTTTCTCCTAATATTTCACATTTCAACCCATATATTTAAATTAGTTATGCGATTTTAAATTTAAACTAATTAGATAAATCCAATTAATTAACATTCGTTAGTTCCTCTCCTAAATTATGAAAATATAAAAATTTCAATATGTATACATGCTTTTATTAACAATAATGATAATTTTTTTTATTAAATTAAGATATATAAAGATAAAGTACATACACAAACAATAACAACAAATAAAATTAAAGACCACTAGCTCAAGTGGCAGGATCTTTGAATCGTAATTCTAAAGGTTTTGGGTTCGATCTTCCAAGAAATTAAAAGGAGTCCTCTGCTTAAATTAAGTATCGTTCTTAACGTAAAAAAACATATTCAATATATAATTCATTTGTCTAAATAATTTTATCACAAAATGCATTACAATATTATGTTTTTTAAAAGCAAATACCTTAATGTTGAAATTTATACAACCATTTACATAACTACCCTCAGTCCACTTCAAATATTACACATTTAACTTTATATATTATAATCAATTATGTAATATTAAACTATTTTAAAAAAATTAGTAATATATAATTTGTTGACTTACCTAATAAATTATAAAATATTAAAAGTTTGTTTGCACCAAAATTGGTCACAACACTCTTTGGAAATTTTTGAAGAGATAATAATGAAGAATATAAATTGAAAATGAGTATTATCTAACAAAAACTCCAATCAACAGGAAAGTAAATGTGTAGACAAGCAATTTAGAGTGGTTCGGCGTGTTGCCTACGTCCACTATGAAGTTTTATGCAGTTTTATTGATTCTCTTTCAATGATTACAAGTTATTACAGCAATCAACAGTAAGTTACAACTGGAAAATCGAATTCTACAGCAAGAATATGATGTAGGATGATGGATATCTCGATCCGGCAGAATCTCGACTCTTGAGAATCAAAAAGCCCCCTTTTTTGTAGGCTCTAGGGCTCTATTTATAGGCGTAGGAGGCTGAGACTTCGGTCAAATCTCGGGAGACTTTTTCTGACACGTGAGTGGGCCCACGCGACCAATCTCTGAAAGTTTCGAGTCGATCTGTGATTGATACGAAATCATTTTGTATCGATCAAGATGATGTCCAATCAAGCTGAAATTTGGTGTAAACACTCCTTGGCACGTAGGCAGTCTCCTGTGAAAATTTCATTGCATTTGGATCAGTAGATTTTGAGATATATTCGATATGAAATGGAATTTCTCGATGGCTGTTTTGTTCGAATCGATTAATTCGAATCGATTGTTTCGAATCGACGGTGGCATGCGCCTTCGTGATGACGTGGAGCGCAATCTTCGCCTCGATCCGGTCTTTACTCCGAGTTGACCGCATCGACTCCATATATCTCGCCTTGTTCGCATCGAGGGATGACACGTCAACCAGGTTTGTTGACTTGATGGATTCGAACAAGGCTTCACTCATGGGTTCGAACGGCAGTTATTAATGGACACGAAGTACTGATGGTCGATGGGTACGAACAAGGCTTTCTTTGATGGATACAAACCATGTAGCTTCTCAATGGATACGAAGCCAATCGATGCGAACTGGAGCCCTTTGATGGATACGAAGAGAGGCTTCTATGATGGATGCGAAGCAGTAACCGTTGCCTTAGTTGATGGATGTGAAGTGGGTTATCTGCCGATGGATACGAAGTTGGGAGATGCCAATGGATTCGAATGAGATCGAGTCGAACCGAGGCTTCCCGATGGATTCGAACTTGATCGATACGAACAAAGGCACTTTGATGGATACGAAGTCGTTGGAACTTGATCGATACGAAAGTGATCGATTCGAACCGGAGTTCGATGATGGATAAGAAATCAACAATGGCGATGGATACGAAAGCTGGGTCGTTTCCTCTAGATTGAATCGATCATAACATGAGCATATGAACTCGGGTTGACTTGAAATTTGGAATGCTAGTTCTTATGATCTTGGTTGTCATGTCCTATCAATTGTAGCCTGATCCGAGCTCGGACAAATTTAGCGATATCCATAGTGAAGTAAAGTATAACCAATCTTTGAGACGAACTGTCCTTTGGTATCACGGCTTTGCCAAAAAGCGGGAAAACATTTTCCCCCCAAAGTACGTCTTGTGGAAACATGACGTGCTTTGAAAAGCTGCAATTTCTCTCTGAACAATCATTACTCTTTTGTTGAAGGTTGTAGCCTTGCGTTGATATAACTGATTGATGTATAATAGTGCTTAGCTGTTTGTTATCATAATCATAATAAGATGAATATTCGATCCCTTTAAATGTT
The DNA here is from genome assembly GCA_030765085.1 of Allium cepa. Taxonomy (NCBI): domain Eukaryota; kingdom Viridiplantae; phylum Streptophyta; class Magnoliopsida; order Asparagales; family Amaryllidaceae; genus Allium; species Allium cepa. The sequence goes on from CM060945.1 coordinate 726,662,941, forward strand.
GAAAATCAAATATTAGTCCGACATACATGCATATATGTTAACTTGACTCTCGTTAACGTTCCGCTTTCACGAGCCGCTGTCAGTTTAGTTTGTTATCGAATTTCGTATCGGTTCTCTCCTGAACCGATTTTAAATTCGAGTTGAAACAATGCTTGATGGTTGTTTTTGACTATCCTCTTGTATCGGTCCCCTCCTGAATCAATGTAAAAGGTTGAAAAGCAGTTTTTCATAGCGATACGAGTCAAAACGATGGATACGAAATGACCGTTCGTATCAATGAGTCTTGATAGATACGAAATATTAGTTCGCATCGATGAGTTTTGATGGGTATGAAATATTCGTTCGTGTCGATGGACCTGCACTGTCGTGAGTTGATGGTTGCAAAATAGACACTTCGAATCGATGGAGTTCGATGCTTTTAGTGCAGCCCTCGTTGTGTACTTCGAATCGATGAAGTCTGATGGTCACTTCGTCTTGATGAAGACAAAGCCAATGGATTCGAAAGCAGCATTCGCATCGATCCATCATATGACCGTTTATGACCGGTCAAGTTGACTGGGAGGCGAAACGACCCAGTCACCCTTAAGGCTCCATATAAATACTTTGGACTTAGCCAATTTTTTCACTTTTTCACCTGTTGGCTTATACTTTCTGCGTTTTCGTATCGATAGAGCCCGAGAGAACGAACTGTTCCAGCCTTCGAATCGATTCAATCCTTCTAGCCTTCGCGTACTTAGGTAATTAATAAATTATGACTAAACCCGGGCGACAAAATTCGAGTCTCGGATCCATCCCATTCTTTTTGATAATCTATTTGGGCAATGTCAAGGCCAGATCTGGGCCAGAGCCTGGTCGAGGTTGGCCATGGTGATGCTCAAGTTGAGTGGAGAAGAAAGAGTTTGGGATGCAGAGCAATCGGTCGATTGTTGCTTGGCCTTCAGTTCGTAACAATGAAAAGAAAGAACATGGCTTGGCTTCATATCGATGACTGGGCATAGGGTTCGTACCGATGCAGAGTGGAGGCAATTCGTATCATTTATTTGTCATCCACACAAAACCATAGGGAAAATGATCGATACGAAGTTCTGGGTAAGCGAACGATGTGGACTTCATCATCTTCGATCGATACGAAGCATTGCACCCCTTGATCGATACGAGGTTGCCAAGCCGTGATCGATACGAAGTTGATACGAATCCATCGATGCGAAGCGCATCGATTCGAACTTGAACGATACGAAATGTATCGATTCGAATTTGATCGATACGAAATATATCGATTCGAATGAGATCGATACGAAAATGAAGCCTCTCTAACTCGATTCGAATTTGAACTGCGGCAGCCGATTCCAAGTTGAACTAGACGAATTTAGAGAATTTTTGCATACTCGAACACTTGACTCCGACGAGCTTCTGCCTTGCATGATTGAATTTGACCGCAGAACTGCATATTGGACTATCTTTTGAAGCTCGCCGATGGAACCGTAACTTGACAAAAATATAATGAACTTTAACTTGGATCGATCGTTTGCATCTGGATGGCACGGTTATGATGGTCAGCGATGACGGTCATTTTCGGTTTGATTTTCAGAGTTTCGTCGCTCATACATTTCAGCTTATTCCGTAGAATTTTCTCAAGTAATGCACAGCACTACATGACACATTCATGCACTTTACACTGGGGAATGCATGGGCTCTTTAGCATCTAGCGAAGATTTCTCGTGAGTTAGCTAGTTATGGAAACTTCAAGTTCGCAACCGCAAGAAACTCAGAGTTCAGTCCCTCCCGTGCTTGAAGTACCGGAGATTGAGATTGAAGTTATCGGTCCAGCTCCGGACAAGTTACATTGACGCATCCTTCATTAGTAATCCATCAGACTCTGTTCCGTCCAACATTTCGGAAGACATGCTAAGAAGAATATGCTTAAGGCATGGTTTTTCGATGGACGAATATTATTGTCGGGACCAAATGATAGACCGCACAATCCACCGAAGGGATATACCGCATTCAATCGCCACACGTGCGCAGCTGGGACACTCCCTCCATTTAACCAGTATATAAGAGAAGTATTGTCGTTTTTGGGGATCGCCCCATCTCAGCTACATCCGAATGGATATGCGTCACTCAATAGCTTGTTCATTGCATTTATGGAGTATCTCTATCGACCACCACTCCCGATTGAGATCAGATACTTGTTTAACTTCAAGAGTTGGACTGATAGTCCATCTTTCACATTCCTGGAGGCGGTACGAAATTGTCAAGTGGTCACAGGGGTTTGGACTAGATTGAGCTACTTCAAGACGGAGTGGTTTTATGTTAGATGCCCCCCCAGGGTTTGCTAGGCGATGGCTATTTAGATGTGAATATTGCTATCTTCTCGGGTAGTTGATAAAAATGATGTATTTGAAGTCGAACTCACATCTCTTTTCCTTTTCAGCCATAATCCAGCGACCCGAAGGTGAACGTTTCAAAGAGATAGTTTGGGTCTTCCAAGAAATCCCAAGCGAAGAAGGAATAACGAGTTGCTATTGACAAGATAGGAATCTTACGATTCTTGGGCTGATTGAACGAAGACAAAGTATAATGCTCGACGGTGTCTTAAGGACTGCCTCGAAAGAACTAGTTAAACGAAGAAAACCTAAAGTTGTCATAATTGAGGAGGCTGACTCCAAGAGAACTCACACCGATGAAGAACCATTGGGCGAATCTGCGGATGTAGCCCAGGAGACCCAAGAGTAAAGAAAAGGCAAGGAAGCCGTTGTTAAGCCACCTAAAAAGGGAAGATGGAAATCGATTGTCACGACCCGACCCACCTTCGGAATTAGAATTTCGGAGATGTCCCCCAAGAACCGAGAATCTCTATAAAGGGCTTGCCGATCTTCCAATTCCGGACGATGTGTCCTTGCAGTATGATGTCGGATTGGACGAACTTTTAGAAGCCTTAGTTTTAAGCGAGTCTCTGCCCACTAGTGTAGTTGACACATCTGGTTGGTCAGGGGGTTGCATCTACATTCACACTTCACGGTACCACATGATTTCTGAGTGTAATACGCTCACTGTGAGAGATTACTAATTTTGTTTTATGTTTTTACTTCGCAGATACCATGTCTGGTCGAGGTTCGATGCTCGGCAGTCTTCGTAATAAACGCAAGCCTTCTTCATATTATGAATCGTATAGGAGGGAAGGAGATAGAGACTATGACCATGGGTACTCGAGTCATGAGCGCTCTGACAGAGACAAAGATTATAGGCGTCGATCTCGATCTCGCACGCCGCCCCCTAGAGCTCCCGCGCCGCCTCCGGTTCATGTTTCAAGGCCTCCAGAAACTTCATGGCACAAGCCGTCTTCCCAATCATCAAGGTTTGACACTCATTGTAGAACGGAGATTGCGGCCCCCCGGACAATAGAGCAGACATTGACTGAGGCTTCGGTGGAAGGAGCAGCGAGGCTTGCTCAACTAAAGAAAGATTTTCCTAAGATCTGCTTTGACGGGTTTGTCTTCCCCTGCATCTAAAAAGGATACCAGCGTCAGTTTCACCTATGATGCACGATTATCTCTCGGATATATTTTTCCAGTATTAGGAAAGGTCAAAACCCACAAAGAAAGCGTCAAAGGTTGCCTTTGACCGAGCGGTCGTGATTGAGAAGTTGGAGAAGGAACTTAGTCAAAAGGATCGAATTATTCAGGCGCTCGGTAGTGAGGCCGAGTCTTCTCGCAAATCAGAGATTGAGGCTCTTAGAAAAGCTGATGAAGCCCAGGCATCAATGAATAGGATGAAGCGCAAGCATTATGCTATGGTGGAGGACATGGGCCACCGAAACACCATTGTAACCACCGAACGGGATGCGGCCTTGAAAGAGCTAAACGAGCTCAAGGCCAAAGTTTCGGGGATTATGAAGGAGAGGGACACCGCTAACGTTTCCGCACAGGACGCGTGTGATCAGGCGGTGGAGTTTCGGAGGGAAAGAGATGCGGCCTTGGAAAAGGTCCGTGAGATGGAAGCCGAAGTCGATGAGACAGTTCATCAAGCAGAGATTAAGCTAGAGACGGAGATAAAAGAGCTTCTCATTACTTATAATGCCAATGTGCTGAGGCACAGAAATTTGGCGTGGCTCGATGATTATCCGACACACTTATTCAACGCTTGGAATTTGTTAGTTGAAGAAGAGAAGGTAGCACATCCGGGTGAAGCTTTTGATGAGTTCGAGTTGGAGAACCGTATATTGAATGATGATGAGAAAAGGTTCTCCATGATTTTATGATCTCCCATGCTAGAGAGAGACTGGGTACCTAACACTTAGAGGTTGGTGAGGGTTCTGGCGTCGCACACCTGGTGAGGGTTCTGGCGTCGCACACCCAGCTACAAGTTCTGGGATGATTACTTCATCTGAATCCGAGTCGACGCCAGCAATTTAGCCGTAGTTGGTCCCAGGCTACGATCCTGAGCAGCCACGCTTATCTCCCATAAGGGAGCATTCTTCAGAAGTTGTTCAGTCAGCCACAAGTCAAGTTGAGGAAGGTACTCTGTACAAATCTATTGTGTGTCTGAACTGAAGTATTTGTATTGAAGCGTGTTATAACAACTTCTTTTCTTTCTTGTCCAGTGAGTGAGGTTACAACGACAGCGCCTCCTGCAGTCCAAGAGTCACATCAAGAACAGGAGGCCATTATTACTAAAGCGATCACCATGACGACAGTCGCGCCGACCGAGATGACATAGGGGGTCCAATTACTTTCGACGAACAGATGATGAATGAACTCTTGAGCCAACACAGTGACCCTTTTGCTGACGTGCCATTTGTTATTGACGCGTTCCCACCTGCTTCCATTGTTTCGTCACAATCCACCACTGCCTATTGTGAATCTCGTGCTGCTCGTGAGGCTGAGATACTGGCTCAAATCAACGCAGAGATAGAAGCGGCAGCACACAGTGGTAGTTCTGAGAGTGTTACGACGGTGGTCGGTCCCACTCCTCTTGAGGTGATATCTTCTGGGGACACGCTTGTCGGAACCAGCGTGCCCATTCCGCCTCCTGTTGTGGATCCGACACCCCCGACTCCTCCCGAAGAGAATATTTGTTTAAGTTCAAGTTCGAAGGAATATATCGATATCATGCCTTCATCAGAGGAAGATCCGCAAAAGGGTACGGGGTCGAAGCGTAAGACTGTTAGTGGTTCTAGTGGTTCCGCGTTGAAGAAAAAACGAAGAAGAAAAAGTAGACGATCCCCCTCTGGCGCATTTTTGGAAGTTAGGAAGTCACTTTTATTTTTGTTTTATAGGCTATGTATAGGTGCAGGCTTGGCCCCCTGCTAGTAGGAATTTTTGGAATAACTTGTACATGAATCTTCACACACAGTTAGTTGAAATAAAATATAGTTTCTTTCCTTCAACTCTCATTTCTTTTGTGCTTAAGTATTTGCAGTATTTAGCTTTCAGTCCAGTGTACTTGTGGTGTTTCTACCTTCAAGTTGAGTCTGTTTTATTTGCCAAGTCTGAAAATCTTGATCACATGTCGTGATTGATGAATGAGTTGAACTTTGGACATTGTATTGCTTCGGTTAGTGATTAACACTTAAGCTTCTGCCCCTAGGTCCGGGGAACAGCATTTGTATTTCGGTGGTCGATCGCACCTATTGCAAATATTGAGCACATGTCCACACTCGGGGGCTTAGGATAATTTGTGATCGATAATTTGGTTCACACTCTGGGAGTTTGAGAGTTATCGATGTTTGTAATATAGTTCGCACTCCAGAAAAATTGACTTGGTATTTGTACTCTAATTCACACTCTGGGAATTTGGAGATAGCATGTATGTTTGGGTTCGCACTCCAGGAACTTGGAATTAATGTTTATCCTCCAATCCACGCTCTGGGAGCTTGGAGTTTGCATTGATATTTCAGTTCGCACTCCGGGAACCTGATGTTGATGTTTATACTCCAATTCACGCTCTGGGAATTTGGAGTTAGCATTGATATGTCGGTTCGCACTTTGGGAACCTAGAATTGATGTTTATACTCCAATTCACGCTCTGGAAATTTGGAGTTAGCCGCCAGATGGTCAGTCGCATCTGTTTGAGCTTTTAAGAAATTCGTTCACACTCTAGGAACGATGGATTTATCGGGATCGTGGGTGGTCGGATCACATCCACCCCAAGTTAACAAGCGAGGTCATTAGATGGACAGGTCCATCCTCCTCAAACTTGGTTAGGATATAGCCGAAGTCGTTAGGCGGATGGGTCCACCCTCTCCGGAACTACATTTATATGTTTATACTCCAACTCGCGCTATGGGAGTTTGGAGTTGGTGTTTATGCTCCGGTTCGCGCTCTAGGAACCAAGAGTTGATGTTTATACTCCAATTCGCACTCTGGAACTTTGGAGTTGAGGTTTATACTCCGGTTTGCACTCTGGAAACCTAGAGTTGATGTTTATACTCCAATTCGCACTCTAGGAAAATGGAATTAGGATTTATACTCCGGTTTGCACTCTGGGAACCTAGAGTTGATGTTTATACTCCAATTCGCACTCTGGGAATTTAAAGTTAGTTGTAGGACTGTCGTGTGTCGGTCCAATTCAGCCTTTGATGTGATGGCTTCCCCCCGAGCTGAGGTTTCACTTAGTGTGTGGTCGGTCGTATCACAGTCACTCGCTATTTGAATAAATTCCATCGTGCGATAGAACTTAGCTCTTCGTGCGTCATGATTGTTGGATGTCGCATTCGGTGAATCACAGCTCTAGCTTGAAGAGATAGTAATTTATTGCTGGAACGGAAAAACATGGCAAAGTCAGTGCCTTATTACAAATTCAAACTCCAAAATGCAAAGGAAATTGCAAAGTATTCATAGAATGAATAAAGCCTGTCATGTGTCACAGTGATGAAGATCCTTGTCGTTCCAGGCTCCTGACAAAGTGGGTCCGCCGCTGATGGCGTTTATCACTAGTCTCCCGTCGGGACGGGTAGCGTCCTCCTGTGTCGAACGATCGGGTTCATTATTTTGATTTGATGGGCCCGCACCCCTAGGCTACGGTGCCCGCACAAACTGTTCCAGCTTTCTTTCTCTGATCAATTTTTCTACGAGATCTTGCAAGTGACGACATTCGTTCGTATTATGCCCGTAGCTTCCATGAAACCTGTAAAAATTTCCTGTCTGGATTTGCCTCTCTGACGATGGTTTTGGAGCAGGTTCTTTGTATTGAATTATACTACAGGTTTGTAAATACAAGTTCTCCAGTGATATATTCAAAGGAGTGTAACTGTCAAACATAGGATTCTTGCGCTGTGGGCCACGATTTTGATCTCGTTTTCTAGTTTCATTCACGCTCTCCCTTCGCTAGATTTGTTTGTTTTGGACGTTCAACTGAACTTTTCCGGAGCTCTCACCGGACTATTTGATCGCGACATTGCTTTGGATCCCTTTCGTGCTTGGCCCTGCATCTGTCTGCTTCCTAGACTGTTTCGCATCTTCCCTTCTCAGGAATTGAGCCGCCTTGGCGTGGAAACTGTCCAATGATGCAGGTGGTTTTCCAGCCAACCAGTTGCCAAACTCAGAATCGGGGTCAATCCGTTTAGTCAACGCCATAAGGATGGAGTTATCATTTGGATTGCTGATTTCCACACATGTAGTATGAAATCTCTCTAAGTAGTATCTGAGCGTCTCTCCAGGATCTTGGGTGACGCTAGACAGAGTGTTGATGTCTTTCGGTCTTGCGACGTGCATGCGGAATTGCTCAACAAATTTTGTGGCCAACTGGTCGAATGAAGAGATGGATCGAGGTGGCAGTCGAGTGAAACACATGGTAGCGATGCCCCCCAAGGATATGGGGAAACTACGACACTTCACTGCATCGTCAGCTCTGGCAGCGCTCATCGACCATTCACATTTCAGAATATGTTGGTTAGGGTTGGAGTTTCCCTCGTACATGGATAGAGTCGGCATCCTAAATCGCCGTGGGGGTTCAGCAGTAAGAATATCGTCCATAAAAGGAGTGTGACTTCGGAAAATTCCCTAATCGTCATTGGTGAGACCCTAGCTCTCATGGATCATCTGACGTATCATGGTCGGAAGATCTGGCATTTGTACGTTTTGCGCGGCTTGCGCCGGAGTGTGATTGAATCCCACATTCTATGGTTGGACCGGATGCTGTCGATGGTCCACATCTTGCCTTCTTGGCTCATAGTCTTTCGGGATGTATGGTTCAGGAGTACGTCCATGATGACGACGGTTCAGGTTCGACTGATCTTGGCATCGACTCCTGGTTCAACCACGACATTGGTGGCATGGTATTCTGTGGTGTAGTAAGGAGCGGTACCCCCTTGGGAGGAGGGCCCCGTTTGGAAACTGGCCGATGGACCAAGTCTCACATGTCCAATGGTCAATGCCGGTTGATGTCCAGCAATTTGTATGTGATTCCCATCTAGGGGTCGTGGAGATCGATGATGATAATCGGAAGGGGAAGAACTTTTGTTGGAGGAGCGAGAAGCATGGTCTCTCCTAGATCTCCTTCGCTTCTGGCGATTCAGCTGATTGGTCAGCTCGGCGTTAGCGCGTAGCTGTTCTGTTAGTTGTTGCCGACTCTGGGTCAGCTCTTGGAGCAGCAGCTGAAACTCTTGTCGGCAAATCGGACCTGATGGTTCCGAGTGTCCAGTAGCATCTTGGTTAGAGGGAGGTAGTGGCGTAGGATTCTGTCTATCATTTTCCTCTTGATTGATAGCGTTAGAGGTGGTCCTTGTGCTAACCATCTTGAAGATTGAATTCCTTTCCTAGACTTTATGCAAGTCTGAGTACAAGGGAAGGAATCTGGACTTGAGATCTGGATCTTTCTCTTAGATTTACGCAATCTGGTATCGATGACAGATCCAACGAGCAGGAGAAAATCTGGGTTTTCTCAGTGAAAGCACCAAAGTGTTTGCACCAAAATTGGTCACAACACTCTTCGAAAGTTTTTGAAGAGATAATAGTGAAGAATATAAATGGAAAATGAGTATTATCTAAAAAAAACTCCAATCAATAGGAAAGTAAATGCGTAGACAAACAATTTAGAGTGGTTCGGCGTGTTGCCTACGTCCACTATGAAGTTTAATGCAGTTTTATTGATTCTCTTTCAATGATTACAAGTTGTTACAGCAATCAACGGTAAGTTACAACTGGAAATTCGAATTCTACAGCAAGAATATGATGTAGGATGATGGAGATCTCGATCCCGTAGAATCTCGACTCTTGAGAATCTGAAAGCCCCCTTTTCTGTAGGTTCTAGGGCTCTATTTATAGGCGTAGGAGGCCGAGACTTCGCTCAAATCTCGGGAGACTTTTTCTGACACGTGAGTGGGCCTACATGACCAATCTTTGAAAGTTTCGAGTCGATCTGTGATCGATACGAAATCATTTCGTATCGATCAAGATGATGTCCAATCGAGCTGAAATTTGGTGTGAACACTCCTTGGCATGTAGGCAGTCTCCTATGAAAATTTCATTGCATTTGGATCAGTAGATTTTGAGATATACTCGATATGAAATGGAATTTCTCGATGGATGTTTTGTTCGAATCGATTAACTCGAATCGATTGTTTCGAATCGATGGTGGCACGCACCTTCGTGATGACGTGGAGCGCAATCTTTGCCTCGATCCGGTCTTTACTCTGAGTTGACCGCATCGACTCCATATATCTTGCCTTGTTCGTAACGTGGGATGACATGTCACCTAGGTTAGTTGACTTGATGGATTCGAACAAGGCTTCACTCATGGGTTCGAACGGCAGTTATTGATGGACACGAAGTACTGATGGTCGATGGATACGAACAAGGCTTTCTTTGATGGATACGAACCATGTAGCTTCTCAATGGATACGAAGCCAATCGATGCGAACTGTAGACCTTTGATGGATACGAAGAGAGGATTCTATGATGGATGCGAAGCAGTATCCGTTGCCTTAGTTGATGGATGTGAAGTGGGTTGTCTGCCGATGGATACGAAGTTGGGAGATGTCAATGGATTTGAATTAGATCGAGTCGAACCGAGGCTTCCCAATGGATTCGAACTTGATCGATACGAACGAAGGCACTTTGATGGATACGAAGTCGTTGGAACCTGATCGATACGAAAGTGATCGATTTGAACCGGAGTTCGATGATGGATACGAAATCAACAATGGCGATGGATATGAAAGTTGGGACATTTCCTCTAGATTTAATCGATCCTAACATGAGCATATGAACTCGGATTGACTTGAAATTTGGAATGCTGGTTCTTATGATCTTGTTTGTCATGTCCTATCAATTATAGCCTGATCCGAGCTCGGACAAAATTCAGCGATATCCATAGTGAAGCAAAGTATAACCAATCTTTGTGACGAGCTGTCCTTTGGTATCACGGCTTTTCCAAAAAGCGGGATAACAGATAATTGTATCATATTCGTCTTAATAAGAATGCATTCAACACCATTGTTACAATGATTAGACGTTCTGACTTTGATCAATGAGATCACATATTCGCATCCTATGTAGGACGTGATTAGAACCAGTGGACACCATTGACTTATAGTGTAACAATCCGTAAACTTTCGATAATTTCATTTGTTAATTTAATGAATCTTGTTATTTAATTATTGGAAGAAACAAAAAGTTGTAATGTAATAATGAAATAATAACTAAGATGAAATGTAACAAGGTTAATTAAAGTTAATAATTAATGAACTTGAATGAAATTCCAATTAAACAAAATAATTTAAATGTTACGACTTGGTTATATAGTGAATATAAGAAAACAAGTGTAAATATTGAATCAATCGTGGATTAGTATATAATTATTGATAATTGGACAAAAACAGTGTTATGTAAGCAATTGTAACATTTGTTTGTTAATAATAACTTATAAGTGCAATTGAAAGCTAATGGTAACAATTATTGTATATTACCCTCTATTTTACTTGTTAATTTAAATTGGAAATAAATTTCAATAAATGTAATTAAATACTAGGTTAATGTAAATTAAGATAATAGTTGGAAGTAATGTTAATTTTATTCATAATATGATAATTGGTTAAATAAAAAGAATGGAAATCAAGATTTATTAATTTATTCGAATTTAAATGATTGTAATTGGATTTATTGCAAATAAATGAAATTAAATATTTAAATATTATGATAAGGGAAATTAAGATGAAATTTGATAATAATCTTGAACCAATTTTAATTCCATCTATGCGATAAATATGGATTAAATGATAGGATGAAAGGTCAATTAAATGGAATTATTGAAATTTGTTTTTAATTTCTGAATTTAATAAAATTGAGATTTAACGCTGAAATTGATGGATTAATCAATTTTAAATTGACATCTAAATTTGGTTATATTATTAATTGTTCAAGAAATCAAAAATGATAAAGGTTGTTATTTATAAAAATGGAATTGAAGATTTGATTTAATTAATTTGATACTAATTTATTGATTAATTGGACAATAGCCATTTTCGACCACTGACTCGGATTTCGACGAAACCAGTTTCATCGGATTTGTAATGATGAACTATTGTAAGATTTCAAGTTTCGTAACGATCAGATTTGTCTTTTGATCGTATGGACTCGAAATGGCTTGAAATCAAATCAACTGAAATCAATTTGAAATAAGCTGATTTTAACGTAACTTCTTCATACAATGGAATTTGGACTTAAAATCCGTTCCATCAATTTTAAAATATCCAAACATATCTATTTTGATAAATGGGTTGACCCATTTTCATTCCGGAATCGAAACGGGCTTTTCGGGTCATTATCTTTCAATTTTTCCAAACCAATCAAGCCTGTTAGTTTCTATTGTGATCTATCTATATATATCCGGTTATAAACCCTAGCAGCCTTTCTATTTCTCATTTATGTACTTACAGTTTTTACTCCTCCTCATTTCAATGGCAGACAAAAACCTAGTTCCCAACTCAATTTCAAATCAAAATTCCACTTCAAAAATTCAGACTCCTCAAATAATATCGAATTGTATATCGATTTGAAGCTCTCGATGAGTGCAAGTCAATTCTATTGTTCGTTTTTGAATCTAGATTTCCTATTGGCCGGAATTGGTCGATTTAGTCACGGCCATTCATTGGCGTTTGATGATCTTCGACGGATCGTCAATTGGAGGGCAGCATTTTGTAGAAGGGGCCGAGGAGAGTGCATCAGCATTGTTCACGTGTTGATCTGATGGTTGGATTTTCACCAAAAATTTGCTAGGGGTTTCGATTTATTAGTGGCAGCTGCACAGTTATGGCGTCAAGTGGCGTCGACCTGGGTATGGCTGGAGGCTGCTCGAGTTAGGATGACGGCGGCATACACGGTTCTCGGCACGGTAACCCAACTGCGATGCAGCGGCATGATGAAATGAGGCGGCTTCGTGGATCTCGTGTACGAGCTAGTATTGCAATTTGGGTTCGAACAGCTAGGGTTGTTGTTGAAGATGATGACATGTCTGTTTCTGAATGGTTCGTTTATTTTATTTTATTTTATTTTAATTTTGATTTCAATCGTTATAGCGTGCGTAACTTTTACATAAAAGGTCCAATTCATGCACGGTTTTCTCAGCTGCGATCCTATCAAAATTCCGAACATTCTAACACTTGTTTGGAAGAATTCAAAAACTTTTGAATTTTGGATTTAAATTCAATTTAAATTCAAAGGTGAGTGCTTTAACCCACTCACAACTTCTAAATTTTTTTATGTTTCTTAAATTTAATTCATGATGTGATTACAAATTTATTTATGATTGCTTGGTATATTTTAATCATCATCTCAGTTAAATTGAATTTATTCAAATCAAATTGTTATTTAATTTATTATTGCATATAAACTGCTAGTTAAATACCTGTTATTTATTATCAGTTTCTATATTGATGTTTATGGATTGTTTTAGATGATGGATGTTGATTGTTGATATTGGTTGAATGGATGTTTAGTTTATATCATTACAAAACTGCAAGTTCATTATGGATTATTATTAATTCGGGATTGCGGTTTGAAATGATAGACAACCGTAAAATATTAAATTGTAGATAGAAAATTATATACAAACACCGTGGTCTATATATAAAAATATTTTTGAAACGATTTCTATGGTTTTGTAAAGAAATATATGGTTTTATATAAATATTGATTTTAGATATTATATTAATGTTATTTTATCATTGATTTTAAGCTATGTATAAATTTGTTTTAATATAGAACAAGTTTAATCATAAGTTTGATTTTTTTTATGATAATATGGTTAAGTATTGAAATTATAGAGTTTATAATGATTTAAATAAATTAAGGTTGGAAGATAAATTTGGAATTTACTTGAAATTGAATTTATTTAAGAATTAAACTCAAATAAGGTTGATTTGAAATTTATTAAATTTGAAATTTTAAAAGATATGATTTTTATAACTTAATTTTTTTTAAGATGATTTAAAATGAATATTTCAAATTTAAATTAATTGAAGGAACATTTAGTGATTTGGAATTTTGTGGTTCATTTAAAAGATATTGGATTTGTTAACTAAATATTTCAGAACTGAATAGTAATGAAGTTAAATTAAGGTATATATGAAGTTATCAAATTTAGTTTTGAAATGGTGGAATATTTAAAGCTTTGAAATGTATGGAAATTGAAATGGTTTATATGAGGTTCAAATCTGTATTTGAAATTGATACAGATCGAAATGGTTTATTGAAAACTGAATAGAGTGGAAATTTATGAATTGAGATTTGATATAAATTGAATTTTGGATTCAAGTTGATTTGAATTAATTTGTGAAGTTGAGGAAATTATATTATTTTATATAGAAATCTTAAATTTAAATCTATTTTATTATATATACTATTTGAATATCTAGATTGTTTAAGTGGTAAAAATTATGGTTCCGAAGCCATGAATTTCAAGGTATTATGTTTTGAAAATGTTACATTTTCAAGTGTTTGGTTTCAAAAGTGTTATAACTTTGAAAATGGATAGATTTGAAATGGAAACGATATCTTATTTGGTTTTGAAATGGAAATGATATCGTATTGATATGGTTTTGAAATGGCAATGATATTTTTGTTTTGAAGTATATACTATTTTGAAAATAACCGTGGTGTTATAATAACATTTGGTTGTTAAAGAGAACAGGATCGAAAGTTGTCATACTCTCTGCCAACTCTGAAAATCACTTTAAAAACCGTGTACGCGGTGGAGATTATAGAATGAAGTAGGATGGTGGCGACGTCCTATTGAGGTATATACGTGGACCCGACTCTCGTGAGTTGGCATAAGGTGGCTAAAACAGGAGCAATCGACGGACTAATGAGGTAGCTCCTCTTATCGGATACGCTTCTTCGATGCCATTTTATTACTTTGTGATTGATTGGATGCACCTTTGATTTTTAGGAGTGCGGCTCGAGGTGGGCGGTAGTGGCTGCTACGCGTTACTATCGGTCTGGAGGTGTAATTGGTATATCTACCCTGGCATTGCCTAATTGTGCCGTGTCACCTTCCCTAGCGCGCCTTGTACGAGTTTTGATTTATGTCGTACCTATGCAGTATTTATGGCAGCCTCCCCAGCCTCCCCATCTGGAGTTACGACGATACTATATAGACTATTGGCACTATATATGTGTTAAGGTGGTAAATGTAGAGCCTTAACGCTATTTTTAAGTAAGTTTACTTCACTATTAGACATTATTATAATAGCGTATATTACTACATAGTAGATAGTTTAACGGATCCTTAAGAGTTGTGAATCCCGAACATCTCTTAAGTTACTACACTCACGTTAGACACTAGATAGGAGATGTCAAAACCCGTAAACATCTCTGACGCTGTTCCACTCATATTTATTTATCGTTGATTTAACTTACATAAGATCTTTTAGTTCTGACTCGACTGTTTTGTCTTTTCAATTCGCTCGGGTCAGCATGAACATTTTAGGATTTGAAGACCTTATTTCTGAACGACGAAGACGAAGACTGTATTATTATTATTTATTATATTTCACTACATCATGTATTCCGCTGCATTATTTACTATCCTCTGGCATGCGTAATTCTGATATATGTTGTATAAATATAATCAAATGTTTTGTAAAACAGCTTCATGAACTGTTATTTGATTATTATATTTTGTCATTCCGTTGTGAGATTCTGTTTTGTTTTATTTATTTCTCTGCTTTTCTTATTCACCCTAATAAGAGTTCGCCCTTTTGTCTGGTTTGAGTCTGACGTATATGGTTTATCGTCGATTTAAAGCATACAAAAAGACGGGACGTTGCAGTTGGTATCAGATTGTAACGACCCTGAATTTTCGAACCAATTTAAAATTTTGAATCCATTATTTTAATATAAAAATTTGAAATTTATATATGTTCTTTGTTAACGTCCAAACTTCATATATAAAATGTGTCTAGTTAGTTATGGATATAGGAAAAGTTTCATCGTAAAATATCACAGTAAAATTCGTTCACATTTTATTGTATATCAATTCATTTTAAAGTGCGTAAATTTTCATCTTTCGAGTCTAAAATTTTTACATAGTAATGTTGTAAAAATTTATCTGATTGAGACATCGCATTCCGTTTCGTCTAATTCCGTCGTCGTATGTTTCATTTAAATTGTTTTGTAAATGAACAATCTATTCGGCGTAAAATTTGAGTTTTGACAGAACTGTCACATCGTCAATATCTGTGTACCGTTTGTAAGCGCCTCGTCGTGTCGATCAAAATGGTATATTCATTTTACGAATCAGAGTTTGACATAAATCGTCGCACTAAGTTAATCATTCCAAGCGGAATGGTTAAATGAATATTCAGCCCAAATTTTGACAGCCCGTTTGCATTCAAAATTTTGAAAAGAAATTCTTTGGCTGAAATGAATTTATTTGGGTGGTTAGCAGCTAGTAGAGAGCATGGAAAATGTACAAAATATCTCGTAACTCACAAAATTATATTTCTTGTGCCTGATCATTCGTATACCCATCAGAATATAAAACCTCGTTGTGTTCTGCGCTAACTTCGGCTACCACAATCTGCTTGCTATAGGTAACTACAGTGCCTCCCCCTTTTTCTCCTCTTTTATATTGTCACTCTGTCAAAAAAAATTTGCAAAGAAAAAACAGTGGAACCCAAACTTTACCTTTTCCTCCAACCCCGCCTCCGCCGCCGCTACCTCCTACGCCCCACTCCAGCGCTCGCCACCTCACTCCATCGTTAGCACCCTATAGCTCTGGCCGATAACCCCCTCCTACTTCCCCCAGCATTCATGCAACAGCTCCACATCCCGCGACCACGCCTTTGCCACCTCACCGAGCCACCCGAAACCATCGCCGTTGCCATGCCCTTCCAACCACGACCAAGTCGCCTACGCCACCCACTCAGCGCGTGCACCACCTCTCTACTGATCGAACCACCGAGAATCATCACCCACTCACCCCTACGGATAAGCCACCACTGCCGTCGTCCTTTTCCCCTCTTGCGCCACCCCTCCTGACCTGTCACCGCCACCGCCACATCCAAGCCAAGAAAACCCAGCCTATAACCGAGCCATCTCACCTCATTCATCGCACGCACCACACGACTCTGTCACCCTCCCACTGCGACTAACGGCCATACCCCTGCTACCCTGTAGACGCATCAAACCCCGCAACCTAATGTCGCTGCACTCGAGCCAATACCCTGTTCTGTGCTGAGATTCCTTGAAAGAAGATTGCATGCATATATTTTGAATAAGTTTCTACTCTTTTGATAAAAAAAGAGAAAAAGAAAAATGTTTACAGTTGCTTTTATATAACTCATTTTGCTATCACACACACACACACACACACATATATATATGCGGTGTGTATATATGTGAAGAATGTGGAAGGGTAGTAACAGATATATTTTTCTTCTCTGTTGTTGTACAGCAACTACCTGAAGTCATCCACCTTGTAGCAGCCTTCTCTTGTTGCTTTTCTTTTCTCTTCTTTATTGATCGGTAAGTGTGCATATATATGATTATATATATATATATATGAATGCCTATTTTAAATTTATACTATTTCTTTCTTGTCAATGGTTGCAGCTTGTTCAATTGTTCGTGTTTGTGTTGCGTTTGAGTCAAGTCTATTCGTGCTCTTCGTGCTTCGTCGTCCATTCCCTCTAACCACTAAACGTGAATAAATTTCACGACTTATATTATTAAACAATGATAATCAAGTTTGATTGATAATATTGATGATTGGTTGATGTTAATATTAGATATTAAATTGGTTAACACATGTAGTGATAAATGATATGCACTTGAATTAGAGCATGGTAGTTAACACTTTGAAATTGACATATGTATTTGAATTAGATTAAATTAAAAAAAAAATCCGCATAGTATAAACTTTGAAATGTATAATTAGTTGACACGTAGAAATATAGTTAGCAACACTTGAAACAATGTAGACAAATTTCATATCATATAAATTTGATGAAGTATGGACTTGAATAGGTAGATAACGAGTATAAAATTGCATGAAATAATAGCGTGACAATCTGTAATCTACATGAAATGATAGTGTAGATTCTAGAAATAATTGTATTAATTTACATGAAATTATAATGTAAAATTTATACGATTATTTTGGGATTATTTAGATTAATTGTTGTGTTGTTATTGATTGCTGTATCGCTTGTTTATTTACTTTGACACCATCCCAGTTATCACACTACAAGTTCCCTTTACTATGCTTTTTATTTTGAATTGAAATGGAATCAGGTTGAAATGATAAATATCCAAATATAACACTTGACATAGGATAGAGAATTAAATAAAAACACGATTGGTCAAATAATTCGATTTAAAATAAATAGAAATAAAGATTTGATTTAAAAGAAATAATGAAGGGTTTTAATTAAATTTGAGATTTTAAATTCTAGTGAAATTTAAATGTTAAATATTTGATAAATTGAAGTAAATATTAATAAATGTTTGATGAAGGTATGTTCTTTAAATTTAGTAAATTATTGAATTAATCTTTGTAAATTTATTTAATAATTAAACAAATTTGAAACTTGTTCACTGAAGAAATTTAACTTGTGACTATTTCATTAGACGAGTAAATAAGTGAATTTTGATTTTCTTTAATAAGAAATAAAATGTGTTTTATTTAAATGAATTGAATATAACATGCAATTTAAAGAATTTAATTTGGCGAATTCAATTGAATTAAACAGGAAAATAGACACAAGGAAGAAGTTGTAAAAAAAAATTAGTTTCAGATACAACAAGTTTGTTTTTTAGTCTGAAGGATATTTTTTAGTGTAAACTGAAAATAATAGTCACAACTATCATTCTGTGATTTATACTAAAATGTGTCCTTCAGCCTAAAAAGCAAACTTCTTGTCCCTACAATTAAATTTTTCTCCAACTTTTTCCTTGAGCCTAAAAACCCCTAAATTAAATTGGTAAGTTTGGATATAATTTAGGTCAACTTAAGTGAATGATTTAATAAATTAGAAATTAAATCGAATTTGTTTGAGTGTCAAATTAACTTAATTTAAATGATTATTGGATGGAATTCATATATTAAATTAAATCAATATTTGAATTGTTTTAAATTTAATTGAAATTGAATTGTGAAATCAAGTAGAAATTGGAAATTGGAAATTGGAAATTGGAAATTGGAAACTTTTGAAACTTAAATTATGGAAATCGATATTTAAAGTCTAAAGGAATGTGGACTTTCAAATTCAAAGTGAAATTGATTTTGATCTTCGAATTTATTAAATGACCAATCGATGTAATAATTACGAAGTTATTAAAGAGTCTGGGATCGGTTTGGGACATACTCTCTGTCTAAACAAAATACCACTTTAATAACTTTTATATGCGGAGGGTGACCCAGAATGAAGTGGATGGAATGATTTATGATGATGATTGAAAAAAAAGAACGATAATGAAAGACCTTGACACTTGTGTCAAATTAGAAATGACTTAAACAGGAGCCGTGCCAGACCAACAAGGCTAGCTACCTCTAGCAAACACACTTCTTCGTAAACTACTCATTATTTGTTTTTGATTGGTGTGCACCCTTGAATTTGGAGTGTTGTTTCGCGATGTTGCGATCGTTGCGGCGATACTTTCTCATAAGTCTAGATCAGGCAACTAGTAGTTTCACTACTTTGGATATTGCCTTATGTGCCTTGTCATACTTGTATCCCTATGCATGACCACTATGATTTGTTTTGTATTATACCTATGGAGTACTACCTGATAGCCCAGTAGTTTACAGTGCAGTTTACATTGCTGTATAGACTATGTTACTATATAAATGTGTTAAAGGGGATAATGGTAACGCCTTAACACTATTTTGATACTTTATATTACTGTTAGAAATTATATACTTAGCGTACACTACTATATATAGATAATTTAACGGATCCTGAAAGATGTTCATTCCATTCATCTTTGAGTTATTATTATTTCGAAATTTGAACCATATAATCTTGTATAAGAATACGTGCCCCGATTCGAGTGTTTTTTTGTGCTTATGCTCTGGTCAATCTAAGGATTTCTATTGTCGTGCTGCTTGGAAGCTGAAGACTTTGAAGACAATCATTTATCTTTATCAGTATTGCTTTAATCTGTTATGATACTTGTGTCGGACATCTATGTATTTCTATTTCACCATTTGCTCGAGACATTGTTGTATTTACTTAGTAGCTTCGTGAACTACTATTATGACATTGTTGTAGTTCCGCTACGTTATTATATTATATTGTATCTGCCTGTGATTCTATGATGATTCTCATTTATATACAAATACTTCATTAATAATTCGTGTTTTGTACTATTTAAGTTAACATGTGTGGATTAATGTCAATTTAAATGGTCCAAATATACGGGTTGTTACAGTTGGTATCAGAGCTTTGGTTATCGAAAGCCTTGGCCCGTGGAGTGTAAAGCTTATTGGAAATAGGGTAACAATACCCTAGATTGAGGAGAATCATTACAGAATCTATATCCTTTTGATTCCATCCTCCTTATTGAATTTGTTTGATTAGAATTTACTTAAGTTCTATAATTTCTATCTTTGATTCTAAATCACTTTTGGTATTCCAGGATGAGTACCAGAAGGAATGCTAGAGGGGGGAGAGGAAATGCTCTCGCACCACATGCCCCAGCTCTCGCAGTCAAGTTCTCTACTCTTAGCGAAGAATACACTCAGCTTGCCGGCGTCAAATTCTTTGATTTCGAGAGCATCATTGGAGTGCAACAGTGGCTGAAGAGCGCGAAAAGGATCTTCACTGGCCTTGAGATTACTGACACGCAGAAGCGTCAGTTGGCTACTTGGCAGCTTCAGGATGCAGCATAGGATTGGTGGGAGTTAGTAACCTCCCGTACTGACGAAGAAACTATCACCTGGGATCGGTTTAGGTAAAATCTAACTGAAATTACATCCAAATAAACTCCTTATATCTCTTCGAATCTTGACTCATCTTTGTCTCGTATGTGAATAGGGATTCTTTTTCGGCTCAGTGAATGCCAGCAGCCAGAAAGGCTCAGCTTTATCGATCATTATGGACCTCAAATAAGGTAACATGACATTCTCCGAGTATGAAAGGAAGTTTAACGAACTCTCTAAGTTTGGACCTGGCTTGACTGATACACCACTTCTGAAAAACGAGAAATTCGTTCATGGAGCACGTCCAGAGTATTACGATCTCCTCACAGCTCATGTCCATGGCACTTTCACCGAGCTGATGGCTTATGCCCTTAGGTATGACGGAAAGTCGAGGGGAGCATCAGTCACCAAGACTCCAGTTGCTCAGACATCCTCTTGTCAGACTGGGAAGAGGAAGCCGAATTTTGAGCAGCAAAGGAAGAACTAGCAGAAGACAACCGGGCTTGGCTATTCTTAGAAGAAGCCCATTGACATATCCTCTATCACCTGCTTCAACTGCAATCAAAAGGGTCATCATGCCAGTAGTTTCCCATCCCCAAAGGAAGCAACTATTCCTCCACTGGCTTAGATGGCCAAGAGATATGTATGTCACAATTGCTTACAGCTAGGACATTCTAAGAAAGATTGCCCTACCCAGAAGAAGGGTACCCCATCTGGAGTTTTCGCTATTACCACCCCTACCCCGGAAGTTCAAGATGACCAAGGTACATTACAGGTTACTTTTATGTTACATACTTTACCCTTTAAAGTCCTATTTGACACTAGAGCAACACATAGTTTCATATCTATTGATTTTTGTAATAAACTTGAATTGGGACCCATTCTTGCCTCAACTTTCCTATGTGTATCAAATCCCATCGGAGGACCGGCTAACCTCTAAAGGGTATGCAAATATGTCACGCTTATGTATGGTATGCATAATTTCACTTGGGATTTCTATGTCCTTGGATTTGAGGCATTCGATATCCTATTAGGTGTTGATTGGCTACGAAAGTTCGAAGCCGTTATCTCTTACAAAGCTTGAACCGTCTCTCTAATTTGACGATAAGAGTAAACCTTTAGTTATCGAAGTTAAATCTCCTCAGAAGTGTGCTGGAAGTTTTATATTCTCTCTTGACTCTCATCCGAATTAAGCTCCACCCTAATTGTTCAGCTTTTTCCTGATGTGTTTGGAGAGGTCAATTCTCTACCACCTCCGTGGGAAATCGAATTCCGCATTGATCTTATCCCAGGTGCTCGACCAGTAGTTCTACCTCCCAGGAGAATGGCTTCTAAAGAGAAGGCGGAATTGAATGCTCAGATTGAAGATTTATTTGCTAAAGGCTTGATACGGCGAAGCCATTCTGAATGGAGAGCTGTAGTTGTATTCTTCACAAAGTCAGATGATTCTCTCAGAATATGTGTGAACTATAGAGAGCTAAACAAGCTCACACACAAAAATAGATATCTAAGGCCCCGCATTAATGATTTATTCGACCAGCTCCATCAAGCTAAAGTTTTCTCTCAACTCGATATGGCTACCGACTTCCACCAACTCAGAATTGCTGAGGAGAGTATTCCTAAAACAGCATTCCGTACTGATAATGGTTTCTTTGAATGGTTGGTTATGCCGTTTTTCCTAACTAATGCTCTAGCTTATTTCGTCGATTTGATGAACAGAGTTTTCTGTGATGTCCTTAACAAGTTTTTTCTTGATTCCATTGATGATATTCTCATCTTCTCTAAATATGAGAAAGAGAATAGGTCACATTTGGCTTTTGTCCTTGAAACTCTTCGTAGCCATTAGCTTAAAGCCAAGTTCTCGAAATGCCACTTTTGGAGAGACGAAGTTCGATTTCTTGGCTATATTATTTTGGAGAATGGGATTTCGGTCGATCCAGCTAAGATCGCCATAATCAATGTAAGTTCTATCCTTACTTATCATTTGCATCCGAATATCTTATCTCTATCTAAACTCGAATCCTTTGAATTTGCAGGATTGGGAGACTCCCAAAACTCCTACAGATATTCGTAACTTCTTGGGGTTGGTCGGCTATTATCGTAGATTTATAGAAAATTTTGCTCGGGTTGCTGCACTGCTCACCGCACTGACCAGAAAAGATGTCAAGTTTAATTGGAATGAAAAGTGTGAATCGGCTTTCAATGAGATGAAGCGAAAGTTGACCTCTGCCCTAGTTCTTACAGTTATTGACGGAAGTGAAGGTTCAACTGTCTATACTGATGCTTGCCGTAATGGATTAGGAGCATTTTTAATGAAAAATGGAAAGGTCATTGCTTATGCTGGTTGCCAGTTAAAGACCCATGAAGCAAATTACGTAACTCATGATTTAGAGCTTCTTGCGGTTGTATTTGCTTTGAAGCTATGGAGACATTATCTTCTGGGGACCAAATTCGAATTATTTACATATCATAAGTCATTGAGATATATTTTCCCACAGAAGGATTTGAATCGGAGACAAGTTCGATGGCTCCAATTCTTAGCTGCATATGATCTCGATATTAACTACACCGCAAGGAAAGAAAATGTCGTAGCCGACGCTTTGAGCAGAAAAAAAGCAATGATATGTCGTAATCTTGTAGAAGGAATGTTATTTTAGCTCAGTGTCTCCCCAACTCTTATGGATCACATCATAGCTAAGTAATATGAAGACACCTTGCTCTATCGTATCAAGGAAATAGTTCTCGGTAGAGTCGGAAATGTTAACAGTAAAATGGGTGTACAAGAGATAGTAATGGAGTTTTGAGGATCGACAACCGAATTTGTGTTCTAAATGTTCATGGTTTAAGGCAGAAAGTGCCGAGAGAAAACCATCAATCATCTCTTTCATTTCATCCAGGAGTCATAAAGATGTACTAGAATATGAGCAAGTTGTATTGGAGTGGAATGGAATGCGATATCTCTACCTATGTTAGTAGATGCATAACTTGTCAACAAGTTAAGGCTGATCATAGGAGGACGGCAGGACTGCTTCAACCGTTAGAGATTCTAAGTTTGAAGTGGAAGTAGATTTCCATGGACTTTATTAATGGGCTGCCAAGGACAGAAGGGGTAACGAGAGCATTTGGGTGATTGTCGATAGGCTGAAAAAATACACTCATTTTATTCCAGTCAAGACCACTTGTACTACATCGAGTTTGGCCGAGATATATATGAGGGAAGTTGTTAAGCTTCATGGTGTACAATCTAGTATCGTATGCGATAGAGATCCTATTTTCACCAGTAAATTCTGGAAGGCATTTCAAGATACTTTGGTCACTAAACTAAATCTGAGCACAGCTTATCATCCTCAGAAAGATGGTCAAACTGGGAGGGTGAATCAGATTTTGGAAGATCTTCTTCGAGCTTGAATTATAGACTTTGGTGGATCCTGGGAAGACCATCTCCATTTGGTCGAATTCACCTATAATAATAATTATCAGGTAAAAAACTGAATTTCAATTTGAATGAGTATATTTGAATTGGAATTTAATTATCTTTGATAAATCAGACAAGTATTGGTATGGCGCCGTTCGAAGCTTTATATGGACGGCCGTGCAAATCGCTAGCTTGTTAGATTGAGTCTGGTGACCAATTAGTGCTTGGCCCGGAAATGATTATGGTAGCTTCCGAGAAAGTTGAAGAAATCATAAGAAAGATAAAGACAGCACAAGATAGACAGAAGTGCTACGCTGACAGAAGAAGGAGAGATCTCGAATTCAGTGTAGGAGACGAAGTATTCCTCAAAGTGTCACCTTTGAAGAATGTTATTCGATTTGAAAGGAAAGGAAAGCTTGCTCTCAGATTTGTTGGTCCGTTTGAGATTACGGAAAGGATCAGAACCTTGGCCTATAGAATCGCATTACTAGAAAAGTTTGCCGGTGTGCATAATGTGTTCCATGTCTCACATCTCCGCAAAGTAGTGCACGATCCATCTATCACCATTCCCACTGCTCAGTTGGAAGAGTTAGTCATCGAGCTTGACTTGACCATTGAACGGAAGCCACTTCAGATAGTCGACCGTGAGACGAAGCAACTTATAAGGAATTCGTTCATTCTCGTCAAAGTACAGTGGAGTGTAGATGACCGAGATTGCACATGGGAAACTGAGGATAGTATTTGGGATTTAAACCCCGAATTACTGATTCCAGGTATAATTTATTTTTCTCAAATCTATTTGGATTTTCTGCTTGTTTCTTTCCTACATCTTTCGTCTCGTTCCTTTTTTAGGACGAAAAGCTTTAAGTTGGGGAGATTGTAATGACCCTGAATTTCCAAACCAGTTTAAAATTTTGAATCCATTATTTTAATATAAAAATTTAAAATTTATATACGTTCTCAGTTAACGTCCAAACTTCATATATAAAATGCGTCTAGTTAGTTATGGGTATAGGAAAAGTTTCATCGTAAAATATTGCAGTAAAATTCAATCACATTTTATTGTATATCAGTACATTTTAAAGTGCGTAAATTTTCATCTTCCAAATTTAAATATTTTTACACGGTAATGTTGTAAAAATTTATCTGATCGAGACGTCGCATTCTGTTTCGTCTAATTATGTTGTCGTCTATTTCATTTAAATTGTTTTGTCAAACCAAAAATATAATCGACGTAAAATTTGAGTTTTGATAGAGCTGTCGTATCGTCAATATCTGTGTACCGTTATAAGCGCCTCGTCGTGTCGATCAAAATGGTATATTCATTTTCATAAATCGGAGTTCGACGTAAATCGTCGCACTTATTTAATCGTTCCAAGCGGACCAGTTAAATGAATATTCAGCCCAAAGTTTGACAGCTCGTTTGCATTCAAAATTTTGAAAAGAAATTCTTTGGCTGAAGTGAATTTATTTGGGTGGTTAGCAGCTGGTAGATAGCATCGAAAATGGATAAAATATCTCGTAATTCACAAAATTATATTTCTTATGCCTGACCATTCGTATAACCATCTGAATCTAAAACTTCGTTGTGTTCTGCACTAATTTCGGTTGCCACAATCTACTTGCTACAGGTAACTACAGTACCTCTCTCTTTCTCTCCTCTTTTATATTATCACTCTATCAAAAAAATTTGCAAAGAAAAAATAGTGGAACCCAAACTTCACCTTTTCCTCTACCCACACCTCCGCCGCCCGCTACCGCCTGCTCCTCACTCCAGCGGCGCCACCTTACTCCGTCGCCTACACCCTCTAGCTCCGGCCGATAACCCCCTCTTACTTCCACCAGCATTCACACGACAGCTCCACCTCCCATGGACGCGCCTTGGCCACCTCACCAAGCCACCGAAAACCATCGTCTTCGCCCTACCCTTCCAACCACGACCAAGTCGCCTACATCGCCCATTCACCGCGCACGCCACCTCCTTACTGACCGAACCGCCGAGCATCGTCACCCACTCCCCTCTTTCGACATGCCGCCACATCCATCATCCTTTTCCCCGCCTGTGCCACCCCTCCTGACCTGTCATCGCCACCGAAACATCCAGGCCGAGAAAACCCAGCCAACAACTGTGCCATCTCACCTCACTCGCCACATGCACCACACGACTCCGTCGCCCTCCCACTGTGACTGGCCACTACACCCCTGCTGTGATGCCCCACCTCTATAGCTCACGCTAGCCAAGGATACAATGGAGTAATGCTGTCAACTAGCGCGAAGAATAACGCTGTTGAGGAGTGACCATCCATGTAATTTATTTGTGCGAGCACCGATATGTCAGATAGAATAACATGCATTTCATTTCAAGAGGAAATTCGACACATCGATTCAAACTCAAAGCTACTACTCAGTGGCTATATAATTTTGGAATAAAAATATAGAAATAAGCATAACATAAATCAGTCACAGATGTTCATACCTCAAAGGCGGAAACATATAACACGTAAAAGTGTACATCAGAGTAGTGGTCTAACAAGATCTACAATATCGCAAAAGAATAGATACAAGTGCTACACAAAAGAATACGTATACATCAAGGAGTCTCCATCACGAATGTATAACAACAAAAACTACCAATCTATCGTAGTTAGCCAAAAGTCAGATAATACTCCTAGACGAGGAGTCAAGCAGAAACACCTGTAACATCTCGGTCTGACCCGAGTATTATTTAATAAGAAAATAATAAACGGATTAGTCTAGCTATAAATATCAGATAAAATGAGACAGAATAAGAGATATGACAAAAACACATGATAACAATAATGTCATACCGTGACAAGTATACATCTAACAACAACTACAATCATACAATATGTCAAGAAATCTCAAAGCACCAAAAAGAATGTCATATTCTTTAACCCTTTCACCAAACCACAAATATTGACAAACTTGTCAATGCCAATCGGAAAAGCTAGTGAAACACAAATTCACCAATGCACAAATATTGATAAAACTTATCAATGTAAACCATGAAAATTGGTGAAACACAAATTCTAGAAATCATCAGTAGAAATCCAGAAATCACAAAAAAGGGGGAGGCCTATCATAAAATGGGAGCACGAAAACTCACCAACATGTGTATCACAAAACAGAACGCTATTTCATGGTTGCTAACCATCAATTTTGAGCCGAGGCTCCATAAACGGCCCGAAGACCATGGATCGCTACCCCAACAATTTTGAGCCGAAGCTCCATAGAAACGGGGTTTAGTCTCCCTCGCAAATAAAGAGACATCGCACATTGCTAGTCTAAATCACAAAACGATCATCATCGATCATCATGAAGTGTCAATTACACTAAGCTAGTAAATAAATGAGTTTAGCTTCATGTCCCATAACCACTGGCTTAACTTAAATATTTACAAACAAATTGTAGATTTCCACTCGAAAGTTGTCCGAAGGGTTTCAACCGAACAAGTCTAAGAATTAACCGAGAAAATAAATGCAAGCGTTTCATACCACTTATTTTGCTAAGTCGTTTAATTGGATTTCTCGAACGAATGAGGTAAAGGTTTTTATATACTAACAGATTGGAAGACGGTTTTATAAACGAGCTTTGTATTAAAAAATAGGGTTTGAAATCATCTTTGTTAAAGAGTTTGATTATTTACTAATTGTATAGAAACCTTTGTATTTTAATGTGACAATTCACAAAAATGATTGTAGAAACAATCAATCACCAAAAATTCACATACGAAGACGTGACTCAAATCCGTAGAAATCGATACCAAATTCATCAAAATGGCTATTTCCAAAAATCCTAAAAAGAAGCCATCGAAGTCGATAATAAATGATAACAACAAATCAGATAGTCATGAATCGATTAAAATTGGAATCTCAAGCCAAATAGGCAAATTGGTCTGAAGCAAGCAGGACAGTCGATTGGACCAAATGGTCAGTCGACTGGCACAGAACTTGGAAACACTCGGGTTTCCAGGTCAGTCGACCGAACCATCAGGTCAGTCGACTGATACGGGGGTAGAAAATTTGCTACCCTCTGGTTCAGTCGACTGAACCCGCTTCATTAGCAGTTCCAGCCAAGCCCCCTTATGGGGCAAAATCCATAACACGAACGGAAAGATGCAAGTGAGCCACTACGACTAGGGATTTACGCCTAGTGACAACCCAGCCTTGTATGGCTCTTCGAAGCACCTCACTAACATGTTCAAACATCAAAAATTGGAGTTTCAAAAGATTTAACCTCAAAACACTAAAAATTGGAATATTTTCCACCCAATCAAAAGCAAATGAACATAAATAAGTGTTAGAAATTCATATCTAACAGCAAAGATAGGTATAGACACAGATGTAAGATAAAAATCTCACCTTTTTACACAAAAACAAGGAAGGAGAAGCTTGAAAACAAAGGAAGATCAACCACTCTCCAATATCAACTCTAAAAGCTCCAATCTAAAATAATAAGCAATATCTCCCAAATTATGTTATAGGAAATTTTTGAAATTGGAGAGAGATTGAGATGTAGAAGAAGAAGAAGATGCTTACCTAAGCTTCTCTTTGAGTTTGGAGCTAAAACTTGGATTTGCTAAAGAAAGTAAGGCTTAGGATTTTAATTTCCCATCTCCACCACCATTTTTGCTAAAGCTTAAGTTGTAGGAAATATTATGAAGAAATGAAGAGGAGTGAAGTGGAGTTGGGTTGTTATGTTAGGTTAATTTACTGAAACCCAAACCCAAAGCCCTAAGTGAAAAGGTCGAAATTTTAGCTAGCTCCAAACACATCGAAGTTTATACTCAAAAAGGTAGCAAACGCCATTTTAGACTCAATGGAAGTGGTCTCGAGTCCTAATTTGACTAGTTGCAAAAGTGGCATTTCGGACTAAAATCTGACTAACGATGCTATATTTAAATAAAATATTTAAATATACAATCGTAAAATATGCAGGTTGTTACAGACTCCCCTCCTTAAAGAAATTGCGTCCTCGCAACACTTAAGAAGAAAAATAAATAAAAAGTAACAACCATTAAAGCATATCAACACAAAAGAAAATTTGGAATAAGAAGATCACCTCAAAGAGCACGAGAGTGTAAGTCCGGATGTTTTCGCTCGATGAATTCTCTAGATTCCCAAGAGTAATCCTTAGGATTTGTGGACCATTGAACTTTCACAAGAGGAACATCTTTATTTCGAAGGCGTTTAACCTCCGAAGCAATAATACGAATAGGATGTTGCTCATAAGTCAAATTAGGTGAAACTTAAATTTCTTCCACAACACCGGGCTCAAGAATAGAATCAGAATCTCGAAGACATTTCCGTAATTGAGAAACGTGAAACACGTCATGAATAGTAGAAAACTGAGCCGATAATAAGAGGCGATAAGCCACGGAACCAATGCGTTCGTGATGGGAAATGGACCAATATATCGAGGTGCTAATTTTTCCGATCGACTGAAACACACAACATTTTTCATAGGCGAAACACGAATAAACACCAATTCTCCCACAGAAAATCCTAATTTCCTTCTTCGGTTATCGGCATAGTATTTTTGTCTACTTCGAGCTTCATTCATCCTATGACGAATAAGGTCAATCATTTCTGTGGAATCACAAATAAAATCTGGACCTAAAACCAGCTTCTCACCGGCCTCAAGCCAACAAGAAGGAGATTGGCATGGCCTTCCATATAGTGCCTCGAAAGGTGTCATATAAATACTAGATTGGAAGCTGTTATTATAGGAAAACTCAACAAGAGAAATATGATCTTCCCAACTTCCACCAAAATCAAGAACACATGCATGAAGAAGATCTTCAAGGGTTTGATTCACACGCTCGGTTTGTCCATCGGACTGAGGATGATAAGCGGTGCTAAAATTGATCTTCTTTCCCAAAGCTTTTTGAAGACTCTTCAAAAATCCACTAGTAAACAATGGATCACGATAGCTAATAATAGAAGTAGGGACTCCATGCAATTTAATAATTTCTTTAATAAAGAGTTTGGCCAAAAGAGGTACGGTCTGATTGGACCGAACGGGGATAAAATGGGTCGATTTTGTAAGTCTATCAACTACACCCATATGCTATCACGACCTGAACAAGAACAGAGAAGACCGTCAATAAAGTCCATGGAAATTTGATCCCACTTCCAAATTGGAATATCCAAAGGTTGCAATAACCTACCAGACCTTTGGTGCTCGGCTTTAATGAGTTGACAAGTCATGCAACACTTAACAAAGTTAGTAATATCAGATTTCATCCGTCCCAATAATAGAGTCGGTTCATATCCGCGTACACTTTACTACTACCGAATGAATGGTAAATTTAGAACGATGAGAATCTTCTAACATATCTCTACGAAGATTACTAATATTTGGCATGATAAGTCTACCAAATTTTCGAATACCGCCACGAGCATTAATATAGAAGTCTTTCACACCTTCAATATCAATTTTATCCCTAAAATTTTGGCTAAGAAGAGTCAATTCGAGATCTAGCCTTTGAGCTTCAAGGATGCGGTCGAAAAGAGAAGGATGAGCCTCAAGGCTACATAAAACAGGAGATGCGCATAAATTGGATTCACGATCTTGAATCTCACAAGTGGACAAAGTCTCAAGATCATTCCATTCGGCTATCATCATGGAAACAACCGCTTTTTACTTACGACTAAGGGCAACGGCAACACGATTTCCCTTTCCGAGAGTATAAAGAATATCAAGATCATAAGTTGCAAGGAATTCGAGCCAACGCTGTTGACGCAAATTAAGTTCCTTTTGAGAAAATAAACATTTCAAAGATTTATGATCGGTTAGAGAACAAATTTCTCTCCCAAAAGATATTGTCGCCAAATTCTAAGGGAGAAAACAATAGCCGCGAGTTCTAAATCATGAGCAGCATATCTAGTCTCGGCAGGCTTTAATTTCCTAGAAGCATAAGCAATAACACGTTCCCTTTGCATAAGAATGGCACCCAAACCAACACGACTAGCACTGGCATAAACAATAAAATATTGGTTTCCTTCGGGAATCACAAGAATAGGAGCATCGGAAAGGAGTTCTTTTAATCTCTAAAAAGAAGCTTCACATTTGTCCGACCAAATGTATTTAACTCCTTTCTTTGTCAAACTAGTAAGAGGCATCAAAATCTTTGAAAAGTCTTTTATGAACCAGCGGTAATAACCCGCCAACCCAAGAAAGCTACGGATTTCCGTCACACTCTCCGGTCTCTTTCAATTTTGAATCGCTTCAATCTTTGAAGGATCCATGGGAATTCCGGATTCAAAAATAATGTAACCAAGAAATTTAACACGAGATTGCCAAATGTAGCATTTAGAAATTTTTTCTTTTAGTCGATTGCTCCGAAGAGTTTCCAACACTATCTGAAGATGCTTTTCATGCTCTTCCTCATTTTAGAATAAACAAGAAAATCATCAATAAAGATGAGAACAAATCGATCGAGGAAGTCTTTGAAAACTTGATTCATAAGGTCAACAAAATAAGCTGGAGCATTCGTTAAACCAAATGGCATAACAAGCCATTCATAAGATCCATAACGAGTATAGAACGACGTCAAAGGAATACTATCCTCTGAAATACGAAGCTGATTAAAACCGGTTGCTAAGTCTAACTGTGAAAAGACTCTAGCACCGCTAAGTTGATCAAATAAGTCATCAATCCGAGGTAAGGGATATTTATTCTTGATGGTGAGATCATTAAGTTTGCGATAGTCAACGCAAAGCTTAAGTGTACCATCGGATTTCTTCACAAAAATAGCAGAAGCTCCCCAAGGAGAGGAACTAGAACGAATAAACTGCTTTGTCTCCAATTTAGATAATTGTTTACGCATCTCCTTGTTTTCCTTATGGGACATACGATAAGGAGGACGAGTGATAGGTAGAGCTCTAGGGATTAGATTAATTCTGAACTCAATTTCTTGTTTTGGTGGTAATCCTAAAACGGACTCGAATATGTTGGAAAATTCACGAACAACGTGAATGAGGGAAATGACATCTTCCTCATCATCATTGTCGTCGTCATGAGGATTTAGAGAATATAAAGATGCTTCCAAGTTGGAATCCGAATCTTTAAGAACAATAGAAATCTGCTTAACAGATTGAGGATGCCAAAGATGAATAGTCCTCTCAGGACATAGGATATAGGCTTCATAACGGTTAAGCCAGTCCTTCCCTAAAATCATTCCGAAGCCTAAGTAATGCATGACATGCAAATCGGCTTGGAAAGAAAAATCACATAAAATAATCTCGACATCTTTACAAAGCAAACTAAGTGTTGCGGATCCACCAACCGGATTCGCAATCCTTAAAGAAGTCATTAAAGCCACAACACTCAAAGAAAAATATCAACAAGCTCTTTTGATATAAAAGAATGGGATGCACCCATATCAAAAAGAACTCGAATAAGTTAATCACGAAACATAATAATGCCGTCAAGGATAGAATGAGAAATACCTTGACCATGAGAAGTGTTACTAGGAGCTTGCACAACATTTAGCTTTCCCTCCTTCTTGTTTTGAAGTTTGGGACATGCAGATATATAATGACCTGAACTTTTGCAATAGCGACATGCAAGGGGCTTTGAACACTTATTTGCATAATGGTCCTTAGAACCGCAATTGTAGCATTGCCCTCCACTAGAGGTAGGAGTCTTTGCCACCAAAGTTGTTTGCTTCCCTTTCTTATTGGGATAAGGACCTTTGAACTTATTAGGCCTCTTCTTGTTGTTGTTGAAGTTCGGTGTGGCATCCACAACTTCAACATCACTTTCTTTATCTGCCTCTTCAAGTCGAAGAGCGATATCAACAAGCTGATCAAAAGAAACTTCCAGCTTCAGAAGTAAAGGCTTTTTAAGATTCTTATTCAAACCGTAGATAAACCTTTGATTTTTCTTCAATGGGTTATTTATATACTAACCCCATATTTAGAGAGGGGTTCAAAAGATGCGACATATTCTGCCACAGAAGATTCGCCTTAAACAAGGTCGATAAAACGACGGCCCAAAGTCACTTTTTCAGCTTTTGGTACAAACTTCGATTGAAATCTTTCTCAAAATTGCTCCCAAGTAAGATCCGCTTCAATAATTTTAGAAATCAAAAGCTCGTACCAATCCAATGCTCTTTTTTGTAGCATACTCGAAGCCACTTGAACTTGATGAAGATCAAGAAGATTCATGCGAGAGAAGATGCGATCACATGTTCTAAGCTAAGCTTGGACTTTAATGACGCTTTCGGAACCCATGAATGGCTTCCCACCCAAGTTTGTATATTCACTGCACAGGCGTGCAAATCCGGATTTTGGGTGAGTAGGCTCTGGAATGGCGACAGCTTGAGCATTCTTTACAAGATCCAGAAGCTGTTGGGCAGACATAAATACTCCATCCTGGGGAGTGGCACTTGATTGACCGGCGCTGGGTCGGTTAGATCTAACCATTTCTCTTCTTTAAGAAAGAAAGAAAGAAGAAGAAAAGGTTATTCTCAAAATGAATATCAAACGATCATGATTGATAAAGCAAGGCATCATAAAGAAAATAGGATAGAACGAGTCCAATGACTCGAATAAAATCCTAAGGCACAACTCCTAAGATGGACTTAGGATGATGATCTTTGCTAGATTATTCTACATTGTTCCAAAGTTTGGCTCTGATACCAAGCTGTGACGCCCCACCTCTATAGCTCACGCTAGCCAAGGACACTACGGAGTAATGCCGTCAACTAGCGCGAAGAATAAGACTATTGAGGAGCGACCATCCGTGTAATTCCTTTGTGCGAGCACCGATATGTCAGATAAAATAACATGTATTTCATTTCAAGAGGAAATCCGACACATCGATTCAAACTCAAAGCTACTACTCAATGACTATATAATCTTCGGAAACAAATATAGAAATAAGCATAATATAAATCAGTCGCAGACATTCATATCTCAAAGGTGGAAACAGATATGAATATAACACGTAAAAGTGTACATCGGAGTAGTGTCTAACAAGATCCACAATATCACAAAAGAATAGATACAGGTGCTACAAAAAAGAATACGTATATATCAAAGAGTCTCTATCACGAATGTATAACAACAAAAACTACCAATCTAGTGTAGTTAGCCAAAAGTCAGATAGTACTCCCATATGGGGAGTCAAGCAGAAGCACCTGTAATATCTCAATCTAATCCGAGTATTATTTAATAAGAAAATAATAAACGGGTCAGTCTAGCTATAAATATTATATACAATGAGATAGAATAAGAGATATAACAAAATGTATGATAACAATAATGTCATACTGTGACAAGTATACATCTAACAACAACTAAAATCATACAATATCTCAAGAAATCTCAAAGCACCAAAAAGAATGTCATATTATTTAACCCTTTCACCAAACCATAAATATTGACAAACTTATCAATGCCAATCGGAAAAGTTAGTGAAATAAAAATTCACCAGTGCACATATGGATAAAGCTTATCAATGTAAACCACGAAAATTGATGAAACACAAATTCTAGAAATCATCAATAGAAATCCAGAAATCACAAAAAAGGGGGAGGCCTATCACAAAGCGGGAGCATGAAAACTCACCAACACGTGTATCACAAAACGGAACGCTATTCAATGGTTGCTAACCATCAATTTTGAGTCGAGGCTCCATAAACGGCCCGAAGATCATGGGTCGCTACCCCAGCAATTTTGAGCCAAAGCTCCACAGAATGGGGTTTAGTCTCCCTCGTAGACAAAGAGATATCGCACATTACTAGCCTAAATCACAAAATGATCATCATCGATCATCATTGTAACGCCCCACTTCGAGACCCACTCTAGTAAAGAGTATTACGGAGTAATACCGTCTACTAGAACGGAGAATAGAGTATAATGGAAGCGACCATTTGTAATCAAGCTATAACTATCTACTGAATACGTCGAAAAGATGGTATCTATACTTCTTTTTTTTCTCAAGTGGTTCGACCTATTCAATAAATATTTATAACGAAATTACAATGGCTAAAGATCTATCAGAATAAGCATAGTAACAAATGATAAACATCACAGAACAGATCACATAACAGATAGAACATCCCAGAACAATACATCATCAATACAGATCCAAATACTATAAGTGGGTACAAAGCCACTGCTCACATATGTGAGTCAAAAATATATACATATCAAAGTCCGAATAAAACAGAGTAGCGGAATAGTGGACAAATAAAAGCGCTATTTATCAGCATAGCAGATGATGTCCAAGCAGAAGCACATAAGCTAAGTCCAGAGACCTAACCTGAAACAACTCGGTCTGACCCGAGCGAAAACACTCGGGTCAGGCTAGCTAAATAATCAGTAATAACTGAGATATATATAATAATGCAGTACATAAATAAAACAATACTTCTCCAAAGAGAAGAGTAATATGGACTACATGAATATAATGACGATCCCTAATCATCAATAAACAGTAAAAATCTCCAAAGAGAATACAAACACCAATGTGTTAAATAAATAAAATCGCCTCATATCATCGGCGTAGCCAAAGCTATATAAAGTTGCTCATAGGTAATAATCCCAAAAGTGACCAGAGTCTAAAATCAATGCCCAAGCAAAGATCGATGCTCCAAAGAGCAATAGGGATATACTAAAAAGTCAATGACATCAAATACTGAAAAACAGTGTCCAGAGACACTGTGAATCCACAAGGTAATCGCACTTACGTCGTATGGTTCCATAGAACCAACACCGAATAGCGATACTCGAATGGATATAAAAATCATCAGATAATACAAATATTGCACGTGCACCGACCAGATTCGTTGTTGCCAAGTACTGTAGAGTTGTGATAGATCACTCGCACAGATGCGGAACGCGCGAAACGGCAAGATCCTTCCCAGAAGGATAAAGGCCCAGAGGCACATGCCGAATAAAAACTGCTCCATAGAGCAGGTGTCCAGAGACGTTTGCCCAGAGGCGTGGTGACCCAGAGGTCCAGTACTGGCCGCCCAGAGGCTAATGTGCCACTAACTTCTTGGAGAGGAACCCGTAAAGTGTTAACAATGAGTCTCATACCCCACGTTCGCACTAAACGGTTTCCTAACCAATAGCAAGCTCACACTCCAAACAATAAAAAGTCCACCTCATATCATCGGTAGACTAGACCCAAAGGTCAAAACGATCAATCGAATAGGTCGGGGATTAACCGGAAAGAAAATACACACGGTTTCCATAGGCCGGATATTTCCTAACCGTTTAAGCACCTTTCCACTTCGCTCGACGTGCTAAAAGTGAGTGTGAGATTTTTATTATAGAAAATAATGGTGTAAAACGGATTTGTAATTGATTTCGAAATCACTTTTAAAATGGTCTTTTGAAAAGTCTCCTATTATGGAGTAATTAATTTAATAATTAAAAATAATATTATATAATAATTTTCAAAAGCCATTTTGGAGTGAAAAATCCTTTTAAATCCTTTTTATAAAGCCCATGTACGAAATCCAGAGACAAATCTCAAAGAAATCGACGATAACCAGAAAATCATCAAAAATATTCGAAAACCAGAAAATCATCAAAAATATTCTAAGTGTTTGAAACCATTCAAAAACTGCTGCGAACCCAAGTTCGGCAATTTATTTGGACCAGCAACCTGTGTCTAAATTGCATGAAAACTGGTAGGCATATAGTCCAACATCCCTACTTTAAGATGCAAAAGGAATTTCTGGATTCCGAGTTGAGACGAAGTGGCAGCGACGTCTCAAAGTTGAACCCAGAGAAAGATTCATACTGTTTTCCAACAGCGACCAGAGTCTAACTTTGGCACGAAAATCGAAGTACCAAACGAACTCCAATGTTGCCCAAATTTTCCAGAGATGGAGTTCGGAACTCCCCCTTTCCAACGAGACCAAAAACGTCGAATTCCGACTTGGTATACGATCAGGGTGGCATCACGAAGTGGAGGCAGAAAACTGGTAAACACAGTTGATTTTTTTTTTTTTTTTTTTGGGACGCGGGCCCGGCCCGCGTCAGTCCGCCCCAGCCCGCCAGCCCAGGCGGGCTGGGCGAGCAGCAGCCCCAGCCCGCCTGGGCTGGGGAGCACCCAGCCCACGCGGGCTGGGTTTATTTCCCAGCCCACGCGGGCTGGGAAGCACCCAGCCTACGCGGGCTGGGTGTATCTGCCCAGCCCACGCGGGCTGGGTTTATTTCCCAGCCCACGCGGGCTGGGAAGCACCCACCCAGCCCACGCGGGCTGGGTGTATCTGCCCAGCCCACGCGGGCTGGGTTTATTTCCCAGCCCACGCGGGCTGGGAAGCACCCAGCCCACGCGGGCTGGGTGTATATCTGCCCCAGCCCGCCTGGGCTGGGGCCAGCCCGCCTGGGCTGGGGAGCCCCAGCCCATGCGGGCTGGGGTTCAATAGATATGGCCAGCCCATGGTGGGCTGGCCTGCTTCTGGCTAGCCCAGCTGGGCTAGCCTCACCTGGGCAGAGCCTGTGTGCAACCCAGATCTGTTCTGGTGCACCCAGATCATCAATTCAGCCCCATTTCAGCCTGCACACAATTCCAGCCAGCAATCTTTTGCATTTTTTTGACATTTAGGGGTGTTTTTTTTAATTTTGGGCATCAAAATTTTCACTAATAACAATCACTAATCATCATATAATGATTATTACACTAAATTAAAGGAGATCAAGGCCAAATCTTAGCATTACAACTAGCATTAATTACTAATCCATAGTAATTACCTTAATGAAGAAAAGTATCAAATGGTTTGAGTGCACAATATGAAGCAAGCCAAACTCCTCAACCCCAAAGCAATGATCAAGATGCTTCATGGACCCAAAATCAACAAAGAAAACAAAATAATAATTACTACAAGATAGAGATAAATGGGGATCAAGAAGGAGGATTAGAGAATAGGAGAGATTGCATTACCTTTTTTCTTCTCTTTTCTTTTTCTTTTAGGATTAAACTAATTTATGAAGAGAAGGAGATGGAGCTTCTAAATGGAGGCCATTAATTTGTTTAGATTTAGGTTTTAGTAATTTATGAAGAGGAGGAGGGTTAGGGTTTATGGGAGGAGTTTGAGATATTAAATAGGAGTGGGTTGGTTAATGGGTTATGGTAAGAGGGTTTAGAAACCCATTAGGACTTAGTTTATTTTCTAAGTTATCATGTGAACAAAAATCCTAATAAGCATTCTAGTTTTAATTAAAACCATGTAATTATCTCATTTGGCCCATTAACCCATAATCACTTTTTATTTAAAAATTCCCCATTTCAACCCAAAATATTTTAATTTGCAAACCAATTGCAAATTTAAATTCCCAAAAATTTGTTTAGCTCTCTTTTTAACTTAAAATCATAATTTTAATTCATTATTCAGTAATTGCAATCTCAGGGTTGTTACAGACTCCCCCCTTAAGGAAATTGCGTCCCCGCAATTCCTTAATTATAGAAGTCGTCTATAACATCTAATCCACAAAAGGAATACAGAAGATAAAATATAGATGCTCACCCGTGCCGGAAGATGAAAGAAAACCAGGATAAGTACGCTCGATGAATTCTCTGGTCTCCCAAGTGCAGTCCTTAGGATTAGACGACCATTGAATCTTCACAAGCGGAACCTCTTTGTTTCGAAGACGTCTGATCTCCGAATCAAGCACACGAAGAGGTTGCTGCTCTATAGATAGATCGGGTGAGATCTCCAAATCAGGTACGATATGAGGCTCGATAATATAATCAGGATTGCGCACACACTTGCGAAGCTGAGAAATATGGAACACATCATGTATTCCAGAGAAATGAGCAGGTAGAGCCACTCTATAAGCAACAGGGCCGATGCGTTCCGTAATAGGAAAGGGTCCAACATAGCGAGGAGCCAACTTCCCTGTAGAGCTGAAACGCACAACCCCCTTCATAGGAGAAATCCGAATAAAGACAGAATCGCCAATGGAGAACTCAAGATGCTTCCTACGGTTGTCCGCGTAGGATTTCTGGCGGTCCTGTGCCTCTCTCATTCTCTGACGGATAAGAACAATCTTTTCAGAAGATTCCCGAACTGA
Organism: Allium cepa; assembly: GCA_030765085.1. Lineage (NCBI taxonomy): Eukaryota > Viridiplantae > Streptophyta > Magnoliopsida > Asparagales > Amaryllidaceae > Allium > Allium cepa. The sequence goes on from CM060945.1 coordinate 726,701,782, forward strand.
ATCTGGACCAAGAATGAGCTTCTCGCCAGATTCTAACCAACAAGCAGGAGAGCGACATGGCCTTCCGTATAGAGCCTCGAAAGGTGCCATGCCAATACTAGACTGATAGCTGTTGTTGTAGGAGAACTCTACAAGCGGTAAGTGATTCTCCCAACTACCTCCGAAATCCAGAATACAACAGCGCAAAAGATCCTCCAAAACACGATTCACCCTCTCCGTCTGCCCGTCGGTCTGAGGATGGTAAGCAGTCGAGAGATTCAGCTTTGTACCCAAAACGGACTGTAGGCACTTCCAAAAGTGACTAGTAAAGATAGTGTCTCGATCACAGACGATAGAGCTAGGAATGCCATGAAGTCGAACGACTTCCTTCACATATAGCTTGGCAAGCTGAGGAGCAGTCCGAGTGGACTTAATAGGAATAAAGTGAGCCGCTTTGGTCAAGCGATCAACAATAACCCAGATAGAAGTATGGCCTGACCTCGATCGAGGCAGACCGTCAATAAAATCCATGGATATCTGATCCCATTTCCATAATGGAATCTCTAGCGGCTGAAGAAGACCAGATGGACGCTGATGCTCGGCTTTGATCCGTTGACAAGTCATGCAACGGCTTACATAACTTGCAACATCTCTCTTCAAACCCTCCCAATAATATAGCCGACACATATCGGCATACATCTTACTCGAACCGGGATGAATAGTGTACTTAGAGCGATGACACTCGTCTAGAATGTCACGCCTAAGTGATAAATCAGATGGTACAACAATACGGTTCTTCCTACGAAGACACCGATGATAATCAAGAGAATAATCCAGCAATGTCTCATCACTGGATCCCGACTCGAGAAGGTGAATAAGATGCAATAATTCTGGATTCTGCCGCTGAGCATGGGCAATGCGATCCAATAAGATAGGACGAGCTTCCAAGCTGAATAATAAGACCGGAGAATCAGAAGATGGAGCTCGATCTCTAATATCACATAAGGATAGAGTCTCAAGAACATCCCACTCAGCAATCATCATAGAAACTACCGCCGAGTGCTTGCGACTGAGCGCATCTGCAACACGATTACCCTTGCCAGTGGTATACTAAATATCTAAATCATATGAGGCGAGAAACTCAAGCCATCGCTGCTGCCTCATATTGAGATCCCTCTGACTGAATAGATACTTCGGTGACTTGTGATCGGTGTAAAGAGTGAAGCGTTCGCCTAATAGAAAGTGACGCCACGTCTTCAAGGCAAAGACGATAGCTGCTAACTCAAGATCATGAGTAGGATAGCGAACCTCATTCAGACGCAGTTGTCTGGAAGCATAAGCAACTACCCGATCCTTCTGCATAAGCACAGCACCAAGCCCGCTACCACAAGCATCAGTGTAAACAACCAGATCCTGGTTACTCTCAGGAACCACAAGAATAGGAGCATGAGTGAGAAGTTCCTTCAGTCGCTGAAAGGAAGCTTCACACTTATCAGACCAAAGCGAACACCCTTACGAGTCAGCGTCATAAGGGGAAGTGCAACTCGAGAGAAATCCTTGATAAACCGACGGTAATAACCCGCCAGACCAAGAAGCTGCGAATATCATGAACGTTCTCGGGCTGCTTCCAATTCTGAATAGCTTCGATCTTGGCAGGATCGACAGAAACACCCTCAGATGATACAATATGGCCCAAGAACTTGACCTTGCTCTCCCAAAAATGGCACTTGGAGAGCTTGGCCTTAAGCTGATGCTGACGAAGAGTATCCAAGACGATCCGCAAATGATGAGCATGCTCTGCCTCGGATCTAGAGTAAATAAGAATATCGTCGATGAATACAAAACGAATCTATCGATGTATTCCCGGAATACTCGATTCATAAGATCGACGAAGAAAGCCGGTGCGTTCGTCAAGCCGAATGGCATGACCAACCACTCAAAAGAACCATAACGAGTGCGGAAAGCGGTAAGAGGAATGCTATCTTCCGCAACTCGGTGCTGATGAAATCCGGTGGTAAGGTCGAGCTGTGAAAAGACCTTTGCACCGCTCAACTGATCAAACATATCGTCTATCCGTGGCAATGGATAACGATTTCTGATGGTCAACTCATTAAGCTTGCGATAGTCAATGCAAAGCCTAAGAGAGCCATCGGGCTTCTTAACGAAGACCACAGCAGCACCCCATGGCGAAGAACTGGACCGAATGAGCTGCTTCGCCTCAAGCTCTACTAACTGCTTCCTGAGTTCCTCATTCTCTTTAGTAGACATCCTCGTGGGAGGACGCCCAACTGGGTGGGAGCCTGGAATGAGATCGATGCGGAACTCAATGGCCCGCTTTGGCGGCAGGCCAGATACTGGCTCGAATATATCGGGGAAATCCCGAACGACAGGAATACGAGATATGTCCAAATCCTCATCTCGTGAATCAAGAGAAAATAAAGTAACATCAGAAATCCCAACATCCTGAAGAGCAATAGCTAATGGAGCGGACGAGTCAGGATGACGAAGAAATAATATCCGCTCCGAACAAATAATTTTGGCGTCGTGCTGAGCGAGCCAATCCATGCCAAGAATCATATCAAAACCCAAATATTCCATAACGTGCAGATTCGCACGGAAAGAAAATCCACAAAGATCAATATCTATATTCTCACAAAGCAAGCTAAGGGTCGTGGATCCGCCAATGGGATTCACAATCCTTGGTGAAGAAACCAGACAAGTAACATCCAACGATAAAGCATCTACTAGCTCCTTTGATACGAATGAGTGAGAGGCACCTGTATCAAAGAGAACTCTACAAGATCTACCATGAAATAAAATAGAACCTTCGAGAACGGAAGGATGCGTACCTCGAGGCTGAGCTGAAGATTTAGTTAAGCACGATTCAAAGATAGATAATTCATTAAGGAAGATAACGGAATATAACAGATTCCTACAACTATTCCTAACTTATCTATCTAAAGGTGGTGATGTTCAATTTGGATCGTATTATAACGTATTGTACTACGTGTCTGTTCTGTGTTTATTATGCTTAATTCTGAACCTTAGCTCTGATACCAAACTGTAACGCCCCACTCCGAGACCCACTCTAGTAAAGAGTATTACGGAGTAATACCGTCTACTAGAACGGAGAATAGAGTATAATGGAAGCGACCATTTGTAATCAAGCTATAACTATCTACTGAATACGTCGAAAAGATGGTATCTATACTTCTTTTTTTTCTCAAGTGGTTCGACCTATTCAATAAATATTTATAACGAAATTACAATGGCTAAAGATCTATCAGAATAAGCATAGCAATAAATGATAAACATCACAGAACAGATCACATAACAGATAGAACATCCCAGAACAATACATCATCAATACAGATCCAAATACTATAAGTGGGTACAAAGCCACTGCTCACATATGTGAGTCAAAAATATATACATATCAAAGTCCGAATAAAACAGAGTAGCGGAATAGTGGACAAATAAAAGCGCTATTTATCAGCATAGCAGATGATGTCCAAGCAGAAGCACATAAGCTAAGTCCAGAGACCTAACCTGAAACAACTCGGTCTGACCCGAGCGAAAACACTCGGGTCAGGCTAGCTAAATAATCAGTAATAACTGAGATATATATAATAATGCAGTACATAAATAAAACAATACTTCTCCAAAGAGAAGAGTAATATGGACTACATGAATATAATGACGATCCCTAATCATCAATAAACAGTAAAAATCTCCAAAGAGAATACAAACACCAATGTGTTAAATAAATAAAATCGCCTCATATCATCGGCGTAGCCAAAGCTATATAAAGTTGCTCATAGGTAATAATCCCAAAAGTGACCAGAGTCTAAAATCAATGCCCAAGCAAAGATCGATGCTCCAAAGAGCAATAGGGATATACTAAAAAGTCAATGACATCAAATACTGAAAAACAGTGTCCAGAGACACTGTGAATCCACAAGGTAATCGCACTTACGTCGTATGGTTCCATAGAACCAACACCGAATAGCGATACTCGAATGGATATAAAAATCATCAGATAATACAAATATTGCACGTGCACCGATCAGAGTCGTTGTTGCCAAGTACTGTAGAGTTGTGATCTATCACTCGCACAGATGCGGAACGCGCGAAACGGCAAGATCCTTCCCAGAAGGATAAAGGCCCAGAGGCACATGCCGAATAAAAACTGCTCCATAGAGCAGGTGTCCAGAGACGTTTGCCCAGAGGCGTGGTGACCCAGAGGTCCAGTACTGGCCGCCCAGAGGCTAATGTGCCACTAACTTCTTGGAGAGGAACCCGTAAAGTGTTAACAATGAGTCTCATACCCCACGTTCGCACTAAACGGTTTCCTAACCAATAGCAAGCTCACACTCCAAACAATAAAAAGTCCACCTCATATCATCGGTAGACTAGACCCAAAGGTCAAAACGATCAATCGAATAGGTCGGGGATTAACCGGAAAGAAAATACACACGGTTTCCATAGGCCGGATATTTCCTAACCGCTTAAGCACCTTTCCACTTCGCTCGACGTGCTAAAAGTGAGTGTGAGATTTTTATTATAGAAAATAATGGTGTAAAACGGATTTGTAATTGATTTCGAAATCACTTTTAAAATGGTCTTTTGAAAAGTCTCCTATTATGGAGTAATTAATTTAATAATTAAAAATAATATTATATAATAATTTTCAAAAGCCATTTTGGAGTGAAAAATCCTTTTAAATCCTTTTTATAAAGCCCGTGTACGAAATCCAGAGACAAATCTCAAAGAAATCGACGATAACCAGAAAATCATCAAAAATATTCGAAAACCAGAAAATCATCAAAAATATTCTAAGTGTTTGAAACCATTCAAAAACTGCTGCGAACCCAAGTTCGGCAATTTATTTGGACCAGCAACCTGTGTCCAAATGGCATGAAAACTGGTAGGCATATAGTCCAACATCCCTACTTTAAGATGCAAAAAGAATTTCTGCATTCCGAGTTGAGACGAAGTGGCAGCGACGTCTCAAAGTTGAACCCAGATAAAGATTCATACTGTTTTCCAACAGCGACCAGAGTCTAACTTTGGCACGAAAATCGAAGTACCAAACGAACTCCAATGTTGCCCAAATTTTCCAGAGATGGAGTTCGGAACTCCCCCTTTCCAACGAGACCAAAAATGTCGAATTCCGACTTGGTATACGATCAGGGTGGCATCACGAAGTGGAGGCAGAAAACTGGTAAACACAGTTGATTTTTTTTTTTTTTTTTTTTTGGGACGCGGGCCCGGCCCGCGTCAGTCCGCCCCAGCCCGCCAGCCCAGGCGGGCTGGGCGAGCAGCAGCCCCAGCCCGCCTGGGCTGGGGAGCACCCAGCCCACGCGGGCTGGGTTTATTTCCCAGCCCACGCGGGCTGGGAAGCACCCAGCCCACGCGGGCTGGGTGTATCTGCCCAGCCCACGCGGGCTGGGTTTATTTCCCAGCCCACGCGGGCTGGGAAGCACCCACCCAGCCCACGCGGGCTGGGTGTATCTGCCCAGCCCACGCGGGCTGGGTTTATTTCCCAGCCCACGCGGGCTGGGAAGCACCCAGCCCACGCGGGCTGGGTGTATATCTGCCCCAGCCCGCCTGGGCTGGGGAGCCCCAGCCCATGCGGGCTGGGGTTCAATAGATATGGCCAGCCCATGGTGGGCTGGCCTGCTTCTGGCTAGCCCAGCTGGGCTAGCCTCACCTGGGCAGAGCCTGGGTGCAACCCAGATCTGTTCTGGTGCATCCAGATCATCAATTCAGCCCCATTTCAGCCTGCACACAATTCCAGCCAGCAATCTTTTGCATTTTTTTGACATTTAGGGGTGTTTTTTTTAATTTTGGGCATCAAAATTTTCACTAATAACAATCACTAATCATCATATAATGATTATTACACTAAATTAAAGGAGATCAAGGCCAAATCTTAGCATTACAACTAGCATTAATTACTAATTCATAGTAATTACCTTAATGAAGAAAAGTATCAAATGGTTTGAGTGCACAATATGAAGCAAGCCAAACTCCTCAACCCCAAAGCAATGATCAAGATGCTTCATGGACCCAAAATCAACAAAGAAAACAAAATAATAATTACTACAAGATAGAGATAAATGGGGATCAAGAAGGAGGATTAGAGAATAGGAGAGATTGCATTACCTTTCTTCTTCTCTTTTCTTTTTCTTTTAGGATTAAACTAATTTATGAAGAGAAGGAGATGTAGCTTCTAAATGGAGGCCATTAATTTGTTTAGATTTAGGTTTTAGTAATTTATGAAGAGGAGGAGGGTTAGGGTTTATGGGAGGGGTTTGAGATATTAAATAGGAGTGGGTTGGTTAATGGGTTATGGTAAGAGGGTTTAGAAACCCATTAGGACTTAGTTTATTTTCTAAGTTATCATGTGAACAAAAATCCTAATAAGCATTCTAGTTTTAATTAAAACCATGTAATTATCTCATTTGGCCCATTAACCCATAATCACTTTTTATTTAAAAATTCCCCATTTCAACCCAAAATATTTTAATTTGCAAACCAATTGCAAATTTAAATTCCCAAAAATTTGTTTAGCTCTCTTTTTAACTTAAAATCATAATTTTAATTCATTATTCAGTAATTGCAATCTCAGGGTTGTTACAATCATGAAGTGTCAATTACACTAAGCTAGTAAATAAATGAGTTTAGCTTCATGTCCCAAAACCACTGGCTTAACTTAAATATTTACAAACAAATTGTAGATTTTCACTCGAAAGTGGTCACAAGGGTTTCAATCGAACAAGTCTAAGAATTAGCCGAAAAAGTAAACGCAAGTGTTTCATACCACTTGTTTTGCTAAGTCGTTTAATTGGATTTCCTGAACAAATGAGGTAAAGGTTTGTATATACTAATAGATTGAAAGATGGTTCTGTAAACGAGCTTTGTATTAAAAATAGGGTTTGAAATCATCTTTGTTAAAGAATTTGATTATTTACTACTAGTATAGAAACCTTTGTATTTTAAAGTGACAATTCACAAAAATGATTGTAGAAACAATCAATCACCGAAAATTCACATACGAAGACGTGACTCAAATCCGTAGAAATCGATACCAAATCCATCAAAATGGATGTTCCCAAAAATCCCGAAAAGAAGTCATCGAAGTCGATAATAAATGATAACAACAAATCGGATAATCACGAATCGATTAAAATTGGAATCTCAAGTCAAATAGGCAAATTGGTCTGAAGCAAGCAGGCCGGTCAACTGGACCAGATGGTCAGTCGACTGGCACAGAACCTGGAAACACTCGGATTTCCAGGTTAGTCGACTGAACCATCAGGTCAGTCGACTGATACGGGGACAGAAAATTTACTGTCCACTGGTCCAGTCGACTGACCCACTGACCTGCTTCATTTGCAGTTCCAACCTAGCCCCCTTATGGGGCAAAATCGATAACATGAACGGAATGATGTAAGCGAGCCACAATGACCAGGGATTTATGTCTAGTGATAACCCAACCTTGTATGGCTCTTTGAAGCAACTCACTAACGTGCTCAAACATCAAAAATTGGATTTTCAAAAGATTTAACCTCAAAACACTAAAAGTTGAAATATTCGCCAATTCAATCCCAACCAAAAGCAAATGAACTAAACAAGTGTTCGGAATTCATACCTAACAGCAAAGATAGATATAGACACAGACGTGAGATAAAAATCTCACCTATTTACATAAAAACAAGGAAGGAGAAGCTTGAAAACAAAGGAAGATCAACCACTCTTCAATCTCAATTCTAAAAGCTCCAATCTAAGATAATAAACAATATTTCTCAAATTAGGTTATAGGAAATTTCTGAAATTGGAGAGATATTGAGATGGAGAAGAAGGGGATGTTTACCTAAGCTTCTCTTTGAATTTGGAGCTAAAACTTGGATTTGCTAAAGAAACTAGCGCTTAGGATTTTAATTTCCCTTCTCTACCACCATTTTTGCTAAAGCTTAAGTTATAGGAAATATTGTGAAGAAATGAAGAGCAGTGGAGTGGAATTGGGTTGATATGTTAGGTTAATGGGCTGAAACCCAAACCCAAAGCCCTAAGCGAAAAGGTCGAAATTTTAGCTAGCTCCAAACATATCGAAGTTTATACTCAAAAAGGCCGCAAACGCCATTTTGGACTTAATGGAAGTGGTCTCGAGTCCTAGTTCGACTATTTGCAAAAAGTAGCATTTTGGACTAAAATCCGACTAACGATGCTATATTTAAGTAAAATATTTAAATATACAACCGTAAAATATATGGGTTGTTACACCTGCCACCCTGTAGACGCATCAAATCCCGTAACCCAATGCTGCTGCACTCGAGCCAATACCTTGTTCTATGCTGAGATTCCTTGGAAGAAGATAGCATGGATATATTTTGAATAAGTTTTCTACTCTCTTTATAAAAAAAGAGAGAAAAATGTTTACTGTTGCTTTCATATAACTCATTTTGCTATCACACACACACACACACACACACACACACATATATATATATATATATACGGTGCGTATATATGTTGAAGAATGTGGAAGAGTAGTAACGGATATTTTTTCTTCTCTATTGTTGTACAGCAACTACCTGAAGTCATCCACCTTGCAGCAGCCTTCTCTTGTAGCTTTTCTTTTCTTTTCTTTATTGATTGGTAAGTGTGTGTGTGTATACGAATATATATATATATGTATGTATGTATATATATATATATATATATATATGAATGTTCATATTAAATTTATACTATTTCTTTCTTGTCAATGGTTGCATCTTGTTCGATTGTTCGTGTTTGTGTTGCATTTGAGTCAAGTCTATTCGTGCCTCTTCGTGCTTCGTCGTTCATTCTTTCTAACCACTAAAGGTGAATAAGTTTCATGACTTATATTATTATACGATGATAATGAAGTTTGGTTGATAATATTGATGATTGGTTTATGTTAATATTGGATGTTAAATTGGTTAACACATGTTAGTGATAAATAATATACACTTGAATTAGACGTATGGTAGTTAACGCTTTGAAATTGACATATGTATTTGAATTTGATTAAATTAAAAAAATCCTCATAGTATAACCTTTGAAATGTCTAATTAGTTGACACATAGAAATATAGTTAACAACATTTGAAACAATGTAGACAAATTTCATATCATATAAATTTGATGAAGTACGGACTTGAATAGGTAGATAACGATTATAAAATCGCATGAAATAATAGCGCAGCAAACTTAATCTACACGAAATGATAGTGTAGATTCTAGAAATAATTGTATTAATTTACATGAGATTATAATGCAAAATTTATACGATTATTTTAGGATTATTTAGATTAACTATTGTGTTGTTATTGATTGTTGTATTGCTTGTCTGTTTACTTTAACTTCATCCCAGTTATCAGGCTGCAAGTTCCCTTTACTTTACTTTTGATTTTGAACTGAAATGGAATCAGGTTGAAATGATAAATATCCAAATATAACACTTGACATAGGATAGAGAATTAAATAAAAACTCGATTGGTCGAAGAATTCGATTTAAAATAAATAAAAACAAAGATTTGATTTAAAAGAAATAATGAAGGGTTTTAATTAAATTTGAAATTTTAAATTCTAGTGAAATTTAAATGTTAAATATTTGATAAATTGAAATAAATATTAATAAATGTTTGATGAAGGTATGTTGTTTAAATTTAATAAATTGTTGAATTAAGCTTTGTAAATTTATTTAATAATTAAACAAATTTGAAACTTGTTCACCTAAGAAATTTAACTTGTGACTATTTCATTAGATGAGTAAATAAGTGAATTTGATTTTCTTTAATAAGAAATAAAATGTGATTTATTTAAAATGAATTGAATATAACTTGTAATTTAAAGAATTTAATTTGGCGAATTAAATTAAATTAAATTGGTAAGTTTGGATATAATTTAGGTCAACATACGTGAATGATTTAACAAATTAGAAATTAAATCGAATTTGTTTGAATGTCAAATTAACAAAATTTAAATGACTATTGGATGGAATTCATATATTAAATTAAATCAATATTTGAATTGTTAAATTTAATTGAAATTGAATTGTGAAACCATATAGAAATTTGAAATTGGAAATTGGAAACTTTTGAAACTTAAAGTATGGAAATTGATATTGAAAGTCTAATGGAATGTGGACTTTCAAATTCTTAGTGAAATTGATTTTGATCTTCGAAATTTATTAAAAGACCAATCGATGTAATAATTACACGGTTATTAAAGAGTCTGGGATCGGTTTGGGACATACTCTCTGTCTAAACCGAATACCACTTTAATAACTTTTATACGCCAAGTGTGACCCAGAATGAAGTGGCTAGAATGATGTACGATGATGATTGAAGAAAGAGAATGATAACGGATGACCTTGACACTTGTGTCAAATTGGAAATGACTTAAACAGGAGCCATGCCGGACCAACAAGGCTAGCTTCCTCTAGCAAACACACTTCTTCGTAAACTACTCATTACTTGTTTTTGATTGGTACACACCCTTGAATTTGGAGTGTTGTTTCGCGGTGTTGCGATCGTTGCGGCGATGCGTTCTCACCAGTCCGAATGAGGCAAACGGTAGTTTCACTACCTTGGGTATTGCCTCATGTACCTTGTCATACTTGTATCCCTATGCGCGACCACTCGATTTATTTTGTATTATACCTATGGAGTACTCCCTGATAGCCCACTAGTTTATGGTGGAGTTTACAGTGCTGTATAGACTATGATGCTATATAAATGTGTTAAGGGAGATAACGGTAACGCCTTAACACTATTTTGATACTTTATATTACTGTTAGACATTATCTACTTAGCGTACACTATTATATATAGATAATTTAACGGATCCTGAAAGATGTCCATTCCATTCATCTTTGAGTTATTATTACTTCGAAATTTGAACCATATTATCCTGTATAAGAATATATGTCCTGACTCGAGTGTTTGTTTGTGCTTATGCTCGGGTCAGTCTGAGGATTTCTGTTGCAGTGCTGCTGGGAAGCTGAAGACTTTGAAGACTATCATTTATCTTTGTCAGTGTTGCTATATATTATATTATGATACTTGTATTGGACATCCATGTATTTCTATTTCACCATTTGCTCGAGACATTGTTATATTTACTTAGTAGCTTCATGAACTACTATTATGATATTGTTGTAATTCCGCTGTATTATTCTGTTATATTGTATCTGCCTATGATTATGTGATGATTCTCATTTATATACAAATACTTCATTGATGATTCGTGTTTCGTACTATTTAAGTTGAATGTGTGGATTATTGTCAATATAAATGGTCCAAATATATGGGTTATTACAATTATTATTTATTATATTTCACTGCATCATGTATTCCAGTGCATTATTTACTATCATCTGGTATGTGTAACTCTGATCTATGTTGTATAAGTATAATCAAATGTTTTGTAAAACAACGTCATGAACTGTTATTTGATTATTATATTTCGTCATTCTGTTGTGAGATTCTGTTTTGTTTTATTCATTTCTCTACTTTTCTTATTCACCCCCATAACAATCCACCCATTCGTATGGTTTGAGTCTGACATGTATCGTTTATCGTCGATTTAAAGCGTACAAAAAGGCGGGATGTTACAATTGGTATCAGAGCTTTGGTTTATCGATACACCTTAGCTTTGTGGGGTCTGACTCTTTATTAATATGGTAGTAATACCCTATGATGGATCGCTGAGTGTATATATATGAGAGAGCGTATTTGTTAATGTTATAAAAGTTTTCTATATTGTGTTAATTTGTTGCGTTTTGTATTTATAAATTCTGGTTGATGCATAGGACGCTATGACATCAGTATGGATTTCTAAACACTTAATAGGATAGACCGACACAATATTTGTTTGAATACAGGTGAACTAAATAATTTTGCCTATTATATTTTCTATATATAAAATATATTTTTTATAAATGATATATATATTTGGTTGTAACATAATGGTTGTTAGGTAGCGAAATTTGTGAATATAGGCTGGAAATAAGATATGAAAAGTAAAATAAATGAGAATAAACTGGAAATTTAGAACTTAAATTCCGGGGTTTTGAAAATTTCTTTCTAATGATTTTGGAATATAATAATAATATTTAGAAGTTTTTTCTGATATAAATATTTCAATATGATTTGAAAGAATTGTTTTAAAGGAACTTTGGAAAGAAATAAGTTCTGTACTCCCCTCTCTATCGCTAAAAAATAATTTCGGTGATGAGTGCATGCATCATCGACATTCATTTTCAAGTTTCTAAGTGGGAAGGCAACTGTGATAGTTTCACTGCAGATTTATTTTGATAAACAAATGTAGAGTTTAAATTGTTTTAAATAAAAGTTCTAAGTATATACATTTATCTATTATTTTTAAATTGTTTTGAAATGGAACCGATATTTAGTTCTTAAGTTCTGTTGATTAATAGTTTCAATTATTATAGTGAAATAAAATGTAACTAATTAATAATTGAAACCTCTAAACGAAATAAGAGATTAATTGCTATGTTATAAATGAGATTACAAGAAATTGAAATTGGTAACCTATAAAAACAAAGGATATGATTAGTGAACATTAAATTAATTAAAAGAAATGAGAAAAACTTGTAGAACTTTCAATTGCATTCTTGAAGCATATATATATATATATATATATATATATATATATATATATATATATATCTTGCCAAATATTAAAAGTTGTAATGTTTAATAAGAAAATGGAATAGGATATTATACAAGAAAAACTTAAAGTAATGAAAGTATTCAATGAAATTCTTTGATAAATAAGAGTTTGATGTTGTAGTAGTTATAAACTTAAGTTATAATTGAAACGTTACCATAATAAAATGTAATAGGAAATAATTATTGTAAGTAAACAATTATAGACTTAAGTTAATGAATTATTATGCTAAGTAATTGAATTGAACATGAATACTATACATAATTGAATCTAAATTAAAAGGGTAAGAAACATAAGCATGAACTATGCATTCATAAATATTAATATCTAATGGAAATTTAGCATATAGCTAAAAAAATTATGAACTAAAACTATAATAAGATGAATGTAATATTTGAATGATGAAATTATAAGTTATTATAAACAATTGAATAGAAATTAATTATGTAAGATATAAATGTAAAATAATGAATAGAAATTTTCATTAAACGAATAAATGGAAAGTATGAATTTTGTAAGTGATGAATGAAAATAAATGAAATAAACACTGAATGAAAATATATTTTTTTAAGAAATATATTAAAAAAGATAAATCATTACATGAATAAAAAGGAATTTAAACAATAAATGTTATGAAATGAAATTTATAAGAATGAACTTGATCTATTGTTTGAAATTGTCGTTTGTTTGGTTTATGAGTTGTTTGGATAAAAGATACTTTTAATTGCTTGGATGTATAAATAATCTATTGAGTTTTATCTAAGGCTGTTGAGTATATGGTATACTAATACTTATTTGTCATTCAACAATTTAAAGTTTCTGAACTCATACAAACCATTTGCTTTGTTTGTTATGGATGGATAATTGATTTTATTGATTTTATATGATGATTGTATGTTTGTTTGCAAGTGATGGTTGTTTATATTGGTCTGTTTTTTAATAGTTGAAAAAACTTTAAATATTTCATTTTATATAATTATTAACTCTTTTTGGATCATATAAGTGAAATACAGGTTATGGAAGCAATTGCTACTGTTTTTGGTTTCATAAATAAGCGTTAATTGTCTGACAAATAGGTACGTTCTCGGATTATGGTTTTCTAGCGATATCATATTGTTTTTCCCGTTGTTGGGACATATTATTTTGAAAAATATATGTTATATATTGTTATATTTGATATTATAATTTCTCCCGAGCGTCTCCCTACAAAGGAGACTCTGATGAAATTTTCCGTAAATTTTGGACTTAAGTTTGAAAAATGTTTTCCAAACTTTATTAATTTGAGTATAAAAAGATTCAATAGTTATAAATTGATATATTTTATTTAAACAATTAAATTTTGTAAATTTATTTGTTTATAAAGTTAATATTTTTGAATAAGATGTAGTGACTACTTAATTCTTTCTTTTCCCTTCTTTTTCCTTTTCGGGGACGAAAAGTTTTGAGTGGGAGAGAGTGTAACAACCCGTAAATTTTCGATAATTTAATTTGTTAATTTAATGAATCTTGTTATTTAATATTGGAAGAAATAAAAAGTTGTAATGTAATAATGGAATAGTAACTAGGATGAAACGTAACAAGGTTAATTAAAGTTAACAATTAATGAGCTTGAATGAATTTCAATTAAACAAAATAATTTAAATGTTATAACTTGGTTATAAAGTGAATATAAGAAAACAAGTGTAAATATTGAATCAATCGATGGGTTAGTATATAATTATTGATAATTGGATAAAACCAGTGTTATGTAAGCAATTTAACATTTGTTTGTTAATAATAACTTATAAGTGTAATTAAAAGCTAACGGCATCAATTATTGTATATTACCCCTCTATTTTACCTGTTAAATTAAATTGGAAATAAATTTCAATAATTGTAATTAAATTTAGGCTAATGTAAATTAAGATAATAGTTGGAAGTAATGTTAATTTTATTCATAATATGATAATTGGTTAAATAAAAAGAATGGAAATCGAGATTTATTAATTTATTCGAATCTAAATGATAGTAATTAGATTTATTGCAAATAAATGAAATTAAATATTTAAATATTATGATAAGGAAAATTAAAATGAAATTTGAGAATATTAGGGTAATTAATCTTGAACCAATGTTAATTTCATCTATTCGATAAATATGGATTGAATGAAAGGATGAAAGGTAAATTAAATGGAATTATTGAAATTTGTTTTTAATTTCTGAATTTAATAAAATTGAGATTTAACACTGAAATTGATGGACTAATCAATTTTAAATTGACATCTAAATTTGTTTAAATTATTGAAATTGTTCAGGAAATCAAAAATGATAAAGATTGCCAACTATAGAATTGGAATTGAAAATTTGATTTAATTTTTTTAATATTAATTTATTGATTGATTGGAAAATAGCCATTTTTGGCCACTGACTCGGATTTCGACGAAACCAGTTTCATCGAATCTGTAATGGTGAATTATTATAGGATTTCAAGTTTCGTAATGATCAGACTTGTAGTTTGATCGTACAGATTCGAAACGTCTTGAAATCAAATTAATTGAAATCAATTTTAAATAAGCTGATTTTAACGTAACTTCTTCATACGATAGAATTTGGACTTGAAACATATTACATCAATTTTAAAATATTCAAAAACATCTATTTTGACACATGGGTTGACCCTTTTCCGTTCCAGAGTCGAAACGGGCTTTTCGGGTCATTATCGTTCAATTTTTCCAAACCAATCAAGCCCATTTGTTTCTATTGTGATCGGCCTATATATATCCAGTTATAAACCCTAGCAGACTTTTTATTTCTCATTTCTGTACGTACAATTCCATTTATTCCTTCTCATTTCAATGGCAGACTAAAACCTAATTCCCAATTCAATTTCAAATCAAAATTCCAGTTCAAAAATTCAAACTCCTCAAATAATATCGAATTATATATCGATTTGAAGCTCTCGACGAGCACAAGTCAATTTTGCTATTCATTTTTGGATCTGGATTTCCTGCTGGTCGAAATTGGTCGATTTAGTCATGGCCGTTCATTGGCATTTGATGATCTTCGACGGATCGTCGATTGGAGGGTAGCGTTTTGTAGAGGAGACCGAGGGGAGTGCATTAGCGTTGCTCGCGTGTTGATATAATGGTTGGATTTTCACCAAAAATTCGCTAGGGTTTTCGATTTATTGGCGGCAGCTGAACTGTTATGGCGTCGAGCGGGGACGACCTGGGTACGGATGGAGGCGGCTCGAGTGAGGATGACGGCAGTGTACACGGTTCTCGGCACGGTGGCCCAACTGCGGCGCAACAGCGTGATGAAAAGAGGCGACTTCGTGGATCTCGCGTGCGAACTGGTGTTGCAATTTGGGTTCGAACAACTAAGGTTGCAGTTGAAGATGATGACATGTCTCTTTCTGAATGGTTCGTTTAGTTTATTTTATTTTGTTTTAATTTTGATTTCAATCGTTATAATATGCATAACTTTTACATACAAGGTCCAATTCATGCACTGTTTTCTCCGCTGTGATCCTATCAAAATTCCGGACATTCAAACGCTGGTGTAGACCAATTCTGAAATCTTTTGAATTTTGGGTTTAAATTGGATTTAAATTCAATTTAATTCAAAGGTGAGTGTTTTAACCCACTCACAGCATCTGAAATTTCTTATGTTTGTTAAATTTAATTCATGATGTGATTAGGAATTTATTTAAGGTTGTTTGTTATATTTTAATCATCATCTCAGTTAAATTGAATTTATTTGAATCAAATTGTTATTTAATTTATTATTGTATATAAACTTCTAGTTAAATACCTATTATTTATTATCTGTTTCTATATTGATGTTTATGGATTGTTTTGGATGATGATTGTGATGATGTTGATTGTTGATATTGGTTGACAGTTAAATTGAATTTATTTGAATCAAATTGTTATTTAATTTATTATTGCATATAAACTTCCAGTTAAATAACTGTTATTTATTATCCGTTTCTATATTGATGTTTATGGATTGTTTTGGATGATGATTGTTGTTATCCCGCTTTTTGGACGAAAGCCGTGATACCAAAAGGTTGGTCAAAGACAGGAGACAGTTCGCCTCAGAGATTGATCGTACTTCAGTCCGCTATGGATATCAATGAATTCTGTCCGAGTCCGGATTGGGCCACAATTGATAGGGCGTAACAAGAAAGACCATAGAAGCCACCGATTCAAATTTCAAGACAATCCGAGGTCATATGCTCAAGATATGATGGATTCAAGTTAAGAAGGTGCACGTTGCTCGGTCCGAACCCATCATGATTTGAACCCATCATGATTCGAACCCATCGCGCTCGAACCCATCGCGTTCGAACCCATCGTGTTCGAAACCATCCGTTTCGAACCCATCAGCCAACGCCTTCCTTCGAATCCATCAAGCCAATTAGTACTTCGAATCCATCCATCAAACTTTGTATCCATCACCGCCTAAATACGCTTCGAATCGATGACAGCTTCGAATCGATGACAGCTTCGAATCCATCACAAGCTTCGGGTCCATCACAGCTTCGAATCCATGCTGTCCTCGAACCCTACACGTTAAAAACAACTTCGAATCGATCTGGAGCCATCGATTCGAAGCGTCACCGCCCCCTCATACAACGGGTTCGATTCGAACCTATGGGTTCGAACCATATGGATTCGAAACTTATGGATTCGAACCTAAGGGTTCGAACCATATGGATTCGAAACATATGGATTCGAATGACCTAGAGGATCGATTCGAACTAACCAGCGTACCGAGATGCCTCATCTCGAATCGATCATAACTCCCAATCTACTGATCCAAATCCCATGAAATTTTTACAGAAGTTTGTCTACATGACGAAGAACGTCCACGCCAAGTTTCATCGCAATTGGACGATTTTTTGATCGATTCGAAGTTCACTTCGAATCGATCCCAAACTGGGCACGCACTTCAAGAACTCGGGCCTGTGGGTCCCCCGTCACGTGCCAAGCAGTCTCTCCATGATTTAGGCGGGATTTTGGCCTTCCACACCTATAAATAGAGCTCCCTGGTCATTCAGAAAGGGGGTCGGAGAATTTGGAGAAGAAGAACAAGCCTAAGCGCTGCCAGAATCACTCCATGTTATCTCAATTGCAGTTAATTTCGAATTTAAGTCCATTTGCTGTTGTAATTTGCTGAAAAGCACTTGTAATCTTCAAGTATTAAGAAATAAAGTGATAAAACTTCATAGTGGACGTAGGCGCATGGCCGAACCACTCTAAATCCTTGTCTTCTGCGCAATTTACTTTTCTGTGACTTGGAGTTTTTGTTAGATAGTCCCTATTTCCAATTCAAGTTCTTCATTTACTATCTCTTCAAAAACTTCCGAAGGGTGTTTGCCCAATTTTGGTGCAAACATTTTGGTGCTTTCACTGAGAAAAAGAGCCAGTTCTTTCTCCCGCTCCGTGGATCTATCTTCGATACCGGATTGCACAAATCTAAGAGGGAGATCCAGACTCCAAATTCAGATTCCATCCATTCTTTTCAGGTTTGCTCAAAATCTAGGATAGGAATCCAACCTTCAAGATGGTTAGTACGAGAACCACTTCCAACATTGGTAACCAAGAAGGTCAAGATAGGCAGGATCCCATACAGCTACAGTCAGCCAATCAGGATGCCGTTGGGCAAGCGGATCAGTCGGGTCCGGTTACAAGACAGGAGTTCCAAACATTACTGCAGGAATTAACTAAAAGCCGACAACAGCTAACTGAGCAGCTACGTGTCAATGCTGAATTGGCTAACCAACTAAACCACCAAGGGCGAAGGAGATCAAAAAGGGACCACGCTCCGCATTCTTCCACGGAAAGCTCTGCCTCATCCGACTATGACGGCAGATCTACGCGCCCCAGGCTAGACGGAAGTCATGCGCATGCTTCTGGCCTCCGACAGACATTGACTGTTGGGCAAATAAGAGTTAGCCCCTCTGCCAGTTTTCATACGGGACCCTCCTCTCGAGGAGGCACTGTTCCACAGCACACCGCAGATAACCAGGCCACCGCAGTTGGCACAGGAGTTGACACCCGAAATCACTCCAGTCCAAACTACCACCCACAGGAACGTGTCACAGGACCGAATATCCCAGAAGATGTCGAGCCAAGGAGGCGAGATTCGGATCGTCGACAGCGCCCGATCCCACCTCGCACTGTGGAGTCCGACCACACTTTGGCTCGACACCCTTCGAATACAGCAACACCTAATCTCTCAGCTATGGTCCGCCAAATGGTTCGCGAAAGTCAAGGTTTGACAAATGACGATTGGGGGATCTCTCGAAGTCAAACCCCGTTCACCAATGACATATTATATGCTGAGCCTCCCCGGCGATTCAGAATGCCGGCTTTGCCCATGTATGAAGGAAACTCTGTCCCTAGCCAGCATATTCTAAAGTACGAGTGGTCAATGACTGCTGCAAGAGCTGATGATGGAGTAAAGTGCCGTAGTTTTCCTATTTCCTTGGGGGGGATTGCGACAATGTGGTTTACACGATTACCACCACGGTCTATCTCCTCGTTTGACCAGTTGGCAACCAAGTTTATCGAACAATTCC
Source organism: Allium cepa (assembly GCA_030765085.1). Classification (NCBI taxonomy): domain Eukaryota; kingdom Viridiplantae; phylum Streptophyta; class Magnoliopsida; order Asparagales; family Amaryllidaceae; genus Allium; species Allium cepa. The sequence continues at coordinate 726,721,057 of CM060945.1, forward strand.
GTATGCACATCGCCAGGCCTAAAGACGTAAACACTTTATCTAGTGTCACTCAAGCTCCTGGGGAAACACTCAGGCGATACCTGGAAAGGTTCAACGCCACCTGCGCAGAAATCACTAACCCCAATGATAATTCAATCTTGATGGCTCTGACAAAGGGGATTGACCCCGACTCTGATTTTGGAAACTGGTTAGCTGGAAAACCTCCCGCGTCGTTGGATCGTTTCTATTCCAAAGCCGCCCAATTCCTGAGGCGTGAGGATGCGAAACAATCTAGGAAGCAGGACGATGCAAGGCCCAACAAGGAAGGGGTTCAAAGCAATGTGGCGGTTAAACAGTCAGGAGAGGGCTCAGGAAGGGTGCAGTTGAATATTCAGAACAAGCAAACCCAGCCAAGGAATGGCGATAATAGGAATAAGAAGCAGGATCAGAACCGTGGCCCGCGACGTAGGGCGCAAATGTTTGAAAGCTATACACCACTGAATACGACATTGGAAAACGTATATCTACAAACCTGTAATGCGATGCAATATAAGAAGCCGACTCCGAAATTATCATCGGAGAAACAAATTCAAACAGGGAAGTTTTGTAGATTTCACGAAAGCTATGGACACAACACCAATGACTGCAGGCATCTGCAAGACCTTATTGAAAAACTGATCAGAGAGAGGAAGTTGGATCAATTTGTGCGAGCACCACAAACCGGTGGTGTGGACCCGTCAAACCAATATCGTGCGCAGAACCAAGAAAGACAGAAAGAGCCCGCTCGTGCAAGCGGAAGGTTGGTCATAAATACAGTCAGTGGTGGCCCTCATCCAGCGGATCGAAGTTGGAGGGAAATGGAATCATACGCCAATTCGATCAGGCACGTAAGTTTTGAAAGCTGTAGTACACTTGATGAAGGGGCTCCGGCTAAACAACAGAAGACGATGACGGATGATATCGTATTTAGAAACCGAGATGCTGACAAAGTCGAAGCCCCGACCATAGACCCACTGGTCATATCCGCACAGGTTGGTCCTGCTTGGATGAAGAGGATCCTGGTAGACAGTGGAAGCTCAGTAAACATCTTGTTTAAAGAGGCATATGATCAGATGAAGATGGAAGCTAAAGATCTAAAGCCTTGTCAATGTAGGATCCACGGCTTCGATGGAAGTGCTAATATACCCACCGGGATGGTGGAATTGCCAGTAGAATTGGGAAACGGAGAACGCCGTAGAGTCCGAATGTTACAGTTTGTTGTCCTGGATATCCATTCACCCTATAATGCCTTTTTGGGCCGACCGGCCCTTGTAGAATTTAGGGCAGCAATTGCCCCGTGGTGTTTGACTCTAAAGTTCCCTACTGACCACGGGATTGGGGTCATTCAAGGGGACCAGGCTACCGGGAGAGCCTGTTATGTTGCTGAACTACGAGAAGCGCAAAGGAAGGAGAAAGGAAAGGGCGTGGGGGAATCTCTCCGCGTCCGCTTTGCCGACGATTGACAATTAGCGCCTGGGCCTCGGCCCGGGCACCACGACCAATTACAGAAGGATCTTGACCCTCGAGACACTGAAGATAATGACGAATCCAAGGAAAGTCAAGCTTCTCCAGCCGAGCTGACGATCGAGGTTCCAATTGATGACAATAACGATTCGAAAATATTGAAAATTGGGTCTCAACTAAACCTACAAGCACAACAGGAATTGGTCGAATTTCTCCAAGAGAATCTAGACGTATTCGCCTGGACGCACTCCGATATGTGTGGAATCTCGTCGAACATCGCGAGCCATACCTTAAATATTGACCCGCGATACATCCCGGTCAAGCAAAAGAGACGCGGTATGGATCCAGAGAGATCCGCCGCCCTCAAAGAAGAAGTCGATAAGTTGAAGACGAATGGGTTTATCCGAGATGCTTTATACCCGGAATGGGTATCCAATCCTGTACTTGTCCGCAAACCGAATGGAAAATGGAGAACGTGCGTCGACTACTCTGACTTAAATAAGGCTTGTCCAAAAGACAGTTTTCCACTTCCTCGAATCGATCAACTTGTGGATTCGACGGCCGGACACGAATTATTGTCTTTCATGGATGATTACTCCGGGTACAATCAGATACCCATGCATGTGCCCGATCAAGAGCATACAAGCTTCGTAACTGACCTAGGACTATACTGCTACATGGTCATGCCTTTTGGTTTAAAGAATGCCGGAGCAACTTACCTGTAACGACCCAGAATTTTTGATAACTTGAATTTGAATATTTAATTTATTTTTAATATTAATAAGTGGAATTTTTAAGTCGAATAATTTATTTATCGAATATTTGGATTTAATTGGACAATTAAATCAATTATTTAATAGTGAAATTCCAAAAATAATTAAATATTGGGTTAAATATGATTGAAAATGGTTTGGAAAATTTTGTTATATCATATTAAAGTTATAGAAATATTTTAGAACTTGTAAAACTGAATTTGGAGTTAATTTGTAAAAATTGAATATTTTAATATTTAATTATCGACTGAAAAATAGCCAATTTTTGAACAGTCTCAGAATTGAACGAAACGAGTTCCATTGGATCCGTAATAGTTAGTTATTATCGGATTTCAAATTTTGTAGCAATCGGAGTTGTCGTTTGACCGTGGCAGCTCCAAACGCATCGATATCGTTTTAATTTTAATTCGGCGAGTTAAAATAGCCATTTTTCAAACGGTCTCGGATTTCGACGAAACCAGTTTCATCGGATCCGTAATGTGATATTATTGTAAGATTTCAAATTTCAAGACGATTGGATTTGTCGTTTGTCCGGTGCAAGCCAAAACGCCTAGAAATCGTTTAAATCGGTTTTAATTTAAATTGAGCGTTTGTTGCCGTATCTCACACATACTTCCGAATTAGCTTACGAAACCTGTTCCATTGTGTCCGGAACGCGGAAAAACCTTAGGATCGCCTGTCGGAACGCGTCGTTTGGAGTTCGTTTGCAAAAGTGTTAAATTGGGTATTTTATTATTAAAATAATATGGGTATATATATCATTTTCTTGTTCAAAACCCTAGAATATTGCTCCAGCCGCCTCTTACACTTTAATGGCCAGAAATTTTCGAATTTCATTCCTCAAGATCTCTCAATCCATCAACATTTAGGAAAAACTCCCAACTACAATGTTGTAGAGCACAGTGAGATCTCCCTATCCAACGGTTAAGATCGAGATTGGAGCGACGGATTGGAGGCTAGGGACCCGCGTTTGCCACCAGGCCATGCGCGTGTATCGAGGCAGGGGGGAGGCCGCACGTGGCCGGTCATGGGCTGAAGGTGGAGCTCGAGTTGGCCTTCGACGTGGTGTAACCTGATCGTGTTTGCATGCGATGTGGTGATGGCAAAACTAAACCCTAGAGGAAGGCTTGATGGGTTCTTGCATTTGTTTAGCCTGGAGTTTGGAACGCACGCACGGGAGAGAAGGTAAGGGAGTGGGGGCCACATGCGTTTGAGGGTGAGATGTTGTTTCTTTTATTTTTTTTGTTTAAATTCAAAATTCAAAATCATGTAACGTTTAAACTGCGATAACTTTTGCATGCGAGGTCGGATTCGGACGAGATTTTTTGCGTTGGCTTCGTATCGCCGAGCTCTTCGCAATGCAGCTGGTTTGGAGTCGATTGGAGCTCGTTTGAATTTCGGGTAAAATTAAACGTTCGTTTAATTTTATTCGGAACGAACGCCGAAACCGGAAATAAAATCAAGGTGAGAACTCCTCACTCAATCGAAAGGTTTTGTTTAAAATTTTAAATAGTTAATATTGATTGATAATTGTTGATTGATTGTGGTAGTAGATATAATAGGACATATACTATATATAGCGATATATATATATTGGCATATGTATATATCGGATTTGATTTCCCGCCTCGTATAGCGGATGAGACCCTATTGCGCCGCCTATTAAGCGGACATTTATAAAATCCCATATACCGCGATATTCCACCTTGAAGTGGAATTGGTATTGTGCTAACGTCTGTGGATGCAGGGAAACAGGTTGGAGGGATCCAACTGGATTCCTCACATATTTATTTGTTTATGAGTATTATGTTGATTGTTGATAATCATATTGATATATGACACTTATTCCCGTGATTGACCATCTGATGTTGTTGCATCATCGGATTCAAATTTTTAAAAATTAAAAATAACGGTTTTGAATTTAAAAGGGGTTTTAAATCGATTTTTCAAAGAATATGGTTTATTAAAAATTTTGAATTGATTAAATTTTAAAATAAATAGATGGATAAATTTTTATGTTTTAAAATTTATATTTTTATAAAATATAACTTAAAAGAAATTTTTAACAATAATAGGTTTTTATAAAATAGTTAAATTTGGTTTTTTGGGGAGTTATTATTATTAATGGTTTATATAAAAGATTTTATAAATGGATGTTTTTAAATAAAAAATTATTGAAGTTATAGAATAAATTTATAAAGTGTTAAGTTGATGTATAACATGAATTCCACTAGGATTTATAGATTAATAAATGTGAAATTTATAAAACGAATGGTTATTGGAAAATTTTAAGTTTATAAGTTATTAACTTATAGAAATGGATTTGGGCATTAAAAAGGGGAATTTTATAGAAATTGTTAATAAATGAAGATTTCATTAGTTGAAATTATTATAAACCATAAAGAAATCTTGTAAGTGATAAGGTTTTTAAATTGGTGAAGTTCAAAGGAACGATTTGGTAAATAAATAATATTATAAGTATTTAACTTACAATATGGCTTTTGGGTATGAAATTGGGTTATGTAAAATTGCATCGGATTAATAAAGGAATTTATAAAATTGGGGTTTATAATAGAAATGGAATTTATAAACTATGTTTATAAATTTGAAATTCATCGAATTTCATAAATTGAAATATGGGAATTTGTTAAGTGGGCTATATTCACTATTTTGAATATTGAATAGATTATTAAATAAAATGGGTATGTTTGGGAAAGGAATGTTTTAAATGGAATTTAAAACGAATTAAAGGTGTTTTAAAATGTATTGAGTATTGAAAACATAGATTTCAACATTGATTGTTGAAATAGACGTTTTCGAGAAACAGAAGGGGATAATTTGTATAGTATTGGATTTATATATCTATTTTTTTTTTTTTTTTTTTTTTTTTTCAAATCCATATACTAGTGTTTTTGGGTTGTCGTAACGATGTTTTACGCAACATTCGTTTTTAACCCAAATAAATGTGAATAAAGGAATGTTTTCTTAAAGAGAATGGAATAAATACTTAACTGTGATTTAAGTATATGGAATATTTTCAAATCGTTGAAAATAAATAAATTTGTGAATTACTTATTTTTAAAATAAGCATGGGAATGGTTTTCTAATATGAAATGGAACGGTTTTTGTGAATTCACCTTTAAGGTAATTGAAAGCAAATAACTTGAAATCGATTTGGGAATCGTATGCTAGTAGATGCTTGGAATTTAAATCCACTTTGGAATTTATATATATGAAGGGAAATTTGTTTAAAAATAAATGTTGATTTATTTTTAAGTATGGGATATAATTTACGAATTTGAGACGTAAGTTAAATTTAAATCGGTAAAGATTTATTTGGTGGTTTGGAATTTGTTTTCAAAAGGTATATATGGTTAAGGTGATTTGAAATTAGTTTTCAAATGGTTAAGGTGATTTGAAATTAGTTTTCAAATGGTTAAGGTGATTTGAAATTGGTTTGCAAATGGTTAATGTAATTTGAAAATTTGTTTTCAAATGGTAAAGGTAAATTGAAAAATGGTTTTTCAATTGGTTAAGTGTGGAAAATTTTATCGTGAAGTGGTTTTGGTAAAGCAAATAACTTTGGGAAATTATTTGGAAATTGTGTATATATATCTTGTAAAGATATTTTGGGGAATTAAATAATTTTGGAAAATTATATGGAATCTGATGATGTGGCGCATCTTTATTGATAGTTAAATAACCGACTATCAGTATTTACCCTTGGATGGTATTTGTTGTGATTGAATTGCCACACTTATTTTTAAAATAAGCGCTCGCTTTTCGGATTAGCCGGGGGAGGACCTTTGTGTCATATATCCCATTCCGAATATGCGATACGTCGTTTGGATAGCAATTGAAGACCGGTGTTGAAGACCGGGTATTTGTGAAAACGATAGGATGACCTATCGATTGTCTCCGCATCGTTAGCTACGACATGGAGATTTCCTTTGTGATGGGAAATTTTATCGGGATTGTGGATACCCGGATTGCAAGGGCTTCTTTGGAAGTGCCTTCGGTTCTGTTCGAACCCGGAACAGACTTGTATGGTTACGTGTCTGACATTACATTTTGAGAGATAGAGCAGATTTCTTTCAAATACATTTCTGTTGGTGGCGGAGAATTTATTCTCTTAGCTTAACACCCTTCTCTGAGACGTACGAGCTCAGAGGTTATGTAGTTGAAGGTTATCAGCGATATTTCCCAATCTGGTAATGTGGCATGCTGAGTGCTGCTGTGTGATGATCATTGGTTGGTCATTTGTGATATGATCATTTGTTTGATCATTTATCTTTGTGATTATTGCTTTGGTCATCTGTGGACCCAAAGCATGGCTTTGTTGCACAAAGCGTAGCTTTGTGGACGAGACTTCGTCAGGACCTCACTCCCCGGAAATGGTCGAAACAGGAATATGCGGCAAGGTTATGAGGGTCGCTCCCTTTAGGGTATGTCATTTCCTTCTGGAAAAGGGTGGTATCATGGTATGGAGCCCAGATATTTACTCATGTTGATACACTATATCTATTACTGTGTGGTGTTGTTGGTATCGAGCGCTCGGATAAAGGTCCCAAAGGACCGGGGGATGACATATTCGTGTAGTAGTTACCTAGTTACAGAGGTAACCCGGCCTTGTGTTGGCAGAGATCTAACCGTAACGTTAGTTTCTCGGGACGTCCCGCCAGAGGCGATCCCATGTGGCAGTAGGAAGTTCCTTAGCCTGACCATTTGTTGGAAATCCAATCAAAACAATACGCGCCCTGTACGGTTTTAGTTGTATAACCTGCCATGGAATGTGGCGGTAACCTGCTATTGAACATGGTAGCTATAGTAGGCATACGACGAAATGTCGTATGCTGGCTAGGATTTATATTGTACTTTCGAAATTGTTTTCTACACTATGCACTAGTAATAATATCAAAAATGATTTGATTTTTGCGTAGTAAGCATCTTTGACTATCATAAGGAGAAATCTCCTCCAATTCTGCGTTTGCATTGTGTGTGTGGCGGGAGGCCTTATGGTAGTTTCATTTTCCAAAAAGCATTGCGAATTTCAAAAATTGAAATGTTTCTTGTTGCTTGTTTAAAGATAAACTGTTTTTGAGTTCTCACACCAGTCACATGACTGACCTGGAGTTTATTGTTCCTTTCCTAAACTCTGGGTGCCCACTATTTTTCCACGGGCAGTCTAGAGTTAGGTTGTCAGGTTATTCTGGATTCGGGAGTTGCTGTGCAGATCTGGAGGCGAGCCAGATAGCGTGGTCTATTATCTATTGTATATAGTATTTCTTTTCCGCTGTTGTTGTCGTACACTCTGATTGATGTAATGTAATGTGATGTAATGTATAAAATGTATAGTTCTTTTGTTTTAATGAATATTCATTTATCTATTATATGTTGTTCCGCTGCGACTGTGAGATTCTGTTATTGTTCCTGTTCTGTTACTTGTTTTTGTTTTCTTCTCTCTTTTCTTTCTTCTATCTTTCTCTCTCTTCTCCTACCTCTTTCTTCTTCTTCTTAAACCCTAACGGTTCGATTTTTCGGCAACGAAAAATCCCGATCGTTACATTTGGTATCAGAGCTTATGGTTAAGCGACAACCTGCTCTGTTGGGTGTTACTCATTAGAGATAGAGTCAGCAGTACTCTAGAATGAGTGTGAGTGTAATAATAGATATGAGTGCGTATTTGTTAGTGAGTATAAAATTGTTTTATATTGTGATGATTGGTTTATTGAGTGGTATATGAACCTTCGTCGGCGCAGCCTCGAAAACTGAATCGAAGGGGTTCCTAAACACTTGAATAGAACAATTCGACACAATATTGTTTTAAATTGGGTAAATGAAATAATTTTGCCTCGATTATATTTTATATATAAAAAGAAAATAATTTTTCAAGAATTATTGAAGTGTGTATATAATTGATTGCTTGGTTGTTGTAAATGATATATATATATATATAAAATAATTAAAAGTTGTTTGAATAAGCTAATAAAAGCAACTATTGTAAAAGAATAATGGTATAAACCAATGAATCATAAGATGAAATTATAATTGATAATGATTTACAATTGTAAGATAATCATGTATGTATATAAGAAGTAAAATTATATAAGTAAAAGGGTTATAAAAGTGATTTATGAATAGAAAGGAAATTTTTGAAAGAATATTTAGCATTGATTTCACTATTGTCACTGGGAAATAATAAGGGTGATGACTGCAGCATCATCAGTATCATTTTCGAGTTTCTATGTGATGGATTTGCTACAAAAATGAATTTAAAAATTGAAGTTTTGTTGTAATAAATCAATTTGAAATTAAAATTCAACTTGAAGTTGATAAGTATAAGCGAAATAAGTTTTGAACTTATAATATAAGTTAGAAGTTGAATAATAAGTTTTATAACTTATAGAATGGGAAAATGTAAGTGAAACCAGTTGTTGAAGTGGTTAAACAATTAAGTTAAGTAAAATGGAATATGAATTTGAATATTGATATGAATTTGACTTAAGTAAAAGTTAAATAGGATTTACTTTGGAATTTAAAATCCGAATTGAATTGATAAGTAAAACTTAAGTTTAATTAACAAATGATGTTTAAATGGAATAACTTAAGCAAAGTTGAATAAAAATTGATATTTGTATCAAAGTTAAATAATCAAGTGAATTAAATGATGTAAATAAAGTTGAAATGGAATGCAAGTTAAGTAATGTTGAAAGAATTGATGTTAATATCAAAGTAAGTGAATAAAGTGAGTAAATAAAATTGTTAAAGATGTGAACTTAAGTTATATAAATGAAATTCAATTTTATTTGTAAAAAGAACTAGCAATTGAGTTAAAGTATGAATTGAATGTTAATCAATAGAATATGAATAAGTTGATATGAAATGATGCATGCAAGTGTAAATTTATTTGAAAATAGTTAATAGAATGAAAATCAATTGAATGCTAAACCAAATGGGAATTAAAACAGTTGAACCAAATTGAATGTAAGTAAAATGGATAAAATTTGGTTGTATGGGATGTGCATTGGTTGTTATTTGCTTGTTGGTTGATTGTATGAAAATTCCTTAAGTGTTAACGAAATTGAATCTGCTAAATTGAAAGCTATGTAATTGAATTCAAACGAAAATTGGAATGCAAAGTTGAATGAAAATGAATATGCAACTTTAATAGTAAACTAAAAGTGGTATAAGAAGCATGCATTGGAAATTTTGAACTTGAATTGGCAAAATAGTTTGAATGTTGGAATTGAATACTATTACTAGCAGGATATACAGGTTATAAAGGAATTGGGATTTTGATTTCAAAGTTAAAAAAAATTTGAATCGCTCGACAAAAGGTACGTATTTCAGTTTTTATATGAGATTTGATGATTTCCTTCTCTAGCCACTTGGCTTTCTCTTTTCTTTTTGATTCTGAGGGGCCGTAGTGCCGTTTTGTAGTCGTACCGATCTAGCCGCGCAAAGGAGACTCTGGCGAAATTTTTCGAAAATTTAGGGAGTTAGTAAAATTTTGAGAAATTTTGAAAGTTTGAAATTTGAATTTAAATTTAAATTTGAATTGTTGAGTAAACAATGTTGTTTGAAACCTAAAATTGAGTTTGGAAAGCTAATTGAAATGATAGTAAATCCTTAATAAAAAGATTGTTTTGAAAAGTTAGTAAAACTAATTAGCTTTGGAAAAATAATAAACGGTTTAGGATCATTCTCCTTAACTTGTAATTTCGAGGACGAAATTCTTTTAAGGGGGGAAGATTGTAACGACCCAGAATTTTTGATAACTTGAATTTGAATATTTAATTTATTTTTAATATTAATAAGTGGAATTTTTAAGTCGAATAATTTATTTATCGAATATTTGGATTTAATTGGACAATTAAATCAATTATTTAATAGTGAAATTCCAAAAATAATTAAATATTGGGTTAAATATGATTGAAAATGGTTTGGAAAATTTTGTTATATCATATTAAAGTTATAGAAATATTTTAGAACTTGTAAAACTGAATTTGGAGTTAATTTGTAAAAATTGAATATTTTAATATTTAATTATCGACTGAAAAATAGCCAATTTTTGAACAGTCTCAGAATTGAACGAAACGAGTTCCATTGGATCCGTAATAGTTAGTTATTATCGGATTTCAAATTTTGTAGCAATCGGAGTTGTCGTTTGACCGTGGCAGCTCCAAACGCATCGATATCGTTTTAATTTTAATTCGGCGAGTTAAAATAGCCATTTTTCAAACGGTCTCGGATTTCGACGAAACCAGTTTCATCGGATCCGTAATGTGATATTATTGTAAGATTTCAAATTTCAAGACGATTGGATTTGTCGTTTGTCCGGTGCAAGCCAAAACGCCTAGAAATCGTTTAAATCGGTTTTAATTTAAATTGAGCGTTTGTTGCCGTATCTCACACATACTTCCGAATTAGCTTACGAAACCTGTTCCATTGTGTCCGGAACGCGGAAAAACCTTAGGATCGCCTGTCGGAACGCGTCGTTTGGAGTTCGTTTGCAAAAGTGTTAAATTGGGTATTTTATTATTAAAATAATATGGGTATATATATCATTTTCTTGTTCAAAACCCTAGAATATTGCTCCAGCCGCCTCTTACACTTTAATGGCCAGAAATTTTCGAATTTCATTCCTCAAGATCTCTCAATCCATCAACATTTAGGAAAAACTCCCAACTACAATGTTGTAGAGCACAGTGAGATCTCCCTATCCAACGGTTAAGATCGAGATTGGAGCGACGGATTGGAGGCTAGGGACCCGCGTTTGCCACCAGGCCATGCGCGTGTATCGAGGCAGGGGGGAGGCCGCACGTGGCCGGTCATGGGCTGAAGGTGGAGCTCGAGTTGGCCTTCGACGTGGTGTAACCTGATCGTGTTTGCATGCGATGTGGTGATGGCAAAACTAAACCCTAGAGGAAGGCTTGATGGGTTCTTGCATTTGTTTAGCCTGGAGTTTGGAACGCACGCACGGGAGAGAAGGTAAGGGAGTGGGGGCCACATGCGTTTGAGGGTGAGATGTTGTTTCTTTTATTTTTTTTGTTTAAATTCAAAATTCAAAATCATGTAACGTTTAAACTGCGATAACTTTTGCATGCGAGGTCGGATTCGGACGAGATTTTTTGCGTTGGCTTCGTATCGCCGAGCTCTTCGCAATGCAGCTGGTTTGGAGTCGATTGGAGCTCGTTTGAATTTCGGGTAAAATTAAACGTTCGTTTAATTTTATTCGGAACGAACGCCGAAACCGGAAATAAAATCAAGGTGAGAACTCCTCACTCAATCGAAAGGTTTTGTTTAAAATTTTAAATAGTTAATATTGATTGATAATTGTTGATTGATTGTGGTAGTAGATATAATAGGACATATACTATATATAGCGATATATATATATTGGCATATGTATATATCGGATTTGATTTCCCGCCTCGTATAGCGGATGAGACCCTATTGCGCCGCCTATTAAGCGGACATTTATAAAATCCCATATACCGCGATATTCCACCTTGAAGTGGAATTGGTATTGTGCTAACGTCTGTGGATGCAGGGAAACAGGTTGGAGGGATCCAACTGGATTCCTCACATATTTATTTGTTTATGAGTATTATGTTGATTGTTGATAATCATATTGATATATGACACTTATTCCCGTGATTGACCATCTGATGTTGTTGCATCATCGGATTCAAATTTTTAAAAATTAAAAATAACGGTTTTGAATTTAAAAGGGGTTTTAAATCGATTTTTCAAAGAATATGGTTTATTAAAAATTTTGAATTGATTAAATTTTAAAATAAATAGATGGATAAATTTTTATGTTTTAAAATTTATATTTTTATAAAATATAACTTAAAAGAAATTTTTAACAATAATAGGTTTTTATAAAATAGTTAAATTTGGTTTTTTGGGGAGTTATTATTATTAATGGTTTATATAAAAGATTTTATAAATGGATGTTTTTAAATAAAAAATTATTGAAGTTATAGAATAAATTTATAAAGTGTTAAGTTGATGTATAACATGAATTCCACTAGGATTTATAGATTAATAAATGTGAAATTTATAAAACGAATGGTTATTGGAAAATTTTAAGTTTATAAGTTATTAACTTATAGAAATGGATTTGGGCATTAAAAAGGGGAATTTTATAGAAATTGTTAATAAATGAAGATTTCATTAGTTGAAATTATTATAAACCATAAAGAAATCTTGTAAGTGATAAGGTTTTTAAATTGGTGAAGTTCAAAGGAACGATTTGGTAAATAAATAATATTATAAGTATTTAACTTACAATATGGCTTTTGGGTATGAAATTGGGTTATGTAAAATTGCATCGGATTAATAAAGGAATTTATAAAATTGGGGTTTATAATAGAAATGGAATTTATAAACTATGTTTATAAATTTGAAATTCATCGAATTTCATAAATTGAAATATGGGAATTTGTTAAGTGGGCTATATTCACTATTTTGAATATTGAATAGATTATTAAATAAAATGGGTATGTTTGGGAAAGGAATGTTTTAAATGGAATTTAAAACGAATTAAAGGTGTTTTAAAATGTATTGAGTATTGAAAACATAGATTTCAACATTGATTGTTGAAATAGACGTTTTCGAGAAACAGAAGGGGATAATTTGTATAGTATTGGATTTATATATCTATTTTTTTTTTTTTTTTTTTTCAAATCCATATACTAGTGTTTTTGGGTTGTCGTAACGATGTTTTACGCAACATTCGTTTTTAACCCAAATAAATGTGAATAAAGGAATGTTTTCTTAAAGAGAATGGAATAAATACTTAACTGTGATTTAAGTATATGGAATATTTTCAAATCGTTGAAAATAAATAAATTTGTGAATTACTTATTTTTAAAATAAGCATGGGAATGGTTTTCTAATATGAAATGGAACGGTTTTTGTGAATTCACCTTTAAGGTAATTGAAAGCAAATAACTTGAAATCGATTTGGGAATCGTATGCTAGTAGATGCTTGGAATTTAAATCCACTTTGGAATTTATATATATGAAGGGAAATTTGTTTAAAAATAAATGTTGATTTATTTTTAAGTATGGGATATAATTTACGAATTTGAGACGTAAGTTAAATTTAAATCGGTAAAGATTTATTTGGTGGTTTGGAATTTGTTTTCAAAAGGTATATATGGTTAAGGTGATTTGAAATTAGTTTTCAAATGGTTAAGGTGATTTGAAATTAGTTTTCAAATGGTTAAGGTGATTTGAAATTGGTTTGCAAATGGTTAATGTAATTTGAAAATTTGTTTTCAAATGGTAAAGGTAAATTGAAAATTGGTTTTTCAATTGGTTAAGTGTGGAAAATTTTATCGTGAAGTGGTTTTGGTAAAGCAAATAACTTTGGGAAATTATTTGGAAATTGTGTATATATATCTTGTAAAGATATTTTGGGGAATTAAATAATTTTGGAAAATTATATGGAATCTGATGATGTGGCGCATCTTTATTGATAGTTAAATAACCGACTATCAGTATTTACCCTTGGATGGTATTTGTTGTGATTGAATTGCCACACTTATTTTTAAAATAAGCGCTCGCTTTTCGGATTAGCCGGGGGAGGACCTTTGTGTCATATATCCCATTCCGAATATGCGATACGTCGTTTGGATAGCAATTGAAGACCGGTGTTGAAGACCGGGTATTTGTGAAAACGATAGGATGACCTATCGATTGTCTCCGCATCGTTAGCTACGACATGGAGATTTACTTTGTGATGGGAAATTTTATCGGGATTGTGGATACCCGGATTGCAAGGGCTTCTTTGGAAGTGCCTTCGGTTCTGTTCGAACCCGGAACAGACTTGTATGGTTACGTGTCTGACATTACATTTTGAGAGATAGAGCAGATTTCTTTCAAATACATTTCTGTTGGTGGCGGAGAATTTATTCTCTTAGCTTAACACCCTTCTCTGAGACGTACGAGCTCAGAGGTTATGTAGTTGAAGGTTATCAGCGATATTTCCCAATCTGGTAATGTGGCATGCTGAGTGCTGCTGTGTGATGATCATTGGTTGGTCATTTGTGATATGATCATTTGTTTGATCATTTATCTTTGTGATTATTGCTTTGGTCATCTGTGGACCCAAAGCATGGCTTTGTTGCACAAAGCGTAGCTTTGTGGACGAGACTTCGTCAGGACCTCACTCCCCGGAAATGGTCGAAACAGGAATATGCGGCAAGGTTATGAGGGTCGCTCCCTTTAGGGTATGTCATTTCCTTCTGGAAAAGGGTGGTATCATGGTATGGAGCCCAGATATTTACTCATGTTGATACACTATATCTATTACTGTGTGGTGTTGTTGGTATCGAGCGCTCGGATAAAGGTCCCAAAGGACCGGGGGATGACATATTCGTGTAGTAGTTACCTAGTTACAGAGGTAACCCGGCCTTGTGTTGGCAGAGATCTAACCGTAACGTTAGTTTCTCGGGACGTCCCGCCAGAGGCGATCCCATGTGGCAGTAGGAAGTTCCTTAGCCTGACCATTTGTTGGAAATCCAATCAAAACAATACGCGCCCTGTACGGTTTTAGTTGTATAACCTGCCATGGAATGTGGCGGTAACCTGCTATTGAACATGGTAGCTATAGTAGGCATACGACGAAATGTCGTATGCTGGCTAGGATTTATATTGTACTTTCGAAATTGTTTTCTACACTATGCACTAGTAATAATATCAAAAATGATTTGATTTTTGCGTAGTAAGCATCTTTGACTATCATAAGGAGAAATCTCCTCCAATTCTGCGTTTGCATTGTGTGTGTGGCGGGAGGCCTTATGGTAGTTTCATTTTCCAAAAAGCATTGCGAATTTCAAAAATTGAAATGTTTCTTGTTGCTTGTTTAAAGATAAACTGTTTTTGAGTTCTCACACCAGTCACATGACTGACCTGGAGTTTATTGTTCCTTTCCTAAACTCTGGGTGCCCACTATTTTTCCACGGGCAGTCTAGAGTTAGGTTGTCAGGTTATTCTGGATTCGGGAGTTGCTGTGCAGATCTGGAGGCGAGCCAGATAGCGTGGTCTATTATCTATTGTATATAGTATTTCTTTTCCGCTGTTGTTGTCGTACACTCTGATTGATGTAATGTAATGTGATGTAATGTATAAAATGTATAGTTCTTTTGTTTTAATGAATATTCATTTATCTATTATATGTTGTTCCGCTGCGACTGTGAGATTCTGTTATTGTTCCTGTTATGTTACTTGTTTTTGTTTTCTTCTCTCTTTTCTTTCTTCTATCTTTCTCTCTCTTCTCCTACCTCTTTCTTCTTCTTCTTAAACCCTAACGGTTCGATTTTTCGGCAACGAAAAATCCCGATCGTTACATTACCAACGCTTAGTCAACCGGATGTTTGCCGATCAGATCGGGAAAACCATGGAGGTTTATGTGGATGACATGTTGGTAAAATCACGATACTCCATTGATCATGTCAAGGACTTGGAGTCAATGTTCAATGTCCTCCGGAGATATGGGATGAAGCTAAATCCGTTAAAATGTCATTTTGGGGTTGCTTCCGGAAAGTTCCTTGGATTCATCGTCAACGCCCGGGGAATAGAGGCCAACCCCGAGAAGATCTGGGCAATTAGGAATCTTCAAACCCCAAGGACCATAAAACAGGTTCAGAGTCTCAACGGAAAGGTTGCAGCGCTGAGCAGGTTCATCTCGAAATCAACGGATAAATGCATACCCTTTTTCGATCTGATCCGAAAAGGGAAACGAAACTTCGAATGGACTACGGAATGTGAGGGCGCGTTTCGATCGCTAATCCAGCATCTTTCCACACCACCGATTCTTTCAAAACCTGTTGATCACGAGCAATTATACCTTTATCTGGCTGTATCTGAAAACGCTGTTAGTGCTGCATTGGTTCGAGAGGAAGACCGAACACAAAAACCAGTCTATTACGTCAGTAAACGATTAACCGGGGCCGAGAGAAATTATCCAAGGCTAGAAAAGTTGGCATACTGCCTAGTTATCGCCTCGAGGAAGCTCCGTCCATATTTTCAGGCTCACCCTATCATTGTATACACCGACCAACCGTTACGACAGGTCCTCACACGACCTGAGACGTCTGGCAGGTTACTAAAGTGGAACATTGAGCTGAGTCAATTCGACATCGCATATGTTCCAAGGAGAGCCATAAACGGTCAAGTCTTAGCAGATTTCATTGCCGAATTCACTGTTCCTGAAGACTTACCCGAAACTAGTGACTCCCCCGAAGATATATGGAAACTATACACTGATGGCGCATCCAACGATCGATGCTCGGGCGCAGGGATTGTGCTTGAGACCCCCGAGGGCCGATCCATCTGCTACGCCTTAAAGTTTGATTTCCGGGCAACCAACAACGAAGCTGAATACGAAGCCTTGCTCACCGGGTTGAAGTTGGCCCGAGACCTGAAAATTATCGCTGTGGAAATCTACTGCGATTCCCAGTTGGTGGTATGTCAAGTTCGGGGTGAATATCAGGCCAAGGATCGAAGGCTAGCCGCTTATCTAGCCCGGGTCCGAGCAATACTGGATCAGTTTGATTATTATACCATTTTCTACATACCCCGAGAGCACAATCAGAAAGCCGATTCATTGGCAAAGCTGGCAAGTGCAGACGAAGCTCAACACTTGGGACTCGTCCCTGTCGAGACATTATCCTCTCCGAGCATTGATAGAACGGAAAATGAATTCACATTAGAAGCTACCTCCGAGAAGGAATCATGGATGACTCCCTACCAAGATTATATTAAGCATGGCACACTGCCCGAACGACGAAGTGAAAGAAGACAGATTCTTCGAAAGGTGTCACGATTTGTCATTCAAGACGGAGTTATGTATCGGAGAGGTTACTCTGTTCCTCTCCTCCGGTGTATCGCGCATAACGAAATCAAGCGAGTGTTGCGTGAGGTGCACGAAGGAGAATGTGGCGATCACACTGGGGGGCAAGCGCTTGCCAAGAAAATACTTCGATACGGATATTACTGGCCTACCGTTAACCGCGATGCTATGGATTATGCCAAGAGATGTGATAAATGCCAGAGACACGCTCGGATCCCTAGAGCCCCGCCTTCTGAGATAACCCAAATGGTCAGCCCGTGGCCATTTGCAATGTGGGGAATGGATATAATCGGTGCATTGCCTTTAGCTAAAGGGGGTGCAAAGTACACCATAGTTGCGGTTGATTACTTCACCAAATGGGCTGAGGCTGAGCCCCTTGCAACGATAACAACAAAAAAGGTGATCAACTTCGTGGTGCGCAACATCATCTGCCGGTTTGGTCTCCCGCATACTATTATCACCGATAATGGAGCCCAATTCGACAGTACTGAATTCAGGGATTTCTGTCTGCGATTTCACATCCATAAGAGATTCTCAGCAGTAGCGCACCCACAAGCAAACGGTCAGGTCGAGGCCGTCAATAAGGTTATCAAGTCTATATTGAAGAAAAGATTGGAGAAAGTCGGGGGCAAATGGGTCGATGAACTACCAATGGCTCTGTGGGCATACAGAACAACTCACAAAACTGCGACCGGACACACCCCTTTTTCTCTATCCTATGGCTCCGAAGCAGTTATCCCGGTCGAAATGGAAGTTCACTCTCACCGTGTGACATACTATGGCCCGAAAACGAATGCTATATTACTTGCTGAATCCCTAGATCTGCTTGATGAGAAACGTGAAGAAGCCGACGTAAGGGCAGCTGCATATCGAAGTTAAGTCGCTCGAATATACAACGCCAAGGTCCGCCCACGGACTTTTGAATCCAGCGACCTGGTACTCAAAAGAATTTACCCGGTTCCTTCGCACATGAACCCAAATTGGGAAGGGCCGTATATGATTTCACAAAAACTCAGAGATGGCACGTTCAAGTTATCGACCGTTGATGGTCTCACTTTACCAAGAGCTTGGAATAGCGGAAGCCTCCGTCCCTACTACACCTAACAGGCTTTATTTGTCTTTCTATCAATTTCTTCCTTAGCATTTTGTTTTTTGCATTTTGAAATTTGAACTTGTAATAAGGCAACTGATGTTGTCATGCTTCTTTTGTTTCAGCAATAAAACGCCATCTCTTCGAGCCAAAAGTTGTGATTCACTGAAAATAGCACATAATATCACATTGCACGAAGAGCTAAATTCCATCGCACGGTGGGATTTATCTAAATAGGGAGTAACTGTGATACGACCAGTCACTTACTAAATAAGACCCGAGCTCGGGGGCAAAACACAATACCAGCATCCACATGGATTGATACACGACAATCCTTTTACTAACTCCAACTTCCCAGAGTGTGAATTGGAGTATAAAACATCCAATAAGTCGTTCCCAGAGCGCGAACGGACTCCAACTTCCCAGAGTGTGAATTGGAGTATAAAACATCCAATAAATCGTTCCCAGAGTGCGAACGGACTCCAACTTCCCAGAGTGTGAATTGGAGTATGAAACATCCAATAAGTCATTCCCAGAGCGCGAATGGACTCCAACTTCCCAGAGTGTGAATTGGAGTATAAAACATCCAATAAATCGTTCCCAGAGTGCGAACGGACTCCAACTTCCCAGAGTGTGAATTGGAGTATGAAACATCCAATAAGTCATTCCCAGAGCGCGAACGGACTCCAACTTCCCAGAGTGTGAATTGGAGTATAAAACATCCAATAAATCGTTCCCAGAGTGCGAACGGACTCCAACTTCCCAGAGTGTGAATTGGAGTATGAAACATCCAATAAGTCGTTCCCAGAGTGCGAACGGACTCCAACTTCCCAGAGTGTGAATTGGAGTATGAAACATCCAATAAGTCGTTCCCAGAGCGCGAACGGACTCCAACTTCCCAGAGTGTGAATTGGAGTATAAAACATCCAATAAATCGTTCCCAGAGTGCGAACGGACTCCAACTGCCCAGAGTGTGAATTGGAGTATGAAACATCCAATAAGTCGTTCCCAGAGCGCGAACGGACTCCAACTTCCCAGAGTGTGAATTGGAGTATAAAACATCCAATAAGTTGTTTCCAGAGCGTGAACGGACTCCAACTTCCCAGAGTACGAATTGGAGTATAAACATCTAATCCAGATTCCCGAAGCACGAATCAAAGTACAAGTAACAATTCGAAGTTCCCGAAATACGGGCCGAGATATCAATATCAACTCCCAATTCCCATAGCGTGGAATGGAGTGTAAACATCGATAACCCTCAGATTCCTGGAATGCAGGACAGATTATCAATCTCAAATTGTCATGAATCCCCAGAAGGGGAGGCATGTGTTCAGGGCTTGCAATAAACGCAATCAGCTGCCAGAATATGAGTATTATTCCCCGCAACTAAGGGGCAAAAAGCTGGGTGCTAATCGCTGGCTTAAGTAATAATATACTCAGAATCCAACTCATTCATTAAATCACGACACGAAGCTATATAAATACTAAGCGGATACAACACAAATACTGCAAGGCATTCAGGTAAGAAGAAAAGTGTAACTTCCCATTTCATCAACCAACAAAAACAAGTTTGATTACATGGCAAGTAAAGATGTTTCAATTAAGTGGAGGCCGCATCCGTACATACACATGGCCCAAGAAAGAACAAAAGAAGAGGCAAAAGAATTGTTATCCGTAAATCTCACGACAAAGCGAGGGGCTCACTCTTTCTTCCTCCGGTGTTTCTTCCTCGGAGTCGAGCCGCTAGACCCACTGCCTGGCTTCCTACGAGACTTTTTGCCTTTCTTTGGAACATCCTCCGGTTCCGGCATGATATCAACATCTTCCTCAGAACTGGAAGGGATGGAGATCCTTTTATAAGGACAAACCGGGGGCATGGGAGCAATAACAGATACTTGTTCAACAACGCTCGAGACGGTTACTGTGCCACCAGGAGAAATCATCATTAGAGAAGATAAGCTTGAAGGAACGGCGTCACCACCGGGACCAACTGTCACTGTCTTGGCCATCTCGGCACTTATCTCTGCTAAAATCTCCTCCTCTCGAGACAGTTGAGCTGCGCTAGGTACGCCAGTGGTCATCACGATCAAACTAGAAACTGGGGCAGCTCCGCTCGTCACAAAAGAGAGGTCGGGCATGGGGTCAAGAGGATGACCAAATAGCTCTTCAAACATTTGAACATCGAATGACATTGAGCCTCCCTCTCCCATATCACCAACCATGGCGGCAGTTGAAATCGCCTCGGTGACAATAACTCCACGTGTAGGATGTAAAGCCGAAGGGACAGAGGGCACGGGTGCAACACTCTCGGTCACTAAACAACCAAAACTAGAGCTATCAGACCAAGAAATTCCCTCGAAAATCAATGTTTTAAGACGTAAAGGGAAATACCTACTTTACCTTGCCTTGGAGCTTGAACAAGCTCGGGGACGAGCGTCTTGCCCGAAGACAGTTCCGGTTGGTCCGGATTGTAGGCGGGAATAGCTTGTGAATCAACCACGGCAGCAGCTTCGGGTGAAGTCGAAACAGGGACTTCAGTATTCTCGCTATGGTGCACGATACCCGAACCTTCGCCAACCTCCGTTTGATGGACGACAAGTCTTTCTTTTTCAACAGAAATGATTGCTTCATGAAGGGTCCTCCTCTCATCCTCGCTGAGCAGACGTGACTCAAGCTCAAACTCGTCTAATACCGAATCCGGACAAGACATCCTCTTTTTTTCCACTAATTTCTTCCAAGCATTGTAGAGAGGCATCGAGTAATCCCCTAGCCAGGAGAGATTTCTATGCTCCAATACATTGGCATTATATGTGTCCAAAAGATCGTCGAATTCGGCCTCCATCTTGAACCTCTCTGCTTGGACTCTCTCCTCCAACTCCGATTCAACCTCCTTAACCCTTGCAATTGCCGCATCGCGCTCGGCCCGAAAAGATACAGCCTGCTCACACGCCTCTTGCGCAGCCACGTTCGCATCGTCTTTTTCCTTATTCATGTCAGCGAACCTAGCCTTTAGCTCCTCTAGTTCCTTCACTGCCGTATCCCGCTCAGATTCAACGTTCTTGTATCGATGGCCTAAGTCTTCAACTAAAGTACAATGTGCCTGTTGCATTTTCGCCATTTCAGCTAATGTCTCATCAACCTTCTGTAACGACTCGACCTCGGCCTTGCGGGAAGATTCCGCCTCAGATTGGAGTATGTCGACGATGCGACTCTTTTGAGCCAAGTCGGCCTCTAGCTTCTCAATGATTTGGGCCCGGTCGAAGGCAGCTTTGGAAGCCTTAACAGCCGCTTTGTACCATTCTTTGTACTGAGCAAAAAAGTCACGGGTGTAGTTGAGCGCCGAAGTCGCGGCATCATCGGGAATTCTTTTAAGATTGGGAGGAAAAATACAAGCATCAAAGCAAATCTCTGGAAAATCTTTCCTCAGTTGTGCAAGCCTGATGGCCCCTTCGCCAGAAGACTCAATAAGGGTCTCCTCCCCAGACATAGACGTTGCGACACCGGTTCGAGAATGATGTGGCTCAGGCCTCGAAACCTGCGAAGATGACTGATGTCGCAGAGGCTCGGATGCCTGGACATGACTTCGGGATTGCGGAGGAGATCGAGATGGGGAGCGATGCCTACGATCTCTGTCTGATCGTTCCTGGCTGGAGTTACCACGGCGATGATCCTTTGCATAATACACCTGGCCATATTGCCTCCGGTCACGATCACGATCGGGGCCTCCACGACGAGATTCATAATAGGTTGAGGGGTGATGCACTCTCCGGAGTTTGTCCAATGTAGTCTGACGACCAGCCATGTTACCTGGAAAAGAGATACAGTTCAGTTAAGTACCAGGAAAAATCAATAGGGCGAGTGAAGCAGTCATGTAGTGTCATGAGAGTGTATGCAAATGTACAAAGCCCCCGACCAACCAGAGGTTTCGACTGCACTAATGGGTAAAAGCCCGCTTATGTCTAACGCTTCCCGGAGCTCAACCAACCCAGACTTGTGATAAAGAGAAACGCATTCCGGGATGGGAACGTCATCCAGTCCTGTGAAAATGTTTCCTGATTGACAAAGAGCGGAGTCAGAAGAAATAATTCCAGGAATCAAGCGAGACACGATTACAGACTTCCGTCTTGCAAATTTAGGAACAACGGCCTTGCCTTTCCGCTTTTTTCCTGCTTGGGGAAAATCAGCCGCTAGCTCGGTGTCAGTAGGCGTCCTCTCATCATCGCCCATTCCTCTTATCGCTACACCGGTCCTCTTCTTTGCCTTCGGAGCCGATTTCACAAACCCTTCAACGACAATACTCTGGTTCGTCTCAATTAAGCCCAGCGTCCTTAAGTTATCATCGGTTAAGACCAAGTCAATGTGCCGCAGGTCACTCGGAACCTCTTGTAGACTTCGGATGACGTTTCTGTATCGACCACCGTCTGGCCTTGATATGATAGCTGCAAGAAAAAACACCTGATGTCAGTTCAAGTGTTGACAATGACCATTAAAGAAGGCTAACACGATTTACGATACTTACGTCTGGACAGCCATCGCCTAGCGAATCCTGGGGGGCATCGGACAAAGAACCATTCATTCTTAAAGTAACCGAGTCTGGTCCAGGCTCCCGTCACAATCTGGCAGTTTCTAACTGCCTCCAGAAAGGTGAACGATGGACTATCACCCCTGCTCTTGAAGTTGAATATATGTCTAATCTCAGCTGGCCTAGGCGGACGAAAAAGGCGGTCCATGAATAAGATGAAAACACTGTTCAGTAACGCATGTCCGTTGGGGTGAAGTTGTGCGGGAGCGATTCCAATGAACGATAGCATCTCCCTGATATATTGGTTAAACGGGGGGAGAGTTCCAGCCGCACAAGCGTGGCGATAAAAAGCAGTATAGCCCTCGGGTGGATTGTGAGGCCTATCATCAACTCCCGGTAGCAAAACATCATCCGGGGATAAGCTATGCTTCGAACATATCCGACCCAATAATGCTCCAGAAATATTAGATCGGACGGAATCTATGGGATCCTCGATAAGTAAGGCCTCCGGCAATTCGTCCGGAGCAGGATCTATTACTTCAGGAATGATCTCTGGAATTTCTAACATCATAAGAGGCAGGATTTGTAACTCTTGTTGTTCAGAACCCGAAGACTCCATAACTAACTAACTCACGAAAAAGCAGCGTTAAAAACGAAGAAAGCCCGTATATTCCCCGGTGTGAAGCATATGGATGTGTCGTGCAGTGCAAATACATAACTAAAACAAATTTTACAAGAGTAAAACGCGGTGTCTGAACGACTAGGCTTTTGAATCAGGGAACGAAAACGACCGTCATCACTGACCGTCGCTTTCGCGTCCCTCGGATACTACTGACCAATTCAAGTATAAATTCGTTATATGTGTTTAAGTCACGGTGCCATCGACGAGCTCAAAAAGACAGGACAGGTCAACTTTGATCATGCGAAGGACGAAGCTCGTCGGAATCAAATATGCTAAAAATTTAGTGAGTTCGTTAAAGTTCGATTTAAAAGTGGTCGTAGTTCAGGTATTGGAACGAATCGATGAGGTGGAAGTTCCAGAAGCAAGGACGTTCGAATCGATCGACTCGATTCGACACGAGTCAGATCGGTGAACCTCGAATCAGCGCAGTTCGAACCCATGGAGCCCCACCTGACTTCGAATCCATCAAAGTCGGGCTCCTTCGAATCCATCAAGAGCGGTTCGAATCCATGGAGCCCCACCTGACTTCGAATCCATCGAAATCGTGCTCCTTCGAATCCATCAAGAGCGGTTCGAATCCACGGAGTCCCACCTAGCTTCGAATCCATCGGAGTTGAACTCCTTCGAATCGATGAACGTATCATTGCTTCGAATCGATCAGTAGTGAGCTCCTTCGAATCGATCAGAATGCCACTGTTTCGAATCCATCACCGCACGCCTTTTTTGTTGTGTTCTCCTGCAATCATCGGTTCGAAGCTACGCATTCGAAACCAACTCAAAGCGCGCACCCCTGATCGATACGGCTCAAAGGTTTGCATTCCTCAGTTCCATGGAGTCGGCCTACTTCGTTCAAACCTCGTCACTCTCCAAAAATTTCCAGAAGAAGGGGTTGAATCAATGCCAAAAAAGATTAATCTATCATTCTCAAAACCGAATCGACCCCTTGATTACCTGATTTAGTTTGATTACAAATGGAAGCTAGAAGGAATTTGGTCGATTCGTGAAAAAGCACGTTTGATTTGGCTCTGGGAAATCGATTCGGAGAAGCAGCTAAAGCAATGGTAAAAGGTAAAAAGTGAAAATGAAGTCAACCTCATGTATTTATACGGATTCCAAGAGAGATTGGTGTCACTTCGACTCCCATCGATTCGAACGACCACTTTCGAATCCATCCCACTTTCGAATCCATCCCAGTTTCGAATCCATCAGAGTCTTCGAACCCATCACTGATTCGAATCCATCTAAGTTTCGAATCCACGGGAAACTTCGAATCCATCTAAGTTTCGAATCCACTGGAAACTTCGAATCCATCTAAGTTTCGAATCCGCTGGAAACTTCGAATCCATCTAAGTTTCGAATCCACTGGAAACTTCGAACCCATCCAAGTTTCAAATCCCTCAAGGGCTTCGAGTCCATCAGAGTCCTCGAATCCATCACTGATTCGAATCCATCTAAGCTTCGAATCCATCAGGAGTTTCGAATCCTTCTAAGCTTCGAACCCATCAAAAACCACTAATTAACAACACTTTGGCTTGAATCTAAAATCGATTCAGGAGAAAACCGGGACGGAGTTCGGCAGCAAACAAAGACCGACATGACTCATGGACACACGACGTTAATAAGGGCGGAGCTAATGTATATACACACATAACGAACTAATGTTCGATTTTGAACATTCGCAGGGATCAAATATTTACCCTGTTATAGCAACGACAGCCAACGATTAGGCGCAATCACACAGTAATCAATCATATCAAGGCAAGGTTACGGCAATACGGTATATGAGTCTCGACGAAAAGGGAGCAATAATCTTCAGAATAAAATGGCGACTATTCAAAGCACGTCATGTTCCCACAAGACGTACTTTGGGGGGCAAAATGTTATCCCGCTTTTTGGACGAAAGCCGTGATACCAAAAGGTTGGTCAAAGACAGGAGACAGTTCGCCTCAGAGATTGATCGTACTTCAGTCCGCTATGGATATCAATGAACTCTGTCCGAGTCCGGATTGGGCCACAATTGATAGGGCGTAACAAGAAAGACCATAGAAGCCACCGATTCAAATTTCAAGACAATCCGAGGTCATATGCTCAAGATATGATGGATTCAAGTTAAGAAGGTGCACGTTGCTCGGTCCGAACCCATCATGATTCGAACCCATCATGATTCGAACCCATCGCGTTCGAACCCATCGCGTTCGAACCCATCGTGTTCGAAACCATCCGTTTCGAACCCATCAGCCAACGCCTTCCTTCGAATCCATCAAGCCAATTAGTACTTCGAATCCATCCATCAAACTTTGTATCCATCACCGCCTAAATACGCTTCGAATCGATGACAGCTTCGAATCCATCACAAGCTTCGGGTCCATCACAGCTTCGAATCCATGCTGTCCTCGAACCCTACACGTTAAAAACAACTTCGAATCGATCTGGAGCCATCGATTCGAAGCGTCACCGCCCCCTCATACAACAGGTTCGATTTGAACCTATGGGTTCGAACCATATGGATTCGAAACTTATGGATTCGAACCTAAGGGTTCGAACCATATGGATTCGAAACATATGGATTCGAATGACCCAGAGGATCGATTCGAACTAACCAGCGTACCGAGATGCCTCATCTCGAATCGATCATAACTCCCAATCTACTGATCCAAATCCCATGAAATTTTTACAGAAGTTTGTCTACATGACGAAGAACGTCCACACCAAGTTTCATCGCAATTGGACGATTTTTTGATCGATTCGAAGTTCACTTCGAATCGATCCCAAACTGGGCATGCACTTCAAGAACTCGGGCCTGTGGGTCCCCCGTCACGTGCCAAGCAGTCTCTCCATGATTTAGGCGGGATTTTGGCCTTCCACACCTATAAATAGAGCTCCCTGGTCATTCAGAAGGGGGGTCGGAGAATTTGGAGAAGAAGAACAAGCCTAAGCGCTGCCAGAATCACTCCATGTTATCTCAATTGCAGTTAATTTCGAATTTAAGTCCATTTGCTGTTGTAATTTGCTGAAAAGCACTTGTAATCTTCAAGTATTAAGAAATAAAGTGATAAAACTTCATAGTGGACGTAGGCGCATGGCCGAACCACTCTAAATCCTTGTCTTCTGCGCAATTTACTTTTCTGTGACTTGGAGTTTTTGTTAGATAGTCCCTATTTCCAATTCAAGTTCTTCATTTACTATCTCTTCAAAAACTTCCGAAGGGTGTTTGCCCAATTTTGGTGCAAACAATTGTGATGATATTGATTGTTGATATTGGTTGAATGGATGTTTAGTTTATATCGTTATAAACTGCAAGTTCGTTATGGATTATTATTATTGCGGTTTGAAATGATATACAACTGTAAAATATTAAATTGCAAATTGAAACGATAAATATCCATATCACTTGACCATAGGATAGAAAATTATATATAGACACCGTGGTCTACATAAAATATATTTGAAATGATTTCTATGGTTTTGTAAAGAAATATATGGTTTTATATAAATATTGATTTTAGATATTATATAAATGTTATTTTATTCTTGATTTTAAGCTATCTATAAATTTGTTTTAATATAGAACAAGTTTAATAATAAATTTTGATTTTTTTTTTAAGATAGTATGGTTAAGTATCGAAATTATTGAGTTTATAATGATTTAAATAAATTAAGGTTGGAAGATAATTTGAAATTGAATTTATTTAAGAATTAAACTCAAATAAGGTTGATCTGAAATTTATTAAATTTGAAATTTTAAAAGATGTGATTTTTATAACTTGATTTTGTTTAAGATGATTTAAAAGATATTGGATTTGTTAAGTAAATATTTCAAAACTGCATAATAATAAGGTTAAATTAAGGTATATATGAAGTTATCAAATTTAGTTTTGAAATGGTGGATATTTAAATCTTTGAAATATATGGAAAATGAAATGGTTTATTTGAGGTTCAAATCTGTATTTGAAATCGATATAAATCGAAATGGTGTATTGGAAACTAAATTGAGTGGAAATTTATGAATTGAGATTTGATATAAATTGAATTTTGGATTTAAGCTGATTTGAATTAATTTCTGAAGTTAAGGAAATTATATTATTCTATAAAGAAATTTTAAATTTAAAACTATTTTATTATATATATATTTGATTATCTAGACTGTTTAAGTGGTGAAAGTTAGGTTTAAAAGCTATGAATTTCAAAGTATTATGTTTTGAAAATGTTATATTTTCAAGTGTTTGGTTTCGAAAGTATTATAACTTTGAAATGATATGATTCTAAAAATAGATAGATTTGAAATGAAAATGATATCTTATTTGATTTTGAAATGGAAATGATATCATATTGATATGGTTTTGAAATGGCAATGATATTTTAGTTTTGAAGTATATACTATTTTGAAAATGACCGCGGTGTTATAATAACTTTTGGTTGTTAAAGAGACCGGGATCGGAAGTTGTCATAATCTCTGCCAACTCCGAAAACCACTTTAACAACCGTGTACGCAGTGGAGATTTCAGAATGAAGTAGGATGGTGGCAACGTCATATCTATTAAATAATAGTAAAGCAGAAGAAATTTAAGCTCTCCCATTAACTGTAGCAGTTTTCTTTATTCTCCTTAATTTTCTCTCGATATTTTAGTTTTAAATTTTTATAATTTATCACTTCATAATTATTCTACTAAACTTCTAATGCCAATTTATAATCAAATACATACTTTTAAAATTTTCTAAGATTATTCACAAATGCTTTCTTAATTCTCTTCTAATATTTTACATTTAAGTCCATACAATTAAACTAATTACGTAATTAAAAATTTAAACCATTTGATAAACTCATTTATCAAACATTCGATACATAATGTAAATTCTAAAATATGAAAATTTCAACAGTATACCATAGTAGCATCAACAAACTGGTAAAACAAAATTTTCATTTGCATATAAAGATATATAAATCACATATCATAAATTATATACATCAACAACAATAACAAATTTATTTTATAATTCGTTTTATCTCAATGAAGTTATCATGTATTGCACTGAAAAATTATATTTTTAACTTTAAACACCTATATTTTAAATTCCCATAGTTACTTACAAACCATTCACAGTTCTCTTATAATATATTTTTTACTCATATATACATGTATTTAACCAATTATGTAACCTTTATTTTAAATCATTCATCAATTTACTAATATTTAATAATTCATTTAACAAATCTTAAAATATATATTGATTTAAGTATGCATACAACACACGCATGCACGAAGATGATAAAATTGTTATTTTTATACATATGTAAAGATATATGGTTCGCATAACGTAAAATGTTAACATAAATAATAATATATTTTTAATTTATAATTCATTTATCTCAAAATAATATGATACATTTTTAGTACAAAATTTCATTTTTAGTACAAAATTTCATTTTTTACAACTTTTAAATGATAAATTTATAATTTACAACATTGGGATGTGGATGCATGGATTACTCTAATACAAATTAGGTTATGTCGACATTCTTATTTTCAACATGATATTAAAACCTACTGAACTCACAACTCAAATTAACGCAACATTTTTTTGTTGTCGCAAATATTGAAGTTGTAAACATGACACTCTTACAATAACATGAAATTTATGATTAATTGCTAAGTTAAAAAAAGATTTACTAATAGAAATCTCAGACGATGAATAAAAGTTCATTTCACATAAGTTGATCGTAAGATATTTTTCTGAACTACAACTACATACAAAGCTCTTCTCATTTTTTCTCTCCTTTCTAACATTCAGCTCCATATATCTAATTAGCTAAGCTGATTACTAATTTAAAATATTTAAATATATTCAATTACATAATATTCACTATTCCATTGTAAATCATAAAATTATATATACAATATTCATATTAATAGAAATGGAAAATTCAATTTTCTTCATCCATTTATTTAAAAAATACTTGTATCACATAGTATCAACTATTTATAATAGCTATATATATATATATATATATATATATATATATATATATGCGCACACACACACACATATATATATTAGCGACCATTTACCTTATATCTGAGTGTTGTATGTCATTTTAAATAAAAAAAATTATTTCAACAAGTTTATCATATAATTCTTAAAAAAATTCAATTTTTAACAATAATAATTAAAATTTAAGTATTACTTTTTAACATCGTTACCATGTGCAACGCACGGGTTATACACTAGTTGAGGTATATACGTGGACCCGACTCCCGTGAGTTGGCATAAGGTGGCTAAAACAGGAGCAATCGACGGGCTAATGAGGTAGCTCCTCTTATCGGACACACTTCTTCGATACCATTCTATTACTTTGTGATTGATTGGGTGCACCTTTGATTTTGGGAGTGTGGCTCGTGGTGGGTGGTAGTGGATGCTACGCGTTACCGCCGGTCTAGAAGTGTAATTGGTATATCTACCATGACATTACCTAGTTATGCCGTGTCACCTACCCTAGCGCGCCTTGTACGAGTTTTGATTTGTGTCGTACCTATGGAGTATTTGTGGTAGCCTCCCGATCTGGAGGTACGACAGTACTGTATAGACTATTGGCACTATATATGTGTTAAGGTAGAAAATGTAAAGCCTTAATGATATTTTTAAGTAAGTTTACTTTACTATTAGACATTATTATAATAGCGTATATTACTATGTAGTAGATAGTTTAACAGATCCTTAAGAGTTGTGAATCCCGAACATCTCTTAAGTTACTGCACTCACGTTAGACACTGAATAGGAGATGTCAAACCCCGTAAACATCTCTGACACCATTCCACTCATATTTATTTATCATTGATTTAACTTACATAAGTTCTTTTAGTTCTGACTCGAGTGTTTTGTCTTTACAATTCGCTCGGGTCGCTTGAGCATTTCAGGATTTGAAGACCTTATTTCTGGAAGACGAAGACGAAGATTGTATTATTATTATTTATTATATTTCACTACGTCATGTATTCCGCTGCATTATTTACTATCCTCTCGTATGTGTAACTCTGATCTATGTTGTATAAGTATAATCAAATGTTTTGTAAAACAGCTTCGTGAACTGTTATTTGATTATTATATTTTGTCGTTCCGCTGTGAGATTCTGTTTTGTTTTATTTCTTTCTCTGCTTTTCTTATTCACCCCAATAACAATCCGCCATTTTGTATGGTTTGAGTATGACGTGTGTGGTTTATCGTCGATTTAAAGTGTACAAAAAGGCGGAATGTTACATATATTATGTTACACTACCCAGAACTTATAGTATAATCATGTACTACCATCTAAGCACCTATTTTCAATAAATAAAAATGATATGAAATCGATTCACATATATAAATACATCATTGTATAACATCAATTCTATATATGTATGTGTGTGTGTGTGTGTATGTATGTATGTATGTATGTATAATAATCATGAATTTAATTTAAAATTCATTTATATCAGTATATTTACCATGTAGCGCATTGTAAAGAAAATATTTACGTCAAATGCCGACATTTGAAATTTTTACGGTTATTTACAAAACCCTTCTTAATATCATCTAATATCGTACATTTATATTAATATATTTAATTAATTATGTAATATTGATTTTAAATTAATTAATAAATTCAATTCACAAGCATTCGTTAATTCATGTACTAAATCCTAAATATGAATGTTTCAATATGTACAGCAAAAGTGGTAAAATTGTTTTTTCATTCAAATGTGGAGGTATATAAATCATAAAGCATTGAATAATATTAACAAATTTAAATTATTATTTATTTATCTAAAGAAATTTATCTTGCAATTCATTGTAAAATTATTTTTTAGCTTTAAATACTTACATTTTAACATTTCAACAATTATTTTCATCCCTCAACCGAATTCTCTCCTAATATTTATATTTAAAATCCATGTATTTAAACTACAAATTTAAACTATCTAAGCCATCTTTGCGAATAATTAGTGTCTGGTTCTAATAAATCTTTAAAATATATGTCAATTATAATATACATACATACATCCATACATACATGTATGTATGTATATCGCATGAGTTAAACCATGTACATAACCAATAATGACAAAGTTAAGTTGTAAAACAATTACAATCATTTATTTTAAAATTTTATTATATGCCGCATTACAAAATTCCATTTTAACATCAAATTGATGTGCATTAAAATTTCTACAATTTTTGCAAAATCTTTCTCAATTCGTTTCTGCTATTTACCTTTACGGGTTTTTTAGGCTCAAAAAAAAAAGTTAGAAAAAAATTTAGTTTCAGGGACAAGAAGTTTGGCTTTTAGGCTGAAGGACACTTTTTAGTGTAATTCACAGAATGATAGTTGTAACTATCATTTTCAGTACACTAAAAAGTGTCCTTCAGACTAAAAAACAAACTTGTTGTTTCTGAAACTAATTTTTTTTGCAACTTCTTTGATATTACCAAAAATGATAAAACTATTTTTACTCTGTTATAAAAATATATAAGCTACGTAGGTAACAGTGACTGGGTTCTTTTAGCAAAACGGTAGGTCCCACAATTATATCCAGCCGCGCAAGCAAATGTCTCTGATATATAGATAGATAATGGTGGGATACGAATCATCTTAACATCATAAAGATAGGAACAGAAGAAACAATTTTCCTTTTCCTTCTGAAATTTCGCAAAGTTTCTTGAACACAAATGGCTACGCTAACAATGCCTTCTACATTCTCCAAATTCTACAGGCATTTTCCAAGTTCGCAACACCGCTCTCTCATGCCGATCCAATGTACAGGTATAATATTTAAATCCCCAAATCAGTAATACCTGAATTAATCGAACGCACAGAAACACATCTTTTTGTATTATCATCACAGTAAATAATGAAGAAAGATCAGTTTCATCAGAGTGCAATTCTTCTTTGTTCAAAGAAATAAGAAACGTCAGTTGTGGATTACTGGCCGCTTGCATAGTCACTGCTGTATCTCCTGTCATTGCTGCAAATCAGGTTAGATTGCTCATCTAATTTCATTATCGCTTTTTACAGTAATGAGATTACAAGCGCGAAAATAGAAACTTTATTATCACTTTGGACAGGCTTGAGATTCTAGCACTGCGTTAGCATCCTATTGTATTTTAAGTTGCACTACTAGGTATATTTCTGTTTGTGTTTAATCTGGGGAGTGATGTGATGCTAAATGCACTTCGATTTATATTCTATCTTGTGCACTCTTCATTTTACCAACCCAATAACATTACCTACTCCATTTTACCATAAATTAAAATTCATGTCACACAGAAGAAAGTTAAAAGTTAGAACATGTCCATTTTGGTTTGAAACGAGTTACTGTTTTGCGTTTGCATTGCGTAATTCAAAATGCACCGAAGAGAGAGGTTGAAAAATGGTCAACTTTGAAAATGGTTTTGACATTGAAAATGACTTTCTGTTTGTTTTTCAGCCGTTTGGGAAACATCAAATTATCTTCTCTCTTTTTCTTGTCTTCTTTGTTGTGATGACCAGAATTTTCCAGTTTTTTTCTTTCATATGCCGTGTGGAAATGCAAAATTCATTTTCTAGCCAAACATGTCTTAAAGTATTCTTTCTTCTCTTCTCCTTGCATCATTCAGAGCTCCAAACCTGCCTCCCGTATCGTCGCTTTCTTCTTCCCATCGCTTTCTTCTCACGCATCCAATTTACTTGCAAATATTAGAACCATATCACCTATAGATTCTCTTCATTATTGAATCTGAAGCCCTAAAGTTGTCCCATAATCGAAATATGATTTTACATCTTGTTGTAGTAACTTGATTTGTATGTTTACACATTTTTGATCCGCAACTGTAATAACACATCATATTTACCTCGTTTGGTAGAGCAAATTATATTGATCAAACATTACAATGTACCACCATTTGAGTTGTAGTGTTAAATTCAACCTTTATGTTAACTGCTAAGGTCATTCAACAGTGCAGACTTGGGAGGATACATAATCTGAACGGCATCTGGGTACCAAAAGACAATACACCACCGAAGGATTGAGTAACTTCAGAAGGAGCCCAAAAAAAATAAAAACATAGGAGTACAATATTCAATAGTCCATTCTTAATCTACACTGTGAATATTATCTTCACAAAAGTTGACAACAGTCTTAATTTTCTAACTTCTTCAAAATTAACATTTAATGTTAACTTTCAGAACTATTTTTTTTTTCCTTTTCAAGTATCAGTTCTATTAACTTAGAAATACCTAACTGACCTCAACTTTTTTGAAGATGATTTAGGCATAATTTGAAAAAGCCCACAAAAAAGAAGGAAAAAAAAGAAAAGAAAAGAAAAGAAAAAAGAAAACGAAAAGAAAAAGAAAAAAAGAAAAGAAAGACATTTAGAGTTCTGCAGCTCAACATGCTAAAGAGGTTCTAATGGAGTTCTATAAAGAAAGGTGCCAAGGATGAATACCCCTAATAGTAATATATATGATTCTCTCAAAATTCACTATTAATTTTATTGCTCCACATATTAATTTTTCCAATTAATTGTAAATATGATGTTTTTATCATGTAGATGATCTTCATGTATTTTTAGATCATTTTTTGACTTAAGACTTGAGGTGGAGCCTTGACGCAATGGTTAGGTCACCTGCATGGTGATCTGGACATTCAGGTTCGAGTTTGGAAACATCCTCTTCGCAATATAAGGGAAAGACTGCGTACATTATCGACCTCCGCAGAGCCCGCTATCGTGCGGGAGCCTCGTGCACTGGGTTACACCTTTTTGAGACTTAAGACTTCTAATCCCTTCGAAACTACATTCTTTATTGATGGTTGAAATAATTAGATTTGACAACTCACATTACTTATGATTTTTGAGTAGGTTAAATATTAGAATTGGTTAAAATATTTGTTAAATTGATATATATGATAAAAACACCGCATCGTTGAAAAATTAACAAAATCCAAAATACGTGGATCAAGAAAATTAACGGGGGTCGAGTTTAATTGCACTCATCTTTGTCGAACTACACAATTCAAAACCAAATGAAAATCGTAAATATGTTCTTACATGTCTCAAAATCACACCAACGAAATTTTAAATAGTTTGAAATAATCTCAACATATTTAAAATAATATTTCAAATCGATGGTTAAAATTGCTATATTAACGGGTTATATTGACTTAACAATTTGAATGTGTTTGAAGTTTCAAAATGAACTCGTGATTTTATGATAATGATGTTCATAGTGTAGATTGAATATCTCCAAAGTATCATTCGATTTCAGATAGTGTAACACTAAAAACCATAGACAGGTGGTTGAAGAGGTGTAGCGAAAGAGGGGCGTGGCATCACAAGGGATCCTTACTCATAAACACATGGTGCTTTTGCACGTGCATATGAAAAAGTAACCATAAAAGTAGTTCTGAAATAAAAAAATTCAGATATATTATTATCTTCTGTTACTCTATCTGTTAGTTTTTTTACGTGATTACTTATGAAACATTCTCGTAAATTTTCATTTTAAAATTATTTGGATTGGTTGTTATCTCCGGCCCTTCGATATTACAGCCACTTTTTCTCTTTTCATTTTGAATTTTATCAGTCTTTGTATTATTTATTTTCAACTGTATTCTCTTCGTTTAAGTTTTTTCTTCTTCTTTTTTTTTTGCGTTTACTAGTTTTATTTAATATTCTCATTTCAATTGGGTTATTTATAAAAATTCATGGTAATACAAAAAAAGTGACACAAAAGGTATTACAAATATTGTTGATTGTTGAAGATAAAGATCACTTTATTTCTGCAAAATAATGACATAAAAATATACAATTTGAAGTAACTTTGATATTATTCAAGTTTAGTGCATTAATATTTTACGATTAAAATTGAAATTTATATATTTTCAACATTACAGAAAAATATAGATCTTTTTACAAATAACTTGAACATGTTGTTTCCAAAAATAAAATGAAGTATGGTTTATATTAAAACTGTGAATTCGATCTGGAAAATTGAAAATTAAGATCAATTTCGATAGAATAATTTTTAGCAAGGAAAATATTGTTTATGAAAACAGGGAGTTAAAGTATTAAAATATTAAATATATGTTCGTATAATGCAACATTATGAATTTACATTTTTAAAAAATCTTGTGGCTTTAAGATAAAGATAGAGAGTTAAATAAAATATTAAATATATGTTTGTATAATAAAATCATGTAGAATATAAGTTAAAATAAAATCTTCTAGTATTGAGATTATAAAATAAATAATTGAAAATATATGGTTTTGGTTAGAAATGGAATTCAAACCTATGAACTAATAAAAGATAAATCCGTATGTATTTTGTCAAGAGTGGAAATCAAACTCGTGTCTTGTGGAAATTAAAAAAAAAATGGTTTTGTTATGAATGTATTCAAATTCATGATCTCATACATGTATACATAAAAAATATTTTGAAAGTTAACGTTTACACCCAAAAAAAAAATTGATACCTAAGGTATTACAACATGTGTTTATACACACACATACACGCGTGTGTTTATGTGTTTATGTATTTATTAGGTGTGATCAATAACCCACTCATGCAGCTTGCTTCCGCTTTTAATGTCAAAAAATCTCGAAGCGAAATCTAGTTTTGTGAACATAATCTATATGCGACCAAGGTTATTGATAATTTTTTTTAGCTTAGTCAGAATTACATTTCCAGTCGATAGCCCCATGAATTAGGTAACCCCAGCCCAGTATTTATTCGGGGTAATAGATCAATGAGAAAATTTTGGTTGCCTCCTATCACTAACTTGAGCTCTATTCCCTCTAGAAGCACAATCGCATGACTAACCACTTAATCAATTTACAAAATACAAAATCTTAATTACACTTATTTGACTTTCTTATTAATATTAGCATGGTTTACTACTGCTGCTGCTGCTATTGTTGTTATAACTTTTAAACTGATTTTGTCATATAGTTTTAGGTTCCATCTCTATCCGACCCCAACTTGTTTTGGAATAATGACTTAGTTGTTGTTGTTGTAGTAGATAGTATCACTTCATCTTTTTTTGTAGAGGCTACCACCATTATCCACAGATCCAAACCGATGCGAACAAGCATTCATCGGTAACACAATAGGTCAAGCAAATGGTGTGTACGACAAGCCGATAGACCTACGCTTTTGTGACTACACCAACAACAAGTCTGACTTAAAGGGAAAATCACTAGCTGCTGCTCTTATGTCGGGGGCAAAATTTGATGGTGCTGATATGTCCGAAGTTGTTATGTCCAAAGCATATGCTGTAGGTGCAAGCTTTAAAGGTAATACTTGTCCCATATCTTGGACTTTTTTCTTTACATGTGCGATGCACGTGTATATAGAAAAAGAACCACCTCTTTTTTTTTTTTAAACAAAATTGGTGAAACCGGAAGCAACGTAATTTTGATGTTAACATTTCGTGAACCACGGGCTAAAACACTCATTTAGCATTGGTATTTTTGTAATTTCAAAGGCTTGAAATGAATGTATTTTCATTACATATAAAATATAACATATGTAATGAGAATATCTTTATTCAAAAGCTTTTGAAATTACGAAAATATCTATGCTAAATTAGTGCTATGGATTGAGATTCTAGTGGTATTAGGCACAAGGACAATACCTCTAGAATCACAGTTTAGAGCATTCATGTAGCATGGGAATTTTTGTAATTTCAAAAGCTTCAAACGAAGGTATTCTCATGACATATAGATAACTGGACATATATACATAAAATGCAGGTGTAGATTTCACTAATGCGGTTATTGATAGAGTAAACTTTGGGAAGGCAGATCTCAGAGGAGCAATTTTTAAGAACACGGTTTTATCAGGGTCTACGTTTGAAGAAGCTTTGCTACAAGATGTGAGTTTTGAAGACACTATAATAGGGTACATAGATCTTCAAAAACTTTGTGTAAATGCTACTATCAATGAAGAAGGAAGAGCTGAATTAGGATGTAGGTAGTCAGTTAACTCCACTTTTTGGATAACATGACTGTGGGTACTTGAGGTGTTTCTTGTTTGTAAAGAGGATATACATGTTTCTATATGTTTATATATAGTGTTTAAGAGGGATTTTTTTTAATGTAATTGTTGAGATAAAACGATACATGTTCAACTCACTGTGAAGGTGAATGCAGATGTTTTTGAAGTCAATGATAAATGATATATATATTGATATAGTGGATGTTGTATAACTTTAGTTACGTTTTCTTTATCGGTCTACATTGAAGAATGACACCGCGTTTAGCTGTTTGTAGAATTCTTATATATTCAGCACTGTAATATTTATATCATGTAGGAAATGCTCATCTTGTTTTAATTCATATTGATTCCTTTAGAATTAACTTCCTGACCATGGTAATGCTAGCAATAAAACGTTTCAAGTTTTAATAGATAATAAATATGAAGTATAATCCTCATTAGACAAAACTCATGTTATTTTTCAGGTCAATATTTATTTATTTATTTTAAAATTAATGACTCCAAATAGACGTGTCTCTTGTTCCATGCAATCCATTCCATTTGTTTTGACCGTGGTTCATACTAATCAAACCGATCGTTAGAGAGGTTTGCTTACTGTCACTGGCCAAAATCAATTTTTTTGAAGCTAAAAAAACGTGCATCTTGCATCATCGCGGTTTCCCTAGCAACGCGGATCTTGTTTCATCGCGGTTTCTCTAAACTTCTCCTTTTATTTCGCGCATCAAAGATTCTAAATTCAAATCTATTATGATTTTCAAATTCTAAAATTTCAATTTCAAATCGTTAATTTTGAATGCTTTGATTAATATTTAATTTTGAAATTCATATTTTCAGATTCAAATCTCAATTTATTCTTTTCTAACATATTATCACTTAATGTTTAAGTAATATTAACAAAAATTTTAAATGTATACTTCTTATCAGAGTTATACAATCGAACGGTCGGTTACTCCACCGTTGTGCGGTTATACTAGTTAATTTGTTTTATAAATAATGAATAGAAATTATTAAATTGTTACCGTTTATACACGAAATGGTTTTAGCAATATAAACGGTTTTTTGAAAATCGTTTATACATTTTGTTAAAAACCCGGTTTCCACTCACTGGTGGAAGAGTCAGTGGAATCAACGTTTTTTTTTAGTCTTCTCATCCTAAAAACTAACGACCTGCCAGAGATGCTCCGAGCAAGAGAAAAAGTGTGCACAAGTGGGGAAATGAACACGAGCTTTGAAATGGCAATGCTGAAATATTTTTATTATTTTAGAGTTATACTCAGGTTATTTATTTTTTGAAATAGTTTTGGTGGTGATCAACATATTTTTGGCTTTGGTACTAATTTTTTGGGATAGTCGCGGCATTTTTGCCTTAATAGCACTTTTTTGTCTGGTTATTGGATATATGTGAATTGTGAAACAAGACATTGAATTAATATCTTAACATCCCTCCTATGTTTTTTGACATAGAGCTTAACATCCATCCTCAGCTTTTTAGCATCCTCTGCTTTTTAGCATGTTATTAAGTGCTCTCTCTTACTACCTATACTACCAAAAAGTTAAACTAAAATATGGATCAGTCACGTAACGCATATCATATGGGATTCAAAGCGATCAATTGTCTTCTTTGATGTTCAATCTTTGCAACTTATATTTACAACTCTGTATTTTATGAGGACTTGGATCAAATGACTGGCTTTACTGTTCCCTTCTCAGAAGTTTACTGGTCCGTTGGGTTATTCGATTTTCAAAAAAGAAAAAACTCTGTATTTCATGAGATAAGTTGTGCCTCCTGTCACTTGTCAGTGATTAGAATTCCTCAAGCAACAACAAAACATATCAAAACACCACAAAAATAGCACAAGTAAATCAAATTACAAATATTAGGTTCCATTTTTAAGTAACATGTAAACATATATGAAAAGTAATAAACTTGAACTAAGGCAAGAAAAAAGTGGTAAAATTTGGTAAAATTATTATTTTATACTCTCATTCTATGATTCTTCTTCAGCAGTCTCGGTCTTTGCCTCTGGTTCTTCACTTTCTTCTGTCTTCTCCTCTGCTGGTTCTGACACCGGCTCTGTTAGGTCAACTTCAGGTGGCACTACAGGATCCCCTGAATGCTTTCTCATAGAGGCAGTTTTTGTTAAGTGAGTGTAGCTTCCTTTCTCTTTGAACAACTGTGCAAAATGATGCTTGCAGTATAAAATTCCATCCAGAGCAGCATAATTTGATGGTGTCAGTGTGCATCCACCAGGTGAACATTTGAAGCATGTTTTATGGTAGTTGTTTCCTTCTACTGTCACCTGCACATAACAAAGATTGAAATATCTTATATTTCTATTCATGTACATGGTTAATGAAAGATCCATATGGAATTATTTCTATATGACATATGCCATGTAACTTTATACATGATTTTATCAATTTTCTAACACTAACTTTGTACATGCTTATATCGATTTCTCTCTCTCTCTCTCACACACACGGGAAATTTTGAGCAGTAATTATACCTTTTCTAGAGGATATACGGTCTTGGTGCAGACTGAGCATTTGTCTTGAGTTCCAGAAAACATGGAATGTGCCTTGCTTGGTGTTCTATTCTGTAACATATTATCATTATATTAATATATTATTTTAAATTAACCATGTAGTCGTAATATATATTTATTCTCATTATTCCATGACATGTATCATACCAAGTCTTTGTCAGACCTGGGCGCTGAGCAACGACATCAGTGAAGATAACATGCAATACAAAGTAAACCAGAGTCAGTTTGTAAATCAGTTTCGAGAGATAATGCAATCGTATAACTTACGAGTATGAAATTTCTTGGTGAAATTTCCGGTTTCTTTGAAGAGCTGCTCAAAATGAGGCTTGCAGTAAAGAACACCATCCATTGATGAGTAGCTGTTCATCTATGAACCATATTCATGGAAAAATCAGAAAAAACCGATATCAGATGCAATAATTGAGAAGATCTGTATAAATATTGTAATCTGAGTATGAACTTACAGTTAGATTACCCTTGCAATGGCTACATTTAAAGCAAGTTTTGTGGTAATTGACTCCATCTGCAGTTAACAGGTCGATGAAATGCACGGTTTTGTCGCATGCTTTGCATTTGTCCTGAGTTCCACAGAAAGACATTTTTTTCTATCGTATGTATCTATGAAAATAGTTAAAGCTGTGTTAATATAAAGAAATGTGCAAAATGTTTTTGCACTTTTGTACAAGGTAAATGAGTAGATGTTAAATGAAGAGGAGAAGAATTTAAGACCTCTGAATTATTTGAGGAGAGACTTTGGGACAATATGATGAAAAATAGGAGTTGAATTGCTCTCGACCTTAAAAATAATTGGCTGAAAATACACAATTTTATGTGCTAAGAGTAATGTTAGGCACTGCTAAATTTAGAATCCTGCATGAATGTTAAGGTAACCTATACATGTTACAAATCTTTTAAGGTTAATCCCAGCAAGAGCCATTCTTTAGAATTGGAAAATATAAAAAAGGATAGTAAATCCAATCATTAAATCAATAATTTTCATGCTGTTTGTGCAGTAATTATAGAGAAAGTGACGTGGTGTTAGAAATTTGATCGGCAGTCGTGTATTATCTATATAATTATATTTAAATACAAAATTTGACATAATGGTTCTTAACCTTTAGATCTTCCTTCGGTTTCAACCTCTCATGTAAAAGCAAAAAGAATCAAAGTTTCTAGTCTCCGATCTTTATAATTGAAATATAAAGTTGGTCCCTCCTACAATAATTATGTAAATTAGGTATATAGTTAGGTATCTGCTCCTTGAAAATTACGCATGATCAATATTTTCATCTATCAATTCATTTCATTTCAATTGTTTAAAAGCAATAACTTTTGGTAGACTAGTCAGATTTAAGAATCATTTTATCCATCAAATCACAAAATTAATAACATTTTTAATGATATTCATTGTTATTACCTAAAAAAAAAATTTGAAAATCAAAATAAAATTCTAAGAACTTGATAGTCATTCCTTATTTTTATATAGCAGTTTTAACTGCATTAAGATATTGCAGTAATAATACAACTGAATTTGTATAACACGGTTATAATTTAGCTTCATACAATATATAAATCGATTTTTAACTCTATATTTATTAACATTTAACCTACTTAATTGGGTTTTGATTAACTATTTTAATCATGTAATTATGATCGCATTTAAAATGCGTTTCTATAATGCAATCATAATTTAAACTGCATATTGCATGAATTTTTTACTATCTTTCAACCCATTTGAATGGATTTTAATTAATTATTCTATGATGCAATTAAAGTTGCATTTAAATAATTTAATAGCATTTATCTAATGTTATTTGAGTGCATATTTAATTATTATCTTTGAACCTACATGTTTGATTTATTATTTGAATGATGTAATTATAGTTGCATTTGAACAATTTAACTACATTTATATAATGCAGTTATAATTTTAACTACATATAGCATTTGACATATTTATCATATTTCAACCTAGTTGAATGGATTGATTAATTATTTGAAAGAATTTAATTTTAAAACATTATGGTTCACTAGATTTCTGGCCAACTTCGGAATTTTAATTAGCGGTGAATTCTAGCAAAGGTAACTTACTAAAATCGAAATAAAAAAATGTAAAATAAGAATGATTAATAGAGTTATAAGTAGTGCAAGCAAAGTAAATAACACACGACATAAAGAGGTTCATTCCTAGTAATGGTCTCCGTCTACTATAGTTGATGATATCTATACTATTATATTAATGGTCAGTTGGATTTTTAGAGCACACATGACTACTTGAATTTTGGCAACTGAACAGTCTCAAATTCAATAGAGCTAGGCCCCCTTCAATTTTATTCAGATTTTAGAACCCAAACATGGTGCTATTACCTATCGCTCTGCGCTCTTCTTCCCATCTTTTACTCCATCCGAAATTAAGAAAGTCCCTTCGTATTGAACCTTCTCTGTTCCATCGTCGTTGCCTTCTCCTCCAACCACCATCACCTACCGCTTCAACTAGGAATCACCTCGAGAAAGACTGTCGTCCAGATACGCCTCTCCATTCCTTTTGATTGTCCTTATGATTTGCTCGACCGTGTTCATCTTCCGCCGTCGCCATACAAATTGTCTTCTGTGCTTAAATGATGTGGTGTCTTCCAAGTTGCCACAGCTCTTCCTAACGTAAGCCCCTCTTCTTCCTGTGTATTTTTATTTTTTCACCGAATCGATTTAGGGTTCAGGTAATCTAAAGAATATATTTGCTTTGCTGCACTAAATTTAGATCTAAAATTTGTATGACACTGTTCACTGTTCACTCCCATTGTCTTTTCTTCAATCAATTTGTGCAGTTTTGGGTTCTGGTTATGACGGTGTGGAAAGTTTCCTTGAAAAGTTTTTTAATCTGTTTTCTTGAATCAATTTAATTAGGCTTTGCTGTTCACAACTTTTCATAAAATCAAATTTGGCTTTTGGATGAGAATTAAATCAGATTGTTAAAATTTTGCTTTGTTCATATTGCTTGCAAATTATATTTCTAAATGTTTTGTTCAAGTAACCAAGTTCATTTATCTACGTTATGCAATATATTCTAATGGTTTAATTGGTTTGATTGGAAGCATGGGAAGGTTCCACCCATAGATTTATGACCATGGCCAGAACAAAGATTTATGTCTTCGGTAATTTTGTTTTGATTTTGTTTAATCTGTTTCTAAATGTCAGTTTTCATTGATCAATTTACTTATGATTATTTGGTTTTTTCCTACTCAACTGCACTCTTATAGGTGATCGAAAAAGCAATTGGTAAGGTGTCATTAGCAAACACTCTATTTTGCGAAGGTTAAAGCTGATTATACAGTCATTGTGTAGCATAGCCTGATTTGGTAAACTTTTATTTCTTATGGTATTCTTTGTTTTTATACCAGTCTTCTAAGAGTTCTTTTCCAAATTACAGGAAAAAGGGAGAAGATGAAAGTAAAAAATAACATTGGCTGTTCACTGGTAATTTTATATTATCAAGCTGTTTTACTGTAAAATTCATATATATTTGCTTCATATAGCTAACATTATCCTCTGTGTGTTTAATCAGTCCTTAAATTTCATCACGACCGCTATTTGATAGCAAAAGTATTCATATTTATTGGAATAAACATAGATCGCAAAAGTAAAAAAAATAAGGTATGGTTCAACTTTAATTGATATTTGATCTATATATCAACCATACCGCATGCAGGTTTCTCAATTCATAATAGAATTTATGTGATGATCAGGGTTTTTATTCTCTTTTATAATAGAATTTGTCCTTCTAAATAGCATTCTGACTCTCGACCGCCTCCTCCAACTCCTCCATTTGTTTTACATTTTTATGCATGTCATTTAATTGTGTACAAATACGTGTTACATTATATTTTTTATTTCGAATATGAGAGAACTAAATACAACTGTAACCATACAGGAAATTATAAAAAACGTCGGTTACTGGTGGAGCTGGTACATTGGATTCATTTGGTCAACGAATTGATGGAAGCTGAAAATATTGAGGCAATATGATATTTGTACTCTTTCCAAGTTAATATTATATGTCAGCATCTTATCCGAAGCTTAAAATACATGGTTAACCAATTTGATTAGGTCCGAAGATATAGCTAAATGGCCATGATATCATATAGCTAATCAATCTACATCCATACAATCACGACGATAATGCTTATTAGCATTAAAAAGCATTTTTGACGATAACAATAACCCTTATTATGTTATGAACAAATAAAATTATCATATGGAAATGAATAGTTAGTGTGTCTAATATGGTATGATTTTAAAAAATAAGTTAATGTGTTAAATTAGTTTATTGATCAGATATCCCATAACATTTTTGTTTACATTAGTGCCAGGTATATCATTAATCTCATATTAATAGTAGCAACATATCTTATTTAAGAAATTGATTTAAAATTTTATTCCTTCCTTAAAATGGAGGTAAGGTACATGCACCTGTTTACAGGGTGGTGGTACAATTAATTATGTTGAATCTTGGTTTATTAATCTAAATATGTAAAAATTGAATGATTTTTTCTTCTACTTTAATATTCTATTTTGAATTGAAGCAAAAAAACAGACACTGCCCTTTTTGATGTGTCTAAAAGTTCACT
This sequence comes from Allium cepa, assembly GCA_030765085.1. Taxonomy (NCBI): domain Eukaryota; kingdom Viridiplantae; phylum Streptophyta; class Magnoliopsida; order Asparagales; family Amaryllidaceae; genus Allium; species Allium cepa. The sequence continues at coordinate 726,765,654 of CM060945.1, forward strand.
GTCAGTTAATTTCTATACCATTTTGATTGCACTGAATCAATTTTAGATCTTATTTGTATGATAGTGTGTACTCACATAGTATTTTCTTCAATCAATTTGCGCAATTTTGGGTTCAAATAGTGACAGTGTGACATTCTTCCTTCAGATTTTTTTGTTCGCACTGAATCAATTTTGTGTTCAGTTAATTTCTAGACCAATTTGACTGCGCTGAATTAATTTTAGATCTAATTTTTATGACAATGTTTACTCACATAGTGCTTTCTTGAATCAATTTGCGCAATTTTGGATTCAAATAATGACAGTGTGAAATTCTTGCTTTAAAAGTTAGTGCTCATACCTAGCTTTTTCCACTAAAAAGAAAGCCTTACAGATTGAACCTAATTTCACCTAGAAAAGAGACAATGATTATTTGAATATGAAAGATTACAAGAATTTTTATCTATAAGATAATAATTCTATTTCAAATAATGTATGTACCAATAATTATGAGGTTAAATTAATAATTTGTGAATCGCTACGGAGACTACACATAAACACAATGCTCATTCCATTGGTTGTAGAATCATCGCACAGACGAAGTTTTATATGGTCGATCATTTCCGTTACAAAATTTTGTCAATCCAAACTAGAACATATTATATAATAGAAAATTGACTTTATTTTTTAGTTAGAGAAAACATTTCCTACTTTTTAACTTTGAACAGCACATCGTGAAATAAAGAGTGAGTTATATGAAATGAATGAAAAATTTTATGCATAGGTTGGTTCGCTTTTATTCAGTGTATCATTAATGATGTGAATGTTAAGTTACTTTACAAAAATACAAGTCTATTTTTGATGTAGTTCGAAAAGAAAATGAGAAGAAGATTTTTTTTAAGTAAGCTCAAAAATAAGATAAACATGCAAGTGACTTTGCAAATAGGAAAGAATAGACTATTAACGAGACCATCCAAAAGCATCTAAAATTACTACTGTACATGATATGCCGAAGTGAGTACTATGTTCTACTAGGGGAAATTATATGAAACTTACTCTTTAAATATACTAAGAAGTCTATAGAAGACTAAATTTGACCCCTTTAAAATGTTGTAGTGGCACAAATTTAGGATTCCCTGCTAACAAAAAGTCGACAAGAACACACACACTTACACACACATAAATACATACACAACTTGATTTTTGTGAATTTTGTGCTGCAAGGAACTTGACCTACTCCATAATTAGCTAGGTTCATCCTTAAAGCATTTTGGGTCAACATGGGTATTAACTAAATTACCCGTGCACTTATTTTGTCATAATTTGGAAAGCAGATGATGTTGGACAAGCTGTCTGACCTCAATTTAATGTAGCATATGAGTTGATTGAATATATTTTTATGCTGCATGATATAGTTTTTAAACTAAAATGATATAATGCTATATAACTATAAATATGCTATATATACATTGTTAATTTGCAACTGTTATAAATCATCGGTAGAAGGAATAATGGTTTGGTTACTGTAGACTACAAGATAACAATCGAGATAATATTCACTAAATGGCGATGTGAAGAATTGATAACTATTTGTTTACTACCATAGGCTTAAAGTAGATATATGTTCATGAAGTGGTTCTGTCAATAGTTTGAAGCTACAACATAGTGGGAAGCACCTTCTTAGAAGTTTTTTCATAGGCAAACCAGATTATTATAACCATACAATTTTTATAACACTTATTATAGGTATGAGGCAAAAAACGACTCAGTAACTACAGAATAAAAGTAAAGACAATTATAAGCAAATGTGCCTCAGCAACTCTAAGTTGTGTTACTTTTAAGTACTTGCCGAATATGCTCCAAGTATCCGTTTAACGGTATGTGTTTATGAATGTTGGTCTCTTTACTCATTTTGTGGTCGTTTATGTTGAGTACTTGCTCTCATTTTACAATTTTATCATTTTCTATTTCTTTTTTTGTCCTTATGAATTATTATTTTTTACTACTTATTTTGTTACGCTTTAATATTTCAGGCTTAAGGGTACTAAAGTGTAATCAGTTTATTTAGATGCACTTTGACAATTTATCGGCCCCGCTTGGTTTGTTTTATAGTTTTCTTAGCTTTTATAAGTAAGGTTTGTACATAAATATTATTTGTTGAAATTTCAATTTGAAAAATTAAGTTCCAGTAGCATTTTCAGTTTTTTTTTTCAATTACAAACCAAAATACAATTTGCTGAAATTTTGGTAACACGTCTAAATATATAGCACCATTTTTCATTTTAGTAACACACCAAATCTTCATAAACGTCAAACAAAGAAACTATAATTTGCAAAGACTAAATTTGAGATGTAGGTAAGGAGCCAATGGTACATATGTGTAGCTCCCAAATCAAAACAAGATTCTCACTAAAAGTTATCAGAATATAATTAGTCATTTTCTTTGAATTTTGGAAAATTACAACTATTTTTTCTTTTGCTTTTTGGATGTAGTATGAACTAATAAATTTGTTTTATAATCGCACATTTACTTGGGTAATTTATATCATTTACTTCTTTTGTTTTAAGACACCTAGCATTATTTTCATAGTAATAAATTAATTATTATTTATATTGTAATGGATTGACCCTTTGAAGTTATCATGTTGGTTAGCCTGTAGGATTGATATGAATTAATTACCTTGATTTAAGCCGAATGACAGATTATAAATAGAGGTTTAGTAAAAAGAGAATAACCTATTTTCTTAATAGTTTGGTTTATAGTTCAATCTATAACAATGCTAATATTATTTAAATTGCCATAAATTATGCATGGCTGCTGAATTTTTATGTGTCCATCGTTACCTTTATTGACCAAACTTATATGGATAATCTATAATTAAAATGTATGCTTTGTGCTTGGTTGTCGTGTTGACTGTTTCAATGTATATAACTCAAAATAGGAATGTGAAGTGCTCAAGGCTGCCAAGCAAAATGCTGCAGACGATTACAATTTTTCAAGTAAGTTGCATTATGGGACTAAAGATCCATGGTTGATGCTAGAAGAAACAAAATAAGAGCTCGCTCACAAATGAAAATGAATGATAGCCTTCGACTACAATTGCAAATAACATAGGAAGCAAATGCCGAACTATTGTTTGCTGTGACAGACCTCGAAGAGTTGCTAGAGCAGAAAAACATGGAAAAGCATGAACGAACAGAATATGACAATAAACTAACGACCTCAAAAGACCCAATTATCAAGCAAGAATCAATTGAGATGTGTTCGTACCATGAAGAAGAACACGAGAATGATAAATTGGATATGTTAATAAAGGAGCATGATGATATCAAAGAAGCGTATTCACAAGAAAGAAATTACGTAGATTTACTAAATGAATTAGACTTATATAAGAAGGATCGTGAAGACATTGAAATGCAACTGGAACAGCTAGCTCTGGATTATGAGATTTTGAAACAAGAAAACCATGACATGTCGTCGGGATTAGATCAAATTCAGTTGAGAGAACAATTAAGCATGCAGTATGAATGTTCGACACATTTAGCTATTATTAATGACCTTGAATCACATGTCGAGTGTTTGGAGAAAGAAATCGAGAAGCAAGAAGAAGTTTACGAAGCTAAACTTGCAGCAGTGATGCAGGCTAAAGTCGAGCAAGAGCAAAGACCTATTCAAGCAGAGGAAAAATTGAGGCAAAGCAGATGGAATAATGCAAACACCTTAGATAACATCAGAAGATTTTTTGAGTATTTCTTCTCAACTTTCTACCAGATTTCAGGCAAATGAAGAGATGGTAATGAAAACATTAGAAGAATGCTGAGAACTTAGGTTAGAGAAACTCCATACGGTAGATTTGTTGGATAAGAATAAGGAGGAACTTTCGACACAAAGGCGTGAACACCAAGTCAAATGTCAGCAACTGCTTAGATTGATAGATTTCAAAACAACCAAAGTAGATAACCTGCTTTTTGAATTAACAAAACACAAGAGAGGAGCTCTATAACCAAAGGAAATCTGAAGAAGTAAATCAAAAGGCTTCAAAGGAAGAAATGGCAACGGTAAAAGCTGAACTAGAGGAACTCACAAGAGAGAAAAGTTATTCTGAACAGATGGAACTTAAAGGAAAGATGGAAATCGAGATAGACAAACTTCAGACATCTATTCAAGAACAAGAAATTATATTACAAGAAAAAATATTAGAGAATGACAACCTTGGAAAGGAGCTCTAAATCTTGAAGGAAGAAGTACATAAGTCAATTGAAGAATTCAAACACTTGAGACAATTAAAAGTTGAACAAGATGTCACAATTAAAACTCTCAACATTAAGGTACAAACACTTGCAACAGAGTGCACTGAACTGAAGCAATTTTTGTCTACTGAATCAGAAATAAAATCTTTGAGGAAACATGATGTTATCTTGAGAGAGCATGAAGCAGACATTGCCTCAAATGTTGGGAAAAGTATCGAGGAAGCTAATGAACAGGTATATATAACAGATGTAAGAAGTACGAGAAGATTGTATGGAGATGAAAATGGTTCTGAAATTATTAGTAGTATGCATACAACCTCTGAACAATTTGATGTAAGTTTTCCTATCAACCTCTATATTAAGAGTAGTCATGCGAAGGAAACTGTTGGTGCAAAGAAAATAGTAGTCCTGGCGACAATTTTCTACTGTTAATTTTCTACAAAGGGTAACCTTATTTTGAAAGAAATTTGCAATATATTTGTAATAGAAGTGGATTTCAAACTAACTCAAAACTATTATCTATCGATGAATCTACCTTGAATCCCCAAATCCAACAACTTAAATTTTAAATTTCGAGTTTAAGCGTAATATTTGAGTACAAAGATCCATTAGACTATTGTATATCTTGAAAACTCTTTGATTGTTATATTTCATATTTTCTGTTTGTACATGCTTCTGTTATGTTGATTCTCTGTATTTTCTTTTGATGAATATGTGGATATCATGCCTGCATTGTGCAAGTGTATTTGTGAATATTATTGGTTATGCATTATGTATGTAACTTCATGTTCAGTTGATGAGATATTGAAATTCCTTGCTACCGAAACTAATATTACTCCCAAAATATTCATCATTATAACGAACTTCCTATCAATACTATAGATTTTAGATGCAAAGAATACAAATTTATTTTCATCATGTTACAAGTTACAACTGTAATGGGTTGTGGTTACCGACGTTGGTGGATTGAATTTGAAAGTTAGGCCATCGAGTTTTATGACCATCTTAAAATGATATTTTTGAGTTTTATTTATGTTTAATCCACATAGACGTCGCTTTTTTGAAAGCATAGAATATATTAGGTTTTTTCCCTTAGTATTATAGTTTAATTTTGGTTGTGGATATCAATATAATCATGTTGTATCGAGATGCAATTAAAACCCAACATATTGTTCAAATAATATCCCAATTTTTATCACTGTTAAAAAAACATATTCGACATTGTTCATACTTAAGAGTTAGTGAGTAACATTTGAAGGATGATGCTATAGGGTCCTAATATCATAATGCAATCATATTTTCTAAGTGTCATATTTTCCTTGGAAAAAGTACCCATTGATGATTATTCTACTCTGATAGAAGGAGCACAGAGTTAAGACTGGAACCATCTCAGCTGTGAAATAGGAATAACCCCATGTATCAGCTTGCACATTCTTCTTTTGGGTGTTCCAGGTGCTTTGTTTTTTAAGTAGACTAGCAGCTCCCTACCTGTTGCTAGCATCCCATATACATTGGGTGCTGTTAGGGCCTAGGTTATTGTGCATTTAGAACCATAACTTACAAGAAATTTCAGTACTTGATTTTTTGGATTAGTCGAGTTTGTGCTAAATTAAATAAAATGTTGGAAACAAATTTTGGCGAGGGTCAATTTTTTCGCTTACAAGCCAATAATGGCTTTGTTCATGTTAGATTAAGAGCAGAGATTATGTCTGGTGCTATTACTTAGAGCATTTTGACTGAGATATGTATTTTATTTATGTGAGTATTATGCAAAACAAAAATTATTCTTATGAAGTTCACATTTAGTTATTGCACGTGAATACGAATACATGGGAACCATGATATGATGAACTAATATGTAAATTATCCAACTTTGCTACAACAACATAGTAAAATGTGTGTCATATATATGATTTAATCAACATGGAAATTACAATCTTTGGTGTTAAATGTGTGTAATAGCATTTTCACCACTATGAGAAAGCCTCTCCTTTTTTTACTGTAGAGATACTCTTATTTCAAAAAAGAATTTCTCTCATTTGTCACGTTCATTGCTAGAACTAATATATTATCAAATTTTCTACATCTACAATAAAATATTTCTTTTTTGCAGGAAGATTTAACTTGGGCACACCAATATCATGGAAAATATTGTCGCCAATGGTTCTTTCCCATAAATTGGAAGACTTGGTTTGGTATATGCACACACGCATGCATTACCGTGGAAAGTATCATAGCTATATATGTGAAGCATGAGGACTTATTTACATAATCTCAGTAAAAAAATGAAATTTTTTTCATTTAATTTAGTTTCGTTTTCGCATTTTGTAAGTTGATCCAGTTTACCAAAATATTTAAGACAACAAATGAAAATGGTATTATGTATAGGAATCTGAAAATTTTATCGATGCTTTTGGTTTGTGCCTCGCACATGATCTCAAGATGAAAACATTAAGCTATTAATTAAATCTCTTATATTAATCTTAGTTCCCGAAAAAACTCTTCGTTTTTGCAGTTTTTGAGTTATTTCATCTTCAAATTACTTTGCACGATCCTAATATTAAATAGTTACTCTTACAAAGGAGTTTATATTTAGACTACTCCGTATTCGTTCCATACACTGAAGGTCTCATGTCTATAGATTGTATCATGATAAGAACTTTGTATGGTTGTGTTTTTTTGTTCATGTCACATAGACATGCACGAAAGACTGACATATTTTCTTTGATTCGTGAACTAGCACATTACTTGGTATTTAAAAATTGGTCAAAGAGAAAATATATGGATGCCATTCTCAATATCAATGAGAAACAAATGAATTAATTGGATGCTACAACTAATTATCATCACATTAACATTTCTACGAAATATATTCATTAATAAGTTCAAAATAAGAATATATCCACAACCCGTATGCGAAGCACGGGTTCGCACTAGTTATTACATAGTATTTCAGTTACAAGAGAACTGTAGTTGCTACTACAAGAACAAGCTAAAATCTCTTATTTAGGTAGAAAATTCTGTTTTTGACAAGTGCATGAAGATCTCTACTAATAGTTGTAGAGATCATGCTTTAAAGGGCTTAGAGATGCTTTGGATAATAAGTTTCCTCGTGAACGATGATTGTGATACACGATTCATAATGGCGGTGTAACGACCCGTAAATTTGATACGTTTATTATTAATTAATAATTAATATCCATTTAAATTAAATTGACGATAAAAAACTATTTTAAGCGGAGTTATCTTTTCAGAATTTTTGATATTTCTATTACGTTTGGAATGTTCAAGAAGCCAATTCTTATATATATATATATATATATATATATATATATATATAGACACACACACATATATGTATATATAACATACGTACATATATATACATATGTTATCGTTTGAACATGTTGGTTGAAATGAGTACTTTTGGACGTAGAAATACACACACACACACATACATACATATACACATGTTATGGTTCGAACATGTTGGTCGAATGGATACTTTTGGATGTAGAAATGCTTTTACAAAAATAATCGAATATTTGTTATAAATACGGATTTACCGTGCCGTAACCATTATTAGCTCATTTTCTCTTTTATAATCCCAAAATTCTCCTTAGTCATATTTTAATGTAGAACCATTTCTTTAATTATAAATCTATTAAATAATAGTAAAGCAGAAGAAATTCTAGCTTTCACCTTAATTTTATCATTTCTCTCACCTCTCCTTAATTTTCTCTACATATTTATTAAAATTATATTTTAAAGACCTAATACAATTCATTAGTTTTGAATTGTTTATAGGATTTTATTAATTTTACACTATTGTTTTACATTCGAAAATCTATACTTTCTACTTTCTACAATTATTTTCAAAGTCCTAAATTTTCATGTACAATTTACATTTAAGTCTGTATATTTAAATTAATTAAATAATTTCATTATAAATTATTTAAAAAAAATTAATTAACCATTATTTATTAATTGTCTAATAAATAATATAGATAACATGCCAATAAAATATAACGCTCATTGTAACAAAACAGTATAAATATGGATCACATAAAAAACAATAAGAACAACTTTAATGTATAATTATTTATTTTAATAAATTATTATTAAATGATTGAAGTTTAAAGATCACAAATCATCACAATAATTATAAAATTTTCACCCCGACCCATTAATTCTCCTCATTTTTTGAATCCATATAAATTATCATTTTATAGTTATCCAAAATATTATGTTCATTTTTTCCATGATTTTATATTCATATATACCGAGATTTTATAATTTCTACAGTCATTTACAAAGTTTTCATCAATTTTCTTTTATTATTTTACATTCGAATCTATGTATTTAAATTAACCAAACACGGTAAATCTGTACTATATAAATAAATTCAAGTAATTAACACTCATTAAATTCTTTGATAATTTATAAACAAAATGACAATTTCAATGTATATACCGCATTAGTTGTAACACATGGTAGATATTTCTTTTGAATATAAAAATATCTGAATCACTTAACAAAAATTATAGGCATAAACAATAATAAAACGTCTAATTTATGATTGATATATCGAACATTGCATAACAAAATTTTATTTTAACAACATTTAAAGTATGAATACCATGTTTTTACAAAATTAGCATGTGTAATGCATGAGATACGTTCTATTACTTTATTATTATTATTATTATCCATAATTTTAGTAAATTAAAAAAAATAGTTTTTCCCTTAATATCTCATGTTGCATTTAAAATTCTTATCAATATAGATTTGCAATTCGACATCTAAAACTCATCATCATGCACATGTGTGGGTGCGCATGCGCATCAAAACACACAGAATCATGAATTTACTCAATATTACTTCAAAAAGAAACATATTACATCTATATTTTTCTTTGAAATTTATCATGTACATAAACACTAAAAATTGTTTCACATGTATAGGTATATCAGTCATATTTAACGTATAATTTCTTAATTTCAAAATATAAATTACGCTTATTTTAAAACTGCATAAAATATTTTAAAATATAAATTTTTGGAAATAACAATAGTGTGTGTATATATATATATACATATAATTTTTTAAACGTATAAATCAATAAAATAATATGTTTAACATATAATTTCCTTAAACCTTAGAAATATTATCGTAAAACTAATTTGAAACAAAATCTATCATTTTAAATAGTTAGAATATGAAAATAATGAATATATGATTATCTTTAACTATTCGAAAATAATTTTTGAATATATTTTACTATGAAAACATAACACTTTAACATGCCAAAATCAAAAAATATATGTTTAACATTAGCATATTACATTGTATGTCGACTATTGAACAATGTATATTTGACAATTTCTTTTACAACATTACCGCGTGCGACGCACAGTTTATACACTAGTTGTTTTAAATTTCAGTATCCAAGCTCCATCCAATTATATATCAAATTGACGGTCTAGATAAGATGAATCGATCGTTCGTTTATCGTGGAGAAGCACAATTTAGCAGGAATCCTTGATCAAAGTTCACATTGTGAAACCCATCATTTGGGAATTTCTGATCTAGGAGTCGTTTGGTGATATTGGAGAGTGAAACTTTTAGATCTTGTGGCGTGGAGTTTGACGATGGCGGTGGCATTGCCCAATTTGACATATGGCGGTTGGATTTTGCGACTTAGAGCTTTTGATTTGGTTTCAACCAACGGCGAACAACTGCCTTTCAGGAGATCGGACTGGCATCAGACGGAAGCTCTCTCCACGACGAGAAGAATGAGTGGTGGCGCCGAAGCTATAGATGTCGGACGAGGGAGAATTCGTTGGTCAAAGTTGGTCTGGGGCAGCTGTGCGATTTGGGGAAGAAAGTTGATTATCATATTCAGATTTATAACAAATATTCGAATTTTTGAGATTTAACGATGTATATTATTTATTTTCAGTTAAATAGTAAAAAATGATTATGAAAGATAATATGATAATCAAATAAATATTATTTTGACATAAAATAATAATATATTATTTTTGAAACAATTGGACTTAAAATACTGTTTTGATTCAAATAACAATGTCTTAAGATATTTAAAATAATATTTTTATAATGATGGATTTTAAAGTATATTATTGTTTTGAGAAATATTATTGTTTTGTGATAGTATATATAAACATATTTTTACAATAAACAATAATAAGATGATTTTATACATTGGTGGAAATGAAAATGATATACGTGGATATGCCATTTTGGATTGTTGTGACATATGTGTTAATTATTTATATGGGTTATCATATATGTTGTTGTGTTGAGATGGAATTGCATTAGGATGAGTTTTTCGATGTTTTACCATTATTACTATGCGAAACTTGTATAGTTTATTATGGTTTATAGTCTATTATTATGGTTGATGTTTATATTTCTAATATACAGTATTTAATATGCACTTGATGAATTTGATGTTGTGTTACTAATATAGAGTGGTTAGTACAAATTTTATGGATTTTATGTTTGTATTTATGCTATTGATGTTTTGTAACTAATGATGGGTGACTAGTACGCATTCATTGATATTTGTTATTGTTGATTTATTTGTTATTTAGAGTTGACATTGAGCGTTGTTAAATTGGTGTGATGTTTACTCATTTTAATGGCTGCGTTGCATTTTGTTACTAATGATGGGCGACTAGTACACATTCGTTGATATTTGTTATTGTTGATTTATTTGTTGTTTGGAGTTGACATTGAGCGTTGTTAAATTTGTGTGCTGTTTACACATTTTAATGACTGTGTATTGCTATTATTATCGTTACCCCATAACTAGGGTGATTGTTTTTGGTGGCATAATAGAATGCAATGTTTTCTGCTTGTATTAGTTTCATGGATGCTAGTGCTATGTAGTATTATATGCTAACAAGTATTTAATGCAGAAGAAGAGTAGAAAATAGAAGTACGTGGACTTGATTTCGAAGGGGTACGTAGGTATTTTTTTTCTATGCAATAGCTAACAAATCCCTTGATTTTGGCTGTGGTGTATAGAATTAGGCACATTCCAAACTAGTGTCATCTTTTCCTTTCATTTTTATATGCCCATATATCCGCAAAACTTGCAGGTGAAAGCAAAGGAAGGAAAAGATGTCTTATTGCAGGCTACATCCATATGTTGTTTATTTCATAAATGTATCATGGTTGTATTATTTTTGAATTTAATAACGATTGATGTATATGTAGATGTTTTATAGTTGTATTAGACATTATTTGTTATTCATTTATGGAGCTAATATACATTATTTTTAATTCCCCTATTAGGTTTTTTCCATTTGTTTATATTTTTAGACATGGAATTATATAACAAACGACCCACTTTTTAACATTTAAGATTAGTGCGCAAGCATATTTTAAAGCCGTTTGTTGCTAATTTTAAACGTTAAGAATAGTTGGGCATCACATTTGCTATCGAAGCTTAGTTTTAGCGATTATACGAAGTTTGGGAAAGTTTAATCTATTTAAGGTATATTAATTGCACCTTAGGTTGAGGGTATATTTATTGATTGTTATGTGCTTAGTGTGTATGTATGCATATATGGGATGCATGTGTAACCACCATTACCTCATCCTAAAATGATATTTATTTAAATGGATCTATGTTTGGAAAATAAATTCACTAGAAGTGGGGTAGGATGAACGCTTATAGAGGGAATCAAGTGCTGGTTGTAACATGAGTAATACACACATAATGTTTAGCAATGGAATTAAACCCTAACCTTAATAAATAGGGTTATTATTTGATTTTGTAGAGTGTTACGTGAAAAGTATTGCTGGAGAGTTATATAAAATCAATGTAAATATACATTTATGATTTAATGGTAAAGAGAAATATATTTTTTGGATTTAAAGTGATTTATGGAAAATTTTACAGTGGTAAAAATAAAGTATTCGATTTGAGTAATAAGATATTTTCATGACTAATGTAAAATATCTTATATAAAAGCATTTTATGAAGGGACATTAAGTTTGTGTATTTGGCACAATATTTTTGGTAAAAAATATTTTGATTGAAATTATTTTTTTGGAAATATTTTGCGAAAATTTTTTTTGTTGAAGGTATTGTGATTTGAAAATATTTCGTTAAAGTATTTTGTTGGGAAAATAATATGTTGAAAATTCTTACTTGAAAAGTTAGAAATGCTTTGGTTTAATTTTTTTTTCTACAAGAAATACTATCTGATTTGAGAAAAATTATTTTAAAGATGTTTGAGGAAAAACCGTTTTAGTAGAAAAATATTTATTTTTATTTGATATAATATTTAGAGAAAATATTTTATTGTAGAACATATTTGGAAATATTTTGATTTGAAAAATACCTTGTTGAATAAAGTGTGTATGGAACATTTTATTAAAGTTTTTTATTCAAGGAATACTTTTGAGTTTGGAAAACATCCTGTTTGAAGTTAATTTTCATTGTAAATTTTTTTTCTTGAATAATACTTTTGTTATTAGATGGTTTTGAAGTAAAACATTTTTGGGTTGAGTACTTTGGTTGAAAAGTATATGGTTTGGAAAATATTTTATTGAGTAGAAATGAGTTTACAAAATGCCTAGTTTTAAATGTACTTTATTGAATTTTTTTTACTAAAATGTGAGAAAGTTTATAGCAAAATATATAGTTGGAAAAGTGAAGAGTTATAGGAATGTCTAGTTTATTCCCTTTTAGAGAGTTGGATCATGATTTTGTGATTATTCACCTGAGTAGTAGAAATGGTTAGTTCTAATTAGTAATTAACTTACTTGATTTGATTGCAATGTTTTGTATTTATAGATGGTTGATTAGGTAAGGTAAATCGTTTTAATTTTCTATATTAGTTGTTTTGATAATGTGGTTCCTTTTATTTATTTAGTTATGCATATATATAATTTATGTGTTGACTTGGTTGTGTTATTTTTGCTTGTATGTTCATTTATGTTTTGTCCTTGTTTGTTTGGTTGTTATATGTGTAGCCAAGGTGTTTGTAAAAATTATACGACATGTTTGATATGATTTTGTGATGTTTCAATGTATGCTTGATGTTTATTAAATTATGAGAAAGGAAAGTTAAGTGATGGTCCTAAGGACGTTGGACTCTGATAAGTGTGTAAGGTGATGGATTTACGAGGAACCCATATAATGCAACATGCACGAGGGAGGAATCTTGGTCATAGAACGAGTCTTTATTGGAGATGAATTATAAAGCGGGACATTTGTGGGTTATTCTGGTAGGTAAGTTCTGCTTAGGATGGCTTATAAGGGGAAAAACACGTGTGTGCAACTATCCTTATCCATGTGAGGAGTGGGGTGGATATGCAGGCATTAGGATGGGCAACTTATGGAGACCTTTTACCAGGTAAGGGTGCTTACCACATCCACAGGCGTCGCGATGGGTACGTTAAGGAGACCTTTTACCAGGTAAGGGTACTTACCAGCAAGCAGTTGCTTGTGACACTTCTAGGTGTGTCATTACTAGGGTTGACCTAACCTTTACTATGCAGGGACGTCCACCAAAAGAGGCTGCTAGTGACATGTCTAAATGTTTCGCTAGTAGGATCATTTGTTTGTTACTTAGAATGGGATGGGAAAGCCAACATATGACTAGTTCACCTTGGATATAATAGAAGTTTGAGTAATGGATCCATGGTTGTCTTTGTCGATGTTAGGTATTATTGAGTCTAATACAGTGATACCCTAGTATATACTGAGATAGTATATTATACCATTACCTGTGATGAGAGTTAGGCGTATGGGGTTTAAGTGCTAGCATTGATAGACCCAATTGTCTACAAATTGATTATAGATTGGTTGATTATGAAAATATGCCTTGTTACAGTTTACGTGCTTGGTTGGAGGGTATCGCCTATTGTTAGTAGTAGATTACTAGAGTAGAGCCATAAGTTGTACACATATTATTGATGTTATGGAGACACATGTATTATTTATTTATATGATAATGTGTGATGAATATACCTTATCATTTTGAGTATGCATTCTTTATTTCGATAAGCTTTACCGATTGTTGGTTTATATATCTTCTTGTGTATGCACATTTGAACAATAATAGGTTTTGTTGTGAATTTTTGATATGGGCTATTATGATTGGATTATTAGGATGCATGATAAGATTTGTGAACGAAGATGACTGATGATTGATTGTTTCTCTCTTTGTTGATGATGTGTTATTTTTGCATGCTATAGTTTTGGCTGCACGGTTTTGGAAATGTATGTGTTCTATAGTATTTATGTGTGGAAAATTTGCATTTTTTGTGTAGATGGATTAAATCACGTCATAATCATTTATGCTATGCAGTAACCATAAGATACTTTAAAAGTAGCTAGTTTCTGATTGGTATAGCTTGTTTCTGACATTTATATTGTTAATTGATAATCAATAGCAGTTTAAACTAAATCAATGATAAAATAAATTTTTGAGCAGAGTTGTCATTTTAGGTATTTTGATATTTCCATTATATTCAAAATGTTTGAGAAACGAATTTTGATATATAATATGTTATGGTTTGGACATATTAGCCGTAATGGATTTTTTTTAGATTTAGAATTGCTTTTGACCCAAAATACCTAAATATTTACTACAAATATGACTTTACCCTAACCCAGATGGCCATTAGATAATTTTCTCTTCTGTAATCATGAAATTCATCTTAACCACATTTTAATGGCGGATAATTTTCTCTAATTACAAATTATTCCAAAATTCAAAGTGCTCAAACCCTATTAAATTATATATTAAATTGGTCGACTTGACGAGATGAACTGATGACAAGTGTTTGATCAATGCAAAGAGGAATGTTTTGGTCGGAATCCTTGGTCAAAGTTCACAGTGGTGAAACCCATGTTGGCAATTTTAGAACTTCTGATCTAGGCGTCGGTTGTTGAAACTAGAAAGTGGATGTTGTAGACCTTATGGCATGCAGTCTGACGACGGTGGTGGCACTGGCCAATTTTTCCTATGGCGGTTGAATTTTGCGATTTAGGGCTTCAAATTTGGTTTCAGGTGATGGAAAATAGAGGCATTTCAAGCGATCATAGGGCATCTGATGGAAGCTCTCTCCACAACAAGAAGAATAAGGGCGGTGGCGACGAAGCTATCGATGTCGGACGAGGGAGAATTTGGCGTCCAAAGTTGGTCACCAACGGCTATGCGATTTGGTGAAGAAAGGTGATTTTTTAATTTAGTCCTCATAGTTCAATTAATTGTAAATTAAACTACGGATCTTTTAATTACCTATGACCTCCGTTTCATGCGAGGTTTGTTGCACTGTATTCATGGTGAAATTCTAGACATTTTTGGCATGCTCTTTGCTGAATTTTAGAGTTATTGTGCAAGCGCATAATTCAATGGTCATAAGTATTTAGATTTAAAAATATTGAATAAATATTCATCGATATGTGTATACACACACACTACTGAGATATATTATACTCCTTTGATAATCGTTTGATTATTGTGATGTTTTTGATATGACATGTGTTCTTATTTGGTTTTTATTTATCTAATTATTCCATCGTTTTATGATGACATTTTGTAGCAATTATTTTTTAATTTGGGAAAAATAGATATTTGATTAAGAATAATTAAAATCGTGTAATTATGCCATAAATAAGGTTATTCAAAAAGTTTGAGTGGTATTTGTAGATAACTGTAACTAAGTTATTGTAGTGGAATTAATGTACAAATTTAAATAAGGTTATTATTTATAGATTTCTAGAGAAATTCATAAACTGCAACTAAAAACCAATTTTAAAGTGATATTGGAGAATTTATTATTATATATGGAGTAAAGGAAAATTTAATAAATAGTAATATCATTTTTGGAAGGACTGTATTATTTTTGAGTAAATGATAATATGACACTTTTTATGGGGTTTATGGGAAAATGATATTATTTTCATTACTTAAACTAATAGTAATAAGAGATATTTTGAAGAAAATAATAATAATATAGGTAGTCTTTTCAGAAGTATTGCGGCTTAAATTATTGCTAATTTTGAGATAAACAACAATAAAGGGGATTTTTGAGATTTAATGTAGTATATCATTAATTTTTCCCAAAATAGCAATATAGTGGTTGTTAAAAATAATAAGATGATTTCAATAAATATTATTTTAACGTAAAGTAATAATAATATTATTTTGGATGTAACAAGACGTAAATGACTGTTTTGATTAAATAAAGATGTCTTGAGATATCTAAAGTAATATTTTTATAATGAAATATTTTTAGGTATATATCGTTTTAAGGAATATTATTTTTTAAAGATAATAGGAATACTCATATTTTTATAATAAACAACAATAAGATGATTTTATACTATGGTGGAAATAGTAGATGTGGGTACACATATTGGATTGTTATAAGATATGTGTTAGTTGGTGATTGTGATTATCATATATGTTTGTTGTGTATAAGGTTTTAAATCTCGGATTTCATTCATGTTTAATCTCGAAGATTTTAGGGATCCAATTTCGTATCGAATGAGATCTCGGACGAGATAAATGTATATCGGGCATCCACCACAGATTTATATCTCTGGCCCTAAAGTTTATCTTGGAGCAATCTCGGAATATTTGGTATTTTAATATTAAATTGCATACAACTAAATGTATAAATACTAATTAAAATAATAAATTAACTGATTGATTTGTATAATAACACTTCCGTCATGAGTAGCTTGAAAAAACATCCACACCATTTTATGTAGATAAATAATGAGGATTTATGAATTTAACATATAATATCACAACAAGATGACGTCACATAGGTACTCCACTTTCATTTTTTCAAATAGTTACTTGACTTTTCTACGCTATAAAAAAATAATTGTTAACAACATTAATGATGCTTTTCTTACATTGTATATATTTCATATTAAAATTAAATAAATATAGAACTATCCAACATTTACAAATAAACATATGATTAAAACTCCAAGCTTCAAACATGTAAAAGATCCTGGTAGTCATTAGTCAACAAAATTAAATCAAGCATTTCACTAATTATATTTTAATTAGAAAAGTGACTAATTTAACCAGAAGAAATGTAGCTTAAACTTAAAAAATGACGGAAACACCATTAATTTGTACATATGAAATGAAATATATTACATAGCTTAACGTGATACTATGAATTAAACTGCAACGAAATGCATTCACGATCGAAGTGAATGTAGAGGAGGGAAGAATATATTATATTAAGTGAAGGAAATGGTTTTATGGACTTTGGGCCAAGCACACTAAAAAAAATCATTTCGGCTGAGATCTCGCAAATAGATCTCGGCCGAGATTTCAGCCGAGATTTGAATATCTCGGCCGAGATTTAGATCAACCGAGATTAATCTAAATTTTGAATTGCTCAAAGTTGAAAATGAAATCTCGGCCGAGATTATCGAGATTAAAACCTTGGTTGTGTAGAGATGGAACCACATTAGGATGAGCTATGCAGTGTTTGACCATTATTCTACGCGGACGTTATGTAGTTTATTATGGTTTTTGGTCTATTGATGTAGTTGATGTTTGTATTACTAATATAGAGTATTTATTACACATTTGATGAGTTTTATGTAATGTTACTAATGTGGAGTAGTTAATACAAATTTGATGGATCTTATGTTTAGATTCATGCTATTGATGTTTTGTTACTAGTTATGGGTGATTAGTACATATACGATAATATTTGTTGTTGTCGATTTATTTGATTTTTATGGTTGACATTGAGCATTGTTAAATTTGTGCGATGTTTACTCATTTTAATGGTTGTGTGCTGTATTATTGTTACCTCATATTTATGATGGTTGATTTTGGTGGCATAGTAGAATGTGATGTTTTTGATTTATATTAGTTTCATGAATGCTAGTGCTATGCGGTGTTATGTGCTAATAAGTATTTGATCCAATAGAAGAGCAGGAAACAGAACTATATGAACATGATCTCAAAAGCACACGTAGGCGGTCATTTTCTATGTAATAGCCACTAGATCCTTTGAGTTGGGCTAGGGTGTATAGAAATAGGCATAGTCCAAAACTAGTTCATCACCTTTTCCTTGTTAATTGTATACGTCCATGTATCCACAAGGCTTGCAGGTTAAAGAAAAAAAAGCGAAAAAAGGTCTGGTTACAGGTTACATCCATAGGTTGTTCATTTCATATATTTCTCATATATCATGGTTGTATCATTTGTGAATTTAATAACGAGTAATGTGTAGATAGTTGTACATGTTTTTCCTATTATATTGGGCATTGTATGTTATTTATTTGTCAAGCTTAGATATATATATATATATATATATATATTGTGCGTGTATATGTTATTGTTTATTTTTCGATTTGATGTTTTCCGCACTTGTTTATATTTTTAGGTTTTGAATTATATAACCAACCAACCACTTTTTTTTACAACTGAGATTAGTGTGCAATCATATTTTTATGGCGTTTTTCACTAATTTTAGATGTTAAGAATAGCGAAGCACTATAAGAAGCCAGTTGGGATGCTAAGTGGAAAGGATGGCTTGGATACAGGCCAGTTGGCAAGAAGAACAATGGCATGCCTGTGTCAGAAGGACAACATAGAACAAGAAGTGGTTATTGTACATCGACGCTTTTTCTAAGTTTGCAGTTAAGTATAAAGACTTGGTGTTGCATGGTGACACTTTTGTTAGATGAATAATGTCATTTTAAGTCGCCCTTTTCAGGGGAATAGTACATGATCGTCATTTCTTTTTTAGGGGCAATGAAGGGCTTTTTTAGAAGTTTATCAAGTCATAAAAAAATAGAGAGGGCGGTGAAACCGGTCATCTCTAAAGGTGGCAACCAGGGCAACATGGACTGGCCTTATGGGCGGTCAAGGGGACTAAGAGGTTATTTTATCTTAATATGAAATGGTTGTTGAACGACGGAGCGGGGAGGTTCTTTTTGCGAGGCTTGAAGCTCTTCTTTATTGAAAAAGATGATATAAAGAGCATGGTCATGGTTTATGGGAAGCGAGGTGACTAGGTTTTTGCGGGTTGGATGCTAAAGGCACATGTATCATTGGGTGAGAAAGGATGCTTGTTGAGCTATACTGTGCGAGCCTATGCTATTAAGCTTTGAACTGATGAGCTTGTTAAACTTTTACGAGAAAATTGAGCAACAACTATGCTTAAATAATGTTTTAGTTTAAAAAAAATCATGTTATTGAATTGAGTGTAAAGAATATGTATCATTGTTCATAAATACATTATCTTCAATTTAAGTGAATTCATTAAAGCTAATTAATTGATATTTAGGATGCTTAAAGTTTTAGCCATACTGATCAAATGTAGTCGATGTTTTCATTGAATTCCACAAAGTCATTTGAAATTTGGTTGCAAGTTGAAATGATAAATTCATCTAGGGCATTTATAACCGATTTAAATGAACAATTACAGTTCCATTTGAATGATGTAGTTTTAACTACATTAGTGAGATTCAATTATAACTACATCTTAGTGATGCAATTAGAGAAATGCATTTTAAACCACAAGTATGATGTTGTTTTAGTTGCAATTGTGAGATGCGGTTAAAACTGCATATGTGACATGCAATTTAACTTCATCTTAGTGATCCAGTATAAAATTATAGTAGTTTTTAGCATTTTTAGAGCCTTTTAAGAAAATTTTAAAACATACTAATATCATTTTGATAAATTAAAATAAAAATATTGAACTTTACGTTTGTATGATGAAGTCAGGTTACCGATACTTGAAAAAAATTGAATTTTCAATAAAAAAGAATTATAGAAATTAGATATTTACATATGCATAACACCAATCATTAGAAAGATTGTAAAATTTATGACTTATTGGTGAAATCAATATGATGTTTCTATGAAAAGTTATTGCAATTTGAATATTGGAATGAAAAAAGGTGTAAAATATTACTATGTGTGCGAATAGCAACTGCTTGTAATGGAATTGCAGGAGCATGGACCTAATTTACATAAAATTAGGAGAGATGGCATTTTGTGTACAAAAATTATTAATTAGGACTTTTTTTATCAAAATCCCATATATATATATATATATATATATATATATATGAGATTGATTATTGTGTTTACATAATAGGATGAAATCAAGTGAAGATCTAATGGTTGAGTTCTATTATGTCATAAATTATATCGCTGGTTTTTGTTCCAATAGTCTTTCCATGTATGTTGTCTACATATGTGTGTGTGCATGTATGTCTGTGTACCTGTGTGTAAAATATGAAAAGTATATCATTAATAATCATGCATACATAACCACTAAGCCATATACATAAATAATATACTACAAGTTAGAATATCACCATATAAAGATTTTTGTCCATAAAACGGTCAAATTAATCATTTCACGTTTATCAGTTGATCATTTATCTACAAAATAGGGAAAAGGAAGACTCGAAGAAGCAGATCGAGGCCTCATATTGAAAGTGTTATGTAGATTAGTAAAAATGAGTTAATTATCAATCATATGAATATTATTCTTTAATTATTTGTGTCATTTTTAGTGCAAACTTCAAGGATGAAATTTGGAAGAGATTTATTACCATAATGTTAGTCAAAATTGAGTTTATAAGAGGAATTTGATTGGATCAAAATTAGAGCGAGAAAAATAATTTATGGAATGAATCTCAATGAAGAGTAGTAGTATAATAACTAAAGTAAGTTACATAAAGTAAACACTCATAATTTTGTAGAGGTTCGGCTAGAAATCGTGCTTGCATCCATTTTATAATTCTTTTTGCAATCACTTTGTGTTCAATATAGGCACAAAATAGTGTCTTTCATCAATGAAGCAACAATACCTCAAATTCACTTTGATTCATAAGATGAGTTAACTGTCGAAATATTATAATAATGGGTGAAAATAATTTACTAAGATTGTATTATTATGCTACATATTCAACATAATAATGAGATCGAATTCCATTTATAAACTTTGCTTTGACTAACATTATAGAGTTAAACTTCTTCTAAATCTGATCCCTAAAGTTTATACTCATAAATGACACAAACATTTTGGTGCCTTCATCATAAAGAGTCCTAATTCTCTTAGTTTGTTTGTTTGAAAAAGTTTATGTTATTCTTTTGCGAAAAAATCCAATCAATTTTTTTTGTGAATGGGTGGGTTTCTACCATGATGATATTCCATCTAACGAGAAACATGATGGAAATAGATCTCATGGAATTGCAAAAGGGTACAGCCTAAAGCACATGTTTTCTTTTCTATAATGAATGAACAAAGAGAATATTGGTTTAATTTGGAGAGAATTCTTATTAGATTGAAAGGCAGTGTTATTGAAAACAAGAATACTCTAGGCAAAGATGTCTAGGATGTGCCATTTGTGGTAGAGAAAAGATCTCACCCACAAAGAAAGTGGGTGAAGTTGGAACAACATCAAGTAAATTAACATTAGAATGAATTTGAAGGAGTATGGAGGTCCTTTTCAGTTGTGCCAAATAACGATCAAGAAAATGTTGCATTCAAAGGAGAAATAAAAATGATAGTAGTAATTTTCGAACATATGATGGAAATTTTAGTCAAAATATTTTTATCTAAAATTATGATGCCTAAATTTTTAATTGAAAATTTTAATGTAATTTTTTTTGATCGTATATTCTTTAGTTTAGAGGTTTTGAATTCTTGATGATAATTACGTCCTATGTGATAGAATGAAACAAGTCATAGAAGGAGTTATTTAACGTGATGAAGATGAATACTAAACTCGAAGCGATGAACATCTGGAAAGTGAGGAGACATAGAGTCCTCCTCGTCGACACTAACCTACGTATGATGGGCATAAGCATAGATTACATAGTTGGTACCTTCAAGTAATGACTATCATGATCCATGGTGTAGCAAAGTTGTTGCTCCGAGGGAACATATCACAGTAATTTTCACTTCTTCGACAATGAAATAGAAAAGATGATAAGACCTATGATCTGCATTAATAGAATGATAATATGACTCCATTTATTCCAAAACATGTGATATGGTAGGAACCCACTAGATTTCAAACAACCTAGGCTAGTGCCATATGATTGGAGAACTGATCCTATAGTGAATTTGAAGAGATACATCCAGCATATTGGGGTGTTAGAAGCTATGGGGGAGGTGATGTATCGAGATAGTAGCCATTTGTTTTAGCCAACTTTATAATGGATACATTAGTAGATGGACTAAGTTAGTTAAGAAGTTTATGAGCTAGTTCATGACTCATTTTATTTGATTAAGAAGTGTGATGTCACAATCTAATGTAAACTAGAGAGAAGGAACCACTACGAAGTTATTTAACTAGGTTTGATGAAAATGTCATCATCTTTCATAAACCAGATACATCAATAGTTCTTATGGTGATTGTCATAGGAGGGGATAATTGAATTATTTTTAGAAAGGCATTGACAAGATATCCACTAAAGGGCCTGTTATCCCACATTTGAACTCAATGATATCTTAGTGGATTTTGGCTATTGAGTGGTTATCAAGTCAATTAAGAAGAAAAAGAGATTTTAGGGATGAAGAGTACAAAAATGGCTAAGTATGGAAGCCACGAGGATCGATACTGGTCCTTATAAGGGGATGGTACACTTAGTCATTTTTCAGGTCAAGGGATTCTAAGCTAGAGAAAAAGAAAGAAGTGGAATAGTGTATAATGGATCGGTACCGATCCATTAGGATCAGTACCGAACCATTGAGTTTAGAGATGTAGGCCATTTTTGCATCATAAAAGACATAGGCCAAGTCAAAGGAGGAAGTACAAGAAAAGGATTGGTACCGATCCTTAATGATTGGCACCGAACTATTTGAGTTTGTAATATTTTGGTTTTAACCGATTCCTCTTGCTGAATCTTTGGATCTGATGACATAAACTTGTTCAAATTGATCGCTGTGAATTAGTAGTCGATTTCGCCTATAAATATGAAGCCTAATGTAACCTGGGAATGATCCTTTTATTGTTTACTGATTTCTGCATCGAAACTTTACTGAATTCATACTTAAAGGTTTAAATCTTGATACCATTGTAATCATATTGTAATTTCAAAAGTAATCAGTAATAAAGTTGATAGTGCTATTGATTTTGGTCGGACCACTCTAAAATTGTGTGTTTCTCTATCTTTTGATTAATAGTTCATAATTTTCATTTGTTTTTTGATTGGGTATTTGTTACTTTTTTGTAGCTAATATTTTGGTGCTTTTACTTAGAAAGATCCATCTCGGGCTATGATCTTTGCTTTCACTTAGGGTTGGAAGTGACCCAAAAACTTGATCTAGAATTTTTCGTTGTTGAAGATCCATGGTTACTTGGGTTTGGAAGGAATCTACTATTGGATCTAAAAAGAGATGGCACTAGAAAAGAGAAAGAAAAAACTACTATGTCTAGAGCCATTGTTGAAGGAGAAAATGAATGCTCTCACTATGAAGAGGAAACGAATCAACTAACTCTTGCAAATGCGAATGCACCGGAAATGGTAACAAAGGTCAAGTTGGATTGTATGATGACTGAAATGAATAGGAGAATGATAGAGAGCAAGAACATCATCTTAGAGAGGAGAATTTTTTTACTATAACGTCCTACCTGCCTTAAAGGCATAAGAAGAGCCGCAATGATTTATCATCTTTAGACTCCAATGAAGAGAGTTCATCTTCATCAGATCAGAATCAAAAGATAGAAAGCAAATTATGAAAAGGAAAGAGGTAGGGGCAACATGAAGAAAGTTGTAAACACTGGAGCAAGGTTTCCACAAACCATAATAATCGGTACTGATTGGTCATAACTCAGTACCGATCGGTCTAATATGGTTGCGTTGAGTAACTCTAATGATGGTTTGCAAGATGTTGAAGTCGGTATAGATAGTCGAGCTACCAATACTCCGGTTGACAGTGTTCAAACTAATGCTGCAAAGCCAACTCTAACTAGATGTAAAAGAGGGTGAGGACAAATGGTTCCTTCAGAGTAGGGGAACCAAGAGGTCAGGAAACTAACTAAGATCATTTGTAGATTAGACACTTGGGGGTGTTCCTGACGATTGCCATCCAACCACTTAAAGTAGTGAAGAGTATATCACTGATATGGTTAAGAGACTATTGAGTGAGAATCAGCACGTGCGTAATGATAAGTGGGGTTCATCACCAAGTCGAACTCCATTCATCAAAGAAATATTGGAAGAAAGATATCCGAAGAAATTCATAATGTCGACTAAGTCATCCTATGACAAAACTACTATTTCGAGGCAGCTTTTACCAATGTACGTATGCAATATGGACAGTTCTTATGCAACGGACGCTGTCAAATGGATATGCTTCCCTATATTCCTAGAGGGAGTAACATTAATGTGGTCCACTCAGCTCATACCAAGTTCCATGTCATCCTTTGGCCAACTGGCTAAGAAGTATACGAAATAATTCCACGTCCATATTGTGTGATCGAAAGATGTGATGTCATTGTCAAACATTTATCAAAGTTCTAAAGAGACTCTGAAGAACTTATAAGGTTTTAATGTTGTGATTACTGAGGTGAACAATCCAAGGTAGGAGACTATGTAGATGGCACTAATCAATGAGGTTCATCTGTGGATAGATTTTGGTTGACGACTCAAAGTAAAGCGGCCACCTACTATGGAAGAATTTACGTAAGGATGCTCCATTTTTACACTTGGAATAGGTAGATTTAGCTAGTGGATTAGCTGCTAACGGTCAAGAGGGATTGACTATTTTAGTACAAACCAAAGTTGCTATCAAACAGATCAATGATAGTGTTGGAAATATTATAGTAAATGTTGGAAATAATAATAACAATGCTAAGAGAACCAAGGTGTTAGTGGAAAAAAGAAAGGCGTATGAGGTGTACTAGGCCAAGAAATTATGCTTCACTAAATGACACTGTTGAGAACATATACCTTACCATGCAAGATACATAGCATTGTATGAAGCAGGCCTAGAGGGAGGCTACTAAATAGGAAAAATGGTCTAGAAAGTATCATCTCTTCCTGAAACCCATAGGAATAATACAAATGAAAACAAATATCCGAAGGATGTCATTGAGCATTTAATTCAAAAAGATAAACTGTAGAAGTATGTGAGCAATCCATAGGCTGGCGAGAAGAATAACAGTCAATCCTAAGGGATGCCTACCCAAGTAATCGGGTAGGGTCCAGTGGAGAGGGACTAAGAAAGAAAACAATAGGAAATATAATTAATACCATCACTAGAGGTTAGCATCCGATAGAGAAAAGTTGGATCAAAATGGAGCGCTATGGAAGCTCATTGAAGCATGTGCCTCAAGAAATGCGTTTCACCATAAAAGATGGGACTCCAGCGAAGCAACAAAGAAATATTACATATGATATTCTGTTTAGAAGCAGAGATGCTGACAAGGTTGAAGTTTCGAAGCTTGATCCTGTGGTGATTATAGTCCTAGTGATTATAGTCGGGGTTGGGCTAGCTATAGCACATCAAGTCCTTATTAATTATGGAGGCTCGGTAACATCTTATTCAAACAAACCTTTGACAAGATGTGCTTTGATGAGAAGGATCTAAAACCTTATTGATTCTGCATTCAAGGATTTGCCGAAGATCTTAAATAGTCGGTGGGGTGCATAGATTTATCGGTAGAGTTGGGACAAGTGACGAAAGGGCATGCGGTTACAAACATTTATTTTGGCGCATGGTTTTTCAGCTTACAACACTTTTCTGGGCCGATTGACCCTTGCTAGTTTTAGAAATGAGCTAGGTTCATGGTGTTTAATGATGAAGTTTCCAATTGGAAATGGAGTAGGAGGAATTCAAGGTGACCAGAGCATATGTTGAGAGTGCCATGTCACGGAGCTTAGAGGCGAAACAATGTGAAAAGGGGAAGAATACAGAGAAACCTCTCTATATGAAATCCTCGAAGGCATAACAACTACTGCTCAAGCACTGGATTAGGTCCAACAGTAAATTCTATAAACATATGGAACCATGAAAGGATCTAGTGGAAGTGAGAGGGGCTGTGGCGGAGCTGACGAATGATATACCGATTGATGACATGATCCCATGAGGTAACTCAAGGTTGTATCTCGACTTAATCTAAAAATAACAAATGACTTTGTAATGTTTTTCCAGGAAAACATAGACATGTTTTCTTGGATGCATTCCGGTATGTGTGGAATTTTGTCGGAGATAGCGTGTCATGCATTGAATGTGGACCCAAGATACCCACATATAAAGCATAAAAGGTGTAGTATGGAACCAGAGCGATCCGCTGCATTGAAGGAAAAAGTAGATAAGCTGAAGGCAAATGGATTTATCTATGATGTTGTACACCTAAAGTATATTGAACCTTGTGTTGGTCAAAAAGGCGAACGGGAAATTGTGAACGTGCATTGGTTATTCTGATTTGAATAATGCTTGCCCGAAGGGCAGCTTCCCCTTATCGATGAATGATCATTTTGTGGATGGAACGGTCTGACATGAACTATTATTCTTTATGGATGTGTACCTCGGCTATAGTCAGATAGTGATGCACGTCCCGGATTGGGAGCATACAGGTTTTATCAAATACTTAGGGCTATATTGCTATAAAGTAATGTTGTCCGGTCGGAAGAATGTTGGATCTACTTACCAACAATTGGTGAGTAGAATTTTCAAAGATCAAATTAGACAAACTATGGAAATCTATTTAGATGATATGCTTGTGAAGTCCCACCACTCGACGAATCACATGGGCGATCTCTTAGAAATATTCGTGCTTTGAAAGTACGAGATGAAGCTCAATCCACTTAATTTTTATTGCATCGGGTAATCTTTTTGCGTTTCATTATAAACTTAAGTGGCATTGAAGCAAACCCAAAGAAGATTTACTATCCCAAAGACGAGGGGGAATATGCAGAGCTTAAATGGGAAGGTTGCAGCATCGAGTAGATTCATCTAAAAGGAGATCGACAAATGTATACCATACTACCCTGACCTCAAGAAAGAGATAGGAAAGTTTGCCTGGATGACGGAATGTCAGGATTTTTTCCAAAATATATTAGATTATATCGAGAGAACACTAGTGTTGTAAACTTTTGTAAAGAGAAGATCTATTCATTTACTTAGTAGTATTTGCTCATGCACTAAGTCTAGCCTTGCTACGTGAAGAGTGCAGAATCCAAAGGCCCATGTATTACATCAACAAGCAGTTTATTGTAGAAGAAAATAATTGCCGACTAGAGAAACTAGCATACCATTTGTTGATTGTTAGAAGGAAATTGAGGACATACTTCTAGGCTCATGCGATAAAGGTGTTGACTGATCAACCTTTAAGGCAAGTATTACATCGACATGATAATTTGGGAAGATTGATAAAGTGGAATATCAAGTTGACATAGTATAATATAAATCATCATCCTAGGAATGCAATACGATGAAAAGCATTGGCATATTCTATTGTTGAATTCACCATCCGAGATGACGAAATGGAATAAGAATAGGTTCAAATTTCCCAATCGAAGTTGTACATTGATGGAGCCTCCAACGAGCATAATTCTAGGGTGAGAGTTGTTTTTGTGACCCAAAATGGTGAAGGATATGCTATGCATTAAAGCTAGAGTTCACAGCGGAAAACATAAGAGGTCAGGTATGAAGCGTTGATTGCGGGACCCAAGGTAACAAAGGAAGCGGAAGTCAAGACATCTTATATATTCAACGACTCTCAGTTGGTGGTCTGTTAGGTGAAAAAGGAATTTCAACCTAAGGCAGCGTGACCTGCCTCTTACCTAACGAAGGTATTGGAACTGCATGGCGATATTGAACACTACATGATAATGCACATTCCTCG
This sequence comes from Allium cepa, assembly GCA_030765085.1. Classification (NCBI taxonomy): domain Eukaryota; kingdom Viridiplantae; phylum Streptophyta; class Magnoliopsida; order Asparagales; family Amaryllidaceae; genus Allium; species Allium cepa. The sequence continues at coordinate 726,793,738 of CM060945.1, forward strand.
AGAAAAGAATAAGGATGCTGATTCACTAGCTAAGCTAGTAAGTTTTGAGGATGCACAACTTTTGGGAATCGTGCCGGTTGGAGTACTGAAAACTCCAGGCATCGACATGATTAATGTAGATTGGATCATAGTGATCGATGAAGGGAGTGTCTTGGATGACTCCAATCAAAGAATATCTGCTAAAGGGGACTCTCTCGAATGGAAAGAACGAACAACAAAAAATCCTCTTTAATTAACTCGATTCATTATGCAAGAGGAGTGCTATGTAGGAGAGGATTCTCAATGCCCTTACTGAGGTATATCACCAAAGACAAAGCTAATAAAATTATTAAAGATGCGCACGAGAGTAGTTGTGGTAATAACAATGGAGGGTAGACTTTAGCAAAGAAATTTCTTTGCTATGAGTATTTCTGGACGATAGTCAATTGGGATGTGGCTGACTGTTCTAGAAGATGTAGCAAGTTCCATAGATTATTAAGGTACCGAGAGCTCCATCTAATAAGTTATGCAAATGGTTAGCCTGTGGCTATTTGTGATATAGAGAATATATATAATCAGTGTGCTACCAAATGTCGAGAGCAGAGCAAAATATGTAATATTGGTTATAGACTACTTCATAAAGTGGGCTGAAGCGAATTTTCTCATAACGATTACTTCAAAGAAGGTGATCAACTTTATGATGAAGTAGATTTGGAGTTTTATAGAAAATAATCATTGATAATGGAACACAGTTCAAGAATGTTGAGTTTAAAAAGTTTTGTGCTTGGTACCAAATTGAGAAGGGCTTCTCGGCAGTAGCACACCCGCAAATGAATGGATAGGTGGAAGCAGCGAACATGATCGTCAAATCCATCATTAAAAAGATATCGACAGAAGCTAAGGGAAACTGGGTTGATGAGCTTCTGCTAGCATTGTGGGCTTATAGGAAAACCCACAAATCCATAATTGGCCACACTCCATTTTCTTTGGCCTAGAGAACCGAGGCCATGATACAAATTAAGGCAGAAGTCCCTTCTAATAGAAGGTTTCACTTCGACCCTAAGATGGATGAAGAACTTTAGCTTGAGTCCCTCAGCTTGGCTGAAGAAAATGAGAAGAAGCGAATCTAAAGGGTAGATGCTCACCAAATAAGAGTAAGAAAGCAATTCAATGCCAAGGTCAAAAACCATACCTTTAAGATAGACAACCTCATTTTGAACAGGTCTTTCTTTGTACGGGGCCACTTAGTATAAATTGGGAAAGTCCCTATGTGTTGCATAGAAGCTTGGAGATGGAACTTTCAAGCTATCAACTGTAGGTATAATCCTAATTCAGTGGGCGTGGAATAGTAAGTATCTACTACGCTATTTCACTTAGCTTCATTTTTTCAAATAAGGCATCCTGTTTGCCAGTAATTGATGTAATATGGCGACGATTGCCATTCATTTGTTCATAAATAAAGTTTATTTTTTTAATAAATGGAACCGTATTCTTAAAGTCTAACTTTGTATTGCACGATCAGTGGTACATTATGTGTTTTGAAAAAATAAATGTCTAGTGTTGGATATTGGGCAGTCCGTAGTGAGGTAAATGGGTAAATTTCAAAAACATCCATGTGATTTCCCAGAAATTTGGCATAATAAATTTAATAATCTGTGTTAAAAATTAATTTGATTTGATAATTTTGATAATAAAATTTTGAATTGATCTAATAATCATCTTTTAATAAATATTTAAATTGGAGATTTTATCTTTTTAGGGCTAATAAATTGTTTTCTATTTATAATATATAATTGTATATATTGTAAATTGATGAACTTTGATTTTGAATCAATTTTCTGGTTTTAATTTATATTTGGAAAATTGGAATTTGATTTAAATTTAACATTTAACTTTTCAACACAATTTAATAAATAATTATATGGTTTATACTTAGAGTAAATCTTATTTGTTTAAATTTTTATTTCTAATTAGCTTAAATGTGAAATTAAATTTGATTAGCATAAAAACTTTGTTTTATTTTCTTTTTAAATATTACTTGAAATTATATATAAGAATTTAAAATACAAATTACAAATGATCTTAATTTGTTTATAATCTCTTTTATAAATTATTTAATATTGTTTAATTTGTTATTTTTAGATAATAATTATAATGCTTAGTTTTTCATAAACATAACTAAATTTTGTTAGAAAAAGGATTTGTTATTTTTAATTTTAATAAGAGTTATATATGCACCTATATATAACTTGATTTTTAAATTTGGATTTGATAAATTAATTTAAATTTGAATTCAATGTTTTGAAATTTAAAAGAATAAATACATAAGAATATTAGAATAAGCTTATATTTATATTTGTTTTGTTTTCATTTCTTTTTAGTTTAAAAAGAAATAAATTCATTTATATATACATAAGAAATAGTAAATTAAGATTTAAAAGTTTTTATTAACATTTTAAATGAAAATATACTTAAATTTACATGTGCAAGTTTCTTAACACACTAATTGACATGTGTTTACCATAAATTAATGTAAGTGACAATTGTTTAAAAATTGAACAAGTGTCTTATTTTTCTTTTTCTTGTATTTTTAATAAAATCAAAATATACTTATATAAACCCATCTCCTCTAAAATTCATTTTCTTTTCTATTTTTTTTCAAAAACTAAAATCTTCAGTCATGAAATCTGCAAACTTCTTCTTTAAAAACAGAAACTCTGTTCAACATAAAATCTTGAAAAATCTCCTTAAAAACCAAATCAAAATCTGTTTGAATCTTCTTCAAAACCAAAACCATTTTCAAAATCTGAAATGCAAGCATTAACCTGAAAATCACTCTGAAATTCGTAAACCTGAAATGCAAATCTATTATAAACCTGTAACCTCTACATATTCATCAACCTGGAAATCATTTACAACATTAAATACATGAAACCAATTTGCAATTCAAAGTCCTGCAGTCTTCCTTCTTTTCTATTTGGAAACTTCATCCAAACCTGCATGCAAATTGAAGATCTCTATATCTCTGTTTGAAGACTTCATCACGACTGCATCATTTCCTGGAAGCATGCAAATTGTTAAATCAGGCAAACTAAAGTTTAAAAAAAAAAAGCAAACATGCAACTATAAATCTGGAAGCAAGCATTTGCAGTAATACAAGACTAAAGTTTTAAAAAGCATGGATACTCTGCTCCTAAAATCTGTGAGTAACATTTTATAAACTTAAATATTAATTTAGTTGCTTATTTTATTTCTGGAGATAAGTGTGATGCATGCTATATTTCAAGTTCATTCCTGGTATATTACGTATGTTTGTAGATGTGTATGTTTACTGTGAATTCATTTTTCTGTGCTTAAGATTCAGATATAAGAAGTGCTTAAGAATATCCATTTTATTTGATTTAATATGTGTTAAGATTAAGGATTAAATCAAAATATGGTAGGTAATATAAGTTAGAGTTTAAAATTTTATTTAATAAAAAAAAATTATATGATAAAAACTGTATTGTCTCTGTTAACACCCAATCCAACAGAACAAACCTTTATAAGTAATATTTAAATTTTCCAGAATAATTGATTAAAACTTATAAACCAATTACATGATCAATGACTTGATTTTAAAAACTAAAATTTGAATTTTTAGTTTGAATATGATTGTGTATTTCTGGTTCAACCAGAAATCACATTTGGGGTTAGAACTGTCGATCTGGGAAGTTTGGGTGGCCAGTTTCTTTTTTGGTGATGGAGCGTCGATCAAGTTTGCAGGGAAAAATGGTAGTAGGTGAATCCAAGCAGTGTGGCGTTGGTGATTTTGAATCATAGATCTTAACCCTAGTTTTCATTGTTGATCAGCAAATTGATCACCGCGGGCTTTTTAGGCGATTGAGTTCTTCCAGGTGCTTGTAGGTAATTGATGGAGTGTGGAGGAGTTAGTAGCCGGAGGGAAAGTTTTTTTGATGATCGGATTTTGGAGTTTGAAAGGAATTACAGTATCGACATTTTGTTCCAGTTTTCGAGTTTGAAGCTTGATTTTGATTTTTGGATTCTGCAAGTTGTTTGAAGGTCGAATTGGCGTTGGGTGATGACCGTCGACGTGCGCGAGTGGTCGTGAGAGAGCGGAGGTGACGACAACGGTAGTGCAGGTGCAGCAAGGCTAAGTGGGTCATGCCCAAGTAGGACGAGATTTTTCCCTGTCTAGAGGTCCCTTTTTATTTCGGCTGCATGGCCGGTTGGAACGTAAGCCAACTGCGGGGTTGTCTTGTTCGGGACTGTTCAGTAAGGAATGGTTCCAGTCTTGTGTTGCAGGGGAGCGAGCGTACTCCTCGGTACGGTGATCTAGGCCACGTACTGTGACGGGCGGTACCCCAGTAGCCCAACCATTGTATGGAATCCAAAATCCAATAAGTACCACGATTTTGATTGTATTACCCACTTTTGTGGCTAGTAGCTGGAATTTAATAAATGTAACAATTTCGGCTATTTCACATTTACTTGAAAACCCTAGACCTATTATAATATAACTGGATTTCCTATCAAATGTTTTGGTTAGCATAAGGTAAAAACTTTTCCATGTTTATGTGTGGGAAGTCTTATGTGATACCTTTCCTTTTCAAAGGTTTTTCAAAGTTAAGCAAATTTAACCTGTTACTCACACCAGACCCTTGTCTGACCCAGAGTTTATCTTCTGTTTTCTTAAACTCTTGGGTACTCAAATTTTTACGAGTAGCCAAGGGATTCAGGTTAGCTTTGACGAATTATGGAGGAGCAACGGAGCAGGAGGCTTCGGCGTTAGATATATAGTTTCCGTTGTGTGTTCTCTGTGTTGGTATTTCTTGTTGAGTTGTAATAACTAGACATGTGTTTATAACTGTCTAGTATGTGTTGGAATTTGCGTGTAACTCTGATTAGTGTTGTATACTATGTAATATTTATGTTATTAATATAATTTATTCGTTCCGCTGTTGAGATTCTGATGATGTTTCTTCTTTCTTGTCTTTCTTTTCTCTTTTCTATCCCTTTCTTTCTTCATGATGATACGATTTTCTATGGTGAGAAAGTCGGGATGTCACAATCCATTTTGGATCTTATTCGGCCTATGAAGTCTAAATTTATTTTAAATTAATAAATATTTAATTCAAGTTGTAATGTGTGTTTTTTATGTTATATTTGTACTATATAATATAACATGCGTATCATATTCACATGTATATGTACATGCACGTGCAACATAAATAGTGTACATGGTTTAATATGCTATGTATACGTGTTGGGATTTACACCGTAATAGACTCATTAGCTCCTCCATGTACATTTATGCTATCTAATATACATATATGTGTGTGTGTGCGCGCCTCTGTGTGTGCGCGTGCGTGTGCGCGTGTGCGTATATGTCTATATTTATAGTTTTATATGTATAATATAAAATGACGTTTATAAAATATAAATGCTTATATATATGGGCATATATATATTCATACATGTATAATCAAAATAACAATATAAAGTAATTTTAATATTACTAGAAATAATTTTGAATATGAAATCAAATTCAAAATTCAAATTTTAGATCTAGTTCGATATAATAAAATGTCTAGATATTACAAATTCAAACTAATATATTAAATTTAAAATACATATATATATATAATGTAAGTTTAGAAATAATATTTTATTTTTGAATCCACACACACACACACATATATTATATTGTTAGATTAGTATTATGAAATGTTAAGGACTTTAAGCTCAAGTGGCTAGCATGTGGCACTTTAGATAGAGGTTCTAAAGGTCATGGGTTCGAGCCCCCAAGACATCAAAAAGAATACACTGCTTGAATAAAGTATTATTCATGTTATCATGATTAGTACTTTGAAATTACTTATATAGTAACTAAATATATATAAACAAGTTTTAATATGAAAAATGATTATATATATTAACATATGCATTGCCTTAATAATATTAATAAAAATAATTTTTTAATTACAAAATGCTTTTGGCTTTAAATTAATTTCCTTTTCTTTTTAAAGATTTCCATATGGAAACTCAATAAAATTTAAATTAATTTTTTTTCAAAAACTTTTTTGATACATACAAATAATTTTACTGAATAGTTATACGTATATTTTATAATACATATATGTATGTATATTATATAATGAAGTATAAAATTAAATATATTATAATATAACGTATATACGATATATATATATATATATATATATATATATATATATATATATATATATATAATTTTTGAGAAATATAATGCATAAAATTAATAAAATAAATATGCACATGATTTATATAATAGCGTATGTGTTGTGAAATCAATTTTTTTATTTAAATTGATTTTAAATATTATTTAAATTCAATTTTTTTAATTTGCAGCAATAGTTGTGACGACCCGAAATCGACACCCTATGAATCCGACAATAAACCATGCATGTCCGAACCAAAGTGCACCGATTAAATATATTCATGAGAAAGAAAAGAGAGGATGGAAAGGAAGAGAGAAGAAAGAAGAAGAGAAGAGAAGAAGAAGAGAGAAACAGAACCAAAACAATACATAATCTCACATCACAGCGGAAAATATCTAATATAGATCAATAATCTTTACAAAGAGAAACTGTAATATACAGAAATAGATATCAGAGTACACAATAAATAATCATCATCTTGGACAGTTATAATAACATGTCCTCATAATGAAGATAATTTACACCAACAACAACAATCAATGCAATGCAGTGGAATAATAAAAAGATACGTGTATGCGACATGAAGATCTCCAACTCACCTGCTGAAGCTCCAAAAGCACCAAATCTGAACCTGCAAATATACTCGGTCTGACTCGAGCATTGAAAGGGAAAAAACGCCCGGATCAGTCTGGTAAACCAGCATGAGAAAACACACTCAACTGAATTTATATATTTATCAAACTTTTCCTTTATCAAAACAAAAGGGTATCTCCTAAGTCCGAGTCGCAAGTAAATACCGACAAGGTTTTTACCTTACGATAACCAAACATCTCATATCAAATCCTCTTATATTCTAGTAGTGTCTATTGCATACAAATAATATTAAAATAGCTTAAATTGTAACATTATTAAATTCTAGCATACACCTTGTAATACAAGGCTTTCTACAATAGAAAATGGCTGACACGTATTGGATTTTGGATTTCCATACAAATGACTAGGTAAGGGGACTACCTTTCCAAACCAACATAGTACACCTCTAGAGGGATGTACCTAGGGGCAGACACTACCGCCTAAACCAACACAAGACCAGCCTACCAACTCTTGGATAGTATCGAATATTTCATCACTGCGGCCATTACCGACCTTTAATTCGTGGCTACGAGCATACACAACAAAAATCGGATACATGACATCATAGCATGTAAAGATATATCTAGAAGAGTGATGACATCTCCTAATTGAAGCGACCCATTTTAGCCATGCTGCTTCCATCCCTATTTCAGTCATTTCTCGGGGAGTGAGGCCAAAGAGGTATCAATTACCTTTCACATATCACATAACACAAATCACATTACTTTGAATGCCACATTGCCATTTCCGTTGACTACTAATTACCTTCCACAAAAATACAACCCTTGAGCTCGTACGTCTCAAGGAGGGTATTAAACTAAGAGAAGTTGTCTTCTCCGCCACCACTGATGTATGTTTGTAAAAATCAATGTACGTAATCATAGAAATGTAATGTCAGACACTTATCCATACAAGTTGTCCAGAAATAGGACAAACTAAAGGTATTTTCCTACCATATCCTGTCGAGAATCCCTAGGATTAGTAGCGAATAGTACTTGCATTGGATATTTCATAACGAAAAGACCACTGCAACTATATATATATATATATATATATTGGGATTTTAACCGTAAACGATCAACAAGCAGTCCTTCACTATGAAAATCCTAAACATTAATATCATCGACCAACCTGCACAATTGTTGTATAAATGTTGGTCCGAAGTGGTTTTCAGATAAATCTGATCCAGGTCTTTTCGCACCAACAACACTAAAGCATTTCTCAACCTCACACAGAAACTAAGTCTTATAGACTTATCACGTCTCTAGCATTCAACTTGCTATCCTTCAACCAAGAAGGAAGCTCGATAGATTGGAGTAATCATTGTGATAACCCGTATTTTGGACATCTGAAAATTGGACAATTAACTGGTTTATTTAATTGAACAGATAAAAATTCTGATAATAAAAGATACCTGGATATGTAAATGAATTCGAAAATATAATAAAAGATATCTGTGAAATCCCAAAAATTTCTAGCAAATTGAAATGTGATAATCTCTTTTATAAATTATTTAAAATTAGTAAAATTGTTATTTTTTTCAAACAAATAATAATGCGTTGTTTATATATATAAGTAGATTTTAAATGAAATTATTATTTTCAAACAAATTAAATTTGAGTTTACTTAAATGTATATATATGTGAGTTGATTTCAAATTGAATTTTAAATTAAATTTGAATTAGAATTGGAAATTCAAAAGATAATTATCTTAAAATAATTTTGGTTTTAAAAAATATATTATATATATGTAGTTTTTTATTATTTTCTTCAAAGGATTTCATTTATATAAATTAATAAAAGTATTTATTAAATAGTAAATTTAACATAAAAGTATTATAAACAATTTAAAATTAATTAAAAACATGCGTAATTACACATGTAAGTTAAATGTTTACAATTTAACAAATGTAAGATGATAAACTAATGTAAATGACAAATGTTAGATTATTAAACAAGTGTCACTTTTTTATTTTATTTTATTTTATTTTATTTTTTTTAAAATCATAAAATCAAGTTATAAATATATCTCTACATTACCTTCTCTATTTCTTTCCTATTCCCATTTCCAAAACAAGAAATCAAAAATCTGTTAACATACTAACCTGAGAAAATCAAAACAAAAGCCCGTAATCAATTTCAAACCAGAAAATAAAAAGGGCTGTAAAAAAAACTCAAACCTGAAAATTTAATCAAGCAACAACTCTTCAACTTGAATCATTAAAGCTTCAGATTTCAAGCATTTTCAAGCTTCAGTTTTCAAAAGATCATCATAGCATTCAGTTTTCAAAACCAAGGAGACATTCCAGTTTTCAAATATTTTCAAGCTCCAGTTTCAAGCTTTCAAAATACCCAGTTTCAATCTCTCTGTTCATTTTTCTGGTGAGTAATCCTACAACTTAGGATTTAATTCTGTTAGAAACTGGTTGCATGTGAAAACTCTTGAATGTTATGATATGAATATGCAGTTGCATGATTGTTTAAATAAGTTTGAATATATACACATAGGTGATATACAAGTGTGCATGTCTGGATTCATCTTTGTTTCATGTTATAGAGTTTTAAAATAAGTCAAAATTCAAATTCTCTTTAACTAATCTCTGATAGGTTTAGGTTATCAAACAAAATATGTTTGCTTAAACACAAATTAAGATTTAAAAATGTATATAAGCAAAATAAGTTTATATATCTCTGGAAATCAAGAAATTACATTGGAAACTTAAACATGTTGAAAATTCAATCATCAAAATTCTTGGATTCATTTATATAATCTTGATCACCATCAAGAATTATGATTTTTAAGAGTTAAATCCAGATTTTTAAGGATAGGTCGAGAGATTTCGAAGTTGACCAGAAAATGGACTTTGAGCAATTTCTAGTGATGGGTGAACTCGGGGTGGTCGGGGTCTTTGCTGGAGGTAGAAGGAAGATTTGTGGTCTCGGCAAAAATAGTAGGAGGATGTTTAAGCCACCGTGGTGGCGGCGTTTTGTCGGAGTAGGGTTTAAAACCCAAAATGAGTTAGGGTCAGAAAATTGGTTGCTGCATCATCTTTAGAGGATCGGGTTGCATCGGATCTGGGGGAAAGGTTGCATGGATGGCCGGAGGGGGTGTGGCCGGAGTTTCAGAATGATGGTGGTCGGCGACGTCGAGTCGAGAGGGTTTCCAGATTTGGTTCCAGGCTTGTTCGAAAGCTCGAGTTCGATTTTTGGTTCGTATTATATTTGGGTGGTCGGGATCAGGGATGTTGGCGATCGTCGATTTGCGGGAGGTATCGGCGATGGTCAGGGTGGCGTTGATCTCTGGTGCATGTGCACGATGAGGCTGGAGTATCAGTAGGTTTGGAGTAGTGGTGTGTCTCAAAGGGAAACTCGGGAATAGGAGTGGTTTGCTCGAGTTCGCCTTCGGGTTAGCGTGAGTATGAAGTCATGTTTCAGGTTTTAGAGTTAAAACAGAATTTAAGTAAAAATAAAAAAAAGGAAGGGGAAAGTCTCGGGTCTGGGCTCGAGTATTATTCGAGCAAGAACCGAAGTAAAATTTAAAAGTTTAGATATAAACAAGTTTTAAAATTTAAATGAATCTAGTTTTGAACCATTTCTTAAAATTTATTTTTATATAATGTCTTAAACAATTGTTTTAAAAAAGTGATATAAATTTGTTTAACTTAAATTTGTAAGTTAAATGCTTAAGTTATTTTAAACTTAATTTAGATATGTAATTAAGTGTTAATTAAAAAGGATTTAAATTTATATGTTAATGATAATTAAGTAATTTGCAAGAAAAATGGTTTATCTTAAATTTAATTAAGGTTTTGAAGATTAAAGATTAATAAAGTAATTAAAGGGTAATTAATTAATTTAATTACTTAATGGTTAAGGATTAATTAATTAATAATTAAGAGTTATAAATTAATTAATTAGAGATTAATTATTAGTAATTAGGATTAAATAATTTGTAATTAGGATTGATTAATTAATTAATCAAGGATTCAATAATTTAAAATTAGAGATTAATTAATTAAGTAATTAAAGATTAATTAAGTTGTAATTAAGCATTAATTAATTAAGTAATTAGAGATCAATTACTTAAATGATAATTACTTAATTGAAGGATTAATTTGTGAAGGCTTAATTAATTCAATTAATAATTAAAGGATAATAATTTAAGGTTAATTATTTGAGGATAATTAACTAATGGGGTAATTACTTAATGAAAGTAATCATGGATAATCAAATTCAGATGGAAAATTAAAGGATGATTAATTTATGGTTTGTAATTAATGAATGAGAAGTAAGCAAAATTTAAAAGTAATGAAATTGATTAGAAGTAGTACAATTAGTTTATCCTACTTATAGACGATTAAGATATATTGAATGACTTAGATTATTTGATATCTCTGATATGTTATTTGTGCTTGCTTTTGTGATATAAGATACCTAGGTTGAACTGTGAAATTGTAGGTTATCTATTTGAGATGGTGGATTGTGAATATGCAATCCTGAATATAAATTGTATTGTTTGAAGTTAAACAATTTGGATTAAAGAATAACATTGGATTCAAAAAGACCGGGGTCGGGTATCAGTAAATACCAGAAACTACTTCGATTTGCAATCTACAATAATTCTTTATGGATCTGATTTTGGAATAAATAGGCTGGAATGAAATAAATGATGTAAACTTGGTCATTTAATCTGAGTAATAATGCTTAGATATGATTGTAAGATGTGTATTTGACTATGGCAAGTTAAGAACTCGTAATAAGGTACGAGCTACCCTGGGTTTTCAAATAAGTTTTATACCTTAGTATTTATTGTTAGATGGGTTTACCCATGCTGGTTTCCAGCCTGACCCTGGTGTTACTTTGATCTAATGCTTGGGTCAGACCGAGTATTACAAATTTTCAGGTTAGGACGTTCTGGAGCTCAGGAGGCGAGCCGGATGGCATGAACGTATGGAGTTTACCGCTGTGTATTGGAGTCATATCATTGTATTTTGGGACAAGTTATTTATAACTGTCCAGTTTATGTATAATTGATTGTACTCTGCTGTATTGTTATAAAATTGACAATTACAGCTTTCTTTGTATAGATTCCATTATTTGTTATTATATTTAATCCGCTGAGAATGTGAGATGCTGTTGTTTTTTGTTCTTCTTCTTCCTTCTTTCTTCTTTTCTTTAACAATCTAAAATTTTCGGCGTTCGATTTCTAGGCACTTCTACAGTGAATGTATTAGTGTTGAATTCTCAAGGTCGAAAATTTCGGGTCGTTACAATCACTCTACACTATACAAATCAACATTCTCAACACAAACGATAGTCAAGCATACACAGCCAGTTAGGTACTAAGTGCATGACTAATCAGTTTCTACATCAAGTTGAGGAACTAAACTGACCAATTTTGATAGTCGGTTATTTAACTATTAAAGAAACAAACAAAATTTAGTACTTAAGTAATCATGGGGCCAGATTTCATTAATCGTTTATAAATTAAATCACTTTCCAATTATTCACTTCAAAATATCTTTTAAAAAAAGAGAATATTCACAACCATTTCACTGATTGGATATTTGGAAAACATTTTTATATACATATGTTAATAATAAGAAAATTCACAACTTATTTTATAATAAAACCATTTAAATTCCCTTTTATACTATCACTTTCCAAAATATCCATTTTATTTAAAGGATTATTCACTGTCCAAAATCGTGAATATAAATTCTCTTACCGAATTCATTACTTTTACACATTTAATTTTAAAGGATTATTTATTGTCCAAAATCGTGAATATAATTCCTTTAATGAATTCATTACTTCTAGTATATAATTTAAAGGATTATTCACTGTCCAAAATTGTAAATGTAATTCCTTTAATAAATTCATTCTTCTACACATTTAATTTAAAGGATTATTCACTGTCCAAAATCGTGAATAAAATTCCTTTAATAAAAATCCATATTTAGCTTATCAAATTAAATTGACTAGACATTTATAAAATAGTGTTTATAATTCTATTTATAATTTATAAACACTTCCATATACAAAATTCTTTTACTAACAAATTCAATTTATATATCATTTATAACTCAAAACCCGATTATAAGTTAATTTACTTATAAATCTCTTATTTACAAATTCAATCCTTCCAAATCTCATTATTTATAAAAATCCATTATAAATTCATTTCTAAATTTCTATTACAAATCCACATATAAATTTGATTATAATTCAAATATTTATAAAACACTTTTATAATTCCGTTACTTTTATTTAAAAAAATATCAATTTTATAAATCTTACATATAAAACCATTTATAATAAATTCAAAAATACCAGTTTAACTTATTTTAACAAAATAATTAACTTGTAATTCAAAAATAGTATTTTGATTATATTTTTGAAAACCATACTTTTTATATTGATTTATTTAAAATAAATCCATTTCTTTAACAATTCAACAATTATATATTTTCAAAATCACTTTGAAATCCTTATAAAATTGAAATCATAAATTTAATATTTTTAATTCCAAAATATGGCCCAATGTTGCAACAGTACTAAATAATGGAATTCACATCAATCATATCAATCATGGTATCCAAACATCATATATCACATGATAACAACATATATAACAATATCTGTATATACAATCAACAACGGTGAGGAATCCAGTTAGATCCCTCCAACCTGTCACCTAAAACAAATATACATTTTAGAAAATATGTACAATGTCTACTTCGAGGCAGACGTGCGTACAAAGGATCATCCTCTCATTCACGGGAATGTATAGGGTCTTATCCGCTAAGATATGCGGGAATATATCCAAACCAACGAATACATACATACATACATATATACATATATATAATATCATATCTCATCCAAACAATCATCAATCATCATAAATAAATTTTTATTCTCACTTATTTCAAAATATAAGCAAGTCAGAAAGGCTAAGTTGTACTCACTATGCTTGTAGTCGCCGCGATAGCGATTTTTTACGATTAAAATTAAATGAGCGTTTAATTTTAACCAAAATTTTCACCAAATCAAATAAATCCTAGTCCAACTCCGTAATGTAGTGCTTGACAATACGAACCCAACACAATTCGTTTCGTGTGAAACGGATCTCGTACGAAGAAGTTATGGATTTTTAAACATTCGATAATTAAAAATATAATTAACTTAAACTAATTACGTAATTAATAAAATAATTACCCAAATCTCTCTCCCTCCTTTCTCTCGTTCTTTACCCAGGTAAGTCATGCATGCAAGAAACCCAATACTATGCACGTTCTCTCCGATGACGTAACGTGCACCTCCCCCAAAGCCACCATCGCCGACGACTTGGTTGAGCTCGGCCCCGCCTATGCTTGGAAAAACATGCATGAACGCACGAACTTCATTGTCAGATTTTGGCGAGTTTCGACCTCCAATGACCATCATCACTGTTGTATTTGTAGATCTCGTTGTGCTCTACAATATTGTAGTTGGAAGTTTTTCATAATTGTTTACGGATTTGGAGATAATAGAGAAAGAAGATCGGCAATTTTTGGCCATTCATGATGAAAGTGGCAGCTGTGATAGTTAGGGTTAGGGTTTGTCTCAATGAACGTCCTTATATAGACAACTACAACACTATTCACCAATAAATTTCCGTACTTCAAATGAAGCGTGCCGCTTGGGGTTTATAATGTTTTACCCCTATTCTGAACACAATGGAACATATATCGGAGGCCAATTCGATCATATTTGGAAGATAGATTTTCGAATCGATTTATGTATTTAAATTTATTTAAATAAATTTCTACGTGTTTCAGCTTCCCACGACAAAACTGTAAGTCCGATTAACACAAAATTTGAAATCCTATAATAATTCATTATTACGGATCCAATGAAATTGGTTTCATCGAAATCCGAGACAATGTAAAAATGACTATTTTACGCGTTAGTTAAATATTAAAATTTCCAATTTCTGTAAATTAACTTTTAATTCAATTTTAAAAGTGTACTAATTTATTCTAACTCAAATAGAATTTAAAACAACTTCATAAATTATTTTTATTGATACTTGATTCAATATTCAATTATTTACATAATTCAAATATTAAATATAAAAATTAAATTATCGAAATAAATCACTATATTCGAAATATAAGTTATTCGACTTATAAAATTTACTTTTCAATATTTAAATTCAGTAAAACATTCCAAATTTAAATGACTGAAATTTTGGTCATTACATTCTTCCCCTCTAAAAGAATTTCGTTCCTAAATTACTACATAAGAAAAATACCCAAAATCCCATTAGCTTTTCAAAATCAACTAGCTAAAATAGATTACCAATTCTTTTAGGTGCTTAACTTTTCCAAAAACCATTTAGTTGCAACTTTTTAATAAAATTTCTCTAAGTTTCTGAATTCCTTTATAGCTATTAACTAATACCATTTCAAAAGTCTACTAATATCATTTCAATTTATAACTAAAAATCAAATTTTTTTAGTTATCAAAACTTTTTCAACTTTTCCAAAATTTTCAAATACCCTAAATTTTCAGAAAAATTCACCATAGCCTCCTATACACAGTTCCATCCAAAAAATCACAATATATATACAATCACAAATATACATCTTATCTTCGAGGATGAGGCATCCCGTGGGGAAAAAGTGTAAAAGCACAATATGTAATCCAAGGTATGTACCTTATATATTATTAGCAAGCATATACGGCTAACATAGCGCGAAAGCTGTTGAATATGCTATTATATGATTTTTGTTTGATGATAATAAACACATATATATATATTATCGTGTAAATGTATTTGTTAATGTACTATTTTATTTTTCACAGGTTAAATAAATATTTGCTGAATAAAATTAAATAACATAGGGTTTGAATTCAAACAGAAATTTTTATTCTAACAAATATTTATTACAATTTTGAATAGTACAAATTCGAGCTTTCACTATACATACACAATTTTGATTACAATATAAATTCAACTACATCACAACTTCACATTTACAGTTGACCTCACTACATATCACTCACACTCGTGTTTATCTACAACTTTATTCCAAATTGAATCCAACATTTGAGCAATCTGCAAAAATAATTTTTTACGCAGTAAAATTGAAAAGGAAATATTTTTGCAGTATAAAATAAAATGTGAATTTTGAAAATAATATTTGCCTAAGTTATTTGGGTTGTTCGTCATCGTTTAACTTTGAATTCATCATACACGAACAACTTGTGACATACACAGTGTATCACTGTATGTGCCACAAGGCCGTGCACATCGATATATACACTTGATAAATTTACAGGGACATGTGAGCATAGGTCAAACCCAAATGAAAAGCCGGGTTCAACTCAAATGCAATACAAATAAAATCACAACACGCGCACAAGGTCAAACCCGAGCTATTAGCTGGACTCAACACAGGGCAGTTGTACAGGCTACGACGTCAAGCATGCGAACAGGAAAACCAAAACAATGCCCAACTCAAATGAACACAGTAAAATGCACAAAGGCATAGTAACTGCACCAAGACCAGACTGCAATATCAAAGCAATGATATGGATTGATACAGGTGCAAGCAACTAGCAAATGAAAGAGTGCAGACATGAACATCAATACAAT
Source organism: Allium cepa (assembly GCA_030765085.1). Lineage (NCBI taxonomy): Eukaryota > Viridiplantae > Streptophyta > Magnoliopsida > Asparagales > Amaryllidaceae > Allium > Allium cepa. The sequence continues at coordinate 726,810,196 of CM060945.1, forward strand.
GGAAACTACAACAGAGACTAAAAGGTGAACCAGCAAAGGCAAAGCTTTTTCATCAAATTAAACAAATCCAGACCAGGCCATAATGAAGCAAACCACTGACTCAAGTACACCAGTAACACCGATGAAGTCAAGACAAAGCAATGCTAACACAAAATAGAGCAACATCACAAGAAGGCTAAATGAAGACATTCGGATATGCTACAGAGAACAGTGCAGTGCAAATCAATTACAACTAGTATAAGCAGTGCCAACAATATGGATATACAGTGATGCATAAATGACTACCAGAGCATAAATTCAGACTCGATGGAACCAGACTCAAATGTACAGGTAAATGAAGATGCAGTGAAGCAAAAATATGGCAACACATCAAAGAACACTTGCAACAGTGGTGATGCAGTGCAACATGCTTATCAAGAGTATACATGAAGTATATAAATGAGCAAATTCAATGTAGCAACACCAAACAGAAGCGTGGCAGAACTTAGTATTCACTCGAGGCAACTAGCAACTACATGCAACAAGTTCATATAACAAAAGTGCATAAGGGCAGTGTGATGATGACTGGAAACTCAGAAATCAATGCAACATGAATCAGACCAAACCAAGATTTCAGCAATAACAACATGAAGGAAACAAACTACAAAGACATCAACATGTATGACAGTAACATATGATCGGTGGGATGCATGCAAGTACACAGTGGAAAAGATGAATGCAGACATACACCTATATACATACATGAATGTATGTATACACATGATGCAATGCAACAACATACCAAATGAAACAATAAAAATCAGTGCAACCCAAAGTCAAGAACAACAGTTACAACTCAACTGCAAATACCCAAATACAGCAGATCGAAAATGCTCAGGATGAACACAAAGATGGCCAGAGCCGAAGTACACAGAGGCCACAAAATCAAAGTGATAATGATCAGTGAAGTCAGAGACCATAATCAAGCAACAACATGTACAGGTCAGTGAACAAAATCAAGTCAAAGTCGAAGTCAACCAGAATGAGAACGAACAAATCAAAGTGACCAAAGTCAAAGCATCAGAGAATTCAAAGCCGTGGTAAACACGAAATCACGAGTTCGAAATTAACGCCATGCGAATTAAGTATCACAAAATATACGCATATGGAATAAGTCAAAAATCAAATCCAAATAAAATAGGAAAGTAGCTACCGTAACGATCAAGGAAGGATCGAACGGTTTCAAGTTAGAACCGTGACAGTGAAGTAAGGGAAATATATTCGAATTGAACAAGTCAGTGAAATCTCAAACATTCAAGCATTATCAAGCGGCAGAGAAAAGATTTTGACAAATTGAAAAAAAAAATCATCAGACGAATATATACGAACGAATATTCAGGGATTCAATCTCTATATAAAACCCTACTCATCATCGGCAAAAATATAAGATTCGAGTTCAAGCCAACAGAGAACATTAAAAATCAATAACTCAAATCGATCGAGTTAAAGCAAGCAAATCAGAAGAAGCAAAGGGATAAATAACATACCAGCATCAACCTCGAATTTGGGTCGAAGGACGAAAGCCCTAATTGTGATCGAACAAAGAAGCCGCCATTATCTCAAAAGGAACGGAGCGAATAAAAAAAAGGATCGGGTCAAATTATAAAAGGGGCCGGCTTGTTTTATTATATAAGGGTTTTTAATTTTTTAAATAGGGTTATTTTAATTTTAAATTATTTTTAATTTGTATTTTGCCTTTAAACCATTGTAATTTCTAGTCGTGTGACTAGGGGACAAACTACGTGGCGTAGTTTGAGAATTCGCAACTCAGTGGCTGAGTTGTGGCAGGGTTTTGAGCGTAGAGTTAGGTTAGTCAGTAGAGGGTGTCGCGAGTTTACGTATGTAAGCGTGTGACTACTTAATTTCTAGTAGAAACCTTGGGGACAACACTTAGGCAGGGTTTTGCGGAAGCTGGGTAAATTCTGTGTCGTTCTATTTCTGCATTTTATTATACTGCTATTTTTTATGTGCTGCTATTATTCTGTGATCTGTATTGAAATAAGCTTCCGTAATTAATTTTTATAATTAATACCATCACCCTATTCAGCCCCCTCCAAGGTGAAATCGATCCACCAAGTGGTATTAGAGCTAGGAATAGAAGTTGGGTTTTGGTTATAAAAATTTGATTTTTTTCAAAAATCAATTTTTGTTTTAAAAGGTTGAATTTTTAAAATGGTTTCTTTTAATAATGCTTTTGCTGAGGGTCAGTCCATAGTTAGACCACCAAAGTTCAATGGTGAATATGCCTATTGGAAAAATAGAATGAAATTTTTTCTGAAAACCATTGACGCTTGGAACATTGTTGAGACAGGTTATAGTGCAACAACTATAATTGTAGATAATCAGGAAATAGAAACCAATGGATCAATGGACAAAGCTAGAAAATAAATTACAAAATGCTAATGCTAGAGCAATGAATTCTATTATCTGTTCATTGGATCAATTTGAATTTAATTGTGTCTCACATTGTCTAACTGCGTAGGAAATATGGCACACACTAGAAGTGACTCACGAAGGAACATCTCAAGTCAAAGAATCTCACCTAGCCATGCTAAGCAGCGAATATGAGAATTTCACAATGGCAAAAGAAGAAAATGTCAAAGAGATGCATGGACGACTTTCCAATATCGTATACAAATCAAAAGCTCTTGGAAAATCATATACAGAGTTGGAGATAGTCCGAAAAATCCTCAGAGTCCTTCCACGAAGTTTTGAAGCCAAAGTGACTGCCATTCAAGAATCAAAAGATTTGAAACAAATGAAAGTCGAAGAACTCATCGGAAATCTCACCGCTTATGAGCTAGAAATGAAATTCAAGGAAGAACGTAAAGGAGGTGATACTCGAAAGAAATCAATAGCTCTTAAAGGAACAACAGAAAGTGATAGTGATGATAATGATGATGGAGCAGCAGAATTGGAGCTGATTATAATGAAAGTCAAAAGGTGGAATTACAAATACGGAAATCCAGCTCTAAATCAAAAATTGAAAAGCAGAATAAATAAAATATTGGACAATCCAGAAGAACAAAAGATCATTTGTCATAAGTGCAATCAACCCGGACACATCAACCCAAATTGTCCTCAAAATCGACGTGACTTTGAAAAGAAATCAAAAAGGAGAAGTTTTGCAGCCATGTGGAATACCAGTGATGAAGATAATCAAAGTACTAACAATGAGAGTGAGAAAGCAGACATGTGTCTTCATGGTGAAATAACTGACAATTATGATGACGAGCCAAGTGAGGTATCAAAACTTTCTCATTCAGAATTACTTATATATTTCCACGAAGTGAATGGCTGTTTTGAACGACTTAGGGAGAAGTATGCCAAACTTGAATCACAAAAAGATACTTTGATAAATTTAAATAAACAACTTGACCAATTAGTTAAAACCTATCAAAGTAGGATTCCTAAGTGTGATAAGTGTCCAACATTCGAAGACGAAATTAAAAAAATCAGAAATTAATATAAAATCACTTGAAAATGAAATTCTGATTTTGAAAGAGAAAAAATACTAGGAGAGAGAATTCTATTAAAATGTGCACACAATTGTTAAACGAAAATGAATCTCTCAAAACACAAGTCCAACAATTGTCAACGACTTTAGACAAATTTTCAAAAAGTGAAAAATCGTTGAATATGCTATTAGGAAAGCAAACTGCTAATACGGTTAGACATGGACTTGGATATAATCAATCTGAAAATGTTGAAAACGATATTAATCAAGAAAATTCTATGTGCACAATTTGTAGAAAATATGGACACAATCACAATAATTGTTGCTATAGACCCAAACATGTGAAAACTATACCAATTTGGGTTCCAAAAGGCATAAATATAAAATCTCTCGAAATTAAACAAATTTGGGTGCCAAAAGGAACATATATAAACAGTTTTGGGTCTCCACAAAATTATTATTCTAAATCTTCTGCCACTAATCACCATGGAACTATAAAAACAAATAGGTCACAAAAATCGCTTTCCATGTAGGTGTGGTGGCAGGCTAAGGAACAACAACAGTGTTATCTGGATTCTGGCTGTTCCAGAAACACAATGGGCGACAAAGCAAAGTTCCTTAGCCTAATATAAAGGTGACAGAATCATATTAGACAACAACGAAAAATATTGTAAAGGTAAAACAGGTAATGGTATATCTGTTTGAACGACATATTAAATGTGATATTCTGCACAGTAATCTAAGTAAAATCAGCCAATATTGAGATGATGAAAAGATGATGATTTTGATTCTGACTTGTTTAAAATTGTTGGCCAATTATATTCTTATGCCAAAAACAGTATAAAAATCTCTATAGCATTTGAATTACTTCATATATCTTAGTTTGGATTAATAATAGTGTTTTTTGTTGGATAATGATACGTTTGGTTATAATACGGCTAACTCTATATTCACGGTTTTTTTTATTATTAACACGGCATCAAGAAAATGTCATTTAAATTGCTGTTAAAATTGAGTTTGAATTTTTTTTGGTGCACACTCATGGTCTGGTCTGGTCTATTACACTGGTAATCTAGTTGATAGAAAACTTACAAGTTGAACGTGATTTTTAGTAACTGCATCGTTTTTCAAAGAAAATATCTGCATATTTTTCAATTTAAATAATTTACAAATAGCAGAAATTTTTCTCATATAACCCCCTCGAGAAAATCATTTTTGATCATATTTTCAGATTAGTCATTTTTAAAAATTGATTTCATAATTATTTTTGAATTTGATTTTAAATGACAATTTTGACTAGTCTGACTCCCTAATAATTATCGAAAAGAGAAATAGTGATTGAAAAAGTGATGAGTGTTGATATTTATCATACATTACTCAAGACAATATATTTAAAAAAAATTCTTTAGAAATTCAAACAAGAGTTATAAAACTTTTTGTTGGGTAAAGATTCCATGACCATTTCTATGTCTATCATATTTCTATCGACCATCGCTCATCAAAAATTCAATATAGTTTGTCGATATGTGGTACTTTAAACAGGAATCATTCGTTTTTCATTTTATAAAACAAAATAAAATCCAAAGTATTCACCCTCATTTAAAAGTCCTCACGGTTATGCATGGGTGAATTACTTGGAATTTGTTATGTGCTTCCATGCTCATTTAAAAGTCCTCACGGTTATGCATGTATGGAATGCATATCAAAATTGATTTATTAAATAAACAAGTTGATTCTAATCCCATTTAAAAGTCCTCACGGTTATACGTGATTAGAAGATACTTGAATTCATTTTTAAAATTAAATTGGAATACTACTAATCTCATTTAAAAGTCCTAACGGTTATGCATGATTAGTAGATATTCAAATTCCTGATATAAATGTACCACAAACAGATACAACTGTATGGTTTTATATGATGACATCATTTCCATTATTTCTAAAAATGGAATATGCGCCTAACAATGGTAGTTATGATTTTTTTTTTGATTTTTTATTGAAGTTTAATATTTATATTCAATTGAGTTTTTAATGTTGGATTTATATCGATCACTTTATCTCTATTTTCTCTAACACTATTACTCTTTTGCTGATAACAAAAGGGGGAGAGAAAAGTTAAGATTTTGTCAAATAAAATCAAGCAAAGGTCAAATATTTTCCATTTGCAACTAGGCTCATTTGCATATTTTTATTTGTATGCATATATGCACGGGGAGGGTTGTGTAGAGAGGAAGTATTTAAATAGGGGGAGAAATTAGAGTATATCTGTGATCAAATACATTTAACATATTCAAAATCTTAAATATATGTTTGTTATCATCAAAAGGGGAAGATTGTTGAATATGCTATTATATGATTTTTGTTTGATGATAATAAACATATATATATATATATATGTATATATTCGTGTAAATGTATTTGTTAATGTACTATTTCATTTTTCATAGGTTAAATAAATATTTGCTGAATAAAATTAAATAACACAGAGTTTGAATTCAAACAGAAATTTTCATTCAAACAAATATTTATTACAATTTTGAATAGTACAAATTCGAGATCTCACTATACATACACAATTTTGGTTACAATGTAAATTCAATTGCATCATAACTTCACATTTACAGTTGACCTCACTATATATCACTCACACGCGTGTTTATCTTCAACTTTATTCCAAATTGAATCCAGCATCTGAGCAATCTGCAAAAATAATTTTTTACGCAGTAAAATCGAAAAGGAAATATTTTTGTAGTATAAAATAAAATGTGAATTTTGATAATAATATTTGCCTCAATTATTTGGGTTGTTCGTCATCATTTAACTTTGAATTCATCATACACGAACAGCTTATGACATACATAGTGTATCACTGTATATGCCACAAGGCCGTGCACACCGATATATACACTTGATAAATTTACAGGGACAGGTGAGCACAGGTCAAACCCAAATGAAAAGCCGGGTTCAAATCAAATGCAATACAAATAAAATCACAACACGCGCACAAGGTCAAACCCGAGCTATTAGCTGGACTCAACACAGGGCAGTTGTACAGGCTACGACGTCAAGCATGCGAATAGGAAAACCAAAACAATGCCCAACTCAAATGAACACAGTAAAATGCACAAAGGCATAGTAACTGCACCAAGACCAGACTGCAATATCAAAGCAATGATATGGATTGATACAGGTACAAGCAACTATCAAATGAAAGAGTGCAGACATGAACATCAATACAATGGAAACTACAACAGAGACTAAAAGGTGAACCAGCAAAGGCAAAGCTTTTTCATCAAATTAAACAAATCCAGACCAGGCCATAATGAAGTAAACCACTGACTCAAGTACACTAGTAACACCGATGAAGTCAAGACAAAGCAATGCTAACACAAAATAGAGCAACATCACAAGAAGGCTAAATGAAGACATTCGGATATGCTACAGAGAACAGTGCAGTGCAAATCAATTACAACTAGTATAAGCAGTGCCAACAATATGGATATACAGTGATGCATAAATTACTACCAGAGCACAAATTCAGACTCGATGGAACCAGAATCAGATGTATAGGTAAATGAAGATGCAGTGAAGCAAAAATATGGCAACACATCAAAGAACACTTGCAACAATGGTGATGCAGTGCAACATGCTTATCAAGAGTATACATGAAGTACATAAATGAGCAAATTCAATGCAACAACACCAAACAGAAGCATGACAGAACTTAGTATTCACTCGAGGCAACTAGCAACTACACGCAGCAAGTTCATATAACAAAAGTGCATAAGGGCAGTGTAATGATGGCTGGAAGCTTAGAAATCAATACAACATGAACCAGACCAAACCAAGATTTCAGCAACAACAACATGAAGGAAACAAACTACAAAGACATCAACATGAATGACAGTAACATATGATCGGTGGGATGCATGCAAGTACACAGTGGAAAAGATGAATGCAGACATACACCTATATACATACATGAATGTATGTATACACATGATGCAATGCAACAACATACCAAATGAAACAATGAAAATCAGTGCAACCCAAAGTCAAGAACAGCAGTTACAACTTAACTGCAAATACCCAAATACAGTAGATCGAAAATGCTCAGGATGAACACAAAGATGGCCAGAGCCGAAGTACACAGGGGCTACAAAATCAAAGCGATAATGATCAGTGAAGTCAGAGACCATAATCAAGCAACAACATGTACAGGTCAGTGAACAAAATCAAGTCAAAGTCGAAGTCAACCAGAACGAGAACGAACAAATCAAAGTGACCAAAGTCAAAGCATCAGAGAATTCAAAGCCATGGTAAACACGAAATCATAAGTTCGAAATCAACGCCATGCGAATTAAGTATCACAAAATATACGCATATGGAAAAAGTCAAAAATCAAATCCAAATAAAATAGGAAAGTAGCTACCGTCACGATCAAGGAAGGATCAAACGGTTTCAAGTTAGAACCGTGACAGTGAAGTAAGGGAAATATACTCGAATTGAACAAGTCAGTGAAATCTTAAACGTTCAAGCATTATCAAGCGGCAGAGAAAAGATTTTGACAAATTCAAAAAAAAACCATCAGACGAATATATGCGAACGAATATTCAGGGATTCAATCTCTATATAAAACCCTACTCATCATCGGCAAAAATATAAGATTCGAGTTCAAGCCAACAGAGAACATTAAAAATCAATAACTCAAATTGATCGAGTTAAAGCAAGCAAATCAGAAGAAGCAAAGGGAAAAATAACATACCAGCATCAACCTCGAATTTGGGTCGAAGGATGAAAGCCCTAATTGTGATCGAACAAAGAAGCCGCCATTATCTCAAAAGGAACGGAGCGAATAAAAAAAAGGATCGGGTCAAATTATAAAAGGGGCTGACTTGTTTTATTATATAAGGCTTTTTAATTTTTTAAATAGGGTTATTTTAATTTTAAATTATTTTTAATTTGCATTATGCCTTTAAACCATTGCAAATACCCAAATACAGTAGATCGAAAATGCTCAGGATGAACACAAAGATGGCCAGAGCCAAAGTACATAGGGGCCACAAAATCAAAGCGATAATGATCAGTGAAGTCAGAGACCATAATCAAGCAACAACATGTACATGTCAGTGAACAAAATCAAGTCAAAGTCGAAGTCAACCAGAACGAGAACGAACAAATCAAAGTGACCAAAGTCAAAGCATCAGAGAATTCAAAGCCGTGGTAAACACGAAATCACGAGTTCGAAATCAATGCCGTGCGAATTAAGTATCACAAAATATACGCATATGGAAAAAGTCAAAAATCAAATCCAAATAAAATAGGAAAGTAGCCGCCGTAACGATTAAGGAAGGATCGAACGGTTTCAAGCTAGAACCGTGACAGTGAAGTAAGGGATATATATTCGATTTGAACAAGTCAGTGAAATCTCAAACGTTCAAGCATTATCAAGCGGCAGAGAGAAGATTTTGAAAAATTAAAAAAAAATCATCAGACGAATATATACGAACGAATATTCAGGGATTCAATCTCTATATAAAACCCTACTCATCATCGGCAAAAATATATGATTCGACTTCAAGCCAACAGAGAACATTAAAAATCAATAACTCAAATCGATCGAGTTAAAGCAAGTAAATCAGAAGAAGCAAAGGGATAAATAACATACCAGCATCAACCTCGAATTTGGATCGAAGGACGAAAGCCCTAATTGTGATCGAACAAAGAAGCCTCCATTATCTCAAAAGGAACGTAGCAAATAAAAAAAAGGATCAGGTCAAATTATAAAAGGGGCCGGATTGTTTATTATATAAGGGTTTTTAATTTTTTAAATAAGTTTATTTTAATTTTAAATTGTTTTTAATTTGTATTTTTCCTTTAAACCGTTGTAATTTCTAGTCGTGTGACTAGGGGGACAAACTACGTGGCGTAGTTTGAGAATTCGCAACTCAGTGGCTGAGTTGTGGCAGGGTTTTGAGCGTAGAGTTAGGTTAGTCAGTAGCGGGTGTCGCGAGTTTACGTGTGTAAGCGTGTGACTACTTAATTTCTAGTAGAAACCTTGGGGCAGCACGTAGGCAGGGTTTTGCCAAAGCTGGGTAAATTCTGTGTCGTTCTATTTTTGCATTTTATTATTCTGCTATTTTTTATGTGCTGCTATTATTCTGTGATCTGTATTGAAATAAGCTTCCGCAATTAATTTTATAATTAATACCATTACCCTATTCACCCCCCTCTAGGGTGAAATCGATCTTACAAAAGCGAGCTCTAACTGCGAAGCAAATGCCATCCGCACCTACTAAACACTCAACAAAAAATGAGAAACATATATATATATATATATATATATATATAACATATAACATCAATATATAACATATACCAATGCAGCAACTATATATGCCAATACAGCAAATGCAACATAAGAAACCATCAAATAATTACCATCCATCCGATATAACTAAACCAATATTCATTCCAAATTTTATTAACATTCACTTGATTTGGTTTTCAAATTATTCACATTCATTAATCATAATTGATTATATTCGATTTAGATTGGATTCAATTTAGCTATATTCACTTTAGATTCAATTCACATTTACTTAGTTTATATTCAACTAATTTATATCCAATCCAATCCAAATTTACTAACATTCATTTGTTATTTACATTCAACTTCATTTACATTTACATTCATCATTTAGTTTTTTCTTATGATACTAATAACACTTGTGATTTATTTCCTAAATCACTTACTTAAGTTCAATTTACATTTTTATACAACATTTCTAATGTTTATTATCACATATTAACTAAAGTTATATTCGATTTTAACAAACAATATTCAAAATCATATTCTGTTTACTAACTTATTTCATAAGTACAATTCAATTCATTGCACCTATTCACTTTATTAATTCACTTCGACATCAAAATCAACTTCATTTAGTCTTACTTAAGTTAACTTCCTTTACAACATTCATTTTATTTAACTTAACCTTAAACTTATGATTCAAATTCAGATTTCATTTCCTAACATTCATATTTAACAAATAGAAATTTGCTTTACTTACTATTCTCTAAAATTATAAGTTATAAACTTATTTACTTAAGTTTTCATGAATATATACTTAAATTTACTTCCATTCACACTTTATAATTTAAAATCATGGTTATATAATCACTTTACTATCTTAAGTGTATATTCATTTTTATTTGATTCATTTCCAATATCAATTAGATTTATTTAACCTTTCTTTGGTTAAACCTCAAATTCATATAATTCATTTTACTAACTCAATATATTTAAGTTCACTTAAGTTAAAATTTTAATTTCATAGCTTAATTTGAAAATTTCCTTTCTTATACATACCATTTTCAAATCATATATTTTATTATGGTAATTCAATTCAATTTGACCTTACTTACGTTAAATTTTAATTTCATATTATAAGTCCAAACTCATTTCATTTATATTTATCTATTTCAAACTGCATTTTAAATTAAAACTTGTTTATCACACAAAAATTAAATTTTCAATTTACTATTGGTAGAAAATCAATCACACAGAAACTCAAAATTGATACTAATGATGCTGCAGTCATCACTCTTATTATTTTCTAGCAATGATAGTGAATTCACTGCTTTCAGTTCTTTTAAAATCCATTTATTTATAAATCACATTTATAAATTCATACTTATATAATTTATCTTATTTCACTTTACTTATATAAGATTATTCCAATTTATTTATCTTATTTGGATTTGTAATAATAACAACTTTTATTATTTAAACACAATAAGTAATAATAATCAACTATTACCATTTATTAACAATCAATTAATTTATATATTACTATATAAAATATAATCAAGGTAAAATTATTTCATTTACCAAATTTCGAAAACAATAATGTGTCCAATCTCCATGTTCAAGTGTTTAGAGATCCCTATCGATAACGTTGGCCAGACGCAACGATCAGAACCCATAAGCCACTCAACATAATATAAAACATATTTATATTCACTAACAAATACATGATCATATATATAATACACTCAAACTCAAACTCAATATAGGGTGGTACTGACCCTACTTATATTGAGTACACGTCAAAACCTAGGAATATACTAAATCTAAGCTCCAATACCGTGCTATGGCGACCCGAAATCGACACCCTTTGAATCCGATAATAAACCACACATGTCCGAACCAAAGTGCACCAATTACAGATAATCATGAGAAAGAAACGAGCGAGTGAGAAGAAAGGGAGAAGAAAGAAGAAGAGAAGAGAAGAAGAGAGAAACAGAACTAAAACAATACAGAAGCTCATATCGCAGCGGAAAAAAATCTGATATAGATCAATAATCTTTCAAAGAGAAACTGTAATATACATAAATCAATATTAGAGCACACAATAAATAATCATCATCTTGGACAGTTATAATAACCTGTCCTCACAATGCTGATAATTTACAACAATAATCAATGCAATGCAATGCAACAGAATAATAAACAGATACGTGTATACGACATAAAGATCTCGTGCTCGCCTGTTGAAGCTCTAAAAGCACCAAATCTAAACCTGTAAATATACTCGGTCTGACCCGAACATTAAAGGGAAGAACGCCTAGATCAGTCTGATAAACCAGCATTAAAAAACACACTCAACTGAATTTATGAAGTTATCAAACTTTTCCTTTATCAAAACAAAAGGGTATCTCGTAAGACCTAGTCGCAAATAAATGCCGATAAGGTTTTTACCGTATGATAACCAAACATCTCATATCAAATATTCTTATATTATAATAGTGTCTATTGCACATAAATAATATTAAAATAGCTGAAATTGTTACATTATTAAATTCCAGCACAAACCTTGTAATACAAGGCTTTCTAAAATAGAAAATGGCAGGCACGTATTGCATTTTGGATTTCCATACAAATGACTAGGTAAAGAGACTACTTTTTCAAACTAACATAGTACACCTCTAGAGGAATGTACCTAGGGGGCATATACTGACCGCCTAAACCAACACAAGACCGGCCAACCTGTCCCTGGGTCATACCGAATATTTCATCACTCCGGTCGTTACCGACCTTTAGTTCGTGGCCACGAGCATACACAACAAAAATCGGATACACGACATCATAGCGCGTGTGTGTGTGTGTGTGTATATATATATACATATATATAGAAGAGTGATGATATCTCCTAATGGGAGCGACCTATATTGGCTTTGCTGCTTCTATCCCCATTTCAGTCATTTTCCGAGGAGTGAGGCCAAAGAGGCATCAATTACCTTTCACATATCACATATCACAAATCTCATCACTTTGAATGCCACATTGCCATTCCCGTTAACTACTAATTGCCTTCCACAAAAATACAACCCATGAGCTTGTACATCTCAAGTAGGATCTTAAGCTAAGAGAAGTTTCCTCCTCTGCCACCACTGAAGTACGTTTGTAAAACCAAATGTACGTAATCATAGAAATGCAATGTCGGACACTCATCCATACAAGTTGTCCAGGAACAGGACAAACCAAAGGTTTCCACATCCTATCGGGAAATCCCTAGGATTAGTAGTTAATAGTCCTTGCATTGGATATTCATAACGAAGAGACCACCACCACTATATGTATATTAGGATTTAACCCTAAACAATCAACAAGCAGCTCTTCACTATGAAAATCCTAAACATTAATATCATTGACCAACCTGCACAATCATCGTAAAAATGTTAGTCTGAAGTGGTTTTCAGATAAATCTGATCCTAGTCTCTTTGCACCAATAATGCAAAAGCGTTTCTCAACCTCACACAAAAACTAAGTCTCATAGACTTATCACGTCTCAAGTTCTCAACTTGCTATCCTTCGGCCAAGAAGGAAGCTCGATAGATTGGGGTAATCACTCCGCACTATACAAATCAACGTTCTCAACACAAACTGTAATTAAGCTATACAGCCAGTTACGTACTAAGTGTACGACTAATTAGTTTCCACATCAAGTTGAGGAACTAAAATGGCCAATTTTGATAGTCGATTATGTAACTATCAAAGCAGCAAACAAAATTTAGCACTAAAGTAATCACTGGGCCCGATTTCATTAATCGTTTATAAATCAAATCACTTTCCAACTATTCACTTCAAAATATCTTTTTTAAAAGATAATATTTACAACCATTTCACTTATTGGATATTTGGAAAACATTTTTATATACTTATTTTAATAATAAGTAAATTCTCAACTTGTTTTGTAATCAAACCATTTAAATTCCCTTTTATAATATCACTTTCCAAAATATCCATTTTATTTAAAGGATTATTCACTGTTCAAAATCGTGAATATAATTCTCTTTCCAAATTCATTACTTCTACACATATAATTTTAAAGGATTATTCACTATCCAAAATCGTGAATATAATTCTTTTAATAAATTCATTAATTCTAAATATATAATTTAATGGATTATTCGCTGCCAAAAATCATGAATGTAATTCCTTTAATAAATTCATTTTTTAACACATTTAATTTAAAGGATTATTCACTCTCCAAAATCATGAATATAATTCCTTTAATAAAAATCCATATTTACCTTATCAAATTAAATTGACTTTACATTTATAAAAAAGCGTTTATAATTTTATTTTGTAATTTATAAACACTTCTATATACAAAATTCCTTTACTAACAAATTCCATTTATATCTCAATTATAAATCAAAATCCGATTATAAGTTAATTTACTTACAAATCTCTTATATACAAATTCATTCCTATCAAATCTATTATTTATAAAATCCATTATAAATTCATTTCTAAGTTTCAATTGCAAATCCATATATAAATTTGATTATAATTCCATTTCTAACATTTGTAAAACACTTTTATAATTCCATTACTTTTATTTGTAAAATATCAGTTTAATAAATCTTATATATAAACCATTTATAATAAATTCAAAAATCCTAATTTAACTTATTCTAATAAAATAATTAACTCCAAAATTCAAAAATCATATTTTGATTATATTTCCCAAAAGTTATAATTTTTATAATATAAAAATTATAACTTTTGATCTATTTAAACTAAATTCATTTCTTTAATAATTTACAAAATATATATTTTCAAAATCACTTTGAAATCCTTATTAAAATGAAATCATCAATTTATTATTTTTAATTCCAAAATATAGCCCAATGCCGCAACAGTACTAAATAATGGAATTTACATCAACCATATCAATCATGGCATCCAAACATCATTTATCGCATGATAACAACATATATAACAATATTTGTAAATACAATCAACAACGGTGGAGAATCCAGTTGATCCCTCAAACCTGTCACCTGCAACAAATATACATTTTAGAAAATATGTACAATGTCCGCTTCGAGGTAGATGTGCGTACAAACGGTCATCCGCTCATACACGGGAAGGTATAGGGTCTCATCTGCTAAAATATGCGGGAATATATCCAAACCAATCAATACATACATACATACATACATACATACATACATACATACATACATACATACATACATATCATATCTCATCCAAACAATCATCAATCATCATAAGTGAAATTTTATTCTCCGTTGTATAAAAATATAAGCGAGTCAGAAAGAGCGAGTTGTACTCACTTTGCTTGCAGTCGTCGTAGTAGCGATTTATTCCGTGTAAAATTAAACGAGCGTTTAGTTTTAACCGTAATTTTTACTATCTCAAATAAATCCCAATCCAGCTCCATATTTTATTGCTCGACAATATGAACCCAACACAATTCGTTCCGTGCAAAACGACCTCGTATGGAGAAGTTATGGATTTTTAAACATTCGATAATTAAAAATATAATTAACTTAAACTAATTACGTAATTAATAAAATAATTAGCCAAATCTCTCCCTTGCCTTTATCATGTTCGTTACCCAGGTAAGTCATGCACGTAAGAAACCCAATACCATGCACGTTCTTTCCGATGCCGCTACTACCCTCGATCGCCAGAGCACGATCGGACGATGCCGTGACTTGCGCCTCCCCTAAAGCCACCATTGTCGACGACTTGGTTGACCTTGGCCACACCTATGCTTGGAAAAATGTGCACGAACGCACAAACTTCATCGCCATATTTTGGCGAATACTGACCTTCGATGACGATCATCCCCATTGGATTTGTAGGTCTCGCTGTGCCCAACAATATTGTAGTTGGAAGTTTTTCATAATTGTTTATGGATTTGAAGATAATTGAGGTAGAAGATCGGCAATTTCCGGCCATTCGTAATGAAAATGGCGGCTGTGATAGTTAGTTTTAGGGTTTGTCTCAATGAACGTCCTTATACTGACAACTACAAAACAATATTCACCTAAAAAATTTCCAAACTCCAAACGGAGCATGCCGCTTGGCATTTATAATGTTTTACCCCTATTCTGAACTCAATGGAATCTATATATCGAAGGCCAATTTGATCGTATTTGGAAGATAAGTTTTCGAATCGATTATTTTATTTAAATTTACTTAAATAAATTTCTACGCGTTTCAGCTTTCCACGACTAAACCGTAAATCCGATTGATACGAAACTTGAAATCTTATAGTAATTCACTCTTACGGATCCAATGAAACTAGTTTCGTTGAAATCCGAGACAGTGTGAAAAATGTCAATTTTTACACATTAATTAAATATTAAAATTTCCAGTTTCTGTAAATTAACTTTTAATTCAATTTTAAATGTTTACTAGTTTTATTCAAACTCAAATAAAATTTAAAACAACTTTATAAATTATTTTTATTCATATTTGATTCAATATTCAATTATTTACACAATTCAAATATTAAATTAGAAAATTAAATTATCCAAATTAATCACTATATTCGAAATATAAGTTATTCGACTTATAAAATTTAATTTTAAATATTTAAATTCAATTAAACACTCAAAATTTAAACGAATGAAGTTCTGGGTCATACAATAGGGTATATGTTATTATATACATATAAAAATGAATTCAAACACACATGCACACACACATATCATTCAATGTAGATAGCATAAACATATATGGATTCATGATAATTCATATCTAATCATATAATGATATACAAAAAATAATATATAAATATATATATGTAAATTAAGAATTTACTTTATCTAAAGCCTATATTAAACACCTTGAGACTCCGAACGAATAACTCCTTGAATTATTATCTAGAATCCAGAAAGAGCTACCAATTTAAAAGCAACAACCATCGATTTATAATATATATTTAAATTGTACTTTAAATTCTAGAAAAATTAGATGAGGTGGGTAAGGTAGGCCGGCTAAGACTAGTTAAGATGGAGAAAAACTAGAGAAGAAAAGGTGGAGTTTGAGATATAAAAATAATGTAGATTCAAAGGAGCAAAAAGGGATCCGGATCCTCCGTTTTCTCTTACTAGTTCATCTCATTTTGAATCAATATTTCACACTCCAACACTCCAAGAGTTTTCAAAGGAAGGAAAAGAAGTGAAGAAAAAGAAATATAAGAGAACAGAATGGAAAAGAAGAAATAGGAAACATCAAATAATCGGATAACCTGTCGTCGTATCAGATAAAATATAATAGCCAACACAGATATAAAACATTCGAGATAGTAATAACAATGTGAACTAATCATCGAAGTATATGATAAACAGAGTTATATCGCATAGTAATATATTTTATACAACCGATACATAAACTCAACTGATAACTATATCTAATAACAGTAAATCAAACACTGTCAAGGCTCCAAAGTGTCACACAGGTGAATATACAATAACTCAAATATAAGTATAAGTATACGTCACCTACTACTAATCCATCTACAGAACTCCATATTCCCTCCAATCCTTCTCTCTAATCTTCTCATTTAAGAGTACCCAAGATAATAAGAAACAAAGCATAAAACCTCGGGTTAGACAACAATTTGGTGTGACCAATAAACAATCTCAAAATACTATAAAAGTTGATATAGTATACGGAACATAGGGTACACGAATCATACCTGACCTATCCCTGCTACCAAAGATTTAGTACATAACATCGATAATATGCTACTCTACAACATTATAACGGGTACTCAATACTTAGTAAACTATCGGGGTACCTATGTATTTCCATCCACAATACCTACTCCATAATAAATAAAGTGGGGGTGTCTAGGTATCCCTATGCACATATCTCTTGTGACATCCCTATAGTGATAGGTGACTAGTGAAGCAACCATGAAAAACATAGCATCCATCAAACAATACTAACTATCATCCAGAGTGCTTTAGATATATGATAACTCGTATGGCTTCCATGCTGCCTAGGACTAGTGGAAATTCCGATTCTCCGTTGTACTCTCGTATCTCATAGCCAAAGAGGGATACGTGTCCCGCAGCCCAAAGCAAGACACTAGACCTAAAGCCACATGTCCAAGGATATGGATCCTCGTTACCAATCCATGGACGTCCCTATTATACAATACCCTTGCTTTGAGTACAACAGAAAACACTCTGAGTCATCAACGTCCCTTAGCACATTCATATCCATCCTATCCCTACTAACTCAACACAATTTCCACTATCCAGAACCCACTACGTTCCTCCACTTCACGACTCCCAACTTGAGCCTCTTCGGTACCTAGTCCCTACTCGAGTCATAAACCAAAGATACAGAGTGTCTATTCTTTGGTACCTACTACCACCATGAGTCACAAACCGATGATACAAGGCTTTTCGTCTTGCTATTACATTGTCATCCACCAATGATACGAACGAGCCAACACCTCCAGCGCGATCTCTAGAGTCCTGAAACTATCAACCTGGAACCTACTCCATACATCATCGAGTCATAATCCGAAGTACCAACTCTCATGTCAAAGTGTCACATCATCGCCTTACTATATAAATCGCTCACCATAGAGCAATAACATCATGAGTCTAAGGCAGTCGCACAAACAAACTCTCAAATCGTGTGCCATGGAATCTTCTAAATGTCTAAGCCAAAGATCGACCATATTTCCAATCAATAATAGTGATGGATATTAACCACTCTACAGTGGTCAACACCAACCACTTAGTCGTGTACTTAACCAAAATGGATTAGTACAATTTATGGAAATGTCCAACATCCATCGTGAAGTCCGAACCCACGTCTTCCACCTTCAAATCAATTGGCATGTACCCTAACCCTCCTCTACAACTTACCGCTTTCGTTGGATCTTCGCATGTACAAAAACCCAACGCGTAAGATATTCCCTAACACTCCATCGCTATTAAATCGGCACTTTAATCAAAAACAACAAAATAACCAAACAAGCAAACATCAACCAACAACCATACATACATCTAAAATAGCATATAGACAATCCATACCAACCAATGAGGAAATCATATCAAAATAGCATAAATCTAATAATTTCCTAAAAATGGCATGACGATGAGAAAAATATGACATTTAATATAAAACCATTTAAAATAATTCTATTTTCTTTTATAAAATTATAGTAGGTGTCTAATTATAAGAAAATCATATTTTAAAACCAAAAACCATTCTACAACGTCAATCTAATACTAAACAAACAATTATAGTATGGTGAGAGAAAATATCACTTACCTCAATAAAATCTATCCAATCTAATGCTAAAGTGTAGATCTTTCCATAACGAGTGCAATGCAAGAAACCGCATCCAAAACGGAGGTCGTATGCAAAAGTTATGGATAATATAAGAATCGGGTTTAATAGAATAAGTAATTAACTAAAATAAATAATTAGTTACCGTTCAATCCTTCTTCTTCAATGCTTGTACGTGCACAAATATATATGCCATGCATATTCTCTTTCTTTCTCCTTTGATTTCTCTTTAATACTCGTAGAAATCATAATCCTCTTTCGCTTATGAATCTCTCAATGCGTGCTTTCCGTCCTGGTATCAAAAATAAGCAACTTGACTGAGCCCTATGGAATGCGACTCGACGGCCCTCTTTCCTGCCTCTTGATGTCGCGTTTTGCATGCCTGGGCAGAAGCTTCAAACTATGGTGCCATGAGGTTAAGTTCGGCAAGAGAAACACGACGGCAATCTCTGATCCGCCTAACTACGCCTTAAGCTTCGGCAAATCGAAAACCTAGAACTGCCAAGAAGTGGTCGATATCGCCAATCACGACCATATAGTAAATCGACACTACCAAATTAGGTTCTCATCAGTACAAGCTCATCGGATCTGGTTTCACAATTTATCGTTGAGCAGATTGCTCGATTTTGAATTTTGAAATGAAATGTTAGGAGCAACCATTATTTTTTGATGAAACGGTGAAATAGAAAATGAGATTAGAGTGGGAAAGGATTTGGGATATTTATATTAATATTTTATTTTGATTTATTTGAATTTGTTGTACGTTTCGAGTCCGTACAATCACACGACGTGTCTGATTGCTAGGAAACTTATTTGTGTACATCAACTCATTTTTCCCGATCCAATGCTACAAATATCGTCAATTTCTGAGACTGCACCCTATGATGCTAATTTTGCATATTTCGAGATCGTTTCGACCGTCAGATCATCCAATCTCTAAATATAGCGATCCTTGTACTCATTTAATTTTCAATGTCAATACGAACTCAAAGAAAGTGGCCTCAAGTCATAATTTGGCAATATGCACAAAATCATATTTTTAGGCCTTCATTTAATTAATGATTAAATATTTAAATCAATTATTCAAATATTCTATCATTAAAATTACAGGTCGTTACGTTCTTCCCTCCTTAAAATGATTTCATCCTCGAAATCAAAAAGCAAGGAGAACATCTCCAATCCCAATGGCCTTCAAAAGTCCCTTAGATTTTGAAATAAATTAGGCGGCACCTCCTTTGCGCGGTTAGGTCTGGAAAGAATCCTAATACAATAAAGATACATATACACCTCATACCTGAGGCATCTCATTTTCGAGGACAACCAAACATATATCACTAAATCTATACTACAGATGTCAGATACCTCTTTTATAGCAAGATCATACCATTTAGATGCGAATATAAGTGGATAAACATCCAAATAGCCAACACTTGCTTCCATATACCTAAATATATACTCAGTAAAGATGGTTAAACAGAAATGTAACATCATTGTGCATTTAAATATACTAGATCATATATAATAATCATCTTAAATAATTATGCCACACCAAACCATAACTATCCTACATGCCTCACAATCACATAAGCATAAGCTACCATATCAAATGCTAACAATCCAACATCAACTATACACACATAAGATCAAACATCAAAAAATAACATCCATGCCTATCCTATCATTTTGAATACCAAACTATCTAGTATAAAACATGAATATGATATACCATATGAAAGCTGACGATAAAAATAAAATCTCACCAAGCAAAGAGCTCCAAACAAGCGGTCCTCATTCTCCCTTCAGTCTCCCATATCCTATGCCTTTGCTTTTACTCTACTGAACCTCTACTACTCCACTACCTTCCTCCTAACATGTTTCCCTATATGAATAGGCATATGAGTTCCCGAAGTCCTTAGTTCAGTCACAATATCATATAATCAATTCAGTGCCAAATATATAAATGCCTCTTGTAATTTCTTCCAAAACCACCTATTGAATAATGGGTTTCGGCCACTTACAATGCTCTTGGCATACAATGTAATCATACTATCCATATCGCATATAACTAGGAAAATACGAAAGTTGTTCTACTGGATTTGAGGAACACAAATCTAGCATTCTTCGTCAACCAATCGACTGTAACTCAAATGCTATCCTTCCGTCCTCAGTCCTCAGCAATCCATCGATGCATTATATAGATATCTATTACAACTACTCAAGAACAAATAATCTCTTGTCTCTATGGAACCAACAGTCTCGGTCGGTTCCGCACTGCATCCCATCTACAGGCACTACTTATTCCTCTAACTTAGCCGCGATCTCTACTAGTTTAGCTTCACACCTCCGACTAGTATTGATCCGCTTAGTCAAAGTAGGTCTAATGGTCAAACTAGTTATCATCCTTAGCCATAGCTCATCGATTTCTCAAGTAATAACCATTGATAAACTCATGCAATGCCCACTTTAGAAATATCGCTAGAAATTGGTATGTATTCCACTCAAAACATCAACAACTGCATTTCCTTAACGGACGTATAGGAAATGTCAAATCCAAAGGAGGCTAAGAACTTTAACCATCGCTACTGGCGAAGATTGAGATCCTTCTCAAAGAAGAGATACTCCAATGATGTGGTATCACCAAACAACTCTAAATCCTCTCTTAATAAATAGTGCCTCTAAATCCCTAAAACGAACTCTATCTCCACCAACTCTGAATAACGAATCAGATACTTCCTCTCTTGCGGTTTTAGATATCAACTAGCAGGCGGCAATCTTACCCTTCTATCAATACAACACCGAGTTAAGTTCCACAGGCATGTGTATACTGTCACCTCCTTATTCCCAAACCTCTTGGTCAGACTCACTAACACGTGTCCGCGCCTCACGTCTTAAATAAAAGTGCGATTCTCTCCTATCAAATAGGTTAGCATCACTGCTACCTTGGGTCTATTCAAATTTTGGACTATCGTAACTGCAGGATCAACAGCTCTGTCCTTCTTTGAAATAATGTGACCCATGCCTCTTAATTTCTTCCTTTAGAAGTGATACTTCAAAAATCTCAAAGTCAATCAGCGTTTTCTCAATACCAACAATACAATCATTAATCATGCCTTGTGCTCTTCTTTCATCCATAAGTAGACGAAAATATCATCAATGAGCACAAGCATAGATTTACTCAAGTGACACCTCGAAATATGGTCCATTAGATCAAAAAGGCATGCCAACACATCAGTTATCTTGAATGGCATAACCAACCTATCAAAAATCATGGAAGCATACGAAACGCTATAAACGACACACTCTCTCAAAATACTCTCAGTTTATGGAACCATCGCAAGGTCTAACTAAGAGAACATCCTTGCACTATAGAGCTAATCGAACAAGCCATCAATAAGTAGGAGTCAATGCTTGTTCGTCATCTCATTAAGCTCACAATAACGAACGAAAAACCTCAAAGAACCATTTGCCCTAGTGGCGAACTATAACACCCCATATTTTGGTAACGTTATTTAGAATATTTAATTAGCTAAATAAAATAAAATAATGTAAGTTGATTATGGAATTGTGATTTTTGAATTTAATAGAGGTAGACGTGCCATAGAAAGGAGTAAACAAATAAACTAATGAAGAATTAAGTTGAAATAAGTGTTAGGAAATAAAGGAGGGAATAATAGGAAATAGGCTCTCTTATACCCTAAACCCTTAGGAAAGTGTATACACACTTCATTTCACTATTTTCACAAACAAAAACATCTTAGAGGCCGGCCACCATTATTGATCTCAAGAGAAGATAAAGCTAGAAATTGAAAGAGGAAGAAACAAATCAATTTTAACAAGATCAAACCTCATTCCTAATCACAAAGCTAAGGTGAATGATTCTACATCTCATATTTTTATAAATGATTTCGGCTTTAGGAGAAATTCAAATATTATTGCAAACGTTTAGCCATGATTTTGAAGAGCAAAATGTTTATATATACTTGTTGATGATTTGGGAATTCTTCATATAAATTTTATGATATGTTTGATGTGAAAACTCTACTATTTACATCCAAATGCCTTGAAAATTTAAACATAGATCAAAAGTGATATTTTTGAGATGAGTTTCAATTTTCAAAATTTTCAAAATTATTGTGGATTTATTATGAATTTTATAGTGAAGAAAATGATTTATTGGGTTATAAATTAATTACGGCCAAATTATAATTTATTTGGGGCTGAAATTTTTATATGTTAGAAAACATATTAAAAAGGATTTTTGGAATTTTTATGGAATTTTCCAAAGTGTTTTGATAAAGATATGAAATTATTTAAGGTATGGGACTTAAATGTTTTATATATTTGATTTAGAAGAAGGTGTAATTTGTAAACGATTCAAATGTTTATTTCTGAAATTAGCGGCAGCACTTTTGAAAAACAGGTAAATAGGCACAAGGAAGAAGTTGCAAAAAAAAATTAGTCTCAGGGGCAACAAGTTTGCTTTTTAGTCTGAAGGACACTTTTTAGTGTAAACTGAAAATGATAGTTATAACTATCATTCTGTGATTTACACTAAAAAGTATCCTTCAGACTAAAAAACAAACTTCTTGTCCCTGAAACTAAATTTTTCTCTAACTTTTTCCTCGAGCCAAAAAACCCCTTTGAAAAAACACTTAGCAACCAATGGAATTTTGACAAACAATAGCAGGTTAGTTATAAAGTTTCTCTTTTAAGTTAAAAACAGAAATGGCATGATTTTAGCATGTTCAGCCTCTTTCGGTTAAGAGCTTTTGACCTAGACCTTCCGACATCATGCTTCCGAAACCAATAGGCATGGTATCAAGCTAATTGGTACATAGCGCATTAGACAAAGGTGGAAGGGTAATTGGTCGAAAGTTTAGGTACCAATGAGGTTGGTATATGCCTTGTTTTAAAACAAAGTAAAGCACCTGCTTGTTTATGCTTTTGACTAAGATGCTTTTGACAAAGAGTTAAAGAAAGGTATCAAGTGGTTGCGCCTATGTTTTAAGTACATAGCTTTCGACCTAGAGCTTTTGATCAAGATGGTTTGTTTTAACTACTGCCACTTTCTACCTTTCGAAAGAGACCTTTCGAATGAGATGCTTTGTTTGCCGCGTTCTACCTTTTGAAGGAGACCTTTCGAAGGTGATGGTTTTTTCAAACTGAAACCCCTACCACTTCTTCTAAATCATTGGAAAGGATGGTTTTATCCCCATCGCTTCCTACTATATATTTATAGTTTTCGAAAGAGAGGTTTCGACCCTGTTGCTGGTGGCTCTTAATAATTTTAAAGAATAACCCAAAGCTTTCGAAGGAGATAATTTTAATGGTTTCGAAAGGTATATTTCAACATATTTTAAATTGAACCCAAGTACTATCGAAAGATGAGTAAAATGGTTTTAAAGGGGGCAGTTCCCTCAACCTTTCGACGAAGTCGGAAGGTTGGTTTTCTTAATGCTTTTAGGAGGTTTGAGTTAAATTGATTTTTAAAGGGGGTAGTTCGCTTAACCATCCGACAAAGTCGGAAGGTAATTTTTCTTGACACTTTCGAAAGGTTCGAGTTAAAATGACTTTAAAGGGGGTAATTCCCTCAACCTTTAGACGAAGTCAAAAGGTTGGTTTTTCTGATGTTTTCGAAAGGTTTGAATTAGAAGGCTTTTCCAAGGTTTTCACAAGGCGGTGTTTCAGAGTGTTTTAAAATATGATGTTAAACGTTTTATCTTTTAAGGAAAAGGTATTTCAAGAGTTCGAAAGGATTCTTTGAGAATGGTTTTGAAAGGACAAGTTTTGGCCTTTCGGCCTTGATGAATGAAGGGTTTTACTTGTTTCTAAAGAGATACTTTTAATGTTTCAAAAGGGGTACATTTTAATGTAAAACGGTTTTCATCAACAAAGATTTGGGTGAAGTATATAAAGCATGGCAAGGTGATTTTGAGCAAAGCATAAAGTAGATGTATTTAACTTGAGTGAGTTGATTTAACGGTTTAAATCATTTTGAATAGGTTTTGAAGAAATTTTTTAGGAAGTTATCCCTAAGTGAAAATGACTCAGATATTAGAATACTAAATGGGATTGGTATAAGGTCGTGTCCTATAAAATAGCTATTGGCCCTAGCTAATTTAGTCCAAAATTACAATGTGAAGGGCTTTGTCACAGGTAAGACAAATTATGATTACACACAGAAAGGAATATATATTTGCATACAGAGAGGTTATTAGTGAGCCAGCAAAACCATTAGGATCAGGTAACCTTGGGAGATGTTAAGTTAGGGATAGACCGTCCAGAAGAGAAGCATTTAACAGATAGTGAAGGACAGACCATCTAGAAAATGCATGTCTAACAATGTTATATTATTTTTGTCATATTGTCTGGAAGGCTTGAGTCGGCCAAAGGTTAATAGTCAGCCAAACAAACTATAGTGTTTGAACAGGTAGTTCATTTATTACCTAAATGTATGTATGTTTACCTAATATTGTTTTACAGACATTATAACCATTTTTGGTTGTAGGATTATGATTGCAAAGATATGTTTAAAACGGTAATATCGTGAGAGGAAACCTATTTCGCTAAGCGGCATCGTATCACTTAATATCGTATGTACCGAGATGTACATAATTATTCACGCCAAGCTTTATATATGACTCTAATTTCATTTTTCCCCTTAAACTCTTGGGTGCTCAAAATAGATTTGTGTAGGCTGAGGGGTTAAGGTCTTTTTTAGGTTTTAGTAGGATGACGAATAAAGCTACCAGAGGCATGCTGGAGGCTGAGGGGTTAAGGTTTTTTTAGCTATTTAGGAGTTGTAGTTTCATGTTTTGTTGCATTTCAACTGTGTTTGTATTAAGTCTATTATAACTATATGACTCTGATCTTCCAAGGGGGTATCTTCATGTACCAATCTTGGCGTATTTTGTAATAAGTTTATTTTATCTGTGCCTATTGAAAGTGTGTTATGGATCGTGTAATATGGATATATGATAATATAGAGTATAGTGATGATAGTAATACTGTAAGTAGTGCGAAATATAAAAAGCAGTGTAGTAAAATGACACCAGAGATTTTTTATACTGGTTCGAAGCACCGTCCTACATCCAGTCCCAGACTCCTTCTGGAATTTCACTGAAACAACAACCCTCACTTAACCCGGAGGAACAGGTCTATACACCCCAGAGCAGCCGAACATGGACCTGAGCAGCATTACAGGATTTCACCTCAATAGCCGAAGAGGACTTCACATGCCTGAGAAGCAGAACAAGACTTTAATAAATACAAAAAATAGTTTTGACTTTTATGTGTTCTGATAACATGGATTTGTCACTTGTAGTACACCCTTCCTATAATCTTCTCCTCGAGTATATGTGTGTATATATATATATATATTTGAAGTATATGAAGAATAGAAAGGTATAGTATTGCTTTAATGTAGAATAATTGAAAGTATGATAGCAAATAGATTCCAAAGAGTTAGATTAGAGAGATAAGAAAATTCGATTGTAATTCAGTGATTTGGAATCAAGTTAGAGTTTGGGTGCGGTTGAACCTTTAAAAATATAATTTTCATTATTAACTACCATATCAAAATAATCATCAATGTATTTAGTTCTGTTTTTCCATTTAACAGGAACCCAAATACTTAGAAATTTTTATTCATATTTTCCGTCAATGATCTTCTAAAGAAATTTTAAACATTATTGGTCATAGCAGTATTTGAATTTCTAGAAAAATTAGATTCAGACTTTAGTCCTAATCTATTGCTAGTACTAACATATTTACTATACATGAAAGCGTGTCTAGTGCTATTTGTACGATCTGTTTTATTATATCCTAAACCACTTTTATCATGTAACGGTCTAGAACAAGATAAAATCATATTTAAATTGTTTTGACCTTTATTTAATTTTGTGACTTCAGTGTTAAGTTTATAAAATATAGCTTTACAGTCGCAATTATTATTTTCAAAAGAAATATTATTGTTTTTCAAAATATCAGTGTTCTCATTTAATTCAGAATTCTCGTTTTTTAACGTACCGTTCTCATTTTTGAGAGGGAAATTTTGAGATTATAAATTATCTAAAGAGGATTGTAATAAATCATTTTGTCTTTTCAAATCAAAAATTTCTTTTAAAATTTTTTCTCTCTTTTTCATATATGGTGTTTTATTCATCTAGAAAATTTGTAAGAGCCAAAAAAACTATTCTTTAAAACAGCAAATTGATATTCTATGTCTAACTTCTCATTTTTCAATTTCTCATTTTCAAGTTCAACAGATTTTATCTTTTCTACAATAATAAAATTAAGCTTTGAAATCTTATTTCTTATACTAAATAATTCATTATTATCTTTTCCTGAAATTTGTAAATCAGAAAGTACCTTTTTGAAGTCCTCACTGGTGAATTTGACAGGAATTTTGCCTGTTGTATTTTGATTAGATCGTTTTCTAGCCATTATTCTATGAGTTGTGACGATCGATAGAATTCCAGATTATTAGACTATCAAATAACTGTGTTATGGTTATATAATGACAAGCTCTGATACCAAATGAAAGTATGCTATGGATCGTGTAATATGGATATATGATAATATAGAGTATAGCGATGATAGTAATACTGTAAATAGTGTGGAATATAAAAAGTAGTATAGTAAAATGACACCAGAGATTTTTATACTGGTTCGGAGCACCGTCCTACGTCCAGTCCCAAACTCCTGGAATTTCCTTAAAAAAACAACCCTCACTTAACCCAGAGGAACAGGTCTATACACCTCTAAGCAGCCGAACAGGGACCTGAGCAGCAGAACATGATTTCACCTCAACAGCCGAAGAGGACTTCATTGCCTGAGCAGCAGAACAGGACTTCAACAAATATAGAAAATAGTTTTGACTTTTGTGTGTTCTGATAATACAGATTTGTCACTTTTAGTACACCCTTCCTATAATCTTCTCCTCGAGTATAAATATATATATTTGAAGTATATGAAGAATAGAAAGGTATAGTATTGCATTAATGCAGAATAATTGAAAGTATGATAGCAAATAGATTCCAGAGAGTTAGATTAGAGAGATAAGAAACTTCGATTGTAATTCAGTGATTTGGAATCAAGTTGGAGTTTGTATTTATAAAGGTTAGAAAGCAGCGACTATTGGTGAAGAGTTTCGATTGAAGTGTTGCGTC
Organism: Allium cepa; assembly: GCA_030765085.1. Lineage (NCBI taxonomy): Eukaryota > Viridiplantae > Streptophyta > Magnoliopsida > Asparagales > Amaryllidaceae > Allium > Allium cepa. The sequence continues at coordinate 726,838,508 of CM060945.1, forward strand.
CAATCTTTTCGTATAGGTTCGTATCTCTTCACAAAAAGTCATGTCTTTTCAAAAAGTGGCTGTTATAGAAATTCAGTCAACTGAGCCCATGGGTCAGTCGACTGATTATTCAAAAGAATTTTAAAATGCATATCTGTGTATCTGTGCACTTGTGCATGTTGTACAGTATTTTCTGGGTCAGTTAACTGAGCCTTTGGGTCAGTTGACTGACCTGGTAAAATCTGTGCGATTTGCACAGGTTTTACAGGTATAATAATATATATAACTTTAAACACTTTTATAATACAATATATATAACTTTAAACAATTATACAAGCTTATATATGTATAAATTATTTGGAAATAAGACGATTAAATATATAAGCTAATATATACATAAACAAGGAGAGATTTTAACAAAATTGACCTAAGACTCAAAAACAAAATAATATAATTGATGCACCAGTTTTGAAGTCTTGTCCTCTTGTAGTATGCATTCCCTTTTTGTCATAGCAGTCGTCAAATCTGTATGTCGTAGTGATAGCTTTGTCTCATGAATCAAAACTAAGTCTCAACATGTATGAACGTATTGGGAATATGTAAGATGAATTGGAACATTTGTTTTGACTTTAATGAAGAAAACGTTGTTTTGAAATCCGTATTTTGTTTCATATTCAAGTGCTTATGATATTATAGATACCATTAACATAGCCATATTTAGTCACCGTAAGCTAATACAATAGATGACTGCAACATCTGTAGCGTTTAGTTTTGAGCCTCTATATAAGAGATGTTACAGCTTGGTATCTGAGCATGGTTTATGAAATACTTTAACTAAAAATGGGTTTTGAAGACATAATCCTTAGGAATTAGAGTTAAAATTGGGGTATGGTATAACGCTATAGTAACGTACTTGTATTTGCTATATATAAGTATACACTATATTTCTTGACTCCTATCTTAGTTAGGCTATTCATTTGTATCTCTCGTGGCTTGAATACATATATGGAAGGAAGAAGAGGCGGAGTTAATCTTGGAGGAGAGAGTCACCATGAATGAAAATGCCCGAACAAACGCTAGAAGAGGTCCAGGTTAGGCTCAAGCTCAAAATGTTGGTACTGGGGTTCCCCAAGTGGATATGGGAGCCACATATCAGTTTTTCATGAACATGATGCAAGATGGAATTGCAGCTGGTGTAGTTGGAGGAATTGTTTCTGGAGTAGGAGTTCAGGTAGCTCCAATAGTCAATGATTATGCTAAGTTAAGTAGAGATTACATCAAGCTTGGAGGGAAGCTGTTTATGGTATGGAGGACGCTATTGAGGTGGAGAACTGGCTGTTACATTATGAAAGGATTTCCGTTGATTTAAGGCTTAATGATGAGCTAAAGAGGAGACTTTCCTCATGGCAGCTTCAAGAAGGTGCTTTCTTCTGGTAGAATTCTTTAATGGTTGGTGTAGATGAGGAAACAATGACTTAGGATGAGTTTAAAAGTTGGTTTCAAGAAAGGTTTATGTTTGTTATTGCACAGTCTGCGTTGGTTACAAAGTTTGCGAAGCTGGTGCAAGGAGAAATGTCTGTCCTAGAATATGCCAGAAAATTCAAAGAGTTTGCACGGTATGGGTATGCCACTGTTGATATAGTGAAGAAAAAAATGAAAAGTTTATCGAGGGATTGAAGCCAGAGTTGGAGAGGGAAACTTTACCGCATATAAGAGATCCCGATGATGTAGTTGTGGAAATGGCATTGAGGTATGAAGAGATACTGAATGCATTAGATAAGAGTAAGGTGAAGGAGATCCAAGCAGGGCAGGGCTAAAAAATAAAATTTTGCACAAGAAGAATGCTCAAAAGGGAGGAGAAAAGAAGGAAAAATCCAAAATGGTCTGTCATAAGTGTGATAAGAAAGGACACTATGCTCATGAGTGTCGTACCGAGAAAGGAAAAGGAAAAGAAGCAGCTAGAAAGAAGAACACACGTGCTTCAACTACGATCAGATCGGCCACTACAAGAATCAGTGCAAAGATCCCGCAAGGGATGGAAATCGCCAAGTACATGCAGTGGAGCCCATTTCTTCGAAGCCATGAGCATAGAAGAAAGGGAAGTCTATTATAGGAGGCACGCTACAGATTCACGGTATGTCTATTAGCATTCTGTTTAATACTGGTGCATCACATTCTTTTATATCTCGATGTTTGGTAGATAAGCTTGACCTAGAACCTTCATATTTAGTGACTTCCTTAAGGGTTGCAAATCTGATAAGAGGATATGCAATACTTGGGATGAAGTGTGATGACTTAGAGTTTGATTTGCTAGGTTACACCTTTGTTTGCAATTTGCACGTGTTTGACTTTGTAGGGTTCGAAATTATACTGGGTATGGATTGGTTAAGTAAGTATGATGCTAGGATATTTTGTCACGATAGGAAAATATCACTTAGACGCTTTAATTGCAGCGAGCAAATTGTTTATACCATAGAAAGCCCTTGTTGCGAAGCGAATGCTTTATTGGGCGTTATGGAGTTAGACAATGAGCTAAGCCGAGTTTTCCTAGTTCGGGAATTCGCAGATGTGTTTGAGCCGGTGATAGGATAAACCACCAAAACAAGCTATTGAGTTTTAGATAGATTTGGTGCTTGGAGTGGAACCAGTGAGTAGGCCACCAAGTAGAATGACTCCCAACAAGATGAGAGAATTGAAGGTTAAATGGACTTAGAAGGAAAGAATCCGATCAGACCAAGCAATTTGCCTTTAAGAGAAGCCTCTGTTTTTGTTAAGAACCCGGATGTGTCGTTAAGGCTGTGTATCGATTACTGAAAATTGAAAGAGAAGACAATAAAGAATCGATATCCATTGCCAAGGATGGACGATTTGTTCAACCATCTTAGTGGAGCTAAGATATTTTCTCAGTTGGATTTGGCTACCGGGTTTCATTACCTCAGAATAGTGGAAAATATTATACCATTGACGGCGTTTAGAACCAAATATGGATCATATGAATGGTTAGTTATACCATTCGGACTAACTAATGCGCTGGCATTCTTTGTAGACCCGATGAACCGAATTTTCAGAGAGCACTTGGATAGATTCGTGCTGGCGTTCATAGATGATATTCTGATTTAATCTAAGGATGAGAAGGAGTATGAAGTTCATCTTAGAGTAGTACTCGAGACCTTGAGGGAGCATTAGCTAAAGGCGAAGTTTTCGAAGTGCCACTTCTGGAAGAAGGATGTTAAGTTTCTTGGTCATGTAGTCTCGGTGAGAGGATTGACAGTAGATCCGACTAAGATCAAGGTCATGAACATTTGGAAGAGACTAGAAACTGTGACTGTGATAAGAAGCTTTCTTAGGCTAGCCGGATACTATAGAAGGTTCATAAAGGATTTTTCATGGATAGCAGCACCGATGACTAAGCTAATGCGAAAGGATGTGAAGTTTGTATGGACTTATAAGTATGAGGAAGTATTCCAAAGCTTGAAACACTTATTGATCCATGCACCTGTATTGGTTGTTCTATAGGGGAATCAGGACTTGGTGGTTTATACAGATGCGTGTGGTACAAGATTAGGTGCAATATTGATGCAACAAGGTAAAGTAATTGCCTATGCTTCTTGACAGCTTAGACCGCATGAAGTTAGGTATCCAACTCATGACTTGGAGTTGGATATAGTTATTTTTGCTTCAAATGTGTGGAGGAATTACCTTTTAGGAGAAAGTTTTGAGCTTTTTACAGATCATAAGTCACTGTAGTAGTTGTTCTCTCAGAAGTAGTTATTCTCTCAGAATCAGTTGAACATGAGACAACAGAGATGGCTTGAGTTTATCGCTGCTTATGATTTTGAAATTGAGCAAACACTGGGGAAAGGCAACAAGGTTGCAGATGTACTTAGTAGGAAGCATCAGAATGCTATATTAGCTGTGATAGCAGACTGGTAGGATTTAGAAGCACTGTTTGATTGCAGATTGCACTGAAGATCAGAAGTAGGATCGAGTGTAGAGAATGTTGTGTTATCTTGCTTAGAAGTCCATCCAGTTTTGATTGAGAAGATTGCTTCTGAGAAGAAAGAGGAACCAGTATTGGCTGAAAGGATCAAAAGGTTAAGAGAAGGAACATAGAGCGATGACTTGAAAGATTCTAGTCTTGACCAGAATGTGCGGTTGAGATAAAAGGGTGGATTATGTGTTCCAAGAGTGGTAGACATAAGGAAAGAAGTTTCAGAAGAGAGTCTCTTGTCAAAGTTCACTATCCATCCCGAAGGAACAAAGATGTATCAAGACATGAAGAGAAGTTTTTTCTAGGAAGCAAAGAAGCGAGATGTAGGCTTATGGGTGAAACAGTGTATGAACCGTCAGCTGGTAAAGCTGAGCAGTAGAAGCCAAGTGGGTTGCTTTAGTTGTTGGACATTCCAGTTTGGAAATGAGATTCTATTCTTTGGACTTCATAGATGGGTTGCTGAGATCGAGTAGAGGAATTGAGAGTACATAGGTTATTGTGGATAGATTGACTAAGAGTGCCCATTTTATTCCAGTAAAGTCAACTAGAACAACACCTGTTTTAACGAAGTTGTTTCTGAAGGATGTGGTTAGGCTGCATAGAAATCCTAGTAGTATTGTTAGTGATAGAGATTCCTTGTTCACTAGCGAATTCTGAAAGAGTCTACAGGAAAGTTTTGGTACCAAGCTCAAGATGAGTACCGCTTACCATCCATAGATAGACGGGAAAACAGAAAGAGTTAACAAAGTCTTGGAAGACTTGTTAAGAGCTTGTGTATTAGACTTCAGTAGATCATGGAAAGACCATCTTCATCTAGGCGAGTTTGCGTATAACAATAGTTATTAGACTAGCATTGTGATGACACCGTTCTGAAAGAGTGGGCTATGCGGTAGGATCGTGTAATATGGAAAAAGTCTAGGTAGATAAAGTAGGTAAATGCAAAAGGACGCCAGGATTTTATACTGGTTCGGACCTCTCGTCCTACGTCCAGTCCCAAAGCTTCACTTAGGAATTTCACTAACTAACACCCTCACTTCACCCGGAGGAATAGGTTTATAACTTACCCGAACAACCGAACGGGATTTCTTTGCCTCAAACTACCTAAGAGGACTTCAAACCTCAATGCTAAACAAGTTTTGACTAGTTGTGTTCTTTATAACACGAATGAGTCTATTGTAGTACAATGTTCCTATAATCTTATCCTCAAGAATATGAAATATGTTTGTGAAGATTAAGGAATTATGAATTTGCTATGAATCAAATATATTAAATAGAAATAGTGATTCAAGCAAAGAGAGTAGTGATTGCTTTGATAATGTTTAGAAAATATGATCAAGAAATAGATAGATTAGAGTAAGAGAATTCGATATCTTGAATGATGTTTGAATCATGTATTTATAGTTGTAAAAAGGATGCATGTATTGCCAAGGGTTGTAGATAAGAGAAGCTTCCATTTCTATTGAGGAATGGTCGCAACTCTTGGGAAGAAGAAGGTGTCCTTTCATGCAAAATTCACAGGTTCAAATTCAGTCGACTGTACAGGAATTTTAGTCGACTGAAATTATAGTAAGAATCTTTCTGGAAAATTTTCAGTCGACGGTGCAGAAAATTTAGTCGACTGAAACTGTGCATATTTGTACATGTTTGCCAGTTCAGTCGACTGGTAAATTCAGTTCAGTCGACTGACATATGAATTTATGCATTATGAAGAATTGAAGTATGCACAGTGAAAAATTGAAGTATGATGAATGTGTTCTTGTGTTTGTGCAATTCTTGAGGATAGATTTTAACAAATAAACCTATATATATATATAAATCATACTCAAGTTTATATTTCATTGATCTTCCTCTATTTTGCATATATCTCTTAATTTATACATTGTCATTGATCAAAAATCTTCGAGTATCAACATTCTCCCCCTTTTTGATTGATGACAATACTTGATTTTCTAAAGATGTTTAAACTTTCTCCCCCTGAATGTATACACATATCTTTCCTACAAAACAAAGTTAGTACCATAGATTTTCTCCCCCTTTGTCATCGACAAAAAGGAAGTAATAACCGTAGTTGCATGGTATTAAAACAATCACTTTAAACCAAAAAGAATGAATCTTAGAATTGCATAAAAAATGCATTAAACATAATTGTTCAAATGTCATAATTGCAAGAAACATAATAGAACAATAACTCAAATAAATTACTGATCCTTATCCCAATCGTAAGAACCTTCCCTGTCTCCTGGTTCTCTAATGACTGGTCCTCCTGTTGATGGTCGATAAGCTCTTCCTCCTTGTCCACCACTAGCTCCGTTTGTGCTGCTACTGGTATGCTCCTCGGATGACGTCCATGTAAATGTTGGTGCAGGACGCTTGCCACGAGATGTTGAAGCGGTAGTGGTGCTTGAGCACGAGATAGCGTCCCAAAGCTTATTAAAAAATCCTTTGATTTTGTCAAGCTTATTATCCACCTTTTTAAGACGATTATCAAGAATTTGTTGATTTCTTGATAATATTCCTAAGGATTGGTTGGTCGAGTAAGTCGGGTCAACAAGACGAATTTCTTCTTCTTGTTCGAAATGCTCTTCGTGTTGAGGTGGCGGAGGTTGTTGTTGTTGCTCTTGACGCCTAGCTTCCCATTCGGCAAGTGATATAAATCGAGGAGGTCGAGTAGGGAGTTGCATAAGGCTTATGGTCCGATGGTTTATTTGATGGACCATTGTGTTTTCTGAATTCGGTAATGGTGTATCAACATTGAGGAGAAGTCGCATGATATATTCTCCAAAATAAATTGTGCGCATTTTACCATTATGAAATGAGGGAAACTCATCAAGGATTAGTTGTACCCAATTGACTTTAATATTGCCAAAGATGGCATATAAAGCTCGATAGTTAATTGGGTAAACGATTTCATATGAGCCCGTGCGAGGAGTGATCGTTCTCATTAGAGTTTTATGTAGAATTCTTGCTCGAGGTCGAAGAGAAGTAGACTTGAGATCTCGGAGATTTATATTATCATCCATAAATTGGTGATTTATGTTATCACGAATTTGTGGATTGAACTCTATTTCTTCTAGTTTCCTTCCGATATTAGTTGACCCTAAAATGTGAGCTATTCGATCCAAAGAAAACCAAACCTTCTTTCCGCAGACCATGCTCCAAACACTGTCATTTGGATTTCTTGGAGTTTGGTGTCCAAGATTGAGATTTGCGTAGAACAACTTGACCATAATATGATTTATGGAAATGTCGTTCCGTTTCAAATCAAGAAGAGGAGTTAAGCCTGCTCGATCAGTGAGCTCTTGGAAATTGTAGGTGTGAAGACTTTGGAAATCTACAAAGGAATGCTCGAATATTCTTGAGTTCTTCATCTTGTTCCATCGTGTTATCGCTACTTCATCATATAGCCATTGAGCAATTTGAGCATCAATGGGCTCGGAGGATGAAGAGGTTGAAGCTCTAGATCGTTTTGGTGCCATTTGCTTTTGATTTGAGGGAGATTGGAAGTATTTGAGATCTAGGGTTTTGGGGAAATTTGGAGAAGAAGATGTAAAAAGTGATTTTGGAAGTAAAAAACTGATGTAAATAAAGGGAATTTTACCTGGAAAAGGCCGTTCAGTCGACTGAAAATGTCTGTACAGTCGACTGAATTGTAGACCGAAACTTTTTAGGTTTGAATTCAGTCGACTGAACAGAGATTTTAGTCGACTTAATATTTTCCCGAGAGTTTCTGTTAAGTTTCAGTCGACTGTGCAGATTAGTCGACTGAAAATATGAAAAAAAATGTTTTCTGTTTGCATTCAGTCGACTGGGCTTATAAGTTCAGTCGACTGAATCATGTACTTTTGTTGTTTCAGGTTCTTTTTGAATTTAAACAATTTATTTTAAAAAATAGTTACAAATAATATATTTTAATTATTTCTTTTGAGAAGGACTTGGATTCTTCTTTCCTTCATTCTTCATGTAATTTCTATCCCATGAATTCGGACTATATTGTGGTGTCTTAGGAGACATCCATGGATTGACGGGATCGTTTGGTGTACGATAAGATGAAGATGGATCAAATGAACTAACGGGTCGAGGTAGGGGCTCAGCCACTTCGTTCTTCTTTGATCCACAGAAACGTAAGCCAATTTGCTCTAGGAAGTTCAAACGTCTAGCTGTAATCTTTTGCTCGAAGTATAGTTCTCGTTGAAGGTCAATCTGTTGTTGTTGAAAGTGATGAATCTCATCACTCTTATTTTTCGTGTCCGGAGAAATAAAAAGTCCGCGCTTAGCCTTCTTGGTTTCTGGAGTGTAACCATTACGATAATTTTTCCAATTATACATCGGCTCATGTGGTGGTGTTGGTGTGGGGAGTTTTGGTGATGTTGGAAAGTTTTTGCTGGACGATGTGATGTTGAGTGGAGAGTAGGAGTTGTTAGACGACATTTTGAGTTTGTTAAGTTTTTTTTTAATTGTAAAATATAGATGGTTTAAAAACCAATTTTTTTTAAGAATTTATAATAGAATTTGACTAAACAATTAATGGTTATTGTTTAGTTAAGATTTGTAACCACATAAATATTCAATGAATAAGGAAAAATTTGTTAAAAATGCAAGGATGTTATTAATAAATCAGTTAAAAAATATGAGGTTTATAAATAAAGCTGAGAATAACTCTTGATTTGTATTCAGTCGATTGGAAAAAAAAATTTAGTCGACTGATATATGTATATATCTACTGTAAATTTAATTTATATCTTTAAAGGATATTATCCCTAATTCTCGTCGAAGATTTATGAAGGAATTTTCTAATAAGGGTTTAGTAAATATATCGGCAATTTGATTTTCGGTAGAAATATGTTCTAGATTAATTATACCTTTTTCGATATTGTCACGTAAAAAATGGCGACGAATATCTATATGTTTTGTACGAGAGTGATTAACTGGATTTTTAGATAAGTTTATTGTACTAGTGTTATCACAATATATTGTAGAATTTGTTAAATTTATATTAAAATCTTTGAGTGTTTGTTGCATGTATATAACTTAAGTACAAGCTAATGCGGCTGATATGTACTCTGCTTCGCAGGTGGACAGTGAGACGCAATTTTGTTTCTTACTAAACCATGATACAAGTGATTTTTCAATAAAATGACATGTACCACTTGTACTTTTTCTATCTGTTCGAGATCCACCAAAATCAGCATCACTGAATGATACTAATTCAAATGTACACTCTTTTGGATAAAAAAGTCCAAAGTCTTTAGTGTAGTTAAGATATCGTATAATTCGTTTAACTGCTCTTAAATGTGATTCTTTAGGATTAGATTGAAAACGTGCACATAAGCATACACTCATCATTATGTCTGGTCTACTTGCGGTTAAGTAAAGTAAGGAGCCTATCATACTTCTATATAATTTTTGATCTACACTTTTTCCATTTTCATCTCGATCGAGATGAGTAGTAGCACTCATAGGAGTAGGTTTAGCTGAAGTGTTTTCCATTCCGAAACGTTTAATTAAATTTGTACAATATTTCTCTTGGTTTATAAAAATTCCATTTGATAATTGTTTTATTTGAAGTCCAAGAAAGTATGATAATTCTTCCATATGAGACATCTCAAACTCTTTAGTCATTATATTTGAAAATTCTTTGCATAAATTTTCATTTGTTGATCCAAATATAATATCATCTACATATATTTGAATTATTAAAATGTCTTTTGAAGTATCTTTAATAAAGAGTGTTTTATCGACTTTTCCAATTTTAAATCCCGAAATTAATAAATAACTTTTAAGTCTTTCATACCAAGCACGAGGTGCTTGTTTAAGACCATATAGTGCTTTCTTTAATTTATAGACATGATCTGGATATTTGTCGTGTATAAATAAAGGAGGTTGTTCTACATATACATTTTCTTTAATAAAACCATTTAAAAATGCACTTTTCACATCCATCTGATAGAGTTTGAAATTGTGAAAACGTGCAAAAGCTAAAAGTATACGAATTGCTTCAAGTCTTGCGACGGGAGCAAATGTTTCTTCAAAATCAATACCTTCTTCTTGATTATATCCTTGTGCTACTAGTCTAGCTTTATTTCTTGTTATATTACCTAATTCATCTACTTTATTTTTGTAAATCCATTTTGTTCCTATTACTGATTGATTATTAGGACGGGGAACTAATTCCCAAACATCGTTACGTTCAAATTGATTTAATTCTTCTTGCATAGCAATAATCCAATAATCATCTGTTGATGCTTCTTTAGGATTTTTAGGTTCTGTTGATGAAATGAAAGCTACATGACCCATTTGATTTAGTTGATTTCTTGTTCTAACTTGAGAATTTATTTCTCCTATAATATTTTGAGTTGGATGATCTTGTAATATTCTAGGAGGGGATCTTAAATTATTATTTTCAAGATTTGTTTCTTCTATATTTATTAATTCTTCATCATCTTTTATACTTAAATTTCTATTAAAATTTTCATAAAAAGATATATGTAAAGTTTCTTCAATTATGTTTATATGTTTATTAAATACTCGATATGCTTTACTTCGTTCTGAGTATCCTACGAAAACTCCTTCGTTAGCTTCTGGATCGAATTTTCCTAATTGATCCTTTGTATTTACAATGAAACATTTTGAACCAAATACTTTAAAATACGATATATTTGGCTTTTTGTTATTAAATAGTTCATAAGAAATATTTTTAGTTAGTGGTCTAATTGATATTCTATTTAATACGTAACATGCAGTAGCAAAGGCTTCTGCCCAAAAATGTTTTGGTAAGGAACATCCATTTAATAATGTTCTTGCGCATTCTTGTAATGTTCTATTCTTTCTTTCTACAACTCCATTTTGTTGAGGAGTTCTAGGAAATGAAAAATTATGATTTATTCCTTTCTTTTTACAAAAAGTTTCAAAATCCTCGTTTTCGAATTCTCCTCCATGATCGCTTCGAATATTTTTAATTTTTAAGTCTTTAGTATTTTGAATTCTTTTGACAAATGTTTTAAAATTTTCAAAAGTGTCACTTTTATTTTTCATAAAAATAGTCCATGTATATCTTGAGAAATCATCAACTATTACAAATACGTATCGATTATGATTAATGGATTGAACTTGTGTTGGTCCAAATAAATCCATATGTAATAATTCTAATGGTTGTGAAGTCGAAATAATTTTCTTAGATTTGAAAGATGATTTTGTTAATTTACCTTTTTGGCAATCATCACAAAGATTATTTGTTTTAAAGTTTATCTTGGGTAGACCTCATACTAAATCATTTTTAGAAAGTTTTCTAATAGTTTTAAAATTTATATGACAAAATCTTTTATGCCATAACCAAGGATCATTGTCTTTGGCAAGTAGACACATACTTGTATTATGATTAATATTCATATTTAAAACGTAAATATTTCTATCTCTATTTCCTTCAAAAACAAGATTTTGGTTTTGATCAAAAATACTACATTTATTATCCGAAAAAATTATTTTAAAGCCTTTGTCACATAGTTGACTTATGCTAAGTAGATTATGTTTTAAATTTTTAACTGATGAAATATTTGTTATAAAAGGTAATTTTGATGTACCGTAATTGTTCACATCTCCTTTGCCAATGATATAGCCTTTTGAATTGTCTCCGAAGGTAACCGAGCCACCATCAAAGTATGTTATGTTTGTAAGCATATCTTTGTCTCCGGTCATGTGTTTTGAACAACCACTGTCTAATATCCATTTTTTCTTTTTGAGTGGGACCTGAAAATAGATATGAAATTATTGGTACCCACCTTTTAATAGGGTCCTAAAAAATTAGAGTTTAGGAAACCAAACCCAATTTGGTTTAGTATCCTTTTTATAAATATAGTTTTTATTATGGTGAACATTGTCTATAAATGTTTTAATATATTTATTCCTAATTAAAATATTGTCAGTCTTTGGAATCCAAATTTTGACTATCTTGGTTTCTACTTTTGTTTGAATAGGTTCTTGAAGTAATATTTGTTTTGAATTTTTAAAATTTTTATTTTTAGAAATTTTTACTTCCTTTTTATATCCTAATCCATGTTTGTTTGAAGAGGATTGAGAATTTTCTAAAATTTTAGATAAATTTTCTCTTCCTTTATTAAAGTTAGAAACATTTTTAGTAATGTTATCTAATCTAGCTTGAAGACTATTGTTTTCTAACTCAACTTGTCTAATTTTTGTTTTTAACTCATGATTTTCAGAAGCAATTATATCATTCTTAGTCTTTTGAGTTTCAATTTCTTGACTTAAAAGTGATAATTGAGTTTCTGAGTTTGAATAAGATTCTTGAACTTTTTCAAGTTCTTCTTCAAGAATTTTCTTTTCATCATGTAACATATCTCTTTCAAACTCAGCTTTGTTTTGATTTTCACGAATTTCCTTAATTTTCGTTTTAAGACTTTTTATTGTGCTTAAAAATTCAGTGTTTACTTCAATTAAATCATCGAAAGTTAAATTGCTTACCTCAGAGTCTTGAGCCATGAAGCATACATTTGCTTGTTCATTGTCGCTATCACTATCACTTTCAGATGAAGATGAATCTGAATCGTCCCATGTTACAGAGAATGCCTTCTTTTTGAATTTATCCTTTTTGTTTTTGTTGCTGAAACTTTTCTGATTTTCCTTCTTTTGTTCTTGGCAATCCTTGTGCATGTGTCCTTTCTTGTGACAATTAAAGCATTCTATATTTGAGGAAGGAGGTTTACTCATGAAATTCTTTTTGAATCCATTTTTGTTCCCTTTTCTAAATTTTAAGAATTTTTTGAAATTCTTGGCTATGAATGCTAAGTCCTCATCTTCCGATTCTGAATCTTCTTTTTCTGCGTGAAAAGCAACATTCTTTCTTTCTTGAGCTTGATCTTTCTTAGCTTGCATATTAACTTCATATGACATGAGATTTCCAATTAATTCTTCTGGTTTCATTGAAGATAGATCGTTTGCTTCCTCGATTGCTAGCACCTTTCTTTCCCATTCATCAGTGAGTGAATTTAGAACCTTAGATACAATATCAAAATCCGTAAACTTTTCTCCCAATCCGATTAAGGCATGATGAATGTCTTGAAATCTTGAATACATGTCATTAATAGATTCATTTTGTCGCATTCTAAAGTTTTGGAATTGATTCTTTAGCATGGAGATCTTTGTTTGTTTGACCTTGTTCGTGCCTTCGTGTATGGTTCTAAGTGTATCCCATATCTGATGTGCAGTAGAACATATGCTAACTCGGTTGAATTAATTTCTATCCAAGGCGCAAAATAGCATATTCATTGCTTTGGCATTTGCACTAGCTTCATTCTTCTAAGTTTGTGTCCATGTAGGATAGTCGGTTGTGGGTACAACAAACTCTACTTGAGTGGCGTTCCATGCTTCGAAGCTAGTTGCTTGCATATAAATCCTCATCCTTATAGCCCAATAGTTATAGTTAAGTCCATTGAAAAGAGGGGGTCTTTGAGTAGATTGTCCTTCGGCAAATGTAGAGTTATAGGCAGAAGTTGTACTTGTACTTGCGTTATTTTCCATATTATCAGTATGTCTAATAACGGTGTTATGGTTATAGGACGGCCAGGCTCTGATACCAATTGAAAGAGTGGGCTATGCGGTAGGATCGTGTAATATGGAAAAAGTCTAGGTAGATAAGGTAGGTAAATGCAAAAAGACACCAGGATTTTATACTGGTTCGGACCTCTCGTCCTACGTCCAGTCCCTAAGCTTCACTTAGGAATTTCACTAACTAACACCCTCACTTCACCCGGAGGTATAGGTTTACAACTTACCCGAACAACCGAACGGGATTTCTTTGCCTCAAACTACCTAAGAGGACTTCAAACCTCAATGCTAAACAAGTTTTGACTAGTTGTGTTCTTTATAACACGAATGAGTCTATTGTAGTACAATGTTCCTATAATCTTATCCTCAAGAATATGAAATATGTTTGTGAAGATTAAGGAATTATGAATTTGCTATGAATCAAATATATTAAATAGAAATAGTGATTCAAGCAAAGAGAGTAGTGATTGCTTTGATAATGTTTAGAAAATATGATCAAGAAATAGATAGATTAGAGTAAGAGAATTCGATATCTTGAATGATGTTTGAATCATGTATTTATAGTTGTAAAAAGGATGCATGTATTGCCAAGGGTTGTAGATAAGAGAAGCTTCCATTTCTATTGAGGAATGGTCGCAACTCTTGGGAAGAAGAAGGTGTCCTTTCATGCAAAATTCGCAGGTTCAAATTCAGTCGACTGTACAGGAATTTTAGTCGACTGAAATTATAGTAAGAATCTTTCTGGAAAATTTTCAGTCGACTGTGCAGAAAATTTAGTCGACTGAAACTGTGCATATTTGTACATGTTTGCCAGTTCAGTCGATTGGTAAATTCAGTTCAGTCGACTGACATATGAATTTATGCATTATGAAGAATTGAAGTATGCACAGTGAAAAATTGAAGTATGATGAATGTGTTCTTGTGTTTGTGCAATTCTTGAGGATAGATTTTAACAAATAAACCTATATATATAAAAATCATACTCAAGTTTATATTTCATTGATCTTCCTCTATTTTGCATATATCTCTTACTTTATACATTGTCATTGATCAAAAATCTTCGAGTATCAACACGTTCGAGGCTATATATGGTAGACCATGTAAATCTCCAATTTTTTGGTTAGAGACAGGAGATAGATTAGTACTTGGTCCACATTTGGTTAAAGAAGCCGTGAAGAAAGTGGAGTTGACAAGGGCGAGATTGAAGGAAGCTCAGTCAAGGAAGAAGAGCTATGCTGAAATAAGACGAAAAGATTTAGAATTCTCTATTGGAGACCAAGTTTCATCAAAGTATCGCAGATGAAATGTGTATCAGGTTCGGGAAGACCAGGAAGTTAGCACATTGGTTTGTTGGACGTTTCCTATTTAGGAAAGGATCGATAAACTCGCGTACAGAGTCGAGTTACCGAGTAGTTTGGCAGGAGTTCACAATGTGTTTCATGTATCTCATCTAAGAAAGTGCATAAGGGATCTAGACACTACTATAGAGCCTACAAATTTAGAAGATTTAGTAGTGGAACCAGACTTGACTAGAGTTAGGAAGCCTGTCAAGATAGTTGAGAGAGATGAGAAGCAATTGAGGAACAAGACAATTAGACCGGTGAAAGTCTAGTGGAGTGAAAATAACAGAGACCGTGCTTGAGAGACTGAGAGCAGGATTAGAGACACTCATCCTGATTTGTTTGTGGTATGTTTTACCTTTGATTAATTGATATGCACCTTATCGTAATTTCGAGGACGAAATTCTTTAAGGTGGGGAGCCTGTAACACCTCATATTTTGGTAACATAATTTAGAATATTTAATTAGCTAAATAAAATAAAACAATGTAAGTTGATTATGGAATTGAGATTTGTGAATTTAATAGAGGTATTCATGCCATAGAAATGAGTAAATAAACTAATGAAGAATTAAGTTGAAATAACTGTTAGGAATTAACAAATGGCATAATAGGAAATAAGCTCTCTTATACCCTATACCCATAGGAAAGTATATACACACTTCATTTCACTATTTTCACGAACAAAAACATCTTGGAGGCCGACCACCGTTATTGATCTCAAGAGAAGATAAAGCTAGAAATTACAAGAGGAAGAAAAATCAATTTAAAGATCAAATCTCATTCCCAATCACAAAGCTAAGGTGAATAATTCTACATCTCATATTTTTATAAATGATTTCACTTTTGGGAGAAATCTGAATATTATTGCGAATGTTTAGCCATGATTTTGGAGCAAATGTTTATATATACTTGTTGATGATTTAGGAATTGTTCATATAGATTTTATGATATGTTTGATGTGAAAACCCTATTATTTGGCATCCAAATGCCTTGCAAATTTAAATATAGACCAGAAATGATATTTTAGAGATGATTTTCAATTTTTATAATTTTCTGAATTATTATGGATTTATTATGAATTTTCTAGTGAACAAAATGATTTAATGGGTTATAAATTAATTATGGCCAAATTATAATTTATTTGGGTCTGAAGTTTTTATATGTTAGAAAACATATTAAAATAAATTTTTGGATTTTTTGTGGAATTTTCCAAAGTGTTTTGATAAATATATAAAATTATTTCGTGTATGGGACTTAAATGTTTTATATATTTGATTTAGAAGAAAGGGTAATTTGTAAAGATTTAAATGTTTATTTCTGAAATCTGTGGCAGCAGTTTTGAAAAAGATACTTAGGAATTAATGGAATTTTGACAAACAATAGCAGGTTATGTTACCTCGCATTTTGGTCAAGGCTGCGATATCAGCAAATTGGCTGGAAAGGACGGATATCTGGATTGGAGATCGATAGGAAACACGGCTATGATCGATACCGTCAAAATTTGACCAAGCTCCGATCAAGACAGGATTGATTGGGATTGATGAATAAGGCTAGGAAAGGCTAGGTTTCAAATTTCTGGTCAATCAGAGTTTATATGCTCATGTTATGGATGGATCATCGTTCATAGAAACTGGTTCGCATAGATCCGTTCGTATCGATAAAGGTGGATGATTTCGTATCCATTGGGATGATACGAAGAATTTGGATCGATAGGAGGAAATTGTTACAGGGAGATGCATTTCATATCGATCAGTAAATGATTGATACGACTGATCGATACGAAGGAACGAGGCTCGGATCGATATGAGGATTATGGATATGAAGTAGGGAATGGATCGATGGATGCGAACGACATGGATACGAGGCGCATAACTAAGTATCGATACGAGTAGAAGGTTTTGGCATCGATACAGAGCAAGGGGGGATCGATACAAAAGGCTTACCAACCGATGGATACGAAGAAGGTCAAGGCAAATGAAGTGGTCAGCGAGCATGAAAGATGGAACTACACAGGATTATCACTTCACACCATCGATTCAAGAGCGATTGAGATGAAGAGGATCGATGTAAAACGACCGATACAATGATGACAGCCAACATCAGAAAATGCAAACTTGGATCAATCATAACTCTCATTCGACGAGTCCAAATGCTATGAAATTTTCACAAAATCTTGCTTATGCGCTGAGGAACCTCCATAGTCGATCTCAACTCAAATGGAGCAAGTTTGGGTCGATACGAATTGTACTTTGATCAATCCAAAATCACTCTGGGTTGATCTTGCGGGACCACCTGCGCAAGAGAAGAAGTATTCCAGGTTTTAAGGTGGATATTTTTGGATTTACACCTATAAATAGCGGTCCGATGACAACTAAATGGGGGATCTCTTCTACTCTTTACATCAAAACTCTAATATTTTGTTTATTGATGTTCAAAGGCTTGTAACTGTAATCTCAATACAAAAAGGAATAAAATGATTGATTCAAAGTGGACGTAGGCCGAAGATAGCCGAACCACTATAAACCTTGTGTCTTTTCTTGCTTTCTTTCGTTTAATTTTGCTATTTCTTCATTTTTATTCTCTACATTATTTGGATCTGAGATCTGTGTGTGAATATTGTGGATCTGTGTGTAAGCAATGGGGCTTTCACGGGTTTTGGGTTTGTGACCAATTTTTGCGCAGACACTTTGGTGCTTTCACTGAGAACGACTAGCACCTGCTATACTGGATTTGGAATTTAGATTTGAAAAGCTAAAGGATCAGATCTAAAAGGAACCATGACAAAGCGATCAAAAAGGATACAAAGAGCGAAAAGGATTCAGCACGAAGGGAGTTCGGAGGCTTCCTCAAGAGCAAATCAGGCCTTAGTTTTCATCACTAGAGATGAGATGGAGATGATGATGGGAGCTATGCAGGAAGAATTATGGAAAACGCAAGAGAAAATAATGCAGAACCTTCTCAGACAGTTTGGATAGGAAAGAACAGTTGGTGCTACTTGAGTTCAGATCCATGGAGTTGGAATAGAAGGACTCAACAGGAAATCAGATGGAGTAGCTCAACAGGTCGAAGCTCCCAATCAGCACACAGTTACCAATTTGGATGGATCCAGACTCGGGGGCACACCACCATGCAATGGACCAATTCATGGAGGAATTCTAGGTGACACCACATAGTAGGATGCCTGCAGGAGCGCAAGAGTATGTGATGAAGAGTATGTACTAGAATTCTTTCGAGGACTTGGGGGCTAACCATTGGTAACAACATCAGATTAGCTAAGATTATCAGGTGAAGTATGCTCGGAGGTTTAGCAATTAGAGATCTGGAAGGAGTAAACGGGAGTCTGTTTACCCGTGATACCTAATCTGGAGGTGTATAATGGCAGGGATGATCCTATCGATCATTTGATGAGGTACATGAGACACAAGAAAGTGCTGGAGGCATCAGAGGAAGATATGGCCCGGTATTTCCCTCTGTACTTGATGGATATAACTACTACATGGTTTAGGCAGTTGGAAGATGGATCTATTAGGACATGGACAAAATTGGTGGATAGGTTTTTGAAGCAATTTTGGGGACAAATCAAAAGGCCAAAGAATGTGGTAACATTGGCTTCAGTAAAACAAAGAACAAGGGAATTGCTCAAGGCTTTCTTAACTCCGTTCATTGCGGTAGTTTCTTCGGTGGATCGGCCAGATCCATCAATGGTTCTAATGGCGGTTGTGTCATGAGTCGGGGACAGCTCGGATTTCAAAGTATCATTTATACGGGATCCACCAATGGATCTCAGCGAATTCTTTAACGAGGCTGAAAGATTTCTTCAACAAGAGGGTGTGAGTCTGGATTTGAAACTAAAGGAGGTTAATGTGGTCAAGGATGGAGAACCATCCGGTGAGAGTCGGATAAGGATAAAGGAAAGAGGAAGTTGGATGACAACTCTAGCAAGGCAAGGAAACGTTGGGGAGAGCAAAAATTCTCCACTTACATAGGATTGAATGAAATGTTGGTGCAGATATTCATGGAGACTCGGGATCTCCTTCCTTACCGAAGGCCGGCAAGGAGGGAACCCATGGAACGTGAGAGGGCATCCAGAAGGCAAAGTCTCTTTCATGATCTGGACGGGTATGATACCAACAGCTGCAGGCATCTAAAGGATATAATCGAGCAGCATGTAAGGAGTGGCCAATTGCGGCAATTTGTCGAAACTTGGAATGTGGTGGTGGAATAGGAGCACCAACGTCTACCTCAAACGACGATGGAATGAGGCCCAGGAATGATGGTCGATTGGTTATCGACTAATAGGGATGATATGGAATAAGTAGAAAACTTTGGGCAAATAGCCAAGTCACTTACTCGTATACGGGGACGGAGATAACCCCTAGGCATACTCTGGGATGATGATAAACGACGACGCTCTAGTTTATGGAATCTGATTTTTCTTTTTTTGGTTTGGACATTTGCTTTTTTATGGTTTAGCTTCGGAGTTTGGTTTGGACTCCTTGTTTTGTTTGTTTTTGGTTTGGACTTTGGTTTGGATGCTTGCTTTTCGGTTTAGATATTAGTTTGGATTTTGGTCTTCTGATTTAACTTGGATTTTGGATTGGGTTTTGATTGGATTTTTATCTAATTTTTGGTAAATGGTCGTCGGGTTTGGATTACGCCTGGCGAGGTAAGTTGCTTCATCCGAACGTTGCGAATCGGCTTATTTAGGTCGTCGAATATGGACTATGCTCTACAAGGGTCCGGAGAGACCAAGATTCGGCCTAAGACTTAGGCCCCATATTATCTATCAGTTACTATTTCAGGTTGTCGGGTATGGACTATACTCGACAAGGGTTCTGAGTGACTAGGATTCGGCTTTGGACTTAAGCCATGGTATAACTCAGCTTCAGGGACACTTAACCAGAAACACCAAGGCGTAGTTTAATACAGGTCGTCGAGTGTGGCTTATGCTTGGCAAGAACCCAGACAGGTTATGGATTCAGAAATTGGCTATGAAGAGCTAAGGATTTTGGTATGGACACTGAGTGGTCCCAGATTCGGCTAAGGGCCCGAAGTGGTCCCAGATTTGGATATCGACACGGAGAGGTCCTAGATTCGATTATTGGTTATTAGATATGGACGGATTAGAAATTGGTTGTCGGGATCAGAAGGGTATGAAATTAGCTAAGGATTTGTTTATTGGATTCGGAATCGGATATCTGCTCGGAGTGATCGTAGATTCGGGTAAGGATACGGCTATGACACTTGATAGAATGGCTTGGTAATAGATTGGATTATGGATCGGATGGTACGGCTATGGATGGAATATGGACTTCGAATGTAGGATTTGGAGCTATTCAAAACATGCCTTCTTACCACAAGGCATATTTAGGCATGTTTTGAGGGGCCAATGTTACCCCGCCTTTTGGTCAAAGTCAAGATATCAACAAATTGGCTGGAAATGATGGATATTAGGATTAGAGATCGAATGGAAACAAGGCTATGACCGATACCATCAAAATTTGACCTAGATCCAATCAAGGTGGGATTGATTGGGAATGATGAACAAGGCTTGGAAAGGCTATGTTTTAAATTTTAGGTCTATAGGAGCTTATATGTTCAAGTTATGGATGCATCAAGGTTCATGGAAACTGGTTCATATCGATCCATTCGTATCGATCAGGATAGATGGTTTCGTATTCAATGGGGTTGATATGAAGAATTTGGATCGATATGAGGAGCAAATGGTTACAGGGAGAAGCATTTCACATCGATAAGTAAGTGATCGATAAGAAGGAACGAGGCTCGGATTGATATGAGGAGTATGGATATGAAGCAAGGAATGGATTGATGGATATGAACGACATGGATACGAAGCGCATAGCTAAGTAATGATACGAGTAGAAGGTTTTGGCATCGATACAGAGCAAGGCAGGGATCGATACAAAAGACTTAGCAACCGATAGATACGAAGAATGTTAAGGCAAATGAAGCGGTCAGCGAGCATGAAAGATGGATCTACATGCTATTATCGCTCCAATCATCGATTCAAGAGCGATCGAGACGAGGAGGATCAATGTAAAATGATCGATACGAAGATGACGACCGACATTAGAAAATGCAAACTTGGATCGATCATAACTCTCATTCTACAAGTCCAAATGCTATGAAATTTTCACAGAAGCTTGCTTATGCACCAAGGAAACTCCATGATCAATCTCAACTCAAATGGAGCCAGTTTGGATCGATACAAATTGCACTTAGCAGATCCAAAATCACTCTAGATTGATCTGGCGGGCCCACCTGTACAAAGAAGATGCGTTCTAGATTTTAAGGCGGATATTTTTGGATTTACACCTATAAATAGCGGTCCTATAGCAACTAAAAGGGGGATCTCAGCTGATCTTTACGCAAATACTTTGCTATTACGTTTATTGATGTTCAAAGGCTTGTAACTGTAATCTCAATAATAAAAGGAATAAAAGGATTAATCCAAAGTGGATGTAGATCGGAGATAGCCGAATCACTATGAACCTTGTGTCTTCTTCTACTTTCTTTCATTTTAATTTTTCTATTTTTTCATTTTTATTCTTTACATTACCTGGATTTGAGATTTGTATGTGAATATTGTGGATCTGTGTGTAAACACTGGTGCTTTCACGGCCTTTGGGGTTTGTGACAAATTTTTGCTCAAACAGGTTTGTTATAAAGTTTCTCTTTTAAGTTAAAAACAGAAATGACATATTTTTCGCATGTTCAACCGCTTTTGGTTAAGAACTTTCAACCCAGACCTTCCGACATCAAGCTTCCGATCTAGTGCACATGGTATCAAGCTATTTGGTACGTAGCACATTAGACAAAGGTGGAAGGGTACTTGGTCGAAAGGTTAGATGCCAATGGGGTTGGAATATGGCTTGTTTTAAAATATAGGAAAGCACCTACTTGTTTATGCTTTTGACTAATATGCTTTTGATAAAGAATTAAAGTAAGTGTTAAAAAGTTGCGCCTAAATTTTAAGTATATAGCTTTCGACCTAGAACTTTCGACCAAGATGGTTTATTTTAATTACTGCCGCTTTCTACCTTTCGAAAGAGACCTTTCGAAGGGGATGCCTTGTTTGCCGCCTTCCACCTTTCGGTAGAGACCTTACGAAGGAAATGGTTTGTTTTTAAAACCCCCACCACTTCTTCTAAGTCATTGGAAGGTGATGGTTTTATCCCCATCTCTTTTATATATAGCTTTCGCAAGAGAGCTTTCAACCCTGTTGCTGGTGCCCTTAATAATTTTAAGGAATAACCCAAAGCTTACGAAAGTGATGATTTTAATGGTTTCAAAAGGTATATTAACACATATTTTAAATTGAACCCAAGTGCTCTCGAAAGATGAGTAAAATGGTTTTCTTAATGCTTTCAGGAGGTTTGAGTTAAATTGGTTTTAAAGGGGTTAGTTCCCTCAACCTTTCGACGAAGTTAGAAGGTTTGTTTTCTTGACGCTTTCGGAAGTTTGAGTTAAAATGACTTTAAAGGGGAAATTCCCTCAACCTTTCGACGAAGTCGAAAGGTTAGTATTTTTGATGTTTTCGAAAGGTTTGAAATGGAAGGCTTTTCCAAGCTTTTCACAAGGCGATGTTTTGGAGTGTTTTAAAATATGATTTTAAATGTTTTAGCTTTCAACGAAATGGTATTCCAAGGGTTCAAAAGGAGTTTTTGAGAATGGTTTCGAAAGGAATGGTTTTGGCCTTTCGGCCTAAACGAATGAAGGGTTTTACTAGTTTCGAAAGAGCAACTTTTAATGTTTTGAAAGGGGTACTTTCAATGGGATCGAAAGGAGTACTTTCTAATGTAAAAATGGTTTTCATCAACAAAGGTTTGAGTAAAGTATATATAGCATGGAAATGTGATTTTGAGTAAAGCATAAAGTAGATGAATTTTCCCCGAGTGAGTTGATTTGAAGGTTTAAATCATTTTGAAAAGATTTTCAAGGAAAATTTTAGGAAGCTATCACGAAGTGAAAATGACTCAGGTATTAGAATACCAGATGGTACTGGTATAGGGTCATGCCCTATACATTAGCTATTAGCCCCAGCTAATTTAGTCCAAAATTCCAGTGTGTAGGGCTGTTGAGACTTGATTTTGATTCATGACATGAAGCAATCACTACTACATACAAATATGAAGACTATTACGACAAAAAGAGAATATATACTTCATGGAGACAAGACATCAAAATCAGTGCATCAATTTTATACTATCTTGTTTTGAGTCTTAAGTCAATTTTGTTAAGATCTCTCCTCGCTTAAATGTATATATTAGCTTATATATAATCTTCCTATTTTATATATGATTTACACATATAAGCATATAAAATATACATATACATACATACATATATATATAATCAAAGTTTTTCTTTAAAATCATACATAATATATAAATATATATACATCTAAAACCTGTAAAAATTGTGCAAATTGCACAGAAATTACCAGGTCAGTCGACTGACCTGACAATTTTTGTGCAACATGCACAGGTGCACAAATAAACAAATATATATTAAAAAATTAATTTGAATATCCAGTCGACCGAGGTTCAGTTGACTGAATTTCTATAACCGCTATATTTTCTAAAAGGACATAACTATTTGCGAAGAGTTACGAATCTCTACAAAAAGACTTGGATGCAACACTTCAACCTGAACTCTTCGTTAATAGTCGCTTCTTTTTAACATCTATAAATACATACTCTAACCTGGTTCCAATCCACCTAATTTTCTTATCTTTCTTATCTAACTCTCTTAAACATACTTGCAACTATACTCTCAAAGATTCTACATTAACATATTCTAAGTAATACTATACCTTTTTATTCTTCATAAGCTTCATACACACACACACACACTCAAGGAGAAGATCAATGGAAGGGTGTACTATAATAGATTTTTCCATGTTATCAGAACACTAAACGTCAAACAATCTTTTGTATTTGTTGAAGAAGTCCTGTTCTGCTGTTCAGGCGTGTGAAGTCCTCTGCGGCTGCTGAGGCGAAATCCTGTTCCGCTGCTCAGGTCCATGTTTGGCTATCAGGGGTTGTATAGACCTGTTCTTTCGGGTTAAGTGAGGGTTGTTGTTTTAGTGAAATTTCAGAAGGAGTCTGGGAATGGATGCATGACGAAGCTCCGAACTAGTATAAAAATCTCTGGTGTCATCTTTATTATACTGCTTTTTATATTCCGCACTATTTACTATTTAGTTATTATCACTACACTCTGTATTATCATACATCCATATTACACGATTCATAGCACACTTTCAAGGGCTTTATCATACGTAAAACTAAAATTATGATTACACACAAAAAGGAATATATATATTTGTATACAGATTGTTATCGGCGAGCTAGCAAAATCATTAGGATCAAGTGATCTTGGGAATTTAAGTTAAGGATAGACTGTCCAGAAGAGAAGCATTTAATAGATAGTTAAGGACATCCCCTCCAGAAGATGCATGTCTAATAGATGTTAGATTATTTTTATCTTATTGTCTGGTAGGCCCGGGTCGGCCAAAGGTTAATAGTCAGCCAAACAAAACTATAGTTATTGAATAGATAGTTCATTTATTACCTCAATGTATGTCTGTTTACGTAATAATGCTTTACATGTATTTTAACCAGTTTTGGTTGCAGGATTATGATTTGCAAAGATAAGTTTAAAAAGGTGATATGGTGAGAGGAAACCCGTTCCGTTAAATGGCGTGGTCTCACTTAATATCGTATATACCAAGATGTATAGAATTATTCACATCAGGCTTTATGTCCGAGTCAAAGTTTATGTTTACCCTTAAACTCTCGGGTGCTCAAAATTGATTTGAGTAGGCTGAGTGGTTAAGGGTTTTGTCATTTTTTAGTAGGATGACGAATAAGGCTGCCGGAGGCATGTAGGAGGCAAACGGATAGCTATTAGGAGTTGTAGTTTCATGTTTTGTTGTATTTCCACCGTGTTTGTATTAAGTCTCTATTAAGTCTATTATAACTATATGACTCTGATCATCTAAGAGGGTATCTTCATATACTGCTCTTGGCGTATTTTGTAATAACTATATTTTTTCTGTACCTGGGAACGTATTAGGAATATGTAAGATGAATATGGAACATCTGTTTTGACTTTAATGAAGAAAATGTTGTTTTGAAATCTGTGTTTTGTTTCATATTCAAGTGCTTTTGATATTATATATACCATTAACATAGCGGTATTTATTTGCTAGAAGCTAATACTATAGATGAATACAACATCTGTAGCGCTTAGTTTTGGGCCTCTACATAAGGGATGTTACATGAACACTATAGGTGCATCCTACCCAAATATGCTCCTATGAATGAACCACCATCTCAATAGTTCGTCCGCTCGCACATTTAAATTCTTTCGCTCTTTGGTCATTATATGCCCTAATGGTATAACTACCGGTCTAGCACCTCTAGCCAGATCGAGATGGAACTCTATCCCTATATAGTGGTAATTTGGTCACCTCATCATATATGTTCGGACACTCTTTAGATACAGGGAGTTATCGTTAATAAGGAATCTTGTCAGTACCCCAATGTAAAATTAAACGAGAAGATTGTAAGGGAGAGCTAAGAAGAAGCCTTGGTGAAGCCTGGCAAAGTTGTTGTAAGCATAAAAACCCTTTCGAATGCATAAAAGGAGAGTATCAATGTCGTTAATATACCCCTTCGAAACCTATTTCGAACTAGGTAATATAGCTTACGGTTGTGATCCAATGGTCCCGAATGGTATTAAGAGTGCTGAATAGATCCTATAGCTTCGAAAGGAACTCCTTCGTAAGTAATAAATGTGTATACTCTATAAACAATGCAATATGCAAGTAGTAAATTTAAATCCGTGTATTTGAGAACGCTATGTATTTGTTTTATTGACAACTTTTATGAATATAAAGGCTTAAGTGTACAATGAAGTGAAATCCCCATTTCGATTTAGAAATTAGGGTTTTCAAATTAGAAATAGCATACAAGTGGAAAGAATGAAAATTTTGATCCCCTAAAACAACACTACTAGGATCTTATTTGTCTGTGCGGGTTGGCGCCTTTTGCATTCATCCTTTCGACTCAGTCAAAAGGATACTTTCATTACCTTTCATTATTGTTCACTCCAAAACGCATTTTTGATGCCGCTTTTTCCTAGGATACAGACGCCTTCGACGTCGTCGAAAGGTTTAGAAGAGGGCCTATGTTTCTGTAGACGTGTTGGCTGAGTACGAAAGGGTGTTCCAACATAAGCAGAAAGTAGAAATACATGCGAAAGTGATGATGTTTTTGAATGCCTTTACTCTGCTAGTTGCGGAAGCATTTACCGAGGATGGAATGACATTAGCAAATGATTTGACCCTTACGGAAGGGTCAACTTCTTCGGAAGCATATACTTCGATGGTTGCGGAAGGTGTTCTTGTCAATCCCTACGGAAGCATTGAAATCTCTTCATACTTGCGGAAGGTCTTCCATATTGAGGAAGCTTGCGGAAGTTAGCCTTAGTTGAAGTAGCTGTCTCTTGCGAAAAGGTATTGGGTTTTGATTATCGAAGAGAGGCCTGCCTTTTGATGTCCCTTTCGACCACTTCGGAAGTAACTCATTTAACACTTGCGGAAGCATCCGTTCGATTCTCTCAAAAGGTATTGTTGTCTTATTCTTCATAGCACTTTCCTTTGTCATCTTTTAGGATTCGACAGGGTTGAGTAAATTTTGGCAGTAACATTTGCCCCCTAGAGAAGGGATGGTCTTGAATTTTCAAGTCAACTGTTTCGACACCCTTTGTCACTTTGGCATAAAGCTTTCTCGCCTTTTAATATTCATATACTAATCCTGACCGCGCAATTGAATTAAATCATATGGTTATCCTATTCTTTGGTTCCTTGTAAATTGTGCTCCTTTCTCTTCCTTTTCCTTTACCTGTAATCGAGAAATATAGAGCAAGAATCACATTCCTCAAACTTCCATCAAATTCAATATTTTAAAGGCGAAACTTTCAAATCTAAGGTGAGCATTTATTTCAAATTAGAAATCATTTTTCCACGCTCAATTTTGAATTCAAATTTCTAGGGTTTAAGTTCGTGCATACTATTTTGAATCTTGATTGTGATACGAGTTAGTCGATTATGTAGGATGATATTAAACTTGAATTTCATGTTGATTTTAATTTGTTTATGAACATAATACAGTTTTGGATGTGACTTCATCCAATTTGTAGTTGTTTATCGCTGTTGGATGAAGGTTTGAACCTGAAACCCTTATGCCCAATTTTAACCTATTTTTCAAGATATTAAGGGTTAACTAAATTAAAGATTAATAACTCTTATTGCAAATCCACCTGAGGAAGGCAACACCTTCCATCATTATTAAACTAATTTAGTCTTTCGACTTAGTCGAAACGCCAGAACTAAAATAAGCACAGCAATTTGCACTATTTAGTTCAACATTAATATTTTTGAAATGTTACTATGACCTTTTGACTTAGTCAAAACCTTCAATAGTTAAACAAAATATACCTATCTGCATTTTCTCAATATTATCATTGTCGAAACGTCTTACTGGCTTTTTATTAGTATTGATGTCACCCTGTTTTAAGTCTTTTGACTTAGTTGGAGTATGGAGTTTTAATAATGCTTGTTTTTAAGTAGATGCTATGTCGATAGCTAAGCTTTTTATAAGATAGAGTGAAGTCTGAGTGTTTCGATGTTGCCGATGGGTAAGTTCCGTCCAATATATGTTAAAAATGGGGGTGTATATAATGGTTTTGGCTCTATCAAAAGCTCCACGATTCATATAGTTCTAATTAGTTTTGACCCCTTCGAAGGCAAGGAACCAAGTGTTGCGGCACGTACTTGTGCCATTTTTGATAGGTTTGGCATCTTTTAAAGGCCATAAATGCTCAATTATGTTAGTTTATGCTTCCATAAATCATACATTTTCCCACTTGTAAAGTTGACTTCATTCCTAAGAACCGCCTTCCAAATATTATCACATGTATTAGGTTATTTGAATTTATATAAAAAGAAAATAACTATTTGCTAAGTATGAAATAATATCACCTAGTAGGATCCATTACAAAAAAACCTACTTATAGCTGCATCTATTGTTGGCGTTTAAAGCTAAGTGCAACTATATTTCATTTTCAGTTATAGTTTATTAAGCTTCAATGCCACTAAAAAAATTCTGATTGCCCACCCATTTCTTATTTCGCTGCGCTATTTCAGTTATACACAAAAATTACATCCTAGAAATCATATCCACTTGTTAAACATTATTCCTTTATCTCCCCCAGCCTAAATCATTTCCTCTTTCTTCTTGTTACCCTAAATCGATCAATCATGATAACACCGCATGATGAGGTTGCCGCTGCTGCTTAAAGTCCAAGCGCGGTCAGAATCTGGTGCCACTATAAAGGAGTTGTCATCGAGATCTAAAAAATGAGTTCGCTGCTGCTGTGAAGGAGTTCGTGCTGCCGCCGCCAAAGTTTAGATGCCATCACCTAATATCGAGTGCCTCTACCTCCTGAGAGATTGTTGTCACCGGGGGAATCATAGATGTATGAGAGATTATTGTATGGAGAGTGGCTGAAGGTGCGTCATTGTTGTCGGGTTTGCCTAGAACTCACACCATTTGAAAGAAGCCACTGCCTATCGCCTTGGATGCTCTCATCGAATTTGAAGGGTTTGCTTTAGGTTTGAGGTATGTATGCCTTTTCATAATAATCAAAGTTATACACAAAAATTGAAGTTAGATTAAAAACTCATTTTAACTCACACGTAAATTAAACTCTATGTAAAAATTGAAGTCAGATTAGAAAATAATTGTGAGACTGAAGAGATGATTATGAATTAGTTTTCAAATAAGGATATGAAACTAATTGCTGTTTGTACCCATTTAGTGGCAACAATTTGTTTTAGCTAGGTTTAGTTGACTTAAAATATGTATATTTGATTATAATAAATGTTCGTTGTGCAGAAGATTTCATTCACGGGTAAGATGTTTTTACGGGTGTTCTGTTTAGATTATACGATATTCATATTCATATTTGGTTTCTTCCATGATTTCTTTACATATTGTTTAAAAATGTTTGGTGTCAAACCGTGGCCTTTCATGTAAATATTAAGGTTGTTATTGATATATGATGATAGACACTACTAGCCAAACTGAGTTTAGATAACTTTGTAAAATAAATTCTCCATTGCATGTATCCCTTTTTCTTCTGTAAATTAAGGCATATTTTGTTTTGTTATCCTGCTTTAAATTTGACATTATTTTTCTTTACCTAAAGTCGTGGGATGCAACTGCATCAGATCCAATGTTGCTTGTATTTCTTAAGTCATATTGCAATACCATTCTGGATCCTAGGCACTGGTCTCAAAAGTGCAAGTTTTTAGAGGTAATCTTTGTAAATGTATATCTTTACTAAGGAATACAGCATCGCCCTTTTTTACACGCATGAATTTCACGGTCTTTTTAAGTGTTATGCAATGGTAGATAACTTTTGTCCTTCTTATGTATCCATATATTATGTGCTTCTTGTAGGGAGCCAGCTGCAAAACCATGGAGTAAGGACTGGTGGTGTTTTCCAAAATTCATTTTAATATTTTGTTAAATTGTGTAGAATGTTTAAATCCCATGGTGATTTAATTCAGAGAAGGCACAAAGTTCATGTAGATCTTAGGCTATGTAACATAATTAAAAATTAATCTTCATATGCGATGAGGTTGACATAATTATTTCTCCAGTGATATTAATCCTTGTTTATTTATTTAATGTGTGTGTGCGTAAACTGAACTCCAGTGATATTAGTCCCTGTTTACTTATTTATTCTGCGTGTGCATAAAATGAAGGTAAACTTTTTTTAATAGTGTAATAAATTATAAAACCTGGCTTTTGTCAAACTACGATATAACTTCTTAATGGGTTTTCATCAATGTAGGATCCACTTACATATGCTTAACAAAGCCTAATGTTCTTCTCATTTATATAAATCTTATCGAAATTCTCTTTGTGATATAGGGAAAGCTTGGTTTAGAAAAGCCACCATTTCAACTTCCAAATTTTACTATTACTGCTAGAATAGAGAAAATAAGATAGGTAATCCAAAAAATGTTATGATTTAGTATAGGTAGTTAACCATTAAGCCATTTAGACGCTTCTATATTTTAGTATCTTGATCAAATTCTTACTTTCTTCCATATGTGAATTTGTATGTTACCATCATCTTTAGGCATATATCAAAAAATAGGATAACAAGAAGCTAAAACAGAAGCAACAAGAATGAATGCAACCAAAGATGGGGAAAATGGATATAGATTATCAAGTTAGTTTTGACTTAGTAACCCATCATTTAGGCATTTACCTTTCCATGACACCCAATGGTTGTAGATTTTACTCTTCCATGTTTGCATTATGCATCGTACATTATGCTTTATGCATATTACCTTTCCACGACACCGAATGGTTGTAGATTAGTATGACCCCATTATGTTAGTAAGACATAACTGAGTAATATGTACTTACATTTGTGCATGTAGGAGTGATATTCACAAAGTACAATAGGTTGTCTTCTGATCGCTTTGACATGAGTATCACGTATGAGTATTGTTTACTTGTAAGTCCTGTATATATAGACATAAGATTATATATTGCATTTTTTGTTAAAGTCTATCACACTGAAATTTCTTCAAATGGGTTTTCCTATCTTATTTTCATTGAAATCTCTAAGACACTCTCATGAGTATATTAAGAGTTGGATTTTAGGAAAATGAACTTTAGGTGGTGAAGTGTTTTGTAGGAAGCTAAGATATTGCATCAGCTATTTACTTTCAATTATTTGCAATCAACATTATGATAGTCTACATGTATTCATGGTTAATATGGTATCTTATTTACTTTCAACAATGTTTTTGCTTACTTTCAATTCTAATTTTCTATTCTTGATCATGATATGTTAGATGGGATTGTTTCTATCACTTTTAACCAAAGTTTGCCGTTCATAATTCTTTTCTCATCTTATTCTGACCATAACACATAATTTCAGCGGTTGTTCTTAGTGATAATATTTAACAATAGGTAGACACAATAATAATCCCTCAATTATCTATGCTAATTTAAGGAGTTGACTTGAATTATTTTTTGATTTGAGAATGGATAACCATGTTTCGGTTTCTTCATCAAGCTCAACATATGTATCGACGTTTGCTAATGGTAGATATAGTGATCAACCAAAAGGATAACAAGCATGGAAAGTAATAATATATATACATTTATTATGAATCAATAACTTCAAACTATGTTATGTCTTATTGCTTTCAGAAATGATAAGATTATGGTAATGTATGAGGTTGCTAGGCAAGTTCAGATGCATGGATTGTAGGATAATGAAGTTCTAATGAGTAGATGATGGTACCTGGGCAAAATAATTAGTGCATGAGAGGATAATTGTGGTGCTCAGGACTATGTGCAACTGCATGAGAGAATGAACACAGAACAATGCAAAACTTCAACTGCAACTGAGTGAACAGCAACAATGATACAACGAGGTAGTGCTTGTTGCTAAAGTGGAGAGTTATAGAATGATTGTTGTGATGAGTCCCGAATAATGGCTAGGCCAAAAGATTAATAAATGAGAGGTAAAACTATAAAACTTGTTGTTGAGGATGGTAACTGGTTGTAGAGATCTGGACTATAAATGCCCTGAGGGATCGCACTGCAAAGTAATGCTAGTCTACAAATGCATGAGCTAACCACGAACAACAACCATTGTGTAATGCAGAGACCTGCATAACTGCAATATAAGCTTGTGGTTTTGTATGATGATATGCAAAGAGGGTAAGTGGTTATTTTATGGCTATTGGTGCAAAATGTTATAGCTACTGCTTTGAATAAACAGGACATGCAAAGCTGAAAGGCTACATTGAAGCGAGATAAAGAAATCTTCCGAAGTGACTAAATATTGAGTGCTAAAACAAATGAATACAAGCTGTGAAACAAGTGAGTATAGGTTAATTCTAAAATCTGTATATTTTTTCAAGTAATAATTCAACCATATATCTTACAAATATCTATTGATCCCTGATATTGACAGGTGCTTAATCTTATCAAACATTATAAAACTTTTTGAATTTCAAAGTTTGTGGATGTAAGTGTTTGCGCCAAAAATGGTCACAAACCCTAAATACCGTGAAAGCACCAGTGTATAAACACAAATCAGCAATATTCAATCAAAAATCCCAGATGTAAGCAAACAACAAGCAGAAATCCAGTAATAACAAACAAAGACACGAGATTTATAGTGGTTCGGCTATCTCCGGCCTACGTCCACTTCAAAGTTTTATCTTTTATTGATTATCCTTGTTGGTTACAGATGATTATAGAAGTAGCAATGGAGAATTTCAAGTACAATAGTAGTATTGAAGTGTAGAAATGAATCCAGCAGAGTCTGGGTGTTGAGCAGGCAAAAGATCTCCTTTTCTGTAGGCTTTAGGAGGCTATTTATAGGCGTTGGAGACTGATATCGAACTAAAACTTTGGGAGACTTCTTCTGGCACGTGAGTGGGTCCACGCGACCGACCCCACCAAGTTTCGACTTGATCTGTGATCGATACGAATTGATTTCGTATCCATCAAGAATTAGTCCAATCGAGCTGAAACTTGGCAGGAAGATTCTTTACCTTATGCTTGAGCTTCTGTGAAAATTTCGTTGCATTTGGATCAGCAGTTTAGGAGATACGATCGATACGAGTTGATGTTCTCTGGTAGGCTGTTCGGTTCGAATCCATGACTTCGTATCCATACCATTCGCATCGATCAGGAGCACGTGTGCGCAATGACGTGGAGTGATATGGAGCGAGTTTCCCAGGTTGATCCACTTTGTGCGTCGAGTTGAACGCTTCTTTCCTGGAGACGTAGGTGTCCTTCGCTCGTATCCGCATTTCATGCTCGTTCATATCCATTACCTTGCAATGGTACGCTCGCACTCACCAACTCGCATCCTTCTTTGCATCGATTCCAGGAGAACACTGCGCATCGATCCCATATGAATCGATCGATACGAAATGACTATGGGGTTGTAATATTCCGAAATTTTGGACAATTTAAATTTAATAATCTGTGTTTAAATTTATATTGAATTGATGATTTTTGTTAATAAATTTGATTTGATTTAATAATCTTCTTTATTTAAATATTTAATTTGTGAAATTATTTTTAATGAGTTAATAAATTATTTTCTATTTAATAATGTATATGTATTTATATATATATTTTAAGTAGACAAGTTGTTAAATCAGTATAGCGTAATTTTAATGTTTTGAAATTAGGAATTATGATTTATTTTTGGATTTAAGCTTTTCAAAAATATTTAATAAAATACTATATGATTTTAAATATGTAAAATAAATGTTTTATTGGTTTAAAATTCATTTTAACTTAAGTTTGTATATTAAAATATGTTACAAAAATGTTTGTGTTATTCTTTTTAAAATATTGATTGATAATTTTGATTTGTAAATTTAATATGAAATTTAAAATACAATTTAAAATATGAAACATGTATTCAAATAAGTTATAATCTCTTTATAAATTTATTTTAAGTGATCAAAATATTATTTTCAAATAATTAATTTGTATATTGTTGTATTTATAAGAACACTTTGCTTATTCTTTAGAAATTATTTAAATACCTAACTATGTATAAAAAAAAAACTAATTAACTAAGTCTAAGAACTAACTAATTTAATTTAAACATTCATTAACCTTAATTAAAAATAAAAAAAATAAAACATTTATAAAGACATGTGTATGTAAGTTAGAACATGTGTTAGATGTTTGAATAAGGAATTTAACAAATGTTAACACTTAAGACAAGTGTCATGTTTCAATTTTTAATTTTTCTTTAATTTTAATTAAATCATAAACTAGTTATATAAGCTTGCACTCTTCCCATTCTCTTTTCCTTTCTTCATTTCCATTTTATAAAAGAAAAAAATTCAATTGCATATCAACTTCTATGAAAATCTGCAAGTTCATCTCCTCAAAATGCAAATCTTAACCTTGTAACTCCTCAAAATACAAATCTGCATCTCAATTTTAATCAAGAAAACCGGCATGTGCTTGTAAACTAAAGCATGCATGTCATTCCCTGTAATCAACTTCCAAAATGCACAGCATTTCTCAAATCCCATGCCCATTTTCAAAATCTGCATCCCCCAAAATACAAACCTGCATGTTCTTGTTTATTGAAGCATGCCTATAAGGTTGAGGATTAAGGAGCAAGGTCTGCATGTCTTTCAAAAGTCTGGAAAATAAAGTATGAAGCCTGCATTTTTGTTTCTTCAATCTACAACCTTGGGGGGGGGGGGGATTTGCAGCTGCAACCATGAAGCAAGCATATAGGCATTCAATTCTTAAAAAAAAAACTGGAAGCATCTTTTAATAACAAAATGGCTCTGTTCTTCATATTAGATTCAGGTGAGTAACTTAACATATTTGAAAGTTTAAGTATAAAATATGGATTGCTTGATTTATTCATGAAAATAAGTAGGCATATACTTATATATTGTTAAATATTTTGCTGTGTATATGTATAAGCATGAATGTGATGTATGTTTGTTTACCTATGGTACTGTCTGCACAGTACAAGCTCAAATGGATCAAAATTTCTTTCCTTTTGATCTCGTTGTTGTTATGACCTAGTGATTGACTGAAATATGTTTGGTTCATGATAAAGTAAAGTTAAAACATTTTATATAGGTTAAATAAATTTTTTGAATTGCCTGAAAATTTAATAACAGAGCAAACATTAATATAAGAGGAAAAATTCAAACATTTTGATTTATTGTTTCAGGTTTAATAATAGAAACAACAAGTGAATTCATGAATTTTAAATCAAATACTACAATTTTTAGTGTTTTAAATAAAGAGCAGTTTTGAATTTACTGTATTCTACTTATTGGTCATGTTTAGTTGGAGCTTGCATTGGTTTTGGATGAATTTGATTCTGGAGATAGTTTAGCTATCAAAGATTTTAGGAAAAATACTGAATTGGAGTGAATTTCAGTTTTGATGATGAGATTTGGGTTTTTAGGTTTAGAACCCTAGTTTTTCTAGGTTGTGCAAAATTGATCATTACTGCGTTTTTAATGGATCGAGTTCGATGTTCTTTTGGGTATGGTTAGATGTTGTATTGATGAAGTCCTCGCCGGAGTATGGAAGGTGATGGTGGACGGTGATGGGGGAAATTGATGTTGACAGGTTGGGATGTTGTTGCTGTCGGCAGTTCCAGGTTTGGTTGGGTTATGGTCTTGTGTTTCCAGGTTTTTGTTTTGAAACCTGAATACAAATTCAAGTTGAATTCTGGGGATCTGAGGGTTGAAGGGTGTAGAGGGGTTACTGGTTGATGTGGGATGGCCATTGACGACGGTCAGTGATGGCCGGAGTTGAAGTATGGGTGCACAGTGATGGGTTGTGCATGTTGGTGATGCTGGATTTTAGGTTTTGTTGCTCGGGATTGTCTCGGGGGAATTTAGGTGGTGACTCGAAGCATAGGGTCTTGTGACTAGAAGTTAATATAAGGATTGCTCGTGTAGATGTTATGTTTCAGGTTTTAGAGTTGATCAGGAACTTGTTTCCAGGTTTATTAAATTTGAAGTAAAAGAAAATTACAAACAAAAATCTGAAACAAAATTGAATCTGAAATTGAATTTTAAATTCAATTAGTTTAATTTTGGATCTTTGGATTAAATTTGAAATTCTTCCAAACTCAAGTTTAGTTTAAAACCAAAACAGAAACTGTCTTTCTGTTTTTAAAAATTTAAAAGTACAGCTTCAAATTGAAAGATGAAGTTCAAACTGTAATGTTTTAACCTGAAACTTAAATATGAAATCAATAATTTAAATCCTGGATTTTGAATCATTTTTGAATTCAAATTTAAGATGTTAAACTAAAACAGGAAACTGTTTTTCTGTTTTTCTGTTGTAAATTTAAAAGCAAAGTTTAAAAAATGCAACTGAAAACTTAAAAACAAGTTTAAAATCTGGGAACAGAATTAGAAAGCTCAAGTTTGAATTTAATTTAAATCTGGAAAGTTTAAATTAGATTTTTAAACTTTTACAATATAAAGAACATTATTTTGAATTTATGAAATAAAGTTTAAAATAAGTTTAAATTCAGTTTAAAAACCTGAAATTGATTTTTATGTCAGTTTTTGAAACAAGTTTTTAAAATTTAAATTTGTTTTAACCATTTTTAGAAAAGGTTAAATAACTTGAATTTAAAAATAAAGATGAAAAAGTAAGTAATGTTTTAAATTTTTAAGATTTAATCTGAAATGAAAATTTGAATTGGGTTTCAGTTTGAAATTTAAAAAGAAATTTTTAAATTGAATTTTGTTTGAAACAAATTGTTTAAAATACTTTGTATAGAGAAGTATGTATCTTAATTTAGAACTTAAATTGATTTCATTAATTTAAATGGAATATAATTATTTAATTAATTAATAATGTGGATGTTTAATTAAGTAATTAATAATTTTTAAGTTAATTAATTAGATTTGAGATTAATTAATTAAGGTTAATTAATCTATAATTAAGGATGGTTAATTAAATTTTAATTGATGATTAAGATTTACTTAATCAAGTGATTAATGATTAATTAAGATTTTAATTAACACTTAATTAATTAATAATTAGAGATTAATTAAATGATAATTAAATATTGATTGATTAACAATTAATAATGATTAATTATAAGTTAACTCTTAATTAAGTAATTAAGAAATGTTAATGAAGGTCATTAACTTAAGATTATTTTAACAATTAATTAATGTGATTAATTTTTGATAATTAATTGGATTAATTAATTAATTAATAATAATCAATTGTTTATGTAATTACTTAATGGGAGTAATTAATAAATTAATTACTTAGTGTAATTAATTTGATTAATGTGATTAGTTTAGATTAATCAAGTTAAATTAATTTAAACATTTGAGGATTGTTTGATAATTACTTTAAGTAATTTATAGATTGTAATTACTTAGAGAAGTAATTAATTAATAATTACTGAATGTAATTAAGGATATTTATTATAGAAGTAATTTGGATTTAAATTATTTGAAATAAATCAAGGATTAATTTAGTAATTAATTATGAGATACTAATTATGGGATGAGTAATTAAAGTAGTTAATTACTAGTATTATTAATCATGGGTGATTAATATATATATGGATTAAATTGAAGATTAATTACTTATGTAATTAATTTATATAGAGATTGATTAAATATAATTAGAAATCATTAATTAATTAATGATGTAATTTGGAATTGATTAATTAAGGTATAGTTAATAATGAATAAGTGATTAATGTAATTTTAATCAATTAATTAATTAAGAAATTACAAGTTAATTATTTGCAAAGGGTTTAATATAATTAACTTGTGTAAGTAATATTAAAGGCTAATTACTTATTGTAATTAGAAACAGTTAATCAATAAGGATTAAGTGAAATGAATATTGAGATGATAAATTGATTTGTAATCAATTAAAGATTAAGATAAGCAGAATTTTAATGATGAAGTAATTAATTTAATTCATTTTGAATTAATTAGAGTTTAGGTAATTAATTTAATTCATTTTAAATTAATTATAAATGGAATGATCATTAGATCATTGGTTATGTTTGATGATTGGTATTGATTGCCATGTATGGGTTGTAATCTCAGTTATGAGATGAGTAGTGTATGTGATATGGATGCATTGGTTGTTTTTGGATGATAATATGGATTATCTGATTATGATACGAATTATCTGTTGATAATGATAATGTTGATTATCTATTGTGTAATGAATTATCTATCTGTGTATATTTAGATAATGAATTGAATTGTTTTAAACTTGAAACAACTTGGCCTTAAAATGACACGATTTGGATTACGATGAGACCGGGACCGGGTTTCCATATTTGGGATCCGAAAACCACATCGATCCAAAATAAACGTTAGATCGTTAATCCAAGTGGAGCGAGTGAAGACTCGAGGTGTAAGGGCTATACGTCAGTATAACTTTGTGGGTGATTCCGTAATGAGTTTGACGGAATAGTACTTATAGATTCGAGATGGTGATTCAGAGTGCAAGGGTTATCGTCGTTAACTCTAAGGGTGATTCCAATATGAGTGTAACGAGATAATGCCTTCGGTTTCGTTCGAACCCGGAACGAACTTGTATGGATTGAATGCTTTCAGAACATCGTCATGTGGACGATGAGCATTCTAAGTGATATGTCCTCTAAAGGTAATCGTAGCCTCAAGCCTCATCAACCGGGAATGGCTAAAACAGGGGAGGTGCAGCAAAGCTTCGTGGGTAGCCCCCACTTGAGAGAAAGATTTATCCCTATCTAGAGGTCCCTTTATTTTCGGCTTAGTGGTGTGGTTGTTGATCACAACTGCGAGGTGGTCTTGTTTGGAACTGTTCAGTAAGGAACGGGTCCGGCTTTGTGTTGCAGGGGAGCGGACGTACTCCTCGGTACGGTGATCTAGGCCACGTACTGCGATGGGGGGTACCCCAGTAGCCCAGCCATTGTATGGAATCCAAAATCCAATAAGTGCCAACGGTTTTGATTGTATTTCCCACTTTTGTGGCTAATAGCTGGAATTTAATGAATGTGACAATTTCGGCTATTTCTTATTTACTTGAAAACCCTAGACACTATTATAATATCACTGGATTTCCTATCAAATGTTTTGGTTAGCGTAAGGTAAAAACTTTTCCATGTTTACGTATGGTAAGTCTTACATGATACCTTTTCTTTTCAAAGTTTTTTCAAAGTTAAGCAACTTTAACCTGTTACTCACACTAGACCCATGTCTGACCCGGAGTTATTTCTGTTTTTCTTTAACTCTAGGGTACTCAAATTTTTACGAGTAGCCAAGGGAATTCAGGTTAGAATTCAGGTTAGGATCAGGTTAGCTTTGACGAATTATGGAGGAGCAAATGGAGCAGGAGGCTTCTGCGTATAGTTATATAGTTTTCCGCTGTGTTGGTATCTCTGAGTGTTTGTCTGTAATGTATTGAGTTGTAATAACTAGACAGGTGTTTATAACTGTTTGGTATGTGTTGTATTGCCTGTGTAACTCTGATATTTGATGTATACTATGTAATACTTATGTTACTAATATAATTTATTCGTTCCACTGTTGAGATTCTTGTGTTGTTTCTTCTTTCTCTTCTTTCTTTTCTCTTTTCTATCCCTTTCTTTCTTAAGGATGATACGACTTTTTGTGGAGAAAAAGTCGGATCGTCTCAGCTGGTATCAGAGCATTAGGTTGAGTGAATACCTAGTCTCTGTAGTGGTGTCTATCTTGAGAGAACGTAGTTGTATTTTTAATATATATATATAATATATATATATATATATATATATATATATATATGGTTCTACCTATTTGTTGGTTTACCTGTTCAGGTCTTCCAATGTAAGTTATAAAGGTAGATAAGGTAGAAGTGTGTGTAACACGACTACCATTGGTTGGAGTTTGATGGATTTGGTTGGAAGTGTGTTTGTCAAGACTGTAGACCTAATACCGTCTCAAGTGAGTTCTGTAGTGATGAAGGACTTCATCGCTCTCTGAAGGTAACCTGTTATGGTTCGGAGTTCATCTTTGAAGTGCACAATTGAGATTGGATCTGTCAGTTGGACAGAAGCAAGTGGGTGATGATATCTTGATATCTCAGGAAGTAGTAGCTGCGTGATGAGATGCAGTGACTATGGATATTTCCGAAGATGTTTCTTTGGAACAAGAGTAAGAAGTGAGTCTGCTCGGTGATGTGGCTGAGTTTAGCAGAATGTTCTGAGTTGGTAGGGAGTCTTCTGGCTGAGTAGTTTTTCTGAAGAGGAGTTCAGAAGCAGCAGAGTGGATCTTTTTCTCTGGTAAGTTGGCTAGGCCAGCATAAGCTGTTCTGTTTGGTTAAGAGAGAGCAGTTTCTTTGGATTTAGGCTGAGTTGATCGCAAAAGTGACTTGCGATAGTA
The DNA here is from genome assembly GCA_030765085.1 of Allium cepa. NCBI lineage: Eukaryota > Viridiplantae > Streptophyta > Magnoliopsida > Asparagales > Amaryllidaceae > Allium > Allium cepa. Next base: position 726,878,422 of record CM060945.1, read on the forward strand.
TGTTATTTTGGATTGTTGGAGATTGTCTGGATGTCTTCTGGAAGTCAGAGTTTGTCCGCAACTGGAGATCGAGTTTTCTTTCCAGGAATGGAACTGGTGGTTCAGTTAGTAGATTGATGGTTCCTTGAGATAGAAGTGGGTGATGTAGCTCAGATTTTGGAGGAACATCTGAGTTTTCTTATGGATATGTGGAATCATATTCCTGTTCTGGGTTGTCTAGTTTGTGCTCATGTTCTTCTGCATTTTCTTCTGTTTCGGATCAGAGTTGTGCAACGGAAGCAGTTTGGGATTATTTCTGATTTTCTTTTCCGGATAAGAAGAAGTTGGTTCTGTCTTCTGTTGTTGAGAAGTAGGGTTTGTGTTCTTGGTTTTTTGAGTGATCTTGAGGAGATCATTGGATTGTTTTGATCCAGTCTGTTTCTAGAGGCATCAGCAAGAGTTGAGCTGATCAGGATGGATTGTGGTAGCCTAGGATCGTCTGAAAAGTTTTTATGGATATGAGACGAGAAATTTGGATTTTGGAATCGGAGATTTGATTTGGGATAAGTTTTTCTCTAGTTCAAGGAGCTATAAGTTTGGGAAGCTAGCTCCGAAGTGTTTTGGATTTCTTCTGTGATGGGTTAGACGAGTGTTTGGTTTTATAGAGTTGAATTGCCAGTTTGGATAACTGGGATGCAGAGTGTTTCACGTATCTCTGAGGGAGTACGTGTTTGATATTTCTGGTTGTAGAACCAGCAGCTTAGGTTGGATTGATTGTTGAGTCAGACTCGTCTGTAGTCTGATATTCTGTTTAGGGTTGTTAATAGGAGCTATATAGCTTAGTAGTATTGATTGTTTGTATTCTATAGAGCGAGTATCCCGATATATATATACCGAGGAAACTCGTGAAAGTTTTATCCAAAATTCTTTTGGATAGTTAGATTTGTTCTGATTGTGTGAATTGGTTGCTTTAGTTGTTGGCATATGATTAACATATGCTGTATTTTAAAATAAAATCTGTAAATAGATTATTAAATTACCTTTGTTTTAAATTTTGGGGACGAAATTCTTTTAAGGGGGAAGGATTGTAATATCCCGAAATTTTGGACAATTTAAATTTAATAATCTGTGTTTAAATTTATATTGAATTGATGATTTCTGTTAATAAATTTGATTTGATTTAATAATCTTCTTTATTTAAATATTTAATTTGTGAAATTATTTTTAATGAGTTAATAAATTATTTTCTATTTAATAATGTATATGTATTTATATATATTTTAAATAGACAAGTTGCTAAATCAGTATAGCGTAATTTTAATGTTTTGAAATTAGGAATTATGATTTATTTTTGGATTTAAGCTTTTCAAAAATATTTAATAAAATACTATATGATTTTAAATATGTAAAATAAATGTTTTATTTGTTTAAAATTCATTTTAACTTAAGTTTGTATATTAAAATATGTTACAAAAATGTTTGTGTTATTCTTTTTAAAATATTGATTGATAATTTTGATTTGTAAATTTAATATGAAATTTAAAATACAATTTAAAATATGAAACATGTATTCAAATAAGTTATAATCTCTTTATAAATTTATTTTAAGTGATCAAAATATTATTTTCAAATAATTAATTTGTATGTTGTTGTATTTATAAGAACACTTTGCTTATTCTTTAGAAATTATTTAAATACCTAACTATGTATAAAAAAAACTAATTAACTAAGTCTAAGAACTAATTAATTTAATTTAAACATTCATTAACCTTAATTAAAAATCAAAAAAATAATAAAACATTTATAAAGACAAGTGTATGTAAGTTAGAACATGTGTTAACATGTGTTAGATGTTTGAATAAGGAATTTAACAAATGTTAACACTTAAGACAAGTGACATGTTTCAATTTTTAATTTTTCTTTAATTATAATTAAATCATAAAATAGTTATATAAACTTGCACTCTTCCCATTCTCTTTTCCTTTCTTCATTTCCATTTTATAAAAGAAAAAAATTCAATTGCATATCAACTTCTATGAAAATCTGCAAGTTCATCTCCTCAAAATGCAAATCTTAACCCTGTAACTCCTCAAAATACAAATCTGCATCTCAATTTTAATCAAGAAAACCTGCAAGTTCTTGTGAACTAAAGCATGCATGTCATTCCCTGTAATCAACTTCCAAAATGCACAACATTTCTCAAATCCCATGCCCAGTTTCAAAATCTGCATCCCCCAAAATACAAACCTGCATGTTCTTGTTTATTGAAGCATGCCTGTAAGGTTGAGGATTAAGGAGCAAGGACTGCATGTATTTCAAAAGTCTGGAAAATAAAGTATGAAGCCTGCATTTTTGTTTCTTCAATCTGCAACCTGGGGGGGATTTGCATCTGCAACCATGAAGCAAGCATATAGGCATTCAATTCTTAAAAAAAAAAACTGGAAGCATCTTTTAATAACAAAATGGCTCTGTTCTTCATATTAGATTCATGTGACTAACTTAACATATTTGTAAGTTTAAGTATAAAATATGGATTGCTTGATTTATTCATGAAAATAAGTAGGCCTATACTTATATATTGTTAAATATTTTGCTGTGTATATATATAAGCATGAATGTGATGTATGTTTGTTTACCTATGGTACTGTCTGCACAGTACAAGCTCAAATGGATCAAAATTTCTTTCCTTTTGATCTCGTTGTTGTTATGACCTAGTGATTGACTGAAGTATGTTTGGTTCATGATAAAGTAAAGTTAAAACATTTTATATAGGTTAAATAAATTTTTGAATTGTCTGAAAATTTAATAACAGAGCAAACATTAATATAAGAGGAAAAATTCAAACATTTTGATTTATTGTTTTTGGTTTATTAATAGAAACAACAAGTGAATTCATGAATTTTAAATCAAATACTACAATTTTTAGTGTTTTAAATAAAGAGCAGTTTTGAATTTACTGTATTCTACTTAGTGGTCATGTTTAGTTGGAGCTTGCATTGGTTTTGGATGAATTTGATTCTGGAGATAGTTTAGCTATCAAAGATTTTAGGAAAAATACTGAATTGGAGTGAATTTCAGTTTTGATGATGAGATTTGGGTTTTTAGGTTTAGAACCCTAGTTTTTCTAGGTTGTGCAAAATTGATCATTACTGCGTTTTTAATGGATCGAGTTCGATGTTCTTTTGGGTATGGTTAGATGTTGTATTGATGAAGTCCTCGCTGGAGTATGGAGGGTGATGGTGGACGGTGATGGGGGAAATTGATGTTGACAGGTTGGGATGTTGTTGCTGTCGGCAGTTCCAGGTTTGGTTGGGTTATGGTCTTGTGTTTCCAGGTTTTTGTTTTAAAACCTGAATTCAAATTCAAGTTGAATTCTGGGGATCTGAGGGTTGAAGGGTGTAGAGGGGTTACTGGTTGATGTGGGATGGCCATTGACGATGGTCAGTGATGGCCGGAGTTGAAGTATGGGTGCACAGTGATGGGTTGTGCATGTTGGTGATGCTGGGTTTCAGATTTTGTTGCTCGGTATTGTCTCGGGGGAATTTAGGTGGTGACTTGAAGCATAGGGTCTTGTGACTCGAAGTTAATATAAGGATTGCTCGTGTAGATGTTATGTTTCAGGTTTTAGAGTTGATCAGGAACTTGTTTCCAGGTTTATTAAATTTGAAGTAAAAGTAAATTACAAACAAAAATCTGAAACAAAATTGAATCTGAAATTGAATTTTAAATTCAATTAGTTTAATTTTGGATCTTTGGATTAAATTTGAAATTCTTCCAAACTCAAGTTTGGTTTTAAACCAAAACAGAAACTGTCTTTCTGTTTTTAAAAATTTAAAAGTACAGCTTCAAATTGAAAGATGAAAACTGTAATGTTTTAACCTGAAACTTAAATATGAAATCAATAATTTTAATCCTGGATTTTGAATCATTTTTGAATTCAAATTTAAGATGTTAAACTAAAACAGGAAACTGCTTTTCTGTTTTTCTGTTGTAAATTTAAAAGCAAATTTTAAAAAATGCAACTGAAAACTTAAAAACAAGTTTAAAATCTGGGAACAGAATTAGAAAGCTCAAGTTTGAATTTAATTTAAATCTGGAAAGTTTAAATTAGATTTTTAAACTTTTACAGTATAAAGAACATTATACTTTATTTATGAAATAAAGTTTAAAATAAGTTTAAGTTCAGTTTAAAAACCTGAAATTGATTTTTATGTCAGTTTTTGAAACAAGTTTTTAAAATTTAAATTTGTTTTAACCATTTTTAGAAAAGGTTAAATAACTTGAATTTAAAAATAAAGATGAAAAAGTAAGTAATGTTTTAAATTTTTAAGATTTAATCTGAAATGAAAATTTGAATTGGGTTTCAGTTTGAAATTTAAAAAGAAATTTTTAAATTGAATTTTGTTTGAAACAAATTGTTTAAAATACTTTGTATAGAGAAGTATGTATCTTAATTTAGAACTTAAATTGATTTCATTAATTTAAATGGAATATTAATTATTTAATTAATTAATAATGTGGATGTTTAATTAAGTAATTAATAATTTTTAAGTTAATTAATTAGATTTGAGATTAATTAATTAAGGTTAATTAATCTATAATTAAGGATGGTTAATTAAATTTTAATTGATGATTAAGATTTACTTAATCAAGTGACTAATGATTAATTAAGATTTTAATTAACACTTAATCAATTAATAATTAGAGATTAATTAAATGATAATTAAATATTAATTAATTAATAATTAATAATGATTAATTATAAGTTAACTCTTAATTAAGTAATTAAGAAATGTTAATGAAGGTCATTAACTTAAGATTATTTTAACAATTAATTAATGTGATTAATTTTTGGTAATTAATTGGATTAATTAATTAATTAATAATAATCAATTTTTTATGTAATTACTTAATGGAAGTAATTAATAAATTAATTACTTAGTGTAATTAATTTGATTAATGTGATTAGTTTAGATAATCAAGTTAAATTAATTTAAACATTTGAAGATTGTTTGATAATTACTTTATGTAATTTATGGATTGTAATTACTTAGAGAAGTAATTAATTAATAATTACTGAATGTAATTAAGGATATTTATTATAGAAGTAATTTGGATATAAATTATTTGAAATAAATCAAGGATTAATTTAGTAACTAATTATGAGAAAATAATTATGGGATGAGTAATTAAAGTAGTTAATTACTAGTATTATTAATCATGAGTGATTAATATATATATGGATTAAATTGAAGATTAATTACTTATGTAATTAATTTATATAGAGATTGATTAAATATAATTATAAATCATTAATTAATTAATGATGTAATTTGGAATTGATTAATTAAGGTATAATTAGTAATGAATAAGTGATTAATGTAATTTTAATTAATTAATTAATTAATTAAGAAATTACAAGTTAATTATTTGCAAAGGGTTTAATATAATTAACTTGTGTAAGTAATATTAAAGGCTAATTACTTATTGTAATTAGAGATAGTTAATCAATAAGGATTAAGTGAAATGAATATTGAGATGATAAATTGATTTGTAATCAATTAAAGATTAAGATAAGCAGAATTTTAATGATGAAGTAATTAATTTAATTCATTTTGAATTAATTAGAGTTTAGGTAATTAATTTAATTCATTTTAAATTAATTATAAATGGAATGATCATTAGATCATTGGTTATGTTTGATGATTGGTATTGATTGCCATGTATGGGTTGTAATCTCAGTTATGAGATGAGTAGTGTATGTGATATGGATGCATTGGTTGTTTTTGGATGATAATATGGATTATCTGATTATGATACGAATTATCTGTTGATAATGATAATGTTGATTATCTATTGTGTAGTGAATTATCTATCTGTGTATATTTTAGATAATGAATTGAATTGTTTTAAACTTGAAACAACTTGGCCTTAAAAAGACACGCTTTGGATTACGATGAGACCGGGATCGGGTTTCCATATTTGGGATCCGAAAACCACATCGATCCAAAATAAACGTTAGGTCGTTAATCCAAGTGGAGCGAGTGAAGCCTCGAGGTGTAAGGGCTATACGTCAGTATAACTCTGTGGGTGATTCCGTAATGAGTTTGACGGAATAGTACTTATAGATTCGAGATGGTGATTCAGAGTGCAAGGGTTATCGTCGTTAACTCTAAGGGTGATTCCAATATGAGTGTAACGAGATAATGCCTTCGGTTTCGTTCGAACCCGGAACGAACTTGTATGGATTGAATGTTTTAAGAACATCGTCAGGTGGACGATGAGCATTCTAAGTGATATGTCCTCTAAAGGTAATCGTAGCCTCAAGCCTCATCAAATGGGAATGGCTAAAACAGGAGAGGTGCAACAAAGCTTCGTGGGTAGCCCCCACTTGAGAGCAAGATTTATCCCTGTCTAGAGGTCCCTTTATTTTCGGCTTAGTGGTGCGGTTGCTGATCACAACTGCGAGGTGGTCTTGTTTGGAACTGTTCAGTAAGGAACGGGTCTGGCTTTCTGTTGCAGGGGAGCGGGCGTACTCCTCGGTACGGTGATCTAGGCCATGTACTGTGACGGGCGGTACCCCAGTAGCACAGCCATTGTATGGAATCCAAAATCCAATAAGTGCCAACGGTTTTGATTGTATTACCCACTTTTGTGGCTAGTAGCTGGAATTTAATGAATGTAACAATTTCGGCTATTTCTTATTTACATGAAAACCCTAGACACTATTATAATATCAATGGATTTCCTATCAAATGTTTTGATTAGCGTAAGGTAAAAACTTTTCCATGTTTATGTGTTGGAAGTCTTACGTGATACCTTTTCTTTTCAAAGGTTTTTCAAATTTAAGCAACTTCAACCTGTTACTCACACCAGACCCATGTCTGACCCGGAGTTATTTCTATTTTTCTTTAACTCTTGGGTACTCAAATTTTTACGAGTAGCCAAGGGAATTTAGGTTAGAATTCAGGTTAGGATTTAGGTTAGCTTTGACGAATTATGGAGGAGCAAATGGAGCAGGGGGCTTTTGCGTATAGTTATATAGTTTTCCGCTGTGTTGGTATCTCTGAGTGTTTGTCTGTAATGTATTGAGTTGTAATAAATAGACAGGTGTTTATAACTGTCTAGTATGTGTTATATTGCCTGTGTAACTCTGATATTTGATGTATACTATGTAATACTTATTTTACTAATATAATTTATTCGTTCCGCTGTTGAGATTCTTGTGTTGTTTCTTCTTTCTCTTCTTTCTTTTCTCTTTTCTATCCCTTTCTTTCTTAAGGATGATATGACTTTTTGTGGAGAAAAAGTCGGGTCGTCTCGGGGGTCATCGATATGAAGTGGTCATGAAGAAATAGAGGATGGGTACGAAGCTCATCCCTAGGATGGATACAAACGAGACCTTACCTGAAGGATGTAAACGAAGCTTTACCTGATGGATGCGAGCGTGGCCTTACCTGATGGACATGAATTCCGATAGCCTCTTATGGATACGAAAGTGCCAGATCCCCTTCTCATCGATACGAAACCATCGAGTCGAACCAAAACCTGATCAATGCGAAGAGCTTAATGATGGATGGATTCGAACAGCACCGATTCGAACAAGCCAATGCCATAATTTCCCGATGGATACGAATTCGATGGATTCGAACATAGTGAGGCGACGTCTATTTGATCGATCCGAAACCGATCGATTCGAACAGACCGATATCATATTACCGATCGATTCAAACTCGATCGATTCGAACTCGATCGATTCGAAGTATGTAGAACCCGATGGATTCGAACAAAATAAAGATTGATGGATACGAATCCGATGGGTTCGAATAGAACTTCTTTTCGACTCTTTGATGGATACGAACAACATACTTTCTCTAATTTGAATCGATCATATCTCGTCCATACGAACTCCAATTAGCCTGAAATTTGAAACATAGCCTCTCTTAGTCCTCATCATCATCTCCAATCGATTTCGTCCTGATTGGAGCTCGGCCAAATTTTGACGACATCGATTGCAGCCTTGTTTCCAATGGAACTCCAATCCTAATATCCATCATTCCTTGCCAATTCTGTTGATGTTCCAGCTTTGACAAAAAGTGGGATAACATTTTCCCCTCAAAACATGCCTTGTGATAATAAGGCGTGTTTTGAATAACTCCGAATCTGATATCCGAAGTTCATAGCCATATCGTCAGAGTACATCATCCTCGACTGCTCCAAGTCGATGCCCAATTCCAAATCCAATAACCAAAGCCTTTAGTCAATTCCGTATCCGTCTCAACCCGATAACCGAGTTCTAATCCATCCTTATCCAGTAGCCAATAACTAATGCAGGACCTCTCCAGGTCGATGTCCAAATCCATAACCTCTCCGGGCTCTTGCCAAGCGCAATCCACACTTGATGACCGTGGTCCAGTGTCCCTGGACGTTGAGCTAACCTCTCTGTTTTCTTGCCTAGCGCAATCCACACTTGACGAGCGTGGTCCAATGTCCCTGGACGTTGTACAATGCCATGGCTTAAGTCCTAAGCCGAATCCCGGTCTCTCCGTACCCTTGTTGAGCATAGTCCATACTCAACAACCTGAAACAATAATTGATAATATGAGGCCTAAGTCCTAGGCCGAATACTGGTCACTCCGGACCCTTACTGAGCATAATCCATACTCAGTTACCTGAATAAGCCAATTCGCCACATGCGGACGAAGAGACTTACCCCTTGCCAGGTATAATCCGTACCCGACGACCATTTATCAAAAACCAGATAAAAATCCAACCAAAATCCAATCCAAAATCTAAATCAAACCAGAAAATCAAAAATCCAAACCAACATCCAAAACAGAAAACAATCATCCAAGCGAAAATCCAAACCAGAAAGCAAGCAAAACCAGGAGTTCAATCCAAACTCCAAAACCAAACCAGGAAAAATCAGTGTCGAATCCGAAAACAAAAGAAAATTTTCACAAACCAAAGCGTCGCGGTTTATCTTCATTCAGAGCATGCCTAGGGGCTATCTCCGTCCCCATACATGTGTAATTACTTTGCCGTTTGCCAATAACTTGTTACTTATTTCATATTATCCTTGTTAATGGATAATCAATCGACCATCATCCCTGGACCTCGCCCCATTGTTGTTCGAGGTAGGTGGTGGCTGATCCTGCTCCACCGCTGCATTCCGAGTTCCGACATATTGTCACAACTGTCCATTCCTTACATGCTCCTCGATTATATTCTTTAAGTGCCTGCAGCTGTTGGTGTCGTGCCCTTCCAAATCATGGAATAGGCAGTGCCTTCCTTATGTCCTCTCTCGTTGAGAAGGCTCTCTCCTAGTCGGCCTTCGATAGGGAAGGCGATTCCGGGTATCCAAGTATATCCGCTCCAGCGTGTCGTTCAATCCTGTGTATGTAGAAAACTTTGGATCCTTCCATCGCTTCCTAGCTTTTCCAGAATCATCGTCCAACCTCCTTTTTCCTTTATCTTTATCCGAACCTTTGCTGGATGGTCCTCCACCCTCAGTTGCATTCACCTCCTTCAACTTTAAATCTGCACACGCATCCTCTTGTTGGAGGAACCTCTCATCATGGTGAAAGAATTCCCGGAGATCCAGTGTGGGTCTCGTATCAGAGATACCTTGAAATCCGAATCCTCCCTGACTCCTGACACTTCCGATATTAAAACCATTGATGGATCCGGCCGATCCACCGAAGCAACTGCCGCATTGAATCGAGTTAGAAAAGCTCTAAGTGATTCATCCGTCCTTTGCTTTACCGACGTTAACGTCATTACGTTCTTTGGTCTCTTGATATAAACCCGAAACAGTCCCAAAAACCTATCCACCAATTCCCTCCAAGTCCTGATAGATCCTTCCTCCAACTGCCTGAACCACATTACAGCTAACTCCGTCAAGTACAAAGGGAAGCATCAGGCCATCACTTCCTCCTATGCCCCCATCACTTCCATGTGCCTAGTATACCTCATCAAGTGATCAGTCGGATCAGCTATGCCATCATATACTTCCATGCTATGTAGCTTGAACTTAGGTGGATTCTGAGCTATCCTGATTTCCCGAGTAAACGGACTCCTGTTCACTCCTTCCATATCTCTATTTGTCAAACCTCCATGCATAGTTTTCCTAATGATTTCCACTAATCCAGCATTATCTGTCAAAGGTTTCCCCCCATGCCCCTAAGGGAATTCCGGTACATACTCCTCATGCGGTTCACTGATGTTTGCACTCACTCTAACATGTTGAGCTCCATCCAAGGGCCTTCCAGTATCAGATCCTGCGGTCCTGCCTCCAAGCCCTCGTTGATTGCTTTTTGGTTCTGTATTCTGTCCTCCATTGGGTTCCACAACCCTAGCTCCTTGTTCCACATTAGCAGCCGCTGTAGCTGGTCCTAAGTTTTGCATCCCTGCAGCTCTCATCTGTTCGAAGAAAGTCTGCATCATGTCCTGTTGACTCTTCAACAACCTCTCTTGCAACGAATTCTCCATAGCTTCCATTTCATCCCTAGTGATGTACATAGAAGTTTGTCCCTCCCCAGCTCCGGAGGATGCTTCTTGACTTCCCTTTTGTTGGCTTCTTTCATCCCTCTGTCTTCTACTTGTTTGTCGAGTCATTGTCTTTCAAATCTAAACTCTTCACTCTTTCCAAATCTGAACTTCAATCCGAGGTAGCAGGTGCTAGTCCCTCTCAATGAAAGCACCAAAGTGTTTGCGCAAAAAAAGGGCACAAACCCCAAATACCGTGAAAGCACCAGTGTATGAACACAAATCAGCAATACTCAATCAAAAATCCCAAATCTAAGCAAACAACAAGCAACAATCCAGTAATAACAAACAAAGACAGGAGATTTATAGTGGTTCGGCTATCTCCGGCCTACATCCACTTCAAAGTTTTATCTTTTATGGATTATCCTTGCTGATTACAGCAGTAGTAATGGAGAATTTCGAGTACAATAGTGGTATTGAAGTGTAGAAATGAATCCCTTAGAGTCTGGGCGTTGAGCAGGCAAAAGATCCCCTTTTCTATAGGCTTCAGGAGGCTATTTATAGGCATTGGAGGCTGATATCGAACTAAAACTTTGGGAGACTTCTTCTGGCACGTGAGTGGGTCCACGCGACCGACCCCACCAAGTTTCAACTTGATCTGTGATCGATACGAATTGATTTCGTATCCATCAAGAATTAGTCTAATCGAGCTGAAACTTGGCACGAACATTCTTTACCTTGTGCTTGAGCTTCTGTGAAAATTTCGTTGCATTTGGATCAACAGATTAGGAGATACGATCGATACGAGTTGATGTTCTTTGAAAGGCTGCCCGGTTCGAATTCGTGTACTTCGTATCCATACCTTTCGCATCGATCAGGAGCACGTTTGCGCAATGACGTGGAGTGATATAGAGCGAGTTTTCTGGGTTGATCCAATTTGTGTGCCGAGTTGAACGCTTCTTTCCTGGAGACGTGGGTGTCCTTCGCTCGTATCCGCATCTCATGCTCATTCATATCCATTACCTTGCAACGGTACGCTCGCACTCACCAACTCGCATCCTTCTTTGCATCGATTCCAGGAGTACACTTCGCATCGATCCCATATGAATCGATCGATACGTAATGACTATGGGGGTCATCGATACGAAGTGGTCGTGAAGAAATAGAGGATGGGTACAAAGCTCATCCCTAGGATGGATACGAACGGGACCTTACATGAAGGATATAAACGAAGCTTTACCTGATGGATGCGAGCGTGGCCTTACCTGATGGACACGAATTCCGATAGCCTCCCATGGATACGAAAGTGCCAGATCCCCTTCTCATCGATACGAAACCATTGGGTCGAACCAAAACCTGATCGATGCGAAGAGCCCAATGCCGGATGGATTCAAACAGCACCGATTCGAACAAGCCAATGCCATGATTTCCTGATGGATACGAATCCGATGGATTCAAACAGAGTGAGGCGACGTCTATTTGATTGATTGAAAACCGATCGATTCGAACAGACCGATATCATGTTACCGATTGATTCGAACTCAATTGATTCGAAGTATGTAGTACCGGTAGATTCGAACAAAACAAAGATTGATGGATACGAATCCGATGGGTTCGAATAGAACATCTTCTTGACTCTTTGATGGATACGAACGACATACTTTCTCTAATTTGAATCGATTATATCTCATCCATACGAACTCCAATTAGCCTGAAATTTGAAACATAGCCTCTCTTAGTCCTCATCATCATCTCAAATCGATTTCGTCCTGATCGAAGCTCGGCCAAATTTTGACGACATCGATTGCAGCCTTGTTTCCAATTGAACTCCAATCCTGATATCCATCATTCCTTGCCAATTCTGTTGATATTCCAGCTTTGACCAAAAAGTGGGATAACAGTAAGGAAATGTTTTTGAATAACAGGTATTAGCTTATCTTCTCGTGACATGATTTTAATATGTTTTCATTTAATTGCCTACGAAGTTTTATTACCTATTAAACATACAACTTGTTATTGAATGCCATTTCTCATAAATGTATATTGACTAGACCTTTAACAAAAAACCATTTTAATTTGGAGTGGCAAGTTTAGTAGTTCAAATTGTTATAGGAAATTCCAATTACAAGTAGTTTGGTAATAAGATTCTTGGACTATATGATAGCCATATGTGGATATCAACTCAACTTATGTGTTAGTTGGTTGCGAATTGAGTGTCATTAAAGCCATCATATTATCTCTTCATGCCTTACTAACAAAAGGTTGAATGATGGGACTGGTGGGTATTTTTGGAATTCTAAGATTTTTAATGTTTTATGTACTCACACATGCTTGATTTTGTTGTAGAATCTTGCTTGAGAATTGTGATTAACAAAAGTTTTTTGTTTTGTTTTTTGTTTTCTTGTTTTTCAAGGCTAAGCTATATTTTATGTAGTCAGAATGCTCGTTTGTGAGAAGCAATCAGTAAAATGGCAGCACATCAATCAAAATATGCCATTATAGTCAGCCGGAGGTTGACCTCTAACCAAAAATTAATTAGAAAATACGAAGTCCAAACTACCAAAGATGGCCATTATTCTTCTTCTTTTAGTGTCAGGAGTTTCCTTTGGCATGGTGGTTCAGCTTATGATGCTTGGTTTAGTTCTGCTTCAAATCAATTACCTATATTCTACTTTCTACTGTTCTTATACTTATGTATGATTGCTTCTTAGTATTGGAGTTTTCTTAACTATCAAGAATGCGGGTAACCATTAACCATGAGATTTATTTTATTGTTATTATTAATTCAACAAAGTCTTATAAATAGTGATGATGATGAATTAACTAAGTTTATAAAAATTAACTAATAAAACAATAATAATAATAATATAATTAAGTTAACTGAGTTTTAATAATAATAATAAATTAACTAAGTTAACCGAGTTTTATAAATAATAATAATAGTTATAATAATAAATTAACTAAGTCAACTAAGTTAACAAACTTTAACTAAGTTTTGTTAAAATTAAACAACTTTATAAAATTAACCAAGTTTAAATTAACTAAATTTTATAAATAATAATATAACTGACATAAAATTTGTAAATAATAATAACGCCGACGATGATGAATTAACTATATTTATAAAATTTAACCAAGTTTATAATAACAACAATAAAAAAGTTAACCGATTTTTAATAATAATAATAAATTAACTAAGTTAACTGAGTTTTATAAACAATAACAATAATTATGAATTAACTAACTTAACCAAGTTAATAAAAATTAATAAGTTTTGTTAAACATAAACAAATTTTATAAAATTAACTATGTTTAAGTTAACTAGATTTAATAAATAATATAACTAATTTAACAAAGTTTTATATATAATCATGGACTTTATTTATTTCATTTCGTTTATAACTTTGATTACTTATATGACATTATTTATTGTATGATATACTTGTACAATGTTGAAGATGTTTGATATCAGATTTGAAGTCCTAAATTAACATAATTGTTTGATTATATGTTATGCTTTCACTTGTGCAGGCATTAGACTTTCGAAGAGAGAAAGATTGGACTTTTATGGTGCTAGCATTCACTTGTGCATGCAGCAAAGAATTATGGGTAGTCAAGCATTTTGTTAGAACTAGTTAGGTATAACATTTTATTAGTACTAGGTGTGTAAATTTGTATACAAATGGTTAATGTATGTGAGTTTGGTCATTTTGTCGAAAAACTATTGTATCGGAATGGTTGTGGATATTTTTGATTATATGGTTAATATGTTTTTTAATTGATAACATTAATAGGGAATTGTAACGACCCTAGATTTTAATTTAATTTAAATTGATAATTAAATGAAATTTTGAATAAAAATTTATAAAATTAATTATAAAGGGCAGCGAGTTTCCCCGATTCAAATAGAAATTTTATTAAGTCGTATGAATTTGTAAATTTGTATATATGTGAATATATATGTATATATTGGATTTTAAATAAATTCTTAAATAAATGATTTTTGAAAAATAAATAATATACTTTAGACATAAGTATAGAAAATAAATAAATAAATTGATTTAAATTTTTATAAATGATGATAATTTGAGTTATATAAAATATATGTGTACAAAGAGAAACGTAAAACAATAATTTTTAAAGAAAAATTTATGATAAATATTTAAACTAAAAGTAGAAGTAAATATGCAGGCAAGACAAGAGGAAAAATAAAATAGAATGTACAGGCCTGTAAATAAATGCTAGGCAAGTATAAAAACAAAGTTGTAAATAAATTTCAAAGTAACAAGGCCTAAACAAATATAAGAAACAAAACAAAGCATAAAACTAAAGCAAAGTACAGGTAAGTATGGACTGAAGTAAGGCAAGTGATATGTGCAGTAGTGTGCAAGACAAGATAATAAATGCATAAACAAACAAAGAACTGTGCAAAACATAATTAGAAAGTATAAGTTATAACAAAAGAAATATCTGCTACATAAAAAAAAACAGAGAAGTACAAACTACATACATATAAAAAGCAGAAGCAGGTTCGAACCTGGGAAGGCAAGATAAGTAGTAATAAAACAATTTGTTTACAAGTACATATGAGCACACATACACAAAGCAAAGCCAGAGAAAAATAGTATAAAAGTAAACCCAATAACACAGGCATTTAATGCAAATATTCTCTAGCTCCTGACTAAATCTCTCAGCCGAAACAAAAGGGCTAACATCAGCCTCCATACCCAAAGAGATTTCTGTCTGGTTTGTACAAAAAGAAGTAAAGTATTATCACTATTTTGTACAAAATATTATCAACCTGTCTGCGAATCTTTGCCATATATCTCTGCCCTTTCATTTTAATTCGAAAACTAATATTTCAAAACTTAAGAAGCAAAGCAGAGAAAGCAAAATAGAAAGAAACTAGGCTCATTCATTTCCTCTTCAAGAACAAAACCTGGTGATTGAAACTCAAAACATATTTTGCATCCTGAGACAATAAAGCAAGTGTAAATCATAAACCAGAAAAAAAAAAAGAAAGAATGTAAACATCCTAGTCTATAAAAAGAAAGAAAGGGAAAGCTACAACTAGAAAACAATTATCATCAACAAGACAAGAGGCCTCTGTTCTTTTCTGGAAACAAGGTGAGCAACTTTAATTTTTGTTTAAAAACCATTTCTTTGAATCCCTGCTTGAGAATCTGTGAGTAAACGAATTAATTTCAACTTTAGTTATATATTTGCTTATTAATGATATGTGCTTTATATAGTTTAACCTACTGTTTTGTGTATGTTTGCTTGAACTGGAAACTTTCATAGCTGTTCTTGATCAATACTTCAAGTTTTTTTTTACAAAGTAAAGTAAATAAATTTACAAATCTTATTCATATAACTATTTAAATTTTGTATTGTGTAAATTCAAGCTGGTTTATATGAAAACAAAGCCTGCAAAATATGTTTAGAGTTAACACAGTACGATATCAACTCTGTATTCAAACTACAGGTTTAAAAGGAAATTAAGGTTTAAAAATTCAAATGTTGAAATTTGTAAATCCAATAGCATAATTAGTTTTCATATACCTAATTATGATTTTTAACAGAAAAATCTTGATTTTTAAGCAAAGAGAAAACGAGCAGTTTTAATTTGAATCGAAATTGTATTTTTGTCAATTTAGGGAGATTGAGTTAATTATAACTTCTGAAAATCAACAGGAAGCAAGATTGAAATCTAATTGATTCTAGAAAAATGTCAATTGATTTTTCAAATGCATATGTTTTGAGTTTGAATCTAGAGTAGGGTTTAAGCTCGTATTCTTTCAGTGCTCTGTAAATTTAAGATTTCGGCACCACATGTCAACCGCGTGACATGCGACTTCAGGAGGAGTTGGAGGGGGGTGTGAGTGACGTATTGGAGGAGATTCAACGCCTACGGTGAGGTGAGGTGGCCGCGTGATTGATTTGTCAGTGGGGGTTTGTTTGCCCTGTTCGAACTGCAGGTCATAATTTTTATTTCGGCTTTTAATTGAAGTTTGGGCTTCGATTTCGTTTGAATGGATGATTTGGGGTTTGTAGACATTGTCGTGGGTCGCCGGAGGCGAAGCAAGCCACCATGCACGTGCACGGTGGTGACGAGGTGACTGGTGAATTTTCTGGGCGGTCGCGTGCGCGTACTCGAGTAATTCGAGGGTTGCTTCGACCGTGTCTTCAGGCTTGCTCGTGTGTATGTGTTTCTGCAATTGGCTCTTAACAAATGTTTAAATAGAAAAAAAATAAAAAAAATAAGAAGAAGGTATAAACTGGGAAGAAGAAGGGAAAGTGAGAGAGAGAGAGACGCACGGGAGAGACACGGGAAGAGTGGGGGGGAACTCGTGACAGTCACAAGTGAAAAGGGGAGTTGTCCCTGGTTCACGTTACAGCCTAATTTTGGTTTAGCATTATATAACTAAGTTGGTAATTAGTCAGTTAGATTAATATTAATCTATAGGTTTAGTAAGGTAAATTGTAATTTGAAATTAATTAATGATTAAGTGATAAGTAAATTGTAATTAACTACTTAAGTTAATTAATAAATAATTAATAGTTAATTAATTAAGGAATTGATTTTATATTAGAAACAATTAAAGCATTAAGTGATGTAATTTATATGATAATTAATTAAAGACTCATTTATTTAATTTATAAATTTATGATTTAGATTTATTTATAATTAGAGATTAATTAAAAGTAATTAAGAAATGTTATTAGTTAATGAAGATGATTAACTAAGGATAATAAATCAAATAGAGGTTAGTTAAGGATTAATTAATAAATGAGATTTATTAATATTAATTAAAGATTTATTAAAGTAAATTTATTTAAATGATAAAGATTAATTTGAAATTAACGATTTAGGGTTACGGGATGATTTCTTAATGGTAAGAAATTAAAATTTTAATTTCTTAAAATAATGAATTAAAGGGTTAATTAATTATGCAATTGGTTTAAAGATTAGATTAATGAATATGATTAATTAAGGATAATTTAACTTATTAAAGTATTTGATAAATTAATTGATATTGAGTGATTAATAAATCAGAATTGGTAAATTAACTCATAAGTAATTTATTGGAAATAAATTGAATTAATTAGGATAAGTAATTTATAAATCCTGCTTATAAATGACTATTGAATACTTGACCTTGCTTATGAATGTTTATATTGTATGAAATGCCTTGAATTGGTTGCCCTATTTGATCTGTGATATTTTGTTCTGTGACTGCGTATAAATTATCCATTCATTTACATTGTTATATTATTTGTGAATCTGTGAATGGACGATAAGCGTTATAGTTTATATCGCTTATCAACTATATTTCTGTGTTTTAATCTGTGATGATTGAAATGATGTTGCACTATTGTGTTAAACCCTGGACCACACCATACACACACAATTATGGATTTCACGAGGAAATCGATTAAGTCGCAGATTTTTGAAATAGTTAAATTTGAATTTTTAAATTCAAATGTTTTGGAAATGGAATCGGAATAAATGTGAAAAGCTTTTGGAATGTATTTCAAAATAAAAATTTATTTTTAAATTACTTGATTAAGTTTTGGAATTTAAATAATTTGATTTAAATTTAAATTCAATACTTGAAATTGAATTCTATGATTTGAAATTAGGGATTAAAGATGTTATATTGGTTATATAGGGATTAAACCACTTTTAAGCATTATTTTTGGGAATTTGAATTTAACCCAAGGATTTCAACGCGTATAAATGAATCAGATTTCCAAAATGAAAACTGTTGTTTTCAAATGATAAACACTTTTAGATAAGAACTGAGATTCCAGTTAATTAGGGGAATTTCAAGATTGAATAGAGAAATGATTTTCCTAAGTTATGAATGAATTCTTTTTAAAAGCTATGAATTAAATCTGTTTATTTTTATCAGATTTAAATTGATGATTTGTTTAAATCAAATTGAAATGAAATTGTTTTGAAGGCTATAAGTTAAATCTTTGATTTAAAGATTTAACGAGTTAATCAAATTGAAATGAAAATTGATTTGGAAAATCTGTGAATGAATCTTTTGTTTAAAAGATTAAAATGTGAAAAGTGTTTTAACCGTTAAAAGGTTGTGAAGATAAATCTCTTTGTTAAAAGATTTGAAATGGTAATTTATTAAAACCATTTGAAAGAAAATTTTGAATTATTAAGTTGTGACTTAATTGAAATCCCAATATCCATATGTTTTTGAACTATTTCGCTCACTATTCGGTTTAGCCGGGAAAGGACCTTTGTGTCGTATAACCCATTCCGAATATGTGATTCGACGTTATGGATAGCATTTGAAGACCGGTGATGAAGACCGGGTATTTGCGAAAGCGATAGGATGACCTATCGATTGTTTCTGCACCGAGTCGCGCCGGTATAGAAACACCCTAAGTGATGGGAAATCCGATCGGGATTGTGAATATCCGGATTGCAAGGACTTCTTTGTAAGTGCCTTCGGTTCTGTTCGAGCCCGGAACAGACTTGTATGGATTGTATGTCTGACATTACAAATTGAGATATAAAGCCGATTTCTTTCAAATATATTTCTGTTGGTGGCGAAGAATTTATTCTTTTAGCTTAACACCCTTCTCTGAGACGTACGAGCTCAGAGGTTATATGGTTGAAGGTTATCAGCGATATATTCCCAATTTGGTAATGTGACATACTGGGTGTTGCTGTGAAATGATCATTGTGTTGATTATTTGTGATAGGATCATTTATTTGATCGTCTATCTTGGTGATCATTTCTATGATCATTTGTTGACCCAAAGCATGGCTTTTGTATAAAGTATGTTTTTGTGGACGTGACTTCGTCGAGCCTCACACCCCGTGAATGGTCAAAACAGGAAAGAAGCAGCAAGGTTATGAGGGGTAGCGCCCTTTAGGATGTGTGCATTTCCTTCTGGAAAAGGGTGGTATCATGGTATGGAGCCCAGATGCTTACTCATGTTGAAAACACTTTGTTATGATTGTGTGAATTGATTACGAGCGCTCGGTGAAAGGTCCCAAAGGACCGGGGGATGGCATATTCGGTCAGTTGTTACTCAGTTAGGGGTAATCCGGCCTTGTGTTGGTAGAGATCCGGTTTGGTTCTCGGGGATGTCCATCCAGAGGCATTCTCATGTGGCAATGGGAAGTTCCTTGGCCTGATCATTCGTTGGAAATCCAATTCCCAATACGAAACTTGTACGGTATTAGTTGTAGAACCTGCCATTCACTTATGGTGGTCACCACTGTTTGGATGGTAGCTATAGTAGGCATACGATAATGGTCGTATGTTGGCTAAGGTTTATATTCTACCTTCGAAATGAATTTTTCTCTACACTATGCACTAGTAATAATATCAAATGTTCTTTTAAATGCGTATCAAGCATCCTTGACTATCATAAGGAGAAATCTCCTCCGATTCTGCGTTTGCATTGTGTGTGTGTGCGGGAGGCCTTATGGTAGTCTCATTTTTAAAAAGCATTGCGAATTGACTTTGAAAATCTTTTATTGAATGTTTTTAAAGATAAACTGTTTTTGTTGCTCACACCAGTCCCACGACTGATCCGGAGTTTATTGTTTCTTTCCTAAACTCTGGGTGCTCATTATTTTCTACACGAGCAGTCTAGAGTTGGGTTTTTCAGATAGTCAGGTTTAGTAGATTATCTGGAGTTAGTTCAGTCTTTGGATCGCACCAGTCTTGGTTATCTAGGTGCATCGTTATTGGGAGTTCGAGCTATTGCTGGATTGATTATTGGAAATGGAGTTGCAGTTCTCGGAGTTCTCTTTTGAAGACTATCTTAGAGTTATTTGTTTCGCTGCTAGATATTATCTATTTTCTTTTCCGCTTCTATTTTATTGTATCATATCTCTGATGTATATTGATATCTATTGGATCATCTGTTGTGTCAGATATTGTATCAAAGCTGTATATCAATGTATTATTCTTTTATTCCGCTGTGTTGTTTACTTAATGATTGTTATAAGCTCCGGCGAATCGGATTTGAACGGTCGAATCTATGACATTCGAGTACGATTTGAAGTATGGATGTTGATTTTTGAGCGGGCAAAAATCCGCCTCGTTACATTTGGTATCAGAGCTAAGGTGAAACTTTAGCTCAGGAGTGTAACACATTAAGTAACTCATTAGAGATAGGGTGAAGTATATCCTAGAATGAGTAATCCTTAAGATATCCGTTTGAATGCCTCAGTAAATTCTCTTACTATCTACTAATAGTGAGTATGAGTGCAAGAAGAGAACAAGATAGGGGACAAGGAAATACGACTATAATTGGTCAATACTCTGTAACAACGGTGGAAATAACTTTCTTATCAATTTTCTTTGATTCATTCTAAATTCTTTTGATTTACTTCGCGACAGCTCCAGAAAGAAGTTTCGGTGTGATGGTGGCTCTACGAATCGTTGTAGGAAATTTTTATTTCGTATCTTCATTGGTTTCCTATCAGTTTTGATTTTAAACTATAATGAAATTGAAATTTGAAATTTGAAATTTTAAATAAATTGGAAATTTTAAATTGAGTTAACTTGATTAATAGAATATGAAGAATGATTAGAATTGTATTGATAAAATGATTTTGTTTAAAACCAAAATTTGAAATTTTATTATAATTTCTTGTATCTATTGTTGATATTCTGATTTGGTAAGCCAAACGCAGAATTGATATCCAGTTTGATCTGAAAAGATATTTCTCTATCTTTCGTCTATCTGTGTTGTTATCGTGCCTGCGAATTTCGAGGATGAAATTCTTTTAAGGGGGGGGAAGTCTGTAACGACCCTAGATTTTAATTTAATTTAAATTGATAATTAAATGAAATTTTGAATAAAAATTTATAAAATTAATTATAAAGGGCAGCGAGTTTCCCCGATTCAAATAGAAATTTTATTAAGTCGTATGAATTTGTAAATTTGTATATTTGTGAATATATATGTATATATTGGATTTTAAATAAATTCTTAAATAAATGATTTTTGAAAAATAAATAATATACTTTAGACATAAGTATAGAAAATAAATAAATAAATTGATTTAAATTTTTATAAATGATGATAATTTGAGTTATATAAAATATATGTGTACAAAGAGAAACGTAAAACAATAATTTTTAAAGAAAAATTTATGATAAATATTTAAACTAAAAGTAGAAGTAAATATGCAGGCAAGACAAGAGGAAAAATAAAATAGAATGTACAGGCCTGTAAATAAATGCTAGGCAAGTATAAAAACAAAGTTGTAAATAAATTTCAAAGTAACAAGGCCTAAACAAATATAAGAAACAAAACAAAGCATAAAACTAAAGCAAAGTACAAGTAAGTATGGACTGAAGTAAGGCAAGTGATATGTGCAGTAGTGTGCAAGACAAGATAATAAATGCATAAACAAACAAAGAACTGTGCAAAACATAATTAGAAAGTATAAGTTATAACAAAAGAAATATCTGCTACATAAAAAAAAACAGAGAAGTACAAACTACATACATATAAAAAGCAGAAGCAGGTTCGAACCTAGGAAGGCAAGATAAGTAGTAATAAAACAATTTGTTTACAAGTACATATGAGCACACATGCACAAAGCAAAGCCAGAGAAAAATAGTATAAAAGTAAACCCAATAGCACAGGCATTTAATGCAAATATTCTCTAGCTCCTGACTAAATCTCTCAGCCGAAACAAAAGGGCTAACATCAGCCTCCATACCCAAAGAGATTTCTGTCTGGTTTGTACAAAAAGAAGTAAAGTATTATCACTATTTTGTACAAAATATTATCAACCTGTCTGCGAATCTTTGCCATATATCTCCGCCCTTTCATTTTAATTCGAAAACTAATATTTCAAAACTTAAGAAGCAAAGCAGAGAAAGCAAAATAGAAAGAAACTAGGCTCATTCATTTCCTCTTCAAGAACAAAACCTGGTGATTGAAACTCAAAACATATTTTGCATCCTGAGACAATAAAGCAAGTGTAAATCATAAACCAAAAGAAAAAAAAAAAAGAATGTAAACATCCTAGTCTATAAAAAGAAAGAAAGGGAAAGCTACAACTAGAAAACAATTATCATCAACAAGATAAGAGGCCTCTGTTCTTTTCTGGAAACAAGGTGAGCAACTTTAATTTTTGTTTAAAAACCATTTCTTTGAATCCCTGCTTGAGAATCTGTGAGTAAACGAATTAATTTCAACTTTAGTTATATATTTGCTTATTAATGATATGTGCTTTATATAGTTTAACCTACTGTTTTGTGTATGTTTGTTTGAACTGGAAACTTTCATAGCTGTTCTTGATCAATACTTCAAGTTTTTTTTTACAAAGTAAAGTAAATAAATTTACAAATCTTATTCATATAACTATTTAAATTTTGTATTGTGTAAATTCAAGCTGGTTTATATGAAAACAAAGCCTGCAAAATATGTTTAGAGTTAAACAGTATGATATCAACTCTGTATTCAAACTACAGGTTTAAAAGGAAATTAAGGTTTAAAAATTCAAATGTTGAAATTTGTAAATCCAATAGCATAATTAGTTTTCATATACCTAATTATGATTTTTAACAGAAAAATCTTGATTTTTAAGCAAAGAGAAAACGAGCAGTTTTAATTTGAATCGAAATTGTATTTTTATCAATTTAGGGAGATTGAGTTAATTATAACTTCTGAAAATCAACAGGAAGCAAGATTGAAATCTAATTGATTCTAGAAAAATGTCAATTGATTTTTCAAATGCATATGTTTTGAGTTTGAATCTAGAGAGGGTTTAAGCTCGTATTCTTTCAGTGCTCTGTAAATTTAAGATTTCGGCACCACATGTCAACCGAGTGACACGCGACTTCAGGAGGAGTTGGAGGGGGGTGTGAGTGACGTATTGGAGGAGATTCAACGCCTACGGTGAGGTGAGGTGGCCGCGTGATTGATTTGTCAGTGGGGGTTTGTTTGCCCTGTTCGAACTGCAGGTCATAATTTTTATTTCGGCTTTTAATTGAAGTTTGGGCTTCGATTTCGTTTGAATGGATGATTTGGGGTTTGTAGACATTGTCGTGGGTCGCCGGAGGCGAAGCAAGCCACCATGCACGTGCACGGTGGTGACGAGGTGACTGGTGAATTTTCTGGGCGGTCGCGTGCGCGTACTCGAGTAATTCGAGGGTTGCTTCGACCGTGTCTTCAGGCTTGCTCGTGTGTGTGTGTTTCTGCAATTGGCTCTTAACAAATGTTTAAATAGAAAAAAGAAAAAAATAAGAAGAAGGTATAAACTGGGAAGAAGAAGGGAAAGTGAGTGAGAGAGAGACGCACGGGAGGGACACGGGAAGAGTGGGGGGGAAACTCGTGACAGTCACAAGTGAAAAGGGGAGTTGTCCCTGGTTCACGTTACAGCCTAATTTTGGTTTAGCATTATATAACTAAGTTGGTAATTAGTCAGTTAGATTAATATTAATCTATAGGTTTAGTAAGGTAAATTGTAATTTGAAATTAATTAATGATTAAGTGATAAGTAAATTGTAATTAACTACTTAAGTTAATTAATAAATAATTAATAGTTAATTTATTAAGGAATTGATTTTATATTAGAAACAATTAAAGCATTAAGTGATGTAATTTATATGATAATTAATTAAAGACTCATTTATTTAATTTATAAATTTATGATTTAGATTTATTTATAATTAGAGATTAATTAAAAGTAATTAAGAAATGTTATTAGTTAATGAAGATGATTAACTAAGGATAATAAATCAAATAGAGGTTAGTTAAGGATTAATTAATAAATGAGATTTATTAATATTAATTAAAGATTTATTAAAGTAAATTTATTTAAATGATAAAGATTAATTTGAAATTAACGATTTAGGGTTACGGGATGATTTCTTAATGGTAAGAAATTAAAATTTTAATTTCTTAAAATAATGAATTAAAGGGTTAATTAATTATGCAATTGGTTTAAAGATTAGATTAATGAATATGATTAATTAAGGATAATTTAACTTATTAAAGTATTTGATAAATTAATTGATATCGAGTGATTAATAAATCAGAATTGGTAAATTAACTCATAAGTAATTTATTGGAAATAAATTGAATTAATTAGGATAAGTAATTTATAAATCCTGCTTATAAATGACTATTGAATACTTGACCTTGCTTATGAATGTTTATATTGTATGAAATGCCTTGAATTGGTTGCCCTATTTGATCTGTGATATTTTGTTCTGTGACCGCGTATAAATTATCCATTCATTTACATTGTTATATTATTTGTGAATCTGTGAATGGACGATAAGCGTTATAGTTTATATCGCTTATCAACTATATTTCTGTGTTTTAATCTGTGATGATTGAAATGATGTTGCACTATTGTGTTAAACCCTGGACCACACCATACACACACAATTATGGATTTCACGAGGAAATCGATTAAGTCGCAGATTTTTGAAATAGTTAAATTTGAATTTTTAAATTCAAATGTTTTGGAAATGGAATCGGAATAAATGTGAAAAGCTTTTGGAATGTATTTCAAAATAAAAATTTATTTTTAAATTACTTGATTAAGTTTTGGAATTTAAATAATTTGATTTAAATTTAAATTCAATACTTGAAATTGAATTCTATGATTTGAAATTAGGGATTAAAGATGTTATATTGGTTATATAGGGATTAAACCACTTTTAAGCATTATTTTTGGGAATTTGAATTTAACCCAAGGATTTCAACGCGTATAAATGAATCAGATTTCCAAAATGAAAACTGTTGTTTTCAAATGATAAACACTTTTAGATAAGAACTGAGATTCCAGTTAATTAGGGGAATTTCAAGATTGAATAGAGAAATGATTTTCCTAAGTTATGAATGAATTCTTTTTGAAAGCTATGAATTAAATCTGTTTATTTTTATCAGATTTAAATTGATGATTTGTTTAAATCAAATTGAAATGAAATTGTTTTGAAGGCTATAAGTTAAATCTTTGATTTAAAGATTTAACGAGTTAATCAAATTGAAATGAAAATTGATTTGGAAAATATGTGAATGAATCTTTTGTTTAAAAGATTAAAATGTGAAAATTGTTTTAACCGTTAAAAGGTTGTGAAGATAAATCTCTTTGTTAAAAGATTTGAAATGGTAATTTATTAAAACTATTTGAAAGAAAATTTTGAATTATTAAGTTGTGACTTAATTGAAATCCCAATATCCATATGTTTTTGAACTATTTCGCTCACTATTCGGTTTAGCCGGGAAAGGACCTTTGTGTCGTATAACCCATTCCAAATATGTGATTCGACGTTATGGATAGCATTTGAAGACCGGTGATGAAGACCGGGTATTTGCGAAAGCGATAGGATGACCTATCGATTGTTTCTGCACCGAGTCGCGCCGGTATAGAAACACCCTAAGTGATGGGAAATCCGATCGGGATTGTGAATATCCGGATTGCAAGGACTTCTTTGTAAGTGCCTTCGGTTCTGTTCGAGCCCGGAACAGACTTGTATGGATTGTATGTCTGACATTACAAATTGAGATACAAAGCCGATGTCTTTCAAATATATTTCTATTGGTGGCGAAGAATTTATTCTTTTAGCTTAACACCCTTCTCTGAGACGTACGAGCTCAGAGGTTATATGGTTGAAGGTTATCAGCGATATATTCCCAATTTGGTAATGTGACATACTGGGTGTTGCTGTGAAATGATCATTGTGTTGCTTATTTGTGATAGGATCATTTATTTGATCGTCTATCTTGGTGATCATTTCTATGATCATTTGTTGACCCAAAGCATGGCTTTTGTATAAAGTATGTTTTTGTGGACGTGACTTCGTCGAGCCTCACACCCCGTGAATGGTCAAAACAGGAAAGAAGCAGCAAGGTTATGAGGGGTAGCGCCCTTTAGGATGTGTGCATTTCCTTCTGGAAAAGGGTGGTATCATGGTATGGAGCCCAGATGCTTACTCATGTTGAAAACACTTTGTTATGATTGTGTGAATTGATTACGAGCGCTCGGTGAAAGGTCCCAAAGGACCGGGGGATGGCATATTCGGTCAGTTGTTACTCAGTTAGGGGTAACCCGGCCTTGTGTTGGTAGAGATCCGGTTTGGTTCTCGGGGATGTCCATCCAGAGGCATTCTCATGTGGCAATGGGAAGTTCCTTGGCCTGATCATTCGTTGGAAATCCAATTCCCAATACGAAACTTGTACGGTATTAGTTGTAGAATCTGCCATTCACTTATGGTGGTCACCACTGTTTGGATGGTAGCTATAGTAGGCATACGATAATGGTCGTATGTTGGCTAAGGTTTATATTCTACCTTCGAAATGAATTTTTCTCTACACTATGCACTAGTAATAATATCAAATGTTCTTTTAAATGCGTATCAAGCATCCTTGACTATCATAAGGAGAAATCTCCTCCGATTCTGCGTTTGCATTGTATGTGTGTGCGGGAGGCCTTATGGTAGTCTCATTTTTAAAAAGCATTGCGAATTGACTTTGAAAATCTTTTATTGAATGTTTTTAAAGATAAACTGTTTTTGTTGCTCACACCAGTCCCACGACTGATCCGGAGTTTATTGTTTCTTTCCTAAACTCTGGGTGCTCATTATTTTCTACACGAGCAGTCTAGAGTTGGGTTTTTCAGATAGTCAGGTTTAGTAGATTATCTGGAGTTAGTTCAGTCTTTGGATCGCACCAGTCTTGGTTATCTAGGTGCATCGTTATTGGGAGTTCGAGCTATTGCTGGATTGATTATTGGAAATGGAGTTGCAGTTCTCGGAGTTCTCTTTTGAAGACTATCTTAGAGTTATTTGTTTCGCTGCTAGATATTATCTATTTTCTTTTCCGCTTCTATTTTATTGTATCATATCTCTGATGTATATTGATATCTATTGGATCATCTGTTGTGTCAGATATTGTATCAAAGCTGTATATCAATGTATTATTCTTTTATTCCGCTGTGTTGTTTACTTAATGATTATTATAAGCTCCGGCGAATCGGATTTGAACGGTCGAATCTATGACATTCGAGTACGATTTGAAGTATGGATGTCGATTTTTGAGCGGGCAAAAATCCGCCTCGTTACAGGAATAATAGCATGAAAAAAGCTGCAAAATCACCAACAACTTTAGTAGCATTTTAGTAAGGCTACAAAAATACATATAGCGGCGTTGAGTATACGCCACCGTAAAGCAGGGTAAGTTGAAAATGCTATTAGTAGCACCAAAAAGCTTTTTAGTGGCGTTGTTAAAATGCTACAAAAATATTTATGGTTGCGTTTGAGAAGCGCTGCAATAAAAGGATTTATAGTGGCGTAGGAATAAATGCAACTAAAAATCATGGAATTTTAGTTGCGGGTTTTATCGCGGCATTCATTAAAACGCTACCGTAAGTTTTGGTAGCTTTTTTGTTAGCAACCAAAAATACTTTTTCTTGTAACAACAATGGGTCTTAAACGATCTCTATGAAACCTGGTAAGGAAATTGTTTTAGAGTCAGAGTCTTCTTCGAAAAAGGTTGAGGAAGTTCCAAAGCATTTTGTATAACGACTAAAGACGAGGTGGATGCCATCCTTAACGACTTTGGAATTACAAGGGTTGAAGCTATTCCTCTTTGTGTAAATGATACTATTCAAAATCCTCTAGAATTATATTTAGCTTATACCGCCATTCGTATTTGGCATAACGGCTTCATACCATTTCCAGAGTTCATATCAAGGTTCTTAAGCCATCTCAATATTGCTCCAATTCAACTATCGCCTAATATGTACACATATCTTGTCTCTTTGGAGCTCATGGCCCTAGAATATGAAATTCCTTCTCTGTGTGCTAATGTTCACAACTATTTAGTATGTGTCATAGTCAATGATTTAAACCGCTGGATATTCTGGGCTAATCCCTCTAAAAGTTGGTCTAAGATGGAGTGAATAAATTTAAAGACTGGGAGACGTATTTTCTACGTTAAATGCTTTTCGGACATTAGAGTAACTTTTTCTTCTCCCAATAAGTATTTATTTCTTTTTCTTCTGTTAATTTGTTATCTTTTACTGATAAGTGTTTTCCTTTTAGATTCTACTCCAATGAGTCTTGACAAGGAAGGCTAGAAGACCGTAGAGTTGATAAAAGCTGCTTCATACCATATTAGGAATAGACTTATGCTGCCGACCCCAAGCAACCTTCGGAAAGATTCCTTTATTCCAATTGAATTAATGAAGAATGATCCTCCTCCCCAATTTTAAAATCTGGGGCTCTTGCTTTGAGAAGTATGATCGCTTGATCCAAACAAACTATTAAAAGAAAATTCATCGGGAAAGCTTCCTTAGATTCCACCATGGATTCTGCTTCTGAGAAACTTAAGACTATTGACATTCAGACTTCTTCCCCTCCTAAGGAGGGTGAAATTACCAATGTTAATAAGGCTTTAGGGGATGTTAATTCTAAATCCATAAAGGCCGTCTCTCCTCCCATATCTACTGATCCTAATGTTTCTCCTTTAACTACATGGTTTCTTCGAGGGATGACCTCCTGATACACATTAATGTCTGATTCCCCTCAAGTTATTGATAAGATCTTAGCCTTTCTACTCCTCCTGGTTTGAATACTTTGAGACCCACATCACCAATGCCACCCAATGAATTTGATAAAGTGTGCAGTCAATCATGCATACTCCATTATTCTCTACTATTCAGCTACCCACCTCTATATTAGATTCATCAAGTCATCATCAATCTCTCATCAAACAAAAAATTATGGTATATTCTATATTGTTTGATTTCCTTATTATTTTTTGTACTGAATCCTAACTTATATCTTACATTTCCATTCAGATTACTAAAAGCTGATATTCCCTTCAAGAAGATGCTTCTAAGTCTTCTGCTGAAATATTGAAGCTCATGGGAGAAATCTTAACATTAAATAATCAGATTACTACCCTGATTACTGCCAAAGATAATGCAATAATGAACAAAAAAGGTTGAGTTCTTCTCTTGCACATGCAAAGTCTACAATTTTTGAAGAGAGGAAGGCCAAACAGGTTTCAGCTGATGAAGTTTTGGCTCTTAAAATGACTTTGAAAGAATCCAAAGATGAAAAAGCTTGAGCTATTGCCAATTGTGCCTCTCTAATAAAGGAATAGATTTCTCTCAATAAGAAACTAGAGAAGAAAAGTACCTCTTTATCTAAAGCCGTTAACATCATTACAGATGCTAATAAAAAGTGTCTCATTTTCTAAACACTTCTCTTAAGGTAATTGTTGTGAATTCTTATGAAGATGCACTAATGCTTGCCTACTCTAATAATATAGAAAATTTCCTGGACTCAAGCATCCCTTGCTTGACTCTGATGTCACGATCCGAAATCCAACGTTCAAAAATCGACATCGAATACCTCACTTGTATTCGACTATCAGAGGTTCAAACGTTGAACTCCGGGTCAGGTGGAGCTTATAACAACATTAGATGAATATAAACAGCGGAAACGAAAGATGATATACATTAATCACAACATAGATACAACACTGATACAATATGGATATACATCATTACAACATTTGAATACCATCATCAAAGTTCATATACATGATATAACAACAAATGATAACACCACAACGGAAAAAATAACAGAGTTATCACAACTTCAAGAGAGTCTTCAAAAAGAGAGATAGCGAGAATCTAAACTAAGCACCTCCCTCCAAAACTTCAAAGCCTCCAAAAGGTTTCCAAACCCAAAAGCTTTCAAAAGACTTCAACTATCCAAGCTAGCTCCAAAACACGGATAACCTGCTTCTAGGCTGCCTGTGTGGAAATTATGGGCACCCAGAGTTTAAGAAGGGAACAATACACTCAGCGTCGGTCATGAGACTGGTATAACTAAAAGAAAACAGTTGTTTGTACAAAACAATTTATAAAAGAAAACCGTTCATGCTTTTGAAAAATGAAACTACCATAAGGCCTTGTGGCACACACACAATGCAATCGCACACTTGGAGGAGATTTCTCCTTATGATAGTCAAATATGCTTACTACGAGAAAACTCTTTTGATATTATTATTAGTGCATAGTGTAGAAAACATTTCAAAAGTATAATATTAATCTTAGTCAGCATACGTACCATTATTGTATGCCTACTATAGCTACCATATTAGATGGTAGGTTCTATAACTAAAACCATATAGGGCGCGTATTGGTGATTGGATTTCCAACAACGGTCAGGTTAGGGAACTTCCTATGCCACATGGGTATGCCTCTAGAGGGATGCCCCAAGAACTTAACAAGCTCTCTGCCAACACAAGGCCGGGTTACCTCTGTAACTAGGTAACTATTAACACGAGTATGCCATCCCCCTTTCGTAACCGACCTTTATCCGAGACCCCAACAACAACAACCACAAAGCAACATAATTGCAATATCCACATAACTTAAGTATCTAGCCTCTATACCATGATACCACTTTTTATCCAGAAGGAAATGCACATACCCTAAGGGGCGCTACCCCCAGTAACCTTGCTGCATCCTTCCTGATTCGACCATTTCTGGATTGTGAGGTTCGATGAAATCTCGTCCACAAAGCTACGCTTTACACAAAAGCCATGCTTCGATCAACAAATGATCAGCAGCACTCAGCATGCTACACTACCAAATTAGGAGTATATTACTGATAACCATCAACGACATAACCTTTGAGCTCGTACGTCTCAGAGAAGGGTGTTATGCTAAGAGAATAAATTCTCCACTACAACAGAAATGTATTTGAAAGAAATCAGCTTTATATCTCAAAGTGTAATGTCCCACATACAACCATACAAGTCCATTCCGGGTTCGAATGGAACCAAAGGAATTTCCAAAGAAGCCCTTGGAATCTGGGCATCCACAATCCCGATCGGACTCCCCATCACATATGGAGATCTCTATACCGGAGCAACTTAGTACAGAGTCATTCGACAGGTTATCCTATCGTTCTCGAAGGAACTCGGGTCTTCACCACCGTCTTCAAATGCTATCCATTTCGTCCTATCACTATTCTGAATGGGTTATATGACACAAAGTCCTCTTCCGGCTAAACCAAATAGTGAGCGCTTAATTTAAAAACACGTGGATATATCTATCACAAAGATTCAACATTAATATTCAATGTGGATTTCGGATAACCAACTGGAATACGACTCCCTGTCGCATTGAAATTCAAATGCCGTATTACGGGCCAAGGGGTTTTTACATTCACACAGAAATATTTTCACAGATGTCACAACTCAGCACAAAGCAATTCATATCACATAGCATCACAATCACATATCAAAGATATCAATCAATACAAAGCATTCAATACTAATCAACCATCTTCAATTAAGATGAATTAATTGTGTGATTGTAATTAATTAATCACATAATTATTTCCACTAATTATCTTTAATTAATGATTAATTATTCTTAATTATAAATTAATTAGTCCTTAATTATTTATTAATTTATCCTTAATTATTGATTAATTAAATCTTAATTACTTTCATTAATTAATTATTCCTTAATTAATTACATTAATTAATTAATCCTTAATTATAAATTAACTAACCTTAAATTAATAATTAATTAACCTTAAATTAATAATTAATTAATATTTAATTAATTATTCTTTAATTAATTAGGTGATTATAATCATTTATCTTAATTAATCATTTAATCATTAATAAACCACATAATTAACATCATTAACACACACATTAATTAAAGGGATTAAGGTTAATTAAAACATCATTTAATCTTAATTAGCTTTTTAATTACATTATTTACTTGAAATAAATTAAGAACTAATTTAAATTAATGATCAAAAAATTAAAATAAACTTAATTATTTTAAACATAACTTTCGTAAACCTTTAATTATCCAACTTTAAATCAAGATAATTATTTTTAAAAACATAGGTTTAAAATATTTAAACTTTGAATTTATTTTAAAATTTTGAAAACTGTTTAATCAAAAACCCGAGAACTACCCAAGTGCTCCCCAAGAAGAATGCCAGTTTACTTCGAGTTGTTCCCGAAACTAACCCGTACCTTTCTTTTTGAAACTTAGATTTTTGTTTAAGTTCTTTTATACCCAATACAACCCAAAAATTACTCGAATCAAAACTCGAGCCTGTGACCTGCTTCCCCGAAGACTACTTCGAGTCCATAGCCTTCTTCTCCAAACTTATACCACTGACAAACATCAGAGGTTTGTGCACGCACACCAGAGCTCCGATGAACTCCAGCCAACCTCGCCGCCTTCCACAGGTCTACGGTCATCTACTCAAAATTGCAGACCATCCAGATTGACACATTCGTGTACCAATCGAAATTGAACAACCTAACCCAACCTGGAACAGAAATGAACCACCTAAGTCCACCTCCTCCCGCCGCTTCAGGCCACCGGAGGCCTCGAAATCGTGTCCAAAGCTTCATCGACGTTCCTTGCTTCTTTTCCACTTGCCCCGATGCAATCCAATTCGACGTTCATCACACCATTGCTTCGAGAACATGATCGACCCAAAACTAGGTTAAAACCCTAAGTTGAACTTGCACCGCCATCTCGGTAGTTTATAAATCCATCGGATATTTTTCTAGTGGTCTCTGACTTCCCAGCAAGCTATGACTTCGATCACGAGTCCCATCACACTACCGATCACTAGAATTTGACAATAACCCCAAATTCGTTCATCCTCGAGTTTATCGGTGAATACGTACTTAAAAAATATGATTTCACTTTTGGAAATCTTTGTTTTCGAAAACATTTCAGATAATATATTTGGAAATATAAATCATGATACTCGAAAATTCAACATAAAGTAAGTTTCCCTGTATTTTCCAATTTCCACAAGAAGCTTGAACTAATTTTGCTTAAAATTATTTTTAAAACTTCAAACATGATGAAACAAACATGTTTCATTTGAACCCTACAGCCTAAAGAAGATTAAAGAGAGCAGTTGATTTTTATTTTAGTTTTAACAGGTTTGAAACTATAAAACCTGGAAAAGAGTGTATTTGTTTATGTGTATTGACATGCACATATCATTTTTATGTATAAATATACATGCACACATAAATTTTCAATCCATACTTCAATATCATTCACAACAGCATGTATTCTTGTTCAGATCTTAAGAGGGTTTACTCACCTTGGATTTTGAAAACAGAAAAGAATCTGGGTTTTAAAACTTGAAGACTGGGAAAAGGTTTGATTGTTGAACTTTTATCTGCGCTTTATCTTGTTGTTTTGATGATGAAAACTTGATTTGTTTAATTGAAACTTTGAATTTTTAAGTCACTGAGATGATCCTTGCTTTGCCGTTTGTTTATAGATTTTTGTTTGAATCTTTGCTTTCTTTTGCTTGCATCTGATCTTTATTTTTATGGTTTTTGTTTTTGTTAACTTTGTTTCTGGTTTGACTTTTTAGAGTTTATACAAGTTTTGTTTTCTGATTTCTTTAAAGTTTTGATAGTGATAAAAGAAATGAGAAGGAGGAGACGAAACATTTATATAGATTTAAATATTGTTTTTATTAATTTTCAAAATTAAAAACTAAAATGACACTTGCTAAATTCAATGACAATATCATTACACTTGTTAACTTCATATCTTAATTTCCTTACACTTGGATTAGGCATGCATTAATATTTTTATATAGTTTTTAAATTACATTTCCTAATTTGATAAATACATTTTCCTAATTATTATTATTATATACTATTTAAAAGAAAATGTTTTAAAACTAACTACACATTAAATAAATTACATATATATTATTTTTAAATCCAAATTATTTCACTAAGGCACTTATTTAAAATTTAAATTCAAATTCAAGTTTAAACTCAAATTCAAAGTCAAATTCAAATCTACTCATATATATATATATTTTAAATTCAAATAATTTTAAAACATTTATTATTTTAAATTTTAAACTAGAATGCAATTACAATTTTATTTATGTATATACATACAAATTAACACTTATTTTATTTGCTTTAAAATTTTCAAATTAATTTCAATTTAAGTCCCAGAAATTCATACTAATTACTAATTTTAAATCTGTTAAAAATTTGGGATGTTACAACTGAGCTTGCTAAAAATTTTATGGCTAAGAATAAGGAAATGGAGCAAGGGATTGAGGTTCCCAACAACGACGAAGTTAATGCCACCTAGCTCTTATCTTTTGAAGTTCCTCTTGAGGAAGAGGATTCTGACTCGAATGAAGGGGAAGACAAAGAGGGTGACGAAGCCGTCGTTGATAAAGATGACAATGCTGATGATAGTGATAATGATAGTAACAATGAAGGCAATGGACGTCACGGTGCAAGTGATAATGAGGGCGACCGTGATGACACTCTTTGTAGGGATAGTGGCAATGATTTTGGGGCTCCAACTGATAAAGATGGATCAAGAAATATTAATCCCGATCCTAGTTTCCATAAAGTGGATCAAACTGAATTCTCGTCCCCTATGATCGTCAAAGAAGAGATGCTAATTTTTGTATCAAAGAATAAAATGGGAAGAAGCAAACTTTACAGACCTCAATTCTGGTTTCTCAGGTATGGAATTCTTTATCAAAATGGCTTTCATTTTGAAGGTAACACTAGCTACTATCTTACAATTTTAGATAAGGAAGAAAACCATAAACCTTTATATGACAAAGCTTGAAAAGTAACAAGCGGAAATAAAAGGCCTATACACGGAGTTAGATAAATAGTCAAAAGAATACAATGCACGATCTGATAAGTACTATAAGCTTAACAAAAGTGCTACAATATTAATTTCTTTTAAAGAAAAAGAAGTGGTCCCTCGACTAAAAAGATCATGTCTTCCTTATGACAAGCTTTTGGAGGAGATTAAAGAATTGATGATACCTTTTTAGATGTTAATTGAAGACATAGACATCTTAGTAGGATTTTTGTATAAAGCTTAATGCAAACATCCAGCTGCGGTGTAATGACCCAGAATTTCTATCATTTGAAATTCGTATATTTAATTAATTTTAAATATTCCCAAGTAAAGTTTATAAGCTGAATAAATAATATTCCGAATATCTCGATTTAATTGGATAATTTAATTGTTAATTTATATTTGAAATTGTGAAAATAATTGTAAATTGGATTTAATATGAATAAAAATGTTGTATACATTTGAATTAAATCTTATTTGAATTAGAATGATGTTAGAGAACTTTTAAAATCCAATTAAAAGTCAAATTGTAAAAATTGAATATTTTAATATTTAATTGATGAGTAAAAATAGTTATTTTTCAAACAGTCTCGGATTTCGACGAAACTAGTTTCATCGGATCCATAATGTTATATTATTGTAAGATTTCAAATTTTATGTCAATCGGATTTAGGTTTGTCCGGGACAAGCCAAAACGCGTAGAAATCTGTTTAAGCGAATTTTAAATTTAATTAGTCAATTCAAAAACCTATCTTCGAAATACGATCGAATTGGCTCCCGATAAATATTCCATTGCGTCTGGAATAGGGGTAAGATATTATAAATGCCAGGCGGAACGCTTCGTTTGGAGTTCGAAATTTTTGGGATGAATAGTGTTTCGTAATTTTCTATAAAAAGGCTTGTTTTCTTCATTTTGCATAAACCCTAGCAAACTTTAGGGCTAGCCACCTCTAGCTTTTCAATGGCCAGAAAATTCTAACCTTCCCCTTTTATTATCTCCAAATCCGTCAATCAATTCAAAAAACTTTCAACTGCAAACTTGTAGAGAACACCACGATCGATAAATCCAACGGTGGATTTTCGCTATCATCATCGTTTGGAGGCGAATTTAGGCCGTGAAGGTCATGCGTTTGAGCTTATTCATCATTGTCGATGGTGGGCCGAGCTTGACTGGAGCATGGACAGTGATTCAGGTGGAAGGAGCTTTGAAGTGGTGGGACTCGATCGTTTTCTGGTGATCGATGGAAGGCGCGCAAATAGATGGTCAACGACAGCTCCATTGGGTTGCTTGCATTCGTGAGTAGCCTGGAAGAAGAAACATAGTCACGGCCCAATCTTGTGATGTATAATTGAACCACAGAGATCTATTTTAGGTTAAAATAAAATTTAAATTTAAAATTATTATATTATATATTCGTACAAACTTTAAAATTGCATAACTTCTTCATACGAGGTCCGTTTTTTGACGAAACGAATTGCGTTGGAACCATATTAAAAAACACTACGCGATGGAGCTAGTTTGGAGTTGATTGGAGCTAGTGTGAATTTTGGGTAAAATAAAACGGTCGTTTAATTTTATTCGGAATAAAACACTGAATCTGCTATTGGAAAAATATGAGTATAACTCACTCTTTCTGACTCACTGATATTTTATATAAGTGAGAAATAATTTATTATATGATGACTGATGATTGTTTGGATGACATATGATATATTGGTTGATATTTGGATATATACCTGCCTAGTTGAGCAGATGACCCGAAACGTTCCCGTGTATGAGCGGATGACCCTTTGTACGCGGGTCTGCCTTGAAGTAGACATTGTACACATATTCTAATATGTATATTTGTTGCAGGTGACAGGTTGGAGGGATCCAACTGGATTCCTCACCTGTATTGATTTATTTACAGATATTGTTATATATTCTGCTATCATATGATGTATGATGTTTTGGATGCTGTGATTGTTATATTTAGTGCTATTGCAGCATTGGGCCATATTTTGGAAATTTAAAAATGTTAAAGTGATGATTTCCAAATTTAAAAGAATTTTCAAGTGATTTTGAAAATAAACGTTTTATTGAATTTTTGAATCATTAAGAATTGATTTATTTTGAAGAAATAAATGTGATAATTTTTATGTTATAAAAATTATGATGGTTTGAGAAATATAATTGAAAGGTGATTTTTGTGAAATATGGAGTTAATGATTTTGTGAAATGGTTTAAATTGAGATTGTTGGCTAATGTAAATGGTTTATAAAGAAGATTTATAAAATTGAATATAAATCGGAATAATTGAATTATAAAGGAGTTTTTATAATTGTTAAAATGATGTTATAAATGGATTTTATAAGTGAATATGATTTAGGAATTGTGAAGTTATAAAATGAATGAATTTATGAAATAAATGATTTATAAGTGAATTAACTTATAAATCGAGTATATAATTGAGTTATAAATGAAACTGGTTAATAAAGGAATTTTGTAAATTGAAGTTTTTATAAATTTAGAATATGAATTTATAAACATTGTTTAAAATCCTGAAATCAATTGAATTTGATAAGTAAACATGAAAGCTTATTAAAGAAGATATATTCACGATTTTGGACAACAAATTATCCTTTAAGTTAAATGTTGTAAAAATAAAGAGTTTGGTTGAGAATTATATTCACGATTTTGGACATTGAATAATAATCGTTTAAGTTGAATTAATGTTTAGGAAAGTAATCTTTTGAATGGAATAAAATGATTAAAATGTGTTAAGTATCAAAACCATAGATTTCAACATTTATTGTTGAAATAGACGTTTTCGAGAAATAAGGAAATGATGGACTATAACGCTGTTATAGTAAATGATTTCGTAAGGAAATGTTTTTGCATAATATTGGGATTTATATATCTTTCTTATTTTCGAATCCCTATACTATTGATTTTGGGTTGTCGTAACGATGTTTTACGCAACATTCGTTTTGACCCAAATAAATGCGTTTAAAGCGAATCTTTTCCTTATAGAATAAAATATATACTTAATCCCGATTTAAGTATATGTAATATTTTCTAAGTGTTGAAAATTAATATATTTATGAATCACTTATTATTAAATAAGTATTTGGAAATGTTTTCCAATATGAAATGAAATGTTTTGAGAATATATCTTTAAAAGATAAATTGAAGTGAATATTTGGCAAGTGATTTAATTAATAAAAGATTAATTAAAAGGGCCCAGTGATTATTATGGTGCTGAATATTTGTTTGTTTGCTTTGATAGTTAAATAACCGACTATCAGACTTGGCCAAAATTTTAGTTCCTCGACATGATGTCCTGTAACAGCCTGCAAACCCGTATTCCTTATGTCAACACTATTTTCCAACACATCAACTCAAGGTGAACGGAAATACGAACCGTTATGGTTAAAGAAGAAGAAAATAGAAAACAACATCAGAATCTAACCATCGCAACGGAATCAAAATATAATAGATAATAAATGATCTTTACCCAAAGACAAATCTATTTATACATTACATCATCAGAGTATACATAACACACAGCTGGATAGTAATCATAACCTGTCCTCACAAGCTGAATGCACAGCTAATCAACACAACGTGATATTTTAAACAAGTACGGAAGTACGCATCGCCATCCAGCTCGTCTCCTGAGCTCCACAGCATATTTTCCTGTATTCTATAATACTCGGTCTGACCAGGGCATTATAGTGAAATAACACCCGAGTCAGTCTGGAATACCAGCGTGAGAAAATCACACTCAATTTGATTATTAAAGTTTCAAAACCCTTTGAAAACAAAAGCATCTCGTAAGACCACGCCACAAATAAACATGTCGGGTTTTTACCTTACGATAGCCAAAACACTTTTTTATCAAATCCGTCTAATATTATAATAGTGTCTATAGAAAGTGAAATAGAATCTAGCTGAAATGCTTGCATCTTACGTTTCAGCAATAGTTGGGCAAAATCAAAACTATAAAGGCGTGTAGGGAGAATGGATTTCCAAATAATGAATAAGCACTGGGGTACCATCTGTCATAGTATGTGGCCTAGATCACCGTATTGAGGATCCCTCCCGATCCCCTACAGCACAAGACCGGGACTACCACTTACTGGATAATCCCGAGTAAGATCGCCCCGCGGTTGGGATCAGCAACCGCTCACACAGCCGAAATAAAAAAGGACATCTAGACAGGGATGACCTCACCCTAATGGGTGCTACCCACTTAGCCTTGCTGCGTAACCCCTGAT
This sequence comes from Allium cepa, assembly GCA_030765085.1. Classification (NCBI taxonomy): domain Eukaryota; kingdom Viridiplantae; phylum Streptophyta; class Magnoliopsida; order Asparagales; family Amaryllidaceae; genus Allium; species Allium cepa. Next base: position 726,917,828 of record CM060945.1, read on the forward strand.
TTTCAGTCATTCCCGGTTGATGAGGCTCGAAGTTAAGCGTTACCTTTTAGAACACATCTCTTAGAATGCTCACCGTCCACCTGACGATGTTCTGAAAGCATTCATCCATACAAGTACGTTCCGGGTTCGAACAGAACCGAAGGCACTACTCCTACTACATCCATTTTAGAATCACCTCAGGATTAGTAGCGACTATCCCTTGCAATTCACTGCTCCACCTTCGAATCCAACTCTTCTTCCTCACGAAAACATAAAAATCGGATCGAAGTGGTTTTCGAGAATTTAATCTTGATCTCGGTCTCTTCGAAACGATCAGCGCATTGGCCAATATTGATTGTCGGTTATTTAACTATCAATCAACATTCACAAACAACCATCTAATATAAATAATTTCACCAAATTATTTATTAATCTCAAAATATCTTCACAAGATATATTTCTACTTTTCAACCCTTTGAAAACCATTTTCAAACCTCTCTTCTCATGGAATGAATTCCCAAATATTTATTTCCACTAAAGACACCAAGTACCAATACTTTAGATTTTTAAAATAATTTAAAAACACTTTATTCTAAAATACACTTTAAACATTTAAATTTAAAAACTACTTTAATACTTTATTCAAAGACATATACTTTAAGAATATTTAAAATAAAGCTACTTAATAAAATAATAAAACTAAATTTTTATCCTTTTAGAACATAATACCAAGACACCTTTAAGTAATTACTACTAAGATAAATTTGAAAAAGACTTACTTTAAAATTTAACATTTAAAAATAATAAATTTTATAAAACATGCTTTTAAAACAACTTTTAACTTTTAACTTATACTTAAAATTTTGCTTTGAAAACGTACTTAACTATCCAGGGAAATATGCTTCTCTTTCACATCTTTTAAAAGTAAATCACTATTTATTTTTAAACAAATTTACCCATTCCTTTATAAATTCCCACCATGAAATTTATACTTCTAAATATCCACCGATGTCCTTTTCACTTTATAAACCCAGTTTATAAATTTCATAGTCACATTCTCCTTTAAATTTCCAATTTCAAACACTTAAATCAATTTCCAAATTGATTTCCAATTTACTCCATTTTGAAATAATTTCATTTATTTACTCATTTATTTCAAAATCCATTGATTTCAGAATTTTAATTCTTACTTATGCTTTAAATTCTTTTAACTGAAAATATCACTTTCATATTTCCCAAATTCCTTCTTTATCCTTTCACTAAATTTAAACCTTGAATTGTTTAAAATAAATTCTTCATTCCTTTACATAATATCACTTAAGTTTTTAAGAAATCACTTATTCCCATTTATTCAAAAATCCCATTTCTCCATACTTGGAATTTTATTTATTAGAATTTAAAAATTCAACTTTCATCTGTTCTAATTCACTTTTTAATTTATCCAACTTTTAAAAAAAAAGTACTTAAGAATTCTCCCTTTATTTTCTCATCAAAAATCCAATCTATATATTTTTGATAACTCAGTATACCCAAATATAATCAATCAAACATAGCATCCAATATTCCAATTATCAATATAATCCATCATAGAATATCAAATAATCATAACATAGAATTATTAGAACAATCTAAATAATTTTGAGGAATCCAGTTGGATCCCTCCAACCTGTTTCCTTGCATCCACAGATGTTAGCACAACACAATAATACCAATTCCACTTCGAGGTGGAATATCGCAGTTATTATATTAAATTTTCGATATGAACTTCAGCACGTTTATATATCGTATGCTCACACAACAACTCCAATCACTATGAAAATTGGAATCTGATAATAATACAATATTATGGATCCAATGGAACTTGTTTTGTCGAACTCGAAGACTGTGCTTCGAAAGACTATTTTTGAACATCAATTTAAGCGATGTATTTTTAAAATTGAACAAACTACTGTTAAATTCAATTTACCCCATCTATTACTTTCAGTATTATATATAAATTTTATTAGCCTTTGAAATATTTTTGACAAGCTTATAACTCCAAATTTTATATTTTACCCAATTACCAATTATATAATTCAAAAGTCGAATTTTACAATAAATCATTATATCTTAGATCTTGAATTTACTTTATAAATGAAAACCATACCTTCCATATTCAAAAGCAATTCATAATCCAAATCAAATATTTAAATTAAATATCTCAAATTAACCGTTCAAAAAAATCTAGGTCGTTATATTCCCCTCCCTTAAAAGAATTTCGTCTCCGAAATTACTAAGGCAGAAGAATGTCCCAAACCCCCAAATTACTAAAACATACTTAGTGAAAATCCCATATTCACTTTTCTAATCCTTTAGTTCCAACTATACAATTAGTTCCAATTTCCATTTCTAAAATTCCTTATTCAATCCAATTTGAAATCGTTTTGTCGCCAACAAAAATTTTCTAACTCCCAAAATTTTCAAAAAATTTCGCCAGCGTCTCCTTTGCGCAGCTAGCTCGGAACAACTACAAAATACCTCTACGGGCACCCAAATTCCAAAAGAAAACAAAAAGCCAAGTGGCTAGATCAAAAACCCAATCAAATTTCGTACAGAAATTTAAACACATGCCTTTTTGTCGAACAATTCAAATTTATCTTCTGAAATCAAAACAAAATTTCCTTTTCCTTTATAATACATGTATATCCTACATAGCAATAATATCCAATCACAACATTCCAAAACATGTATATCCTACATAGCAATAATAACTATGATAGAGAATTTTAGAACAAATCAAATCCATATCTAGGGTTTGCCGTCGAAAATCGAGTGAAAAATTCTAACTCGGATCGATATAACTATCTCGAAATTCTATGCTCGAATCTGGATCAAATTGCTATGCGAATAAAATAATATACGTACATCCTACGTATTTACCTCAATTGGTTATCAACTATATCAATTCTCTTTTTATTCACATTCATTTTGATTTCTATTCACTTATCAACGCTTATCATTTCACATATTTTTATTAAATCTTCACTCAAATGCTTATTCAATTTATTCTCCCGACACCCACATTACCTAAGAATTCTACCATTTCTTCTTAAGGTCAGTATAAGTATTTTATATGCTTCTTATATTTATTTTCACTTCACCACTTTAGTTATATGTACTTCTATTCAAATTGGTTCTCCCATTTCTATATGAATTCAATTTATCTTTAACTCCGAATATTGAATTTTGTTTATAACACATGTTTAACTCCATAAAATCCATATTTAACTCATAATTCAAATTTTTTTATTCCACCAATCAGAACTCCATTAACACATTCACTTAACTAATTTATTCAAATTAGTTCATTTCCCACTTTTAATTCAATATTTGATTTTTACCCTTCAAAAATCACTTCACTTAATTTCTTGAATTCAATCTATTTTATAATTCAAGTTTTGGATTTTTATTCATTTCCCAAAATACAAACAATTTTATTTTGGCTCATTTATTCCACTTCTAATTTTTCATAAGTCACAACTTATTTATATCCATACTTTCCTCTATTTACAATCAATCCCGTTCACTTTTTTAACTTGGGATTATACATTTAATTTAGCCAAGTATATACTTTTATTCAATGGGTTTTCAATTCTTTTATAAGTCCTCGAAATCTATTTTGTTCCAATTCAATCTTATTTAACTTAACTCCAGTTAAATCTAACCTCATACTATTCTTTTGACTTCACACCATTCATTCAAATTTTATTAGTAAGAACTTAATTTCATTTAATGTATCCAGCATTTGATACAATTTCATCTCAATTATATTTCAACTTTAATTCATATCCAATCACAATATTATTAGCCTAAGTTCCTTTGATTCGACCTACTCTTCTAACTTATTAACTTTTTACAAGTTAATTTCATTCCAGGAAATTTTCAAACCTTATGAATTTCCATATCTTTTTATAATCCATAAACAATTTTAGTTAAACCTCTAGAGCTTAAGCCATTACTTAGAACTCAAAACATTTAAACCAATTCCAGAGTCTTTAATAATCACTGAAGTATTTCAAAAATCATTTGAAATCAATTATATCCAAAATTCTTTGGTAAATTCAATTACCTCTTTGAATTTCAAAACCAAACCCAGTTTTTGCAAACAATTCCAACTTAAAACAATTTGGTAGCATTTTTTCACTTGGAAGCTCGAAAATGAACATCGATGATGCTGCAGTCATCACCAAAGTTAATTTCTAGCGACCGAAAGAGTTCAATGCTTTTATCTCTTTAAAATCCCTTCAAATATTTTTAAATTCCAAATCTCTCTAGATTTCAAATCCAATTCAAAATATTTCTCAAATACATATATATTTCTTTCCAAAACCTTTTGAAAACCATTTTCAAATTCAAAGGAATTTAAATTTTCCAAATTTCAAACCCTTTCAATTCATATTTAAACATTACTCTTGAATTTTCATCACAATTTATTTTCAAATATTTCTCTGGAATTATATTTCAAATTATAAATCATATTTACAATTTACATTCACAAATCCTATTTGTATATGAATTTTTTTCTTATCCAATCCTTACACAACAATGACAATAATTTAATATTATCACATCCCAACAACTAAGCAACTATATATAACTATAATAATTTACAAAAAAATTATTTCCTTTATATACAAAATTAATTTGGGGTGAAACTATTTCATTTACCCTATTTAAAACAATACTGTGTCAGTTTATCTTGTTTAAGAGTTTAGAAATTCCTATCGATAACATAGCGTCCCACATATCAACCAGAATCCATAAACACTCAACCGATAAGTCAACACAATATAAAAACAATTTTATATTCACTAACAAATACACAATCATATTTATTAATACACTCAAACTCATTATAGAGTACTTACAGACTCTATTTCTATTGAGTAATCCCCACCAGAGCCAAGGTTATCACCAACCTAAGCTCTGATACCACTGTAATAGCCCGCAAACCCGTACCCCTTAAGTCAATACTATTTTCCAACACATCAACTCAAGGTGAACGGAAATACGAAATGATAGGGTTAAAGAAGAAGAGGTAGAAGAAGAAAATTGAAAACAACGTCAGAATTTAACCATCGCAAGCGGAATCAAAATATAATAGATAATAAATGATCTTTACACAAAGACAAATCTGTTTGTACATTACACCATCAGAGTATACATAACACACAGCTGGACAATAATCATAACCTGTCCTCACAAACTGAATGCACAGCTAATCAATACAGCGGGACATTTTAAACAAGTACGAAAGTACGCATCGCCATCCAGCTCGTCTCCTGAGCTCCACGGCAACTTTTCCTGTATTCTATAATACTCGGTCTGACCCGAGCATTATAGTGAAATGACACCCGAGTCAGTTTGGAATACCAGCGTGAGAAAATCATACTCAATTTGATTAATAAAGTTTCAAAATCCTTTGAAACCAAAAGCATCTCATAAGACCACGCCACAAATAAACATGTCGGTTTTTACCTTATGATAGCCAAAACACTTTTTATCAAATCCGTCTGATATTATAATAGTGTCTACAGAAAGTAAAATAGAATCTAGCTGAAATGCTTGCATCTCATGTTTCAGCAATAGTTGGGCATAACCAAAACCGTAAATGCGCGTAGGGAGAATGGATTTCCAACTAACGACTAGGCACTGGGGTACCACCTATCACAGTACGTGGCCTAGATCACCGTACCAATGATCCCTCCCGATCCCTTGCAACACAAGACCGGGACTACCCCTTACTGGATAATCCCGAGTAAGATCACCCCGCAGTTGGGATCAGCAATCGCCCACACAGCCGAAATAAAAAGGGACATCTAGACAGGGATGACCTCACCCTAGTGGGTGCTACCCACTTAGCCTTGCTGCATAACCCCTGATTTTCAGTCATTCCCGGTTGATGAGGCTCAAGGCTAAGTGTTACCTTTTAGAACACATCTCTTAGAATGCTCACCGTCCACTTTAGAATCACCTCAGGATTAGTATCGACTAGCCCTTGCAATTCACTGCTCCACCTTCGAATCCAAACTCGTCTTCCTCACAAAAACGTACAAACCGGATCATAGTGGTTTTCGAGAATTTAATCTCGATCCCTGCCTCTTCGAAATGATCAGCGCATTGGCCAATATTGATTGTCGGTTATTTAACTATCAATTAACATTCACAAACAACCATCCAATATAAATAATTTCACCAAATTATTTATTAATCTCAGAATATCTTTACAAGATATATTTCCAATTTTCAACCCGTTGAAAACAGTTTTCAAACCTCTCTTCTCATGGAATGAATTCCCAAATATTTATTTCCACTGAAAAAATCAAGTACCAATACTTTAGATTTTTAAAATAATTTAAAAACACTTCATTGTAAAATACACTTTAAACATTTAAATTTAAGAACTACTTTAATACTTTATTCAAAGATATATACTTTAAAAATATTCAAAATAAAGCTACTTAATAAAATAATAAAACTAAATTTTTATCCTTTTAAAACATAATACCAAGACACCTTTAAGTAATTACTACTAAGATAAATTTGAAAAATACTTACTTTAAAATTTAAAAGTTTAAAATAATAAATTTTATAAAACATGTTTTTAAAACAACTTTAAACTTTTAACTTATACATAAAAATTTGCTTTGAAAACGTACTTGGCTATCCAGGGAAATACGCTTCTCCTTCACATCTTTGAAAAATAAATCAATATTTATTTTTAAACAAATTTACCCATTCCTTTATAAATTCCCACCATGAATTTATACTTTCAAATATGCACTGATATCCGTTTCACTTTATAAACCCAGTTTATAAATTTCATAGTCACATTCTACTTTAAATTTCCAATTTCAAACAATTAAATCAATTTCCAAATTGATTTCCAATTTATTCCATTTTGAAATAAATTCATTTACTTTCTCATTTATTTCAAAATCCATTGACTTCAGATTTTTAATTCTTACTTATGCTTTAAATTCTTTTAACTGAAAATACCAATTTCACATTTCCCAAATTCCTTCTTTATCCTTTCATTAAATTTAAACCTTGAATTGTTTAAAATAAATTCTTCATTCCTTTACATAATATCACTTAAGTTTTTAAGAAAATCACTTATTCTCATTTATTCAAAAACCTCATTTCTCCACACTTGGGATTTTATTTATTAGAATTTAAAAATTCAACTTTCATCTTTCCTAATTCACTTTTTAATTTATCCAAATTTCAAAAATTATTTTTACCTAAGAATTCTCTCTTTTATTTTCTCATCAAAAATCCAATCTATATATTTTTGATAACTTAATATACCCAAATATAATCAATCAAACAAGCATCCAATATTCCAATTACCAATATAATCCATCACAGAATATCAAATAATCATAACACAGAATTATTAGAGCAATCTAAATAATTTTGAGGAATCCAGATGGATCCCTCCAACCTGTTTCCCTACATCCACAGATGTTAGCACAATACAATAATACCAATTCCACTTCGAGATGGAATATCGCGGTATATGGGATTTATATAATATCATCCGCTATTATGTTGTGCATAGGGTCTCATCCGCTATATAATGTGGGGAAATTAATCACTCCAATATATACTATATACTACTATATATAATATAGCACATCAAATCAACTCAATCATTCAACCAATGATTTAAATTTAACCATTTAAATTTAAATTAAACCTAGATGAGTGAGATTAACTCATCTTATATTATTGTTTGCAATCCCATCCATACTGGCTTGATTCTCTTCACGATTTGGGTCTTGTATAAACATTTATATAATTGATTAATATTCGAAAAATATGAACAATCAATTTCATTTTTATAGATTTTATTTTATCTAATAATTTAATTTTTGAATAAATTTACTTTTAATTTTCCTATCTTATTTTAACTACAAACTAAAAAAATATAACTTGTACAGATTTTAAGATTTGTTTCCTTTTTTGTAAAAACACAATGTTAAATTACTTACTGTGTAAATATACATATGTAAAATTAAATTAAATCTTGAATAAGGAAAACAAATCTATGCCTTACCACGTTTTCGAACAAACGACATCAGCCTTCCTGCATCACAAGCGAATGCCACCTCCGGCCACCTAGAGTTCATCGCGACACCGGCTTGCCGCCCTGCTCCATGTCCCCACCACGCGCTCCTTTTTCCATGCAAATCCCAACTTCTGCGCGTAAGCGCCTTACCCAGCAAGACGCGAATCCCTAGATCAGCCGCTCCCTTGTCATCGCATCTCGAGCTTGGTGCCGATCCCTAAACTCCACGAACACACGATTTGAATCGCTGTCTCTAGAGAAAATGTCGAACAGCCCTCTTCTAATCGAACTAGGTTCGAATTTGAGTCGCAAAACTCGATTTCAATCTCATTGCTTGCGTCAACCTAAACGAGTCAGGGTTTCGAGATCAGCTGCCATATTTTATTTTATTTAATTTTTGAACGAGGAGATAGGAAAGGGAGCTCGAGTTCGAAGGAAATAAAAGATCGACGTATTTGATTTTGGGATTTAGTTTCATAGCTCGGCCATATTAAGATTTGAAAACGAAAAGGAGGAAGGGATCGAACGAGATCTTTTCGTTCATTTGAATTTTTCTTTTCTTTGAAATTGATTTGAATATCAGGCATGAGGGAATGTGGTTCATGTTTAAAAAGAAAAGGAGAAGGTATACATGGATTTGAAAAAGATGAGACATTGATGTTTGAGTGTGGAGAAAGGCTGCTATATATATATTAATTTAAATTCGAATTTAATTTTAAATTGTCTAGAATTCGCAGCTTAAAATCTTGACATCATATGGAGACATGCCGCCAGACGTTCATAATGTTATACCCCTATTTCGAACGCAATGGAAAAGGTTTCGAGTCTTAATTCGATCGTATGGAGAAGATAGCTTTTGGACTCAGTTATTATATTAAATTTTCGATATGAACTTCAGCACATTTATATATCATATGCTCACACAACAACTCTAATCACTATGAAAATTGGAATCCGATAATAATACAATATTATGGATCCAATGGAACTTGTTTTGTCGAACTCGGAGACTGTGCTTCGAAAGACTATTTTTGAACATCAATTTAAGCGATGTATTTTTAAAATTGAACAAACTACTCTTAAATTCAATTTACCCCATCTATTACTTTCAGTATTATCACTATAAATTTTATTAGCCTTTGAAATATTTTTGACAAGCTTATAAATCCAAATTTTATATTTTACCCAATTACCAATTACATAATTCAAAAGTCGAATTTTACAATAAATCATTATATCATAGATCTTGAATTTACTTTATAAATGAAGATCATACCTTCCACATTCAAAAGCAATTCATAATCCAAATCAAATATTTAAATTAAATATCTCAAATTAACCGTTCAAAGAAATCTAGGTCGTTATATTCCCTCCCCCTTTAAAAGAATTTCGTCTTCGAAATTACTAAGGCAGAAAAATGTTCCAAACCCCCAAATTACTAAAACATATTTCGTGAAAATCCCATATTCACTTTTCTAATCCTTTAGTACCAACTAAACGATTAGTTCCAATTTCCATTTCTAAAATTCCTTATTCAGTCCAATTTGAAATCGTTTTGTCGCTAACAAAAATTTTCTGACTCCCAAAATTTTCAAAAAATTTCGCCAGCGTCTCCTTTGCGCGGCTAGCTCGGAACAACTACAAAATACCTCTACGGGCTCCCAAATTCCAAAAGAAAACAAAAGGCTAAGTGGCTAGATCAAAAACCCAATAAAATATCATATAGAAATTTAAACACATGCCATTTTGTCGAACAATTCAAATTTATCTTCTGAAATCAAAACAAAATTTCCTTTTCCTTTATAATACATGTATATCCTACATAGTAATAATATCCAATCACAACATTCCAAAACATTTTATTGACTTCCTTACAAAATTTCAATATCTATTCATTCAAGCCCGTACGATGTACATTTATCATTTGCATGCAATATCAAATTCGATCACTCGCTCGAACATACAATTTCACTTCCGAGCTAGTACCGTCCACCCGACTTCCTAGTGCGGACTCAGATTTGGTTTCTTGATCAGAAATTGTCATTCTCCTTGCATAGTCATAACTATGATAGAGAATTTTAGAACAAATCAAAAATCCATATCTAGGGTTTGTCGTCGAAAATCGAGTGAAAAATTCTAACTCGGATCGATATAACTATCTCGAAATTCTATGCTCGAATCTGGATCAAATTGCTATGCGAATAAAATAATATACGTACATCCTACGTATTTACCTCAATTGGTTATCAACTATATCAATTCTCTTTTTATTCACATTCATTTTGATTTCTATTCACTTATCAATGCTTATCATTTCACATATTTTTATTAAATCTTCACTCAAATGCTTATTCAATATATTCTCCCAACACCCACATTACCTAAGAATTCTACCATTTCTTCTTAAGGTCAGTATAAGTATTTTATATGCTTCTTATTTTTATTTTCACTTCACCACTTTAGTTTATATCTGCTTCTATTCAAATTGGTTCTCCCATTTCTATATGAATTCAATTTATCTTTAACTCTGAATATTGAATTTTGTTTATAACACATGTTTAACTCCACAAAATCCATATTTAACTCATAATTCAAATTTTTTTATTCCACCAATCAGAATTCCATTAACACACTCACTTAACTAATTTATTCAAATTAGTTCATTTCCCACTTTTAATTCAATATTTGATTTTTACCCTTCAAAAATCACTTCACTTAATTTCTTGAGTTCAATCTATTTTATAATTCAAGTTTTGGATTTTTATCCATTTCCCAAAATACAAACAATTTTATTTTGGCTTATTTATTCCACTTCTAATTTTTCATAAGTCACAACTTATTTATATCCATACTTTCCTCTATTTACAATCAATCCCGTTCACTTTTTTAACTTGGGATTATACATTTAATTTAGCCAAGTATATACTTTTATTCAATGGGTTTTCAATTCTTTTTTAAGTCCTCGAAATCTATTTTGTTTCAATTCAATCTTATTTAACTTAACTCTAGTTAAATCTAACCTCATACTATTCTTTTGACTTCACACCATTCATTCAAATTTTATTAGTAAGAACTTAATTTCTTTTAATGTATCCAGCACTTGATACAATTTCATATCAATTATATTTCAACTTTATTTCAAATCCAATCACAATATAATTAGCCTAAGTTCCTTTAATTCGACCTACTCTTCTAACTTATTAACTTTTTACAAGTTAATTTCATTCCAGGAAATTTTCAAACCTTATTAATTTCCACCACGCAATCCTTTTTCCATGCCAATCCTAACTTCTACGCGTAAGCGCCTTACCCAGCAAGACGCGAATCCCTGGATTAGCCACTCCCTCGTCGTCGCATCTCGAGCTTACCGCCGATCCCTAAACTCCACGAACACACGATTCAAACTGCTGTCTCTCGATAAAATGTCGAACACCCCTCTTCTAATCGAAATGGGTTCGAATTTGAGTCGTGAAACTCGATTTCAATCTCATTGCTCGCGTCGACCTAAACGAGTCAGGGTTTCGAGATCAGCTGCCGTATTTTTTTGAATTTTTTTTTGAATGAGGAGATAGGAAAGGGAGCTCGAGTTCGAAGGAAATAAAAGATTGACATATTTGATTTTGGGATTTAGTTTCACAGCTCGGCCATATGAAGATTTGAAAACAAAAAGGAGGAAGGGATCGAACGAGATCTTTTCCATCATTTGATTTTTTTTCCTTGAAATTGCTTTGAATATCAGGCAAGAGGGAATGGGATTCATGTTTAAAACGAAAATGAGAAGGTATGCGTGGATTTGAAAAAGATGAGACATTGATGTTGGCGTATGGAGAAAGGCCGCAGTGATTTGATGGGGAAAAAGTATCGATGTGAAAGGAATACAGCTGAAGGTTGACTAGGATATATATATATATATATATATATATATATATATTAATTTAAATTCGATTTTAAATTTAAATTGTCTTGAATTCGCGGCTTAAAATCTTGACATCCTATTGAGATGTGCCGCTAGGCGTTCATAATGTTATACCCCTATCACTACGAAAATCGGAGAAGATACATTTTGGACTCAGTTATTATATTAAATTTCCGATATGAACTTCAACGTGTTTATATATCGTATGCTCACACAACAACTCCAATCACTACGAAAATTGGAATTTGATAATAATATAATATTACAGATCCAACGGAACTGGTTTTGTCGAAATCCGAGACTGTGCCTCGGAAGGCTATTTTTGAACATCAATTTAAAGGATGTATTTTTAAAATTGAACAAACTACTGTTAAATTCAATTTTACCCCATCTATTACTTTAATATTATCAATATAAATTTTATAAGCCTTAGAAATATTTCTGACAAGCTTATAAGTCCATATTTTATACTTTAACCAATTACCAATTATATAAGTCAAAAGTCGAATTTTCTAATAAATCATTATGTCTTAGATCCTGAATTTACTTTATAAATGAAAAACCATACCTTCCATATTCAAAATCAATTCATAATCCAAATCAAATATTTAAATCCATTTAAATATCTCAAATTAACCGTTCAAAAAAATCTGGGTCGTTACATGTGGGAACTATTTAGTCGTACACTTAGTACGTAGCCCTCTGTGTAGGCTTGATTATCGTTTGTGTTGAGGGTGTTGATTCGTATAGTGCGGAGTATTACTCCAATCCATTGAGCTTCCTTCTTGGCCCGAAGTAGCAAGTTGAAATTTGGAAATGTGATAAGTCTACGAGACTTTGTTTCTGTGTGAGGTTGAGAAACGGTTTTGCGTTGTTGGTGCGAAGAGACCGGGATCAGATTTATCTGAAAACCACTTTGGACCAACGTATATGCTACGATTGTGCAGGTTACTTTGTGATGATATTGATATTCCGAATTTTCATAGTGGAGGACTACTTGTTGATCGTTTGGGGTTAAAATCCCAATATACATCCAGTAGCAGTGGTCTCTTTATTATGAAATATCCAATGCAAGGACTATTCGCGACTAATCCTAGGGATTTCCCGACAGGATATGGAAGGAAAGTACCTTCGGTTTGTCCTGTTCTTGGACAACTTGTATGGATGTTTGTCTGATATTGCATTTCTATAGATTATGTACATCGGTTTTTCTTGATTATGTTCAGCCTGATGGGGGGTCTCGCTTCGTGTTAGGTAGCGGACGGATGACTCTTGCCACTACAAGTCCCTAGAGTGAAAGGGTTGGTTGTAGTCGAGAGGCTAGCCGTAAAAGCAAAGCGCGAGGTATCAGTGTGAGCTACGGTGGGTATTACCCACTGGTTGTGTCCCGTCACATTTGGTATCAGAGCTTAGATTTTGTACATTCCTAAGCTTTGATGTGTACTCGGTATAGATAGTGACAGTAGCACCCTAGATTGAGTTGAGTTTATTATATATATGAGCGCGTATTTATTAGTGAATATAAAATGTTTTATATTGTGTTTGCTTATCCGTTGAGTTGTTTGTGAATTCTGGTCGGTATGTGGGATGCCATATTATCGATAGAGATTTCCAAACACTTAAAACGAGGCAAGTCGACATAGTATCATTTTCAATAGGGTAAATGAAATAATTTTACCAAAATTATATTTTATATATAAAGGAATAATTTTTTTGGAATTATTAAAGTGTATATAAATGAATCGTTTGGTTGTTTGAAAATGTAAATATATATAAGTTAATGAAAGATGTTTGAATAATTTGAATAAAAACAACAATTGTAAGAGAATAAATTATATAAGCAAATGAATTATAAAATATGGAATTATAATTAATATAATTTACAATTGTGAAATAATCTTATATATAAGAAGTAAAACTATATGAGTATATTTATAAACATAAGTTGTAAATAAAAATGGACTTAACTAAGAATTTGAAAATTTTAATCCTGTTAAATTTGAAAGTTGTTTTTCAAAGTCAAAGAGGTTATATTATTATAAATAGAAAATAAGTGAAATTATATAGGTAAAAGATTTATAAATGTGATTTATGAGTAAAAGAAATTTTTTAAAAGAATTTAAAGCACGAAATTCACTACTGTTGCTGGGAAATAATAAGGGTGATGACTGCAGCATCATCAGTATCATTTTCGAGTTTCTGTGTGATGGATTTGCTAACAAAGTGAATTGAAATTGAAGTTTTGTTTTGATAAACAAATTTATTTAAAATCCAAGTTAAAATTGATAAAAATAAGTGAAACGAGTTTTTGACTTAGAATATGAAAAATAAAAAATGTAACCTGGTAAAGTTGAAATAAAATTTGAGTTAGTAAGTGAATTATATGATCTGAAATTTAATTGAGGAAGGTTAAATTGAATTGAATTTTAATTGGATTAGATAAGTGATTATATAATAGGGATTTGGAAGTTTAGATAATTAAGTTGTATAACTTATAAAATGATATAAGGTAAGTAAAACCAATTGTTAAAATGGCTAAACAATTTTGTTAAGCAAAACAAAATATGAATTTGAATAGCAGAATGAAATTTGACTTAAGTAAAAGTTAAATAAAATAAAATTTGAGTTAAATTAGTAGTGAACTTAAGTTGTATAGTGAAAAAAGAATGCAAGTTGAAATGAAAGATAAATCAAGTGATGTTAAATGAAGTTGATTTTGGTATAGAAGTAAATTAATAAAATGAATTAATTAAATGAATATGAACTTGAGTTATATTATGAAATTCAACTTTAATTGTAAAAGTGAATTAGGGAATAAACATGGATTAGAAAATTTTGTTGTTAAGAATTGAATAAAACTTAAATTAAGAAGTCGTTAATTGAATAATTGAATGAAAGTCAATTGAATGTTAAACCAATTGGAATTAAAAGTGTTGAACCAAATTGAATGAATGTAAAGTAAATTAATTTGGTAATGTTGGATGTGCATTGATTGTTAGATTGTTGTTAGTTGATTAAATAAAAATTCAGTAATTGTTAATGAGATTGAATTACTAAAATTAGAATCTATAAATAGTTGAATTCAAATTGGAAGTGAAGTAAATTTAAATAGAATTGATTTCATTTGAATTGGAAGTGAACAAACTTGAATATAAATTAGTGAATGTAAACTAACTTGAATTTGTATGAATGAATGTTAGTAAAATCCAATGTTAATGAGTCAAATGTGATTTAAATTGAAAATCAATTCGATGAATATTAATGAGAAGTGAATGAATATTTATTTGATTATGGATTGATTGGATAGTTGTTGGATGTTAGCTGAGTATTTAGTAGGTGCGTATAGTGCTTGCTTCGCTTTTGGAGCTCGCTTTCGCGCTATGTTCGCCGTATATGCTCGCTAATAATATAAAAGGTACATATCTCGGGTTACATATCGTACTTTTACACTTTTTTCCCTTCGGGATGCCTCATCCTCGATGATGAGATATATTTTTGTGATATATACATTGTTATTTTTTTCCGGATGAACCACACAAAGGAGACGCTGGCGATGTTTTTTGAAAATTTAAGGAGTTAGAAAAATTGGAAATTTTTTGATAACCAAAGTTTTGACTCTCAAGTTGAAAAGTTAAATGATATTTGTTAGTTCTAAAAGATAACTATGTAGATTTGAAAATTAACAAAGTTTTTGTAAGAAGTTTAACTAATGGATTTTGAGAAAAATTAAACACTTAAGAGATTAGGTAAATCTAGTTTGAATGAATTGTTTTGAAAAGTTAATGGATTTATTGACTTTTTTCTTACTTGGTAATTTCGAGGACGAAATTCTTTTTGCAGGGGAGAATGTAACGACACAGAATTTCTGTCATTTGAAATTCGTATATTTAATTAATTTTAAATATTCCCAAGTAAATTTTATAAGCTGGATAAATAATATCTCGGATATCTCGATTTAATTGGCTAATTTAATTGTTAATTTAATATTCGAAATTATGAAAATAATTGTAAATTGGATTTAATATGAATAAAAATGTTGTATAAAGTTGAATTAAATCTTATTTGAATTAGAATGATGTTAGAGAACTTTCAAAATCAAATTAAAAGTTAAATTGTAAAAATTGAATATTTTAATATTTAATTGATGAGTAAAAATAGTCATTTTTCAAATAGTTTCGGATTTCGACGAAACTAGTTTCATCGGATCTGTAATGTTATATTATTGTAAGATTTCAAATTTCATGTCAATCGGATTTACGGTTTGTCCGGGACAAGCCAAAACGCGTAGAAATCTGTTTAAGCGAATGTTAAATTTCATTAGTCGATTTGAAAACCTATCTTCCAAATACGATCGAATTGGCTCTCGATGTATATTCCACTGCATTCAGAATTGGGGTAAAATATTATAAATGCCAGGCGGTATGCTTCGTTTGGAATTCGAATTTTTTTGGGATGAATAGTGTTTCGCAATTTTCTATAAAAGGACTTGTTTTCTTCATTTTGCATAAATCCTAGCAAACTTTACGGCTAGCCGCCTCTAGCTTTTCAATGGCTAGAAAATTCTAACCTTCCCCTTTGATTATCTCCAAATCCGTTAATCAATTCAAAAAACTTTCAACTGTAAACTTGTAGAGCACATCACGATCGATAAATCCAACGGTGGATTTTCGCTATCATCGTTGTTTGGAAGCGAATTTGGGCCATGAAGGTCATGCATTCGAGCATATTTATCTTGTCAATGGTGGGACGAGTTTTCCCGGAGCATGGCCAGTGATTCATGGTGGAAGGAGCTTCGAAGTGGTGGTACTCGATCGTTTTCTGGTGATCGATGGAAGGCGCGCAAACAGATGGTCAACGGCGGATCCTTTGGGTTGCTTGCGTTTCTGAGTAGCCTAGAAGAAGAAATGTAGTCATAGCCCTGATCTCGTGATGTATAATCGAATGACAGAGATCTATTTTAGGTTAAATAAAATTTAAATTTAAAATTATTATATTATAAATTCGTAAAAACTTTAAAACTACATAACTTCTTCATACGAGGTCCGTTTTTGACGAAACGAATAGCGTTGGAACTGTATTAACGAACACTACGCGATGGAGTTGGTTTGGAGTTGATTGGAGCTGGTGTGAATTTTGGAAAAAATTAAACGGTCGTTTAATTTTATTCGGAATAAAACACAGAATCTGCTATTGGAACAATGTGAGTATAACTCACTCTTTCTGACCTACTGATATTTTAAATAAGTGAGAAATAATCTATTATGTGATGATTGATGATTGTTTGGATGATATATGATATATTGATTCATATTTGGATATATACCTGCCTAGTGGAGCAGATGACGCTATACGTTCCCGTGTATGAGTGGATGACCCTTTGTACGTGCGACTGCCTTGAAGCGGACATTGTATAAATATTCTAATATGTATATTTGTTGTAGGCGACAGGTTGGAGGGATCCTACTGGATTCCTCACCCGTATTGATTTATTTACAGATATTGTTATATATTTTGCTATCATATGATATATGATGTTTTGGATGCCGTGATTGTTATATTTAGTGCTGTTGCAGCATTGGGCCATATTTTGGAAATTTAAAAATGATAAAGTGATGATTTCCAAATTTAAAAGAATTTTCAAGTGATTTTGAAAATAAACGTTTTATTGAATTTTTGAATCATTAAGAATTAATTTATTTTGAATAAATAAATGTGATAATTTTTATGTTATTATGATGTCCTGGAAAATATAATTGAAAGGTGATTTTTGCGAATATGGAGTTAATGATTTTATGAAATGGTTCCAATTGAGATTGTTGACTAATATAAATGGTTTATAAAGAAGATTTATAAAATTGAATTTTTATAAATCGGAATAATTGAATTATAAAGGAGTTTTTATAATTGTTAAAATGACGTTATAAATGGATTTTATAAGTGAATAAGATTTATGAGTTGCAAAGTTATGAAATGAATGAATTTGTGAAATAAATGGTTTATAAGTGAATTAACTTATAAATCGGATTTTTGGTCAGTAATTGAGTTATAAATGAAATTGGTTAATAAAGAAATTCTGTAAATTGAAGTTTTTATAAAATAAGAATGTGAATTTATAAACATTATTTATAATTCCTAAATCAATTGAATTTGATAAGTAAATATGAAAGTTTATTAAAGAAGATATATCCGCGATTTTGGATAGCGAATTATCCTTTAAGTTAAATGTTGTAAAAATAAAGAGTTTGGTTGAGAATTATATTCACGACTTTGGACAGTGAATAATAATCATTTAAGTTGAATTAATGTTTTGGAAAGTAATCTTTTGAATGGAATAAAATGGCTAAAAAATGTTTAGAATGTGTTAAGTATCAAAACCATAGATTTCAACATTTATTTTGAAGTGCGCAATGAAGTGTTTAAAAATATTGTTTACCACGGCTATTGGAGTTGTTCATCATCATTTATAATTCATCTTTCTATTGTAAATTAGAATCCAAAATACGTGAACAACTTGTGACATGCACAGTGTATCATAGTACATGCCACAAGGTCATGCACACCGATATACACATGCTTGTTAAAATTGCAGGGACATGTGAGCATAAGATCAAACCCAAGCCAAGACTGAATTCAATTCATGTGTAATGAAAAAACAAAAAACACAGCAATGATCAGCACAAAGCTATGATGGACAACTGAGCACAAGGTTAAACCCAAGCAAAGACTGGATTCAACTCAGGTTGCAAAAACAAAAAACTCAACAATGGTCAGTATAAAGCAATCAAGTAAGAGCATTAAGATAAATTCAGCCACGAACACACACGAAAACAAGAAAACCAGAATTAAGGGAAGAGATAAATGCAAGTCAACATGTACATGAAAGTATACGAAATGTTTAAGCAAAATCAAAATTCAAGGCCAAGTACAGGGCATATATCAACATGTAGTTGTAACGACCCAGGAATTTTAGAAATTAAAATTTGAATATTTAATTAATTTTAAATATTAATAAGTGAATTTATAAGTCAAATAAATTTTATTTCGAATAATTGGATTTAATTGAATAATTAAATCGATAATTTAATATGTTAAATTATGGAAATAATCAAAAATCGAGTTAAATATGATTGAAAATGATTTGTAAAATTTTATTTTATCATATGGGAGTTAGAATGATATTTTAGAACTTTTAAAATCGAATTAAAAGTAAATTTGTGAAAATTGAATATTTTAATATTTAATCGACTAGTGAAAATAGCCAATTTTTGAACAGTCTCAGAATTGAATGAAACTAGTTCCATTGGATCCATAATAGTTAGTTATTACCGGATTTCAATTTTCGTGTCAATCAGAGTTTTCGTTTGATCGTGGCAGCTCGAAACGTATCGAATAATTTTTAATATTAATTTGGCGAGTTAAAATAGCCATTTTTCAAAAAGTCTCAGATTTCGACGAGACTAGTTTCATTGGATCCGTAATGTGATATTATTGTAAGGTTTCAAATTTCGTGTCAATTGGATTTACCGTTTGTCCTGTACAAATTAAAACGCCTAGAAAATCGTTTAAATCGGTTTAATTTAAATTGAACGTTTATTGCCATAACTCACACAGATGTTCGAATTAGCTTTCGAAACCTGTTCCATTGTGTCCGGAACGCGGGATAAACCCTTGGAACGTCAGTTTCGGCGCGTAAATCGGAGTTCGGAATTTCCGCAATGAATAGTGTTTCGTCGGTTCCCTATAAATAGACCACCTCTCTTCATAAATAAAAAAGAAAAAGAAAATAAAACCCTAGCCGCCACCCCCTTTCACCAATGGCCAGAAAACACCCACGTTCTCCCCTCGTTTTCTTCAAATCCTAGCCTCGTTTCAAGAATTCTTCAACTACAATATTGTAGAGGGCTGTGAGTACTATAATCTCAACGGTGGAGATCGCGAATGGCTTCACGGATCATCCGCAAAATGGGCTTGAAGGGGGCGCGTTCAAGGTCGTTTTCTAGAGGATTGGGGTGGCCGAGCTCCACCTTGTCGCAGCCGAAGGTGGCTCTTGGCATGGCGTTTCAAACGGTTGTGGAATGATGGAGTATCGATCAACGGTGGAGGCGCGGCATCTAACCCTAGTTTGGGCTCCTATGGGTTGCGTGCGTGTTTTAAGTACTGGAGAGTGCGTGAGTTTGGGGAAGAGGATCATGTGCGGTCATGGTGGAAGGAGGTTGGATCTAAGGGCTGGAATGTGATAGGTTTAAAATTAATTAGAATTTATGTTGTAAATATTAGTTTAAATCGTGTAAAACTTTGAAAATGCATAACTTTTTCATACGAGGTCGAAAACGCGCGAAACCAGTTGCGTTGGGATCATATGGACGATCACTACGCGATGAAATTAGATTGGAGTCGATTGGAGTTAGTGAGAATTTTGGGTAAAATTAAACGTCCGTTTAATTTTATTCGAAATAAATCGCTAAAACGAAATTGAAATCAAGGTGAGAACTTCTCATTCAATCGAATCAGTTTCGATTTTATTTTAAATAGTTAGATTTAAAATATTTGAATGCATGTTTGAATGTTGATTGATATCTATTGATTGTTAAAATAGACATTATACGCCGTTAGTAAGCGGATGTTATTTATTAAAAACATATACCGCGAATATTTCATAAACAGTGAAATTGGTATTATATATAATAGCAATATATATATATATATATATATATATATTGGCATATGTATATATTGGAGTTATTGATTTCCCGCCTTTTTTTTAGCGGATGAGACCCTATTGCGCCGTCTATTAAGCGGATAATATTTTAAATCCCATATACCGTGATAATTCCGTACTGGAGCGGAATTGGTATTGTGCTAATGTTTGTGGATGCAGGAAAACAGGTTGGAGGGATCCAACTGGATTCCTCAACAGTATTTATTTGATTTCAGATATTTTGATATTTGATGGATTATCATATCGATATATGATGTCGTTGTTGTCGTGATTGACTATTTGGTATGTAGCATCATTGGACCAAGTTTTGGAATTTTTTTTAAAAAAAGATTTCAAAGTGATTTTTGAAAATATACTATATGTTTGGAATTGATCCATTTTAAATAAATAAACGTTATAATTTTAATGTTATAAAAATTATGATTTTTGAGAAATATAGTTAAAAACTGATTTTTGAGAATATGATGCTAATGATTTTATAAAATAGTTAAATCGGAATTTTTGAATTTATTATAAAAAAGTTTAAAAATAGGATTTATAAAATTAAATTATTTTATAAAACAAAATGATGAAATTATAAAGGAGTTTAAAGACGTTTTAAAATAATAGTATAAATTGATTTTATAAAGGATTTATAAATTGATAATTTATAAATAAAAATATTTGAGTTATAAAACGAGTTTTTATAAGTGTTAGAATGAATTGTGAATGAATTTCATAAATGAATGAAATTTATAGAATTATAAACGGTGAAGTTATAAATGGAATTTTATAAGCAGTATGTTTATAAAATTTATAAAGTTGTTAAAAGAATAGGTTTGGATAAATAATTGAATCTTATAAGTTATAAGGTTTATAATTATGAAGTTCAAAGGAACGATTTTTTTCAAACAAATAAATTATAAGTATTTCACTTATAATATGAACTTTTAGTATATCATTGTGATATAAATTGAGATAGGTTAATAAAGGAATTTATAAACCTTGTTTTATAAATTCGCAACGACTTATTTTGATAAGTAAATTGTTGAAACCTATTAATGGAGTTATATTCACGTTTTTGACTATGAATAATCCTTTGAAATAAAATGTATAGAAAGGATGAAATTGATTAACGTAGTATATTCACGTTTTTGAATAGTGAATAATATGTTAAAGAAATTGTTTTGAATGTGATGTTTTAAATAGAATTAAAACGACCTAACGATGTTTTAAAATGTGTTGAGATTCGAAACCATAGATTTCAACATTTATTGTTGAAATAGACGTTTTCGATAAATAGAAGGAAATGGTGGACTACAACACTGTTGTTATAGTAAATGATTTCCGAAAGGAAATGTTTTGTATAGTATTGGGATTTATATATCTATCTTAAATTCGAATCCCTATACTAGTGATTTTGGGTTGTCGTAACGATGTTTTACGTAACATTCGTTTTGGCCCAAATAAATATGTTTAAGAGAATGATTTCCTTAAATAATGAAATATATACTTAATCTCGATTTAAGTATATTGAATATTTTCCAAGTGTTGAAAATAAATAGATTCGTGAATTACTTATTAAATAAGTATGGAAATGTTTTCCAATATAAAGTGAATATTTTGAGAATTTATCTTTTTGAAGATAAATTGAAATGAATAATTGAAATCGTATATGCATGGATATTTTGGAATATAAATTCACTATGGAATTTATAAAAGGAAGTGGAATTTGTTTAAAAATAAATATTGATTTATTTTTGAAGTGTGAAAATTATATATCTAGTAAAGATATTTTTGGAAAATAAATAATTTGGAAAATTATTTGGAATCTGGTGATGTTGTGCATATCCATTGATAGTTCAATAACCGACTATCAATATTTCCCTTTGAATGGGTAATTGATGTGAATTGTTTGAATGTGAATGCCTCACTTATTTTTGAATAAGCGCTCACTATTCGGGTTAACCGGGAAAGGACCATGGGGTCGTATAACCCATTCCGAATATGTGATACGTCGTTATGAATTGCATTTGATGACCGGTGTTGAAGACCGAGTATTTGCGAAAGCGATAGGATGACCTATCGATTGTCTCTGCACTGGGTAGCTCCTGGTATAGAGATCCCCTAAGTGATGGGAAATTCGATCGGGATTGTGAATACCCGGATTGCAAGGGCTTCGTGAGAAGTGCCTTCGGTTCTGTTCGAGCCCGGAACAGACTTGTATGGATTGTATGTCTGACATTATAAATTGAGATATAAAGCAGATTTCTTTCAAATATATTTCTGTTGGTGGCGGAGAATTTATTCTTTTAGCTTAACACCCTTCTCTGAGATGTACGAGCTCAGAGGTTATGTAGTTGAATGTTATCAGCGATATATTCCCAATTTGGTAATGTGACATGCTGAGTGTTGGTGTGAAATGATCATTGTGTTGATTATTTGTGATAGGATCGTTTATTTGATCGTTTATCCCGGTGATCATTTCTATGATCATTTGTTGACCCAAAGCATGGCTTTTGTATAAAGTGTGTTTTTGTGGACGTGACTTCGTCGAGCCTCACACCCCGGAATGGTCAAAACAGGAAAGAAGCAGCAAGGTTATAAGGGGTAGCGCCCTTTAGGATATGTGCATTTCCTTCTGGAAAAGGGTGGTATCATGGTATGGAGCCCAGATACTTACTCATGTTGAAAACACTTTATGATTGTGTGAATTGACTGCGAGCGCTCGGTGAAAAGGTCCCAAAGGACCGGGGGATGGCATATTCGGTCAGTTGTTACTCAGTTAGGGGTAACCCGGCCTTGTGTTGGTAGAGATCCGGTTTGGTTCTCGGGGATGTCCATCCAGAGGCATTCTCATGTGGCAATGGGAAGTTCCTTGCCCTGATCATTTGTTGGAAATCAAAAGAAACAATACGAGACTTGTACGGTTTTAGTTGTAGAACCTGCCATCTAATATGGTAGCTATTAGTAGGCATAATATAATGGTACCTATGCTGGCTAAGATTTATATTCTACTTTCGAAATAATTTTTTCTACACTATGCACTAGTAATAATATCAAAATTGATTTGATTTTAATGCGTATCAAGCATCTTTGACTATCATAAGGAGAAATCTCCTCCAAGTCTACGTTTGCATTGTGTGTGTGGCGGGAGGTCTTATGGTAGTCTCATTTTTAAAAGCATTGCGAATTGACTTTAAAAATATTCCTCTATTTTGATTTTTTAAAGATAAATAAACTGTTTTGAGTTCTCACACCAGTCACATGACTGACTCGGAGTTTATTGTTTTCCTTCCTAAACTCTGGGTGCCCACCAATTTCCACACGGGCAGTCAAGAGTTAGGTTTATCAGGATATTCTGGAGATTCTGGAGTTGCTGGAGGCAAGCTGGATGGCATGGCGTATTACTAGTTTATATAGTATTTCTTTTCCGCTGTTGTTGTTTGTTGTTGTACAATCTGATGTAATGAAATGTAATGTATAAAATGTAATAACTGATATAGTCCTTTGTTTAAAGATTATTCATTTATTTATTATATGTTGTTCCTCTGCGAATTGTGAGATTCTGTTGTTGTTCTATTGTTTTCTATTCCGTTCTATTTTCTATTTTCTTTTCTCTCTATTTTCTCTCTTCTTCTTTCTCTTTCTTTTTCTTAAACCATAACATTTCGGGTTTCCGGCCTTCGATTTCTCGGCAGTCGATAAAGTGAGTATCGATGTTGAATTTTCGAAAGTCGAAAATTTTCGGGACGTTACAGTAGTGCACATGTACAAAGTGGCGGACCAGATCTACACACGGAACTTGACCAGCAACTAGCACAAAATCTTTATGGCCAGAGAATACAAGCGCACCAGACATAGCAAGTCTAAGAAGCACAGTTACATGTATATACAAGAAAGTAAAAATGCAAGCATTCGGGTGGACAGAGCATAACCATAGAAATCACACACACACATACACACATACATGCATGTATGTATGTATATACATGGAGACATCAGATCAAATTCAAGGAAGGAAACATTGGGTGACACACAAACATACACTGAATATTCAACAAGGAAGTGCTCTTATACAATGCAAGAAATGAACGACACATCAGTATATACATGACATGATCAAAGCATCATAATAGAGCATTCAAAGGATGAACAAGTCAAAAACATATCATAATCCTAAACAAAGCGGAGAACAAATTTAGAAAGAGTAGGAAAAGTCGTAGAAGATGTCATGATGAACAAGTCAGACTTCAGGAAGTCAAGATTAACCAAAAACCAATACATATATCTCAAATACAAATGCCAAGCAGTAATCAAAGGACGATCAAGTCAGAGATGATCAAGTCATACTTTAGAGAACATTCGATCAGAAATCAACGCAAGTTCTAAAATCATGAAGAATTCAAATCAAAATATACAAAACGAAATTATAGGGTTTTGATCCCTATAAATACCCAATTCCTCATCGGCAATTAAGGAGTTCGAGTTCAAGCAAACCAACAGAAAAAGTAAAGTAAAAAATCGCATATCGATATTATACCATCTGAACCCAGCATTGAAGCAGCATTATAAAATTGAGGAATGAAAGCATCAAGGCAATCGATTTGAATTTCTATTTCCAAGCGACTATTTCAATTTAACAAAACCCTAATTCCAAATCGCAAAGAAGCAAGACGGCATGGATAAGCAGGAAGAAAAATAAAAAGGGAACTCGTTTATGTCTGGGCCGTATTGTTTATTAGGGTTTTATTTATTTTTAGTACTTTTTTGGTTTTTGTTTTTATTTACGTCAAACTCTAGATTAACTAGTCTACGAACTATGGTTTTGTAGTTCAAGAATTCACAACTCAATGGCTGAGTTATGGCAGGGTTTTTGAGTTCAGAGTTAGGTTAATAAAATTAGCGGGTATCGCAAGTTAAAGTATTTCAGTAAGGGTCTGATTACTTAATTTATAGTAGAAACCTTGGGGGCAACACGTAGGTAAATTTTTGCCGAAGCTAGGTAAACTCTGTGTGATCTTCATTACATTACTTTCTATTTTTATTTTTTTATTTCCGCATTAATATTAAGTAGGCCCTATTCACCCTTCCTCTGGGGTGAAAACGAGTCTACAAGTGGTACCAGAGCTAGGATCAAAAACCATTTTCTGTTAAAAAAAATTTGGTTTTTTAATAGCTTCTTTTAATAATGCTTTTTCCAATGTCAGTCCATAGCTAGACTAACCATGTTCAATGGTGAATATGCATATTGGAAAACTAGAATGGAAATTTTTTGAAAACCATAAATGCATGGGATATTGTTGAAATGGGATTTAACACATCAACAATAATGGTAGGCAATCAAGAAGTTGATAAACCTATGGATCAATGGACAGATCTTGAAAATAAACTGCAAACTGCTAGTGCTAATGCTATGAATTCTATTATTTGTTCATTAGATCAAATTGAATTTAACCTTATCTCACATTGTCTAAATACGCAAGAAATCTGGCATACACATGAAGTGACTCATGAAGGAACCTCCCAGGTTAAAGAATCTCGCCTTGCAATGCCTAGTAGCGTGTACGAGAACTTCACAATGGCAAAGGATGAAAGTGTTAAAGAAATGTGTGGATGACTTTCTAATCTTATATGTAAATCAAAATCCTTAGGAAGACCATACACAAAATGGAGAAAGTCCAAAAGATCCTCAATATTCTTCCATGAAATTTTGAAGCAAAGGTGACTGCCATCCATCAAACGATCTGAAATAGGTTAAAGTTGAAGAACTCATCGAAAACCTCACCACTTATGAGCTAGAAATCAAATTCAAGAAAGAACTGAAGGGGGATATCGCAAAAGAAATCAATAGCTCTCAAAGGAATGATGGAAAGTGAAGATGTTGAAGGTGATGATAAAGGAGTAGCTGAATTGGCACTGATAACAAAGAGAATCAAAAGGTGAAACCAGAAATATGGAAATCCAACCCCAAATCAACAACAAAAGAGCAGAATCTTCAAAGTTCTAGACAACTTAGAAAAGTAGGAGGTCATTTGTCACAAGTGCAATAAACCTGGTCATATCAAGCGAAATTGTCCTCAAAATTGATTCAGCAAATGAAAGAAACCGAAAAGGAGATGTTTAGGAGCAACTTGGGATGAATGCAATGAAGATGATGATGAAAGCACTGGTAGTGAGAGTGAAAGAGCAAATCTGTGTTTTATAGGAGAAACAACTGACAGCGATGATGAAAAGCCAAGCGAGGTATGTTGGCAGGATAAGGAACAATAAGAGTGGTACCTGGATTCTGGCTTTTTAGGCGCTTAACGGACGACAAATCAAAGTTACCTAACCCGGAGAAGTACAAAGGTGGTAGGGTCACAATGGGAAACTACGATAAATGTAAAATTATCGGTAAAGGTAAAGTAGGTAATGACACATTTACCTTAAACAATGTATTGTATGTTGAAAATCCGCACCACAATTCGATTTCAATCAGCCAGTTATGTGATAAGGGAATGAATGTTGTTTTTGATTCCGACTTGTGAAAAATTGTTAACTAATCATCAAAAGAGACATTATTTTCAGGTAAGAGGAAATGTAATATCTACTCTTTGTCTTTTGATGATCTCACTCTTTCAAATGTTTGGTAGCTAAGGATGAAGAAGTAAACTTATGGCATACACGACTAGGACATGCTAGCATGAATATGTTAAACAAATTAAAAAGCAAAGATTTGGTAAGTGGTTTACCATCTAATGATTTCAAAATAGAAACTCTATGTAAAGCATCCACTATGGGTAAACTTAAAAAAAATCATCTCTTCATGCCAAGAACACTATAAGTACCTCTAGAGTCCTTGAACTAGTTCATATGGATCAGTATGGACCTAACAAGATTGCAAGTTTAGGTGGTAAACGATAATGTTTTGTATTGGTTGATGATTACTCTAGAAACTCCTGGATATACTTCTTAGCTAAAAAATCAAAAACTTTCTCCTACATCACTAAATTCACAAAAATAGTTCAAATGAAAATGGAGTTTCTATTATTTCACTAAGAAGCGATCATGATGGAGAATTTGAAATTTTTTATGATGTAAATTGATTCAAATATGAATTCTCTGCCACACATACTCCACAACAAAACGGAATAGTTGAGAGAAAGAATCAAACCTTACTGTGAGGACCCTCCCTTCTAACCACAGAAAGATGTACCATTAATAAGAAAAGAAAGGGATAGAAACAGAAAAGAATAGAAAGAAAGAACACCAACATCAGAATCTCACAGCGGCACGGAGCAAAATTTAATACATCACATAACTATTACATAGTTTTACATATATCAGGGCTATACAATATCATACAACAGGACAGTCATATATACATCTGTCACTACATACATCCCAAAATATAAAATACATCAACTAACACAGCGGAACTAGATAGATATATTGATCCGTCTGGAACTCCTGCTCCAAGCTCCTCCAGAAACTCAACAATCCAAAACCTATCACTTGGCTACTCATAAAAATTTGATTACCCAAGAGTTTATGAAAAACAAAATATAAACTCCGGGTCAGACATGGGTCTGGTATGAGTAAACGGTTTAAAGTTGTTTAACTTTGAAAACATTTGAAAAATAAAGGTATCACGTAAGACTTCCCACACATAAATACGGGTAAGTTTTTACCTTACGCTAACCAAAACATTTTAATAGGAAATCCAGTGATATTATAATAGTGTCTCGGGTTTTCAAGTAAATAGAAAATAGCCGAAATTGTTACATGATTAAATTCCAGCTACTAGCCACAAAAGTGGGTAATACAAATCAAAACCATAGGGTCTTGTAGGGAAAATGGATTTCCATCAATGGCAGGGCTACTGGGCTACCGTCCGCCACAGTAAGGGGCCTAAATTACCGTACCGAGGATCACTTTCGACCACCTACAACACAATGCCGGAACTATTCCTTGCTGAACAATCCCGAACAAGATAACCCCGCGGTTGTAGTTAGCAACGCCCATAGAGCCAAAATAAAAAGGGACATCTAGATAGGGGTATATCTCGTCCTGCTTGGGCATGACCCACCTAACCTTGCTGCATCTCCCCTGTTTTAGCTATTCCCGGGTGATTGAGGCTTGAGGCTGCGATTACCTTTACAGAACATATCTCTTAGAATGCTCATCGTTCGCCTGATGATGTTTTGAAAGTATTCAATCCATACAAGTTCGTTCCGGGTTCGAAGGAAACCGAAGGCATTATCTCGTTACACTCATTTTGGAATCACCCAGAGTCGACGACAATAACCCTTGCATTCTGAAAACACCATCTCGATCTTCACTTGAGAATTCACGACCTAACGTTTAATTTGGATCGATGTGGTTTTTCGATAATCATAAATGACTCCCGATCCCGGTCTCATCGAAATCCAAACGCCATTTTAAAGGTCAAGTTGTTTATTTAGTTTTAAACAGATAAATTCAACACTTTGAATTCACATAGCATTTATCACAGATAAATCATACACAATCATCATAGATATATCAAAGCGTATCATAGAACATCATAGAATATCATCAAATAAATATCACAAATCAGATATTCTATATATACAATTATCCATAAGCAAACATCTTTAATTCTTATTGTAATTAATTCAATTTAAAATTAATTACTCGAGAATTAATCTCTTAACCATATTTAATTGATCATTAATTATCAATTAATTAATTATTCCATTTCAAATTATTTAATTAATAAATCATTTCTTAATCAATTATTAAGTCTTAATTTTTTAATTAATTACTCTTATTTATTAATTCATAACCTTAATTGTTAATTAATAAAACTTAATTACCCATTTATTAACTGCTAATTAATTAATTAATCAATTATTAATTCTTAATTAAATTCCTTAATTAATTAACTATCAATCATTCATTAATTAACTTAAGTAGTTAATTACAATTTATTTAACACTTAATCATTAATTAATCCAAACTTTAATTATAATTAAAAAGTTAATCTTCTTAATTACTTTCAAAAATAATTAATTAATATTAATTATTCATCTTAATTAACATTTAAAAGAAATTTTTTAAAATTTTGAAAATCAGTTTACTACTAACTGCAAAACTTAAATGTTAATTAATTTCACATTTAACTTAAAGTAATTACTTAATTAAAATAATAATTAAGAGTTTAAACAATTTAAAGTATTAACTAGATAATTAAACTTGTGTTAAAGTTTTAACTTAATTTGTTAAACGCTTACTAAGTCGACAAATGTTT
The DNA here is from genome assembly GCA_030765085.1 of Allium cepa. Classification (NCBI taxonomy): domain Eukaryota; kingdom Viridiplantae; phylum Streptophyta; class Magnoliopsida; order Asparagales; family Amaryllidaceae; genus Allium; species Allium cepa. Next base: position 726,947,808 of record CM060945.1, read on the forward strand.
ATCTTGTTGAAACATACCTTTCTTAACCTTATTATTATTTTTATAATACTGCAGTTATGAAAACCCGATCACTCCCCTGATTAAACTCGAGTGTTACTTCGAGCTAAATACCCATATCACCCGAGATGTTCACCTGTAACATCTTCTTCTTCTTTCCTTTTTTTCTATTTTCCAGTAAGTTTAAGTTTTTAAACTTTAGTAAAAATTAAAGCATCAGGTATCACTCTCGAACTCGACCAAAAACCCGAATCAACCACTAAGACAACTCGAGCAACGACTGAGTAACGATTCGCGACCCATGACATCAATGCCACTGATCGCATCACCGCTGCTGTACACATGCACGGCGATGCGCGAAGCCCGAGTGAACTCCCAAGACCATTGGCAAGTCACAAAACCCACGTATACTCGAAAACCAGACTCGAATCACTTTCAAAAATTTTGAATCGAAATTTAGGCATTCGCTCGAAAAACTACAAACTAGACCCCTAACAAATACGCCTTGCCACCGCCTCATAGGCAACCAGAGACGCCCAAAATTCACCCACACCAGACAACGCACGAAGCTTCCATCCTCCAAAAATTCATGCAACTCGATCGCGCGTAGAGGGCGAACACACCACATTACAGACAAGACCAAAAACTTACAATAAAACCCTAAAATGAATTCGACCCAACAATATATGCAATGGACAAATTATCTGATAATTTTCCCGAGATCAATGATGTTCATACTAGCTTCAATTCAAGTTTCAACATTTTAAATTGGATCGATAACCAGAAATTTGCAAAAATGCAATCTTTGTTCAAATACAAACTGCTCTCAAAATACTAAATTAAAAATCTTCGTTTTTGTTTTAAAAATTGTAAATTTCAGTAATATTTCAAATTATGAACATGAATTAAGTTTTTACATTAATTGAATTTATCAAATTATTATTTGATTTCCTGTAAACATGGTTTCCAGGGTTACTACCTCTCCAACAGGCTTAAAACAGTTTTAAAAATCTTAGTTTAGGGTTTAATCTTCTTGTATATTTTAGAATTCTAAACTTACCATGATTAGATGAAAAATATTTGAGTTTTAAAAAAATATGCAAACTATAACAACAACAGAGAGCATAGAGCAACACATAAATGTATACAAGACAAAGCATATGCCTATCATATGATCATTGAATCATGAACTGTTTTAATTAAACTTAAAACATTAAGAAATATGTTTACTGACCAGAAAGTTTTGAGCAGAGAACAATTCCTATTTTAGAAAGCCTGTAGTTGAATCTGCTAGAATTTCTGTCCTGTTCTTGTTTGAGTTAAAATTTGAGTTTGCTTCTTTTTTTCTTTTCTTTTTCTTTCTTATGTGTTGCTGAACGAACTAAAAATTAGATGTATACATATATAAGAGAAAACAGGTGTATAAAGGAAGGTAATAACTGGTTAAGTTGTTTTCTTATCTTTGTTTTGATATAAGCAGATTTTTCTTACTAAAAAATAAAGATTTGCTAAATATTTTGAATGGACAAAATGTTGGCTGAGCTGATGGCAATAAATGCCTTGTTTCTTAATATGTTTACATATTATAATTATGCTGTATATAGATATTTGTATGTGAGCATTCACTTGCAGGTAGACTGGACTTGTAAATGAAGATAATTTGTTTGAAAACATTTGTTTAGCTTGAATAATTCATATAAATATGGTTGTGTTATTTTATTTTATACTTTGCAGGTAGATGTTCTTGTGAATGAAGATTATTTTGTTTTATCTTTTTATTTTATGAACATATAGTTTTCAGGTTAGTCTATACACTTTGCCTTATTTTAACCTTATTCTTTCAAATTTTTAGTGTATGTACCCACTAATTACTTAATCCTTGTTTTCTTTTATTTTTATTTCTATTTTTATTTTTAACTATCAATATTTAAATTATATTCATAAGTTTTACTTATAATATTTATATTTTATATTGGTAGACTTTGGATTTATTTCAAACACTATCATATATATATATATATATATTTATAGAAAATGTTAACAACACAAAGTATTTTAATTCAATTATATAAGATATATTTCTTTGTAAATATTATTAAGAAATTTATTTTAAATTTCCAAATCAATTTTCCTTTTTAAAAATACAAATGTATATAAACAAATAGCAAATATCCCTAAATATTTTTCATTTGGAATGATAAGTTTACTTTATATTTGAATTGGATTAAATATTTATTAAAATAATAGGGCCAAAATCCAGGGTCTTTACATTCCCCTCCCTTAAAAGAATTTTGTCCCCGAAATTTTAATACAAAAGATAATTCAAAAGCTTTTATACCAACCATTCAAACATCCATATCATTCATACATTAGCAAACAACCAAACAATTTATCCTAACAAACATCAATAGTTACCTGGACACAAATCAGGATAAGCTTTCCTAAAACTATCCAGAGTTTCCTAGATGCAATTTCTGGGATCCTCGCTCCACTACACTTTGACAACCTTCACTACCTTACTCCTGAGTTGCCTCTCGTCTTGATCAACAATCCGAACTGGATTCCTGACCATAGTCAAATTCGGCTTAACCTCCAAATCTTCTTGCACTACTGGTTCTACAACTAATAATGGATCATGAACAAACTTCCTTAGATGGAATACATGGAATACATTATGAATTCTAGACATCCGTTCTGGCAATTCAACTTGTAAGCTACATCACCAATCCTTTCCAATATCCGAAATGGTCCTATATATCTCGGGGCAAGTTTTCCCGTCTTTCCGAATCTAATAGCTCCTTTAATCGGGGAAACTTTAACAAAAACAAAATCACCAATCTCGAATTCCAATTGTCTTCGCCTCTTATCTTCATACTTCTTTTGACGGTCCTAGGCAGCTCTCATCCTTTTCTTGATAAGCTCAACTTTAGCAGAAGCTTCACGAATTATATCTGGTCCAAGCAGAAGACGACCTTTCGACTCTATCCAACAAGATGGAGATCTACACAATCTCCCATAAAAAGCTTCATAAGGTGTCATCTTAAAACTCGCTTGGTAACTGTTATTATATGTGAATTCTGCCAAATGAAGATAGTCTTCCCAAGATCCACCAAAATCCAAAACACAAGCTCGTAGCATATCCTCTAGAATTCAGTTCAGCCTCTCCGTCTGCCATCTATCTGAGGATGATAGTCTGTATTCAATCTCAAACTCGTTCCCATAGCTTATTGCAGAGCCTCCCAGATTTGCTGGTGAAAATAGGATCACGATAACTTATTATGCTAACAGGAATACTATGCAATCTGACTATCTCCCTCAAGAAAATATTTGCCAGAGAAACTGCAGTACGAGTTGCCTTAATCGGTATAAAATGGGCACTCTTAGTTAACCGATCCACAGTAACCCAAATTCCTTCATTTCCTTTCTTGGTTCTTGGAAAATCGTCGTTAAAATCAATCGAAATCATCTCCCATTTCCATTTGGTGATTTCCAAAGGTTGCAACAAACCGGCCGACTTCTATTGATCTCCTTTAACCTGCTGACAGATAGCACAACTATTAACGAAAGCAGCTACATCCCTCTTCATGCTCGACCACCAGAAAATTCTTCTCATATCTTTATACATCTTAGAAATTCCTGGGTGACTATTCAGTTTGGAGAGATGACACACAGCCAAGACTTCTTGCCTCAATCTATCTATATTAGATACACACAAACGACCATTAATCCTCAAAACACCTTGGTCGTCCACCCTGAAATCAGAATACCAACCATCCTTAGTTCCAAGAATCAGTTCCCCAACAGATCTATCCTCCATTTGCTTACTTATGATTCTTCCCGGAGAGATGGAACAACTTCCAAAAGAGACAACACTTCATTCTTGCTAAGAGCATCAGCCACAACATTTGCCTTTCCTGGGGTATACAGAATATCTAAATCATATGATGCCAGAAACTGGACCCATCGCTGCTGCCTCAAATTAAGATCCTTTCGAGAGAAAAGATATTTCAATGGTTTGTGATCCGTGAATAACTCGAACTTCTCTCCCAAGAGATAGTGTCTCCAAACCTTCAAAGCAAAAAAATAGCTAACAATTCAAGATCGTGTGTAGCATAATTCCTTTCATGTGGCTTTAATTGCCGACTCGCATACGCAATCACTCTTCCATTCTGCATCAACGCTGCTCCCAGTCCAACTATACAAGTAGCCGTATAAACCTCAAATTTTCTTTTCCAATCTGGAATAGCTAGCACTGGTGCACCGGTAAGCCTGGTCTTCAATTCCTGAAACGCTTCTTCACACTGGGTTGTCCATTTGAACTTAGCTCCTTTCTTTGTCAATTTGGTCAGATGTGAAGAAATCTTAGAATAATCCTTGATAAACTTCCTATAGTAGCCAACTAATCCCAGAAAACTACGAACTTCCGTCCATAACTTCGATTTCTTCCATTCCAGAATAGTCTCCACCTTCGCTGGATCTACAGGGATACCTTCGCCAGAAACAATGTGCCCTAAAAATTTGACTTTCGATTTCCAAAAATGGTACTTGGAGAACTTCGCCTTCAAAACGTGTCTCCTCAGTGTCTCCAACACTATTCTCAAATGCTTCTTGAGATCTTCTTCAGACTTAGAAAAGACCAGGATATCATCAATGAACACCAGAAAAAACTTATTCAATTCTCGATAATCCACACAAAACCTTAGCGATCCATCCGATTTACGGACCAACACTGCCGCAGAACCCCAACAAGAAAAACTGGGCCTGATCAATCCCTTCTCCAACTGATCCTGAGTCTGCTTAACTAACTCTTCTTTCTCTCTAGGAGCCATCCTCCTACCAGGCTGAATCACCGGCACTACTCCTGGAATCAAATCAATATGAAACTCTATCTCTCGTTGCGGAGGCAGACACTTGACTTCCTTGAATACGTCAGGGAAATCTTGGACCACATCGATATCTCCAACCTCCACTTGAGAAGTCTCAACTCCATGTAAAAGACTATTCAAGTGAATTCCAGGATTATCACACGACACTCGGGGAATTCTACCCAGATCAGTTTCCAAAGAAACCGCTCTCTCATCACAATTCAGAATTGCCTTATTTTTATCGAACCAATCCATCGAAGAAATGGATCCACTCTGCTACTTGTGAAATTACCGCAAGAAAAACTATTAAACAAAAATCCTTCTCTATGGCACACAGAACACTCAGAGCTACACTGCTGACCCCGATGCCCAAAGACTTCCTATCCAAAGCTCTTAAAGAAAGTCGGACCTCAAATCAAACAGAAACATCCTACTGAACTTAGCCACAACACCAAAGCAGAAATACTTCTTTAACTTATTCCAAAGAAACATCTTCGGAGACATCCATAATCACCGTGTCTCATCAAACATCTACTACATCCTAAGGTATCAAGATATCATGACTTGCTTCCATCCAACTGACACATCCAAACTATAGCTCATTCAAACTTACACTTCAAAGATGAACTCCGAACCTTAACATGTTTCCTTCAGAGATCGATGTAATCCTTACACCACCCAAAGCTCACTCGAGACGGTAATAGGTCTACAATCTCGACAGATACACTTCCAACCTTAAATATTCAACTCCAACCATTGGTAGTCGTGTTACACACACCACTACCCTATCTACCTTTATAAATTATATTGGAAAACCAGAACAGGTAACCCAACAAATAGGTATATATATATCAGTATTACAAATAGGCTCCCTCAAGAAAGAAATAACTCAAGAGCCTAGATATTCGCTCAACCTAGCGCTCTGATACCAACTGTAAGGACCCACCCTTCTAACCATAGAAAGACGTATCATCAATAAGAAAAGAAAGGGATAGAAATAGAAAAGAATAGAAAGAAAGAACAACAACATCAGAATCTCACACCGGCACGGAACAAAATATAATACATCACATAACTATTACATAGTTTTACATATATCAGAGTTATACAATATCATACAACAGGACATTCATATATACATCTGTCACTACATGCATCCCAAAATACAAAATACATTAACTAACACAGTGGAACTAGATAGATATATAGATACGTATGGAACTCTTGCTCCAAGCTCCTTCAGAAACTCAACAATCCAAAACCTATCACTTGGCTACTCATAAAAATTTGATTACCCAAGAGTTTATGAAAAACAAAATATAAACTCCGGGTCAGACATGGGTCTGGTATGAGTAAACGGTTTAAAGTTGTTTAACTTTGAAAACATTTGAAAAATAAAGGTATCACGTAAGACTTCCCACACATAAATACGGGTAAGTTTTTACCTTACGCTAACCAAAACATTTTAATAGGAAATCCAGTGATATTATAATAGTGTCTCGGGTTTTCAAGTAAATAGAAAATAGCCGAAATTGTTACATGATTAAATTCCAGCTACTAGCCACAAAAGTGGGTAATACAAATCAAAACCATAGGGTCTTGTAGGGAAAATGGATTTCCATCAATGGCAGGGCTACTGGGCTACCGTCCGCCACAGTAAGGGGCCTAAATTACCGTACTGAGGATCACTTTCGACCACCTACAACACAATGCCGGAACTATTCCTTGCTGAACAGTCCCGAACAAGATAACCCCGCGGTTGTAGTTAGCAACCGCCCATAGAGCCAAAATAAAAAGGGACATCTAGATAGGGGTATATCTCGTCCTGCTTGGGCATGACCCACCTAACCTTGCTGCATCTCCCCTGTTTTAGCTATTCCCGGGTGATTGAGGCTTGAGGCTGCGATTACCTTTACAGAACATATCTCTTAGAATGCTCATCGTTCGCCTGATGATGTTTTGAAAGCATTCAATCCATACAAGTTCGTTCCGGGTTCGAAGGAAACCGAAGGCATTATCTCGTTACACTCATTTTGGAATCACCCAGAGTCGACGACAATAACCCTTGCATTCTGAAAACACCATCTCGATCTTCACTTGAGAATTCACGACCTAACGTTTAATTTGGATCGATGTGGTTTTTCGATAATCATAAATGACTCCCGATCCCGGTCTCATCGAAATCCAAACGCCATTTTAAAGGTCAAGTTGTTTATTTAGTTTTAAACAGATAAATTCAACACTTTGAATTCACATAGCATTTATCACAGATAAATCATACACAATCATCATAGATATATCAAAGCGTATCATAGAACATCATAGAATATCATCAAATAAATATCACAAATCAGATATTCTACATATACAATTATCCATAAGCAAACATCTTTAATTCTTATTGTAATTAATTCAATTTAAAATTAATTACTCGAGAATTAATCTCTTAACCCTATTTAATTGATCATTAATTATCAATCAATTAATTATTCCATTTCAAATTATTTAATTAATAAATCATTTCTTAATCAATTATTAAGTCTTAATTTTTTAATTAATTACTCTTATTTATTAATTCATAACCTTAATTGTTAATTAATAAAACTTAATTACCCATTTATTAACTGCTAATTACTTAACTAATCAATTATTAATTCTTAATTAAATTCCTTAATTAATTAACTATTAATCATTCATTAATTAACTTAAGTAGTTAATTACAATTTATTTATCACTTAATCATTAATTAATCCAAACTCTAATTATAATTAAAAGTTAATCATTCTTGATTACTTTCTAAAATAATTAATTAATGTTAATTATTCATCTTAATTAACATTTAATAGAAATTTTCTTTAAATTTTGAAAATCAAATTACTACTAACTGCAAAACTTAAATGTTAATTAATTTCACATTTAACTTAAAGTAATTACTTAATTAAAATAATAATTAAGAGTTTAAACAATTTAAAGTATCAACTAAATAATTAAAACTTGTGTTAAAGTTTTAACTTAATTTGTTCTTGCTAAATTTGAGCTAAAAACTATTATTTACTATAATAATTTAGTCTAAGCTACACAATTACAAAAAGATTGACTGTGGAAATATTAGATGAATTTTTTTTGAAAATGATGTTTATAGACAGAAAAGAAATGAGAATGGCTTATAAAAAATAAAATTTTGATGAAAATGTGGCAGTCAATTATCTCTCAGTAGATTAATTTTTTAGAGTTATTTTGATAAGATTAAGGGTAGCCCTACTAGTAACATGTTTTAATGCTAACCCTAACAGCAGCAACCTCAACTATATTTTGGTTATTTATGCTTGGAACAAAGAATGCATTTGGGTTGGGAGATGCTAATGCTCATTGGACATGCTATTAAAAATATTTGGATCTAAAAATAAAGCAAGTAGGCTATATGTGATACAAAATCTTCTAGGTAAATGCCTAAAAGGTATCCTAATAAAAATCTGAATACAAACATAATTATTTCACATATGAGAGAAGGCAGCAGAAATACCTGATTCATGGAGCTTTAGATTTGTTGCAGCTTTAAAATCAGATCTCTTACTCTTACTCCTCTTTTTTTTATGGATGATCTCTCAGAGTGACAAGGTAACTGAAGAACTTAAAAGAGCATAAGAGGCATGAAAAGGAAATATAGTTCTCCATTAAAGTGCTCGAAGAGCTTACAATATTTCTTAGATTGCTTGTATGTTTTGCTTGAGGCAGAAACATACCTAATTATACACACTATAGTCGGTTATTCCGGTAAACAATAAAACACACCTGGCCTTAAGATTCTGGCCGTACATTAATAATTATATAAAAGTAACACTAATAAAAGTTGTGAATAGAATACTGCCAGCGTTAAGTTTTCTGGAGTCTTCGTATGAGCTGGAAAGATTTGCTGGAATCGAATCTTACACCTATTCTTCTTTTGTAAAAAAGTAACGGGACACGTGGTTTTGAAGATAATGTATCTTTAATCAGTGTCGGCCATTTGGTCAAATTCTGGGGAATGTATATTCCTGGCTAAGTCACTCACACTGGGACAACTGTCTTCCATTTCTTCTTCTAAAAAGTTATGATCATATAACAATACGTCGTTATTTGGATTAAAATAATATTCATGGAAGAGTGGAGGAAACATTATCTTTAGTTTGAGTTCTCCCCATATTTGGTAGCGTGAACTTTCGGACAGTAAAACAAATTCTTTCCACCCTAGTGGTGCCACTAGGTTTCGTTTATTGTGATGAAACTCCCATGGTCTGTGTGCTTCAAACCATATTGGAGATCCTTCAAACTGTTGATAGTAACACTTTAAACTCTTTGATGCATGCTCCCTAGTGTATCCATTATGTTTAAATATTTCCATGCGATGAAAAGCTGGTATAATTTGGTGATTCTGTCCATAATGGTAGCTTGGGGTTGTGGAACTAATACATAACATAATGCCCGGTGCTAGTTTTAGATATTGTAGCGCCACCATTGCAAAGCGTTTTCCAAATTTCTCAAGGATCTCTGGATTTGTAGACCTGGAAAATGTAATGCGGGATAACATCCCATGGTCGAAAAAATCAACAATCTGATCAATACTGCAGGGTAAGAGTGATTCATCAATTCTTGCTTTTAGCATATTTGATCTCCTATCCTGTATGACTTTAAACTGGTGTCCTTCAGCAGTGTCTTTGTACATTTGTGCTAGGCTTTTCTGAAGTTCTGTTAAATGTTGATTCCATCGTTCTTCTATCATCTTTTCAATTTTTAGTCGAATATCTTTTCCTGCAAGTTTGTAAAGATCTTGGAGAATAGGGTATGGTTTTAGTTTTGACCGTTGTTGATGGGAAAGTGTTTTGGGTCGTTTAGCTTGGTTTTGTTGTAGTTCATCTCTTTCTACAACTAGTTGTTGGATTCTTTTTTCTAGAAGTTTATTTGTATTTTGGATGTATGAGGTCTGTTGCTGTTGAGTTTTGAGGAGCTGGTTTTCTTGTATTAGCTGGCTAAGTTGAGTTTGAGATTTTTGGTAGAGATTTTGAAGATCATTTAGTTGGATTGCCTGGGTTTGGAGAAGATCATTTGGAGTAGGTGGTGGAGAAGAAGTAGTCTGGGCATATGACTGATGACATTCTGGATCAACATAGTAATTTGGCCCAAAAAAGTTTCGGGCTTCTTTCAAAGCATCGTTTAAATTGTAAAAACCTTTAAAAATAGGGTAATAAAAATTATTTATAGCCATTTGAACTTGGCTATACTGTTTGAAAATTCCTGTAAATTTTTTTAAAAAAACAATATAACAAAAGAAATTTTTGGAAAGAGGTTTTTGTTGTATTCTGGAAAAGTAAAAGGCTAAACAATTACCTAATTTCTGTTTATCTTTCTTTCTTGGTCTATGGTTCGTAAGTTCCATAGATGATCGAGAAGGCACTGTTGCGATTGATCGTTTATTTGAACCAGGGGTTTAAACCTCCCAGGATCATCGTTTCTGTAAGTAGTTAGAGAATTCCGACCAAGTGTCATGCATGGAATTTGACTGTCTATTCTGTTGGGAGATGACGTTTCTGTTTTAACTTCTGTTTCTGTTAATGGAGTTTGCAGTTCCACTTTCTGTGACTTATTCGCTGTGTTACTATGTTCGGCTTTCTCTTTCCCTTTGTCTATCTGTACATTCATATTGTTTCTTTCCTGGAAATCACAAATTTGGTTAAAAATATAAGATAATTTTCTGGATAAAATGTCTGCTAGCTGATTGTTTTTGCCCTAGATGTGTTCAAAATTAATCTTATATCCATTTCCTTGAATAAGGTTCTGTTGGTTTAACCATCGTGTTCTATTTACTTTTTTGGAGTTTTCATTAGATATGAACTTGACAATTGCTTCACAAACAGTACGAACTGTAAATTCTTTGTTAAGATAAATTTTATATTTATCTAGTTCATTGATTAATGCCTGGATTTCAAAGTCTAAGGATGTCCATTTTGATGTTGTCTGAAAATTGCCACTTGCATAGGCTGCAATTTTTTCCGTTGATCGATCACTGTACTTGGATGGCTTACATTTTAAGATGGCTCCCTATCCTTCTTTGCAACCATCACATTCTATTATAATGTAATCTGATTCTAGAGGTAATTCTAGAGGTTTAATCTTTTTTACTTCGTTTTTGATTTTTTGAACAAGTTTCATATCCTTAGAATTGAATCTAGATTCTCCGTTTTTTGAAATTTTTTTCGTAAAGTGGACCAACCATTTTTGCTAGATTAGGAATGAATTTTCTAGCATAATTTATTAAGCCTAAGAATGCTTGAATTTTCTTTTTATTGTCTAATTTGTTTGGAAATTCAATAATTTTCTATGAAATGTGAGGTTGAAGTTCAACCTTACCGTTTCCAATTTCTAGTCCTAAAAATGAAATCTTTTGTTTAAAAAGTTCCATTTTGTGTTTTGATACTACTAACCTGTTTGCTTCTATTTCTTGAAAAATTGTTTTAAGATGATTTTCATGTTCTTTAGTACTACAACTAGTTGTTGGATTCGTTTTTCTAGGAGTTTATTTGTATTTTGGATGTATGAGGTCTGTTGCTGTTGAGTTTTGAGGAGCTGGTTTTCTTGTATTAGCTGGCTAAGTTGAGTTTGAGATTTTTGGTAGAGATTTTGAAGATCATTTAGTGGGATTGCCTGGGTCTGGAGAAGATCATTTGGAGTAAGTGGAGGAGAAGAAGTAGTCTGGGCGTATGACTGATGGCATTCTGGATCAACATAGTAATTTGGCCAAAAAAAGTTTCGGGCTTCTTTCAAAGCATCGTTTAAATTGTAAAAGCCTTTAAAAATAGGGTTATAAAAATTATTTATAGCCATTTGAACCTGGCTATACTGTTTGAAAATTCCTGTAAATTTTCTTTAAAAATAATATAACAAAAGAAATTTTTGGAAAGTGGTTTTTGCTGTATTCTGAAAAAGTAAAAGGCTAAACAATTACCTAATTTCTGTTTACTTTTTCTTTCATGGTTTATGGTTCGTAAGTTCCATAGATGATCAAGAAGGCACTGTTGCGATTGATCGCTTATTCAAACCAGGGGTTTAAACCCCCTAGGATCATCTTTTCTGTAAATAGTCAGAGAATTCTGACCAAATGTCATGCATGGAATTTTACTGTCTATTCTGTTGGGAGACGACGTTTCTGTTTTAACTTCTGTTTCTGCTAATGGAGTTTGCACTTCCACTTTCTATGACTTATTTGCTGTGTTACTATGTTCGGCTTTCTCCTTCCCTTTGTCTATCTGTACATTCATATTGTTTCTTTCCTGGAATTCACAAACTTGGTTAAAAGTATAAGGTAATTTTCTGGATAAAATGTCTGCTAGCTGATTGTTTTTGCCCTTGATGTGTTCAAAATTAATCTTATATCTATTCCATTGAATAAGGTTCTGTAGGTTTAACCATCGTGTTCTGTTTACTTTTTTAGAGTTTTCATTAGATATGAACTTGACAATTGCTTCAAAATCAGTACGAACTGTAAATTCTTTGTTAAGATAAATTTTATATTTATCTAATGCATTGATTAATGCATGGATTTCAAAGTCTAAGGATGTCCATTTGATGTTGTCTGAAAAATGCCGCTTGCATAGGCTGCAATTTTTTCCATTGATCGATCACTGTACTTGGATGGCTCACATTTTAAGATGGCTCCCCATCCTTCTTTGCAACCATCGCATTCTATTATAATGTAATCTAATTCTAGAGGTAATTCTAGAGGTTTAATCTTTTTTACTTCGTTTTTGATTTTTTGAACAAGCTTTATATCCTCAGAATTGAATCTAGATTGTCCGTTTTTTGAAATTTTTTCATATAGTGGACCAACCATTTTTGCTAGATTAGGAATGAGTTTTCTAGCATAATTAATTAAGCCTAAGAATGCTTGAATTTTCTTTTTATTGTCTAATTTGTTTGGAAATTCAATAATTTTCTGTGAAATGCGAGGTTGAAGTTCAACCTTACCGTTTCCAATTTCTAGTCCTAAAAATGAAATCTTTTGTTTAAAAAGTTCCATTTTTTGTTTTGATACTACTAACCTGTTTGCTTCTATTTCTTGAAAAACTGTTTTAAGATGATTTTCATGTTCTTTAATACTACAACTATTTGTTGGATTCGTTTTTCTAGGAGTTTATTTGTATTTTGGATGTATGAGGTCTGTTGCTGTTGAGTTTTAAGGAGCTGGTTTTCTTGTATTAGCTGGCCAAGTTTAGTTTGAGATTTTCGGTAGAGATTTTGAAGATCATTTAGTTGGATTGCCTGGGTTTGGAGAACATCGTTTGGAGTTGGTGGAGGAGAAGAAGTTGTCTGGGCATATGACTGATGACATTCTTGATCAACATAGTAATTTGGCCCAAAAAAGTTTCGGGCTTCTTTCAAAGCATCGTTTAAATTGTAAAAACCTTTAAAAATAGGGTCATAAAAATTATTTATAGCCATTTGAACCTGGCTATACTGTTTGAAAATTCCTGTAAATTTTCTTTAAAAACAATATAACAAAAGAAATTTTTGGAAAGAGGTTTTTGCTGTATTCTGGAAAAGTAAAAGGATAAACAATTACCTAATTTCTGTTTATTTTTTCTTTCTTGGTCTATGGTTCGCAAGTTCCATAGATGATCAAGAAGGCACTGTTACGACTGGCCGTTTATTCGAACCAGGGGTTTAAACCTCCTAGGATCATCGTTTCTGTAAATAGTTATAGAATTCTGACCAAATGTCATTCATGGAATTTGACTGTCTATTCTGTTGGGAGACGACGTTTCTGTTTTAACTTCTGTTTCTGCTAATGGAGTTTGCACTTCCACTTTCTGTGACTTATTTGCTGTGTTACTATGTTCGGCTTTCTCCTTCCCTTTGTCTATCTGTACATTCATATTGTTTCTTTCTTGGAAATCACAAACTTGGTTAAAAATATAAGATAATTTTCTGGATAAAATGTCTGCTAGCTGATTGTTTTTTCCCCTGATGTGTTCAAAATTAATCTTATATCCATTTCCTTGAATAAGGTTCTGTAGGTTTGACCATCGTGTTCTGTTTACTTTTTTGGAGTTTTCATTAGATATAAACTTGACAATTGCTTCACAATCAGTACGAACTGTAAATTCTTTGTTAAGATAAATTTTATATTTATCTAATGCATTGATTAGTGCCTGGATTTCAAAGTCTAAGGATGTCCATTTTGATGTTGTCTGAAAATTGCCGCTTGCATAGGCTTCAATTTTTTCTGTTGATCGATCACTGTACTTGGATGGCTTACATTTAAAATGGCTCCCCATCCTTCTTTACAACCATCGCATTCTATTATAATGTAATCTGATTCTAGAGGTAATTCTAGAGGTTTAATCTTTTTTACTTCGTTTTTTATTTTTTGAACAAGTTTTATATCCTCAGAATTGAATCTAGATTCTCCGTTTTTTGAAATTTTTTCGTAAAGTGGACCAACCATTTTTGCTAGATTAGGAATGAATTTTCTAGCATAATTTATTAAGCCTAAGAATGCTTGAATTTTCTTTTTATTGTGTAATTTGTTTGGAAATTCAATAATTTTCTGTGAAATGTGAGGTTGAAGTTCAACCTTACCGTTTCCAATTTCTAGTCCTAAAAATGAAATCTTTTGTTTAAAAAGTTCCATTTTGTTTTTTGATACTACTAACCCTTTGCTTCTATTTCTTAAAAAAATGTTTTAAGATGATTTTCATGTTCTTTAATACTATTGCTTGCAACAAGAATATCATCTATATAGACTAAACAAAATTCATATTTTTTAAAAATGCCATCCATAAAACGTTGAAAAATTGCTGGGGCTGTTTTTAGGCCAAAATTAAGGACATTCCATTCAAAATGACCTTCAGAACACATGAACGATGTCCAAGGCTTAAAATCTTCTTCTAACTTTAATTGATTATACCCAGATTTTAAGTCGAATTTGCTAAATATTCGTTTGTTTTGGATTAGATTTATTAACGTGTCTTTGTTGGGTATATTGTATCTGTCATCTTCTGTATTATCATTTAACCGTTTATAGTTGTAAACAATTTTGGGCTTTCCTCGTTTCTGTTCAGAATGATTTCTTACAATAAATGCTGCTGATCGGTGTCTACTGTCTGATCTGCGAATTAGCTTTGGTTTAGCATTTCACTAATTTGTATTTTAAATTCTTTTACATCTGCTGGACTATAATCTATATTGGCTGTTTTAATCGTAATTTCTGGATTTATTAATTTTATTTTGCATATGTAATTAACTCTGTTTTTGGTGGCATCATCACCAATCAATCCTATTTTTTCTAGTTTAGATATAATTTGATAAGGGATATACTTCACCTCTTTTCCCTTTTCTAATTCTCTAAATATTTCATTTTCTAATATTACTAAAGCATTTTTATGTTCTTTATGCTTTGGAGAGTTTTTATTATGTTCTTTGTCTGTTAGAAAATCTAATTCTCCTTGTCCACCATGCTTTCGAGCGCACTCTGATTGATAAACATGGTAATTCGTAGGTAAGGTGTAATTTTGTTTACTGAAGGTGATGCTGTTCCTAGAGATAGAAATACAACCTCTATAGTTTAAAATAAAATTTAATCCAAGCAAAAATTCGTTACTCTTAATTTCTGCTGGTGTAATTGTACATTTCCCTAATTCATATTTTGGATTGTAGTTGCCTGCAAAAACTTTGAATTGAATCATAGATTCTTCATGTAATTTGTGTGTTGATGTCATAAAGCTTTGATTCGCTGTTTTGGAGGTAATTGTATAATTTAATGGTATTCTGTATTGAGATGGAACTAAAGAATAAGATATTAAACTTTTAGTACTTCCTGTGTCAATTATTACGACTGTATCTATTACTTTGTTATTGTCAAGCCATATTCGACAATTAAGTGTTAATAAAGGTGTATTATATTTATTGATATTAACGGAAAATTCTGTATTTTCTGTTAGTTCTTCTATCATCTTTTCAACTTTTAGTTGAATATCTGTTCCTGCAAGTTTATAAAGATCATGGAGAATAGGGTATGGTTTTAGTTTTAGGTGGTTTGACAGCTGTTGATGGGAAAGTGTTTTGGGTCGTTTAGTTTGGTTTTGTTGTAGATCTTCTCTTTCTACAACCAGTTGTTGGATTCATTTTTCTAGGAGTTTATTTGTATTTTGGATGTATGAGGTCTGTTGCTGTTGAGTTTTGAGGAGCTGGTTTTCTTGTATTAGCTGGCTAGTTGAGTTTGAGATTTTGGTGGAGATTTTGAAGATCATTTAGTTGGATTGCCTGGGTTTGGAGAAGATCATTTGGAGTAGGTGGAGGAGAAGAAGTAGTCTGGGCATATGACTGATGACATTCTGGATCAACATAGTAATTTGGCCCAAAAAGGTTTCGGGCTTCTTCAATTTATTTATCACTTAATCATTAATTAATCCAAACTCTAGTTATAATTAAAAAGTTAACCATTCTTAATTACTTTCTAAAATAATTAATTAATATTAATTATTCATCTTAATTAACATTTAATAGAAATTTTCTTTAAATTTTGAAAATCAAATTACTACTAACTGCAAAACTTAAATGTTAATTAATTTCACATTTAACTTAAAGTAATTACTTAATTAAAATAATAATTAAGAGTTTAAACAATTTAAAGTATTAACTAAATAATCAAAACATGTGTTAAAGTTTTAACTTAATTTGTTAAACACTTACAAAGTCTAAAAATGTTTATCTTGTTGAAACATACCTTGCTTAACCTTATTATTATTTTTATAATACTGTAGTTACGAAAACCCGATCACTCCCTTGATTGAACTCGAGTGTTACTTCGAGCTAAACACCGATTGTAACAACCCGGAATTTGGCAATAATTAATTATCGTCATTAGGCGATTGAATTGGCTGGTTAATTGATTTTGGGAGTTTTAATCAGATTTGAAATTCTTTTAAAAAGTTGTTAAAGAGTTATGCGGGCTTTCGATTCAATCTGGGCCCACGTTCTATTGTTTTGGGGATGTGCTTATTATCAAAAGCAAGTGACCGTTCCTACTTCATTTTTACTCTTTCGCAAGCCCTAGTCAAAAAGAAGATAAAAATGGTGGCAGCTCGTTCCTCTTTTCTTCAAATTAGGGTTTTGAGCAAAATTCGAAGACGCGACTTCAAGCTTCGTTAGTCGATCATCTCGAGATACCTTCGACCACTTGATTGAGCTCGCCGTTGCTTCGATTCAGGTGAGTATTTATATTTACTCACATCTACTTCAATCCTAAGTTGTCGGATTTGAATTCTTCGATTTTCGTTCGATTTTGTTTCGTTGATTGATGATTCTTTAATTTTGTCAATTTTGTACAACCTGACACTTGATACACGCGGGTTTGAGCTGTTCGATTCTTGACAACCTTGTCTCTGACTCATTCAGCTTATTCTTTGATCATGGTTTTGATTTGGTTCGATTTCTTTCCCTCTTGGTTATCTCGGCACTGTTTTCATTGTCTTCGGCTTCGACTTGATATTACGATGTTGATGTTGTTCGACTTTCGACCTTGTTGATTTTCTTACTGTTGCGTGGTTCTGGCATTTATGTCTTGTTCAACACTTGTATTTGACTTTGGTCACTTGACAATTTTGACTTGGTCATTTGTGAATTTGGCACTGTTTTGATTTAACACTGCGGTTCCATGACTTCGACCACTTTGGTGAATTTTTGGCTTGACTCGTTCGAAATGTGTATCTTGATTTTGTCTTGATTTTATCTCTGCGACATATATGTATTGTGATTCCTGTCTTTGTTGCACAAGATCACATTTGAATTGTATACCTGAATCAGTGACTTCACATGTATAAATTGCTTGTTACATTGAATCAATGAGTTAGTGGTTGTCCTATATTGCCTTACCCCAGTCTTTGTGGTTCATCATGAAAATGTTCAAGGTTCTTTACATTGCGTGAAAAACATGCAGATGCATCATACAAGCATTAAAATTGCACGAACCATAACTGTGTATGTATAATTGCTTCTTGTATCACTTGAGTCTGCAATTGTATTGTTTCTGGCTTCAAGTACAGATGTATGGACTTTCATATGTGCATTCATTATCACTTGCGGTTGTGGTTGTGTTGCTTCACCATACTTCAGTATTTTCATTTAGTAAGATTCTTGCATTTCCCAGTTTCGCAGTTGCATCCCATATATGTGTTTCCACCTGAACATCACTCTATTGGTTTCATGTAGTATTTGGGCCTTACATCTTACTGTTCACTAGTAGTTGACTAGCTGCCTTGGAGTTTCAGGTCATATATGTGTGTTCATGAAGGTTTGTATGGACTTGTTTCGCTTGGTGGTCTTGTGGCAATGCTTACTGTCATGTTACATTGAGTTATCATGCTGCCTATATGTTGTTTCATGTACTTGTTCTTTCCAGTCAGTTGCAATTGAATTTGACTATCTTGTTAAGTTCACTTGACATTGCACTTGGTTTCGTTAATTGATTCATGTACAGTCTGCTGTCCACTGTTTTTCGAGTTAGCGCATTGAGTCCTCATTCACTTTAGTTCATACTGCATATCTTTTTGTGCTAGTGGCTGTGCACATCATATATTGATTGGAAGTTTAGTTCGTGCATCTTATACTTGTTTCACAGTGATACATTTATATCCACAGCTGTTTCTTGCATTTTGTTCATCAAGTCTGCACTTCCACATTGCTATGATGTATTGAGATGCACTAGTCTTTGGAGATGCTTGACTTGATATTGTACTTGGTTGTTGATCAGAGCTGTCACAGCCTCTGTTGCAGTTGATTGAATTGAACTTGGGTCGCGGGTTGATTTTTATGTCTTGACCATTTCATTTGAATTTATAATACCTGAGTTGAATCTAGCTAGTAGCTTGGATTTGACCTTGTGCTCGTTTGTGAGCTTTCACTGTGCATTTCCTGATTTTTGCATATTTCATGCTGTAGTGGCGAGGCGGTACACGCGTGCGTGTGCTGCAGCCCTACCAGAATTGATATTTAATTGATGATTTCAATTACTTGAAGTTTGTCGTTGAATCAATTCAATATATTTTGAATTGCATTTTGATTGGTTTAATTTGCTGATTTTTTGTTTAACACTGTTATGTGTTATATTCACCGTTATCCGATTTCCTTGTTAAAGGATCGGATAGGTGAATTTGTTTTGACTGTCGTCTTATTGTTATTTAATTATTATTGCTTCCGTGCATTAATAACTGAGTTTGAATTAGACCGACCCGTGTATTATTTTATTTTCAATTTAATACTCGGGTCAGACCGAGTTATTACAAGTTGTAGATATCTTGCTTTGGGTTGCTGCTAGAGCTATAAAGTCTTTTCATATCTTTTGGAGTAGTCGTCGTCATTTTATAGTAATCAGTGTATTTGTATAGGATGATATGTATTCATGTATATTATTCACGATAATGTACTGTATATGTAACTTCCTGAGTCGATAGTTGTAGTTGTATCATATGTACTGTATCATGTGTATTGTAACTGACATCAGTTATTATATATATAAGACTTTTTGTTATCTGTGTTCCGCATTTATATTATCTGTGTTATTATTATATCTGTTGTCCTAAACTATTATGATCGTAGTTCGTTTTATACTGGAATTGGGATATGTCGATGGGAGTAAATAAATTAGAGATGAAAAATGAAAGAATATATACCACTCCTATCAAGATAACCAATACTATTATGAGGCCTAACTACGGATGGACATTCCTCAACAGCCTTATTCTCCGTGCTAGTTGACAGCATTACACCGTAGTGTTCTTGGCTAGCTGGGTATAGAGGGGGGGCGTTACAGCTTGGTATCAGAGCTTGGGGTTTATGGACATAGTATAAAACATAACTTAGATGGAACATGTGTTACAACTATTAGTCGATGTTTTATTGTGCTTTGAGTCAAAACTAAAGTTTTGAAATTATGATGAAAATTTTAAATATCTTTATTTAAAAATAAAAGTGAAAACTGTGTTCTGATGATTAAGTTATTTGTATCGGTTTATCAGAGTGTGTAGCGGAAACAGTGAGACTGTCTTCGTTGAGTACAGTTGATAACCTTTTTGATTTAAAAATCAAAATATGAAATTGAAATAAATTTCATTTGTTGTTCACATAGCTGCGTGTAATTTGTTTTCTTTGAAAATTTCGAATCCGATTTTAGGTTTCAAAGCGATTGCAGTTATGTGAACTTGTTGAGATTTTTGCTATTTTGAATTATCTTCCTTGAAGATATACTTGAATGATTTCTTTGTTTATTTTGTGGTATACGTGCAAATTTATGTTGCACGTTGCTACATAAATTTTATGCTAAACCGATGTTTGGTTTTAAACGTATTTTGTTGCCGTTATTTTTATAACGGGATTTTACACTAGTGCTAAATTTTTGAAGCACGGTGTTTTGTTGACATTTTTAATGAAGGAAAATTCACTGGTATCATATTTTGATGATAATCATTTTGATGAGATTTTGACGTTTAAAAATTAATGTCATTTTGACTTCAGTAACCATCAAATTTTAAAGTGGATTTTCAAGCAGTTATCCCGCAATGCTGATTTGAGATCCGTTTTTACGGTGTTTTGAGAAGTACAATTTCCTTATCGAAATTGTTACAGATGTTGCTATTTAATCACGTGTTTTAAAAATTGTTTCAAGATACAAATTGTTTCTAAATTTTTTACAGTTTACGCTTTCAAAAGAATGAGGAAGCGATTTAAACGTTTCAGAAAAATCGAGGACTATGATCCCTCTCTTTTACTGATTCGCTTAATTCCGGACTTGTTCGTTTGAGAATGTAAAATTAGTACTTTTATAAAATAAATGAAATCGTTTTTAAAAGTTGTGCAGTTTGCGCTTTCAAAAGAACGAGGAAGCGATTTAAACGTTTTAGAAAAATCGAGGACTATGATCCCTCTCTTTTACTGATTCGCTTAATTCCGACTTGTTCGTTTGAGAATGTAAAATTATTACTTTTATAAAATAAATGAAATTGTTTTCAAAAGTTTTGCAGTTTGCGCTTTCAAAAAATGAGGAAGCGATTTAAACGTTTCAGAAAAATCGAGGACCATGACCCCTTTCTTTTACTGATTCGCTTAATTCCGGACTTGTCCGTTTGAGAATGTGAAATGTTATTTTTGGAATACACAATTTTGCACTTTCAAGGAAACGATGAAGAGAATCAAACGATTTAGTAAAACACGTGGTATGAGACATCTGCGTTTGCTATTTCAGTTAATTCCAGACTCGTTAATTGAAACATTTGCTGTTTTTGATGATGAATTGAAGAGCTTACAGGACCGGGTAGCCGATGGGCGTAAACCCTTAGCGTCCATGCTTGTCCGATTGCAAATTGAGTGGAGTTTGAACTCCAATTGAAATAGGTTAGGAAATGCAGGAATTGGAATTCATTCGACTGACCTGCTCCTGTTTTGCCTATTTATGCTCATTTTGCTTTGTTTTTTCGATTTTTAATCGATTCTTCTTCTCCGATTAGTTGTTATCACCTTTGCCGACTTTGATAACTTCTGTTTTGGGAATTTTTGGGTATTTCCACTTTGATGGATTCGGAATTGATTTCTTTGGATTTTATTCACGTCTTCGAATGTCAATTTTTGTGACTGATTGTTTCTACAATCATTTTTGTGATTTGTCACTTTAAAAATATAATGGTTTAAATACTAGTAGTAAATATCAAAACTCTTTCATCAAAGCGATTTCAACACTATTTTATTACAAAGCTCTTTTCTTAAACCATTTTCTAGTCTATTAGGATATACACAAACTTGTACCTCACTCGTATGAGAAATCTAATTAAACGACTTAGTAAAACAAGTGATATGAAACGCTTGCGTTTGCTTCGTCGGTTAATTTTTGGACTTGTTCGATTAAACCTCTTGTGACAATTTTCTAGTGGAAACTTACAATTTGCTCGTAAATATTTAAGTTAAGCAAGTGGTTATGGGACATGAAGCTTAACTCATATATTTACTAGCTTAGTGTACTTGACACTTCTTTACAATCAACGACGATCATTTTTGTGATTTAGACTAGCAATTGTGCGATGTCTCTTTGTCTACGAGGGAGACTAAACCCGTTTATGTGATGTTTCGACTCACATTTGTGGGGTAGCGCCCCACGGTCTTCGGGCCATTCTTGTGGAGCCTCGGCTCAAAATTAATGGTTAGCTAGCATGAGATAGCATCTCGTTTTGTGATACACGTGTTGGTGAGTTTTCATACTCCCGTTTTGTGATAGACCTCCCCCTTTTTGTGATTTATGGATTTCTTGTCTAGATTTCTAGAATTTCTGGATTTCTTGTGTAGATTTCTAGAATTTGTGTTTCACCAATTTTTGTGATTTCTGGATTTCTTGTGTAGATTTCTAGAATTTCTGGATTTCTTGTGTAGATTTCTAGAATTTGTGTTTCATCAATTTTTGTAATTTCTGGATTTCTTGTGTAGATTTCTAGAATTTCTGGATTTCTTGTGTAGATTTCTAGAATTTGTGTTTCACCAATTTTTGTGATTTCTGGATTTCTTGTGTAGATTTCTAGAATTTCTGGATTTCTTGTGTAGATTTCTAGAATTTCTGGATTTCTTGTGTAGATTTCTAGAATTTGTGTTTCACCAATTTTTGTGATTTCTGGATTTCTTGTGATGATTTCTTGAATTTGTGTCTCACTAATTTTCGTGATTTTCATTGATAAGTTTTATCAACTTTTGTGCATTGGTGAATTTGTGTGTCATTAACTTTTTGTGTATACAAATATAAGGAGTTTGACATTCCTTTTGATCTTTGAGAAGATTCCTGTGATATTGATTAATCTCTTGTTGATTTTTATTTACATGCTTATCACAGTATGTCATTATCGGATATTTGTTCATTCTGATTATCGTTTTTGATAATTAGATATTTGAGATTTGATTATCATTTGTGATAATTAAATATTTGTTGATTTGAGATATTAGTTGATTCTGATTATCGTTTGTGATAATTAGTTAATTATTGACTTGAGATTTCTGATTATCGTTTGTGAGAATTAAATATTTGTTAATTTGAGATTTGATTATCGTTTGTGATAATTAAATATTTGTGGATTTGAGATTTGATTATCGTTTGTGATAATTAAATATTAGTTGATTTGAGATATTAGTTGTTTCTGATTATCGTTTTTGATGATTGAATATTTGTTGTTTTCTGATTATCGTTTTTGGTAATTAGATACTTGCGGTTTTGAGATTTGTGATTTGTGTTTTCTAATTATCTTTGTTGATAATTAAATTTTGTTGTTTTCTAATTATCGTATCGATAATTAGATATGACTGTTTTGTGATTTCTGTATTCTAATTATCTAATTGATAATTGAATATTGCTGATAATTGTATTTATTCAGTGTTGTTGTTTTCTGATTATCTACTTGATAATTAGATTTTTTTTTGAGAATTTGTGAATTTCTCTTAAGAAATTAAAAGATTTCTTCGGCGTTTGTATTATTGACCTTTATTTTTCTAGCTTAACCAGTTTATGTTAGAAAGATAATTGTTATTGACGACCTTAATTATGAAAATTACGGGGACACAATTTTTATAAGGAGAGGAGTCTGTAACAACCCGGAATTTTGTAACAATTAATTATCGTCATTAGGCGATTGAATTGGCTGGCTAATTGATTTTGGGAGTTTTAATCAGATTTGAAATTCTTTTAAAAAGTTGTTAAAGAGTTATGCGGGCTTTCGATTCAATCTGGGCCCACGTTCTATTGTTGTGGGGATGTGCTTATTATCAAAAGCAAGTGACCGTTCCTACTTCATTTTTCACTCTTTCGCAAGCCCTAGTCAAAAAGAAAATAAAAATGGTGGCGGCTCATTCCTCTTTTCTTCAAATTAGGGTTTTGAGCAATATTCGAAGATGCGACTTCAAGCTTCGTTAGTTGATCGTCTCGAGATACCTTCGGCCACTTGATTGAGCTCGTCGTTGCTTCGACTCAGGTGAGTAATTATATTTACTCACATCTACTTTAATCCTAAGTTGTCGGGTTTGAATTCTTCGATTTTCGTTCGATTTTGTTTCGTTGATTGATGATTTCTTTAATTTTGTCAATTTTGTATAACCTGACACTTGATACATGTGGGTTTGAGCTTTCGATTCTTGTTCAACACTTGTATTTGACTTCGGTCACTTGACAATTTTGACTTGGTCATTTGTGAATTTGGCACCGTCTTGATTTAACACCGCGGTTCCATGACTTTGACCACTTTGGTGAATTTCTGGCTTAACTCGTTCGAAATATGTATCTTGATTTTGTCTTGATTTTGTCTCTGCGACATATATGTATTGTGATTCCTGTCTTTGTTGCACAAGATTACATTTGAATTGTATACCTGAATTAGTGACTTCACATGTATAAATTGCTTGTTACATTGAATCATTGAGTTAGTGGTTGTCCTATATTTCCTTACCCCAGTCTTTGTGGTTCATCATGAAAATGTTCAGGGTTCTTTACCCTGCGAGAAAACATGTAGATGCATCATACAAGCATTAAAATTGCACTAACCATAACTGTGTATGTATAATTGCTTCTTGTATCACTTGGGTCTGCAATTATATTGTTTCTGGCTTCAAGTATAGATGTCTAGACTTTCATATGTGCATTCATTATCAATTGCTGTTGTGGTTGTGTTAGTTCACCATACTTCAGTATTTTCATTTAGTATGATTCTTGCGTTTCCTAGTTTCGCAGTTGCATCCCATATATGTGTTTCCACCTGAACATCACTGTATTGGTTTCGTGTAGTATTTGGGCCTTACGTCTTACTGTTCACTAGTAGTTGACTAGCTGTCTTGGAGTTTCAGGTCATATATGTGTGTTCATGAAGGTTTGCATGGACTTGTTTCGCTTGGTGGTCTTGTGGCAATGCTTACTGTTATGTTACATTGAGTTATCATGCTGCCTATATGTTGTTTCATGTACTTGTTCTTTCCAGTCAGTTGCAATTGAATTTGACTATCTTGTTGAGTTCACTTGAGATTGTACTTGGTTTCGTTAATTGATTCATGTACAGTCTGCTATCCACTGTTTTTCGAGTTAGCGTATTGAGTCCTCTTTCACTTTAGTTCATATTATATATCTTTATGTGCTAGTGGCTGTGCACATCATATATTTATTGGAAGTTTAGTTCATGCATCTTATACTTGTGTCACAGTGATACATTTATATCCGTAGCTGTTTCTTGCATTTTGTTCATCAAGTATGCACTTCCACATTGCTTTGATGTATTGAGATGCACCAGTCTTTGGAGATGCTTGACTTGATATTGTACTTGATTGTTGATCAGAGCTGTCACAACCTCTGTTTCAGTTGATTGAATTGAACTTGGGTCGCGGCTTGATTTTTATGTCTTGATCATTTCATTTGAATTTATACCTATGTTGAATCCAGCTAGTAGCTCGGATTTGACCTTGTGCTCGTTTGTGAGCTTTCACTGTGCATTTCCTGATTTTTGCATATTTCATACTGTAGTGGCGAGGTAGTACACGCGTGCGTGTGCTGCATCCCTACCAGAATTGACATTTAATTGATGATTTCAATTACTTGAAGTTTGTCGTTGATTCAATTCAATATATTTTGAATTGCATTTTGATTGGTTTAATTTGCTTATTTGTTGTCTAACACTGTTACGTGTTATATTCACCGTTATCCGATTTCCTTTTTAATGGATCAGATAAGTGAATTTATTTTGACTGTCTTCTTGTTGTTCTTTAATTATTATTGCTTTTGTGATTAATAACTGAGTTTGAATTAGACTGACCCATGTATTATTTTCTTTTGAATTTAATACTCGGGTAAGACCGAGTTATTACAGGTTGTAGATATCTTGCTTTGGGTTGCTGCAAAAGCTATGAACTCTTTTCATATCTTTTGGAGTAGTCGTCGTCATTTTCTAGTAATCAGTGTATTTGTATAGGATGATATGTATTCATGTATATTATTCACGATAATGTACTTGTATATGTAAATTCCTCAGTCGACAGTTGTAGTTGTATCATATGTACTATATCACGTATATTGCAACTGACATCAGTTATTATATATATGAGACTTTTTGTTATCTGTGTTCTGCATTTATATTATCTATGTTATTATTATATCTATTGTCCTAAAATATTATGAACCATCATAGTTCATTTTATACTGGAATTGGGGTATGTCGATGGGAGTAAATAAATCAGTGATGAAAAATGAAAGAATATAAACCACTCCTATCGAGATAACGAATACTAGTATAAGGCCTAACTACGGATGGCCGCTCCTCAACAGCATTATTCTGCGTGCTAGTTGATAGCATTACACCGTAGTGTTCTTGGCTAGCGTGGGTATACAGGTGGGGCGTTACACCCATATCACTCGAGACGTTCACCTGTAACATCTTCTTCTTCTTCCCTTTTTTTCTATTTTCCAGTAAATTTAAGTTTTTAAACTTAAGTAAAAATTAAAGCATCAGGTCATCACTCTCGAACTCGGCCAAAAACACGAAGCCACCACTAAGACAACTCGAGCAACGACTCGAGTAACGACTCACGACCCAAGACATCAATGCCACTGATACACATCACCGTTGCCATACACGTGCACGGCGACGCGCGAAGCTCTGGTGAACTCTCAAGACCATCGGCAAGTCACAAAACCCATGTATACTCGAAAACCAGACTCGAATCACTTTCAAAAATTTCAAATCAAAATTTAGGTATTCACTCGAAAAACTACAAACTCGACCCCTAACAAATACGCCTTGCCACTGCCGCACAGGCCACTAGAGACGTCCAGAATTCATCCACACCACGACAACGCAAGAAGCTTCCATCCTCCAAAAATTCGTGCAACTCGATCGCGCGTAGAGGGCGAACAAACCACATTACAAACAAGACCAAAAACTTACAATAAAACCCTAAAATGAATTCGATCAACAATATATGCAATGGAAAGATTATCTGATAATTTTCCCCAGATCAATGATGTTCATACTAGCTTCAATTCAAGTTTCAACATTTTAAATTGGATCGATAACTAGAAATTTGTAAAAATGCAATCTTTGTTCAAATACAAAATGCTCTCAAAATACTGAATTAAAAATCTTTGTTTTTGTTTTAAAAATCATAAATTTCAGTAATATTTCAAATTATGAACATGAATTAACTTTTTACATCAATTGAGTTTATCAAATTATTATTTGATTTCCTGTAAACATGGTTTCCAGGGTTACTATCTCTCCAACATGCTTAAAACAGTTTTAAAAATCTTAGTTTAGGGTTTAATCATCTTGTATGTTTTAGAATTATAAACTTACCATGATTAGATGAAAAATATTTGAGTTTTAAAAAAATATGCAAACTGTAACAAAACAGAGAGCATAGACCAACATAGAAATGTATACAAGATAAATCATATACCATATTATATGACCATTGAATCATGAACTATTTTAATTAAACTTAAAACTTTAAGAATTACGTTTACCACCAGAAAGTTTTGAGCAGAGAACAATTCCTATTTTAGAAAACCTGTAGTTGAATCTTCTTGAGTCCCTGTCCTGTTCTTGTTTGAGTTAAAATTTGAGTTTGCTTCTTCTTTTTTCTTCTTTTTCTTTCTTATGTGTAACTGAACGAACTAAAAATCAGATGTATATATATATAAGAGAAAACATGTGTATAAAGGAAGGTATTAACTGGTTAAGTTGTTTTCTTATCTTTGTTTTGATATGAGCAGATTTTTCTTACCGAAAAGTAAAGATTTGCCAAATATTTTGAATGGAAAAAATGTTGGCTGAGCTGATGGCAATAAATGCCTTGTTTCTTAATATGTTTACATATTATAATTATGTTGTATATAGATATTTGTGTGTGAGTATTCACTTGCAGGTAGACTGGGCTTGTAAATGAAGATAATTTGTTTGAAGACATTTGTTTTAGCTTGAATAATTCATATACATATGGTTGTGTTATTTTATTTTATACTTTGCAGGTAGATGTTCTTGCGAGTGAAGATTATTTTATTTTATCTTATTATTTTACGAACATATAGTTTTCAGGTTAGTTTATACATTTTGCCTTATTTTAACTTTATGCTTTCAAATTTTCAGTGTATGTACACCACTAATTACTTAATCCTTGTTTTCTTTTATTTTTATTTCTATTTGTATTTTTAACCATCAATATTTAAATTATATTCATAAGTTTTACTTTTATTTAATATTTATATTTTATATTGATAGACTTTGGTTTTATTTCAAACATTATCATCTACATATATTTTTATACCAAATGTTAACAAGACAAAGTAATTTAGTTCAATTATATAAGATAAATTTCTTTGTAAATATTATTAAGAAATTTATTTTGAATTTCCAAATCAATTTTCCTTTTTAAAAATACAAATCTATATAAACAAATAGCAAATATCCCTAAAGATTTTCCATTTAGAATGATAAGTTTACTTTATATTTGAATTGGATTAAATATTTATTAAAATAATAGGGCCAAAATCCAGGGTCGTTACACTTACAAGAGTTTGCTAGATCTACGATAAATGAGTATAAACCACCCTTGTCCTTTTGGGCAGAGGCAATAAATATAACTTGTTATGTAATGACTAGAGTCATGATTAGGCCGATTCTTAAGAAAACGCCATATGAAATATGGTTCAACAAAAAGCCAAACATTGCATATTTCAAAAATATTGGCTGTCCATGTTTAATTCTCAATATAGGTGATCAACTGGGAAATTTTGAGCCAAAAGCTAACAAAGGCATGTTCATGGTATACTCTTCCATAAGCAAAGCTTATAGAGTATACAACAAAAGGAAGAGAACAATCATGGAGTCAATCAATGTGAAATTTGATGAATCATTGATGATCAAAGAAAGTGCAATCTCGAATAGAAGAACGAAAAAGATACAAGTGAAAATCCAAAAGAAATTGCAGCAGCGGAAGAAGTCCAAAGAAATCTGGAGCCAGAGAGATTGAAATTCAAAGTAGATCATCCCCCAGAATTGGTAATTGGTAATCCTACTGCAAGCATTCAACCTCATTCCACCTTTAGAAATTTATGTGATTTGTATTTATACAGTGGATTTATTTCAGAAATTGAACCCAAAGACATAGATACAACTCTCAGTGATGAAAGTTTGTTTATGTCTATACAAGAAGAACTAAATCGATTTGAACGAAATGAAGTTTGGATTCTAGCACCTAGACCTAATGATTATCCAATTGTGGGAACTAAATGGGTTTTTAAAAAAAAGTTTGATGAATATGGAAATATAGGAACAAAGCTAGGTTAGTTGCTAAAGGTTATAATCAAATTTAAGGAATCGATTTTGAATAAACTTTTGCACCAGTATTAAGACTAGAATCCATTAGAATCTTGTTAGCTTTTGCTTGTTATAAAGGATTTAAACTAAGACAAATAGATTTAAAGTGCTTTTGTTATTGGAATTTTAAAAGAGGATGTATTTGTTAAACAACCTGAAGGCTTTGAAAGTCAAGAATGCCCTAAGCATGTATATAAACTTAAGAAAGAACTATATGGATTAAAACAAGCCCCTAGGGCTTGGTATGAATTTCTTAGCACTTATCTCTTTGAAAATGGGTTCAAAAAGGGCTATGTAGACACCACATTATTTCTATTGCAGGAAAATGATGACTTATTGATCGTTTAAGTATATGTTGATGATATTATTTATGGTGCCACTAACAACCTTTTGTGTGAAAAATTTGAAAAAGTCATATAGGAAAAGTTTGAAATGAGCTTGGTAGGAGAGTTGTAATTCCTTTTAGGAATTTAAATCAAACAAAGTGAAAAAGGTACGTTCATCTCTCAAAAAAATAATATCAAAGAGCTTGTCAACAAATTGGGATTGAAAGATGCTAAACCTTCAAAAACTCCCATGAGCACAACAATTAGACTTGACAAGGATGAAAAAGGTAAGGTAGTTGATCAAAAGAAACATCGAGGTATGATTGGATCACTTCTTTATCTTACTGCTTCTAGACCAGGCATCATGTTCTCTGTTTGTTTATGTGCACGGTTTCAATTAGATCAAAAAGAATCTCATTTAAAAGCTGTAAAAAGATTATAAGGTATCTATTGCACACCCTATGGTTTGTTCTGTGGTATCCAACTAATGATAACTTTGAGTTAAAAGGGTATTAAGATGCAGACTATGCTGGTAGTCTAGTTGATAGAAAAAATACTAGTGGATCGTGTTTTATATTGGGACATTCGTTAGTTGCATGGTCAAGTCGAAAACAAAATTGTATTGCGTTATCTACCACTAAGGTAGAGTATATTGCTCTAAGCAGTTGCTCTCCTCAAATCTTATGGATGATACAAACCTTTTAAGACTATTGTCTAAATTTTAAATGGGTTCCACTTATGTGTGATAGCAAAAGTGCAATTGATCTCACAAATAATCCTGTACGTCATTCTCGCACCAAGCGTAAAGATGTTCGATATCATTTCATTAGAGATCACATTTCTAAAGAAAATATCTGCACAAATATCATTTCAACTGATTCTCAGTCGGCAGACATTTTTACAAAACTCCTTCCAGAAAATAGTGTTTGTCGACTTCTCTCAATTTAGGCATTTTAGAAATGTGATTTTATATTTTTTTGGATTTGATCTTAAGTGCCTATGTTAACTAATCTAGCTCCTTATTGAGTATCGAAAAGATAAACAGTTACTGAAAAAGTGATGATTGTTGATCTTGATTATACATTATATTTTGAGAGAGTATATTTAGAAAATTTCTTTAAAAATTTAAACAAAATTTGTAATAACTTTGGTTGGTAAAAATTCCATGACCATCTCTATTCCTTTCATATTTCTACGACAATTACTCATCAAAATCCAACATAGTATGTCAAAATGTGGTATTTATATAGGAAATTATTCATTTTTTAATTAGCAATAAAATCATCCTAAAGTACTCGCTCTCATTTA
Organism: Allium cepa; assembly: GCA_030765085.1. Lineage (NCBI taxonomy): Eukaryota > Viridiplantae > Streptophyta > Magnoliopsida > Asparagales > Amaryllidaceae > Allium > Allium cepa. The sequence continues at coordinate 726,978,708 of CM060945.1, forward strand.
AAAGTCCTTACGGTTATGCATGGGTGAACTACTTGAATTCTCTGATTATGTCCTTTCATGCTCATTTGAAAGTCTTCACGGTTATGCATGTATGGAATACATATCAAATTAGATGAAATAGGCAAGTTGATTCTAATCCCATTAAAAAGTCCTCACAGTTACGCATGGTTAGAAGATGCTTGGATTTCATTTTTAATAAAAATAGGGAATACTACTAATCTCATTTAAAAGTCCTAACGGTTATACATGGTTACTAAGTATTTAAAACGTTCCTTTCATAAATATGCCACAAATGGACACGACTATATGGTTTTCTATGCCGACATCACTCCTATCACTCGATTTTTTTTTTGAAATTTAATATTTGTGATGTCCCAGAAATTTGGGCAATATTTATTTAATAATTTCATTAACAATTATTTTAAAATGTGGAATATTGATTTAATAATCCAATTCAAACATAATTTCCTTTTGAAAATTTATAATTATTTTGTTGATAAATGATATTCTTTTGAAAATTTATAATAATAATTGAATTTGAGAATCTTATTATTTTAAAATGTTAAAAATGTTTAAATGATAAAATTTCCTTTCTAAGCTGATTTAAAAATATTTTATTTATAATGTATATATGTGTATACATTGTAAATAGGAGTTTTAATTTTAACTTTAAATTTAAATCTAATAAAGGGTATTTTCAAATTTATAATATATAGGTATATTATTTATGAATTGATTAAATAGTATTGAAACATTTTCATAAGTCAATTTATAAATCTATATTGTATTTTCAAAAGAAATGAAAGTAAATATTTTGTTATAAATATATAATAGCTAAAAATTGTATTTTTAAATAAAGTTCATTTTGTTTTATCTTAAATTTGTTTCAAAATAAATTTAGTTTATTTATATTAGAATATAGTATATTTGAAATCTTTGGAATAAAATGAATTCAACATTATTCTTTTCTTTTTAAAAAAGTTTCTCTTGTGAAAAATGGTTTTAAATAATTTTTAAAAATATTCAAGCAAATATTTAAATATGTAAAGATAATTCATTTGTAATTATTTAAAGACTAATTGTAAATGAAACATACAAAACATCCTAAATTAAATTAGAATGGTTTTGTCTTAAAATTAAAACATTTATAAACAAAGACATTTATCTTTATATTAAAATCTTACATGTGTTAAGCTTCATTTTTTTTAAGTAGACACTTGTAATTTATTTTCATACTTAAGTAACAAGTGGCATACTAAAACATTATTGAATTTATTATTTTAGATAAAAACTTAAAACAAATCTTTTGTTTCAAACATTTTATCTTCTATAATGAATCAAAATTCAGATCTATGAAAACTGAAATCATTTTTCACTCAAAATCCACAGCCCAAACAAAATCAATCTGCAATCAAAGGTTTTAAAACCTGTAAAAGAAAATACATCTGCAAATTCTTTTAAACCTGCAAACAATCCAAATTTCTGCAACCTGTAAGATTAATTCAAGCAAAGTTGAAATGGGAAGCATGCAGACCAAAATCATCAAATGCAGTTTCAAGGCCTGCAAACATCAAGCTAAAATCAACTCTAACTTGCATGCAAGCTCTGATTCAATCAATGCAATGAAAATTCAGGCTGTAGGAAAATGGATTGCAGATGGAATGCTTTCTGTTTTTCAGTTGATAGGTGAGTAAATCTATGTTTTTAAAAACAGTTTCTTCTTTTTAAACCAAACTATTAAGATTTGCAGAATCTAAAGTTTAATTCAAATGCCTTTTAAATGAGAAAATTAAAACAGTGGCAATTAAAACTGCTCTGTTCTTTTCTCTTTAGTAAGTAATCCCAAATTTATGGGTTATTTAAAATTATATATGTGCATGAGTTTGAATATAATTGTTGACGTTGTATTATGCTTGACTGTTGTGTGTTATTATGCTTGAGTATGCAGAGAAGTGTGATGTGAATTTCTACAGACATGTTTCTATATTACTTGGATTAAAATACAAATCCACTTCTATATGATTGAATCATAGTTAAAGAATATTGTGTAAACATAGTGTGTTTGTTCAGTATAGTTTAGGTTTGAAAAATTTTAGTTTAGAAAAGAAAAAAAAGAACCCTGTTACTTCCGAAAAACAGTCACAGCAGATAATGGTTTCCAAAGTAAAAATTACCAAACATCTTTAAATTATTCAATCAAGTTAAAGCTTTAATACATGTTTAAAACATGGATATTAAAACATGAATCAAGTTTTAAAATCAACTGAGGAGTTAGGAATTTAGGTCTGTGTAGTAGTTTTGGAATTTTGAGGTTATCAAACATAAAATGGATTTTGGAACTTGAATTTCTGCCTGGAGGTGGGGTGTTAACTGGGAAGTGAGGGAAAAATTTCCTAGTAGTTGATTGGAAGTAGGTTGCAACAGCAATGGTCATTTACAGGGTTCTAGCCTTGTTCTGGGGAAAGAAATTTTGTAGGTTTTTAATTTCCTTGTTTCACCGAGTGTTGCCACATTTTGGGAATTGGGAAGAGGGGATATAGGTGGAGCAATGGCCGGAGTTGGAGACCATAAGATGGTCGGAGTGGAGTGTCAAGAGGGTTGACAGGTTTGGTGTACTTGGTGAAGTTTTTTCCAGGATTGTTTAATTTTGCCTGATTCAAAATTTCAGGCTACAAAGTATTTTTGTTGATGGTTATATCAATTCGAGGAATGGATGGCATCTTGGAGAGGTTGGTGAAGGTAGCTGGAAGTCGCCGGAGTAGTGGTCGCAGTTGCACAGTGGTTTGTGGTCTCTGGTGAAATTTTGGTGTGTAGGGTTTTGGGTGACTCGAAGTTAACCTCGGGTATTTTGTGTTGTGGCTAGAAGATGGTAGGGAATTGACCCGAAGTAATTTGAGGGTAGTCTCGGGTTAGTTGTTTACAGGTTGTAAACCTGAGTGTTGTGTGTTTTTTTTTAAATCTGGGAAACTAAATTTTTTAAAAAGGCTATGATTTAAATTCAAGTGAGGGTTTGAATTAAATTCAAGTAAGTTTATGAATTCAAAAGTTTAAAATGAAGAATTTAAATATAAAGTAAGATTTAAACTTAAATTAGAAACAGTGTAATATAGTGCAGGTTTCTTTGAATTCCAGATTTTATTTAAACCAGTTTTGTTTTGTTTTTGTTTTTTTTTAAAATCTGAAGGGAATTCAATTTTTAAAAAAAACAAGGATTTAAATTCAGGTATAAGTTTGAATTCAAAGTTTAAAAAATGAAACTTTTAAATTTTAAGCAAGATTTAAAATTTAGTTTTGAAATCAAGTTTTAAGTATGATTTCAATTTTACTTTGAAATCAGTTTGAATTCAAAGCAGTTTTGAAAAATTTTAAAAAAAATTGGACAGGAAATGTTTTAAGTAGAATTTAAATATGAATATGATTTCAATTGAAGGTTTAAATTTAAAAGAATTCTTTCCTTTAAGTATTGAAATTAAATTATAATATGTTTAACTTTAAATTGAAAAGTTAAATAATCTATCTATTTTCAAATGTTTGATACCTTAGTAAAATTTAGTAATACTAATTTTTAAAACTTTTCTTATATAATAATGTTAGTTCTTTACTTTTTGGTTTATTAAATTATTTAAATTTAGAAATGTTTATATGGTTAAACATTTTTAAATCTTAAATTTTAAAATGGAAGTTGAATTTAATTTGAGGAAAGTATTGTTTTAAATACATTTGAATAATTAATAAGTCATTAATAATAAATAGATTAATTTGGAAATAATTAAGATAATTTAGAAATTTACTTATTAAATTGATTTTAATAAATGTTTTGGATTAATTTATAATTAAAGATGATTAATGAATCATTAATCTAAGGTAATTTTCTTAAGTAAGGAATTAATGAAAATGTTGTTAATTAAATAAGATAATTATCTAAGGATAATTAATAATTAATTAATGTGATTAATTTTGATGGATTAATTAGATTAATTAATTTAAGATAATCAATTGTAGTTTAAGTATAATTACTTTATAAAAGTAATTAAGGGATTAATTACTTATTGTAATTAATTCTGATAATGTGCTTTGTTAAATTAATTAATTTAGTTTAATTAATTTAAGAAATAATTTAATAATTTAATGATAATAATTACTTAATGTAATTTATGGAGCAGGATTTCTTAGAGAAGTTTAATTGATAATTACTAGATTGTAATTAAGGAAAGGTGATTTATTTTAATAAAGTAATTTGGATAATTACTTTTGTAATTAATCAAGGATTAATTAATAAAGATAATAAATTATTGGATAATTAATGTATTAATAAGTAATTAAGGTTAGTTAATTACCGGGTTTAAATATTAATCAAGGTGATTAATAATTGTATTTAATTTTAGATTAATTACTAAATGTAATTAATATTAATTAAGTAATTAATTTAAATATTAATTAGAGATCATTAATTATTATAATTAATGATGTAATTAAGAATTGTTTAAATAATAATAATCAAATAATTAAGTAATTAATTAATTGTAATTAATTAAGGATAAATATAATTAATTATAGTTAATTAATAAATGAAGTAATTAAATGTTAATTACTTATGATTAAGGTTAATTAATTTTATGGAATTAGTTTAAGACTAATTACTTATTGTAATTAGTGAATGATTAATCATAGATGTTTAATCAAGTTGAATACTTAATGAATGATTAATTAACTAGATTGATTAATCAATAGATTTATAAGCAGGATTTATAGGTGAGTAATTAATTTAATTTATTTTAAATTAATTAGAGATAGAAGTAATTAATTTAATTCATTTTAAATTAATTATAAATAATGGATAATATATCATTGCTTATGGATGATACTGATATACCTTTGGATGGTTGTGATCTCAGAAATGAGATGAGTAGTATCTATAGGATATGGATACTTAGTTATAGTATGATGGATTATTTTGGTTGTGATGATTGACTGTTGTGATGATTATCTGTTGTGATAATGTTATGGGTTATCTGTTATGATGAGAATATGTAGTTTATCTATCTGTGTGAAATAGATAAAAATAAAATGAGTTAATTGTTTAAAACCCTTAAGTATAACTTGGACATTAAGATGGCGTTTGGTTTCGGTGAGACCGGGATCAGATTTCCATATTTGGATATCCGAAAACCACATCGATTCCAATTAAACGTTAGGTCGTTAATCCAAGTGGAGCAAGTGAAGACTCGAGGTGTAAGGGCTATATGTCAGTATAACTCTGTGGGTGATTCCGTAATGAGTTTGACGGAATAGTACTTATAGGTTCGAGATGGTGGTTTAGAGTGCAAGGGTTATCGTCGTTAACTCTGAGGGTGATTCCAAAATGAGTGTAACGAGATAATGCCTTCGGTTTCGTTCGAACCCGGAACGAACTTGTATGGATTGAATGCTTTCAGAACATCGTCAGGTGGACGATGAGCATTCAAAGATGAATGTGTTCTTTAAAGGTAATTGTAGCCTTAAGCCTCATCAACCGGGAATGGCTAAAACAGGGGAGGTGCAGCAAGGCTTTGTGGGTAGCCCCTACTTGAGAGTGAGATTTACCCCTGTCTAGAGGTCCCTTTTTATTCGGCTGTGTGGACGGTTGTGAGCTCCAACTGTCGGGGTTGTCTTGTTCGGAACTATTCAGTAAGGAATGGGTCCGGCCTTGTGTTGCAGAGGAGTGGGAGTACTCCTCGGTACGGTGATCTAGGCCACGTACTGTGACGGGCGGTACCCCGGTAGCCCTGCCATTGATGGAATCCCAAATCCAATAAGTGCCTGTACGGTTTTGATTGTGCCCAACCATGTTGGAACGTAAGATGTAAGCATTCCAACTATTTTTGTATTTTATTTTGAAAACCCTAGACACTATTATAATATCACTGGATTTCCTATCAAATGTTTTGGTTAGCGTAAGGTAAAAACTTTTCCATGTTTATGTGTGGGAAGTCTTACGTGATACCTTTTGTTTTCAAAGGATTTTCTAAAAGTTAAGCAACTTTTAAACCGTTTACTCACACCAGACCCCTGTCTGACCCGAGTGTTTATTTTCTGTTTTATTAAACTCATGGGTACTCATATTACGTATGAGTAGTCAAGTGATTCAGGATTTGCTTTGACGAGTCTGGAGCAGATAATGGAGCAGGAGGCTTCAGCGAGTAGATATATATAGTAGTTCCGCTGTGTTTGAGTTGTATCTGTTTTTCTCTGATGTTCTTAAATTGTAATCGCTAGACAGATGTTTATAACTGTCTAGTTTGTGTTGTATTGGCTGTAAAACTCTGATGTATACGATACTATGTAAAGTATTATGTGATATAATATAATTTATTCGTTCCGCTGTGAGATTCTGATGTTGTCTGTTTCTTTCTTTCCTTTCTTTTCTCTTTTCTATCCCTTTCTTTCTTCTTAATGATGCGACTTCCTGGTATTTGGAAGTTGGGTCGTTACAATATTTATACTCGACTAGGTATTAATGTTGTGATTCATGTCTATCACATTATCACTCTTATCTAACACTATTACTCTTTTGCAGATAACAAACATGAGAGAGAAGTTAAGATTTTGGAAAATAAGTCATATATTTTTATTTGCGTATTCTCATCTAGTTTCATTGCATTTGTTTTTTATTGTTTTTAATTTGCATATTCTCTTTTTTTATGCATATGTGAAGGGGAAGCTTTGTTGTAAGGGAAGTAATCAAATAGGGGGAGCTAATATAATTCATCAAGACCAAATACATTTAATATAGTCAAAATCTTAATATATGTTTGTTATCATCAAAAGAGGGAGATTGTAGAATATACTAGTGTATGATTTTTGTTTGATGATAATAAACATATATATATCCGTTTAAATGTATTTATTTTTTTCCACATAATTAAATATATAATGTTGAATAAAATAAATAACTTTGAATTCTTATTTAAAAAATATTTTATTCAGACAAATTCTTTATTACAAATTCAAATATTACAAATTCAAATAGCACAAATTTAAGCTCTCACTATATTTACACAATTCCAAATGCAGGTTTCAATTGCAACACAATTTTCATTATACAATTTTACATACATGTTTCACCTCACCGCATATTTGCTCGTCACTTGTATGTGGTCTTCAACTCTATTCCAACATGTATCCAGCATCTGATCTATCTGCAAAATAAACAATATTGCAGTAAAATTGAAAAAGAAATATTTTGCAGTGCACAATGAAGTGCGTGTTTGAATATATTGTTTGCCTCAGTTACTGGAGTTGTTCTTCATCATTCTTTAATTCATCTTTCTATTTCAAACTTGAATAAAAAATACGCGAACAACTTGTGATATGCATAGTGTATCACTGTATATGCCACAAGGTCGTGCACACCGATATACACTTGCTTGTTAAAATTATAGAAAGAGGTGAGCACATGGTCAAATCCACGCCAAGACTGAATTTAGTTCATGTGCAGTGAAAAAACAAAAAACACAGCAATGATCAGTACAAAGCAATCAAGGATAGGTGAGCGCAAGGTCAAACCCAAGCCAAGATGAATTCAACTCAGGTGCAATGCAAAAACAAACAACTCAGTAATAGTTATTACAAAGCAATCAAGTGAAAGCGTCAAGCTACATTCAGGCATAAACACACATGAAAACAAGACAACTAAAATTGTAGGAAAAGATAAATGCAGGTCAACATGTACATGAAAGCATACAAAATGTTCAAGCAAAATCAGAACTCAGGGCCAAGTACAGGGCAGATATCAACATTTAGTGCACATGTACAAATCTAGATATGGAACGACCAGCAACTAGCACAAAATCATTATGGCCAGAGAATAGCACTATGACATGTATATACAGGCAAAGTCAGAATGCAAGCACTTGGGTGGATAGAGCATAGCCATAGCAATCACACATATATAAGCATACATATATCTGGGTATGTATATACATCGAGACATTAGATCAAACTCAAGCAAGGAAATATAGGGCGACGTACAAACATACACTGAATACTCAACAAGGCAGTTCTTTTAAACAATGCAGGTAATGAACAACACTTTAATATATTTATGAAATGGTCAAAGCATAGTAACAGAGCATTCAAAGAATGAACAACTCAAAAACATATCAGAATCCTAAACAAAGCAGAGAACAAATTTAGGAAAGAGTAGGAAAAGCCGTAGAATATACCATGATAAACAAGTCAAATTTCAGGAAGTCAATATTAATCCAAAATTAGTATATATATCTCAAGTTCAAATGCCAAGTAGTAATTGAAGGATGATCAAGTCACAGATGAACAAGTCATACATCAGAGATCGTCCGATCAAAATTCAACACAAGTTCTAAAATCATGAAGAATTCAAATCAAAATATATGAAACAGAATTATTGGATTTTGATCCCTATAAATACCCTATCCCTCATCGGCAATTAAGGAGTCCGTGTTCAAGCAAATCAACGGAATAAATAAAGTGAAAAATCACATACTGATATTATACCATCTTAACTCGACATTGAAGCAGCAGCAACAAATTGAGGGACGAAAGTATCATGGAAAACGATTTGAATTTCTATTTCCAAGCAGCTGTTTCAATTCAACAAAACCCTAATTCCAGATCGTAAAGGTACAAGATGGCATGGATAGCAGGAAGAGAAATAAAAAGGGAACTCGTTTATGTCTGGGTCGTATAGTTTATTAGGGTATTTTTTAGTACTTTTGTTTATTTTTACATCTTCATTTAAGTCAAACTCTAGATTAACTAATTTACGAACAACGGTTTTGTAATTCAAGAATTCGCAACTCGGTGACTGAGTTATGGTAAGGTTTTGAGCTTAGAGTTAGGTTAATTAAGTTAGTGGTGTCACAACTTTACATGTTTTTGTTAGTGTCTGATTACTTAATTTCTAGTAGAAACTTTAGGGCAACACGTAGGCAATTTTTTTTACCGAAGTTGGGTAAAACCGTGTGTGATCTTTATTGCATTACTTTCTGTTTTTATTTTTATTTCCACATTAATATTTAGTATACCTTATTAACCCCACCAAGGTGAAAACGATCCTACATTACTTTCAAAGAGATCAACAAAAGCATTACATGCAACATCCCCGACGTCACTTTAATTTTTTAGGCGAGGAAAAGGAAAAGCTTCTTAACAAAATTCGGACATATCATATAAAATTTATTTATGGTTGTGATAGTCCCCGGTTGAAGAATGGGATTATAGCGAATGCCCCCCAAGGTATTACTCAAAAGGATTCAATGCCACTTTTAAATCAACACTTACTCTTTCGGCTAGCTCTTTAGATAAAGTTAAAAATGTCATCTCTATAATTTAAATTTGATAAGGCAAGGAAAGCACTTGATTATAACATTAATGTTGCACCATCTATCTTATTTCCTCTTGAGTTGTAATCCTACTAAGCAATTAAAGAAATTTGTTCTTTGGGTACTGTGACGACCCGCAAATCCATAAATTTGAATCGACAATAAACCATACATGTTCACCCAAAAAGCACCAGCTGACAGAAAGTCAAGAGATAGAAAAGAAGAGAGAAGAAGAGAAGAGAAGAAAGAGAGAAGATAGAACCAAACAGAATAATACAGAATCTCACATCGCAGCGAAAAACATATAATATCATGTCAATGAACTTTCTAAAACAGAAACTGTATGTGCATACATCAATTAGAGTACAACAATCAAACAATAGTTATCAGCTTGAACAGTCACAATAACCTGTCGTCAAAATTGCTAATAATATACAACAACTAAGCATAGCGAATAATCAAAACCGATATGTGTGTGCGAAAATGAAGATCTCCAGCATGCCAGTTGAAGCTCTAAAAACACCAATCTAAACCAGTAAATATACTCGGTATGACCCGAGCATTGAAAGAGAAGAACGCCCAGATCAGTTAGGTAAACAGCGTGAGAAACAAACTCAATTGAATTTATTAAATTACGAGGCTGTTCCTTTATCAAAACAAAAGTATCTCGTAAGACAAGTCCACACATAAACACGGACATGTTTTTACCTTGCGATAACTAAAACATTTCATATCAAATCCTCTTATATTATACTAGTGTCTAGTATACAAATAATATTAATCACAGCCGAAATTGTGACATTGATTAAATTCTAGCCTATAGCCCAAAATGGGTAATACAATCAAAATGGCAGGTACGTAGTGGAGTTTGGATTTCCATACAAATGACCAGGTAAATGGACTACCTTCCAGCAGTACATCTCTCGAAGAATGTACAGAGGACCATCACAAATGATCCTCTAAGAACACAAGACTGGGCCACCCCTATAAATAGACGATACCAAATATATCACTCTTCAGTCGTTACCGACCTTTACCGAGGGCCCTCATAGCAAACTAACCACAATAATCAGATACACGAAAACATAGCTTGTAAAGACATATCTAGAAGAGGGTGATCATATCCTACTTGGGAGTGACCCACTTAGCCTTGCCGCATCTAACCCTGTTTTGGTAATTTCCCTTTGACGAGGCTAGAGGTAACGATTACCTTTCACAAATCACAACACTTTGAATGTCACACGGCCATTTCCATTGACTATTAATTGCCTTCCAAAAAAATACAACCCTTAAGCTCATATGTCTCAAGGAGGGTGTTAAGCTAAGAGAAGTTGCCTTCTTGCTACACTGATGTATGTTTGTAAAATACAATTTACGTAACCTTTAGAAATGCAATGTCATACAAACATCCATATAAGCTATCCAAGAACAGGACAAACCGAAAGTACTTTCCTACCACATCCTGTCGGGAAATTTATAGGATAAGTGGCGAATAGTCCTCGCATTGAATATTTCATACTGAAGAGACCACTGCTACTATATGTATATTGGGATTTTAACCCCAAACGATCAACAAGCAGTCCCCTACTATGAAAATCCGAAATATCAATATCATCACAAGTAACCTGCACAATCGTCGCATATAAGTTTGTCCGAAATGGTTTTTGGATAAATCGATCTCAGTCTCTTCGCACCAACAACGCAAAAGCGTTTCTCAACCTCATAAGGAAACTAAGTCTCATAGACTTATCACTTCTCCAACTTTCGACTTGCTATCCTTTGGGCCAAGAAGGAAGCTCGATAGATTGGAGTAATAATCCATACTACACGAATCAACATGATCAACACAAACGATAATAAAGTCTACATAGAAGGCTACGTACTAAGTGCACGACTAAGTAATTCCCACATCAAGTCAAGGATCTAAAATTTGGCCAAATTTGATAGTTGGTTGTTCAACCATCAAAGCAAACGAACAAATATTCAGCACTATAACAATCACTAGGCCTTTTAATTAATCTTTTATTAACTAAATCACTTGCCAAATATTCACTTCAAATTATCTCTTAAAAAGATATATTCTCAAACCATTTCAACATCTCAATATTGGAAAACATTTCCATATACTTATTTAACAATAAGCAATTCACAAATTAGTTTATTTTCAACACTTAGAAAATATTCCATATACCTAACTCACGATTAAGTATATATTTCATTCTTTATTCTGTAAGGAAAACATTTCTTAAGCACGTTTATTTGGGTCAAAACGAATGCTGCGTAAAACATTGTTACGACAAACCAAAATCGCTAGAATAGGGATTCGAAAATTAGATAGATATATAAATCCCATATACTATACAAAACATTTTCTTTTGGAAATCACCTACTATAACAGCAGTATTATAGTCCATCATTTTCGTATTTCTCGAAAATGTCTATTTCAACAATGAATGTTGAAATCTATGTATTCAACACTTAACACATTTTAAAACATCTTTAAACCATTTAACTCCATTTAAAATATCACTTCTCAAAACCTATCTATTAATTTAAAAGATTATTCACTGTCCAAAATCGGGAATATAATGCCTAACCAAATTCTTTAATTCTACATATTTATTAAAGGATTATCCACTATCCAAAATCGTGGATGAAATCCTCAAATAAAAATCCATATCTAGTTTATCAATTTAAACTGATTTCACATTTATAGAACAATGTTTATAAATTCACATTTATATTTTATAAAAATCAACTTATAAAATCCCTTTATTAACCAATTCTATTTAAATCTCGTTTATATGCCAAAAATCCAAATTATAAGTTAATTACTTATAAATCCTTTATTTACAAAATCATTCCTTTTATAACTTCTTAAATTATAAATCTTATCCACTTATAAGATTCATTTACAACTCCATTTTATCATTTACAAAACTCCTTTATAATCCTAATATTTTGACTAATAAAATATCAATTTTATACATCTTATATATAAATATTTACAAAATGTTCAAAATCTCAATTTTAACTATTTTATCAAATAGTTCACTTCATATTTCAAAAATCACATTTCAATTTTATTTCCCCAAAATCATAATTTTTATAACATAAAAATTATATCTTTTGTTTGTTTAAAAATCAATTCATTCCCTTAACCATTCAAAATTAACAATACGTACAAATTCAAAATCACTTTTAAAATCCTTTTAATTTTGTAAATCATCACTTTAACACCTTTAAATTACCAAAATAGGCCCAATGCTGCAACAAGACTAAATACTTCAATCACGGAAATCAAAACATCATATATCACATGATAACAACATATATCACAATATTTTTAAATAAAACAAATACCGGTGAGGAATCCAGTTCGATACCTCTAACCTGTCACCTGTAACAAATATAAATATTAGAAAATATGTATAATGTTTGCTTCGTGGCAGACGCGCGTAGAAAAGATCATCCGCTTATACACGGGAACTTATGAGGTCTCATCTGCTCCAATAGGCAGGAATATATCCAAATACCAATCAATATATATACAATATATCATATATCATCCAAACAATCATAGTCATCATAAATAACATTTATTCTCACTTATATAAAAATATTAGTTAGTCCGAAAGAGGGAGTTTTACTCACTTTGATTTCAATAGCAGTTGCTGTGTTTTATTCCGAGTAAAATTAAACAGCTATTTAATTTACCCAAAATTTACACTAGCTCCAATCAACTCCAAAACAGTCTAAAATGTATTGCTCGTCAATACAGTTCCATCACAACTTGTTTCATCAAAAACGGACCTCGTGTGACAAAGTTATAACATTTTAAATATCACACGAATTAATATATATAAATTACATATTTATTTTTTATTTATTTTTAACCTTGATTGAACAAGGCCGCACATTTCAAACAAAGTATATCTAGCTGCTGTTTCCTTTTCTTCCCTCTCCAGGCACTTACAGGCCGACGAACCCAACATCGTCGATCCAAACTTCAATGTCGCTCCTTTATACGACCACTAGCCGATGATTAGACAACGCCATATCGAATCCCATCGTCGATTCCATCACCACCCAGAAACCAGCTATACTCGGTCCCTTCCACGCCTTGGAAAACATATTTGAGCTCACGACAGACGCGAGCTATTTTTCATCAATTCATGGCTCCATTCCCGATCACAGCCGTTAGTTAGGAAGTTCGTAACGTGCTCTATGACTTTTTAGTTGAAGTCGAGACGTGAAAGCTAGTGGATTGAGAGAGATCGGAGGGGAAAGGTTAGAGCATTTTTGGCCATTAATTTTGTATGTGGCGGCTGTAACCTTGAAGACTAGGGCTTGTGCAAAATGAAAGTGTGGAAGTCCTTTTATATGAAATTCCGCAACACTATTCACAGTCAAAATTTTCGAACTCCAACCGAAATGTGCCGCTTGTCATTTATAATGTTGTACCTCTATTCCAAACACAATATAATATATATCGGGAGCCAATTCGATCATCTTTGGAAGATAGGTTTTCGAATCGAATTATTTAAATTTAGAATTCACTTAAACAAATTTCTACGCGTTTTAGCTTGCCCCGGACAAACTGTAAATCCGATTGAGATGAAATTTGAAATCTTACAATAATATAACATTACGGATCCAATAAAACTAGTTTCATCGAAATCCAAGACTGCTTGAAAAATGGCTATTTTTACACGTAAATTAAATATTAAAATATTCAGTTCCTGTAAATTAAATTTTAAATCATTTTTAAAAGTTCTCTAACATCATTCTAATTCAAATATAATTTAATACAACTTTATAAATCATTTTCATTCACATTAAATCCAAATTTCAATTATATACACAATTCCAAATATTAATTTAATGATTTAATTATCTAATTAAATCACTATATACGACATATAATTTATTCAACTTATAAAATTAACTTTTTTAATATTTAAAATTAAATAAATATACGAATTTCAAATGACTAAAATTCTGGGTCGTTACATTCTCTCGCACTAAAAAGAATTTCGTCCCCGAAAATTACCAAGTAAGAAAAAGTCACAAAATCCGTAAATTTTCCAAAACAAATCTTTCATTCAAATTTCAAATTCATTATAAACATTTCAAAAATCCATTCGTTAAACTTCTTATAAAAACTTTTCTAAGTTTTCCAATCATACTTAGTTATCTTTTCAAAACAACTAATATCACTAAACTTTTAGCTCGAAATCAAAATCTAGTTTTCGCAAATTTTTCCAAAATCTCAAAATTTTTATAACGCCTTAAATTTTCATAAAAATTCTCCAGAGTCTCCTTTGTGCGGTTCGATCGTAGTAGGATCATAACATATATGTATCACAAATATACATCTCATCTTCGAGGATGAGGCATCCCGTTGGGAAAAAAATGTAAAAGTACGATATGTAATCCGAGATATGTACCTTATGTATTATTAGCGAGTGTTAACGCTAAAATTTGAACGCTAACACCCCGGTGTGTAAAGTGTAGTTGTGAAAGCACCACCCGATGATTCGGGAACAGAGTATAAGCAGAAAACCATAGAAAAAAGCAGTAAATAACAACGATTTTATAGTGGTTCGACTCAATAGTTTGCCTACGTCCACTCTGAATATCTTTATTGATGATTTCGTTACAAGTTGATACAATTCTTCCCAAGTACAATACACTTTGAACTACTAAACACTTTGAACGAGTAGCTTAAACTTCAATGTAAGTGAAAGTCCTCAAATCCATGTCGGATGCATGAGATTTCTTCTTGAAGTTGTTGATAGCGTTCTACGTGTCTTGAAAGCTTTAATTGTTGAGTTGGTTTGGAATGTAGCAGAGTATCGGTGCTTGGAAAGAATGAGCCAAAAAGTCCCTTGAATGTTCGAGATGGCCATGTATTTATAGGCAAATTTCTGGGCTGGAATTGTCACCGAAGTCATAGGTCGTGACCGACTCAGGATGAGTCGTAAGTTGTGACCGACTTAAATATCACGAGTCAGCAGGCAGCGACATAAGTGAAGCGGCATTGAGTTTGCTTATTGTTTGCTTAGGTCGCCAGCGACTTATAATAGGTCGTTAGACATCTTAAGTTACTTGAGTCGTTGGAAAACTTAGGTCGGTCTGCCAAATGAGTTGTTAACTCCATGAGTCGTTAACCCGTTGAGTCGGCCGGCACCTTTAAGTCACTAAGGTTATAACCCGGTGAGTTGCTGTCCCTCCTGAGTCGTTGTGTCGTAACCCTTCAAGGCCGTCGAGTCGATAACTCCTTAAGGCTGTTGAGTCAGACTATTCTCTTAAGCCGCTAAGGTTACTAAGTCGTTAGCCTGTTGAGTCGTAACTAGATAGGTCGTTGATTCGGTCCATATGTTAGGTCGGTAATCAGTTGAGTCGGTAATCATTGTGAGTCGTGAGCCTTTCTTGAGTCGCTTGAGCAGAGGGGTTAACAATTGCCCCTCGAAGTACACGCTTAAGTCATGAGTCGTGTGCTTCGACCCAGTGCCTGATCTTAAACGACTCAAAGAGACTCATGACTCGTTAATCCTTCCATCTTCCCCCCTGCATCGTATATAAGCCATTGAGTCGGCCCTTCCTCCTCACTTTATTGCTTATCTGTTTTATTCGATCCTGCCATTAACGATCCTTCAAGTTTCCAGAGACGCATCCAAGCTAATCAGTCGTCAACTCATCTTTACCTTTTTATTGCGTAAGTGAATTCACTTTCTGTTCAATCCACGATTGCCATTGACTGACGATTCTGGACTCCCCATTTTCTGACTCCAATTCACTTTTGTGCCGTGTTCCATTGCGAGCCATGTTTTTGATCGATTTGCGACTGCCATCAATCATATTGTTGTTATCGTTCGTGAATCATAGTAGTGCATCAGATTCGTCGCACGCTTGAAGCGATTCGAATTGGTTTTTGGGTGATTTCCGATGATGTGAGGAGAAGATAATGAATTACAGTGTCTCGAATTAGCTGGTCTGTGGGTTTGGAGGAGATGAGAAAGTTCTTAGCGGGTTAATGGGTTAATGGGTTAGAAAGGAGTTAACTGGTTGTGGAGACGACCTAAAATTCTCACGATATAGTTGGTTTTTTGGATCTACCGATTTAGGAAGGCCTTGCAATCTCATCCGTCCATGACCTAATTTTTGGGTCGTGTTGACTTCCTGATGATTTAGAACTTAGGTCGTACGAGCGACTCAACCCTTTAGATCCTTACCACAACTTATCCTTTAGACCGTGAACGTCTCAAGCCCTAAGTCGTGAACGACTCAGCACTTAGGCTATTTTCCATACCGAATTGCTTCTTGTGGCTTAACCCCTGACCGACTCAAGTAGATGGGACCTAGGCTTTGAGTCGTTGGCGAGTCAGGACTTGTGTGAATTTTGTTCGTGCTTTGAACCGTTGCATGGACTTTGAACTGTTGAACTTTATTGCATTCATTCACAGGTTACTTTAACTTGCAAGCTAACAATCTGTCCAATACAACATTTACAGAAAATTGGGACGAATATACTGCCATCGACTGCCCACATCAAATGACAGATTAGTTAATAATAGATAATTAACTTAAATAAATTATGTGAACGAAGTGCTTTCAACTCATCAATTTCAAGTAAAATATTAAAGCAACACTGAAATAGTCAATTGAAACCGACCAGCTTGCACTAATATTATGCTTGAACTTTAGATTAACAAGTTCTGAAATTTTGCAGTTGATCAATCGTCGACTAGTTTAATTCTAGTTATATTTACTTGCTATTTTTATTAGTTTTGCACGACACTTCACACTTTTAGGAAACGTGCACCTTCACATTTGAATATCCAGTTGTTTGTGTAGAATGACTTCTCAGGAAGAAGATACAATGGTTCAGACTGGAGAGGCCACTGTAATTCCTGCTCCTCTGGTCAGTACTCCCGAAAGAGCCTCTTCTACTTTATCGTACAGAGTTTTCCACCAATTGTGCGCTCAGTTTGGCATTGCTGAATCAGATGCCATTCTTCCCGAGAGAAGTAACACTGCTGACATAGCACCCCCTGGCTTTGTAACGGTCAATCGACAAATGTGCCTGAGTGGGGGCGTTCCTCCTTTCAATGACTTTTTCCAACAACTTCTTCGTCAATTGGCCATCGCCCCATCCCAATTACACCCCAATGGTTATGCCATTTTAATGGGGTTGTGTGTACTGTTTAGGAGGACCCTTGATCGATTCCCAAGCTTTGACAAGATTTTCTTCCTATGCTCTTTCACCAGGACTAAAGATCACCCCTCTATTACTGTCGTGAGAAGTGCTCGAAATCGTAAATTGATCATCGGTCTTCCTGACAACGCTCATGGGTTTTTGACTCAATTTTTCTATGTCCGTTGCCCCCCGGGGTTTTATGCTGTGTGGAGAGAAAGAAGTAAGATCATCTACCTTTACCTCCTTTATATTCTGAGTCTTTTGAAGTTCGAATTGCCAAGTGTTAACTTCATCATCATTTCTTTTTCTTTTTTTAATTTCAGCACTTCCCCCTCCTTGTAGAGATCCCAGTCACAAGCCAACTCTGGAGAGGCTTGCAGCAGTACCGGTTGAAGAACGGGATATGAAATTTTTGCTGAATGACGAATTCCTTCACCAGTTCGGACTTCTTCACCCTTCTCGCTCCACACACCCCTGCGAGGTTCCAGACTCTCCACCTAAAGCATCAGATGCCCTGGTTTCTACAGACACATCCATACCAAAAGGACCTTCTCCTGAGGCTTTGCTAGTGAAGTGCTCCACTTCTGTTGATGTTGCGGGGCCATCTGTCGAACTTGCCCCGGTTATTGATGAAGAAAAGCCCCAGGGATCTCCCCGACTGTCACAGAAATCT
Organism: Allium cepa; assembly: GCA_030765085.1. Lineage (NCBI taxonomy): Eukaryota > Viridiplantae > Streptophyta > Magnoliopsida > Asparagales > Amaryllidaceae > Allium > Allium cepa. The sequence goes on from CM060945.1 coordinate 726,996,925, forward strand.
GGCGAAGAGGCCGGAAAAACTATCCTTGCCAAGCAGAGCAGGGACGATACTTTCGAAGGGCTGAGCGACCTCTTTGCCACCTCGCAAGAGATCTTTAAAGATGATCCTATCACTACCGGGGTTTCTTCTTCATTAGTTGAAGCGACTTCTATCCTGCAACAGACTCCGTCGACTCAAGAGTTGACGCTAACTATTACACCCACAACCACTCCTTACTTAAAGAGTGGTTCGTAGTTTGATGCGCATAGTTTGCACGTCACACACACTTAGAATTTTTTCGGCACATTTCATGCTTCTGACTTTTTGTACTTTGAAGAATTCTAAATTCTTGCTCTTTTTATTTCAGATTCTCCGATGGGGTGCAGCGGATCATACTATGATGATTTCCAGCGCTACAAGAGGCGTAGACAATATGATTACAGGCGTTACCTTCCCTCTTACAGAGAATCTGATGAAGAAAGAGCCGCTCGAAAGGCTCAAGAGAAGAAGGCTCAAGAGGAGCGTTACGAAAGAAGAGAGAGGGAGGAGCGCCACGATTCTTCGCAGAGAGGCGACGATTCCCATAAAAGAAATCCCATGATGACAGAGGAAAAAGTCATATGGTTGAAGATTCGAGCAAGCGAGCCCGACATGGTGAGAAGCACACCTCTACAACTCCTGAAAAGGTTGCTGCCCCTGCCTCGCTTGACATTCCTTCCGGCTTTCCCGCTCTCGGGAAGACAGATATCCAAACAATAATTAGCAGACCCAAATTCCAAGTTGGACCGGGTCCTGCCACTTTGCAAAGTCGGTTTCCACAGTGGTGTTTGAAGGGAGTAAGGTTTGACCTTGACTTGGTCCCCATTGACAAGTCTGCTATGTTACGAAACCTTGATGCCGTCAAGCTTGATATTGAGAGGATGTCGAACTGGCAGAAACTTGTTGACGAGCTCTAAAGGGTTAATCGTGCAAACATAGAGGCCATGCTCACTATGGAAAATGATAAAGCCGAATGGCAAAAGGTTCTTGAGCAACATGACACTGAGATGAGGAGCATTGCTTCTTACAATGAAGAGCTTGAAGCAAAAGTTGAAGAACTGAAACAAGAGCTTGCTGCTTCCTCTACTTCTTATTCTCAAAAAGAAGAAGTGCTCCTAAAACAAGTGAGAGACGCTCATGCCAGCCAAAGAGATGCCGAAGACAGGCTTGAAGTCCAGAAAAAAGAATTAGTGAGGGCTATGTTGCTGATATTGAAGAGCTTCGGAAGAAGAACAGCTCCCAAGAGGCGGAGATTCAAATGCTTAAGCTTCAACTTTCTAAAGCTGAAATGGAGCGTGATGAGGCCGTTGCCGGCAAAATTGCAACTGAAGAATCTCACGAGGCAACGAGGGCCAACATCAGCTCAACATTATTTGATTTCTATCTGCATAGCATCTTGGGGCGCGGTAGCCTCGCCTTTCTAGGCCCCAAGTATGAAATTACACTGGCTGAAGTTTGGGAGGCCGCACTCGATATGCTCGATGGTAGCGGCGCTGGCTATGCTGAGTCAGCTCTTGAGGAGCACTATCTTGATGATGATGCTCGTGTCGCTCTCGCTAGGGGGAGAGAACAGCTTGCAAAATTAAGGGCCGAAACAGCGGCAGGAGAATATTCAGGAAAAATCATCTCAACTGCTCCAATTCAACCTTCTCCTTCAGCCGAAATTGACATTATCGGTTCTAGTTCTCATTCCCCATCTCCTACTAAAGTTACCACTGATATCACAAGCATACAAGGTGGAGATGAAGGCGGCGAGAGTGCCGAGGCACAGGCTTACGAAGTTGACGTCAGGTAACCGACTTCTGCAGGTAACCCTACTGACAATCTTGCCCAAGTAGACTGCTCATCTGTTTCTTACGAACTTGATGAGCTTTTTGACTACTTCTATAATCTCAGCGAACCTTTATCTCCGCTTTTTACCGACTTGAACTTTTTTCCTTCTGCAGAGAAAACGTCGGGCATTGTTCAGGCTTCTCCTCCTCCAATTTTTCCTTCTCCGCCTCTTAAGGTCACTCCTCCTTCTGCCTCGCAACCCGGGTCACAAGAGGAGCAAATAGAAGCTCTTCACGGCTTAGATGATCCCGTTGCCTCTCAAGATCCGAGAGGAGAAGAAACTGAAGGAAGTGAGAGGACTCCAGAACCAACTGGCTCCGACGCTGAACCGTTATCCAAACTTCTTTCTCCAAGGAGTGGGTCTTCCTCCAAGAAGAGAGGAAAGCAGGGGGTTTCCAAGTAGAAGAAGAAGAAGGGATCTTTAATTGGCGAAGAAGAGACAGAAGAAAGTTCGACCGAGCCCCTTTCTCCTTCATCCCCTACCCTTACAAGCCGGCCTAAAAAGTTGGTCATTCGGCCAGGTGCGGGCTCAAAAGGTGGGCGAAAGAAGAAATGATGGCTCTGGTTCTGTGGCTTTCATATCGCCTTTTGCCTTTTTTGCATGTACTGACCGAAAATTGTGCGGGTACCGGCCCCCCGCTTTTCTTTTGCTTTTTACTTTGGAACCTGTACCTGTATAAAATAGTGTTGAATACAATGATTGTTTTTCTTTGTACAAACTTCTGTCTGTATCTGAGAATGCATTTACTATTCATTTTTGTACAAGTTTCTTTGTACGATATTGTAGTGAGCTTGTGATATACATTGTTCGAGCGCAATTTTACCGATGTAGTTATACCATGCTGCCCCCATACCATAAGCTCATTGTAATATTCTATTTTATGAGGAACTTGTGCTTTTATTTTTTAGAGAATAATTATTCCATATTTGAAGGAATATTATTTCATTAAAAAACAGAGTACAAATAAGTTTCTACGCTTCATCCCTCGAAGATATCACTTTTTAATTTGTGCATATACACATTTTACTGAATGAAATCTTCTATGTGGTAAAGCGGGTATTTGCAAGGTACTTCAGCTTCCTTTTGAGGAATAGAATTTTCTAGAATAAGTAATTCATTCTTCCTTTGAAAGTTAAAGTGTGCCTTTGATGAGGATTTTTTTTTTTTGCTTGATTGTGCCTCCGGGAGGAGGTCTTTTCATTTCTGCCTCTGGGAAGAGGTCTTTCTGTCTTATTGTGCCTCTAGAAAGAGGTCTTTTTGAAACGGGCCTCCGAAGAGGGCTTTTATTTTGTTTTTCATTTCAGCTCTGGTGAAGTGAAATTCCAAAGAGCGGTTGTCGCACTTCAACTCCTGGTGAAATGGGCCTCCGAAGAGGGCTTTTATTTTGTTTTGCATTTCAACTCTGGTGAAGTGAAAGTCCGAAGAGCGACTGTTGCACTTCAACTCCTGGTGAAATGGGCCTCCGAAGAGGGCTTTTATTTTGTTTTGCATTTCAACTCTGGTGAAGTGAAACTCCGAAGAGCGGCTGTTGCACTTCAACTCCTGGTGAAATGGGCCTCCGAAGAGGGCTTTTATTTTGTTTTGCATTTCAACTCTGGTGAAGTGAAACTTCGAAGAGCGGCTGTTGCACTTCAACTCCTGGTGAAATGTGCCTCCAAGGATTGCCTGGAAGTTACTCTCTCATGGTTGGAGGGTCATGACTCCTCCAATCTTTTTGGTTAAGTAGAGAACTTTTTTTTTTTGCGGCATATGCCTCGTTAGAGGTCTTTATCCTCCGAAGAGTTGTGCCTCCGAAGAGGACTTGTGCCTCCGAAGAGGGCTTTAGTTGTTCCTTGTCCACTTGCTTATGCCTTTTCAGCGATCCTCTATTTTTTCTTTTCAAGCTCGCACTCCCTTCTCTTACAAGTAGTTTGTTTAATCCAAAGAAGTGTACTTCATTGCTAGGCCAGTTCGCGAGAACGGGCATAGGCTTCTTAATTGGATGTATGTTTGTTCAAACTTCTCAATTTATTAGCTAGAGCCCGTTTTTGGTGAAATCATTGGCCGTTCAATTGAAGCACTTCTTATCTAGGATTTAAATTCGGGACTTTTGTGCTTTCGTGACTCGAAATTTGTTTGCTGAATGATAACCAGAATCACTCGGTCTTGTAATGTGCAAGTTTTATTTTCATTGTCTGCAAAAATTTAAATCGACATTTCAGCAATACATTTAATGTGCTTTTCATATCGAAAATAAAGCAAACATGTAATAATAATAAGAAACACAAGATTTATAGTGGTTCGGCCAAGAATTTGGGCCTACATCCACTTTATAGTCTTTCATTATTCACTTGCATCGGTTTTACAATCGCTTTCAATTACAGGAATCATACATTCATAATTCTTTTTACAATATTTCAACAAAGCTATCAAGTAAAGTATGGGCGCAAGTGATTGCTGTTCCAAGCTCTTGGAATTTGATCTCCTTCGTCAGTAGTGAGTCTGAATGTGCCGTCAAGAAGCTTCTGACCTATAACATATGGCCCTTCCCAATTTGGCCCAAACCCAACTGTCGCTGTCATAATTCTCTTTAGGACTAGATCTCCAATCTCAAAGCTGCGTTGGCAAACTTTGGAATTGAAATGTCTGGCTATCCTTTGCTGATGAGATGCGATTCAGAGCTCGGCCTCTTCTCTTTTTTCATCAAGGAGATCTAGTGCCTCAAGCTGTAGTTTTTCATTCTCCGCTTGATTGAAATGGATTCTTCTATGTGAAGGGACCTCTGTTTCTACCGGAATCATTGCCTCTGACCCGTATGCCAATGAAAACGGAGTATGCCCAGTCGCAGTTTTTTGGGTAGTTCTGTAGCCCATATTGCTAGCGGTAGCTTATCGACCCAACCACCTTTTGCTCTTTCAAGTTGCTTCTTGATGGTTGACTTGACAATTTTATTTACTGCTTCCACCTGCCCGTTTGCCTGCGGATGAGCTACTGCTGAGAAGCTTTTTCGGATTTTGAATCATTTGCAAAAATCTTGGAATTCTTCACTTTCGAACTGAGTACCATTGTCTGTAGTTATCTTTTGAGGCACACCATACCTGCAAATGATACTTTTAGTCACAAAACTTATCATCTTTTTAGAGGTGATAGTAGCCAGTGGTTCAGCTTCTGCCCATTTAGTAAAATAATCTACAGCAACAATGGCATATTTGATTCCAGATTTGGCAGTTGGTAACGGTCCTACAAGGTCTATCCCCCATATTGCAAACGGCCATGGACTGACCATCTGTGTGAGTTCAGTAGAAGGTGCTTTAGGAATTTTGGCGAATCTTTGGCATCTGTCACATTTTAGGGAATAGTCTGCTGCATCTCGATTAATTTCTGGCCAAAAATATCCGTATCGGAGAATCTTCTTTGCTAAAGTTTGACCACCTAAATGATCACCACATTCTCCCCTATGCACCTCAGCTAGGATTGTTTTGGACTCTTCCCTGGATACACATCGAAGTAACGGCATTGAGAATCCCCGTCTGTATAATTGGCCATCCTGGACTTATAGCGAGAGGCTTTCCTCAGTAGCTTCTGTCGTTCTTTTGAATTTTCCGGTAAAGAGCCATTGAGCAGATATTCTGTTATTGGAGTCATCCATGATTCTTGCTCTTGGGACACGCTCATGATCCAATCAATATCCATCTCATCAATGCTTGGAGCCGACAGGACTTCTACTGGAGTCAACCCCAGAAATTGAGCTTCGCCTGTGCTAGAGTACTTTGCGAGAGAATCTGCTTACGTGTTTTCTTCTCGAGGAATATGACTTATCGTGTAATGATCGATGTCACACAGGAGTTCCCAAGCCTTTAACAAGTAGGCAGGCAGATTTCCCCCTTTCGCTTGGAATTCCTTCTTGACTTGGCATACAATAAGCTGAGAATCGCTGAAGATCTGTAATGCTCGGATGTTTAGTTCTTTAGCAATTCTCAAGCCAGCGATAAGAGCTTCGTATTATGCTTCATTTTTCGTTGAAGGAAATTCCAATCTCAGTGCGTAGCATAATGACCGACCTTTAGGGGTCTCAAGTACAACTCCGGCTCCAGAACAGTAGTCATTTCTCGCGCCATCAACATATAACTTCCATTGGATTGGGGAATCATCGATCGTTCCTTCCTCACTGTTACCCTTATCTGTGAATTCTGCGATGAATCCGCTAAAGCTTGTCCGTTGATTGATTTTCGGGGATGATAAGTGATGTCATATTGACTGAGTTCAATGTTCCACTTTAGAAGACGACCCGAAGTCTCAGGGAGAAACAGGACTTGCTTTAAAGGTTGATCAGTGAGGACTCTGATAGGATGAGCTTGGAAATATTGCCTCAACTTCCTCGATGCAATCAGTAGGCAACAGGCGAGTTTTTCCAACTTGGAGTAATTCATCTCTGCCCCAGTGAGTCTTTTGCTGATATAGTAAACCGGATGTTGAATCCTCTTGTCTTCTCGTATCAGCGCTGCACTTAAAGCATGAGATGATACTGCCAAGTATATAAGAAGATCCTCACCATCGCCGGGCCTAGAAAGTATTGGAGGCGTTTCCATATGGCGAATCAATTCGTCAAAGGCCTTTTGGCATTCGGGAGTCCAATCAAAGTTTTTCTTTCCTTTCTTTAGGGCATCAAAGAATGGGATGCATTTATCAGTGGCTTTGGAAACGAACCGACTCAAGGCGGCGACTTTTCCGTTGAGACTTTGCAATTCCTTCTTCGTTCTAGGAGGTTTGACTTCTTTTAAGGCGGTAATTTGAGCTGGACTAGCCTCAATGCCCCTAGCGCTCACGATGAAACCTAAGAACTTTCCGGACTCCATGCCAAATGAACATTTTAAAGGGTTAAGCTTCATTCCGTATTTTCGGAGGACTGCGAACATGTCTGCTAAGTGTTCTATATGATCCACTGCTTTCTTAGATTTTACTAACATGTCGTCGACGTAGACTTCCATAGTCTTGCCCAATTGTGGTTTGAACATAGCATTAACAAGTCTTTGGTAGGTTGCCCCCGCATTCTTTAGCCCGAAGGGCATAACTCTGTAGCAGTAAAGACCAACATTGGTGATAAAGCTCGTATCCTCCTGATCTGGCTCATGCATCATGATCTGGTTATATCCGGAGTAGGCATCCATAAAAGATAACAATTCATGTCCCGCTGTTCCATCTACCAGTTGATCGATCCTGGGTAATGGGAAGCAGTCTTTGGGGCAGGCCTTGTTTAGATCTGAAAAATCGATGCACACTCTCCATTTTCCGTTGGCTTTCTTAACCAGCACTGGATTTGAAACCCAATTCGGATAGGTAGATTCTTTGATAAAGTTATTCTCCATGAGCCGATCAACTTCTTCTTTTAACGCTGCTGACCTTTCTGGACCTTGAGTTCTCCTTTTCTGTTTCACAGGTGTAAATTTTGGATCAATATTCAGAGCGTGTACTGCTACTTCTGGGGATATTCCGCACATATCGGCATGAGCCCAAGCAAAAACATCCAAATTTGCTTTTAAAAAAGATATTAAGATATTCTGAATTGACGCATTAAGTTGTGAACCCACATTCAACACCTTGTTTAGGTCCTTCGGGTCAACAGGTACTGGTACTGTCGTTTCCACTGGTACCACTCTATTCTCCCCTGCACTGGCTTTTCTAGGATCCATCTCTTTTCGTGCTCCGCTGTGCTCGCCAGTGCAGGGTCCGTCCTGTAATTGCTACAATCCTGGTTCTTTGATGCGGACTGGGGTTGCCGCATCCTTTCCCATTTCTCTTTTCCTTGCTTCTCGCAGCTCTGTCAGATAACACTCCCGCCCAGCATTTTGATCCCCTTTTATAACTCCTACTCCATTGTCAGTGGGGAATTTAATGGTGAGGCACCATGGGGCCAGAATAGCTTTGAATGCTGCAAGAGTTGGACGGCCAAGGAAAGCATTATAAGCAGAAAATTCGTCAACAATCACAAAAGTTTGCTTGCGGACTACTTTTCTTTCTCCCTCTCCGAGTTCTACAAGTAAATCAATGGTTCCTATTGGCTGCTTTGGCTCCCCAGTGAAGCCAGCGATTTTTTGTGACGAGGCTTGCACATCAGCCATAGGGATCTTCATTTGGTCGAATGTTTTCTTGAAGAGGATACTACAGGATGCGCCACAATCAATGAGAACTCTTCTGACAATAGATGGCCCGATACCAGCCGAGATGACTAGGGGATCCAAGGTAGGAGCTTCAACACCTGTGGAATCCCTGGCTCTGAACACAATATCATCATTGAAAGTTCTTTGTTGTTTCAGGGGCGTAGCATCTTCCAAAACAAAGACATCTTCTTCGGCCGGTGCATATTTCAAAGCCCGGGTGTACCTTTCCATCTCACCCAAGCTCCTGCCTGCTGGGTGAGGTCCTCCCGTAATGACATTGATAACGGGCCTTCCGGATTCATGCCCTGCAGCCTTCTCACTTGTCCTGGGTTGATGAACAGGAGCTCGTTGCCTCTGACTAGACGAAGCAGGATTGCTGCTATTCTTTTCCACAAATTGCTGCAGCTTGTTTTCCCTTATCAACTCTTCAATCAAAATTTTCAATTGGCGGCATTCATCGGTATCATGACCGAGTTGATTATGGAAGCGGCAAAACTTCCCGCTTTGTACAGCTTTTTTCCCGGTTCTCAGAACGGGAGGTTTAGGATAATCAACAGAATCTTTAGTGGCAAGATAAATACGCTCCGGCGTATCTGATAAAGGAGTATATTCCGATGACTTGAAGGAACGAGGCTTCTTCAGATTTTTCTGTTTCTTCCCATTGTTATTTTCCCTTTTCTGTCCTACAGATTCATTCTTGCGTGGAGCAGCAATGTTATCTTCAGCCTTTTCCAATACTGCCTTTACTGGTACAGGACGGCTTTCCAGGCGTATGAACTCATCTGCTTTCTTGTAGAATTTTTCAAGGGAATTTGGTTCCTTCATGTTAAGCCATTTTCCAAATTCGCTCGACTTGTCGATGGCCCTCATCAGATAGGTCAAGATCATCCGTGGTTCTGCATTGTCTACCTCGGCCAGCGCTATATTAAAGCGATTCAAGAAAGATCTGATAGTTTCCCCTGGATTCTGTTCTAAACTTGACAACGACATGATATCTTTGGCTTTTGAAGCATATAGTCTGAACTGCTCCTTGAATTTCCGGGTTAGGTCAGAAAACTGATCTATAGACCGAATTGGTAGCTTGGTGAACCAAAGTAGAGCTACACCTTCCAAATATACAGGAAAATATTGGCACTTTATTTCATCAGAAGCTCTGGCACCTGTCATGTGCCAATCATACTTATACAAGAATTCGTTCGGATCACTTGTTCCCTTGTAAGCTGCGATAGTTGGAGGGACGAACTTCCTTGGGAACTCAGCCTTTGAGATCCTTTCGGTAAACGGGGTTTTACTTGGAGCGAAACCCCATTCCTTCTCGTCTTCATTCCTTTGCATGCTTTCTTTCATGATTTGTCGAACCATTTCAGAAAGATACCCCTCATCATTTCGAGCTTTAGATCCACCAACTTCAGGAAATGTCCGCTCAAAGGGGCTGGCAGCCCTCTCAGGAATGTTTCTTTCTTCAGTGTCATGAATGTTGCCAGCAAAGTTCCTTTCATTACCCGTTGGTTGATGGTTTACCCCAAGCAAATCGTTCAACTTATTCAAAATTAGAGCATTTTGGGCATTCTGAGCCTCCAATTGTGCACTTTGGGCATTTATCTGCTGGTTCAGCCCTAAGATTACAGCATCCAACTCTGCTTTTGTGACCCCAACAGGTGGAGTGGCTTGATTAGGTACTGGGGAAGTGGAGGTTCCCTCTTGAACATTTCCAGATCTAATCGATCTACTCCTTCTCCCCGGAGCCTTGATTTCAGATAAACTTCTAGTCTTCAGAGAGATTACTTCAACAAACTTTCGTGGAGCAATGATGATAATTCGCCTGAGTTCAACTCTCAGTGAAAGCACCAAAAATGTTAACGCTAAAATTTGAACGCTAACACCCCGGTGTGTAAAGTGTAGTTGTGAAAGCACCACCCGATGATTCGGGAACAGAGTATAAGCAGAAAACCACAGAAAAAAGCAGTAAATAACAACGATTTTATAGTGGTTCGGCTCAATAGTTTGCCTACGTCCACTCTGAATATCTTTATTGATGATTTCGTTACAAGTTGATACAATTCTTCCCAAGTACAATACACTTTGAACTACTAAACACTTTGAACGAGTAGCTTAAACTTCAATGTAAGTGAAAGTCCTCAAATCCATGTCGGATGCATGAGATTTCTTCTTGAAGTTGTTGATAGCGTTCTACGTGTCTTGAAAGCTTTAAGCGTTGAGTTGGTTTGGAATGTAGCAGAGTATCGGTGCTTGGAAAGAATGATCCAAAAAGTCCCTTGAATGTTGGAGATGGCCATGTATTTATAGGCAAATTTCTGGGCTGGAATTGTCGCCGAAGTCATAGGTCGTGACCGACTCGGGATGAGTCGTAAGTCGTGACCGACTTAAATATCACGAGTCAGCAGGCAGCGACATAAGTGAAGCGGCATTGAGTTTTCTTATTGTTTGCTTAGGTCGCCAGCGACTTATAATAGGTCATTAGACATCTTAAGTTACTTGAGTCGTTGGAAAACTTAGGTCGGTCTGCCACATGAGTTGTTAACTCCATGAGTCGTTAACCCGTTGAGTCGGCCGACACCTTTAAGTCGCTAAGGTTATAACCCGGTGAGTCGCTGTCTCTCCTGAGTCATTGAGTCGTAACCCTTCAAGGCCGTTGAGTCGGTAACTCCTTAAGGCTGTTGAGTCGGACTATTCTCTTAAGCCGCTAAGGTTACTAAGTCGTTAGCCTGTTGAGTCGTAACTAGATAGGTCGTTGATTCGGTCCATATGTTAGGTCGGTAATCAGTTGAGTCGGTAATCATTGTGAGTCGTGAGCCTTTCTTGAGTCGCTTGAGCAGAGGGGTTAACAGCGAGCATATACGGCTAATATAGCATGAAAGCGAGCTCCATATATGAAGCAAACGCCATCTGCACCTGCTAAATACTCAGCAAACTAATGAGAAACATGTATGTAGAAAGTAATATCAATATACAACATATACCAATACAACAACGATATATGCCAATATAGAAAACGCTATAAATTCAACCATCAAGCAGCTATCATCCGACTAACATCCAACAACTATCCAATCAATCCATACGGAAGGGCGGATTGTTATGGGGTAAGTAAGAAAAACAGAGAAGAGAAAAAAAAAACTAAACAGAATCTCACAGCGGAAGAATAAAATATAATAGTCAAATATACAGTTCATGAAGCTGTTTTACAAAAAATCATTTGATTATATTTATATAACACATATCAGAGTTACACATCAATAGCAATGTAGCGGAATTTAATGGTGTAGTTGAATAATATACTAGATAATAGTAATACAAATCTTCGTCTTCGTCCTCCAGAGTTAAATCTTCAAATCCTGAAACGCTCGGACCGACCCGAGCGAATTTGAAAAGACAAAAACACTCGAGTCAAAACTAAAAGATCTTATGTGAGTTAAATTAACAGAAATAAATATGAGTGCAGTAACTCAAGGGATGCTCGGGATTTACATCTCCTAAGGATCCGTTAAACTATTTACTATGTAGTATATTGCGCTATTATAATAGTGTCCAATTGTAAAATAAACTTACTTTTTAATAGCTTTAAGGGGTTACCCATATAGCCCTTAACACAAATAATGCCAATAGTCTATACAGTACCGTAATACCTCCTGATCGGGAGGCTACCAGAGGATACTCCATAGGTACGGCACAAATAGAAACTCGTACAAGACGCACTAGGGTAGGTGACACGGCACAACTAGGCAATGCCAGGGTAGATATATCAATTGCTATCCGTGCTGGTGGAAACGCGCAGCGCGCAGCTACCGCCCACCTCGAACAAACACCCCCAAAATCAAAGAAATCAATAGTGGCCACCGAATTGATCCAAAGTCAGAGTATAGTATCGAAGGAGTGCGCTCGATCAGAGGAATGACCTCATTGGACCGAGAATCGATCCTGTTTTAGCCACCTTATGCCAACTCACGGGAGTCGGGCCCACGTATTTACCTTGCAGGAAACGCCTCCACCAACCTACTTCATTCTGGAATCTCCACCGCGTACACGGTTGTTAAAGTGATTTTCGTAGTTGGCAGAGAGTATGATGTACTCCGGCATATACTCCAGCGGGTGGACCGGTTGGCGTTAAACTTCCGATCCCGGTCTCTTCAACAACCAAACGTTATTATAACACCGCGGTCCTTTAAAATAATTTATACTTTTAAAACCAGAATATAATATCCATTTCAAAACCGTATAAATATGATATCATTTCCTTTTAAAACCCAAAACAATATGATATCATCTTTATTTTCCAATATATTCTTTCCAATAATCATAGTGGTTTCAAAGTAAAATATTTAGAAATCAAAACTCTGGAATATAATATTTCCAAATTATACTACCTTGAAAATCATAACTTTGAAACAAATTTCCATCTCTCAAATGGTTAAATATTAAATTTTCTTTATAAAACAAAATAGCTTCTTTACATTTCACAAATCAATTCCAAATATCGATTTAAACATCCAAATACCATTTTTAATTCTTATGTTTCAAAGCTTTAAATATTTCACCATTTCAAAAACAAACTCATTTGACAAACCCATATATATCAAATTCAATTACTTATTATTTAGACTTGAAATGTTTACTTAATGAATTCAATATAATTTAAGTAAAACCTTTAACTTCACGTAATTGGAAAATCTTTCAATTTATTAAACTTGATATATTCATTAAAATCAACCTAATATTCATTTAAATCACTTTACAAAAATCAAGTTATAAAAATCATATCCTTTAAAATTTTAATTTTTATTAAATTTCAATTTAACTTAATACTGATCTTCCAAATCTTATTCTCATTTAAGTCATAAAACTCTAGAAATTAGATTTTAAATAAAGGCTTAATCGTATTTGATCTTAAAAATCAAACTTTATTTTATACTTCAAATCAAATTTATACAAAGCTTAAAAACCGAAAATTTACTATATACATATAAATAACCAAATCAATATCCCATAAACCATATATATATATATATATATATATATATAGCTTTTACAAAATCATAGTAAAACATTTCAAAAATAATTTTATATATTTACCGCAGTGCCTGTATAAAATTTTCTATCCTATGGTCAAGTGATACGGATGTTTATCATTTCAATCCGCAATTTAAAATAAAAATGCGGTTGTATATCATTTCAAACCGCAATCCCGAATGAATTGAAAATGCATGATGACTTGAAGTTTATACAATATAAATGTAGCATCCATTCATCCAAATATCAATCATCATCCAATTTAAACAATCATCGATATAGAGCATATAAATTATACAGGTAATAAATAACATGTATTAACCAACAGTTTATATTCAATAATAAATTCAATAACTGTTAAACTAGCAGTTTACATGCAAATAAATAAATTTAACTGTTAATCTATATGCAATAAATAAAATAAATTAACAGTTAAGTTAAATAAATGCGAATTAACTGAGATGATGAAGAAAACATGCTAAACAATCATAATTTTTTTTTTCCTCATATCTTAAGTCAAATTAACAAACATAAGAAATTCTAGATGTTGTGAGTGGGTTAAAACACTCACTTTTTGAATTTAAATCGAATTTAAATCCGATTTAAACCCAAAAATTTGACGGTCTCAAAATCTGTCCAAACCAGCATCAACAGATCAAAAATTAAATTTCGATCCTAACAAAAAAATCGCACGTAAATCGGAGTTCGTATGCGAAAATTATAGCGATAAAACGATTTGAAATTCAAGAATCAAATTAAACAAACGCACACAAAAAAATGGCCACGTCGCCATTACCTCATCTCTCTCCTACAGTATTCACGCGTCTTCATCTACAGGGTATCGAACCCTAGACCAAACGAGCCGCCACCCATTTATCCACCCTCGTCGATGATCCTACCACCGCACCCTGATCGATCTTCACCAACATGAAGACCACCACCGGCCGCACCTACGAAGGCCGAGCGGCCTCCCTTGGCTCCCCAAACCGTGCTCGCCGCCGCCCTAATCATCCCCAAATCACGGCGAATTTTTCCCATCTTGAGCCAAGCGACTATGAGATCCGTGAGCTGCACCCCACCATCTTCCCAACGCCACCTTCCGATCGTCGATTGGGCAAAGATCCACCGTTGAAAAATTTAAACCCTATAATGGACGGCCGGAAATGATTATGAAATTATGGACAAACGATGCATCCAATTGAAAAACGAACACCACCAGTAGATTCGTGCCGATGAAATCTACAACATATAATTTTTTGAGAATTTTCTGAGAACTTTTAATTTTTAGCTTTGGATCTGATTTGAATTTTGAATTTGGATCTAGAATTGTTTGTTGCCATTGAAGAAGAGGAGTACAGAAGTTCCTATACGTATAGAAATGAGGAGTAGAGGCTGCTAGGGTTTATAACAGCCTATTTATAGACAAACTGCAATAGAATAGGTGGGCACGAATTATAAACGCGCTAACCGATAGTTGGCCCAAAAAGCCCGTTCTGACCCCAGAACGAAATTGGATAAACCCATATATCAAAATAGGTATTTTAAAATATTCTGAACGCGATGGAAAAAGTTTCACGTCCAAATTCCATCATATGAAGAAGTTATGCTGAAAACAATATTTTCAAATTGATTTCGGTTTAATCCATTTCAAGTCGTTTCGCGTTCGTACGATCAAACGACAAGTCCGATCGATACGAAACTTGAAATCCTACAATAATTCACTATTACGGATCTGATGAAACTGGTTTCGTCAAAATCCGATTCCGTGACCAACATGGCTATTTTTATATTAATTTAATAAATTAAAAATTAGTTAATTAAATCAAATTTCCCATTTCACTTCGATAATTGACGATTCTTATCATCATAAATTTTCAATCATCTTTACTAACTTAAACAAAATTTAACTGTCGAATTAAAATCTATAAATTCTCAAATTTCATTAAATTCACCAATTATAAATTAAATTTCCAATAATTTAATTAAATTTACTTTCCATATATTTTTGTCAAATAGATAAATTTATCATTGTATTCATACTTCATTACGTAAATCTCTCCAATTTCACCTAAATTTATATTTGCATAATATCTAAACATTAAATTTCAAATATTACTTCATTATCGTTAATGTAATAAATATATTTTTAATTATTGCAATTGATTATCCGTTATAACTTAATATACTAAATAAATGGTTCATCTTAAATTTTTGTTCTCATTAACGTTTTATTTCTACTTACAAATTAATGCAATTATTACATATTCCTTCCTTAGTAAAAAAAACTTCCTATTTCCATCTTTATTTCCAATTAACGTAAAATGTTATATTCAATTCCCATAAATTTAAATAGATTCAAGTTATCATATTTTCAATCCAAATGAATAAATAAAGCTTGATTCCCGTTTAAATATTCAACTCATTTGATTCCAACTAACCTTTTGTCATAAATTAAATTCCGATATATTAATAAACTTTATTTCCATTCTTCTTTATACATAAATCATCATATTACGAAGACACTTACGTTATTCCCCATTAATCCCTTTAATTTATTTAATGTAACATTTAATTTATATTTACTGCAATGCTTTCCGATTTAATTGAAGGAACTAATTACATAACTTATGATAGTTGTGGTAAAACTATTAATCCCACATTTATAAGTATATCCTCATCCGTTATACCTATTAATTAAATAATTCCACTTTTAAGTCCGTTTGAATTTATTAATAAATATCCATTTACCTTTCCCATCAAATTTGAATTCCCTCAAATTAATATAACCAATAAATTTCCATTCACACTTTATAAAAAACCTAAAATTTGTAATCCATTATCTTGTATTAAGGTCATCCAATTTCTATTTATTATTATAGCTTACAATTTATACACATTCATTGATTGATTTCTATTTGCCCTTTTATATTCCATTATAAATATATGCACACATACAAATTAAGACTCTAAATCCAATTAATTATTACTTTTACATCAACCATCACTTATGAATAATTAGCGTTTCCTATTTATTTTTCACATTCACTTATATTTTCTTTATGAATAAATTGGTATTCCCTTTTACCCATTAGTTACTAACTTTAATTATTGCAATTTTTTAACTAACATAAATTTTTGAATCTATTTCCAAATTTTTACATTTCAATTTATTAACACCTTACAATAGTTAATAAAAAGGGATTGTACTAAATAAAATTTATTTTCATTGATGAATACAATACTTGCCTTTATCTACTTATTCCTAACCTTATATCCAATTGCAACCATTTCCACTATTACAATTAATTGCAATATATAATTTAATTTGTAAATTTTAATTACCTTTGATACATCAAATTTCAACATTCTCTTTTATATAAATAAATAAGGTTTTCATCCCTTTCTAAATTAAATTAAAATCCTATTAATTTAATTCATTTTAAACATCGAATTTACTCGGGAAAAGAAGAAAATTATTGGTGAAATGTCAACAAATTTAAGTGCTGATATTTCAGCAACTTTCATACACTATGTTCACAGTGTACAGAAAAGTTGCGGAAATGTCAGTAACTTTTATGAAAAGTTGCATCATGCTCTGCTATAATCATGAATAAAAAAACAGGGGCCTAATTTACACCGAAATTTAGTGAAGGACTTTTCGTGAATTTTGAAACTTAATAAGGATCTGTGCCATAAGTACCCTATATTTTAATTGCGTTAATTCAATTAATTACCAATTTAATTCCTTATTTACAAATTTAACCAAATTAACTTTGCAGCTATTTCAATTGATTGAAATTACATTAAAATAGTTGTTAGTAGCATTCAAACAACACTATTAAATCACATTCTAATAATCTTTTCCATTTATACATCATAAATTTTAATTTCTCCCAATATTAATTTCCAAAATCTTATTTAGTTTAATATTTTTAATTACCAAAAAAGTGTTGTTACATGAACTGTTGCAATTTCCTGTTGTGCAGAATTTTGTGGATGTATTTAAAGAGATTTTGGTTTATCTCCACATCGGTATATTGAATTCCATATCGATTTGTGGAGAGATGCAAAGTCGTTTGTCTTACCCATTAGAGCATCTCCAACAGTTCAAAGTGTAGAAATTGGATCTTTTACACTCAAGTGTTAGAGGCCTCATTTCTCTAACGGAAATGAGGACAGGCGCCGGTTGAATAGGCTCTTGATGACCTGGCGCCTTTTCGACAGGCGCCCTCTTTCGAAATATATCGGGCGCCTGTTGAACAGACGCCTGACCATCTGGCGCCTGTTCAACAGGCGCCTACTGCCCTATATCAGGCGCAGACACCTCTTTCCCCTTCGTTTTATGGGCTTTCACCCTCTTCATTTAATTTTTCTTATTTTACTTTGCATCGAAATGCCGCCCCGTCCGGTCAAAACTGGTAGACAGACCGTTCGATGTGTGACAGATGACAATATCAGACCTGCACATATCCCTCTTGATGCTACCGTGACTTCGGTCGATTTTCGATCCTTGCATGACTTACCCCTTGCTATTTCGCATCGACTTACTACGGCTATAGCAAAGCCATAGACGTATGTTTATTTCTTTATTGATTGATGAGCAACCGTGTAATTGTAAATGCATGATAATTGTTTGCTTATTTTAACATTAAATAACCATATATTTAGGTTCGTCACGTAGAGATGTGAAGTAGTTGGTATAGGTATATGTCTGAGTATTTTGATCAGTTATCACAGTCGATTTTCGATACGCTACATGTGTCACCTTTTGGTGAAATTCTAGATTTACCAAGATTTGCATACGTAGATCACTACCTTGTAAAGGCCCTTACTGAGAGTTGGTGGCCTACCGCTCACACATTTCATTTCCTGATTTTGAGCTAGGACTGACTCCTCTAGATTTTTATATGCTCACTGGCATAAATGTTGGCCGACCGAATAGTTTCCCTATTCAATTTGATAGTTCATTTTGAGGAGTTCAAGTCATATTCAGCTTATTTACCGGCTTTGGTCGATGAGGAGGTTAGCGGATGAGCTGTTACTCTTACTTGTCTATAGCGATATATAGTAGAGTACATGGACGTTGAGGATATGCACACTCCGCTTATCCATGCCTTCATATTATACATTTTTGGATCTACAATTTTTAGTAACAATAAGGGTACTGGTAGGCTTGGCTTTTTGGCTGGATTTGAAGATGTGGATGGACAGCATATAAATGATTACTGTACTGCTATTATTGGTTATTTATATGTAGCATTGGATATTTATGCGCTTTGGCAGTCTAGACATATGTATGGATTTTGGTACATTCTTCCATTTTGGTACTATGAGTATACTGCCAATATGCACCTTGACTTATTGTAGAGGCGAACGTCACACCTTATATTTACTTTCCTAGATTGCATCATTGGGGTCCTCCTGTGCATTTGTCTCGTGGTGCACAAGGGGTGCACAATGAGCTGACGGAGGTTAGACAGCAGATGGACATGAGGTAGCGCGATAACATTATCGTTCTTCCATGGGATCAGTACTTACAGTTCCTAGAGCCCGGTCCTGATCATCCGCTCCCTTTTCACTTTTCCACATAACGACATAAGTTGTGCTTTTAGGTTCCTATATGTCCGTTCATATGGTATTTAAGGGATCAGTATAGGCTATAGTTGTACGGTGTAGTTCGCATTGCATTAGATTCGCTACCATGGGATTATATATATGGTGATATTAAGGTTGGACCAGCTTATATTCTTGCGATGAGGGATGCAGAATCGGTGGATGGTGAGCCTTTTACACTTTCAGGAGACTTTGATTCATATTGGGCTCGAGTAGCCCCACGTGCATATGCGTTGCCTGATTAAATTCGAGGTTTGAACTTCGATCATATTGGTTCGCATACCTCTTTTGGTAGAGTTCCACTACCGCCTGCCACCATTGAGCCTATATCATCTTAGTACATGCAGCCTCCTACTTTCGGCCCCTTCCTCATTCATTTAGACCGCATGATGTACATGGTCAGGTGGAAGAGTATCCCTTGCAGTATCCTACAGATGACGCTATTACAGGTGTGCCATCCGCTGGATTGTATCAACCTCATTAGTTTTGTACGAATTTTAAATTTTCTTTAAATTACTTGTCATTATATTCTCCACCTATGTATAATTTTTCTTATGCACATATCGATTTTCTCAGTACATGGATTATGATAGACGGATGATTGCTGTATTTGAGCGTATGAAGCTCGATTATACACAGATGATGTATCACAGTCACCAGACAGCAGCAGACTCGGTATGATGTGCAAATACAGGGATTATAGGCTTAGATTCAGCAGCTTCAGAAGCAGCTCCATGCTAAACCTAAGCCTCACGACTTTGATGACGTCAATGATGACAACGACGACGATAGTGCAGACTATGTGGAGATTGATAGCGGTTCCGATCACATAGGCTGATTTGCTGCATATAGATATTTCAGTTTATGTTATTATTTTTCACGCGTTCTGATAGTTGTATGCATATTATGTTGGTGATGATGCTGTTGTTATATGTGAGTGTCTATATGTTATGGCATTTTGTCAATTATATTTTATGTTGAGTATGGCATTTGTTGATTATAATTTATGCTTGTTTATTGTTAAGTGTATATGAAGTAAAAATGTTGAAGTAACGAGTACAATTGTGCTTGTTTATCAAAAAGTCTATGGATTTTTGACGCATGGACGTTAATCTAATGCTTCATTTTTTTGATGCGGGTTACGACTTCTTTATTTAAGATAAATTTTATATTCAAATGTCACAACTTAAAAGTTTGGTAAATTCAATCAATGTCTAACATAATATTTTCGGCTACAGAATTGAAACTGCTAGTAATTTTTTTTATGCAAACTGAACAGATGTGCGAGATGAGAAGATAATGGAAACTCAATTTTAGTACACTATTGCTGAACTTTACAATAGCAATGTTGAGTGTACCAGTAGACGTATGAATGTAGAGCTGAGGACTGCTTATGGGAACTTCTACAACACTTGTATGCGGTACGGCATGGTTGTCAATGAGGTTATATTTGAAAATTTGTTTGAACCAGCCCGTTCTACATTTGAAGGTCGTTGCTTTCTCAAATATCACAGCACATTCAATACGAGGCTTATATCGTACGTCAAAATTGACTAGAACAATTTAGACATCCATAATTTGAGTGTACTGTTATTGAGTGTATTATTATTTCTATGTATGCATATTTATTATTGTCGGGAGTAATTTCACTTTCTAGTGTACTGTCAAATCAAAATACAATGCTCATATTTAAATATAAAAAATTGTTAGCATTTACGTGCTTCAATATATACATAAGAGTTTTTCTTCTCAAACACACAATTCAGTTCTCAACTCCTCCATTCTTCTATGCCTCATACCAATGCCTTCCTGGTCATCATCTATTGACTTTGATTTCGGCTACATTCCAACGGAAAGTAAACAAACTGATTAAGATTGGAATGTCAATTTCCAAGACTAGCATTACGAGGGCGTTGTTCCTGAATTCCCAAATCTTGAGCAGCTCACACTTCAAGAAGATGTTCAACCGCTGTATGAACGTACCATTGATTATATTAATGTTTGGGTGTTTCAGTAACATTGTCTTGTTTCTTTCTATAGTTTTGCGGTAGAAATTTTTTAACTGTACTATTGTTTGGTAGTGTCATAAAGTCGTTGAGAATATGGAAAAAGTTGTATGATGGAATGAGACACTACATCAATAGTCAAGACGTGAAACTGAACCAATAGGCAATATTATGTAAATGGGACAAGATACTACACCAGTCAAATCTCCTTGTTGGCTTGTGAGGATGCGGCTATAGTGTTTGGATGGGACGAGACACTACACCGATAATCAATGTTGTGTAGATGGGACCAGACACTAAAGACGCGACATAAACGGAACCTACTTTATAGATAGAGGTTGAATTGAATTAATGCTACTCGCTAACTAACCGTGATTGTTTGTTTTGTTATGAAAGCCAGCATGTGTGTAAAGGCCCATTTTCCCGTACCCTTTGAATCGACAATAAACCATACATGTCCAACTCAAATTGCACGAAAAGACGGATCTTTAAGGGTGATAAAGAAAAGTAGGCAAAACAGAATCTCATACGAATGGAATAACATATAATATTGAACAAATATTTTTATAGCGGAAAACTTTTAAATACATATATCAGAGTCTAACCTAAATTCAGCCTAGACATTTATAAAACCTGCCCTTATAATTGCTGACTAACATCAAACAAAATACACTAAGCAAAGCGGATAATAGAATATGTCCAAACGTCGATAAATATCTCCAGCTCTCCTCTGGAAACTCCAACCATCTTCAACTAAACCTGAAACAAATCGGATCTGACCCGAGTATTGAAAATAACCGGATCAGGCTTGATAAACCAGCGTCAGAAAAACTCAATAATAAATGACAGTGTCATATATTAGCATTTTTATAAAATCCTTTGAAAACAAAGAGCATCTCATAAGACCACGCCCACAAATAAACACGGACGGGCTTTTACCTTTTGATAACTAAAACACTTTTATATCAAAATGTTTGATATTATTTCTAATGACATTCTTTGAAATTTTTTGCAAATAAACTTATTAATCTTATCCGAAATGGTTACCTACATAGCATTTCGAGGCTATTCATTACGCCAATACAAACAAAACCGTAGGTTCTTATTGGAGAATGGATTTCCATACAAATGACCAGGCGCAAGATCTACCTTCCGAAATGGGTACACCTCTAGACGAATGTCACGAGAAACCATCACAAAGCTCCTCTACCAGCACAAGACCGACCCACCTCTTAACTAGATGGTACAGAATATGTCATCCCCCGGTCGTTACCGACTTTTAACCAAGAGCTCGTTTTCCATACACCACATAAATTAACATCCCGAACATCATAGCGGGAAGAAATATATCTAGAAGGGGATGATCATACCCTAATTGGGAATGACCCACTTAGCCTTGCCGCATCTAATCCTGTTTCGGTCATTTCCGGTTTGATGAGGCATGGGGCAAACGGTTACTCTTTACAAAGCACATATCACATCTTTGAATGCCACATTGTCATTTCCGTTTAACTACTAATTTCCTTCCACAAAAATACAACCCTTGAGCTTGTATGTCTCAATGAGGGTGTTAAGCTAAGAGAAGTTGCCTTCTCCGCCACCACTGATGTGCGTTTGTAAAAACCAATGTACGTAATCGTTAGAAATGCAATGTCAGACAAACGTCCATACAAGTTGTCCAGGAGCAGGACAAACCGAAGGCCCTTTCGTTGGCCATTATTAGACGAGAAGCCCTTGCAATCCGAAAAATCGCCATCACGGGGAGACCACTTCTATATATAACTCGGGAGCTACCCAGAGCAAGTCAACAAGCAGTCCTCATGCTATAAAGATCCACGGTCTTCCAAATCATTATCTTCAACAAGTCTTCACATTCGAACGTATACATTGGTTCGAAGTGGTTTTCGGATAGGAATTAACCAAATCTGACTCTGGTTCCTTCGAAATCCAATCATCATTAAAAGTGAATATGAGTATATAGGATTTAGTAAGTCTCTTTTCACTTTAATTCTTTTCGGATGATTTTGAAATCTCTTTCTTTTGACTTAGAGTAATTCTAAGTAATTTATTCTTTTGCTTTTGGAAAATATCTCAAATTTCCTTACTTAATTCTTGATCCAAATTTCTTTACTTTTAAGCGGGTCAAAAACAATGTTATTTAAGACATCGTTCACGATAAAACCTAAATCAATCTTAGCAAACATTTTAGAGTAAACAGGATCATGGAAATCATTCATTTTGGAGATTGCTTAAATTTTGGATGATACCAATCTTCTTTTAAATCAAAAACTTAACACAGAATCTTTTTATTTAAGAGCTTCCGGGCTTTCCTTTCGACCTGTTTCCACCCCTCTCCTAAGAAAAGAAAACATAGGCCAGGTAAGTTTAGGGCACTGGTTACTCCATCCCTAACCTTAGTTAAACACCTTGTTTTATCTTCCCAAGTCTCACAGGCATGACAAATGTACTAGTCGTTTCCGCATACTTAGATTTTTAACCTTATTTTGGAATTGCTTATAAATATCCCAAATTATCTTTCAAAATACTTAATTATCCTTTTTACAACATTCACAATTGATTTGGGAAATGTCGTTGCATTTAAACTTGTATTCCAAAAAGTTATACAATTCGCAGTAGCGGAAAGTGCTATATAAGCTTATTTGATTAAAACAACTTTTAAACATTCGACAATTCATATTTTTCAATCAAAATCTATTTTAAATCATTTAAATAGATTTATCAAATTTATTCCATATTTTTTCATAATTAAAAAGATCCATTTAAACAGATTTCCTTTTACGGTCACTTAACTGCACTAGCGCGATTTTTCTAGAAAATTGATTTGGACTTAATTCAAAATCTACTTATCGAAACTTTGATTTTCTTTCTTAGTTTAGAAGATATGGATATAATAGTCCGGAATTTTCTTATCTCGAAGAATTCCGAGCCATATTCCACTCTACATACTCATTTGAACTTGCGGCGCGAAATCGCGAACTACCGTTGCGCGACGCACCTAGTTTTAACTTATTTTTCAATATTTGAAATAATCTATTCAAATTGGATTCTATCACTTATAAAATCATTACAAATCATTTTAAATCAATATTTTCGTTTTTTAAAGCTTTAAAATGTATATTCACTAGTTCTATATTATAATATTGTTTTATTCCTATTATTTTAATATTAAATTTTATATTCCAATTTCAACTCAATTTCAATTCTAATCTCAAGTCAAACACATTTAAAACTTAGATTTCAAATCTAATTTTAATTTAAACTTCAATTCAATATCAAACTAAACATCACTTTTTAAAAATCGATTTCAATTTCAATTTCACTATTCATCTAAATTTCAATTTCTAATTAGCTATCCTTTTCAAATCCGTTTCACTTAAAATTTCAAATTCTCTTTCATTTAACTTTAATTTCACTTTTAAATGAAAAGGGACTTATTTTTCCAACATTTCCGCATATTACTAAAATATGGTCTTACTAAACAAAGTGATTACTTAACTAATATGAATTTGATATCCAAATTATCATCACAACCATAAACAAACATATAACATTAACATTCTCAATACGATAAATGTCATAACATTACTATGGATTATCCAACATATCCAAACAATCAATCAAACATCCATATCATCAAATGGTGATTATCTAACATAACAATTAAGCATGATAATCAATAATATTAAAAAAGCGGTGAGAATTTCTCACCTTCATATCCACTCCTTCAACCTTTAATGTGAGATACGCGTTTCTCGCTAACGTGCTATTTCCAACGTCTTGCCTTTATTGCTTCCTTTCCGAATGCTTTTGTTTTCCTTTCTTTTTCTTTCTCTTTTCCTTTTCTTTTCTTTTATATGAAAGAGGGGTACGGCCTTGGTGTAGGGGAGGGTATGGCGTGTAGGAGAGGGTAGGAAAGTGTGGTGCTCGGCCTAGGGGGTGTGGGGCTCGGGTTTGGAGGTGTGGGCTCGGCTTGGGCTTGTGTGTACTCGGCCGTGGGTATAGGGCTCGAGTTTGGGGGTGTAGGGATGTAGGCATGTGTTTTGGGTGAGGAGGAGGTGTGTAGGTGGTAGTTTGGCTTGTGTTAGGTGATGTAAGGTGATGGTTTGGAGTATGAAGGTGATAGCTTGAAGGTAGAAGGGAAATGGTGGAAGTAGAGAAGGTTTTTGGAAATTTTTATGAAATGAAAGTGTAGTGGAAATGAAGAGAGGTGTGGATGTATTTATAAGTGAACATCTTTAGTGGTAAATGACATTAATACCCTCTTCATTTTTGAATTTAAATATACTTTATTTTTATGTGAAAAAGAGTGATTTGATATGTATTAATGGTGATGGTAAGAAATAGAAATGATTACTTTCTTAGATTTTGTGTTTAAGGAGAAGACTTTGAATGATTTGATCTGCATGTATGTATGTGTCATTAACTCCTTACATTAGATTTCTTTTCACTTTTCCATTTGCTCCTTTCCTATGTATAAACATAACATCTTATTAATCAGATATGAAGTAGAGTAATGATGTTGTATTATAAAAGGTTTAATAATTTTTAAATTTGTCAAATCATACTTTTTACTTTTTATACGTTTATGTAAATATTTTCAAAAGTAAACTCTTTTTGTTTTTAATGCTAAATGTATAATGTTTATATAGTTTGTAAACTTGTATTTATAAGTTTGGAAATGTATCAAGTTGCAACAACTTGTCGATAACTTGTTTTGGTTGAAAACGACGTTTTTTAGGACAAATTATACAGTCAAAATTTGACCTTTTTACTAAGCTATGTATTGGAGTAAACCAAACTTTAAAATAAACTTTTTACTTCTTTAAATAAATTAAAACATGTCTCTTTATATTTTAAAACCATATTTAATTAATATTAAAATCTCTAATCTTACAGTGTATGTAGAACTGACAAAATGCGAAAATTTTTGGTTATTTTTGCAAAACGATTATTAACAAACTTCTAAATATTTTAACATACTTTTATTATCTTTATTAGATGTTTTAAATAAGATTTACCTTTTTAAATAAATATTTAAGTACATTTGTTTAAGCCTTTATTTATTTTTATCAAAACTTAACTTTTGTCGATTTGTTCTAAAATCCAAATTTATACTTTTTCATTTATTAACTATAAGAATAGATAATTTATTATATATAACTTATTTATTTTAAGATTTAAACTCCTTTTAAATTGAAATCGAATGAAATCTCTTATTTTTGAAGTAGCGAAATTATGGGTCGTTACATTGTCCCCTACTTAAAAGCATTTCGTCCTTGAAATGAAATCAAAGATACAGAACTATAAAGGTCAACAATATATGTCAAAAGAAATACTATCACTAAATACGGTCGTAAAGTACAATCATTCATCCTAGTCCTAACCTGAGTGCGTACTACACACTTGAGGTAAATACAAAGTCATAAGTCAACTATCTATATTAGTCAACCCAAAATATCATACAAAAAGACTACATCCCATATCTTAGCGCGTGCTACGTGCTTAAGATAATCATAACTGCTATAGTAATACAATAACCCCAAAAAATGTTTCAAAGTGAAACACTAATCATCGGAAGAACTCTTTGATGGTGCTTCTAAGTCTATCTCTTCTAGTTCCTCATCTTCCTCAACCGGCTCCTCCTCATCTATCTCTGGAACTATGTCTCATCCTAACGGCTGCCACCGCTGATCTCTCAGGAACCATGACTCATGCTGCTCTATCTCAATATCCTCTAAACCAATATCCTCAGCTACCATCGGAATGAGAGATCCTATCTCCTGAATGGGCGTACCCATATCCCAAATAATATGCTCATCGTCTTCCGAATCATCTTCCTCGTAAAATCCCGCATCGTAAATCCCTGAGACTTCCGTCTCTATCTCCATGGGCTCTCCGATCAATGGCTCGATATCCATGGGATCCTCCATAGGTTCCTCTTCCTCCGATTCCTCATCGTCACTCAAGGGATCTAACATCCAGTCATCCGCCTCATCCTCTGCCTCGTCATCTGCCTCTGCTCCTGCATCGATCTCTTTGTCTATAGGCAACACATCCTCAACTATCAACTCCTCTTCGTCGGAGATCTCTACCGGGTGGTCAAATGATCCTGGTACTATCCCTGAGGGTCCTTCTACTGGTATATCTTCCTCATCAATCGTGATCGGCGTATCAACAACTTCCAAGTCTCCGTATTTGGCTAAGGCTTCCCTAAATCTTTGCCTAAGTGCTAGTCTTTCGACCTTGGTTGGTTTCTAAAATTTTATATATGAGAACTCAAAATTAGTTATCATTTCCTATCAAAGATTAGCTTTTATTTTTATCTCATTTTATTAGGTGCTTCTTACTTAATCATATTTTTTTCTTCTAATGGGTCCTAGTAGAATTTGGACATTAACAAAATAGTAAAACGTTATCTTATATATTGATTCTTAAATACATTCACACTAAGTGGCTTCTAAGAAGTACACTCCAAAAAGTTAGAAAAAGTCATGCAATACTTAGATAAGACTTGCTTATACATGCTTAACTAACTTAGACTTCCACTATCCCTTTCCCTTTTTCTGCGATAGTTGATGGACGAGTAAGGGTAACAAAAGGCCTTGGCTATTCTGCCTCTTTGAGAATTGGACAATCTTTGGTAATATGTCCTATAATCTGGTAGTAGTAATAACTCCTGGGGGCAGTTTTCTTAAAAGTCTTGACGTTTGCTCCTAATTTACATTCTTTGACCATATGTCCTAATTCTTTGCACCAGTAACAACACCTTTCCTTCCCTTCTGGGGCTTTGGGTTTCTTCTTTGTTATAGGGCAATTATGTAGAAAATGTCCTAGCTTCTTACACTTAAAGCAGCGTATATCTTTTCGAACAGGTTTTTCTTCCTTCTGTTTCCTTATTTTCTTGGCTGGTGCTTCAGTAGTTGGCTGTAGAACAGTATCTTAGAATTTTAGGGTATTGCTTATCATTTCCCTAAATGATCCATGGTGAAGCTTACGATGCTACACTGGAGCTCATCATATTTGCTTAACCAATTCTTAACTTCTATGATGTTTTCTGATCCTGAGAACTTCTTTTGTCTTAAGAACTCGAACTCCCAACAAAGTGAAGCGAAGTTCAGTGGGTTTGGTCTTTCCTGAAAAGAATATTATTTCTTTACATATTATCCTCAAATACCTTATAGTCAAATTGTGAAACTTAATTCACGAGGTATTTTTTCTTACTTACTCATTTTATACTTATCAAATCACTTATCATTTCTTAAGGCTGAATATCTAGGGTTAGGAAAGTTCTGAATTATAGTTCTCTATCAATTGATTTCTTTATAGGAATATCTTACAGTCAAATTGTGCAATTCTAATCACAAGATATTCATATTTTAGTTTCACTAAGAAAAGTCACAATCAATCCTTAATTTATAACCCAAAAGATAATAATATTCCCTTTAATATTTATAATATAAACCCAAGATGAAATTATTTCATATATCAATTTCTTTAAAACAAAATCATTTTTAAAAAATTAACATATACGTGCTCTTATATATAATACTCTCGTAACTCATTCTAGGGTGTTACTAACCCTAGCTCTAACAAGTTACTCATCCTAGGATATTACTAATCCTATCTCTGATGAGATTTTACCCATAATAGAGCCCAGGTTCTCGCTTAACCTTCAGCTCTGATACCAAATGCAAATGCCCGTTTTCCCGTACCCTTTGAATCGACAATAAACCACACATGTCCAACTCAAATTGCACGAAAAGACGGATCTTTAAGGGTGATAAAGAAAAGTAGACAGAACAGAATCTCACACGAATGGAATAACATATAATATTGAACAAATATTATTACAGCGGAAAACTTTTAAATACATATATCAGAGTCTAACCTAAATTCAACCTGGACAGTTATAAAACCTGCCCTTACAATTGCTGACAAACATCAAACAAAATACGATAAGCAAAGCGGAAAATAGAATATGTCCAAACATCGATAAATATCTCCAGCTCTCCTCTGGAAACTCCAACCATCTTCGACTAAATCTGAAAATACTCGGATCTGACCCGAGTATTGAAAATACCCGGATCAGGCTTGATAAACCAGCGTGAGAAAAAATCAATAACAAATGACAGTGTCATATATCAGCCTTTTTATAAAATCCTTTGAAAACAAAGAGTATCTCATATGACCTTGCCCACACATAAACACGGATGGGTTTTTACCTTATGATAACTAAAACACTTTTATATCAAAACGTTTGATATTATTTCTAGTGACATTCTTTGAAAACATTTGCAAATAAACTTATTAATCTTATCCGAAATGGCTACCCATATAGCAATTCGAGGCTATTCATTACGCCAATACAAACAAAACCGTAGGTTCTTATTGGAGAATGGATTTCTATACAAACGACCAGGCGTAGGATCTACCTTCCGAAATGGGTACACCTCTAGATGGATGTCCCGAGAAACCATCATAAAGTTCCTCTACCAACACAAGACTGGCCCACCTCTTAACTAGATGGTACCGAATATGTCATCCCCCGGCCATTACCGACCTTTAACCGAGCGCTCGTTTTCCATACACCACATAAATTAACATCCCGAACATCGTAGCGGGAAGAAATATATCTAGAAGGGGATGATCATACACTAATTGGGAATGACCCACTTAGCCTTGCCGCATCTAATCCTGTTTCGGCCATTTCCGGTTTGATGAGGCTTGAGGCAAATGGTTACCTTTTTACAAAGCACATATCACATCTTTGAATGCCACATTGCCATTTCCGTTTAACTACTAATTGCCTTCCACAAAAATACAACCCTTGAGCTTGTATGTCCCAAGGAGGGCGCTAAGCTAAGAGAAGTTGCCTTCTCCGCCACCACTGATGTATGTTTGTAGAAACCAATGTACGTAATCGTTAGAAATGCAATGTCAGACAAACGCCCATACAAGTTGTCCAGGAATAGGAAAAACCGAAGGCACTTTCCTCGGCTATTATTAGGCGAGAAGCCCTTGGAATCCGAAAAATCTCAATCACGAGGAGACCACTGCTATATATAACTCGGGAGCCACCTAAAGCAAGTCAACAAGCAGTCCTTACGCTATAAGGATCCACGGTCTTCAAAATCATCATCTTAAACAAGTCTTCACGTTCGAACGTATACATTGGTTCGAAGTGGTTTTTCAGATAGGAATTAACCAAATCCGACTCCGGTTCCTTCGAAATCCAATCATCGATAAAAGTGAATATGAGTATATAGGATTTATTAAGTCTCTTTTCACTTTAATTTTTTTCGGATGATAATCTCTTTCTTTTGACTTAGAGTAATTCTAATGAATTCATTCTTTTGCTTTTGGAAAATATCTCAAATTTCCTTACTTAATTCTTGATCCAAATTTCTTTACTTTTAAGTGGGTCAAAAACAATGTTATTTAAGACATAGTTTACGATAAACCCTAAATCAATTTTAGCAAACATTTTTGAGTAAACAGGATCATGGAAATCATTCATTTTGGAGATTGCTTAAATTTTGGATGATACCAATCTTCTTTTAATTCAAAAATTTAACACGAAATCTTTTTATTTAAGAGCATCCGGGCTTTCTTTTCGATCTGTTCCACCCCTCGCCTTAGAAAAGAAAACATAGGCCAGGTAAGTTCAGGGCACTGGTTGCTCCATCCCTAACCTTAGTTAAACACCTTGTTTTATCTTTCCATATCTCACAGGCGGGACAAATGTATTAGTCGTTTCCGCATACTCAGATTTTTAACTTTATTTTGGAATTGCTTATAAATATCCCAAATTATCTTTCAAAATACTTAATTATCCTTTGTAAAACATTCACAATTGATTCTGCGAAACGTCGTTACATTTAAACTTGTATTCCAAAAAGTAATACAATTCGCAGCAGAAAAGTGCTACGGAAAGTGCTATATAAGCTTATTTGATTAAAATAACTTTTAAACATTCGATAATTCATATTTTTCAATCCAAATATCTTTTAAATCATTCAAATAGATTTATCAAATTTATTCCACATTTTTCCATAATTAAAAACATCCAATTTCAATATTTTCACAATTTCCATATTATAATATTGTTTTATTCCTATTATTTTAATATTAAATTTTAAATTCCAATTTAACTCAATTTCAATTCTAATCTCAAATTAAACACATTTAAAACTTAGATTTCAAATCTAATTTTAATTTAAACTTCAATTCAATATCAAACTAAACTTCACTTTTTCAAAATCTATTTCAATTTCACTATTCATCTAAATTTCAATTTCTAGTTAGCTATCCTTTTCATATCCGTTTCACTTCAAATTTCAAATTCTCTTTCATTTTAACTTTAATTTCACTTTTAAATGAAAAGAGACTTATTTTTCCCACAATATTACTAAAATATGGTCTTACTAAACAAAGTGATTACTTAACTAATATGAATTTGATATCTAAATTATCTTCACAACTATACAACAATCATATGACATTAACATTCTCAATATGATAAATGTCATAACATTACTACGAATTATCCAATATATTCAAACAATCAATCAAATATCCATATCATCAAATGGTGATTGTCTAACATAACAATTACGCATGATAATCAATAATATTCAGAAAGCGGTGAGAATTTCTCACCTTCATACCACTCTGTCAATCTTAATTTGAGATACGCGTTTCTCGCTAACATGCTATTTCCAATGTCTCGCCTTTATCGCTTCCTTTTCGAATGCTTTTCTTTTCCTTTCTTTTTCTTTCTCTTTTCCTTTTCTTTTTTTATATGAAAGAGGGGTACGACCTTGGTGTAGGGGAGGGTATGGTGTGTAGGAGAGGGTAGGAAAGTGTGGTGCTCGGCCTAGGGGGTGTGGAGCTTGGATTTGGAGGTGTGGGCTCGGCTTGGGCTTGTGTGTGCTTGGTTGTGGGTATAAGGCTTGGGTTTGGGCGGTGTAGGGGTGTTGGCGTGTGTTTTGGGTGAGGACGAGGTGTGTAGATGGTTGTTTGGCTTGTGTTAGGTGATGTAAGGTGATGGTTTGGAGAATGAAGGTGTTAGCTTGAAGGTAGAAGGGAAATGGTGGAAGTCGAGAAGGTTTTTGGAAATTTTTATGAAATGAAAGTCTAGTGGAAATGAAGAGAGGTGTGGTTGTATTTATAAGTGAAAATCTTTAGTAGTAAATGACATTAACACCCTCTTCATTTTTGAATTTAAATATACTTTCTTTTTATGTGAAAAAGAGTGATTTGATATGTATTAATGGTGATGGTAAGAAATAGAAATGATTACTTTCTCAGATTTTGTGTTTAAAGAGAAGACTTTGGAATGATTTGATTTGCATTAAATGCATATATGTATGTGTCATTAACTCCTTACATTTGCTTTCTTTTCACTTTTTCATTTGCTCCTTTTCTATGTATAAACATAACATCTTATTAATGAGATATGAAGTAGAGTAATGATATTGTATTATAAAAGGTTTAATAATTTTTAAATTTGTCAAATTGTACTTTTTTACTCTTCATACATTTATGTAAATATTTTCAAAAGTAAACTCTTTTTGTTTTTAGTTCTAAATGTATAATGTTTATATAGTTTGTAAATTTGTATTTATAAGTTTGGAAATGTATCAAGTCACAACAACTTGTTTTCGTTAAAAACGGCGTTTTTGACGACAAATTATACAGTCAAAATTTGACGTTTTTAGTAAGCTATATATTGGAGTAAACCAAACTTTAAAATGAAATTTCTACTTCTTTAAATAAATTAAAACATGTCTCTTTATATTTTAAAACCATATTTAATCAATATCAAAATCTTTATTCTTACAGTATGTAAAACTAACAAAATGCGACAAATTTTGGTCATTTTTGCAAAACGATTATAACAAACTTCTAAATCTTTTAACATACTTTTATTATCTTTATTAGATTTTTTAAATAAGATTTACCTTTTTAAATAAATATTTAAGTTCATTTATTTAAGCCTTTATTTATTTTTATCAAAACTTGACTTTTTTCGATTTGTTCTAAAATCCAAATTTATACTTTTTAATTTATTAACTATAAGAATAGATAATTTATTATATATAACATATTTATTTTAAGATTTAAACTCCTTTTGAATTTAAATCGAACGAAATCTCTCATTTTCGAAATAGGGAAATTACGGGTCGTTACAATATGATTTAAGCTATAAAAAGCTTGTTAGATGCTAGAAGTATTATTGCCCATTCGTATTTCATACAATTTCAAAGATAACAAATGGTTGTCGAAGATTATATATTTTGCGATGATAGCGACGACGAATTTGATGAAATGATGGAAGATTATTTTCGTCGCGAAAAGGAACTAATAAGTGTGGCTGCAGTACAAGTTGGTCAATCAAGCGCGCAACATGGTGGATCAGTTGTTGGTCATCGGTGTAAAAATCGTAGACATGGCATAATGACAAACTGATGGAAGACTACTTTGTTCCAAATTCTACTTACATAGATGCTGATTTTAGAAGAAGATACCACATGCGCCGATCTCTGTTTCTTAGAATCCTACAATGTATCAAGCAGTATGACATATATTTTATCTTCAAACCCAATGCATCTCGTACAATGGGTGTAATGTTCGAGATTTTTGACTCACGAAGATCGACATCAATATGTCCACTGTATTAACTGCCGAGCAATCGATGGCCAGAAAAACTGAGTTGTTAGGGTTAAAGAAGAAGAGGTAGAAGAAGAAAACAGAAACAATAACATAATCTAACGTTTCACAGCGAAACAACATATAATATATCAATGAATAATCTTTAAAATAAAGAATCATATCTGTTATTACATTACATCACATTACATTATCAACGTTTACAACAACAAACAGTGGAAAAGAAATACTATATACTAGTTGATACGCCATGCCATCCAGCTCGCTCCTGATCTCCACAGCAACTCCTGAATTCCAGAATGTCCTGATAACCTTACTTTGGACTGCCCGTGTGGAAATTAGTGGGCCCCCAGAGTTTAGGAAGGGAACAATAAACTCCAGGTCAGTCATGGGACTGGTGTGAGAACTTAAAACGGTTTATCCTTAAAACAAACAAAGAAATATTTTAAAATAGATCCGCAACACTTTTAGAAAATGTAACTACCATAAGGCCTCCTTCCACACACACAATGCAAACGCAGAATTGGAGGAGATTTCTCCTTATAATAGTCAAACATTCTTGATACGCAAATTTCTTTGATATTATTATTATAAGTGCAAAGTGTAGAAAACATTTCAAAAGTACAATATTAATCTTTGCCATCATAGGTACCATTATAGTATGCCTACTGTAGCTACCATATTAAATGGCAGGTTCTACAACTAAAACCGTACAAGGCTCGTATTGTTTCTTTGGATTTCCAACAAATGGTCAGGCCAAGGAACTTCCCATTGCCACATGGTTACGCCTCTGGAAAGATGCCCCTAGAACCTAACTGGATCTCTGCCAACACAATGTCGGGTTACCTCTGCAAAAGTAGGTAACTACTGACACGAGTATGCCATCCTCCGGTCGTAAACAACCTTTATTCGAGGATCCTCAACCAACATCAATCACAAAGTCATAAATATTTGCGACATCCACCAAAGTTAAGTATCTGAGCTCCATACCATGATACCACTTCTATCCAGGAGGAAATGCACATACCCTAAGGGGGCTACTCCCTAAAACCTTGCTGCGACTTTCCTGTTTTGACCATTTCGGGGTGTGAGGTCCGACGAAGTCTCGTCCACAAAGCTACGCTTTATACAAAAGTTATGCTTTCATCAATAAATGATCAGCATCACTTCGTATGCCACATTACCAAATTAGGAATGTATCACTAGTAACCATCTACTACATAACCTTTGAGTTCGTACGTCTCAGAGAAGGGTGCTAAGCTAAGAGAATTAATTATCCGCCACCAACAGAAATATATTTGATAGAAACCAGCTTTACATCTCAAATTGTAACATTAGACACACATCTATACAAGTCCGTTCCGGGATCGAACGGAATCGAAGGCACTTCCAAAGAAGCCCTTCCAATCGGGATATTCACTAATCACTACCGGACTTCCCATCACAAAGGGTGATAAAATCTCTATATCGGAGATCAGCTGATGCAGAGACATTTGACGGTAATCCTTCTGCTTTCGAAAATATCTGGTCGTCAACACCGGTCTTCAAATGCTATCCATTACGACGTATCACTATTTGGAATGGGATTCATGACCCAAAGGTCCTCTCGCGCCTAAACCGAATAATGAGCGCTTATTTTTAAAATAAGTGTAGCATTCAAATTCAAGAAAATCACAACAAATACCCATTTAAAGGTAAATATTGATAGTCGGTTATTTAACTATCAATAGATATGCACAACATCACCAGATTCCAAATAATTTCCCAAATTATTTATTTTCCAAAAATATCTTTACAAGATATAATCTCAAAACATTTCACTTCATATTGGAAAACATTTCCATACTTATTTAATAATAAATAATTCACAAATCTATTTATTTTCAACATTTGGAAAATATTCAATATACTTAAATTACAATTAAGTATATATTTTATTCTTTAAGGAAAACATTCTCTTAAACACATTTATTTGAGTCAAAACGAATGTTGCGTAAAACACCGTTACGACAACCCAAAACCACTAGTATAGGGATTCGAAATTTAGATTGATATATAAATCCCAATACTATATAAAACATGTCCTTTCGAAAATCATTTACTATAACAACAGTGTTATAGTCCATCTTTTCCTTGTTTCTCAAAAACGTCTATTTCAACAATGAATGTTGAAATCTATGGTTTTGATCCTTAACACATTTTAAAATAACTTCAAATCGTTTTAATTCTATTTAAAAGATCACTTCCTAAACATTTCTTTAATATATTATTCACTGTCCAAAATCGTGAATATACTTCGTTAACCAAATTCAACGTTTCTACACATTTTATTTTAAAGGATTATCCACTGTCCCAAAATCATGAATATACTCCTTTAATAAGCTATAATAATTAACTTATCAAAATAAGCCGATTTTGGATTTATAAAACAATGTTTATAAATTCACATTTATATATATATTTTATAAAAACTTCAACTTATAAATCCCTTAATTAATAAATTCTATTTATATCTCATTTAAATGCCAAAATCCAATTTATAAGTTAATTACTTATAAATCTTTTATTCTACAAAATCCATTCATTTTATAACTTCACAATTTATAAATCTATAAATTTCATTCACTTATGAAATCCATTTATACTTCGTTTTAACACTTATAAAAACTCGTTTCATAATTCCAATATTTTAATTTATAAATATCAATTTTATAAATCTTTTATATAAACCGTTTATAATAATTCATAAATCCCAATTTAAACCATTTTACAAATTAATCAACTACTTATTTCAAAAATCACATTTCGGTTATATTTCACAAAAATCATAACTTTTATAACATAAAAATTATTACGTTTATTTATTTAAAATGAATCAATTCCAAAATTCAATAAAATGTATACTTTCAAAAATCACTTGAAAATCCTTTTAAATTTGAAATTGTTACTTTAATATTTTCAAAACCCCGAAAATATGCCCAATGCTGCAACAGCACCAATACATCAACCACGACATCCAAACATCATATATCAATATGATAACAGAATATATGTTGCAAATATCTATAAATAAATCAATGCTGTTGAGGAATCCAGTTGCTTCCCTCCAACCTGTATCCCTGCATCCACAGATGTTAGCACAATACCAATCCCGTTTCAAGATGGAATATCGTGGTACATAGGTTTTATAAAACATTATCCGCTATTATGCAGCGCAATAGGGTCTCATCCGCTATATAATGCGGGAAATCAACTCCAAGTACATATATAATACCAGTTCCACTTCAAGGTGGAATATCGCGGTATATGTGTTTAATAAATAAAGTCTGCTTAATATACGGCGTATAGGGTCTATTTCAATACAATAGATAATAATTTATCATCCAAAAATATAATCAACACAATCAAGCAATTTTAAATCTAAATATTTAATATTTAAATCGAAACAAATTCGATTGAATGAGAAGTTCTCACCTTGCTTCAAATACAGTTGCAGTGTTTTATTTCGAATAAAATTAAACGCGCGTTTAATTTTACCCAAAATTTTCACTAGCTCCAATCAACTCCAATCCAGCTCCATTGCGTAGTATTCATCGATATGAACCCGATGCAATTCGTTTCGTCATTTTTCAACCTCATATGAACAAGTTATAGCATTTTAAATTTACACGAATTAATATACAATTTATTTTAAATTTTATTTCTATTTTTATACCCTTGTTGCATCTGGGCCGTTCGTTCAAGCTTGATGAAATCAGGGCCGCATATGTTATCTTCTCCATCTCCAGGTTACAACGTTCCAAACCGAACCCATGCCGCCCTCCTCTTCATCAATTTTCGAGCCTCCATCTTGCGTTTGAAGACGATCGACCACCATCTTATCGAAGCTCATCTCGTGCTCAACCACTGGCCCAATTATCACGGAGCTCGGTCGCCTTTACATCTCGTAAAACGTGTGCGACTTACGGTTGTTCAAGCACGATTTTTCTATGATCCACAGCATATTTTTCGATCTTGACCGTTGATCTTCTAGTTCGATTAGCTCTACAAGTTTGCAGTTGGATGTTTTGCGAATAGATTGATGGATTTGAAGAAAATGAGGGAGGAAGAAGATGAATTTCGGCCATTGAACTGTCTTCTGGCGGCTAGGGTTAGAAACTAGGGTTTGAGTGTAAATTGTGAATTATGGTGGCCTTTTATAGAAAATTCTCAAACACTATTCATCCGAAAATTTTCCGAACTCCAAACGAAGCGTGCCACCTGGCGTTTATAATGTTTTACCCCAATTATGAATGCAATGGAATATATATCGGGAGCCAATTCGATCATATTTGAAAGATAAGTTTTCGAATCGAATTATTTAAATTAAAAATTTACTTAAACCGATTTCAGTGTGTTTTAACTTGCCCCGGACAAACTGTATATCCGATTGACACGAAATTTGAAACCTTACAATAATATTACATTACGGATCCGATGAAACTAGTTTCGTCGAAATCCACGACTGTTTGAAAAATGGCTATTTTTACTCGTTAATTAAATATTAAAATATTCGATTTCCACAAATTAACTTTTAATTCAATTCTAAAAGTTCTATAACATCATTCTAACTCCAATATGATTTAATACAACTTTATAATCATTTTCAACCACATTAAAGCCAATTTCCAATTATTTCTGTAATTTCAAATATTAAATTTATCGATTTAATTATCCAATTAAATTCAGATATTCAAAATAAAATTTATTCGACTTAGAAATTTTACTTGCTATTATTAAAAATCAATTAAATATACGAATTTCAAATGACAGAAATTCTGGGTCGTTACAATGGGATTGACTGGAATTCAGAAAATGACAGCTGCACTAAGAATGCTTGCATATGCAGCACCGACAGACGCGCTTGATGAAAATTTGAAAGCGGCGGAAAAAATGGTATTAGAGTGTTTGCAGCATTTCTGTTAAGCTATCGTGGACATTTACGGTGATCGATACTTACACAGACCGAACGAGGCGGATATAACAATGCTAATGAATATGCATGGTTGTAAAGGTTGGCCTGGAATGTTAGGCAGTATGGACTGCATGCATTGAGAGTGGAAGAATTGTCCAAAGGCATCTGCTGGAGCTTATTAGGGTAAGTCTCATAGGTCTACTATTATTCTTGAAGCCGTAGCATCGTATGACTTATGGATATGCCATGCATTTTTTGGAATACCTTGTTCGAACAATGATCTTAACGTAGTCGAACGATCTACGTTGTTCAATAATTCAGAAAATGGTAGATCAACTCCTTGTACCGATCATGGGTATTATCTTAGCGATGGTATATATCCTAAATGGAGTACCATTATCAAGACAATTCATAACCCATAATCCAATAAACAATCAAACTTTGCAACAATGCAAGAAGGCCAGAGGAAGGACGTTGAAAGAGAATTTAGGGTTCTTCAATCTAGATTTTCCATAGTCAGTAGTCCATGCAAACTTTGTTCATAAGTTAAAATGACCAAAACAATATACACTTGAGTTACTTTACATAATATGATTATAGAGGATGAAAGAGAGATGGAAGAAGATTACTTTTACGAGGGTGCTCCAACACCAGCACCTGTTTAGAGCAACGATATGATTGGAAGCGCACTAGAACTCGAGTTTCATGTAGAAAGCCAAATGTCCTACCGTAGTGTTAACTGCATCGAAGACTGCAAAGTGATCTCATAGATCATCTTTGGAACTTGTCTGGAAATCAATGAAACTATATTTCTGTTATTACTTTTTCTATTTTTGTTTATGTTGTTGTTACTTATTATTGTTATTGTAATCTGTTTATGTTTAATTAACGTAATGTTGTTATAACCTTTTCTTAATGTAATGCAATTTCAATGAAAGTGCTTATATTAATAATTTCTTATGTTCATTATACAATACAACTAACGTAATTCAAAGATACAAATGTTATAGAAAAACAGAAATAGTTAATGACCCTCTTCAAGTCTACGTCTCATAATTTTTCTCCTTCTATGGTCCGTACACACCAGTTGTTCTATAGACATGTGTGATGTATCCATGAACATTATTGCGTCTTCATCTCGTTGCCAGTTTCTAGCATGAAGTTGATCTATTCTTGACAACTTTTATTGGTGTTGAATTACTCGAGTTTCCATTGCTCGGTTAAATCTATCTTCAGATTCAAGTGGGAGTTTTTGAATTTCTACCTGATCCGCTCCAGTAGCCTGCTTCTTTTTGGCCTCTTTTGCTCTTTGTGGCCTAATAAAATGATCTTCAGTAGGGGTTAGGTCTTCTTCTAATCCTAAACCATAGCTTCCTATCGATTCCCTAGGACTATAGATTTCACCAACTCTAGGCATTTTACCACGACCACTGTTTTATTGGACTTGCTTAACGTTTTTATGAAGCGATGATTTCCATTAAACATGCTCGACCAACATGTCATAAACATGAATGAACTTATAAAAATGTGGTTCTTGTTTACAATTAGGATTATAGATTTGTCTAAACAACTTTTTTTGCGGCCATTCTCTATAATAAAAAAACACTAGAATAATTATAGAACTATGGTAAATATTAGAACAATGAAATTATATTAAATCTTACCAAATGCGTTTCATTTTCAAATCCACTAGGATTCGTTTGCTTTAGCTTGAAAATTTGAGAATCGAATGTTTTCATTTGATGATTGATTTTTCCATAATGACCTTTGATTGAAGATAACGTTCTTTTCCTATCGATGTTCTTATGATTGTAGCAATTAGTAATTTTGTCCCAAAAAGTCTCACCACTTTGATTGGCACCTCAAATAGGATCGATTGAGAGTGCACAGTAAATGTTGCAAAGATCATAATCTTCCGCAACACTCCAACTTGCATTAGTAACCTCTTCCCAGTCGGAACCGTAGCGACTTGTAAGTCGTAGTCTTGAAAACTGCATCTTGTTGCATCGATGTAGAAATCGGAATACATCTCCAGTTGCGATAAGTGAGATTAAAAAATTAGGATTGTTGAAAAAAACTGGTTGTGAAGGAAAGAAGATGAGGGGAGTTGTATTTGAAGGCAGAATAGAGGGGTTGGATGGAATATGGCCGTTGGAGGGAGTAAAACCATGCGCTTGTTCAACAGGTGCCTCAATATCAGGCTCCTGTTTAACAGATGCCTCGTATGATCCAGCATCCCCAAACCCTACCCCCTGCTTTCCATACTATCCACATTTCTGCACCCTGTTGGAATGAATTTTTTGTGTAGATTTGAGATTTCCCTCTCTGTTAGAGAAGTTCTTAGGTGTACAACTCCAAGAGAAAGAAGGGAATTAGAAACACAAATTTTTAAGCTTTCCAAGAAGGGACTCACTCGAAGAAGTGCATCAAAGTAGGGAACTCCAATTCTGTTTATCATAAAGTGGATAAATCAAATAGATTATGCGTTAAGTAAACAATGAAGAACAAATATCCTCTTCCTCGGATTGACGACTTATTTGACCAATTAGGAGGAGCAAATATTTTCTCTTAACTTGATCTTGCTATGGGTTTACATCAACTAAGTGCAATAGAGATATGATTCCGAAAAATACCTTTGGAACTACCGATGAATCTTATAAATGGTTGGCAATGTCATTCGGTCTTGTAAACGCACTGAAATATTTTGTTAAGCTTATGAGTCTTGTCTTTCGGGACCAACTCAATAAATTCATAATGGTATTTATAGATGATATATGATCTATTCTAAAAGTGAAGAAGAATATAAATTGCACTTGAAAAATGTATTAGAAGTGTTGAGGCAAAATCACTTTGATGATGAAGTTTTCTATGTCACTTTTGAAGAAGAGACGTGCAATTATTAGGCCATGTCATATCCAAGCAAGGGATTTCCATTCGTCCCACTATAGTTACTATGGGGAAAGATTGGAAATGCCAAGTAATGCGACCAAAGTTTGCGGTTTTCTTGGGTTGGGATATTATCGTATGTTCATTAGGGATTACAAAGGTTGCTACACCTTCGGCATGACGAACTTAGAAGGACCAAGTTTCATTATGCGATGCATGTAGTGAAGATTTAAGATGAAGTAATTATTGAATAACGTTCAGGTTCTTGTTATACCGAAAGTGACTAAATCATTAACTACATATATCGATGATTGTGTTATGGGACTCGATGTAGCTCTTATGCAACAATTTATAGTAGTTGTGTATGCAAGTAGGAAACTCAAGACCCATAAAAGGAATTTTGCAACTCATGATTTGGAGTTTGCAACTATTGTATTTTCTTTGAAGACATTGAGGCTTTATTTATTGGGTGAGCGGTCTTAGCTATTTACTAAACACGAATATTTGAATGTTTTATTTTCACAAAAAGATCTTAATCTTAGGAAACAAAGATGGATGTAAATCCTAATGCCTTATGACTTTAGTATTTTCTATACTCTCGGAAACATGAATGTTGCACCGCATGCATTAAGTAGGAGGCATGCGATGTTGGGCTCTATGTTTGTCAAGTGCAAGGGTTTAGAGCATATTGCAACGTTTGATTTTCAACCTTCTTATGATTTGTTTCGCAGTTTTTTAGTGACATTAGAAGCTAGATCCTCGCTTATAAATTAGATTAGATCTTATCGAAGACTCGATGTGAATTTAGTACAAATCATGGATTTGATGGGGCATGGGAAAAGTCTGGTCATATGGACTAGTATTTTATTGATACTAAGGATAGGTTCGTAATATGTGTTCCCGAAAAAGTACCTCAAGAGTGCCGTCATTCTAGGAGGACTATTCAAGCGGCAATAATATGTAAAGTAATGTTAAATGCATCTATCATTTGAAGCATATGAAATTTCCTATATAAGTGCATGACTTGTCAATAAGTCCAAGATGATAAAAGAAGCACGATGATTTCAAATTAGCATTGGAGGTTCCACGTTAATAATGGGAACATATCCTCATGGATTTACTAAATGGTTTTTACAGATTCGAAGAGGAAATGAGAGCAGTTGGACTATTGTAAATCGCTTGACGAAAAGTGCTCATTTCATTTCCCTTAATGTTTCTAGGATCGCTCCATCATTGGCAACATTGTATTTATAGGAAATGATGAGGTTGCATACTGTACCCTCAAGTATTATGAGTGGTCCAGATCCCCTCTTCACGAATGAATTTGGAAGATCTTGCAAAACACTCTATGCAAGGAGTTGAACTTGAGCGTGGCCTTTCATCCCCAAATAGATGGCCTAATCGAATGAGTAAACCTTGTGCTTGAGGACTTGGTAAAAACTTATATACTTAAATTTGGAGGATCACTTGCTTCTTGTTGAATTTGAAGGATTGTATAGTCGACCTTGTAAATAACCTACATGTTGGTAGGAAATGACGGATAAGATAATACTTAAACATGATAAGATTTATGAGACTTTGGAGAAAGCCGAGCAATAAAGAAAAGGATGAACGCACCGCAAGACCGGCAAAACTGATAAGAGGTGCATTGAGCTTGACTTTGGAGTAGGTGATGTGGTATTTGTGAAAATATTGTCATCGAAGGGAATTGTTAGTTTTGGTAATTCGAGGAAACTTGCACTGAGTTTCATTGTTCCATTTCTTATCTTGGAATGAACCACAAACCTAGCATATCGAGTTGATTTTCCTAAAAAATGTTCGGAATACCCAATGTGTTTTATGTTTCACACTTGGGCAAGTGTAGACATGACTAAGGTGTAGTAGTTATGTCACGATCCAGAATTTTCGAGCATTTTAAATTGGGATATTTAATTGATTTTAAATATTTAATAGAGTAATTTTAACTTAAATTACGAATATCACAATTTATTTGATAATTGAATCATTAAATTAAATAAGTGAAGTCGGGTAAATTATTGAATCTGGAGTTTTAAGCCTATTAAAAATAATTTGGAGACTTGAAAAAAATTCATATTGATAATACTGAGAATAATAGAAGTTTTAAAATTGAATTTAATAGTGATTTGTTTGGTTTTGAAATTTTATCGTTTAAATTGAATTTAAAAATAGCCTTCCGAAGCACAGTCTCAGAATTTGACGAAACCAGTTCCATTGGATCTGTAATAGTGTATTATTATCGGATTTCAATTTTCGTTGTGTTTGGTGTTGTCGCGTGATCGTACAGTAGATTAACGTGTTGTAGTTTATATCGAAAATTTCAAATTTAATTAAGTATATATATATATATATATTTATTTATACTAGTCAGTGTCGGCCAAATTTCCATCTCACCTGAACTTTTCGAGTCACGCACCTTTCTTTTCATCTATTC
The DNA here is from genome assembly GCA_030765085.1 of Allium cepa. Lineage (NCBI taxonomy): Eukaryota > Viridiplantae > Streptophyta > Magnoliopsida > Asparagales > Amaryllidaceae > Allium > Allium cepa. The sequence goes on from CM060945.1 coordinate 727,040,546, forward strand.
GAACGAAAAAAAATATGCTTAAAAAAGAAGAAGAGGCTTCATTCATAAGCTAATGAATGAAAGGATAAAGCTCGTCTGCTAACCCTCTCGTTTTACTAAGAGATAAAATAGGGTCGAACCCTTCGTTCAAATCGATCGGCTTAACAAAAAATAAAAAAAATAAACGGCAAACGATAAAAAGGGGGCAGACGATTTCGATCGTGTAGGTCTCGAGTTGCGATGACGGCGGCTGGGAATGGATCGGCGACGCTAGCGTTCCAGTTAGGGTTCGAGTTTCTGTATAGTGTGGTGTTCGATTAGGTCGCTCGCGCTAGCGACATGGGTGGAGGAAATCGAAGCCGATATTTTTTGATCGAGGCAACTAGTTCGAGCATGAGCTCCTCCAGGAGCGGCGAAACAGGGTGAGGTCATGGTCTGCTGTTGGTGGCGCCGCAGGTCAGAGGGGTTTTCGCGTTTTCAGGTGGAGCGGGGATAGCGAGGTCGATGTTTGGTGGAGCGTCGATCGAAGAATGGAAGCTTGCGATGGTGAGGTAAATTAACTTATTTACTTTTGATTTTTTTATGTATATAAACTTTTACAGTAAGGAAAAAAAATAAAAATAAATTATATATGTTTATATGTATTTACAGTAAAGCAGTTCGTTTAATTAAATGTGCATATATAGAAAATATAATAAAAATAAATATATATAGATTTTGGTTTATATGTTGAAGAGTTGTATCTTAATAAAATGTTTAGTCTATATAAATAGATTTTATAAGTGTGGATTTCAAAGGAAATATGTATAAAGGAAAATTATCTATATAAAAACATACATATATTTTCACATACTAGTTAGTTTTAAAATGATGTAGTATGAAGATTAATTTATTAAATAAGCTTATTTAATTATTCTAGCCACCAAAATATTTTAGTAAAAGGAAATTAAGTTAAAATTTAAACTATTAGTTTAAAAGAACATTTGTTGGATTGGATTAAATGAGTAAATAATAATAAATTGTTCGATCAATTCAAATATTAATAGGATTTGTAAATATTTAAAGCTTATATATGATTTCAAAATAAGATTTTAATTTGCATGTTGTTTAAATTTTTTGGAGTTGGGGAATAAGTGATAAATTAAATTTTTTGGTTGTTTTAATTACTAAGATAATTTATTAATGGAATTTAGTTAAAATCAATTTATTAGTTTAAAACAAAATGTTTAGTTTAAATTTAATTGTTGGCCAATTTAATTATTAAATAGTAAATCATTGGTTAATTAAATTTATAAAATAGAAATAAATGGTTCAAGTTATTTAAAAGTGATAATAAATCGTATGATTGTTATACAAGGTCAAAATCTGATAGAAGCAAGCCGGGTTGGATCTAGTTTTATATTCTATTAAGTAACCATATTTCAAAATTCATATAATATGCATTTTTAACAAATTTTACCTTAAATATTTTAAAGTATATTTCAAAGTAAAGTGTTTTAAATTATTTTAAAAATCTAGTTTTGTGCTTAGCGATTTCAGTGGAGATAGTAAATATTTGGGACAGTTTATTCTGAAAAGGAAAGATGATTTGAAAACCGTTTTCAAAGGGTAGAAAATAGAAATATATCTTGTAAGGATATTTTGAGATAAATAAATAATTTGGGAAATTATTTATTGTTGGATGGTTGTTTGTGAATATTAATTGATAGTTAAATCACCGACTATCAATATTGGACAATACGTTGATCGTTCCAAAGAGACCGGGATCGAGATTTATTTCTCGAAAACCACTTCAATCCGGTTTGTACATTTCGTGGAAACGAGTTTGGATTCGAAGATGGAGCAGTGAAGTGCAAGGGCTAGTCCTACTGATTCTGAGGATATTTCCAAAATGGATGTAGTAGGAATAGTGCCTTTGGTTCCGTTCGAACCCAGGACGGACATGTATGGATGAATGCTTTCGGAACATCGTCAGGTGGACGATGGGCATTCTAAGAGATATGTTCTAAAAATGTAACGCTTAGCCTCAAGCCTCATCAAATGGGAATGACTGAAAATCAGGGGTTATGCAGCAAGGCTAGGTGGGTAGCACCCAAGCAGGGTGAGGTCATCCCTACCTAGATGACCCTTCTATTTCGGCTTAGTGGGCGGTTGCTGATCCCAACCACGAGGTGATCTCACTCGGGATTATCCAGTAAGGGGTAGTCCTGGTCTTGCGTTGCAGGGGAGCGGGCGTACTCCTCGGTACTATGATCTAGGCCACGTACTGTGATAGGTGGTACCCCAGTCCCTAGTCATTAGATGGAAATCCATTCTCCCTACGAGCCTTGTACGAGTTTTGTTTGTATTACCCACTCTGTGGCTAGTAGCTAGAGTTTAATAGATGTAACAATTTCGGCTATTTTATAAATATTTGTATATAGACCCTACTATAATATCAGAGGATTTTTATAAAAAGTGATTAGGCTATCGTAGGGTAAAAACCCGACATGTTTAATTGTGGCGTGGTCTTACGAGATGCTTTTGTTTTCAAAAGCATTTTTGAAACTTTAATAATCATTTGAGTGTGATTTTCTCACGCTGGTATTCTAGACCGACTTGGGTGTTACTTAACTATAATGCTCGGGTTAGATCGAGTATTATAGGATACAGGATATGATGCCGTGGAGCTCAGGAGACGAGCTGGATGACGATACGTACTTCCGTACTTTATATATATATTCCGCGGTGTTGATTTGCTGTGTATCCATTTGTATGTTATTGATGTTGAGCTGTGATTGATGTACTCTGATGATGTAATATACATACGTATATATTTGATATTTGAGTAAAGATCATTTATTATCTATTATATTTTATTCCGTTGCGTTGGTTAGATTCTGTTGTTGTTTTCTATTTTATCTCCTTCTACCTCTTCTTCTTTAACCCAAACTGTTTGTATTTCTGTGCCACTGTAGTTTATTGATGTAAAATTGTGTTGACTCAAGGGTTACGGATTTACGGGCTGTTACAGTTGGTATCAGAGCTTAGGTTGGTGATAACCTTGGCTCTGGTGGGAATTACTCATTTAAATTAGAGTCCGTAATACTCTAGAATGAGTTTGAGCGTATAAATAGATACGAGCGCGTATTTTTTAGTGAATATAAATTATTTTAATATTGTGTTGATTGGTTTATTGAGTGGCATATGAACCTTCGTCGACACAGTCTAAACAACTGTATCGAAGGGGTTTCTAAACACTTGAATAGAACAATTGACACGGTATTGTTTTAAATGTGGGTAAATGAAATAATTTTACCCAAAATATATTTTGATATAAAGAAAAGTTTTTGTAAACTATTTAACTAATATGTGGTTGCTTGGATGTTAGGAATGATAATATTAAATTATTATCATTATTCTGTAAAAATTTAACTAGAAATTGAAAATATAACCAAAGTTTAAGGGAATAAATTCGTTATAAAATGAAATTTATAAATATGAATTATAAATGTAATTTATAAATTGAAATATAATCAAATGGGAATTTGTATGATCATAAACTATGCAAATGAATTATAGTTAAAATTGATTTAAGTAGGATTTGGAAATTTAAATCTCGAAGATTTGGAATTATTTTAAAGACAGATAATAGCATTATTGTTTTAAAAGTATTTCTAAAAGGAAATTGTTTCAAATAAATTTTGGGAAGGGATATAGCATTGAATTCACTTCAGTTGTACGAAAATAACTTCGGTGATGACTGCAGCATCATCGATGTTCATTTTCGAGTTTCTAATTGACATATTGCTGCCAAATTGATTTGTTCAGGAAAACCAGTTTGTTTTTGAAAATTTCAAAGGAAATTTGTTAGGGAATAAAGCCAGGACTGGTTTAAAATTTTTGAGAAGTGTGATTTGAGATATTGGAGATTTCAAAATGTTTTGAAACCAAAAGCTAGAGTTTTTAAATTCCTGATAAGATGGGTTATAAGCTTATAAGTTAAGATGATTTTTAAATCAGGAAGAATATAGGCTTTGAATGTTGCAATTTAAATTTAAAGTGTAAAGTTAAAAATGAAATTAACTTGGATTGGGAAATAAAATTTAACTGGATTGAAATTAATTGAATTAGACTGAAAATAATATCCAGTTGTATTCGAATTAAGTTGAAATCGAATTGAATTAAATAAATCTGAGTTAAAATAGAATTGAATTGGGAAAAGAAGAAAGAAAAAAAATTGTTGAGGTATTAAATAGAATTGGATTGGAAAATAAATAAATCAGAATAACTTATGAAAGAATTAAAAACCCATGGTAATAAAATATGCTTGGTTATAAATAAGCGTAAGGCTCGAGTTAGAAATTAAAAGAAGAATATATTCAAGCCTAGAATGAATGGAATTGTGTAAATAATAAGTTGTGACTTATAAAATTTAGAAGTAGGATAGAAAAACCCATAATTAATATTTTGATGAATTGGAAAATAAATAAAAATCCAAACTTAAATTATAAAATAAATTGAACTTAAGAAAATCAAATGAAGTGATAATTGGAATTAAAAATCAAGTATTGAATTTTAACCAGGGAAATAACTAACTTGATATTAAATTAGTTAATGAAATATGTAATAGTTTAAATTGCAAATAAAATCCAAATAAGTGGAAATAAATTGGAAATGGCCATGCAATCAATTGAATGAGTTGAATCTGAAAAGTTAAATTTTATAATAGCTAATCAAATGAAATTGTAAATTTAAAATGAGATTTAACTGAGAGAGAATTAAGTTGAATAGAAAGAGAAAAATTTACTTGTAAAAAATGAAATGAGCTTAAGTATATAAAAAAAATTGAATAAAATGAAGTAAATTAACTTAAGTTGAATAGATGGAGGAGAGTTGAACTTAATTCAACTTAAACAAAGTTTAATGATATTGGGTTGGATTTAAATCAAGTGAAAATAAATTTGAATCGAAATAAAATTCGGTGAGTTATGAATAATATTTAAGGAAATGAAAATTCAGAATGGATTTAAATGAAACGCAAATGAATGGGTTGTGAATAAAATTGAAATGGAATGTGTCAAGCTAAATAAATGGTCATGAATGAATTTAAAATGAAAAGGAAATTTAATTGGTAATAAAGATGAACCTAAGTTGTTAATGGTTTTAAATGAACTGGTTTGGTTAGTAAAATGAAATGCAAGTGAACGGATTCAAAGTTAAAATGCAATGAAAATGAGAATATATTGATCATGAATAAATTTGAAAATGGAATAGAATTAAGTACGAATTGAGTTGAAATCAATTTAGATTGGTTATAAAACATAAATACTTATTTATTCACATAGATCTCGTCAAATTGGATATGATAAATTGTCATTTGATGTAAATGGAAGTAATTACAATTCTATGAATTGTTAGGAGTAAAATAAATTGATTTTGAGAGCAATTGAATTAAAAAAAAAAGAGTTCGTTTTGCTTAAAAATAAATTAATGTAAGCTTGAGAGTGGTTAACCATTCGGATTAAGTGAAACGAAGTGTGATTGGTTGTAAGCAATTAAAATTAATGTTGGAATATTTAAATTGCTTATAAAAATTGTTTAATGTGCATTTCTTTTAAAATTCATGTGTTTTAACCATTGCAAGTAAGTGAAATGTTGTTAAACTTCATATATTTGGCACTTACATGTTTAAATTGAGTAAGTACAAGTACCTGAAAGCCGTGTGGCTGGATATGGTTGTGCTAACTGCTAAATAAATAAGCTTCTTGCTTAAAAATGCTAAATAAGGTACGCCTACGCAATAAAAATTGGAAATATGAACTATTTTTGGTTTTTCCAACCGTGTGGGTCGATGTATATATATTTATATCTTTTTTCAACTTGCAAAAGCTCCAACGTACAAAGGAGACCCTGCCAAAAAAATTCAGAAATTTTGGATTTTAGAAATTTTTTGAAAACTTTAGTTAACAACAAAACGATTTCAAACTGGATATTGAAATAAATTTGTAAATGAAACTAATTTAAAGTAATGACATGAATTTGTTATAAATGAAAAATAAAATTTAAATATTCAGAGTTAAAGATAAATTGAATTCATATGGAAATGAAAAAATCAATTTGAAAAGAAATAGATATAAACTAAAGTGGTAAGATGAAAATAAATGTAAGAAACATATAAAATGCTTATACTAACTTAAGAAGGGAATGATGGATTCTTGATTGGAAATTGATATTACAAATATATTCTGAGTTGATATTTGAATGAATAAATATTGACATTTTGTATGGAAGTCGATAAAATAATTTTTGGAACACTGTGATTGGATATTAGTGCTAAGCAGGATATGCATGTATTATAAAGACAAAGGAAAATTGGTTTTGATTTCAGAAGATAAATTTGAATTGCCCGACAAAAAGGTATGTGTTTAAATTTCGATATGAAATTTGAATGGGTTTTTGGATCGAGCCACTTGGCGTTTTGTTTTCTTTTTGGATTTGGGAGGTCGTAGGGCCATTTTGTAGTTGTGCCGAGCTAGCCGCGCAAAGGAGATGCTGGCGAAATTTTTTGGAAATTTAGAGAGTTAGAAAAGTTTTGAGAAAATTTTGATAATCTAGATTTGAATTTGAATTTAAATTTGAATGGTTAAACAAGTAAAGTTATTTGAAAACTATAGAAGGTTTTGGAAAAGTTTGGAAAGTTAGTAAGAAAGATAATGGGTCTTTTATAAACAGATAGTTGGTTAGATGTTAAATTGTTGGTTTTGAGAAAGGTAAACGGGGGTATTGGGCCATTCTTCCTAATTAGTAATATCGGGGATGAAATTCTTTTAAGGGGGAAGGAATGTGACGATCCGGAATTTTCGAGCATTTTAAATCGGGATATTTAATTGATTTTAAATATTCAATAGAGTAATTTAACTTAAATTACGAATATCACAATTTATTTTATAATTGAATTATTAAATTAAATAAGTGAAGTTGGGTAAATTATTGAATCTGGAGTTCTAAACCTATTAAAAATAATTTAAAGACTTGAAAAAAAATTCTTATTGATAATACTGAGAATAATAGAAGTTTTAAAATTGAATTTAACAGTGATTTGTTCGGTTTTGAAATTTTATCGTTTAAATTGAATTTAAAAATAGCCTTCCGAGGCACGGTCTCGGAATTTGACGAAACCGGTTCCATTGGATCCGTAATAGTGTATTATTATCGGATTTCAATTTTCGTGGCGTTTGGTGTTGTCGCGTGATCGTACAGTAGATTAACGCGTTGTAGTTTATATCGAAAATTTCAAATTTAATTAAGTATATATATATTTATTTATACTAGTCAGTGTCAGCCAAATTTCCATCTCACCGAAACTTTTCGAATCACGTACCTTTCTTCTCATCTATTCGAACGAAAAAAAATATATACCGAAGAAAAAAAAGAAGAAGAAGAGGTTTCGTTCATAAGCTAATGAACGAAAGGATAAAGCTTGTCTGCTAACCCTCTTGTTTGACTAAGAGATAAGATAGGGCCGAGCCCTTCGTTCAAATCGATCGGCTTAACAAAAAAAATAAATGGCAGACGATAAAAAGGGGGTGGACGATTTCGATCGCGTAGGTCTCGAGTCATGATGACGGCGGCTGGGAATGGATTGGCGACGCTAGCGTTCCAGTTAGGGTTCGAGTTTCTATATAGTGTGGCGTTCGATTGGGTCGCTCGCGCGAGCGACATGGGTGAAGGAAATCGAAGCCGATATTTTTTCATCGAGGCAACGAGTTCGAGCACGAGCTCGTCCAAGAGCGACGAAGCAGGGTGGGGTCGTGGTCGGCTGTTGGTGGCGCCGCAGGTCATAGGGGTTGTCGTGTTTTCAGGTAGAGCGGTGGTAGCGAGGTCGATGTTTGGTGGAGCGGTGGTAGCGAGGTCGATTGAAGAATGGAAGCTTGCGATGATGAGGTAAATTAACTTATTTACTTTTGATTTTTTTTATGTACATAAACTTTCACAGTAAGGAAAAAAACAAATAAATAAATTATATATGTTTATATGTATTTATAGTAAAGCAGTTTGTTTAATTAAGTGTGTATATACAGAAAATATAATAAAAATAAATATATATAGATTTTGGTTTATATGTTGAAGAGTTGTATCTTAATAAAATGTTTAGTCTATATAAATTGATTTTATAAGTGTGGATTTCGAAGGAAATATATATAAAGGAAAATTATCTATATAAAAACATATATATATGTATATGTATATATTCACACACTAGTTAGTTTTAAAATGATGTATTATGAAGATTAATTTATTAAATAAATTTATTTAATTATTCTAGCGACCAAAATATTTTAGTAAAAGGAAATTAAGTTAAAATTTAAACTATTAGTTTAAAAGAACATTTGTTGGATTGGATTAAATGAATAAATAATAATAAATTGTTCGATCAATTCAAATATTAATAGGATTTGTAAATATTTAAAGCTTATATAAGATTTCAAAATAAATTTTTAGTTTGCATGTTGTTTAAATTTTTTGGAGTTGGTGAATAAGTGATAAATTAAATTTTTTGGTTGTTTTAATTACTAAGATAATTTATTATTGGAATTTAGTTAAAATCAATTTATTAGTTTAAAACCAAATTTTTGGTTTAAATCTAATTGTTGGCCAATTTAATTATTAAATAGTAAATCATTGGTTAATTAAATTTATAAAATAGAAATAAATGGTTCAAGTTATTTCAAAGTGATAATAAATCGTATGATGGTTATACAAGGTCAAAATCTGATAGAAGCAAGCCGGGTTGGATCGGACTGCAAAACAAAAATCAAAGGTGAGATAATCTCACTTGGTTAAATTTAAATTTAAATTATTAAATTTAAATAATTGTTTGAATGGTTGAATTTATTGATGTGCTATAGTATGGTATATTTGGGATTGGTATTTCATATTGTGCTAATGCCTGTGGATTCAGGGAAAACAGGTTGGAGGGATCCAAATGGATCCCTCAACATTTATTTAAATTATTCGATATTCTATGTTGTGATTATTTGATATTCTATGATGAATCATATTGGAATGTTGAATGATATGGTTTGATTGGATATAATTGGGTATAATGAATTTCCAAAAATATATAAATTGTATTTTGGAAAGAAAATGAAGAAAGTGAATTTATAAGTGAAATAATTATAGAATAAATTTAAGAATGAATTTGGAAAAGAAATAAAGTGACTTTAAAATTCTAATAAATAAATTCCGTATATAAAAAGGGAATTTTGAATAAACAAAAAGTTAATGAATTTTAAACTTCAGTGTTATTATTTAAAAGAACAAAACATCTATTTAAAATTTAAGATTTAAATTATTGAAAGGAATAAAGAAGAAATTGAAAAAAAATCTAGAATTCGTATATTTCAGTTAAGAAAGTTTAAAATCAAACGGAAATGATAATAATAACAAAGTCCATAATTAATGAATTTTGAAATGAATTGAGTAAGTAAAGAAATTTATTTCAAATGGAATAAATTGGAAATCAATTTGGAAAATTGATTTAAGTGATTGAGATTGGAAATTCTCTCTGGATAACCTAGTACGTTTCCAAAGTAAATTTTTAAATATAAATTAAAAGTTTTAAAGTTGTTTTAAAAAGTATGTTTTGAAAAATTTATTATTTCTAGATATTTAAATTCTAAAAGTAAGTATCTCCTTTAATCTATTATAGCAATAATTATTTAAAGAGTGACTTAGTATTTTGTTTTTAAAAGTGAAAATCTAGTTTTATATTCTATTAAGTAACCTTATTTTCAAATATTCATATAATATGCATTTTTAACAAATTTTTTTAAGTAGTTTTACCTTAAATATTTTAAAGTATATTTCAAAGTAAAGTGTTTTAAATTATTTTAAAAATCTAATTTTGTGCTTAGTGATTTCGGTGGAGATAGTAAATATTTGGGACAGTTTATTCTGAAAAGGAAAGATGATTTGAAAACCATTTTCAAAGGCTGAAAATAGAAATATATCTTGTAAGGATATTTTGAGATAAATAAATAATTTGGGAAATTATTTATTGTTGGATGGTTGTTTGTGAATATTAATTGATAGTTAAATCACCGACTATCAATATTGGACAAATACGTTGATCGTTTCGAAGAGACCGGGATCGAGATTTATTTCTCGAAAACCACTTCGATCGGGTTTGTACGTTTCATGGAAACGAGTTAGGATTCGAAGATGGAGCAGTGAAGTGTAAGGGCTAGTCGCTACTAATTCTGAGGATATTTCCAAAATAGATGTAGTAGGAATAGTGCCTTCGGTTCCATTCGAACCCGGGACGGACTTGTATGGATGAATGCTTTCGAAACATCGTCAGGTGGACGATGGGCATTCTAAGAGATATGTTCTAAAAAGGTAACGCTTAGTGATGTAGCGCAATCTACCAACTCAATAGATTTGAGTCGTTCAAGGGCCTTAGGTCGCTCGCGAGGTAACACGTTAAACACCAAGGCATTCAAGCGACCTAGTGAGATAAACAAACCAGCGCGTATTCCTATAGTTCGCTCTGACCTAACCCTACCAAGCTACGACCTACAGGAATAATCGACCTACCGAGTTAACTCGCTCGACCTTAAGCCGCTGTGAAGATTAGGTCGCTGCCGAGTTCCATTAGATTGCTACTGGATGCTGAAGCTCTTATGTCATGGAAGCGTTTATCTTTAAGTCGTTGTGTTGAATGGTGTTTTAGGTCGCGTAGTGTGTTGTATTCTTAGGTCGTTATGTTGTCATCTGTTAGGTCGCATATTGGTTAACTCGTGTTGTGTTGTAATTTTCTTAACTCGTGTTGTATGCTGTTGTGTTGTATATGTTAAGCATGTTGATTAGGTCGTTAACGACCTATGTTAGGTCGTAGGTCGCGGCCCTATTAGGTCGTGGAACTGTAAGTGTTGAGTTGTAAACTTCCTATAAATATGGGGGTTGTTTCATTTGTAAAAGTGGTTGATTTTGAATAAAACTTTGTTGGAGTGCTTTGTGCCTCTTTGAAATTGAAAGTTGAGACTCCTTTCTCCATTTTCGGTTATTCGAGTGCGCTCGAATCAATGGATTTGAAGCCGATTCATGGAATCTCGTGCGCGAGATCAATGTAGAAGAGTTGTAGATCTTTTAACACGGTATCGTGCGCGATCAACATGTTGGAGATAGCTAGAATTCGGTATCTCTCGAGATCAATGAATTTGGGCATTCGGTATTTTCAAACCATCGATTTATCTTGTTTCATCTAATCGTTTCTTCGATTAGTTTGACTCGAAATCTTCATTTCATTGTCACTCATTATATCCACTGCATCAGTTTGGTATCAGAGCTAGACTTAGCGAATCATAGCTAAGCCGAGCCTATTGGGAGTAAAAAGGAAGTTTTGGAGTTGTGCATCACTTTTTTTGATCAAGGCTGAGAGTGGGAGTTGTTGTTTGTTTGATCAAGGCTAAGAAAAGTACAGGCCGAAAGTTCAGTTGTTGAAGTGCAGGCCGAGTTAAGTGCAGGTGATCCAAATCCTTTTCAAAGCTAAGTATGGAAGTGTGTGTTTGAAGATTCTACAATGCCGCCGAGAAGAGCTAATCGTCATTAAAATGTTGAAGATTTGTATAAAAGAGAAGATGCTGAACAAATGGAACAAGGAATTAGCAAAAAATTCAATGAGAAGTTGGATGAGGGAATTGGTAGATTGGAGAAATTAATGAATGATTTGAATCTAAGTCAAAGGAGAAGGTCACCAATCTCGAACCATGGAGGAAACAGAGTTTCGCCATCGGTTGCGGAAGCGAGGAGGATGTCACCACAATCTTGTCGAGATAGAAGAGAATCATTAGTTTCAATGAGAAGAGATTACCATGAATACAGAAATGAAGAGAGAAGAGCTTCACGTGAGTTTGGAGATGAGCCATATCGTGATGATGAAAGATATAGTAGAAGGGATATGCGTGATGCAGAGAAGTTGATGGTCGAGATTCGATATCGAAGTACATTTGATTATGATGAAGAGAGTGACAGAGGAAGTATTCATTATCGAGATCGAGACCAAGTACGACGTCAATATCGGGATATTGAAGATGATCGTAAATGGGAGTCGGGTATGAAGATGGAAATTCTAGAATTCAAGGGTGGAATGTAAGCTGAAGAGTTTCTTGATTGGTTGTCAACTGTTGAAGAAATTTTGGAATTTAAGGATGTGCCGGAGAACCTCCGAGTCAAATTAGTTGCTACAAGACTAAGAGGAAGAGCCATGGCTTGGTGGCAGCAAACTAAGCTAACACGGGAGAGAATGGGAGAATCTAAATTTGTCACTTGGGAGAAGATGAGAAAGATGATGAAAGCAACTTTCTTGCTGCACAATTATCAGTCTCTTATGTATCAACGATTGCAGAACTTGAGACAAGGGAAGAGGACAGTGAATGACTATGCAGATGAATTCTATTCATTGATTGCAAGGAATGATATTATGGAAACTGAGGAACAGCTGATAGCTAGATATGTTGGAGGATTGCGAACACAGATTTAGGATATGGTGAATATGTTTGATCCAAGATCCGTGGCTGAAGCACACCAGAAGGCTCTAGCTTGGGAGAAGCAAGGTAGAAGAGGAGTTGGTGTGTTTACGAATTCCAACAACCAGAATAAGGGTGCTAGTAGCGGTGCTAATGTTTCCAAGGCAGTCAATAAACCAGTTGTTAATGAAGTCGCTAAAGCTAAGGCCAACAACAATTTCAAGTGTTATAACTGTCAGGAGTTTGTCACAAGAGCAATGAATGTCCAAAGCCTAAGAAGCGAGTGGTGGTGGCTGAGGTTGAGGATGAGGATGCCGATGCAAAATGTTCCAATTCACCGCAAGTTGAGGAGGAAGAAGAAGTGTCGGGAGATGAAGGATATTCTTTAATGATGAGGAGATCTTATTTAACGCCAAAGCAAGAGGATGATTCTAGTTGGTTGAGGAGTAATATTTTCCAGTCAACGTGCACTATCTTGGGAAGGGTTTGCAAGTTTTTCATCGATGCGGGAAGCTGTGATAACATCATTTCTACAGAGGCTGTGAAAAAGTTGGCGTTAAAGACAGAAAAGCATCCTAAACCCTACAAGTTAGCTTGATTGAGAAAAGGTGGGGAAGTGAAGGTTAGTAGAAGAGCTTGTGTAAATTTTTCGATTGGGAAGAAATATAAAGATGAAATTTGGTGTGATGTTGTGGATATGGATGTATGCCATCTGTTGTTGGGGAGACCGTGGAAATATGATAGAGCCGTGCAACATGATGGTCATACTAACAACTACATTTTTATGTTTTAGGGTACACGAATTAATTTGGTTCCTAAAAGGCAACAGCAGAAGGAAAGCAAGTTGGAGGAGATTGAAGAACTAAAAACTTTGCTATCTTTGAAGGAGTTTGTTAACGAAGTCGAAGATGAACCCGAAGTATTTTTGTTGATTGGACGAGAGAGTAATGAAGTGGTTGAAATTCCTGAAGAAGTAAAGCCATTGCTGGAAGAATTTGAAGATGTATTTCCTAAAGAGCTGCTAATGGAGCTACCACCGTTAAGGGACATACAACACCAAATAGATCTTGTGCCAGGAGCCGTGTTACCGCATAGACCACATTATAGGATGTGTCCAAAGGAACACGAGGAGTTGAGAAGACAGGTTGAGGAGTTGCTTGAACAAGGGCTTGTTCAGGAGAGTCTCAGTCCTTGTGTTGTACCAGCATTGTTAGTGTCGAAGAAGGATGGTTCGTGGAGGATGTGTACAGATAGCAGGGCGCTCAACAAAATAACTGTCAGATACAGGTTTCCGATGCCAAGGCTTGATGATCTGTTGGATCAAATCAGTGGAGCTATAATCTTTTCGAAGATTGATCTTAAGAGTGATTATCATCAGATTCGAATTAGACCAGGGGATGAATGGAAAACAACATTCAAGACGGGGGAAGGATTATATGAATGGCTGGTTATGCCGTTTTGTCTATCGAATGCACCAAGTACATTTATGAGGGTACTGAACCAAATTTTCTAGCCGTATATTGGGAAGTTTGTGGTAGTTTACTTTGATGATATTTTGATTTATAGTGCGAGCACAAAGGAGCATATTCAGCATTTGCGAAAGGTGCTAATTATTCTTCGTCAAGAACAATTCTATGCAGCAACAAAGGAGTGTGTGTTTATGACTCGAAGTGTTTTATTTATGGGATATGTTGTATGTAAAGGAGGTATATAGGTGGATCAGAATAAAGTTGAAGCAATCAGAAATTGGCCACAACCCAGGACGATAACAGAAGTTAGAAGTTTTCATGGTTTAGCATCATTCCACCGAAGGTTTATTCCACATTTCAGTAGCGGGATGGCACCTGTTACCGATTGTATGAAGGGGAAGCAATTTTCATGGTCGAAGGAAGTAGGATTTTCTTTTGAGCGAATCAAGGAACTTTTGATGTCAGCACTAATTCTACCATTACCAGACTTTCAGTTGTTGTTTGAACTACATACAGACGCATCTAAAGTTGGAATTGGAGGGGTGTTAAGTCGGAGAGGCCATCCAATTGCATATTTCAGTGAAAAACTTTCTGGAGCAAAGATGACATACAATACTTATGATGTAGAGTTTTATGCTATCGTGCAAGCTATGAAGCATTGGAGACACTATTTGTTCCATAAAGAATTTGTTTTAAATACTAATCATGAAGCTTTGAAGCATTTGCAAGGACAGGATAAGATTGCAGCTAGGCATGCCTCGTGGATTGCATACTTACAACAGTTTACATTTGTTGTGAAACACAAATTGGGAGTTACAAACCATGCGGCAGATGCATTGAGTAGAAGGAATCATTTGTTGACTACAATGAGGATTGAAGTGACAGGGTTTGATGTGTTGCCAGAATTGTTTGCCGAAGATCCTTACTTTGCGAAGGTGGTAGATGAAGTCAATAAAGGGAAGACGGACGAATATGTAATGATAGATGAGTTTCTATTAAGGGGAATCGATTGTGCATACCAGAGTGTAGCTTGCGAATGAAGATTGTGAAGGAATTACACGAAGAAGGACATTTGGGTAGAGATCGTACGTTACAGTTGATTTCTCAATCTTATTTTTGGCCTTCCATGAGAAAAGAAGTTGAAAGATTTTTGGAGAGATGTCACATATGTCAATTTTCCAAAGGGACAGCTACGAATGTAGGATTATATATGCCATTGCCTGTGCCTACCAGACCATGGGTTGATATCAGCATGGATTTCGTTTTGGGTTTGCCAAGAACTCAACGTGGAAATGATTCCTTATATGTGGTGGTAGATAGATTTTCGAAAATGGCACATTTCATAGCTTGTAAGAAGACAGCTGATGCAGTCCGTGTTGCTCAATTATTTTTCAAAGAGATATACCGACTACATTGGCTACCTGAAACCATAGTTTCTGACCGGGATACTCGATGTTGGTTGAGTTTGTGGAAGATGGTTAGAACTAAGCTGAATTTTAGTAGCGCCTATCATCCACAAACTGATGGACAAACAGAGGTGGTGAACAGATCATTGTGAAACTTGTTGAGATGTCTTGTGAAGGATAATTTGAAGAGCTGGGATGTGAAGTTATGTCAAGCGGAATTTGCACATAATCACGTTGTTAATCGAAGTACTGGATTCAGTCCATTTAAAGTTGTATATTCAGCAATTCCGAAGGGACCGTTAGATTTGTCGGTAGTTCCATTTCAGAAAGGAGTTGTTAAGCGACCTTGTGATTTTGTAAATGAGCTACAGGAAGGTCATGGAACTGTTCATGAACGATTGCTTGCATCGAATGAGAAGTATAAACAACAGGAAGATAAGAAGCGAAGGAGTGTAGACTTCAAAAAAGGAGATTTAGTTTATGCAGTGTTGACCAAAGATCGTTTTCCAGTGGGAACTTACAACAAGTTGAAAGCTCGAAAAATTGGTCCAGTGGAAATCTTGAAGAAGATCAATGATAATGCATATCGGTTGAGGTTGCCGGATCATATTCACACTACAGACGGTTTTAACGTCAAATAATTGATTCTGTTTCAGGGGAATGAGCCTATCGAGGAAGAGGAAGGTGCAAATTCGAAGCCGAATTCTTGTCAACCGGGGGAGGATGATGCAGCGCAATCCACCAACTCAATAGGTTTGAGTTATTCAAGGGCCTTAGGTCGCTCACGACCTAGTGTAGGTCGCTCGCGAGGTAACACGTTAAGCACCAAGGCATTCAAGCGACCTAGTGAGATAAACAAACCAGTGCATATTCCTATAGGTCGCTCTGACCTAACCCTACCAAGCTACGACCTACAGGAATAACCGACCTAGCGAGTTAACTCGCTCGACCGCTGTGAAGATTAGGTCGCTGCCGATTTCCATTAGATTGCTACTGGATGCTGAAGCTCTTATGTCGTGGAAGCTTTTATCCTTAAGTCGTTGTGTTGAATGGTGTTTTAGGTCGCGTAGTGTGTTGTATTCTTAGGTCGTTATGTTGTCATCTGTTAGGTCGCATATTGGTTAATTCGTGTTGTGTTGTAATTTTCTTAACTCGTGTTGTATGCTGTTGTGTTGTATATGTTATGTCGCATGTTGATTAGGTCGTCACGACCTATGTTAGGTCGTAGGTCACGGCCCTGTTAGGTCGGTGGAACTGTAAGTGTTGAGTTGTAAACTGCCTATAAATATGGGGGTTGTGTCATTTGTAAAAGTGGTTGATTTTGAATAAAAATTTGTTGGAGTGCTTTGTGCCTCTTCGAAATTGGAAGTTGAGACTCCTTTCTCCATTTTCGGTTATTCGAGTGCGCTCGAATCAACGGATTTGAAGCCGATTCACGGAATCTCGTGCACGAGATCAACGTAGAAGAATCGTAGATCTTTTAACACGGTATCATGCGCGATCAACGTGTTGGAGATAGCTAGAATTCGGTATCTCTCGAGATCAATGAATTTGGGCATTCGGTATTTTCAAACCATCGATTTATCTTGTTTCATTTAAGCATTTCTTCGATTAGTTTGACGCGAAATCTTCATTTCGTTGTCATTCGTTATATCCGCTGCATCACTTAGCCTCAAGCCTCATCAAATGGAAATGACTGAAAATCAAGGGTAATGCAGCAAGGCTAGGTTGGTAGCACCCAAGCAGGGTGAGGTCATCCCTACCTAGATGACCCTTTTATTTTGGCTTAGTGGGCGGTTGCTGATCCCAACCGCGGGGTGATCTCACTCGGGATTTTCTAGTAAGGGGTAGTCTCGGTCCTGTGTTGCAGAGGAGCGGGCATACTCCTCGGTACTGTGATCTAGGCCACGTACTGTGACAGGTGGTACCCCAGTGCCTAGTCATTAGTTGGAAATCCATTCTCCCTACGAGCCTTGTACGAGTTTTGTTTGTATTACCTACTCTATGGCTAGTAGCTGGAATTTAACAGATGTAACAATTTCGGCTATTTTATAAGTATTTGTATATAGACCTATTATAATATCAGAGGATTTTTATAAAAAGTGTTTAGGCTATTGTAAGGTAAAAACCCGACATGTTTATTTGTGGCGTGGTCTTACAAGATGCTTTTGTTTTCAAAAAGATTTTTGAAACTTTAATAATCAATTGAGTGTGATTTTTTCACGCTGGTATTCCAGACTAAATTGGGTGTTATTTAACTATAGCTCGGGTCAGACCGAGTATTATAGGATACAGGATATGATGTTGAAGAGCTCAGGGGACGAGCTGGATGACGATACGTACTTCCGTACTTGTTTATATATACTCTGCTGTGTTGATTTGCTGTGTATCCATTTGTGTGTTATTGATGTTGAGCTGTGATTGATGTACTCTGATGATGTAATATATAAACAGATATATTTGATATTTGAGTAAAGATCATTTATTATCTATTATATTTTATTCCGCTGCGTTGGTTAGATTCTGTTGTTGTTTTCTATTTTTTCTTTTTCTACCTCTTCTTCTTTAACCCAAATGGTTCGTATTTCTATGCCACTGGAGTTGATTGATGTAGAATTGTGTTGACTCAAGGGTTACGGATTTACGGGCTGTTATAAGTTAAGCCAAATCAATTGTTGGAAGTGGTATTAAACCAGAAGCTTCGATGACTCGAGGACCTATTTATATTGTTTACGATAGGGATAAGAAACGTTGGAACAAGGTGTTAATCTTTTTTAGGTTCAATGGAGTGTGGATTTCAGCAAAAAACATATGGTAGACATAAGACAATATGCATGCTTCTAGTCTAGAACTATTTGCTAGTACGATTCCATCGACTTTAAGTAAAAAAATTCGATAAGGTTTTGTTAGAGTTGCATGCTAGAATAGAAAATGCTTTATGTGTTATGTTTGATTTGTTAGTGGTGACGACCTGCCTTTTTTTTTACCTTCGAAAATTAACATAAATACGCCCATTGTATAACATGTAGAACGATCGAGTGTTGGAAAGACAAATTATTGAGGGAAAAGAAAGTAGGTAGAAGAAAGTAAAAACTAAACAAAATAGAATCTCACAGAGTATTAAATAACATATATTATGAATGGTTCTTCATACAAATCAAAACTGTAGTATACATATCTCACATCAGATTACATAAATCAATAGTTATCATCCTGTACAATTATAACAACCCGCCCTCACAATTTGCTAGAAATTTCAACAAACACTACAGCGGAATAAAATCAAATACGAGTAATATGTCTTCGCCATCCAGCTCGTCTCCTGAGCTCCATATCATCCTAACCTGAACTTGTAATACACGGTCTGACCAGAGCATTATAATAAAATAACATCCGAGTTATTTTGGAAAACCCACTTGAGATAACACACTCAATTTGAATTATTAAAGTTATCAAAATCCTTTAAAAACAATGGTATCTCGTAAGACCGTGCCAGACATAAGCACGATGGGTTTTTACCTTACAATAACAAAACCATTATATGTCAAAATACTCTGATATTATAATAGTGTCTAAGTACAAATACTTATTCAAATAGTTGAAATTGTTACATTAATTAAATTCCAACTTACTAGGCTCTATAACCAAAACCGTAAAGGCATGTATTGGAGAATGGATTCCATATGAATGACTAGGCACTGGGGTACCATCTATCATAGTACACGTCTAGAAATAGCGTACTGAGGACCACGCCGGGATCTCGTGCTAAACAAGACCGGACTATCCCTAAGCTGGTTAGACTATGCTACCACTCCGAGTGTTCTCACCCTTTCCGAACTCCTTCCATGAATCATAGTAATAATATCCAAGCGTATCTAGAAAAGTTATTGTGATAACCCGGATTTCTGGGCATTGTAATTAGTAATATAATTGGGTTAATTAATAGAAATACTGAATTTATAGATAAATAAAATTTTAAATAGATTATTGATTACAAATTGAATATGGGATTGTTTAAAATATATGCAAATATATATATATATATATATATATATATATATATATATATATATATATATTTGTTTGAGTTGATTTTTAATTGGATTTAAACTTGAAATTTAAAAGATGAATATCTTATAAATGAATTTGGAATATGTTTGTTATTAATACATAATTTAGTTTTAAACATATTCTTTGAAATTTTATAAATGTTAGTGACGCAGCGGATATTTCAAAACAAACTTCAATTTATGAAATGTAGCAATTGGTGATTTGAAAATACTGCAATGCCCAAATCCGTTGATCCAAAGATGCCGGATTCTAGCTATCTTCGTCTCGTTGATCGCGCACGATACCGAGAAACAAAGATCTATGATTCTTCGACGTTGATCAAGCGCACTTGATTCCGTGAATCGGCTTCACAAACGAAGATTCGAGCGCACTCGAATGACGTAGGTGGAGATAGGAGATTTCACTCGACTACCAATTAGAGAAGAAAGCACAAAGCAATCAACAAGAAATTTTATTCCATTTTCTACCTTAAAATGTACAACACACTCCCTATTTATAGTGTTTCCTCGACCTGAGCCTTAAGTCGTATATGACTCATCCTCCCCCACGACTCACGACTCATCTTCCCCTACGACTCACGACTCATCTTGAGTCGGTAGCGACTCATTAGCAGTAGACGACCCAACCACATACGACTCAATACATGACCTAGGAAAAAATACAAACAGTACAACACTAACGACTTAAAATTGCCACGACTCAAAACAATTACATTACACCATGACTCAACCGACTCATCAATTGACCGACTCAAGACCCACACGACTCAAGCATCCAAGTTCCTTGCGGCATGCTCCTTCGATTGACTTAGCTAGGTCGTGCTCCACTTCCTTCGACTCAAGGCCTTCAATAGATCGTAAACGACTTATATTCCCAAACGACTCAAACGTAGCCTTCTTCACACGGCTTAAGGTTACTGCACTAACTCGCCGCTTCCCTTTACGCGATTCCTTAGGTCGGAAACTTCTTCTGTTAAGTCGGAAACAACTTAAGGTCTTAACGTTAGGTCGTGAATATCCCTTGTTAAGTCGTGAGCGACTTATAACCCCCGAGCGACTTAAGAACAAAGCCAATTCCAATCGACTCAAAGGCTTTGAACAATTTAAACATATCGATTCCGTAGTTTGTACTGCATCATCCTCCCCGGGTTGAGAAAAATTCGTCCTCGAATTGGTAAGTTCTTCCACAACAATTTCATCTCCATGATATGGAATTAAATGTTTGACGTTAAAAACATCAGAAGTATAAACATCATCTGGTAACTTTAATCGATATGCATTCTTATTGATTTTTTTCAAAATTTCAACTGGACCAATTTTCCGCGCTTTCAATTTATTGTATGTTCCCACCGGAAAATGATCTTTTATCAATATTGCATATACCAAATCATCTTCGTTAAATTCAACATTTCGACGCTTCATATCTGCAAATTTATTATATTTCTCATTTGACTTTTCCAATCGTTCCTGAACGATCTTATGACATTCAGTTAATTCATCAACAAAATCAACAGCTCGTTTAACTATCCCCTTCGGTTGTGGTATCACTGCCAAATCCAACGGTCCCCTGGGTAAATTGGAGTATATAATCTGAAATGGACTGAATCCCGTACTACGATTCACTGCATGATTATGAGCAAACTCTGCTTGGCATAACTTCATGTCCCAACTTCTCAAATTATCCTGTACAAGACATCGCAACAAATTTCCCAATGATCTGTTTACAACTTCTGTCTGTCCATCAGTTTGCGGATGATACGCGCTACTAAACTTCAGCTTTGTTCCCACCATCTTCCACAAACTTAACCAAAAGTGACTCAGAAAACGAGTATCCCTATCTGACACAATAGATTCTGGCAATCCATGAAGTCGATAGATCTCCTTGAAAAATAACTGAGCAACACGAACAACATCCGTTGTCTTCTTGCAAGCAATAAAATGTGCCATTTTAGAAAATCTGTCAACCACTACATATATAGAATCATTACCACACTGCGTTTTCGGCAATCCCAATACAAAGTCCATACTCACATCAACCCATGGTTTAACTGGTACAGGTAACGGCATACATAATCCAGCATTGGTCGCAGTTCCTTTCGAAACTTGGCAAATATGACATCGCTCCACAAACCTTCCCACTTCTTTTCTCATCGACGGCCAAAAGTAAGACTGTGAAATTAACTGTAAAGTACGATCACAGTCCACATGTCCTTCCTCATGCAACTCCCTGATAATTTTCAATCTCAAGCTACAATCCGGTATGCATAAATGATTCCCTTTAAACAGAAAACCATCCACCAATATGAATTCATCAGCATTCCCTTCCTTAACTTGTTCAACAAATTTCTTAAAATAAGGATCTTCTTCAATTAGCTCTGGCAATAGCTCGAAACCCGTCACTTCAACTTTCATTGTCGTTAATAGATGACTCCTCCTACTCAAAGCATCAGCTATCCGATTTGTCACCCCCGATTTGTGCTTAACAACAAAGGTAAACTGCTGTAAATACGCAATCCATGATGCATGTCTCGCTGAAATCTTGTCTTGCCCTTGCAAATGCTTCAACGCCTCATGATCAGTGTACAGAACAAACTCCTTCTGAAATAGATAATGTCTCCAATGTTTAATCGTTTGCACCACAGCGTAAAATTCAACGTCATATGTACTGTATCTCATCTTTGCCCCTGATAACTTTTCACTGAAATATGCAATAGGTCTTCCCTGCTGACTCAACACTCCCCCAATCCCAACCTTCGATGCATCAGTGTGTAGCTCAAACAACAACTGAAAATTAGGTAAAACAAGAATTGGCGCTGTCGTCAACAGTTCTTTGATTCGTTCAAAAGCAATCCCGGCTTCTTCTGTCCACGAAAACTGTTTACCGTTCATGCAGTCAGTAACTGGAGCCATTACACTACTGAAGTGTGGAATAAACATTCGGTAGAATGACGCCAATCCATGGAAACTTCTAACTTCAGTGATAGTTCTCGGCTGTGGCCAATTTCTAATAGCTTCAACTTTACTCTGGTCAACTTGAATTCCTTCCTCCGAAACAACATACCCCAGAAATAAAACACTCCTCGTCATAAACACACACTTCTTTGTAGCAGCATAAAATTGTTCCTCACGAAGAATAATCAACACTTCCCTCAAATGTAGAACATGCTCCTCCATACTCCTGCTATATATCAGAATATCATCGAAATAAACTACCACAAACTTTCCAATGAATGGTCTAAAGATTTGATTCATCACCCGCATGAATGTACTAGGTGCATTTGATAAACCAAATGGCATAACCAACCATTCTTATAACCCCTCTCTCGTCTTGAAAGCTGTCTTCCATTCGTCTCCCGGTCTAATTCGAATCTGGTGATAACCACTCTTCAAATCAATCTTTGAAAATATAGTTGCCCCACTCAACTGGTCTAACAAATCATCCAACCTCGGCATAGGAAATCTATAGCGGACAGTAATCTTGTTCAAAGCTCTACTATCTGTACACATCCTCCATGTTCCATCCTTCTTTGGCACCAACAAAGCTGGTACTGCACAAGGACTCAAGCTTTCCTGAACACGTCCCTGTTCTAACAACTCTTCCACTTGCCTTCGTAACTCTTCATGTTCCTTCGGACTCATTCGGTAATGTGGTCGATGTGGTAAAACTGCTCCCGGAACAAGATCAATTTGATGTTGAATGTCTCTCAATGGTGGTAACTCCTTAGGCAACTCCTCTGGAAATACATCTTCAAACTCTTTCAAAACTGGCTTTGCTTCTTCAGGAATTTCAACCTCTTCACTGCTCTCTCGCCCAATCAACAAGTATACTTCAGGCTCCTCTTCAACCTCCTTAACAAACTCCTTCAAAGTCAACAGAGTTTTCAATTCCTCAATCTCCTCCAGTTTGCTCTCCTTCTGTTGTTGCTTCTTGGGAACCAAAGTGATTTTAGTACCCTCGAACATGAAACTATAACTATTGGCACGACCATCGTGTTGTACTGCTCTATCAAACTGCCATGGTCTGCCCAACAACAGATGACACATATCCATGTCTACAACATCACACCAAATTTCATCTTTGTACTTCTTCCCAATAGAAAAATTAACACAAGCCCTTCGACACACCTTCACTTCACCACCCTTCCTCAACCATGCTAACTTGTACGGTTTAGGATGTTTCTCAGTTTTCAAGTTCAATTTCTTCACAGCCTCTATAGAAATAATATTATCACAACTTCCAGCATCAATAACGAACTTGCAAACTTTCCCCAGAATAGTGCATGTCGACTGAAAAATATTCCTTTTCAACCAACTACAATCCTCCTCTTGCTTTGGTGTAAGACATGACCTCCTCATCATAAGATTACAACCTTCATCTCCGGACAATTCTTCCTCCTCCTCAACATAAGGTGTATTTGAACATTCTGTCTCCTCACGATCATCCCCAATCTCAGCAACCATTGCTCTCTTCTTCGGCTTCGGACATTCATTGCTTTTGTGACCCAACTCCTGACAATTATAACATTTGAAACCACTGTTAACCTTCGCCTTCTCAGCCTCCTTCACTACTGGCTTATTGACAGGTTTAGGAACATTAGAACTTCCACTAACACCCCTCGCTTGATTATTGGAATTAGTAAACACACCACCTCCACGCCTTCCTTGCTTCCCCCAAGCCAACGCTTTCTGATGTGCCTCCGCAACTGATCTAGGATCGAACATATTAACCATAACCTGGATCTGCATTCTCAATCCCCCAATGAATCTAGCAGTTAGCTGTTCTTCCGTTTCCATAATATCATTCCTGGCAATGAGTTGGTAAAATTCGTCAGCATAATCACTAACAGACTTCGTCCCTTGCCTCAGATTCTGCAATCTCTGGTACATAAGTGATTGATAGTTGTATGGTAAAAATGTAGCTCGCATCAACTTCTTCATCTTCTCCCAAGATTCTATCTTTGACTTCCCCATTCTCTCCCTGGTAAGTTTAGTTTGCTGCCACCACGCCAAAGCTCTCCCCCTCAACCTAGTAGCAACCAACTTTAATCCCCTATGCTCAGGAACCTCCTTAAAATCAAAGATCTCTTCAACATTTGACACCCAATCAAGAAATTCTTCAGCTACCATTCCTCCTTTAAACTCTGGAATCTCCATCTTCATTCCCGATTCCCAACGTCGATCATCATCAATAACCCGATACTGACGTTGTCCCTGATCTCGGTCTCTGAAATGAATACTTCCCCTCTCACCATCAAACTCCTCATCAAAGTCTGATGCATATCGTTGTCTTTCACGCCCCCCAACATCTCTACCACCACTCCTACTACTAACATCCCGTCTATCATGATCATCAACAT
This sequence comes from Allium cepa, assembly GCA_030765085.1. Classification (NCBI taxonomy): domain Eukaryota; kingdom Viridiplantae; phylum Streptophyta; class Magnoliopsida; order Asparagales; family Amaryllidaceae; genus Allium; species Allium cepa. The sequence continues at coordinate 727,065,339 of CM060945.1, forward strand.
TCCTCCTACTTCGATTATCAACACTTCGATGATCTTGGTTCTCTCTCTTTTCCCGTTCTGAATGTGATGACACTCTACTACCCCCACGGATGGATTCAGGTGAATTTCTTCTTCTACTTTGATTCATATCAATCATAAGCTTCTCCAACCTACCAATGCCTTCATCAATCTTCTCATGCATTCGTTGTTCCATTTGATCGGCTTCTTCTCTTCGATACAAAGCTTCAACATTTTGATGGCGGTTAGCACTCCTTGGCGGCATGATTGAATCAACACAACACTTCAACAAACAACAATAAGTCACGGCTCAAGCTTCAAGACCCTTCACTAGGCTCGGCTACTTCACAAGTATACACGGCCTAACTTCAAATTCAAACACTTCCAACACTTTGATCCAAAATGGAATGGATCGAAAGTTCTCCCTCTTGTTGCAACTTCAATATGAACGCGATGAACTACTTCAAACTTCAACTTCAAATACTTGTCTCCAAGAATCAACTTAGCTATGATTGGCTAAGTATGGCTCTGATACCAAACTGACGCAGCGGATATTTCAAAACAAACTTCAATTTATGAAATGTAGCAATCGGTGATTTGAAAATACTACAATGCCCAAATCCGTTGATCCAAAGATGCCGGATTCTAGCTATCTTCGTCTCGTTGATCGCGCACGATACCGAGAAACAAAGATCTACGATTCTTCGACGTTGATCAATCGCACTTGATTCCGTGAATCGGCTTCACAAACGAAGATTCGAGCGCACTCGAATGACGTAGGTGGAGATAGGAGATTTCACTCGACTACCAATTAGAGAAGAAAGCACAAAGCAATCAACAAGAAATTTTATTCCATTTTCTACCTTAAAATGTACAACACACTCCCTATTTATAGTGTTTCCTCGACCTGAGCCTTAAGTCGTATATGACTCATCCTCCCCCACGACTCACGACTCATCTTCCCCTACGACTCACGACTCATCTTGAGTCGGTAGCGACTCATTAGCAGTAGACGACCCAACCACATACGACTCAATACATGACCTAGGAAAAAATACAAACAGTACAACACTAACGACTTAAAATTGCCACGACTCAAAACAATTACATTACACCATGACTCAACCGACTCATCAATTGACCGACTCAAGACCCACACGACTCAAGCATCCAAGTTCCTTGCGGCATGCTCCTTTGATTGACTTAGCTAGGTCGTGCTCCACTTCCTTCGACTCAAGGCCTTCAATAGATCGTAAACGACTTATATTCCCAAACGACTCAAACGTAGCCTTCTTCACACGGCTTAAGGTTACTGCACTAACTCGCCGCTTCCCTTTACGCGATTCCTTAGGTCGGAAACTTCTTCTGTTAAGTCGGAAACAACTTAAGGTCTTAACGTTAGGTCGTGAATATCCCTTGTTAAGTCGTGAGCGACTTATAACCCCCGAGCGACTTAAGAACAAAGCCAATTCCAATCGACTCAAAGGCTTTGAACAATTTAAACATATCGATTCCGTAGTTTGTACTGCATCAGTTAGTATAAGAGATTTTATTTAATAGGGATATAAATTGGTAAAACATATACATAGGTATAAAATTAAATATAATTAGGTATATATTATATAAAGGGCATTTTTATCATACAAATTACAAATGTAAAATATTTAAATCATGGAAGCTAACAAGTGTAATAATTCTAACATAAAATTTAACAAGTGTCATTGATACATCTTCTTCATTTTATTTTCTAGTTTCTTTTCAATTCAAGAATTATAAAAAAAAAATAGAAATTTATTTAAAATACAAGGACTTGTGTAACCATATTAACATCTCATAAACATTTGTAAAACAATTGAGAATTAAATGACAAGTGTAAGTTTATATTACAAGTGTCTTATTTTTAAAATTTATTTTCTTTAATTTTAATAAACACAACACTTTCATTCCTTTTACCTTCATTTCATTTTTCCAAATTAATGGCCACTGGAAATCTTTCTCAAATCTGATAATTTAAAACTAAAAAGCAAATCAAATCTGAAGTCAAAATTAAAAATCTGCAAGCAAAGTACTTCATATCAACTTCAAACTGCAAAATTAAGATCCTACAACCTTCAAATCCGCAACTTCAACCTGTGATGCAAATGGATGAGCAACTCAGATCCGTTTGAACTTTTAGAACAAAAAATTGGAGGCATGAAGTAAGATTTTCAACATTCTTTAAAAGCATCAGATTGAGGCATGCAAGGATTTTCAAAATCTAAAGCTTTTTCATATTTTAAATGTTCAAGAGCCTAGAAATTTGAAAGAAAAAACTACTCTGCCTTGTTCAAACAGGTGAGTGAACTATCCCTTTTCATTTTGAGTCTGCCAGTATCTTGATCAAATGAAATGTCTGAGGTTTGGGTGTGAAAGTTGCTTGCACGTATATCTTTACCTAGAAATGATGCATGCATGCTTGAAAAGAAAAAAAATATACTCTTTTTAAACCAAATTCAGTGAGTAACACCACAGTTTTAAAAAGTTTAAATAAATATTTATGTTACGTGATCATCTATAAAATAAGTATGTTATGATTGAATTATCAGTGAGCTTTGGGTATATATGGAGTGTTGTTGTGCATATATTTGTATCTCCTCTGATTTTGGTTCTAGGACCAGTTTCTTATAAATAAAAAGAATCCTTTTTCTCAAGTTAAATATTTTGTTAAGGCTTAGGTCCTGAAATAACTATGTTAATCATATCATAATTTAGTTTAGAAACTTATTAAGAAAAAAAAACAAATTGGGTGATGACTCTGTAAATTGAAGAACATCAGAGTATGATAAATAAAGGTAAAATCTTAAACATGATAATTTACAAATTTAATGTTATAAACTGAAAACTTAAACAAAAATATGATTTTTAAAACTAAAATCATATTGTTTACTTAGGAATTGGAATTGCAGAACCCATTTGAACAGAAAATGGGTTTTAGTCAATCTTTGGTGAATGAGTTGATCGGAGGGTTTGGGGTTCTTGGTGGAGGTAGTGTAGTGATCAGAGGGTGTGGCAAAAATGTCAGGAAGATAAACATGGATGGGTGGAGGCGATGGGAGGTGGATGGAGTTGGTAAACCTAGTTTTTAGTAGTTCTGTAGTTTTGGATAATTGCGATCCTCTGGTTGATCGAGTTCGATGGAACTCAAGGGAAGGGTAAGTAGGACATGGAAGAGGGCATGGCCGGAGTCGTCGGAGTTCTGATGGCCAGCGATGGAAGTACGGGGTGTTTTCAGGTTTTGGGTAATGGGGTGTGTTGTTGCTACCAGGTTTTGTATTGGGGTACTCGTATTTGTTGTCGTGATGATTATGGGGTTCTGATGATCGATGATGGATCTGAAGGCATTAGTCGTCGTGCTCAAGGCAGAGGTGATGACCGGTGGTGGCCAGGAGCACCGTGCATATGCACGGTGCAGCAATTTGTTCAGGTGATGTTTTGTTTTTAGGAGATGGTGTACTCGAGTTTCACTCGGGAAACTTGATCATTTGCTCGAAGTTATTTGGTTTCTGTCTCGAAGTAGTTCAGAGATTTACCCAAAGTAAATAGGGAAGGCTCGTGTATCTTCTACAGTTACAGGTTTCTCTGAAACCTGTAAAATTTCCATTCAAAATTGATTTAAAATCTGAAAACAAGTTTGAAATAGAATTTAAAATCTAAATTTATAATATGGATTCAAACTAAGTTTGAATTCCATTTTTAAAATTTAATTTAAATTTTATTAATTAAAATTTTTAAACAACTTCAAAAGAGTTTAAGTATTTGAATTTAAGATTAAGCTTTAAATTTAAGTAGAGATTTAAACATAAGTTTAAATCTGGAATCAAACTTCAATTTGAAACAATGTTTAGAAAATAAAGGAAGTTTTAAAAGAAAATTTAAATGTTTTAACAAATTTGGATATTGGAACATATTTAAATATGATTTGTATTTTGAAATGAATTTGGGGTTTTAAATTCCTTTTAACTTCTTCTATAAAATAAGTAAATCTTTAGCATAAGTTCTTAAAGGGTTTTAAGATTTTTTTAAAACTTTGATAAGTTAAGTTTGATTTCATTTTAAATTTAAATGTAATTTGAAACAAATTTTAAGTTACGTTGTTTTAAATTACTTTGTTAATGATAATGAAATCATTAATAAGAGATGTTTTATCTTTAAGTAAACCAAAGATTTAATGATTTTGATTCTTTAAATTAATAAGGTAATTTAAATAAGATAATTAATTTATTTATTTAATTAATTAAGAATTGTAATAAATTAATTAAGGTTAAGCTAAGTAATTAAGATAAATTAAATTTGAAAATTAATATTAATTAATTTAAGTTAATTACTTAAGAAAGGTAATTAAGAATTTGTTAATAAGTTAATGAAGGTCATTAACTTGGGATTGCTAATTAATTAATTAATGTAATTAATTTTGATAATTAATTGGATTAATTAATTTGGATAATCATTTATGGGATTTGGTTAAGTATGATTATTTTATGGAAATAATTAAAGATAATTAATTACTCATTGTAATTAATTTATTAATTTGATTAGTTTAAATTAATTAATTAAGTTTAATTAATTTAGGATAATCATTGAATGGGTTGATAAGTAATCAATGAGGAATAATTGCATAGAGAAGTAATTAAGTTAAGTAAATTACTGGAGGTAATTATTGAAGTATGGAAGAGTTTTCGAATTAATTACTTTGTGTAATTAAAGGTAATTTCTTTGTAGAAGTAATTAATAATTAATTAATTAGTATAATTAATTTAAGCATTGATTAATTAAGACATTTGAAAACTATTTAAAGATGTAATTAATTAAAGGTAATTAATTACTAATGGAAGTAATCAAGATTGATTAATAAATATAATTAATTATTAAATGTAATTACCTAAGGAAGTAATTAATGGTGATTACTGGATGTAATTAAAGATGTTGATGATGAAAGTAATTTGGTTTATATTAAATTCCTATGTAATTAATCAGGGGATTAATTGAGATAATTAATTAAGAGTAATTAACTTTTGAAATAAGGTGATTAAGGATAGTTGATTTCTGAATGGGATTAATCAAGGGATTAATTAGAGAATAAATTAAGGATTAACTTATTCAATGAAGTAATTAAAGGTAGTTGATTACTGGATTTTATTAAGCAAGGATGATTAATAATTATGGTTAATAAGTAATTAACTAAGTAATTAAAGGTTAATTACTGTATTTGGTAAGGATAAATTAATTTGTGAAATTAATTAAGGGATAAATAGAATGATAGTGGGAAGCCTTTGATTAATCGTTATCCCTAATATGTGGTCAGTAATGCTATGTGATAAGATATATTTTGATTTTAACTGTGATGATGTGGCTATAGATTGATGATGAATTACTGTAACATCCTATATTTAAAAATTGAATTGTACATAACTTGAATAATTTAAGTTAAGATGACAATGGTTTCGAAGAGACCGGAGTCGGGTATCAGTAAATACCCGAAACCACTTCGATTCCTTATAATTGTTATGTGAAATCAGTAGGCTGAAGAGAAATGATTTAAGTGAATTGCACCATTTAATCTAAGATTGGGTACTTAGAAATGGATGTGAGAAATAAGTGATGACTATGATAATTTGTGAAATTGTTTATGGATGTAAGTTACCCGGGTTCATATTAGCGGTATACTTTTGTATTCTTTGTTAGACGAGTTTACTCACGCAGGTTTCCCAGCCTGACCCGGGTGTTATTTGATGTAATGCTCGGATCAGACCGAGTATTACAGCTTTTCAGGTAAGGACGTTCTGGAGCTCAGGAGGTGAGCTTGATGGCAGGGACGTATAGAGAGTTTCCACCATGATATTGTATATATCTGAGACATGTTAAATTGTATCTGTCCAATGTTGTATAAAATTGTTGTAACTCTGATATGTCGATGTAGACTAATAGATACAGTTTTCTTTGGTATAACTATATATTATTGATATTATATTTTATCCGCTGCGAATGTGAGATTGTATGTTTCTTTTCTATTCTTCTTCTTCTATCTCTTTCTTCTTTTCTCTAACTATCTGGAATTTTCGGGATCGAAAAATTTCCGGGTCATTACATTTGGTATCAGAGTTGAAGGTTAAGCGAGAACCTTGGCTCTGGTGGGGATACTCATTAAGGAAATGGTCAATGGTACCCTAGAATGAGTTGAGTGTATAAATATAAGAGAGCGTACTTGTTATTTTCTTATATAAAGGTTTTTAAATGATTTCAAAAGTAAATGAATCTTATATAAGAAATATATTATCTATAATATTAAGGAAATTGGTTGTAGTATTAATTAAATTAAAAGTAATAGTAAGAATTAAGTGGTAATAGAATTACATCCAAATTGAAATTAAATTAAAGACAAGTTCGAAATGGATTCAAACTGAAATTAAATTTGAAATTGAGAAAGGTTTCTCGATAAGGATAATCAATTAATTTATGTAATTAATTAAACTTTATTTAATGAGATTAATTTATGGATAATAATTGGAATTGATAAATAAGAGGGAGTTACTTAATGAAGTAACTAGAGGTAAGTAATTTAAGGGACGATTACTTAATAAAGGTAATTAAGAAATAAGTTAATTACCGAATGTGATTAATTAATGATGTAATTAATTTAAAGAAATAACAAATAATATTATTTAATGCATTTGAATGAAATGGTCCTATTTCAAACAAGAGTTGTTTGAAAATTTAAAAAGAAATTTGTTTTGAATTAAAACCAAAGGTGGTTTAAAATTTTAAAGTATAACTTGGTATGTAAAAGAAATTAATATGTATACATGTGGATATACATAATATCAAAGGTGGTTGGAAATAAACTCTAAATGGTGAGTTTTGAGTTTGGAATAAGATGTGATGCCCAAAGTGATATGTTTTTGAACTTAATAAGTGGAAAGATTATATATGATAATTTTAAATTTTTAAATAGAAGTTCAAACTGGGTAAGGTTGATTGGATTAAGTGAATTGAATTTAACTTGGAAGAAGTTAAATAAGTTGGAATGATCATCCTGATTTGGAAATTTGAAGATAAAATTAGGATTTAACTTGGAAAGTTAAATGGTTAATTCGAATTTGGAGTTGTGTGATCTCAAAATGGGTTTGAGATCTGGAAATTGGTAATATTTAAATTGTGAAATTGAATTTGTTTAAATGAATAAGAAATGAAGTGTGGAGATATATCCATTATTGAGATAAAAGAAAATCTAACTTTAATTTGAAATTAAATTGTTTGAAAGCTTTTAATAAAGGTTAACTTGGTTTAAAGGGTTAAACCAACCTTAGTGAATTTAACTCGAATTTGTATAATTCGAGATGGTTTAAACCTGGAATTTGAATTTGAACTAGTTCAAATTGAATTTGATTTGAATTAATTGAAATGGTGATTGAAGATGTATGAGTATAAGATTCAAGTGGAAAATTTGAATTGGATTAATTTGAAATGATTTGAAATTGAAGTAAGTTCAATTTGAAGTTAGTCCAAATTTAATTGAATAATTTGGAATTGTAATTAAAGACTGAATAGTTTTAAATTCAAATGGAATTTGAATTTAATTTGGGAGGAAATCAAGAATAATTCAACTTGATTTGGAAATGGAATTTGAAAATTGGGATTAATTCAAACTGGAATTGAAATGGATTGGAATTGAAGTGGCTTCAATTGAATGGATATTAGTCCAAAGTGATTGGAATAACTTGGGATTGTAATTAAAGTTGAATATGTTTAAAATCAAATGGAATTTGATTTAAATTTGAAAAGGAATTGAGAATTAATTCAACTTGAATTGGGAATGAATCAATTTCAATGGAAATTGAAATTATTCAAAATTGAATTGGGTCAATTTAAAAGGAAGAGGAAATTTAAATTGAACAGTTTTGACTCTGGACTATTTTTTAATATAAATTGTTTTAATATAAACCTATTTTTCCAAGCTATTCATTATATATACAACCTTAAACTATCTTATACTAGTTTTACAATTATTTTTGAAACTGTTTAACAATTTTCCAAGTGTTTTATAAACTAATTACTATATTTCAACTGTTTTACAAAACTAATTACTATCTTACTATTATATTGCAAATATCTAAAATTTCTTAATTATTTAACTATTTTTTAACTATTTTACACCTATTTTACAAATTATTAATTATTTTCAAGCAATTTTCTAAATTTAAATTGGACAGAGTTTAAACTGTTATTATTTAATTACCCAATCGAGATAAGAATAGAGGTGATAATCCAAATGGATTGAAGTAATTGTGAGTAAGTGAATGAAAATCAAAGTGAATGTGAATAGAAATGAAATTAATTTGGCTAATAACCAATAAGACAAATACGTTGGGTGTACGTATGTTATTCTATTCGCATAGTGATTTGATCCAGATTCGAGCACAGAATTTCAAGATAGTTATATCGATCTGAGTGGATTTTTTCACTCGATTTTCGACGGCGAACCTGGATATGGGTTGTTGATTGGTTCTGGATATTCTCTATCATAGTTATGACTATGCAAGAAGAATGACGGTTTCTGATCAAGAAACCAGTTCTGTGTCCGCACTAGGAAGTTGGGTGGACGATACTAGTTCGGAAATGAAATTGTGTGATCGAGTGAGCGATCAGATTGGTATAGCGTACGATGATATGTGTACATCGTACAGATTTGAATGAAATTGATATTGAAAAGAGTAATCAAATTTGAATATTTGATTTTGAGTAAACAGAGTTAAATATCTTTGTTTTATAAAATGATACTCCCCTTGTTGAATCTTTTGCCAGTAGAAAAGGGTTTTTTTGGAAATGTTTGAAGTATAAGAGGAGTTTATACAAGTTTGAAATGATCCAAAGTTTTAAAAGATTTATATATCTGAATATATATATAAAGGATCATATGAGAATTTTGAAAAAAAGGTTTTGGGAACCTTTGGATTTGGAAAAGGCTTTTGATTTTAGGGTAAAATCAATATGAGAATTTGAAAAGCCTAGTTTGAGAATTATCGATTTTGGAATAATCGATTTTGTGTAAAGGAGCTTTGTATGAGATCATACTAGGTGTATGATTTAAAGATACTATATATATATAGTATAAAATGTTTTGATGATGCTTTGGGGAAAAAGGCGCTCCCTTGGGATGGACTTCTCAGGAGTACCACCGGGTGGTGCTGCCTTGAGCCCCAAGGGGGGTTCAAAAGTGATCCTGTGAGGAGTCCGGACAAAACTATTTCCTGAGGATTATTGGGTAGCGAAAGTCGATGGCGATTGATGCCTACAGGGGCATTTGGGTTATGCTGTGACGACAGTGTAACTCGATGTCGCTGCGATCTACTGTGGGGACCATAGCGAAAATCGTGTGGAGGATGAGTGTCAACAGTCTACACTTGATTTTGCCGGGAAGGCAACGCAACATCGGTAGACTGCGATCTATGGTCAAGTGGAGTGGAGAAGTTTCATTTTTGGCAGCGAAATTCGAGGGCGCTGATGCCTACAGTTATATGGGTTTTTGCTGTGATAGCAACGTAACCCCAGTTGTAGCTGCGATCTGTAGCGGGTTCCATGGTGTAATCGAGGGGCGCGGAGGCCTACAGTTATCTGTGGATTTTGTCGGGATGGCAACGTAACCATCGGATTAACTGCGACCATGGATGAGGGTGATGATTTCCAGAGCATTTAAACCAAAGATGTATCCTCTATTTTCAAAAACTGTTTTCTATATTTTCAATAAAAATTATTTTCCAAGTATTTTCACTGGATGTTGAAAATGAGTCTGCTAAGTATTTATATATTTTCAGTCTTATGCCTGATCAACGTATGACCGAATTTCTATGAGAACAAGGACGGACTTGTTAAAACATCGAGTTATAAAAAGTATTTTTATAAAACTATTTTGGCAGTATTACAGATTTTAAAGGTGTTTTAAAATGATCAAAGAATATATTAACTGGTTTTTAAAATATTTAATAAGTTCTGGTTTCGTTCCTTTTCGAGGACGAAAAGATTCAAAAGGGGGGAGGAATGTGATAACCCGGATTTCCAGGCATCGTAATTAGTAATATAATTGGGTTAATTAATAATACTGAATTTATAGATAAATAAAATTTTAAATAGATTATTGATTATAAATTGAATATGGGATTGTTTAAAATATATGCAAATATATATATTTGTTTGAGTTGATTTTTAATTGGATTTAAACTTGAAATTTAAAAGATGCATATCTTAAAAATGAATTTGGAATAAGTTTGTTATTAATACATAATTTAGTTTTAAAACATATTCTTTGAAATTTTATAAATGTTAGTATAAGAGATTTTATTGAGTAGGGATATAAATTGGTAAAACATATACGTAGGTATAAAATTAAATATAATTAGGCATATATTATATAAAGGGCATTTTTATCATACAAATTACAAATGTAAAATATTTAAATCATGGAAGCTAACAAGTGTAATAATTCTAACATAAAATTTAACAAGTGTCATTGATACATCTTCTTCATTTTCTTTTCTAATTTCTCTTCAATTCAAGAACTATAAAAAAAATTAGAAATTTATTTAAAATACAAGGACTTGTGTAACCATATTAACATCTCATAAACATTTGTAAAACAATTGAGAATTAAATGACAAGTGTAAGTTTATATTACAAGTGTCTTATTTTTAAAATTTATTTTCTTTAATTTTAATAAACACAACACTTTCATTTCCTTTTACCTTCATTTCATTTTTCCAAATTAATGGCCACTAGAACTCTTTCTCAAATCTGATAATTTAAAACTAAAAAGCAAATCAAAATCTGAAGTCAAAATTAAAAATCTGCAAGCAAAGTACTTCATATCAACTTCAAACTGCAAAATTAAGATCCTACAACCTTCAAATCTGCAACTTCGACCTGTGATGCAAATGGATGAGCAACTCAAATCAGTTTCAACTTTTAGAACAACAAATTGGAGGCATGCAGTAAGATTTTCAACATTCTTTAAAAGCATCAGATTGAGGCATGCAAGGATTTTCAAAATCAAAAGCTTTTTCATATTTTAAATGTTCAAGAGCCTGGAAATTTGAAAAAAAAGCTGCTCTGCCTTGTTCAAACAGGTGAGTGAACTATCCCTTTTCATTTTGAGTCTGCCAGTATCTTGATCGAATGAAATGTCTGAGGTTTGGGTGTGAAAGTTGCTTGCATGTATATCTTTACCTGGAAATGATGCATGCATGCTTGAAAAGAAAAAAAAACATATACTCTGTTTAAACCAAATTCAGTGAGTAACACCACAGTTTTAAAAAGTTTAAATAAATATTTATGTTGCGTGATCATCTATAAAATAAGTATGTTATGATTGAATTATCAGTGAGCTTTGGGTATATATGGAGTGTTGTTGTGCATATATTTGTATCTCCTCTGATTTTGGTTCCAGGACCAGTTTCTTATAAAAAAGAATCCTTTTTCTCAAGTTAAATATTTTGTTAAGGCTTAGGTCCTGAAATAACTATGTTAATCATATCATAATTTAGTTTAGAAACTTATTAAGAAAAAAAAACAAATTGGGTGATGACTCTGTAAATTGAAGAACATCAGAGTATGATAAATTAAGGTAAAATCTTAAACATGATAATTTATAAATTTAATGTTATAAACTGAAAACTTAAACAAAAATATGATTTCTAAAACTAAAATCATATTGTTTAGTTAGGAATTGGAATTGCAGAACCCATTTGAAAAGAAAATGGGTTTTAGTCAATCTTTGGTGAATGAGTTGATCGGAGGGTTTGGGGTTCTTGGTGGAGGTAGTGTAGTGATCAGAGGGTGTGGCAAAAATGTCAGGAAGATGAACATGGATGGGTGGAGGCGATGCGATGTGGATGGAGTTGGTAAACCTAGTTTTTAGTAGTTCTATAGTTTTGGATCATTGCGATCCTCTGGTTGATCGAGTTCGATGGAACTCAGGGGAAGAGTAAGTAGGACATGGAAGAGGGCATGGCCGGAGTCGCCGGAGTTTTGATGGCCAGCGATGGAAGTACGGGGTGTTTTCAGGTTTTGGGGAATGGGGTGTGTTGTTGCTACCAGGTTTTGTATTGGGGTACTCGTATTTGTTGTCGTGATGATTATGGGGTTCTGATGATCGGTGATGGATCTGAAGGCATTAGTCGTCGTGCTCAAGGCAGAGGTGATGACCGGTGGTGGCCAGGACCACCGTGCATATGCACGGTGCAGCAATTTGTTCAGGTGATGTTTTTTTTAGGAGATGGTGTACTCGAGTTTCACTTGGGAAACTTGATCATTTGCTCGAAGTTATTTAGTTTCTGTCTCGAAGTAGTTCAGAGATTTACCCGAAGTAAATAGGGAAGGCTCGTGTATCTTCTGCAGTTACAGGTTTCTCTGAAACCTGTAAAATTTCCTTTCAAAATTGATTTAAAATCTGAAAACAAGTTTGAAATAGAATTTAAAATTTAAATTTAAAATATGGATTCAAACTAAGTTTGAATTCCAGTTTTAAAATTTAATTTAAATTTTATTAATTAAAATGTTTAAACAACTTCAAAAGAGTTTAAGTATTTGAATTTAAGATTAAGCTTTAAATTTAAGTAGAGATTTAAACATAAGTTTAAATCTGGAATCAAACTTCAATTTGAGACAATGTCTAGAAAATAAAGGAAGTTTTAAAAGAAAATTTAAATGTTTTAACAAATTTGGATATTGGAACATATTTAAATATGATTTGTATTTTTAAATGAATTTGGAGTTTCAAATTCCTTTTAACTTCTTCTATAAAATAAGTAAATCTTTAGCATAAGTTTTTAAAGGTTTTTAAGATGTTTTTAAAACATTGATAAGTTAAGTTTGATTTCATTTCAAATTTTAATGTAATTTGAAACAAATTTTAAGTTACGTTGTTTTAAATTACTTTGTTAATGATAATGAAATCATTAATAAGAGATGTTTTATCTTTAAGTAAATCAAAGATTTAATGATTTTGATTCTTTAAATTAATAAGGTAATTTAAATAAGATAATTAATTTATTTATTTAATTAATTAAGAATTGTAATAAATTAATTAAGGTTAAGCTAAGTAATTAAGATAAATTAAATTTAAAAATTAGTATTAATTAATTTAAGTTAATTACTTAAGAAAGGAAATTAAGAATTTGTTAATAAGTTAATGAAGGTCATTAACTTGGGATTGTTAATTAATTAATTAATGTAATTAATTTTGATAATCAATTGGATTAATTAATTTGTATAATCAATTATGGAATTTGGTTAAGTATGATTATTTTATGGAAATAATTAAAGATAATTAATTACTCATTGTAATTAATTTATTAATTTGATTAGTTTAAATTAAATAATTAAGTTTAATTAATTTAGGATAATCATTGAATGGGTTGATAAGTAATCAATGAGGAATAATTACTTAGAGAAGTAATTAAGTTAAGTAAATTACTGGAGGTAATTATTGAAGTATGGAAGAGTTTTTGATTTAATTACTTTGTGTAATTAAAGGTAATTTCTTTGTAGAAGTAATTAATAACTAATAACTTAGTATAATTAATTTAAGCATTGATTAATTAAGACATTTGAAAATTATTTATAGATGTAATTAATTAAAGGTAATTAATTACTAATGGAAGTAATCAAGATTGATTAATAAATATAATTAATTATTAAATGTAATTACTTAAGGAAGTAATTAATGGTGATTACCGGATGTAATTAAAGATGTTGATGATGAAAGTAATTTGGTTTATATTAAATTCCTATGTAATTAATCAGGGGATTAATTGAGATAATTAATTAAGAGTAATTAATTTTTGAAATAAGGTGATTAAGGATAGTTGATTTCTGAATGGGATTAATTAGAGAATAAATTAAGGATTAACTTATTCAATGAAGTAATTAAAGGTAGTTGATTACTGGATGTTATTAAGCAAGGATGATTGATAATTATGGTTAATAAGTAATTAACGAAGTAATTAAAGGTTAATTACTGTATTTGGTAAGGATAAATTAATTTGTGAAATTAATTAAGGGATAAATAGAATGATAGTGGGAAGCCTTTGATTAATCGTTATCCCTAATATGTGGTCAGTAATGCTATGTGATAAGATATATTTTGATTTTAACTGTGATGATGTGGCTATCGATTGATGATGAATTACTGTAACATCCTATATTTAAAAATAGAATTGTACATAACTTTAATAATTTAAGTTAAGATGACAATGGTTTCGAAGAGACCGGAGTCGGGTATCAGTAAATACCCGAAACCACTTCGATTCCTTATAATTGTTATGTGAAATCAATAGGCTGAAGAGAAATGATTTAAGTGAATTGCACCATTTAATCTAAGATTGGGTACATAGAAATGGATGTGAGAAATAAGTGATGACTATGATAATTTGTGAAATTGTTTATGGATGTAAGTTACCCGGGTTCATATTAGCGGTATACTTTTGTATTCTTTGTTAGATGAGTTTACTCACGCTGGTTTCCCAGCCTGACCCGGGTGTTACTTTGATGTAATGCTCGGGTCAGACCGAGTATTACAGCTTTTCAGGTAAGGACGTTCTGAAGCTCAGGAGGCGAGCTGGATGGCAGGGACGTATAGAGAGTTTCCACTATGATATTGTATATATCTGAGACATGTTAAATTATATATGTCCAATGTTGTATAAAATTGTTGTAACTCTGATATGTCGATGTAAACTAATAGATACAGTTTTCTTTGGTATAACTATATATTACTGATATTATATTTTATCCGCTGCGAATGTGAGATTGTGTGTTTCTTTTCTATTCTTCTTCTTCTATCTCTTTCTTCTTTTCTCTAACTATTTGGAATTTTCGGGATCGAAAATTTCTGGGTCGTTACAGTTATAAACATACCCTAATCGAGTGCTACCCACATAGCCTTGCTGCATCTCCCTTGCTTTTTAGTCATCCCGGTTGATGAGGCTAGAGTCTACAATTACCTTTTTAAGGAATTTTAACTTAGAATGCTCATTGTCCTCCATTGAGAATGCACTGATAGCATTCATCCGTATTGGGTCCAAACGGAACCGAAGGCACTATTCCCACTACATCCATTTTGGAAACACCCTTAGGATTAGCAGTGATTAGCCCTTTCACTTCACTGCTCCATCTTCGACTCCATGCTCTTGTTTTCACAATGAAAATGTACTCGTTGGATCGAAGTGGATTTCGGATAACTTGTCCGATCTCGGTCTCTTCGAAGCAACGTTCGATATTTTCGGTAAACTCAACCCCGGTTCTTTAGGAAATAATCAAACAAAAATAAGATCGGAGATCATATCCTAACTGTTAGTGGACGAATTTCCTTATCATCATCCTAGAAGAATGAAATGAGTTTATACGTACAATATAACACGTCGAACAGTAACTGTACCATATAATTCCTGTGGCTCTTCTAGATATTTTCAAAGTTATGTTTAGGTCCAAATTTGATAGTGGGTTATTTAACCATCAAATAACAATCATTCAATCAAATATTCCATTTTCTACTGAAAAACTCCAAGTCTTATTTAGTTTAAATTTCAATCACTTAAATCTCTTTATCCAATATATGTACTTTCTTACCGAATTTAGTGTATTCACAATCTATAATTTTCAAAGATATTTGGAAACCTTTAAAATAATCTAGAAAGTACCACTGCGGTATCAAACCATGTATTTACAGCCCAATTTACGTCTCTATCCCAAAGAAATCCAAAACTTAACTGCATGTGCTCACTGCCTCTGATTACGCCATGCGAGTGTACCATTACTTCCAGAAGCATTATTTAAAAATTATATCAAAATAATGTTACAATACGTATAAGTTTTGAAATAAATTTTCAAGTCTAATCTAGGAAAATATATCTAAATAAAAGTTATTATACAAAGCCATAATAATATTTAATAATTTATCTTTTAATATAACAATGCTGACGAGTTCTTAAATATGATAAATTTTTAATAATCATTATAAGGTTACTAAGTAAAGATTGAATATGTTTTTAAACAATTTAAAATAATTAAATAACTAATTTTCAGAATATTTTTAACATTTTTAAGATTATCTATTTAGTAATTAAAAACCCTCTTTTTAAACAAGCCCAATTTCTCGACTCTAATTTCATTCCGTGTATTTGGAGATCTTACTTGAGTTCCCGTATAACCAATTTTATACTTATTTCCAAATTTACTTACATCCTTCCAATCTATTAAAAGTCTCGATTTCTAAATTTTTATATTTAAATAAGTAGCACTTAAGCATTTATCATTTAAAATCCTTTTATATATTTTTATCCCAAAATCCATATTTACAATATCGTGAATTTGCTAAGTATAAACTTCAAAACCATTATTTTACCAATCAGTTAACCAAAATCCTATATAAATATTTTACATTAAAATCCATATTTAAGATACTTTTCTAATTCAAACCATATTTTATTGGTATTTTAAAATACCAAAATCTAGGCTAAAACTGCCATAGCATCCAATCTATTCAAATCACACAAAAATCTATCGCAGATTAATCCAACAAAACATATATCACTCTATATGAATTTAAATTCAACATTTTTTAGAATCCAGTTGGATCCTTCTAACCGGTTTCCCTGCATCCATAGTTGTTAGCACAATATAAAAGTACCAATTCCGCTTCGAGATGTAATATCGCGGTATATAGGTCATCCGCTATTATGCGGGGTGCATAGGGTCTCATCCGCTATATATATGCGAGAATATCAATCACTCCAATTTATATATACTGCTATCTATATGACATCACGTTCAACTGAAAAAAATTTATCAATTCAAACAACCAATCATTGATTAATTTTAACGATTTAAAATTGATACCAGCTATCCAAAATTGAGTAAGATAAACTCTCCTTGAGTTTGAATTAGCAAAATGTTCCAATTTTAAATTAAATTGGACACGCTCGATTTAACCTAAAATTTTAACTCACTCTAATTGTCACCAAATATATTCCAGAGTGTAGTGCTCGTCCATACTAACCCAATGCCGCTGGTTTCGTCCAATTCTGACAATGTATGTACAAGATACACATTTTTAAACATTCACGATTTAATGTATAATTAAATTTACAAATTTTCTTTTTAATATTATACCCAAATGTATCTAGACCATCCACCACACAAAGAGAAGATCATGAACACACATCTCCTTCTTATCAATGCGCCATTCTCAGGTTGTTTAAACCCACGTCGCGATCTTCACATCTGTTATCGCACCTCCAACTCGCCGCTATAGTTCGATCAACCATCGCTATGTTGAAGCCCTGCACATCCTTCACCATCGGCCAGAGGATGACCAGGCACGGCACCTCCATGGTCCTGGAAATCGCACTCGAACGTGTAGCCTTTCCCATCAGTTTGCCGCTTCCTCGATGAACTAGAGGCGATCCCACCGTACATCGCGCATCGCTCGAGAAGCTCTACAACCTTCCAGTTGAAATCTTTGGCTACTAATGCATGGATGGAGAGGGATTTAGAGAAGAAGGCGGCTACTTTTTAGCCATTGAATTCATGGAGGCGGCTGCATGAAATAAAGCTAGGGTTTCTGTTTGCCGCGTATGTATACACGTATACGTGAATTATTTTAATATTATTTCCAAATTTACATACTTTTTCAGACAAACTCCAAATGAAGCATGCCGTCAGGTATTTAATGTTTTACCCCTATTTCGAACACAACGGAACATGTTTCGGAGCCTAATTCAATAGTGTGTCGAAGATAGCTTTTCGAATCAAATTAAAATGCTAAATTTTCGATATAAAATCCAACGTTTCTAATCCACACGACCAAACGGTAAACCCAAACGCTATGAAATTTGAAATTCGATAATGTCACACTATTACGGATCCAATTTAAATACTTTTATAATTTAAAAACAATGTTAACTATCCCGAGGAATGATTCATGATACTCTTTATGAAACTTTAAAACCACATTTATTTTACTAAGAGAAATAAATAAAAATAAAATCTTCTATTAAATTTATATAACATTAATTATCCTAAAAGATAATAAGCCAAATTTATATTTTCATTCAATAAACAAATCAATCAAAAATAATTAGTTATTTCCATAACACTCTCATTAAATTTGTAAATTAACTTTAAAACAATAAATCAATTATTTAACATTTAAAAGCTTTTACCAAATCAGTTAATTTACTTTAAACTTATTTATTGAATCAATTAATTAACTTAAAATATCATTTATCAAATGATTTATTAAGTTCAAATAATCATTAATTAAAATGAATAATTAATCTCAACTATCATAACTAAAATGATTTATAAAATTTACATACTCTTAATCAAAATAATTAATTAGATTCAAAATGATCATTAGTTAAAACGATTGATTACATTTCAAATATCATTAAGTAAAACGAATTAGTTAAATTTAAACATCATTAATTAAAATGGTTGACCAAATTTCAAAACACTATTAGTTAAAATAATTAATTGAATTTAGACAATTATTAATTAAGATGATTAATTAAATTTCAGTGTCAACAATTAAAACTATATAATTAAATGCAAATCACATTAATAGAAAAGATTTATTAATTTCAAACATCATTAATTAAAAATGGTTAATAAATTTAAAATATCATTAATCAAAATGATTAATGAATTTTAAACATCTACTTTTATGAAAATACAAGCTCAATTTTAGCATACACATAAGGGTTTAAGGGATGAAATTTAATAAATGATGGTACAGCGGAAATTGCTATAATGACACTTAAACGGTTTAAATGGAGTATCCAAATTAGTTCCAATTAAACAATCAATCAAACAAATCTAACTATCATCTAAGCAATCAATAATAGTTTATAGCATCGTGGATATGACATAGTAAATTTGGGTGTGAGTTAAACTCACATTTAAATAATTCTCCTTTATTTTAACTAAATTTTCACATATATTTATCCTCTAAATTTAATATCCTACCATTCATATTATAACAAAAAACATTTTATTAAAAGTTTACTTTCATCTTAACACTGTTAAAAGATAACTTTTAACTTAACCCTTTCACCGAACACCTTACAGTCAAATTGCGAAACTGAATTCACAAGGGTTTCGTTCTCAAGGTTCTCTAATTCCTATCTTATCCAACCTATAACTTATTAAGGAAATTCTCTTATGAACTATTCAACAATAGTTAATGTTCAAACTGGAAAAGCATAACTAAACAAATCCTAAATGATTATAGTAAAATATTATCATCTCCTAATAATCAACTCATCACTACACCATATTAATTTTGAAAATCATTCTTGTATATATAAAATATATTCCTTGGTAAAATTATTTCATTTACCATCTTAAAAAAATGTTGTATCGACAGGTCTACTCAAATGCTTTAGAATTCCTATTGATAATGCTGATCGGACGCATCGACCGAAATTCATATACCACTCAACGGATGAAACAACACAATATAAAACATTTTTATAACACTAACAAAAATATGCACTTAATACACACACACATATACATGCTCTCAGACTTATCCTAGGACATCACTAATCCTATTCTTAGAGAGTTTACCCCACCAGGGCTTAGAGGTTCGTTAAACCTAAGCTCCGATACCAACTGTGACGACCCAACTTTCTGACACCTCGAAATGACACTTAACGCATCCATGCTATACGTGTGTCGTTGCCTAAGTATCCCAAAGACAAGTTGTCTTGGGGGAAAATAAAGAATAGTACAAGAAAAGGTAGAAAAAACCTCACAACAGAGTGGTTACATATAATACAAAAACGATATAGTACAAAATGTTACTCCTTATGTGGAGCTATCAGAATAAACAAAAGTACTACATTTAAACGATTTGTAGCTATACATTCTGACTGGCCATTTTTAGATACAAAATACATCTTCGTAATCATAAAGTGGAAAGGAATAACTTGATAACTTAAAAGCTGCCTGCTCGACCATCGTCTTCAAAGAGCTCGAAGAAAAATCTTCTACTCTCGGACTACTCAAATATAATTGAGTATCCGAGAGTTTAGGGAAAACAAAAAAACACTACAATAAAAAATGCCTTTTACAGCACGCAAAAAACGTCATGGTAGGATTTAACAACATTTTAATAAACACTGTATAATGACATGCTGTTAACAATCCTAGACTTATAACTGCATTATACAAACGCTGCTAAAAAATATTTTTGACGGCATTCAATTTCTTCTGTGAATTTCTTTTTACAATGGTTAATATGTGCTATCAAACATCCATTTTATAGTATTAACTCTCCTTTCATAGCCTTTGTAAATTGCTATTTTTGTTGTTTTTAACCCACTTGGACCATGCTATCTAATGCTATTTTTTATTTTTATTTTTTACATTTTTACAGCACTTATCTTATGTTGTGATTTCATAAACATATTATCAATATATTAATTAGCCTATTCTTATCAAACTTGAACAATAATCATAACTACCACATTTGAATAATTCATAACGTTATATATAATAAACATATGCATGTTTGCACAATATCCACAAAACCTAGGTTACACAATATCCACAAAGTTTTCATAGTATTCACACACAAAACCACCACATGACAAAGTACAAAAAAACAAAATCGCATATTCATACTTAACACAAAAGAACTTCAAACGCTCTAATGGCGCAACACTCTGCTAATCTTTTGCTCCAGAAGTCTTTAATTACCTATAATAAAGAAATTCAACGATTAACGATCTAATATTATATAGCATACTATGCAGATTTAACATGCCTCTTAAAATAAATACAAATCGTTTAACAATGCTTCTAATTAATAGATTATAGTATGGTAATAGAGTTTCTAATTAAAGTTAAACCATTCTTGACTTTCTATATTTATGTATCCATTACTGATAAAATGGTACCCTAAAAGTGCATGTTTCAAAACTAAATATCATTGAATTAGTAGAGAATGCACTTAAAGTGATGCTCGTTATACTTATTAAAAAAAATTGATATGAGAGGGATGCTCAAATTAAGGACAACACTCAAATAAATCTATTACTAAGAAAATCAAAAGCTACCAACATGCCTAGTAGTTAATAACGTAAATGATACATTAACTATTGGTTTGTTTAAATGTGAAACTAAAACAAGAGGATCATCTGAATGATGATCGAACTACAAAATTAATGCAAGCAGTAGATACAACTCCATACGATAACTACGAACTAAATATTACACAAAATTACATATGAAACAAAAGTGAAATGAGCAGATGGAATGCCATTCATGCTTGGAACCGGAGGTCATGGCTTGAAGTGTATAAGAACTGGAACATGGAATGAAAGTTTGCTTGTGGACTGAAATGCAGCAGCTTAAGTTTGGCAAAAGTTTGGCCACAATTGAAGAAGCCTTGGTCTAAAACAGAAGTGAGAATGCACGCACTGAATTTGAAACACTTGTGGCCATAAGAATGTAATAAAACGACACAACATGACTGAAGGTGATCCTGTAACTTGCAGTGATGACTATTGATGTCAAAACTTGAAAATGCTGAAGCTAGCAATGTTGGTGAAGCAATGAAATAGTGCACCTAAAAGTGGATCGATACAGAAACCCTGAAGAATAATTACTGAATCAAGCACACGGGACTGTTACGACGATGGAAGAGCTGAAGCAATAAGAGCTTAAGCAATTTAAGTAGTATTGTTGAATTAGAACAGTGTGTCAGCTGAACTAGAATACTGCAACATTGCAAAGAAGTGTCAGTAGGCAAATAGGCACGAAAATCAAGAGACATGCGGCTGGAGAGTGCAAGGAAAAAAGCTTGTAAGATGTAGCAAGACTGAAGCTATGAGCAGCTGAAGAAAGCAAGCCCACACGCATGTAAGACATGAATGGAGATGAGACTGCTATCCTTCAAATACACGCCTTAAAAGTTATAGGGAACTTGTAACTAAGCGGATTTACTAGATATATTACATAATACGTCAGAAACCTTTTAGTATTGGATTTGGCCTGAAAGATATGATGTGGGGCCCAATGTGTTAGATGTTATCTAATCATGTAACAAGTGATTCATAACAAAGTGAAAATGTGGTCACACTCAAGTTGAACTGCATCAGAGTCCTAGTGAAGTCCACAACCAAATGGGGCTACGTTGTAGCTCTTGTAAATTTATCATAGGAAGAGTATGACCAAAGTCAAAGGCAACAATCCAAATCATGAATTATGTAGCCACGCTTCTAAATTTTATAGTGATATTTAGTGTGGTGAGAAGTGAGAACTATTCTTAGTATTGTTGAAATCAAATATTCTACTAGTTAATATAATATCTAAGTTGTCACTAGTCTTCCTAGAAGACTAACAATAATGTGAAACGTTAGTTGTTTTCCTTTAAGCTTATCATTAAAATTGAGGCAAAAGTTATTGGTAGAATGACCAGGGATTTTAAGAGATAGATTAATAGGTACCTGCAAAATTATAAGCGTCAATACAATAATATGTGATGTATGACTGTAATATATAAATTAGCTAGGACAACCCTATAAGACACTAATATGGTTGTAATGTGGTAACTAATTATATGTCACTTCCATGCTTATGCAATGATATTTTACATGATATACATTACATCATGCATGTTTACCGTTACGTATATACAAGTATGGGATGAGCGTAGTGTGTTAAAGCTACCTCAATCTCACTTAATAAAATAGCAAGTTTAGGTATGGGTTTATATTACTAAGCTAATGGATTTGCAGAGTGGTTGAAGTAGCAAGGTGGATGAAATTGCTATGATTCTAATAAAAATATGAGAGCCTGCAGCATGTAAGACAGACTGCAGTCAAAATTGGTGGAGTGAAGCGACGACTATTGACTGGCACGGTGAGAACTGCACAATAAGCTAGAAATGAGAGTGTTCCATGTATGCCATGCCAAAGAAGTAAAATATCCGACTAAAGTGATTAGACAGTAAAATTTTCAAAGCTATCATAGGCTATGGGGTTAATGAGATGCTGACGCAGCGGATTAACAAACTTGAACGTGCTAATAATGTTCGATACAAATTAATGCAAATTTCTTCCACACGAAATGATTCGTGTCAAGTAAAACATGATAAATGCCCAAATCCGTTGATCTCTCGAGATACCGGATTCTAGCTATGTTCAACACGTTGATTGCGCACGATTCCGCGTTAGAAGATGTACGATTCTTCGACGTTGATTTCGCGCACGAAATTCCGTGAATCGGCTTCAAGTTCGTTGATTCGAGCGCACTCGAATAACCGAAGATGAAAGAAGAAGGAGATCACACTCAACTTCAACAAAAGTGGCACAAAGCACACAAACAAATTTTATTCAAAAACAACTAACTATACAATGACAACACACCCGTATTTATAGAAGATTACAACACACACAGAGCAATACGTGCGACACACGAGATAACAAAATACGCGACCTAACAATTCACGCGACTTACGACTTACGACCTAAGCACCAACAACCTTAGAATTTACAGCAACAAGTTACAATTTCACGCGATCTAACAACAAACATGACATACGACTCAACACGACTTACGACCTATCAACAGTACAAGTTACAAAAAATTCACGACTTAACAAAACCACACGACCTACGACTTAACCAGTTACAATATCAAGCGACTTAAGGACTCAGCGACTCCAGGTAATGCGGCATCATGCGACCTAAGGTATGAGCGACTTAAAGAAGAATGCGGTCTGGGCGACTTAAGGAAATGCAGAGCTTCGGGGATTTGCGATATAAGATCTTGCGATCTAACCATGGAGCGACCTACTTCAGGAGCGACATAACATAAACAAGCGACCTAACTGATGAGCGACATAACAACTTAAGCGACTTATAGAGTGCGACATGTGAGAGCGACTTAACTCGCTAGGTCGTAGCTTGTTAGGTCGTAGCTCGATAGGTCGTAGCTCGGTAGGTTGAAACGACCTAAGGAAAAGCGGCCTGAATGATTCGCTGCTTCACCCTCCCCTCGTGTCTTGTTAGGCTGTAACTTGTTAGGTCGCGGCCGACTTAGGATCAGGCATCCGTCCTCTGGTTGACTTGCTAATTCGATAGGTCACGGCCGACCTATGGCATGCGACTCACGAACATGGTGCGCTGCATCATCCTCCTCAGGTTGGAAAGAATTCGACCCCGAATTCACACTTTCCTCTTCTTCGACAAGCTTGTACTCATGATACGGAATTAAAATTTTGACGTTGAAAACGTCAGCAGTATGAATATGATCCGGTAATCTTAACTGATAAGCATTCTCATTGATCTTCTTCACGATTTTCAAAGATCCAATCTTCCTAGCAGCCAGCTTGTTATAAGTAGCCATAGGAAAACGATCCTTCGTCAATACTGCATATACAAAATCACCCTCTTTGAAGTCCACACTCCTTCGCTTCTTATCTGCCAATTGCTTATACTTCTCATTTGACTTAAGCAATCGTTCATGAACAATCCCGTGACACTCCTACAACTCATTCATGAAATCACAAGCTCATTTAACAACCCCTTTCTGACGTGGAACTGTCGACAAATCCAACGGTCCCTTCGGAATGGCTGAATATACTACTTGAAATGGACCGAATCCAATACTTCGATTAACAGCATGATCATGTGCGAATTCTGCCTGACACAAGTTCACATCCCAGCTCTTCAAATTATCCTTCACAAGGCATATCAATCAGTTTCTCAAAGATCTGTTCACCACTTCCGTTTGCCCATCCATTTGTGGATGATAGGCGCTAGTAAAATTCAGCTTAGTCCCAACCATCTTCCATAGACTCAACCAAAAATGACTTAGAAATCGAGTATGCCGGTCAGAAACAATGGTCTCAGGTAGCCCATGTAGTCGATAAATCTCTTTAAAGAACAATTGAGCAACACGGACTGCATCGGCGGTTGTTTACAAGCTATGAAATGTGCCATCTTCGAGAATCTATCCACCATAACATATATAGAATCATTCCCTCGTTGAGTTCTTGGCAAACCCCAAACAAAATCCATGCTAATATCAACCCATGGTCTAGTAGGCACGGGCAATGGCATATACAATCCTGCATTCGTAGCTATCCCTTTGGAAACTTGACATATGTGACATCTCTGCATAAATCTTTCAACTTCTTTCCTCATGGAAGGCCTAAAATATGATTGAGAAATCAACTTCAAGGTACGATCTCTTTCCATATGACATTCTTCATGCAATTCCTTCACAATTTTCATTCGCAAACTGCACTCTGGTATACACAACCGTTTTCCTTTGAATAGAAAACCATCTACCAACACATACCCATCCATCTTCCCTTTCTCGACTTCATCTACAATCTTATCAAAGTAAGGCCTCAACAAACAATTCTGGAAATACATCAAACTCCGTTACTTCAACTCTCATCGTAGTCAACAAATGATTTCTTCTACTCAATGCGTCTGCCATACGATTTGTAACTCCCGACTTATACTTTACAACAAATGTAAACTGTTGCAAGTATGCGATCCATGAAGCACGTCTGGCTGCAATCTTATCCTACCCCTGCAAATGTTTCAATGCTTCATGATCAGTATACAACACAGACTCTTTATAAAACAAGTAGTGTCTCTAATGCTTTATGGCTTGGACAATAGCATAGAACTCCAAGTCATAGGTACTGTATCTTGTCATGGCTCTAGAAAGTTTCTCACTGAAATAAGCAATTGGACTCCCCTTTTGACTTAACACCCCACCAATTCCAACTTTAAACGCATCAGTATTCAGCTCAAAGAGTGATTGAAAGTCCGGGTATCTAAGAATCGGTGTTGTAGTCAAAAGTGTCTTGATCTGTTGGAAAGCAGAATCAACATCTTCAGTCCGCACAAACTGCTTTCCTTTCATACAATCTGTCACTAGTGTCATCACGCTACTAAAATGTGGAATAAACCTTCGGTAGAATGATGCTAAACCATGGAAACTTCTCACTTCAGTTATAGTCCTGGGTTGTGGCCAATCCTTGACTGCTTCAACTTTACTTTGATCCACTTGGATACCTTCCTTGGACAACACATACCCCAAAAACAAAATACTGTGCGTTATGAATATGCACTTCTTTGTTGCCGTGTAAAATTGCTCTTGACGAAGTATCATCAACACTTCTCGCAAGTGTTGTAGATGTTCTTCTGTGCTTCCACTGTAGATCAATATATCATCAAAGTATACCACCACGAACTTTCCAATAAACGATCGAAAGATCTGATTCATCACTCGCATAAAAGTACTAGGTGCATTCGAAAGACCAAATGGCATGACCAGCCATTCATACAACCCCTCCCGTGTCCTAAAGGCTGTCTTCCATTCATCCCCTGGTCGAATTCGAATCTGATGATACCCACTCTTCAGATCAATCTTTGAAAAGATAGCAGCTCCACTCAACTGATCTAACAAGTCGTCCAATCTTGGCATCGGAAATCTGTACCTCACTGTAATCTTATTTAGTGCTCGACTATCTGTACACATTTTCCAAGTTCCATCATTCTTTGTTACTAACAAGGCTGGTACTGCACAAGGACTTAAATTTTCTTGTACGCGCCCTTGTTCAAGTAACTCCTCCACCTGCCTTCTCAACTCTTCGTGCTCCTTTGGACTCATTCTATAATGTGGTCTATGTGGTAACACAGCTCCCGGAACAAGATCAATCTGATGTTGTATGTCTCTCAACGGTGGTAATTCTTTTGGTAATTCTTCAGGAAATATATCTTCAAATTCCTTCAACACCGGCTTAACTTCCTCAGGAATTTCAACCGTTTCACTACTTTCACGTCCAATCAACCGAAATACTTCAGGCTCATCCTCTACTTCTTTGACAAACTCCTTCAAAGATAACAGAGTCTTTAGTTCCTCGATTTCCTCCAACTTGTTTTCACTTTGTTGTCGCTTTTTAGGAACTAGAGTGATTCTAGTGCCATTGAACATGAAACTATAGCAGTTAGTCCTACCATCGTGTTGCACGACTCTATCAAATTGCCACGGTCTTCCCAACAACAAATGACATACATCCATATCTACCACGTCACACCAAATTTCATCCTTATACTTCTTTCTGATGGAAAAAGTTACACAAGCTCTTCGACTAACCTTCACTTCCCCACCTTTCCTCAACCATGCTGATTTGTAGGGTTTGGGATGCTTCTCTGTCTTTAACGCTAAATTCTTTACAGCTTCTGAGAGATGATGTTATCACAACTTCCTGCATCGATAACAAACTTACAAACCTTTCCCAAAATAGTGCACGTCGACTGAAAATTATTACTCCTCAACCCGCTAGTCTCCTCTTCCTGCTTTGGCGTCAAGCAAGATCTCCTCATCATTAAAGAATATCCCTCGTCTCCCGTCAGTAATTCTTCTTCCTCCTCAACTAGTGGTGAATTGGAACATTCTATTTCTTCATCCTCATCCTCAAGCTCAGCAACCATCGCTCGCTTCTTAGGCCTCGGGCATTCATTGCTCTTATAACCAAACTCCTGACAATTATAACACTTGAAATTGTTGTTGACCTTGGTCTTAGCAACTTCATTGACAACAGGTTTATTAACAGTCTTGGAAACATTAGTATTGCTACTAGCCCCTTTAACCTGATTGATCGAACTTGTAAGTGCACTACCTTCCCTTCTACCTTGCTTCTCCCAAGCTAGAGCCTTCTGGTGTGCTTCAGCAACGGATCTTGGATCAAACATATTTACCATATCCTGAATTTGCATTCTCAATCCTCCAATAAATCTAGATGTCAACTGTTCCTCCGTTTCCATGATATCGTTTCTAGCAATCAGTTGATAAAACTCATCTGCATAATCATTTACCGACTTTGTCCCTTGTCTCAAATTCTATAAGCGCCGATACATAAGAGACTGATAATTATAAGGAAAGAAAGTAGCCTTCATCAACTTCTGCATCTTTTCCCATGAAACAATCTTCTACTTTCCCATTCTTTCCCGTGTAAGTTTAATTTGTTGCCACCATGCCATAGCTCTTCCCCTTAATCGTGTAGCAACCACCTTAACTCTACGATGCTCGGGTACTTCCTTGAAGTCAAAAATTTCTTCAACATTTGATAACCAATACCAAAACTCTTCCGCTATCATTCCCCCTTTGAGTTCTGGAATCTCTGTTTTTATCCCCGACTCCCATCAACGATCATGATCGAAATCTCTATTTCGACTTCGTCCTTGGCCATGGTTTCGACAAAAACTACTATCACCATCACTGGATTCCTCCAAATCTGACGTATGTCGATGTCGATTCTGACCATCAACATTTTTGCTACCACGCATGTCTCTTTCTCCCGAAACTGAAGGTGAAACTCTGTTTCCACTATGGTGCGAAACTAGTGAAGTTCTCCTTTGACTTTGATTCATGTCTCTCATCAACTTCTCTAACTTTCCAATACCTTCATCGAACTTTTCATTGATACGCTACTCCATCTGCTCAGCTTCTTGTCTTCTATATACATCTTCAACATTTTGAAATCGATTAGCACGTCTCAGAGGCATGATTATCAACAAACTCGGATCCAACACAAATACTACTTTAACTCGGCTTTGCACTAGCTCGGCTTCGACCTAACTGGCTTAACTCGCTCGGGTCTGATATGGATCTGACCTAGCTTGGTTTGAACTGAATTGATTCAGCCTTGATCTTACTTAGCTTCAACTTAGCTCTGCAATCTCTTCAAGCTCTGATACCAAACTGACGCAACGGATTAATAAACTTGAACGTGCTAATAATGTTACATACAAATTGATGCAAATTTCTTCCTCACGAAATGATTCGTGTCAAGTAAAACAGGATAAATGACCAAATCCGTTGATCTCTCGAGATACCAGATTCTAGCTATCTTCAACACGTTTATCGCGCACGATTCCACGTTAGAAGATCTACGATTCTTCGAAGTTGATCTCGCGCACGAGATTCCGTGAATCGGCTTCAAGTTCGTTGTTTCGAGCGTACTCCAATAACCGAAGATGGAAGAAGAAGAAGAAGATCGCACTCAACTTCAAAAAAAGTGGGACAAAGCACACAAACAAATTTTATTCAAAAACAACTAACTTTACAATGACAACACACCCGTATTTATAGAAGATTACAACACACACAGACCAATACATGCGATGCACGAGATAACAAAATACTCGACCTAACAACTCACGCGACTTATGACTTACGACCTAAGCACCAATGACCTAAGAATTTACAGCAACAAGTTACAACTTCACGCGATCTAACAACAAACATGACCTACGACTCAACACGACTTACGACCTATCAACAGTACAAATTACAAAAAATTCACGACTTAACAACACCACACGACCTACGACTTAACCAGTTGCAATATCAAGCGACTTAAAGACTCAGCGACTCCAGGTAACGCGGCATCATGCGACCTAAGGTATGAGCGACTTAAAGAAGAACGCGGCCTGAGCGACTTAAGGAAATGCAGAGCTTCAGGGATTTGCGATATAAGATCTTGCAACCTAACCATGGAGCGACCTACTTCAGGAGCGACATAACGTAAACAAGCGACCTAAATGATGAGCGACATAACAACTTGAGCGACTTATAGAGTGCGGCATGTGAGAGCGACTTAACTCGCTAGGTCGTAGCTTGTTAGGTCGTAGCTCGGTAGGTTGAAACGACCTAAGGAAAAGCGGCCTGAGTGATTCGCTACTTTACCCTCCCCTCGTGTCCTGTTAGGCCGTAACTTGTAAGGTCGCGGCCGACTTAGGATCAGGCATCCGTCCCCTGGTTGACTGGCTACTTTGATAGGTCGCGGCCGACCTATGACATGCGACTCACGAACATGGTGCGCTGCATCAGATGCTCATGGACAGTTTATGGGATATTAGTATAGACTGTCGCATAAATTAGCTTTCTTTGGTTAAATTATAAAAATAAGCATCAAGGAATACCTTTTTCACATTCAATAATCTGCAACCATACTTTAGTAGGATGAAGAGTTTCACTAGGTCTACGAATTGGATCATTCATAAGATACCTGTAAGTTAAACTCAATTGTTTAGACAAAATATAAAGACGACTGAAACAATGCTAAAAAGAACAAAAGATTTTATGGGATAACAAAGGATTCACCGTTACCTTAACAACGTAATGCCTGGATGTTCAAAAATTTTAACAACATAATGGTAGAATAATGCATGTTGTTCTATGCTTAGATATTTCAACAAAGTGTCAATCCAGGTAAATCAGATCTTCAGATCTTCAGAAATTCTTAAGGAGTATGATAAGTAAGACAATGACCAACTGCAATACAAAAAAAAATTCAACCACTTGTAGCAAATGTAGTTAAATCATCCGATCCAAAATTTTGTTGCGTTGTTCGGAAATTTGCACATGCATCTAAAGCACAAATTTATACGTTAAGCCCGAAAGGACTGGATACATAAAACCCGTCTAAAAATATATTTGAAAAATCCTAACTTCAAAGGCATGTATCAAAATAATTCCTAAAAAAGTTAATTCAAGCCGATCCTCAACTATTTATGAAGTGAATACCCTATAATAACATTATTCGGGTGAATCATATTATCTAAGAAATTATTAGTTCAATTATAATAATGCAAATCCTTGCTACTTATAGTATATCTTAGCATTATCAAACTATTTTACATTCTACAAAGTTTGTACCCACTTTAACGATCCTTTATTTCTGCTAATATTGGTTATGTAAATAAACTAGTATTGAACTAGACAAGATTTAGTACTCGCCCTATTATATTGAATAATCAATATTTTAATATATCTTTATAGCATGGTTTGAAATTCCAGCTGGTACACCGGAATTTCGGCCATCCCGGTGCTGTTTCGACGTTGATTGGACCGAAATTCACATAAAAACCCGGTTTCGATGAATACAGTAAAAAGGAAAGAAATTTTCGATGCAAAATAGAGAGGAGCAGAAAGGTTTGTGAAAGAGAGAAGGATTCAAAGAAACAAACCAATGAAAGGGGAAAAAAACACGATGATTTAAGGCATACGTGGCTTCGACGTTTCCATTTCAAAGGGCTTCAATGTTTTATATTTCACTTTTTAGTCAGCCCCAAGACAATGATTTTCATTCCCTAGAAAGGAACTAAGTGAACGAAGATAAAAGGGTTTATTAGTACTTCGGCAGGTAGATAGATATTATATTTGTGTCTGAGCTTTCAGACTTAACTAATAAATTGGGCTTAAAGGTTTTTATAGAAATCCTATTTTTCTTTTAGGCTTAAGCTGGTTAATTGTATACATTAAATCCAGTTACAATTAGGTATCCTAATATAAATTTAGTAATTTATCAATGTATTTATAACGAAAAAGAATAAAATCCGGAACCGGAATCAAAATGAAATATTCAAAATTTTCGAAACGAAACTTCAAATTATTCAAATGACCGAAATGGAAATGGAAACCGAAACTTTGAACCTTGGTTTAAAGTTTATACACACAAACACACACATTTAGATATGTTATTAATAAATAGTAACCTCTATGTGTGTGTGTCAATTTGCAGTTTTAGTATCTAATAATAAATATTAAATTGTATAATTGGTATAGTCATTGCTATTGAAGATAATTGCAAATTTGTATGCACGATAACTTATTAAGATCAACATGTTCAATATACAACATATGGTAAATGGCTTTATTCAAGAATCGAGGCTCAGAAGCATCCAACCGGAGTAATATTAAAAAGGCTAAAGCAAGTATACATGATCCATGTCCTTTTATCCAAAGCGTCGGAAAGATATATTTTATTTGGCACACAAAGTGGTATACTTGAGAATTCATCTCACTATTTCACAAACTACAAAACCTTGATTACTCAACTCTTGAATGCATATATCATACATGGACAAGATAACAAGTCTAGCAAATATTCATCCTTGGACCACACAAATTGCTTAACCCAATACAACTGTTCGAAAAGAGTTTAAAAAAAACTCATGATTGTAGAAAAAAAATGCGTCGGTCAATATAAACCGACTATTATTGTTATTATTACTATGGAGAACATTTCCTTTACTATGCGTTAAACATTTTTCCCTTAACTATGCCACTTCAAGATCAAGCTTCCTAACTAAATCAACATAATTCAGATGGATCTGTGCGCTCTTATCACTAGACTAATATAGTATTGTTTTTTCTCAAAATCCAATATTAACAAGAAAACTTGTCAACATCCCCAAAGCTATATGAATGACAAATAAGGTCATACAAAATAAGGATGTCAAAGAGATTGCTACTTTTGAATCCCTCCTTTTGGCTTGAATTGACCAAGTCGAAAGAGTTTTAGTGATTGAATTAGAAATGCAGGCAAAAGAAGAAGCATTTAACTCGAAACCCTTCTTATGAATAAGTATAAAACAACTATTCATTTCAACCACTCATTCCTTTTGATCACGTCGAAAGGTTCATTTTTTCCCTTTTGACTATGTTGGAAGGTATGCTTGTCTTATAAAAGCAAACAGTTGCTATCGCCCTCAATTGCATCATCCCTTTTGTTGAGGAACCCCTTCGAAAGGATTGAAGACATAGTGAAGATAAACTCCTTTCGAAGGAATTCCTTTTTACATGTTCGCTCGCCAATTGCATACTGGATCCCCTTTGGAACACCCCTTTCGACCAGGTCGAAAGGAACTTTATTCTTTCAAATCAGACCCAATTGGAATTGCCTAAGCAATGTTTGGTTTTCTCTATATAAGATTGTCCTAGATATCCCTAAGTCCTTCGAACTCATCAATTTCGAAACATCATCACCATCTTTGTTTTCTATTGTTTGAGATTGGTTTAGATGGTGATGTGTTTCGCATGTCTATATCCAAGTCAATCTTAATGAATTGCATAGATAATAAGAAGTTAAGAGAATAATATAGAATCATGTGCAACGGATCATTAGTCTAGGTAATGATCATAATGATCTTCCTCATAATCGAAATCCCTATTGAATCCACTAATCCAAAATGGGTTACAATTATGAGGGTTTTTCCTCCAAACTGATTTAGGGTTTGCAAAGGTTTTTTGTAGAAGTAAAAGGAAAGAAACGAGCTTAGGATTCTAAAAAAATCCGATCTCCCATAACTGGAACCCTTGGGTCTTATTTATAGATGCAGGTCTGCCCTCTTCCACATCTATGCTTTCGACCTAGCCGAAAGGCCTCTTTTATATTCCTCCTCATGCCTTTCAATATGTTCAAAAAGTCTCTTCTTCCTTCGATGCAGTCGAAAGACATCTCTTTCGAGTCCTTTAGCTCACCATTGTGCTTCCCCTCTCTTAATTCCAAACCTTTCAACCTTGTCGAAAGGGTCTTTATCTAGATTTTTCTTTTGTCAAATCTTTAGTGTTCCCTTTTTCCTACTTTCTCCTAAATTTATTTTGACGTCATCAAAAGTCCTCAAATTCACTTTTCTCTTCATGTTGTCTGGTTTCCATTAGAAGTAAAGATAGGAGCTTTCAACTCCATTGATAGATTGTTTAGTTGGGCTTCAAAGACGTTGAAGCATCGAGGGTTTCGATGATGTAGGTAGCTTATGCATGTCTGTGGACTGATGCGGAACCTTCTCCTGACATTATTAGCTTTGACCAGTTCGAAAGGCTTTGCCTACTTTCGAAAAGGTTGTTTTGGACAATTTAAACAAAGGCGAAATCTTTGGTTCCGAAAGGTTTGGTGCGCATATGATAGGCTAACATTCATCAACTTCGTAAAGGGGTTCCAGTGCTGTCTTTGCTAATCCAACTGTGTCGAAAGGCCTGAAAGAGGTGAAATGGTAGCTGCGTTTTTCTTTCGAAAGCTTTTTTTTGTTTACCACTTGTGACAGCGCCTGATGCCTACAACCCCTTCGAAAGTCTTTTCAATTGCTTCAGAACGTTCTATTGTGACCCTTGTTGAAACCCATGCTAGCTATTTTAGCAGAATCTGGTATTTTATCAATCTTCTTTTATGTCTTTGCTCTTAAGTGGATTTTACGGCTAAAATTTTTCCCAACCCACCATATAAAAAAGCTTTTGTTCTTTAGGACAAAATTTTTTGAACTCTCTTTCTCTTAATTACCCTATTTTCCTGCAAATTTAAAAGGCAGTAACATTTTCTATTGCTGACTCAATTATCTTATAAATATGCTACATGATAAGTCAGTGTAGGGTGCTTCTAAATTTAAATGGTTAGTTAATCATAAGCTTGATTTAACAAAGGATATGAGGTTCGTAATTAATAGTTAAACCTGCATATAACAATCGAAGTTTGAGAAATTCCTGCTGGGGATATCTGATGTTAGGAAATTGGATGTCATGAGCTATTGTCTGGCGATGAACCGTTGAAACCGGTAAATTTTATTATGTTCTTAGAGATTTTCCTTGGAGTTAAGAATGAACCCAAAGTATGAATTTAGATATTGGCGAGCATCATTTGAACTTGGAAACTAATATCCCTGATTTGGGTATTAAGAAACAAGCTCGAAGCTTCCGGTTGATACCTTAAACATCTATTGTAGCTTTAGTGCTACTACTTTGAATCGCAGATTCGGGATTCGATTCATAGAATTCAAAATTGATGATAAAGACCTAAAATTCAAATTCAAGAATTACGGGTTTATAGAACCTAACCCAGATTAGGGTATTAGCTAATAGAGTTTAGAAGTTAATAGTAAAATATGTAGAATCCAGATTCAAGTTTTAAATAGAAAGATTCAGAAATAGTCCTCTGAATAGAATTCTCAAACCCAGATTCAGGTATTTATGGTCGATAATAAAAAATTCATAATAGCTATCTTTATGTCAAAAATCTCACGCCCAAATCAGGGAGTATGTCGAACAATCAGAAATCATCAATAAATATTTTCGTAATAGGAATCTTTGGCCCAGATTCAGGCATACATTGGGAAATCAGAAATCCATAGTAATTATCTTCTTAATAGGCATCCTCGGCCTAGATTAGGGCATTAAAGAGAAGTTAAGTAATGATCTTGAAGCCCAGATTCGGGTATAATAAAGGCCGTAAGTGAATGATAAAGACCCGAAATGCAGCTTTGGGTATTTATAGACGATATCGAAATGAGAGAACCGAAACCCAGATTCGGGTTTTTAACAGATGAAATCTAAAAATGAGTGACTTGAAACCTAAATTTGGGTATTTAATAAGCGGATTTTTGTTTTACTCCTTAGATTTTGTCTTCTTCAACATGCATAAAGCCTTTAGGCCTTGTATATAATAGTAATCTGACTGGATGCTTCCCAAGCTTAGACGTCTTAGTCCATAATCTGATGTGCCACTTCTTGGGCCTGGACATCTTAGTCCATCGGAGATATGCCACTTCTCAGGTTTGGATCATCATAGTCATTATTTGATGAGCCTCTTCTTGGGCTTGGACATCTTAGTCCATTATTTGATGAGCCTCTTCTTGGGCTTGGAAATCTTCATCAATTGTCGTTTAGTGCTCGTGGTTCGCTCATCTTAGAGGCTAGAACCAAGGACTTACCCAGCCTCCCACTAGGAGGCGCATTGACTTGGCCAAAGACGTGGCCAAGGGCTTGTCCGGTGCTTTAACCTAGCCATAACATGGCACAGATAAAGGCTTATTCTGTTCTTCCTCGAGGAGGCGCCCTGCCCTGGCCATAGCGTGGTGCGGACAAGGGCTTGTTTGGTGATTTAGCCTAGCCAATGTGAGCTATGGATAAAGGCTTGCTCCGTCCTCCCTCCTCCCTCCAGGAGATGCCTTGATCTGACCAGAGGAGAGGCTAAGGGTTTTTCGTTGCTTTAACCTGGCCATACTATAGCGCAGTCAAAGGTTTACTCCACCTCCCTCCAAGAGGTGCTCTGCCCTAACCCACTCAGCATGGACAAAGGCTTTTTACCATCTCAGGTAATGTCAAAATACAAAGAGTATTTCACTGAAACCATGTAGATTTTCCTTTTGAAGAAAGAGATTCTTTATTTATTCATCTTTGGAAAATATGGTCTCAAATGTTCATCATTCCATGCTCTCGGAGCCATATTGATGTCTGGTTGGCATAGCGTGTAAGCTCCCTGGGGGATTACTTTGCAAATGACTAAGGGTCCTTTGCAATTTGGTCCTAGGGTCCATCGATGGAGTTTCTTATATTCACCATTACTCTTCGAAGTACAAGATCTCCTTCTTGAAATGATCTCGTTCTCACTTGTAGAGCTTTGAAATTCTTCTTTGATACTTTGCTATTCTTATTGCTGCTTCATCTCTCGGCTTATGTATTTAATCCGGGGATTCTTTTTTAGTTCTTGATTCATATCGAATACATAGGCGATCCTTCGGTGTGATGGTATTTCAATCTCGATTGGTAACATCGCCTCACACTGATATGTCAAAGAGTATGGAGTATGTCCCATCGCCGTTCTAGTAGATGTTCGATAAGCCCATACACAAGTGGCAGTTCTTCTACCCAGTTTCCTTTTGCATTGTTTAGTCACTTTTTCAAAATTATCATTATAGTTTTGTTTGCAGCTCCAACTGCCCCATTTGCTTTTGGATGTGTGATAGAAGAAAAGATCTTGATGATTCCATTTTTGTGACAAAAGCGAGAGAATTCTTCACTCTCAAATTGTGTTCCGTTATCGAAAATTATCTTCTGGGGAATTCTGAATCTGGTTATTGTTAGGGATGCGGATTAAGAATCTTAAGGCAGAAATAACACTAGAGGGGGGTGAATAGTGTTTTAAAGATATATGAACTATATGACTAAATTAAAACTTTCAACACAAATCTAAACAGAATTCTAGTACAGAATGATCACAGAACATATAACAAATGCAAATAGTAAAGTAAAGCAAGTAAAAGGAAAGAACACACCGGATTTTATACTGGTTCGGAATCCTCCTACATCCAGTCATGCACCAAGGCAATATCCTTGTACAGATTTTTATAAGCCAATATCCAGATTACAACCCTCAATTTCTAAGGCCTTGAGGAACCCTCCTATCTCCGAATCTGGGGTAAACTCTCTTGATTTATGGGACACAAGATCACCCCAATACTTCTTAATAACAATCCTTTTGAATGGATAGACTCTATGGACTTTTTGAGTACAAATTATTCCTATAACTCTGAATAGCACTTTGATATTTAGTAGAATGATGGAGAATCAAATAGAGAGAGTATCTAAATGATTTTCTATTGATAATTTGGCAGAATGATGGCACGATCTTGAAAATATGAAGTTTTATGGATATGGAATGGTGGAGAAGAAAGAGTGAAGAAAATAAGAAAGTAGTTGTTAAAAATATTCGTTTTGGAAGCCTTTATATAGATGCACAATAGTCATAACCATTGGCGAAAGGTTTTCGAACGAATGGACACTTCTTTTGAAAGTTGAATTTTGAATCCAACTGTCACCATGTCGATATGGGGTATCCCCTTATGTCGACATCCCTTAGTTCAAAATTATAGAGATGTTGTTTTGTAAAGACAATAGAATTTAAAACAAGTTGAAACTTCTCTGAAGCAAAGTAAAGTGTTTAAACAATATTTTGAGATAGAGAATGAATATAAAACATTATTTTAAATATATATATATATATATATATATATAATTGATATAGACCGTCAATTATAAAAGTAATATTTAAAACCAGAATAAGTTTTGATGTTTTAAAAATAGAAGTTTTTAAAATCAGAATAGAGGAATATTTCAAGGCTAAAATAAAGTTTGAAAATATTTTTGAAAACATGATTTTGAAAGCTAAAACATTTTGAAAACAGATTTAAAAACATTTTGAAAAATCTATTTAAACTGAAGTTGCAAGAACCTTCCTACAGAGCTCCTCCATAGGACTCGAGAACTTGTACAAAGTAGTTTAAATGATTTTGATTTTTGTGGGTTTGTAAGCCACTTGTCGTAGGTTTGTAAGCTACTTGTCATGGGTTTGTAAGCCACTGGTTTCGATAGAAATTGGGTTCCATCCCAAAAGAAAATTGGAAGAACGATGAGAGTGCTATTATGAAGTTTTAACAAAATACTAGACACTTATCTTAAGATCTTGAAATCTTGATTCTCTAGAGTCTTGAATCTTGAATCTCTAATCTTCATCTTGATGCTTGAGTCTTTATACTGATCAGTCTTCGATGATACCTGCATATACTTCCTATATACATATATATATATATATGTGGAAATGTTAGTTTATATTTTATAAAGTAAAGTATAATAACTATATAAGGTTGTTGTCATCAAAACATCATCAAATCAGTTCCTAACAATCTCCCCTTTTTTGATGACGACAACCTTTATTTATAAAATATTCTTACCATACCATAACTCCCCCTTACTCCGTGATTTCTTCTTAAAACTACAACTCCCCCTTACTCCATGACTTATTCTTAAAACTACAGCTCCCCCTTACTCCATGACTCCCTCTTACACCAAGCACATATATTTTTATAACTTTCTCCCCCTTTGTCATCTACAAAAACTATTAACTACTTAAGAATTCAAGAATGATTAGTATGAACAAATAATATATATATAACAAGCATGAAACAATGAGTATAAGTGAAAACATTTTAGTTATTACAACATATATAAGAACATACATAAACACGAACAAACAAAACAATTTAAAACAAAGAATAAAATGAAAGTACGCTTTAATGGCGATCCTTAACTATAGGAGACTTATGAATCGAACAATTGGGGTAGTGGAGACAAAAGTTTCCACGTTGTTCAATTATGTTTCCATTAGTATCAAAAAGGATCTCACCAACGCAAATAACGCCCTCGTCCGTATTCATAGGGAATTCGGGTTGAAGTAAAGGTTGATCTTCCTCTTGGTCTTCTTGTGGTACTTCCATAGGTTCTTCTTCCTCGGATTCCATGGCTTGTAAAGAGTCTTCAATATTAATAG
This sequence comes from Allium cepa, assembly GCA_030765085.1. Lineage (NCBI taxonomy): Eukaryota > Viridiplantae > Streptophyta > Magnoliopsida > Asparagales > Amaryllidaceae > Allium > Allium cepa. Next base: position 727,104,340 of record CM060945.1, read on the forward strand.
GATTTGTACGGTTATCCATAAGGAATTTTTGTACATTCCAAATAATATTCCCTTGCCTTTTTTGTTCTCTAGCCATCCTAAGTTGACTTACTTGAATTTCAGTCATCAATTGAAGGATATCTTTCACCTTCTCTTGCAATTTGATCACTCGAGCGTGCGTAGTTCGTTGAAATGGACCAGAATGAGGAGATGTGGGTGAAGTGGGTTAATTAGTAGAAGAGGAGGCCATTATTTTATTGTTTCAGAAGTTATTTACAGAGAATATAATGAAGAAAGAGGAGAGAAAACGAAATAAATAGATAAATAACCAAATAACTAACTTTGGAGGGAAATTCAATTTTCAAATTTTTGTTGGGTATGTTGACATCATGAGATGGGGCATGTCGACATGTTCTTCAAAAAAAATGTAATTTTTATTTTGAATTTTTATTGATTATTATATTATATTATTTTATATTTCAGATTTTGAACAAATACCTAATTCTCTTCTAAATTTAGTAAAATTCTGTTCGGTTGATGGTTTAGTTAATATATCAGCAATTTGTTTTTCAGTATTTATATAATCTAGAGTTATTATTTCTTTAGTTATATTATCTCTAAGAAAATGATGTCTTATATCAATATGTTTAGTTCTAGCATGATTAGTTGGATTTTTAGATAGATTTATTGCACTTAGTATTATCACAATATATTGGTGATTTACTTATGTTAATTCCAAAATCTTTTAAAGTTTGTTGCATATATATGACTTGTGAACAGGCCAGAGCAGCAGATATATACTCTGCTTCAGTTGTTGACAAGGAAACAGTATTTTGTTTCTTGCTGAACCAGGAAACCAGTGAATGTCCTAGAAAGTGACAAGTTCCACTTGTACTCTTTCGGTCTGATTTACAACCAGCATAATCAGCATCACAATATGATATTAAATCAAAAGTATTATTTTTAGAATAAAATAAACCATAATCTAAAGTGTATTTTACATATCTTAAAATTCTTTTAACAGCTTTTAAGTGAGTTTCTTTAGGTTGTGATTGGTATCTTGCACAGAGACAAACACTATGCATAATATCAGGACGACTCGCTGTTATATAGAGTAGCGAACCAATCATTCCCCTATATAAAGTTTGATCAATATCTTTTGATCTATCTACTTAAACCTACATTTGTTGACATTGGAGTTGGTTTCCCACTAGAGGTGCTTAAACCAAATTTATTGATTAAGTCTTTAGCATATTTTTCTTGACTTATGAAGATTCCATTTTCTAGTTGTTTAATTTGAAGTCCTAAGAAGAAACTTAATTCTCCCATGTGACTCATTTCAAATTCTTTAGTCATGACATCTGAAAATTCTTTATTCATTATGTTATTAGTTGATCCAAAGATTATATCATCTACATATATTTGAACCAGTTGAATATCTTGATTATTTCTTTTAATAAAAAGTGTTGTATCTACTTTACCAATTTCAAAACCAGATTGAAGTAAATAAGATCTTAGTCTTTCATACCAGGCTCTAGGAGCTTGCTTTAGACCATATAGAGCTTTCTTTAACTTGTGTACTTGGTTTGGAAATTTATTATCTTCAAAAAGTGGAGGTTGTTCAACATAAACATTTTCTTTTACAAAACCATTTATAAAAGTACTTTTAACATCCATTTGATATAAATTGACATTATTATAATTAGCGAAAGCAAGTAGAATTCTTATAGCTTCTAATCTTGCTACGGGGGCAAAGGTTTCATCATAGTCATTCCTTCTTCTTGACAATAACCTTGCGTGACTAAACGAGCTTTATTTCTTACGACCTCACCGAGTTCATTCATTTTATTTTTATAAACCCATTTAGTTCCAATTATACTTTTATCCTCAGGTTTAGGAACAAGTTCCCATACATCATTTCTGGTAAATTGATTCAATTCTTCTTGCATAGCAAGAATCCATGAATCATCAGACGATGCTTCCTTTGGATTTTTAGGTTCAATTGTTGAAGGCTACATTACTCATACTGCTTAATTGATTTCTAGTTCTTACTACAGATTCAATATTTCCTAAAACATTTTCTATATGATGATCTTTTGATATTTTAAATCTCTTATTAGGTTGATTTATTTCACTAATAGTTTCATTAGATTGATTTAATGTAACGACCCGAAAATTTCGATCTCGAAATTTCCAGATAGTTAAGAAAGAAGAAAAGAGAAAGAAGAAGAAAACAGAAACAAGACACAGAAACCTTACATTCGCAGCGGATCAAAATATAATATCATATAATAATAACAACAGTTATACAAAGAGAAACTGTAACTATCAATTATCATTGATATATCAGAGTTATAACAATTTTACACAACATTGGACATATACAATTTAACATGTCTCAGACATATACAATATCATAGTGGAAACTCTCCATACATCCCTGCCATCTAGCTCGCCTCCTGAGCTCCAGAACGTCCTTACCTGAAAATCTGTAACATTCGGTCTGACCCGAGCATTACATCAAAGTAACACCCGGGTCAGGCTAGAAACCAGCGTGAGTAAACCCATTCTAACATGGAATACAAAAGCATACAACATAAACCCGGGGGTAACTTATATCAATCTACACTTTACAAGTTATTATACGTCAACCATGTCACACATCAATTTCTAAGTGCCAAATCTTGGATTTAAATGGTCCAATTTGCTTATGTCATTCCACTTCAGCGTATCAGTTTCACATATCAAATTATAAGAATCGAAGTGGTTTCGGGTATTCACTAATACCCGACTCCGGTCTCTTCGAATTCAACACATCTTAATCCCAAGTTAATCAAGTGGATACATTTAAATCTTAAAAGTAATATGATGTCACTCTTGGATAATCACATTATTATTGTTCAACCAACATCTCATATTACAAAACATTCCATATCACATAGCATCACAATCACATACCAGGGATAACAATAATCCAAGGCATTCAATACTATTTAATCATCCATAAGAAGGTTAATAAATCTCACGATTAATTTATGTCAAATAAATTCATTACCTAACCTTGCTTTATAAATATTAATTACAAACCATATGTTATTTTATTAATTAATGAAAATTTATTAATTAATCCAAACTAAACAGCTTAAGTAATTGTCCTTAATTACTTAATTATCTCTTAATCAATTACCTTAATTAATTAATTAACTAATTATTTAATTACTTAATTATTCTCTAATTAATTTCCTTGATTAATTTACCTCGAATTAATCACTTCCAATAATTATTCATCTTTAATTATTACATTGGTCATATCATAATTAATTATGTTGATAAATGACCCTTAATTACCCAAGACCTTAATTATCTTTATTATTTTCTAAGATAAATCATTTATCCAAATCATTCTTCTTACTTACTTATTTAAATTACATTGGCAACGACCTAAATATCTAATTAAAAATTAGCCAAATATTAGGTTATTCAAATCAAAATAATAAATCTTAGAACATTTGACCAAAAAAAATTTACATTTTGGTAATCTTTTCTATCTTACCTTTGAAATCACTTTAACATTTTATTTCCACTTGATATACTTTCAAATTTTGATTTCAGAATTTTGCTCTACCCTAGATCTCGGTACACTGCCTTTGAAACTTATCCATAAAAAAAAAAATTTAAAACTTGTCTAAACCCTTCTTACTTCAAACATTATAATCTGATAATCAGTTTTACTTAATTTTTGAAAACCTGGGTCCTAACCTTCTAGCCCAAGAAGCAGACACGAGACAGTACTAAATTTCTAGAACTTATACTCGAGCACTCATGACAAACACACGAGCAATCTCACCGCCCTAGGCTTCGAGTCAAACACCATTCTTCTCGATCCAAACTCGAGAAACACTTGTCTTCCAAAATAGCGGTCAACCCAAACTTCAGCCGTGCACATGTACAACGAACTCACGCTTCTCCGATCATCTTTCTTAATCCTGACGTGTCGTCGACCACCTGGTCGTCACCTTCGAACACTCAGATCATCGATAATATTAATAGAACGAAAAACGAGTATTCAAACGACATCTAGAAACAACTCCAAACAGAAGAACCTCCCCAGTCGCCGCCTCCTACCACCAGCACCCTAGCCGACTTCACCCGAGCTTCATCCCACACACAAGCATCGATTCAACATTCCGTTATCAAGTCCGATAGACGTCGCGATAATCTCACGAACATCGTCGTTCCAAACTAGGTCCTTAAACCCTACTCAGCCTCGCCGTGCCCACCACGTTCATCTAGAAATTCCGACACCAATTTTCCCAAACTCTATGATACACAAGCCATCTCCTAGCCAAATCTCGATCAACTAAACCATGTCGTTCGTCTGCAATTGACAATACTTCCAAATTCGACTAATCTCCAAATTCTCAGCAAGTTCAATATTTAAAATCATGAAATATGTATCAAAAATCATCACTTTGTTCTACAAACCAAATTCCGTAATCAAAGATTGAAATTAGTATGCTTGATTTTTTTCCCTATTTCCAGATTACCACTGCATTTTATTTTATTTAAAAGAAAATAAAATTACTTAACATAAAAACTTGAAACTATTTTTAAAATCAATATGATACTACTATCAATACTTTTTAATCAGGAGTCAATGCCTAAATCAATTGCATGAAGAAAACTTGAATTTTTTTACTCAGGGTTAAAACCTGAAAAGTTGGACAGAGGTTTATATCAACCTGTTCCTGTCAAGTTCACAAGTATAAACACATATAAAAGTCATCATTTTTTTTTACTCAACATAATTCAATCACTACTTGCCCATTCAAGGTATACCAGATTTTAGAGATTACTCACAGCAAAAACACTTACATACCCAAGCAACACATCCATTCACTCATGCAAGTAAAAATTGAGTCATTTCTATGATCAAATATTTTTTTTATGCATGCATTCAGTAAATAAAGAAATTTTGCATTTCGGGAAAAAGAAAGATTTGATCTCAGGCATTTAAAAAAAAGAAGAAAACAACAGAGGAACCAAGTTAAGCTTACTCACCGTTCAACTCAAAACAAAGAAGCCTTGATTTGATCTGCAATCTTTATTTTTGCTTATGAGTTTAGACTGCAATTTTCTTTTAAAAACTTTCATCTTGTTATACTGTATTGCTCCCTGATGCATGCTTCCTAATAAAAAGAAAAATGCAGGCTTTTGGAAGAAGATGTAGGTGCATGTAGGCTTGAGTTTGTAGAATTGCTTTCAGGTTGAAGAGGCTATAGATTTATATTTGATTTGCAGATTTTAAATATTAATAGAATTTGGGTTTTGCATATTTGAATGAAATTGGAGGAGCAAGCAAATGGTGATTGTATTTGATTGTAGATTTTGTAAAGAATTTGGGTTTTCTGAATTGGTGATCTTTATTTATTATTTTTCTTCTGGTATTAGTTAGAGAAGAAATTGATTGAGGAGAAAATATGAGAAAAGCTTTTATTTATTTTGTAAAACAGCCCTTTTTCACAAATTATTTTATTTATATTTAAATTTTTAAAGAGAAAACAAGCATGCCACATGTTTATTTACATGTTAACTCAAGTTACACTTGTTAATTCATGCATTACTTAATTTACATTTGTCCCAACATGTATTTTTTATTATTATATATATATTTTAATGCTTAAACACCTAGTTAAACTTTTACTTAGTTATGAATTATAGTTTAAATCTTTCTTTCCATAATTTACTTAATTTTATATTTATAAACTCTAAACAAAAGATTTAAAACTTAACTACACCAATAAATAACCACTTACAAATACTAATTGTAAATATATTTTTAAGTCATAAATCTTGCGGTTTTAAACAAATTTTGTCATTTATACTTATTAATCTACTTACATTTGTACTTTGTATGTTAAATATTTCTTTTATATAATTTATATGCTAAATTATATTTATTTTATATCTTTGTATATGTTTTAGCAATTTATATCCTTATTAAATATATTCTCTTATATTTATAAAATTTCAAAGAATATGTTTTAAACTAAATTATAAATAAATAAAATCATACATATTTTATTTTCAAATATTTATAAATTCTTTTTTTTTTGTTAAAATTTTAAATTTGCTTATATATCCAGATATATATATATATATATATATATATATATATATATATCAGAATTTCATTTGTTCAATTTACACATAAGTATTTTAATAATTTTAATGTTGTTAATTTCCAATTAACAGATGCCCAGAAATTCGGGTTATCACATTCCTCTCCCCTTTGAATCTTTTCGTCCTCGAAAAGGAACGAAAGCAGGATTTATTAAATATTTAAAAACTAGTTAAAATATTCTTTGATCATTTTTTTTAAACACCCTTAAAATCTATAAAATATTGCCAAAATAGTTTTTATAAAAATACTTTTATAACTCGATGTCTCAATAAGTCCATCCTCGTTCTCACAGAAATTCGGTCATACGTTGATCAGGCGTAAAACTGAAAATCTACAAATACTTAGCAGACTCATTTTCAACATCCAGTGAAAATACTTGGGAAAATAATTTTATTGAAAATAAATAAAACAGTTTTTGAAAATAGAGGATATATCTTTGGTGAGAATGCTCTCGAAACCATCACCCCATCCATGGTCACAGTTACATTCCAGGGTTACGTTGCCGTCGCAGCAAAAGTCCATGTAACTGCAGGCTCTTCGCGGCCTCTCGATTACGCCATGGAACCCACACAACAGATCGCAGTTACACCCAGGGTTACCTTGCCGTCACAGCAAAAGTCCATGTAACTGCAGGCTCTCAGCGGCCTCTGATTTTCGCTGTCGAAATGAAACCTCTCCACTCCTACATAGGTCGCAGTCTGCCGATATAAAATCAAACACAGACTGTTGGCTCTCAGCGGCATACACGACTTTCGCTATGTTATACCATAGATCGCAGTTACATCCTGGGTTACGTTGTCATCGCAGCAAAAGTCCATGTAACTGTTGGCTCTCAGCAGCACACACGACTTACACTATGATATACTCAACTCATAATCCTCAGGAACTAGTTTCGTCCGGACTCCTCACAGGATCAACTTTAGAACCCCGCCTTGGGGCTCAAGGCAGCACCACCCGATGGTACTCCTGAGAAGTTCATTTCAAGGGAGCGCCTTTTTCCCCAGAGCCTTCATCAAAACATTTTATACTATACATATAGTATCTTCAAATCATACACCTAGTATGATTTTATACAAAGCCCCTTTACACAAAATCGATTATTCCAAAATCAATAATTCTCAAACTAGGCTTTCCAAATTCAATATTGATTTTACCCAAAAATCAAAAGCCTTTCCAAATACATAGGCTCCCAAAACCTTTTTCCAAAATCCTCATATGATCCTTTATATATATATATATATATATATATATATATATATATATATATATTCAGATATATAAATTTTTTAAAACTTTGGATCATTTCAAACTTGTATAAAACTCCTTTTATACTTCAAACATTTCCAAAAACCCTTTTCTTCTGGCAAAAGATTCATCAAGGGGAGTTTTGTCTTATATAACAAAGATGTATAACTTTATTTATCCAAAATCAAATATTCAAATTTGATTATTCCTTTCAATATCATTTTCATTCAAATCCATACGATGTACACATATCATCCGTACGCTATACCAATCTGATCGCTCACTCGATTGCACAATTTCATTTCCGAATTAGTATCGTCCACCCGACTTCCTAGTGCGGACACAGATCTGGTTTCTTGATCAGAAACCGTCATTCTCCTGGCATAGCCTAACTATGATAGAGAATATCTAGAACCAATCAACAATCCATGTCTAGGTTCGCCGTCGAAAATCGAGTGGAAAATCCCACTCGGATCGATATAACTATCTCAAAATTTTGTGCTCGAATCTGGATTAAATCACTATGCGAATAGAATAACATACGTACACCCTACATATTTGTCTTATTGGTTATTAGCCAAATTAATTCCATTTCTATTCACATTTCCTTTAAATTCTATTCACTTACTCACAATTACCTTAATCCAAATTTGGATTATTCCTTAAACTCTTATCTCGATTGGGTATTTAACCAATAACAGTTTGAACTCCGACCAGTTTATTTAGAAAATAGCTTGAAAAATTTTAAAATAGATAAGTAGTTGAAATATAATTACTAGTTTGTAAAATAGGAGTAAAATAGTTAGAAAATAATTAAAATAATTATAGAAATTTTAGATGATTTCAAAATAGTAGTAAGATTGTATAGTTTTGTAAAATAGTTGAAATATATTAATTAGTTCATAGACAGTTGGAAAATTGTCAAACAGTTTCAAAAACAATTGTAAAACAAGTATAAGATAGTTTGGCTTTTTAAAAGAAAGGTTGTATATATAATAAATAGCTTGGGAAAACAGGTTTATACAAAAATAATTTATATTAAAAATAGTCCAGAGTCAAAACTGTTCAATTCCCAATCAATTCAATTTAAATTCCACTTTCATTTAAATTGACTTAACTCCAATTTAAATAACTTCAATTTCTATTGAAATTGATTCAACCCCAATTCAAATTGAATTAATCTAAGTTCCCTTTCACATTAACTTTATTCAACTTTGATCTCAAATTTTTCTAATTCAGACAAATTTCAATTGAACTAGTTCCAATTTCAATCTATTTCAACACCATTTCCAAATCAAGTTGAATTATTCTTGACTTCCTCCCAAATCTAATTCAAATTCTAATTGAATTTAAAACTATTCAATTTTAATTACAATTCCAAATTATTCAAATAAATTTGGGCTAATTTCAAGTTGAACCCACCTCAAATTTCAAATTATTTCAAATTAATTCAATTCAAATTTTCCATTTGAATCTTATACTCATACATCCTCAATCACAATTTCAAGTACTTTAAATCAAATTCAATTTGAACTAATTTCAATTCAAATTCCAGATTTAAACCATCTCGAATTATATAAATTCGAGTTAAATTTACAAAGGCAGGTTTAACTCTTTAAACAAAGGTAACCTTTATTAAAAGCCTTAAAACAATTTAATTTCGAGTTAAATTCTCAAAATTCCATTTTAAATTATCTCTATAATGGATATATTACCTCACTTCACTTCTCATTCATTCAAACAAATCCAATTCAGAACTTAAAGATTTTTTACAACAATAGGATGATATCATCCAAATCATCTTAAAACATCCATTAATTTACAATTTCCAGATCTCAAACCTATCTTGAGATCACACAAACTCCCAATTCAGATTAATCATTTAACTCCCCAAATTAAATCTCAATTTCATCTTGAAATTTCCAAATCAGATTGTTCATTCAAACTTATTTAACTTCCTCCGAGTTAAATTCAATCAATCCCATTTAACCTTACTCAAACTTGAATCCTCCATTTCAAATTTCAAAATTCTAAACTTCACATTAATAATTTTTCCCACTTATAAGTTCAAAACTTATCACTTGGGTATCACATCTTATTCCAAATTCAAAACTCAATATTTACAGTTTATTTCAAACCAACTCTGATATTATGTATATCCACATGTATACATATTAATTTCTTTTACACACCAAGTTATACTTTAAAATTTTAAACCACCTTTAGTTTTAAATTCAAACAAATTCCTTTAAAATTTCAAACAACCCTTGTTTGAAATAGGACCCTTTCATTCATAAATATTAAATAACATCTCTTATTTTAAAATAAGATCATATTCAAAATAGTTTGAATAATATTATCTCCTTTAACATTTTAAAACCAATTTATCTTATTTTGAGATACTTCTCTAATTCAAGATTTCAATTTTTAGTTTGAATCCATTTCAAACTTATCTCTATTTAATTCAAATTTTCAATTTGGTTGTATTCTATTACTTCTTAATTTAATTCTTAATATAACTTTTAATTTAATTAATACAACAACCAATTTCCTTAATATAATATATAATCTATTTCTTATATAAGATTCATTTACTTTTGAAATCTTTTAAAAAAAGCTTTATATAAGAAAATAACAAGTACGTTCTCTCATATACATATACATTCGACTCATTCTAGGGTACCACTTACCTTATCCTTAATGAGTAATCCTCAACAGAGCTAAGGTTCTCGCTTAACCTTCAGCTCTGATAGCAAATGTAACGACCCGAAAATTTCGATCCCGAAATTTCCAGATAGTTAAGAAAGAAGAAAAGAGAAAGAAGAAGAAAACAGAAACAAGACACAGAAACCTCACATTCGCAGCAGATCAAAATATAATATCACATAATAATAACAACAGTTATACAAAGAGAAACTGTATCTATCAATTATCATTAATATATCAGAGTTATAACAATTTTACACAACATTGGACAGATACAATTTAACATGTCTCAGACATATACAATATCATAGTGGAAACTCTCCATACGTCCCTACCATCTAGCTCGCCTCCTGAACTCCAGAACGTCCTTACCTGAAAATCTGTAACACTCGGTCTGACTCGAGCATTACATCAAAGTAACACCCGGGTCAGGATGGAAACCAGCGTGAGTAAACCCATTCTAACATGGAATACAAAAGCATACAACATAAACCCGAGGGTAACTTATATCAATCTACACTTCACAAGTTATTATACATCAACCATGTCACACATCAATTTCTAAGTGCCAAATCTTGGATTAAATGGTCCAATTTACTTAAGTCATTCCACTACAGCGTATCAGTTTCACATATCAAATTATAAGAATCGAAGTGGTTTCGGGTATTCACTAATACCCGACTCCGGTCTCTTCGAATTCAACACATCTTAATCCCAAGTTAATCAAGTGGATACATTTAAATCTTAAAAGTAATATGATGTCACTCTTGGATAATCACATTATTACTGTTCAACCAACATCTCATATTACAAAACATTCCATATCACATAGCATCACAATCACATACCAGGGATAACAATAATCCAAGGCATTCAATACTATTTAATCATCCATAAGAAGGTTAATAAATCTCACGACTAATTTATGTCAAATAAATTCATTACCTAACCTTGCGTTATAAATATTAATTACAAACCATTTATTATTTTATTAATTAATGAAAATTTATTAATTATAAACAGCTTAAGTAATTGTCCTTAATTACTTAATTATCTCTTAATCAATTACCTTAATTAATTAATTAACTAATTATTTAATTACTTAATTATTCTTTAATTAATTTCCTTGATTAATTTACCTCGAATTAATCACTTCCAATAATTATTCATCTTTAATTATTACATTGGTCATATCATAATTAATATGTTGATAAATGATCCTTAATTACCCAAGACCTTAATTATCTTTATTATTTTCTAAGATAAATCATTTATCCAAATCATTCTTCTTAATTACTTATTTAAATTACATTGGCAACGACCTAATGATCTAATTAAAAATCAGCCAAACATTAGGTTATTCAAATCAAAATAATAAATCTTAGAACATTTGACCAAAAAAAATTTACATTTTGGTAATCTTTTCTATCTTACCTTTGAAATCACTTTAACATTTTATTTCCACTTGATATACTTTCAAATTTTGATTTCAGAATTTTGCTCTACCCTAGATCTCGGTACACTGCCTTTGAAACTTATCCATAAAAAAAAAATTTAAAACTTGTCTAAACCCTTCTTACTTCAAACATTATAATCTGATAATCAGTTTTACTTAATTTTTGAAAACCTGGGTCCTAACCTTCTAGCCCAAGAAGCAGACACGAGACAGTACTAAATTTCTAGAACTTATACTCGAGCACTCACGACAAACACGCGAGCAATCTCACCGCCCTAGGCTTCGAGTCAAACACCATTCTTCTCGATCCAAACTCGAGAAACACTTGTCTTCCAAAATAGCGGTCAACCCAAACTTCAGCCGTGCATACGTGCAAATGTACAGCGAACTCACGCTTCTCCGATCATCTTTCTTAACCCTGACGTGTCGTCGACCACCTGGTCGTCACCTTCGAACACTCAGATCATCGATAATATTAATAGAACGAAAAACGAGTATTCAAACGACATCTAGAAACAACTCCAAAAAGAAGAACCTCCCCAGTCGCCGCCTCCTACCACCAGCACCCTAGCCGACTTCACCCGAGCTTCATCCCACACACAAGCATCGATTCAACATTCCGTTATCAAGTCCGATAGACGTCGCGATAATCTCACGAACATCGTCGTTCCAAACTAGGTCCTTAAACCCTACTCAGCCTCGCCGTGCCCCCCACGTTCATCTAGAAATTCAGACACCAATTTTCCCAAAATCTATGATACACAAGCCATCTCCTAGCCAAATCTCGATCAACTAAACCATGTCGTTCGTCAGCAATTGACAATACTTCCAAATTCGACTAATCTCCAAATTCTCATCAAGTTCAATAATTAAAATCACGAAATATGTATCAAAAATCATCACTTTGTTCTACAAACCAAATTCCGTAATCAAAGATTGAAATTAGTATGCTTGATTTTTTTCCCTATTTCCAGATTACCACTGTATTTTATTTTATTTAAAAGAAAATAAAATTACTTAACATAAAAACTTGAAACTATTTTTAAAATCAATATGATACTACTATCAATACTTTTTAATCAGGAGTCAATGCCTAAATCAATTGCATGAAGAAAACTTGAATTTTTTTACTCAGGGTTAAAACCTGAAAAGTTGGACAGAGGTTTATATCAACCTGTTCCTGTCAAGTTCACAAGTATAAACACATATAAAAGTCATCATTTTTTTTACTCAACGTAATTCAATCACTACTTGCCCATTCAAGGTATACCAGATTTTAGAGATTACTCACAGTAAAAACACTTACTACCCAAGCAACACATCCATTCACTCATGCAAGTAAAAATTGAGTCATTTCTATGATGAAATATATTTTTTATGCATGCATTCAGTAAATAAAGAAATTTTGCATTTCAGGAAAAAGAAAGATTTGATCTCAGGCATTTAAAAAAAAAAAGAAAACAACAAAGGAACCAAATTAAGCTTACTCACCGTTCAACTCAAAACAGACAAGCCTTGATTTGAGCTGCAATCTTTATTTTTGCTTATGAATTTAGACTGCAATTTTCTTTTAAAAACTTTCATCTTGTTATACTGTATTGCTCCCTGATGCATGCTTCCAAATAAAAAGAAAAATGCAGGCTTTTGGAAGAAGCTGCAGTTGCATGTAGGCTTGAGTTTGTAGAATTGCTTTCAGGTTGAAGAGGCTATAGATTTATACTTGATTTGAAGATTTTAAATATGAATTGAATTTGGGTTTTGCAGATTTGAATGAAATTGGAGGAGCAAGCAAATGGTGATTGTATTTGATTGTAGATTTTGTACAGAATTTGGGTTTTCTGAATTGGTGATCTTTATTTATTATTTTTCTTCTGGTATTAGTTAGAGAAGAAATTTATTGAGGAGAAAATATGAGAAAAGCTTTTATTTATTTTGTAAAACAGCCCTTTTTCACAAATTATTTTATTTATATTTAAATTTTTAAAGAGAAAACAAGCATGCCACATGTTTATTTACATGTTAACTCAAGTTACACTTGTTAATTCATGCATTACTTAATTTACATTTGTCCCAACATGTATTTTTTTTTATTATATATATATTTTAATGCTTAAACACCTAGTTAAACTTTTACTTAGTTATGAATTATAGTTTAAATCTTTCTTTCCATAATTTACTTAATTTTATATCTATAAACTCTAAACAAAAGATTTAAAACTTAACTACACCAATAAATAACCACTTACAAATACTAATTGTAAATATATTTTTAAGCCATAAATCTTGCGGTTTTAAACAAATTTTGTCATTTATACTTATTAATCTACTTACATTTGTACTTTGTATGTTAAATATTTCTTTTATATAATTTATATGCTAAATTATATTTATTTTATATCTATGTATATGTTTTAGCAATTTATATCCTTATTAAATATATTCTCTTATATTCATAAAATTTCAAAGAATATGTTTTAAACTAAATTATAAATAAATAAAATCATACATATTTTATTTTCAAATATTTATAAATTCATTTTTTTGTTAAAATTTTAAATTCGTTTATATATCCAGATATCTATATATATATATATATATATCAGAATTTCATTTGTTCAATTTACACATAAGTATTTTAATAATTTTAATCTTGTTAATTTCCAATTAACAGATGCCCAAAAATTCGGGTTATCACATTTAAATTTATAAAATCTTTTTCATCATCTATTTATACAATATCTTTAAGATTTTCATCAAAATATGCATGCATAGTTTCTTCAATAGTATTAGTTTTTAAATTAAAAACTCAAAATGCTTTGCTTCTATTAGAATAACCAATAAAGAATCCTTTATCAGCTTTTGGTTCAAATTTATCTAAATTATCTTTTGTATTATGTATAAAACATTTACTCCCAAAGACTTTAAAATAAGCAACTATAGGTTTCTTATTATAAAGTAATTCGTATGGAGTTTTATTTGTTAATGGTCTAATTAAAATTCTATTTAATATATAACAAGCTGTAGCAACTGCTTCAGCCCAAAAATGTTTAGGTAAATTACTATCAGAAAGCATTGTACGAGCACACTCTTGAATCGTTCTATTCTTATGTTCTACTACTCCGTTTTGTTGTGGAGTTCTTGGAAATGAAAAGTTGTGAGTAATTCCCTTTTGAGTACAGAAATTCTCAAAATTTTCATTTTCAAATTCACCACCGTAATCGCTTCGAATAGTTTTAATTTTGAAAGAATGTTGTTTTTGAATTCTTTTAGAAAAGTTTTTAAATATTTTAAAAGCATCACTTTTATGTTTTAAAAAGATTGTCCAAGTATCTCTTGAATAATCATCTACTATAACAAAAACATATTTACTATGGTTAATTGATTGAACTTGAGATGGACCAAATAAATCTAAATGAAGTAATTCTAGAGGACTAGAGGTAGAAATAGCATCTTTTAATTTAAATGAACTTTTCTTAAGTTTTCTTAATTGACAAGCATCACAAATACTATCTACTTTAAAGTTTAACTTGGGTAGACCTCTAACTAAGTCAAGTTTTGATATCCTAGATAATAATTTGAAATTCAAATGGCAAAATCTTTTATGCCAAATCCAAGGGTCACTTGTATTACCCAAAAGACATAGATTATCATTAGAAATTTTCATACTATGGATATAAATATTTTTCTTCCTAATACCTTCAAAAATTATATTAGACTTATCATCTTCAATGTGACATTTATCTTTTCCAAATTTAATTTTAAAACCATTATCGCAAAGTTGACTTATACTAAGCAGATTATGTTTTAAGTTCCTAACTAATAAAACATCAGAAATAAGTAAAGTTTTAGAGTTACCGACGTTGCCGACGCCAACCACATATCCTTTAGAGTTGTCAAAAAAATTGACTAATCCACCATCTTGATAAGTAATGTCCTTGAGTATCTCGGGATTTCCAGTCATGTGCCTTGAACAGCCACTATCAAGTATCCATTTATCTTTCTAAATTTGCACAGTTTGTCCATTGGGTGTTGATTCGTCAAAAGCCATATAACATGTCTGTTCCTGCATAACACACCAATTTGGTAGATAACTTGATTTTTCAAAATAACTATATGCAGACTTATGAAACTTTGATGAAATGCATAGATTCAAAACAGTTTTAACACAATTTTCCAAAAATGCCATTTTTATATTTTTCAAGTTTCAGATTATGAAAACAATGAAAACCAATGCTTTGATACTAATTGTTAGAGATGCAGATTAAGGATCTTAAGGCAGAAATAACACTAGAGGGGGGTTGAATAGTGTTTTAAAGAATATATGAACTATATGACCAAATTAAAACTTTCAACACAAATCTAAACAGAATTCTAACACAGAATGATCACAAAACATATAACAAATGCAAATAGTAAAGTAAAGCAAGTAAAAGGAAAGAACACACCGGATTTTATACTGGTTCGGAATCCTCCTACATCTAGTCCTGCACCAAGGCAATATCCTTGTACAGATTTTTATAAGCCAATATCAAAATTACAACCCTCAATTTCTAAGGCCTTGAGGAACCCTCCTATCTCCGAGTCTGGGGTAAACTCTCTTGATTTACGGGACACAAGATCACCCTACTACTTCTTAATAACAATCCTTTTGAATGGATAGACTCTATGGACTTTTTGAATACAAATTAATCCTATAACTCTGAATAGCACATTGATCTTTAGTAGAATGATGGAGAATCAAATAGAGAGAGTATCTAAATGATTTTCTACTGATAATTTGGCTGAATGATGGCACGATCTTGAAAATATGAAGTTTTATGGATATGGAATGGTGGAGGAGAAAGAGTGAAGAAAATAAGAAAGTAGTTGTTAAAAAAATTCGTTTTGAAAGCCTTTATATAGATGCACAACAGTCATAACCATTGGCGAAAGGTTTTCGAACGAATGGACACTTCTTTTGAAAATTGAATTTTGAATCCAACTGTCACCATGTCGATATGGGGTATCCCCTTATGTCGACATCCCTTAGTTCAAAATTATAGAGATGTTGTTTTGTAAAGACAATTGAATTTAAAACAAGTTGAAACTTCTCTGAAGCAAAGTAAAGTGTTTAAACAATATTTTGAGACAGAGAATGAATATAAAACATTATTTTAAATATATATATATATATATATATATAATTGATATAGACCGTCAATTATATAAGTAATATTTAAAATCATAATAAGTTTTGATGTTTTAAAAATAGAAGTTTTTAAAATTAGAATAGAGGAATATTTCAAGGCTAAAACAAAGTTTGAAAATACTTTTGAAAACATGATTTTGAAAGCTAAAGCATTTTGAAAACAGATTTAAAAACATTTTAAAAAATCTATTTAAACTGAAGTTGCAAGAACCTTCCTACAGAGCTCCTCCATAGGACTCGAGAACTTGTACAAAGTAGTTTAAATGATTTTGATTTTTGTGGGTTTGTAAGCCACTTGTCGTAGGTTTGTAAGCTACTTGTCGTGGGTTTGTAAGCCACTGGTTTCGAAAGAAATTGGGTTCCATCCAAAAAGAAAATTGGAAGAACGATGAGAGTGCTATTATGAAGTTTTAACAAAATACTAGACACTTATCTTGAGAGCTTGAAATCTTGATTCTCTAGAGTCTTGAATGTTGAATCTCTAATCTTCTTCTTGATGCTTGAGTCTTTATACTGATCAGTCTTCGATGATACCTACATATACTTCCTATATACATACATACATACATACATACATATATATATATATCTATATGGAAATGTTAGTATATATTTTATAAAGTAAAGTATAATAACTATATAAGGTTGTTGTCATCAAAACTTCATCAACTCAGTTCCTAACAATATCCCCCTTTTTGATGACGACAACCTTTATTTATAAAATATTCTTACCATGCCATAACTCCCCCTTACTCCGTGATTTCTTCTTAAAACTACAACTCTCCCTTACTCCATGACTTATTCTTAAAACTACAACTCCCCCTTACTCCATGACTCCCTCTTACACCAAGCACATATATTTTTATAACTTTCTCCCCCTTTGTCATCAACAAAAACTATTAACTACTTAAGAATTCAAGAATGATTAGTATGAACAAATAATATGTATAGAACAAGCATACTAGGGATGCGGATTAAGGATCTTAAGGCAGAAATAATATGTATAGAATAATATGTATAGAAAAAGCGAGAGAATTCTTCACTCTCAAATTGTGTTCCGTTATCGAAAATTATCTTCTGGGGAATTCTGAATCTGGTTATTGTTAGGGATGCGGATTAAGGATCTTAAGGCAGAAATAACACTAGAGGGGGGTGAATAGTGTTTTAAAGATATATGAACTATATGACTAAATTAAAACTTTCAACACAAATCTAAACAGAATTCTAGTACAGAATGATCACAGAACATATAACAAATGCAAATAATAAAGTAAAGCAAGTAAAAGGAAAGAACACACTGGATTTTATACTGGTTCGGAATCCTCCTACATCCAGTCCTGCACCAAGGCAATATCCTTGTATAGATTTTCATAAGCCAATATCCAAATTACAACCCTCAATTTCTAAGGCCTTGAGGAACCCTCCTATCTCCGAGTCTGGGGTAAACTCTCTTGATTTACGGGACATAAGATCACCCTACTACTTCTTAATAACAATCCTTTTGAATGGATAGACTCTATGGACTCTTTGAATACAAATTAATCCTATAACTCTGAATAGCACTTTGATCTTTAGTAGAATGATGGAGAATCAAATAGAGAGAGTATCTAAATGATTTCCTATTGAGAATTTGGCAGAATAATGGCACGATCTTGAAAATATGAAGTTTTATGGATATGGAATGGTGGAGAAGAAAGAGTGAAGAAAATAAGAAACTTTTTGTTCAAAAAATTCGTTTTGGAAGCCTTTATATAGATGCACAACAGTCATAACCATTGGCGAAAGGTTTTCGAACGAATGGACACTTCTTTTGAAAATTGAATTTTGAAGCCAACTGTCACCGTGTCGACATGGGGTATCCCCTTATGTCGACATCCCTTAGTTCAAACTTATAGAGATGTTGTTTTGTAAAGACAATTGAATTTAAAACAAGTTGAAACTTCTCTGAAGCAAAGTAAAGTGTTTAAAAAATATTTTGAGATAGAGAATGAATATAAAACATTATTTTATATATATATATATAATTGATATAGACCGTCAATTGTATAAGTAATATTTAAAATCAGAATAAGTTTTGATGTTTTAAAAATAGAAGTTTTTAAAATCAGAATAGAGGAATATTTCAAGGCTAAAACAAAGTTCGAAAATATTTTTGAAATCATGATTTTGAAAGTGAAAACATTTTGAAAACAGATTTAAAAATATTTTGAAAAATCTATTCAAACTGAAGTTGCAAGAACCTTCCTACAGAGCTCCTCCATAGGACTCGAGAACTTTTACAAAGTAGTTTAAATGATTTTGATTTTCGTGGGTTTGTAAGCCACTTTTCGTAGGTTTGTAAGCTACTTGTCATGGGTTTGTAAGCCACTGGTTTCGATAGAAATTAGGTTCCATCCCAAAAGAAAATTGGAAGAAAGATGAGAGTGCTATTATGAAGTTTTAACAAAATACTAGACACTTATCTTGAGATCTTGAAATCTTGATTCTCTAGAGTCTTGAATCTTGAATCTCTAATCTTCATCTTGATGCATGAGTCTTTATACTGATCAGTCTTTGATGATACCTGCATATACTTCCTATATACATACATATATATATATATATATATATATCTGTATGGAAATGTTAGTATATATTTTATAAAGTAAAGTATAATAACTATATAAGGTTGTTGTCATCAAAACATCATCAACTCAATTCCTAATGGTTATGATATTTTTAATGATGAACCTTAGTACTTTTTTGAAATAATCTTAGGAAGTGGTTCCGCTTCTACCCACTTAGTGAAGTAGTCTATAGCAAGTACGAAATACTTTGCTACCCCTTTCTAAATTGGTAGTCGACCAATTAGATCTTTTCTCCATATGCCAAAGGGCCATAGACTTGCAATTGGAGTTAACTTACTCGGTGGTAACCTAGGAATTTTTGAGTATTTTTGGCATTTCTTGCATCTTCTCACATACTAGATGGCTTGGCTTACCATACGAGGCCAATAAAAACCTTGCCTCGTTATCTTTTTTGCCAATTTTGTTCCATTCGAGTGATCCCCACAGAATCCCTTATGTGCTTCTTCCATCAATTTTACTCCATCATCCAGACTTACGCATCTTAAATAGGGAAGCACATACCCCTTCTTATAAAGGATTCTATCCACTATTGTAAAAGTTGGAGCTTGTTGCCTGATTTTCTTTGCTCCACCCTTGACAGAGGGTAGTATTCCTTTAGCAACATATTCAATGATGGGTGACATCTGTTTGCGCAAAAAATGGGCAAACACCTCCAAGTCGTATGAGTTAGTTGATTTTATGTTGTTTTTAGTGATTTGGGTGATTTATGCAAATATATGAAAAGCAGGGACTAAACTGTAAAATACACATAGATTTATAGTGGTTCGGCCAGAACGTGCCTACGTCCACTTTATATGTTATTCTCCTTTTTCTTTCAGATTACAAGTACAAAGCTTTGCATACAAGTATATGAAAGTTGTTTGAAAGTTCCTTCCGTGCTTGAGCTCTCAAACTTGTCTGCCATTGTTGTACCCCTGCCCCTCTATTTATAGAGTGAGGCTGGGGGCAGGGGTCCTGGATGTATATAGCTGCTGGTGGGCCTGGGCTGAAGCAATCTAGCCTGACACATCTGGTTCGGCGGAGCTTGGTTCGGTCGTAGCTGGGATGGTTGGACCGGTGGTAGGCTGGTCCGGTGGTAGGTTGAGTGGAGTGTTGGTCCGGTGTGGGTTGGTTCGGTGTGGGTTTGGACCGGTGGAGCTTGGTCCGGTGGAGGTGATTCGGTGGAGCTCGTTCGGTAGTACATGGAAGTGTGGTTGGTTCGACTAGGAAGGGAAGTGGAGTTGGTTCGGTGATGAGTTGGGAATGCCGAATGCTTCTATATTTGGGAGTGCCGAATGATCTCTTGTATTGGGAACGCCGGATGAACCAAGGCATCTTGAATGCCAAATGAGACTTCGCTCTACATTGCCGAATGAAACTTTAAACCTTTGATAACGAATGGAATTTTATACTTGAGTCATGAGTGAAACCCCAGACTTATATACGCTTGCTGGCTGCTTCTTCTTGGTTCGTTCGTGGTGGAAATGCACACAACATTGATATTCCAGTTTTGACCAGAAATGGGATAACAACATCCAAGTGTTATTGTATGGGTTTCTTATTCTCGATTGGACAACTCTCTCATTTGATATTTTTCTATCAATTTCTCTCCCCCACTTTCTCTTGTTGCATAGCTTGGTACCCTGTCATAAATAATAATTCCTTTTCTTATTCGGATGTTTCCTCTTCAATACTCGGAATTTCTTGATATCATATTGGAGCAATCCATGTTTTCGGGGCTCCCCTTGAGCTGGCTAGTTTGGCTAGAGAATGTGCTTATGAGTTTTCTGCTCTTGAAACTTAATGTATGGAAAGGTCTTCAAACAAAGTAAGCACTTTCAGTATCTTCTTAACATATAAAGAAAGCATAGGGTCCTTTGTTTGATAAGTCTGCTTCACTTGATACATCATTAATTATGAGTCACTAAAGATCTGATCCGTGGGATTTTGAGCTCCAATTTTAAAGTTAACCCCGCTACCATTGATTCATATTCAACCACATTATTTGTTGCGGGGAATCCTAATTTCATGGGATAGTGCAAACGGTGTTCGTCCGGTGTTATTATCACATATCCCACACCACCCTCTTGTTCATTTAACGCACCATCGACGAACAACTACCACATAGGCTTCCGATCCCTTTTCTTCTCCGATCGTTCTTTTATGAAAATAGTACGTTCATTTATGAAATCTTCCAATGCTTTCCCTATAATTGCGGCTCGCGGTTGAAATTCTATATCATATTAGCTTAGCTCGATTCCCCATTTTACCATTCTTCCTGAAGTTTCCGGCTTGCTAAAAATTTGCTTAAGGGAGAAATTGGTCAGTACCCTTATTTGATGTGCTTGATAATATGCTCTAAGTTTTCATGCTATGAGAATCAAGTAGTAAGCTAACTTTTCTATCACTATACATCGAATTTCAGTATCCTTCAATCGTCTCTTTACATAATATATAGGAATTTGAGATCCACTTCCTTCTCTAATCGATACCGAGCTGACTGCATGATCTGAAACCGCCATGTCTAAGTATAAAATCTCTCCACCCTCAGGACTAGAAAGTAGTGGTGGTTTTTTCAAATGAATTTTTAATTATTGAAAAGCTTTTCTACAATCTTCTCCCCACTCAAAGTTCTTCTTTTTCATGGTTGCATCGGAAAAGGGAATGCATTTATTGGTAGCTTTTGAAATAAACTTGCTTACGGCAGGTAACCTTCCTTTCAAACTCATTACCTCTTTGCTGGTTTTGGGTTCGGCCATGTCTTTAACGGCCTGAATTTGATCGGGACTAGCTTTAACTTCTTGGACGCTTACTACTAGGTAGCCTAAAAGCTTTCCCTAATGAACTCTAAAAGGGAACTTCTGTGGGTTCAATTCCATTTGATATTTCTATAATATTCTAAACATCTCTTCCAAATCCTTAAGATAATTCTCAGCTTCGTCAGATTTCACTAACATGTCATTCACATAAACCTCCATATTCCGACCAATTTGCTCTTTAAACACTATGACCAGCCTTTGATAAGTAGCAACTGCATTCTTTAGCTCAAAAGGCATAGCGGTAAATTGCCCATTTAGTTATGAAGCTAGTGTTTTCTTCATCCATCTAGAGCATGGGTATTTGATTATATCAAGAATATGCATCCATGAGAGACAATAATTTATGCCCACTAGTTGCATCTACTAATTGTTCAATTCATGGTTGTGGGAAACAGTCTTTAGGACATTCCTTATTCAAGTCTATATAATCAATACAAGTCTTCCTTTTACAATTTGATTTCTTCACCAAAATTCACCAAAACTGGGTATGCTAGCACTTCTGGGTAGTATACTTCTCGAATAAACCCACTTTTGAGGAGTCTCTCAACTCCTTGCTTTAATGCGTCAGAGTGTGCTCTATCTAATTGTCTCTTCTTCTATCTGATGGAGGTTGCTTCTGAATTGATGTTTAGCGCATGACACATGACCGTCGGATCAATTCCCACCATATCAGAATGTTACCATGCAAATACGTCCTTATTGATCTTAAGAAATTGGATTAAATCCTTCTTCAAGCCACTATCCAATTCCTTTCCCACCTTGACCACTTTAGTAGTATCATCTGAATCTAACACTACAAGAAAAATTGCTTGTAACAGCAATGGAAAACATCAATTATATGTTGATTGTTATTGTGCAACCTTTCATAGGTTGGAAAATCTAAAGACAATATAGGAAAACGCTGAAATTTTAGTTCAGCAAATTGCGAAATGTCGTTCCCTTTGAAAATTTCATTGCCATGTATAATTAATTTCCCTCTTCTACCCAAAATAAGCAACCTTAAATCACATACGTCTCCAAATCTTAATCGCTTCTTCTCTGCAAATCTTTTAAAACGACTCCTCTCCAAATCTTATTTTCCTCTACTCAGCAAATTCTTTAAAATTACTCCTCGCTATCACGACCGTTGCTCACAAAGTCGTGGCTGCTTTTCTGTGCTTGTGTCGGAGTGAAATCATTCATTGAGTCGGCCAATCGCATCTCTTAGAGCTTAGTCGCGTCGCACTCGCCACCCTATACTCTTCATCACTGCCATCTGCAAGTAGAGAACTGAAAATTCAAGCTCGAAATTAAGTTAGTTCAAATTTGATTAAATTCTAAATTCGAATTAGGATTTTCTTTATTTAATTGTTAAATTTAATAGTTTATTGCACTTGTATTGAATCGAATAGCTGATATTTGTGAAAAATTGTAATCGCTATGTTGGTATATGTTTCATTTATCATCCTACTGCTAAAATGTTTGATTCGTGTTGTCTTGTAATGAATATTATTACATTTACATTTAAAGAATTAAAATGCTTCATTTGATTACTAAATAAATCTTTTAATTGGATGTTTGTGTTGCATTGACATCTGATCAAAGTCAAGATTTTAATTTTGGTGGATTATCAAAGGCATGCTGCAAGCATATATTTGATGCATAACTTTTTACCGAGAGTGGAGTTTTAAATTATGTAAGAATTGAGCATTATTTTTCAAGATGCAAATGAAAAGCCACTCTGATTAAAATTATTGGGAATTTGAGAGCCATAAATCGCATCCTGTTTATTCTCTCTATTTATGCGAGGTGTCACAAGAGACTTCTTTTAAAACGCATTGTATACCATCACATCCATTTAAGGAAATGCGTCACTAATAGACCACATTATCTATCCTAATACCCACCAGTGAAAATGATTTCTACACAATATCATTCATTAAAATAAAAAATGCAATTGCTATTTATCTAATTCAGTTATCAAATGATTTCTACTTAATATATGAGTCATTTTTTTGACATATTTTTCAGTTGTAAAGTAATCGTTTTGCATAATGCTTCGTAAAAGTTTAATTAACTGTTATAAATATAAATTTCTTAGTATGCATCAATTATGATAATATTTTTCTCTAAAATCTGATGTTAATGATTAAAATGTTAAATTTAGTTTCTTTAAGTGGTCACTTGGGGCTATCATTTATGAAATGCTTATTGGTTTTCCTCTGCTTTATTCCACTGATGCTCTCACAACATGTAGAAAAGAAAAATGAAAACTGAAATTGAATCATACCCTGGAATATTTTTAAAATTATCTTACTTCAAGTTTGAAATCACCTGTGATATTTAGTTCGAACAAGATATTGTGAAGTAGAGTACATGTTGTTGATCCCTTTATATAATTTTTTTTAAACATGGTCAAGAAATGCACATGACTGCATGCCAATACTAGTGGCTGTAAGGATAAACTTTTGTTCAAATTTTAGAGAGAAATGGCCTAACCTAGAGTATATGAAGAGAAAAAAATAAGTAGTCATCACTGTACAATGTAGCTTTGTTAATTAAGGTGAAATCATAATTTTGATTTGATATCATATACTTTAAAATTAATTATTGAATATTTCAAACAATATGCAGGTCAGGATATGTAGGGAAAAGTCAACTAGCCAAGTTTGTGCAATGAAGTAGCTGAACAAGTATGAAATGGTTCATAATGGACATGTTTTTATATATAATAATTCATCTATTATACACTTCGTTTTGCTTATCAACCTCTATAATTTGGTTGGAAACTACCTAACATAATTTTGATCTATGACGACGTTACCTATAGTTAAACCCATTACTCATGAAAATTATGTAATGTATTGGCAGATAATTTGTGTTATATCTTTATCATTTCTGCGCATTAAATAAATTAAGGGTGACAGATAAATGAAGGAAAAAGTTAGTAAAGTGGTTCAACTATACTAGAAATAACTAATAAAAATTTCAACATTGAGATATTAATCTTCTCTAATACACATGCAACATGGAACTCAAATATTGATTGACATCTCTATCAAAGGTTTAGATAGCTTTTGGTTTGTTATTTTTAGTTTGGAGTTTTCATCCATTCAAAAATGCATATGATACATTTATATTGTCGAAAACGACCAATTTAGAAAACGAAGTTAAGATAAAAAATAGAAAACAGTTTTTTTGGGCATTTTGGGAAATAACACAAACACGTAAAACAATCTATTCTTCCGTCGTCCCTGTATCCCTTCCGTCCTCCCTCTATCCCTTTCGTCCTCCCATCTATCTTTCTTTAATACTCTTCATCGTCCCTCCATTTTTCTCATATTTAATATACATATTAAAAACAAAAACAAAAAATTCATTTTAAACTAAACATTACCTTAGTATTGTTATTTAATATTTAGTTTGTAAAGCCAAATCCAGATACATTATTACATGGTCGGTGCTATGTATTCTCAATCTTGCCCTAAAGAGAAAAGACGCCTACTATCATTATGCTATCAACTATTAGTATGCATCCATTTTCAACTTACAGCTTACTTTACTTACTTAATTCTATAATGTCATGAATGGCATAAGTAACCATAAAACTTCAATCAATTCACAAATGGCATAAGTGACCTTAGAAGAAGGTGAGTCGGACAAAGGCCTCACCATAATGTTTCTCATATCATAATCGATAGGTTTTTTAATACATCAATGCAACGTAGATATTTTATGAAGGTTTCCTTCCAATCTGGCAAATGCTACTTTGTTGTAATGTATTAATAAAGTGCACTTACAATGTCTATTATTTTTGTTTGCTTCTTTCTTATTTTCTAAAAATACTAATTCCTATTTTTTTGTTGGCCATATACGACCTATATTAAATGGGATGACGTACATTTTTCTATAACCAGACATTGCCGATAATGATTATTTGATGGCTCCAAGTACTCAACCTATTTTTGAAATTCAATTTACGTGCTGTCATCCATGATGCCTTGACTAAAAATAGGTGTTTTTCCCTTGGTTCAGAGGATACTATAGACCATCCCTGAATTATTTGCCACCAAAGCCTGACCTGACATCTTACTGTGAATTGATAGGTAAAAAAGGAAAAAACTTACTATTTTAATTACAAATTGTAGTGCTGGTGCATAGTTATGGTATAGTTGGAATATATGTTCAATTATCATCTACAAGCGTTATGGCACGCGCTACGTGCGGAGCTGTTCTACAAATTGTATATTTTTCAAAACAGTGAAAAAATTCCTAGAAATATTTAGTTGTATTTTGCATTGTACTCATGCATAGTTTGTTTGAATTTTTAATTTTAAGTTTCCGTATCTTTTTTTTGGCAGTTTGAATTTATATTTCTGTTATTAGTTAATAAAGAAAGAATTTGTAAAGGAATTTCATTTGTTATATCCTATTTGAAAGTGACATTAGGATTTGATAATATATAAACGTTTTTAATTTGTAAAAAAACTCTTTATCAAGTCATATTTTCAAGATTAATATTTATTAATATTTGTAAAGACACGTGTCGAATTTGTAAAGTGAGTTTATTTATTAGATCTAATTTTTAAGGGATTTGGTAACATATATAGATGAGCGTTAAATTATATATGAGTGAGTGGTATTTTCGGAAGTCTGCGGTCGAACTGAAAGTTTGCGCTTCCAAGGCACCTATTCATAAAGATTTTGAAATTAAACTATAATTATATGCAATTTATGATGATTAATGATGTTGATATTATACGCTTCTGCCTTGCACGACATATATTTATATATCACTGTAACTAAGATTAATAAATATTAACTAAGATTTATAAAACTTAACTAACATTTATAAAAATGAAATAATTTTATAAAATTAACTAAGATTTATAAAAATTAAATAAGTTTATAAAAATTAACTAAGTAGTATAAAAATTTAACTAAGTTAACTAAGTTTATAAAAACTAACAAGTTTACAACAGTAACAATAATTAACCAAGTTTATAAAAATTAACTAAAAATTATAAAAATTAAATAAGTTTTTAAAAATTAACTAAGATTTATAAAAATTAAATAAGTTTATAAAAATTAACCAAGTATTATGAAAATTTAACTAAGTTTAACTAAGTTTATAAAAAATTAACAAGTTCATAAAAATAATAATAAGTTAACTAAGTTTATAAAAATTAACGAGTTTATAATAATAATAACAATATATAACTATAATAATATTTAACTAAGTTTATAAAAATTAAATGAGATTTATAAAAATTAAAGTAAGTTTATAAAAATTAACTAAGATTTATAAAAATTAAATAAGTTTATAAAAATTAAATAATTTTATAAAAATTAACTAAATATTATAAAAATATAACTAAGTTAACTAAGTTTATAAAAACTAACAAATTTATAATAGTAATAATAATTAACTAAGTTCATAATAATAAGAACAACAACAACAACAACAACAACAACAACAACAACAACAATAATAATAAAATATTAACCAAGTTAACTATGTTTAATAAAAATCAACTATGTTCCATTTGGTTTTCCTATTCAGGACATTCTGCTACAAAAATCCTTTGTAGAAAATAATAATTTGGTAGCACAGCTAGTTTTTTATCTGGCTTACCTCTTAAAAAATGGAAGCAAGCAGCGTAATTATTTTATTTCAAAGTAACTTTTCATGCTTTACTGTACACCAAGCAGAGTAGATGATAAGTTTAAAGTTATGTAGCAGCACCCACATTTTTGTACTGAAAAACAGTAGTAACAAAGAGCACTGAATTTGGCAGTTGTAAATTCGAGCAACAAAAAACTTGTACGGATAAGGAAAACATAGTTTTATATAACAAAAGAAAAGGAAGTTCAGAGGTCAAAGAAGTGCAATGCCAGAATGAAAGATAATGTGTATACAAGTTATGACCTAAATTTACAAATAAGGTATGATTATTGTCATTATCATACATGTTAGTTTGACGCATCCTTTGTTGTTATGAAAGTCATACCAATTGAACTGATAATTATGATCATCAAATTTGTTTTGTAACGGTAGGGATCTCGAATTCAAGTAGTCATCACTCTAATAATCACATACGTCTCTTGAAGTTCCCATTGTTCTTTACACCATACATTTTCTCGCTTAACAGTGTTTTCTTTATATTTATCCATGAAACAAGAAATGGTAACGGCATGGTCTATTATTAGATATGAGGCTATTAATTAAATTTCATATTAATGAATTTATAAGTATTTACTACTGTAGTTATTGTCTAGTATTCTTTTTATGTCCAACTTTATTTTCTTAGTTGAAATTCGCTAATAAGGGTATTCACATTTTGTCTTTAGAACATATACACTGTTTCTATTATCTATAACTAGTTAGCAAAAATATTGAACTTAATAAAAATAATAATAAATTGATATTTATTGAAGCATCTGATGTCTAATAAAATGATTCGGTGTCATGTAATGTTCTCAACTTTTATGCATTAGTAAACTAAAAAGCTCCTATTTCAACAATTTATTTTGGATCAATTAAATTGGATATAGAGTATCATGGACATAGATCCTTTGCGTTAAACCTTAATCTGTATACAGAAAGTCGGTTTAAAAGTCTTTGATAGATGGACATAGATCCTTTGCATTATATCCTTCATGCTTACTATTAAACACACTGTCTATATTAATATCTTATTCCACATTTTCTATCCCCTATGCGATTGTTTCTCTTCCACTATCTTCTGATCACATGATTTCAATGGACAATAAACTATAATAGTTCTGTGATTCTATATTTCTACCCATTCTTGTTGGAGCCCAGCTGTATGTTTAACCACCAAACAATAATGGTCTGTTAAACCATCAAACAATAGTACTGTTAAATGATCACATGTTCAATGTAGTTGATATTTTATTTATTTATACATTATGCAAAGATAGACCACAACCTGAAAATAAATTTAAGGCCTTATATAAGGTATGATGTAATTTTCATGTATTAATATTAAATTAATGACACTGACTTATTTTTTGTAGCTTATGTCCGTGAGGTATCTTACAGGGAGAACTTGGAGCAAATGCGATGTTGGTTGTGTTAATTACTGACTGCAAAGCCGGTGCTACCGAAAAAGAGGTAAATGTTACTGTATATTTGAGTTACACAATTTTCGAGCTTGCATGCAAATGATGATGTCTAATATCTAATACTTGCTGGTCTAATTGTATAAACATATTTCAAATATATGGTAAATACGACCTAGTCCTTCTTGTTCCTGCCATCACAATAATCGACAGAGGAAAACATGTTGGAAATAATCTAGCCCTCCTGGTTTGATAGATACTAAACCACTTTATAAAACAAAGAGGTACAAATTTTCGATTGCTGCATTGTGGTCTAAAGATGTAACCATCCAACATTTTAGCCTTGTGAGCCTTTCTCGGCAATAATAAAATTCGAGAAAATAATTATTTTGTCCTTCAGTGTAGCATATAACTAAGCTACTAACTTTTCAGCAAAAACAATATTTGTAAATTTGCATAGGTCTAAAATATATCTGTAAACATAGATTTGAACCATAATTATTCTTGTTACTATTCTATATAGGTCTAAAAAACATTGCTTTCTATATAGAAGATTGCTAGCTAAAATTGCTAAATGTTTTTATGCATTTAAATATGTGTGAAATATGATGTATATTTTTTCATATATAATATAAATCCGATCTTGTTCTGACCGTGTAAATATATACTAAATTATGGTATGCGGAAAAGTACTAACCACAAATCCAATCTTATTTTGATAATATAAATGTACATTGAACTAAGGTGTGCGAAAAAAGCACTACCGCACAAAGGTGGTGTTAGAATTTTGTGAAATCCAGTAAGTTTATAAAAATTAACTAAGTTTTATAGAAAATTTAACTAAATTTATATAATAATTAACTAAATTTATATAATAATAATAAATTAACTAAATTAACTATGTTTTATAAAATATCTATTTTTATACTGATAATAATAATAGTTGTTGGTTTATATTTTGTAACATACCAAAATTTATAAATTTTAAATTGGGTAATTGTTGAACTTTGTAATAAAATTTGAAAAGTTTCAAAATAAATAATAATAAGTGATAATTTAAATGAATATTAAATTTCAAATTTCTTTTGAGTTTAAAATTTGAAACACTAAAAGTTTTTAAATCATTTGAATTTAAATTTTGTTCATATATGCAAATATATATGCATGAGGGCGTATGGGTTAATTTGAATTTATATATTGAATTTTATTTTTATTTTTAATTTGAATTTAATTTTCTTTTAGATAAATTTTTTAGTAAAATAATTTGCATTTTGTATACATCTATGTGATTGATTTAATATATATTTAAATTCAAAACCATTCTCTTTTTAATAATGTATTAATATAAAGCTAATGTCTTTAATAAGAAATGGAAGTTTAAATACAAATTAAATAGTGTAAAATATTTTTGTTAATAAAAATTAATTGCAAGTGTTAAACTAATAATGAATAAGGTGAGAAGTGTAAATCATGAGAGAGAAAAAATTGCAAGTGGCATTGTATCAATTTCTTTTTACTTATGAACATTTATACAAAAGGAAAAAAATCATTTATCTTCTTCCCCTTACTTTTTATTCATTTCAAAGAGAAAATTCTGTGCAATGTTCACATCAGAAAAAAACAGAAGAAAAAAATCGTCAAGAACAAACATAATTTCCTCAAATGATAAATCAGGAAACAAATTTCAAAAGAAAATAAACCTGCAGCAAGATTTGCACTCAATATCTTATGACCAAAGAAGGAATTCAAGGATAATACAACTCTTCAACTAATACTACATAATCAAGCAGGGAAATTTCAAGGATTAAAAAAAAAGGAATCAGGAATAAACATATGAAAAAAATTTAGCAGACTCAAGATTAGAGTGCAGGCCACAAATTTTCTTTCCCCTATTCAGAAAAAAAGTTACTGTAAGTAATTTAAATTTTAAATCATTGTTAAAAGATTGAGTGAGTAAATTCCATCAGAACTTAAGCAAGTTCACACAAAATTTGCTGCAGATAACAATTCAAAAGAAATCAAGCTAAGAAGAAGAAAAAAAGGGAAAGGAGTTCCAGATTTTTAATTTTAAACAGGGAATTGTCTCTGCTAAAAAGCACAGGTGAGTAAACATCCTTAATATCTGATGTTTGACGTATTGTTTGAATGTAGAATTTAAACAAGTTTGAATATGGGTTTGCATGCAACAAAAATTTGAATGAGTTATGTATTTTTTCCTGTGCACGTTGATGTACAGGATTGTAAATCCTGTTATAGCTACTGTTTTTTGAGGAAAACTGTCTAAAACCCAAATTCATCAATTCTAGTTTGGTTAGATTGAAGTATCAAAAACAAAAAGTGTTTAAATTCATTTAAGATTGAATTAAAAAAACAATTAAAAGACTAATACCCAGGATATAGAGTCTGGAAGATGAAAACACAGTTAAAATGCAAATTATGTTAAATTTCAAACCTCGTAAATTTTAATTTCAAATATATTATCTGGAATCTTATCAAAATCTATGATTTTTGAAAGAAAAATCAAAAATTTTAAACAAGTAAATTTTGAGAAAAACGAGAATGATTAGAATTGTTCTTTTTACCAAATTTCGGTGATCGGGGCAATGATGGGTCTCGCGATCAAGAGTGGTGCATGTTCGAAGTTCAGAGATTATGGGAAAATTGCTGAATGATTTTTTTAATTTGTTGTGATGGCTGATGAAATCAAAATAGGGTTTTAACCCACATTTTTTATTGTAGCGAAAATAGGTTCACCGTAGTCTTGTCAGGCCACCGGAGTTAATCGCTCCGGTGGGGATAGCAACATTGGTCGAGACGAAGCTTTAGTTAAGCTTTCATGGCCTCCGATGGCCAGAGGTGGAAGGACGATGTGTTTTTCTGGTAGCTTGGTCTCATTATAGTTTGGGTCGATAGCAAAATTTTTGATTTTGTTGACGAGATAGGTTTCTGAATGCTCGTGTGGTTCAGGTGGATGGTCGTTGACTTGGGGGTGGCTGGAGATTCAACAAACGGCGGCGAATTCAATTGTGCATGTGCACAGCGCCCATGGTTGTCTCAGTAGTGAGTTTGGGGAAGAAGAATATGGAATCGAAGTAAGCACGGGGAAGACTCGAAGGAAGCTTCGGGGGATGGGGATTTGAACTCGAGTTTTGACTCGAAGTGAATTTGGAGTCGCATGAATTTGTACTTAGAAAAAAAAATTTGAAGAAAAAAGTAACAGCACGCGTCAATTTTTTAAAAATCTCGAAGCAAACAACAAAATTTTCCGGGAAAGACTCGAAGTGGCCTCGGATTTTATATACAAACAGTTTTGCTTTAAAATGAAAATTCAACTTTTTGAACGATTTTAAATTCCTTTTATTAAATGATTATTTTTATTTGAGCTTTAACTAATTAAGGTTTAAAACAAGACATTTTAAAGTAATTAAACTCAATTTAAATTTTGTTACATTAATTCAAGAATTTATTTATATAAATTAATAATGAAATTAAGGAAGGTAATTAAAATAAATGTTATTTAAGCAAAACTTAATCTTTTAACTAACTGATGTAATAGAGATAATTTATAAAACAAGCTCTAAAGAAAAATCAAAGTAATTAATTTATCTTTTGATTTATTAAATAATTGGAGATTTGATAATATAATTACTTGAGAAGTAATTACTTAAATTTAAGGTTTAATTAATAAATGTGTAACGACCCAACTTCCACACTCCAGGAAGTCGCATCGCTAATAAGAAAAGAAAGGGATAGAAAAGAGAAAGAAAGAGAAGAAGAAAAACAACACATCAAAATCTAAACAGCGGAACGTATAAATTATATTAATAACATAAAATAGTACATAGTTTACAATCAATTATCAGAGTATACAGATAATACAACACATACTAGACAGTTATAAAATCCTGTCTAGTATTTACAACATAACACAACTCAGAGACAATCACAGAACACACAGTGGAATACTAATATCTAACGCAGAAGCCTCCTGCTCCATTGCTCCTCCAATATTCATCAAAGTTAACCTGAATCCCTTGGCTACTCGTAAAAATTTGAGTACCCAAGAGTTTATGAAAAACAAAAATAAACTCCGGGTAAGACATGGGTCTGGTGTGAGTAGCAGGTTAAAGTTGCTTAACTTTTAAAAACCTTTTGAAAAGAAAGGTATCACGTAAGACTTTCCACACATAAACATGGAAAAGTTTTTACCTTACGCTAACCAAAAAATTTGATAGGAAATCCGATGATATTATAATAGTGTCTAGGGTTTTCAAGTAAATATGAAATAGCCGAAATTGTTACATTATTAAATTCCAGCTACTAGCCACAAAAGTGGGTAATACAATCAAAACCGTTGGCACTTATTGGATTTTGGATTCCATACAATGGCAGGGCTACTGGGGTACCGCCCGTCACAGTACGTGGCCTAGATCAACGTACCGAGGAGCACTCCGACTCCCCTGCAACACAAGGCCGGACCCATTCCTTACTGAATGGTTCCGAACAAGAAAACCCCGCAGTTGGTGCGCACTAATAACTGCCCACTAAGCCGAATAAAAAGGGACCTCTAGACAGGGATCAATCTTGCTCCCTAGTGGGAGCTACCCACGAAGCCTTGCTGCACCTCCCTTGTTTTAGCCATTCCTGGTTGATGAGGCTTGAGGCTACGATTACCTTTAGTGGACATATTATCTTAGAATGCTCATCGTCCACCTGACGATGTTCTGAAAGCATTATATCCATACAAGTTCGTTCCGGGTTCGAACGAAACTGAAGGCATTATCTCGTTACACTCATTACGGAATCACCCACAGAGTTAACAACGATAACCCTTGCACTCTGAATCTCCATATCGAATCTATAAGTACAATTCCGTCAAACTCATTACGGAATCACCCACAGAGTTATACTGACGTATAGCCCTTACACCTCGAGTCTTCACTCGCTCCTCTTGGATTAACGACCTAACGCTTAATTGGAATCGATGTGGTTTTCGGATATCCAAATATGGAAATTCGATCCCGGTCTCATCGAAATCCAAGCGTGTCTTTTAGGTCCAAGTTGTTTAGAGTTTAAAACAGTTTAATAACATTATCTATATACACACAGATAGATAACTCATAGATTCACAACAGGTAATTATCATTATCATAACCACAGATAATCCATATTTATTACTATCAAAATATAATCCATATCATAATGCAACCAATGCATCCATATCAATCAACAATACTAATCTCATTTCTGAGATTCAAAACTATTCAAAGCAACCAATTTCAACCATTCATAAGCAATGATCTATAATCATACTATCTATAATTAATTTAAAATGAATTAAATTAATTACATCATCTCTAATTAATTTAAAATGAATTAAATTAATTACTTATATCAAAATAAATCTTTGCTTATTACCGATTAATTAATTGATTAACCTCTAATTTATCATCTTAATTAATCAATCCTGATTAATTATACTTTAATTAATTCCACAAAATTAATTACCCTAAACCAATACTGAATTACCCTTTAATTACTTCATTAATTAATTAACTATAATTAATCACATTTAACCTTAATTAATTACAATTAATTAATTATACTAAATCATTTATTATTGATTAATTATTTTTAATTAATCAATCTTAATCACATCATTAATTATATTAATTAATGACTCTTAATTAATTTCTTCATTAAATTAATTACTTTCAATAATTAATCTCACTTAATCCATAATTATTAATCACCTTTGATTAATCTCATTCTGTAATTAACTACCTTTAATTACTTATCAAATTAATTATTCCTTAATTAATTTCTTTAATTAATCACTTGATTAATTATACAAAATAATTCAATCCAAATTATTTTCACAATCCCAATATCATTTATTAATTACATTCATAAATTATCTTTAATTACTTCACTGAGTAATCTCACTTCATTAATTACATCAGGTAATTATTATCAAATCTCATGTTTAAAATTAATTAAACTTAATTAATTAATCTAAAGCAATCTCAATAACTTCATTAATTACATTATGTAATTAATGTCTTAATTACTTTTATTTAAGTAATTAAACTTAAATAAATTTCATAATTTATTATCATAAATTAATCAATCTAATTAATGATTAAAAATTAATCATATTAATTGATTATCAAATAAACCTTAGTTAATAACCGTCATCAACTATTTTTTATATCTCAATTATCTCTAGTTTAAATTAACCCAAATTATTCATTAAATAAATTAAATAAATAAGTTACTTCTCCATTATCTTATTTAATTATTTTAATATCTTAATAATTTTTAAGATAAACCATTCCTTATTAATAGTTATATAAATATCAAAGTGTACTTAGATTATTGCAATTTAAAATTTAAATTCAAATTCCTTTTTTGAACCTAAAATTCAAAAATGATATTTATTAAAGCATTATCAAATTTTAAATTCCATTTATTCTTTCCAAAGTAAATGTAAATAACATTTATTACTTATAATAAAACTTATATAAGATAAGTCCTAATTTAATTAAAAATTAAGTTTAAAATACATTACTATTTAAATTTCAAATTCAAGTTAATAATCATTTAACTTTCTATTATAAATCTTTTATAAATGACTTTATCCAAAGAGGAAATCAAGTTTGAAAATATTTGTTTGGAAACAAATTTACTCCTAATAAACAATTTAAATTTAAACTTGTTTGAAAAACATTCAAATTTTAAACTTATTCAAATAGCAGATTTTAAATTCAATACATTTGAACCCATTCCTTATTTAAATCATTTATATTTAAAATTAAAATAAACTTTGATTTGAACCTTGATATTAAAACTTTTATTTAAAATAAAAATTTATTTTTAAAACTTGAAGATTCAAAAATCTTAAGAAAACTGTACTTAAATTTTGATTCAAACTGGTGATTTGAATTATG
The DNA here is from genome assembly GCA_030765085.1 of Allium cepa. Lineage (NCBI taxonomy): Eukaryota > Viridiplantae > Streptophyta > Magnoliopsida > Asparagales > Amaryllidaceae > Allium > Allium cepa. The sequence continues at coordinate 727,140,538 of CM060945.1, forward strand.
ATTCAAATTTTCAAATGAATTTTTAAATTTATAGAAAAACTGTCAGGTTTCCCTCCTCTTTTCCTTTTTATTTAAAACTGAAACCATTTCAAAATTTGTAAACTTATAAGATTTTTAAAATTATTTGAAACTTTAATACATATTTAACTTAACTCAGATTTAAAACTTAACTCCATTTAGATTCAGTTTTAAATTTTATATTTAAAACAAAAACAAAACTTCAGGTTTCTAAAAAAAAGAAAAATGCAACCTGTAAGCCTAAACCCCGAGCAAATACAAGATTTACTTCGAGTCAAAAGAACTTCTGCTTCGAGCCAAGTACAGACACTCTCGAGTATTACTACGAGTTCTACAACACTGCAGTACCCCAAATCAACTAAGCTCAAGATTTTTGCACGGTGCACGTGCACCGTGCCTCCAGTCACCATCACCCACCTCCGGCAAACTCCAATCTTCAACGACCATTATAAACATCAACCACCATCATCAGTTCTCCTCCAAAAATACAGAATTGGATTTGAGACGTATGCTCAAACCTGGAACAGAAATACAGGTTCTAAACCCAAACCTGTCAAACCTTCCTCCTCCTCCTTCTGACCTCCGACATGTCAGTGACTCCGGCCACGAGTCCATCCGCCACCATATTATCATTACCCAGAAATTCAAACCACTCGATCACTTCTTCGAGAAGAACCAGCCAAAGCAAACTACTTATCTAAAACTAGGGTTATATCAAAAATTACATCACCGCAACCACCATGTTGAATTGCAACACCCCCTAATATTTTTCCCGACATCAGTAACCACTCCTCCACCAACCAAAAGAACCTCGCCACCCCAAACTGCCTAGATTACCCAAAAACTCAAAAATCCCCTTATCTGTTCTAACCAGGTCTGCATGTTCAACCTAGTTTTAAAAATTATGAATTTAGTTTCAAAAATCATAATTTTGAATATTGTTTTTGATCTAATGCCTGAAACAATGAATCAATGTATTTGGGTATTCTATTTATATGCAATTTAGTCCTGTTACCCTGAGTTTCCAGAGACAGTTCTCATTAATTTTTGATTAATTAATTTGAACAAGATTTTAAACTTTGATTCCTGATTCTACAACACATCTGTAATCCTTGAAAACACTAATCATATATTGTAATATGTGATAATGGTGTTTAAACGGATTCTTGCATATGGAAAGGAAAATACAGAGACATCATGATCAAGTCACTCAAACCCTTCTAAAGAAAAACAACTGATACAAGTGCATAAATCATTCATACTGAACAAGAAAATCCACAAGCAACTTCTAAAATTTTTAAACTTCATTAATTAAAATGTTACTCACTTTTTCTTGATGTGCCGAGTAGTGAATTTGAAAGAATAAGACTTGTGCTTTTGTTGTTGATTTATAAACCTTGCATGCTTCATTTCTTTAATTTGAAACTGCAGTAGCTTTCTTCTTTAGTTTTGAAAAAAAATGCAGTTTTCTCCCTTTGTTTTGCCTGCTTCCAGATTCTTAAACAGGGTAACAGGATTTTCTTTGATGCAGGTTTCAATAGGTTTTACTTCCATATTTAGAAAATGCAAGCATGCTTTGATTTGGTTTGTAAAAAGATTTGCATGCAGGCTACAGATTTTGCATGCTTTGAAGTAGTTACAGGTTTGCTTGAGAGTGAATAAGGTTTTGATTAACAGGAAGATGATTTATAGGCTTGATTCTTTTTGAAGATGTGTAGGTTGTTGTTTTAGATTTGATAAATGAGAAATTTTGTTTCAGATTTAAGTTTTAGAGAATGTGATTCCTTTTTATTTAGCTCTAGAAAAGAAATAAAAATGGAAAAAGAATTTGTTTTATGTATAAAACTGAAATTTAAATTTTATTGAACAAATAAAAGAAAAGCCAAATTTAAATGATACATGTCTTACATTCTACTTAATCTTTTAACACTTGTTATTAAGTGAATTTAAAAGCTAACACTTGTCTTTTTAAGAGTTATCATTCATTAAATGTTAATTAATATTTTTGTTAGATGTTAATATAGGATACATGTAAGCTTGTTTTAATTAATTAGACAATCATGTATTTATTTACATGTACATAAATTTTAAAATGAATAAATATTAAACTTATACAAATGATTCAAAATCAAAATAAATTAAAAACAATTATACTTTAGATTTAAAATTTTGAATTCACGTTCAAAATAAATTTTTGAAATCCAGTTTATTTACAAATAAGACTACACAATTTAAATTTTGGAAAACAATTATTTTTATTAAAAATTTATTTGTCGAAACAATGTATTATTATATTTTTAGAAATAACAATATTTAATAATCATAAATAACTTATAAAAGAAATTATTTCTTTATTAATAAATTATTTATTATCACATTATATTTAAAAGAAACTCAAAATGACCTCATTGTTATTTATTTAAATTTTAAACTTGAATTAAAATATTTTAAATCATTTCAATACTTATCTTATGTATTTAAAACCTTATTTTATTTCTTAAATAGCTTTTAAAAAGTTTAACTTTTAAATAAAATCATAATTTCCAATTTTACTAAAGATATAAATTTTATAGAAAACATGATTCATTTAAAACAATACCTATTTATAATATATACAATATTCTATATATATTATAAATATAAAACAAATATTAGATTTTAAAAGATAAAATCTATCAATTAACTATTTATTTTATTTAATTATTAAATTAATTCAAATCTTATTACAAAGATTATTAAATCAATTTAATTTTTAATTCAGATTATTAAATTGATATTGCCAGAAATTCCGGGTCATCACATTCCTTCCCCCTTAAAAGAATTTCGTCCCCGAAATTTAAAACAAAGGTAATTTAATAATCTATTTATAGATTTAATTTTAAAACACAAGCATATACCAATGATATGCTAACAACCATAGCAATCGATTCATCCAATTAAACAAATCTAATTAATCAAATATAGTTATCCAGAAAAATTCTGGATAAAACTTTCACGAGTTTCCCCAGTAAAAATATCGGGATACTCGCTTTATAGATTCCAAACAATCAATACAATTAAACAACAGAGCTTCTATTCATCCATATCTACAGAACTAGACAGCATATCAGACTACAGACGAGTCTGACTCAACAACCAAACTCCATAACTACTGGTTCTAAAACCAGAGATAGACCATACACGTACTCCCTCAGAGATACGTGAAACTCATCGAATTCCAGTTATCCAAACTGACAATTCAATCTTGAAAAACCAAACACTGATTCAACCAAAACACAGAGAAGAGATCCAAACATCACTGAGCTAGCTTTCCTAACCTTACCAAAACTTATAGCTCCTGAATCAGAGAAAACTCCAAAAATAACGAAGTCTCCAACTTCGAATTCTAAATTCCTCCTTCCCTTATCTACAAATGCCTTCAAACAAATCCTAGGTTGCCAACATCTAAACTGATCAGCTTAACCCTTGCTGATTCCTCTAGAAACAAGCAGAACCATAAACAACCCAACATAATGATCTCCTCAAGATCAATCCAAAACCAAAACACAATCCTATTCCATAAATAGCAGAAGACTACAAACTTCTCCAGATCCGAAAAAGACAATCAGAAACATATCCAAACCGCTTCCGCTGCACAACTCTGATCTGAAGTAGATAAGAAAATGCTGACGAGGAACACAAGCACCAACTGGACATCACCTCCAGAAATATGGTTCTACATATCCATAATGAAAACTCAGAAATTCCTCCAAAACTGAGTTACTTCATCAAACTCCGCCTCTAGGAATCATCCTCCAACTAAAAAGAACTATCAGTTCCACTCCTGGAATACTAGTCGATAAGAGAATTCAATTCCAGATATAGACAAATATCTGTCTTCCCAGAAGACATCAATAAAATCTTCAATAATCCAAGAGAATATTCAAACAATCGCAAGTCACTTTTGCGATTAATCCAGATAAATTTCCAAAGAAAACTGTTCTCTCTTTACCAAACAGAACAGCTTACACTGGTCTAGTCAATCCATTGAAGAAACGGATTCACTCAGCAGCTTCTGAACTCCATCTTCAAAAAAACTACTCATCTAAGACCTCCCTGTCGGCTCACAGAACATTCCAGCTGCACTGCCGACACCAATACCAAACTTCCTAATACAAAGTTCTCCAAGAAACTCAGACTTCAAAGCAAACAGAAACACCACAACATCGAAGCAGACTCACTTCCAAAATTTGTTCCAAAGAAAATATCTTCGAAAACAATCCATAGTCACTGCATCTCATCACGCAGTTACAACTTCCTGAGGTATCAAAATACCTTCACTTGCTCCAGCTCAACCGAACAGATCCAAACCCTACTCACCAAACTTTGTACTTCAAAGATGTCTCCAAACCTTAACAGGTTTCCTTCAAAGATCGATGAAATACTTCACTCGCTAGGTTCAAATCATGGTAAGCGACTTAAGAATGAGCGACATAAGTGAGAACGCGACATAATTGAGCGACTTAACTCGCTAGGTCGCTATCTTGTAATGCATGAGTCTTCAAGGCAGGCGATATAGCTTGTTAGGTCGCTTAACTTGCTAGGTCGCTTATCGTGGTTGGCGCGACTCAAGGCATAAGTCACAGGCGACTTAACATGGTGCGCTGCATCATCCTCCTCTGGTTGAAAAGAATTCGTCCCTGAATTTACACTTTCCTCTTCTTCGACCTGCTTATTCTCATGATATGGAATCAAGTGTTTGATGTTGAAAACGTCAACAGTATGGATATGATCCGACAATTTTAACTGATAAGCATTCTCATTAATCTTCTTTATGATTTCTAAAGGACCAATTCTTCTAGCAGCTAGTTTGTTGTAAGTACCAATAGGAAATCGATCCTTAGTCAACACTGCATATACAAAATCTCCTTCTTTGAACTCAACATTTCATCGTTTAATATCTGCGGATTGCTTATATTTCTCATTCGCCGTAAGCAATCGTTCCAGCACAACCTTGTGGCACTCTTGCAACTCATTCACAAAATCACTAGCTCGTTTGATCACTCCTTTCTGTTGTGGTACTGTAGATAAATCCAATGGTCCTTTAGGAATTGTCGAGTAAATGACCTAGAATGGACTGAACCTAGTGCTACGATTAACTGCATGGTTGTGTGCGAACTCAGCTTGACTCAGCTTGGAATCCCAACTCTTCAAATTGTCATTCACGAGGCATCTCAATAGATTACCTAGGGATCTATTCACAACTTCTGTCTGTCCATCCGTCTGTGGATGATAAGCACTACTAAATTTCAGCTTTGTCCCGACCATTCTCCATAGACTCATCCAAAAATGACTCAGAAAATGAGTGTCTCTATCCGATATAATAGATTCAGGCAACCTATGAAGATGATAGATCTCTCTGAAGTATAACTGTGCGACATTAACTGCATCTACCGTCTTCTTGCATGCAATAAAATGTACCATTTTTGAAAACCAGTCAACCACCACACAGATAGAATCATTGCCACGTTGCGTCCTCGACAAACCCAATACAAAGTCCATACTAACATCCATCCACGGTTTAGTAGGTATAGGCAACAGCATATATAATCCTGCATTTGTTGCGGTTCCCTTTGAAACTTGACAAATATGGCACCTCTGAACAAACTTTTCAACTTCCTTCCTCATTGACGGCCAAAAATAAGATTTTGAGATCAACTGCATAGTACGGTCGCGACCCACGTGTCCTTCCTCATGTAATTCTTTAATGATCTTCATTCGTAGACTGCAATCTGGAATACACAACTGATTTCCTCTGAATAGAAAACCTTCAACCAGCATATATCCATCCATGCTTCCCTACTTGACTTTGTCTAGGATTTCGAAAAAATATGAATCTGAAGTAAGCAAATCTGAAAGTAAGTCAAAACCCATCACCTCTACTCGCATGGTTGTTAGTAAATTCTCCCTCCGGCTCAATGCATCGGCAACGCGATTAGCTACTCCAGATTTGTGCTTTACGACAAATGTAAATTGTTGCAAATAAGCTATCCACGATGCATGCCTAGCTGCAATTTTATTCTGCCCTTGTAAATGTTTCAACACTTCATGTTCGGTATACAAAACAAATTCTTTGTGGAACAAGTAATGTCTCCAATGCTTCACAGCCTGCACAATGACATAAAACTCCACATCATAAGTATTATATCTCATATTTGCTCTAGAAAGTTTTTCACTGAAATAGGCAATTGGACGACCCTTCTGACGCAACACTCCCCCAATTCCAACTTTTGATGCATCTGTATGTAACTCAAATAGTAACTGAAAATCTGGCAACACTAGAATCAGTGTTGAGGTTAAAAGTTCCTTGATTTGCTCAAAAGCAGATCCTGCCTCTTCCTTCCATGAAAACTGCTTCCCTTTCATACAATCAGTAACAGGGGCCATTAGACTACTAAAGTGCGGTATAAATTTTTGATAAAATGAAGCTAATCCATGGAAACTTCTGACTTCTATGATAGTTCTGGGCTGTGGCCAATTTCTGATTGCGGCTACTTTACTCTGGTCCACCTGTATCCCTTCCTTAGACACGACATATCCTAGAAATAAAAAACTTGGCGTCATGAACACGCATTTCTCGTCGCTGCATAGAACTGTTCTTGACGAAGAATAGTTAACATTTCGTAAGTGTTGAATGTGCTCCTCTGTGCTTGCACTATATATCAAGATATCATCAAAGTATACTATAACAAACTTTCCGATGTAAGGTCTGAAAATTTGATTCATCACCCTTATAAATGTACTAGGTGCATTAGATAGACCAAATGGCATGACCAGCCATTCATATAATCCTTCCCGAGTCTTAAATGCTGTCTTCCATTCATCACCTGGTCTTATGCGAATCTGATGATAACCACTCTTAAGATCGATCTTCGAAAAAATTACAGACCCACTAAGTTGATCCAATAGATCATCAAGTCTTGGCATAAAAAATTTGTATCTGACAATTATTTTTTTGAGTGCCCTGCTGTCGGTACACATTCTCCATGAACCATCTTTCTTCGGTACCAATAGAGCTGGTACAGCACAAGGACTGAGACTCTCTCGAACACACCCTTGCTCAAGCAACTCCTCAACCTGTCTCCTCAACTCTTCATGCTCCTTTGGACTCATATGATAATGTGGCCTATGCGGTAAAATAGCACCTAGCACTAGATCAATTTGATGTTGTATATCTCTCAGTGGCGGTAATTCTTTGGGTGATTCCGTAGGAAAGACATCTTCAAATTCATTTAACACCGGTCTAACCTCCGCTGGAACTTCACGATCTTCACTTGCTTCATACCCAATCAACATAAACATTTCAACACTATCTTTCACTTCTTCAACAAATTCTCTCGTAGATAATAGGCTAGTTGATTCCACTTTCTTCTCCGACTTGTTTTCGCTTTGGTCACGCTTCTTAGTTCTAAGGTAATTTGAGTACCTTTAAACATGAAACTGTAGCTGTTGGTGCGAACATTATGTTGTACAGCTCTATCATATTTCCATGGTCTTCCCAATAGTAGATGACACACATCCATATCGACAACATCACACCATATATCATCTTTGTACTTCTTCCCCATAGAAAATGTAACAAATGCTCGTTTTCCCACTGTCACTTCTCCACCTTTCTTTAGCCATGCCAGTTTATAAGGTCTAGAGTGTTTTTCAGTCTTCAACCCTAATTTCGTGACGGCTTCTTCAGAAATAATGTTATCGCAGCTTCCCGCATCAATAACAAATCGAAAAACCTTTCTCAAGATAGTACATGTAGACTAAAAGATATTGCTTCTCAGCCAACTAGAATCATTCTCATGCTTTGGCACTAAACAAGACCTCCTTATCATCAAATTACACCCTTCGTCTCCTGACACAACTTCTTCATCTTCATCAAACTTCGATGGTTGAGAATAATCAACCTCACCTTTCACATCCTCATACTCACATTCCTCTGCAACTAGTGCTCTCTTCTTTGGCTTTGTACATTCATTACTTTTATGGACAAATTCCTGACAATTATAACACTTGATACTGTTGTTGACCTTTGCTTTAGCGACTTCATTGACAATTGGTTTATTGACTGCCTTGAAAACATTAGCACTGCTACTAGCACCCTTAGTCTGGTTGTTAGAACCCGCAAACACACCAATTCCTCGTCTCACTTCTTTCTCCCAAGCTAGAGCTTTCTGATGTGCTTCCGCAACAGACATTGGATTAAACATATTAACCATGTCTTGATTTGCGTTCGTAACCCTCCAACATACCTAGCGGTTAGCTGTTCCTCGGTCTCCATAATATCATTCCTTGCAATCAATTGATAGAATTCATCTGCATAATCATTCACTGTCTTCGTCCCTTGTCTCAAATTCTGCAAACGTTGATACATAAGTGATTGATAATTGTACGACAAGAAAGTTGCTTTCATTATCTTTCTCATCTTCTCCCAAGTGACAACTTTTGATTTTCCCATTCTATCCCGAGTTAGTTTAGTTTGTTGCCACCAAGCCATAGCTCTTCCCCTTAGTCTTGTAGCAACTAATTGGACTTTGCGATTCTCAGGCAACTCCTTGAATTTCAAAATTTCTTCAACACTTGACAACCAATCAATAAATTCTTCTGCTTGCATACCATCTTTGAATTCTGGAATTTTCATTCTCATACCTGACTCCCATTTACGATCATTTTCTGAATCCAGATATTGATTTCGCACTTGGCCTCGATTTCGACAATGAATACTACCTCCATCACCATCCTCCTCAAAATTAGATGTATTTCGATATCGATCCTGACCATACACGTCCCTATGACCATGCATGTCCCTTCTATCCCATCTTTCAATATCACGATATGGTTCATTTTTAAACCCACGTGGAGTTCTTCTCTCTTCATTTCGGTGCCCATGGTCGTCTCGCATCATTGAAACTGATGATTCTCTCCTATCTCAATAAGACTGAGGTGACATTCTCCTTTCTCCCGAAATCGATGGTAAAACCCTGTTTCCACTCTGGTTCGAAACTGGTGACGTTCTACTTTGATTTTGATTCATGACTTTCATCAATTTCTCCAACTTGTCAATACCCTCATTGAACTTTTTATTGATACGCTGCTCCATTTGCTCAGCTTCTTGTCTTCTATACAAATCTTCAACATTTTGATGGCGATTAGCACGTCTCAGAGGCATGATTATTAAACAATCTCGTTTCTGTCTCTGATCTAACTTTGATCTGGCTTTGATAGACGCTTCGGTCTCAACCTCTGATTTAGCTCTTACTTGGCTCTGATACCAATTGACGCAGCGGTATAGCTCCGATACCCATTGACGCAGTTTATAGTAGGCTCGAACAGTTTAGATTCAAACTTTCGCAACCTATCCAGGACCTTCTCTACGAAATGAAGATTTTGTGTTAATAAACCGGTAGAACGATAAATGCCCAATTCAGTTGATCGTGACGATACCGGAATCTAGCTATCTCCAACCCGTGATCTCGCAAGATACCGTGTTGAAAGATCTACAACTCGATCGTTGATCACTCGCAAGTGATACCGAGAATTGGCTTCTACTTCGTTGATTTGCGCATGAATTACCCGAAGAAGGAAAGAAGAAGGAGATCACACTCAACTTCAATAGTAATGGAACAAGCTCACACATAAATTTTATTCAAAAATCAACCCCTTTGTACAATGACAACACACCCCTATTTATAGAAAATACAACACAGCACACGACTCAGCACATGCGACACACGAGATAACATATGCGACATACAACACACAGGCGCACACATGCGCGACTTACGACTTAGCCCATACGCTTACATCCCACGACCCACGACTTAACACATATAAACAGATACAGGTTACAACGACATACGACTTACATCACACGCGACTTTACATCAAACGACTTACAACATCATGTTACAACACACACGACATACGACATATAATATAAGGAAGTTACAACATAACAACAATGCAACTTAAGAAGCATGGGACTCAAAATCATACAGCATAAGAAGTAGCTCGGCTCCAGAAATGACTTAGCGACATAAGGAAAATCAGCTTCAGGAACTTGCGACTTAACAAAATAGCGTAGCTTCAGGACGGCTTAGCGACATAAGGTAAGCGACTTAAGAATGAGCGACATAAGTGAGAACGCGTCATAATTGAGCGACTTAACTCGCTAGGTCGCTATCTTGTAATGCAGGAGTCTTCAAGGCAGGCGGCATAGCTTGTTAGGTCGCTTAACTCGCTAGGTCGCTTATCGTGGTTGGCGCAACTCAAGGCATAAGTCGCAGGCGACTTAACGTGGTGCGACTTAACATGGTGCGCTGCATCAAAACGCTTGGGTGAGGAGCCTACGGAGAAAATGAAGAAGGAGAGAAAATCAAAAAGATAGCCATCCGGTCATGCCTCGTCTAGCCTGAATAAACCTGAATCATGTTGTTGTTTCTATTTATGTTTATAGTTGTTGTGAATAGACTTTTGTTCCAAACTCTAGGAAAGTTTTAATGGAACTTAATTTTGGATTAATAAATAAAATTTTGTTTCTTTGTCTTCTAGGATTTTTATTGTTTAGCTTATTTTCTAACTTGTAGTTGAAATTCAAAATCTTGTGGGTTACATGAGCTCCGGTCTGCTTCCACACGAGTTGGAGACTTTTGAATTATTTATACTCTAGTCTGTGCTCCGGGGACTTAGAGATTTTTGGATCGTTTATACTTTAGTCTGCACTCTGGGGACTTAGAGTACTCTAGTCCGTGCTCCGGGGACTTAGAGATTTCTGAATCGTTCATACTCTAGTCCGCGCTCCAGGGACTTAGAGATTTTTGAATCATTTATACTCTAGTCCGCACTCCGTGGACTCAGAGTACTCTAGTCCACGCTCTGGGGACTTAGAAATTTTTGAATCGTTTATCCTCGAGTCCACACTTCGAGGACCTCAGAGTACTCCAGTCCATGCTTCGGGGACTTAGAGATTTTTGAATCATTTATACTCTAGTCTGCACTCCGGGGACTTAGAGTACTCTAGTCTATGCTTCGGGGACTTCGGGTTTTTTGAAATGTTTATACTCTAGTCCGCAATCCGAGGACTCAGAGTACTCTAGTCTACGCTCCGGGGACTTGGAGATTTTTGAATCATTTATACTCGAGTCTGCACTCCGGGGACTCGGAGTACTCTAGTCCACGCTTCGAGGACTTGGAGATTTTTGAATCATTTATACTCTAGTCCACACTCCAGGGACTCTGACTACTCTAGTCTGTGCTCAAAGGACTTAGAGATTTTTGAATCGTGCATACTCTGTCCGCACTCCAAGGACTCAGTACTCTAGTACGAGCTCCGGGGACTTCGAGATTTTTGAATCATTTATACTCGAGTCCGCACTCCAGGGACTTAGAGTACTCTAGTCCGCGCTCCAAGGACGTAGAGATTTTGAATCGTTTATACTCTAGTCCACATTTCGGGGATTTAGAGTACTCTAGTATATGCTCCGAGGATATAGAGATTTTTGAATCATTTATACTCTAGTTTGCACTACGAGGACTCAGAGTACTCTAGTCCGTTGTTCGGGGACTTAGAGATTTTTGAATCGTTTATACTCTAGTACGCACTCCGGGGACTCAAGTACTCTAGTCCGTGCTCCAAGGACTTAGATATTTTTGAATCGTTTATAATCTAGGCATGTAAGGCTTCGATGGGAACTAATCTCATCTGCTGTGCATCACCAGTACTCGTGAATTTTGCTAATAAGTCGGCTCCTCCATTTTGTTCATGCGGGATATGCGAAATATCATAATATTCCTAGTACAACAACAGTTCTTGAACCCGAGAAAGGTATGGGGTAAGCCTTTGCCCCCTTATCTGATAGTCTCCTCGTACTTGGTACACCACCGATTGTGAGGCACAAAAGATTTCAACCAATTTTACTCCAAGTTCTTTGGTAAGTTTCAAGCCGATAATCAATGCTTCATATTCAGCTTCATTATTCGTAGCTGGGAAATCGAGTTTCAAAGCATAACAAATTGATCGGTTTTCGAGATTTACAAGAACAACACCAGCCCCAGAATAATGATCGTTGGATGCCCCATCGTTGTATAATTCCATCGAATGGGGGAATGACGTCATCACTACTTGGCTCGTCTAATATGGTAAATTCTGCAATGAAGTCTACTAACGCTTGCCCTTGGATAGCCCTCCTTAACAGGTAAGTGATATCGAATCGACTCAACTCATTGTTCTATTTGAGCAACCTTCTAGAAGTTTCTGATCGTTGGAGCACTTGTCGCAGAGGTTGATCCGTATAAACACTGATCGGGTGTGTGTGAAAATACGGATGAAGCTTGCTTGATGCAATCACCAAGCAATAGGCTAGCTTCGCGATCTTAGGATAATTTCTCTCTACCCCCGTTAAACATTTACTAACATAGCACACTGGCTTTTGAATTCAGTCCTCCTCACGAAACAAGGCTAGACTGATGGCATGCTGAGAGACGGTCAAGTAAACATATAACTCTTCATGGTCTACAGGCTTTGACAGAACCGGGGGACTCTCCAAATGTCCCACCAGAGCTCGAAACGCGTCCTCATAGTCTGGCGTCCATTCAGAATTTCTCTTCCCTTATCACATCGAAGAAAGTAATGCATTTGTCGGTCGCTCTAAATATGATTCAACTCAGTGCAATGACTTTTCAATTTAGGATTTGTACTTGGTTTATAGTTCTAGGCATTTGTATGTCTCGGGTAGCATGAATCTTTTCTGGGTTAGATTCGATTCCCTACGCATTGACAATAAAACCCAAAAACTTTCCCAATGCAACACCAAAGGAACACCTGAGTGGATTGATTTTCATTCCGTAGTATCTGAGTATATCAAGCATCTCCGCTAAGTCTCGAAAGTGGTCGTTTGACTGTCGTGACTTCACGGGCATGTCATCCACATAGACGTCCATTGTCCTACCAATTTGGTCTTTAAACATCCAATTTATCAAATGCTGATAAGTCGCTCCTACATTCTTCAACCCAAAAGGCATCACTACATAACAGTATAGTCCAACGTCCGTGAAAATCTAGTGTGTTCCTGATCTAGAATGTGCATCAAGATTTGATTATATCTCGAATACATATCCGTGAATGACAATAATTCATGTCCTGATGTTGATTCGACTAGGTAATTAATTCTGGTTAAAGGGAAACTATCCTTAGGGCATGCCTTATTCAGGTCTGAATAATCAACACGGATCCTTTATTTTCCATTCGCTTTTCTCACTAGTATGAGATTAGATACCCATTCGGAATAGAGGGCGTCGCGAACGAACCCATTGGCTTTGAGTTTGTCCACCTCCTCTCTTAGAGCAGCAAACCTCTCTGGGTCCATACCTCTCCTTTTTTGTTTCACTAGCACATACTTCAGGTTAATGTTCAATATATGACTTGCGATGGCTGGAGAAATCCCGCACATATCAGAGTGGGTCCAAGCGAAAACATCCAGGTTCACTCGGAGGAAATCAGTAAGATCCTCAATCATCGAAGGGGTGAGTTGTGATCCAGTCTTAAGCACCTGTGATGGATCATCATGTCTGACTGGGATGTCAATCATTAGTTTAGCCAGTGCTGCTTTAGACTCCTTTGGTTCTTCATCATCGTCTTTCGGATCTATGTCTTTATAGCTCAGACCCTGCTACCTGAGCCAAGGCCCGGGCACTACTTGTCAATTTTGAGCAACACAGATGCGGACAGAATTTTCCACAACCTTTCTCTTCTCTCTCGTTGGGCCTCTCTCAGCTCAGCCACATAACATGCGCAATCAGTCACTTGATCGCCATGCGCTACACCAACTCTTCTATCCGTCGGAAATTTCAAGGTTAAACACCAAGGGGTCAAAGCTGCCCTAAATTCTGCCAGGGCCGGTCGGCCTGAAAACACATTATAAGGGGAATCAACATCCAAAACAATGAACGGTAGGATTCGTACCCCCGTACATTCACATTCTCCTAACTCAATTGGCAATTCTACAAAACCTATCGCATCGGCTGCACCATTAAAGCCATGAATGCAGGATTTAGATGGTTTCAGATCCTTCGCCTCCATTTTCATTTGGTCATATGCCTTTTTGAAGATAATATTCACAGAACTACCATAATCAATCAGTATCCTTCTCACAAGTGCCGGCCCAATTGTAGCTGAGATGACCATCGAGTCAATGGTAGGTACTTCCACCTGGTCGACATCCCTACTCCTGAATACAATATATCTTTCATCCTCCGCTACTGTTTCGCTAGGGTCCCGTCTTCTATGTTCGAGTAGCATTCGAAATCTGCATGCTTTAGGGATCTTGCATCGCGTTCCATTTCTTGCCAACTCTTGTCTACCAGGTGAGGTCCACCGACTATCGTGTTTATAACCAGTCCGCCTCCAGTCCGAGCGGGTTCCTCGGGTCGATGCAGAGTCTACCCACAATTAGGGTCGGAGGTCCCCTACCCACCTTTCTAGGGATTTTCAACAAACTACTGCAACCTCTTCTATCGAATAAGCTTTTCCATGCATCATGTAGGTGTCTACATTTTTCGGTATTATGCCTGTAAGTCTTATGGAAGTGACAGTACTTGCCAGTCTGCTTTTGTTTCTCAATGGATTCCTTTGGGCGTCTCTTTCGGTATTCGAATGCACTACAAGTTGATAAATAAATATTCTCTAAAGATGTCTTCAAAGGAGTGTATTCATTATAGGTTGGGATACTTGGTTTCCACTTTCCTGCTTCCCTTTTTCTTTTGGGATTTTCTCCTCTGGATCCTTTAGACTGCCACAATTTTGAACATTGACTTGGACCTTGCCAGAGTTATCGCCAGACTGCTTTACTGCAATGTTACTTTGCACTACCTCCTTGTTGGGCCCGGGCGCACTATTTCGCCTGTTCCACCATCTGGCCTCTTCTCTTCTCATGAATTGGTTCGCCTTTGAGTAAAAACGTTCCAAGGTGGTTGGCGGTTTTCCTACCAGCCAATCACCAAACTCTGAGTCGGGATCTACCCCTCGCATCATGGCCATAAGAATAGCATGATCATTCGGGTAGCGAATTTCGATAGCAGCAACATGAAATCTTTGCATATATTCTTTTAACGATTCCCTGGGGGCCTGGATCACACTGGATAGAGACATCACGTCCTTTGGGAGAGTGGTATGTATCCTGAGCTGATCCATAAATTTCGTTGCCAACTCATTAAATCTGGAGATTGATCGTGGAGGAAGTCTAGTGAGCCACATGGTAGCGATCCTAGATAAGGTTATTGAGAAACATCTACATTTAGTCGCATCATTTGCCCTAGTCGAGTCCATCATCCACTCGTATCTCATTACAAGCTGTCAGGGATCGGTCTTTCCTTCATAGGCTGGAATAGTTGGCATATTGAACTTCTGGTGATACTCAGCCTATAGGATATCATCTGTTAACGGAGTATTACTCCTAGATATCCCCAATCATCATTAAATAAGTCCTGATTTTCCCTCATCAGCTGTCTGACCATAGTTGATAAATCCGGAGTCTGGATGGGATGTGGCAAGTTCGACTCCGTCCTATGTGACCATTCCGGCTGGTGCCTCCTTGGTAAGTGATCTCCCAAATGCACGTTCTGGGGACCCGCTTTGCTACAACCCAGACATGGTGGTCGGCCGGCCTCATCCTATGTTCCAGATCTCAAGTTTTCCACTCCAGCTTGAGTGCGATTTCCGAGCTGCAGATGAGGGGCCACGGTTCCAGGTAGGGAACCCAGACCATTTCTGTTGGACTGTTCAGCTGCACATGTTTGTGTTGTTTCAATCCTATGGCATCTACGCCTGTGATGTTCGTCCGTCGAAATGTAGCTATCAGACGACGAGTAGGAAGTGGGGCTTCCTCCCGTATTCTACTGCTGTTGCTGAGCAATCTACGTCATGAGATTGGCGTTAGCTTGAATTTGCTCGGTAAGCTGTCTCTTGCTTTCCACGAGTTCTCTCATTAGCTCATTGAACTCTGCCCTGGTGACAACTTCTTATTGGTTTAGGTCGGTGGTAGTCCCTGTACTTGGATTAGGTTGTTAGTTGCTGGGTCCCACCTGTTGGACGCTGCGGTCTCGTTGACATCCGTATTGTGGAAGGCTAATTTAGTACGTGGTGTCTTCCCATATTAGAGTTATCCGTCTGAACTCTGAATAGAATCTATGAACTCTTGAGAATGAACTTGGATCTCCTTCGAATGATTTCTTCAATCCAGTAGCGGCAAAGCAGATCCTAAGAGCCTGAGAATACACTTTCTCAGTGAAAGCATCAAAATATTAGCACCAAATTGGTCACTAACACCCGAGAATAGATTTGTGTTAGAGAGATTAATGAAGATAGTAAATTAAAACAGAGGAGTATGTGCAAAAAAAAAAAAGTAGAAACAAGAACATCAAAATTATAGTTGTTCAAGGTAACTGCCTACGTCCACTTTTAATGTAATCTTCGTTGCCTTTTCCAAATACTTGAATATAGATACAATCCCTAAACAAACAACATGAATACAAGTATGAGCCAAAAGAAAGCGAGTGTAGAAAATGACAGAGTCCTCCTGGAGTTTCCGCAATAAAGGTCCCTTCAGCTATACCCCTGCCTCTCTATTTATAGATGAAGATGTGCTGGATTCCCTATGCAGGCCTAAGACAAAGGAAGCTTGGCCTATATATGGTAATCTTGAGTCAGCTGTACCAGGCATACCGAACGACTTTCGACCGATCAACAAATGCCGAACCAAGGCGTCTTAACGAATGACTCGAAGCAACTTTACAGGGGACTCGAAGCGATGGCAAATGACTCGAAGTAAAGAAATGTTAGTCACGTCACTTTATTGTAGGTTGAAAATTTTGTCAACCTCTTCAAGATTTGCCGATCCACACGTGCCAAACCACTCCTTACCGCATGACATTAGCTTCCTTATCTCGACCGAACGATGCCTGCTAATCCGTTTAGGCCGAACAACATATGTCGAACCATCTTGACTGAACTATCTCGCCTTTCCTACCTTGGCCAAGCGACACATGTCTCAAAATGTCTAAGGCCGGACCACCATTGGCCGAATGACCAAGGTCGATTCCATCCATACCGACCCACTAAGTCCGAAACCATATCGACCGAACCATTTTGTCTCACCCTTGTTAGCCGAACCGCTTTGTCTTGCCTATCTTAATCGAACCACCACATCTACACTCCAATACCGATCCACCTTGGTTGGGCCATCTTGACTACACTACAACACCGAACCACTCCGGTCGAGCCAACACCAAACATATCGACCAAGGTATATAGGACGATCCAGACTTAAGTTTCATCGGTCTGTCATACTTCCACTCCTTTCCTAGCTTGAGTCTCGTCCAGGTTTAACCATAGGCTCTGTGACTATCGCCATGTAGCCGGGCCAAAATGTCGGGTAACAAATAATAATGATAATAATAATAATAATAATAATAATAATAATAATAATAATAATAATAATAAATTAACTAAGTTAACTATGTTTTATAAAATATTTATATTTATTTTTCAAAATTAACCATGTTAAATAAGTTTGGTAAAAAATAATTAAAATTTTAAAAATAACTAAGATTTTAAAGGTTAACTGTCTTTTATAAAAAGTTAATCAAGTTGACTAAGTTTTATAAAAGTAGCTATGTTAACCAAGTTTAAGTTTATATAATTTAACTAATTTTATAAAAGTTAACTAAGCTTTATGAAGATTAATTAAGTTTACAGAAATTATTTAAATTATGTAAAAATTGACCAAGTTAACAAAGTTCTATAAAAATTAATTAAGTTTGCAAGAAGTAACTAAGTGTTTTAAAAATAACTAGATTTTATAAAGTTATTAAAATTTAAATAAATCTTATAAAAATTAACTAAGTCTTATAATAATTAAATAAGATTTATCAAAATAAAATAAGCATTAAAAAATTAACTAAGTTAATTTAGTTTTAGAAAAATTAACTAAGTTCTATACAATTTTAACTAAATTAACTAAGTCTTATAAAATTGAAACAATATTTTTACTAAGTTAACTAAATTTTATAGAAATTAACCTATTTAATAAAAATTAATTGAAATTTATAAAAATTAGCGAAGTTTATAAAATTAGTTATTTTTTATATAATTTAACTAAGTTTTATAAAATTTATATAAGTTAACTAAATTCTACAAAATTTAATCTAGTTTACAAAAATTAATTTTTTTTGTAAAATTAGCTAAATCTTACAAAAATTAACTATTTACAAAAATTAACCAAGTCCATTAAATTATATAATAATCAAATAAGTTTATAAGTGTTAACTAAGTTAATTTAATTTTATAACAACTAATAAGTTTACAAAAGTCAAATAAGTTTATAAAAATCAACTAAGTTAACTAAGTTTTTAAATCAACTAAGTTAACTAAGTTTTTGTTAAATATAGGGTGTAATTGTTTCCTTTTCATTAACTTTCCTATTATAAACTACTTTCCTATTAGAAACTTTCCTGATTTAACTATTTGGTGTGAGATATAAACACCTCTTCTTGTATATCAATGAGATGAGATAAATAAAATAAGTTGCTTTTGCTTTCTCCTCTATGTCTATTCTTACAAATTATATTTGATACCAAACCAATTAACAATAATAATTAAATAAGTTCATAAAAATTAATTTAGTTAAACTACATATTATGACTGTTAGATATTTGAGGTCAACATATACTTATTCTAATTTTAGTATGAATTATAAATAACAAGTGTTATCCCGTCGTTTGACAAGGCTATGATATCATCGACTTGGCTAGGAACGGATGGTCATCAGCATTAGATTTCGATTACATACAATACTATAGAAGATGGTCAGGCATAGCTGGTAGCTTCCTAGGATCTAGTCAAACAGATAAAACTATTCAACAGAAGTCCATGAGCAGCATGCACAAAATAGTATATGTTTGTCTAGAGACAATTATGTGGTGGTAGCCTTTGGATTGATATATCTATCCAATTTAATTAAGTATTTTAGCTATCTGATTAAGTATTTTGTTTTTGCAGACCGATGGGCCCACTTGTAAGGCTGGCTGAAAACCATGGGATTGCACTCTTTGCCATTGATGAAGCGCAATATATTTATAAATGGGGGCATGACTTTCATCCCGATTATAGGTATGTGTATCTTGTACAAAGCATATTCCCTATTGAATTCACCTATTTGTCAACCACAATTCTCATTGTATATTGCAAGTGTTTATGCATTCTACATTTAGTGCCAATGTGTTACTGATGCATCGGTAGCGCCTCAATTGACAGACGTGGTATTTTTCCCTACATATTAGCCGCTTATCATAATTCATATTTGATGCTATCATTAAATTCTATGGTATATGTCTTTGGTAATTTGAAGGAAGACCCCTACAGGTTCTCTAGTTGAAAACCACCATGGAAAAAAGTTTTACACTACCCCTTTAAGGGATTATATTCAAGTTACCATTGCCAACATGATCTTCTCTTAAAATATATTGTACTTTGTTGAAGTATATAACCGTGATGGATATAAGTATCTAAAATTCATGCTGAGTAGAGGGAAACTTGATTTTATTTCATGTTTAGCACAATCACAGTGTACAGATTTTTACCTTTTCCCAAAATAGGTATTTCTTGCAGTATAATTTTTTAGTTTGGGAAAAGGTTGAATGTTTCTAGGATAAAAATATCTAAGTTCAGGTTTCTCTCTACTATTGGGCGGTTGTCCATACTAAGAAAAACCTTTAGTTCTAGCAATTTGAAATTCCTGAAATCTGATATATCAATAATGGCCCTAACAGCTAAGCAACAATTCCAGCTCAGGATGACATCGTCAAGACTCTATACATGTCAGAAGAAGTGAAAATTGTCCCGGCATCTTTTTCTCGACCAAATCTTCAATTTTTAGTGAGTTTTTGTTTTTTTAGTCATAACCAATAAATCTGTTTTGGAAGATACCATTGAACCCATGTATGATTCATTTTGGACCTATATTATTTATCTTTTAAGTGAAACTCCAACTGTTGAATCAAAATAGTTAGAGTAACATCACTCAATTAAGTTTTATAAAAAATAGTTTTATGAAAATCGTGTTCTCTATTTTGAAATCTTTGTTAAATTGTTATAAAAGTTGGCAAAGTTTTATAATGAAATAATCAAGTTTATAAAAGATAATTAAGTTTGATAAAAATTCAACTAAGTTAACTAAAAATTTATAAACCACCATAGTAATTAAACTAGTAATTTGAACATTTCTTCTTCATGACGCTTTGTAGCCTTGCATCCACCACTGTTAACTATTTGATAATACTGAACTTTACAGTTTAATAGTGCTGTAGTTTACTATTTACAGTTTAATAGTACTACAAACTATGATGTGTTTGCAATGATTTGTATAATATATCCTTCATGGTTATATTTTGTAGTCGTATCCCTTCGATGGCAAGATTGTCCAGGATTTCTGTAGAAAATTTCACATATTATTAGTATATGTACTCAACTAATTACTATGAGCCGTCACAGCTTTGACTAATTAGACAGATGCCAATTTATGTTTTTTTATTCTATTGAGTAACTTTGGTAAACGTAGCCTCGGTTTTATATGTCTTTATCTATGTTAGTTTCTGCCATTTCTTTTGTAATTTAATTTGTTAGGGATTTTTATCCACAATATCATGGATCGATATGTATATTTGCTCAACTGCTCTGGTTTGGCTAATTGAAAAGATATCTAATTGAAATCTGGATCAACATAAAACTATTTATCATTTTCTACACACTTAATAAGTGATGGATTAATATGTCATACACTTGGTGCAATAAGATTATTTACTGCTGGATTCATAATTTAACTTCCAAGCCTCTTTAAAAAAATTAATAATAGGTATTTTCAAGAGACTTTTCTATCCTTTTAAATCATAAACTAATTTAATATTCTTTAGGTACTTCTGGCATGCACCTGGAGAAAATTTTGTTATATCCAGAGCATTGGCATAGTTTATATCAGTAAATAGGTAAGTCAATGGATATAGTTTTGAGCAATATTCATTCTTTGACTTTGAAATACATACTTCCACAAATGCTTTCCAAAAGAAGGGTTCAGAATTATGGATATGGAAAACTATCTTCGTCTCTTAAAACAAAACTATGATCAATTCAAATAAAACAGGAAAAGATACGACAAACTTACCATGACTACTACTTTTAGGTTAACTTTAAAATATTACCATTTAGCTGAATTTATCTAGGTAACACATAACTTTTTGAACTTTATCATTATTTTCCCCTTCCTTCGATGCAGACAAAAACTAGGGTTCAAAAATGTCAACTAAAAAACCTATTAGATACCTGATCATAATGCTCAACTGACACAGCGGATTATTCGAAACAAAACTTCAATCGGTGAAATGTAACAATCGGTGAGTTGAAGATACCAAAATGCCCAAGTTCGTTGATCCAAAGATACCGAACTCTAGCTATCTCAAACACGTTGATAGCGCACTATACCGTGTTTAAAGATCTACGATTCTTCGCACGTTGATCTAGCGCACTAGATTCCGTGAATCGGCTTCTACGATCGTTGAATCGAGCGCACTCGATTAACCGAAAGAGGAGATAGGAGATTACACTCAACTACCAATTGGTATGAAAGCACAAAGCTAACAAAAGAGAATTTTATTCAAAAATCAACTACTGAAATGTACAACACACGCCTCTATTTATAGAGTTTTCGACCCAGTCCCTAAGTCGGCAACCGACCTACGACTCAACTTAAGTCGTGACCGACTTAACACAAAGCGACCTAAACCCATTACAACATAGCACAACATGACCGACTCACACATGGCCGACTTAACCAAGTACGACCTAACATACATGACCGAGTTAAAGCAATACAACATATGTACACGACTAAACTCATTACCGACTTAACATATAACGACTCAAAGATTCGCGACTTAGCACCCAACACAGCCCATAGGTCGGTAACGACCTAAAATACAACATGACCCACAGCTTCACCGACTCATGACCTAACACCGGTACAACAAAGCACATATACAACACCTTCCTTTAGGTCGCTGCCGACCTAAGACTTTAGGTCGTTAACTCGGCTCCTTTTTCCCCTCTGTCAACCAGTTAGCTCGGAGACGACTTAAGCCTTCAACAACTTCTGTTCTGTTAAGTCGTGAACGACTTAGACCCGTGTCGTTAACTCGTTTGTGACTCATCAAGCATGAACGACTTATGCTCCCATCAACTCGCAGCTTCTTTTCTCGTGGATCTTTAGATCGTAGCTTCTCTGACTCGTCCCCCTTTACTTTGTTAAGTCGCGGACGACTTAGGATCTCCTCCTTAGGTCGTGAGCCTTGTTCCTTAAGTCGGTAACGACTTAAAGTTCTCAAACGAGTTAGCTCCGTAGCTTCCTCCACACGACCTAGAGCGAAGTTAACTCGTGTTGCCTTCCCTTGTTGACTCGTACACGACTTAGGAGATTGAACTGAAGCTTCATTAACTTGTGAATGGTTTAACTTCTGGACTTCTATAGGTCGTGCTACATCATCCTCCCCTGGTTGAGAAAAATTCGACCTCGAATTTGTAAATTCTTCCTCAACAATCTCACCCCCATGATATGGAATTAAATGTTTGACGTTAAAAACATCAGAAGTATAAACATCATCTGGTAACTTTAATCGATAAGCATTCTCATTGGTTTTCTTCAAAACTTCAACTGGACCAATTTTCCGCGCTTTCAATTTATTGTATGTTCCCACTGGAAAACGGTCTTTTGTCAACACTGCATAAACCAAATCGCCTTCGTTAAATTCAACATTTCGTCGCTTCAAATCTGCAGACTTCTTATACTTCTCATTCGATTTCTCCAATCGTTCCTGAACGATTTTATGACATTCAGTCAGCTTATCAACAAAATCAACAGCTCGTTTAACTGTCCCCTTCGACTGTGGTACTACTGCCAAATCCAACGGTCCCTTGGGTAAATTTGAATAAACAATCTGAAACGGACTGAATCCCGTGCTACGATTCACTGCGTGATTATGTGCAAATTCAGCTTGGCATAACTTCATGTCCCAACTTTTCAAATTATCCTGTACAAGACATCGCAATAAATTTCCCAATGACCTGTTAACAACTTCTGTCTGCCCGTCAGTTTGCGGATGATAAGCACTACTAAATTTCAGTTTCGTTCCCACCATCTTCCACAAACTCAACCAAAAGTGACTCAGAAAACGAGTATCTCTATCCGAAACAATAGACTCTGGCAATCCATGAAGTCGATAAATCTCCTTGAAAAATAATTGCGCAACACGAACAGCATCCGCCGTCTTCTTGCAAGCAACAAAATGTGCCATCTTCGAAAACCTATCCACTACAACAAATATCGAATCATTTCCCCTTTGAGTTCGAGGCAAACCCAAAACGAAATCCATGCTAATATCAACCCATGGCTTAGATGGTACTGGTAATGGCATATACAACCCTGCATTCGTTGCTGTTCCCTTTGACACCTGACAAATATGGCATCTCTCCACGAATCTTTCAACCTCTTTTCTCATCGATGGCCAAAAGTAAGACTGTGAAATCAATTGCAAAGTACGATCACGGCCCACATGCCCTTCCTCGTGTAACTCCTTGACAATTTTCAATCTCAAGCTACAGTCCGGTATACATAAACGATTCCCTTTAAACAGAAAACCATCAACCAACGTAAATTCATCGGTACTCTCACCCTTCACTTTCTCAACATATTTCACAAAGTAAGGATCTTCATTAATCATTTCCGGCAACATCTCAAAACCCGTCACTTCAACTTTCATTGTCGTTAATAAATGACTCCTCCTACTCAAAGCATCAGCTACCCGATTTGTCACCCCTGATTTATGTTTGACAACAAAAGTAAACTGCTGTAAATATGCTATCCACGATGCATGTCTCGCTGAAATCTTATCCCGCCCCTGTAAATGTTTCAATGCTTCATGATCTGTATAAAGGACAAATTCCTTCTGAAATAGATAGTGTCTCCAATGCTTAACAGCTTGTACAACAGCATAAAATTCAACGTCATATGTACTGTATCTCATCTTTGCTCCTGACAACTTTTCGCTGAAATATGCAACTGGCTTCCCATTCTGACTCAGAACTCCTCCAATACCAACCTTCGAAGCATCAGTATGCAATTCAAAAAATAACTGAAAATTCGGTAAAACAAGAATTGGTGCAGACGTCAACAATTCCTTGATCTTCTCAAAAGCAACTCCCGCTTCCTCTGACCATACAAATTGTTTCCCTTTCATGCAATCAGTAACTGGAGCCATCACGCTACTGAAGTGTGGAATGAATCTTCGGTAGAATGACGCTAGCCCATGAAAACTCCTCACTTCCGTAATCGTCTTTGGCTGAGGCCAATTCCTGACTGCCTCAACTTTACTCTGGTCAACTTGAATACCTTCCCCTGAAACAACATAACCCAGGAATAAAACACTGTGCGTCATAAACACACATTTCTTCGTAGCAGCATAAAATTGTTCTTCACGAAGAATAATCAATACTTCCCTCAAATGTAGAACATGCTCCTCCATACTTCCGCTGTAAATCAGAATATCATCGAAATAAACCACGACGAACTTCCCAATGAATGGCCTAAAGATTTGATTCATCACCCGCATGAATGTACTAGGTGCATTTGACAAACCAAACGGCATGACCAACCATTCGTACAACCCCTCTCTCGTTTTGAAAGCTGTCTTCCATTCATCACCTGGTCTGATTCGAATTTGATGATAACCACTCTTCAAATCAATCTTCGAGAATATAGTTGCCCCACTCAACTGATCCAACAAATCATCCAACCTCGGCATAGGAAATCTATATCGGACAGTGATCTTATTCAAAGCTCTACTATCTGTGCACATCCTCCATGTTCCGTCCTTCTTTGGTACTAATAATGCTGGCACGGCACAAGGACTCAAGCTTTCCTGAACACGTCCCTGTTCCAACAACTCTTCCACCTGCCTTCGTAACTCCTCATGTTCCTTCGGACTCATTCGGTAGTGTGGTCGATGTGGTAACACTGCTCCCGGAACAAGATCAATCTGATGTTGAATGTCTCTAAGTGGCGGTAACTCCTTAGGCAACTCCTCTGGAAAGACATCTTCGAATTCTTTCAAAATTGGCTTTGCTGCTTCTGGAATTTCAACTTCTTCACTACTCTCTCTCCCAATCAACAAAAACACTTCAGGTTCTTCCTCCACTTCCTTGACAAACTCCTTCAAAGTCAACAGAGTTTTCAATTCTTCAATCTCTTCTAACTTGCTCTCCTTCTGTTGTTGCTTCTTGGGAACCAAAGTGATTTTAGTACCCTTGAACATGAAACTGTAACTATTGGCACGACCGTCATGTTGAACTGCTCTATCAAACTGCCACGGTCTGCCCAACAACAGATGACAAACATCCATATCCACAACATTACACCAAATTTCATCTTTGTATTTCTTCCCAATAGAAAAATTAACACAAGATCTTCGACACACTTTCACTTCACCACCCTTCCTTAACCATGCTAGCTTGTACGGTTTAGGATGCTTCTCAGTCTTCAAGTTCAACTTCCTCACTGCTTCTGTAGAAATAATATTATCACAACTTCCCGCATCAATAACGAACTTGCAAACTTTTCCCAAAATAGTGCATGTCGACTGAAAAATATTGCTTCTCAACCAACTAGAATCCTCCTCTTGCTTTGGTGTAAGACAACTTCTCCTCATCATAAGATTACAACCTTCATCTCCAAACAATTCTTCTTCCTCCTCAACATAAGGTATATTTGAACATTCTGCCTCCTCACCATCATCCTCCTCAACTTCTGCAACCATGGTTCTCTTCTTCGGCTTCGGACATTCATTACTTTTGTGACCCAACTCCTGACAATTATAACATTTGAAAACACTGCTAACCTTCGCCTTCTCAGTCTCCTTCATCACTGGCTCTGTAACAGGTTTAGGAACATTAGAACTTCCACCAACACCCTTCGCTTGATTATTGGAATTAGTAAACACACCACCTCCACGTCTTCCTTGTTTCTCCCAAGCCAACGCTTTCTGATGTGCCTCTGCAACTGATCTAGGATCAAACATATTAACCATATCCTGGATCTGCATTCTCAAACCCCCAATGAACCTAGCAGTCAGCTGTTCTTCTGTCTCCATAATATCGTTTCTGGCTATGAGTTGGTAAAATTCATCAGCATAATCACTAACAGACTTCGTCCCTTGCCTCAGATTCTGCAACCTTTGGTACATAAGTGATTGGTAGTTGTAAGGTAAGAAAGTAGATCTCATCAACTTCTTCATCTTATCCCACGATTCTATCTTTGACTTCCCCATCCGTTCACGAGTAAGTTTAGTTTGCTGCCACCACGCCAAAGCTCTCCCCCTCAACCTAGTAGCAACCAACTTCACCCTTCTATGCTCAGGAACCTCCTTGAAATCAAAGATCTCTTCAACATTTGAAACCCAATCTAAGAATTCTTCAGCAACCATCCCGCCTTTAAACTACGGAATCTCCATTTTCATACCCGATTCCCATCGACGATCATCTTCAACATCCCGATAAGAATTTCGAACTTGGTCTCGATCTCGATAATGAATACTAGCTCTATCACCCTCTTCAACAAAATCAAAAGTACGCCTCCATCGATCTCGACCATTATCATCCCTTCGTTCATGCATACTTCTTTGACTATGTCTCTCTTCATCTCTATATGCTTCATTGTCAAATTCACGTTGACTTCTTATTTCTTCATGTGCATAGTCATGATGATCTCTTCGTGATGAAATTGATGTTTCTCTTCTATTTCTACAAGAATGTGGCGATACCCTCCTCGCTTCCGTAACCGATGGCGAAACTCGGTTTCCTCCATGGTTCGAGTTTGGTGATCTCCTCCTTTGATTCAAATCATTCATCAATTTCTCCAATTTTCCAATGCCTTCATCAAACTTTTCATTAATACGTTGTTCCATAAGCTCGGCTTCTTCTTTACGATACAAAGCTTCAACGTTTTGATGACGATTAGCTCTCCTTGGTGGCATAATTGAAAATTTCACAAAACTTCAACAATTCGAACACAAAACTCCAAAGCTTTCACAAACAACAATTTCACAAGGCTCGGCCTTGAACTTAACTCGGCTTGTATGTATACGACTCAAGTAAGGTCGGCTTAATTTGACTCGGCTCAACCTCTTTAGCTCGGCAATGGTTTTACACGGCTCCACACTTCAAATCTTGGCGCGCAAAACTCCAAGACAAAATCCAAACAATATCCAACTCCTCGATCCAAATTGAAATGGATCAAACACTCCAAACTTGATGCAACTTCAATATGAACACGATGAACAACTTCAAACTTCAAAAACTTGGCTCCAAGAATCAACTTAGCTATGATTGGCTAAGTATGGCTCTGATACCAATAATGACACAGCGGATTATTCGAAACAAAACTTCAATCGGTGAAATGTAACAATCGGTGAGTTGAAGATACCAAAATGCCCAAGTTCGTTGATCCAAAGATACCGAACTCTAGCTATCTCAAACACGTTGATAGCGCACTATACCGTGTTTAAAGATCTACGATTCTTCGCACGTTGATCTAGCGCACTAGATTCCGTGAATCGGCTTCTACGATCGTTGAATCGAGCGCACTCGATTAACCGAAAGAGGAGATAGGAGATTACACTCAACTACCAATTGGTATGAAAGCACAAAGCTAACAAAAGAGAATTTTATTCAAAAATCAACTACTGAAATGTACAACACACGCCCCTATTTATAGAGTTTTCGACCCAGTCCCTAAGTCGGCAACCGACCTACGACTCAACTTAAGTCGTGACCGACTTAACACAAAGCGACCTAAACCCATTACAACATAGCACAACATGACCGACTCACACATGGCCGACTTAACCAAGTACGACCTAACATACATGACCGAGTTAAAGCAATACAACATATGTACACGACTAAACTCATTACCGACTTAACATATAACGACTCAAAGATTCGCGACTTAGCACCCAACACAGCCCATAGGTCGGTAACGACCTAAAATACAACACGACCCACAGCTTCACCGACTCATGACCTAACACCGGTACAACAAAGCACATATACAACACCTTCCTTTAGGTCGCTGCCGACCTAAGACTTTAGGTCATTAACTCGGCTCCTTTTTCCCCTCTGTCAACCAGTTAGCTCGGAGACGACTTAAGCCTTCAACAACTTCTGTTCTGTTAAGTCGTGAACGACTTAGACCCGTGTCGTTAACTCGTTTGTGACTCATCAAGCATGAACGACTTATGCTCCCATCAACTCGCAGCTTCTTTTCTCGTGGATCTTTAGATCGTAGCTTCTCTGACTCGTCCCCCTTTACTTTGTTAAGTCGCGGACGACTTAGGATATCCTCCTTAGGTCGTGAGCCTTGTTCCTTAAGTCGGTAATGACTTAAAGTTCTCAAACGAGTTAGCTCCGTAGCTTCCTCCACACGACCTAGAGCGAAGTTAACTCGTGTTGCCTTCCCTTGTTGACTCGTACACGACTTAGGAGATTGAACTGAAGCTTCATTAACTTGTGAATGGTTTAACTTCTGGACATCTATAGGTCGTGCTACATCATCAACTATTATTTATTTCCCTTCTAAAATAATCCGAGTTTAAGTGACATCAAATACTTGTATTTGATTAGATATGGATAGTTATCTCTTCCTTTGTTTCTTTGCTAGAAGTCAGAATTTTGTCACATTCTAAAGTTACAAGATATTATTTTAAACTTATACGGTCATAAAATTCAGAGTAATAGTTTTTTTTCCTTCCTCTATGATTTGTATGTTACACAAAGGCGCCAAGCATGTTCAGAACTCTCTTTTCATGTGGTGTCTTAGGAACAAAATTTAAATTCTCAATTCTTTGTGTTCTTAATACTACTGACAATGATATCTCTCTAATGGGTAAGACATTTGGCTTTGACACGCCATTGAAGAAGCTCGAAGAACAATCAATTCTGCATATATTAAGGTGATTTATTGGGTGATAATTATGAAAATTTAAAATATTTTGATATCTTCAATAATTTATGTGGTGGTGTCATAAAAATATAGGCACACAGTGTATACTATGGTATTGGTCTGGTGAAATTAATGGGAAGAAGTAGTGGGTTCATATCATGCATGCATTACTTTCAGGTAGCTCAATAGATGTCTGCTTAATCCCCAAGGTCTGTACTGTATTTCTTTCCAGTAAATTATACGTTCTTGTCATCATTCAACAATCTAGATCGGATGGATTCCTTTTTTTATTTTGTTTCATTTCATTTCAAGGTACCTTTTAAACTAGATAGGCCATGGGGTGTTCTTCAGCACCTTGACCATTTGATCAAAACTAAATGATAAGTAGTATACTTGTTCCATCACCTAGGTAATCCCTTCAGTATACTAGTTCCTTACTAGTTTTTGTTGTTAGTTGTGCAATGATATTTTAATTATGCATAACACTAGTAAAAGAAAAAGTAGAAGTAATAGGTCTTGGAAAATATGCCCATGCTAAGTGCGTAATTCATTCACATATGCCCATGTTAATAGAATGGACATTTTCTACTAAAATTAGAAGTTTGCATGAAATAACAAGTCTATTTGAAATAGTTGGTCTTGTCTGAGTTGCTTTTCTACTTTGAGTTAGCCTTTGTGGACATTTCTTAGTTATTTTGAGTGATTAATTCATAAAGGTTCGGTTTGAAACCATGTTGTGTAGTACTTATACATTTCTACATTTATGACTAACATACGCACGTATGTGCTTCTTTTTAACAGATGCTGTATGATACTTTTGAGGTTGCTATATGATGTCATACTCTTTCTCCTTCAAATCGATCATGCATGCTTGAAGTAATGTAGTCTATCGACGTTCATACATCTTTGTTTTTAGTACGTAGCGTTTTGCTTAGCTATAGTTGTAGGTATTGTTACTTTTGGTCACAAATATTTATATGCTTAATATTCCGTGTATGAAATATCATGGATATATATAGGCTTATGACCCCATTTGATTACGTACATTACAATCTGATACGTATGGTTTTTTGAACTGTTATAATATATTAGTTGAAATAAGTTTAGTAGAATTGAAAATTGTAAGCTTGAATGTATATGGCAATAAAAAAATGCAATGGAAATATTTTATAACGTTTTGACTATGCTACGAAAAGAAAAATTGTTACTATTTTCATA
This sequence comes from Allium cepa, assembly GCA_030765085.1. Taxonomy (NCBI): domain Eukaryota; kingdom Viridiplantae; phylum Streptophyta; class Magnoliopsida; order Asparagales; family Amaryllidaceae; genus Allium; species Allium cepa. Next base: position 727,170,900 of record CM060945.1, read on the forward strand.
TACTATAACATTATGCTAGTGCCATTCAAAATATTCTGCAAGGATTAAAGAGTTTTCATGCAAAAAACAATGCTACAATAGATAGTAATGAATTTTCTATTGCATTTCAATGTGTAATAAAAGATTGACATAATATTTCCACGGCGTTTTTAGACACAATAATATGACATGTCGACATATTATGGCAATTAAATGATATCATAATTGTTAGTATCGTAAAACACAACTCTATGTAAAAGTTCTACAGCAAGCTTCAAAACGTTATAGAAAAGTAGTTTTTCCCGACAGTTCAACATCAACCCGACCTTCCCATTTAAATTAAATTCAATCTCAATTTATCAATTTAAATTCAACTCAATTCCTAAAATAACCACTTCAATTTTATCGATCTCAAATTCGGATTTGTAATTACAAAATACCCCTTTATATTCAATATTTTTAAACCTTTAAGTATTCAACGTTTCAACTAAATTTTTATTCAATTTAGTATTCTAAATAATAAATTCAAATTTAGTTCAACCTAAATTTTCATTTTAATTCAATTTAGTTTCTAAATAACAAATTCAACTATATTGATTTCAAATACAGATCCGAATCTCAAATTTAAACCATTTAAATTCCAATATAGTTGAAGGCTTAAAAATTTAAATGTTCAATTTAACCGTTTCATATAGATCTCGATTTAACCTCATTATTATTTAGTCTTGAAATACTTCCTCATTTGATTCAAGATTATTTAATTAACCTTAAATTCCATTTTTCTCAATATTTTCTTTAATCTACTTAAACGTGAAATATGCATTTAATCGCTTAAATCAAAAATCCAGTTATAAAATCCTACCTTTTTAAAATTTACCATTTAAAAATTTTAGATTGATTTAATTAAATAAATCCTTATTTAGATACCATTTAATAAACTCAAATTTATCTCCCCATCTTAATTTATCCCAATTATTTCAAAAATCTATTAGAAATATAATTTACATAAATATTAACATAGTTTATGTATTAAATCAAACTTAATTAAATTAAATATTATTAAATCTATATATATAGAAATTTAAGAATTAACATTTATTAAGACCATATATTTATTTCCAAACAAAGAATTTATTTCCAAAATATTTATATATGAACCACGGTGTCTGTATATATTCCTTATCATCTGGTCAAGTGTTACGGATATTTATCATTTAAATCCAGTTATAAAATCCTACCTTTTTAAAATTTACCATTTAAAAATTTTAGATTGATTTAATTAAATAAATCCTTATTTAGATACCATTTAATAAACTCAAATTTATTTCCCCATCTTAATTTATCCCAATTATTTCAAAAATCTATTAGAAATATAATTTACATAAATATTAACATAGTTTATGTATTAAATCAAACTTAATTAAATTAAATATTATTAAATCTATATATATAGAAATTTAAGAATTAACATTTATTAAGACCATATATTTATTTCCAAACAAAGAATTTATTTCCAAAATATTTATATATGAACCACGGTGTCTGTATATATTCCTTATCATCTGGTCAAGTGTTACGGATATTTATCATTTAAATCCGTACACTTAATATATACGGGTGGATATCATTCCAATCTGTAATCCCAAATTTAATTAAATGAAAATCGCTTGGGTCTATCATTTCAACCCATAACGAAATTCTCCTATTCTAAAGTCTGTTCGGGTATGTATCATTTCAACCCATAGTGAATTCTAAACTACAGGGTAATTGCAGTGTGATAACAGATAACAAAAATATAGCAGGATATGATAATAATATACAACAGGAATATATCATCAGTATTTAAATAAAGTATAAACAATAAGATATAGTGTCATATCCCGTAGGTGAACAGATACAGGTAATAGCATAAATATAACAATTTAAATAACTACAGCAACACATTTCAATTGTCGTTTCAATTGAAATCAAATTTAATAAATAAAAGAATGTAAATTGTGAGTGATTGCTCACCTTTCAAGGTTAGAGAGATAGACAATGAAGTTGAGTTATGAAATGCAAGCACGACTTCCAAAGCAAAGTTAGATGGTACGATTTCGACGGAAAAGCTGATAGATAGAAATTGATGAGAACGGATCAAATTAGCTTGATAAAATTGAAACGAAGATTATATGATTAATTGATTACTTTCTTTCAAAATGAACGTTAAATCAAAACACACATTTTAAAAATGAAATATATATATATATATATATATATATATATATATATATATATATGCACACCTATGAAAACAATACAACTTTAAAACGCTTCCATTTCATATTAATGTTAAATACAAATATATAATTAATCAAAATGTCACATACATAGTATATTCATTTTATGGTCGTCGTTTCCATGTAATAAATATTCATTTTGAACCAATATTAAAATAATATATATGTATAGTTAAAAAAATCAATGTTCTAACATAAAACACATATATTAAAGATCAACACACACATATATAATATCTTTTGAAATGAATACTTATATATATATATATATATATATATATATATATATAAATAATTATTATAGTTTATTACTTTCCTTTTCAAAATATCCAGCAGGAAATCAAACAAAGTTATGCACATATATGTGCAAATAAAAAATATTCTTTATAATACATTGTTAACTTACTCCTTTTTTTCTCTTTTTTTTATATTTTTTATAAAACCTTTATATATAACAAGATATATGTATAAAATAAAATATTTGTATATATAAAAATCAAAACGTTTCAAACATATATTCAAAAACTGGATCATATAAATAACAATGTTTTTAGTTAACACATAGTATAAAATTCATTTATATAACACTCTTATATGTATAAATCTTGTATAAGTAAACCTTTATAGCTTCATAACTTATTTACTTTCACATATAACAAGATCTGTACAAAAGAATGCAAACTTTTCTCAAATCCTTTTGAACATTTATAAGAAAATTTTTAAACAATAAATATACCTTCTTATTTAGGAAAGAAAGTAAGCAGGCACTTGTAGGAAAAACGTGAGTGGAGGTTGAGGGTTGTAGGCGGTGGAAAGGGAAGAGGGGCAGAGATAGCTTCAAGTGATGGGTATATACGTCATGCAATTTTTTTTTGTTTTTTTATATCTGGCGTAGGCTATGGAAAAATTTAGGAGGAGGCAAAGTAAGCAATGGTGGGGAGTGGATCTTGAAAATGAAGAAGGAGCAGGCAACAATGAAATATATGAAGAGAGAGGTAGTGGAAAGCTACAGAAAAAATATAATATAAAAGGGAATAATAAATGAAATATCAACGTTCATGCGTTGATTCAGCAGAGAAGTTAATGCAAATAAGAAGAGAATGGATTGATCTAAAGGAAAGGCAATGAATGGTTTAGAAATAAATAAATGTAAAACGTATACGTTTTAATTTCAAAAAGGAAAGAAATAAATACGGGGATGACAACAGTCAAAATGCATGTTTAGGCTAATAATAGAATATAAAAGTAAGAAACTCAAAAGGATGGGCACAGAGACGTGAAATCAGGGAGACAAGGGAAGCAAGTGATCTTTCTAATTTATAACCTTGGCAATAAATATAAAATAAATGAAAATTAATAGATGGATGCTTGATTGACGCAGTGATTAAAGTAAGGTTGCGTGTCTGTCACGATGAAATTTGAAACAGAAGAAAATGTAAATGAATAAAAGGGGTAAGCCAGATTTTCCGCTTAGATTTAGAGAAGACACATCAAATGCTGAAAAAGGGAATTATGAAACGGCTAGATTCTAGCAAATAATAAATATGGTAAGAAAAGTAAATAGGCAAGTTATAAATCAGATTGGAAAGAAAAGTGGAGAGGTTAATTGATAAAAGAATTAAGATAATGAAAATGCATAATAATATTGTTGGCATCTAATGTCATTTAACGTTAACTAGCATCAATCATGTCAGACACCCATGTTAAAAAAAGAAACGCATATAGGAGCATGCATTTTCTTCTGACTTGCAACATCATTCATCATTTTGGCATTCGTGGCATTCAACAAATTAAGGTGGTGGTAAAAGTCGTAAAATGGTAGCAAATTAACGATGAATAGGATCCAATAATTCTTAGTGCAATGCACAAAATTGGAAAAATCAGCATGTGCCCTCTACGCACATGTTAAGATTTGCATAATTTCACTAATAACCTTTATGATTTTGCATTTTTGCGTGATGAATATAGATAGTTTGATTTTTAACAATTTACACTGTGTATTAGTGATTATTTCTTATTTGAGCAGTTGTTAGCATATGCCTACTGAATACATATTAACATAATCCCATAAAAATTTATGTGTACTTAAAATGTTCTTCTGATAAAGTTTTTTTTTCAAGATTATTATTAACATTTAGAATATCATTTGACTTATCCGAAGGTTGATGATTTTCAAATCCTATTAAGATTAAGGTCGCTAATTGATTATTGTTGAAAGCTAAGGATATTAAGAAAATGCTATTATGTAATCCATATCTTGTACACGGAATTTGTTATTAAATTCGTATCATTAGAGTTACATGTATGATTATAAATAATAACATTCATAATTTACAACTACGATGTTGCAGATCCTTTTAATTTATACTATTTATTCTCTACCTATTAATTTATACGTTTCATTCTCTACCTATTAATTTATACTATTTATTCTCTACCTATTAATTTATATGTTTCTTTCTCTACCTATTAATTTGTACGTTTTATTCTCTACCTATTAATTTATACGTTTCATTCTCTACCTATTAATTTATACTATTTATTCTCTACCTATTAATTTATACGTTTCATTCTTTACCTATTAATTTATACGTTTTATTCTCTACCTATTAATTTATACGTTTCATTCTCTACCTATTAATTTATACTATTTATTCTCTACCTATTAATTTATACGTTTCATTCTCTACCTATTAATTTATACGTTTTATTCTCTACCTATTAATTTATACTATTATTCTCTACCTATTAATTTATTAAAAATTATTAAAATTATATGGGTCGTTACAGACTTGTATGGATTGTATATGTCTGACATTACAAACTGAGATATAAAGCTGATTTCTTTCAAATACATACCTGTTGGTGGCGGAGAATTTATTTTCTTAGCTTAACACCCTTCTCTGAAACGTACGAGCTTAGACGTTATGTAATTGAAGGTTATTAGTGATATAGTCCCAATTTGGTAGTGTGGCATGCTGAGTGCTGCTGATCATTTGTTGATCGAAGCATCGCTTTGTGGAAAAGCGTAGCTTTGTGGACGAGACTTCGTCGAACCTGACAACCCGGTTATGGTCGAAACAGGAATCGTGGCAGCAAGGTTATTTCGGGGTAGCGCACCCTGAGGGTATGTCCATTTCCTTCTTGATTATAAGTGGTATCATGGTATGGAACCCAGATACTTACTTTGTGGTTGCTGCAAACTTATTGCTTGTGGCTGTCGGTTGAGAAGCGCTTCGGATAAAGGTTAGTAACGACCGGGAGGTGGCATACTCGTGTCAGTTGTTACCTAGTTACAGAGGTAACCCGGCCTTGTGTAGCAGAGATCCGGTTAGGGTCCGGGGACTTCCCTCCAAAGGCGTTCCAGTTTTCTTATATGGGAAGTTACTTTGCCCGACCATTTGTTGGAAATCCAAACAAAACAATGTGAGCCCTGTACGGTTTTAGTTGTATAACCTGCCACGCAGCATGGCGGTAACCTGCTACAAAACATTGTAGCGGTAGTAGGCATACGACGAAATGTGGTAGGCTGGCTAGGATTAATATTATACTTTTGAAATTGTTTTTCCACACTATGCACTAATAATAATATCTAAAAGTGTTTTCTCGTATTAAGCAATTTTGATTATCATAAGAAGAAATCTCCTCCAAGTCTGTGTTTGCAGTGTGTGTGTGGCGGGAGGTCTTATGGTAGTTTCATTTTCCAAAAAGCATTACGGATTTCAATTTAAATTCTTTCGTTATTCTTAAAAGATAAAATGTTTTTGTTTGCTCATACCAGTCCCATGACTGACCCCGAGTTTATTGTTCCTTTCCTTAACTCTGGGTGCCCATAATTTTTCCACACGGGCAGCCTAGAAGTAGGTTATCCGTGTTTTGGAGCAAGCTTGGATTTTGAAGTCCTTTAGAATTTTTGGATTCCGGAAGTTTTGGATTTGTAAACCTTTTGAAGTTTTGGAGTTTTGAAGACCTCGTCGAAGTTGAAGTATGATGGAAACTTGTTGAAGTTCTGTTGTCTTATTATGGTTGTACCATATTTGTATCACTCTGATATTTGGGATTGATGTTATTATGGATATTGTACCATGTTGTACCTATGTTGATGTATGATATTTATTTTGTTTCCGCTATTATATTCATCTATTGTTGTTATAAGCTCCATCCGAACTGAAGTTTGACGTTCGAATCTCTGGCAATCGAATACAAGTGAGGTATTTGATGTCGATTTTTGAACGCTGAATTTCGGGTCGTGACAAAGTGGTATCAGAGCTAAAGGTTGAGTAAGAATTTTAGCTACGGATTATAACATATTAGATGGCTCATTAGAGATAGGGTGAAGTATACCCTAGAATGAGTATAAACCGAAAGATCGAAACCCTAAAATTTATTGGTCTATTCCTTTTGAATTGTTGATGTTTCCTAAGATATCTTGTCCGTATGACTAAATAAAGTTTTCTTGCTATTTACAAATAGTAAGAATGAAGGGAAGAAGATGACAAGGTAGGGAACAGGGAAATACCATCGCAACTGGTCAAGTCCCTGTAATTGCAACTGTGCCTACTCAATCTCAGCCGAATCTGGCTTATCTGTATAAAAGTTTCTTGAGACTTGATGGAAAGCCGCTTACCGACAAGGAATCAGTTGTTGAAGCCTAAGCCTGGATCTGATCCTGTGAAATAATTTTTAAAGGATTGAAGTTGAAAGACGATCAAAAGCGACTAATAGCTTCTCGGCAACTCGAAGAGGAAGCGTCAGCTTGGTGGGAGACAGTTACTGTGGATGAGTCAGAAGATAAGCTTACTTGGAGACGGTTTAAAGAAGTGTTTGAGCAGTGATACGTTCCATCTGCTGGTATCTCTCGAATGTACTTGGAGATCCTAGACTTGAAGCAAGGAAGTCTATCATTTGAAGAATAATTTAATAAATTCAATGAATTGTCTAGATTTGGTCCGGAACTAGTGAGTTCACCCTTGAAGAAAAATGAAAGATTCATTCGGGGAATGAATAAAGAGTATCACGAGAGGATGACAGCCCACATTAAAGAATCTTTTTCGGACTTGATTGATATGGGTTATCGATATGCTACTGTAGATATGCAGAAAGTTTCGGAAAAGAAGCGGAGTTCAAGTAGTTCGAATTGGAAGAAAAGAAAATTCGAAGGAAAGAGGCTAGTTCAAGGCGAGGAGAAGAAGAGGAGTAATCAAGTGAATTCAATTAGAAATTTTACTTGTTATAACTATCAGGAGAAAGGCCGTTTAGTAAATGATTGTGAGAAGCCAAAGAAACAAATTGAGAAAAATCAACTTATAAAGACAAGTCGAAGATCCAAGGAATGCTATTGTCGTCACCAGCCAGGGCATGGAGTTAAGAATTGCCCGAAAAAGAAACAAGCACAAATAGAGAAAGTGTGCACAATAAAAGATAACCTTTCAACTTCTAAGGCAAATGAAGGAAAGGGAGTTTTGGAGGGTAACCTTATTATTGGTGAAATAGTTGTTAGAGTTTTAATCGACACGGGAGCTTCACATAGCTTTATCTCCCAATAGATCGTGGATGAATTAAAACTTAAACTCAAGTTTGTTGATAAGCCTATTTGTGTGAATAATCCAGTGGGTGGTCCTGCAAATCTTTGTCTATATTGTAGGAGGGTGCCTATCTCTTATTCTGGCAATAAATTTCCTATTAACCCTTATGTTCTTGACTTCAATGAATTTGAAATCCTACTCAGGTTGAATTGGTTATCGAGATACGATGCCAAATTAGGTTGCAGCAATCGAACGATTCTAATCAAAAATAAACGTGGAGATTATGTTGAAATATCTTGTGTAGACCCTAGTTCGAAAAGTGATAAACTGATGTATACGTTGGGATATCCAGAACCTAGTTTGGAGTCCATTCCTATTGTCCAGCATTTTTTCGATGTATTCAAAGAAGTAGAATCTCTACCCCCACATAGAGAGATTGAATTTAAAATTGACTTAATTCTGAATGCTTGCCCAGTCGTTCATGCTAGTCGCAGGATGGCACCGCGGGAAAGAATTGAATTAGTCAATCAAACTCGAGATTTACTAAAGAAAGGACTGATTCATCCTAGTGTTTCTGAATGGGGTTCAGCGGTAGTATTTGTGGCTAAATCTGATGGGTCTTTGAGATTATGTGTCGACTATCGCGACCTCAATAAAAAAACTCTAAAGAATAAGTTTCCTTTACCCAGGATCGATTATTTATTCGATTAACTTCAGGGTGCACGACTCCTTACTAAGATGGATCTAGCCCAGAGATTCCATCAGTTGCGAATTGCCGAAGATTGTGTTCACCTAACTTCTTTTAGGGGTCCAGATATGTTGTACGAGTGGTTAGTCATGCCTTTCAGACTAACCAACGCTCCCGCGTACTTCGTAGATTTGATGACCTGAGTGTTTCGAGAAGTACTGAACAAATTTGTCCTCGTATTTATCAATGATATCCTAATCTACACCAAAACCGAAGAAGAGCATGCTGAACATCTCAGAATTGTTTTGGAAATTTTGAGAAGGAACATATTATTCGCTAAATTTTCTAAATGTCACTTTTGGGTCAAAGTAGTCAAATTTCTTGGCCATATTGTAAATGAAGAAGGGATTTCTGTTGATCCGAGAAAAATTTCCGCTATTCTTGATTGGAAGCGACCCACGACTCCGAAAGAAGTTCAAAGTTTTCTGGGTTTAGCAGGCTATTACCGGAAGTTTGTTCAGGGTTTTTCTAAGATTCCTAGCCCATTAACTAAGCTAACAATGAAGAATGCCAAGTTCAATTAGACTCAAAAGTGCGATGAAGCTTTTCAGGAATTGAAAAAGAGATTAACTACTGCTCCTGTTCTCGCTATCATTAACGGGAATCGAGGCTTATCTGTCTATACTGACGCGTATGGTGATGGGATTGGTGCAATACTAATGCAGAATGGAAAGGTAATTTCCTACGCGAGTGGACAATTACGTCCAAACGAGAGAAATTACCCAACACACGATTTGAAGCTTTTGGTTGTTGTTTTCGCCTTGAAAATCTGGCGACATTATCTTCTCGGTAAAAAAATTGAATTATTCACCGACCACAAATCTTTAAAGTATCTCTTCACCCAGAAAGATTTGAATCTACGGCAACAACGATGGTTAGAATTTCTAGTCATATGACCTAGATATTCAATATACGCCAAGAAAGGCCAATGTAGTTGCCGATGCTTTAAGTAGGAGGCATGCTGTTCTTGCATATCTTGTAGTTCCTACTCTCCTTGAAAAGATCGCTAGTAAGCAAAAAGAAGACCACTTGCTTCGTGGAATTTGTAAAAGAATACATCAAGGTGAGGATTCCAGTTTTGGGATCGATAATGATGGAGTTGTAAGATTGAAAGGAAGAATTTGTGTCCCTGATATTCCGGAGCTGAAACGTGAGTTTTAGATGAATGCCACAAGTCCAAACTTTGTATCCATCCAGGAGTAAAAAAATGTATCGTGATATTAAAAGAACCTTCTGGTGGAAGACAATGAAAATGGACATATCCATTTATGTGAGTCGCTGTGCTACTTGTCAAAAAATTAAGAGCGATCAGAAGAAAGTGGCCGGTTTACTTCAACCTTTGGAAGTACCGAAGTGGAAATGGGATCATGTATCGATGGATTTCATCGACGGATTGCTATGAACTAAGAAGGGAAATGAAGCAATTTGGGTATAGACCGTCTAACCAAAACTGCTCATTTCATTCCAGTGAAATCCACTCGGACAGCAGCAAGTTTAGCTGAGTTATATATCAAAGAGATTGTTCGTCTCCACGGTATACCAAGCAGTATAGTGAGTGATCATGACCCGATCTTCACTAGTAAATTTTGGGAGGCATTTCAAGCCACATTGGGAACAAAGCTGAACTTCAGTACTGCTTATCATCCACAATTTGATGGGCAGACAGAAAGGATAAATCGAATATTAAAAGACCTTTTGCGAGCTTGTATCCTTGACTTTGGGTGTTCTTGGGAGGACTATTTACATTTGGTCGAATTTTCATATAATAATAGCTATTAAGCCAGTATTGAAATGGCTCCTTTTGAAGCTTTATATGGTCGTCCGTGTCGATCACCGGAATGCTGGTTTGAATCTAGTGATAGACTCGTTCTTGGACCAGATATGATTAAAGAAGCCACTGAAAAGGTTGATTTTATTTGGAAGAAGTTAATAACTGCTCAGAGTCACTAGAAGAGCTATTATGACCGCCGAAGAAGAGATTTGGAGTTCCAAGTTGGGGATTCTGTATTTCTCAAAGTATCTCCAATGCGGGGTGTGTTAAGATTTGTAAAAACTGGAAAGCTAGCACCGCGATACATTGGTCCTCTTCCTATTCTGGAAAGGATTGGTCCTCTTGCATATCGATTACAGCTACCTAATTGGTTATCCGGCGTACATGATGTATTTCACGTTTCGCATCTTCGAAAGTACATGCACGATCCAAACAGTATTATCGAAGAGGCAACTCAGCAGGATCTTGAGATCACACCAAATCTAGCAGTTAAAAGAGAACAAATTAAGACTGTGGATTGGGACGAAAAGCAATTATGGAACAAAATTGTGAAACTGGTTAAAGTGCAGTGGAGCGGTGATCCAAAGGACTGTACTTGAGAGACGGAAGATAGTATGAAAAAATCTTATCCCAATTGCAGAGTGAATATCTCGGCTTAAACCGGTAAGCCATTTTTGTATCCTTTTCTGAATTCGTTAATTCTTTGTTTGCTTTTCTCTCTCTTTCAAATTTCGAGGACGAAATTTTCTTAAGGGGGGAAATCTGTAACATACCAAAATTTATAAATTTTTAATTGGGTAATTGTTGAACTTTTGTAATAAAATTTGGAAAGTATTAAAATAAATAATAATAAGTGATAATTTAAACGAATATAAAAATTCAAATTTCTTTTGAGTTTAAAATTTGAAATACTAAAAGTTTTTAAAATCATGTGAATATAAATTTTGTTCATATATGCAAATATATGAATGGGGGCATATGGGTAAATTTGAATTTATATATTGAATTTGATTTTTAATTCGAATTTAAATTTTCCTTTAAACAAATGTTTTAGTAAAATAATTTGCATTTTATATATATCTATGTGATTGATTTAATATATATTTAAATTCAAAACCATTCTCTTTCTAATAATGTATTAATATAAAGCTAATGTCTTTAATAAGAAATGGAAGTTTAAATAAAAATTAAATAGTGTAAAATACTTTTGTTAATTAAAATTAATTACAAGTGTTAAACTAATAATGAATAAGGTGACAAGTGTAAATCATGAGAGAGAAAAAATTACAAGTGGCATTGTATCAATTTCTTTTTTCTTGAGAACATTTATAGAAAAGGAAAAAAATCATTTATCTTCTTCCCCTTACTTTTTATTCATTTCAAAGAGAAAATTTTGTGCAATCTTCACATCAGAAAAAAAGGAAGAAAAAAATCATCAAGAACAAACATAATTTCCTCAAATGATAAATCAGGAAACAAATTTCAGAAGAAAATTAATCTGCAACAAGCTTTGCACTCAATATCTTATGACCAAAGAAGGAATTCAAGGATAATACAACTCTTCAACTAATACTACAGAATCAAGCAAGGAAATTTCAATGATAAAAAAAGGAATCAGGAATCAACATATAAATTTTTTTTAGCAGACTCAAGATTAGAGTGCAGGCCATAAATTTTCTTTCCCCTGTTCAAAAAAAAGTTACTTTATGTAATTTAAATTTTAAATTGTTGTTAAAAGATTGAGTGAGTAAACTCCATCAGAACTTAAGCAAGTTCACACAAAATTTGCTGCAGCTAACAATTCAAAAGAAATCAAGCTAAGAAGAAGGAAAAAAAAGGGAAAGGAGTTCCAAATTTTTAATTTTAAACAGGGAATTGTCTCTGCTAAAAAGCACAGGTGAGTAAACATCCCTAAGATCTGATGTTTGACGTATTGTTTGAATGTAGAATTTAAACAAGTTTGAATATGGGTTTGCATGCAACAAAAATTTGAATGAGTTATGTATTTTTGCCTATGCATATTGATGTACAGGATTGTAAATCCTGTTCCAGCTACATTTTTTTGGGGAAAGCTGTCTAAAACCCAAATTCGTCAATTCTAGTTTGGTTAGATTGAAGTATCATAAACAAAAAGTGTTTAAATTCATTTAAGATTGAATTTAAAAAAAAAACAATTAAAAGACTAATACCCAAGATATAAAGTCTGGAAGATGAAAACACAGTTAAAATGCAAAATATGTTAAATTTCAAACCTCGCAAATTTTAATTTCAAATATATTATCTAGAAGCTTATCAAAATATATGATTTTTGAAAGAAAAATCAAAAATTTTAAACAAGTAAATTTTGAGAAAAACGAGGATGGTCAGAATTGTTCTTTTTACCAAATTTCGGTGATCGAGGCGAGGATGGGTCTCGCGATCAAGAGTGGAGCATGTTCGAAATTCAGAGATTATAGGAAAATTACTGAATGATTTTTTTAATTTGTTGTGATGGGCTGATGAAATCAAAATAAGGTTTTAACCCACATTTTTTATTGTAGTGGAAATAGGTTCACCGTAGTCTCATCGGGCTACCGGAGTTAATCGCTCCGGTGGGGATAGTAGTGTTGGTCGAGACAAAGCTTCAGTTAAGCTTTCATGGCCTCCGATGGCCAGAGGTGGAAGGACGATGTGTTTTTCTGCTAGCTTGGTTTCATTACAATTTGGCTCGATAGCAAAATTTTCGATTTTGTTGACGAGATAGGTTTCTGGATGCTCGTGTGGTTCAGGTGGATGGTCGTTGACTTGGGGGTTGCTGGAGATTCAACAAATGGCGGAGAACTCAGTTGTGTATGTGCATGTCACCCATGGTTATCTCAGTAGTGTGTTTTGGGAAGAAGGATATTGGATCGAAGTAAGAATGGGGAAGACTCGAAGGAAGCTTCGAGGGATGGGGATTTGAACTCGAGTATTGACTCGAAGTGAATTTAGAGTCGCATGAGTTTGTACTTAGAAAAAAATTTGAAGAAAAAAGTAACAGCACGAGTCAATTTTTAAAAATCTCGAAGCAAATAGCAAAATCTTCCGGGGAAGGCTCGAAGTGGCCTCAGATTTTATATACAAAACAGTTTTGCTTTAAAATGAAAGTTCAACTTTTTGAACGATTTTAAATTCCTTTTATTAATTGATGATTTTTATTTGAGCTTTAGCTAATTAAGGTTTAAAACAAGAAATTTTAAAGTAATTAAACTTAATTTAAATTTTATTACATTAATTCAAGAATTTATTTATATAAATTAATAATGAAATTAAGGAAGGTAATTAAAATAAATGTTATTTAAGCAAAACTTAATCTTTTAACTAACTGATGTAAAGAGATAATTTATAAAACAAGCTCTAAAGAAAAATCAAAGTAATTAATTTATCTTTTGATTTATTAAATAATTGAAGATTTGATAATATAATTACTCGAGAAGTAATTACTTCAATTTAAGGTTTAATTAATAAATAAAAGTAATTAGGTTTCATTAATTAACAATTAAGGATATATTAATTAGGGTAATTAATTAAGGAATGCTTAATTAATGAAGATAATTAAAGATTTAATTAATTATTATTAGGGATGACGAATCATTGTTTAAAATCATTAATGAATTAATTTTGTGATTAATTAGTTTAATTCACATAATTTATTCATCGTAGTTGTATATGATTGATATCTCTGACTGTAATTGTGATGCTATGTAATATGAATTGTTTGTGCTGAGCCGTGATCCTATATTTTCTATGTGAATGTGAAACCCCTTTGGCCCGTAGAAACGACACTTGAATTTCGATGCGACAGGGGGTCGGATTCCAGTTGGTTATCCGAAACCCACATCGAACCTGTGAATCTTTATGAATGACATATCCACATGTTTTAAAAATTGACGCTCACTATTCGGATTAGCTGGAAGAGGACCTTTGTGTCATATAACCCATTCTGAATATGTGATACGAGGAAAGGGATAGCAATTGAAGACTGGTGGTGAAGACCGGGCGTCTTCGAGAACGATAGGATAACCTATCGAATGACTCTGCACTGAGTTGCTCCAGTATAGAGATGTCCATATGTGATGGGGAGTCTGCTCGGGATTGTGGATGCCCTGATTGCAAGGACTTCTTCAAAAGTGCCTTTGGTTCTGTTCGAACCCGGAATAAACTTGTATGGATTGTATGTCTAACATTACAAACTGAGATATAAAGCTGATTTCTTTCAAATACATATCTGTTGGGGGCGGAGAATTTATTCTCGTAGCTTAACACCCTTCTTTGAGACGTACGAGCTAAGAGGTTATGTAGTTGAAGGTTATTAGTGATATACTCCCAATTTGGTAGTGTGGCATGCTGAGTGCTGCTGATCATTTGTTGATCGAAGCATGGCTTTATGGAAAAGCGTAGCTTTATGGATGAGACTTCGTCGAACCTAACAAGCCGGTTAATGGTCGAAACAGGAATCGTGGCAGCAAGGTTATTTGAGGGTAGCGCCCCCTGAGGGTATGTTCATTTCCTTTTGGATTATAAGTGGTATCAAGGTATGGAACCCAGATACTTACTTTGTGGTTGCTGCAAACTTATTGCTTGTGGTTGTCGGTTGAGAAGCGCTTCGGATAAAGGTTGGTAACGACCGGGAGGTGGCATACTCGTGTTAATTATTACCTAGTTACAGAGGTAACCCGGCCTTGTGTAGCAGAGATCCGGTTAGGGTCCGGGGACGTCCCTCCAGAGGCGTTCCATTTTTCTTATATGGGAAGTTCCTTTTCCCGACCATTTGTTGGAAATCCAAACAAAACAATACGAGCCCTATACAGTTTTAGTTGTATAACCTGCCATGCAGCGTGGCGGTAACCTGCTACAAAACATGGTAGCTATAGTAGGCATACGAAGAAATATGGTAGGCTGGCTAAGATTAATATTATACTTTCGAAATTGTTTTTCCACACTATGCACTAATAATAATATCTAAAAGTGTTTTCTTGTATTAAGCGTTTTTGACTATCATAAGAAGAAATCTCCTCCAAATCTGCGTTTGCATTGTGTGTGTGGTGGGAGGTCTTATGGTAGTTTCATTTCCGAAAAAGCATTACGGATTTCAATTTAAATTCTTTCGTTCTTCTTAAAAGATAAAATGTTTTTGTTTACTCATACCAGTCCCATGACTGACCCGGATTTTATTCTTCCTTTCATCAACTCTAGATGCCCATAATTTTTCCACACGGGCAGCCTAGAAGCAAGTTATCCGTGTTTTGGAGCTAGCTTGGATTTTGAAGTCTTTTGGAAGTTTTGGATTCTGGATGCTTTGGATTTGGAAACCTTTTGAAGTTTTGGAGTTTTGAAGACCTTGTCGAAGTTGAAGTATGTGGAAACTCGTTGAAGTTCTGTTGTCTTATAATGGTTGTATCATATTTATATCACTTTGATATTTGGGATTGATGTTATATTGGATATTGTACCATGTTGTACCTACGTTGATGTATGATATTCATTTTGTTTTCGCTGTTATATTCATCTAATGTTGTTATAAGCTCCATCCGAACTGAAGTTTGACGTCGAATCTCCGACAATCGAATACAAGTGAGGTATTTGATGTCGATTTTTGAACGTTGAATTTCAGATCGTGACATGTTTAGAATAATAATAGTATAAATAAAACTGATAATAATAAATTATAAAATACTAACCAAGTTAGCTAAAGTTTTTCTAAAAACTACTAAATATATAATAATACTTATAATAACAATAATAATTTAACTAAGTTAACTATGTTTTATAAAATATTAATATTTTATTTATCAAATTTAACTATGTTAAATAAGTTTCTTAAAAATTAACTAAAATTTAAAAATAACTAAGTTTTTAAAGGTTAACTATCTTCTGTAAAAAAATTAATCAAGTAGACTTTGTTTTATAAAAATTAATTATGTTAACTAATTTTATATAATTTAACTAATTTTATAAAATTTAACTAAGTTTTATGAAGTATAAAAATTATTTAAATTATGTAAAAATTATCGGAGTTAGCAAAGTTTTATAAAAATTAATTAAGTTTACAAGAATTAACTAAGTTTCATAAAAAAATAACTAGATTTTATAAAGTTATTGAACATTAAATAAATCTTATAAAAATTAACTAAGTCTTATAAAAATTAAATAAGATTTATCAAAATAAAATAAGCATTAAAAAATTTAACTAATATAACTTAGTATTATAAAAGTTACTTAAGTTCTATACAATACCTTTAATGTTGACATGAATGTTGAATCAATACCTTTAATGTTGACATGAATGTTCATAAAAAATTAACTAAGTTTTATACAATAACTTTAATGTTGACATGACTGTTGAATCCATACCTTTAATGTTGACATCAACCAATACCTTTAAAATGAACTAAGTCTATAAAAATTTAACGAAGGTTAAATTATTTTTTTTGAGTGGTTACTGTTGAATCAACAGCTTTAAAGTGGACATGGATGTTCACAAAGGCTCATGAGATGTTGCTTGAATCATTATTCGCTGTAATTTTGAATGACAGATGTTAATTTACAACTTCGACAATATCAATTTTTTTGCTTCTTTCTGTCAAGTTGGATGGAATGAGACATAAAAAATGTGGATTTCTATGTGTCTTCTAGATTATATGATTTAATTATGTGTACGAAGGTCAAATTTCTATGTTTAAATTAGCTTTCAGTAATTATTAAACCAAGGACAAAAGGATATTTGCCTGCCTGTAAAAATATGATTTCATAAAACTAACATTGAATTAAATTTGATTTTTCTCATGTTCGCTCCATTCTTAAATAAGAAAAGAATACTTGAGAATGTACTCAAGATTCGGCAGTTGTGGCTTTCGTTGACAATTGTATAAACTGCATTTGTAGTGCTAAAAGCATATATTTTTCAAATTTATAACTATATAACACAAAACAAATCAAACACGATATATCATTTAGTCAATTTAGTGAAATACAATACAAGTACACAAACACATGGTGGTCAATAAAATGTTCTCAAACATCAACCTAACAAAAGACGGCCAAATTAATTACATTATCACACTCTATCTCGACCAACTCAAAAACAGCAACCAAAAACGCAACATTCTACTCAAGTTTAACATTGTTCATTTCACTAACCAAATTAATTACAACATAGCCTCTATCTCTTTATTAGTGTAGTTATGGCGAGGGCAAAGGTGGCTATTGATCATGCAAGCACTGGCGATAGGAGCGCTACCTCTACTTGCAATCAAAGACTACTCCAGCTTGTATGCTTTCATGTTCCAGTATTCTTGTTACGACCCGCAAATCCACACCATTTGAATCGAAAATAAAACACATATGCTCGACCCGAAAAGCACAGAATGACAGAAAGTCAAGAGAAAGAAAAGAGGAGAGAAAAAGAGAAGAGAAGAAAGTGAGAAGAGAAGTAAAAGAGAAGGCAAAACAGAACAGTACAAAATTTCACATCGCTGCGGAGAACATACAATATCATATCACTGATCTTTACAAAATAGAAACTGTATATTTACATACACCAATCAGAGTTCAACAAACAATCACTAGTTATCAGCCCGAACAGTTATAATAACATGTCATTACAATTGCCGACAATATACAACACCAAAGCAACAACGTAGCGGAGAATTAAAACAGATGCTTGTATACGAAAGTGAAGATCTCAAGCTCTCCTATTAAAGCTCCAAAAGCACCAAATCTGAATCTGTAAATATACTATGTCTGACCCAAGCATTGAAAGGGAAGAACGCCCAGATCATTCTGGTAAACCAGCGTGAGAAACACACTCAACTGAATTTATTAAATTACTAAACTTTTCCTTTCAAAACAAAAGTATCTCGTAAGGCACGCCCACAATAAACAAGGACGTGTTTTTACCTTACGATAACTAAAACATGTCGTACCAAATCCTCTTATATTATACTAGTGTCTAGTATATACAAATAATATTAATCATAGCCGAAATAGTTACCCATATACCATTTCGGGCTATTCATTGCGCCAGTATGAACAAAATCGTAATTCATAGTGGAGTTTGGATTTCCATACAAATGACTAGGTGGGACTACCTTTCGATGGGTACCCCGCTAGATGGATGTCCCAAGGCATAGAACATCTGCCTTCTACCAAAAAAAGATCGGCCTACCTCTAAGCTAGGAGGTTCCGAATATGTCATCCTTCGGTCGTTATTGACCTTTTTCGAGGGCCATCTAGCATACAAATCACAATAATCAGATACATGACGTCATCACATGTAAAGATATATGTAGAAGAGGATAATCATACCTTACTTGGAAGCGACTCACGTAGCCTTGCCGCATCTAATCCTGTTTTGGT
Organism: Allium cepa; assembly: GCA_030765085.1. Taxonomy (NCBI): domain Eukaryota; kingdom Viridiplantae; phylum Streptophyta; class Magnoliopsida; order Asparagales; family Amaryllidaceae; genus Allium; species Allium cepa. Next base: position 727,189,578 of record CM060945.1, read on the forward strand.
CATTTCCAGTTGATGTGGCCTGAGGTAACGATTACCTTCCACATATCACAACACTTTGAATGCCACATGGACATATATGTCGACTATTAATTTCCTTCCATAAAAATACAACCCTTAAGCTCGTATATCTCACAGAAGATGTTAAGCTAAGAGAAGTTTCCTTCTCCGCCACCACTGATGTACATTTGTAAAAACCAATGTATGTAATCTGTAGAAGTGCAATCTCAGACAAACATCCATACAAGTTATCTAGTAATAGGAAAAACGAAGGTACTTTCCTACCACATCCGGTCAGGAAATCCCTAGGATTAGTAGCGAATAGTCCTTGCATTGGATATTTCATAATGAAGGGACCACTGCTACTATATGTATATTGGGATTTAAACCCTAAACGATCAATAAGTAGTCCCCTAATATGAAAATCTTGAATATCAATATCATCACAAGCAACCTGCATAATCGAACGCATATACGTTGGTCCGAAGTGGTTTTCGGATAAACCGATCTCGGTCTCTTCATACCAATAACGCAAAATCGTTTCTCAACCTCACACAGAAACTAAGTCCCATAGACTTATCACATCTCCAACTTTCACCTCGCTATCCTTCGGCCAAGAAGGATGCTCGATAGATTGGAGTAATATTTTGCACTACACGAATCAACGTCCTCAACACACGACAATTGAGCCTACACAGAAGGCTACATACTAAGTGCACGACTAAATAGCTCCCACATCAAATCAGGGAAATAAAATGGTCATATTTGATAGTCGGTTATTTAACTATCAAACAAAACAACAAATATTCAGCACCATGTACAATCACCAGGCCCTTTTAATTAATCTTTTATTATTTAACCACTTGACAAATATTCCTTCAAATTATCTTTTAAATGAGATAATCACAAAACAATTTCAATATTGGAAAACATTTATATATACTTATTTAATAATAAGTAATTCGCAATTCTATTTATTTTCAACACTTAGAAAATGTTACATATACTTAAATTAGCTTAAGTATACATTTCTTTATTCTATAAGGAAAATGTTTGCGCCAAAACTGGCACAAACACCTGATAGTTGATAATTCACAATCACAGATCTCAAATGAATAACAAATATGGAGATCACCCACAAAATTCAAAAGAAAGCAATAAACAACACAGATTTTATAGTGGTTCGGCGATCTTGCCTACATCCACTCTGAACTTGATAACTTTATTGATTCACTCGATGATCTTAATCTATTACAGCAAATTACAGTTGACTATAACTCTGAAGTTTGAATACAATGGTGATGGTAAGATGTAGAATTGAATTCGGCAGAGTCTGAACGTCGAATAGCCAAAAGATCCCTTTTCTGTAGGCTTCAGGGGACTATGTATAGGTGTAGGAGGCTGATATCGTGCTCAAACTTCGAAAGACTTCTTATGGCACGTGAGTGGGCCCACGTGACAGACCCTACCAAGTTTCGACTCGATCTGTGATCGATACGAAATAATTTCATACCGATCAGAAAATGATCCAATCGAGCTGAAACTTGGCAGGATTGTTCTTTAGCTTGTACGTAAGCTCCTGCGAAAATTTCGTAGTATTTGGACCTGTGGATCTTGAGTTATGATCGATACGATATGGATTTTCTTGGTTGGCTATTTGCGTCGAATCGATCAATTCGAACCGATCTCTTCGAATCAATGGTTGCACGTGACAACGCGGCGACGTGGCGCGCACTCCTCGCATCGATCCGCCTTTTGCTTCAAGTTGACCGTGTCGCATCCACGAACTTCGCCTCGTTTGCATCGATGACAATTTCTTTGTTAGAGTCGATAGCAGTTGCCAATACGTATCGATGGAAGTAGGCTTGTTTGTATTGATAAAAATGGCCCTGTTCGTATCGATCAAACATGATGGGTATGATTGATGGATACGAACTAACGAGCCTCGATGGATTCGAACAATGACTTTGGGTAGATCGATACGAGCAAGCATACTCCTTCGATGGATACGAAATGACGTATCCTGATCAATTCGAACAGACACTTGTCGACAGATACGAAGTCGACCGATGCAATTTATGCGAACAAGGCTGCTAAGTGGGAAAGCCCTGATCGATACGAAGTGATTGAGTTCAATGGATTCGAACAGTGTGATGGTGGATCGATTCGAACGTGATGGATTCGAATTGATTCAGGCGAACTCATCCTGATGGATACGAATCTGATCGGTGCGAGTAGACCATCGCCTTGACCTTTTGATGGACACGATCAACACATTTTCTCAAACTTGTACCGATCATATCTCATTCATACGAACTCCAATTCACCTGAAATTTGAAATGCTAGCTTTTATGGCTTTTATTGTCGTGTATTGGCGATTGGGGCCCGATCCGGACTCGGACAAAATTCATTGATATCCATAGCGAAGTAGTGTATAACCAATCTTCGGACGAATTATCTTTGGTTTTCGATCAATCTTTTGGTATCACGGCCTTGCCAAAAGGCAGGATAACAGTTGACCCCAAAACATGCCTTGCGACAGGAAAGTGTGTTTTGTAATGCCATAAGCTGGATGTTCATATCCTGTCAACAATCTGTAAAGAACTCGATAGTTTCATATGACCTCGAATGACGATCATTCAGGATCGTATGCCATTTGAGGTTAAACGAGACCGTTCGCAGTCGATGCCGTTTGCGGCAAATGATGGAATGGGTCCGTTCGTGGTCGGATGCCGTTCGTGGCAAATGGTGAAAAGGGACCGTTCACGGTCGATGCCGTTTGCGGCAAATGATGACCGGTCGGGATATCACTTCAAACGAAGGGCGGCTGTTTGAGGTTGGATGTCGTTCTAGACGATTTGCGATTGTTCGTGATCGGGCGTCATTCTTGTGAATTAGTTACCGTCATGGTCGGATGCCGCACGAGGCAAAATATGATCGTTCGCGAGCGGATGCCGCATGAGACGGAATGTGATCATTCGCGATCGGATATCATACTAGGTGAATTGTGACCGTTCGCGGATGGGTTCCACACGAGGCAGAGTGTGATCGTTCGTGAGCGAATGTCGCACGGGGCTGAATGTGATCGTTCGCGATCGAATGTCGCACTTGGCAGAATGTGATCGTTCGCGATCGAATATTGAGGGGGACTTGGCATCACTAGAGTCAGGTATCACGTTCGGGTGAATTTTTGAACTAGCGGCTTTGGCGGTTCATCGCCATACAAGTTGTGCTTGTGGACCGTTCGCGATCCAACGGGTGCACAAGTAAATTCTTTCACAGAATTGTAAATATTAAAGCAGTGTTCACATGAACTCCATAACAGAAATGTGCAAAAAAACTAAGTCCGAATGTCCAAACCAAAACAAAACAGAAGCAAGACAAGGATGTCAAAATGTGAACTCTTACTATGACGCAGTCAGTAGTCATTCAGAGCATGCCTGTGGATCGTTTGCGATCTCATACATGTGTAAATGATTTAACCGTGTTAGTGAGAAGTTTACGAATTGTTCATCGTTATTTCAATCAATTGATAACCATATGGTGTCCCGATTCAGGGTCACCCCTAGCTGATGTAGACGGTGGTCACTCTGGCTCCACCACTGGAGCTCGCCTCCTCACGTATTGAAGTAGCATACCGTCCCTGATAGGCCCTTCTACTCATCCTTCAGATGTCTACAGTCGTTAGTGTTATGACCGTTCAGTTCATAGAATAAGCAATATCTGTCTGATTTTCTCTCGTCAACGGTGGGGTCCTTTCGCATTGGTCTACGATAGGGAACTTGCTCTCTGGTATTTTGGTAGATTTGCTCCAAAGATTCATTCAGCTTTGAATAAGTGGCGAATCGTGGCTCTCTCCGCGGTCGCTTTGACCTGTAACCATTATCCTCAGCCTTTCGTTTCCCTTTACCAATCTCTGCACCTTTTTTAGTAGGATTTCCGCCTTTAACCGCATAGACATCGATTCCCTCTCCTTCCTCTCTTTCATCATTTGCATCCTCTAACCATAAAAATCCTTCAGCATCATGATAAAATTCCCCCAGATCCATAGGGGGGTCCCTTGTCAGTGAATTCTTGAATTCTGTGCCACCAGCTATGCCCGATACAGCTGCCATTAAGACCATGGATGGATCCGGTCGATCCACCGATGCTGCAGCTGCATTGAATCGTGTCAAAAAGCTTCTCAAAGACTCCCCATCTCTTTGTTTCAATGCTGCCAAACTCATCACATTCTTGGGTTTCGAAATGTGGACCCTGAATTGCCTCATAAACCTTTCAGTCAAATCATTCCATGTCGCGATAGATCCGCTCTCCAGCTGCCTAAACCATAATGCCGCAATATCCGCCAGGTACAATGGGAAGCACCGTGCCATGACCTCCTCTGGTGCCCCCAGCACTTCCATATGCCTCATATATTTTGTCAAGTGAACCGTAAGGTCTGTCCTTCCATTATACATATCCAATGATGGTAGCTTAAAATCCGGTGGGTTTCTAGCTCGCCTGATTGCTGTGGTAAAAGGACTTCTATTCACATCCTCCAAGTCTTTGTTTACCAATCCCCCTCTCATATCCCGTCTGACCATCTCCGCCAACCTGTCATTGTCTCCTAGCTGTAGTCCTCATCCATTGCCTTCGACCCGCCCCCCGAGTTCACGAGGGAATTCAGGAATCTGATCTCCTGGATGAGCTTCCTCTTCTCTGCCAATGCCGTATTGTTCGAATCCACCTGATGCTCTTCTTGGTATTGGGTCAGCGTGCTCTAGGCGAGTGGCCCCTAGCTCTGGTGCCGCCTCAAAAGGTCCTGCTCCATTCTGAACTCCATCTGCTCCTCGATTCTGCGCTCTAAGTTGCCCAATCTATTGAAACAAATTCTGGAACATCTCTTCTTGCCTTCTCATCATTGTCTCCATCTCATCCCTAGTGATGAAGACTAAAGCTTGGTTTGCTCCTGAGGAAGCCACTTGACTCCCTTCGTGTTGACTTCTCCCTGGCCTCTGCCTTCTGCTAGATTGCCTTGTCATGACTCTACGGATCTGAATCTCTAAACTTTTAAATTCAACCGATAGAACTCCTGAATTAGCCTTCTCAGTGAAAGCACCTAAATGTTTGCGCCAAAATTGGTCACAAACACCCGATAGTTGATAGTTCACAATCACAGATCTCAGATGAATAACAAATATCAAGATCACCCCAAAAATTCAAAAGAAAGCAGTAAACAACACAGATTTTATAGTGGTTCGGCGATCTTGCCTACGTCCACTCTAAACTTGATAACTTTATTGATTCACACGATGATTTCAATCTATTACAGCAAATTACAATTGATTATAGCTCTAAAGTTTGAATAACGGTGATGGTAAGATATAGAATTGAATCCGATAGAGTCTGGACGTCGAATAGCCAAAAGATCCCTTTTCTCTAGGCTTCAGGGGGCTATTTATAGGCGTAGGAGGCTGACATCGCGCTCAAACTTCGAAAGACTTCTTCTGGAACGTGAGTGGGCCCACGCGATCGACCCCACTAAGTTTCGACTTGATCTATGATCAATACGAAACAATTTCGTATCGATCAAAAAATGATCCAATCGAGCTGAAACTTTATAGGATTGTTCTTTAGCTTGTACGTAAGCTCTTGTGAAAATTTCGTAGTATTTGGACATATGGATCTTAAGTTATGATCGATATGAGAAGGAGTTTCTCGGTTGGATGTTTGCTTCGAATCGATCAAGTCGAACCGATCTCTTCGAATCAATGGTTGCAGGTGACAACGCGGCGACGTGGCGCGTACTCCTCGCATCGATCCGCCTTTTGCTCCGAGTTAACCGTGTCACATCCACGAACTTTCCCTCGTTTGCATCGATGATCGTTGCCTTGTTAGAGTTGGTAGCAGTTGCCAATACGTATCGATGGAAGTAGGCTTGTTCGTATCGATAAAAATGGCCCTGTTTGTATCGATAAAACGTGATGGGTATGATTGATGGATACGAACTAACGAGCCTCGATGGATTCGAACAATGAATTTGGGTAGATCGATACGAGCAAGCATACTCCTTCGATGGAATGAAATGACGTATCCTGATCGATTTGAAAAAACACTTGCCGACGGATACGAAGCCGACCGATGCAATTTATGCGAACAAGGCTGCTAAGTGAGAGAGCCCTGATCGATACGAAGTGACCGAGTTCAATGGATTCGAACAATGTGATGGTGGATCGATTCAAACGTGATGGATTCGAATTGATCGAGGTGGACTCATCCTGATGGATACGAATCTGATCGGTGCGAGTAGACCATCACTTTGACCTTCTGATGGATACGATCAGCACATTTCCTCTAACTTGTATCGATCATATCTCATTCACACGAACTCCAATTAACCTGAAATTTGAAATGCTAGCTTTTATGGCTTTGCTTGTCTTGTCTTGGCGATTGTGGCCCGATCTGGACTCAGACAAAATTCATCGATATCCATAGCGAAGCAGTGTATAATCGATCTTCGGAACGAACTGTCTTTGGTTTTCGATCAATCTTTTGGTATCACGGCCATGCCAAAAGGTTGGATAACAGAAAACATTCTTTTAAACATATTATTTTGATCAAAATGAATGTTGCGTTAAATATCATTACGGCAACCCAAAATCACTAGTACATGGATTTAAAAATAAGATAGATATATAAATCACATATACTGTACAAAACATTTCCTTTTAAAATCATTTACTATAACAACAGTGTTATAATCCATTATTTCCTTATTCCTCGAAAATGACTATTTCAACAATGAATGATGAAATCTATGTATTTGATACTTAACGCATTTTAAATCATCTTCAAATCATTTTACTCCATTTAAACTACCGCTTTTCAAAACATTCGTTTTATTTAAAGATTATTCACTATCCAAAATCGTGAATATAATTCATTTATCAAATCCAATATTTCTACACATTTATTAAAGGATAATCCACTGTCCAAAATCCTGAATAAAATCCCTTTACCAAATTCATTACTATTGCACCTTCAATTAAAGGATTATCCACTGTCCAAAATAGTGGATTAAGTTCCTTTAACAAACTATTATATTTAACTTATCAAACTCAATTGATTTTGAATTTATAAAACAATGTTTATAAATTCCATTTATATTTATATAAACTTCAATTTATAAAATCCCTTTATTAACCAATTCCATTTATAACTCAGTTACAAATCTAAATTACAAGTTAATTACTTATAATTCATTTATTTACAAAATCCATTCATTTTATAACTTCACAAATTCATAAATCTTATCTACTTATATGATCCCTTTATACTTCATTTTAAACACTTACGAAAGTCCTTTACAATCCCATTATTCCGATTTATAAAAATTCAATTTATAAATCTTATATATAAACCATTTATAATTATTCAAAAATCTCCATTTAAACTATTTTATAAAATAGTTAGCTTCACATTTCAAAAATCACATTCTAATTATATTTTGCAACCATCATAATTTTTACAACATAAAAATTATAATTTTTATTTATTCAAAATAAATCCATTTCCTTTAACAATTCAAAATCAATAAACTGTACAAGTTCAAAATCACTTTTAAAATCCTTTTTATTTGAAATCATCACTTTAATATGTTCAAAATTACCAAACAGACCCAATGCTGCAACAACACTAAATAAATCAATCATGGCATGCAAACATCATATATCACATGATAACAGCATATGTCAGAATTTTTGTAAACAAATCAATACTGGTGAGTAGTCCAGTTGTAGCCCTCCAACTTGTCACCTGCAAAAAATAAACACATTATAAAATATATACAATGTCCGCTTTGAGGAAGACGCACGTACAAAGGGTCATCCGCTCATACACGGGAACGTATAGGGTCTTATCTGCTCCAATAGGCATGAACATATCCAATACCAACCAATATATATACAACATATCATGTATCATCCAAACAATCATCAATCATAACAAATAAAATTTATTCTCGCTTATATGAAAATATCAGTGAGTCGGAAAGAGTGAGTAGTACTCATATTTGTTCCAATAGAAGTTGCAGTGTTTTATTCCGAATAAAATTAAACAGCGTTTAATTTTATCCAAAATTTACACTAGCTCCAATTAACTCCAAACTAGCTCTAAAATGTAATGTTCGTCAATACGGACCCAACATAACTTGTTTCGCGTGAAACAGACCTCATATGAAAAATATATGACGTTTTAAAGTTCACACGAATTATAATATAATAATTTACAACTTTCTTGTATTTTTAAACCTTAAATTTATCTATGTTGTTGATTTCAAAACAAAAGAATCTCGGCCGCGCTTCTTTCCTTCTCCCTCCCCAACCTTTCAAATGCAACCGAACCCATAGCCGATGATACCTCTCTCCTCGCCGCTCCAACCACAATCATCAAGACGTTGATCAACTAGCACCATTTCAAAGCCCTTAACCTCACCTACCATCGTCGTAAGCATGGTTGAACTCGATCATTCCGTCGCCTCATATTTCATGCTTGAACGTGCACATTCGACATTAATTTTTTGTCGATCCACCTCATAAATTTCGATAACACTTGTATGGATCGAAAGATCTTGTGGAGCACTACAGCATTGTAGTTGAGAAATTTGGCTATTTGTTGTGTTAAACAAATAGAGAGAGATTAAGGGAGGAATTCTGGAAAACATTGGCCATTGAAAACAAGAACGGCGGCTAGCCCTAACAACTTTAGGGTTTTGAAAAATAGAAAATATAACGTGCTTTTATAGAAAATTTCGCGACACTATTCACCCGAGATTTTTTTCAACTCCAATCGAAGCGTGTTGCCTGGCGTTTATAGTGTTTTACCCCTATTCCGAACATGATGGAATATATATCGGGAGCCAATTCGATCGTATTTGGAAGATAGGTTTTCGAATCGACTTATTTAAATTTAAAATTTACTTAAAAAAATTTCTACGTGTTTTAGCTTCCTCGAGACAAACCGTAAATCCAATTGACACGTAATTTGAAATCCTACAATATATAACATTACAGATCCAAAGATACTTGTTTCATCGAAAACCGAGAATGCATGAACAATGACTGTATTTACACATTAATAAAATATTAAAATATTCAATTTTTGTAATTTAACTTTTAATTCGATTTTAAAAGTTCACTAACATCATTTTCATTCAAATAAGATTTAATATAACTATATAAATCATTTTCAATCACATTAAATTCAAATATCAATTGTTTATACACTTTCAAATATTAAATCAACAATTTAGTTATCCAATTAAATCCAGATATTCAAAATATAAGTTATTCAGCTTATTAAATTAACTTGTGAATATTTAAATCAATTAAATATACCAATTTAAAATGACTGCAATTATGGGTTGTTGCATTCTCCCCTACTTAAAAGAATTTCGTCCCCGAAATTACCAAGTAAGAAAAAGTCACAAAAACCATTAACTTTTCAAAACAGTTCATTCAACTAGATTTCCAAAATCATTTAAACATTTTTAACTCTTCCAAAATCCATTAGTTAAACTTCTTATAAAAAAATTTCTAAGTTTCAAATTCAGTCATAGTCATCTTTTCAAAACCAACTAATATCTTTTAACCTTTAACTCAAAATCAAAATTTTGTTATAATTTTTTTTCCAAAATCTCAAAAACTCTCTAACGTTTTAAATTTTCAAAAAATTTCGCCAGCATCTCCTTTGCACGGTTCGATCGTAGTAGTATCACAACATATATATATCATAAATATACATCTCATCTTCAAGGATTAGGCATCCCGTACGGAAAAAAGCATAAAAGTACGATATGTAATCCGAGATATGTACCTTATGTATTATTAGCGAGCATATACAACTAATATAGCGCGAAAGCGAGCTCCAAATGCGAAGCAAGCGCCATCTGCACCTACTAACACTCAACAACCAAATGAGAAACAAGTATATATGAAAGTAATATCAATATACAACATATACCAATACAATAACAATATATGTCAATATAGCAATGCAATCAACAGCAACAAATCCAACCATCAAACAATTATCATCCAATTAACATCCAATAACTATCAAATAAATCCATAACCAAATCAATATACATTCACTTTCCACCAATATTCAATGAATTGATTTTCAATTTCATTAAATTTCATTAACACTTAATGATTTTCTCTTCAATCAACTAACATCCATCTAACAACCAATGCATAACCAACACTACCAAATTAATTTAATTTACTCTCAACATTTATATTTACTTTGTTTAAGTCCAATATGGTTTAACATTTTTATTTCCCAATTGGTTTTAACATTCAATTGACTTTCATTAAATTATTCAATTTTGGATTGAATTCTAATATTTACTATAATCACATTTTTATACAATACTTCCAATATTATTATTAATTCACAACTTCTTAACTTAAGTTTTATTCAGTTCTTAACAATAACATTTCTAATGCTAATTCATTTTAATATCAAAATCAACTTGATTTAACCTTACTTAAGTTAGATTCCTTTACAACATTTCATAATTGGCAAATCCAAATTTTCTTCTAATTTATCATTTTACTTAACCTTTACTTAAGCCAAATTCATATCACTTATTCAAATTCAGATTTTGTTTCGCTTAACCAAAATTGTTTAACCCTTTTAACAATTGGTTTTACTTAAATTTTCTCACTTAATAAGTTATACAACTTATTTATTTATTTAAACTTCCAAGTTCACATTATATAATCACTTACCACTTAAGTTTAATTCTCATTTCAATAACTTATTTGAGTTAGTTCAAATTCGGTTTATTTAACTTTCCTTTAGTTAAATTTCAAATCATATGTTTTATTATTCTACTCAAATTTATTTCAAATTGGATTTTAAATTCAAATTTGTTTAACACAACAAAACTTAAATTTTGAATTTACTATTCGTAGCAAATCAATCACACAAAAACTCGAAAATGATACTTATGAGGCCGCAGTCGTCACCCTTATTATTTTCCATCAACAATAGTGAATTCGGTGCTTTATATTCTTTCAAAAATCCTTTTTATATTTATAAATCTTATTTACAAATCTTATTACTTATATAATTTCACTATTTCAATTCACTTATATAAGATCCATTCCAAATTTATTTATCTTATTTAGATTTATAATAATGTAACCTCTTTTAAATTTGAAAAACAACTTTCAAAATCAATGGGATTAAAATTTTCAAATTCTTAGTTCAAATTCGTTTTTATTTACAACTCATATTTATAAATATGCTCATATAGTTTCATTTCTTATATATAAGATTATTTCACAATTGTAAATCATATTAATTATAATTCCATACTTTATATAATTCATGTGCTTGTATAATTTATACTTGAATAATTGTTGTTTTATTTAAATTATTCAAACAGATTTTATTAACTTATATATATTTGTATTGTTAAACAACCAAACAGTCAATTTATATATACTATAATAATTCCTAAAAAAATGTTCCTTTATATATAAAATATAATCGAGGTAAAGCTATTTCATTTAACCAGTTTAAAATAATACTGTGTCGACTTGCCTCGTTTAAGTGTTTGGAAATTCCTATCGATAATATGGCGTCCCACATACTGACCAGAGTTTATAAACAACTCGATGGGTAAGCAAACACAGTATAAAAAATATTATAATCGTTAACAGATACCCCCTCATGTATATAATACACTCAAACTTAATCTAGGGTGTTACTGTCTCTATCTATACTAAGTGCATATCAAAGCTTAGGAATATACAAAATCTCAGCTCTGATACCAAATGTGACGACCCGCAAATCCATACCCTTTGATTCGACAATAAACCACACATGCTTGACCCAAAAAGCTCAAACCGACGGAATGTCAAGAGAAAGAAAAGATGAGAGAAGAAGAGAAGAGTAAAAAGAGAGAAGAGAAGAAAAAGAGAAGAGAAGACAAAATAGAACAATACAGAATCTCACATCGCAGTGGAAAACATATAATACCATATCAATGATCTTTACAAAATAGAAACTGTATATATGCATACATCAATCAGAGTTTAACAAACAATCACTAGTTATCAGCCTGAACAGTTATAATAACCTTTCCTTACAATTGCCGACAATACACAACAACAAAGCAACAATGCAGCGGATAATCAAAACAGATGTGTATATATGAAAATGAAGATCTCAAGCTCTCCTGCTGAAACTCCAAAAGCATCAAATCTGATCCTCTAAATATACGACCCAAGCATAGAAAAGGAAGAATGCCTAGATCAGTCTGTTAAACCAGTGTGAGAAACACACTCAACTGAATTTATTAAATTCCCAAACTTTTCCATTCAAAACAAAAGTATCTTGTGAGAAACGCCCACTGTAACGATCCCAATTTTGAATTGAATTTAAATTAATAGTTAATGTAAATTTCGGAATTAATTTGAATTTGAGATTATACATGTATATGTATATATGAGTAAATTTGAATTTGACTTTAGAATTTGAATTTGAATATTGAATTTGTATTTGAATTTAAATAAATGACTTAGAAAATGATTTCGGTTTAAGGAAATATTATTTATGTGAATTGATTTATGGGTAGTTAGTTTTAAAAGCATTTTCTTTTAAATAATATGTATATAGTAATAATTAAGAAGATGTATTTATAAAATAAGAAAAATGTGATATAAAATTTATTTAAAAGCTTTTAATTGATGAGAAATACAAGTATTAAACATGTAACAAGAAATTAACAAGTATAGGCAAGATAATAAAACAAATAAAAATCTAAGAACATACAAGAATGAGAAAAGAAAAAGATAAAAAAAATAAAACATGAAACATGAAACAAGACAAATATGTTGCTGTAAATTCATATGCAATGCAAGAACAAAACAAAAAAAGATAGGCATGTAAGCTTGCAAAGGAAGACAATATTTTTATATTCAAGTATGCACTCATGAAAAATCAAGGCAACAACAATTAATGCAAGGTATCTTTAGCACACAAAGCATATCATCTCAGCACAAATAAAATATGTCAGCCGAAACAAGAAATCAGCTTAGCCACCAAAATAATAATAAAATCTCTGACCCTTGTAAAAAAATAATATAATCACCCTGTAAACTTCTTTTCTATATATCAATCTTCTTCATCTCAGTTACGTTCATTCCAAGCTGAGAAAATCTATAGTAGCATCATCTCAACTTTAAACAACAATACAAAATCGATACAACCAGAGATTCAAGAGAAAAGGTTTTAGCTAGAAAATTCAAGCTTGTTGCAAAATGGAAACAACTCTGTTCTTTTTCCTAAAAACACTGTGAGTAACATCACAATCAAAATGTTTTAAGTATATGATTATAGTTGCATGCTTATCTCTAAACTTAAGTATGTTTGTGAATATATTTTGAATATATTTCTAAGTGTATATATGAATGGTTGGTTTGTGCATTGCTTTGTGTCTCGATTGTCTCTTACTTTAGTTCCAGGTTCAAAGCTAATCAAAATTTACTTGCTCCTAATCAAAACTTTGATTAAGACCCAAGTTTTGAATAACTATATTTGGTAAATCATAGGCTCTAGTTTTTAATTGTTTTAGTTAAAACAATTTGCATTTAGCTTTGGAAATACTAAACCACATAGTAAACTAAAAATAAGTCAAAAAATAAACTATCAAGAATCTTTAATTCAGGTATTGAATCAAATGCTTAAAACAGAAATTGATTTTTGAAACTAAAATGGAAGTTTTTAGTAGAGGGAATTGATAGCAATTCTGGTTTAACCAGAAAATGGAAATTTGAGTGTCTCTGTCGATCTCGATTGTCTGGAAGGTCGAGCTTACTTCTGGTAATGGTAGAGTGGTCAATGGCCAAGGGAAAATGGTGGAGGTGGTGGAAGATCACCGTGGTGATGGTAGTTGTTCGATTTGATCTGTAAACCTAGTTTTGACATAGGTTTGAGTTTTTGACCACCTCGTTCTTCCCAGTGGATCGGGTGCATCGAGATTCAAGGGGTGGTTAGTTGGAGCATTGATGATGTTGTGACCAGAGGTTCTGACAACACGGTGGTCTGAGACGTAAGGGCGAGACGTTTTCAGGTTTTGGGATGGAGTGTGCCTGTTGTTTCCAGGTTTTGATTTGGGCACTCGATTTTGATTTCGAGGTGACGACGAAGTTCAGGTGGTCGGAATTGGGTCTGGGGGGCGATCGTCGACTTTCTCGATGATGCAACATCGACCAGAGGTGACGGCAGCGACCTGCACCGTGCACGAGTTTAGTGATTTGGGAATTTTGATGGCTTGAGTGGTTTCAGGTTGCTCTTGCGTTTGTCTCAAGTAAATCAGGTGTTTACTCGAAGATTTCCAGTGCTGGCTCGAAGCAAATGTGATAAGGGCTTGAGTCAATGTTTTGTCCAGGTTTTAAAACTGAAAACTATTATGTTTTGGCAATTTAAAATGGAATTTTAAATTTCAAAACAAAGTTAAATTGAGTTTTAAATCAAGGTTTAACCATACATTCAAGTTTAGTTGAAGCTTAGTTTGGAAATAAAGTTCTTCAAATTCAATTTTTTTTATAACTTAAAAGTGGTTAAGTAATTAAGAGTTTTTTTGGAATTTGAATTATAAGAAAGAATTTAAGCAAAGTTTAATCAAAATTTTGTAACCTGGACTTAAATTTAAAATTAGAATTCCAGACTTTGAAATGAAAGGAAAATTATAAATTTAAATGTTTTAAATATGTTTAAATATTTTGAATTTAAAGGGAATTTGATTTCAAACTCTTTTCAATTTCTTTCATAACAAAAGTATTGCTTTAACTTGTAATTTAAAGATTTTAAAAGTTAGTTTTATAATTGATTTAAAGATCAATTCGTATTCATTTTAAAGCTTGAAAACTTAAAATGAAGTTTCAAAAGTAAATCTAAAATAAATGTTTTCAAACATATTTTGTGAGTGATAAATGGAAGCATTAATAAGAATAAGCTTTCTTTGAAGTTAATGAAACTTATTGATTTGAAATTCATAAATTATTAAGTTAATTAGAATAGATAATTAATGTTTTGTATTAATTTAATTAGTAAATATAAGGTTTAAATTTATTGATTAAGGATTAAGTTAATTAATGATTAGGAATTAATTAATTTGTAATTAAGAACTAATTATGTTACGGTTAACACTTAATTAATTAAATAATTAGGATTAATTAATGAGTTATTAATGGTTAATCAATTTTAATTAATGATGATTAATGTAAGTAATTTCTTTAGCAAAGTAATTAAAGAATTGTTATTAGTTAATGAAGGTCATTAACTAAGATTTTTTTCAATTAATTAATGTGATTATTTTAACAATTGATCAGATTAATTAATTAATGATAATCATTTATGAAATTGTGTGAGTGTAATTACTTTATGAAATTAATTGAGAAATTAATTGCTCATGGTAATTAATTGAGTTTAGTTTGATTTATTTAAGGTAATTTTCAAATATTGTGAACTGTTTGATATTTCTGATATGTTATGCTTTGTGCTATGAATTATTTCAGTGTGATCTGTGATGAATGTGATTTATTTGTCTGTGATAAATGTAACAATCCCAAATTAAAGACGAATTTAAATTTGTAATTAAATTAAATTCTTGGGTTAAATTATGGATTTTTTTGAACTTTTTAAATTCAATAGGATATATATACTTATTTATTTTAAAATTTGGATTTGAAACTCAAAATAAATTGAATTGGATTATAAACAAAAATTTCGATTTGGGAATTCAAAATGTATTCAAAATGAATTGGATTTGAAGATTTTACTTTAGAAACAAAAATTCATGTATAATTATTTATTAAATGTATAGATTGTGTTTTAATCCATTTTCTTTAAAGGGTTATAAAATGTTTAAAATTAAATCATCCTATCGATACTGAATATAAATGTAAAGTATAAAGTAAAATATATGTTATAAATTTAATGTTTGGTAATTAAACTATAAGAAGAAATAAAATTTCAAGAATTTATGTTAATAAAGTATATAGTCATATGGAAACATAAAATCAAACTATAAAATAATAACAAATGAAATGCAAATAGAATTGAATGTGAGTTGTGTAAGCAAAGTAAGAAATAAATGAAACGAAATTGTTATGTACTTATGTACATATAAAGAACAAGTAAACAAAGAAAAGATAGTACCTACATACAAATAAATATCTATGTAATAAAAGCTTGCAAAAGAAGATAAACAAACAAATGAACAAAAATGTTTACAAAACAAACTGTACATACATAATCAAATAGTATAAGCTTGTAAACAAGATAGGAAGCAAGCATTTAATACCCTCAGCACAAAATATATCATTTCAGCCGAAAATATGTTACAGTCATATTAGTAAACAAAGATTAAAAAAAATCTTTAGTCAAATGAAAGAAAATCCCCGACCAAAAGATAAACTCAAACCAAATAACACCTACTTATATACAAACTATTTTTCTATATATGTATGCAATTCATCCTATTCCAGTTGTTTAGTGAAAATTTAGCAAACCAGAGAAAACAAAAATATGAACATCATTATCTATAAAATTTAAAACACCATTCAATTCAAAGAAAGTAAAACAGGGTTATAAGAAGATTCAGTATGCAGTCTTCAAACAACAGAAGTTCTCTGTTCTTCTATTTACTGTGAGCAAACTCTCCTCTTTAAATTATTAAACTTGATACATCTAAATTATTTTTGAAGCATGACCTGAAATGGACTCAAATGATTATATATTGTTGTATGTCTGGGTATATTTTACAAATTTATGTGTGCGTATCTGGATGAAGATGCTTTCTGTTCTTGATTAACAGGTTTCCAAATCTTTTTAAAAAAACCAAGATCTCATCTTCGAATTCCTTATAGACTTTACTGATCAAACAAATATTGTTTAAAATAGAAAGATTTTTAATTTAAAAACAGTGATGGGTATAACATTGTTCATATGCAATCTGAAAAGCAAGAAGAACAACAGAAGTTTATAACATGTTGAAATTCAAGTATCGAAATTCTATGATCCACTTATATACTCTGAATCACTATTTAAAATCATGAATTTTACAAGTTAAATCATTAATTTTTGTTTGGGATTGAAGGAGATACGGGTAGTTGAACGATTTGCGCATTTTGCTCGTTTTCTGGTGATCAAGATGAATCAAGGTTCGAACTTTGGGCTGAAGGTGCTTCGGTGGTTGCCAGGTTTGGGAAAAATGACTGGAGTGTTTTCTGATCATCTAGGTGGTCACACGGTGGCTTAGTAGGTTTAAATTTAGGTTTGGGTGGCTGTTGAACTCGAGAGTGGATCACCATCAATGTTGCATCGAGTCGAAGGGGACCAGAGCGATTAGAAGCGTGAAGGTATGGTGCTGCTTTGGACGTGACGGCGTGATCGTGGATGGTCAGAATCGTCTTGGGCAAGGCCATTTAGTTGATCAAGATGTTTCCAGTAGTGGCTCGTTTGGCATGAAATTGTTCGATTTTGTTTTACTGTAGAATTTGATGATCTGGGTGGTTGCGAGGAAGGTGGAGGTCGTGGGTGATGTGTTGGCAATGGTGAAGTCGACCGGAATGGCTCCGATCTCCTGTGCACGGAAATGTGTATCAGTGTGTATATGTTTTGCTGATAAGTTTGGGGAAGATGAAGGCATCGTCTTGGGGTTCGACTCGAAGCGGTTGTAGGGAATTCTTGAAGTATTTGGGTTTGCCAATTTTTCTCGTAGCTGATCTCACGCGAATCTGTGTTGGGCTCGTGAAATTTTGATTTTTGCTCGAAGAAAGCATCGAGTCGCTCTAAGCACAGCAGGTTTTGAAAAAAAAAATATGTATGATTTTTAAAATCTTAAAAAATAGTAAGAACTTTGTCCAGATTTTAAAAGAAAAGAAATCCAAGTTTTAAAAGTAAATGAAAAATCTTATCAACTTTTCAAATTCGAATTTATAAACAAGTTTCTTTGGAAAATAATAAGTTTTCCAAGATTTGATTTTTAAGTCAAAATTGTTTTGGGTTTTAAGCAATTATATTGATAATTAAATCTCTAAGTATTTTCACAAGAAAAATAGAGTAATGTAATTAAGCAAGTGATAAAGTACGACAAATGGTTTACCTTTAATTTAAGTTATTTTTTTATTAAATTGATTAATTAAGAAGTTAATTAAAAGATAAGAATGTTTTGATTATGGATCAACTAAAAGGTTTAGAAATTGAATTATTTGTTAATGATAATTTATTTTATTAATGTGATTTAAACATTGTAATTAAGTAATCAGTTAAGATAAGAATTTATCTTGACTGATTTAAGATTAATTAATCAATTAAGGATAATAAATTATAATTAAGGTTTAATTAATTACAGTTAAGGTTTAATTAGTTTAGATAATTAATTAAGAAACGATTTAATTAATGTAGGTGATTAAGAATAAATCAATTGTAATTAATGAATTTAATCATTGATTAAAGATTACTAATGAAAGTAATTATGTGGGTAATATATTTAAAACCACACAATTTATTCATCTTAGTTGTAGATGTTCGATCGCTATTGATGCAATTTGATGGACTGATATATTTGATATGTGATGTGACGCTATGTGATGCTTTGTGTTGAGCTGATTTTTCTACGATAAATATACTGCTGTATGAATATGAAAAACCCTTTGACCTGTAAAATGAAATTTTGAATTTCGATGCGATAGGGAGTCGGATTCCGATCGGCTATCCGAAACCCACATCAAATTGTAATAGTAAATCTTTGTGATTGATAAATTTACTTTATCTGCAAATCTGTGTATATAGATAAGCGTTATGGGCTATACTTTTTATCAATATTGATATATCTTTGATGATTGATGTCGTGTACTATTGTGTAAAACCCCTGGACTACACTTGTACACACACAAATATGGATTGCACGTGGAAATCGGTTAAGTCAAAGATTTTTTTAAAATAGTTTTTGAATTTTAAATCCACATGATTTTTGGGAATGGAATTGAATTAAATATGAAAAGCTTTTGAAAAGGTGTTTTAAAATAAAAGTTATTTTGAATAACTTAATAAAGATTTGAAATTTGAATAATTGGATCGGAGTTCAATCCTATATTTGGTATTTATGATTTAAAAACGGTATACAAGTTTATTTGGGTTTTAAACCTTTTTAAGTGTTATTTTGGGAAATTGAATGAACCTAAAGTTTTATCTTGTATAATTGAGATCGGGTTTCTCCGAAGTAAAACTGTTGTTTTCAAATGATAAAAGCTTTTCTATAAGAAATGAATTTTCAATTTGTATTACATAGGTTTCAAGTATGAATTGAAAATGATTTTCCAAATTATGAATGAATCTTTGGAAACAAGTTTTGAAAGCTATGAGATAAATCTTGATTTTAAAGATTTAAACGAGTTAATCCAATTAAAATGGAAGTTGTTTTCAAATCCGTGAATAATTCTTTGTGAAACCAGGTGAACTTTGTGAAATGAATCTTTTTGTTTAAAGATTTGAAATGGTAATTTGTTTAAACCATTTGAAAGAAAGTTTGGATATTAAGTTGTGACTTAATTGAAATCCCATATCCATATGTTTTTAAATTTTGCGCTCATTATTCGGTTTAGTCGGGAGAGGACTTTGTGTCATATAACTCATTTCGAATAATGATACGTCGTTATGGATAGCATTTGAAGAACGGTGGTGAAGACCGGGTATTTACGAGAACGACAGGATGACCTATCGATTGTCTCTGCACTGAGTAGCTACGGTATAGAGATTTCCTAAGTGATGGGAAGTCCGAACGGGATTGTGAATATCCGGATTGCAAGGGCTTCTTCGGAAGTGCCTTTGGTTCTATTCGAACCCGGGACAGACTTGTATGGTTGTATGTCTGACACTACACTTTGGGATATAAAGCAGATTTCTTTCAAATACATATCTGTTGATGGCGGAAAATTTATTCTCTTAGCTTAACACCCTTCTCTGATACGTACGAGCTCAGACGTTATGTAGTTGAAGGTTATCGGCGATATACTCCTAATTTGGTAGTGTGACATGCTAAGTGTTGCTGTGTGTTGATCATTATTTGATCATTTGTGACCAAATCATGGCTTTCTTTTAAAGCGTAGCTTTGTGGATGAAACCTCATCGAGCCTCACAAACCGGTAATGGTAAAAAAGGAAAGATGCGGCAAGGTTTCAGGAGTAGCTCCCCTAGGGTGTGACCGTTCCTTCTGGAAAAGGGTAGTGTCATGGTATGGAGCCCAGATACTTACTCATGTGGGCGCTGTAGTATACTTATTACTGTGTGATGTTTTTGGTGTAGAGGTACCTCATAAAAAGGTCCCAAAGGACCGGGGGTGGCATATTTGTAGGTATTACTCCCTGGCAGGGAGGAACCCGACCTTGTGTTGGTAGAGATCCGGGTAGGTTCTCGGGGTGTCTCGCCAGAGGCGTTCCCATGTGGCAATAGGAAGTTCCTTAGCCTGACTATTTGTTCGAAAATCCAATCATCCAATACGAGCCATGTACGGTTTTAGTTGTATAACCTGCCTTCTACTTATTGTGGCGCCCCACTGTTTGGATGGTAGTTATAGTACACATAGTTCGAAATGTCTATCTGGCTAAGATTAATATTATACTTTTGAAATGTTTTTCACTATGCACTAATAATAATATCTTCAAATGGTTTTCACGTATCAAGCATGCTTAACTATCATAAGGAGAAATCTCCTCCAATTCTGCGTTTGCATGGTGTGTGTGGCGGGAGGCCTTATGGTAGTTTCATTTTCCTAAAGGCATTGCGGATTTCAAATTTAAAATCTTTTGATTGTTTTTAAAGTGCAAATGTTTTTGCTTGCTCATACCAGTCCCATGACTGACTCAGAGTTTATTGTTCCTTTCCTAAACTCTGGGTGCCCACTATTTTCCACACGGGCAGTCTAGAGTTTGGTTTTTGTTCAAATAATCAGGTTTAGTAAATTATCTGGAGCTATCTCAGTCTTTGGACGACTGACCTTGCTTATCTTTGTGCAACGGTGACGGTGGATCGCGTTAGGTGTTTTGGAGCTTTGTCTTTGGAGCTTTTGGATCAGAGTTGCAGTATTGGATTCTATGAAGACTCGTCTCATATTGTATTGTGTTCCGCTGTATTCTGTGTTTTATATTCTGTGACGTTGATGATTATCATTATATCAAATTGATATATCAGATATTGTATTCATGCTGTATCAGTGATATCATCTTTTATTTCCGCTGTGTTATTTATCATCTAACGGGTGTTGCAATCTCCCGCAATACGAATTTGATGTTGATTGTCGTACATCGAGTTCGGGTCGTGACAATTTGGTATCAGAGCTAAAGGTTGAGTAAGAACTTTAGCTACGGAGCGTAACACATTAGATGGCTCATTAGAGATAGGGTGAAGTATACCCTAGAATGAGTGCAACCAGTGGAACCAATATCCAAATTTCTCAATCTATTTTCTTTATCTCTTGTTATTCTCTAAGATATTTTGTCCAAATGCCTAAATCGGTCTTCTTACTATTACAGATAGTAAGAATGGGTGGAAGAAGAGGACGAGATTGGGGACAGGGAAGTACCACTTCAACTGGTCAAGGCCCTGCAACGACAGATATTCCCATTCAATCTCAATCAAATTTGACTGATTTATATCAAAAAAATTCTAAACTTGGTGGAAAACCATTCACAGGTAAAGAATCTGTTATTGAAGCACAAGCCTGGATTCGATCGTGCGGAAGGATTTTAAAAGAACTAAAATTAGAAGATGATCAGATGCGATTGATAGCTTCTTGGAAGCTCCAAGAAGAGGCTTTAGTTTGGTGGGAAACTGTTACATTGGATGATCCGGTAGATGAATTTACTTGGAGTCATTTCGAGGAAGTATTCGAGCAGGGATATATGTCGTCTGCTGGTATCTCTAGAGGGTACCAGGAGTTTATGGATTTGAAGCAAGGAAGTTTATCATTTGAGCAATACTTAAACAAATTCAATGTATTGTCTCGATTTGGTCTAGAATTGGTGAATACACCGTTAAAGAAAAATGAAAAGTTTATTCGGGGAATGAACAAGGAATTTCAGGAAAGGATGACTACTCACATTAAGGAATCTTTTTCTGAATTAATTGATATGGGCTATAGATACGATACTCTCGATAAACAAAAAAATCCAAAAGAGAATGGAAATACAGCTAATTTGAATTGGAGGAAAAAGAAATTTGGTGGAAAGAAATCGAGGAAGGATAAAGGAAAGAAGAATATACAAAAGAAAAAGGTGAAAAATGTTACTTGTTTCAACTACTTGGAGAAAGGCCATTACTCGAACAAATGTAAGGATCCTAGGAAACAAGGAAAGAGAGAGCCAATTATGAAGCCAGAACAAGAATCTAGAGAATGTTGTTGCCACAAGCCAGGACATAGGATCATGAATTACCCAGCGCTGAAGCAACCTCAAGCAGCGAGGGCGTATGCAATCAAAGGTGATTCTCCAACCCCAAAAGTTGATTAAGGAAAAGAAATTTTATAAGGTAACCTTCTAGTTATGAGTAAATTGTTCGAATTTTGCTCAACATGTGAACCACCCGTAGTTCATTTCTCAGCAAATCGTAAATGAGTTAAATCATGAATCTAAGATCATAATCGAATCTATTTTTGTCTATTTCATTGGGTTTCGATATAATCTGCGAACGTTATCCCTTCGAACTAACCAATACCCTGTATACTTCGTAGATCAGATAACCCAATTGTTTCGCAGTTATTGAGTTGTTCTCATATCTATTGTTTATATTCTGGTTTGGTAAGCCAAATGCAGAATTGACATTCGGTTTGATTTGGAAAGATATTTCTCTATCTTTCATCTATCTTTGTTATCTCCTTGGAAAATTTCGGGGACGAAATTTCTTAAGTGGGAATCTGTAACGATCCCGATTTAAAGGCGAATTTAAATTTGTAATTAAATTAAATTCTTGGGTTAGATTATGGATTTTTTTTGAATTTTTCAAATTCAATAAGATATATATATATATATATATATATATATACTTATTTATTTTAAAATTTGGATTTGAAACTCAAAATAAATTGAATTGGATTATAAATAAAAATTTCGATTTGGGAATTCAAAATT
This sequence comes from Allium cepa, assembly GCA_030765085.1. Classification (NCBI taxonomy): domain Eukaryota; kingdom Viridiplantae; phylum Streptophyta; class Magnoliopsida; order Asparagales; family Amaryllidaceae; genus Allium; species Allium cepa. Next base: position 727,212,758 of record CM060945.1, read on the forward strand.
TATTCAAAATGAATTGGATTTGAAGATTTTACTTTGGAAAGAAAAATACAAGTATAATTATTTATTAAATGTATAGATTGTGTTTTAATCCATTTTCTTTAAAGGGTTATTAAATGTTTAAAATTAAATTATCCTATCAATATTGAATACAAACGTAAAGTACAAAATAAAATATATGTTATAAATTTAATGTTTGATAATTAAACTATAAGAAGAAACAAAAATTCAAGAATTTATGTTAATAAAGTATATAGTCATATGGAAACATAAAATCAAACTATAAAATAATAACAAATGAAATGCAAATAGAATTGAATGTGAGTTGTGTAAGCAAAGTAAGAAATAAATGAAACAAAGTTGTTATGTACTTATGTACATATAAAGAACAAGTAAACAAAGAAAAGGTAATACCTACATACAAATAAATATCTATGTAATAAAAGCTTGCAAAAGAAGATAAACAAACAAATAAACAAAAATGTTTACAAAACAAACTATACATACATAATTAAATACTATAAGCTTGTAAACAAGATAGGAAGCAAACATTTAATACCCTCAGCACAAAATATATCATTTCAGCCGAAAATATGTTATAGTCATATTAGTAAATAAGGATAAAAAAAATCTTTAGTCAAATGAAAGAAAATCTCGGACCAAAAGATAATCTCAAACCAGATAACACCTACTTATATACAAACTATTTTTCTATATATGTATGCAATTCATCCTATTTCAATTGTTCAGTGAAAATTTAGCAAACCAGAGAAAACAAAAATATAAACATCATTATCTACAAAATTTTAAAACGCCATTCATTTCAAAGAAAGTAAAACAGGGTTATAAAAAGATTCAATCTACAATCTTCAAACAAAAGAAATCCTCTGTTCTTCCATTTACAGCGAGCAAACTCTCCTCCTTAAATTATTAAACTTGATACATCTGAATGATTTTTGAAGCATGACCTGAAATGGAATCAAATGATTATGTATTCTTGTATGTCTGGGTATATATTACAAATGTATGTGTGCATATCTGGATGAAGATGCTTTTTGTTCTTGATTAACGGGTTTCCAAACCTTTTTTTTAAAACCAAGATCTCATCTTCGAATTCCTTATAGATTTTGCTGATCAAAAAAATATTGTTTAAAATAGAAAGATTTTTAACTTAAAAACAGTGATGGGTATAATACTGTTCATATGCAATCTGAAAAGCAAGAAGAACAGTAGAAGTTTATAACATGTTGAAATTCAAGTATCGAAATTCTATGATCCACTTATATACTCTGAATCACTATTTAAAATCATGAATTTTACAAGTTAAATCTTTAGTTTTTGTTTGGGATTGAAGGAGATACGGGTAGTTGAACGATTTATGCATTTTGCTCGTTTTCTGGTGATCTATGACGAATCAAGGTTCGAGCATTGGGCTGAAGGTGCTTCGGTGGTTGCCAGGTATGGGAAAAATGACCGCAGTGTTTTCTGATCATCTAGGTGGTCACACGGTGGCTTAGTAGGGTATAAATTTAGGTTTGGTTGGCTGTTGAACTCGAGATTGGATCACCATCAATGTTGCATCGGGTCGAAGGGGGCCAGAGGGATTAGAAGCGTGAAGGTATAGTGCTGCTTTGGACGTGACGGCGTGATCACGGATGGTTAGAATCGTCTTCGGCGAGGCCATTTAGTTGATGAGGATGTTTCCAGTAGTGGCTCGTTTGGCACGAAGTTGTTCAATTTTGTTTTACTATAGAATTTGATGATCTGGGTGGTTGTGAGGTAGGTGGAGGTCGTGGGTGATGTGTTGGCAACGGTGAAGTCGACCATAATGGCTCTGATTGCCTGTGCACGGAAAAGTGTGCCGGTGTGTATATGTTTTACTGATAAGTTTGGGGAAGATGAAGGCATCGTCTCAGGGTTCGACTCGAAGCAATTGTAGGGAATTCTTGAAGTATTTGGGTTTGCCAATTTTTCTTGAAGCTGATCTCGCACGAATCTGTGTTGGGCTCGTGAAATTTTGAGTTTTTGCTCGAAGAAAGCATCGAGTCGCTCTGAGCACAGCAGGTTTTGCAAAAAAGTATATGTACGATTTTTAAAATCTTAAAAAAACAAGTAAGAACTCTGTCCAGATTTTAAAAGCAAAGAAATCCAAGTTTTAAAAGTAAAAGAAAAATCTTATCAACTTTTCAAATTCAAATTTATAAGCAAGTTTCTTTGGAAATAATAAGTTTTCCAAGATTTGATTTTTAAGTCAAAATTGTTTTGGGTTTTAAGCAATTACATTGATAACTAAATCTTTAAGTATTTTCACAAGAAAAATAGAGTAATGTAATTAAGCAAGTGATAAAGTAAGGCAAGTGGTTTACCTTTAATTTAAGTTTTTTTTATTAAATTGCTTAATTAAGAAGTTAACTAAAAGATAAGAATGTCTTGACTATGGATCAACTTAAAGGTTTAGAAATTGAATTATTTATTAATGATAATTTATTTTAATTAATGTGATTTAAACGTTGTGATTAAGTAATCAGTTAAGATAAGAATTTATCTTGACTAATTTAACATTAATTAATCAATTAAGGATAATAAATTATAATTAAGATTTAATTAATTACAATTAAGGTTTAATTAATTCAGATAATTAATTAAGAAACGATTTAATTAATGAAGGTGATTAAGACTAAATCAATTGTAATTAATGAATTTAATCATTGATTAAAGACACAATTTATTCATCTTATTTGTAGATGTTTGATCGCAAGTGAATGCTACGTGATGGATTGATATATTTGATATGTGATGTGACGCTATGTGATGCTTTGTGCTGAGCTGATTTATCTATGGTAAATATACTGTTGTATGAATATGAAAAACCCTTTGACCTGCAAAATGACATTTTGAATTTCGATGCGACAGAGAGTCGGATTCCGGTCGGTTATCCAAAACCTACATCGAACTATAATAGTAAATCTTTGTGATTGATAAATTTACTTTATCTGCAAATCTATGTATATAGGTAAGCGTTATGGGTTATACCGCTTATCAATATTGATATATCTGTTATGATTGATGTCCTGCACTATTGTGTAAAACCCTTGGACTACACTTGTACACACACAAATATGGGTTGGACGTGGAAATCGGGTAAGTCACAGATTTTTTAAAATAGTTTTTGAATTTAAATCCACATGATTTTTGGGAATGGAATTGAATTAAATATGAAAAGCTTTTGAAAAGGTGTTTTAAAATAAAAGTTATTTTGAATAACTTAATAAAGATTTGAAATTTGAATAATTGGATCGGAGTTCAATCCTATATTTGGTATTTATGGTTTAAAAACGGTCTACAAGTTTATTTGGGTTTTAAACCTTTTTAAGTGTTATTTTGGGAAATTGAATTAACCCAAAGTTTTTATCTTGTATAAATGAGATCGGGTTTCTTCGAAGTAAAACTGTTGTTTTCAAATGATAAAAGCTTTGCTATAGGAAATGAATTTTCAATTTGTATTAAAAATGTTTCAAGTTTGAATTGAAAATGATTTTCCAAATTATGAATGAATATTTGGAAACAAGTTTTGAAACCTGTGTGATAAATATTGATTTTAAAGATTTAAATGAGTTAATCCAGTTAAAATGGAAGTTTTTTTTTGAAATCCGTGAATGGACTTTGTGAAACCGGGTGAACTTTGTGAAATGAATCTTTTTGTTTAAAGATTTGAAATGGTAATTTGTTTAAACCATTTGAAAGAAAGTTTGGATATTGAGTTGTGACTTAATTGAAATCCCATATCCATATGTTTTTAAATATTACGCTCATTATTCGATTTAGTCGGGAGAGGACTTTGTGTCATATAACCCATTACGAATAATGATACGTCGTTATGGATAGCATTTGAAGACCGGTGGTGAAGACCGGGTATTTGCGAGAATGATAGGATGACCTATCAATTGTCTCTGCACTGAGTAGCTACGGTATAGAGATTTCCTAAGTGATGGGAAGTCCGATCGGGATTGTGAATACCCGGATTGCAAGGGCTTCTTCGGAAGTGCCTTCGGTTCTGTTTGAACCTAGGACAGACTTGTATGGTCATATGTCTGACACTACACTTTGAGATATAAAGCAGATTTCTTTAAAACACATATCTGTTGGTGGCGGAGAATTTATTCTCATAGCTTAACAACCCTTCTCTGAGACGTACGAGCTCAGAGGTTATGTAGTTGAAGGTTATCAGAGATATACTCCCAATTTGGTAGTGTGACATGCTAAGTGCTACTGTGTGTTGATCATTGGTTGATCATTTGTGATCAAAGCATGGCTTTCGTGTAAATTGTAGCTTTATGGATGAAACCTCATCGAGCCTCATAAATCGGTAATGGTCAAAACAGGAAAGATGCGGCAAGGTTTCAGAGGTAGCTCCCCTAGGGTGTGACCATTCCTTCTGGAAAAGGGTAGTATCATGGTATGGAGCCCAGATACTTACTCATGTGGGCACTGTAGTATATTTATTACTTTGTGATGTTATTGGTGTAGAGGTACCTCGTATAAAGGTCCCAAAGGATCGGGGGTGGCATATCTATAGGTATTACTCCCGGGTTGGGAGGAACCCGACCTTGTGTTGGCATAGATCTGGGTAGGTTCTCGGGGCGTCTCGCCAGAGACGTTCCCAAGAGGCAATAGGAAGTTCTTTAGTGGACCATTTGTTGGAAAATCCAATCATCCAATACGAGCCCTGTACGGTTTTAATTGTATAACCTGCCGTCTACTTATGGTGGCCCCCCACTGTTTGAATGGTAGCTGTAGTAGGCATAGTTTGAAATGTCTATGCTGGCTAAGATTAATATTATGCTTTTGAAATGTTTTCCACTATGCACTAATAATAATATCAAAAAATGGTTTTCTCGTATCAAGCATGTTTGACTATCATAAGGAGAAATCTCCTTTAATTCTGCGTTTGCATGGTGTGTGTGGCGGGAGGACTTATGGTAGTTTCATTTTCCTAAAGGCATTTCAGATTTCAAATTTAAAATCTTTTAATTGTTTTCAAGGACCAAATGTTTTTGCTTGCTCATACCAGTCCCATGACTGACTAAGAATTTATTGTTCCTTTCCTAAACTCTGGGTACCCACTATTTTCCACATGGGTAGCCTAGAGTTTGGTTTTGGTTTAGATAGTCAGGATTAGTAGATTATCTGGAGCTAGCTCAGTCTTTGGATGACTGACCTTGCTTATCTTTGTGCAACGGTGATGGTGGATCGAGCTAGGAGTTTTGGAGCTTTTGGATCAGAGTTGCAGTATTGGATTCTTTGAAGACCCATCTCATATTGTATCGTGTTCCGCTGTATTCTGTGTTGTATATTCCCTGATGTTGATGATTATCATTGTATCAAATTGATGTATCGATACTGTATTCACGCTGTATCAGTGATATCATCTTTTATTTCTCTTGTGTTATTTATCATCTAATGGATGTTGCAAGCTCCCGCGATACGAATTTGATGTTGTTTGTCGGACATCGAGTTTGGGTCGTGACAATAAATTTATATTATTTATCCATGAAAGAACGATAAGCGTTATAGATTATACCGCTTATCAATATCGATGTGTTAAATATGTGATGTGATGATTTATGATGTTACACTATTGTGTGAAACCCCTGGACTACACCATACACACACAAATATGGATTGCATGAGGAAATTGGCTAAGTCACAGATTTTTAACAATTTTAAAGATTGGATTCTTGAATCCAAAATAGTTTTGGAATTTGAATTGAAAGCTTTTGAAAATGTGTTTTCAAAAAAAAGTTATTTTAAATAACTTAATAAAATTTGAAATTTAAATAATTTGATTTAAATTTGAACACTATATTTGAATTCAAATTCAATGATTTGGAAATTATGGTCTAAAAAGCTTATACAAGTTATAAAGGTGTTTACATAGGTTTTAACCTTTCAAAAAGTATTGTTTTGAGAATTTAAATATAAACCCAAGTTTTATACTTGAATGGCTTTAACTTAGGTAATGGTAATCATTTTTTCCCAAACGAAAACTAATTGTTTCAAATAATAATAGCTTTCATAAAAAGAAAGGGTTTCCAATATCTATCGAAATATTTCAAGTTTGAAATGAAATTGTAAATAGTTTGGAAAAACTATGAATTAACCTTTGTGAAGATGATTAAATGTTGTTTTGAAATCAAAGAGAACTTTAAATGGTATATCTTCCATAAACAAGATTTGAATTGGAATTTGAAAGTTACAAATTAAATCTTTAAATTGAAAGATTGATAAGTTAATTCAATTTGAAATGGGATTGTTTTGTAAAGCCGTAAATAAATCTTTGTGAAAGATTGGCAAACTTTGTGAAATAAATCTTTTTAATTAAAAAGATTTAAAATGGTAATTTGTTTAAACCATTTGAAAGGAAATTTTTGGGTAATAAGTTGTGACTTAATTGAAATCCCATATCCATATGTTTTTAAATATTGCGCTCAGTATTTGATTTAGTCGAAAGAGGACCTTGTGTCATATATCCCATTCCAAAAATGATACGACGTTATGGATAGCGTTTGAAGACCGGTGGTGAAGACCGGGTATTTTCGAGAACTAAAGCATAACCCATCGATTGTCTCTACACTGAGTCGCGTCGGTATAGAGATTCCCTAAGTGATGGGAAGTCCGATCGGGATTGTGAATACCGGATTTGCAAGGGCTTCTTCGGAAGTGCCTTTGATTCTGTTCGAACCCAAAATAAACTTGTATGGATGTGTGTCTGACATTACACTTTGAGATGTAAAACCGGTTTCTATCAAATACATTTCTGCTTGGTGGCGGAGATTCATTCTCTTTGCTTAACACCCTCCTCTGAGACGTACGAGCTCAGAGGTTATGTAATTGATGGTTACTAGTGATACATTCCCAATTTGGTAATGCAACATGCTAAGTGTTGCTGTGTGTTAGTGATCGTTTGTTGATCATTTGTGACCAAAGCATGGCTTCGTGTAAAGCGTGGCTTTGTGGACGAGACCTTATCGAGCCTCACAAACCGGTAATAGTCAAAACAGGAAGGATGGAACAAGGTTTCAGGGGTAGCTCCCCTAAGGTGTGACCATTCCTTCTGGAAAAGGGTAGTATCATGGTATGGAGCACAAATACTTACTCATGTGGGCATCGTAATATATATTTATTACTGTGTGATGTTGTTGGTGTAGAGGATCCTCGTATAAAGGTCCCAAAGGACCGGGGGTGGCATATCTTAGGTTTTACTTCACGGGAAGGGGGTAACCGGCGTTGTGTTGGTAGAGAGCCGGGTAGGTTCTCGGAGCATCCCTCCAGAGGCCTTCCCATGTGGCAATAGGAAGTTCCTTAGCCTGACCATTTGTTGGGAAATCCAATCAAACAATACGAGCCCTTTACGATTGCAATTGTATAACCTACCACCTCAGGTGGTAGCTATAGTTGGCATAATATAATGGTACCTATCCTGGTTAAGATTAATATTATACTTTCAAAATGTTTTCCACTATGCACTAATAATAATATAAAAGAAGAATTTTGCGCAGTAAGGATATTTGACCATCATAAGGAGAAATCTCCCCCATGTGTGCGATTGCATTATGTGTGTGCCAGGAGGCCTTATGGTAGTTTCAATTTCCAAAAAGCATTGCCGTTTTCAATTTAAATTCTTTTGTTTGTTTTAAAGATAAAAAATGTTTTTGATTGCTCACACCAATCCCATGACTGACCTGGAGTTTATTGTTTCTTTCCTAAACTCTGGGTTCCCACTATTTTCCACACGGGCAGTCTAGTGTTGGGTTTTTCAGATAGCCGAATAGTAGGAATTAATTCGTTAGCCTTCGAAGCCTTTTGGATTGGTGGATCGCATTTCCTACACTTCGATTTTCATTGCTGACATTGCTTGGCTCGGTGCAACTTGATGGTTGTTTGAGCTATCGTTAGTTTGGAGATGGAGTTGCAGTTGCATTATGGGGTTGGATTCTTTTGGGATGTATTCTAGTGAAGATATTCTTTTCCACTGCTATTCCTCGTATCTCTGATAGTGTTGATATTTAGTTGTATCATTCTATTGTATCATCATTGTATCTGGATATTGTATCAAATGTTGTATAGCAAATGTATTATTCATTTTCTTTCGCTGTGTTGTATTTGATGTGTTACAAGCTCTGGCGCGAGTCAAATTTTAACGGTTGAATCTGCGGCATTCATGTACGAGTGAAGTACAGGTGTTGATTTTCGAACGCTGAAATATGGATCGTAGCATCTTGGTATCAGAGCTGAAGGTTAAATGTGACGACCCGGAAATTTTTAACATTTGAAATGAAATATTTAATTGATTTTAAATATTTGAAGTTAAGTTTAACTTGAATTTCAAGATTTACTATGAATTTGGCAATTTAAATTATTAAATTTAATTTATTGAAGTCGGATGAAAAATTGAATCTTCAGTTTTAAGCTTGTTGAAAATAATTTGATAGCTTAGAAAATTCGTATTGATAATACTGAAGATAATGGAAGCTTCAGAATTGAATTTGGAAATAGTTTGTTCAGTTTCTAAATTTTATTGTTCAAATTGATATCTAAAAATAGCCCTCCAAGGTATAGTCTCGGAATTCGACGAAACCAGTTCCATTGGATTGTAATAGTTATTTACTTTCGGATTCCAATTTTCGTAGCAATCGAAGTTGTCGTTTGACCTTGACAGCTCAAAATGCATAGAAACTATTTTAATTGATTTAATTTAAAATTGATCGTTTACTTCCGTAATTTGCGCATATGATCAAATTAGCCTTCGAAACACGTTCTATTGTGTTCGGAATGTGGATAAAAATTTATAAACACCTAGCGGCATGCCTCGATTGGAGGTCAAGTTCTTAAGGTGCATTATCAGAACGGTTTGAATTTGAATCTAAATTGAATAATTATATTAGTCAACTCGAGTTGAAATTATTTCACATCAGAGCTCTGAAGCCTTCTTTTGCATGCTTCCCTCTTTCCAAAGACATCACGTACTCTGTCTTCCCTCAGAAGCTAACGCTTTCATTATCGAACGAAACCATATATTCGTTCTATATTCTATTTCTCGTGTTCAAAATCGAAATGGCCAGGCTAATTCAATTATCAATTAAAAAATCGAAGTGCCCTTTCCCTTCAAGATCAAAGGCCGATCTTTTCCATTTAAATTTCACAAAAATCGAATGATTCCCAAATCGCATGGCAACATCAAGACGTGATTGGATTTGTGGTCGCATGGGCCATGCAAAGCGTCGACAAAGGCGCGATAATGGTCGACTAGGTCTTGGGTTCGTGGAGGCGCAATCACGCTGATGGTGCCAACGACGGCGTGGTGGAGGAAGCCTAGGCGCGGCGACGTACATTGCTTAGGTGATGAGCATCATGATGCGATGGGGTCGGCGAATTAAGGATAGCGGTGAAGTTGATCGAATCGGTGAGGGTATTCTGCTACTTTTGTCTAGCCTAATTACTGTGATGCGTATTGTTAATTTTATTTAAAATAAAAAAAAGAGAAAAAAAGTTAATAGTGAAGGTAATTAATTTAGTTTACTAATTAAGTTGATTTTTTTGGGGTTAGTTAACTCAACCTCTAAAGAAAAAAATATATTATATATCGCAGATTTCTGTTTTATACGTGTAGATTTGGAAAATTTTAGATATAATGTTTTTAAAACGAAGGAAAATAAATTTTTGCTGTAAAATGTAAAGTAAATTCTGTTTTGATAAAATTATATATATACATATATACTTTCAGGTTTGAATAAAATATATGTAGGTTAGAAAAATATACGATACATATTCACGTACCAATTTTTTTATCATAATTATTTTAACTACTAAGAATAATTTATTAAAGAAAATTATTTTAACATTATTTATAAAAGGAAAATTTGTCTACAAATTTAATGATTTGTTTAAAAATAAAAACATTGGTTGACTAAATTTATTAAATGGAAATTTAATTTGTTCGAATGTTTATAAAATCATATAATTGTTATGCAAGGTCTTAAATCGAGAAAATCGAGTCAAGATGGAAATGGATTGCAAATAAAAGCAAAGGCGAGATCTCCTGACTCAAATTATAATTGAAAATTTTCAATTATTGATTGGTTGTTGAAATGTTTTAGTTGAATTTAAAAAATTTTGATTGTGTGTTTGGATGACTAACTTATTATTAGTTATATTAAAATAGACCCTATATGCCGCATTATAGCGGAGGTTATCATATTAAACCCTTATACCGCGATATTCCACCTTGAAGTGGAATTGGTATTATATATGTATTTGGAGTTGTTGAGTTCCTGCATTATATAGCGGATAAGACCCTATTGCGCCGCATAATAGCGGATGACATTTTATAAATCTCATATACCGCGATATTCCACCTCGAAGTGGAATTGGTATTTAATTGCTATGCTAACGTCTGTGGATGCAGGGAAAAAGGTTGGAGAGATCCAACTGGATTCCTCAAATATTGAATTTGTTTCATATTTTGTGTGTTGATTATTTATAATCTGTGTGTGATTATTTGTAATTGAAACCCTTGAAGGCTATAATTTAGCCGAATATATTTCTGATATCGTAGGATATCGGGAATAAATAAAATTGGATTTTTGAAATTTAGTAGAAATTTATAGTAAATTAGTTTTAGAAAATTGAATAAATTTAAAAGGAGGGATTTGTTTCAAAGGATAATAAATTTAGTGTTGAAAAAATTTAGAAATCAAGTTTGAGAATTGATTTGGTATTTGTAAATAAATTTGGAAATCAATTCAGAATTTAATTCGGTGTCGAAAATGAATATTTAGAAATCGATTTGAGAATCCTATATCAATGGATATTTAGAAGTTTAAATTCACAATGGGAATTTATAAAGGAATTTACAGATTTGGTATGTAAATTAAAATAAATCAAGAAGATTTATTAATTGATATAAATGGAAAGAGAATTCTTCCTTGGAAAGTCGAGTATATTGTTAAAGTAGCTTTTGAAGTATAAATTAAAGGTTCTAGAAATTGTTTGGAAATTTTTTTATTGTTGGAGGAATTATTTTTGGAAATCGTTTAAAATCTTTAAAACATGGATTTATTTAATCACTTACAGAAAGGATTATTTTAAAGATTAAATTGATATTTGTTTAGAAAATGGTTATTTAAAATAGTTATACCCTATCTACTAAATTATTTTAAAGTTAGTTTAGACTTGAAGTTTATGTGAGATATTAGTATAATATTTTTATAACTGATACTTAAGTAAGTGTTTTTAAAATAGTTTATTTCCAAGTATATATGTTTGGATAAGCAATTTAACTTATTTAAAGCATTTAATCTCGGTAGATTTTCATTGAAAATAAATATTTAGGAATGTTTTCCGCGTAAGGAAAAATGATTTGAAACTTGTTTTCAAGATATTGAAATGTGGTCAGTAGTTTGAAATTTGTTTTCAAATGGTGGAAGTGTCAAAATATATCTTGCAAATATATTTTGAAGATAAATAATTTGGGAAACTTATTTAAATCCGGTAATTGTTGTGGATATTATTGACAGTTAAATAACCGACTATCAATATTTGCCTTTCAAATGGCATCTAAATTTCGATGCGACCGGGGGTCGGATTCCAAGTGGATATACGAAAACCACATCGAACCTTTGTGATTTGTGATAGATCTTTTTATTTAAAAGATCGAAGTGAAAAATTGTTGTGATTTGTTTAAAATCTGAATGAACACTTATTTTTAAAAATAAGCGCTCGTTATTCGGACTAGCCAGGAGAGGACCTTGTTTCATAAAACCTATTCCGAATAACGATACGACGAAATGCGGTTGCATTTAAAGACGGTGTTAAAGACCGGATATTTTTCGAAAATGAATGAATTACCTGTCGAATGTCTCTGCACCGGGTTGCTCCGGTATAGATATTCTATCACCCTTTGTGATGGGAATTCCGGACGTGTAGTGAATATCTGGATTGCAAGGACTTCTTTGAAGTGCCTTCAGTTCCGTTCGATCCTGAAACGGACTTGTATGGATGTGTGGCTGACGTTACACTTTGAGAGGTAAAGTTGGTTTCTATCAAATACATTTCTGTTGGTGGCGGAGAATTTATTCTCTTAGCTTAACACCCTTCTCTGAGATGTACGAGCTCAGAGGTTATGTTGTTGATGGTTACTAGTGATACATTCCCAATTCGGTAATGTGGCAAACGAAGAGCTGCTGATCATTTGTTGATCAAAGCATGACTTTGTGAAAAGTGTAGCTTTGTGGATGAGACTTTGTCAGAACTCACACCCCGGAAATGGTCAAAACAGGAAAGATGCGACAAGGTTATGAGGGTCGCGCCCTTATGGTATGTCATTTCCTTCCGGAAAAGGAAGGTGTCAGGTATGGAAACTTGATATTTAACCTTTGTGATTACTGAAAATACTTTTCTTTGTGGTTGTTGGTGTAGAGGATCCTCGGATAAAGGTCCTAAAGGACCAGGGGATGGCATACTCGTGTAGTAGTTACCTAGTTACAGAGGTAACCCGACCTTGTGTTGGTAGAGAGCTGGTTAAGTTCTCGGGACATCCCTCCAGATGCGTAACCATGTGGCAGTAGGAAGTTCCTTAGCCTGACCATTTGTTGGAAATCCAAACAAAACAATTCAAGCCTTGTACCGTTTTAGTTGTAGAACCTGCCATTTAAAATGGTAGTTATAGCTGGCATAATATAATGGTACCTATACTGGCTAAGATTAATATTATACTTTCGAAATGTTTTCCACTATGCACTAATAATAATATAAAAGAAGAATTTTGCGTAATAAGCATATTTGACTATCATAAGGAGAAATCTCCCCCATGTGTGCGATTGCATTGTGTGTGTGCCGGGAGGCCTTATGGTAGTTTCATTTTCCAAAAAGCATAGCGGATTTCCTTTTATTTTCTTTGTGAAAATAAATGTTTTTAAGATCTCACACTAGTCCCACGACTGACCTGGAGTTTATTGTTCCCTTCTAAACTCTAGGTGCCCACAATTTTCCACACGGGCTGCCTAAAGTCAGATTAGCAGTTATTCGGGAGCAAAGTCAAGAAGTTGCTGTGGAATCAGGAGGTGGAGCTGGATGGCGAGGTGTATCACTTACATACGTAATATTTCTTTCCGTTGTTTATTATTGTACACTCTAATAATGTAATGTGATGTAATGTAATAACTGATATAGTGATTCTGTTTAAAGATATTTATTTATCTATTATATTTGTTCTGCTGTGAAATGTGAGATTCTGTTATTGTTTCTGTTTCTTCTTTCTTCTTCTACCTCTTCTTCTTTGAACCTAACGATTCAGTTTTCGGGCATTCGACTGTGCGGCATTGATACAGTGGACGTATCGATGTCGACTTTCGGGCGTCGAGAAATCGGATATGTTGCAAGTGGTATTAGAGCATTTGGTTAAGCGACAACCTTGGCTCTGTTGGGTGTTACTCATTAGAGATAGAGTCAGTACGACTCTAGAATGAGTGTGAGTGTAACAATAGATATGAGTGCGTATTTTTAGTGAATATAAATTGTTTTATATTGTGTTGACTTATCGGTTGATTGTTTATAGATTTTGGTCGGTGTAGTTTGGCCAACTGTATCGATAGGGATTTCTAAACTTTTAAACAAGATAAACCGACACAATATTGTTTTAAAATAGGGTAAATAAAATAATTTTACCCAAAACTATTTTTGTATATAAAAGAAATGATTTTCCGTAAATTTTATGGTATATGGTTGTTAGGAAGTGATGATATTGAATTATCATCATTATTGTATAGAAATTTAATAAGAAATAATCAACAACCAACGATTTGGAGATAAATTCATTAAACAAATGAAATTTATAAACATGAATTAAAAGGATAAGGGAATGAATTCATATACAAATGGGATTTGCAAATGTAAATTGTAAATGTGATTTATAATTTGAAATAAAATTCATTAATGGAATGAGATTTGATTTGGATCAAGTTGAATAAAAATCCAAAATTTGAAAAAATAAAATGGAAATGAATCCAAGTAAACCAATATGATAATTAATTAATTCATGAAATAGGAAAGTTGAACTAGTTAAATTAAAACTTTAATTGTGAGTTAAATAAAAATGGTTTGAATTTGCAGATAAATTCAAGTAAGTAGAAATAAATTGAAAATTTCCTTGTTATTGATAAAATGAATTCGAGATAAATTGATAATGGAAATTTAAAATTTAAAATGAATAACTGAATAAAACTAATTTAATTAAATTAGTAGATGGAATGGATTTGATAAATGAAAAATAAAATCAAGGATTTAAAATTGGAGTTATTGACAGGGAAAATGAACTTGAGTTTTGAATAGAAATAACTTAAGTAAAATTGTGAAAAGGTCGGTCTAAAAATAAATGATCTGAATATACATATATTCTATTTTGAAAGGATGAAGGTTCAAATATCCTAAGATATGGGATAAGTCATAGTTTTCAAAATTCGGGTTTTCAAAAATTTATAGATGTTGATTTCAAAGATATAAAGCCTTATAAGTTAGTTTAATATAAAGAATTTTGAAAGTATAAGGCTTCATATGAATTTTATGGCTTTTGAATATACAAGTCTAGTATATACGTACATGTATACAGTTTCAAAAGCAACCAGTTTCAAACATAAAGTTTTGTATAAGTGTTAAGTGTGTGTGTGACGTTGAACATGTCACAATGGCCATGTTTATAAAGTTTTCACATATTAAGATTTCAATTGCAAATATATTTAACTTTCGAATAGAAAGTTTATCAAATATGAGAGTTTTCGAATAGTTACCCATGTATCCAGTTTTCAAAAACACAGCCATGCACGCACCGTATTGAATATACATTTTAGTTTCAATGTATATGTATAAATTTTGAGTATATGTTGGGCTTTTGAATAATTTCTGGATATCAAATACAACAGTTTAAAGTACAAAATTTTTGTGGAAGCATGGATCCTACAATATATGTGATAGGTTTTAATAATATCTATATAAATGATTTCATAGATTAAGGTTTTGAAGATTTAAAACCTTACGTATGTACAAATTCTTAGGTCCATGAACATTTGGTTTTCAGAAAATTCGTAGTTACAAATATATATTAGTTTTGAACATAAAACTCTATGACTTAATGAAAGCCAATAAAAAAATTGATCTTTGAATCAATTGAAATGGATATGAATTCGTTTCGGTTAAAAATGAATTGAATGAAAGAAAATGAATTGTAAATCACCTGAAATTGAATGGAAATGATGTGTGATTTAGTTGTAAGCAACTAAAATTTATCGAAACCATATAAATTGCTAATGGAAATAATTTTGAATATTTTGCTTGTGAAAACTATGTGTTTATTGTTAAAAATGAGTGAAATGTAAATGAATTTCCTATACATGTCACTTATGTGTTTAAACTGAGTAAATACAGGTACAAGAGGGCCGTTTGGCTAGATTTGGTTGCTCTAAAATGCTAATAATAAACCGTTTTGCTTAAAAATGCTAAATAAGGTACGCTTACGCAATAAAAATTAAGAAATATGAACTGTTTTTGTTTTTCCGACCGGGTGGATCGATGTATATATATTTATATCTTTTGTCAAATTGCAAAAGCTCCTCCGTACAAAGGGGATTTTGGCAAAAAAATTCAGAAATTTTGGGAGATAGAAAAAAAATTTGAAACAAATTTTATTAGCGACAAACGATTTCAAATTTGAAATTGAAGTAAATTAGCGAATGAAACTAATTTAAAATAATAATATGAATCAGTTATCAACGGAAGATAAAATTAAATATTTAGAGTGGAAGATAAATTGAATTCATACGGTAATGCGAAAACTAATTGAATAGAAGTAGATATGAAAACTGCTGCAAGAAAATGTATAAAATGATTTTAAACGCCATTAATGGATTTTATTGTTAAGTAGGATATATAGGTATTATAAACAGAAAGGAAAATTGGTTTTGATCTCTGAAGATAAATTTGAATTGCTCGACAAAAAGGTATGTATTTCAATTTCAGTATGAAATTTTGTGATTTTCTTATCTACCCACTTGGCATTTTATTTTCTTTTTGGAATCTGAGGGCCTGTGGTGCCATTTTGCAGTCGTACAGAGCTAGCCGCGCAAAGGAGATGCTGGCGAAATTTTTCGAAAATTTAGGGTGTTAGAAAAATTCTAATTTTTTTTGAAATTTTGAAATTTGAATTCAAATTTAAATTTGAATTATTGAGAAAACAATGTTGTTTGGAACTTATAATTGAAGTTGGAAAGTTAGTTGAATTAAGCATGGATCTCTGATAAGAAAGATTTGTTTTGTAAGTTGATAAAACTGTTTTGTTTTGGAAAAATAGCTAATGGTTGAGGATCATTCTTCTTAACTTGTAATTTCGGGACGAAATTCTTTTAAGGGGGGAGGATGTGACGACCCGGAAATTTTTAACATTTGAAATGAAATCTTTAATTGATTTTAAATATTTGTAGGTTAGTTTAACTTGAATTTCAAGATTTACTATGAATTTGGCAATTTAAATTATTATATTTAATTTATTGAAGTTGGGTGAAAACTTGAATCTTCAGTTTTAAGCTTGTTGAAAATAATTCGATGGCTTAGAAAATTCATATTGATAATACTGAAGATAATGGAAGCTTCAGAATTGAATTTGGAAACAGTTTGTTCAGTTTTGAAATTTTATTGTTTAAATTGATATTTAAAAATAGCCTTCCTAGGCACAGGCTCGCAATTCGACGAAACCAGTTCCATTGGATCCGTAATAGTTAGTTATTATCGGATTCCAATTTTCGTAGCAATCGGAGTTGTCATTTGACCCTGATAGCTCAAAACACATAGAAACTATTTTAATCGATTTAATTTAAAATTGGTCATTTACTTTCACAACTTGCGCATATGATCGAAATAGCCTTCGAAACACGTTCCATTGTGTTCGGAATGCGGATAAAACTTTATTAACACCTGGCGGCACGCCTCGATTGGAGGTCAACCTTTTAAGGTGCATTATCAGAACGGTTTGAATTTGAATCTAAATTGAATAATTGTATTAGTCAAATCGAGTTGAAATTATTTCACATCAGAGCTCTGAAGCCTTTTCTTGCACGCTTCCCTCTTTCCAAAGACATCACGTACACTGTCTTCCCTCAGAAGCTAACGCTTTCATTATCAAACAAAACCATATATTCGTTCTATATTCTATTTCTCATGTTCAAAATCGAAATGGCCAGGATAATTCAATTATCAATTAAAAAGTCAAAGCCCCCTTTCCCTTCAAGATCAAAGACCGACCTTTTCCATTTAAATTTCACAAAAATTGAATGATTCCCAAATCACACGGCAACATCAAGACGTGATGGATTTGTGGTCGAGTGGGCCATGCGAAGCATCGACAAAGGCGCGACAATGGTCGACTAGGGCTTGGGTTCGTGGAGGCGCAATCGCGCGGAAGGTGCCAGCGACAGCGTGGTGGCGGAAGCCTGGGCACGGCGGCGTGCAGCGCTCCGGTGATGAGCATCGTGATGCGATGGGGTCGACGAGTTAAGGATCGCGATGAAGTTGATCGAATCGGTGAGGGTATTCTGTTACTTTTGTCCAGCCTAATTACTGTGATGTGTATGTTAATTTTATTTAAAAGAAAACAAAGAGGAAAAAAGTAAATAGTGAAGGTAATTAATTTAGTTTACTATTTAAGTTGATTTTTTTAGGGTTAGTTAACCCAACCTCTGAAAGAAAAAATATATATTATATATTGCAGATTTCTGTTTTATACGTGTAGATTTGGAAAATTTTATATATAAAGTTTTTAAAACAAAGGAAAATATATTTTTACTGTAAAATATAAAGTAAATTCTGTTTTGGTAAAATTATATATTTACATATATACTTTCAGGTTTGAATAAAATATATGTAGGTTAGAAAAATATACGATACATATTCACATACCAATTTTTTTTATCACAACTATTTTAACTACTAAGAATAATTTATTAAAGAAAATTAGTTTAAAATTATTTATGAAAGGAAAATTTGTTTACAAATTTAATGGTTTGTTTAAAAATATAAATCATTGGTTGACTAAATTTATTAAATGGAAATTTAATTTGTTTGAATATTTATAAAATCATATAATTGTTACGCAAGGTCTTAAATCGAGAAAATCCAGTCAAGATGGAAATGGATTGCTAATAAAAGCAAAGGTGAGATCTTCTCACTCAAATTATAATTGAAAATTTTCAGTTATTGATTGGTTGTTGAATTGTGATAGTTGAATTTAAAAATTTTTGATTGTGTGTTTGGATGACTAACTTATTATTAGTTATATTAAAATAGACCATATACGCCGCATAATACCGGAGGTTATTATATTAAACCCATATACCGCGATATTCCACCTTGAAGTGGAATTGGTATTATATATGTATTTGGAGTTGTTGAGTTCCTGCATTATATAGCGGATGAGACCCTATTGCTCCGCATAATAGCAGATGATATTTAATAAATCCCATATACCGCGATATTCCACCTCAAAGTGGAATTGGTATTTAATTGTTATGCTAACATCTGTGGATGCAGGGAAACAGGTTGGAGGGATCCAACTGGATTCCTCAAATATTGAATTTGTTTCATATTTTGTGTGTTGATTACTTATAATCTATGTGTGATTATTTGTAATTGAAACCCTTGAAGGCTATAATTTAGCCGAATATATTTCTGATATCGTAGGATATCAGGAATAAATAAAATTGGATTTTTGAAATTTAGTAGAAATTTATAGTAAATTAGTTTTAGAAAATTGAATAAATTTAAAAGGAGGAATTTGTTTTAAAGGATAATAAATTTGGTGTTGAAATAAATTTAGAAATCAGGTTTGAGAATTGATTTGGTATTTGTAAATAAATTTGGAAATCAATTCAGAATTTAATTCGGTGCTGAAAATGAATATATAGAAATCGATTTAAAAATCGTATATCAATGGATATTTAGAAGTTTAAATTCACAATGGGAATTTATAAAGGAATTTACAGATTTAGTATGTAAATTAAAATAAATCGAGAAGATTTATTAACTGATATAAATGGAAAGAGAATTCTTCCCTGGAAAACCGAGTCTATTGTCAAGTAGCTTTTGAATTATAAATTAAAGGTTCTAGAAATTGTTTGGAAAAAATCTTATTGTTTGAGGAATTATTTTTGGAAATCGTTTAAAATCTTTAAAACGTGGATTTATTTAGTCACTTACAGAAAGGATTATTTTGAAGATTAAATTGATATTTGTTTAGAAAATGGTTATTTAAAATAGTTATACCCTATCTACTGAATTATTTTAAAGTTAGTTTAGAGTTGAAGTTTATGTAAGATATTAGTATAATATTTTTATAACTAATCGTTAATTAAGTGTTTTTAAAATAGTTTATTTCCAAGTATATATGTTTGGATAAGTAATTTAAATTATTTTAAAGCATTTAATATCGACAGATTTTCAGTGAAAATAAATATTTGGAAATGATTTCCACGTAAGGAAAAATGATTTGAAACCTGCTTTCAAGATATTGAAATGTGGTCAGTAATTTGAAATTTGTTTTCAAATGGTGGAAGTGTCAAAATATATCTTGCGAATATATTTTGAAGATAAATAATTTGGTAAATTTATTTAAATCCGGTAATTGTTGTGGATATTTATTGATAGTTAAATAACGAATTATCAATATTTGCCTTTCAAATGGCATTTTAATTTCGATGCGACCGGGGGTTGGATTCCAAGTGGATATCTGAAAACCACATCGAACCTTTGTGATTTGTGATATATCTTTTATTTAAAAGATTGAAGTGAAAAATTGTTGTGATTTGTTTGAAATCTGAATGAATACTTATTTTTAAAAATAAGCACTCGTTACTCGGATTAGCTGGGAGAGGACCTTATGTCATAAAACCCATTCCGAATAACGATACGACGAAATGTGGTTGCATTTAAAGACGGTGTTGAAGACCGGGTATTTTTCGAAAAAGAAAAGATTACCTATCGAATGTCTCTACACCGGGTTGCTCCGGTAGAGAGATTCTATCACCCTTTGTGGTGAGGATTCCGGACGTGATTAGTGAATATCCGGATTGCAAGGACTTCTTTGAAGTGCCTTCGGTTCCGTTCGATCTCGGAACGGACTTGTATGGATGTGTGGCTGACGTTACAGTTTGAGATGTAATGCTGGTTTCTATCAAATACATTTCTGTTGCCGGCAGAGAATTTATTCTCTTAGCTTAACACCCTTCTCTGAGACGTACGAGCTCAAAGGTTATGTAGTTGATGGTTACTAGTGATACATTCCCAATTTGGTAATGTGGCACACGAAGTGCTGCTAATCATTTGTTGATCAAAGCATGACTTTGTGAAAAGCGTCGCTTTGTGTAGCAGTTATCTAGTTACAAAGGTAACCCGGCCTTGTGTTGGCAGCCTGGTTAAGTTCTCGGGACGTCCCTCCAGAGGCGTACCCATGTAGCAGTAAGATGTTTCTTAGCCTAACCATTTGTTGGAAATCCAAACAAAACAATACGAGCCTTGTAAGGTTTTAGTTGTAGAACCTGCCATTTAAAATGGTAGCTATAGCTGGCATAATATAATGGTACCTATGCTGGCTAAGATTAATATTATACTTTCGAAATGCTTTCCACTATGCACTAATAATAATATAAAAGAAGAATTTTGCCTAGTAAGCATATTTGACTATCATGAGGAGAAATCTCCTCATGTGTGCGATTGCATTGTGTGTGTGTCGGGAGGCCTTATGGTAGTTTCATTTTCCAAAAAGCATAGCGGATTTCTTTTTATTTTCTTTATAAAAATAATTGTTTTTAAGTTCTCACACCAGTCCCACGATTGACCTGGAGTTTATTGTTCCCTTTCTAAACTCTGGGTGCCCATAATTTTCCACACGGGAAGCCTAGAGTCAGGTTAGCAGTTATTCGGGAGCAAAGTCAAGAAGTTGTTGTGGAATCAGTAGTTGGAGCTGGATGGCGAGGCTTATCACTTACATATGTAATATTTCTTTCCACTGTTTGTTATTGTAAACTCTGATAATGTAATGTGATGTAATGTAATAACTGATATATTGATTCTGTTTAAAGATATCTATTTATCTATTATATTTGTTCCGTTGCGAAATGTGATATTCTATTATTGTTTCTGTTTCTTTCTTCTTCTTCTTCTTCTTCTTCTTCTACCTCATCTTTTTTAAACATAATGACTCGGTTTTTGGGCATTCGAATATGCGGCAATGATACAGTGGACGTATCGATGTCGACTTTCGGGGGTCGAGAAATCAGACATGTTACATTAAAACTCTAGCTCAGGAGTATAACACATTAAGTGGCTCATTAGAGATAGGGTGAAGTATACCGTAGAATGAGTAATCGCTAAGATATCCGTTTGTATGCCACAGTAAATCCTCTTACTATCCACTGATAGTTAGTATGAGTGCAAGTAGAGAACGAAATGGGGGACAGGCAAGTACCACTGCGAATGGTCAATACCCTGCAACAACGGAAACAATCTTTTCTCTATCAATCTTCTTTGATTCGATTTCAATTCTTTGATTGACTTTGTGGCAGCTCGAGGGAAAAGCTTCGGTGTAATGGTGGCCCTACGAATCGTGTAGATAAGTCTCTATTTCGTGCTCTCTTCGTTAATTTCTATTAGCTTTTCGTTTTTAACTTCAATGAATTTGAAATTCTAGTTGAAATAAATTGGTAAATTAAATATAAAGCTGAATATGAAGATTTGTATCGATAAAAAAAATTTTGATAAAAACCAAATTTGAAATTCTATTGTAATTTCTTGTGAATGTCAAGTCTGAAGAGGGACAAGTTATATATACTTTGGGGTATTCCGACTTGAGTTTGTAATCCATATCTAGTGTTTGAAAGTTATGGAAGATTAAATCCATTTTTCTATTGTTTGGGTCTTGATATATTCAACGAACGGTTAGTTATCCTTCGAACTAACCAGTGCCTTGCATATTTCGTAGATTTGATGACCCGAGTATCCTATGTAGCATTGAATGAGATTGTTCTTAGATTGTTGATATTCTGATTTAGCGAGCCAAATACAAAATAGATATCCAGTTTGACTTGCAAAACTGTTTCTCTATCATTGTGTATCTGTCTTCGTCGTTTCTCTGCCTGCAAATTTCAGGGACGAAATTTTTTTTATTGGGGGGAATCTGTAACGATCCCAATTTTGAATTGAATTTAAATCAATAGTTAATGTAAATTTTGGAATTAATTTGAATTCGAGATTATATATGTATGTGTATATATGAGTAAATTTGAATTTGACTTTAGAATTTGAATTTGAATATTGAATATGTATTTGAATTTAAATAAACGACTTAGAAAATGATTTAGGTTTAAGGAAATATTATTTATGTAAATTGATTTATGAGTAGTTAGTTTTAAAAGCATTTTCTTTTAAATAATATGTATATAATAATAATTAAGAAGATGTATTTATAAAATAAGAAAAATGTGATAAAAATTTATTTAAAAGCTTTTAATTGATGAGAAATACAAGTATTAAACATTTAACAAGAAATTAACAAGTATAGGCAAGATAATAAAACAAATAAAAATCTAAGAACATACAAGAATGAGAAAAGAAAAAAAACATGAAACATTAAACAAGACAAATATGTTGTTGTAAATTCATATGCAATGGAAGAACAAAACAAAAAAAATAGCTATGTAAGCTTGCAAAGGAAGACAATATTTTTATATTCAAGTATGTACTCATGAAAAATCAAGGCAACAACAATTAATGCAAGGTATCTTTAGCACACAAAGGAAATCATCTAAGCACAAATAAAATATGTCAGCTGAAACAAGAAATCAGCTTAGCTACCAAAACAAGAAAAAAAATCTCTGACCCTTGTACGAAAAAATATAATCACCATGTAAACTTCTTCTCTATATATCAGTCATCTCAATTTCGTTCATTCCAAGTTGAGAAAATCAAAAGTAGCATCATCTCAATTTTAAACAAAAATTCAACTTTAAACAACAATACAAAATCAATACAACCATAGATTCAAGAGAAAGGGTTTCAGCTAGAAAATTCAAGCCTGTTGCAAAATGGAAATAGCTCTGTTCTTTTTCCTGAAAACACTGTGAGTAACATCACAAGCAAAATGCTTTAAGTATATGATTATAGTTTCATGCTTATCTCTGAACTTAAGTATGTTTGTGAATATATTTTTGAATATATTTCTGTGTGTATTTATGAATGGTTGGTGTGTGCATTGATGTGTGTCTAGATTGTCTCTGACTTTAGTTCCAGGTTCAAAGCTAATCAAAATTTACTTGCTCCTGATCAAAGCTTTGATTAAGACCCAAGTTTTGAATAAATATATTTGGTATATCACAGGCTTTAGTCTTAAATTGTTTAAGTTAAAACAATTTTCATTTATCTCTGGATGTACTGAACCACATGGTATACTAAAAATAAGTCAAAAAAATAAACTATCAAGAATCTTTGATTCAGGTATATGAATCAAATGCTTAAAACAGAAATCTATTTTTGAAACTAAAATGGAAGTTTTTAGTAGAGGGAATTGATAGCAATTCTTGTTTAACCAAAAAATGGAAATTTGAGTGTCTCTGTTGATCTCGATTGTCTGGAAGGTCGAGTTTCTTCTGGTGATGGTAGAGTGGTCAGTGACTAAGGAAAAATGGTGGAGGTGGTGGAAGGTCACCGTGGTGATGGTGGTTGCTCAATTTTATTTGTAAACCTAGTTCTGACATAGGTTGAGTTTTTGACCACCTCATTCTTCCCAGTGGATCAAGTGCATCGGGATTCAAGGGGTGGTTAGCTGGAGCATTGATGCTGTCGTTACCGGAGGTTCTGACAACACGGTGGTCGGAGACGCAAGGGCGAGACATTTTCAGGGTTTGGGATGGGGTATGCCTATTGTTTCCAGGTTTTGATTTGGGCACTCGATTTTGATTTCGAGTTGACGACGAAGTTCAGGTGGTCGGAATTGGGTCTGGGGGTGATCGTCGACTTGCTCGACGATGCAGCGTCGACCGAGGTGACGGCAGCGACGTGCACCATGCACCGTGCACGAGTTTGGTGATCTGGGAATTTTGATGGCTTTAGTGGTTTCAGGTTGCTTTCGCGTTTGTCTCGAGTAACTAGGGTGTTTACTCGAAGATTTCCAGTGCTGGCTCGAAGCAAATGTGATAAGGGCTCGGGTCAATGTTTTGTCTAGGTTTTTAAACCGAAACCTGTTCTGTTTTGGCAATTTAAAACTGAATTTTAAATTTCAAAACAAAGTTAAATTGAGTTTTAAGTCAAGGTTTAACTATAAATTCAAGTTTAGTTGAAGCTTAGTTTGGAAATAAAGTTCTTCAAATTCAAATTTTTGTTATAACTTAAAAGTGGTTAAGTAATTAAGAGTTTTTTATGGGATTTGAATTGGAAGAAAGAATATAAGCAAAGTTGAATCAACATTTGTAACCTGGACTTAAGTTTAAAATTAGAATTCCAGACTTTGAAATGAAAGGAAGTTTATAAATTTAAATGTTTTAAATAAGTTTAAATATTTTGAATTTAAAGGGAATTTGATTTCAAACTCTTTTAAATTTCTTTCATAACAAAAGTATTAGTTTAACTTGTAATTTAAAGGTTTTAAAAGTTAGTTTTAAAATTGATTTAAAGATCAATTGGTATTCATTTTAAAACTTGAAAACTTAAAATGAAGTTTCAAAAGTAAATCTAAAATAAATGTTTTCAAACACATTTTGTGAGTGATAAATGAAAGCATTAATAAGAATAAGCTTTCTTTGAAGTTAATGAAACTTTTTGATTTGAAATTCATAAATTATTAAGTTAATTAGAATAGATAGTTAATGTGTTGTATCAATTTAATTAGTAAATATAAGGTTTAAATTTATTGGTTAAGGTTTAAGTTAATTAATGATTAGGAATTAATTAATTTAATTAATTTGTAATTAAGAACTAATTATGTTACGGTTAACACTTAATTAATTAAATAATTAGGATTAATTAATGAGTTATTAATGGTTAATCAATTTTAATTAATGATGATTAATGTAAGTAATTTCTTTAGCAAAGTTATTAAAGAATTATTGTTAGTTAATGAAGGTCATTAACTAAGATTTTTTTAAACTAATTGATGCGACTAATTTTAACAATTGATTAGATTAATTAATTAATGATAATCATTTATGAAATTGTGCAAGTTTAATTTTTATGAAATTAATTAATAAATTAATTGCTTATGGTAATTAATTGAGTTTAATTTGATTTACTTAAGGTAATTGTCAAATATTGTGAACTGTTTGATATTCTGATATGTTATGCCTTGTGCTGTGAATTGTTTCAGTGTGATCTATGATGAATGTAATTTATTTGTCTATGATAAATATATATTATTTATCTGTGAATGAATGATAAGCATTATAGATTATACCGCTTATCAATATCGATGTGTTTAAATATGTGATGTGATGATTTATGATGTTGCACAATCGTGTGAAACCCATGGACTACACCATACACACACAAATATGGATCGCACGAGGAAATTGGCTAGGTCATAGATTTTTAACAATTTTAAAGATTGGATTCTTGAATCCAAAATAGTTTTGGAATTTGAATTGAAAGCTTTTGAAAATGAGTTTTCAAAAAAATAAAAGTTATTTTAAATAACTTAATAAATTTTGAAATTTAAATAATTTAATTTAAATTTGAACCCAATATTTGAATTCAAATTTAATGATTTGGAAATTGTGGTCTAAAAAGCTTATGCAAGTTATAAAGGTGTTTATATAGGTTTTAACCATTTAAAAAGCAATTTTTTGAGAATTTAAATATGGACCAAAGTTTTATACTTGAATGGCTTTAACTTATGTAATGGTAATCAGTTTTTCCCAAACGAAAACTAATTGTTTCAAATAATAATAGCTTTCATAAAAAGAAAGGGTTTCCATTCTGTATCGAAAGATTTCAAGTTTTAAATGAAATTTTAAATAGTTTGGAAAAACTATGAATTAACCTTTGTGAAGACGATCAAATGTTGTTTTGAAATCAAAGAGAATTTTAAATGGTATATCTTCCATATACAAGATGTGAATTGGAATTTGAAAGTTACAAATTAAATCATTAAATTGAAAGATTGATAAGTTAATTCAATTTGTAATGGGATTGTATTGAAAAGCCGTAAATAAATCTTTGTGAAAGATTGGCAAACTTTGTGAAATAAATCTTTTTAATTAAAAAGATTTAAAATGGTAATTTGTTTAAACCATTCGAAAGGAAAGTTTTGGGAAATAAGTTGTGACTTAATTTAAATCCCATATCCATATGTTTTTAAATATTGCGCTCATTATTCGGTTTAGCTGGGAGAAGACCTTGTGTCATATTTCCCATTTCGAATAATGATACGACGTTATGGATAGCATTTGAAGACCGGTGGTGAAGACCGGGTATTTTCGAGAACGAAAGGATAACCCGTCGATTGTCTCTGCACTGAGTCGCATCGGTATAGAGATTCCCTAAGTGATGGGAAGTCCAATCGGCATTGTGAATACCTGGATTTGCAAGGGCTTCTTTGAAAGTGCCATCGCTTTTGCTCGAACCCAAAATAGACTTGTATGGATGTGTCTCTGACATTACACTTTGAGATGTAAAACCGGTTTCTATCAAATACATTTCTGCTTGGTGGCGGAGATTCATTCTCTTAGCTTAGCACCCTTCTCTGAGACGTACAAGCTCAGAGGTTATGTAATTGATGGTTGCTAGTGATGCATTCCTAATTTGGTAATGTGGTATGCTAAGTGATGTTGTATGTTAACGATCATTTGTTATCAAAGCATGGCTTCGTGTAATGAGTAGCTTTGTGCACGAGACCTCATCGACCCTCACAAACCGGTAATAGTCAAAACATGAAGGATGCGACAAGGTTTCAGAGGTAGCTCCCTTAGGGTGTAACTATTCCTTCTAGAAAAGGGTAGTATCATGGTATAGAGCCCAGATACTTACGCATGTGGAAACCGTAGTATATATTTATTACTGTGTGATGTTGTTGGTGTAGAGGATCCTCGCATAAAGGTCCCAAAGGACCGGGGGTGGCATATCTTAGGTTTTACTTCGCGGGAAGGTGGTAACCGGCCTTGTGTTGGCAGAGAGCCGGGTAGGTTCTAGGGGCGTCCCTCCAGAGGCATTCCCATGTGGCAATAGGAAGTTCCTTAGCCTGAACATTTGTTGGGAAATCCAATCAAACAATACGAGCCCTTTACGATTGCAATTGTACAACCTGCCACCTCAGGTGACAGCTATACCTGGCATAATATAATGGTACCTATTCTGGTTAAGATTAATATATACTTTCGAAATGTTTTCCACTATGCACTAATAATACTATAAAAGAAGAATTTTGCATAGTAAGCATATTTGACTATCATCAGGATAAATCTCCTCCATGTGTGTGATTGCGTTGTATGTGTGCCGGGAGGTCTTATGGTGGTTTCATTTTCCAAAAAGCATTGCGGTTCTCAATCTAAATTCTTTTCTTTGTTTTAAAGATAAAAAATGTTTTTGATTGCTCACACTAGTCCATGATTGACCTGGAGTTTATTTTTCCTTTCCTAAGCTCTGGGTGATCACTATTTCCCACACGCGCAGTCCAGAGTTGGGTTTTTCAGATAGTCGAATAGTAGGAATTAATTCGTTAGCCTTCGAAGGATTTTGGATTGGTGGATCGCATTTCCAACACTTCAGTTTTCATTGCTGACCTTCCTTAGCTTCGTGCAACTTGATGGTTGTTCGAGCTATCGTTAATTTGGAGATGGAGTTGCACTTGCGTTATGGAGTTGGATTCTTTTGGGATATATTCTAGTGAAGATATTCTTTTCCGCTGCTATTCCTCATATCTCTGATAGTGTTGATATTCAGTTGTATCACTCTATTGTAGCATCATTGTATCTGGATATTGTATCAAATGTTGTATATCAAATGTATTATTCATTTTCTTCCGCCATGTTGTACTTGATGTGTTATAAGCTCCGGCACGAGTCAAATTTTAACGTTTGAATCTGCAGCATTCATGTACGAGTGAAATACGGGTGTCGATTTTCGAACGGTGAAATATGGAACGTAACATCTTGGTATCAGAGCTGAAGGTTAAATTTGACGACCCGAAAATTTTTAACATTTGAAATGAAATATTTAATTGATTTTAAATATTTGGAGGTTAGTTTAACTTGAATTTCAAGATTTATTATGAACTTAGCACTTTAAATTATTGAATTTAATTTATTGAAGTTGGGTGAAAATTTGAATCTTCAGTTTTAAGCTTGCTGAAAATAATTTGTTGGCTTAGAAAATTCATATTGATAATACTGAAGATATTGGAAGCTTCAGAATTGAATTTGGAAATAGTTTGTTCAGTTTCAAATTTTTTTGTTTAAATTGATATTTAAAAGTAGCCTTCCGTGGCACAGTCTCAGAATTCGATGAAACCAGTTCTATTGGATCCGTAATAGTCAGTTATTATCAGATTCCAATTTTCGTAGCAATCAGAGTTGTCGTTTGACCCTGCCAGCTCAAAATGCATAGAAACTATTTTAATCGATTTAATTTAAAATTGATCGTTTACTTCCATAACTTGTGCATATGATCAAATTAGCCTCCGAAACACATTCCATTGTGTTTGGAATGGGGATAAAACTTTATAAATGCCTAGCGGCCCGCCTCGATTGGAGGTCAAGTTTTTAAGGTGCATTATCGGGACGGTTTGAATTTGAATCTAAATTGAATAATTATATTAGTCAACTCGAGTTGAAATTACTTCACATCAGTGCTCTGAAGCCTTCATTTGCACGCTTCCCTCTTTCCAAAGACATCACATACTATGTCTTCCCTCAGAAGCTAACGCTTTCATTATCAAACGAAACCATATATTCGTTCTATATTCTCTTTCTCGTGTTCAAATCGAAATGGCCAGGCTAATTCAATTATCAATTAAAAAGTCGAAGCGCCCTTTCCCTTCAGATCAAAGGCCGACCTTTTCCATTTAAATTTCACAAAAATCGAATGATTCCCGAATCGCATGGCAACATCAAGACGCGATTGGATTTCTGGTCGCGTGGGCCATGCGAAGCATCGACAAAGGCGCGACAATGGTCGACTAGGGCTTGGGTTCGTGGAGGCGCAATCGCACCAAAGGTTCCGGCGATAGCGTAGTGGCGGAAGCCTTAGCGCGGCGACGTGATGTTCTTAGGTGATGAGCATCGTGATGCGATGGGGTCGGCGAGTTAAGGATAGCGGTGAAGTTGATCGAATCGGTGAGGGTATTCTACTATTTTTGTCTAGCCTAATTATTGTGATGTGTTTTGTTAATTTTGTTTAAAAGACAAAAAAGAGAAAAAAAAGTTAACAGTGAAGGTAATTAATTTAGTTTACTAATTAAGTTGATTTTTTTAGGGTTAGTTAACTCAACCTCTTAAAGGAAAAAAGTTATTATATTCTGCAGATTTCTGTTTTATGTGTAGATTTGGAAAATTTTATATATAAAGTTTTTAAAACAAAGGAAAATATATTATTACTGTAAAATGTAAAGTAAATTCTTTTTGATAAAATTGCATATATACATATATACTTTCAGGTTTTAATAAAATATATGTAGGTTAGAAAAATATACGATACATATTCACATACCAATTTTTATTCATCACAATTATTTTAACTACTAAGAATAAATTATTAAAGAAAATTAGTTTAAAATTATTTATAAATGGAAAATTTGCTTACAAATTTAATGGTTTGTTTAACAATAAAAATCACTGGTTGACTAAATTTATTAAATGGAAATTTAATTTGTTCGATTTGTTCGAATATTTATAAAATCATATAATTGTTATGCAAGGTCTTAAATCGAGAAAATCTAGTCAAGACGGAAATGGATTGATAATAAAAGAAAAGGTGGGATCTTCTCACTCAAATTATAATTGAAAATTTTCAGTTGTTGATTGGTTGTTGAAATGTGATAGTTGAATTAAAAAAAATTTGATTGTGTGTTTGGATGACTAACTTATTATTAGTTATATTAAAATAGACCATATACGCCGCGTAATAGCGGAGGTTATTATATTAAACCCATATACCGCGATATTCCACCTTGAAGTGGAATTGGTATTATATATGTATTTGAAGTTGTTGAGTTCCTGCATTATATAGCGGATGAGACCCTATTGCGCCACATAATAGCGGATGATATTTTATAAATCTCATATACGGCGATATTCCACCTCGAAGTGGAATTGATATTTAATTGTTATGCTAACGTCTATGGATGCAAGGAAACAGATCGGAGGGATCCAACTGGATTCCACAAATATTGAATTTGTTTCATATTTTGTGTGTTGATTATTTATAATCCGTGTGTGATTATTTGTAATTGAAACCCTTGAAGGCTATAATTTAGCCGAATATATTTCTGATATCGTAGGATATCAGGAATAAATAAAATTGGATTTTTGAAATTCAATAGAAATTTATAGTAAATTAGTTTTAGAAAATTGAACAAAATTTAAAAAGAGGAACTTGCTTCAAAGGATAATAAATTTAGTGTTGAAATAAATTTAGAAATCAAGTTTGGGAATTGATTTGGTATTTGTAAATAAATTTGCAAATCATTTCGGAACTTAATTCGGTGCTAAAAATGAGTATTTAGAAATCGATTTGAAAATCGTATATCAATGGATATTTAGAAGTTTAAATTCACAATGGGAATTTATAAAGGAATTTACAGATTTGGTATGTAAATTAAAATAAATCGAGAAGATTTATTGATTGATATAAATGGAAAGAGAATTCTTCCCTGGAAAGCCGAGTATATTGTTAAAGTAGCTTTTGAAGTATAAATGAAAGGTTCTATAAATTATTTGGAAATTTTTTTATTGTTGGAGGAATTATTTTTGGAAATCGTTTAAGATCTTTAAAACATAGGTTTATTTAATCACTTACAGAAAGGATTATTGTAACAACCCGCATATTTATCAATTTTATATTTAAATATTTTATTTAAATATTTTATCGTTCGTCGGATTTTTGTCCGAAAAGCTACTTTTTGCAAACAGTCGAATTGGGACTCGAGACCACCCCCATTGAGTTCAAAATGACGTTTGCGACCTTTTTGAGTATAAACTTCAATATGTTTGGAGATAGTAGAATTTTGACCTTTTTCACTTAGGGCTTTGGTTTGGGCTGAACCCATTAGCCACATACTAACTCAGTCCCAACCCACTCCAACTCTTCATTACTTCATTTCATATTCCTAACACTCAAGCTCAAGCAAAAATGGTGGAAGAGAATGGGAATTAGAAACACCAAGCTCTAGTTTCTATTGCTAGCTCAAGTTCTTGCTCCAAAATCAAAGAGAACCCATTAGTAAGCATCTCTTTCTTCTTCTCCAACTCATTCTCTCTTTGATTTCAGAAATTTCCTAAACCTAACTTAGGGAATGTTCTTCTTTTAAGCTTACATTCAAGCTTCTCATGTTGAGATTGAAGTGTGGTTGATCTTCCTTCGTCTTCAAGCTTCTCATTGATTGTTTTCGGATTCAAAGGTGAGATTTTTATCTCACATCTATGCTTATATTTATCTTTGATTGTTAGGTATGAATTCCTAACACTTATTCGTGTGCATTTGCTTTTGGTATGGATTGATTTGGTGAATATTCCAATTTTTAGTGTTTTGGGTTCAAATCTTTAAAAATCCTAACTTTGATGTTTGAATGTGTTTTTGATTATGCATCGAAGAGCTTTTAGGGCCGGGTAGTCGATAGGCATAAACCCTTAGCGTCGTTGCTCGAGCTAATGCAATTTGATCGAGTTTGCACCTCTTTTGAATTAGGGCAGGGGAGTGCTGGCAACAGGCTCGGCCGACCGAGCCCCTGGGCCGGTCGACCGACCTGCTATCCAGGCACTTCCTGCCTCTGTTTGGAAGTGCCGTTTACAGGCCTCGGCCGACCGAGCCCCTGGGCCGGTCGACCGACCTGGTGCCCCAGGCACTTCCAACCCTTGGTTCGGTCAACCGACTCAGGGAGTCCGGTCGACCGACCTGCTCCTATTTGCAAGTTTTGCCTATTTGCTTGAGAATTCCAACTTCAATCGATTCGTGTTGATTCCCTTTTGTTATTATCACTTATTATCGACTTTGAAGACATTTTCTTCGTGATTTATGGGAATATCCATTTTGATGGATTCGGTATCGATTTCTTTGGATTTTATTCACGTCTTTGAATGTGAATCTTTATGAGTTGATTGTTTCTACAATCACTTCTATGATTTGTCACTTAAAAATATAAAGGTTTTCTATACTAGTAGTAAATATCAAAAACTCTTTCCTCAAACGATTTCAATACTATTTTAATACCAAATTCGTTTATAAAACCGTTTTCCAATCTATTAGTATATACAAGCCTTTACCTCACTCGTATGAGAAATCTAATTAAACGACTTAGTAAAACAAGTGGTATGAAACGCTTGCGTTTACTTCGTCGGTTAATTCTTGGACTTGTTCGATTGAATCTCTTGTGACAATTTTCTAGTGAAGACCTACAATTTGTTCGTAAATATTTAAGTTAAGCTAGTGGTTATGGGACATGATGCCAAGCTCGTATATTTACTAGCTTACTGTAATCGACACTTCTCTTTGATCATGACGATCATTTTTTGTTTTAGACTAGCATTGTGCAATGTCTTTGTCATTTGGTTCATCGGATGTCTCGTTGTATGACGTCGTTGTTCCCTTTGATTGTGATTTGGTTCATCGGATGTCCCGCTGTACGACGTCGTTGTTCCCTTTGATTGTGATTTGGTTCATCGGATGTCCCGCTGTACGACGTCGTTGTTCCGTTTGATTGTGATTTCTGGATTTCGTATGTTGAATTCTGGAATTTATGTTTCACCAACTTTTACGATTGGCATGAATATATATGACATTTATTGTGGCTTGGTGAATGAAATTAGGAGTATGACATTCCTTTTTATCTTGAGTAGATTATTGTGATATTGATTAATCTCTTGTTGATTTTCAATTACTTATTTATCACAGCTTGGCATTGTGATTATTATATGTTTATGTCATATCTCTTATTATATATCACTTCATCTGATATTTATAGCTAGACTGATCCGTTTATTATTTTCTCCTTAAATAATACTCGGGTCAGACTGAGATTTTACAGGTGCTTCTGCTTGACTCCTTATCGGACTTTCATTTGATCTTTTGCTAACTACTTAAGTTTAGTAGTTTTTGTTGTATACATTTGAGATACAGACTCTATGATGTATACTTATTCTTTTGTCTAGCACTTGTATCTATTCTTTTTGATATTGTGGATCTTGTTTGACCACTACTCTGATGTACACTTTCATGTGTAATATTCATATCTATTTCCGCCTTTGCGATATGAATTATCTGTGACTGATTTATGTTATGTTTATTTCTATATTTGTTTCTGAAGATAATATAGCCACTGTGTAGCAGCTTTGAGTTTGTGTCGGTGTGTCGGATTTCCCTCTTGATAAGAAATGCATGTTATACTATCTGACATATTGATGCTCGCGCAAAGCAGTTACATGGATGATCGCTCCTCAACAGCCTTATTCTCCGTGCTAGTTGACAGCATTCACCGTAATGTTCTTGGCTAGCGTGGGTATAGAGGTGGGGAGTCACAGCTTGGTATGAGAGCCAAACTTCGGAACAATATAGAATAATTTAGCAAGGATCATGTCCTAAGTCTTTCTTAGGAGTTGTGCTTTAGGATTTTATTCGGGTCTTCGTATCGTTCTATCCTACTTTCTTTTATGATTCCTTGTTTTATCTATCAAGATTGCTTGATATTTATTTTGAGAGTAACTTTTTCCTCTTCTTTCTTTCTTTCTACAAGAAGAGAAATGGTTAGACCAGGCCGTCCCAGCGCCGGTCAATCTAGTTCTACTCCCCAGGATGGAGTATTTATGTCTGCTCAACAACTTTTGGATCTTGTAAAGAATCAAGAGTTTATCTATGCTTTGAGTAAGAACCCCGAAATGGTTCTACCTTTGAAACTTGAAGTTTCTTTCAATCAGCTTGTGGATGTTACTCTTCTTCATGGAGAGGTTGGTAAAGGAAGTGTTTGTGATATTGGGACTTCCTAGAAGAGGCATATTAAGTTCAAGAGCCTTAATCCCAATAAGAGAGTGAAACAAACTACTTTTGTAGCAAAGACTCCAATCCCTAATCGTGGAGGATGCTACAATTGTGGTTCCATGGACCATTATGCAAGGGTGTGTCCAAAACCCCATTCTTGTCGCTATTGCAAGAAACCGGGTCATCTTTTATCTGCGTGTCCCAAACTTTTGAACAAGGACATGAGAAAGCTAAATATAGTGCAGGCTCCTGCTAACACTTCTCGTGGTCAAGGTATTTTTCATTTTATCCTTGACTACATTTATTTTGTGATCTTCTGGTTTGAGTTCTTTATGATATGGGTTTCATCTCACTATTTTATATCGAAAGAACTTGTCGATTCTTTTCTTTGAAAATATTTTGTGCTTGATGACTTCTTTTAGGATTGCGAATCCGGATGGTAGATCTGCAACACTCAATTCGCTTTTATTTGATGTCGAAATTATTTTATGTGATTTATCTTTCCGAGCCGATAATTTTACTTAGGCTTCGGAATTGATTTTTGTAAGGATTGGCTTAATCGTTGTGAAGCGCATATCCTATTTGTCCCGTGTGGACTATTCATCTTTGACATTTTCAATCTGTTAAGAAGATTTCTATTTTTCCTTTATGATTTTGATTCCAACTTGATGGCATCATTTTATTCCTTAAGCCCACTTATAAGGAAAGTGTTATTTCTCTCATTCATGTAGTTTGAGAAATTTTTGGTATTTTTGAGCTTGTCTTAGGATTTATCACCTAAGTAATCTTTGTGTGGTGCTAAGGTCTTTTCAGTTTGACCTTGCCACCGATTTTCATTTGGCTACGAGTCGCGTGAGTTAGCATTCCACTTACGCACTCCGCACTCGTTATGATTCTAATGAATGACTTATTTTGTCATTCAGTTTGTCCATCTTATTTCATCCATTTTATAGATCGAATATTCTATGAATATCTCGATGACTCCATTCTTGTACTTATTGATTTTGGATGAAAATAGCAATTTAAAATTTTGCAAAATCTTTTTCATAAGATTTATTTAGAAGTATAACCGGATTTTTGTTCTTAAAACGAACAAAGAATATTCTTAGAAGTTTTTGAGAAACTTACTTATCCTATAGAATACGATTTTGTGATTTTATTGCCCATTTAGTGTTTTAAGAATTTTGGTCGATGCGCTTGATCAATGTTATCGATAGGAATTTCCTAAACGCTTTGATGAGACAATCCGACACGATATATTGACTTGTAAAAATGTAAAATTTTTGTAGAAAGATTATTACATAAAAATAAAAATATAATTTTGAAATTTTTAACTTTTCAGGAAAGAAGATTATTTAAAAGAAATTCTTTCTTTTTAATACTCTTATTCTTGTGATTCCTGGAGGGGAACCAAGACTTTGCTATTTGTACCGATACTAGTCGTATTGGTTTGTATGTCGTTCTCTTGCAAAGGAGAACGTGCTATCACTTGTGCTTCTAAATCATTATAGCTTATCGAGACTAGGTATGCCACTCATGATCTAGTGCTCGCGGCTATTGTTTTTGCTTTTAGAGTTCGACATCATCATCTTTGGGGGAGAAATTTGTTCTCTACCTCGATCATAAATCTTTGGAATAATTATTTTCTCATATGGAACTCCATGTTGACTCGAGTTCCTGACATCTTATGATCTTGATATTCTTTTTATTCCTGGAAGGGAAATCGTGTTGCCAATGCGCTTTGTCATAAGCAATAAGTGGTTGATTCTTTGATGTTGTCTAAATGGAATCATCTTTTTATCAAGTTCATCGGACGTTTTGGTACACTTCATTTTATTGAGCTTTATCTCTATCCTTTTATGGATTAGTGTCCGGTGTTATTTTATGGTGTTCGGATCATCGATGTACTGTTATTATACTACATCGATGTTCTGTCTCATTTGATTCATTGGATGTACCGTTTGTACTACATCAATGTTTTTGCTTTTTGGATTCATTGGATGTACCGTTTGTACTACATCAATGTCTTTGCTTTTGATTCATTGGATGTACCGTTTGTACTACATCAATGTCTTTGCTTTTGATTCATTGGATGTACCGTTTGTACTACATCAATGTCTTTCCTTTTGATTCATTGGATGTACCGTTTGTACTACATCAATGTCTTTGCTTTTGATTCATTGGATGTACCGTTTGTACTACATCAATGTCTTTTCTTTTGATTCATTGGATGTACCGTTTGTACTACATCAATGTCTTTGCTTTTGATTCATTGGATGTACCGTTTGTACTACATCAATGTCTTTGCTTTTGATTCATTGGATGTACCGTTTGTAATTGCTTTTGATTCATTGGATATACCGTTTGTACTACATCAATGTCTTTGCTTTTGATTCATTGGATGTACCGTTTGTACTACATCAATGTCTTTGCTTTTGATTCATTGGATGTACCGTTTGTACTACATCAATGTCTTTGCTTTTGATTCATTGGATGTACCGTTTGTACTACATCAATGACTTTGCTTTTGATTCATTGGATGTACCGTTTGTACTACATCAATGTCTTTGCTTTGGATTCATTGGATGTACCGTTTGTACTACATCAATGTCTTTGCTTTTGATTCATTGGATGTACCGTTTGTACTACATCAATGTCTTTCCTTTTGATTCATTGGATGTACCGTTTGTACTACATCAATGTCTTTGCTTTTGATTCATTGGATGTACCGTTTGTACTACATCAAAGTCTTTGCTTTGGTTCATTGGGCGTACCGTTTTTGTACTACGCTGATGTCCCAAATTATTTGAGTTTCTAGTTCCTCGGGCGTACTGTTTTTGTACTACGCCGTTGCACCGGCTCAATTTTCTGCTATTTTTGACGTTCCCCACGTCTTTTATCTACGGAAATGCCTCAGGGATTCCGGTTTTCATTCTTGAGCCCGGTAATATTGTGGAAATTGAAGTTTCACCAGATTTCTTGCTAACTCTTTCGTGCACTTTATGGTGAACTTCCTATTTCAAATTTTCTTTTGTGTTGATATGCTTCCATGGTTGTTACTTCTTATTTTCCTCTTAAGTATTGCGAGGACGCAATTTCTTTAAGGAGGGGAGTCTGTAACAACCCGCATATTTATCGATTTTATATTTAAATATTTTATTTAAATATTTTATCGTTCGTCGGATTTTGGTCCGAAAAGCTACTTTTTGCAAACAGTCGAATTGGGACTCGAGACCACCCCCATTGAGTTCAAAATGACGTTTGCGACCTTTTTGAGTATAAACTTCAATATGTTTGGAGATAGTAGAATTTTGATCTTTTTCACTTAGGGCTTTGGTTTGGGCTGAACCCATTAGCCACTTACTAACTCAGTCCCAACCCACTCCAACTCTTCATTACGTCATTTCATATTCCTAACACTCAAGCTCAAGAAAAAATGGTGGAAGAGAATGGGAATTAGAAACTCCAAGCCCTAGTTCCTATTGCTAGCTCAAGTTCTTGCTCCAAAATCAAAGAGAACCCATTAGTAAGCATCTCCTTCTTCTTCTCCAACTCATTCTCTCTTTGATTTCAGAAATTTCCTAAACCTAACTTAGGGAATGTTCTTCTTTTAAGCTTACATTCAAGCTTCTCATGTTGAGATTGAAGTGTGGTTGATCTTCCTTCATCTTCAAGCTTCTCATTGATTGTTTTCGGATTCAAAGGTGAGATTTTTATCTCACATCTATGCTTATATTTATCTTTGATTGTTAGGTATGAATTCCTAACACTTACTCGTGTGCATTTGCTTTTGGTTTGGATTGATTTGGTGAATATTCCAATTTTTAGTGTTTTGGGTTCAAATCTTTAAAAATCCTAACTTTGATGTTTGAATGTGTTTTTGATTGTGCATCGAAGAGCTTTTATTGCCGGGTAGTCGATAGGCATAAACCCTTAGCGCCGTTGCTCGAGCGAATGCAATTTAATCGAGTTTGCACCTTCTTTGAATTAGGGCAGGGGAGTGCTGGCAACAGGCTCGGCCGACCGAGCCCCTGGGCCGGTCGACCGACCTGCTATCCAGGCACTTCCTGGCTCTGTTTGGAAGTGCCGTTTACAGGCCTCGGCCGACCGAGCCCCTGGGCCGGTCGACCGACCTGGTGCCCAGGCACTTCCAACCCTTGGTTTGGTCAACCGACTCAGGGAGTCCGGTCGACCGACCTGCTCCTATTTGCAAGTTTTGCCTATTTGCTTGAGAATTCCAACTTCAATCGATTCGTGTTGATTCCCTTTTTTTATTATCACTTATTATCGACTTTGATGACATTTTCTTCGTGATTTATGGGAATATCCATTTGATGGATTCAGTATCGATTTCTTTGGATTTTATTCACGTCTTTGAATGTGAATCTTTATGAGTTGATTGTTTCTACAATCACTTCTATGATTTGTCACTTAAAAATATAAAGGTTTTTTATACTAGTAGTAAATATCAAAACTCTTTCCTCAAACGATTTCAATACTATTTTAATACCAAATTCGTTTATAAAACCGTTTTCCAATCTATTAGTATATACAAGCCTTTACCTCACTCGTATGAGAAATCTAATTAAACGACTTAGTAAAACAAGTGGTATGAAACGCTTGCGTTTACTTCGTCGGTTAATTCTTGGACTTGTTCGATTGAATCTCTTGTGACAATTTTCTAGTGAAGACCTACAATTTGTTCGTAAATATTTAAGTTAAGATAGTGGTTATGGGACATGATGCTAAGCTCATATATTTACTATCTTACTGTAATCGACACTTCTCTTTGATCATGACGATCATTTTTTGTTTTAGACTAGCATTGTGCAATGTCTTTGTCATTTGGTTCATCGGATGTCCCGTTGTACGACGTCGTTGTTCCCTTTGATTTTGATTTGGTTCATCGGATGTCCCGTTGTACGACGTCGTTGTTCCCTTTGATTGTGATTTCTGGATTTCGTATGTTGAATTCTGGAATTTATGTTTCACCAACTTTTACGATTGGCATGAACATATATGTCATTTATTGTGGCTTGGTGAATGAAATTAGGAGTATGACATTCCTTTTTATCTTGAGTAGATTATTGTGACATTGATTAATCTCTTGTTGATTTTCAATTACTTATTTATCACAGCTTGGCATTGTGATTATTATATGTTTATGTCATATCTCTTATTATATATCACTTCATCTGATATTTATAGCTAGACTGATCCGTTTATTATTTTCTCCTTAAATAATACTCGGGTCAGACTGAGATTTTACAGGTGCTTCTGCTTGACTCCTTATCGGACTTTCATCTGATCTTTTGGCTAACTACTTAAGTTTAGTAGTTTTTGTTGTATACATTTGAGATACAGACTCTATGATGTATACTTATTCTTTTGTCTAGCACTTGTATCTATTCTTTTTGATATTGTGGATCTTGTTTGACCACTACTCTGATGTACACTTTCATGTGTAATATTCATATCTATTTCCGCCTTTGTGATATGAATTATCTTTGACTGATTTATGTTATGTTTATTTCTATATTTGTTTCTGAAGATATTATAGCCACTGATTTATAACTAATACTTAAGTAAGTGTTTTTAAAATAGTTTATTTCCAAGTATATATGTTTGGATAAGTAGTTCAAATTATTTTAAAGCATTTAATCTCGGTAGATTTTCATTGAAAATAAATATTTGGGAATGTTTTTCTCGTAAGGAAAAATGATTTGAAACTTGTTTTCAAGATATTGAAATGTGGTCAGTAATTTGAAATTTGTTTTCAAATGGTGGAAGTGTCGAAATATATTTTGCGAATATAGTTTGAAGATAAATAATTTGGGAAATTTATTTAAATCCGGTAATTATTGTGGATATTTATTGATAGTTAAATAACCGACTATCAATATTTGCCTTTCAAATCGCGTTTGAATTTCGATGCGACCGGGGGTCGGATTCCAAGTGGATATCCAAAAACCACATCGAACTTTTGTGATTTGTGGTAGATCTTTCATCTAAAAGATGGAAGAGAAAAATTGTTGTGATTTGTTTGAAATCTAAATGAATACTTATTTTTAATAATAAGCCCTCGTTATTTGGATTAGCCAGGAGAGGACCTTGTGTCATAAAACCCATTCCGATTAACGATACGACGAAATGTGGTTGCATTTAAAGATGGTGTTGAAGACCGGGTATTTTTTGAAAAAGAAAGGACTACCTGTCGAATGTCTCTGCACCGGGTTTTCTCCGGTATAGAGATTCTTTCACCATTTGTGATGGGGATTCCAGACGTGGTTGGTGAATATCTGGATTGCAAGGACTTCTTTGAAGTGCCTTTGTTCCATTCGATCCTGGAACGGACTTGTATGGATGTATGGATGATGTTACATTTTGAGATGTAAAGCTAGTTTCTATCAAATACATTTCTGTTGGTGGCGTAGAATTTATTCTCTTAGCTTAACACCCTTCTCTGAGACGTACGAGCTCAGAGGTTATGTAGTTGATGGTTACTAATGATACATTCCTAATTTGGTAATGTGACACACGAAGTGCTTCTGATCATTTGTTGATCAAAGCATGACTTTGTGAAAAGTGTAGCTTTGTGGACGAGACTTCGTCTGAACCACACCCCGGAAATGGTTAAAACAGGAAAGATGTGGCAAGGTTATAAGAGCCGCGCCCATTAGGGTATGTCATTTCCTTCTGGAAAAGAGTGGTGTCAGGTATGGAGCCCTGATATTTAACCTTTGTGGTTACTGCAAATACTTTTCTTTGCGGTTGTTGGTGTAGAGGATCCTCGGATAAAGGTCCCAAAGGACCGGGGGATGGCATACTCTTATCGTAGTTACCTAGTTACATAGGTAACCCGGCCTTGTGTTGGCAGAGAGCTGGTTAAGTTCTCGGCACGTCCCTCCATAGGCGTACCCATGTGGTTGTTGGAAGTTCCTTAGCCTGACCATTTGTTGAAAATCCAAACAAAACAATACGAGCCTTATAAGGTTTTAGTTATAGAACCTGCCATTTAAAATGGTAGCTATAGCAAGCATAATATAATGGTACCTATGCTGGTTAAGATTAATATTATACTTTCGAAATGTTTTCCACTATGCACTAATAATAATATAAAAGAATAATTTTGCGTAGTAAGCATATTTGACTATCATAAGGAGAAATCTCCCGCATGTGTGCTATTGCATTGTGTGTTTGCCGGGAGGCCTTCTGCTAGTTTCATTTTCCAAAAAGCATAGCGGATTTCTTTTTATTTTCTTTCTAAAAATAACTGCTTTTAAGATCTCACACCAGTCCCACGGCTGACCTAGAGTTTATTGTTCCCTTTATAAACTCTGGGTGCCCACAATTTTCCACACGGGCAGCCTAGAGTCAGGTTAGCAGTTACTTGGGAGCAAAGTCAAGAAGTTGCTGTGGAATCAGGAGTTGGAGCTGGATGGCAAGGCATATCACTTACATATGTAATATTTCTTTCCGCTGTTTGTTGTTATACACTCTGATAATGTAATGTGATGTAATGTAATAACTGATATAGTGATTCTGTTTAATGATATTTATTTATCTATTACATTTGTTCCGCTGCGAAATGTGAGATTCTGTTGTTGTTTCTGTTTCTTCTTTCTTCTTCTTCTACCTGTTCTTCTTTAAACCTAATGATTCGGTTTTTGGGAATTCGACTGTGCGGCGTTGATATAGTGGACGTATCAATGTCGCATTTTGGACGTCGAGAAATCGGACATGTTACAAATGGTATCAGAGCATTTGGTTAAGCGACAACCTTGGCTCTATTGGGTGTTACTCATTAGAGATAGAGTCAGTAGTACTCTAGAATAAGTGTGAGTGTAATAATAGATATGAGCGCATATCTATTAGTGAATATAAATTGTTTTATATTGTGTTGACTTATCGTTTGATTGTTTATGGATTCTGGTCGGTGTAGTTTGGCCAACTGTATCGATAGGGATTTCTAAACTTTTAAACAAGATAAACTGACATAGTATTGTTTTAAAATAGGGTAAATGAAATAATTTACCCAAAACTATTTTTGTATATAAAAGAAATGATTTTCCATAAATTTTTATGGTATATGGTTGCTTGGTTGTTAGGAAGTGATGATATTGAATTATCATCATTATTGTATGGAAATTTAATAAGAAATAATCTACAACCAAAGATTTGGAGATAAATTCAGAAAACAAATGAAATTTATAAATATGAATTGAAAGGATAAGGGAATGAATTCTTATACAGATGGGAATTGTAAATGTAAATTGTAATGTGATTTATAATTTGAAATAAAATTCATTAATGGAATGAGATTTGATTTGGATCAAGTTGAATAAAAATCCAAACTTTGAAAAATAAAATGGAATTGAATCCAAGTAAACCAATATGACAATTAATTAATTCATGAAATAGGAAAGTTTAACTAGTTAAATTAAAACTTTAATTGTGAGTTAAATAAAAATGGTTTGAATTTGTAGATAAATTCAAGTAAGTAGAAAAAAATGAAAATTTCCTTGTTATTGATAAAATGAATTCGAGATAAATTGAGAATGGAAATTTGAAATTTAAAATGGATAAGTGAATAAAACTAATTTAGTTAAATCAGTAGATGGAATGGTTTGATAAATGAAAAATAAAATCAAGGATTTAAAATTGGAGTTATTAATAGGGAAAATAAACTTGAGTTGAAATAACTTAAGTAAAATTGTGAAAAGATCGGTTTCAAAATAAATGATCTGAATATACATATATTCTATTTTGAAACGATAGAGGTTCACATATCCTAAGATACGGGATAAGTCATAGTTTCCAAAATTCGGGTTTTCAAAAATTTATAGATGTTGATTTCAAAGATATAAAGCCTTATAAGTTAGTTTAATATAAAGAATTTTGAAAGTATATGGCTTCATATAAATTTTATGGCTTTTGAATATACAAGTCTAGTTTATACGTACATGTATACGGTTTCAAAAGCAAGCGGTTTCAAACATAAAGTTTTGTATAAGTGTCATGTGTGTGTGCGTGAATTTGAACATGTCAGAATGGCCATGTTTATAAAGTTTTCACATATTAAGACTTCAACTGCAAATATATGTTGACTTTCGAATAGAAAGTTTATCAAATATGGGAGTTTTCGACTAGTTTTACATGTATCTTGTTTTCAAACACACACCCACCCACGCACCGTATTGAATATACATTTTGGTTTCAATGTATATGTATAAATTTTAAGCATACGTTAGGCTTTTGAATAATTGCTA
Source organism: Allium cepa (assembly GCA_030765085.1). Lineage (NCBI taxonomy): Eukaryota > Viridiplantae > Streptophyta > Magnoliopsida > Asparagales > Amaryllidaceae > Allium > Allium cepa. Next base: position 727,256,287 of record CM060945.1, read on the forward strand.
GATACCAAATATAACAGTTTAAAGTACAAAATATTTTTGAAAGAATGGATCCTACAATATATGTGATAGGATTTAATAATATCTATATAAATGATTTCGTAGATTAAGGTTTTGAAGATTTAAAACCTTACGTATGTACAAATTCTTAGTTCCATGAACATTTGGTTTTCAGAAAATTCATGGTTATAAATATATATAAATTTTGAACATAAAACTCTATGAGTTAATGAAAGAAAATAAAAAAATTGTTTTTTGAATCAATTGAAATGGATATGAATTCGTTTCGGTTAAAAATGAATTGAATGAAAGAAAATGAATTGTAAATCACTTGAAATTGAATGGAAATGACGTGTAATTTAGTTGTAAGCATCTAAAATTGTATCGAAACCATATAAATTGCTAATGGAAATAATTTTTAATATTTTGCTTGTGAAAACTATGTGTTTACTGTTGAAAATGAGTGAAATGTAAATGAATTTCCCCTATATGTCACTTATGTGTTTAAATTGAGTAAATACAGGTATAGGAGGGCCGTTTGGCTGGATTTGGTCGCGCTAAAATGCTAATAATAAACCGCTTTGCTTAAAAATGCTAAATAAGGTACGCCTATGCAATAAAAATTAGGAAATATGAACTGTTTTTGTTTCTCCGACCGGGTGGGCCGATGTATATATATTTATACATTTTGTCAAATTGCAAAAGTTCCTCCGTACAAAGGGGACTCTGCCAAAATTTTCCAGAAATTTTGGGAGATAGAAAAAAAATCTGGAACAAATTTTATTTGCGACAAATGATTTCAAATTGGAGATTGAAGTAAATTAGTGAACGAAACTGATTTGAAATAATAATATGAATCAGTTATCAACGGAAGATAAAATTAAATATTTAGAGTGGAAGATAAATTGAATTCATATGGTAATAGGAAAACTAATTGAATAGAAGTAGATATGAAAACTGCTGCAAGAAAATGTATAAAATGATTTTAAAGGCTATAAATGGATATTATTGCTAAGTAGGATATACAGTTATTATAAAGAGAAAGGAAAATTTGTTTTGATTTCTGAAATTAAATTTGAATTGCTCGACAAAAAGGTATGTATTTCAATTTCAGTATGAAATTTGGTGATTTCCTTGTCTAGCCACTAGGCCTTTTGTTTTCTTTTTGGAATCTGAGCGCCTGTGGTGCCATTTTGTAGTTGTACCGAGCTAGTCGTGCAAAGGAGACGCTGGCGAATTTTTCGGAAATTTAGGGTGTTAGAAAAATTTTAAGAAATTTTGAAATTTGAATTTAAATTTAAATTTTAATTATTGTGAAAACGATGTTATTTGGAACTTATAATTGAAGTTGGAAAGTTAGTTGAATTAATCATGGGTCTCTGATAAGAAAGATTTTTTTTGGTAAGTTGATAGAACTGTTTAGTTTTGGAAAAATAGCAAATGGGTTGAGGATCATTCTTCTTAGCTTGTAATTTCGGGACGACATTCTTTTAAGGGGGGAAGGATGTGACAACCCGGAAATATTTAACATTTGAAATGAAATATTTAATTGATTTTAAATATTTGGACATTAGTTAAACTTGAATTTCAAGATTTACTATGAATTTGGCAATTTAAATTATTGAATTTAATTTATTGAAGTTGGGTGAAAATTTGAATCTTCGGTTTTAAGCTTGTTGAAAATAATTTGATGGCTTAGAAAATTCATATTGATAATACTGAAGATAATGGAAGCTTCAGAATTGAATTTGGAAATAGTTTGTTCATTTTCGAAATTTTATTCTTTAAATTGATATGTAAAAATAGCCTTCCGAGGCACAGTCTCGGATATGATAACCCGGATTTTGTACATCTGTTAATTTGATAAATGAGAATATCTGGATATTACATAAGTGAATTAAACTATAATAAATACTATATTATAAATATTGGAATAAATATGTATTTGATAATCTCTTATCATAATTATGAAATTTGACAATAGTAATTTAATAATCTTCTTTTATAATAACTAAATTGGGCAAAAATCTATCTTTTCAAAATTTATTTCTAATCGTAATATACAATATATAGGTATATATATATTTGTTTAAAGGTTATTATATAAAACATATTAGATACATTATAATTACAAATGTAAACATAAAATTTAATAATATATAAAACACTAAAATAAAAAAAGGAAAAGACTAATATTCATAATAGGATTGAATTAGGTTTATTAATATAAGTATTAAACATAAAATATAAGAATTAAACATAAAGATATATATAATATATATATATATATATAATTTACAAATTTTATTAAGACATTTGTAGGCTAGATATACATGCACTTGGCAATTGTAACTAGAGATAACATGCAAATTTAACATGTGGCATCTTGTTTTCTTTTTAAAACTTTTATTGTAATTAGACACGATAAAATTAAACCAGGTTGAAAGCATATTCATCTACTTCCGCTCTTTAAAAGGAAAACTTTCAGCTGAAACATTCCTCATTTCCTACAAAATCAGTAATTATTCTTCTACTCATAGTTCATTTACTGTAAAATCTGCTTTCATTTAAAATCTGGAAATGAAGTTATCAACATGCATAAAATCTTCAACCTGGAAGCAAATTAAAGCTAAACAAAGGCCAGATTCAAGCTCAAATTATCAAACTGGAAGGAAGCAAATCAAATTTTTGCTTTCAAGATTCCAGACCCCAGTTTCAAACTCCTCTGTCCATTCATTAACAGGTGAGTAAATCTACTTTAAAAATAGTTAAATCCTGGACTTCAAATTGATGATGTGAATGAAAGTCATGTTATTAGCTGCAATGTTTGAATTAAAAAGAATGCATGCATGGGTATGGGTTTGATGCTTATGTAATACCTGAGTATACACAAATATGGTCCTGTTGTTTTCATCAGGGTTTAATTTCTTTGAAAATTCAATATCTCACCTTTTAATCACAGTTAGCTTGTAATTTGTAAATGAAGAATGTTTGAAAACATGTTATAACACTACTAAAAATAAGTTCTGGAATTTTTATTAATTATTTAACTCGAAATTTTATAAAGAACCATGAAAATGTATTTGGGGCAAAATTTTATAAGTTTAATTTTTGAGATTTGATTTCATGATTGTATTCATGATAGAAAACCATGAATTTTAATGAGTATATCTTGATTTTTAGTTTAAGATTTGATGGGCAAATCTGTGTTGATCGTTTGGGTGGTTTTGAGCGATTTCGAATGATCAACGTTGAGTTGGTAGGAATGATTGGATCTGAAGGTCGTGGAGGGAGAAGGAGGTCGTCGGAAAAATAGTGATTTGATTTCTAGGTGATCGCCAGGGCTTTGCGACAGTGAAATAGGGTTTAACTACCCATGTTTGTTGAAGGAGTTCAACCGGATTCGCGGTGACGAAACGCGATCGGAGTTGATCGCGAGGAGTGGCGTAGGTGCTGGAAGGCTTGAAGGCGCTACGGTGAAGGTGGCGGGGTCTCTGGAGTCATGGATTGTGACGCCCCACCTCTATACCCACGCAAGCCGAGGACACTACGGGGTAATGCCGTCAACTAGCGCGTAGAATAAGGCTGTTGAGGAGCGACCATCCGCGTAATTGCTTTGTGTAAGCAACGATATGTCAGATAGTACAACATGAATTTGTTTTAAGGAGGAAATCTGACATACCAATACAAACTCAAAGCTACTACACAGTGGCTATATATATTCTTCGGAAACAAATATAGAAATAAACATAACAAAAATCAGTCACAGACAATCATATCACAAAGGCAGAAATAGATATGAATATATAACACATGAAAGTGTACATCAGAGCAGTGGTCAAACAAGATCCACAATGTCACAATAGAATAGCTTCAAGTGCTAGACAAAAGAATATGGATACATCAATGAGTCTATATCTCAAATGTAGACAACCAAAACTACTAATCTAAGTAGTTAGCTAAAAGTCAGGGTGATAATCCCAGATGTGAAGTCAAGCAGAAGCACCTGTAACATCTCGGTCTAACCCGAGTATTATTTAATAAGAAAATAATAAACGGATCAGTCTAGATATAAATATCAGATAAAATGATATAGAATAAGAGATATGACATAAATATATGATAACCATAAAGCCATACTGTGATAAGCATGAAATTGAAAATTAACTAGGGATTAATCAATATCACAAGAATCTTCTCAAAAGATCAAAAGGAATGTCATGCTCTTTATTTATATTCACCAAACCATAAATATTGACAATAATACCAATGCTAATCACAAAAGTTAGTGACACACAAATTCACCAATGCACAAATATTGATAAGATTTATCAATGTACATCACGAAAATTGGTGAAACACAAATTCTAGAAATCATCAATGGAAATCCAGAAATCACAAAAAAGGGGAGGCCTATCACAAAATGGGAGCATGAAAACTCACCAACACGTGTATCACAAAATGGAACGCTATTCCATGGTTGCTAACCATTAATTTTGAGCCAAAGCTCCACAAAACGGCCCGAAGACCATGGGTTGCTGCCCCACCAAATTGAGCCGAAGCTCCACAGAAACGGGGTTTGGTCTCCCTCGTAGACAAAGAGACATCGCACATTTGCTAGTCTAAATCACAAAAATATTCATCAACGATCATCAAAAAGTGTTAATTACAGTAAGCTAGTAAATATATAAGCTTAGCTCCATGTCCCATAACCACTAGCTTAACTTAAATATTTACGAACAAACTATAGATCTCCACTTGAAAATTGTCAGAAGTGATTCAATCAAACAAGTCCAAGAATTAACCGGCGAAGTAAATGCAAGTGTTTCATACCACTTGTTTTGCTAAGCCGTTTAATTAGATTTCTCGTACGAGTGAGATAAAGGTTTGTATATACTAGTAGATTGGAAAACGGTTTAAGAAACGAGCTTTGTAATAAAATAGGGTTGAAATCGTTTTGATGAAAGAGTTTTGATATTTACTACTAGTATTGAAATCTTCATATTTTTAAAGTGACAAATCACAAAAATGATTCTAGAAACAATAAGTCACAAAAATTCACATTCGAAGACGTGAATAAAAATCCAAAGAATTCGATTCCAAATCCATCAAAGTGGAAATACCCTTGCGACTTAACAGGCACAACTTACGACTTAACACAAGTCAATCACAAGAAATCAATGGCTCAACATATGCGGCTACACGGCGTACGACCTAAGAGATCCGCGACTTAAGAAATAGCATGCGGCTTAATGAAGGTGCGACTTAAAGGGTGGCGCGACCTAACTGTAAACGACCTAAGGAATGGCGCCACCCATAGCATGTGGGACTTAATAGTGCAAGTAGGCCGACGACCTAAGGAGGTCAGCGACCTAAGGCAGGCCGTCTCATTGCAAGGCGACCGACCTAGGGGTTGCGACCTAAGGCTGGCCAACCTAACAGCAAGACAAGCGGCCTATGGGGTTGCGACCTAAGGCATAAGAGAAGGCTGAGCGACTTAAGTGGGGACAACCTAAGTATGAGAAACCTAACATGGCCGAGTGACCTATGTTGCCAGCGACCCAAGGCGAGCGACTTAAGTAAGAAGGCCGAGCGACTTAAGTGGGGCACGGCCTAACTTTTCGCGACCTAAGGGGTTGCGTGATATAGCAGGTGAGACAAATGGCGCGACCTAAGAGAGCAAGCGACCTAGGGGCGGAACGACCTAATGGCCGAGCGGCCTAAGTTGGCGCGACCTAGGCATGGCTCGACCTATATGCAGGCCGAGCAATTCGAATTGTGCAGGCCGAGCGACCTAGGGGATTGAAGTGCAAAACTCTCACAATTTGCAACCGATCAAGCACGAACGCTAGAGGATTACGCCCATCGGCTACCTGGTCCTGTTGGCTCCTCGATGCATCACAAAAATGTGTTCAATCATCAAAGTTAGTATTTTTAAAGGCTTGAACCCAAAACACTAAAAATTGGGATTTTCACCAATTCAATCCAAACCAAGAGCAAATGCATATGAATAAGTGTTAGGAATTGATACCCAATAATCAAAGATAGTTATAGACAAAGATATAAGATAAAAATCCTCACCTTTACACAAAATCAATGAAGAAGACGCTTTAAATCAATGGAAGAATCAATGGCTTCTCTTTGAATTTGGAGTTAGATGTTGGATTTGCAATTAAACTAGAGCTTGGAGTTTTAATTTCCCATTCCTTCCTCCATTTTTGATGTAGCTTTAGTGTTAGGAAATGAAAGCGAAGTTATGAAGGGAAGGGGGTTGAACTAGAGTTAATAGTTTAGGCTAATGGGCTAAACTAAACCCAAAGCCCAAAGTGAAAAAGTAGCAAAGTTCCACTAACTCCAAACATATCAAAGTTTGTACTCAAAAAGATTGCAAACGATGTTTTGAACCCAATGGAAGTGGTTTCGAGTCCTAATTCGGCCGTGTGCAAAAAAAGTAACTTTTCAGACTAAAATCCAACTAACGATAAAATATTTAAATATTCAATCGTAAAATATGCGGGTTGTTGCAGACTCCCCTCCTTAAAGAAATTGGTCCTCGCAATATTTAAGAAGAAAATATAAGGTAACAACCACGAAAGCATATCAACACAAAAGAAATTTGAAATAAGAAATTCACCTCATAGAGCATGGGAAAGTAAGTCCGGATGTGTTCGCTCGATGAACTCCCTAGATTCCCAAGAGCAATCCTTAGGATTTGAGGTCCATTGAACTTTAACAAGCGGAACATCTTTATTTCGAAGGCGTTTGACCTCCGAAGCAATAATACGAATAGGATGTTGCTCATAAGTTAAATTAGGCGAAACTTCATTTTCTTCCACAACACCGGGCTCAAGAATAGAATCGTAATCTCGAAGACATTTCCTTAACTGAGAAACGTGAAACACGTCATGAATAGCAGAAAACTGAGCCGGTTAGGCGATAAGCCACGGAACCAATATGTTCGATGATGGGAAATGACCCAATATATCGAGGTGCTAACTTTTCCGATCGACTGAAACGTACAACACCCTTCATAGGTAAAACACGAATAAACACAAGATCTCCCACAGAAAATTCTAATTTCCTTCTCTGGTTATCGGCATAGGATTTTTTTTCTACTTTGGGCTTCTTTCATCCTATGACGAATAAGGTCAATCTTTTTTGTGGAATCACGAATAAAATCTGGACCTAAAACCAGCTTCTCACTGGCCTCAAGCCAACAAGAAGGAGATCGACATGGTCTTCCATAGAGTGCCTCGAAAGGTGCCATACCAATACTAGATTGGAAGCTATTATTATAGGAAAACTCAACAAGAGAAATATGATCTTCCCAACTTCCACCAAAATCAAGAATACATGCACGAAGAAGATCTTCAAGAGTTTGATTCACACGCTCAGTTTGTCCATCGGACTGGGGATGATAAGCGGTGGTAAAATTAAGCTTCGTTCCCAAAGCTTTTTGAAGACTCTTCCAAAATCCACTGGTAAACAATGGATCACGATCACTAACAATAGAAGTAGGGACTCCATGCAATTTAACAATCTCTTTGATAAAGAGTTTGGCCAAAAGTGGCACGGTACGATTGGACCGAATGGGAATAAAATGGGCGGATTTAGCAAGTCTATCGACTATTACCCATAAGCTATCATGACCCAAACGAGAACAGGGAAGGCCGTCAATAAAATCCATGGAAATTTGGTCCCACTTCCAAATTGGAATTTCTAAAGGTTGCAATAACCCACCGGGCCTTTGGTGTTCGGCCTTAATGAGTTGGCAAGTCATGCAACACTTAACAAAGTTAGCAATGTCAGATTTCATTCCCTCCCAATAATAAAGTCGCTTCATATCCACGTACATTTTACTACTACCGGGGTGAATGGTACATTTAGAACGATGAGAATCTTCTAAAATGTCTTTACGAAGATTACTAATATTTGGCACGATAAGTCTACCAAATTTTCGAATACCGCCACGAGAATCAATATCAAAGTCTTTCAAACCCTCAATATCAATTTTATCCCTAAAATTTTGGCCAAGAAGAGCCAATTCGGGATCTAGCTTTTGAGCTTCAAGTATGCGGTCTAAAAGAGAAGGATGAGCCTCAAGACTACATAAAACAAGATATGAACACAAATTGGATACATGATCTTAAATCCCACAAGTGGATAAAATTCTAAGATCATTCCATTCGGATATCATCATAGGAACAACTGCTTGTTGCTTACGACTAAGTGCATCGGCAACACGATTTCCCTTTTCAGGAGTATAAAGAATACCAAGATCATAAGATGCAAGAAATTCGAGCCAACATTGTTGACGCAAATTAAGTTCCTTTAGAGAAAATAGATACTTCAAAGATTTATGATCAGTGTAAAGAACAAATTTTTCTCCCAAAAGATAATGACGCTAAATACGAAGGGCGAAACAATAGCCGCGAGTTCTAAATCATGAGTGGCATATCTTGTCTCGGTTGGATTTAATTGCCTAGAAGCATAAGCAGTAACACGTTCGCTTTGCATAAGAACGGCACCCAAACCAACGCAACTAGCATCGGTATAAACAATAAAATCTTGGTTTCCCTCGGGAATCACAAGAATAGGAGCATCAGAAAGGAGTTCTTTTAATTTCTGAAAAGAAGCTTCACATTTGTCCGACCAAATGTATTTAATTCCCTTCTTTGTCAAACTAGTAAGAGGCATGGAAATTTTTGAAAAGTCTTTTATAAAACGACGTTAATAGCCCGCCAATCCAAGGAAGCTACGAATTTCCGTCACAATCTCCGGTCTCTTACAATTTTGAATCGCTTCAATCTTTGAAGGATCTACGGAAATTCTGGATTCGGAAATAATATGACCGAGAAACTTCACACGAGATTGCCAAAAGTGGCATTTAGAAAATTTTGCTTTCAATTGATTGCTCCTAAGAGTTTCCCACACAATCTGAATATGCTTTTCATGCTCCTCCTTGGTTTTTGAATACACAAGAATATCATCAATAAAGATGAGAACAAAACGATCGAGGAAGTCTTTGAAAAATCTATTCATAAGGTCAACGAAATAAGTTGGAGCATTCGTTAAACCAAATGGCATAACAAGCCATTCATAAGATCCATAACGAGTATGGAACGATGTCAAAGGAATGCTGTCCTCTGCAATACGAAGCTGATGAAAACCGGTAGCTAAGTCTAAATGTGAAAAGACTCTAGCACCACTAAGCTGATCAAATAAATCGTCAATCCGAGGTAAAGGATATTTATTCTTGATAGTAAGATCATTAAGCTTGCGGTAGTCAATGCAAAGCCTAAGTGTACCATCGGATTTCTTCACAAAAATACCTGAAGCTCCCCAAGGAGAGGAACTAGAGCGAATAAATTGCTTCGTCTCCAATTCAGATAATTGTTTGCGGATCTCCGCATTTTCTTTGTTGGACATACGATAAGGAGGACAAGTAATAGGTTGAGCTCCAGGGATGAGATTAATTCTGAACTCAATTGCTCGCTTAGGTGGTAATTCTAAAACGGGCTCAAATATGTCGGAAAATTCACGAAAACGTGAATAAGAGAAATAATATCTTCCTCCTCGTCATTATCGTCATTATGAGGATTTAAAGAATATAAAGATGCAACCAAGCTGGAATACGAATCTTTAAGATCAATAGAAATCTGCTTAACGGAATGAGGATGTCGAAGATGAATGGTCCGCTCGGGACATAGGATTTGGGCTTTTTAGAGATTAAGCCAATCCATTCCCAAAATCATTCCAAAGCCTAAATAGCGCATAACATGCAAATCGGCTCAGAAAGAAAAATCACACAAAATAATCTCGACATCTTTACACAATAAACTGATTGTTGCGGATCCACCAACCGGATTCGCAATTCTCAAAGAAGTCATTAAACACAAAACATCCAAAGAAAAAGTATCAACAAGTTCTTTTGAAATAAAAGAGTGGGACGCACCCGTATCAAAAAGAACTCGAATAGGATGACCACGAGATAAAATAATGCCATCAAGGATAGAATGAGAAATACCTTTACCATGAGATGTGTTGCCAGGGGCTTGAGCAACATTAAGCTTTCCCTCCTTCTTGCCTTGAAGTTTGGGACAAGAAGATAAATAACGATCCGGGCTTTTGCAATAGCGACAAGCACGAGGCTTTGAACACTTGTTCGCATAATGGTCCTTAGAACCACAGTTGTAGCATTGCCCACCACTTGAGGTAGAAGACTTTGCCACCGAAGTTGTTTGCTTTCCTTTCTTGTAGGGATAAGGACCTTTTCAACTTATTAGGCCTTTTCTTATTGTTGAAGTTCGGTTTAGCACTCCCAACCTCAACATCACTTACTCTATCCGCCTCTTCAAGTCAAAGAGCGATATCGATGAGCCGATCAAAAGAAACTTCTAATTTTAAAAGTAATGGCTTCTTGAGATTTTTATTTAAGCCATAGACAAATCGTTGGTTTTTCTTCAATGGGGTGTTTATGTACTCGACCCCATATTTAGAAAGTGACTCGAATGATGCGACATAGTCTGTCACAGAGGATTCACCTTGAACAAGGTTAATGAAATGGCGAGTCAAAGTCACCTTCTCAGCTTCTGGCACAAATTTTAATTCGAAGCGTTCCCGGAATTTCTCCCAAGTAAGATCCGCTTCATTTATTTCAGAAATCATAAGCTCATACCAATCTAATGCTCTTTCTTGGAGCATACTAGAGGCCACCTAAACATGCTAAAGATCAATAAGATTCATGCGAGAAAAGATTCGATCGCACATTCTTAGCCAAGCTTGGACTTCAATAATAGTTTCAGAACCTTTGAATGGCTTCCCATCCAAATTAGTATAATCGTTGCACAAACGTGCAAATCCAGACTTAGGGTGAGTAGACACCGGATTAGATCCGGCTGCTTGAGCATTCCTAACTAGATCAAGAAGCTGTTGGGCGGACATAAATACTCCATCTTGGGGAGTAGCACTAGATTGACCGGCGTTGGGACAGCCTGGTCTAACCATTTCTCTTCCTTTAGAAAGAAAGAAAGAAGAAGGCTAAGGTTATTCACCAAATGAATATCAAGCAATCTTGATAGATAAACAAGGAATCGTAAAGAAAATAGGATGAATCGGTACGAAGACTCGAATTAAATCCTAAAGCACGACTCCTAAGATGGACTTACGACGATGATCCTTGCTAGATTATTCTACATTGTTCCGAAGATTCGCTCTGATACCAAGTTGTGATGCCCCACCTCTATACCCACGCTAGCCAAAGATACTACGGGGTAATGCCGTCAACTAGCATGAAGAATAAGGCTGGTGAGGAGCGACCATCCGCGTAATTGCTTTGTGTAAGCAACGATATGTCAGATAGTACAACATGCATTTGGTTTAAGGAGGAAATCCGACATACCGATACAAACTCAAAGCTACTACACAGTGGCTATATATATTCTTAGGAAACAAATATAGAAATAAACATAACGCAAATCAGTCACAGACAATCATATCACAAAGACGGAAATAGATGTGAATATATAACACATGAAAGTGTACATCAGAGTAATGGTCAAACAAGATCCACAATGTCACAAAAGAATAGCTTCAATTTCTAGACAAAAGAATATGGATACATCAATGAGTCTATATCTCAAATGTATACAACAAAAACTACTAATCTAAGTAGTTAGCCAAAAGTCGGGGTGATAATCCCAGATGTGAAGTCAAGCAGAAGCACCTATAACATCTTGGTCTGACCCGAGTATTATTTAATAAGAAAATAATAAACGGATCAGTCTAGCTATAAATATAAGATAAAATGATAGAGAATAAGATATATGACATAAATATATGATAACCATAAAGCCATACTGTGATAAGTATGAAATTGAAAATCAACTAGGGATTAATCAACATCACAAGAATCTTCTCAAAAGATCAAAAGGAATGTCATACTCTTTATTTATATTCACCAAACCATGAATATTGACAATAATACCAATACCAATCACAAAAGTTAATGACACACAAATTCACCAGTGCACAAGTATTGATATGATTTATCAATGTAAATCATGAAAATTGGTGAAACACAAATTCTAGAAATCATCATGGAAATCCAGAAATCAAAAAAGGGGGAGGACTATCACAAAACGAGAGCATGAAAACTCACCAACACATGTATCACAAAATGGAACGCTATTCCATGGTTGCTAACCATTAATTTTGAGCCGAAGCTCCACAAAACGGCCCGAAGACCATGGGTTGCTACCCCACCAAATTGAGTTGAAGCTCCACAGAAACGAGGTTTGGTCTCCCTCGTAGACAAAGAGACATCGCATATTTGCTAGTCTAAATCACAAAAATGATCATCAACGATCATCAAAAAGTGTCAATTACAGTAAGCTAGTAAATATATAAGCTTAGCTCCATGTCCCATAACCACTAGCTTAACTTAAATATTTACGAACAAATTGTAGATCTCCACTCGATAATTGCCACAAGAGATTCAATCGAACAAGTCCTAGTATTAACCGGCGAAGTAAATGCAAGTGTTTCATACCACCTGTTTTGCTAAGCCGTTTAATTAGATTTCTCGTACGAGTGAGATAAAGGTTTGTATATTCTAGTAGATTGGAAAACGGTTTAAGAAACGAGCTTTGTAATAAAATAGGGTTGAAATCGTTTTGATGAAAGAGTTTTGATATTTACTACTAGTATTGAAACCTTCATATTTTTAAAGTGACAAATCACAAAAATGATTATAGAAACAATAAGTCACAAAAATTCAAATTCGAAGATGTGAATAAAAATCTAAAGAATTCGATTCCAAATCAATCAAAGTGGAAATACCCTTGCGACTTAACAGCCACGACTTACGACTTAACATAAGTCAATCACAAGAAATCAGCGGCTCAACATATGCGGCTACACGGCGTACGACCTAAGAGATCCGCGACTTAAGAAATAGCATGCGGCTTAATGCAGGTGCGACTTAAAGGGTGGCGCGACCTAACTGCAAACGACCTAAGGAATGGCGCGACCCATAGCATGTGCGACTTAATAGTTCAAGCAGGCCGAGCGACCTAAGGAGGTCAGCGACCTAAGGAGGTCAGCGACCTAAGGAGGTCAGCGACCTAAGGCAGGCCGTCTCATTGCAAGGCGAGCGACCTAGGGGTTGCGACCTAAGGCAGGCCGACCTAACAGCAAGGCAAGCGGCCTATGGGGTTGCGACCTAAGGCATAAGAGAACGCCGAGCTACTTAAGTGAGGACGACCTAAGCATGGCACGACCTAACATGGCCGAGCGACCTATGTTGCCAGCGACCTAAGTCGAGCGACTTAAGTAAGAAGGCCGAGCGACTTAAGTGGGGCACGACCTAACTTGTCGCGACCTAAGGCGTTGCGTGATATAGTAGGTGAGACAAATGGCGCGATCTAAGAGAGCAAGCGACCTAGGGGTGGAATGACCTAATGGCTGAGCGACCTAAGTTGGCGCGACCTAAGCAAGGCACGACCTAAGCATGGCGTGACCTATATGCAGGCCGAGCAATTCGAATTGTGCAGGCCGAGCGACCTAGAGGATTGAAGTGCAATACTCTCTCAATTTGCAACCGATCGAGCACGAACGCTAGGGGATTACGCCCATCGACTACCCGGCCCTGTTGGCTCCTCGATGCATCACCAAAAACGTGTTCAATCATCAAAGTTAGGATTTTTAAAGACTTGAACCCAAAACACAAAAAATTGGGATTTTCACCAATTCAATCCAAACCAAGAGCAAATGAATATGAAAAAGAGTTAGGAATTCATACCCAACAATCAAAGATAGTTATAGACAAAGATGTGAGATAAAAATCTCACCTTTACACAAAATCAATGAAGAAGAAGTTTGAAATCAATGGAAGAATCAATTGCTTCTCTTTGAATTTGGAGTTAGATGTTGGATTTGCAAATGAACTAGAGCTTGGATTTTAATTTCCCATTCCTTCCTCCATTTTTGATGAAGCTTTAGTGTTAGAAAATGAAAGTGAAGTTATGAAGGAAAGGGGGTTGAGTTAGAGTTAATAGTTTAGGCTAATGGGCTAAACTAAACCCAAAGCCCAAAGTGAAAAGGTAGCAAAATTCCACTAACTCTAAACATATCAAAGTTTATACTCAAAAAGATTGCAAATGGTGTTTTGAACCCAATGGAAGTGGTTCCGAGTCCTAATTTGACCGTATGCCAAAAAAGTAATTTTTCGGACTAAAATCCGGTTAACGATAAAATATTAAAATAAAATATTTAAATATTCAATCATAAAATATGCGGGTTGTTACATGGATCGTCGGAGACAACGGTTTTCCAGTAATGGGTTCCTCGGCTATGTTGGGGTTGTTGGATCGAATTCGAATCTCGATCGAATCATGGTAATTGAGTGATTGCATGTTGTCGCCGTGGTCGAAGGTAATGCGTCGGAGGCCGGAGCTGGGTTCATCGGCGTTTTGGGACGGTGTGCACGTGCACGAAGGTCTTGTTTGTGTCAGAGCTTGGTTTGGGGAAAAAAGTCTTCATCTCGAAGTAGACATCGGGTTTGTATTATGGTGACTCGAGTTGGGTCTCGGGTTCGTGTATGTAGCAGTTAACAGATCAGACTTAAACAAAGTTCTACATATTGAAGAAGAAGAAGAGGAGGAAGGGAAGTTTCAATGGGGAACTCGGGATGAAGTCGAAGGGGATTTAACAGTTTAAATGAAAATACAAGGGTTGTGGTAAAATCTGAGTAATCAAGTTTAACTGTTTTCTTTTAAAATTTACTTTCTTTGCATAATAATGTTATTAATTTTAGTTTAAGAAGTGATATATTAAGGTTTACTAAAAAATAAATTGACCCTTGAAGTATATTTGGACTTACTTAAAGTATGTAATTAAGATTTTGATTTTCTTTTTTTGCAGATTCCGTGATAAATAATAACAACTGGGTTATCTTTAGGTATGTAAAGGACTTAGTGATTAAAGATTAATGAAAGTTAAGGGATTTAAGGGAAATTAATTTATTTTGTTATGGATAAATAAGTTAATAATTAAGGATGATGAATTGATTTAAAGTAAGATTAATTAATTGGAAATTAGATATCTATTAATGTAAGTAATTAGAGATTAATTACTTAAATATTTAGTTACTTAATGTAAGTACTTAAAGGATAATTTGTTAGGAGTTAATTATCTTGAAATTAATTAAGTTAATTAAGTGAAAATTACGTATGATCGATTAGTTTAATTAATAATGATGTGGGGTAAATTAAAGGATTGATCTATTAATGTGATTTATTAATTAAGGAAATCAATTAAAGGATGATTAATTTATTTAAGGCAAAGTTATTTAATGAAATCAGGTAATGCTAATGTAAGTAATTTAAAGAATTAACTGTTATGTATTATTTAATTAAATTAGTAATTAAAGGTTAATCATTTAACTAATCAATAATAATGGAGGTAATTACTTAATGCCATTAATTAGGATAGGTAATTAATGGGTAATTACTAAAAATGATCTATTTAACGGTAATTACTGACGGGAGAAATTTAGAATTAATTACTTTGTGTAATGAGTTACAGGATTAATTAATTTATGCAAATTAATGAGAAGAATAAATTAATCAAATGGATTGATGGATAATCAAATTCGGGTAATTAAGTAAGATGGTAATTAAAGGTTAATTAATGTGAGGGGTTTGAGAATAATTAATTTGTGGTAAATTAATTAAAGGCTAATTACTGAATGTAATTAGAAAGGATAATTAAGGGATGATTAATTTGTGGTTTGTAATTAATTATTGTTAAGTAAACTAGATTAAAAGTGATTAAGGAAATTAATTTGATTTAATTATGAATGGGTGACTTATCAATCTTGCTTATGAATAATTGGTTGATATTTCTGGTATAAATGTTGTGATATGATCTGTTGTATTGTATAGTGATTGTGTGGTTATCTGTCGTTGATGAGTTGCTATATTAAAAGTGACATCTTGTATTAAAGGTTGAATTTGTTTCACTTAATCTATGGGAGTTAGGGTGGAAATTGAATTCGAAGAGACCGAAGTCGGGTATTAGTAAATACCCAAAACCACTTCGATTCTTTATAAATTGCTATGTGAAATCAATAGGCTGATATGGGATGATTTAAGTGAATTGGAACATTTAATCTAAGTTTTTCCACTTAGAAATTAATGTGTGAAATAGATGATGTCCATAACAACTTGTGAAGTTGAAATTGATATAAGTTACCCCGGGTTCTATATAAGTTGTATGCTTTGTATTCCATGTTAGATGGGTTTACGCTGGTTTCCAGCCTGAGCCGGGTATTACTTTGATGTAATGCTCGGGTCAGACCAAGTATTACAGATTTGCAGGTAAGGACGTTCTGGAGCTCAGGAGGAGAGCTGAAGGACAAGAATGTATAGAGTGTTTATCCGCTGTGATATATATTGTTATTTATCTAGGACATGTTATTTAAATTGTCCAGTGTTGTGAAAATGTTGTAACTCTGATGTGAAAATTAAAATGTACCGATACAGTTCTTCTTTGTAAACAGTTATTTTATTTGCTATTATATTTTATCCGCTACGAATGTGAGATTTTGAGTTTGATTTTTCTGTTTCTTCTTCATTCTCTTTCTTCTTTCACTAACTATCTGAAAATTTCGGGATCAAAATTTCTGGGTCGTTGCATTTGGTATCAGAACTGAAGGTTAAGCAAGAACCTTGGCTCTGGTGGGATTACTCATTAAGGATTGGGTAAGCGGTACCCTATAATGAGTTGAGTGTGTAAATATGAGAGATCGTACTTGTTATTTTCTTATATAAAGGTTTTTAAATGATTTCAGAAGTAAATGAATCTTATATAAGAAATAGATTATCTATTATATTAAGGAAATTGGTTGTAGTATTAATCAAACTAAAAGTAATAGTAAGAATTAAGTGGTAATAGAATTACAACCAAATTGAAATTAAATTAAAGACAAGTTTGAAATGGATTCAAACTGAAATTAAATCTTGAATTGGTAAAGGTTTCAGGATAAGGATAATTAATTAATTTATGTAATTAATTAAACTTTATCTAATAAGATTAATTAATGGATAATAATTGGAAATGGTAAATAAAGAGGGAGTTAATGAAGTAACTAGAGGTAAGTAATTTAAGGGACAATTACTTAATGAAGGTAATTAAGAAATAAGTTAATTACCGAATGTGATTAATTAATGTTGTAATTAATTTAAAGAAATAACAAATAATATTATTTAATGCATTTGAATGAAATGGTCCTATTTAAAACAAGAGTTGTTTGAAAATTTAAAAGAAATTTGTTTTGAATTAAAACCAAAGGTGGTTTAAAAATTTAAAGTATAACTTAGTATGAAAAGAAATTAATATGCATATATGTGGATATACATAATATCAAAGGTGGTTTGAAATAAACTCTAAATGTTGAGTTTTGAATTTGGAATAAGATGTGATACCCAAAGGTGATGAGCTTTTGAACTTGATAAGTGGGAAGATTATTTATGTGAAGTTTAAAATTTGAAAAGGAACTTCAAATTGGGTAAGGTTGATTGGATTAAGTGAATTGAGTTTAACTTGGGAAAAAGATAAATAAGTTGGAATGATCAACATGATTTGGGAATTTCAAGATGGAATTGGAATTTAATTTGGAAAGTTAAATGGTTAATCTGAATTGGGAGTTTGTGTGATCTCAAAATGGGTTTGAGATCTGGAAATTGGAAATTGATGGATGTTTTAAGATGAATTGGATGATATCATCCTATTGTTATTAATAATCTTTAAATTGTGAATTGGATTTATTTAAATGAATGAGAAGTGAAGTATGGTAATATATCCATTATAGAGATAATTTAAAATGGAATTTTGAGAATTTAACTCGAAATTAAATTGTTTAAAGGTTTGGGTTATTGATAAAAAAAAGGTTAATTTGACTTGTGGTATATATGTTAGGTTTGAACTGTGAATTGAATTGTTTAAAAACTTTAAAGGTAAGTTGATTTAAAGGAATTAAATCAACATCTGAAGTATTAACTCGAATTTATATAATTCGAGACGGTTTAAATTTGGAATTTGAATCGAAATTAGTTCAAATTGAATTTGATTTGAATTAATTGAAATTGCGATTGAAGATGTATGAGTATAAGATTCAAATGGAAAAGTTGAATCAGATTGATTTGAATAATTTAGAATTATAATTAAAGTTTAATAATTTTAAATTCAAATGGAATTTGAATTGAATTTTGGAGGAAACCAAAAATAATTCAACTTGATTTGGAAATGGAGTTTGAAATTGGGATTAATTGAAACTGGAGTTGTAATGAATTGAAATTGGAACTAGTTCAACTGAAATTTATCTGAATTAGAAGAATTTGAGATCAAAGTTGAATAAAGTGAAATTTGAAATGAAACTATGGTTAATTCAACTTGATTTGGGATTGAATCAATTTCAATGGAAATTGAAGTTATTCAAATTGGAATTGGGTCAATTTAAATGGTAGAGGAAATTTAAATTAAATCGATGAGAATGGAGATTGGGAAGTGAGCAGTTTGACTCCGGACTATTTTTAATATAAATTGTTTAATATAAACCTATTTTTCCAAGCTATTCATTATATAAACAACCTTTCTTTTAAAAGCCAAACTATCTTATACTTGTTTTACAATTATTTTTGAAAAGTGTAACAATTTTCTAACTATTTTATAAACTAATTACTATTCTCAACTACTAATTACTATTTTATAGCTATTTGCAATTATTTAAAATTTCTATGACTATTTAACTATTTTCCAATTATTTTACAATTACTGAACTATTTTACAGCTATTTTACAAACTAGTAATTATTTTTCAATTACTTATCTATTTCTTTAACTTTTCAAGTTATTTTCTATATTTAAACTGGAAGGAGTTTAAATTGGTATTGGTTGACTCCCCAATCGAGATAGTTATATCGATCCGAGTTGGAATTTTCCACTCGATTTTTGAAGGCGAACCTAGATATGGATTGTTGGTTGGTTCTGGATATTCTCTATCATAGTTATGACTATGTAAGGAAAATGACGGTTTCTGATCAAGAAACCAGATCTGAGTCCACGCTAGGAAGTCGGGTGGAGATACTAGTTCGGAAGTGAAATTGTGTGATCGAGTGAGCGATCAGATTGGTATGACGTACGAATGATATGTGTACATCGTACGGATTTGAATGAAATTGATATTGAAAGGAGTAATCAAATTTGAATATTTTAGATAAATAAAGTTATATATCTTGGTTATATAAGATAAAACTCCCCTTGATGAATCTTTTGCCAAAAAAAGGGTTTTTGAAAATATTTGAAGTATAAAAGGATTTTATACAAGTTTAAAATGATCCAAAGATTTTCATCAAGGATTTTATATATATCTATATATATAAAGGATCGTATGAGGATTTTGGAAAAAGGTTTTGGGAACCTTTAGATTTGGAAAGGCTTTTGATTTTTGGGTAAAATCAATATTGAATTTGGAAAGCATAGTTTGAGAATTATCGATTTTGGGATACTTGATTTTGTATAAAGGAGCTTTGTATGAGATCATACTAGGTGTATGATTTGAAGATACTATATGTGTATAGTATAAAATGTTTTGATGATGGCTCTTGGGAAAAAGGCGCTCCCTTGAAATAAACTTCTCAGGAGTACCACCGGGTGGTGCTGCCTTGAGCCCCAAGGGGGGTTCCAAAGTTGATCCTGTGAGGAGTCCTGACAAAACTAGTTCCTATGGATCTTGAGTAGAGGTTACCATAGCGAAAGTCGTGTGTGTCGCTGAGAGCCAACAGTCTGCGTTTGATTTTATATTGGTAGACTGCGACCTATGGTAACATAGTGAAGGTCGTGTGTGTCGCTGAGAGCCAACAGTCTAAGTTTGAATTTACATCGGTAGACTGCGACCTATGTTGGAGTGGAGAAGTTTCATTTCGACAACGAAAATCAGAGGCCACTGAGAGCCTGCAGTTACATGGACTTTTGCTGCGATGGCAACGTAACCCTGGAGTGTAACTACGATCTGTCGTGTGGGATCCATGGCATATCGTGGAGAGCCTGCAGTTACATGGACTTTTGATGTGACGACAACGTAACCCTGGAATGTAACTGCGACCATGGATGGGGGTGAGGATTTCCAGAGCATTCTCACCAAAGATATATCCTCTATTTTCAAAAATTGTTTTCTATATTTTCAATAAAACTATTTTCCAAGTATTTTCACTGGACGTTGAAAATGGGTCTGCTATGTACTTATAGATTTTCAGTCCTACGCCTGATCAACGCATGACCGAATTTCTGTGAGAACGAAAATGGACTTGTTGAAACATCGAGTTATAGAATGATATTTTTATAAAACTACTTTGATAATACTATATATAATTTTGAAGGTGTTTAAAAAAAATGATCAAATGAAAATTTATCTGATTTTAAGCATTTTAATAAATTCTGGCTTCATTCCTTTTCGAGGACGAAAAGATTCAAAGGGGGGGAGGAATGTGATAACCCGGATTTTGTACATATGTTAATTTGATAAATGAGAATATCTGGATATTATATAAATGAATTAAACTAAAAAAATACTATATTATAAATATTGGAATAAATATATATTTGATAATCTCTTATCATAATTATGAAAATTTGACAATAGTAATTTAATAATCTTCTTTTATAATAACTAAATTGGGCAAAAATCCATCTTTTCAAAATTTATTTCTAATCGTAATATACAATATATAGGTATATATATTTGTTTAAAGGTTATTATATAAAACATATTAGATACATTATAATTATAAATGTAAACATAAAATTTAACAATATATAAAACACTAAAATAAAAAAAGAAAAGCCTAATATTCATAATAGGATTGAACTAGGTTAATTAATATAAGTATTAAACATAAAATATAAGAATTAAACATAAAGATATATATATAAATATATATGTAGCAAATATAATTTATAAATTTTATTAAGACATTTGTAGGCTAGATATACATACACTTGGCAATTGTAACTAGAGATAACATGCAAATTTAACATGTGCCATCTTGTTTTCTTTTTAGAATTTTTATTGTAATTAGACATGATAAAATTAAACCAGGTTGAAAGCATATTCATCTTCTTCCATTCTTTAAAAGGAAACCTTTCAGCTGAAACATTCCTCATTTCCTACAAAATCAGTAATTATTCTTCAACTCATCGTTCATTTACTATAAAATCTGCTTTCATTTAAAATCTAGAAATCAAGTTATCAACATGCGTAAAATATTCAACCTGGAAGAAAATTAAAGCTAAACAAAGACCAGATTCAAGCTCAAATTATCAAACTGGAAGGAAGCAAATCAAATTTTTGCTTTCAAGATTCCAGACCCCTGTTTCAAACTTCTCTGTCCATTCATTAACAGGTGAGTAAATCTACTTTAAAAATAGTAAAATCATGGACTTCATATTGATGATGTGAATGAAAATCATGTTGTTAGCTGCAATGTTTGAATTAAAAAGAATGCTTGCGTGGGTATGGGTTTGATGCTTGTGTAATACCTGAGTATACACAAATATGGTCCTGTTGTTTTCATCAGGGTTTAATTTCTTTGAAAATCCAATATCTCACCTTTTAATCATAGATAGCTTGTAATTTGTAAATGAAGAATGTTTGAAAACATGTTATAACACTACTAAAAATAAGTTCTAGAATTTTTATTAATTATTTAACACGAAATTTTATAAAGAACCGTGAAAATGTATTTGGGGAAAATTTTTATAAGTTTAATTTTTGAGATTTGATTTCATGATTGTATTCATGATAGAAAACCATGAATTTTAATGAGTATATCTTGATTTTTAGTTTAAGATTTGATGGGCATTTCTATGTTGATCATTTGGGTGGTTGAGCGATTTCCGATGATCAACGTTGAGTTGGCAGAAATGATTGGATCTGAACGTCGAGGAGGAAGGAGGTCGTCGGAAAAATAGTGATTTTATTTCTAGGTGATCGCCAGGGCTTTGCGACAGTGAAATAGGGTTTAACGACCCGTGTTTGTTGAAGGAGTTCAACCGGGTTTTGCGGTGACGAAACGCGATCGGAGTTGATCGCGAGGAGTGGCGTAGGTGCTGGAAGGCTTGACGGCGCTACAGTGAAGGTGGCGGGGTCTCTAGAGTCATGGATCATCGGAGACAAGGGTTTTCCAGTGATGGGTTGCTAGGCTGTGTTGGGGCTATTGGATCGAATTCGAATCTCGATCGAATCATGGTAATTGAGTGATTGCATGTTGTCGCCGTGGTCGAAGGTGATGCGTCGGAGGCCGGAGCTGGGTTCATCGGCGTTTTGGGACGGTGTGCACGTGCACGAAATTCTTGTTTGTGTCAGAGCTTGGTTTGGGGAAAAAAGTCTTCATCTTGAAGCAGACATCGGGTTTGCATTATGGTGACTCGAGTTGGGTCCCGGGTTCATGTATGTAGCTGTTAACAGATCAGACTTAAACAAAGTTCTATATATAGAAGAAGAAGAGGAGGAGGAAGGGAAGTTTCTATGGGGAACTCGGGATGAACCCGAAGGGGATTTAACAGTTTAAATTAAAATACAAGGGTTGTGGTAAAATCTAATCAAGTTAACTGTTTTCTTTTAAAATTTATTTTCTTTGTATAATAATGTTATTAATTTTAGTTTAAGAAGTGATATAATAAGGTTTGCTAAAAAATAAATTGACCCTTGAAGTATATTTAAACTTACTTAAAGTATGTAATTAAGAGATGATTTTTTTTTTTTGCAGATTCCGTGATAAATAATAATAACTGGGTTATCTTTAAGTATGTCAAGGACTTAGTGATAAAGATTAACGAAAATTAAGGGATTTAAGGGAAATTAATTTATTTTGATTATAGATAAATAAGTTAAAAATTAAGGATGATGAATTGATTTAAATTAAGATTAATTAATTGGAAATTAGAAATCTATTAATGTAAGTAATTAGAGATTAATTACTTAAATATTTAATTACTTAATGTAAGTAATTAAAGGATAATTTGTTAGGAGTTAATTATTTTTAAATTAATTAAGTTATTTAAGGGAAAATTAGGTATGATCGATTAATTTAATTAATAATGATGTGGGGTAAATTAAAGGATTGATCTATTAATGTAATTTATTAATTAAGGAAATCAATCAAAGGATGATTAATTTATTTAAGGTAAAGTTACTTAATGAAATCAAGTAATGATAATATAAGTAATTTAAAGAATTAACTATTACGTATTATTTAATTTAATTAGTAATTAAAGGTTAATCATTTAATTAATTAATAATAATGGAGGTAATTACTTAATGCCATTAATTAGCATAGGTAATTAATGGGTAATTACTAAAAATGATCTATTTAACGTTAATTACTTGACGGGAGAAATTAAGAGTTAATTACATAGTGTAATGAGTTACAGGATTGATTAATTTATACAAATTAATGAGAAGAATAAATTAATCAAATGGATTGATGGATAATCAAATTTGGGTAACTAAGTAAGATGGTAATTAAAGGTTAATTAATGTGAGGGGTTTGAGAATAATTAATTTGTGGTAAATTAATTAAAGGCTAATTATTGAATGTTATTAGAAAGGATAATTAAAGGATGATTAATTTTTGGTTTGTAATTAATTATTGTTAAGTAAGCAAGATTAAAACTGATTAAGGAAATTAATTTGATTTAATTATGAATGGGTGACTTATCAATCTTGCTTACGAATGATTGGTTGATATTTCTGGTATAAATGTTGTGATATGATCTGTTGTATTGTATAGTGATTGTGTGGTTATTTGTCGTTGATGAGATGCTATATTAAAAGTGACATCTTGAATTAAAGGTTGAATTGTGTTTCACTTGATCTATGGGAGTTAGGATGGAAATTGAATTCGAAGAGACCGGAGTCGGGTATTAGTAAATACCCGAAACCACTTCGATTCTTTATAAATTGCTTTGTGAAATCAATCGGCTGATATGGGATGATTTAAGTGAATTGGACCATTTAATCTAAGTTTTGGCAGTTAGAAATTAATGTGTGAAATAGATGATGTCCATAAAAACTTGTGAAGTTGAAATTGATATAAGTTACCCCGGGTTCTATATAAGTTGTATGCTTTGTATTCCATGTTAGATGGGTTTACTCACGCTGGTTTCCAGCCTGACCCGGGTGTTACTTTGATGTAATGCTCGGGTCAGACCGAGTATTACAGATTTGCAGGTAAGGACGTTCTGGAGCTCAGGAGGAGAGCTGAAGGACAATTACGTATAGAATGTTTATCCGCTGTGATATATATTGTTATTTATCTAGGACTTGTTGTTTAAACTGTCCAGTGTTGTGAAAATGTTGTAACTCTGATGCGAAAATTAAAATGTACTGATACAGTTCTTCTTTGTAAACTATTATTTTATTTGCTATTATATTTTATCCGCTACGAATGTGAGATTTTGAGTTGAGTATTCTGTTTCTTCTTCATTCTCTTTCTTCTTTCACTAACTATCTGGAAATTTCGGGATCGAAATTTCCAGGTCGTTACATCGGAATTCGACGAAACCAGTTCCATTGTATCCATAATAGTTAGTTATTATCGGATTCCAATTTTTGTAGCAATCGGAGTTGTCGTTTGACCCTGACAGCTCAAAACGCATAGAAACTACTTTAATCGATTTAATTTAAAATTGATCATTTACTTTGGTAGCTTGCACATATGATCAAATTAGCCTCCGAAACACGTTCCATTGTGTTTGGAATGCGGATAAAACTTTATAAACGCCTAGCGGCACGCCTCGATTGGAGGTCAAGTTTTTAAGGTGCATTATTGAAACGGTTTGAATTTGAATCTAAATTGAATAATTATAGTAGTCAACTCGAGTTGAAATTATTTCACATTAGAGCTCTGAAGCCTTCTTTTGCACGCTTCCCTCTTTCCAAAGACATCACGTACTCTGTCTTCCATCAGAAGCTAACGCTTTCATTATCAAACAAAACCATATATTCGTTCTATATTCTATTTCTCGTGTTCAAAATCGATATGGCCAGGCTAATTCAATTATCAATTAAAAAGTCGAAGCCCCCTTTCCCTTCAAGATCAAAGGCCGACCTTTTCCATTTAAATTTCACAAAAATCGAATGATTCCCAAATCGCACGGCAACATCAAGACGTGATTGGATTTGTGGTCGCGTGGGCCATGCGAAGCATCGACAAAGGCGTGACAATGGTCGACTTGGGCTTGGGTTCGTGGAGGCGCAATCACGCCAAAGGTACCGGCGACAGCGTGGTGGTGGAAGCGTAGGCGCGGCGGGGTGCAGTGCTCAAGAGATGAGCATCAATGGGGTCGGCGAGTTAAGGATAACGGTGAAGTTGATCGAATCGGTGAGGGTATTCTACTACTTTTGTCTAGCCTAATTACTATGATGTGTATTGTTAATTTTATTAAAAGAAAAAAAGAGAAAAAAAATTTAATAGTGAAGGTAATTAATTTAGTTTACTAATTAGGTTGATTTTTTAAGGGTTAGTTACCTCAACCTCTAAAAGAAAAAAAATTATTATATATTGCAGATTTCTGTTTTAAACGTGTAGATTAGGAAAATTTTATATATAAAGTTTTTAAAACAAAGGAAAATATATTTTTACTGTAAAATGTAAAGTAAATTCTGTTTTGATAAAATTATATATATACATATATACTTTCAGGTTTGAATAAAATATATGTAGGTTAGAAAAATATACGATACATATTCACATACTAATTTTTTTATCACAGTTATTTTAACTACTAAGAATAATTTATTAAAGAAAATTAGTTTAAAATTATTTATAAAAGGAAAAGTTGTTTACAAATTTAATGGTTTGTTTAAAAATAGAAACCATTGGTTGACTAAATTTATTAAATGGAAATTTAATTTGTTCGATTTGTTTGAATATTTATAAAATCATATAATTGTTATGCAAGGTCTTAAATCGAGAAAATTGAGTCAAGATAGAAATGGATTGCTAATAAAAGCAAAGGTGGGATCTTCTCACTCAAATTATAATTGAAAATTTTCAGTTATTGATTGGTTGTTGAATTGTGATAGTTGAATTTAAAAAAATTTGATTGTGTGTTTGGACGACTAACTTATTATTAGTTCTATTAAAATAGACTCTATACGCCGCATAATAGCGGAGGTTATTATATTAAACCCATATACTATGATATTCCACCTTGAAGTGGAATTGGTATTATATATGTATTTAGAGTTGTTGAGTTCCCGCATTATATAGCGGATGAGACCCTATTGCGCTGCATAATAGCGGATGATATTTTATAAATCTCATATACCACGATATTCCACCTCGAAGTGGAATTGATATTTAATTGTTATGCTAACGTCTATGGATGCAGGGAAACAGGTTGGAGGGATCCAACTGGATTCCTCAAATATTGAATTTGTTTCATATTTTTTGTGTTGATTATTTATAATCTGTGTGTGATTATTTGTAATTGAAACCCTTAAAGGCTACAATTTAGCCGAATATATATCTCGTATCGTAGGATATCAGGAACAAATAAAATTGGATTTTTGAAATTTAGTAGAAACTTATAGTAAATTAGTTTTAGAAAATTGAATATATTTAAAAGGAGGAATTTGTTTCAAAGGATAATAAATTTGGTGTTGAAATAAATTTAAAAATCAAGTTTGAGAATTGATTTGGTATTTGTAAATAAATTTGGAATCGATTCAGAATTTAATTCGGCGTTGAAAATGAATATTTAGAAATCGATTTGAAAATCGTATATCAATGGATATTTAGAAGTTTAAATTCACAATGGGAATTTATAAAGGAATTTACAGATTTGGTATGTAAATTAAAATAAATCGAGAAGATTTATTAATTGATATAAATGGAAAGAGAATTCTTCCCTGGAAAGCTGAGTATATTGTTAAAGTAGCTTTTGAAGTATAAATTAAAGGTTCTAGAAATTGTTTGGAAAATTTTTTATTGTTGGAGGAATTATTTTTAGAAATCGTTTAAAATCTTTAAAACATGGATTTATTTTATCACTTATAGAAAGAATTATTCTAAGGATTAAATTGACATTTGTTTAGAAAATGGTTATTTAAAATAGTTATACCCTATCTACTAAATTATTTTAAAGTTAGTTTAGACTTGAAGTTTATGTAAGATATTAGTATAATATTTTTATAACTAATAGTTAAGTAAGTGTTTTTAAAATGGTTTATTTCCAAGTATATATGTTTGGATAAGTAATTTAAATTATTTTAAAGCATTTAATCTCGGTAGATTTTCATTGGAAATAAATATTTGGGAATGTTTTCCGCGTAAGGAAAAATGATTTGGAACTTGTTTTCAAGATATTGAAATGTGGTCGGTAATTTGAAATTTGTTTTCAAATGGTGGAAGTATCAAAATATATCTTGCGAATATATTTTGAAGATAAATAATTTGGGAAATTTATTTAAATCACTACAAGAAAACATACTATCAACAGCATCCAATATCAGCGTTTCTCCTTCAAATGCGGTCATAGAATTTCTGGAGGGAAAATGTTTCCGTCCCAAACGCTGAGGAAAACCTAATTATCATTTGCCGCCTGCTTTTTCCCACTTTCCCCAATTAATTCTATCGCTCTTTCATTTCGTTACCGCCTTCACAACCCAGAGCAAATTAAGTCTCTCTTCCAATCACCGAAGTTTCCATTCGTCACTGCCCTCATCGTTCATGCATCTTCCTTCACCTCTCTTTCGATGTCGACTCTGAAACGTCACTGCTAGCTGCTCATCTCGGGTACGTGTTTCAACTAATCGTCGATTTTTTTTTTCAACTAATCATTTCTGTCGATGCCTTTTACATACAGTCGGATTAGGATTCACAACCGGATTTCATTTCAACTAATCGTCTCCATCTCAGGTACAAAGGGCACCTCAGATCGACTTTGTATGTAGGTTTGAAGTTTATAAAAAACCTTTCCAAGAAAGTATTGAATTCGAAATTCAATAAACGTTTATACCCTAAAATCGATTTGTTTGATTCCGTAGCCACTAAAAATGCTTACGAGTGTATATTGACTGCCTTGTCAAAGCCTGGTGGAGGTGAATTTGGGAAATATTATAGCTTGCCAGCACTTAGTGATCCTAGAATTGGTGAGTTTGATTTGCTTATTGACTAGTGAATTCATTTTCTAAACTTACTTATCCTGCTATTATTTCTTACTAAAATTTAAAACAAACGCAGACCGGTTGCCTTACTCAATAAGGATTCTGTTGGAATCGGCAATCAGGAATTATGATGGGTTTCAAGTGACGGAGAAGGACGTGGAGAAGATTTTGGATTGGGAGAATACTGCTCCTAAACAAGTGGAGATTCCTTTTAAGCCTGCCAGAGTTTTGCTTCAGGTGTTAATCTGTGATTTTTTGGAAGTTAGTTATGTTGTATTTGGGAATCTGGACTTACACCCTTTTTACTCTACTTGATGCTTGATAGCGAGTAAAGGGATATATAAGGTAGAACCCTGCTTATAGCGCAGAACCGTAGTAGGAAGGCTTTCATCTAACCTTCCCCCTTTTAGGTTTACAAATTAATTTCTATTACTGAAGTTAGGTTTATAACATCTGAACTGCCCTCGCAACAACAAAAGGGTGAAGGATTATTCTTTTATTTTTTCTGTTGGATCTTATGCGATGCTATACATCCGAGCTTCTAAAATAGAAGATGCTTTTAACAAAAGGAACTGTTTTTTGTCTTTAATGTATTTTTATGTTGAATACTTGCTTCTTTCGTAATGAATAATAAAATGCTACTTAAATACATAGTAGTTGACTTATTTACACTATGATATGTCAGGTGTATAATTTATGTAACTTGGTTGGAATGCCTTGCACATATGCTGAATATTTATTTACTTAGCTGTCCTTCCTTTTTTGTTTAACAGGATTTCACGGGTGTTCCAGCTGTTGTTGATCTCGCATGCATGTGTGATGCAATGAACAGACTTGGTGGTGATTCAAATAAAATCAACCCTTTAGTAAGTGTTTTAACCTTATTTTGCTTCTAAGGAATGAAAAATCTGATCCAATCACCATAACATTAAACTTTATTTGTACAATTATTAAATACGTGTTCAAATTGGCTGAGCGCATATTTTGAGAGCTCAATCAATATTTGTTAAGACTATAGATTCAAATAGGCCGTGAATATTTTTTATTTTTTTCAAAGAAGTTATTGTTGATTTTCTTAGGCAAAGATGTTTGATGTCTTCCTTATTAATTTTATATGCACCTAAAACTTAACAAAGCAACATAAGTGTGCACTTATAGTGGACTTCTTTTTCTGTACACAATATTTAGGGAAAGACATAATAACACATTACAAAGATGAGTTTTTGTTGCGCTCTATTATTTAACATGATGTGATTGTGTTCGAATTAGTCGACTGTATTTGATAAGAAGCCCATTTGAATTTCAGTTAGATTACTTTAGTTGGTGAAAAGAAAACAATGAAGGCTTATCATTCTTATTTTTAAATTTTGAAAGATGGCTGTCATTTTACTTGAAGTAAAATGGTTTTTCATTTATTTTTTTAAAAATGAAGCACTTTGTCATATTTTTAACATATTACTCGCTAATATACTGTATGATTTTGTTCAATATACTATAACCCTATTTTGTATCACATACGTTAAGTTATCATTTTATTTCATATATAAGTTATAACATTTTTGTTTCTTGCTTTGTAGCAAGATAGCAGCTTCACATAAATTGTACAAACCACCCATGTTCCACCTCACCCTTTAATCGCAAGAAGCAAGAAAGCATGTAAAGAGCGCTATCGAGAATTCCGGCAATGCAAAGAGAGTGCGTAAGAAATGAAAGAATATTAGGAGTAGAAATTCTACTTTATTGCAATCTTATGCTTACATTTTCTAACTAGAAGTATCCTTTGTGCTAAACTATGTTCTATCTCTCAGGTTTTCCTGAAGATTTTTTTGATAGATTTGAAGCATTAAAGCTTGTTTGGGTTACATGCTACATTATGCAACGTAATTGATAGGTTTTGATAGATTTTCTGCTATTTATTTCTTTATACTGATTTAAAATAAACTCTACTCTACATACTACATTATGCAACGTAATTCAACAAGCTCAAATAAAATTTTAGTAGGCTATTTCAAATGAAGTGCTTGAATTATAAGGTATCATTGTGCAATTTGATGGTTCATTTGTATTATGCAACAATGAGTGTAGTTGTATTTATTTAATTAGAACTACAGTAAGTGCTAATCCTGTTGCTTGAATAGTTCATGGAAAGACTTCTAGAGTAGTACACATATGTTTGTAATGCTCAACTACAGTAAGTGCTAATCATGTTGCCTCAACTCCACGATGCGCGTTCTCACATCCATCTCCACTCAGTAGCGAAGCTATCTCATAGCAGCCACTGTAGCAACAGCAGCCATACTGCAAAACCAATGTTTGATGGACTGGTGCTTTCAACTCGAACATGCTGTACTTAGCCTCACTTTATTAGAGGATCGGAATGGCTAGCTCTACTCTCAGGTGAATGTTATACATGTTGTACTTAGCATATTTTTAATCTTTAACTCTTTTTGCTTCTTTTTTTAGGCGCTTCATAGCTTTAGAAATAATTATATTTATTCTTTCTCTTAATACCGTCTCTATTGAATTTATTGCTCTATTTAGATTTAGGTGTACATAGTTTAGCTCATATACGACAATTTTTACATTACTCATTCCTCTCCCAAAAGAGCCATTTACCCTACATGATCTTCTGCTTCCTTAAGAAAGATGTCTTTAAGTATATAACTATACACTTATGTTTTCCTATGTATTTAGCTATAAAACTATATATAAAGATCGTTTGTGTTACAAGTTGTAATTTATTTATGTTAGAATTACTGTAAATATCTATTTATGATCATTATTTTCTTCTACCTGCAACCACTGCATGTACCTAAATTTGGTAACGTGGATAGTGATAACATCCTATACACATTATACCAATTGAAAAAAGCATGTCAGCTCTAATGACCTGAGAAAAATCCCAATGTTACATGTCTTGGATATTCCCTACTTAATTTGAATTGAGAGCAAACAATAACTATGAGTCTAGTGATGAGAATAAATTAATCAAGTTTTATAAACATCCGACTAAATTAAATAAATTTGTAGAATTTAGCCAAGTTTAATAAAAAATTAAATATGTTAATCTAGTCTACAGAGAGATTTTGAACTTAATGCTGAATCTTCAAAGTGATTTCCATCAAAGCTAACTTTGGATTCTATTTAATTGGTTTTAGGAAATTAGTGTGAACTTGCACACAGTTCATTATATAGCATTGATAGGTAGTAACATTATAATTTGGATTATTAGTGTAGTATAATGTCCTTCCATGTTACTGAACACATCCTCTAGTATCATATGTTTTTTCCTAGAGTACTTTCAATTATTTAATAAGTATATCTTAAACAACCCAAACCATTTTTATTCAATTAAAACTGTAATTAAATTTGGCATTGAACTGTTGAGCTTCATATATATAATTTTTTTATAGAAATATGACTTAATTTGGAGTAAATGTTGGGAGTACATGTTACTTTTTCTTTCTTTTTTGGTTGCTCCCTGGTAAAGGAAAGCTTATGAAATATCTCTCAGTTTATTGTGTGAACTGATCCTTGCCATGTTGAAAAATAACAAAACTTGGAGTATCTTTGTTCATATGCAAATGAAATATATTGTTTTATAGGTTTTATTGTGCTATGGTCCATACAGTAATATTCATCAAAAGCAAAGAATTTCTAAACTAGCATATGACATAAGTTTAATTTCCTTGCAATCCATAAACCATCTTTTCATGGGTATTATGTCTCAATCGTTGTAGTTGAAACTAGTTTGACGTTGCAAGTTTAAACGATCTCTCATTGATTGTTTGGAAAATTTTCGCCCCTTTCATGAAAATTTGTAAGCATTTCTTTTTACGGTATGATGAAGTAAATATCATTTGTGATCTTGACACCAAAGTGGAAAAGATATTTTATCAATGGTATTTGATTATTTGGAAACTAAATACTTTAAACTGTAAAACTATCCTCTTAAATAATAATTCTTTTTTTCTTCCCTTCATAAAACATATGTGATATTTAGACTAGTTTTATTCATGGTGCTCGGCAAGTAGGGAGCATGCTTTCTACCACTCTTTATGTTGTCTTTGCTTTTAAGGAGCTTTAATTGGGATTGGTTCATTAATCTACAAAGAATCCTCTTAAATTCCCACTCAATATCTTTTCTCATCGTTGTTGGTGTTTGATAGTGAGAAATAAGGGTTTAGATGCCTTAGATGCCAACGTTGATCGAATGCAATTTATAACTGATAGATTAATTGTTCTTAACAAGCCATTAATTTATAACTGAATGGAATTCATAAACGATAAATGAATTAAGTGTTTGATGCCTCAAATAGCAATAAGTGTTTAGTCTATGCACTTGTATTATATTTGTTGCATGTTTGGGAGCTAGTAGATATCAACTGTAAACGTTATATTTATTAAAATTTGATGTATGCATTAGTTTTCCTATTAATATCAATTCTTTTACACATATTTTGAATGGTCTGAACTCAAATTAGCAAAACTGAAAATGGTCTAAACATTCATTTGTCATATTAATTGTCCTATTAATTCCAGATAGCATAACTAATTAGGGGATGCCAACAAACTTTCAATTCATTCTGCAAGAGAAACTTAGACTTAACACCATTTTTGAAATGGACTAAACTCAAACTAGAAAAACTTCAAATGGATTTTGGAAAATAGTTGTGCATTGCCAAGTAATATCATTATTTCTTTTTGACACAGGTCAGGTTTTTGACACAGGTCAGGTTTGCTTGCTTATGAGCAAAGAAAAAGGTAAATAACATTCTTAATCCTCCACAATTATGAAGCAGGCAAGTGATATATTATTTACACTTGAATATTACATCATTTGTCCAAATAATTGGATCCCACATCACCATGATTGTGCCTTTGAGCCGTTCCTCGTTAGTACTTTCAATTAGGATTTATTATCTACCACTTTTTGCATGTTGGATATATAAAGTTTACTCTCAAGAATAACAACCATTAAACATTTACTTTGTCTAATAGTCTGCATCAAGCCAAGCTGTTTGGAAGGGGAGTTTGACTTTGATCCCCTAATGTCCCAAACTAACATGTCTATTAAATTAATTTGAAGTAGAAGTACTCCTATTTTCTGGAAAAGGAGTAACACCATTCAGTCTTGTTCGTTTTGATTTGCTGCTTTTATTTTTGATTTGAGTCACTAGATTACTCCATACATGATTTTCAATGACGTCATCTTATTGAGTGTCTTAAATTCAAAGAGGATTTGGCCGTTTCTTGTCTTCCTAGTATTTTTCTGTCCCATGGTGTTGATTCTGCTGTCATCTACTTCTATTGACTTATCATTTTCATTCATTGCGTCTTCACTTTTCAGGCAGAAGTCCATGTCTTTATGAGTTTGTTCAATGCTTCTATGACTAGTGCCGGGCTGAGTTGAACGGGCAGTTGGCTGTGTGTTGACCTCAGTTGATATTTCAGGGCTAAGATTGGGATTACTGGGATTTCAGGGCCAAGTTGATTTTTAATGCGAAAGCTATTTCAGTTGATTAATGTTAACTACAGGTTTGCTGTTTAAGCTTTATGTTCTTAACTATCAATTATTAAATTTAAAGAATGATTACTATTTTAATGTCATAAATTAAATGTAGGTTGTGTTATTAAAGTTGCCATGTTGAATTTGGTATAGTTATCGGGACATTGATGGTAAAGACTAAGCCTGTTCATGCCAATTATATGTTGAGCCAAGTTAGGATTTCAAAACACTGTATAAATTAGGGCTCTGTGGAGCATTGAAAGCATCTCACACAAGCACAACGTCAAATTAGCCTTCCAAAAAATTAACGTACTTTTTTACCTGCTTGCTTTTATTTCATATATAAATAGTTTGGTTTCAAAGTTGGTGATCTTCCACTAATCAGTCATGATGAATTAAATATTCCACAGTTTAAGAACTTGCCTTCTTACTTATGTCTCAGAGCTACTGCAAGCCTGCAAATTGCTTGGTTGGATCATGAATAACTGCTGCAACTTGCGGACGCATTGTGATTCTATGACAGTTGACTTAGAGTTTTCATGCAACTTAGGGTCTATGACCATATTATATTTCATTTTCTTGCCGATATTTTAGGTTATGAACTATGTACAATGTTGTATTGTTGCTGCCTACCTTGTTGAACTTTGTACTATATGTATTATTGTTGAACTGGGGAGTGAGTACTATCTGAATTGGATTACATATGGTATTATGTATTATTGTTGAACTGGGGAGTGAGTACTATCTGAATTGAATTGTACTATATGTATTATTGTTGAACCGGGGAGTGAGTACTATTTGAACTGAATTGCACAAAGTATTGTAATTGTAATGTACTGAGTATAGAGCATTTTCTGAATTCATTAGAAAAAAAATGGATATCCCTACGACAGCGTTTATACATTGCTGTCAATTCATTGGAAAAAAAATGCATATCCCTACGACAGCGTTTATACATTGCTGTCAATTCATTGGGGAAAAAAATGCATATCCCTACGACAGCGTTTATACATTGCAGTAGAAAACTATTAACAGCGTTTATACCTTGCAGTAGAAAAATTATTAACAGCGTTTAATAAACGCTGTAGAAAGTTGGTTTTTGACAGCGTTTATATTTTTGCAGTTAAAACTTTAGGGTCAACGACAGCATGTCGTTATACAGCGTTTCTAAAAACGCTGTGAAAACTTTTAACAGCGTTTCTCAAACGCTGTTAAAAGTCTTTTTTGTTGTAGTGAATCCGGTAATTGTTGTGGATATTTATTGATAGTTAAATAACCGACTATCAATATTTTCCTTTCAAATGGCATTTGAATTTCGATGCAACCGGGGGTCGGATTCCAAGTGGATATCCGAAAACCACATCGAACCTTTGTGATTTGTGATAGATCTTTTTATTTAAAAGATCGAAGTGAAAAATTGTTGTGATTTGTTTGAAATCTGAATGAACATTTATTTTTAAAAATAAGCGCTTGTTATTTGGATTAGCCGGGAGAGGACCTTGTGTCATAAAACCCATTCTGAATAACGATACGACTTAATGTCGTTGCATTTAAAGACGGTGTTGAAGGTCGGGTATTTTTCGAAAATGAAAGGATTACCTGTCGAATGTCTTTGCACCGGGTTACTATGGTATAGAGATTCTTTCACCCTTTGTGATGGGGATTCCGGGCGTGATTAGCGAATATCTGGAATGAAAGGACTTCTTTGAAGTGCCTTCGGTTCCGTTCGATCTCGGAACGGACTTGTATGGATGTGTGCCGACGTTACACTTTGAGATGTAAAGCTGGTTTAAATCAAATACATTTCTATTGGTGGTGGAGAATTTATTCTCTAAGCTTAGCACCCTTCTCTGAGACGTACGTGCTCAGAGGTTATGTAGTTTATGGTTACCGGTGATACATTCCTAATTTGGTAATGTGGCACACGAAGTGCTGCTAATCATTTGTTGATCAAAGAATGACTTTGTGAAAAGTGTAGCTTTGTAGATGAGACTTCGTCGGACCACACACCCTGGAAATGGTCAAATCAGGAAAGATGCGACAAGGTTATGAGGGTCGCGCCCTTTAGAGTATGTCATTTCCTTCTGGAAAATGGTGGTGTCAGGTATGGAGCCCTGATATTTAACCTTTATGGTTACTACAAATTCTTTTCTTTGTGTTGTTGGTGTAGAGGATCCTCGGATAAAAGTCCCAAAGGACCGGGGGATGGCATACTCTTATCATAGTTACCTAGTTACATCGGTAACCGGCCTTGTGTTGGCAGAGAGCTGGTTAAGTTCTCGGCACGTCCCACTAGAGGCGTACCCATGTGGCAGTAGGAAGTTCCTTAGCCTGACCATTTGTTGGAAATCCAAACAAAACAATACGAGCCTTGTATGGTTTTAGTTGTAGAACCTGCCATTTAAAAGGTAGCTATAGGTGGCATAATATAATGGTACCTATGCTGGCTAAGACTAATATTATACTTTTGAAATGTTTTCCACTATGCACTAATAATAATATAAAAGAAGAATTTTGCGTAGTAAGCATATTTGACTATCATAAGGAGAAATCTCCCCCATGTGTGCGATTGCATTGTGTGTGTGCCGGGAGGCCTTATGGTAGTTTCATTTTCCAAAAAGCATAGTGGATTTCTTTTTATTTTCTTTGTGAAAATAACTGTTTTTAAGATCTCACACTAGTCCCACGACTGACCTGGAGTTTATTGTTCCCTTTCTAAACTCTGGGTGCCCATAATTTTCCACACGGGCAGCCTAGAGTCAGGTTAGCAGTTATTTAGGAGCAAAGTCAAGAAGTTGCCGTGGAATCAGGAGTTGGAGCTGGATGGCGAGGCGTATCACTTACATATGTAATATTTCTTTCCATTGTTTGTTATTGTACACTATGATAATGTAATGTGATGTTATGTAATAACTCATATAGCGATTCTGTTATTGTTTCCGTTTCTTCTTTGATCTTCTTCTACCTCTTCTTCTTTAAACCTAACGATTCGGTTTTTGGGCATTCGACTGTGTGGAATTGATACAGTGGACGTATCGATGTCGGCTTTCGGGCGTCGATAAATCGGACATGTTACATTAAAACTTTAGCTCAGGAGTATAAGACATTAAGTGGCTCATTGGAGATAAGGTGAAGTATAACCTAGAATGAGTAGTCTCTAAGATATCCGTCTGTATGCTTTAGTAAATCCCCTTACTATCCACTGATAGTGAGTATGAGTGCAAGAAGAGAACGAGATAGGGGACAGGGAAGTACCACTATGAATGGTCAATACCCTACAACAACGGAAACAATCTATTCTCTGTTAATCTCCTTTGATTCGATTTCAATTCTTTGACTGGCTTTGTGGCAGCTCGAGGGAAAAGCTTCGGTGTGATGGTGGCCCTACGAATCGTGTAGATAAGTCTCTATTTCGTACTCTCTTCGTTAAATTTCTATCAGCTTTTCATTTTTAACTTCAATGAATTTGAAATTCTATTTTAAATAAATTGGTAAATTAAATATAAAGTTGAATATGAAGATTTGTATCGATAAAACAATTTCGACTAAAACCAAAATTTGAAATTCTGTTGTAATTTCTTGTGAATATCAAGTCCGAAGACGGACAAGTTATATATACTTTGGGATATTCCGACTTGAGTTTGGAATCCATATCTAGTGTTTGAAAGCTATGGAAGATTAAATCCAATTTTCTATTGTTTGGGTCTTGATATATTCTACGAACGGTTAGTTATCCTTCAGACTAACCAGTGCCTTTCATATTTCGTAAATTTGATGACCCGAGTATCCTGTATAGCATTGAATGAGATTGTTCTCATATTGTTGATATTATGATTTGGTGAGCCAAATACAGAATAAATATCCAGTATGACCTGGAAAACTGTTTCTCTATCTTTGTGTATCTATCTTTGTTATTTCTCTGCCTGCAAATTTCGGGGACGAAATTTTTTTAAGGGGGGAATCTGTAACGATCCCAATTTTGAATTGAATTTAAATTAATAGTTAATGTGAATTTTGGAATTAATTTCAATTTGAAATTATATATGTATATGTATATATGAGTAAATTTGAATTTGACTTTAGAATTTGAATTTGTATTTGAATTTAAATAAATGACTTAGAAAATGGTTTGGGTTCAAGGAAATATTATTTATGTAAATTGATTTATGGGTAGTTAGTTTTAAAAGCATTTTCTTTTAAATAATATGTATATAATAATAATTAAGACGATGTATTTATAAAATAAGGAAAATGTGATATAAAATTTATTTCAAATCTTTTAATTGATGAGAAATACAAGTATTAAAGATGTAACAAGAAATTAACAAGTATAGGCAAGATAATAAAATAAATAAAAAACTAAGAACATACAAGAATGAGAAAAGAAGAAGAAAAAAAACATGAAACGTGAAACAAGACAAATATGTTGCTGTAAATTCATATGCGATGCAAGAACAAAACAAAAAAAGATAGGTATGTAAGCTTGCAAAGGAAGACAATATTTTTATATTCAAGTGTGTACTCATGAAAAATCAAGGCAACAACAATTAATGCAAGGTATCTTTAGCACACAAAGCATATCATCTAAGCACAAATAAAATATGTCAGCCGAAACAAGAAATCTGCTTAGCCACCAAAACAAGGAAAACATCTCTGACCCTTGTACAAAAAAATATAATCACCCTGTAAACTTAACTCTATATATCAATCTTCTTTATCTCAGTTTCGTTCATTCCAAGCTGAGAAAATCTAAATTAGCATCATCTCAACTTTAAACAAAAATTCAACTTTAAACAACAATACAGAATCAATACAACCAGAGATTCAAGAGAAAGGGTTTCAGCTAGAAAATTCAAGCCTTTTGCGAAATGGAAACAGCTCTGTTCTTTTTCCTGAAAACACTGTGAGTAACGTCACAATCAAAATGTTTTAAGTATGTGATTATAGTTGCATGCTTATCTCTGAACTTAAGTATGTTTGTGAATATATTTTTGAATATATTTCAGTGTGTATATATGAATGGTTGGTGTGTGCATTAATGTGTGTCTGGATTGTCTCTGACTTTAGTTCTAGGTTCAAAGCTAATCAAAATTTACTAGCTAATGATCAAAGCTTTGATTAAGACCCAAGTTTTGAATAAATATATTTGGTATATCATAGGCTTTAGTCTTAAATTGTTTAAGTTAAAACAATTTGCATTTAGCTCTGGAAATACTAGACTACATAGTATACTAAAAATAAGTCAATAAATAAACTACAAGAATCTTTGATTCAGGTATATGAATCAAATGCTTAAAACAGAAATTGATATTTGAAACTAAAATGGAAGTCTTTAATAGAGGGAATTGATAACAATTCTGGTTTAACCAGAAAATGGAAATTTGAGCTGTTGATCTCGACTGTCTGGAAGGTCCAGTTTCCTTCTGGTGATGGTAGAGTGGTCAGTGACAAAGGGAAAAATGGTGGAGGTGGTGGAAGATTACCGCGGTGATGGTGGTTGTTCGATTTGATTTGTAAACCTAGTTTCGACATAGGTTTGAGTTTTTGACCACCTCGTTCTTCCCAGTGGATCAAGTGCACTGGGATTCAAGGGGTGGTTAGCTGGAGCATTGATGATGTCGTGACCGGAGGTTTTGACAACACGGTGGTTGGAGACGCAAGGGCGAGACGTTTTCAGGTTTTGGGATGGGGTGTGCCTGTTGTTTCCAGGTTTTGATTTGGGCACTCGATTTTGATTTCGAGTTGACGACGAAGTTCAGGTGGTCGGAATTGGGTCTGGGGGTGATCGTCGACATGCTCGACGATGCAGCGTCGACCGAAGGTGACGGCAGCGACGTGCACCGTGCACGAGTTTGGTGATCTGGGAATTTTGATGGCTTGAGTGGTTTTAGGTTGCTCTCGCGTTTGTCTCGAGTAACTCGGGTGTTTACTCGAAGATTTCCAATGCTGGCTCGAAGCAAATGTGATAAGGGCTCGGGTCAATGTTTTGCCCAAGTTTTAAAACTGAAACGTGTTCTGTTTTGGAAATTTAAAACTGAATTTTAAATTTCAAAACAAAGTTAAATTGAGTTTTAAATCAAGGTATAACTATAAATTCAAGTTTAGTTGAAGCTTAGTTTGGAAATAAAGTTCGTCAAATTCAAAAAAAAATTAT
The DNA here is from genome assembly GCA_030765085.1 of Allium cepa. Classification (NCBI taxonomy): domain Eukaryota; kingdom Viridiplantae; phylum Streptophyta; class Magnoliopsida; order Asparagales; family Amaryllidaceae; genus Allium; species Allium cepa. Next base: position 727,296,177 of record CM060945.1, read on the forward strand.
AACTTAAAAGTGGTTGAGTAATTAAGAGTTTTTGTGGGATTGGAATTGTAAGAAAGAATTTAAGCGAAGTTTAATCAAAATTTTGTAACCTAGACTTAAGTTTAAAATTAGAATTCCAGACATTGAAATGAAAGGAAGTTTATAAATTTAAATGTTTTAAATAAGTTTAAATATTTTGAATTTAAAGGGAATTTGGTTTCAAACTCTTTTAAATTTCTTTCATAACAAAAGTATTACTTTAACTTGTAAAGGTTTTAAAAGTTAGTTTTAAAATTGTTTTAAAGATCAATTGGTATTCATTTTAAAAGCTGAAAACTTAAAATGAAGTTTCAAAAGTAAATCTAAAGTAAATGTTTTCAAACATATTTTGTGAGTGATAAATGAAAGCATTAATAAGAATAAGCTTTCATTGAAGTTAATGAAACTTGTTGAAATTCATAAATTATTAAGTTAATTAGAATAGATAATTAATGTGTTGTATCAATTTAATTAGTAAGTATAAGGTTTAAATTTATTGATTAAGGTTTAAGTTAATTAATGATTAGGAATTAATTAATTTGTAATTAAGAACTAATTATGTTACATTAACACTTAAAAAATTAGGATTAATTAATGTGTTATTTATGGTTAATCAATTTTAACTAATGACGATTAATGTAAGTAATTTCTTTAGCAAAGTAATTAAAGAATTGTTATTAGTTAATGAAGGTCATTAACTAAGGTTTTTTTATTAATTAATGTGATTAATTTTAACAATTGATTAGATTAATTAATTAATGATAATCATTTATGACATTATGTAATTGTAATTACTTTATGAAAGTAATTAAGAAATTAAATGCTTATGGTAATTAATTGTGTTTAATTTGATTTATTTAAGGTAATTGTCAAATATTGTGAATTGTTTGATATTTCTGATATGTTATGCTTTGTGTTATGAATTGTTTCAGTGTGATCTGTGATGAATGTAATTTATTTGTCTATGATCAATTTATATTATTTATCTGTGAATGAACGATAACCGTTATAGATTATACCGCTTATCAATATCGATGTGTTTAAATATGTGATTTGATGATTTATGATGTTGCACTATTGTGTGAAACCCCTGGACTACACCATACACACACAGATATGGATTGCATGAGGAAATTGGCTAGGTCACAGATTTTTAACAATTTTAAAGATTGGATTCTTGAATCCAAAATAGTTTTGGAATTTGAATTGAAAGCTTTTGAAAATGAGTTTTCAAAAAAACAAAAGTTATTTTAAATAACTTAATAAAACTTAAAATTTAAATAATTTGATTTAAATTTGAACTCAACTTTTGAATTCAAATTCAATGATTTGGAAATTATGGTCTAAAAAGCTTATACAAGTTATAAAGTTGTTTATATAGGTTTTAACCATTTAAAAAGTATTGTTTTGAGAATTTAAATATAAACCCAAGTTTTATACTTGAATCGCTTTAACTTATGCAATGGTAATCAATTTTTCCCAAACGAAAACTAATTGTTTCAAATAATAATAGCTTTCATAAAAAGGAAGGGTTTCCAATCTGTATCGAAAGATTTAAGTTTGAAATGAAATTGTAAATAGTTTGGAAAAACTATGAATTAACCTTTGTGAAGACGATTAAATCTTCTTTTGAAATCAAAGAGAATTTTAAATGGTATATCTTCCATATACAAGATTCGAATTGGAATTTGAAAGCTACAAATTAAATCTTTAAATTGAAAGATTGATAAGTTAATTCAATTCGAAATGGGATTGTTTTGAAAAGCCGTAAATAAATCTTTGTGAAAGATTGGCAAACTTTGTGAAATAAATCTTTTTAATTAAAAAGATTTAAAATGGTAATTTGTTTAAACCATTTGTAAGGAAAGTTTTGGGTAATAAGTTGTGACTTAATTGAAATCCCATATCGATATGTTTTTAAATATTGCGCTCATTATTCGATTTAGCCGGGAGAGGACCTTGTGTCATATATCCCATTCCGAATAATGATACGACGTTATGGATAGCATTTGAAGACCGGTGGTGAAGACTGTGTATTTTCGAGAACGAAAGGATAACCCATCGATTGTCTCTGCACTGAGTTGCGCCGGTATAGAGATTCCCTAAGTGATGGTAAGTCCGATAGGGATTGTGAATACCCGGATTTGCAAGGGCTTCTTTGGAAGTGCCTTCGGTTCTGTTCGAACCCATAACAGACTTTTATGGATGTGTGTCTGACATTACACTTTGAGATGTAAAACTGGTTTCTATCAAATACATTTCTGCTTGGTGGCGGAGTTTCATTCTCTTAGCTTAACACCCTTCTCTGAGACGTACAAGTACAAACGTTATGTAATTGATGGTTACTAGTGATACATTCCGAATTTGGTAATGTGGCATGCTAAGTGCTGTTGTGTGTTAATGATAATTTGTTGATCATTTATGATCAAAGCATGGCTTCGTGCAAAGCGTAGCTTTGTGGAGGAGACCTCATTGAGCCTCACAAACCGGTAATGTTCAAAATAGGAAGGATGCAGCAAGGTTTCACGGGTAGCTCCCCTAGGGGGTGACCATTCCTTCTAGAAAAGGGTAGTATCATGGTATGGGGCCCAAGTACTTACTCATGTGGGCAACGTAGTATATATTTATTACTGTGGGATGTTGTTGGTGTAGAGGATCCTCGTATAAAGGTCCCAAAGGAACGGGGGTGGCATATCTTAGGTTTTACTTCCCGGGAAAGGGGTAACTGGCCTTGTGTTGGCAAAGAGCCGGGTAGGTTCTCGGGGCATCCCTCCAGAGGCGTTCCCATGTGGCAATAGGAAGTTCCTTAGCCTAACCATTTGTTGGGAAATCCACTCAAACAATACGAGCCCTTTACAATTCCAATTATAGAACCTGCCACCTCAGGTGGTAGCTATAGCTGGCATAATATAATGGTACCTATGCTGGTTAAGATTAATATTATAGTTTCGAAATGTTTTCCACTATGCCCTAATAATAATATAAAAGAAGAATTTTGCGTAGTAACCATATTTGACTATCAGAAGGAGAAATCTCCCACATGTGTGTGATTGCATTGTGTGTGTGCCGGAAGGCGTTATAGTAGTTCATTTTCCAAAAAGCATTGCGGTTTTCAATCTAAATTCTTTTGTTTGTTTTAAAGATAAAAAATGTTTTTGATTGCTCACACCAGTGGCATGACTGACCTGGAGTTTATTGTTCCTTCCCTAAACTCTGGGTGTCCACTATTTTCCACACGAACAGTCTATAGTTGGGTTTTTCAGATAGTCGAATAGTAGGGATTAATTCGTTAGCTTTCGAAGCCTTTTGGATTGGTGGATCGCATTTCCTACACTTTAGTTTTCATTGCTGTCCTTGCTTAGCTTAGTGCAACTTGATGGTTGTTCGAGCTATCATTAGTTTGGAGATGGAGTTGCAGTTGCATTATTGGGTCGGATTCTTTTGGGATGTATTCTAGTGAAGATATTCTTTTCCCCTGCTATTCCTCGTATCTCCGATAGTGTTGATATTCAGTTGTATCATTCTATTATATCATCATTATATCTAGATATTGTATCAAATGTTGTATATCAAATGTATTATTCATTTTCTTCCGCTGTGTTGTACTTGATGTGTTATAAGCTCCGGCACGAGTCAAATTTTAACGGTTGAATCTACAGCATTCATGTACGAGTGAAGTACGGGTGTCAATTTTCGAACGCTAAAATCTGGATCGTGACACCCACACATAATCATGGATATGTTTTTAGATTAAGATAACTAAAACATTTCATATCAAAACCTTTTATATTATAGTGTCTACTATATACAAATAATATTAATCACAGCCGAAATGATTACCCATATTGCATTTCTGGGCTATTTATTACACCAATACAAACAAAATCGTAACTCGTAGTGGAGTATGGATTTCCATACAAATGACCAGGTGAAGGGACTACCCTCTGACGGATACACCTCTAGATGGATGTCCCGAGGCACAGAACATGTGCCCTCTACCAACACAAGACCGACCCACCTCTATAACTAGATGGTGCCGAATATGTCATCCTCCATTCGTTACTAATCTAATCTGAGGGGCCTCTAGCATACAAACCATAATAATCAAATACACGATGTCATAGTATGTAAAGATATATCTAGAAGATGATGATCATACTCTACTTTGGAGCGAACCACTTAGCCTTACCGCGTCTAACCCTGTTTTGGTCATTTCCGGTTGATGAGGCCCGAGGTAACGATTACCTTTCACATACTACATCACTTTGAATGCCACAACGACATTTTCGTTGACTACTAATTTCCTTCCACAAAAATACAATCCTTAAGCACGTACGTCTCAAGAAGGGTGTTAAGCTAAAAGAAGTTGCCTTCTCCGCCACCATGGATGTATGTTTGTAAAAGCCAATGTACGTAATCTATAGAAATGCAATGTCAGACAAACATCCATACAAGTTGTCCAGAAACAGGACAAACCGAAGGTACTTTCCTACCACATCCTATCGGGAAATCTCTAAGATTATTAGCGAATAGTCCTTGCATTGGATATTTCATAATGAAGAGACCACTGCTACTCTATGTATATTGGGATTTTAACCCCAAATGATCAACATGCAGCCCCCCACTATGAAAATCCTAAATATCAATTTCATCACAGGCAACCTGCACAATCGAACACATATACGTCGGTCCGTAGTGGTTTTCGGATAAACCAATCCTGGTCTCTTCACACCAACAATACAAAAGCGTTTCTCAACCTCACACAAAAACTAAATCTCATAGACTTATCACGTTTCCAACTTTCAACTTGCTATCCTTCGGCCAAGAAGGAAGCTTGATAGATTGGAGTAATACTCTACACTACATGAATCAACAACCTGAACACAAACGATAATCAAGCCTACACATAAGGCTACGTACTAAGTGTACGACTGAATAGTTCCTACATCAAGTCGAGGAACTAAAATTGCCAAATCTGGCAGTCGGTTATTTAACTATCAAACCAAACAACAAATATTCAGCACTATATACAATCACTAGGCACTTTTAGTTAATCTTTTATTAAATTAATCACTTGCCAAATATTCCTTCAAATTATCTTTTAAAGAGAATCTCAAAACCATTTCAATTGGAAAACATTTCCATATACTTATTTAATAATAAGAAATTCACAATTCTATTTATTTTCAAAACTTAGAAAATGTTACATATACTTAAATCATGCTAAAGTATACATTTCTTTATTCTGTAAGTAAAACATTCTTTTGAACATATTATTTTAATCAAAATGAATGCTGTGTAAAACATCGTTACGACAACCCAAAATCACTAGTATAGGGATTCGAAAATAAGATAGATATATAAGTCTCATATACTATACAAAACATTTCCTTTCGAAAATCATTTACAAAACAACAATGTTATAGTCCATCATTTTCTTATTTATCGAAAACGTCTATTTCAACAATAAATGTTGAAATCTATGTATTCGCTACTTAACACATTTTAAATCATCTTCAAACCATTTTACTTCATTTAAACTATCACTTTTCAAAACATTCTTTTAATTTAAACATTATTTAGTTTCCAAAATCGTGAATATAATTCATTTATCAAATCCAATATTTCCACACATTTATTAAAGGATAATCAACTGCCCAAAATCGTGAATAAAATCCCTCTACCAAATTCATTACTATTGCACCTTCATTTAAAGTATTATCCACTGTGCAAAATAGTGGATGAAATTCCTTTGATAAACTTCTATATTTGACTTATCAAGCTCAATTGATTTTGGAGTTATAAATTTTTTTTCACAAATTCCATTTATATTTATAGAAACTTCAATTTATAAAATCTCTTTATTAACCAATTCCATTTATAACTCAATTGCATGCCAAAAAACCAAATTATTAGTTAATTACTTATAATTCATTTATTTACAAAATCCATTCATTTTATAACTTCACAAATTCATAAATATTATCTATTTGTAAGATCCCTTTATATTTAAACACTTATAAAACTCCTTTACAATCCCATTATTCTTATTTATAAAAATTCAATTTATAAATCTTATATATAAACCATTTATAATTAATCAAAAATCTCCATCTAAACTATTTTACAAAGTAATTTGCTTCACATTTCAAAAATCACATTCTAATATATTTCGCAGCCATTATAATATTTATTACATAAACATTATAATTTTATTTATTCAAAATAAATCCATTTCCTTTAACAATTCAAAATTAATAAAACGTACAACTTCAAAATCACTTTTAAAATTCTTTTTATTTTGAAATCATCACTTTATATTTTCAAAATTCCAAAATGGGCCCAATGCTGCAACAACCCTAAATACATCAATAACGGCATCCAAAACATCATATATCACATGATAACAGCATATATCACAATATCTGCAAACAAATCAATACTGGTGAGGAATCTAGTTAGATCACTCCAACCTGTCACCAGCATCAAATATACATATTAGAAAACATGTACAATGTCCACTTCGTGGCAGACATGCGTGAAAGGGTCATCCGCTCATACATGGGAACATATAGGGTCTTATATGCTCCAATAGGCTGGAATTTATCAAAATACCAATCAATTTATATACAATATATCATATATCATCTAAACTATCATCAATCATCATAAATAAAATTTATTCTCACTTATATAAAAATATCAGTGAGTTAGAAAGAGTGACTTGTACTCACATTTGTTCCAATAGCAGTTGTAGTGTTTTATTCCGAATAAAATTAAACGGCGTTTAATATTACCCAAAATTTACACTAACTCCAATCAATTCCAAACCAGCTCTAAGATGTAGGTTTCGTTGATACGAAGCCAACTCAACATGTTTCGTGTGAAATGGACCTCGTATGAAAAAAACATGACGTTTTAAAGTTCACACGAATTATAATATAATAATTTACAATTTTCTTTTATTTTTAAACCTTAAATTAATCTGGGCCGTTGATTTCAAAACCAAAGAATCTCGGTCGCGCTTCTATCCTTCTCCTTCCCAGGCTTTCAAATGCAACCGAACCCATAGCCGATGATAATTCTCTCCTCGCCGCTCCAACCACAATCATCGAGACATTGATCAACTAGCACCATTTTGAAGCCATTTCCCTCACCAACCATCATCGTTAGCATGGTTGAACTTGGTCATGTCGTCGCCTCGTATTTCGTGCTTGAACGTGCGACGTTCGATGTCAATTTGTCATGGATCCACCTCATGAATTTCGATCACACCCATATGGATTGAAAGATCTTACCGAGCATTACAACATTATAGTCGAGCGTTTTGGATTATTGTTTATGGATAGAGAGAGATTAAGTGGGGAATTCTGGAAAACATCGGCTATTGAAAACAAAAAAGGCAGCTAGCCCTAACCCGACTAAGGCTTTTAAAAATAGAAAATATAGCATCCTTCTATAGAAAATTAGTAACGACCCAGAAATTTCGATCCAGAAAATTCCAGATAGTTAGGAAAAGAAGAAAAGAGAAAGAAGAAGAAACAGTAACAAGTCACAAAAATGTCACATTCGCAGCGGATCAAAATATAATATCACATAAATAACAGTTTTACAAAGAAGAACTGCATCAGTACACTTAATTTTATACATCAGAGTTACAACCATTACCCATCACTGGACATTTTAAAACAACATGTCCTAGTTATACAATAATATATCACAGCAGGAAAACACTCCATACGTTCCTGCCATCCAACTCGCCTCCTGAACTCCATAACGCCCTTACCTGAAAATCTGTAATACTCGCTCTGACCCGAGCATTACATCAAATTAACACCCGGGTCAGGCTGGAAACCAGCGTGAGTAAACCCATATAATTAGAAATACTAAGTTCGAACCATAAAAGAAAACCCGGGTAACTCGTACTTCACTACAAGTTCCTTACCTGTTATGCTCATACACTTATTTCACAACTCAAATTCTAAGTATTCTAACTTAGTTCAAGGGTCCATTTTATTCCATTCCAATAATTTAACATCACATATAAAGAATTATTGCAAATTTCTAATCGAAGTGGTTTTGAGTATTAACCAATACCCGACTCCGGTATCTTCGAATCCAATGTTATTTTAACTCATATTATCCAATTAAATAAATTCAACTTTAATTACCAGATAACACTTTTACACAGCAATTCGTAATTGATAGATAATCACATTATCAGTGTCCATCCAACAAGTCATATCACAAAGCATTCATATCAGAGATATCAACCAATTCAAAGTACTCATCACCATTCTATCATTAATAAGCAAGATTTGTCATTTCCATTAATTACATTAACTAATGATCCTTTAATTACTTTCATTAGTTAATTATTCTTAAATTTCATTTAATAATCATCCTTTAATTTAATTACATTCATTAACCAACCTTGATTAATCACAATTAGAAATTATCTTTCCTAAATTACTCCATCAATTAAACCAACTCCTTGATTAATTATATTAATTAATCCTTTATTTACACTGAGTAATTATCACTTATTTCCTTCCACCAGGTAATTAATAATAATTAATTATCTCTTAATTATTAATTAATAAACCTAATTATCAATTATTAATTAAGAACTTAATTACAGATTACTTACTCTTTAATTACCAGTTTATTAACCATTTAATTAATCCTTAATTAACTGTCAATCCATCCTTAATTAACAGATAATCAATCCTTAATTATCAGTTGATTAATCCTTAATCATATTGATTAATCAATTAATCACCATTTAACAACGTCTTAATTAAACCTTAATTACGGATTACTTATTCTTTAATTATCAACTAATAATCCTCAATTATTAATTAATAAAACTTAATTACAAATTATCGCTTCTTAATTATTATTTAAGTAACCTTTAATTACTTAGTTAACTACTAATTAATTGCTTGGTTAGTAAATCTCAACCACTTGTTTAATTAAGTTTAATTACACTTAATGACCTGATTTATGAATCCCTAATCATTAATTAATAATCTAGTTAATGATCTTTTAATTGCAATTTAATTAATCTTGAATTATTTATTCTTTAATCCTTAATCATTTATCATTCAAGTAAATTATTTTCCTTTAATTAATTTCTTAATCGATTCTTTATAATTAAGCTAATTAATTAAACTTAATTTCTTTAAATTAACTTAATCATAATTAAGATATTAAAACCTTAATTAAGATAAAACATTTATCTTATAAATGCTTTAGTTACCCTTAACATATTTACAATCATTACCTTTATAACTATCCTTACTTAATTAAATTATTAATTAAGTTTTTAAAATAAAAACAATCATTTAACTTGATAAATTAAAGTTATCAAAACACAACTTTAAATAACTTATATATTTATCAATTTATAATTTTAAAAACTAATTTCAATTTGAATTTAAAACTTGTCTTTAATATAAACTTTTAAAATTACTTTCAAAACTCGATTTTAAAATTACTTTAAAATTTCTTAACAAAGTTTAAATTTAACAAACTTCAAAATTTCTTAAAATACATTTAGGAAAACATTTATTAAGAACATCAAGTAGTTTATATAAATGTTTAAACTAATGTAAATTTTTAAATTTCAAAAACAAGTTTTTTTTAAAACCTTTTAAAATCTAAATCACTATTTCAAGCTCCTACTTCGGGTCGAACCCGAATGCCACTCGAGCCAAACCCGAGTTTTCTTCCTCTTCTCCCCATTTTTTTATTTTTAAAAATTTGATTAAAATTGAAGTTTAACAAAACTACAGGCTAACCTTACCCATCATACTCGAGAATGAACACGAGCTTCCCTCCCCATTTCTCGAACACGACTTTGAGTCATTCCACGCCAAAAATACTGACACCCAAAAACGACCCTGTGCACATGCACGTTGCCGTTGGTCGCCTCCGACCAACGTCATCGCCTCCGACAACTCACTCATCACCATAGCATTGCAACCGGACCACCAAACTACTCAAACAAGAACTCGATCAAAATTTGACTACCCTACACTCCTGGATCCACAACATCTCCCCATAAACCCCCTTCGACCACCAAGCTCCGATCAACCGAGTTCGAGCGGTGCTGACCAACTATAACGATCTAGAATTTTGAATCAAATTTAAATTAATAATTAATGTAAATTTTGGAATAAATTTTGAAGTTATTTAAAATTTACCTTAAAATTTGAATTTGAAGATTGTATTTGTATTTAATAAATAAATGACTTACAAAATGTTGATATATAAAAACTTTAAAACAAAATATGCAATTATGTTAGAAATAGAATTAAATACTTAAATTTAAAATTTATAACAATAACCATAATAACTTTATATATATGTACACTTAAACGATATTAAGGAAAATAAATATTTCAAGTAGCCTGAAGCAGTAAATCAAATACAAGTTCAATAAAATCAAAGCCTTCAATAGTGTTTATGTACAAAGCAAAGTTTTGAATATAAGTATGAAGACAAAACAAATATAAAAAAAAAAGTAAGTATGTAGGCTTTAGACAAAGTAGGACAGCAAGTATATGTTTAAGTATAGAAACATAAAGTAAAAGCAAACAAGTACAAACAAAACATCTCTAAGTACATACAATATGTTCAGCCATGACCTGATATAGTGCAAAGTAACATTACCTTATTATAAACAAAGATATTACCTGTAACAAATATAATTCTCCTCTAGCCTTCCTTTATATATCAACTTATTTAACTTCAGTTCGTTCAAAACTAAGAAAAATATGTAGCAAGCATCACTTTAAAATCTAAAACAAAACTTCAACTAAAACAAACCTCAAATCAAATGCAAGCCAGAGGATCAAAAGAAGACTAAATAATATCAAGCTCTGTTCATTTCTAAACCAAGTGAGTAACTTTTTCTTTTTAGATACTTCTAAAATATAAAACTGTTGCTTATATATATATATATATATAGATACTTCTAAAATCTAAAAAGTTAAGCTTGGTAATTAGTATATATATATATATATATATATATATATATATATATCTTGTGTTAGCTATCTATTGTATATATGAATTTCTGTGATGATTGCTGTTACTGGAAATTGTATCTTGCCATGTTTTAATATTTCAAGCTACAGAGCAAATGAAAGTAAATAAATTTAAAACAAGACTTCTTCATATAATTTATTTAAACTTAGGAATTTAACTAAAAAGTTTGTTTAACTAAGAAATCAGAGTCTGGAAATGATTTGAAGGTGGGCAGTGAAAATTATATACTATATGTTCATTTTTACGAGCAAAAAGAAATCAATTGTTAAAATTCAAATATTTTAAATTGTTGTTTTGATTTTATATTTGTAATGAACACACAAAAGTAAGATTTTTTAATAATAATGATTTTTATGTAAGTAGAAAAGCTGCAGTTCGAAAATGAATCAAGGAAGCATTTTTACCAATTTCAGTTGATTCAAACAAATTTAATTTCTAAAATTGGGTGAGAGGCTAGTTTGACGATGTATCAATTCAGGAAAAATGCTACATATTTTTTCAATGCAAGAATGTTTGTGATGAATCGAATTTAGGGTTTAACGTGGATTTTGGGTTCGGCATGATTCTCGTGCTCGCGTAGAGTGAGGGATGGATCGAGTTTGATGATACTCAGAAAGGTGATGGAGGAGGCGTCGACGAAGTCGTATCCGGAGTTGTGTCGTCTCAAATGGTCGGAGAGTGGGGAACGACGAGTTGACAGGTATAGGAGAAGTTCCTGTTTTGTTTCCAGGTATCGATTTTGGCACTCAATTTTGATTCCGAGGGAATGGAGGAGTTTTGGTGATCGGGGGTTGGTTGGTGGAAGATAGTCGACTTGCTCGACGTTGCAGGGTAGGTCGGTGGATTTTGTCGGCTCCGTGCACGTGCACGGTGCCCTGAGTTGTTTTACTGGTGAAGTCCGGGTTTGGGGTAGAGTTATACTTGAGTTCCTCGAGTAGCTCTAGGGTTTTGGCTCGAGATTTTGGATGTTGGGCTCGAAGCAGGAAGGGTTGAATCTCGGGTAGAACTGTGTTACAGGTTTTAAACCAGTTGTGTTTTTACAATTTAAAATTTTCATTTTTGAATTTATAAAGAAAAATTAAAACTAAGTTTTAAATCAAAAGTTTAAATATGAATCTCAAGTTTAGTTTCAATCTTAGTTTAGGAATAAATAAAGCTTTTAAATTTAAATTGTTTAATAAAAGAATTTTAAATGGAAGGTTAAATGTTTTGTTTTAAACTTGAAATTGCAAGAAAAAAAATGTAATGTGATTTAAAAGCTCAAGATTTAAGTAGTTAAATTCAAAGGCTTTCCTTATATAAGTTTCCTATGTAGATAATAAATATTCTTTACATTTATTTTAAGGTTTATAAATTGATATTTAAATTGGTTAATATTTAAATATATGTTCGTTTTGAATCTTAAATTCAAAATGGAATTTAAATTTAAATTTAAATTTAAAAGTGTAATGTTTAAATTACACCTAAAGGATTAATGAAATCATTAATGAAGAAATTTATTATTTTGGAGATCATCAAGGTAATCAAATGGTTTAATAAATATGGTAATTAAAGAATGATTTATTTGATTTTAAATTTTAAATTTAGATTAATGTAAAATCAGAAATGATTAATAATGAATTAATCTAAGATAATTTCTTAAGAAAGTGATTAAAGAAATATTAGTAGTTAATAAAGATAATTAACTAGAGATTATTAAGTAATTAAATTAATGCGATAAATCTTGATAATTAATTAGATTAATTAATTTAGATAATCAATTATACATTGTTAAAATGAAATTACTTCATGAAAGTAATTAAGGATTAATCACTTATAGTGATTAATTTTGGATATTTTTATTAATTACAGTAAATTAATTATATAATTGGTTCAAAAGTTAATTTAATTAATATGATTGATTAAGAATAATTTAATAAATTAAAGTGTTTGGCAAATTAATTTATATCAAATGATTTGGAATTAATAAATCAGAATTGGATAATAAATTCATAAGTAATTAATTAAATTGGAGATAAATTGAATTAATTAGGATTAAACAATCCTGTTTATAAATGATTATTGAATGGTTGACCTTACTTAAGAATGATTGTATTGTATGATATGCCTTAAATTGATTGTCCTATCTGATTTGTGATATTTTGTTCTGTGGATTGAGCTGTGTATGATTTATTCATTTATTTACATTTATATATTATCTGTGAATCTGTGAATAGACGATAAGCTTTATAGTTATATCACTTATCAACTATATTTCTGTGTTTTGATCTGTGATGATTGAATAATGTTGCACTATTGTGTTAAACCCTTGGACCACACCATACACACACAATTATGGATTTCACGAGGAAATTGGTTAAGTCACAGATGTTTGAAATAGTTTTGAATTTGAATTTTTAAATTCAAATGTTTTGAAAATGGATTGGGTTTGAAGTGAAAAGCTTTTGAAATGGAATTTCAAAGATGGAAATTTATTTTGAATAACTGGATTAAGTGTTGGAATTTAAATACTTTAATTTAAATTTGAATTCAATATTCAAGTTGAATTCTGTAATTTGAAACTAGGGATTAACGATATTATACCGGTCATTATGAGTTAAACCATTTTTAAAGTATTATTTTTGGGAATTTGAATTAACCCAAAGATTGTAACTTGTATAAATGAAATCGGGTTTTTTTGAAATAAGGCTGTTGTTTCTAAATGATAAAAAGCTTTCATAGGAGAAACGAATTTCAAATTATATAAAAGAGATTTCAAGTTTAAACTGAAATAGTTTACCAAGTTATTGATGAATATTTGGAAATGAATTTTGAAAGTGAACATTTGGGAACAGTTTGAAAGCTATAAGATAAATCTTTAATTTAAAGATTTTAAACGAGTTAATCCAAATGAAATAGAAATTGTTTTGAAATCCGTAAATCGAATTTTGTGAAATAAATCTTTTGTTTAAAAGATTTGAAATGGTATTTGGTTTAAACCATTTGAGAAGAAAGTTTTGAATTATTAAGTTGTGAATCAATTGAAATCCCATATCCATATGTTTTAAATATTTTCGCTCACTATTCGGGTTAGCCGGGAAAGGACCTTTCGGTCGTATAACCCATTTTGAATATGTGATTCGACGTTATGGATAGCATTTGAAGACCGGTGGTGAAGACCGGTATTTGCGAGAGCGATAGGATGACCTATCGATTATCTCTACATTGAGTCGCGTCGGTATAGAGAATCCCTAAGAGATGGGAAATTCGATCGGGATTGTGAATACCCGAATTGCAAGGACTTCTTTGGAAGTGCCTTTGGTTCTGTTCGAACCCAGAAAAGACTTGTATGGATTGTTATGTCTGACATTACAATTTGAGATATAAAGCTGATTTCTTTCAAATATATTTCTGTTGGTGGCGGAGAATTTATTCTCTTAGCTTAACACCCTTCTCTGAGACGTACGAGCTCAGAGGTTATGTAGTTGAAGGTTATCAGCGATATATTCCCAATTTGGTAATGTGACATGCTGAGTGTTGCTGTGAAATGATCATCGTTTGATCATTTGTGATAGGATCATTTGTTTGATCATTTATCTTTGTGATCATTTCTATGATCATCTGTTGACCCAAAGCACAGCTTTGTATAGAGCGTGGCTTTGTGGACGAGACTTCGTCGAGCCTCACACCTCGGAAATGGTCAAAACAGGAAAGATGCAGCACGGTTATGAGGGGTAACTCCCTTTAGGGTATGTGCATTTCCTTCTGGAAAAGGGTGGTATCATGGTATGGAGCCCAGATACTTACTCATGTTGAAACACTTTATTTATGATTGTGTGATGTTGATTACGAGCGCTTGGTTAAAGGTCCCAAAGGACCGGGGGATGGCATACTCATGTCAGTAGTTACCCAGTTAGGGGTAACCCGGCCTTGTGTTGGCAGAGATGCGGTTTGGTTCTCGGGGACGTCCTTCCAGAGGCGTTCTCATGTGGCAATGGGAAGTTCCTTGGCCTGACCATTTGTTGGGAATCCAATTCCCAATACGAAACCCTATACGGTTTTAGTTGTAGAACCTGCCATTTACTTATGGTGGTCACCACTGTTTAGATGGTAGCTATAGTAGGCATAGTTCGAAATGTCTATGCTGGCTAAGATTTATATCTTTATTTTCGAAATAAATTTTTCCTACACTATGCACTAGTAATAATATCAAATGTTTCTTTTTAATGCGTATCAAGCATCTTTGACTATCATAAGGAGAAATCTCCTTCGATTCTGCGTTTGCATTGTGTGTGTATGTACGGGAGGCCTTATGGTAGTCTCATTTTCCAAAAGCATTGCGAATTGACTTTAAAATTCTTTCTTTGATTATTTTTAAAAGATAAACTGTTTTTGTTGCTTGCACCAGTCCCACGACTTATCCGGAATTTATTGTTTCTTTCCTAAACTCTGGGTGCTCATTATTTTCTACACGAGCAGTTTAGAGTTGGGTTTTTCAGATAGTCAGATTAGTAGGTTATCTGGAGCTAGTTCAATCTTTGGATATGGACTATACTTGCTTATCTTTGTGCATCGTTATTGGGAGTTCGAGCTATTGCTGGATTGGTTCTTGGAGTTGGGAGTTGCAGGTTTTGGAGTTCTCTTTTGAAGACTATCTTAGAGTTATATTATTCCGCTGCTAGATGTTATCTATTTTTCTTTTCCGCTGCTATTTTATTGTATCATATCTCTGATGTATATTGATATCTATTGGATCATCTGTTGTATCAGATATTGTATCAAAGCTGTATATCAATGTATTATTTCTTTTATTTTCGATGTGTTATTTACTTAATATTGTTATAAGCTCCGGCGAATCGGATTTGAACGGTCGAATCTATGGCATTCGAATACGATATGAAGTATGGATGTCAATTTTCGAGCGGGCAAAATCCGTCTCGTTACATTTGGTATCAGAGCTAAGGTTAAACTTTAGCTCAGGAGTATAACACATTAAGTAACTCATTAGAGATAGGGTGAAGTATACCCTAGAATGAGTAATCCCTAAGATATCCGTTTGAACGTCTCAGTAAATTCTCTTACTATTCAACGATAGTAAGTCTAAGTGCAAGAAGAGAACGCGATAGGGGACATGGGAGTATCACTATAAATGGTCGATGCCCTGCAACAGTGGAAACAAACTTTCTCTATCAATCTCTTTCGATTCATCTTTCCAAATTCTTTCGATTGCTTCGTGACAGCTCCAGAAAGAAGTTTCGGTGCGATGATGGCCCTATGAATTGTTGTAGGAAATTCTTACTTCATATCTTCATCGATTTCTTATCATTTTTTGATTTAAACTTTAATGAATATGAATTTCAAAATTGAAATTGGAAATTTTAAATGAATTAGAAATTTTAAATTGAGTAAAAATTGATTAATAGAATATGAAGGATAAATTGAATTGTATCGATAAAGCGATTTCGTTTAAAAATCAAAATTTGAAATTCTGTTGTAATTTCTTGGGTTGATCGAAGTCTGAAGAGGGACAAATTGGTATATATTTTGAGATATTTCTCTATCTTTCATCTATCTTCTTTATCTCTCTCTGGCGAATTTCGGGGACGAAATTCTTTTAAGGGGGGAAGTCTGTAACGATCTCGAATTTTGAATCAAATTTAAATTAATAATTAATGTAAATTTTGGAATAAATTTTGAAGTTATTTAAAATTTACCTTAAAATTTGAATTTGAAGATTGTATTTGTATTTAATAAATAAATGACTTACAAAATGTTGATACATAAAAACTTTAAAACAAAATATGCAATTGTGTTAGAAATAGAATTAAATACTTAAATTTAAAATTTATAACAATAACCATAATAACTTTATATATATGTACACTTAAACGATACTAAGGAAAATAAATATTTCAAGTAGCCTGAAGCAGTAAATCAAATACAAGTTCAATAAAATCAAAGCCTTCAATAGTGTTTATGTACGAAGCAAAGTTTTGAATATAAGTATGAAGACAAAACAAATATAAAAAAAAGAAGTAAGTATGTAGGCTTTAGACAAAGTAGGACAACAAGTATATGTTTAAGTATAGAAACATAAAGTAAAAGCAAACAAGTACAAACAAAACATCTCTAAGTACATACAATATGTTCAGCCATGACCTGATATAGTGCAAAGTAACATTACCTTATTATAAACAAAGATGTTACCTGTAACAAATATAATTCTCCTCTAGCCTTCCTTTATATATCAACTTATTTAACTTCAGTTCGTTTAAAACTAAGAAAAATATGTAGCAAGCATCACTTTAAAATCTGAAACAAAACTTCAACTAAAACAAACCTCAAATCAAATGCAAGCCAGAGGATCAAAAGAAGACTAAATAATATCAAGCTCTGTTCATTTCTAAACCAAGTGAGTAACTTTTTCTTTTTAGATACTTTTAAAATATAAAACTGTTGCTTATATATATATATAGGTATATCTGTGAGTAACATACAATTTTCAAAAGTTAAGCTTGGTAATTAGTATATATATATATCTTGTGTTAGCTATCTATTGTATATATGAATTTCTGTGATGATTGCTGTTACTGGAAATTGTATCTTGCCATGTTTTAATATTTCAAGCTACAGAGGAAATGAAAGTAAATAAATTTAAAACAAGACTGCTTCATATAATTTATTTAAACTTAGGAATTTAACTAAAAAGTTTGTTTAACTAAGAAATCAGAGTCTGGAAATGATTTGAAGGTGGGCAGTGAAAATTATGTACTATATGTTCATTTTTACGAGCAAAAAGAAATCAATTGTTAAAATTCAAATATTTTAAATTGTTGTTTTGATTTTATATTTGTAATGAACACACAAAAGTAAGATTTTTTAATAATAATGATTTTTATGTAAGTAGAAAAGCTGCAGTTCGAAAATGAATCAAGGAAGCATTTTTACCAATTTCAGTTGATTCAAACAAATTTAATTTCTGAAATTGGGTGAGAGGCTAGTTTGATGATGTATCAATTCAGGAAAAATTCTACATATTTTTTTCAACGCAAGAATGTTTGTGATGAATCGAATATAGGGTTTAACGTGGATTTTGGGTTCGGCATGATTCTCGTGCTCGTGTAGAGTGAGGGATGGATCGAGTTTGATGATACTCAGAAAGGTGATGGAGGAGGCGTCGACGAAGTCGTATCCGGAGTTGTGTCGTCTCAAATGGTCGGAGAGTGGGGAACGACGAGTTGACAGGTATAGGAGAAGTTCCTGTTTTGTTTCCAGGTATCGATTTTGGCACTCAATTTTGATTCAGAGGGAATGGAGGAGTTTTGGTGATCGGGGGTTGGTTGGTGGAAGATAGTCGACTTGCTCGACGTTGCAGGGTTGGTCGGTGGAGTTTATTGGCTCCGTGCACGTGCACGGTGCCCTGAGTTGTTTTACTTGTGAAGTCCGGGTTTGGGGTAGAGTTATACTTGAGTTCCCCGAGTAACTCCAGGGTTTTGGCTCGAGATTTTGGATGTTGGGCTCGAAGCAGGAAGGGTTGAATCTCGGGTAGAACTGTGTTACAGGTTTTAAACCAGTTGTGTTTTTACAATTTAAAATTTTCATTTTTGAATTTATAAAGCAAAATTAAAACTAAGTTTTAAATCAAAAGTTTAAATATGAATCTCAAGTTTAGTTTCAATCTTAGTTTAGGAATAAATAAAGCTTTTAAATTTAAATTGTTTAATAAAAGAATTTTAAATGGAAGGTTAAATGTTTTGTTTTAAACTTGAAATTGCAAGAAAAAAAATGTAATGTGATTTAAAAGCTCAAGATTTAAGTAATTAAATTCAAAGGCTTTCCTTATATAAGTTTCCTATGTAGATAATAAATATTCTTTACATTTATTTTAAGGTTTAAAATTGATATTTAAATTGGTTAATATTTAAATATATGTTCGTTTTGAATCTTAAATTCAAAATGGAATTTAAATTTAAATTTAAATTTAAAAGTGTAATGTTTAAATTACACCTAAAGGATTAATGAAATCATTAATGAAGAAATTTATTATCTTAGAGATAATCAAGGTAATCAAATGGTTTAATAAATATGGTAATTAAAGAATGATGTATTTGGTTTTAAATTTTAAATTTAGATTAATTTAAAATCTGAAATGATTAATAATGAATTAATCTAAGATACTTTCTTAAGAAAGTGATTAAAGAAACATTAGTAGTTAATAAAGATAATTAACTAGAGATTATTAAGTAATTAAATTAATGCGATAAATCTTGATAATTAATTAGATTAATTAATTTAGATAATCAATTATACATTGTTAGAATGAAATTACTTCATGAAAGTAATTAAGGATTAATCACTTATAGTGATTAATTTTGGATATTTTTATTAATTACAGTTAATTAATTATACAATTGGTTCAAAAGTTAATTTAATTAATATGATTGATTAAGAATAATTTAATAAATTAAAGTGTTTGATAAATTAATTTATATCAAATGATTTGGAATTAATAAATCAGAATTGGATAATAAATTCATAAGTAATTAATTAAATTGGAGATAAATTGAATTAATTAGGATTAAACAATCTTGTTTATAAATGATTATTAAATGGTTGACCTTACTTATGAATGATTGTATTGTATGATATGCCTTAAATTGATTGTCCTATCTGATTTGTGATATTTTGTTCTGTGGATTGAGCTTTGTATGATTTATTCATTTATTTACATTTATATATTATCTGTGAATCTGTGAATAGATGATAAGCTTTATAGTTATATCGCTTATCAACTATATTTATGTGTTTTGATCTGTGATGATTGAATAATGTTGCATTATTGTATTAAACCCTTGGACCACACCATACATACACAATTATGGATTTCACGAGGAAATCGGTTACGTCACAGATGCTTGAAATAGTTTTGAATTTGAATTTTTAAATTCAAATGTTTTGAAAATGGATTGGGTTTGAAGTGAAAAGCTTTTGAAATGGAATTTCAGAGATGGAAATTTATTTTGAATAACCGGATTAAGTGTTGGAATTTAAATACTTTAATTTAAATTTGAATACAATATTCAAATTGAATTCTGTAATTTGAAACTAGGGATTAACGATATTATACTAGTCATTATGAGTTAAACCATTTTTAAAGTATTATTTTTGGGAATTTGAATTAACCCAAAGATTGTAACTTGTATAAATGAAATCGGGTTTTTTTTGAAATAAGACTGTTGTTTCTAAATGATAAAAAGCTTTCATAGGAGAAACGAATTTCAAATTATATAAAAGAGATTTCAAGTTTAAACTGAAATAGTTTACCAAGTTATTGATGAATATTTGGAAATGAATTTTGAAAGTGAACATTTAGGAACAGTTTGAAAGCTATAAGATAAATCTTTAATTTAAAGATTTTAAACGAGTTAATCCAAATGAAATAGAAATTATTTTGAAATCCGTAAATGGAATTTTGTGAAATAAATCTTTTGTTTAAAAGATTTGAAATAGTATTTGGTTTAAACCATTTGAAAAGAAAGTTTGGAATTATTAAGTTGTGACTCAACTGAAATCCCATATCCATATGTTTTAAATATTTTCGCTCATTATTCGGGTTAGCCGGGAAAGGCCCTTTGGGTCGTATAACCCATTCTGAATATGTGATTCGACGTTATGGATAGCATTTGAAGACCGGTGGTGAAGATCGGGTATTTGCGAGAGCGATAGGATGACCTATCGATTGTCTCTGCACTGAGTCGCGCCGGTATAGAGACTCCCTAAGTGATGGGAAATTCGATCGGGATTGTGAATACCCGGATTGCAAGGACTTCTTTGGAAGTGCCTTTGGTTCTGTTCGAACCCAGAAAAGACTTGTATGGATTGTTATGTCTGACATTACAATTTGAGATATAAAGCTGATTTCTTTCAAATATATTTCTGTTGGTGGCGGAGAATTTATTCTCTTAGCTTAACACCCTTCTCTGAGACGTACGAGCTTAGAGGTTATGTAGTTGAAGGTTATCAGCGATATATTCCCAATTTGGTAATGTGACATGCTGAGTGTTGCTGTGAAATGATCATTGTTTGATCATTTGTGATAGGATCATTTGTTTGACAATTTATCTTTGTGATCATTTCTATGATCATCTGTTGACCCAAAGCACAGCTTTTGTATAAAGCGTGGCTTTGTGGACGAGACTTCATCGAGCCTCACACCCCGGAAATGGTCAAAACAGGAAAGATGCAGCAAGGTTATGAGGGGTAGCTCCCTTTAGGGTATGTGCATTTCCTTCTAGAAAAGGGTGGTATCATGATATGGAGCCCAGATACTTACTCATGTTCAAATACTTTATTTATGATTATGTGATGTTGATTACGAGCGCTCAGTTAAAGGTCCCAAAGTACCGGGGGATGGCATACTCGTGTCGGTAGTTACCCAGTTAGGGGTAACCCGACCTTGTGTTGGCAGAGATCCGGTTTGGTTCTCGGGGACGTCCTTCCAGAGGCATTCTCATGTGGCAATGGGAAGTTCCTTGGCCTGACCATTTGTTGGGAATCCAATTCCCAATACGAAACCCTGTACGGTTTTAGTTGTAGAACCTGCCATTTACTTATGGTGGTCACCACTGTTTAGATGGTAGCTATAGTAGGCATAGTTCGAAATGTCTATGCTGGCTAAGATTTATATCTTTATTTTCGAAATAAATTTTTCCTACACTATGCACTAGTAATAATATCAAATGTTTCTTTTTAATGCGTATCAAGCATCTTTGACTATCATAAGGAGAAATCTCCTTCGATTCTGCGTTTGCATTGTGTGTGTGTGCGGAAGGCCTTATGGTAGTCTCATTTTCCAAAAGCATTGCGAATTGACTTTAAAATTCTTTCTTTGATTATTTTTAGAAGATAAACTGTTTTTGTTGCTTACACCAGTCCCACGACTGATCCGGAGTTTATTGTTTCTTTCCTAAACTCTGGGTGCTCATTATTTTCTACACGAGCAGTCTAGAGTTGGGTTTTTCAGATAGTCAGATTAGTAGGTTATCTGGAGCTAGTTC
Source organism: Allium cepa (assembly GCA_030765085.1). Taxonomy (NCBI): domain Eukaryota; kingdom Viridiplantae; phylum Streptophyta; class Magnoliopsida; order Asparagales; family Amaryllidaceae; genus Allium; species Allium cepa. Next base: position 727,318,286 of record CM060945.1, read on the forward strand.
AATCTTTGGATATGGACTATACTTGCTTATCTTTGTGCATCGTTATTGGGAGTTCGGGCTATTGCTGGATTGGTTCTTGGAGTTGGGAGTTGCAGGTTTTGGAGTTCTCTTTTGAAGACTATCTTAGAGTTATATTGTTCCGCTGCTAGATGTTATCTATTTTTCTTTTCCGCTGCTATTTTATTGTATCATATCTCTGATGTATATTGATATCTATTGGATCATCTGTTGTATCAGATATTGTATCAAAGTTGTATATCAATGTATTATTTCTTTTATTTTCGCTGTGTTATTTACTTAATGTTGTTATAAGCTCCGGCGAATCGGATTTGAACGGTCGAGTCTATGGCATTCGAATACGATATGAAGTATGGATGTCGATTTTTGAGCGGGCAAAATCCGTCTCGTTACATTTGGTATCAGAGCTAAGGTTAAACTTTAGCTCAGGAGTATAACACATTAAGTAACTCATTAGAGATAGGGTGAAGTATACCCTAGAATGAGTAATCCCTAAGATATCCGTTTGAACGTCTCAGTAAATTCTCTTACTATTCGCCAATAGTAAGTCTGAGTGCAAGAATAGAACGCGATAGGGGATAGGGGAGTATCACTATAAATGGTCGATGCCCTGCAACAGTGGAAACAAACTTTCTCTATCAATCTCTTTCGATTCATCTTTCCAAATTCTTTTGATTGCTTCGTGACAGCTCCAGAAAGAAGTTTCGGTGCGATGTTGGACCTATGAATTGTTGTAGGAAATTCTTATTTCATATCTTCATCGATTTCTTATCATTTTTTGATTTAAACTTTAATGAATATGAATTTGAAAATTGAAATTGGAAATTTTAAATGAATTAGAAATTTTAAATTGAGTTAAAATTGATTAATGGAATATGAAGGGTAAATTGAATTGTATCGATTAAGCGATTTCGTTTAAAAATCAAATTTTGAAATTCTGTTGTAATTTCTTGGGTTGGTCGAAGTCCGAAGAGGGACAAATTGGTATATGTTTTGGGATATTTCTCTATCTTTCATCTATCTTCGTTATCTCTCTCTGGCGAATTTCGGGGACGAAATTCTTTTAAGGGGGGAAGTCTGTAACAATCTCGAATTTTGAATCAAATTTAAATTAATAATTAAAGTAAATTTTGGAATAAATTTTGAAGTTATTTAAAATTTACCTTAAAATTTGAATTTGAAGATTGTATTTGTATTTAATAAATAAATGACTTACAAAATGTTGATATATAAAAACTTTAAAACAAAATGTGCAATTGTGTTAGAAATAGAATTAAATACTTAAATTTAAAATTTATAACAATAACCATAATAACTTTATATATATGTACACTTAAACGATACTAAGGAAAATAAATATTTCAAGTAGCCTGAAGCAGTAAATCAAATACAAGTTCAATAAAATCAAAGCCTTCAATAGTGTTTATGTACAAAGCAAAGTTTTGAATATAAGTATGAAGACAAAACAAATAAATAAAAAAAAGTAAGTATGTAGGCTTTAGACAAAGTAGGATAACAAGTATATGTTTAAGTATAGAAACATAAAGTAAAAGCAAACAAGTACAAACAAAACATCGCTAAGTACATACAATATGTTCAGCCATGACCTGATATAGTGCAAAGTAACATTACCTTATTATAAACAAAGATATTACCTGTAACAAATATAATTCTCCTCTAGCCTTCCTTTATATATCAACTTATTTAACTTCAGTTCGTTCAAAACTAAGAAAAATATGAAGCAAGCATCACTTTAAAATCTGAAACAAAACTTCAACTAAAAAAACCTCAAATCAAATGCAAGCCAGAGGATCAAAAGAAGACTAAATAATATCAAGCTCTGTTCATTTCTAAACCAAGTGAGTAACTTATTCTTTTTAGATACTTTTAAAATATAAAACTGCTGCTTATATATATATATATATATATATATATATATATATATATATATATATAGGTATATCTGTGAGTAACATACAATTTTGAAAAGTTAAGCTTGGTAATTAGTATATATATATATCTTGTGTTAGCTATCTATTGTATATATGAATTTCTGTGATGATTGCTGTTACTGGAAATTGTATCTTGCCATGTTTTAATATTTCAAGCTACAGAGGAAATGAAAGTAAATAAATTTAAAACAAGACTTCTTCATATAATTTATTTAAACTTAGGAATTTAACTAAAAAGTTTGTTTAACTAAGAAATCAGAGTCTGGAAATGATTTGAAGGTGGGCAGTGAAAATTATATACTATATGTTCATTTTTACGAGCAAAAGGAAATCAATTGTTAAAATTCAAATATTTTAAATTGTTGTTTTGATTTTATATTTGTAATGAACACACAAAAGTAAGATTTTTTAATAATAATGATTTTTATGTAAGTAGAAAAGCTGCAGTTCGAAAATGAATCAAGGAAGCATTTTTACCAATTTTAGTTGATTCAAACAAATATATTTCTGAAATTGGGTGAGAGGCTAGTTTGATGATGTATCAATTCAGGAAAAATGCTACATATTTTTTTCAATGCAAGAATGTTTGTGATGAATCAAATTTAGGGTTTAACGTGGATTTTGGTTTCGGCATGATTCTCGTGCTCGCGTAGAGTGAGGGATGGATCGAGTTTGATGATACTCAGGAAGGTGATGGAGGAGGCGTTGACGAAGTCGTATCCGGAGTTGTGTCGTCTCAAATGGTCGGAGAGTGGGGAACGACGCGTTGACAGGTATAGGAGAAGTTCCTGTTTTGTTTCCAGGTATCGATTTTGGCACTCGATTTTGATTCAGAGGGAATGGAGGAGTTTTGGTGATTGGGGGTTGGTTGGTGGAAGATAGTCGACTTGCTCGACGTTGCAGGGTTGGTCGGTGGAGTTTGTCGGCTCCGTGCACGTGCACAGTGCCCTGAGTTGTTTTACTGGTGAAGTCCGGGTTTGGGGTAGAGTTATACTTGAGTTCCTCGAGTAGATCCAGGGTTTTGGCTCGAGATTTTGGATGTTGGGCTCGAAGCAGGAAGGGTTGAATCTCGGGTAGAACTGTGTTACAGGTTTTAAACCAGTTGTGTTTTTACAATTTAAAATTTTCATTTTTGAATTTATAAAGCAAAATTAAAACTAAGTTTTAAATCAAAAGTTTAAATATGAATCTCAAGTTTAGTTTCAATCTTAGTTTAGGAATAAATAAAGCTTTTAAATTTAAATTGTTTAATAAAAGAATTTTAAATGGAAGGTTAAATGTTTTGTTTTAAACTTGAAATTGCAAGAAAAAAAAATGTAATGTGATTGAAAAGCTCAAGATTTAAGTAATTAAATTCAAAGGATTTCCTTATATAAGTTTCCTATGTAGATAATAAATATTCTTTACATTTATTTTAAGGTTTATAAATTGATATTTAAATTGGTTAATATTTGAATATATGTTCGTTTTGAATCTTAAATTCAAAATGGAATTTAAATTTAAATTTAAATTTAAAAGTGTAATGTTTAAATTACACGTAAAGGATTAATAAAATCATTAATGAAGAAATTTATTGTCTTAGAGATAATCAAGGTAATCAAATGGTTTAATAAATATGGTAATTAAAGAATGATTTATTTGATTTTAAATTTTAAATTTAGATTAATTTAAAATCAGAAATGATTAATAATGAATTAATCTAAGATAATTTCTTAAGAAAGTGATTAAAGAAATACTAGTAGTTAATAAAGATAATTAACTAGAGATTATTAAGTAATTAAATTAATGCGATAAATCTTGATAATTAATTAGATTAATTAATTTAGATAATCAATTATACATTGTTAAAATGAAATTACTTCATGAAAGTAATTAAGGATTAATCACTTATAGTGATTAATTTTGGATATTTTTATTAATTACAGTTAATTAATTTATAATTGGTTCAAAAGTTAATTTAATTAATATGATTGATTAAGAATAATTTTAAAAAATTAAAGTGTTTGATAAATTAATTTATATCAAATGATTTGAAATTAATAAATCAGAATTGGATAATAAATTCATAAGTAATTAATTAAATTGGAGATAAATTGAATTAATTAGGATTAAACAATCCTGTTTATAAATGATTATTAAATGGTTGACCTTACTTATGAATGATTGTATTGTATGATATGCCTTAAATTGATTGTCCTATCTGATTTGTGATATTTTGTTCTGTGGATTGAGCTGTGTATGATTTATTCATTTATTCACATTTATATATTATCTGTGAATCTGTCAATAGACGATAAGCTTTATAGTTATATCGCTTATCAACTATATTTCTGTGTTTTGATCTGTGATGATTGAATAATGTTGCACTATTGTATTAAACCCTTGGACCACACCATACACACACAATTATGGATTTCACGAGGAAATCGGTTACGTCACAGATGCTTGAAATAGTTTTGAATTTGAATTTTTAAATTCAAATGTTTTGAAAATGGATTGGGTTTGAAGTGAAAAGCTTTTGAAATGGAATTTCAGAGATGGAAATTTATTTTGAATAACCGGATTAAGTGTTGGAATTTAAATATTTTAATTTAAATTTGAATACAATATTCAAATTGAATTCTATAATTTGAAACTAGGGATTAACGATATTATACTAGTCATTATGAGTTAAACCATTTTTAAAGTATTATTTTTGGGAATTTGAATTAACCCAAAAATTGTAACTTGTATAAATGAAATCGGATTTTTTTGAAATAAGACTGTTGTTTCTAAATGATAAAAAGCTTTCATAGGAGAAACGAATTTCAAATTATATAAAAGAGATTTCAAGTTTAAACTGAAATAGTTTACCAAGTTATTGATGAATATTTGGAAATGAATTTTGAAAGTGAACATTTGGGAACGGTTTGAAAGCTATAAGATAAATCTTTAATTTAAAGATTTTAAACGAGTTAATCCAAATGAAATAGAAATTGTTTTGAAATCCGTAAATGGAATTTTGTGAAATAAATCTTTTGTTTAAAAGATTTGAAATGGTATTTGGCTTAAACCATTTGAAAAGAAAGTTTTGAATTATTAAGTTGTGACTCAATTGAAATCCCATATCCATATGTTTTAAATATTTTCGCTCACTATTCGGGTTAGCCGGGAAAGGACCTTTGGGTCGTATAACCCATTCTGAATATGTGATTCGACGTTATGGATAGCATTTGAAGACCGGGTATTTGCAAGAGCGATAGGATGACCTATCGATTGTCTCTGCACTGAGTCGTGCCGGTATAGAGACTCCCTAAGTGATGGAAAATTCGATCGGGATTATGAATACACGGATTGCAAGGACTTCTTTGGAAGTGCCTTTGGTTCTGTTTGAACCCAGAACAGACTTGTATGGATTGTTATGTCTGACATTACAATTTGAGATATAAAGCTGATTTCTTTCAAATATATTTCTGTTGGTGGCGGATAATTTATTCTCTTAGCTTAACACCCTTCTCTGAGACGTACGAGCTCAGAGGTTATGTAGTTGAAGGTTATCAGCGATATATTCCCAATTTGGTAATGTGACATGCTGAGTGTTGCTGTGAAATGATCATTGTTTGATCATTTGTGATAGGATCATTTGTTTGATCATTTATCTTTGTGATCATTTCTATGATCATCTGTTGACCCAAAGCATAGCTTTTGTATAAAGCGTGGCTTTGTGGACGAGACTTCGTCGAGCCTCACACCCCGGAAATGGTCAAAACAGGAAAGATGCAGCAAGGTTATGAGGGGTAGCTCCCTTTAGGGTATGTGCATTTCCTTCTGGAAAAGGGTGGTATCATGGTATGGAGCCCAGATACTTACTCATGTTCAAACACTTTATTTATGATTGTGTGATGTTGATTACGAGCGCTCGTTAAAGGTCCCAAAGGACCGGGGGATGGCATACTCGTGTCAGTAGTTACCCAGTTAGGGGTAACCCGGCCTTGTGTTGGCAGAGATCCGGTTTGGTTCTCGGGGACGTCCTTCCAGAGGCGTTCTCATGTGGCAATGAGAAGTTCCTTGGCCTGACCATTTGTTGGGAATCCAATTACCAATACGAAACCCTGTACGGTTTTAGTTTTAGAACCTGTCATTTACTTATGGTGGTCACCACTGTTTAGATGGTAGCTATAGTAGGCATATTTCGAAATGTCTATGCTGGCTAAGATTTATATCTTTATTTTCGAAATAAATTTTTCCTACACTATGCACTAGTAATAATATCAAATATTTCTTTTTAATGCGTATCAAGCATCTTTGACTATCATAAGGAGAAATCTCCTCCGATTCTGCGTTTGCATTGTGTGTGCGTGCGGGAGGCCTTATGGTAGTCTCATTTTCCAAAAGCATTGCGAATTGACTTTAAAATTCTTTCTTTGATTATTTTTAAAAGATAAACTGTTTTTGTTTCTCACACCAGTCCCACGACTGATCCGGAGTTTATTGTTTCTTTCCTAAACTCTGGGTGCTCATTATTTTCTACACGAGCAGTCTAGAGTTGGGTTTTTCAGATAGTCAGATTAGTAGGTTATCTGGAGCTAGTTCAATCTTTGGATATGGACTATACTTGCTTATCTTTGTGCATCGTTATTGGGAGTTCGAGCTATTGCTGGATTGGTTCTTGGAGTTGGGAGTTGCAGGTTTTGGAGTTCTCTTTTGAAGACTATCTTAGAGTTATATTGCTCCGCTGCTATATGTTATCTATTTTTCTTTTCCGCTGCTATTTTATTATATCATATCTCTGATGTATATTGATATCTATTGGATCATCTGTTGTATCAGATATTGTATCAAAGTTGTATATCAATGTATTATTTCTTTTATTTTCGCTGTGTTATTTACTTAATGTTGTTATAAGCTCCGGCGAATCGGATTTGAACGGTCGAATCTATGGCATTCGAATACGATATGAAGTATGGATGTTGATTTTCGAGCGGGCAAAATCCGTCTCGTTACACCAACTCTTGCCAAGCCGATACGCTGCCTTCCGCCAGAATTTCATAGCACTCGATCCAACATAGCTCACGAAGAAACCCAAAATCCAAACCATACAAAAGCTAGGGTTATAATAAAATTCCGGTCATCGCCGACGCCACCGTCCCCTATAGCCACAACCACCATTTTTACGTGAACGCCCATTACCTCCTCCACCTACAGTAACAATCTCGACCACTCTAAATGCTCCATCTTCTAGAAATCATCCAAATTCCAATTTCCAGAAATACCCAAATTTCTCGTTCAATTCAACATAAAAAATTTTGGATTATTGTCTTAAAAATCACAAATCCCAATGATGATTCGATATATAAACATGAATCAATATAATTCAACATTTTATTTATCACATTATACAAGTTTTCACTACAATATTTTAGTTTACATGTAACTTCCAAAATTATGTTATTAAAACTTGTTTTCATAATCAAAATGGAGTTTAAACTCAACTAATTTGTTTGAAACCCTAAGATACAAAGTGTTTAGATGGAATGTTTGAATTTTTGTTTATTTATAACACTCTATAATCAAGAATGAACAGAGGAACAAAAACTTCAGGTATGCAGATTCAAATACAACCATGCATACAGATTTATATACAACTATCTACACATGCAGGAATCAACATCACAGTATTACTTAAGCAACAAATTTTATCCTACTTAAGTTTTAAATTAGTTGTTTACTCACCTCTTTATGTACAAACAGAGAACACTTTGATTTGCTCTGTAAATCTGGAATTGCCTTTGGGATTGAGATGATCTGATGTTGAATCTAGCTTGAATCTGAGGTTAAAGATTGAAAATGATTGTAGTTTTGAAATTTATTTCTTCTTGATTTGTTCCCTGGTTTCTTACAGGCTTAGGTTAGTTTTAGATTTCTTTTTTTTTCTATTAAAACACTTACTTACACAATTAATATTTTTTTCAAGAAACAAATGTTGCCATTTGTTCTTGCATGCTAATTTAACTAATACATGTCTATACTTGTTTTTATTACCTTACAAGTGTAGAAGAAAACCTTTATTTATATTACTTTTACACTTATATATAATTTCTATTATACTTATATTTCTTTTATGCTTAACACCTTTATATATATATATATACACACACACACAACTTATATATATTTAAATAAGGTATGAACCCCTATTAAACCTCACTTAGCTCTATTTTATTTTTAATACCCTTTTTGAAAATCATTAGATTAAATTCAAACCAAGCTTCCTATTCACAATTTACATACATACATACATACATACATATATATATATATATATAAATTAGAAACATTACCTTAAATCCAATTTATTTTGAGATATTATCTTTTAGATTTAAATTTTAACCCAAATTCAAATTCATTTTCAATTTAAAGTCCTATTTTGAAATCATCTCAAATATATGTATGTATTAAGCAACACAAATTAAATTTGTAATCAATAATTTTATTTAAAATCTATGTTTATATACATACAACATAATTACAAATATAAATATTTATCTGATCAGATTTATCCGTTCAATTTATAATTCAATATTGTATTAATTAACCCAGTTTGTTAATCAATTACAGATGTTCTAAAATTCGGGTTATCACAAAATTTCACGAACTATTCACCCAAATTTTTTTTTGTGACAACCCTGATTTCTGGGCGCCTGTAATTGGTTAATTAATTAATTTTAATTATTGAATTACTGATTTTATGTGTCGAACGAATAAATTTGCTGATAATCTGAAATATTTGGATATATTTATATAAATTGATTTAAAGAACTATATAAAATATTGGATTATAAAATCCCTATATATGATAAATCTCATAGAAAATAAATAATAAACTCCACCATGTGAATTAAGATAAAATACCTACAGATATACAAGGATAAATATATACAAATTTTATGATGTTTAAAACTATATATATAAGGATATAACTATACAAGTGTATGAATGAAGGCTCATACGAAATAATATTGTGATGACCCAGGATTTTGGCAATATTATTTTAATAAGCACCTAATCTGATTAATTAAAATACACTTATCATTTTAAAAACAAATAAGACTCTTGGCCAATTACCATTTATTTATATATATGTGTGTGTGTATTTGTGAATAAAACTATGATTTGAAAATTCAAAATAAAGTCTATCAAAAATATTTAAAATAAAATCTATCTTGTTTATATTAAATATACGTGTGTATATATATATATATACACAGATATAAATTAAGTATTGATAACTTAAACTCAAAATATATGTGTGAAAGAATAGAGATAAAAATTTATTTATGTGTATGCAACATAGTTAAACCTATATCAATAACTATAACAACCTCATATTATGCACATAGGGTATAAAACAAAACCAGGCAAAGAAATGTATATATGTGAATTTAGATATGCATAAGTATGGATATGTATGTGAATATGAAAAGGGACGCATGCACTAAATGCTATCAACTCAAGCACATAAAAAGTCACTTCTCAACTTTATTAAATCACTTCATTTTTCACAAATCTTGTCTGTTCAAAGAATCTCTGGCCAAAGATATTTAGGTAAATAAATTAAAGGAAAATGAAAAAAAAAGAGAAAAGTGCTATGCTGTATGCTTTCTATATATATATATACATATATATATATATATATATCTTTCTTGTTCCATTTTCGTTCACCAAACTAAGCAAACCAGAAAATAAGTAAGCAGTTCCATTTTACAAACTTAAATAAGAATTCAACTAAACAAGCAAAGAGATTTAAAAGTGGGATCAGGCTAGCAGCTTTTCAAAATAGAATTTGTTCTCTGTTCAAACTCCTTTTTACACGTGAGTAAATATTTTTTTAAACAGTTAATCTTATTTTAACCAAAGTGCATGTGATGATGTTGGATTTAATTGAATTCTACAGTTCGAAACTTATCTGGATTTACAAATATATGTATGTGAGAATGACTGTATATGTTGATTTCTTGTTCTCTGTTTGTTACAGTCTGTGATATTTGTTTCCAAAAATCCAAATCTCTCTATCAGATCCATATTAGCCTTCATTATGTAAATGAAAATTGTTTGAAAATGTAAAATAAAGATCATAAAATTAGTTTCATGATTTTAAATGCCACAGATAATTTTGAATAGAGGATTAAAAGTGAAACTAAAATTCTTGTTAGAAATCAACTACCTTTAATTCTAATTTGAAATACATGAATGTGATCATGATTGAAAATCATGAATTTTGTTACGCATTTCGTAATTTTTTGAATAGTAATTCTTGAGAATTCACGTGTTGTTCGAATTGGGTGTTTTGGTGGTTTGCTGTTGATCGACGTGATGATCGAAGGTGATATCTTGGTCGAAGGTGGTTGGTAGGAGGATGCGTGCAGGAGAAATGCTGGTGGAATGTTTCAATGTCTGAGGAGAGATAGAATGGATCGAATAGGGTTTTATCTGGAGATTTGTTTGATGTGGTGTCATTGGGTTTCCTGGTGGTTTCGAGGTCGGATAGCAAGCAACTGGAATGTTGCGCGACAATGGGAATGGAAGCTGGATGGTGTGACGAAGCTTCGGTGGTGATGCCTGGTGGTTTCGAGGTCGGAGGCGATAGGGAGGAGGGGATTTCCATTGGGGTATCGTTCCTGATGGTCGAGATTGTTGCTCGATTTTGTTTTAGGGGATTTTCGATCGATCTGGGTTCTCGCTTGGGGTCGTGGGGGTTCGAGTGATCATCGTGAATGGTCGCGACAATCGTCAGAGGGTGGCGGCGATGGTTCAGATGCACAGTGTGTACGTCGAGGACGGACATTGGGTCTTAGTGTTTGACTTGGGGTTTCCTTTGAGTTTGCTCGTGTTCATCTCGAAGTTTTTGTTGAATGTTTTGACCCGAGGCAAGAGTGGGTTGTATAGGGTTCGACTCGGGTTTTAGAGGTGCTAAACTCGAGTTTTGCTGCAGTGATGTTAATCCAGTTTTTAAACAAATTTGAAAAGTGAATCAGTTTACAAAATTTGAAGGCAAAGTTATGTAGAAAGAAACCAAGGTTTGAAGTGCAAACCAGTTTTCAAACAAAACAAAATATCAATTTTAATGGTATTTTAATTCAATACATTTCCAACTTCAAATGTAAAGATGGTTGATTTTAAATAGTTAATTAAATTAATTTTGAATTTTAAATTCAAGATTTTTTAAATTTAAATATTTGATCACGTTTGAAGAAAGTATTTAATATAAATACAAATTTATTCTAAGTTAAGTTGAGATTAATTAAGAATAATTAATTATAAAATAAATTTAAGCTTAATTACTATTGGTAATTAAGGATAATCACTTAATGAAGTAATTAGTGGATGGTTAAGGTATTAATTTAAGATTAAGCGATTAATTAATTGGTTAATTAGTTGATGTAATTAATTTTAGATTAATTAATTAGTCTAATTAATTAAAGATAATCACTTATTAATTAATTAGATAATTACTTAGTGAAGTAAGTCATGGATAATTACTGGATGTAATATATTAATTGGAAAATTACTTATGGAAGCAATTAAATAGAAGGAATTACTAGGTTTAATAAATTAAAGGATTAATATAATTAGCTAAGGAGTTAATTAATTAAGGTAAGTAATTACAGGATGGTTAATTACTGTTTATGATTGATTAAGGCTGATTAATGGAAGTAATTAATTAAGGATCATTAATTAATGTAATTAATGAAAGTAATCAAAGACTAATTACTATAAATAGTTAAGGATAATTAATTTGTGTAATTAATTGAATGATAATTACTTTACGTAATTGAAGACAATTAATCAAAGATGATTAATTAAGATGGATAATTAAAAGATGATTAATTAATTGATTTGGAATTAATTAATGATTAAGTAAAGGTAATCTAAGTGATTAAAAGATAAGTAATTAATTTAATTATAGATAAATTAAATTAATTTTTGAAATGATCCATCTTTGTTATGAATGATTTAAGTGAATTGGACCATTTAGTCTAAGTTTTGGTACTTAGAAATTGATGTGTGAAATTAGTGTTGTCTTTAACAAATTGTGGATTTGTAAATTGACTCGAGTTTACCCGGGTTTTAAGTAAGATTTTTGCATTAGTATTTCTTGGTTAGTTGGGTTTACTCACGCTAGTTTCCAACCTGACCTGGGTGTTACTATGATGTAACGCTCGGGTCAGACCGAGTATTACGGATTTTCAGGTAAGGACGTTCTGGAACTCAAGAGACGAGCTGGATGGCAGGAACGCAGGAGTGTTTCCACTGTAATATATTTCTGTTTATCTGAGATATGTTGATTTGTGTATGTCTAGTGGTTGTGTATGTGTGTAACTCTAATGTATTGATTTGAAATTTGATAGATACCGCATTCTTTTGTAAACTATTATTATTCAGTATTATATTTTGATCCGCTGCGAATGTGAGATTATGTGATGTGGTTTTCTGTTCTTCTTCTATCTCTTTCCTTCTTTTTCCTAACTATCTGGAATTTTCGAAATCGGAAAATCCGGATCATTGCATTTGGTATCAGAGCTGAAGGTTAAGCGAGAACATTGGCTCTGGTGGGTGTACTCATTAAGGATAGGGTCAATAGTACCACAGAATGAGTTGAGTGTGTGTGTGTGTGTGTGTGTGTGTGTGTGTGTATATGAGAGCGTACTTGTATTTTCTTATATAAAGATTTTAGATGATTTTATATAAGAATATATTTTGATATATGTAAAGCAATATTTCTTACTAATAAATGTTAAGGTAATTGGTTGTTAAATTATTGGAATTAAATGAAGAGGTGATAGAAATACAACCAAATTGAAATTAAATAAAAGTAAGTGCGAAATGGATTCAAACTGAAATTAAATCTTGAATTGGAAAAAGTTTTCGAATAAGATAATAATGAATTGGTTTCCAGAGATGATAATCTTGGTTATTATCATAAATAGTTGTTGTGCTCAATAATAAAATATGTATTAATGGGTAAGCAAAATTAAATGTTTTAGATAAGTATGATTTATGAATTGGAATTGACGATGATCCAGATTGTGAAGTTTTAAATCTAAGCCAGAAAATTTGGAATTTGTTTCAAAGTGCTAAAAGAAATAATAAATAAGTATTATTCAAATAAAAGAGTTATACTTCAAACAAGTGTTGTTTGAAAATTTAAAGGAATTTGTTTTGAATTAAAAACCCAAGGTGGTTTAAAATTTAAGGATAACTTATAAAGGAAATAATATGCATATGTGAGGAATATACATAATATCAAAAATAGTTTGAAATAAACTCTAAATGTTGAGTTTAAAATTGGGAATGAGATGTGATACCCACGTGATAAGTTTTTAAACTTATAAGATTATTAATGTGAAGTTCAAACTTTGGAATGGGAATTCAAATTTGGTAAGGTTGGCTGGATTAATAAATTGAATTTAACTTTGGGAAAGTTAAATAAGTTAACAAGCAACCTGAATTGGGAATTTCAAGATGAAATTGGGATTTAGCTTGGAAAGTTAAATGGTTAATTTGAATTGGGAGTTTGTGTGATCTCAAAATAGGTTTGAGATCTGGAAATTTAAAATTGATGGCTGTTTAAGATAAATTGGATGATATCATCCTATTGATATTAATAATCCTTAAATTGTGAATTGGATTTGTTTAAATAAATGAAGAAATGGAATGTGGTAGTATATATATTATTGAGATAAAAAGGGAAATTAAACATTAATTTGAAATTAAGAATATGGTACCACTTTGAATTTCAAGATTTAAATCTTCAAAGAGAACTTGGAAATTTAAATTGTTAAGGATTGGTTTCAAAATTTAAATTGGTAATAAATTGATATATATACATTATTATGAAAAAAGTTAAATGGAATTTTGAAATTTGGACTTAAAATTTAATTGTTTAAAGATTTGGATTATTGATTTAAAAATAAAGGTTAATTTGATTTAAGTGGTCAATTCTACATTTGGAAATTTAACTCGAATTTATATAATTCGAGATGGTTCAAAGTTGAGATTTAGATTCATTAGTTCAAATTGAATTTAGTTTGAATTAATTAGAATGGAAGATGGATAAGTATGGATTTCAAATGGAAAATTTGAATTGGATTAATTTGAAAAAAAAATTGAAAATGAGTTCAAATTCAAATGTGAATCGGGATTAATTCATATAGAAATTGGAATGATTTGAAATTGAAGTTGATTCAATTTCAAATTAGTCTAAACTAATTTGAATAATTTGGAATTGTAACTAAATTGAATATCTTTAAAATCAAGTGGAATTTGATTTGAATTTGGAAAGAAGGTTAATTCAACTTGAATTGGGGATAAATCAAGTTCGGGGGAAATTGAAGTTACCCGTATTAGAATTGGGTCAATTTAAATGGAAGTGGAAATTTAAATTGAACTGATAGGGAATTGAACAGTTTGACTCTAGACTATTTTTAAAATAAATTGTTTCAATATAAATCTATTTTTCCAAACTATTTACTACACAACTTTTCTTTTTAAACCTAAAACTATTTTATACTTGTTTTACAATAATTTTTTGAACTATTTTGCCTTGCCAAAAAATTTTTTTGAACTATTTAACAATTTTACAATTGAATTATAAACTAGTTACTGTTTTTCAATTGTTTTATAAATAATTACTTTTTTTGAAGTAATTTACAATTACTTAACTATTTTATAACTATTTAACTATTTATAGTTATTTTACAAATTAATAATTATTTTTCATCTGCTTATCTACTTTTAAAATTTTCAAGCTATTTCATAAATGTGAGTCGGACAGAGTTCAAACTGTTTATGATTGAACATCCATTTGAAATATAATTGAGGTGATAATCCAAATGAGAATTTAAGCGATTGTGAATAAGTGGGTAGAAATTGAAGTGAATGTGAATAGAAAAGGGAAATTGATTTGGCAAATAATCAATGAAGTTAAATACGTAAGATGTACGTATATTATTTTATTCGCATCGTGATTTGACCCAGATTCGAGCACAGAATTTCGAGATAGTATATCGATCCGAGTTAGGATTTTTCACTCGATTTTCGATGGCGAACCTGGATACGGATTGTTGATTGGTTCTGGATATTCTCCATCATAGTTATGGCTATTCAAGGAGAATGACGGTTTCTGATCAAAAAACCATATCTGAGTCCGCACTAGGAAGTTGGGTGGACGATACTAGTTCGTAAGTGGAAGTGTGTGATCGAGTGGGCGATCAGATTGGTATAACGTACGGATGATATGTGTACATCGTACGGGTTTAATGAAAATTTGTGGATAAGATCTGTAAAATGTTTTGAAATAGAAAGGTATATTTTGTGAAATATATGATGGAGTAAAGTAGAAATTGAATATTTCTATGGTAAAAATCTACTTTATAGAAGTAAGTAATTTGGTAAGTGACTTTATAAAGTAATCAAACTTGAATTTTTGTTTTGGAATAAATAAAATTATATATATTATATAAGATAAATCTCCCCTTGTTGAATCTTTTGCCATAAGAAAAGGGTCTTTGAAAGTATTTAAAGTATAAAAAGGGGTTTTATAAAAGTTTGAAGTGTTTCAAAGATTTTCAAGGTTATATATATCTATATATATAGGGGTTCTTATGAGGATGATTTTGGGATAAAGGTTTTGAGAACCTATCGGTTTCGAAAAAGGCTTTTGATTTTTAAGGAAAATCAAATTTGGAATTTGGAAAGCCTAGTTTGTGAATTATCGATTTTGGGATAATCGATTTTGAGAAATGAGATTTATATGAAATTCATACTAGGTGTATGATTTGGGATATACTACATGTGTGTAGTATAAAGTGTTTTGAAATGGCTCTGGGGGAAAAGGCGCTCCCTTGAATGAACTTCTCAGGAGTGCCACAGGGTGGTACTGCCTTGAGACCTAAAGGGGGTACTAAAGTTGATCTCGTGAGGAGTCCGGACAAACTAGTTTCTGAGGATTGTTGGGTAGCGAATGTCGAGGGCGACGATGCCTACATGGGCATTTAGGTTATGCTGTGACGACAGTGTTACTCAATGTTGCTGCGATCTACTATATGGACCATAGTGGAAATCATGTGGAGGATGAGTCCCAACAGTCTACATTAGATTTTGCCGGGACGACAACGTAACATCGGTAAACTGCGATCTTGGTCGAGTGGAGGAGTTTCATTGTTTGGCAGCGAAATTCGAGGTCGCTGATGCCTACAGTTATATGGGTTTTGCTGTGATAGCAACGTAAAGCCCGGGTATAACTGCGTTCTGTAGCGGGTTCCATGGCATAATTGAGGGGCGCTGAGGCCTACAGTTATCTATGGATTTTATCCGGATGGCAACGTAACCATCAGGTTAACTGCGACCATGGATGGGGATGATTTCCAGAGCATTTTCACCAAGATATTTCCTCTATTTTCAAAATAAATGGTTTCTATATTTACAATAAAATTATTTTCCAAGTAATTTCACTGGATGTTCAAAACGGGTGTACCAAGTACTTATAGATCTTCAGTCCTGCACCTGATCAACGTTCGACTGAATTTCTATGAGAACAAGAATGGACTTGTTGAGACATCGAGCTATAAAAAGTGTTTTTATAAAATCTATTTTGGTCATATTATGTAAATTTTAAAGTGTTTTAAAATTTTCAAGTTTAAATTATTTTTTTAATAATAAGAGCTTGAAGTTAAAAGATGTAAAGAAGGATTTAACTCATAATTAAACATTAAGAATTAAAATTCTCGCTTCTTTCCTTTTCGAGGACGAAAAGTTCTAAAGAGGGGAAGAATGTGACAACCCGTATTTCTGGATGTCTGTAATTG
Source organism: Allium cepa (assembly GCA_030765085.1). Taxonomy (NCBI): domain Eukaryota; kingdom Viridiplantae; phylum Streptophyta; class Magnoliopsida; order Asparagales; family Amaryllidaceae; genus Allium; species Allium cepa. The sequence goes on from CM060945.1 coordinate 727,335,102, forward strand.
GGTAATTAATCAATTTTAATTATTGAATTATTGATTTTATGAGTCGAACGAATAAAGTTGCTGATAGTCTGAAATATCTGGATATAATTATATAAATTGATTTAAAGAACTATATTAAATATTGGATTATAAAATCCCTGTATATGATAAATCTCATAGAAAATAAATAATAAACTCCACCATGTGAATTAAGATAAAATACCTATAGATATACAAGGATAAATATACACAAATTTTATGGTGTTTAAGACTATATATATAGGATATAACCATACAAGTGTATGACTGAAGGCACATACGAAATAATATTGTGACGACCCAGGATTTTGGCAATATTATTTTAATAAGCACCTAATCTGATTAATTAAAATACAAACTTATCATTTTAAAAACAAATAAGACTCTTGGCCAATATCCATTTATTTATAAATACATATGGGTATTTGTGAATAAAACTATGATTTGAAAATTCAAAATAAAGTCTCTCAAAAATATTTAAAATAAAATCCATGTTATTCATATTAAATATAAGTGTATGTATATATATATATATATATATATATATATAAGGATATAAATTAAGTATTGATAACTTAAACTCAAAATGTATGTGTGAAATAATAGAGATAAAAGTATATAGTGGTTTATTTGTGTCTATGCAACATAAGTTAAAAATACCAATAACTATAACAACCTTATATTATGCACATAGGGTATAAAGCAAAACCAGGCAAATAAATGTATATATGTGAATTTAGATATGCATAATTATGGATATGTATGTGAACATGAAAGGGGACAATGCATTAAATGCTATCAACTCAAGCACATAAAATGTCACTTATCAACTTTAGTAAATCGCTTCATTTTTCACAAATCTTGTCTGGTCAAAGAATCTCTGGCCAAAAAATTGAGGTAAATAAATTAAAGGAAAATGAAAAAAAAAGTGCTGTGTTGTATGCTTTCTCTATATATATGTATATCTTCCTTGTTCCATTTTCGTTCACCAAACTAAGCAAACCAGAAAATAAGTAAGCATTTCCATTTTACAAACTTAAATAACAATTCAACTAAACAAGCAAGGAGATTTAAAAGGGGATCAGGCTAGCAGCTTTTCAAAACAGAATTTGTTCTCTGTTCAAACACCCTTTTACATGTGAGTAAATATATATTTTAAACAGAATCTTATTTTAACCTATGTGCATGTGATGATGTTGGATTGAATTAAATTCTACAGTTCGAAACTTATCTGGATTTACAAATATATGTATGTGAGAATGACTGTATATGTTGATTTCTTGTTCTCTGTTTGTTACAGTCTATGATTTTTGTTTCCAAAAATCCAAATCTCTCTATCAGATAAATATTATCCTTGATTATGCAAATGAAATTTTTTTGAAAATGTATAATAAAGATCATAAACATTTCATGATTTTAAATGCCACGGATAATTTTAAATAGGGGACTAACAGTGAAACTAAAATTCTTGTTAAAAATCATCTACCTTTAATTCTAATTGGAAATACATAAATGTGATCATGATTGAAAATCGTGAATTGTGATATGCATTTCGTAGTTTTTAGATTAGTAATTATTGAGAATTCTCGTGTTGTCCAAATTGGGTGTTGTGATAATTTGCCGTTGATCGGCATGATGATCGGAGATGATACATTGGTCGAAGGTGGTTGGTAGGAGGATGCATGCAGGAAAAATTGTTGTGGAATTTTTCAATGTATGAGGCGAGAGAGAATGGGTCAAGTGGGGTTTTTCTTGGATTTTTGTTTGATGTGGTGTCATTGGGTTTCCGTAATGAGCAAGCAACCGGAATGTTGTGCGACAGTGGGAGTGGATGTTGGATGGTGTGACGAAGCTTCGGTGGTGATGCCTGGTGGTTTCGCGGTCGGAGGGGATAGGGAGGAGGGGTTTTCCATCAGGGTATCATTCCTGATGGTCGATATTATTGCTCGATTTTGTTTCAGGGTATTTTCGATCGATCTGGGTTCTTGCTTTGGGTCGTGAAGGTACGAGTGATCGTCCGGAATGGTCGCGACGATCGTCAGAGAGCGGGGCGATGGTTCAAGTGCACCGTGTTCACGTCGAGGCTGGACATTGGGTCTTAGTGTTTCACTCGGGGTTTCCTTCAAGTTTGCTCGTGTTCGTCTCGAAGTTTTTAGTGAATGTTTTGACCCGAGGCAAGCGTGGGTTGTATAGGGTTTGACTCGGGTTTTAGAGGTGGTAAACTCGAGTTTTGCTGTAGTGATGTTAATCCTGTTTTTAAACAAATATGAAGGGTGAATCAAGTCTAAAAAATTTGAAGGCAAAGTTATGTAGAAAGAAACCAAGGTTTAAAGTGTAAACCAATTTTCAAACAAAACAGAATATCAATTTTAATGGTATTTTAATTTAATACATTTTCAACTTCAAATGTAAAGATGGTTTATTTTAAATAGTTAATTAAATTAATTTTGAATTTTGAATTCAAGATATTTTAAATTTAAATATTTGATCAAGTTTTAAGAAAGTATTTAATACAAATACAAATCTATTGTTAGTTAAGTTGAGATTAATTAAGAATAATTAATTAATAAAATAATTTAAGCTTAATTACTATTTGTAATTAAGGATAATCACTTAATGAAGTAATTAGTTGATGGTTAAGGAATTAATGTAAGATGAAGTGATTAATTAATTAGTTAATTAATTAATGTAATTAATTTTAGATTAATTAATTAGTCTAATTAATTAAAGATAATCACTTATTAATTAATTAGATAATTACTTAGTGAAGTAATTCATGGATAATTACTGGATGTAATATATTAAGTGGAAAATTACTTATGGAAGTAATTAAATAGAAGGAATTACTTGGTGTAATTAATTAAAAGATTAATATAATTAGTTAAGGAGTTAATTAATTAAGGTAAGTAATTACAGGATGGTTAATTACTATTTATGATTGATTACGGCTGATTAATGGAAGTAATCAATTAAGGATCATTAATTAATGTAATTAATGAAAGTAATTAAAGATTAATTACTGTAAATAGTTAAGGATAATTAATTTGTGTAATTAATTGAATGATAATTACGTTACGTAATTGAAGATAATTAATCAAGGATGATTAATTAAGATGGATAATTAAAAGATGATTAATTAATTGATTTGGAATTAATTAATGATTAAGTAAAGGTAATCTAAGTGATTAAAAGATAAGTAATTAATTTAATTAGAGATAAATTAAATTAATTTTTGAAATGTTCCATCTTGCTTGTGAATGATTTAAGTGAATTAGACCATTTAGTCTAAGTTTTAGTACTTAGGAATTGATGTGTGAAATAAGTGTTGTTTTCAAATTGTGGATTTGTAAATTGACTCGAGTTACCCCGGGTTTTAAGTAAGATTTTTGCATTAGTATTTCTTGATTAGTTGGGTTTACTCATGCTGGTTTCTAGCCTGACCCGGGTGTTACTTTGATGTAATGCTCGGGTCAGACCGTGTATTACAGATTTTTAGGTAAGGACGTTCTGGAACTCAGGAGACGAGCTGGATGGCAGGAACGTAGGAGTGTTTCCGCTGCAATATATTTTTGTTTATCTGTGATATGTTTATTTGTATATGTCTAGTGGTTGTGTATATGTGTAACTCTGATGTATTAATCTAAAATTTGATAGATACCGCTTTCTTTTGTAAACTGTTATAATTCAATATTATATTTTGATCCGCTGCGAATGTGAGATTACGTGCTGTGGTTTTCCGTTCTTCTTCTATCTCTTTCCTTCTTTTTCCTAACTATCTGAAATTTTAGGGATCGAAAAATCCAGGTCGTTACATTTTTCGAACTCCAATTGAAGCGTGCCGCCTGGCATTTATAATGTTTTACGCTTATTCCGAACGCAATGGAATATGTATCGGGAGAAAATTCGATCGTATTTGGAAGAAAGGTTTTCGAATCGACTTATTTAAATTTAAAATTTACTTAAACAAATTTCTATGTGTTTTAGCTTCCCCCGAACAAACCGTAAATCCGATCGAATGAAATTTGAAATCCTACAATAATATAACATTACGGATCCAATGAAACTACTTTCGTCGAAATCCGAGACTGTATGAAAAATGAATATTTTTACACATTAATTAAATATTAAAATATTCAATTTCTGTAATTTAACTTTTAGTTCAGTTTTAAAAGTTCACTAATATAATTTTAATTTGAATAGGGTTAATATAACTTTATAAATCATTTTCAATCATATTAAATCCAAATATCAATTATTTCTACAATTTCAAATATTAAGTCAACAATATAATTATCCAATTAAATCCAGATATTCGAAATATAAGTTATTCAGCTTATTAAATTAACTTGTGAATATTTAAAATCAATTAAAATCCCAATTTCAAATGACTGAAATTCTGGATCGTTACAATTCTTCTGTAAGTTATATAAATATAACTAGGTTATACATGTTTTATGTACAGTACCAATACTACTAAGTTATAATGTCTCATGATTTGTTTTAATTGCCTAAGATGAGAATACATTCTTCATAAGGTGTTGTACACATGATTTTTTATACAATTCTAAGGAATATTTCATAAGGTGCTAAAATTAATCTATTATAAATTGAGTAATATGATTATTAAATTTTGTGAAAAATAAGACGTGCACAAAACGAGAACAAAATTTGGAATTATATATATACATCAGTGAACTATTATATATGTACAAAATGAGAATAAAATTTGAGAACTAGCTAATGAATGTTTCCAACTTTTAATCTTGATCAAGTACGTATAACAAAGAACTTTTCTGTTGTAGGTGGATAGATATATTTGATGCAAAAAAATAGTAACATATGACAGCAAGTTATGGATTCAAAGTTACTTTTGATGCTATAACTACATTTTGGTTTGTATGCTTATATGTATTACTACTTTTGGTCACTAGTTGTTGCTTGTTCTATATTGAAATAGTATGAACTTATCTATTGTGTTGTAAGCACATTGGACATGTTTATTATGTAATGTTTCATGTTAATTGTAAGACGTGTGATTAATATAATATGTTGATTATAAAGTGTGTGATTAATATAATATATATTTGTTATGAAATACATGTGTTTATATAAAATGTGTTATACATAATTGTGGTTGCATATAGAATTGGAATCTGCTACATATGGGGTAGGAACTTAGCAAAATATAAAAGTGTCTATAAAATGCCGTGAAAATATTTAATAGCATTTCTAGATTGCTATAGAAAAGATTAAACAATATTTTTGAAACGTTGTAGAATGTTTTAACAACATTTTCGAAACGCTACAGAAACGCTATAAAATAGGCCTCAAGCGTTCTAGAAAACACTGTAATGAACATCATAGCGACAAAAGGGACGTTGTAAAAAGAAACCATAGCAATGAAAAGAACATTGTAAAAAGTTAACGTAGCATATTATAACCGCTATTGAATATATAAACAAAAATGCTGTAAAACGTATTAATGACATCAGAAAAACGCTATAGATATGTGGATTCTACAGCGTTTTCTATCTTGCTGTGGCATATGTCTGACCTATAATGGCTTGTTAATATACAACGTAGTTAAAAACGTTGTTAAAGGTTTTTATAGCATTTTAGAAATGCTCTGATAGGTACACTTTGTTGTAGTGTATGCATGCCTCCTCACGGTTCTCTATAGCTTTTATCCTTTCAGTTTCCCTTCGACAATCGAATTTAGTGACGATTGGGCTTTCTTCATCGGAATTAGCATCGACTCTCTTCCTTTTGCCTCCAGGAGTAGTATACCTTTCATACATGCGTTTGTTAGACTTGTTGAAGTTTTTCTTTGAAGATTAGATGTAAAAATCCGTCATCTGAAGGTTGAATAACAATGGAAGGATAAAAGTAAGTCGAATAATCCTTCTTATATTGATCAATGGTAGCAAAATACATCTCTAAAGAGCTGAACTGCTCTCCTCGGATTGTGCCCCAGCCACACTTTGTCAAGAACTTTACCATGAGATACTTTGGCGAGACAAATGCATCTATTTCATCGAGCGTCATCCTGCTAAAGAAGGCGTTGTAGTAAGATGGCTGGTTGATAATCACAAAGATATCTTGAAAGTTACAAAACTTGGTGGCATCCCCATTTGCACAAGCAGCTTTACATGCCCCACCAGAGTCGACCCTTTGTTATTGAATATGAATATGGGTTCGAGTTTATCCTCAGGGATGTTCATTTGTTCGGAGACATGCTTGAAGATAACGTTGACTGCACTGCCTATGTCTACAAGAATTTTGGAGACGATTGACAATCCAATTTGAGTCGTAGTCATGAGTGGATCAATATGCATATGATGAACTCCCTTTTTCAACTCTTGAGGGGTAACGACAAGATTCACATTTGAATACTGAGCCGTGGATTCTTCAATGGGAGCTCTTCTTGGGCAAAGAAGACACCCTCCATAGCCTCCTTGATATATCTGTTTCCAACCCCTTTACTGTTCCCGGTCGGATGTGGCCCACTATGAATTACGTCAATTCTGTTTATTGGCAGGTTTAACCTTAGAGGTTCCTTATCCTCCAGTACATTAACGGCGTTTTCCTGGGTGCTTCTATTGACCATCCCCTGTCTGTTGAGATTTTTTCTTATCCTGAATAAATTCTTTCAAACGACGCTCATTCAGTTTATGGATAATTTCGGCTAATACTCTGCACTCATCGGTCTGTGCCCATTTGCTTTGTGATATAGATAGTAGTCTCCTACCTTTCTTTGTTCTGGGTTGTTCTGAGCCTTAAAAGAATTCGGGAAGTTGACTCTTTCCTTTGCTACAGCATACACGTAAGGCAGTGACTTGTTCAAAGAGACCGCGTTAGCAATTGGTTCTTCCCATTTAGTTTTTTTATGTCCTCGTTCTTGACCAAATCTTCCTCCTTCCCTCTTTGGAATCGCTTTTCTTTTGGAATATGTAGCTCATCCATCCAAATGAACTTGTCAGCATGGAAGTGGAAAATCTTGTAAATCTTTACACCCATTAAAGAAGAGCTACTTCCAAAGGGCGTGTTCTCTGTTAAGCCGGAATGTACCATGATAAGCTTGTTTTAGTCATTCATGTCCTTTTCTTTTAGTGCTTCATCATTGAATCTCTTCATATAGTCTCCTAAATATCCCCATGCCTTTTCTTATGTTGGCCAAGACTATATAACCTATAGTGAGTATAGTGGGATCTTTACAAATGCAGAATTGGGTGGAGGACTCGTAGGAGAACTGCTTCCATGAACATATGGTTTTCTCTCGATAATGTCTATACCATTTGGTGGCGGCTCCTTAAAGAGTGAAAGGAAATAATCTATTTCTAACGGCTCCTAATGCATTGCATAAATCCATCTGGAAATGGAAAGACATTAAATGATCATCCAGATTTGTTATTCCATGGTATTTCATTGTTGGAATCTTCCCGTAAGGTTAGATGATAGTTGTCACAACCTCATTAGTAAAGGGTGGAACTCATTCGTTATTATTGGCATTTTCATCCATGGTCCTCTTTTCTTAGTATTCATTGCACCCTTAATTGCTTTCTCTGTAGCGTACTTCTGATAGGCCTCAACATCTTGATAGTTTTCTAGTCCGAAAAGTATTCTTTGGATGTAGAGCTACCAGATTTTTCAAGTGATTTATTGTCCACCCACCCTTGATGATAAGCTTTAGATTGAGGGGCGTTCCTTCTTTCTTCGAGGATGTAAGATCTATCTTGCTTTTATTTTCATTGCAGTTAGCTTTCAAGTTCCTTCTGGGGGAGATTACCTTAACCCGTTGTGTTGGCTCAGGCATTTTTGAAGATTTCTAAGACATCGCCTTTTTAAAGAGCTCTTGCATTTTTTGCATTTGCTGCACTATGTGTTTGATCGTAGCGGCATTCTCATCCTGTTGAGTTAATGCTGAAGGCCGCCCTTAACGACCCCATCCAAATTGATGGTTAGGGCTATGTTCTCCTCAATAGTTGTTGTGTGGATAACTTCGTCATTCATTTTGCTGAGTCATTTGGATTTCATTTTCCTACATTAATTCGTATGATCCATAATTAGTGTATAAGATAATAACAAGAGAAGAGTTTGGAGCCCTCCTACTTGTGTCAAAAATGTTACTAAGAATACTTGTCAACATCCCCAAAGCTATATGAATGAAAAAATAGGTCATACAAGATAAGGATGTCAAAGAGATTACTTCTTTTGAATCCCACCTTTCGACTTGAATTGACAAGTCGAAAGAGTTTCGATGATTGAATTAGAAATGCAGGAAAAATTAGAAGCATTTAACTCAAAACTCTTCTTTTTAATACGTAGAAAATAGCAATTTGTTTAAACCTCTTATTCCTTTAGATCATGCCGATAGGTTTATTCTTGCCCTTTTAACTATGTCGGGAGGTATGCTTGTCTTATAAAAGCAAACAGCTACTTTCATCTTCATTAGTTTCGTCCATTGGGTTAAGGAACACTTCGAAAGGGTTGCACACATAGTGGAAGAAAGACTCCTTTCGAAGGAATTCCTTTTTACAAGTTCGCTCGCCAATTGCATACTGGATTTCCTTCGGAACACCCCTTTCGACCAGGTTGAATGGGGCTCTATTCATTAAAATCAGACCCAGTTGCAATTGCCTAAGCAATATTTGGTGTACTCTATATAAGATTGGCTTGGATATATCTATGTCCTTCAAACTCATCAATGTCAAAATATCGTTGCCGTCTTTGTTTTCTATTGTTTGAGATTGGTTTCGATGGTGATGCGTTTTGCATGTCTATATCCAAGTCAATCTTAATGAATTGCATAGATAATAAGAAGTTAAGGGAATAAGATAAAATCAAGTGCAATGGATCATTAGTCTAGCTAATGATCATTATGATCTTCCTCATTATCGAAATCCTTGTTGAATCCACACATCATCCATTATCGTTAATCCAAAATGAGCTACAATTATGAGAGTTTTTCCACCAAATTGATTTAGGGTTTACAAAGGTTTTTTGTAGTTGCAATGAAGTAGAAGGAAAGAAATGAGCTTAGGATTCCAAAAAAAAAAAAAATCTGGTCCACCAAAACTGGACCCCTTGGGTCTTATTTATAGATGCAGGTCAGCCCCATCCGCACCTGTGCTTTCGACCTAGTCGAAAGGCACTTTTATATTCCACCTCATGCCTTTCGATATGGTCGAAAGGCCTTGTCTACCTTCCATGCAGTCAAAAGGCATCTCTTTCGAGTCCTTTAACTCACCCTTATGCTTCCCCTCTCCTTATTCCCGACCTTTCGACTTTGTCGAAAGTTTCTTTATCTACATTTCGCCTTTATCAAATTTTTAGTATTCCCTTTTTCCTACTTTCTTCTAAACTGCTTTCGACGTCGTCGAAAGGTCTAAAATGCACTTTTCTCTTCATATTGCCTTGTTGCCATCAAAAGTAAAGATAGGATCTTTCGACTCTATCGACAGATTGTTTACTTGGGCTTCGAAGATGTTGAAGCATCGGTGGTTTCGATGATGCAAGTAGCTTCTGAATGCATGTCAATGGACTATTGAGGAACCTTCTCCTGACATTATTGGCTTTCACCAGTTCGAAAGGTTTTGCCCACTTTTGAAAGGGTTGTTATGGACAATTTGAACAAAGGTGAAACCTTTGGTTGCAAAAGGTTTGGCATGCATATGATAGGCTAACATTCATTGCCTTCGAAAGGGGGTTTCGATGCTGTGTTTGCTAATCCTCTTTATCGAAAGGTCCGAAAGAGATGTAAGGATAGCTCTGCTTTTCTTTTCGAAAGCTTTTTTCTCTTTTTATCACTTGTGATAGCACCCGATGCATGCAACTCCTTCAAAAGCCTACTCAATACCTTCGAAATGTTCTGTTGTGAACCTTGTCGAAACCCATGATGGCTATTTCAGTAGAACCTGATATTCTATCAGTCTGCTTTAATGCCTTTGCTCTTAAGTGGATTTTATGGCTAACATCCAATTTCCTTGTTGTACATAAACAATTCAGCTTTATCCCTAAACTATGTCCATAATATTGCGAAAAAGCTTTTTTGTGATTAATATGTTGTAATGGCACTCAAGAAATTCCACATACCTTCAATTCCAAGGTACACTATTCATGTATATTTATCAAAAGTGTGTGTGTATATATATATATATATTAAATCTATCTAAAATACAACCCTCCAATACTTTATGAACAAAAGAAATGACAACAAAATAGAAAACTAAGTAAAGAAATAACTTGCGGAGTTATGGCACTATTAAATGTTTTTCTATTAGTGTATAATAGAAATAGAACATGTAATTTTTAGCTTTTACAAACTTAGTCAACATAATTAAGTTTTCATAAAAACTTTATTTATTTTAATGAACTCAATTGAATTTAGTTAACTGAGTTAAAAATTTATAAAACATATTCAATCTTTATAAACTTAATTAATTTTTATAAAACTTAGTCAACTTAGTTAAGATAGTTAATTTTTATAAAACTTTGTTAACTTAGCTAAATTTTATAAAAAACAGTTACTTTACAAATAGTCAACTTAATCGACATGGTTAAATTTTCATAAAATTAAATTAATTTTTACAAACTTAATTATATTTTATTAAATTTAGTTAATTTAGTTAAAAGTTTATAAAACTTAGTTAATTTTTATAAACTTTTTTGATGTTCATACAACTTTGTCAACATGGTTATTTTTCTATCAAAATTAGATAATTTTTATAAACTTAGCTAACCTTCCAACAAAATAGTTAAATTTTATAAACTTAATCACCCTAGCAAAAAAAATTATAAAAATTAATTAAATTTTATAAAATTGATTATGTTTTATAAATTTTTAATGAAACTTGATGCATTTTTAAAAATTGTATGCATTCTAATATCCCTCAAACCTCCATTCTCAGCAATCTCTACACTCCCACCCAATTCAGCTACTAATATTTACGAAAGTTTGCATAATACTGCGCTTGAAACATTTCTTGCATTTGCGAATCTGCCGGTAAGAAACTAAACTATTACTTCACGTGAGGTTCTCCCAGTAAGTAACTGAACTATCACTCATGTTTGTAGGATTATCCTACCTTTTATTCAAACATAAAACTTTTCTAGACTATTAACTATGTGAAATAATACCGAGTCTAGTACAGTGTTACTCATTTTACTAACTATTTATAGAGCAGGTTCAATCCTAGTTATTTGGTGTGTTTATGAAATCTTATTTTTATGTGCTTGCTACATTGTACTTTATAGTATTGGAACTTTATTCTTATAAATTATTGACCCTTTATCCTTTAATAACATTTTGGTTCAGCATATTCAGGGTTACAAATATCTTAGTATAGAGATTAGTAATGCGATACTTTATAAGGTGTCTATAATGTGTAAGGGTTATTTTTGATATTTTGTATATTCAGATGATGCAGCCCAGCCTAAAGACGAAATAGTGCAATCCACAAAGTCAATGAATTCGAGTTGTTCAATAGAAGGAGCCTTAGGTCGCACACGACCTAATGAAGGTCGCACACGAGTTAATAGGTTGAGCAATCAGACATTTAAGCGGCCTTGCGAACTAAGCAATCTAATGTACGTATCTTTAGGTCGCTCCGACCTTTCAAGTGTCAACCAGGACGAGTTATGACCTATGTTTAGGTCGCGTCAACGAGTTACGACCTATGGTTAGGTCACGGAAGTACTTATGTGCGATTCCTTAAACCGTAGGTCGCTCACTCTCTAAATTGCTGATTGAAGATAGGTCGCTCCATGGCTAGGTCGCATGAAGATCCCTAGGTCGCTGAAGCCTGAAGCAGTGTTATTTGTTTTAGGTCGTAGATCGTGTGGTTGTATTGTTATGTATATATGGGTATTTTGTTTGTATTTAGGTCGTTATTTGTTGAGTCGCTCACTGATTGTAAATATGTGATGTGTTGTTTCTGTTGTAACTCGTGAAGTGTTAAGTCGTTAACGACCTTAGTAAGGTCGTAGGTCGCTTCCTGTTTTAGGACGTGTGTGTTGTAAGGTCGTGAACGACCTAGTGTGCTGTTGTGTGGAGTTGTACTCTATAAATAGGGGTCGTGTGGTCATTTGTAGGTGGTTGATTTTTGAATGAAACTTTGTTTGAGTGCTTTGTGCCTCTTTTGAAATTGGTAGTTGAGTGTGATCTCCTATCTCCACTTTCGGCATTCGAGTGCGCTCGAATCAACGATTGTTGAAGCCAATTCACGGTATCAAGTGAGCTTGATCAACGTTTGAAGAATTGTAGATCTTCTTTCACGGTATCGTGCATGATCAACGTGTCGAAGATAGCTAGAATTCGGTATCTTTCGAAGATCAACGAATTTGGGAATTCGGTATCTTTCAATCCATCGATTCATATTACTTCATCTAATCATTGTTCGATTAGTTTGACACGAAATCTTCATTTCGTCGTCATCATATTAATTTCCGCTGCATCATTTGGTATCAGAGCTAGACTTAGCCAATCATAGCTAAGCCGAGTCTTGGAGCCAAGGAGAAGTATTTGAAGTTTGGACATCGAATTTGCATTGTTGAGAAGTTCAGTGTTCATCGTATTCATCGTGAAGTTGCAACAAGTTGGGAGTTTTCGATCCATATCATTTTGGATCAAAGTTGGGGAAGTGTTTGAATTTTGCTTGCTGGGATTTTTGCGCGCCAAAGTGAGGTTTGGATTTTGACCGAGCTTGAGTTAGGTCGCGATTGGTTTGTGCGAGCTAGAGGAGCCGTGCGAGCTAAGTGGAGGCCGAGAGTTGAAGTTCATTTTGAAGTTTTTGAAGTTGTGTTTGATTGTTTGATTTGACAATGCCTCCGAGGAGAGCTAACCGCTATGTTGAAGATTTGTATAAGAGAGAAGATGCTGAATAGATGGAACAATGCATTAGTAATAAATTCAATGAAAAGTTGGATGAAGGCATTGGTGGATTGGAGAAATTGATGATAGATATGAATCAAAGGAGAAGGTCGCCAATCTCGAACCATGGAGGAAACAGAGTTTCGCCATCGGTTACGGAAGCGAGGAGGGTGTCGCCACAATGTTTTAGAGAAAGAAGAGAAACATTAATTTCATCGAGAAGAGATCACAATGAATATAGACATGAAGAGAGAAGAACTCCACGTGAGTTTGAAGATGAGCCATATCGAGACGAAGAGAGACATAGTAGAAGAGACATGTGTGATTGAAGGGATGTTGATGGTCGAGATCGATATAGATGTACATTTGATTTTGATGAAGAGGGTGATAGAGCTAGCATTCATTATCGAGATCGAGACCAAGTTCGAAACTCATATAGGGATGTTGAGGATGACCGACGATGGGAGTCGGGTATGAAGATGAAAATTCCAGAATTCAAGGGTGGTATGGTTGCGGAAGAATTTTTGGATTGGGTTTCAAATGTTGAGGAAATTTTTGAATTCAAAAAAGTTCCCGAGAATTGCAGAGTTAAGTTGGTTGCTACGAGATTGAGAAGGAGAGCTATGGCATGGTGGCAGCAGACTAAACTTACACGAGGGAGAATGGGGAAGTCAAAGATTGTTTCATGGGAGAAGATGAAGAAGTTAATGAAAGCTTCTTTCTTACCTTACAATTATCAATCTCTTATGTATCAACGCTTACAAAATCTAAAGCAGGGGACAAAGTCAGTTAATGATTATGCGGATGAATTTTATCAACTGATTGCTCGAAATGACATTATGGAGACGGAGGAACTGTTGACTACTAGGTTTGTTGGAGGGTTGAGAACGCAGATTCAAGATATGGTGAACATGTTTGATCCTAGATCTGTCGCCGAAGCGCACCAGAAAGCGTTGGCTTGGGAAAAGCGGGGAAGACGAGGAGGTGGTATGTTTACAAGTTCCAATATTCAGAACAAATGTGCTAGCGGGAGTTCCAATGTTCCTAAAGTTGTTAGTAAACCAGTTATGAATGAGGTTGCCAAGGCAAAGGTCAACAACAGTATCAAATGCTTTAATTGCCAGAAAGTGGGTCACAAAAGTAATGAATGTCCGAAGCCGAAGAAACGAGCGATGATTGCTGAAGTAGAAGATGAGGATGTTGGTGAATGTTATTCTAGTCCAGTTGAGGAGGATGAATAGGATATCGCATCAGGAGAAGAAGGATGTAATCTTATGATGAGGAGATCTTGTTTAACACCAAGGCAAGAGGATGAGGCTAGTTGGTTGAGAAGTAATATCTTTCAGCCGACATGCACTATACTGGGGAAAGTTTGTAAATTTGTGATTGACGCGGGAAGTTGTGACAATATCATTTCTACTGAAGCTGTGAGGAATTGAAGTTAAAGATGGAGAAGCATCCAAATCCTTACAAATTATCGTGGTTAAGGAAAGGAGGAGAGGTGAAGGTGGACAGGCGAGTTCATGTTCCATTTTCTATTGGGAAGAAGTATAAAGATGAGATCTGGTGTGATGTTGTGGAGATGGATGTTTGTCACTTGCTTTTGGGAAGACCATGGCAGTATGACCGAGCAGTGCAACATGATGGTCGAACCAACAACTACAGCTTTATGTTTGAAGGTGTTAAGATCATTTTAGTTCCGAAAAAGAGACAGCAAGGAGAGAGCAAGTCAGAAGAGATTGAGGAGCTGAAAACTTTGTTGACTTTGAAGGAGTTTATTGAAGAAATAGAGGATAGTCCAGAGGTGTTCTTGTTGATTGGACATGAAGCTAGTGAATCTATTGAAGTTCCAGAGGGAGTAAAGCCAGTATTGGAGGAATTTGAAGACGTATTTCCTAAAGAGTTGCCAAAGGAGTTACCACCGTTGAGGGACATTCAACATCAGATAGATCTTGTTCCAGGAGCTGTGTTACCTCACAGGCCACATTACAGGTGAGTCCTAAGGAGCATGAGGAACTGAGAAGACAGGTGTAGGAGTTGTTAGAACGATGGCGTGTTCAGGAGAGCTTGAGTCCTTGTGCAGTGCCAGCCTTGTTGGTACCGAAGAAGGATGGTTCATGGAGGATGTGTACGGACAGTCGGGCTCTAAACAAGATCACTGTGAGATAAAGGTTTCCTATGCCGAGTTTCGATGATTTTATTGATCAATTGAGTGGAGCTGTTGTGTTCTCAAAGATTGACTTGAAGAGTGGATATCATCAGATTTGTATTAGACCGGGTGATGAGTGGAAGACTGCCTTTAAAACTACGGAAGGTCTATACGAATGGTTGGTTATGCCGTTTGGCTTATCAAATGCTCCTAGTACTTTTATGAGAGCGATGAACCAGATTTTCAAACCATTCATTGGGAAGTTCATAGTAGTTTACTTTGACGATATTTTGATCTATAGTGGGAGCATGGAAGAGCATGTTCAGCATTTGCGAGAAGTGTTGTTTATTCTACGACCGGAGCAATTCTATGCAGCAACGAAGAAGTGTGTGCTCATGACGCACAGTGTTTTGTTTCTGGGATATGTTATGTCAAAGGAGGGTATTCAAGTGGATGAAAGCAAAGTGGAAGCTATCAAGAGTTGGCCACAACCCAATACAATTACTGAAGTGAGAAGCTTTCATGGGTTGGTATCTTTTTATCGAAGATTCATTCCACATTTTAGCAGTGTGATGGCACATGTGACCGATTGCCTGAAAGGAAAGAAGTTCGTGTGGACAAAGGAAGCAGAGTTTGCTTTTGAGAAGATTAAGACACTTTTGACGTCAGCACCAATTCTAGTATTGCCGGACTTTCAGTTGTTTTTTGAGTTACATACTGATGCTTCGAAGGTTGGGATTGGTGGAGTATTGAGTCAGAAGGGCAGACCAGTTGCTTATTTCAGTGAGAAATTGTCTGGAGCCAAGTTGAGATATAGCACCTATGATGTGGAGTTTTACGCGATTGTTCAAGCTGTGAAGCAATGGAGACATTATCTGTTTCAGAAGGAGTTTGTTCTTTATACGGATCATGAAGCTCTGAAACATTTGCAAGAACAGGACAAAATTTCAACCAGACATGCTTCATGGGTCGCGTATCTACAGCAGTTTACTTTTGTTGTAAAGCACAAATCAGGGGTGACGAATCGTGTAGCAGATGCCTTGAGCAGGAGGAATCATTTGTTGACGACAATGAAGGTTGAAGTGACATGATTTGAACAATTGCCAGAGTTTTTTGAGGAGGATTCTTACTTTACGAAGATTGTTGAGAAAATCAAGGATGGGAGTACTGATGAGTTTGTATTAGTAGATGGATTCTTATTCAAGGGAAATCGATAGTGCGTACCAAATTGCAGCTTGAGAATGAAAATTGTAAAAGAGTTGCATGAAGAAGGACATGTTGGTCGGGATCGTACTTTGCAGTTGATTTCAAGGTCTTATTTTTGGCCGTCAATGAGAAAAGAAGTTGAAAATTTGTTTAGAGATGTCATGTTTGTCAAGTTTCGAAGGGGATAGCTACAAATGCGGGATTGTATATGCCTTTACCTGTTCCTACAAAACCGCGGGTAGATATAAGCATGGATTTTGTGTTCGGTTTTCCAAGGAATCAACGGTGAAATGACTCTATATATGTTGTGGTGGACCGTTTCTCGAAGATGGTACATTTTGTTGCTTGTAAGAAGACGGCAGATGCAGTCCATGTGGCACAATTGTTCTTTAGAGAGATCTATCGCTTGCATAGTTTACCAGAATCTATAGTTTCCGACAGGGATACCAGATTTCTGAGTCATTTTTGGCTGAGTTTGTGAAAGATGGTGGGAACGAAGCTGAATTTCAGTAGTGCTTATCATCTGCAAACTGATGGACAAACGGAGGTTGTGAACAGATCGCTGGGAAATTTATTGCGGTGTCTCGTGAAGGATAATCTGAAGAGCTGGGATGTGAAGTTATGTCAAGAAGAATTTGCTCATAATCATGCTATCAACCGCAATACGGGTTTCAGTCCATTTCAGATTGTATATTCAAGCTTGCCAAAGGGGCCGTTGGATTTAACGATAGTGCCACAACCGAAGGGGACAGTTAAGCGGGCTGCTGATTTCGTTGATGGATTGACAGAATGCCATAGAATCGTTTAGGAACGATTGGAGAAGATGAATGAGAAGTATAAACGATCTGCGGATCTGAAGTGAAGAAGTGTTGAATTTAATGAAGGAGATTTGGTATATGATGTACTAACGAAGGATCATTTTCTAGTATGAACATACAATAAACTTAAAACTCGAAAGATTGGTCCTATAAAGATTGTAAAACGGATCAATGAAAATGCTTATAGGTTGAAGCTGTCGGAGGATGTGCACACTTCTGACGTGTTTAATGTTAAACATCTTATACCTTATTACGGAGATGAACAATCCAATGGGGAAGAACTTTTAAATTCGAGGACAAATTTTTCCTAACCTGGGGAGGATGATGCAGCTCAGCCTAATGACGAAACAGTGCAATCCACAAAGTCAATGAATTCGAGTTGTTCAAGAGAAGGAGCCTTAGGTCGCATACGACCTAGTGAAGGTCGCACACGAGTTAATGGATTGAGCAATCAGACGTTTAAGCGGCCTTGCGAACTAAGCAATCTAATGTACGTATCTTTAGGTCGCTTCGACCTTTCAAGTGTCAACCAGGACGAGTTACGACCTATGTTTAGGCCACGCCAACGAGTTACGACCTATGGTTAGGTCGCGGAAGTACTTATGTGCTATTCCTTAAACCGCTTTCTTAGGTCGCTCACTCTCTAAATTGCTGATTGAAGATAGGTCGCTCCATGGCTAGGTCGCATGAAGATCCCTAGGTCGCTGAAGCCTGAAGCAGTGTTATTTGTTTTAGGTCGTAGATCATGTGGTTGTATTGTTATGTATATATGGGTATGTCGTTTGTATTTAGGTCGTTATTTGTTGAGTCGCTCACTGATTGTAAATATGTGATGTGTTGTTTTCGACCTTAGTTAGGTCGTAGGTCGCTTCCTGTTTTAGGTCGTGTGTGTTGTAAGGTCGTGAACGACCAAGTGTGCTGTTGTGTGGAGTTGTACTCTATAAATAGGGATGGTGTGGTCATTTGTAGGTGGTTGATTTTTGAATGAAACTTTGTTTGAGTGCTTTGTGCCTCTTTTGAAATTGGTAGTTGAGTGTGATCTCCTATCTGCACTTTCGGCGTTCGAGTGCGCTCAAATCAATGATTGTTGAAGCCAATTCACGGTATCAAGTGCGCTTGATCAACGTTTGAAGAATTGTAGATCTTCTTTCACGGTATCGTGCGTGATCAACGTGTCGAAGATAGCTAGAATTCGGTATCTTTCGAAGATCAACGAATTTGGGCATTCGGTATCTTTCAATCCATCGATTCATATTACTTCATCTAATCATTCTTCGATTAGTTTGACACGAAATCTTCATTTCGTCGTCATCGTATTAATTTCCGCTGCATCATCAGACGAGGAAATTTAAACTTGTTCCAAAACATTTTTGCGAGTTTTTATAAATTGTTATGGGTTAATTCCAATAAATGATCCATTTGAACTCAAAGTATAATACACAACGATATGAAGCTAGTTAGATAGTTGACCTTTAGCTTAAAGACAAAGACAAAAAATGACAATATTAGTTATTTGAATCTTTTTTCTATTGCATAAATTATAAAGAAGGAAAACTTCTATATTTTTAATGTTTTCTTAACACCTTATTTATTTTACTTTATTTTATATGTTTTTCCATTATTATGCATGCAGCAAATGTTTTGAGACTAATTATAATTGCAAGTACTTTTATCAAATTTGATGCATGTGGGAAGAAAAATATCCTTAAAAAGTGAAATGATATTTAAAAATCAAATTCTAATTTCGCATAGATAGAAAGAATTAACCTCTTTTTACTCTCCAAGTCAGTAAGCTTATAATATATATATCAACCATTTGTTTCCCATAAAATAACGATCATCCAAAAACAGTGTATTAATGATATCGTCAAAGGAAAAATTATCAAAACATAAGAAATATAAACTATCGAAACAGTAAAATAGCATGGATGTACCTGTTGGATGAGTGCACCATGAAAATTCAATCAAAAGATTTTTAGCTTTATGTTTCTTGTATGTCCACAACAAATGAATTTCTGCTTCTCTGCTTATCTTTAATACGGTCTCCATTCCCAAGAGCTAAATTTAACAATGAAAAACCATGCACCAGGTTAGAAAATTGAGTAAAATCAGGTATGCATGCAACATGTTATACACGCCAAATTGCATGGAGACAAGCTTTACAATAAAGGAGTAAAACCCATAGCACATGGGTTATTAATATGCAAGGAGTATAAGGATAGTTGATCATTATACGAACAAGCCTTCTCTTGAAATTGTTATTAAAGAAGATATCATCTTGGACAGAACTCACGATGGGTAGAAACATCGTGAAACGTAGCCTACTCTTACAAGCTTTGTATGGTGCAATAAAAAATCTACATGACCGGATGTCTTTTGATTTATTGTCATTTATAATAGAGCGACAATTGATAAAAGCTATACAAAACAAATGAGGTTAGCTTCTAGACAACTCTTTCCAAGTTAACTGTACAACTCTTAATTTACTTTCTTTCTTTCATATTCATACATTGCAATGTTTCTAGTTTGTAGCTTTTAATGTTGATTTATCAAAACCCCAAAATTTCTATAATTAGAAACTTAGTTATTCTGAAATACTAGAATCACGGTGTGATTGGATTATCAATGAACATTTTTCTTAAAAGAGAAACAAATGTAATATGCATAGCTAGTTATATTAATTTAACAAGAGTTCTAATCCACTAAAAATTAACAAAAATATTTGGTACAAATCAATACCCAAAAACTATTTGATCCTTGTGCATCTTTTGCACCACCTAGTCTTGAAGCAACTTGATACACTAATTGTTTGAACTTGAACCTGAAAAATTTAATCGTCATAAGAAAATAAATATGTAGTCTCAAAATGGAAAATATCAACAACTGAAGGTATTCTATCAACATACATACATATAAACATATATGGATTAGAAGAATAAAGTATACATCAGCATTATCACATTCAGGAATCACAACATTTTATCTTGCATATACGCTAAACCACAATAAAATAAGTTGAAATACATGAATCGTAAATTCTTGTTTGGGTCATGGAATTAAAGGACAATAATATAAATTACAAGAAAAACAACCATTTTGCATATCGATAGGGGTAGCATAATTGGTCAAGACACGCAATGCTCAAATGGAAATCGAGGGTTCAACATTGCTTATTACATATCCTTGTAGGAATTGGACAAGTTCCAAAAAAACCACCCACTTTGTAACTATATACATTATGAATTGACAGTTTCATCAAGATTTTTTTTTAGTTACTAACCAAATCAGAGGTTTCTAGAACATGATGACAATGAAAAAAGGGTAACAAAGTATTAAACATCATTCCAATTAGAGATTCAAGATAAATGTAATTTGCGATTCTCCTTTTGGCATTTCTTTGAAAACTTCAAATTGCAACTTGGTACCAACACCTCTCAGAAGTTTAAGGCACTAGTCACAACTAGTTACACACACATAAACCACGCCACATCATTAGATGACCTCATAGGATTTGACGACAGTACCGTTCAAAAGTACATCATGCTTCTTGGTCTAAGGACATATAATTCCCATTTGCTGGATTTGTTAAAAGGTAGCAATAGCAATCAGTCCATGCAAAAGTCCATACAATGTGAACTTGAACTCATTTAGAGTTATTAAGGAAGAAATAGAAGATGAGAATTATAGCTACCAATAGCATATGTAGAAGCGTAAGTTGTTATGTGATGTGCCCACATTCAGAAGTTCAAGAGCTATGCCAAAGGCGGCAGGGGTTGAACACTAGAGCAGGATTTCTACTGCTAATTATAATGATTATTTTTCATCTTTGATTTTGACTGGTACTGTTAGTAGGGGTGCTGAATCTATTATGGAGCAAGTTAATCTACTATATAATTGAGATCTTGGATCATGGGCCAATGGTATCGGGATGACACAGTCTTGTATGTCAGCAAACAACGGTCGTTCATATATGAAGATACAGTTTAACTAGTTTTCTTAATGACACTTGACCTATAAGATATGGTTAGTGTATTCTTAAACATAATATGGTTATGTACTGATTAAGGGGTGGAAAAAATATTATATGGTAAGGTGTTTCGTATGACCTAAAACATATTTTCACTTTTGTCTTATTTTTAAATTATTAGTTAGTAGTTTTTTAGCTTGAGATATTTGTGTAGTGAAAAAGTGGGAGAAAAGGATAGTATGTACGTCATAAACCATAAAATCAAGAATATTATTCACAAATTATAAGATATATACGTAATGAAAGGGGGAGAAATGGGATAGTATGTAAGTTATAAACCAGTAAAAAAATAAGACTAATATTGTGAATTACAAAAAAACTGTACGATTACTGCAAAAATAGGGTAAACGAAAGATTGCAGCAATTTCATTATTTTGTATAGATATATTCTCTTGGGGAAAGTTGTGGCATAACTCAATGTGTCATAGATGCGATATTTCAAGGAACTCAGCTGCTCATACAATATATCATGTTCAAAATAAATAGATAGTTAAAAGGTATGCATCACACAACTTTTTATGTCACACAAGAAAAATTATGACTATCATCTAACCATTATATCATCCATCTTCGCCATGAAGAAATTTAAAACAGTGTCGCTAGCAAGGCAGATTAATGTTATAGGCACTTTCTAGGTTTATAAAAAATAAATTAGATAGTTAAAAGGCGTGTATGTAAAGATTACGCTACAAGCACTAAGAGGGGATTATAGGGCATTATTATTTGATGATGGAAATCGGGATGTACAAGGGCATTGCCTAAAACCAACCAAATCATTTACTAAAAGCATAAAACGATTAAACACTATATTTCAACATGGTCAATGATGGACGATTCACATTAATGTTACTTCCAATTATACTCATCCAAAGAACTTAAAACATATGCTCATACGCAACTTAGACTTTTTAAGTACATTAAATGGAAAAAGGAAATAGGCAAACTAAAAAAATCAACGTTTCAATTCTATTGTAACATTTCGATATTTTCAACCATTCACATCTGCACATGTCGGACTTGAATTTCTCAAAATACCAGATTGTTAATTTATATTTGGAAAAAATCAACTTATAGAGTAAATAAATAAATCACATAATCACAGACACAAAGTAATATAACAATAAGCATCACTGGAAATAAGCATCACAGAATCATCAAGGATCACAGAATTATCACGGAATCATTTCGTATGACCTAAAACAGACACAAAGTAATATAACAATAAGCATCACAGTATCACAGACACAAAGTAATAGAACAATAAGTAGTTCATGAAGCCACTATGTATATAAACAGAGTTAAACAAGATACAATAGAAGTCTCAATACAAAAGTCAAATACAAGATCAGAATGCATCACTGGAAATCAATTGAATACCTACAAGCTGAATAGATAGATGGATCTCCAAGCGAAGCTCCAACTCCGAAGGTGAGTCCCAATAGCTGTATCACTTAGTCTGACCTGAGCATAAAGCAAAAGAAAAAGACAAAACACTTGAGTCAGGATTAACATTTTTATATCAATAAATCCGACTCAAGTGAAATATCAACTGAAATACAAGTAACTCAAAAGATGTTTGGGATTATCCTCCAAGGATCCGTGGAACTATCTACTATGTAGTAATATACGCTATTATAGTATGTCTATAGTAAAGTAAAAGTACTAAAATAGCTTTAAGGCGTTACCCATAATCCCCTTAACATGTTTATATATATTCCCATAGTCTATACAATACCGTAGTTCCTCCGTAAACTGAAGGTCTATCAGTGGGGAACTCCATAGGTATGGTACGAACCGAACTCGTATAAGGCGCGCTAGGGCATGTGACATGGAACTCGAGGCAATGCAAGGGTAGATATACCATTTGCACTCCCGGACTGGTGGTAACGCATAGCAGCTACTACTTCCCACCATGTGACACTAATGCAGCGGATATAACGGATGACGACGAAATGTGGATTTCATGTCAAACTAATCGATGAACGATTAGATGAAGCAATATGAATCGATGAATTAGTGATACCAAACGCCCAAATTCGTTGATCTCAAGAGATACCGGATTCTAGCTATCTCCAACACGTTGATCGCGCACGATACCGTGTTAAAAGATTTACGATTCTTCGGCGTTGATCTTACGCACAAGATTCTGTGAATCGGCTTCAAAATCGTTGATTCGAGCGCACTCGAATAACCGAAGATGGAGAAAGGAGATAACACTAAATTTCCAATTTCAAAGAGGCACAAAGCACTCAAAATTTTATTCAAAATTCAACTACTCTTACAAGTGATTCCACACCCCTATTTATAGAAATTTACAACTCAACACACGTTACAATAGTTCACACGACTTAAGAAAGGTTCATCACAATCAGTACAAATGACTTACCAACACACAGTTGACCTAAAAAGAATATCAACAGTAACCAAAAAGAATCTCGCGACCTAAAAAATATATCAACGGTAGCTCGTTCGCGACCTAAGAAACAATGATCTACCATAGCTCGTTAGCGACATTAGCATTTGCCGCGACTCAAGGCGGAGCATCATACGGGTGGAGCGACTAGACACATAATGCTGGAGCGACTCGCGACCTAGGGAAGTCACCACGACTTAAGGAGGAGGAGCGATAGGTCGGTCGCCGCGACCTAGGGCTTGCTTGCCGCGACCTAGGGTAGGTCGTTCGCGACCTAGGAAGTTATGCGCTGCATCAAACACGCTCCCAAATCAAAGAGTGCGTCCAATCACATAACAAAAGCAATAGAATGGTATCAAACAAAATTTGTCCAATAGGAGGAATGACCTCACTTGGTCTGGCATAACTCCTGTTTTAGCCACATCAAGATGACTTACGGGAGTCAGGTCCACGTAAATACCATATAGAATCATCGCCAAACCATCCCACTTCATTCTAGAATATCCACTACGTGCACAGTTGTTAAAATGGTTTTCGATATTGCAGAGAGTATGACAATATCTAATTCCAATCGCTTTAACAACCAAACGTAATTATAACACTAAGGTCATTTCATTTCAAATCATATTTCAAAACCAAAATAGCATATCTATTTCAAAACCATATAAATGCGATACCATTATTCACTTAAAATAAAATTCATTTCCACAATCATAACACTTTCCAAAATTTTAACTTTTCGAAAATATAACACTTTGAAATCCATAACACTTTGAAATCATATACTTTGGAAAACCATAACTTTGAAATCATAACTTCCACCACTTAAATAGTTTAGATATTAATAAAAATACGTAATAAAATAGTTTATAAAATAGTTTATATAAAAATAGTTTATATTTAAAATGGTTTGTATTAAAGTAGTTTATAATAAAATAGTTTATAAAGTAAAATATAATTTAAAAATACTTTATATGATAAAATAGTTTCCTTAAATTTCACAAATCGATTCAAATCAACTTAAATTCCAAAATTCCAATTTAATTCAATCTCAATTTTTCAACTTCGATTCAATTCAGTTTCTCAATAAATCATTTCAAATTATATCTATTTCAAATACAGATTTGAACCACAAATAAACTATTTCAATTTCAATATATTTCAAAGCTTTAAATATTCCACATTTTCAAAACTAAATTTGATAATTTCATATATCTTAATCCACTTTACTATTATTTAGTTTTGAAATATTTATTTAATAAATCCAATATTATTTAAATAAAACCTCAAATTTCAAATAACTAAATATTTCTTCGATTTATTTAAAATTTAATTATTCGTTTAATCACCTTAAACCAAAATCAAGTTATAAAATCATGTCCTTTCGAAAATCTCAAATTCAATAAGTTTCAAACTGATTTTAATTAAATATATTTCTTAATTAAATATAATTTCAAATAAATTCAAATTTATCAATCCAATCTTAATTTATAAAACCATTTTAGAATCTATTTAAAAATATAAGCTGTAAATAAATACTTAAACAACTTATTAAATCTATTTATATATTAAACCTATTTATATATTCTGAAAATAGTAAAATTATAAATAAATTCTTAAACTTTATAATTTCAAAATTAACTTATAACTATAAAATTTTCAAAGTATATAAATTAAAAATCTAAAACTTTATAAGACAAATTTATATATAATATCTTAAAATCAATATTTATTAACCATAATTTTTTTTCCAAAACCATAGAAATCATTTTCAAAATATTTATATATATATATATATATATATATATAGACCAACGGTGTTTGCATATAATTTTCTATCCTATGATCAAGTGATACGGATATTTATCATTTTAATCCGCAATTTAAATATCCACGGTTATATATCATTTCAACCCGCAATCCCAAATTCAATTTAATGAAAATCACTTGGGTTAGTGTAGATCTCTTTTCTTTTATGCATGTTAATTAGCTTATCTTTTCATTTTGTTCTCTTTTTCCTCTTCATTTTGCTTTCATGTTGTTAGCTTCATTTGTTAATAAAATGACAAATACGAGAGGCTAAACCCCTTCAATTTAGGGGGTAATGAAGCTCTCTAATTATGTAACTTCAATTATTTTTTAATTCATACTCTCCTTTTGTTCTTAATGATGGTCAATGAAGTGTTTTATTTGTTGTTTTTGTGTTGAATTTGATAGCATATATTGTTGACACCAAATAGGCTATGCTTATACAATCACTAACACAAATGTCTCTTCATGAATATATGATTATGGCATAAGAAAGTGATTTGAAATTAAAATTTGATGGTCAATGTTTCTAATCAATAGTTAATAGGCCATACTTAAAATATATTTCATTTTCATTTTCTTTGTCAAGTTTCATGAAAGTTAGTAAGTGTTTTAAGGGGTGTGTTATAGTTTGATGGCTTATGTTGGCTAATCAATAGCTCAAATATGTCATATTTATGATAAACACATCAATTAAAACACTATTGACCATAAAAGAGAGATCATGATTCCATGTGTTGAACTACATGATCTAGAGAGTGGATTTATTCTCCACATTGTCATTTAACTCTCATATTTGCATTTCTTTTCTTTTTGTTAGTTAGTTCATTTTCTCATTTTCCAGCTAAACACACTCTCAACACTTGGGTTAATTTGATTGAGTAGGAAATTTAAATCAACATTTCCCTACGGATCGACCCGTATTTGCCACGTGCTACATTCGTACACCGTGCGCTTGCGGTTATTTTTAATTTAAATTCGTTCGACGGTTTTCTAAACCGATAGAATTTCCGTCGACGATAAAGTTTTTGACGCCATTGCCGGGGAATTGTTTTGATTTTGATTTTTTATTCTTCGAATTATTTTCGTTTAATTTTCTTGTTTGTTTGTTTTGTGTGTTTGTTTGCATATTTAAAAAAAATTATTGTGTGTTTGTTGTGTGAATTTTACTTGCATTTTGAGTTTTCTTGTTATTGTTTTCTTGTTTGATTTGCATTTACAGAATTAAAAAAAAACAGCATATACACAATTTCAGAAAAGAAAAAAAAAGATTTTTCATTTCTTTTACATTTAAATTTCCATTTACAAATTCCCCTGTTATATCTCCCTCCCTCTGTTGCATTTCTGCCCACAGTCTCATTTTCCTCTCTCTGCTCTGTTCACCAAGCCAAACACCCCCTCTGCTTCATCAATACATACAACATCCCCACCACCAACAAACAACAGCCCCGAACCACATCAGCATGCTTCACGCATAACTCTTTCTGTCACCCCCGCTTCACTCGCAACAGTAACACGCCAATCCACTTCCTACCCAAATAATCAAACTTCTGCCATCAACCCAACCTCTTACAACCATTCCACTGCATCACCCAACCTCTGCCATCAACCACCTTGACCACAAAACCCAGACCACAACACGAATCGAACTTCAACCACACGTCTCCTTCAAATCCCATTACTGCTTCCTTCGAGTGCACGACAGCAACAAACATTCCATGCCATCACAAACCACTTGCCATATTGCATCCCCTACTCATTTTCATATCAGCCAAACCATCACAACACCTCAACATTCCTCAATACTATCAACCCACAACTTCACAACCTCCTCCCTGACGATCATCACACCATCATTTCATTGTAACTGCCTGCATCATTCTTCTACTTGCCTTAACCACTGACATCCCTTGCAAAACTCCTCAACACAAATACTTCTGACCATACACCATCTCCAGGAATGGCCCACCCCACAATTTAACCAGTGCCATCACCTCCCACTTGCATTAAAAAGTGTACATACAGCTACCATCCACCAAGCATCATATTTCATTACTTACCATCACAACTGCTATATTCCCAAAACATCATCGCACAGATCACCTTGCTCCCCACAGACACTCTCACTTCCTGCAATACAAACCGATACAAACTCACCTTCTACCATACCCAAACCACTCAGACCCACTACCAAATTCTCATCAGAGCAACTACTTCAACCACTACAAACAACCACATTTACAATACTAACTCCAACAGTTTCTGTTACTTCACCTTCCATTCAATCTCCAACCATCACCATTAAAAGCTACTTCCATCCCCTCCCCCTGTTATACTGCCTCAATTAAACAGCAGTATCCATCAATTCATCATCTTCATACCCCCAAGCAGTACTTGCCTGTTCACTACCCACTGCCGCCTCACTTTGGATTTGCAGTGATCGCTATTCAAAGAAAAAAAAAGGAAAAAAAACCATCAACTTGTTCAACTTCGATCGCCACAACACCACCCAAATCCACCAATTCGACTTACCTGCTTCACCCACGACTTGACAGCGGTCCGCAACAACATCTCAAACCAGAACAACCGGAGCAACCAGAACAATCAGTGCCATCACAAACTCAACAAAAATTGCCTGCACGAAACCGCGTACCTTAAACCCGCGACTCCAATTCAATCACCTCGAACGGCAAGCAATCGAACAACCCAATCACCGAAATCCCACTGCGAGCCAACCACCTCCACCACTGGAAATTCCACTGTTCTACACTTCAAAGCAAGTTACGACCGCCTCTGCAATCTCCAATTCGACAGCCGCCAGCAGACCTCGACTTCAACCCAAATTCACCGACAACCGCTTCGAATCACAAACATGCAACACTCTTAAACACTACAATTTGAACCACGAATCGAATACGTGATTTCTAAAAAGAGGCGAACTTTGATCTTTGATTGAATTTTTTTTATTACGAGAATTGAAGCCAGGAGTGATTGGTTTGTGTGAGTTGTCAAAATTTATTTGTGAACTTTATTAGTGGGCCGAGCTTATAGATACTAAAATAACTTGTTTACTGTGGAGTGTGGCAATTCAGGTTTAATTGTTTTAATGTTGTAATTATTTTCTTTTGTTGTAGTTTAGTTTGCTTGTTTTGTTTCATTTTTTTTTTTTAAATTTGTTGTTGAGTTAGTTCTAAAGTTGATTAGTTTGGGACGAGCTCGTTGAATGTGTTTTATCTTGTTTTGTTGGTTTGCCATTCTTTTCTCTCTTAAAAAAAAGAGAAGTTCTTTGAATTTTCTTTGCTTTGATTAAGTGGTTTTAGAGTAGATTGTTTGTAGTTTCCTGCTTTTCTGTTAAAAAAAAGGGTTTTGCGTTGTGTGATTTTAGTTTTTTTTTTTTCTTAACCTTTTTTTTAATATTGTATATATATCTTGTTTTTATTTTCAGGTTGCCAAAGCAAATTAAAAGAATTGGCCGCTTCGCTCTGCTGCCAAAAAAATAAATTGCTGAGCTTGCCCAAAAAAAAATAAGCTACTTGCTTGCTCTATCTCTTGTTTTTATTTGCTTTGCATTGTTGTTTGCTTGCATTTAAAAAAAATTCAAAAACCAAAAAAATTCATCGTAGTTGCATTGTTAATACACGTTTAATTTCTGCTTTGCATTTCATATTAGATTTTGATTAATAATAACGGTTAGACATCGATAACACTTAATTGTATATTGACAAGTTGTCTTCTTTGAACAATTTAATTTCTTGGTGCCTAGGCTACGGCATAGTAATAACCATTTATAAATATTACGATGATTCGTAAATATTATAGTGGCTGTTCCTCTGAAGGTACTTAAACCTTCGGCTGCATTGCTACGGTGATTCGTGGTGCACCGATAATCCATGTCCGTTACCTGGCTGAGAACTATCTTGTTTATCTAAGACAATGTGTGAGTATACAATTTTGGGTTAACTTAGGATAAATCATTTGTAATTAACCCTTGCATTCATTTAGTTGCATTAGTTCATGCATATTTATAAAAATAAAAACAAAATTCAAAATCCAAAACTAAAAAAAATTGTAAATATTCCTTTTCCTTTGAAATTTTTAAATCATTTTTCTTTAAAATTTCAAAAATCCATAAAAATAGAGAAAAACCAAAAATTCAAAAAAAAATTAATTAATTTTTTTTGTTTAAAAATCAAAAATATATATATAATCTTTTTAAAAAAACAAAAAAATTCGAAAAATAAAAAAAGAAAACAAAAATCAATTTTCCTTTTGAAAAATAAATTTTATTTGTAAATATTTTTCCTTTATAAAAAAAACCAAAAACATTCTTGAAAATGTCTGAGTTTCCCCACTTACGTGAATTTTATGATAGTTTTGAAAATCAATATAATCCATACGATTTCACTCCAAATTCGTATAGATATTTTAACACCAATTATTGTTTAAACGATTCAAATTCGAACAACAAAGTTTTCAAAACAATGATCAACCCTCAAATCTCGAAAATAGCATTTCATCTTTACTTGAACTCTCTACACAACAAAATCAAAGTGTAAACGATTTGTGTAACTCATATTTGTGCAATAGTTCAAGTAAAAAAAATAAAATTTGAATTCACTTCAAAATTCAAATGATTTCGAGTGTAACCCATGCCAATTCAATTTCGAGCTTCAAAATGAATTTCAAAATCAAGACGAAAATGTGAACAGATTTTCAAATAATTTTGGCAATGGGAATAGTTTCAATAACGATATGATTGAAACCTTTGGTTGTCAACAAATTCAAAATGAAAATTTTCAAATTAATAATCATGAATTTGATTTTGTTGACCAAATGGAAAAAGATAACGGGGATTTATTACTTGAAAAATACAAAACTTTTCGTGAAAATCATAATCAAATCTCAACTTGCGAAGAATCAAATAATAATCTACCATTTATCGAAGTTGACAATTTTTGTTCTCAACAAATCCAAATTGAAAATTCTCAAGTTAATAACTATAAATTGGATTTTGTTGAGCAAATGAATGAAGTTTACGATGATCACATGGATTTGTTGTTTGAGACATACATGAAACAACGTGAAAAACAAAATCAAATTTCAACGTGTGACGAGTCAAGTGATAATCCATCTTTTACCCAAATCAGTGATTTTCAAACAACAACTTTTGAAATTGATAATGACGATCTTAATCAAGTTGTTGAAAATACGGTAATTAAGTTGGATTTCAATTCTTTTGAAGGTGCGAAACTCGATTTAAACTTCCATCTTCCTTTTTCTAAAAATTTGAATACGACAACTTTGAATTTTAAACTCGATTTACACGATGAAGTTGTTGATAATCCAACAAAGGAAGTCGAATTTAACGAACATGAGTTTTATGGACTTTTTGAAAACGAGTTGTTGAATTCTGAAGGGGAAATTTTCGATCACCATTTTGATTTTGAAATCGGTATTTTGGAAGAAATTGAACTTCAACCAATTTTTCTATTTACCCCAAAAATCATCGAAAATAAAACAACTCGTACGATTTTCAATAAAACGACTTTCGTTTTTCCAAATCCACATTCAGCTTCGAAATCTTTTACGATTTGGTTTTTTGTGCTTAAGTTGTGTCTCACACATTTGACGAGACAAATGAATTGGTCTTTAGAAGACCGTTTCATTTACTTTTTGACTGTATACTTTCTCATCTCTTGTAAATAATAGTCTTTCATGTAAATATACCTTTTGACCGTTTCATTTACTTTTAGGATTAATTTTTCATTTTTCTTCCAAAAACTCAAAAAAAATCAAAAACAAAAGAAGATTTTTTGTTTATTTAGCATTTTGATTTATTTTTAAAGAATCACTATAGGATAAATATATGGTTTTGGTTTACTAAATTGAAATTTTTGAAAATTTACTTGTCTTAACAAAAGTAAAAATAAAGTTTGATTACACATAACAATGGTTTAACTAGTATATAGGAAGATTCAGATGTGGTAATTATGAATGAAATCCTAATTGAAAATCTTTGTTTTAAAAAGTGGTTGATTTAAAGTAAAGGATATAACATTTTTTTGTCTTCTAACTTAAATGGTGCTAAAATGATTTTGCAAAACTCTCGCTCTCTCTTAAAAATAAATAAAAAAATAATAACATCCAAGTATTCGCTCTCATTTAAAAGTCCTCACGGTTATGCATGGGTGAATTACTTGAAATCTTTGATTATGTGCTTTCATACTCATTTAAAAGTCCTCACGGTTATGCATGTATGGAATACATGCAAAAAAAACAAAAATAATAAAAACCACCTACGGTCGATAGGTGTATGCACGAAAGTGTGTGCACTCGCCATGCTCTATACTCCCTTCACATAAGCCCGAAAGGCAGTGCACGTGTGGTATATCTGGCCTCAGTTTACCTGAGCTAGGTGTGTAATTTTTCTTGCAAATAATGAGAGAGCAAGCAATTAAAATCCTAGCATTACTTTTACTTTGTTGATTTGATTTGTTATTGAAAATAAATGAAAATACCACTTTGATAAACTTTGACAATCAACTAAGTATCCATTTCATAGTTACACTATGTTATTAACCAAAACAACGAGTTAAACTATAGTCTATTTGTTATGATAACTTCGTTTTTATTGGAAATATTGACGAGTAAATAACTTAAATTTCAAGATAATGACCAAAACCTATATTTAACTTATTCGTGTCAATTTAAAAATAAATGCTTCATTTGTAAATATTTTAAAAAACTTGCATTTATCTCTTTGTAAATAAATCTTGCATTTTATAAATATTTTCATCCTGCATTTGGATTTTGTGGGTAGTATCCGCTGAAAACACTCACGAGACAACATTCATCCTATCGGAGACACCCAGAGGTTTAACGGCTAGTTGCATACACTCAATGCAATCGTGCTTCCTACGAAAATGGATTTATCTTAGTTTTAGTTTATTCGAGGATGAGTAAAAAGATAAGCGTGGGGGTATTTGATGTACATGTAAATGTGCATATTTTTACCACCATATTTATTCTATTTAAATTAAATAAATGATCATATTGGGTATTTTAACTTGTTTTAACAAAATTCATATTAATTCCAAAATTTTCACATATTCATCTTCATATAAGGGCGAAATGGCCATTTGTGCGCATATATTAAATTGAGAGAATTTAATTGGAAATTTCTATAATATTTTGTAGGAATTTAGCTTCTCATTTTAGTGGGTTCATGAAGAAACATGCATGCATAAAATGGATATAAAGGAATGAAGATGGAAGTAATTCAAAGTGAAGATCATGGAGGACCCCACCTACCCACCTACCTTAATGTACAAATTAAAGGCTAATGCACATACTTTTGGAGTTAATGGTTTCATGTACACTTAATGGGGGATTAAGACATGTTAATGATTACTCGGCCTCCACACTTCCCAAGGGGCATTTTGGTCATTCCCCAAAAAGTGAATTAGGGTTTTAAAACTTGTATATATACCCCTTATGTTTCATGTAATCTATCATCTCTTCTCTTAGTCTCTCTTAGGCCTCCTTCTCTTTAGTTTAGTTTAGATAAAAAATAAAATGAAAGCTCCTCTTTCTCTTTTCATGGCTACTTAGCCATTTTTATTTTATGTAATTTTTTTATGCAATTTAATACATGCCTCTTTTTTATGTTGTAGTGTAGATCTCTTTTCTTTTATGCAAGTTAATTAGCTTATCTTTTCATTTTGCTCTCTTTTTCCTCTTCATTTTGCTTTCATGTTGTTAGCTACATTTGTTAACAAAATGACAAATATGAGAGGGTAAACCCCTTCAATTTAGAGGGTAATGAAGCTCTCTAATTATGTAGCTCCAATTATTTGTTAACTCATACTCTCTTTTCGTTCTTAATGATGATCAATGAAGTGTTTTATTTGTTGTTTTTATGTTGAATTTGATAGCCTATATTGCTGACACCAAATAGGCTATGCTTAAACAATCACTAACACAAATGCCTATTCATGAATATATGATTGTGGCATAAGAAAGTGATTTGAAATTAAAATTTGATGGTCTATGTTTCTAATCAATAGTTAATAGGCCATACTTAAAATAGATTTCATTTTCATTTTCTTTGTCAAGTTTCATGAAAGTTATTAAGTGTTTTAAGGGGTGTGTTATAGTTTGATGGCTTATGTTGGCTAATCAGTAGCTCGAATATGTCATATTTATGATAAACACATCATTTAAAACACTAATGACCATAAAAGAGAGATCATGATTCCATGTGTTGAACTACATGATCTAGAGAGTAGATTTATTCTCTAAATTGTCATTTAACTCTCATATCTGCATTTCTTTTCTTTTTTTTAGTTAGTTCATTTTCTCATTTTCTAGCTAAACACACTCTCAACACTTGGGTTAATTTGATTGAGTAGGAAATTTAAACCAACAATTCCCTACGGATCGACCCGTATTCGCCACGTGCTACATTCGTACACCGTGCGCTTGCGGTTATTTTTAATTTAAATTCGTTCAACGGTTTTCTAAACCGATAGAATTTCCGTCGACGAACACTCTACATCATAGACAAAGGTTCGCAGGGCCACCAACTGGATTCTTTACGCAAATCGGTTCGTCGAGAAATTCGGGTTCAAGTTTTAATTCATTTATAGTTTGTTGGAAGATAAAGCTATGTGTGGCACCCGTGTCAAACAAAAATCTAACAGCTCTATCATAAATAATAAGGTTACCTTCTAAAACTCCTTTTCCTTTATCCTCTTTAGAGGTTGAAGGTTTATCCTCGATCGCATACACCTTCGCTACTTGAGCTTTCTTCATTTCTGGGCAATCTTTTAACTTCGTGTCCCGGCCTATGACAGTAATAGCATTGCCTGGTTCTTGTCTGCATAGATTGATCCGTTTTTCCTTATTTCTTAGGCTGCATACATCTACTCGAGTAATGTCCCTTTTCCAAACAATTAAAACGAGTAACGTCTTTTGCCTTGTCCTCCTGATTATTCTTCTTCTCCTTGCCTTGCCATGGTTTCTTCCCTCTGAACTTCATTTTCAGTTTCCTTAACGCAGGCAGTCATTCTTTAATGGAATTTCTTATTCATTTCAGGAATAAACCTTTCATTTTTCTTCAAGGGGGTGTCCACCAGCTCTGGACCAAATCGAGATAACTCGTTGAACTTATTCGGATACTCTTTGAACGATAAACTTCCCTACTTCAAGACCATAAACTCTTGGTACATTTGGAGTACCAGTAGATGGCATACATAGTTTCTCAAACACTTCCTTAAATTGTTCCCAAGTGAACTCATTTTCATGCTCATCCACTGTAACAGTCTCCTACCAGGCTAGAGCTTCCTCTTGGATTTGCCAAGAAGCTATCAATCGCATTTGATCGTCTTCCAAATTTAGCCCTCTAAAAATTCTTTCACACAATCGGATCCAAACTTGTGCTTCGACAATAAACTCCTTTCCTGTGAATGGCTTGCCACCAAGTCTGGATAAACTTCTATATAGATCAGCCATATTTGGCTGAGATTGAGCGGGAACTGCTACTTCCGATGTTGTAGGGACTTGGCCAGTTGTAGTGGTTTTTCCCCGTCCCCTACCTCGTCCTCTTCTAGTGCTCATTCTCACTATCTGTAAATAGTAAGAAAATTTGATTTAGACCATATGGATGAGATATCTTAGGGATATACTCATTCTAAGGTATTTCTAACCCTATCTCTAATGTGTCACCTAATGTATTATACTCCGTAGCTATATTTCTTACTCAACCTTTAACTCTGATACCACTTGTCACGACCTGAAACCTAGCGATTGAAAATCAACATCAAATACCTTACTTGTATTCGACTACCGGAGATTCAAACGTTGAACTCTAGTTCGGATGGAGCTTATAACAACATTAGATGAATACAGAGCAGCAAAAACAAAAGACGATTTCATTTATTGCAACACAGATACAACACTGATACAATATTCATTATAACATCGATCACCCACATCAGAGTGATATACACAAGATACAATAACAGGATGATAACACTACAGTGGAACAATAACAGTGTCTTCAATAAGAAATAGCCAGAATCCAAACTAAGAACCACCTTCTTCCAAACTTCAAAGCTTCCAAATGATTTCCAACACCAATGCTTCCAAAATCTGATAGCTTCCAAAAGACTTCTAAGTCTAAGCTAGCTCCAAAACACGGATAACCTTCTTCAAGGCTTCCCGCATGGAAAATTATGGCACCTAAAGTTTAGAAAGGGAACAATAAATTCTGGATCAGTCATGGGACTAGCGTGAGTAAACAAAAACAGTTGTTTGTACAAAAACAATTTATAAAAGAAATCCGATATGCTTTTGGAAAATGAAACTACCATAATACCTCCCGCCACACACACAATGTAATCGCACAATTGGAGGAGATTTCTTCTCATGATAGTCAAACATGCTTGATACGAGAAAATTCTTTTGATATTACTATTTGTGAAGTGTAGAAAACATTTTAAAAGTATAATACTAATCTTAGCCAGCATACCACCATTATGGTATACCTACTATAGCTGCCATCTAAAAGTGGGTCACCACCATAAGTAAATGGCAGGTTATACAACTAAAACCGTACAAGGTGCGTATTGGTGATTAGATTTCCAACAAATGGTCAGGCTAAGGAACTTCCTATGCCGCATAGGTATGCCTCTGGAGGGACCCCCTGAGAACTTAACCAGTTCTCTGCCAACACAAGGCTGGGTTTCCTCTGTAACTAGGTAACTACTACACGAATATGTCATTCCCCGGTCATTACCGACCTTTATCCAAGGGCCCTCAACCACAAAGCAATAAATTTGCAGCAACCACATAATTTAAATATCTAGGCTCTATACCACGGAACCACGTTTTTCTAAAAGGAATTGGACATATCCTAAAGGGCGCGACCCTCATAACCTTGTTGCATTCTTCCTGTTTCGACCATTTTTGGATTGTGAGGTCCGACGAGGTCTCGTCCACAAAGCTACGCTTTACACAAAAGTCATGCTTCAATCAACACATGATCAGCAGCACTTCGTATGTCACGTTACCAAATAGGGAATGTATCACTAGTAACCATCAACTACATAACCACTGAGCTCATACGTCCCAGAGAAGGGTGCTAAGCTAAAAGAATAAATTCTCCACCACCAAACGAAAATGTATTTGATAGAAACCAGCTCTACATCTCAAAGTGTAACGTCAGACATACATCCATACAAGTCCGTTTCGGGTTCGAACAGAACCGAAGGCACTTCACAAAGAAGCCCTTGCAATCTAGGTATTCATAATCCCGATCTGACTTCCCATCACATATGGAGATCTCTATACCGTAGCTACTCAGTGCAGAGTCATTCGATGGGTAATCCTTTCATTCTCGAAAAATACCCGATCTTCACCACCGATCTTCAAACGCTATCCATTTCGTCTTATCGCTATTTGGAATGGGTTATATGACACAAAGCCCTCTCCCGGCTAAACCGAATAGTGAGCGCTTAATTTAAAAACACGTGGATATATTAATCACAAAGATTCACCATTAGGGTTCGATGTGGGTTTCAGATAACCAACTGGAATCCGACTCCCTATCGCATCGAAATTCAAATGTCATTTTACGGGCCAAGGGGTTTTCACATTTACACAGTAATATATTCGCAGATGTCATAGTTCAGCACAAAGCAATTCATATCATATAGTATCACAACCACATAACAGGGATATCAATCAATACAAAGCATTCAACAATAATCAATCGTCTACAATTAAGAAGAATAATCATGTGATTATAATTAATTAATCACATAATTATTTTCATTAATCATCCATAATTAATGATTAAAAATTCTTAATTATATATTAGTTACTCCTTAATTATTAATTAATTAATCTTAATTAACAATTAATTAACCTTAATTATCATTTAATTATCCTTTAATTATAAATTAATAAATTAATAAATTATTCTTAATTAATGCTTAATTATTAATTAATTAATTTTAATTACTTTTATTAATTAATTATTCTTTAATTAATTACATAAATAAATTTATCCTTAATTATAAATTAATTAACCTTTTAATTACATTATTTATTTAAAATAAATTAAGAATTAATTTATAATTCATAAACACATAATTAAAATAAACTTAATTACTTTAAACATAACTTTATTAAACCTTTAATTATTTAAATCAAGACAATTATTTTTAAAACATAGGTTTAAAGTGTTTTAAAATTTAAATCTTGTTTTAAAGTTAAAACCTATTTTTATGTTACACCCGAGACTTCCCCGAAAGCTTCTCGAGACAAAAGCCTATTTACTTCGAGTTTTTCCCCAAACTAACCCGTACCTCCCATTTTAAAACTTTGATTTTTTTCTTTTATACCCGATACATACATGAAAATGCATGAACCCAAACTCGAGCTAGCATGCAAACTTCCAAAAGTCGACTTCGAGTCGCAACCTTTCTTCCCTAATCACTTCACCCTAACACCACCTAGTTACATTATTCACATGCACAACTGTTTCGATCACCTCTAGTCGATGCTATGACCATCGATCAGTCGACGTTCGTCTACTCAACCCATCAAAACACCCAGCAACACGAATCGACGACGAATCTGCAATTCAAATACACGACCTAAGCTGGAACAATAATGGTCGCCAAGGAATTGACTCGTTCCAACGATCTAGATTGTCAGAAGCCACACCACCACTACCACAGCCTCTTCGTTCAGCTACGCAACGTTTTCCCCAGCTCCGGTGACACTCGATCTATCAGAGACGTCGTAGTAACTCGATTTATGACCAATACAGAAACACGAGCTTAAACCCTAGATTATCCATGCCCGGCCACCATGATGATCAAGAATTTTCCTGATCATTTTTTCCAAGCTTGACCATCCTCTGGCTACCTATAGCCACGATCCCGAGGCCTCTTTAATTGTCAATCACCAAAATTTCCCTTTAGACCCAATATCATTCAACCCACAATTTCTTTTTGAATTTATACTTAAAAATTTTGATTTCACTTTCAAAAATCATTTTTTCCAAAAAGGGTTTCGATGATATAATTGAAACAAGTAAACATGATATTTGACTTTTTACCCAATTTAGAGTTTACACTGTTTTTTCCTTGTTTCCTAGAAAACCACTTAACAATTTTATTGGAAAATAATTTTCAAACTTAAATCCAGTTTATATAAATAAGTTTCATTTAGATTATAAAGCTTGAA
Source organism: Allium cepa (assembly GCA_030765085.1). Lineage (NCBI taxonomy): Eukaryota > Viridiplantae > Streptophyta > Magnoliopsida > Asparagales > Amaryllidaceae > Allium > Allium cepa. The sequence goes on from CM060945.1 coordinate 727,373,667, forward strand.
AATGATTAAAGAAGGATCTTTGATTTTTTGAAATAGTTTTTAGTAAACCTGAAACAGGTTTCATATTGATGTATCGAGACATGCACAATCACATATACTCATATTTAAATAGATACAACCAATTTTTAAAACTTAACTGAAGACATGATCACAATAACTTGTTCAAATCTAGATTTAAACAGAATTTACTCACATGTCAAAAGAAGAAACAGAGCCTGTAAACTGATTTGTTCCTGAGTTTTGAAATCCTGAGATTGATCTTGCTGAATAGATGATGGAAACGTTGATTTTTGTTTTAGTTGAAGCTTTGAATTTTTAAGTCACTGAGATGATACTTGCTTTGCTGTTTGTTTACAGACTTTGTTGTTAAAATTTGAGATGATTTCCAGAGCTTGAAATAATTTGTATTTGTTTTGAATCTTTTGTTTTCTGGTTTGTTGTTTTTAATCTTCTGGTTTCACAAGCTTTTGATTCTCAGATTTGTTAAAGTTTTGAAAGTGATAAAGAAATGAGAAAAAGAAGTTGAAATGGTTTATATAATCTAGTTTTCTATTTCAATTAATTTTCTCAAACAAAAAAAATAAAAACAAAACATGACACTTGTAAACTTAATGATAAGATCATTACACTTGTAAATCCATTTACTTTAAATTTTAACACTTGTTAATTTTTTCATGTGATATGTTACATTTGTAATTTAGCACGGCTTTTTCTTTTATATCTTTTATATAATATATATATATATATATATAAATATATATATGAGTTTAGTTTATATTAATATGCTTTATTAATTTATTTCTATTTTCAAAAATATATATTTTTGCTTTTTTATATACACACATAATCTTTAAAGAAAATAAATTTGAAAAAAATTTATACATAAATAAATAATTACATTCATATAATTTTTGAATGTAATTTATTTTACTAATACATTTATTTAAATTTTAAATTCAAATTCAGATTCAAATCTATTCATATATATATCTTTAAATTCAAATAATTTTAAACTTTTATTATTTTGAATTTTAAACTCAAATATAAATTACAATCTTACTCATATACACAAATCAGTACTTATCTAATTTGTTTTGAAATTTAAAATTAATTTTAATTTAATTATAAAATTTTGTATTAATTACTAATTTTAAATTAAATAAAAAATTAGGATGTTACAAAATAGTATATATAAAAAGAGTTTATATTAAAAATGGTTTATTTTAAAATAGTTTATATTAAAATAGTTTATGCAGTAAAATATAATTTAAAAGTACTTTATATGATAATAGTTTCCTCAAATTTCACAAACCGATTCAAATCAACTCGAATTCCAAAATTTCAACTTAATTCAAACTCAACTTTTCAGCTTTGATTCAATTCATTTTCTAAATAAATCATTTCAAATTATATCGATTTTAAATACATATTTGAACCATAAATAAACCACTTCAATTTCAATATATTTCAAAGCTTTAAATATTCCATATTTTCAAAACTAAATTTGATAATTTCCAATATATCTTAATCCACTTTACTATTATTTAGTTTTGAAATGTTTACTTAATAAATCCAATATTATTTAAATAAAACCTCAAATTTCAAATAAATGAATATTTCCTTCAATTTATTTAAACTTGAATTATTCATTTAATCATTTAAACCAAAATCAAGTTATAAAATTATATCCTTTAGAAAATATCAAATTCAATAAGTTTCAAATTGATTTGAATTAAATATAATTCTTAATTAAATACAATTTCAAATAAATTCAAATTTGTCAATCAAATCTTAATTTATAAAATCATTTTAAAATCTATTTTGAAATATAATCTTTAACTAAAAACTTAAACATCTTATTAAATCTATTTATATATTTAATCTATTAATATATTCTAAAAATATTAAAACTATAAATTAATTCTTATAATTTATAATTTGAAAATTAACTCAAACTGTAAAATTTTCAAAACATATAAATTTAAAATCTAAATTTTAAAACTTTACAAAGCACATTTAAATATAATATCTTAAAACCAATTTTTATTAACCATATGTTTCTTTTCCAAAACCATAGAAATCATTTTCAAAACATTTATATATATAAACCAACAGTGTCTGTATATAATTTTCTATCTCATGGTCAAGTGATATAGATATTTATCATTTCAGTCCACAATTTAAATATCCATGGGTATATATCATTTCAACCCGCGGCCCCAAATTTAATTTAATGGAATTCGCTTGGGTTTATCATTTCCACTCATAACGATTTTCTCCTATTCTTCAGATCGTTTGGGCATGTATCATTTCAACCCATAGGGAATTCTATTCTAACAGGTAACTTGAAGAGTGATAACATATATGATAATAATAATAATAATAACAACATGCATATATCATCAATGTAAATAATAGATAACGGTGTCATATGTCACAGGTGAACAGATACAGATAATAATATATACATATAGCAATTTAAATAACTAGTAGCAATATATTTCAATTATCATTTCAATTGAAATCTAATTTAATAAATATCAGAACGTTAATCATGAGTGACTGCTCACCTTTCGAGGCTATAGAAGGTAGACACGGAATGAGATAAGACATAAATACAATCATGGATTTCGAGGCAAAGAAAGATTGGCACGAATTCGAAGGACACTGATAAATTGGAAATCAAGAATCAAATCAGTTTTGATATAACAGAAACAAAATGTATATTGTATTATTATTACTTTATTAAAATCAATACAACAAACATTAGAATAAATATATATATGTGATCCAACTTATTATACTTAAAACAAATTAAGGCTCAAGATATAAACAACATTGGTAGACCTATATATACATAATTTTAGTTTAAACTCTATATCGTTTCAAAATTAAAATAATTGTATATGTATACGGTTTAAGATCAACGGTTAAAAAAAATACACTATGCAGACAATGATATGTACATGCAGATCATAACAAAATAAAATATCTATATTATATACACATGTATGTAAAATAAATTTAGAAACAAATACTAAAATAAAATCTATGTATAAAATTCAAATAAATGCATATTTTAAGACAACATCATATCCAAAATCTTATATATATATATATATATATATATATATATATTATTTTTCTTCAAACTATATAAATTACAGTATGAATGTAGACCTTATGTATGTCATATAAATATAAATCAACGTACTTAAAACACACACACACACACATATATATATATAACATGTTATGTAATGCTTATGTACTTATATACTTTACTACGATAAAATTTAAAAATCTGATTATGTTAGCATACATTATCATAATATATTAATAGCACATTATTTAACTATGATATATATATATATATATGTTAACATACAAAACTTTTATAAGCTATGGTTATAAAAAACAAATATATGTATATATATATATATATATTAACTTTGTATCAGTAATAAGTTAAATATATAGAACTAACATATATAAGCTTTTATATATACTGTATTATATAAATGCGAAACAGCAAACATTATATACCCAAAACAGGATTACATTTATGATGAGTATATAACTTTATGTGTTTACATGCTAACCGTAAGAAAACAAAAATCAGAACCACATATATATTGTAAGGTTTCGGTATTATCAGGATCCGAAGGTCGGCATTCTTACGTCCGTTGTATCAAATGCCGCATAATCGAATGCTGGAAAACCGAATTGTTAGGGTTAAAAAGAAGAGGTAGAAGAAAAAGATAGAAGAAGTAAGAAAACAGAACAGAAACAATACCAGAATCTCACAGATCGCAGCGGAACAACATTGTAACAACCCGGTATTTCGCATCAATTAATAGTCGACATTAAACGATTAAAAATTATTGCAAATTGCCAATTGAAGTTTTTTAAATTGAATTAAAATTCTTTTATAAATTGTTAAAAATGTTGACGGGCTTTAATAATAAATTCTCGACCCACATTTTCGTTTGAAGCCGTGAAAAATTTACAAAGGGCAAATTGCCGTTCCTCTTTTATTTCATTCAACCCGTTCCCCTCTTCCCCTTTTCATTTTTCATTCGCGTGCCCTAAATCGAACGAGAAAACAAAAATGGCGGCGGCATCGTGCTCCAATTTCATCCATCTTCTTTTCGAAGCTAGGGATTTTGAAGCGCCGGCATTAGTTGCTTGGATTGGGTGGCGATCGCTACAGCCTCCTCCTTGCTCGCGGCGACTTCATGGCTTCGTCCTCAATTTCGTGGCAAAGGTGAGATTCCTCACATCTAATTCATGTCTCGAGTTATTTGTGTATTTAGTTTGCTTGAATTTCTCTCGGCTGTACGATTTTGCTTGGATGTTATGATGATTTCTAACTTTGTCAATTTTGTATATTTGTTACTTGATCCCCACTGCTTGTTTTGATTTTGCTTGGTCATCTCGGTGTCGACATCTTTGGCACTCGATTTTAATTCCATCCTCGACTTCGGTCTCACGGCCCTGACTCTTCATTGACCTGTAGACTTGTTGTTGCTTGATGAATTTTGGTAGCACTCGAGTCTTGTTGCATAAGAACATGAATACTTTCATATCCTCTGCACTATGCATCTGCATTTGCATACTTATGATCATGCTACTGCTGTTTCATGTATATTGTCACTGCATATATTTATACATGCTGTTTCATTTATTAGCACTGTATATATATGTGCTAGTTGATGTGTACATTGTTTATGCATTCATCCCTTTGTATTTGCATACTTCACCAATTTATGTTGTCACTGCATTGTGTTGCCACTGCATACTTCACCATTTCATGTTGTCACTGCACAGTTGTTGCCACTGCATACTTCACCAATTTATGTTGTCACTGCATTGTGTTGCCACTGCATACTTCACCATTTTATGTTGTCACTGCATTGTGTTGCCACTGCATACTTCACCATTGTATGTTGTCACTACATTGTGTTGCCACTGTACTTCCATCACTCACTTACCATCAGTTGCATTTTGCCAAACTATGGCTTGACTGCTTGGTTCATGTACTTGATCATGTTGCTGTATATTGTCTTACTTGAACCTGTTTCACCACTTATATGCTGCAACTATATTTTGTCACCATTGCATATGTGTTTATGCACTTGAACTACTTCTAGACTTCAGTTTGCTGCCTTCTTGAATTTGCAGTGCCGTTGTACCTGTTTGCATACCTGTTTGCATACTTGTTGTGTTGCCATCTTCTTGGTATTTGCAGTTCTCTACTGCCCCTTTAACTTGCTTATGCTCCCTGGAGACGTGGCATTCATTCCTTACTCCTTTGATTTGTCGCAGTCGTTGTACTGCATATATTGGGGACTGTCCAATTGAGTTAGTTCACTGATGCATTCATTTGCATATCACTTGATTGCCCCTTTTATTACATGTTCTTCAAGACAGATTGCATACCGTTGCATTGTTGGTCTTGTATTTATGTCTCGGTGGTGCATTGTATTTGTTGTCGGTTCTTTTCTTTTTGAACCTGTCTTTGAGATGTACTGTGACTATCTATTTTATATGTTGCAGTCTTGAGTTTCTTGTAATGGCCATGCGTGTCTGCTACACTACATAGTAGCCATGTTGGTGCATTTTGTCGTGTTGGATCACCATGTCAGTGCTTTATTAACCTGGTTAGCATGCAGTTCCATGTTGCCATTTCCATGTCTATTTTGTTGTGTGCTGGTTGCCATGCACATTCTCCTTGTCTGCCTTCTTGACCTCTGAGGCCATGGTATTTGATATCTTAACCTTCATTGATTTCGGTTCGTTGATCATTGGGTACATCGTCACTGTTGTGGCAAGGCAGTGCACGCAAGCGTGAACTGCAGCCACACGACATTCTTTGGGTACATTATCACTGTCGTGGCAAGGCAGTGCACGCAAGCGTGAACTGCAGCCACACGGTACTGCTTTTATTATTATTTCTTTTGCTTTTGATTTATGGATCTATTTCGTATTCCATATGTTGTAGTGGCGTGGCAGTACACGCTTGTGTATACTGCAGCCCTACCCGTGTTTACCTTTTCATTGACGTTCCAACTATTTGAATTGGTTCGCGTTATATTTACCGTTATCCGATTTCTTTATTTAAGAATCGGATTGGTAAATTTATTGTGACTGTCGTCTATTCATTATTTAATTATTATTGCTTCTATGCACTAATAACTGAGTTTGAATTAGACTGACCCGGGTATTATTTTCTTTTGAATTTAATACTCGGGTCAGACCGAGTATTTTCAGGTTGTAGATATTCTGCTTTGGGATGCTGCTTGAGCTATGAAGACTTTTCATATCTTTTGGAGTTGTTGAGTCATAGTTTAGATTGATATGTATTCATGTATATTAGTCGATAATGTACTTGTATATATATAACTTCCTGAGTCGATTGTTGTAGTTGTATCACATGTATCGTGTCAAATGTATTGTAACTGACATCAGTTATTATATGTATATATATGAGACTTTCTGTTTCATTTGTGTTCCGCATCTATATTATCTGTGTTATTAGTTTATATTTTGTCCTAGACTATTATAGCCACTGTGTAGTAGCTTTGAGTTTGCATTGGCATGTCGGATTTCCCTTTTGAAATTGAATGCAATGTTTTTACTATCTGACATATCGGTGCTCGCACAAGGAAATTACACGGATGGTCGCTCCTCAACAGCCTTATTCTCCGTGCTAGTCGACAGCACTACACCGTAGTGTCCTTGGCTAGCGTGGGTATAAAGGTGGGGCGTCACAGCTTGGTATCAGAGCTTGGGGTTTAGAACAAATATAAAACATAACTAGATGGAACATGTGTTACAACTACTTGTCGATGTTTTGTCTTCCATCTTTATCTAAGCATCATTGTGAATATGCTCTACTAAGTTGCATATTGCTGCAACTCGTACCCACTTCAATTTGAACTCGCATTGTTTATTCGAACTGCTGTATATTTATGCATTCTCATCTCTGATTCGTGTACTTAAAGCAGTATTCATACAATTGGGTTTTGGGCATCAATCTTTGAAACAAATTGAGTTTCAATTTGTCGATTCTGTCTGTTTATCCATGATTCGTTGGCTTTCAGGTGCCTCTCTCTGATAGTTTTAAAATTTCTTTGATATAAAAGAAATTGCCTTTGACTTTGCCTTGTCGATATCGACATTGACTTGACTTTTACTTTTGTTAAAGTCATTCATGCATTAATGCTCGTGTTGCTTCGTTTTTCCAATTGTTGATCGATTCTTCTTTTCTGATTATTTGTTATCACTTTTGTCGACTTTGATAACTTCTATTTCAGGAATTTTTGGGTATTCCTACTTTGATGGATTTAGAATCGAATTCTTTGGATTTTATTCACGTCTTCGAATGTGAATTTTAGTGAATTGATTTGATTTCTAAATTTAATCAATTCTTGATTATTTCCCGGTTTGTTGCTATCATTTATTAGCAACTTTGATGACCTTTTCTTCGGGATTTTTGTGAACATACTTTTTGAAGGATTCAATATTGATTCCTTCGGATTCTATTCACATCTTGGTATGTGAATTCTTGTGAATTGATTTGGTTTTCAAATTTTAATCGATTTCATTCGATTCTATTCACGTCTTCGAACGTGAATTCTTGTGATTGATTGTTTATACAATCATTTTTGTTATTTGTCACTTTAAAAAAAAAAATATAAAGGTTTTAATACTAGTAGTAAATATTTAATTACAAAACTCGTTTTCTCAAACCGTTTTCCAATCTACTAATATATACAAACCTTTATTTCACTCGTATGAGAAATCTAATTAAACGGCTTAGTAAAACAAGTGGTATGAAACGCTTGCGTTTACTTCGTCGGTTAATTCTTGGACTTGTTCGATTGAACCTTTTGTGACAATTTTATTAGTGAAGATCTACAGTTTGTTCGTAAATATTTAAGTTAAGCTAGTGGTTATGGGACATGAAGCTAAACTTTTATATTCACTAACTTAGTGTAATTGACACTTCTCGTTGATCATGACGATCATTCTTATGATTTAGACTAGCAAGGGTGCGATGTCATCTTTTGGTTAGCCTAGACACCATTTGTGTGATTTTGACTCACACACATCTCTTTGTCGGCGTGGATAGCTTAGGCCTCGTCGGTGTGATTTTGACTCACACACATCTCTTTGTCGGCGTGGATAGCTTAGGCCTCGTCGGTGTGATTTTGACTCACACATATCTCTTTGTCGGCGTGGATAGCTTAGGCCTCGTCGGTGTGATTTTGACTCACACACATCTCTTTGTCGGCGTGGATAGCTTAGGACTCGTCGGTGTGATTTTGACTCACACACATCTCTTTGTCGGCGTGGATAGCTTAGGCCTCGTCGGTGTGATTTTGACTCACACATATCTCTTTGTCGGCGTGGATAGCTTAGGCCTCGTCGGTGTGATTTTGACTCACACACATCTCTTTGTCGGCGTGGATAGCTTAGGCCTCGTCGGTGTGATTTTGACTCACACACATCTCTTTGTCGGCGTGGATAGCTTAGGCCTCGTCGGTGTGATTTTGACTCACACATATCTCTTTGTCGGCGTGGATAGCTTAGGCCTCGTCGGTGTGATTTTGACTCACACACATCCCTTTGTCGGCGTGGATAGCTTAGGCCTCGTCGGTGTGATTTTGACTCACACATATCTCTTTGTCTGCGAGGATTAGTCTAGACCTCAATCTGTGTGATTCCGACTCACACATGTGGGGTAGCGCCCCACGGTCTTCGGGCCATTCGTGTGTCAAAATTAATGGCTTGCAACCATGAGATAGCGTCTCGTTATGCGTTGCACGTGTTGATGATTTTTCATGCTCACGTGTAGGTGAGATTCCGTGCTCCCGTTCTCGTTATGCGTTGCACGTGTTGATGATTTTTCATGCTCACGTGTAGGTGAGATTCCGTGCTCCCGTTCTCGCTTTGCGTTGCACGTGTTGATGATTTTTCATGCTCACGTGTAGGTGAGATTCCGTGCTCCCGTTCTCGCTTTGCATTGCACGTGCTGATGAGTTTTCATGCTCGCGTGTAGGTGAGTTTTCATGCTCCCGTTCTCGCTTTGCGTTACACGTGCTGATGAGATTTCATGCTCGCGTGTAGGTGAGTTTTCATACTCCCATTCGAGTTTTCATACTCCTCTTCGAGTTTTCATACTCTCATTCGAGTTTCCGTACTCCTATTTGAGTTTTCATACTCTCCTCTTGTGGTTTCTGGATTTCTTGTGTAGTCTTCTGGAATTTGTGCTTCACCAATTTTCGTGATTTCTATTGATATGTTTTATCAATTTTTGTGCATTGGTGAATTCTTGTGTCATTGACTTGATATGAATACAAGTTTAGAGTATGATACCCCTTTCTATCTTTGAGAAGATTCTTGTGACATTTTTGATGAATGAAAATTCATTGGTATTATATTTTGATGCCAATTGCTACCGATGTTGCTGTCTTAATCACGTGTTTTAAAAAAATTTGTTATTTTCCAAATTGTTTCAAATAAAAATTGTTTTCAAAATTTTTATAGTTTACGCTTTCAAAAGAATGAGGAAGCGATTTAAACGTTTCAGCAAAATTGAGGACTATGACCCCTTTCTTTTACTGATTCGCTTAATTCCGGACTTATCCGTTTGAGAACGTGAAATGTTATTTTAAAATACACAATTTTTCACTTTCAAGGAAACGATGAAGTGAATTAAACGATTTAGTAAAACTCGTGGTTATGGGACATGTGCGTTTGCTATTTCGGTTAATTCCGGACTTGTTAATTGAATATTTTGTGATTTGAAATTTTCGATTATCGTTTTTGATAATCTTGTTGATTCGAAATTTGATTATCGTTTGTGATAATTGAATATTACTGATAATTGCATTTATTCAGTTTATTTCATCCATTTTTAGAAGATGATTTTGTGCTTGTATTGCCCATTGAGTGCTTTAAGAATTCTGGTCGATACGCTTGATCAACGTTATCGATAGGAATCTCCTAGACGCTTTGATGAGACAATCAGACACAGTAAATTAAATTATAAAATGAAAATTTTTCTTAAAAGATAATTACATAAAGTAAATTGTAAATTTCGAAAGCTTTAGCATTTCGGGTAAGTATATTATTTAAAACAACTCTTTTTCGATACTTCTATTCTTGTGATTCCAGAGGAAACCAAGACTTTATCGTTTGTACCAATGCTAATCGTATTGGTTTGCATGCCATTCTCTTGCATAAGAGAGCGTGCTATCTCTTGTGTTTCTAAATCATTTATGCCTACTTGAGACTAGATATGCCACTCATGATCTAGTGCTCTTGGCTATTGATTTCGTTCTTCAAAATTTGGCATTATTATTTTTGGGTGAGAAATTTGTTCTCTACCCGGATCATGAATCTTGGGAATATTTATTTTTCTCACAAAGAACTTAATTTACGTCAACCACGTTGACTCGAGTTCCTTACATCTTATGATCTTGATATTCTTTACCACTCCCGGATGGGAAATCGTGTTACCGATGCACTTGTCGTTGGCAACAAGTGGTTGTTTCTTTGATGATGTCCGAATGGAATCATCTTTTTACCAAGTTCATCAGACATTTCGATGTACTTTGTTTTATTGAGCTTCGTCTCATTCCTTTTATGGACTTGCGTCTGATGTTCTTTTATGGTGATCGGTTTATTGGACGTACCGATATTGTACTACGTCGGCGTTCCGAATTAATGAAGCTTTGACTCATCTGGCGTATCGTTATTGTACTACGCTGTTGTTCCAAATTATTCGTGTCTCACCTATGAAAGGTGTTGTGCGTTTCAGTCGGTCGGGAAAGTTAGTGCCTCGATATATTGGGCCATTTCCTATCACTGAACGTATTGGTTTCCTGGCTTATCGCCTCTTATTACCGGCTCAATTTTCTGTTATTTATGACGTTTTCACACGTCTTCCTTCTACGGAAATGCCTTAGGGGTTCCGATTTTTATTCTCGAGCCCGGTGTTGTTGAAGAAATTGAAGTTTCACCAGATTTGACTTTGAGCAAACATGATCAGGCTTACTCTTTCATGCTCTTTATGGTGAACTTCCTATCTCGAATTTCTTCATCTTGTGATGATTTGCTTTTATGGTTGTTACCTTTTGTCCATTTATTCCTTAATATTGCGAGGACGCAATTTCTTTAAGGAGGGGAGTCTGTAACAACCCGGTATTTCGCATCAATTAATAGTCGACATTAAACGATTAAAAATTATTGCAAATTGCCAATTGAAGTTTTTTAAATTGAATTAAAATTCTTTTATAAATTGTTAAAAATGTTGACGGGCTTTAATAATAAATTCTCGACCCACATTTTCGTTTGAAGCCGTGAAAAATTTACAAAGGGCAAATTGCCGTTCCTCTTTTATTTCATTCAACCCGTTCCCCTCTTCCCCTTTTCATTTTTCATTCGCGTGCCCTAAATCGAACGAGAAAACAAAAATGGCGGCGGCATCGTGCTCCAATTTCATCCATCTTCTTTTCGAAGCTAGGGATTTTGAAGCGCCGGCATTAGTTGCTTGGATTGGGTGGCGATCGCTACAGCCTCCTCCTTGCTCGCGGCGACTTCATGGCTTCGTCCTCAATTTCGTGGCAAAGGTGAGATTCCTCACATCTAATTCATGTCTCGAGTTATTTGTGTATTTAGTTTGCTTGAATTTCTCTCGGCTGTACGATTTTGCTTGGATGTTATGATGATTTCTAACTTTGTCAATTTTGTATATTTGTTACTTGATCCCCACTGCTTGTTTTGATTTTGCTTGGTCATCTCGGTGTCGACATCTTTGGCACTCGATTTTAATTCCATCCTCGACTTCGGTCTCACGGCCCTGACTCTTCATTGACCTGTAGACTTGTTGTTGCTTGATGAATTTTGGTAGCACTCGAGTCTTGTTGCATAAGAACATGAATACTTTCATATCCTCTGCACTATGCATCTGCATTTGCATACTTATGATCATGCTACTGCTGTTTCATGTATATTGTCACTGCATATATTTATACATGCTGTTTCATTTATTAGCACTGTATATATATGTGCTAGTTGATGTGTACATTGTTTATGCATTCATCCCTTTGTATTTGCATACTTCACCAATTTATGTTGTCACTGCATTGTGTTGCCACTGCATACTTCACCATTTCATGTTGTCACTGCACAGTTGTTGCCACTGCATACTTCACCAATTTATGTTGTCACTGCATTGTGTTGCCACTGCATACTTCACCATTTTATGTTGTCACTGCATTGTGTTGCCACTGCATACTTCACCATTGTATGTTGTCACTACATTGTGTTGCCATTGTACTTCCATCACTCACTTACCATCAGTTGCATTTTGCCAAACTATGGCTTGACTGCTTGGTTCATGTACTTGATCATGTTGCTGTATATTGTCTTACTTGAACCTGTTTCACCACTTATATGCTGCAACTATATTTTGTCACCATTGCATATGTGTTTATGCACTTGAACTACTTCTAGACTTCAGTTTGCTGCCTTCTTGAATTTGCAGTGCCGTTGTACCTGTTTGCATACCTGTTTGCATACTTGTTGTGTTGCCATCTTCTTGGTATTTGCAGTTCTCTACTGCCCCTTTAACTTGCTTATGCTCCCTGGAGACGTGGCATTCATTCCTTACTCCTTTGATTCGTCGCAGTCGTTGTACTGCATATATTGGGGACTGTCCAATTGAGTTAGTTCACTGATGCATTCATTTGCATATCACTTGATTGCCCCTTTTATTACATGTTCTTCAAGACAGATTGCATACCGTTGCATTGTTGGTCTTGTATTTATGTCTCGGTGGTGCATTGTATTTGTTGTCGGTTCTTTTCTTTTTGAACCTGTCTTTGAGATGTACTGTGACTATCTATTTTATATGTTGCAGTCTTGAGTTTCTTGTAATGGCCATGCGTGTCTGCTGCACTACATAGTAGCCATGTTGGTGCATTTTGTCGTGTTGGATCACCATGTCAGTGCTTTATTAACCTGGTTAGCATGCAGTTCCATGTTGCCATTTCCATGTCTATTTTGTTGTGTGCTGGTTGCCATGCACATTCTCCTTGTCTGCCTTCTTGACCTCTGAGGCCATGGTATTTGATATCTTAACCTTCATTGATTTCGGTTCGTTGATCATTGGGTACATCGTCACTGTTGTGGCAAGGCAGTGCACGCAAGCGTGAACTGCAGCCACACGACATTCTTTGGGTACATTATCACTGTCGTGGCAAGGCAGTGCACGCAAGCGTGAACTGCAGCCACACGGTACTGCTTTTATTATTATTTCTTTTGCTTTTGATTTATGGATCTATTTCGTATTCCATATGTTGTAGTGGCGTGGCAGTACACGCTTGTGTATACTGCAGCCCTACCCGTGTTTACCTTTTCATTGACGTTCCAACTATTTGAATTGGTTCGCGTTATATTTACCGTTATCCGATTTCTTTATTTAAGAATCGGATTGGTAAATTTATTGTGACTGTCGTCTATTCATTATTTAATTATTATTGCTTCTATGCACTAATAACTGAGGTTGAATTAGACTGACCCGGGTATTATTTTCTTTTGAATTTAATACTCGGGTCAGACCGAGTATTTTCAGGTTGTAGATATTCTGCTTTGGGATGCTGCTTGAGCTATGAAGACTTTTCATATCTTTTGGAGTTGTTGAGTCATAGTTTAGATTGATATGTATTCATGTATATTAGTCGATAATGTACTTGTATATATATAACTTCCTGAGTCGATTGTTGTAGTTGTATCACATGTATCGTGTCAAATGTATTGTAACTGACATCAGTTATTATATGTATATATATGAGACTTTCTGTTTCATTTGTGTTCCGCATCTATATTATCTGTGTTATTAGTTTATATTTTGTCCTAGACTATTATAGCCACTGTGTAGTAGCTTTGAGTTTGCATTGGCATGTCGGATTTCCCTTTTGAAATTGAATGCAATGTTTTTACTATCTGACATATCGGTGCTCGCACAAGGCAATTACACGGATGGTCGCTCCTCAACAGCCTTATTCTCCGTGCTAGTCGACAGCACTACACCGTAGTGTCCTTGGCTAGCGTGGGTATAAAGGTGGGGCGTCACAAACATATAATGGATAAAGGAATAATCTTTAAAACAAACAACTGTCTCAGTTATTACATTACATTACATTATTATCATAGTGTACAATAACAATATACAACACAACTGGATAATAGACAGTTATACAAACATGTCCCTACAAGTTAATTTGCAGCGGAAAGATAATATCATATACAAGTAATACGTCTCGCCATCCAGCTCGCCTCCTGAGCTCCAAAGCACTCCTAAATCTAGAATGACCTGATAACCTGACTCTAGACTGCCCATGTGGAAAATTATGGGCACATAGAGTATAGGAAGAGAACAATAAACTCCAGGTCAGTCATGGGACCGGCGTGAGAACTCAAAACAGTTATTTATCTTTTAAAACAACAACAACAAGGGAAGTGAAAAATTATCCGCAATGCTTTTGAAAAATGAAACTACCATAAGGCCTCCCCGCACACATACAATGCAAACGCAGAATTAGAGGAGATTTCTCCTTATGATAGTCAAAGATGCTTACTACGCAAAACAAATCATTTTTGATATTATTATTAGTGCATAGTGAAGAAAGCATTTCGAAAATAGAATATAAATCTTAGCCAGCATAGACATTCCAAACTATGCCTACTATAGCTACCATCCAAACAGTGGGGCGCCACCATAAGTGAATGGCAGGTTTTTAACACCCTACCCCGAGACCCACCTTAGTAAAGAGAATTAAAGAGTAACTCCATCTACTAAAGCGGAGAATAGGGCTGGTTAAGGACGACCATCTATAATTTTGTCTTAAACATCTACTAAATACGTCGATAAATGTACTATGATTTTTCTTTTCTATCTCAATGGATCGACATACACAGTGGATGCTTAATCCAAAACTATAGGTGGCTAACGGATCTATCAAAACAAAATACAATAACTAAATGTAAAGCACATCACAGAACAGTAATCAACATCATATATATACATATACACTGATACATGTTTAGTACAATACAATATGAATACAATAAAGGTGGTATTCGACCACACTATAAACATCGAATCAAATATAAATACATCAAAGTCAAGCGGAAAGAAATATAATCTACACAAAAGTGCTAGGCTGATATTCAAGCAGATGCATCAAAGCTATGTCCTGAAACTGATATCTAACCTGAAATAACTCGGTCTGACCCGAGTATAAAATACACAGGTCAGTTGTAACGACCCGTTAAATTAATAATATTAAATGAATTGAATTAATATAATTTCTAATCTAATTGAGAATAAATGTAGAAATTTGGTATAGTAGTTGTAATTTAGTGTAACAATAAAATTTTATGACAATAGATTTGGATAATGTAGATTGTCACAATTTGATTTAAAGTTAAATATAAGAAACTGATATAAGGGTTGAATTAGTGAATATCAATAAAAAGATTAAGTAGAATGGAATTCATTTAATATAAAATAAATAGTGGAAGACTTACATTGGATTGTAAAATGGATAGTAACTAAATAAAAGGTGACCGCTGAATAAATCAATGCAATAAGTGTTGATAAGGAAATTTAATGAATGTTGTCAATAATAAATGGACTTAAGATAGTAATAAAATTTGTTTTGCCTATGAAAATTTTATGTATTGATAAGCCATAATTAAATTTGAAATTTGGTAGTAAATAGGGGATAAGTTG
The DNA here is from genome assembly GCA_030765085.1 of Allium cepa. NCBI lineage: Eukaryota > Viridiplantae > Streptophyta > Magnoliopsida > Asparagales > Amaryllidaceae > Allium > Allium cepa. Next base: position 727,389,478 of record CM060945.1, read on the forward strand.
ACTAAGGCAATTAGTAATTTAATAAATGAATGCATAGTAAGTAAGTGGAAATGTATGCATAAAAATATTTTCATATATGGGATAATTACAAAAGTTTACCCATTTATCTAATGTATATAATTGAATCTAAATTTAGGGCAACATTTTGTTATTGATGGTATAAGTGAATTTGAATAAAAGGGTAAAAATTATGTAGATTTAACATGTATTGAGTATATAGCTAAGAAGGGCATTCGATGTAAATGAATCTAAATTAATGTGTCTAGTCAATAAAGGAGAACTTTAAGGGAATAAATATAAATGAATCTATTTGGGGAATGGAGTCCTTTTATATGTTGAATAGTATAACGTTGTTATTAAGAATGAACGTTACTTTAGTAATTATTAATATGGTAACGAAAGAGTGTATAAATTTTATAGTAACGTAAAAACGTATTGTAAGATAATAATTAAGTGTAGACTTATAAAATATATTTATGACAACAAATTTTGTAAGTTATTTATTCTATTAGTTGTTAAGTTTTATTTATGTGTAAGTTAAAAATATTACAATTCAATTGAATACAGTAATTTATGCAAACAAAAGATGAACATTTGGAAGTATTACTGTAGTGATATATATATAAGAAACGGTAACTTTGTAGTTGGGGAATAATTGATTTAGTTGTGAGTTGTAATCAAATAGAGTCAAATTTATTAGAATTTATTGCAATTTATGGGATTAATTGCAGTAACCTTTGAAGATTTATTCACTAAAATAATTGACGATGGAAATTATATGTAAATTTGCTTTTAGTTAATTTAAAATATCCAGAGGGCTAGAAATGACAAAAATCTACTAGTTTAGAAATTTACAATAAAAAGTGGTAAGTAATTTTTCTAAATATTTAGATAGTAGGAAGATGTAGATTTAGATGGAATTTATTATTTAACTATTTCATAAGTTGAGATCTAAGTTTAGAATTGAGATTTTTAACGTATAGATATTGAGCCAATGTTAGTTTCATTAAATTGACATCAATAACTTTGAATAATAGAAAGAAAGTGAATTTAATAAATTTAATCTAACGTATAATGTTGAATTTATTAAAAATTGGAATTTAACCTTTAAGTAAGGATTAACATCTAAATTGATGAATAGAACAACTATGTATTGACACTTGAATTGTTTAGAATTGGAGTAAATAATTAAGAAAATTTAAAGGGAGAAATTTGGTCAATTTTTGAATTTAGATGTAAAAATTTGGATTTTTATAATTTATTTAATTTATTTAATGAATATTAAAAATAGCCGTTTTTGCCACGGACTCGGATTTCGACGAAACCAGTTTCATCGGATCCGTATCGGTGAATTATTATAGGGTTTCAAGTTTCGTATCGATCGGACTTGTCGTTTGATCGTACGGGCGTGAAACGCCTTGAAAATCAATTTTAATAAAATCAATTTGAAATCAATTTGGAAATTTTGTTTTCAGCATAACTTCTTCATACGATCAAATTTGGACGTGAAACTTTTTCCATCGCGTTCAGAATATCTTAAAATACCTATTTGGATATATAGATTTAATAAATTCGGTTCCGGAGGCATAGCGGGCTTTTTGGGCCATAATTTGTTCCGTACGTTCACTTATCCGGTCCATCTACGCTATCTCTAGTCTACCTATATAAGCACGGTTATAAACCCTAGCCCCATTTTATTTTCCCTTTTGCTGAACGTTCATTTCTTCATCTCCTTCTCCTCCTCAAATGAATGCAAACCTAGATCTACCCCAATCCAAATTTCAGTGAAAATCCAAACTCTCCAGAAAATTTCCACAAAAATTTATGTTAATCTTCTCGAAACACGTAATCCCAATGTGAAATTCGTTTTTCAGTTGGAGTTACCGTTTACCCAGAATAAATTCAAACAGTTCGTGGCCGTTCATCAGCGTCGCATCAAAGTTCGCCTGATCGAAATTCTGTTTCTGGGTATTGTAGTATGGACGATGGGGAGTGCATCCATATAATTTTTGCGGCAGTTCGACGGTTAGATCGTCCGGAATTTGTGGTTTTGGGTTTCGAATCCAAAGGTGGGCGGCAGTCTCGTGGCCGATTTGGAGCGACTAGGGTTTGTCGTGGGGGTTTATGGAGGCGGCCTGGCCTCGAGGGTTGGTCGGCATGGCTGCGGTAGGTGGTGGAAGCGGGGGCGATGAGGTTTTGATGGCAGGGCCGTGCAAATTGCGTTGGGTTTCCCTGTAGCGTGCGTTCAAGGGTGACTGTCTCGCGTGCGTGAATCAGGTTGGAGCAAAGTGAAGTGATGACGTGGCAGGAGTGTAGGTGAGTGGTCCATCTTTTGTTTATTTTTAATTTGAAATTCAAGTGCAATTTTCGACATAACTCTCTCATACGAACTCCGTTTCACGCGAATTTTTTTTGTTAGGTTCGTATTTAAATTCCGGATCTGATGACGCAGGTTTGGACAGATTTGGAGACCGTCGAATTTTTGGGTTTAAATCGAATTTAAATTCGATTTAAATTCAAAAGGTGAGTGTTTGACCCACTCACAACTACTAGAAGCTTTTATGTTTGTTAAATTAATTTTAGAAATGAATAGAAATTTATTTATGAGTATTTGGCATGTTTATTTCACTCATATTTGTTGAATTGCATTTATTAAGTTTAACTGTTAATTTAATTTATTTATTGCGTATTAATTGATAGTTAGAATTTATTTGTTTGCCTATAAACTGCTAGTTAACAGTTATATAGATTATTACTGAATATAAACTGTTAGATTAATAGTTGTTAAATTTAATCTGAATAAAATTGCCAGTTATTACCTGTTATATATTATCAAATATAAATTGTTATTGATTGATATTGCTTGATGATTGTGATTGGATGATGGGTGATGTTGATGGATGTTTTATTGTATATCATTAAATTGCAAATTATCATGCATATCTCCTTTCATTCGGGATTGTGGTTTGAAATGATATACAACCGCAAAATTTTATATCTTTTAAATTGCGGATTGAAATGATAAATATCCGTATCACTTGACCATAGGATAGAAAATTATATACAGGCACCGCGGTCTATATATAACTATTTTAATGTGATTTCTATGGTTTGGATGGAATACGGTTTATAATAATCTTAAATTTTATATTGTATAAATATTATTCTTCCATATATATACATATGAAGTTGAAAATTTTGAAATTAAAAGGTGTATAAATCTCTTTATTAAAAATGGAAAAAAAAATTAAGAAAATGGAGTTTGATAATTTATATCATATGTTTAAATGTTAAGTTTGGAAATTTTAAGATATGACATTTATAATTGGATTTTTCCCAAGATAAACTGAAATGAATATTCTAGTATAATTTGAATTGAAAAAAATATATATTTTATTACTAGAAATTGGAGTTTTATTTATTTATGGATTTTATGTGAATATTCAAGACTAATTAATAGAACATTCGATTTGTTGAAAGAATAAAATCCAACTTTAGTTCGAAATATTAATACTCCAAATGGATATACGTATATATATATATAAATTGAAGTGGTTTTGGAACTTGAGAGAGATAATACAAATTTTGGTTTAGACTTTAATAAAGAAATGTATTTGTAAAGCCATGAGAACTATTTTCTTTACAAAGTAACATTTAAGTTAAACCTTTTAATTCATATACCGTTGAATATCCAAACCATTCAAGTTTTAAAAGTTATGGTTTTAAATTATGAATTTCGAAATATTATGCTTTGAAAGGATATTTGGCTTTCAGACGTTATAAATTTTAAAGCATTTGGATTTTTGAAAAGGTTTATATTTGGGATAAAGGATATCATATTGTTTTGGGTTTTAAAATGATATCGTATTCATAATTTTAAAATGGAAATGTTTATTCTGGTTTTAAAGTATGAGCTATTTTTAAATGACCGCGGTGTTATAATAACGATGGGTTGGCAAAGAGACCGGGATCGGATATGGACATACTCTCGGTCGATACCGAAAACCACTTTGACTAACCGTGTACGCGGTGGAGATTCCAGAATGAAGTAGGTGGTGGCGACGTTTCCTGTAAGGTAAATACGCGGACCCGACTCCCGTGAGTTGGCATAAGGTGGCTAAAACAGGAGCGATTCTCAGGCCAATGAGGTCATTCCTCTGATCGAACCCTCCTCTTCGATATTATACTTTGACTTGGATTGATTCAGTGGCCACTTCTATATTTTGATTTTGGGGAGTTAGTCCGAGGTGGGCGGTAACTGGGGCTACGCGTTTCCACCAGCCTGGATAGCAATTGGTATATCTACCCTGGCATTGCCTAGTTGTGCCGTGTCACCTACCATACCGAGCCTTTACTACGAGTTTCTATTTGTGTCGTACCTATGGAGTATCCTCTGGTAGCCTCCCGATCAGGAGGTATTACGGTACCGTATAGACTATTGGCATTTTACGTGTTAAGGTGGAAAATGTAAAGCCTTAACGCTATTTAAAAGTAAGTTTATTTTATAAATAGACACTATTATAATAGCGCAATATACTACATAGTAAATAGTTTAACGGATCCTTAGGAGATGTAAATCCCGAACATCTCTTGAGTTACTGTACTCATATTTATTTCTGTTAATTTAACTCGCATAAGATCTTTTAGTCTGACTCGAGTGTTTTTGTCTTTTCAAATTCGCTCGGGTCAGTCCGAGCGTTTCAGGATCGAAGATTTTAGCTTTGGAGGACGAAGACGAACAATCCGTATTATATTATTTATAGTATTGCACCACACTCTAAATTTCCGCTGCATTGATTGTATTGGTATGTGTAACTCTGATATTCATTGTATAAGTAAAATAAATATTTTGCAAACAATTATCATGAACTGTATATTGATTATTATATTTTATCCTTCCGCTGTGAGATTCTATTTTTTTTATTTCTTCTCTGTTTTTCTTATTTACCCCACAACAATCCGCCCTTGCGTATGCTTTGAATTGGCACGTGTGTCGGTTTAAAGTGTGCGAAAACGCGGGATGTTACAGTTGGTATCGGAGCTTTGGTTTAGCGATAAACTTTGGCTTTGTGGGGTTCGACTCTTTGTTAATAGGGTAGTAATACCCTATGGGAGTCGCTGAGTGTATATATATGAGGGAGCGTACTTGTTAGTGTTATAAAAAGATTTTAATATTGTGTTAATCTGTTCCGCTTTGTATTTATAAATTCTGGTTGATGCATGGGACGCTATGTCATCAATAGGGATTTCTAAACACTTAATAGGACAGACCGACATAATATTTGTTTTTAATATAGGTGAATGAAATAATTTTGCCTATTATATTTTCTATATATAAAAATATTTTTATAAAGATATATTTTGGTTGCTATAGTTGGGTGTTAGGTAATAAAAATATTTGTAATGAATTAAAGCTAAGTTGAATTTTAATAAATCAAATTGGAGATTTTAGAACTTAAGTCCGGGATTTTTGAAATCTTCTTTCAAAGGATTTATGAAATATAATGATTTGGTTTATAAATATTTTCTTATATAAATATTTAGTATAATTCGAAAGAATTGGTTTAAAGAGGATTTTGAAGAAAATAAGTTTGTACTTTCCTCTCTGTCGCTGGAAAATAATTTCGGTGATGACGGCCGCATCATCGACTTTCATTTTCGAGTTTCGAAGGGAAAGGCCACTGTAGTAAACTCTACTGCAGATTTGTTTTGAAATTATTTAAAATTTTAATTGTTTAAAGGTCATTAGAAATATAAAAGTTGTAATAAATTAATTATCTATTATTTTAAAGTAATTTTGGAATTTGACCCGGTATTAATTCTTGAATTTCCATTAATTAGTTGTAAAAAAAAAAATTAGGTTAGTGAAATAAAGGTTAAGTAATCAATGAATTAAAAGGGTTGAGATTAAACTTGTATAAGTTCTTTTGCTTTTTCTTTAACATAAATAACTTACCAAGTATAAAAAGTTGAAATGTAAATTAAGAGTGGAATAGAATATTATGCAAGTAGAATTTTTGGAAATAATGAAGTATTCAATAAATTACTGTTATAAATAAGAATTTAATGGTATTAACTTAAGTTATAATTGAAATTTTACTGAAAATAAGTCAAGAATTACTAATAGGTGATATGAACTTAAGTAAATAAAATGAAATTCTTTAGTAAATAAGGATTGATTGTAGGGTTATTAACTTAAGTATGTTTTAAATTTCCCCTATTCTAATATAATGGAAAGTAGGAATAATAAATAAATGACTGTAAACCCTAAGTAATAAATTAATAAAATTCCTTTATTTATAAGAATGAAGGTTATAAGGTTAATAATTTAGGTGTAACTAAGAAAGTTACTGTAATTTAATATAATAGAAACGTAAACATTAAATAAAGGAATAAAATTAAGGGTAAGTTGAAATTGTAATATATATAACGAATATATATTTATTGAACCATTAATTAAGAAAAAAAGGAATTGAAAAGAAACTTGTAAATTTTCACTTACATTCTTAAAACATACATAACTTACCATATAATAAAAAGTTGCAATGTTAGTAGGAAAATGTAAGGGGAAATCTTACAAGTGAAGAGTAAGGTAATAAAGGTATTCTATTAATTTGCTGTTATTAATGAGAATTAATTGTATAGACTTAAGTTAAATTGGAAATTTTACTATAAGTAAAGGTAAGTAGTATAAATAGATGACAGAAACTTTAGTAAATAAATTGGAATACAAATATAATGAATTTTGTGATAAATGGAAAATGAAAATTTGTAAGAAATAAAGAAATCACTCCATAAATGAAAGAAAGAAAATCAAACCATTGAAGCATGAGATAAATGTATAATAAATAAATTTGGGTGTTGGTTTGAATTGTGTTGTTTGATTTATGTTGTTGGGTAAGAAATTTGAAGTGGTTAAATGAATAAGTATCTATCTTTGTTCCATCTAAGACTGTTGAGTAAAGGATGCACTTGATAGTTAATTTCATTTCATACAAATTTCAAGTTTGAACCCAAACAACTATTTGTTTGATGGATTAAATGGTTGCTTTGTTTGTGTATGTATGTTGTTTGTAAGGTTGATGGTTGTTGAATTGTTTGGTTGATTAATGATTGAATCCACTTGAATAGTTCACTTTAAAATAAATATTTAACCTTTTAGATTATATAAGTGAATACAGGTGATGGAAGCAACTGCTACTGCTTTTGGTTCCAAAATAATAAGCATATATTGCCCGACAAATAAGTACGTTTTCGGATTACGTTTAAAGCGCTATTTTTCCCGTGTTGGGATATAATATTTGATAATATATGTAATATATTTGTATATTTTGATATTATATTTTCTCCCGAGCCTCACCGTACAAAGGAGACTCTGCCAAAAATTTTCGTAAATTTTGGACTTAGAATTTTGTTGAATATTTTTCAAACTTTAATGATTTAAGTATAAAAGGTTGTAATGATTATAAACGGGTATATTTCATTAAAGGAAATTAATCCAGTAAATTATTGTTTATAAGTTAATATTTGAAATAAGATGTACTGGTTATTCTTCCTTCTCCCTTCTTTTTCCTTTTCAGGGACGAAAAGTTTTGAGTGGGGGGGATTGTAACGACCCGTTAAATTAATAATATTAAATGAATTGAATTAATATAATTTCTAATCTAATTGAGAATAAATGTAGAAATTTGGTATAGTAGTTGTAATTTAGTGTAACAATAAAATTTTATGACAATAGATTTGGATAATGTAGATTGTCACAATTTGATTTAAAGTTAAATATAAGAAACTGATATAAGGGTTGAATTAGTGAATATCAATAAAAAGATTAAGTACAATGGAATTCATTTAATATAAAATAAATAGTGGAAGACTTACATTGGATTGTAAAATGGATAGTAACTAAATAAAAGGTGACCGCTGAATAAATTAATGCAATAAGTGTTGATAAGGAAATTTAATGAATGTTGTCAATAATAAATGGACTTAAGATAGTAATAAAATTTGTTTTGCCTACGAAAATTTTATGTATTGATAAGCCATAATTAAATTTGAAATTTGGTAGTAAATAGGGGATAAGTTGACTAAGGCAATTAGTAATTTAGTGAATGAATGCATAGTAAGTAAGTGGAAATGTATGCATAAAAATATTTTCATATATGGGATAATTACAAAAGTTTACCCATTTATCTAATGTATATAATTGAATCTAAATTTAGGGCAACATTTTGTTATTGATGGTATAAGTGAATTTGAATAAAAGGGTAAAAATTATGTAGATTTAACATGTATTGAGTATATAGCTAAGAAGGGCATTCGATGTAAATGAATCTAAATTAATGTGTCTAGTCAATAAAGGAGAACTTTAAGGGAATAAATATAAATGAATCTATTTGGGGAATGGAGTCCTTTTATATGTTGAATAGTATAACGTTGTTATTAAGAATGAACGTTACTTTAGTAATTATTAATATGGTAACGGAAGAGTGTATAAATTTTATAGTAACGTAAAAACGTATTGTAAGATAATAATTAAGTGTAGACTTATAAAATATATTTATGACAACAAATTTTGTAAGTTATTTGTTCTATTAGTTGTTAAGTTTTATTTATGTGTAAGTTAACAATATTACAATTCAATTGAATACAGTAATTTATGCAAACAAAAGATGAACATTTGGAAGTATTACTGTAGTGATATATATATAAGAAACGGTAACTTTGTAGTTGGGGAATAATTGATTTAGTTGTGAGTTGTAATCAAATAGAGTCAAATTTATTAAAATTTATTGCAATTTATGGGATTAATTGCAGTAACCTTTGAAGATTTATTCACTAAAATAATTGACGATGGAAATTATATGTAAATTTGCTTTTAGTTAATTTAAAATATCCAGAGGGCTAGAAATGACAAAAATCTACTAGTTTAGAAATTTACAATAAAAAGTGGTAAGTAATTTTTCTAAATATTTAGATGGAATTTATTATTTAACTATTTCATAAGTTGAGATCTAAGTTTAGAATTGAGATTTTTAACGTATAGATATTGAGCCAATGTTAGTTTCATTAAATTGACATCAATAACTTTGAATAATAGAAAGAAAGTGAATTTAATAAATTTAATCTAACGTATAATGTTGAATTTATTAAAAATTGTAATTTAACCTTTAAGTAAGGATTAACATCTAAATTGATGAATAGAACAACTATGTATTGACACTTGAATTGTTTAGAATTGGAGTAAATAATTAAGAAAATTTAAAGGGAGAAATTTGGTCAATTTTTGAATTTAGATGTAAAAATTTGGATTTTTATAATTTATTTAATTTATTTAATGAATATTAAAAATAGCCGTTTTTGCCACGGACTCGGATTTCGACGAAACCAGTTTCATCGGATCCGTATCGGTGAATTATTATAGGGTTTCAAGTTTCGTATCGATCGGACTTGTCGTTTGATCGTACGGGCGTGAAACGCCTTGAAAATCAATTTTAATAAAATCAATTTGAAATCAATTTGGAAATTTTGTTTTCAGCATAACTTCTTCATACGATCAAATTTGGACGTGAAACTTTTTCCATCGCGTTCAGAATATCTTAAAATACCTATTTGGATATATAGATTTAATAAATTCGGTTCCGGAGGCATAGCGGGCTTTTTGGGCCATAATTTGTTCCGTACGTTCACTTATCCGGTCCATCTACGCTATCTCTAGTCTACCTATATAAGCACGGTTATAAACCCTAGCCCCATTTTATTTTCCCTTTTGCTGAACGTTCATTTCTTCATCTCCTTCTCCTCCTCAAATGAATGCAAACCTAGATCTACCCCAATCCAAATTTCAGTGAAAATCCAAACTCTCCAGAAAATTTCCACAAAAATTTATGTTAATCTTCTCGAAACACGTAATCCCAATGTGAAATTCGTTTTTCAGTTGGAGTTACCGTTTACCCAGAATAAATTCAAACAGTTCGTGGCCGTTCATCAGCGTCGCATCAAAGTTCGCCTGATCGAAATTCTGTTTCTGGGTATTGTAGTATGGACGATGGGGAGTGCATCCATATAATTTTTGCGGCAGTTCGACGGTTAGATCGTCCGGAATTTGTGGTTTTGGGTTTCGAATCCAAAGGTGGGCGGCAGTCTCGTGGCCGATTTGGAGCGACTAGGGTTTGTCGTGGGGGTTTATGGAGGCGGCCTGGCCTCGAGGGTTGGTCGGCATGGCTGTGGTAGGTGGTGGAAGCAGGGGCGATGAGGTTTTGATGGCAGGGCCGTGCAAATTGCGTTGGGTTTCCCTGTAGCGTGCGTTCAAGGGTGACTGTCTCACGTGCGTGAATCAGGTTGGAGCAAAGTGAAGTGATGACGTGGCAGGAGTGTAGGTGAGTGGTCCATCTTTTGTTTATTTTTAATTTGAAATTCAAGTGCAATTTTCGACATAACTCTCTCATACCAACTCCGTTTCACGCGAAATTTTTTTTGTTAGGTTCGTATTTAAATTCCGGATCTGATGACGCAGGTTTGGACAGATTTGGAGACCGTCGAATTTTTGGGTTTAAATCGAATTTAAATTCGATTTAAATTCAAAAGGTGAGTGTTTAACCCACTCACAACTACTAGAAGCTTTTATGTTTGTTAAATTAATTTTTGAAATGAATAGAAATTTATTTATGAGTATTTGGCATGTTTATTTCACTCATATTTGTTGAATTGCATTTATTAAGTTTAACTGTTAATTTAATTTATTTATTGCGTATTAATTGATAGTTAGAATTTATTTGTTTGCCTATAAACTGCTAGTTAACAGTTATATAGATTATTACTGAATACAAACTGTTAGATTAATAGTTGTTAAATTTAATCTGAATAAAATTGCCAGTTATTACCTGTTATATATTATCAAATATAAATTGTTATTGATTGATATTGCTTGATGATTGTGATTGGATGATGGGTGATGTTGATGGATGTTTTATTGTATATCATTAAATTGCAAATTATCATGCATATCTCCTTTCATACGGGATTGTGGTTTGAAATGATATACAACCGCAAAATTTTATATCTTTTAAATTGCGGATTGAAATGATAAATATCCGTATCACTTGGCTATAGGATAGAAAATTATATACAGGCACCGCGGTCTATATATAACTATTTTAATGTGATTTCTATGGTTTTGATGGAATACGGTTTATAATAATCTTAAATTTTATATTGTATAAATATTATTCTTCCATACATATACATATGAAGTTGAAAATTTTGAAATTAGAAGGTGTATAAATCTCTTTATTAAAAATGGAAAAAAATTAAGAAAATGGAGTTTGATAATTTATATCATATGTTTAAATGTTAAGTTTGGAAATTTTAAGATATGATATTTATAATTGGTTTTTTCCCAAGATAAACTGAAATGAATATTCTAGTATAATTTGAATTGAAAAAAATATATATTTTATTACTAGAAATTGGAGTTTTATTTATTTATGGATTTTATGTGAATATTCAAGACTAATTAATAGAACATTCGATTTGTTGAAAGAATAAAATCCAACTTTAGTTTGAAATATTAATACTCCAAATGGATATACGTATATATATATAAATTGAAGTGGTTTTGGAACTTGAGAGAGACAATACAAATTTTGGTTTAGACTTTAATAAAGAAATGTATTTGTAAAGCCATGAGAACTATTTTCTTTACAAAGTAACATTTAAGTTAAACCTTTTAATTCATATACCGTTGAATATCCAAACCATTCAAGTTTTAAAAGTTATGGTTTTAAATTATGAATTTCGAAATATTATGCTTTGAAAGGATATTTGGCTTTCAGACGTTATAAATTTTAAAGCATTTGGATTTTTGAAAAGGTTTATATTTGGGATAAAGGATATCATAGTGTTTTGGGTTTTAAACTGATATCGTATTCATAATTTTAAAATGGAAATGTTTATTCTGGTTTTAAAGTATGAGCTATTTTTAAATGACCGCGGTGTTATAATAACGATGGGTTGGCAAAGAGACCGGGATCGGATATGGACATACTCTCTGTCGATACCGAAAACCACTTTGACTAACCGTGTACGCGGTGGAGATTACAGAATGAAGTAGGTGGTGGCGACGTTTCCTGTAAGGTAAATACACGAACCCGACTCCCGTGAGTTGGCATAAGGTGGCTAAAACAGGAGCGATTCTCAGGCCAATGAGGTCATTCCTCTGATCGGACCCTCCTTTTCGATATTATACTTTGACTTGGATTGATTCAGTGGCCACTTCTATATTTTGATTTTGGGGAGTTAGTCCGAGGTGGGCGGTAACTGCGGCTACGCGTTTCCACCAGCCTGGATAGCAATTGGTATATCTACCCTGGCATTGCCTAGTTGTGCCGTGTCACCTACCATACCGAGCCTTTACTACGAGTTTCTATTTGTGTCGTACCTATGGAGTATCCTCTGGTAGCCTCCCGATCAGGAGGTATTACGGTACTGTATAGACTATTGGCATTTTACGTGTTAAGGTGGAAAATGTAAAGCCTTAACGCTATTTAAAAGTAAGTTTATTTTATAAATAGACACTATTATAATAGCGCAATATACTACATAGTAAATAGTTTAACGGATCCTTAGGAGATGTAAATCCCGAACATCTCTTGAGTTACTGTACTCATATTTATTTCTGTTAATTTAACTCACATAAGATCTTTTAGTCTGACTCGAGTGTTTTTGTCTTTTCAAATTCGCTCGGGTCAGTCCGAGCGTTTCAGGATCGAAGATTTTAGCTTTGGAGGACGAAGACGAAGAATCCGTATTATATTATTTATAGTATTGCACCACACTCTAAATTTCCACTGCATTGATTGTATTGGTATGTGTAACTCTGATATTCATTGTATAAGTAAAATAAATATTTTGTAAACAATTATCATGAACTGTATATTGATTATTATATTTTATCCTTCCGCTGTGAGATTCTATTTTGTTTTATTTCTTCTCTGTTTTTCTTATTTACCCCATAACAATCCGCCCTTGCGTATGCTTTGAATTGGCACGTGTGTCGGTTTAAAGTGTGCGAAAAGGCGGGATGTTACATCAGTCTAGCTAAAACAATCAGTTAGTAAGGCTAGGCGATGATATGAGCATAAGATACAAGGTGATAATTCTTCTCAAATGAGAAGAGGCAATAGAAAGAACACATACTCATGACTTAAGTGAAACAATGTCACTTAAGTATACAAAGGCCTCAAAAGAGGTAAACTCAACAATAATACTCAAATAATATAAACATTCGCCTCATATCATCGGCGATATCCCAAAATGTATACATGGTTTCCATGAACCAAATCTCTTCAAAAGGAGAAACATCAATACAAACTCTCGCCAAAGTGGCAAACATAAAACATTCTTATATAGGATGATTTAAAACTCAAATATAGAAGAATCTCCAAATTCAATTATATCTCATCTCCTCGGTATAATTGTATATAAATCTAAATCTCAACTCGTCAAAATGGCAAAACCCAGAACATCCTATAAAATGATGAAATCATCCAAACTCATAACTCAAGGAACTCAATAAGAGTTCAAAACATCATAAATGAAACCACCATATACATAACATCTCATATTGCACTAGGTATCGATGTAATAAAACATCTTAAAATGGTGAAATCGCAATAAAACAGAAAACACAGAAAACCCGGATTGGCCAAATCGCCGATTGCAATGCCGAAGCAATGCTGCACGTGCTAAACTCAGATGGCCAAAGACTCAGACAAGGTCGCTAACACCTCCCAAAGCAGTTCGTCCTCATGACAAGGTCGCTGACACCTCTCCAAGCCTTTTTGTCAGCCCTAACAAGGTCGCTAACACCTCCCAAAGCAGTTCGTCCTCATGACAAGGTCGCTAACACCTCTCAAAGCAGTTCTGTTAGGTAAACATCGTGAATGTGTCACAAACTCACGGATAGAAACCCAAAAAGTGTTAACGTTTGTCCCATACCACATGTTCGCACTTAACGATTTACTAACCGCTAATCGATGCCACACTAGGAACATCATAAAACTCAAAAAATTATATCTCGCCTAGTCTCATTAGCGAGTGATAAAGAGACACCATACTTGTCTCATCTCATCGACAAGTATTAAATGGCATTGTAACTTGTCTCATCTCATCGACAAGTGAATACATCATGATGGTTCCTCATAAACCATAAATCTCAAAGTAGAAATCTCAAATCATAAAACTCGTCAAATATTGGCCTTCCCAGATAATTCCTAAATATAGGAATTATAATCTCAAAAACCCGACACAAATTTGGCTAAGTAACTCAAAAATCATAACCCGAATAGTTTCGATCGTATAAGTCCGAAATTAACCGAAATAGTAAATGCACATGTCCCATACCACGTGTTTTACTAAATCGTTTAATTCTCTTTCTCATACGTTCGAATAGTGCAAAAGTGTATGTTTTATATTTAAATAGTTTACTAGAGAAAACAAGCTTTTAAAACTTTTTTTCCTGAAAGTATTAATAAACCAATATTTGAACTTCCTTTATTATAAAAAATAAATAGATTTTATATTAGAAAAATAATTTTAAAACACCATATATTAATAATTTGAAATTTTCGTTTATTTTAAAAAATCACTTCAAAATGGTTTAGTGAAAACCATGTTCGAAAACAATGAAAAACAAGAAAGATAACTCAAGACCGGTAACTTGAATTCAATACGAATTCAATTCAAATTTAACTCAAAATCAATTCAAATTCTATTTAAATTTGATTTTCAAATTCTCTAAATATAGCTAGCCTGTTGATAGGCATCATAGCTCTAAAAACATCTCAAAAACAACATCAAAATAGAACAAAAGTGAGAGCAAAAATAAGCTACTACAATCCTTAGGTCAATGATTGTTATAGTTGTCGTTTTGCTCTCGGGATAGCAACAAACAAACGTTATTTTGACCAAGCTAACTTTGAAATTTTAGAAAACTCAAAACATGAAACTTTAAGTACAAATTCTAAACTTTACGAAGCATCTAAACTTATTGAATTTGGATAAGAAACGTGAAAGATATGGCCAATATAATTTTCAGATTAGAAATTCACCGTTGCTGTCGTTTATTCTCAGGACAGCAACAAAGAAATAAGGTTTCGGCTATCTTATCCACAAAATTTTGCAAAACTAAAAACACAGAAGTTTTAGAAAATGCTCTGTTCTTTTTAGAACATCAAAAATTATCTAAATCCGATTAGAACATCTAATTTACTAACTGCATTTAGTTTGGACAATGTAAATATCAAACGGACAGAGCTGAGAGTTTGTGGTAGAATTTCAGTCAACCTCTGCCCAAAATTTGCAAATATGTTCAACATGAAAGTTGTCACATATAAATCAAGGTTTACAAAACCTTAAAAATTATTGAATTCTGAATAAAAAGGAAAAAGATATGGCTGAATCAATTTCAAATTCAAACTCAGGAAATTTAGTAAAAGACAGAATTATACCCTTATTTTCAATTCTATTTCAGGTCAAACAAAATGAGAAATCTTGAGAAATGATCAAAACCGAAACTTTTCCATATTGAATCTAGTTTCTAACAAAAAAAGATTGACCTCAAACGGATAAGAAACGTGAAAGTTATTGCTATTTTACTACAGCGCATCCGTATTATATTTCAGCAATCATCCAAAGTAAACATTAGGTATAATTACAGTAAACGATTTCTTTCTTATCTTTGCAATTACAGTCAAGATCTAGCTAGAAATGTGTGTTAATAAACTCACCTTTGCAAATAGAAGAGCAAACTCGAGCAAAGTTGAAGAAAGATGAAGGCTTTGAGTTAGAACAAGCTTCATGAACCCGTATAAAAATAGAACAAAGACATGAGACCAAGAAAAACCCAATTACAGACAATCAAATTTTGCTAAATTAAAATTAGATGAATTAGAGATAGGTTTTTGTAGCAATTACCTGAATATAATGCCTTAGTTTGATTCAGCAAATAATTGAAGAATTTGGTGGATTTGAGCCTAGGTTTGAAAGAGGAAAGAATGTTTTCCTGTTTTCTTTTTCTTTTGTTTTTTGGTAATGGGAATGTACTGTACGTACGTTATTTTGAGAAGAAAGACTTTCTTCTTCAGGCTAGTTTAGTTAATGGGCTTAGACCCATTAACAAACATGAATTTGTTAATTATAATTATCACTTAAACACATATACACTTGTATAAACGAACCAAAACAACATATATTAACAAGATTTCAACACAATAAAATTATACAATCATATTTCCCTGTCTAATAAAATACTTTACAACAAATACAAGACAATTTTGTCTATAAAAATTATTTTTCATTATTAAAACTGTTATTTTTACTAAATACACAATTTACACTATAGTTTACACAAATACTATTTTTAACACCAAAAATTACACAAAAATTATTTGCTTGCATAATTAAATTCAAATAACCATATTAACATCATTTTTACCCTTCAAATATTATTTTTAAACAAAATTCCATCTTTTTATTTATTACATACACATATTAAATTTTATTACTTCTAATTTGCAAAATTATTGCACCTTATCAAATTAAAATCCTATAATGCTCATTTTCTTCCAAAATAGCACAATGGTTTTTTTTCTCTAAAACTTTGTTTCCATATTTTACATTTATTTCAACAAATTATTATAGAGTTGATTCTTTTGATCTTGTATTCAATTCAATAAATCACCAAATTAACACATTTCCATCTTTCACCATTTATTACCAACATTATCATATTAACTCTATTTTATTCTTTCCAAATTTAATGTTTATTCAAAATAAACAATTTTAAATCACCAATTTCTTTTTATTTCTCCATTATTAAATTGTAACCACCGGTATAATTAAATTCAAGTAATCAACAAAACCAAGGTTGTTACAGGCTCCCCCTCTTATAAAAATTGCGTCCTCGCAATTTCTAGAGAAGAGTTATATTCAACACAATTCATTTCATCCGGCAATGGAAGATGGATAAGATAGAGTTTAAATTTCTCAACCTCAATACAAGAAAATAGAAAACTCGAAAAATATAGCTCAATAACTTCTATGGTTTCCCAAATGTAGTTATTTGGATTAGTGGATCATTGAATTTTTACGAGCAGAATATTCTTATTTCGAAGGCATTACACCTTCAAAGCAAGAACACGACTTGGAGACAACATAATGGATAAATCGGGTGAGATCGATTCCTCAGAAGCTTCACGAATAGAGTCATTATTTAATCACAACTTTATCACGGACTCCAACTTACAAGATGATAATCGATACGACTTTCTGTATAATACTACGAAGGGAGTCATACCAATATTAAATTGATAAAAATTACGGAAAGAAAACCCAATAAGGAGTAGGTGGTTTCTCCAAATATCACCTAACTCATACGGCTGCACAGATGCAAGTTGTAAAATAATTGCACAAAGGCAAGTTAACATAAGGAATGGATTTTTATACTTTCTTTTACTAATCAAATATATATTTTTTCAAAACCCATTATCTTCAAAAATTAAATTCTCAATTTTCAACACTTGAAAATTTCTCAAAGCTTCTTGCTTAGAATTTAATTAAATTTAATTACTCTTTATTTAGAATAAAAAAAAAATTTGAGTTGTCTATTCTCTATTTCTTCCATAAACATAGTTTAGTTTGTAACACATAAAAATTTCAAATTCGTTTCTCAAATTTTTTAAGTGTTAGAAATTTCTAGAAAAAAAATCGAAGGAGTCTCCTTTGCATGGAGGGTCATTTGCAATATTACAAAAATAATTTATATAATATACATCGACCATTAGGTCGGAACATAACATATATCAACAATCTAATACTTGAAAACTTAATCTGAATCCATACCTTTTTTTAGCATTTTAAAGCGAGTTTGCTCAATTATAAATATAATCTTTTTGCTTAAAATATAGTCCAACTATCATATTTCACCTGTAACTAACTCAATTAGATGATATTAGTTCATATTTACAAATAAGAAGTATTACAATTCACTATTAACGGAAATAGTCATTTTTTCATTTCAGACCTGCTGTAAAGAAGACAGGTTTTGACATAGCAAACCATAAAAACTGATGAAACTTATAAAACGAAAGTTGTTCCACTAAGTCTGTGCTTTCTAGAAATATAAAGATCATCAAAATCTGATTTACGGTTTGAAAGTTATGCTAAATTTACTTCCAGCTTAAATCTTGAAAATTTGATGATAAGACAGAAATGTCTATCAATTTTCAAACCTATTTTAGATTCAATAAATAGCAAAATCTTTTAAAGTGGTATGATGAAACTTTATAGCTTACTGAAAGCTATTTCATTTGCAAAAAGATTTAGCTCATTTGGAGTGATGAATCTCAAGTTAACGTTGTTTTAGTATTGCACTTTTTCAAATAAAATTTCAGCTTTTAACTCCAATTTCAAATTTTGAATTTTCAAACCTTTCTAAATTCAAACTACATTTTCAAAACATGCTCTTTATGTGAAATCATTTATTAAAGATCCTCCTTAAAGAAAGCTAAGTCATTCAAATTTTATAAATAACTTCAAGTAATTACCTTTCTAAAAGAAACTATTCACTACTTGAAAATATTTTCATTAACTCACTAAATAAACTTTTCAAACTATTAATTTAAAAGATTCATTTTGAAAGAGATAACTAATCTTTTTAATTAGTAAGAGAGAATCATTCATTCAAAATAAATTTTGGATTTAAATATAAATTTAAAAATTGTTCTCACAATTTTTAAGGATTGTATCTCACGTCTATTTATTTATTATACCTTACCTTATTTACTTTAGCCTTTTAAAATAAATAAACAATTTAAATTCCTATTTTCTCTAGTCTCAAATTAATTTCCATATTTTTTCAATATAAAATTAATTAAAGTTGATAATTAACTCAACCTTGTTTTCAAAAGAATTCTAAAATTTCATTTCAACAAATTTTAATACCATCAAAGTTTAAGACAAACCTGTTCACAAATTCACTTTGATTTATTGTCAAACTTTTACTTATTACCACTCACTTTTATCGTGTCTGAATGTCTCGACATAGCGTTTAGGAAATTCATATCGATGACGTTGATCAGGCGCATCGATCAGAATTCTTAAAGCACTTGATGGACAATCCAACACAAAATCATTTTCTAACTGATAAACATGCCTCTTATTTAATTCTTACAAAATACTCTTAGCTTGTCCCAATACAATAATCCAATTATTCTTATAAGTTTATCTTGAATGAGAAAGAATTGCAATTTAAATTTTATTACTTTACTCATTTCCTTAGTAAACATCCTCGTGTGAAAACGACTAACAGGCTAAGAACCAAAAATGAGGTCAATACAGAACTCCATTGCTCGTTTGGGTGGCTAACCCGGATTGGACTCAAATACATCAATAGAATCACAAACAATAGGAATTCGAGATACATCATCCTCATCTCTAGACTCAAGAGCAATCAAAGATACTTTTGACTAACCATCTGCATTTTAAAGAACAAGTGATAATAGATCAGCTGAATTATGATAACTAAGGTATAGGATCCTTTCAAAACATAGGATTCGAGCTTGATAACATGCAAGCCAATCCATCCCCAAATTCACATCAAACCCAAGATAGCAAATAACGTGAAAATTCGTACGAAAAGAAAATTACATGGAACATCCTCAATATTCTCACATAACATGCCAAGTACCGTGGATCCCCTCAATAGGATTTGCAATCCTCAAGGAAGTAACAAGACAAGAAACATCAAATGATATAACTTCAAAAACACCTTCAATACGAGGGTAAAACAACTATTTTGAAGAAATCTCGAATATAGCGATCACGACGAGGATTACTCATAGGGTAAGATATTATTAGTTCAATTATGGAATACTACGGAATAAAATATATTCCTAGACATATTCCCAACTTATATCTACCCCAAAGGACTCAAAAAAAAGTTAAGGACACAGTTATTAGGGAAAATGTAACAATTATATTTTACTTTGATGTACCATAATATATGTTCTATTCTGTGTTTATTATATTTTGTTCTGAATTCAGCTCTGATACCATGTTGTAATACCCCACCCCGAGACCCACCTTAGTAAAGAGAATTAACGAATAATTCCGTCTACTAAAGCGGAGAATAGGGTTGGTTAAGGATGACCATCTATAACTTTGTCTTAAACATCTACTAAATACGTCGATAAATGCACTATGATTTTTCTTTTCTATCTCAATGGATCGAAATACACAGTAGATGCTTAATCCAAAACTATAGGTGGCTAACGGATCTATCAAAATAAAATACAATAACTAAATGTAAAACACATCACAGAACAGTAATCAACATCATATATATACATATACACTGATACATGTTTAGTACAATACAATATAAATACAATAATGGTGGTATTCGACCACACTATAAACATCGAATCAAATATATTAACATCAAAGTCAAGCGGAAAGAAATATAATCTACACAAAAGTGCTAGGCTGATATTCAAGCAGATGCATCAAAGCTATGTCCTTAAACTGATATATAACCTGAAATAACTCGGTCTGATCCGAGTATAAAATACACGGGTCAGTCTAGCTAAAACAAAGGATAGACGATGATATGAAGCATAAGATACAAGGTGATAATTCTTCTCAAATGAGAAGAGGCAATAGAAAGAACACATACTCATGACTTAAGTGAAACAATGTCACTTAAGTATACAAAGGCCTCAAAAGAGGTAAACTCAACAATAATGCTCAAATAATATAAACATTCGCCTCATATCATCGGCAATATCCCAAAATGTATATATGGTTTCCATGAACCAAATCTCTTCAAAAGGAGAAACATCAATAAAAACTCTCGCCAAAATGGAAAACACAAAACATTCTTATACAGGATGATTTAAAACTCAAATATAGAAGAATCTCCAAATTGAGTTATATCTCATCTCCTCGGTATAATTGTATATAAATCTAAATCTCAACTCGCCAAAATGGCAAAACCCAGAACATCCTATAAAATGATGAAATCATCCAAACTCATAACTCAAGGAACTCAATAAGAGTTCGAAACATCATAAATGAAATCACCATATACATAACATCTCATATTGCACTAGGTATCGATGTAATAAAACATCTTAAAATGGTGAAATCGCAATAAAACAGAAAACTCAGAAAACCCGGATTGGCCAAATCGCCGATTGCAATGCCGAAGCAATGCTACACGTGCTAAACTCAGATGGCCGAAGCCTCGGACAAGGTCGCTAACACCTCCCAAAGCCGTTCGTCCTCATGTCAAGGTTGCTAACACCTCTCCAAGCCATTTTGTCAGCCCTAACAAGGTCGCTAACACCTCCCAAAGTAGTTCGTCCTCATGACAAGGTCGCTAACACCTCTCAAAGCAGTTCTGTTAGGTAAACATCGTGAATGTGTCGCAAACTCACAGATAGGAACTCAAAAAGTGTTAACGTGTGTCCCATACCACACGTTCGCACTTAGCGATTTACTAACCACTAGTCGATGCCACACTAGGAACATCATAAAACATAGAAAATTATATCTCGCCTAGTCTCATTAGCGAGTGATAAAGAGACACCATACTTGTCTCATCTCATCGACAAGTATTAAATGGCATTGTAACCTGTCTCATCTCATCGACAAGTGAATACATCATGATGGTTCCTCATAAACCATAAATCTCAAAGTAGAAATCTCAAACCATAAAACTCGTCAAATATTGGCCTTCCCAGATAATTCCTAAATATAGGAATTATAATCTCAAAAACCCGACACAAATTTGGCTAAGTAACTCAAAAATCATAACCCGAATAGTTTCGATCGTATAAGTCCGGAATTAACCGAAATAGAAAACGCACATGTCCCATACCACGTGTTTTACTAAATCATTTAATTCTCTTTCTCATACGTTCGAATAGTGCAAAAGTGTATGTTTTATATTTAAATAGTTTACTAGAGAAAACAAGCTTTTAAAACTTTTTTCCCGAAAATATTAATAAACCAATATTTGAACTTCCTTTATTATAAAAAATAAATAGCTTTTATATTTGAAAAATAATTTTAAAACACCATATAATAATAATTTGAAATTTTCGTTTATTTTAAAAAATCGCTTCAAAATGGTTTAGTGAAAACCGTGTTCGAAAACAATGAAAAACAAGAAAGATAACTCAAGACCGGTAACTTGAATTCAATACGAATTCAATTCAAATTTAACTCAAAATCAATTCAAATTCTATTTAAATTTGATTTTCAAATTCTCTAAATATAGCTAGCCTGTTGATAGGCATCATAGCTCCCAAAATATCTCAAAAACAACATCAAAATAGAACAAGAGTGAGAGCAAAAATAAGCTACTACAATCCTTAGGTCAATGATTATTATAGTTGTCGTTTTGCTCTCGGGATAGCGACAAACAAACGTTATTTTGACCAAGCTAACTTTGAAATTTCAAAAAACTCAAAACATGAAACTTTAATTACAAATTCTAAACTTTCTGAAACATCTAAAATTCTTGAATTTGGATAAGAAACGTGAAAGATATGGCCAATATAATTTTCAGATTACAAATTCACCTTTGCTGTCGTTTATTCTCAGGACAGCAGCAAAGAAATAAGGTTTCGGCTATCTTATCCACAAAATTTTGCAAAACTAAAAACACAAAAGTTTTATAAAATGCTCTGTTATTTTCAGAACGTCAAAAATTATCTAAATCCGATTAGAAACGAGGAAGATACATCTAATTTACTAACTGCATTTAGTTTGGACAATGTAAATATCAAACGGACAGAGCTGAGAGTTTGTGGTAGAATTTCAGTCAACCTCTGCCCAAAATTTGCAAATATGTTCAACATGAAAGTTGTCACATATAAATCAAGGTTTCCAAAACCTTAAAAATTATTGAATTCTGAATAAAAAGAAAAAAGATATGGCTGAATCAATTTCAAATTCAAACTCAGGAAATTTAGTAAAAGACAGAATTATACCCTTATTTTCAATTCTATTTCAGGTCAAACAAAATGAGAAATCTTGAGAAATGATCAAAACCGAAACTTTTCCATATTGAATCTAGTTTCTAACAAAAAAAGATTGACCTCAAACGGATAAGAAACGTGAAAGTTATTGCTATTTTACTACAGCGCATCTGTATTATATTTCAGCATCATCCAAAGTAAACATTAGGTATAATTACAGTAAACGATTTCTTTCTTATCTTTGCAATTACAGTCAAGTTCTAGCTAGAAATGTGTGTTAATAAACTCACCTTTGCAAATAGAATAGCAAACTCGAGCAAAGTTGAAGAAAGATGAAGGCTTTGAGTTAGAACAAGCTTCAGGAACCCGTATAAAAATAGAACAAAGACATGCAACCAAGAAAAACCCAATTACAGACAATCAAATTTTGCTAAATTAAAATTTGATGAATTAGAGATAGGTTTTTGTAGCGATTACCTAAATATTGTTGAGTCAAGATTTTTATAGAATTTTGATTGCTGACAACAATATTAAAGCGATCGACAAATCAAGACCTACATATGGTACTCTAGATTATAGGTTGATTATTTGATGTTATAATAGTAATAAAATTGTCAAAATCTATCCTCAAATAATCATGCACAAAATATAATATATATATATATACACATTTATATAGGTTGTGCACTTTATTGTGCAATTTAACAGAGACCGGTCGACCGGTCCAAATATAGGCGGTCGACCGTTCCTGTTGGATGTGCACAATAAACGTGCACACATGCACATAACGACTATATTTTTAAAAACCTGTCTACCGGTTAGTTTTTGACCTGTCGACCGTTTTTAAACAGAGAGCAACTTCTTCCAAAAGACACATCTTTCTTCAATGGTTGCGTCTCTTCTTCTTCATCAATGATCATAACTTTTGACTGCAACTTTTCACCAAGGGTTATAACTATTTTCTCTCTATAAATACACATCAATATCATTGATTAAAAAAACAAGTTTTTACACGATCATATATGCTCTCTAATCTAATCTCTAACACTCCTGCATTCTAAAAATTAATTTAGCTTATTGAATCATTGAAATTATTTCATATCTTTTGATTCAATAAGTAAATACCTTCTTTAATCTTTACAAAACATCATTCATATTCTTTGAGGATAAGATTATAGGAAGGGTGTACTACTAGTGACAAATCCGTGTTTTCAAGAACACAAGTTGTCAACAACAATTGTATTTGTTTTTGTTGAAGTCCTCGTGTTGTAAGAGGCAAGTGTTGAAGTCCTCGGTGTTGTAAGAGGCAAGTGTTGAAGTCCTCAGTGTATTAGAGGCGTGAAATCCCGTTCGGCTGTACGGGTATTGTAAACCTGTTCCTCCGGGTGAAGCGAGGTAGTTAATAGTGAAAATCCAGATAGGAGTCTGGGACTGGACGTAGGACGGTGCTCCGAACCAGTATAAAAATCTCTGGTGTGATTTTTCTATTTTTATTTTTGCTTTGCTACTATCATCTATTTTCCGCATTTATATTATAGTCCATATTACACGATCCGTGTGTACTATATTAGCACATATAATTGTATACACACCGCACTTTCATTTGGTATCGGAGCATAGCGCACTTTCAAATATAATGCCTTAGTTTGATTCATTTCAGCAAATAATTGAAGAATTTGGTGGATTTGAGCCTAGGTTTGAAAGAGGAAAGAATGTTTTCCTGTTTTCTCTTTTCTTTTGTTTTCTGGGAATGGGAATGTACTGTACGTACGTTATTTTGAGAAGAAAGACTTTTTCTTCAGGCTAGTTTAGTTAAATGGGCTTAGACCCATTAATAAAAATGAATTTGTTAATTATAATTATCACTTAAACACATATACACTTGTATAAACGAACCAAAACAACATATACTTACAAGATTTCAACACAATAAAATTATACAATCATATTTCCTTGTCTAATAAAATACTTTACAACAAATACAAGATAATTTTATCTATAAAAATTATTTTTCATTATTAAAACTCTTATTTTTACTAAATACACAATTTACACTATAATTTACACAAATACTATTTTTAACACCAAAAATTACACAAAAATTATTTTCTTGCATAATTAAATTCAAATAACCATATTAACATCATTTTTACCCTTCAAATATTATTTTTAAACAAAATTCCATCTTTTTATTTAACACATATTAAATTTTATTACTTCCCTAAAATTTATAAAAATCAATATTTGGCAATAATTTGCAAAATTATTGCACCTTATCAAATTATAATCCTATAATGCTCATTTTCTTCCAAAATAACACAATGAGTTTTTTTCCTAAAACTTTGTTTCCAATATTTTACATTTATTTCAACAAATTATTATAGATTTGATTCTTTTTATCTTTTATTTAATTCAATAAATCACCAAATTAACATATTTCCATCTTTCACCATTTATTACCAACATTATCATATTAACTCTATTTTATTCTTTCCAAATTTAATGTTTATTCAAAATAAAAAAATTTAAATCTCCAATTTCTTTTTATTTCTCCATTATTAAATTGTAACCACCGGTATAATTAAATTCAAGTAATCAACAAACCAAGGTTCTACAACTAAAACCGTACAAGTCTCGTATTGTTTCTTTGGATTTCCAACAAATGGTCAGGCTAAGGAACTTCCTACTACCACATGGGATCGCCTCTGGCGGGACGTCCCGAGAACCTATCCGGATCTCTGCCAACACAAGGTCGGGTTACCTCTGTAACTTGGTAACTACTTCTCGAGTATGCCACCCCCGGTCCTTTGAGACCTTTATCCGAGGGCCCTCGATCACCAAGCAACAACCACACAGAAAAAATGAGATTGGAGAAACCACATAGGTTAAGCATCAGGGCTCCATACCTGACACCACCCTTTTCCAGAAGGAAATGACATACCCTAAAGGGAGCGACCCTCATAACCTTGCCGCATATTCCTATTTCGACCATTTTCGGGGTGTGAGGTCTGACGAAGTCTCGTCCACAAAGCTACGATTTTTCACAAAGCCACGCTTTGATCAACAAATGATCAATAAATAATCATCACACAGCAACACTCGGCATGTCACATTACCATATTGGGAGTATATCGCTGATAACCTTCAACTACAAAACCTCTGAGCTCGTATGTCTCAGAGAAGGGTGTTAAGCTAGGAGAATAAATTCCCCGACACCAACATAAATGTATTTGAAAGAAATCTGCTTTATATCTCAAAACGTAATGTCATATATGTAACCATACAAGTCTGTTCCGGGCTCGAACAGAACCGAAGGCACTTCCAAAGAAGCCCTTACAATCCGGGTATTCGCAATCCCGATCGAATTTTCCATCACAAAGGAAATCTCCATACCGTAGCTAACGGTGTAGAGACAATCGATAGGTCATCCTATTGTTTTCACAAATACCCGATCTTCACCACCGCTCTTCAATGCTATCCATTACGTCGTATCACTATTCGGAATTGGTAGTCCGAATAACGAGCGCAATAATTTAAAAATAAGTATAGCATTCAATTTCAACCAATTCACAACAAATAGCCATTCAAGGGTCAATATTGATAGTCGGTTATTTAACTATCAATCAATATTCACAACATAACCCGATTTCAAATAATTTCCCAAATTATTTATTTTCAAAAAAATATCTTTACAAGATATATTTTCCACACTTCAACCATTTGAAAACAAATTTCAAATCAATTTTCACCTTTACAACTTTCATTACAAAATGGTTCATTTAAACCAACCAATTAAATCCTTACTGATTTATTAAATTTACGTTCCAAATTCGTAAATTTATTTTCACACTTCAAAAATAAATCAATGTTTATTTTTAAACAAATTTCCCTTTCTTTTATAAATTCCATAGTGAGTTTACCTTTCCAAAATATCTATGAATATACGATTTCCAAATCGATTTCTAATATTCATTTTCAATTTACCTTTAAAAGATAAAATCTCAAAACATTCACTTTATATTGGAAAAACATTCCCATACTTATTTAATAATAAGTAATTCACAAATCGGTTTATTTTCAACGCTTGGAAAATATTCAATATACTTAAATCACAATTAAGTATGTAATTTATTCTTTAGGGAAAACATTCTTTTAAACACCTTTATTTGAGTCAAAACGAATGTTGCATAAAACATCGTTACGACAACCCAAAACCACTAGTATAGGGATTCAGAATTAAGATAGATATATAAACCCCAATACTATACAAAACTTTTCCTTTCGGAAATCATTTACTATAACAACAGTGTTATAGTCCGCTATTTCCTTCTATTTCTCGAAAATGTCTATTTCAACAATGAATGTTGAAATCTATAGTTTTGATACTTAATACATTTTAAAACATCTTTAAATCGTTTTAATTCTATTTGAAATATCACTTTCCCAAAATATTTCTTTAATATATTATTCACCATCCAAAAATCGTGAATATATCTCCTTTAATAAGCTATAATAATTAAACTTATCAAAATAAGTCAATTCGGATTTATAAAACAATTTTTATAAATTCCATTTATATTTTGTAATAACTTCAACTTATAAAATCACTTTATTAACAAATTCTGTCCATATCCCATTTACACGCAAAAAATCCAATTTATAAGTTAATTACTTATAAATCTTTTATTTTACAAAATCTATTCATTTTATAACTTCACAATTTATAAATCTATACTTATGAAATCCATTTATACTTCATTTTATACTTCATTTAACACTTATGAAATCCATTTATACTTCATTTTATACTTCATTTTCCACTTATGAAATCCATTTATACTTCATTTTAACACTTATAAAAAAACTCGTTTTATAATTCCAATATTTTAATTTATAAATATCAATTTTATAAATCTTTTATATAAATCATTTATAATAATTCAAAAATCCCTATTTAAACCATTATATAAATTAATCAGCTACTTATTTCAAAAAAAAATCACATTTCAGTTATATTTCCAAAAATCATAATTTTTATAACATAAAAATTACAACGTTTATTCATTTAAAATGAATCCATTCCCAAAATTAAATTTTATTATGAATTCTCAACTTAAATTTTTCAAAACTCAAATTTTATTTATTTTCGGCATCTAACGATACCAAAAATATATTCGGCTAAAATTTAGCCTTTAACTATTTCAATCACAAAGTTAATCACGCAGATTATAAATAGATCAACACACAACATTGAAATAAATTCAATCATTTGAGTAATCCAGTTGGATCCCTCCAACCTGTTTCCCTACATCCAAAGATGTTAGCACAATACCAATTCCACTTCAAGACGGAATATCGCAATATATGGGATTTATAAAATATTGTTCGCTATTATGCGGCGCAATAGGGTCTCATCCGCTATATAATGCGGGAAATCAACTCCAAATACATATATAATACCAATTCCATACAAGTTGGAATTATCGCGGTATATATGTTTAATAGATAACCTCCGCTTAATATACGGCTTATAGGGTCTATTTCAATACAACAGATAATAACTATCATCCAATCACACAATCAAGCAATTTTAAATCTAACTATTTAAAATTTGAATCGAAACAATTAGATTGAGTGAGAAGTTCTCACCTTGAGATTCCGATAAAAGTTGTAGCGTTTCGTTTCGAATAAAATTAAACGTGCGTTTAATTTTACCCGAAATTATCGCTAGCTCCAAACGACTCCAAACCAGCTCCATTGCGTAGTGTTTGACAAAACGATTGCAACGCAATTTGTTTCGCGATTTTTCAGCCTCGTATGACAAAGCTATACACTTTTAAACATTACACGAATTTAATATAAATTCAATTCATAAATTTCTTTTTATAACTTCAACCTTCAATCACGGCCGTAGATTCTTGAATTGCAAATCAGGCCGTTCGCCCCTTTTCTTCTCCAGGTCGTGATACGCGACCGTGAACCCAACATGCCGCCACTTGCCCTAGATTAAGGCGACTCCATCCTTCACGTTTAGCTCAATCAAACATGTCCACTTCGTAGCCCATCACGCGACACACCTTCAGCCGCAACTTGGCCCAACTCGGTCGCCCTTAGATCGTGAAAAACGTGCATGAACGCGGCGCCTTCCAGCTCCAATTGCCGACAATCCACGCTTCTAAAATCGATCTTAACCGTTGAAGTTATAGATCTCGATATGATCTTTGTTTTTGTAGTTGAGCGTTTTCTGAACCGAGTTGTGGATTTGAAGAAATTAGAGGGAGAAGATGGCACGTTTTCGGCCATTGAAATGGTTAGAAGCGGCGGCTGACTTAAGGAACTAGGGTTTTGCAATTTAGTGAATAATAAAGGCCATTTATAGAAAACCGACGAACACTACTCATCTCCAATTTTTCGAACTCCAAATCTCACGTGGTGACCGGCGTTTCTAAGGTTTACCCCGCGTTTCGGACACAATGGAACATGTTTCTAAGGCTAATTCGATCATATGTGCGAGTTACTGAAATAAACGATCAAATTTAATTTAAATCGATTAAACCAATTTCTATGCGTTTTGGCTTGCCTCGGACAAACGGAAAATCCGATTGACACGAAATTTGAAATCTTACAATAATTTGACATTACGGATCTGATGAAACTAGTTTCGTTGAAATCCGAGACTGTTTGAAAAATGGCTATTTTCACTAGTTAATTAAATATTAAAATATTCAGTTTACAGAATTTAACTTTTAATTCAATTTTAAAAGTTCACAAACATTGTTTTAACTCCAATATGCTTTAATATAACTTTATAAATCATTTTTATCCACATTAAACCCAATTTCCAAATTTTTACGCAATTTCAAATATTAAATTGTCGATTTAATTGTCCAATTAAATCCAGATATTCGAAAAATAAATTATTCGACTTGTAAATTTTTACTTGTTGATATTTAAAATCAATCAAATATCGGAATTTCAAATGACAGAAATTCTGGGCCGTTACATATATTTATTTATACAAGCTAACAAAATCAAGAATCCAGACTCGAAATTCACGACAATATATGCAGACCTATTTATATATAAATATATATTGAGAGAGCTTGCCTTTCCTACAAAACACAGTAATATGCTTTATATGATGAAGTCGGAAATATGTGTCATGTATGTAGCTAAATACATTATTGTATACTATATATAATGTAAACTAATATTGCTCATATGTATACTATTATACATATGTATGTATGTACGTACGTATATTATAAATAAAACCAAAGATCAAAAAAATAGATACAAGCTTGTAGAAACAACATATATAAACTTGTACTTGACATAAAAAAATACACACACACACACACACATATATATATACACACACACACATACATACTTAAAGATATATGAACAAACTACAGACAAGATTATGTAACTGATATGCAAGAAATTTGAAAACGTGTATATATACATATATACAGATTTTTATTACTATATCTTTTGAAAGAACTGCTGCTCGGTCAAAGAAGCGAAGAGGAGGAGGGAAGAGTCGGAGAGGAACTCGGTTGGTTGTGCTTGGTCATAGACAGGCGATGGGTCTTGGTAGGAGGAAGTTTGCATCGGTGATGACGTGGAGGTGGAGGAAGAGGCCGATGATGGATGGAGTTCGGTGATGGCTGTGAAGCGACATCGGAGGTAGATGGAAGAATGGCTGCCAGTGGTTTCATGATCGGCGCATGCGGGGTGGTTTCCCAGGCGGAGTCGCATCAAGGAGGTGGGTGTCTGGTGCTTGGTGAACTGGGATAAGGGCATGGAGGGAGGAGATGAGTGGCTCAGCCATTGAGATTGTGATAGGGGGAGTGTGCTGCTCATGGTGGGGCTTCGGCAAAGGTCGTGCCGATTAATGTATTTTAATTTGCAGAAGAAAAGATGGAACGAGAAGAGGAGAAAGAAATATGGAATGAGGAAAGAGGTGTCAGGCCACAAATATATAAATATAAAATAAATGATAAATAACAAAAGGACTCTTGATTGACGTAGATAATTAAAGCAATTGATGGTTGCTTGGATTCCATGGTTGGAGTTTGAAAGATTAAAGGAAATAATAGTCACAAATTTTGTACCGTTACAACGGACCACTTTATCGTTTCCATTGCGTATCAGACCGCAAAACACAAATAAATATACTATATCGATCAGCACAAGGAGGCAAATAGAATGGTACATAGATATCAGTGATATGATCGAATTATTAAAATTCGAATTTCCGCTATCGAAAATGCTGCAAAATGGCATAAAATAAGATAAACGGAGCTAGAGAATTGCAAATTTGGAGAAATGAAT
Organism: Allium cepa; assembly: GCA_030765085.1. NCBI lineage: Eukaryota > Viridiplantae > Streptophyta > Magnoliopsida > Asparagales > Amaryllidaceae > Allium > Allium cepa. Next base: position 727,420,860 of record CM060945.1, read on the forward strand.
TTTGACATCACACTCAGAAGATGAATTACAAATCTATTATATAAAAATATTCAAGTTTGGAAAACATTTTATTATCATCAAATTTAACTTATTTAAATTTGAAATAAAATTACGCAATAAATAACTTACCTAATTTCAGAAGAAAATTTACTATTTGCTATGTTTAATTAGACATATTCCAAATACTAAATTTTTATTTCCAAATTCAGTTATTTAAAAATTCACAAAATTTCAATTAATTATGTTATTAAAATAGATAAAATTTACAGGTCATTACATCTATGTAAAAGTATCAAATTATCCAACTTCGATTTTTCTTTTATGAATGATTCAAGGTAGTGTTTTATCAAACAAGTAGCACGTTATCAAATATTTAAACTGTATACCAAGTAACGAAAATATATTTCAAAATACTTCATGTTTATGTACATATGGAGAGACTAATAACTTACATAAACTAGCAAGTATTATCAATAACATATTTCTTTACATTAGTTTAATCTTAAGATAACTAGTACAAAAATAAACAGGACCAACATTTGTAAGACCCGCTATTTTGGACTATTCGCATCCGCACATGTCGGATTTGAATACTTCAAAATACCGAATTGTTAATTTAAATTTGGCAAACTGAACATATACAGCAAATAAATATTCACATAATCACAGACACAGTGTAATAATATGCAGCGGAAGCAAAAGATGGTAGTTCATGAAGCTACTATATATATAACAGAGTTAAATGTAATACAACAGAAGTCTCAAATACAATAGTCAAATACAAGAATCAGAATACATCACTAGAATCAACTAAATATCTGAAATATGGATAGATAGCTGGATCTTCAAGCGAAGCTCCAACTCCAAAGATGAGTCTCGGAAGCTAAACCACTCATTCTGACCCGAACGTAAAGCAAAACACAAAACATTCGAGTCAGGATTAACATTCTTATATCAATAAATCCTACTCAAGTGAAATAGCAATTGAAATACAAGCAACTCAAAGGATGTTGGAATAACCATCCTCTAAGGATCCGTTAAACTATCTACTATGTAGTAACATATGCTAAATAGATAGTGTCTATCAGTAACATAAAATATCAAAATAGTGTTAAGGCGTTACCATTATCCCCCTTAACACATTTTAAATAAGCGTTATAGTCTATACAGCACTGTAAACTCCACCGTAAACTGGTGGGATATCAGGGAGTACTCCATAGGTATAACACAAAACAAATTCGTAGTGGTCGCGTATATAGGGATACAAGTATGACAAGGCACATGAGACAATACCCAAGGTAGTGAAACTACCATTTTCCTGATCCAGACTGGTGAAAACGCATCGCCGCAATGATCGCATCACCACGAACCATCACTCCCAAAATTTACGAGGGTGAACCAATCAATAACAAGTAATGAGTAATTTACGAAGAAGTGTGTTCGCTCGAGGTGGCTAACCCCATTTGGCCCGGCACGGCTCCTGTTTTAGTCATTTCCAATTTGACACAAGTGTCAAGGCTATCCATTATCGTTCTCTTTCTTCAGTCATCACGTACACATTCCAACCACTTCATTCTGGATCACACTCCGCTTATAGTTATTAAAGTGGTTTTTAGTTTAGACAGAGAGTATGTCCATAACCGATCCCGGTTTCTCTAATAACTTTCGTAATTATTACACCGGTTGGTCGTTTAGTAAATTTCAAAACCAAATCAATTTCAATTTCAATTCGAATTTATAAATCAACATTTCATTTATCTTTCTATATCAATTTCCGTAATATACGTTTCAAATTCCAAATTACAATTTCAAAAGCTTACAATTTAATTTCAATTTTAATTAAAACAATTCAAATATTGATTCAAGTTCGTATATAAATTTCATTCCAAAATCATTTAACATTCAAATCAATTTAAATTTATTTATTGATTTTATTCAATATTCATTAAGTAAATTTAACATTCAAAATAATTTCTATTTAGTTTCCCATTTCATTAAATCAATTACTTAATTTCAACTTCATTATATCAAAATTTCAAATTTTATTTAATTAAATTCGTTAAACCAATTTCTTTAATTTACGAGCCTTACTTTTGTTTCAATGAAACACATTTTTATTTCTTGTTGAAGAAATTCAATTCCATTTATTAACGAAGTTCAAATTCACTTATTCCGAAGTTCAATTTCTCTTATCAAAGAATCCAATTTTTATTTAATTATCAAATAATTCAATGTTATTCAATTTTAAAATAATTTCAAACTTAATTATTAAATAATTTCAAAACTTAATAATTGCAAACTTAATTATAAATTCAAACTTAATTCAATGAATAATTCTAATTTTATCATGAAATAATTTATTTTAAAACAACGTTCTTTCAATTACTACTATGTTAATATTTTTGTTTCAAATATTAAATATTAACATTTTCCTTTCATTAAATTCAAGTTCCAACTTCTTTTCAAAACTTATTATTTATTCAAATAAAATCTTCATTTTATTTTTAAATCAAATTATTGATCAATCGGGTTTTTATTTAATTCTCATCCTAGGTCAAATTCATTTTGGGTATTTATCATTTCAACCCGATTCCATTTCAATTCGAAATCAAAGCATAGCAAAGGGTACTTGCAGTGTGATAACTGGGATGGTGTCAAAGTAAATAAATAAGCAATAACAACAGTCAATAACAATTCAATAATTAATTCAAATAATCCCGAAACAATCGTATTAACTCACATTGTTATTTGTGCAAATTAATATAATTATTTCTAAAATCTACACTATCATTTCGTGTAGATTAAAGATTATTACTCTAATATAAATATAGTTCTTTACTTGACATCTATTATTCAATTTCATACTATATTAATTCATACAAAATACATTTTAATGGTTCAAAGTGCAATTAACTATATTTCTACGTGTTGAGAAATTAAAAATCTAAAGGGGTCATATTGTACAAATTTATTTAATCAAATTCAACACATATATCAATTTCAAATTTTTAACTCCTACGTCAAATTCAATTGCATAATATTTATCACTTTATACATTAAAATTTAACATCTAATATAAACAACAAACAATCAATTATCAACCAAACGGGATTATCATCGTATAATTAACAGATAATGGTGTCAGATATCACATATGAACTGATACAGGTAACAATATATATAACAGTGTAAATAACTAACAACAGCATATTTCAATTGTCGTTTCAATTGAAATGAAATTTAATACATAAAGAACATTAATCATGAGTGATTGCTCACATTTCTACGCTAGAGAGTTTTTGACAACAGAACAAGCTACGAATTCCAAAGCAAAGCAAGATTGACACGAATTCGACGATCAAAGATGATAAGATGGAATTGATGAAAATAAATCAGAACTGGATCGATGATGGTAAATGGTATAAGTGAACTTACATAACTAAATAACTATATATATAAAGTCGTATTCTAAACCCAAACATATATTAAAATAAGTTATATATATTATATTTTATTTACAAATCAATATTAATTTAAACACGTATAAAACTAAATATATTGTAACGACCCAGAATTTTTATTAATTTAAATTTGAATATTTAATTAATTTTAAATATTTATAAGTGAATTTATAAGTCAAATAAATTTTATTTGAATTTTTGGATTTAATTGGATAATTAAATCGATAATTTAATATGTTAAATTATGGAAATAATTGAAAATTGAGTTAAATATGATTGAAGATGATTTGTAAAATTTTATTTTATCATATTGAAGTTAGAATAACATTTTAGAACTTTTAAAATCGAATTAAAAGTTAATTTGTGAAAATTGAATATTTTAATATTTAATAATCGACTGTAAAATAGCCAATTTTTGAACAGTCTCAGAATTGAACGAAACCAGTTTCATTGGATCCGTAATAGTTAGTTATTACTGGATTTCAATTTTCGTGTCAATCGGAGTTATCATTTGATCGTGGCAGCTCGAAACGCATCGAATCGTTTTTAATTTAAATTTGGCGAGTCAAAATAGCCATTTTTCAAAAAGTCTCGGATTTCGACGAAACCAGTTTCATCGGATCCGTAATGTGATATTATTGTAAGGTTTCAAATTTCAAGTCAATTGGATTTACCGTTTGTCCGGTACAAATTAAAACGCCTAGAAATCGATTTAAATCGGTTTAATTCAAATTGAACGTTTTCTTCCATAACTCGCACATACTTCCGAATTAGCTTCCGAAACCTGTTCCATTGTGTCCGGAACGCGGGATAAACCCTAGGTACGCTGGTTACGGCGTCTAAATCGGAGTTCGGAATTTCCGGGTGAATAGTGTCGAACGAAACTCTATAAATAGACCACCATCTTCATAAATTTGATAAAAATATAACCCTAAACCTAATTTTATAACCCTAGCCGGCCCTAATTTTTCAATGGTCAGAATTGTCCCAATTTCAACCCTTAATCTCTTCCAATCCGTGAAGTTTTGGCCAAAGTTGTTAACTACAACATTGAAGAGCATGGAGAGAGCTTTAATTCCATACGGTGATGATCGGAAACGGAGCAACGTGGAGCAAGATATGTGGGGCCGTTCTCTACAGTTTTTGCACGCAAAACGAGGCTGTAGACATGGCCGAGCTCACTCTCCTTGGGGCCGAGCATGGGGGTTGGGTCAGGCTTCGACGTGGAGGCGACGTGATGAAGTTTCATCGAGTATAAGTGGTGCAAATCGAAACCCTAATGTCTTGGATATGGGTTCTTTGTGTCGGCCAAATCCTGTAGGGTGAACGTGAGGGAGAAGAAGGGTAGGGACGGTCCAGATGTGTTTGGGGTTGTGATGGATGGCCTTGATTAAGTTGAGTTTGATAATAAAAGTTATGTTGAAATTTAGTTATAAAAACATGTACAATCTTGTAAAATTCATATCTTTTTCATACGAGGTCGAAAAAATGCAAACTCAGTTGCGTTGGAATCGTATGGACGAGCACTACGCGATGGATTTGGTTTGGAGTCGTTTGGAGTTAGTGAGAATTTCGGGTAAAATTAAACGCGCGTTTAATTTTATTCGAAATAAAAGCTAAAACGGAAATTAAAACCAAGGTGAGAATTTCTCACTCAATCGAATAGATTTCGATTTTATTTTAAATAGTTAGATTTAAAATATTTGAGTGCATGTTTGAATGATGACTGTGAATTATTGATTGTTAAAATAGACATTATGCGCCGTTAGTAAGCGGATGTTATTTAATATAAACATATACCGCGAATATTTCATAAACAGTGAAATTGGTATTATATATAATATCAATATATATATATTGGCATATGTATATATTGCAGTTGTTGATTTCCCGCATTTTTTGTTTAGCGGATGAGACCCTATTACGCCGTTATTAAGCGGATAATATTTAATAAGAACATGTACCGCGATAATTTCGTACTGGAGCGAAATTGGTATTGTGCTAATGTTTTTGGATGCAGGAAACAGGTTGGAGGGATCCAACTGGATTCCTCAACAGTATTTATTTTATTTCAGATATTTTGATATTTGATGGACTATCATATCGATATATGATATCGTTGTAGTCGTGATTGACTATTTGGTGTGTAGCATCATTGGACCCAGATTTTGGGATTTTAAAATGCTTTTAAAGTGATTTTTGAAAGGATAAAATATCTTTGGAATTGATCCATTTCAAATAAATAAACGTTATAATTTTTAATGTTATAAAAATTATGATTTTTAAGAAATATAGTTAAAAGCTGATTTTTGAAAATAAGGAATTAATGACTTTATAAAAGAGTTTAAATTGGGATTCTGAACTTGTTATAAAAAGTTAAATATAGGATTTATAAAATTTAATTATTTTATAAATCAGAATGGTGAAGTTTTTTTAAAGGAAATTAAAGACGTTTTAAAGAATAATATAGATTGATTTATATTAAAGGATTTACAAATGAATATTTGTAAATTAAAACGTTGGGATTATAAAATGAGATTTTATAAGTGTTTGAATGAATTGAAAATGAATTTCATTAAAGAATGAAATCAATAGAATTATAAATGGTGAAGTTGTAAACGAAATTTATAAACAGTAGATTTATAAATTTTATGAAGTTATTTGAAGAATAGATTGGGTTAAATAAATGAATCTTATAAGTTATAAGATTTATAATTATGAAACTCTAAGGAATGATTTTGTGAAATAATCGTTTATAAGTAGTTAACTTATAATATGAACTTTTAATCTAAAATTGAGTTATAAACTGGAATAGGTTAATAAAGGAATTTGTAAAAGGAAGTTTTTATATATAAATAGAAATAGAATTTATAAACGTTGTTTTATAAATCCGCAAACGACTTATTTTGATAAGTTAATTGTTATAACTTAGAAATAGAGTTATATTCACGTTTTAGACAGTGAATAATCCTTTGAATTAAAATGAATAAAAGGATGGAATTTGTTAAAGAAGTTTATTCACGTTTTTGAACAGTGAATAACACGTTAAAGAAATTGTTTAGAATGTGAATGTTTAAAATAGAATTAAAACGATCTAACGATGTTTTAAAATGTGTTGAGATTCGAAACCATAGATTTCAACATTTATTGTTGAAATAGACGTTTTCGAGAAATAAAAGGAAATGGTGGACTATAACACTGTTGTTATAGTAAATGATTTCCGAAAGGAAATGTTTTGTATAGTATTGGGATTTATATATCTATTTTAATTCCGAATCCCTATACTAGTGATTTTGGGTTGTCGTAACGATGTTTTACGTAACATTCGTTTTGGCCCAAGTAAATATGTTTAAGTGAATGATTTCCTTAAATAATGAATTTTATACTTAATTCGATTTAAGTATATTGAATATTTTCTAAGTGTTGAAAATAAAAGAGATTTGTGAATTACTTATGAATAAATAAGTATGGAAATGTTTTCCAATATGAAGTGAATAATTAGAATTTATCTTTTTGAAGATAAATTGAAAATGAATAATTGAAATTGTATATGCATGATATTTTGAAATATAAATTCATTATGGAATTTATATGTGAAAGTGAAATTTGTTTGAAAATAAATATTGATTTATTTTTGAAGTGTTGGAATTTTATATCTTGTAAAGATATTTTGGAAAATAAATAATTTGGAAAATTATTTGGAATCTGGTGATGCACGCATATCAATTGATAGTTCGATAGCCGACTATCAATATTTCCCTTTGAATGGGTATTTGATGTGATTTGATTGAATTTGAATGCACACTTATTTTTGAATAAGCGCTCACTATTCGGGTTAACCGGGAAAGGACCATGGGGTCGTATAACCCATTCCGAATATGTGATACGTCGTTATGAATTGCATTTGAAGATCGGTGTTGAAGACCGAGTATTTGCGAAAGCGATAGGATGACCTATCGATTGTCTCTGCACTGGGTAGCTCCTGGTATAGAGATCTCCTAAGTGATGGGAAATTCGATCGGGATTGTGAATACCCGGATTGCAAGGGCTTCGTAAGAAGTGCCTTCGGTTTTGTTCGAGCCCGGAACAAACTTGTATGGATTGTATGCCTGACATTATAATTTGAGATATAAAGCCGATTTCTTTCAAATATATTTCTGTTGGTGGCGGAGAATTTATTCTTTGCTTAACACCCTTCTTTGAGACGTACGAGCTCAAAGGTTATATAGTTGAAGTTATCAGCGATATATCCCATTTTGGTAATGTGACATGCTGAGTGATGCTGAAATGATCATTGTGTTGATTATTTGTGATAGGATCGTTTATTTGATCGTCTATCCTAGTGATCATTGTGTTGATCATTTGTTGACCCAAAGCATGGCTTTTGTATAAAGTATGTTTTTGTGGACGTGACTTCGTCGAGCCTCACATCCCGGAAATGGTCAAAACAGGAAAGATGCGGCAAGGTTATTAGGGGTTGCTGTAGCTCCCCTTAGGGTATGTGCATTTCCTTCTGGAAAGGGGTGGTATCATGGTATGGAGCCCAGATACTTACTCATGTTGAAAACACTCTATTTATTATGGTGTGATGTTGGATATCGAGCGCTCGGTTGAAAAGGTCCTAAAGGACCGGGGAATGGCGTGCTCGTGTCAGTAGTTACCCAGTTAGGGGTAACCCGGCCTTGTGTTGGCAGAGTTCCGGTTTGGTTCTCGGGGATGTCTTTCCAGAGGCATTCTCAGTGGCAATGGGAAGTTCCTTGGCCTGACCATTTGTTGGAAATCCAATTCCCAATACGAAACTTGTACGGTATTAGTTGTAGAACCTGCTATTCACTTATGGTGGTCACCACTGTTTGGATGGTAGCTATAGTAGGCATAGTTCGAAATGTCTATGTTGGCTAAGATTTATATTCTACTTCCGAAATATTTTTCCTACACTATACACTAATAATAATATCAAATGTTATTTTAAATGCGTATCAAGCATCTTTGACTATCATAAGGAGAAATCTCCTCCGATTCTGCGTTTGCATTGTGTGTGTGTGCGGGAGGCCTTATGGTAGTCTCATTTTTTAAAAGCATTGCGAATTGATTAAAAATATTCCTCTATTTTGATTTTAAAGTTAAATAAACTGTTTTGAGTTCTCACACCAGTCACATGACTGACTTGGAGTTTATTGTTTTCCTTCCTAAACTCTGGGTGCCCACCAATTTCCACACGGGCAGTTAAGAGTTAGGTTTATCAGGATATTCTGGATATTCTGGAGTTGCTGGAGGCAAGATGGATGGCATGGCATATTATTTATATAGTATTTCTTTTTCCGCTGCACTGTTTGTTGTTGTATGATGTTGTACACTCTGATGATATAATGAAATGTAATGAAATGAAATGTAATAACTGATATAGTTCTTTGTTTAAAGATTATTCATTGATTATTATATGTTGTTCCGCTGCGAATTGTGAGATTCTGTTGTTGTTCTGTTGTTTCCTTTCTGTCCCGTCCTATTTTCTTCTGTCTTTTTCCTTTTTCCTCTATTCTCTTTTTCTTCTATTTTAAAATTCTTCTATCTTCTATTTTTCAAATTCTCTGTTTTCTTTCTCTGTTTTTCTAAAAATTGTCTATCTTCTTTTCCCTCTATTTTTCTTTTTCTTTCTTCTTTTTCTCTCTTCTTTCTTTTTCTTTTCTTTTTAAAACCCATAACATCTCGGTTTTTCGGCAACGAAAATCCGCAGTCGTTACATTTGGTATCAGAGCTCTGATGGTTAAGCGAGAACCATGGTTCTGTAGGGTATTATTCATTAGAGATAGAGTCAGTAGTACTCTAGAATGAGTTTGAGTGTAATAATAGCTATGAGAGCGTATTTGTTAGTGAATAAAATTGTTTTATATTGTGTTGACTTATCGGTTGATTGTTTATAGATTCCCGTCGATTTAGTCTAGCTAACTATCGTAGATAGGGGTTTCTAAACTCTTAAACAAGATAATTCGACATAGTATTGATTTTAAATTGGGTAAATGAAATAATTTTACTTGATTATATTTTTATATATAAAGGAATAATTTTTCAGAATTATTAGAGTATATAAGCTGATTGTTTAGTTGTTTGAATAATCTAAATTGAAGAATAATTGTATAAGTAAAAAGAATTATAAGAATTGAATTATAATTAAAGTGATTTACAATTGTGAAATAAAACTTATATATATAAGTTGATATTGATATCAAACTAAATTAATAAAGTTAAATGATAAATATGAACTTGAGTTATATAAATGAAATTCAACTTTGTAATTGAATTGAATGAATGGATTGAATGTTAATCAATTGAATGTAATTTAAGTTGATATGGAATAATGAATGAAAGTGTAAATTCATTGAAATCTAATGTTATTAGAAGTTGAATAAATTGAATAAGAATGAATATAAGCAAAGGAATTTGGTTATAATTAATATACTTTGGTTGTTATATGATTGTTGATTGATTGTATAAAATTCATTAAGAGTTAATGAAATTGAAAGCTATGTAATTGAATTCAAATTGAAAGTAAATAAATTTGAATAGAATTGAAAGTGAATTGGATTTAATTAGTAATGTAAACTAATTGAATTGAGAATGAATGTTAGTAAATTCCAACATTAATGAATCAAATGTGATTTAAATTGAAAACCATTTCATTAAATATGAATGAGAATATGAATGAATGTTTATTGGATATGGATGTTAGTTGGTTGATGGTTGAATATATATTGCTATTGTTGCATTTTCTATGTGACATATATAGTTATTATGTTGCTATATGTTGTATATTGATACTATTTACATATATGCATGTTCTCATGTTGTTTGTTGAGTTTAGTAGGTGCGGATCGCGTTTGCTTCGCATTTGGAGTTCGCTTTAGCGCTATATTAGCCATATATGCTTGCTAATAAAATATAAGGTACATATCTCGGATTAAATATCGCACTTTTATACTTTTTTCCCTTCGGGATGCCTCATTACTTGATGAGATGTATATTTGTGATATATATACTGTCATTTTTTTTTCGGATCGAGCCGCGCAAAGGAGACTATGGCGAATTTTTCCGGAAATTTAAGGCGTTAGAAAAAATTTGAGAAAATTGGGAAAATTTTTGAAAACTTTAACTTTGATTTTGGAGTTGAAAGTTAAACAATAGTAGTTGTTTTTGAAAAGATAACTAAGTATGATTTGAAAACTTAGTAAAGTTATTCTAAAAAGTTTAACTATGAATTTTGGAAAAATTAATAGATTTTGTAACTTTCTTACTTATAATTTCGAGGACGAAATTCTTTAAGGGGGAAAGATTGTAACGACCCAGAATTTTTATTAATTTAAATTTGAATATTTAATTAATTTTAAATATTTATAAGTGAATTTATAAGTCAAATAAATTTTATTTGAATTTTTGGATTTAATTGGATAATTAAATCGATAATTTAATATGTTAAATTATGGAAATAATTGAAAATTGAGTTAAATATGATTGAAGATGATTTGTAAAATTTTATTTTATCATATTGAAGTTAGAATAACATTTTAGAACTTTTAAAATCGAATTAAAAGTTAATTTGTGAAAATTGAATATTTTAATATTTAATAATCGACTGTAAAATAGCCAATTTTTGAACAGTCTCAGAATTGAACGAAACCAGTTTCATTGGATCCGTAATAGTTAGTTATTACTGGATTTCAATTTTCGTGTCAATCGGAGTTATCATTTGATCGTGGCAGCTCGAAACGCATCGAATCGTTTTTAATTTAAATTTGGCGAGTCAAAATAGCCATTTTTCAAAAAGTCTCGGATTTCGACGAAACCAGTTTCATCGGATCCGTAATGTGATATTATTGTAAGGTTTCAAATTTCAAGTCAATTGGATTTACCGTTTGTCCGGTACAAATTAAAACGCCTAGAAATCGATTTAAATCGGTTTAATTCAAATTGAACGTTTTCTGCCATAACTCGCACATACTTCCGAATTAGCTTCCGAAACCTGTTCCATTATGTCCGGAACGCGGGATAAACCCTAGGTACGCTGGTTACGGCGTCTAAATCGGAGTTCGGAATTTCCGGGTGAATAGTGTCGAACGAAACTCTATAAATAGACCACCATCTTCATAAATTTGATAAAAATATAACCCTAAACCTAATTTTATAACCCTAGCCGGCCCTAATTTTTCAATGGTCAGAATTGTCCCAATTTCAACCCTTAATCTCTTCCAATCCGTGAAGTTTTGGCCAAAGTTGTTAACTACAACATTGAAGAGCATGGAGAGAGCTTTAATTCCATACGGTGATGATCGGAAACGGAGCAACGTGGAGCAAGATATGTGGGGCCGTTCTCTACAGTTTTTGCACGCAAAACGAGGCTGTAGACATGGCCGAGCTCACTCTCCTTGGGGCCGAGCATGGGGGTTGGGTCAGGCTTCGACGTGGAGGCGACGTGATGAAGTTTCATCGAGTATAAGTGGTGCAAATCGAAACCCTAATGTCTTGGATATGGGTTCTTTGTGTCGGCCAAATCCTGTAGGGTGAACGTGAGGGAGAAGAAGGGTAGGGACGGTCCAGATGTGTTTGGGGTTGTGATGGATGGCCTTGATTAAGTTGAGTTTGATAATAAAAGTTATGTTGAAATTTAGTTATAAAAACATGTACAATCTTGTAAAATTCATATCTTTTTCATACGAGGTCGAAAAAATGCAAACTCAGTTGCGTTGGAATCGTATGGACGAGCACTACGCGATGGAGTTGGTTTGGAGTCGTTTGGAGTTAGTGAGAATTTCGGGTAAAATTAAACGCGCGTTTAATTTTATTCGAAATAAAAGCTAAAACGGAAATTAAAACCAAGGTGAGAATTTCTCACTCAATCGAATAGATTTCGATTTTATTTTAAATAGTTAGATTTAAAATATTTGAATGCATGTTTGAATGATGACTGTGAATTATTGATTGTTAAAATAGACATTATGCGCCGTTAGTAAGCGGATGTTATTTAATATAAACATATACCGCGAATATTTCATAAACAGTGAAATTGGTATTATATATAATATCAATATATATATATTGGCATATGTATATATTGCAGTTGTTGATTTCCCGCATTTTTTGTTTAGCGGATGAGACCCTATTACGCCGTTATTAAGCGGATAATATTTAATAAGAACATGTACCGCGATAATTTCGTACTGGAGCGAAATTGGTATTGTGCTAATGTTTTTGGATGCAGGAAACAGGTTGGAGGGATCCAACTGGATTCCTCAACAGTATTTATTTTATTTCAGATATTTTGATATTTGATGGACTATCATATCGATATATGATATCGTTGTAGTCGTGATTGACTATTTGGTGTGTAGCATCATTGGACCCAGATTTTGGGATTTTAAAATGCTTTTAAAGTGATTTTTGAAAAGATAAAATATCTTTGGAATTGATCCATTTCAAATAAATAAACGTTATAATTTTTAATGTTATAAAAATTATGATTTTTAAGAAATATAGTTAAAAGCTGATTTTTGAAAATAAGGAATTAATGACTTTATAAAAGAGTTTAAATTGGGATTCTGAACTTGTTATAAAAAGTTAAATATAGGATTTATAAAATTTAATTATTTTATAAATCAGAATGGTGAAGTTTTTTTAAAGGAAATTAAAGACGTTTTAAAGAATAATATAGATTGATTTATATTAAAGGATTTACAAATGAATATTTGTAAATTAAAACGTTGGGATTATAAAATGAGATTTTATAAGTGTTTGAATGAATTGAAAATGAATTTCATTAAAGAATGAAATCAATAGAATTATAAATGGTGAAGTTGTAAACGAAATTTATAAACAGTAGATTTATAAATTTTATGAAGTTATTTGAAGAATAGATTGGGTTAAATAAATGAATCTTATAAGTTATAAGATTTATAATTATGAAACTCTAAGGAATGATTTTGTGAAATAATCGTTTATAAGTAGTTAACTTATAATATGAACTTTTAATCTAAAATTGAGTTATAAACTGGAATAGGTTAATAAAGGAATTTGTAAAAGGAAGTTTTTATATATAAATAGAAATAGAATTTATAAACGTTGTTTTATAAATCCGCAAACGACTTATTTTGATAAGTTAATTGTTATAACTTAGAAATAGAGTTATATTCACGTTTTTAGACAGTGAATAATCCTTTGAATTAAAATGAATAAAAGGATGGAATTTGTTAAAAAAGTTTATTCACGTTTTTGAACAGTGAATAACACGTTAAAGAAATTGTTTAGAATGTGAATGTTTAAAATAGAATTAAAACGATCTAACGATGTTTTAAAATGTGTTGAGATTCGAAACCATAGATTTCAACATTTATTGTTGAAATAGACGTTTTCGAGAAATAAAAGGAAATGGTGGACTATAACACTGTTGTTATAGTAAATGATTTCCGAAAGGAAATGTTTTGTATAGTATTGGGATTTATATATCTATTTTAATTCCGAATCCCTATACTAGTGATTTTGGGTTGTCGTAACGATGTTTTACGTAACATTCGTTTTGGCCCAAGTAAATATGTTTAAGTGAATGATTTCCTTAAATAATGAATTTTATACTTAATTCGATTTAAGTATATTGAATATTTTCTAAGTGTTGAAAATAAAAGAGATTTGTGAATTACTTATGAATAAATAAGTATGGAAATGTTTTCCAATATGAAGTGAATAATTAGAATTTATCTTTTTGAAGATAAATTGAAAATGAATAATTGAAATTGTATATGCATGATATTTTGAAATATAAATTCATTATGGAATTTATATGTGAAAGTGAAATTTGTTTGAAAATAAATATTGATTTATTTTTGAAGTGTTGGAATTTTATATCTTGTAAAGATATTTTGGAAAATAAATAATTTGGAAAATTATTTGGAATCTGGTGATGCATGCATATCAATTGATAGTTCGATAGCCGACTATCAATATTTCCCTTTGAGTGGGTATTTGATGTGATTTGATTGAATTTGAATGCACACTTATTTTTGAATAAGCGCTCACTATTCGGGTTAACCGGGAAAGGACCATGGGGTCGTATAACCCATTCCGAATATGTGATACGTCGTTATGAATTGCATTTGAAGATCGGTGTTGAAGACCGAGTATTTGCGAAAGCGATAGGATGACCTATCGATTGTCTCTGCACTGGGTAGCTCCTGGTATAGAGATCTCCTAAGTGATGGGAAATTCGATCGGGATTGTGAATACCCGGATTGCAAGGGCTTCGTAAGAAGTGCCTTCGGTTTTGTTCGAGCCCGGAACAAACTTGTATGGATTGTATGCCTGACATTACAATTTGAGATATAAAGCCGATTTCTTTCAAATATATTTCTGTTGGTGGCGGAGAATTTATTCTTTGCTTAACACCCTTCTTTGAGACGTACGAGCTCAAAGGTTATATAGTTGAAGTTATCAGCGATATATCCCATTTTGGTAATGTGACATGCTGAGTGATGCTGAAATGATCATTGTGTTGATTATTTGTGATAGGATCGTTTATTTGATCGTCTATCCTAGTGATCATTGTGTTGATCATTTGTTGACCCAAAGCATGGCTTTTGTATAAAGTATGTTTTTGTGGACGTGACTTCGTCGAGCCTCACATCCCGGAAATGGTCAAAACAGGAAAGATGCGGCAAGGTTATTAGGGGTTGCTGTAGCTCCCCTTAGGGTATGTGCATTTCCTTCTGGAAAGGGGTGGTATCATGGTATGGAGCCCAGATACTTACTCATGTTGAAAACACTCTATTTATTATGGTGTGATGTTGGATATCGAGCGCTCGGTTGAAAAGGTCCTAAAGGACCGGGGAATGGCGTGCTCGTGTCAGTAGTTACCCAGTTAGGGGTAACCCGGCCTTGTGTTGGCAGAGTTCCGGTTTGGTTCTCGGGGATGTCTTTCCAGAGGCATTCTCAGTGGCAATGGGAAGTTCCTTGGCCTGACCATTTGTTGGAAATCCAATTCCCAATACGAAACTTGTACGGTATTAGTTGTAGAACCTGCTATTCACTTATGGTGGTCACCACTGTTTGGATGGTAGCTATAGTAGGCATAGTTCGAAATGTCTATGTTGGCTAAGATTTATATTCTACTTCCGAAATATTTTTCCTACACTATACACTAATAATAATATCAAATGTTATTTTAAATGCGTATCAAGCATCTTTGACTATCATAAGGAGAAATCTCCTCCGATTCTGCGTTTGCATTGTGTGTGTGCGGGAGGCCTTATGGTAGTCTCATTTTTTAAAAGCATTGCGAATTGATTAAAAATATTCCTCTATTTTGATTTTAAAGTTAAATAAACTGTTTTGAGTTCTCACACCAGTCACATGACTGACTTGGAGTTTATTGTTTTCCTTCCTAAACTCTGGGTGCCCACCAATTTCCACACGGGCAGTTAAGAGTTAGGTTTATCAGGATATTCTGGATATTCTGGAGTTGCTGGAGGCAAGATGGATGGCATGGCATATTATTTATATAGTATTTCTTTTTCCGCTGCACTGTTTGTTGTTGTATGATGTTGTACACTCTGATGATATAATGAAATGTAATGAAATGAAATGTAATAACTGATATAGTTCTTTGTTTAAAGATTATTCATTGATTATTATATGTTGTTCCGCTGCGAATTGTGAGATTCTGTTGTTGTTCTGTTGTTTCCTTTCTGTCCCGTCCTATTTTCTTCTGTCTTTTTCCTTTTTCCTCTATTCTCTTTTTCTTCTATTTTAAAATTCTTCTATCTTCTATTTTTCAAATTCTCTGTTTTCTTTCTCTGTTTTTCTAAAAATTGTCTATCTTCTTTTCCCTCTATTTTTCTTTTTCTTTCTTCTTTTTCTCTCTTCTTTCTTTTTCTTTTCTTTTTAAAACCCATAACATCTCGGTTTTTCGGCAACGAAAATCCGCAGTCGTTACATATATATTATACAGTCCTATATTAAAAATTGAACAGATTTCAAATCTACTCAAAATTCCAAATTTAACATTTAATGAAATTTTATATATATAAGTTTGATTGTAAAACAAAATATAAATACATAAACTTCATACATATATACCTAAAACGCACCCTATATACCCATACTTTTAAAACAATATTTGAAAACATAGATGAACATAGAATACATATAAATCCTTTGTATATATTACCCATATCTTTATCATATAACAAAAAAATCTAATATATATATATATATATATATATGTATATATAGTGAAACATACATGCAAACACACAAGTAAAGGCTTGCATAAACATATATAAAATTCTTAAATTACACGTATACTATAACATAGACCTAGTACAATATTAGAAGCCTATCTGCTGTATTAAACATGAGCTATAGGAAATACCAGCACATCTCAATTTGGGAATATACTTTTATAAGCTACATTTATTAAAGAAATAAAGTATATATATACTTATTAACTTGGCAAGATTAATACTATAAACAACAAAACTGTAAAATATAAAACTTTTGGCATATCATATATGATTATAACCACTGGAAAACTAGAAACACATAAATATATACAATCTAATGTATATATACACCATATAATAACTACGCTTATGTAACTATATATACCATCAGACCACATATGCAGTATTATTGTTATTTTCAAAAAAACAAGCTTACATTCAAGTTGTTTAGATTTCGAACAAGCCTTAGACAATGCAACAAATTCGCATGCAGAGGTGGAAGCTCGGATTGGTTGGTTATCACGTAGTGGAGATTAGCATGGCCAGGGGAACACGCAAAGGGCGGAAGTAGGTTATGGCGGATCCGGGTTATAGTGCACTGGAGTTGTCGCGATCTTGTGGTGGATAAATCACGATCGTGCGGGCATAGCACGGAGACGAGGCACTGGTGCTTGCTTGGAAGGGAAATGCGAAGTGATATTGTAGTGGAGAGGATGCGAGCCGGGGAACAGATTTGTAGATTTTTTTTTTCTATTATGTAAGGAACAGAACGAAATGAACAGGCGTAAGGAAGGATAAGCAGCAAGCTTTCGGCAAAAGGAAGAGGAATAGATAAAAATAAATGAAAGGATAAAAGAGATATCATAAATCATGCACGATGGAAATATTAATTACAAACAGCTGTTTGACTCGACGGTAGACAAGAAACCCAAAAGGGTGAAAATCGTTACCGATACGGTAGGCGTTACGCAACGTGCAACGTACACCGGACTTCGAATTTGACAATCGAGTACACCGTAAAGATCAACACGACGAAACGATCAAAATGGTATACTGATATTCGCAGTACGATTGAATTATAAAAAATCGAATTTTTATACTAGCGGAAATACATGAAAAAGACAGAAAAATAGGATCGACGGAGCTAAAGATGTCCAAATTTGAAAAAACGAAAAATGACATCTTGCTCAAAAGATGATTTAGAATTTTTCTACGTAAAAATATTTAGGTTTCAAAAACGTTTTATTTTCATCGCTTTTTAACTGATTAAATTGAAGTAATTTACGCACAAAAATGAACTTCATATTTTCAGACGAAAATTTACCATCTTCTATATTTAAATATATGTATTCCAAATATAAAATTTTAAATTCAAATTCTATTATTTAAAATTTCTCCAAAATTCAATTAATACGTTACTAAAACCATTAAAATTTTACGGGTCGTTACACTCTTCCCAACTCAAAACTTTTCGTCCCCGAAAAGGAAGGAGGTAGGAGGATAGAAACAACCAGAAGAAAATAGACTTGAATTACATAATAAACAATTAATTTAAACCATATAAATTTCAATTTAAATACATTTATATTCAACAATTTGTTTTTAAATTCAAAATTTTCATTAAATTGATTTGATTTCACATTTATTAATGTCAGGTACAAAAGGTTTCTTTCAAATGAAATTCAATTTAAATTCAATTTATTCAAGATACTCCCTTTAAGTTGATTTGATTCAATTTGTTAACTTCCATAACAAATTTTTCTTCTATTAATCATACCTATTATTTATTTAACTTTTTATTTTATTTATCTCCATAACATTTTATAATTAAAATCTAAGCGAATAACATTTATTATACGCACTCACATTTTATTTATAAAGAAAATTTATATTATATTTTATCCAATTATCTTGAATTAACAATTTCAAAGATCATAAATTTGAATAGTCATTTATTATAATCATACTTTATTCGAAAAATTTTATTCTTCTTTGTTCCAAATTATTAGTATATTTATTATACTTAATATATCTTATCACATATATATTATGTATATTTACATTTATTATAACTACGCAAATCTATTTTAAAATTACATTGATATCATTTTCTACTGTACAATATTTAATTACATAGTTAACTTTTGAAAATTTAGGTAAGTTATATATAATGCAATTGAGTATTATCCAAAGAAAATCTTCAATTCACTTAGTTTAGTATTTAGTCAAAATTTTGGCTTTATTGCAAATCATCCTTAAATCAAAAATTTTAGAATTAATTTCCGATTAATTCCAAACAACTTAGAGATAAAATAAATATATCTATATATCATAATATATCGAATCAAATTTAATATCTTCAATATATATTATAAATCAAGTCATGTTTAGAAATTCAAATCAATTTTATTTTTCCAAACGAAAGTGTAGCTAGGGCTATAGAATAGTCTCTGCACTTCGAAACTCGAAAATGAATGTCGATGATGCGGCCGTCACCACCGAAATTATTTTCCAATGACGAAACGCGAGAGCTAAATGGCTTGTTTTTACTTGATTGCAGTTCCTGATCATTCACAAACTGTTCGAATTCTACTTCACTAATGTGGCCTACCATGGTAATGACTTGTGGTTGAGGATTAAGGTGAACATTGAGGCTAATATTTAATAGACTCGATCTTAAGTTGTGCTTCATAAAAAAAATCTTAAACTGTGGAATCCCAATAGCACCACTAATTGTTTGTGCATGTTCCTACGAAAGAATGAAATTTTCTCTCTAAAGAAGAGATTCTAGATACTTGTATTTTATCTTCAACTCAATTGCAATCAATGAATAAGTAAGGAAAATCGACGAATGGAAAAGCTAATTGTATTCAATTGAGCTTCGACTCAACTAGCAGCCGAGCCGACGATCCATTCGACTAAACTGAGCACCTTAAAAAATCAAAGTAGGGCATCACTGAGATATGATTTTAATTTGGACCGTCAATGGGTTGGGTCGGGTTTGGATCGGGTCAAGTTGAGTCCGAGTTGATAAATTGGTCTGGTCAACCCGTTTATTAAATAGGCCAGAAATAGCTTAACCCAAACCTGACCCGATTATAAACAGGTTGACCCGACCCGACCTGCGTAACCCGATTATAATCGGGTCGAGTCGGGTCGTAAACGGGCTGGGTCAACCCGTATAAGGTATAAATAGGTTATAAACGGGTCGTAAATGGGTTATAAATGGGTCAAGTTTGGTTTCATGCGTCATAATCGGGTCGGGTCAACCCATATAATTGTAAATGGGTTATAAACGAGTCAAATTTGGATTCATGGGTCATAATCAGGTCGGGTCAACCAATATATACGTATAAACGGGTTACAAATAGGTCAAATTCGGATTCACGAGTTAACACAAAACCAACCCGCTTATAAACTGGCCAAATTCAATTTGACCTGAAAATGACCCACCAACTTAACTGGGTCGGATTAACCTGCTAATTTTCATGTAATCTTCGGGTCATGTTGGAAATTGGCAGTCGTAATTTTAATGGAAATGGGGAAATCCCGAAGAAGGAATGAATCAACGGAGGAAAATATTATTTCTTTCTAGATGTAGGAATGGAAAAGCGGCATTGAGGGAAGGGGAAAATGATTTTTTTTGGGTGGAAAATATGAATGGAGGTGGGAAATGAGTTCTTAAAACTAATGAGTATTGTTAGTGTAGACATATAATTTTCTTTTACAAATTACTTTGACCGCACTTGATAATTAAACGCTGAGAAGTTATGCTATCAAAATGATGTTTTGTTATAGTGGAACTCAAGTCAGACTAAATGTCTGGTATTAGTAAAACTTTGAAACAAATGGAGCATATTTAACAATAATATGTGGGACCATGCCGCTAAGACGGAACAGGTTTTCTCCCATATAAACAACAACCAAACATAATAATGGAAAAGAATAATAGAAAACAAATTCAAACATAGATGATGAGCAAAAATAGTATAATGATCCAGACTTGAAAGAATGGAAATGGTCTTATCAAAATCCAAACTGGACAGAATGAATAAATCAAGATAATAGTCCAAATTTGATAGAATGGACATGTTATGCCTCACCTCTATGCTCATAATAACAAAGGTTATTATAAGGAATAACGTCTCCTATTGCGAAGAATAAGGCTTGTTGGCAGCGACCATCCGTAAGTTATGCCTTAGATGAGTATTGATTACATCGATAGAAGTTGTGTAAATTACTCCTATCGATATAATTTCAATCCAAATCTAAAACGAAACCGCGGTGGTTTAAGAAGAATTCAAAACAACTCATAATAACAACAACACAGATAGTATAATTTCATCCAAACAGAAATAGCAGATATATAGCGGAAGACAAGTCTGGATACATGCTACAACAATCGATAGTTCACATAAACCAAATGTACATTTACATGTCATAAACATACATGAAATGAGAGTCAATGCACCAAAAATAAACACCTCGAAGTCTAGACGAAAGATGAAGTGAAATCCCAAAAGCTGAAGCGGCAACAGAATTAGAGATAGCGACTCTCCTGAAATGACTTGGTCTGAACCGAGTATTATTTAAAGAAAATAATAAACGGACCAGTCTAATTTAAACTTCAAAAATAAATGTATGATAAACAACACTTAAGCAAATAATCATAATCTCGAATGAGATTATACAACATAGATAATCAACATAGCTCAAATAAAGAAATCTCAATTTAAGCTCCATCAAAATCAATAATCTCAAATGAGACAATTCAACAAAAATAATCACCATAGTTTAAATGAAGAAATCTCAATTTAAACTCCAACAAAATCAGCTTTTAAATTCCCAATTGGATTCAAAACAGCAATACGCAAATTTATAATCTCAGATGAGACTATACACAGATTATAATCTCGGTTGAGACTATAAAACATAGTAATCAACATAGTTTAAAGGAAGAAATCCCATTAAACATCATCAAAATCAACTTTCAAATTCACAATTGAATTCAAAACAACAACACGCAGAATCTAAAAATCAAAATAAGATAACTAGAGAATCAACATAAAAGATGGATCGATGCCAGCAGATGGCGAGTTTTAGCTACGTCGCGTGCATCTCATATGGCCGAAGCCTACCATGTACTATAATTTTTGGCGCCCAACAAATGACCCGAAGGTCCAACAAATGACCCGAAGGTCCAACAGACGACCCGAAGGTCTAGTACTGGTAATTGACTCGAAGGTCCATCATATGACCCGAAGGTCCAGCAGAGTGGCTCGAAAGCCAAATAAAATCATCAAAATCATTAAACAGCAAAATATTTCAATTAACGAGCCCGGAATTAACGGAAATAGTAAAAGTGTGGTTCCATACTCAGCACTTTTTCTAAATCGTTTAATTCTCTTCATCATTTCCTTGAAAGTGCAAAATTGTGTATTATTTATAAATAACATTTTACGTTCTCAAACGGACAAGTCCGGAGTTAACTGAATCAGTAAAAGTGAGGGTTCATAGTCCTCAATTTTGCTAAAACGTTTAAATCGCTTCCTCATTCTTTTGAAAGCGCAGAACGTAAAATTTTTGAAAACAATTTTATTTTAAAACGATTTTTTAAAACACGTGATTAAACAGCAACAACTATAGCAATTTCGATGAGGAAATTGCTCTTCACAAAACGCCGTAAAAACGAATATCAAATCAGCGTTGCAGGATGATCGCTTAAAAATTCACTTTAAAACTGACGGTTAATGAAGCCAAAACAACAATAATTTTTATTCGTCAAAAATTGTCACCAAAACAATACGCTTCAAAAAATATAATATCGGCGTAAAAATTCCATTATAAAAATAACAGCAATAAAATACGTTTTACAACGTAACACCGGTTCAATGCAAATTTAATAACGGACAGCACTAAAATTTCCCAGTATGAAATATGATGTCTGGAAATATTACACTTCGGCAACATGTAAACGGCATGGGTACATTGACCTAGGCTTGGTTATATACGGCACAACATTGCTAAAAATGTTGATAAAAGAAAGCAACTTGGCCATTATCATTCTCACGTAAGAATGAAATTTATAATGCCTGGAACCTAATTTTCTTTATTTTCGTGCGTTAT
This sequence comes from Allium cepa, assembly GCA_030765085.1. Classification (NCBI taxonomy): domain Eukaryota; kingdom Viridiplantae; phylum Streptophyta; class Magnoliopsida; order Asparagales; family Amaryllidaceae; genus Allium; species Allium cepa. Next base: position 727,443,706 of record CM060945.1, read on the forward strand.
AATTATTGGTAAAGTTGTAATTACACTTGTATTGAATGACCTGCAACTACATTTAGTGCATGCAATATTATAATGCCAGGAACCTAATTTTCAATATTATTCTTTTACACGTCAAATATGAAGTTAAAAAAAACAACTTGGAACACCTTTGTATCAGATATGATGGCACACAAAATGAATGTCAAGTGCCTAGACTTAAAATCAAAGCAAGCATACAGCGTTCATGCGACAACTAACCCATTCACGCCAAAAATTGCATTAGACAAAAAGAACCTGGCAACACTATATTCTGCATGCATATAATAAATGGAACAAGGTGACCAGGGCAAGGTTAAATAGGTATGCACTAACTGCTGAAGTTCCAAAGCACCTTCATGTTTTATAACTTAGCGCGCGAATGCAGTTGAGCCTGGACACATATTTTTTTCTTCATGCGTGCGCAAAAGCTTGTATGCCAATGAAGTTTGGCCAGGCACTCTAAATGTGCATATACACACGAAACAAAGTTAGCTTCATCCACTACATGCACGTAAGATGAAGTAGATGGAAACTGTAAAATTTTGGAACACAATTTATGTGGATGCAAGACTTTCTAACACGTTTTCAGTGAATAAACAATTTATACTCCTAGTATTCCAAGCACACATGCAAAAATGGGTATGCATGAAATCGTTGTCTGGGTAATATATGCCAGTGCACACACGCAAGAAACAACGTGAAACCAAGAAAAAAACAAAGTATAAACTGGCAACAAATTTTTTACTCTATATAAAGTCAGGAATTAAATTATAAATGTGAGTTTTGAACTCACCTTTAATTCGCTTCAAAAATCAGTTAGCACCTAGATCCAACAGAAAGAAAAAATACTTAAAATGCCATTAAAGCTTTGCAGAGCAACCGGAACTAATTGGAACGAAAGAATTGAAGTCACTAGAAAAAGAATAAGCAAAAATAATGAGGCAGTAACTTTTCTTTTCAAATTGATGTATAAGTCAATGAAATAATGTGCTGCCATATTTTGGATACAATTGCATTAAAGAGAGAACGTGCTTCGGATGCAAGAAAGGACATGCTGCACAAAGGAATGATGGCAAATGCAAAGTGTTCATACTTGCATAAAAAGTGTGACACCAAGGAGAAAAATTGTTTACACTATGTTTTTAATAAAATGAAGCCGTTCTTGTCCAAATTTGCAATATGCGTTCACACATGTTTTTTTTTAAGAATGTGACAGTAAGTTCATAATTTGCTTTTGAAAAAATGTAGTGATAGCAACGTGAAGGTAAATAAAAGTATAACGCAATTCGACTAACTTTGCAACTGACCTTACAATTTGAATTGCATCAATATTTTTTAATTTAAAAATTTCTATTTGAAATATTTGCTCCGATAGTAATTCAAAAATCACGGTCGTTACGGATTTTTAAAATATTTATCACGACATTAATTCAAAAATCACGGTCATTACAAACTCCCCCTTATAAAAATTGCATCCCCGTAATTTTCACACTAGAAGCGGTTAACAACACAAATACTTCACCACAACAAAGATTAAAATAGAAAAGATGGATAAGAATGCTTACCCTCACCCGAAAAGGAAAGAAAACCAGGATAAGAATGCTCGATGAATTCTTTGGTTTCCAAAGTGCAATCTTTGGGGTTTGCGGACCATTAAATCTTCACGAGCAGGAGTTCTATTTTCCGAAGGCGTTTAACCTCTGAAGCTAGCACACGAATAGGAATTTGCACAATAGACAAGTCGGGTGAGATCTCAAGATCTTGCAGCAGATGGGGATCGATAATAGAATCTGAATCTCGAACGCATCGACGAAGATGGGATACATGAAATACGTCATGAATTCTCGAAAACTAAATAGGTAGCGATACACGATAAGAAACAGGGCCAATGCGTTCCGTAATAGGAAATGCTCCAACATATCGAGGAGCAAATTTCCCGAAGCTACTAAAACACACTACACCCTTCATCGGAGAAATACGAATAAACATGCGATCGCCAATAGAAAATTGCAAAGGCTTCTTACGATGATCGGCATAAAATTTCTGCCTATTCTGAGCCTCTTTCATTCTCTGTCTGATAATACCAATCTTCTTAGAAGATTCACGAATATAATCGGGGTCGAGAACTAATTTTTCTCCGGATTCCAACCAACAAGATGGTGATCGACACAGCCTTCTGTAAAGGGCTTCGAAAGGAGTCATACCGATACTGGATTGGAAACTGTTGTTACAAGCAAAATCAACAAAAGATAAGTGGTCTGTCCAACCACCACCAAAATCGAGAAGGAGTCCGATTGGACTTGATAGAAATGAAATGGCTTGATTCGGTCAATTGGTCAACGACTTACCCAAACACTAGTATGGCCCGACTTCGAACTAGGTAGACCATCAATGAAGTCCAAAGAAATTTGCTCCCATTTCCATAATGGAATCTCAAGAGGCTGCAAAAGACCACTAGGATAATGGTGTTCTGCTTTAATAAGTTGACAAGTCATGCAACGCCTTACATAGCTTGCACTATCACGCTTTGTACCCTCCCAAAAGTATAAGCGTTTCATATCAGCATACATTATACTACTACCCGGATGGATAGTATACTTAGGACGATGACAATCCTCAAGAATATCATTTCTATGATTAGGAATTTTACGTACGATCACCTACCCTTCTATCGAATACAACCATGAACATCAATATCGAAATCCCTTAGATCATCACTTCGGGAGTCTGATTTACAACTCTGAATAAGATAAGCGATATCTGGATCTTGTTTCTGGGCATCGGCAACACGATTCAACAAACTAGGACGAGCTTCCATACTAAATAAAAGCATGGGAGAATCAGAAACTGAAGGGCGGTCCCTAATATCATAAAGAGATAAAGCTTCCAGCATATTCCACTCTGCTGGTATCATTGAAACAACAATTTGCTGCCTGCGGCTAAGCGCGTCAGCAACTCGATTACCCTTACCAGGGGTATATTAAATATCAAAATCATATGAAGCAAGAAATTCGAGCCAACATTGTTGCCTCATATTAAGGTCCTTCCGAGTGAATAGATACTTCAGAGATTTGTGATCAGTGAAGAGAACAAAACGCTCGCCCAATAAATAATGTCGCCAAATTTTTAGAGCAAAGACTATAGCGGCTAACTCCAAATCATGGGTAGCATAACGAATATCGTTAGGCTTTAGTTGTCTAGAAGCATAGGCAACTACTCTATCTTTTTGCAGGAGAACAGCACCGAACCAATACGGCTAGTATAGGTACAAGTAATGAAGTCTTGGTTCCCTTTGGGAATCACAAGGATAAGAGTATCGGAAAAGAGTAATCTTCTTTCTCGAAAAGCTAAGACTTCCAAAATTATAATTATCTTTATAAAATCATTTTCTAGAAAAATTTACTTTTTATAGGTCAATTTATTGTGTCAAACTGTCTCATCAAAGCGTTTAGGAGATTCTTATCGATAACGTTGATCAAGCGCATCGACCAGAATTCTTAAAGCGCTCAGTGGGCATACAATCACAAAATCCTCTTCTATATGATAAACACAAATCCAATTATACTTGTAAATAAATATTATGAAAAAGATTTGCAAAATTTTAGATTGCTGTTTTCATCCAAAATTAATAAATACACAAATGGAGTCATCGAGATATTCGTAGAACACTCGATTCATAAAATGGATGAAATAAGCTGGGCAAACTGAATGAAATAATAAGTCATTCGTAAGAATCATAATAAGTGCGGAATGCTGTAAGTGGAATGCAAACTTCCGCAAACTCGTAGCCAAATGAAAACTGGTAGCATAGTCGAGTTGGGAGAATATTTTAGCGCCACTTGATTGATCGAACATGTCGTCGATCCTAGGTAATGGGTGCCTATTTTGATAGTGAGCTCGTTAAGCTTGCGATACTCAATGCAAAACATAAGAGTACCATCTGGCTTCTTAACGAAGACAATGGCGGCGCCCCAAGGAGATAAGCTATAATGAATAAAATGCTTAGCTTCCAACTTAGATAATTATTACTTGAATTCCTCATTTTCCTTAGCAGACATCCTCGTGGGAGGACGACTGACAGGATGAGCACTATAAATAAGATATTAACGGAACTCAATTGCCCTATATGGCGGCAAACTCGAAATATGCTCAAAGACATCAGAAAAATCACAAACAACTGGAATATTAGCAAAGACATCCTCTGATTCGAAGGAAGAAATAAGAGCATTCGAAGTATGGTCCATGCTTCGAAATATAATAGATAACTGCTCGATAGCATCTGGATGCTTAAGATATAATGTTCTTTCGGGACATAGGATTGAACTTCATAACGGACGAGCCAATCCATTCCCAAAATCATATCAAAACCCAGATGATCCATAACGTGCATATTTGCATGAAAGAAAAAGCACACAAAGAATAATCTCAACATCAACACACAACAAACCAAGAGTAGCAGATCCACCAATAGGATTTACGATCCTCAAAGGGTCGCAAAGACTAATCTACAACCAAAGGAATAACATCAACAAGCCCCTTCGATACGAATGAATGTGATGCACCCGTATCAAAAAGAACTCAAATAGAATGGCAATGAAATAAAATAAAACCTTCCAAAACAGAAGGAGTGATACCTTTGGGCTTAGAAGAATCACCAGAAGCTTAAGCAACATTAAGCTTCCCAGATTTGAAACCCTTAGGAGCAGTAGGACAATCAGAAAAAAAGGACTTTCCTTGTTTTAACTCAAGGAAACTACAAGAAAAAATGTTAAGGAATTTAACAAATTGAATACCACGAAAATATGAGATATATTTTGTAACAACCCGCATATTTAACGATTTTATATTTAAATGTTTAATTTAAATATAGCATCGTTAGTCGGATTTTGGGTCCGAAATGTTACTTTTTTGCAAACGGCCGAATTGGGACTCGAAACCATTTCCATTGATTCCAAAATGGCGTTTGCGATCTTTTTGAGTGTAAGCTTTGATATGTTTGGCGTAAGTCGAATTTTTCTATTTGCTAAGTGGGCTTTGGGTTTGGGTTTCACCCAAACTGTTCTATAAACCAACTCAGCCCTTCTCTCCTTCCATTCACTTATTCATTTCATAAAAGCTTAAGCTAAAACTGAAATGGGGGAAGAGAAAGGAAATTAGAAACTCCGTGCCCTAGATCCTCTTGCAAATCCAAATTCTTGCTCCAAAATCATAGAGAAGCCATTAGTAAGCTCCTATTCATCTTCTCTATCTCTTTCTCTCTTCAATCTCAGAAATTTCCTAAACCTAATTTAGGAAAATACTTGTATTATTCTTAGATTGAAGCTAGTAGAGTTAAAGTGGAGATTTGTTGGTCTTCTCCTTGCGAATTGAACTCCTTCTTCTTTGTTTTTGAATTAGAAGGTGAGATTTTTATCTCACATCTATGTTTACAACTATGTTGGGTTGTTAGGTATGAATTCCCAACAATTATTCATGTGCAATTGCTTATGATTCGGTTTGGTTTTATGAAAATTGCAAATTTTGGTGTTTTGGAAGTATAAAACTCTAGAATCATAGTTTGAGGTTTGATCATGTGTTTGGAGTTGGGTAAGAGAGCTAATAGCACTAGGTTGTCATTGGGCAGAATTCCCTAGTGTCGTTGCTCTTCGATTGCATTTTGAAGGAGTGTTTCCTTCATTAGAAAGGCTGAGATACAGCCTTAAGGCTCAGTCAGTCGACTGACCTTCTGTAGTCAGTCGACTGGCTGTAGCCAATTGGCATATCAAGGCCGTAAACAGAGACATGAAGTCTCTGTTTCCTGCAACCAGTCGACTGGCCATTTTAGTCAGTCGACTGAATGCAGGAAATGGGATTTTTATGTCTCTGGATCAGTCGACTGACAGCAGTGAACCAGTCGACTGACCTGCCTCATTTTGCCTAATGTGCCTATTTGTTTGTAATTCCCATTTTATCGATTAAAATTGATTCCAATTAGTTGCTTATGCATATTTGACCATGATGATTCCTTTTTGACTTCATCCACGGGTTTTTATAAAATAATCTTCTAAAATCACATTTAAAAGTTCGTTTCTCCAATTTATAAATTCTATTTAAAACACACACTTTCGCACTTCGAGCGAAGTGGAAGAAAGATTAAATGGTTAGGTAAAACACGGACCATGAATCCCTGCGTTTGTCTTTCCGATTAGTCCCCGACCTATTCGATTGATCATTTTGACCTTCGGGTTTGGTTTATCGATGATATGAGGTAAACTTTGTACTGCTTTGAGTGTGAAAGTGGCTGACGGATAGTAAACCATTTAGTGTGAACGAATGGTTATGGGACATACGTTAACACTTTTCGGATTCCTTTTTGAGAGTTATGACACATTCCGCCAGTTAGTGGTGTCCAGTACTAGGTCTCTGACCTTCACCACTACTGTTTGTTGCCTTCGGGTATGTTGCCTTCGGGTATGTTGCCGTCGTGTTTGTACCTTCGGGTTTGTGCCTTCGGGTTTGTTGCCCTTTAGTATCGCTTCCGATATTGGTCGTTATGAGCCGCATGGGTGATATTGGGTTGCCCTTTAGTATCGCTTCCGATGTTGGTCGTTATGAGCCACATGGGTGATATTGGGTTTGGAGTCTTCGGGCTTATGGATCCTTGTTTGTGCAGCACTGAGCTCGAGCAAATTTTATGATGTTTCATTAATATGTATATTCCCTTGGTATCGCCCTTCGGTGTTGGTCTTTTTGAGCCGCATGATGTGTAGCGATTACCTTGTGGAACTTGTATACCTTATGGGTAATTGTTATTTGCCTTTTGGCTTGATTTGGGATAATTGTATCCTTTGTTTATCTATGTCCCCGATGATATGAGGCTTGTTCTATACGATTCATCTTTTGTTGATGATTGTGTTATCTCTTTTAGAGATATTTGTTATACTTAGTAACCTTGCAGGTTTATTGTTGTTCAGTTTATCTAACTGATTTGTTTAGCTAGACTGATCCGTGTATTTTATACTCGGTCAGACCAAGACGTTTCAGGTTAGGTACATTTGGACTTAGCCTATTTTGCTTCCGCAGGGACTACTCCGCTATCTTCTTTTTGTCATAGCTTTTTGTGTAGTCCTATTATGTTGTAACTCTGATACTTATTCTTGTGAACTCGTCTGTATATTGTGGTCTGTTATACCACTTGACTTGTATTATTTTGTATACTCTGTTATGTATCAATATACGTGTATATGATGATCTGCTGTTCTATGATGTATATCACATTTGAATTGTTATATTCTATTCTGATAGATCCAACCACCTATGGTTTTGTTTTAAATATTCATTGGGTATGTCGACCTGCTTGGTATGATTCTTATCGATGTATTCAATAGATAATTAGAGCAAGGCTATAGATGGTCGCTCCCAACCAGCCTTATTCTACGTGTTAGCAGACGGTATTATCTATTAATACTCTTTGCTAGCGTAGGTATAGAGGTGGGGCGTCACAGCGTGGTTTCAGAACGAGGTTCAGAAAAAAATATGATAAACATAGAATAGAGCACGTATTACGATACATCAAAGTGTATAAGTGATACAAATATTTGAATCATCGTGCCTCTCTATTCCATCAAGGTTAGATAGAATTTGGGAATACATTTAGGAATGCATTTTATTCCGTAGTATTCCATATTGAATTATCTACCTTGTGAATAATCTTATTCTTATCTTAACTTTTAGCGTATGGCTGGAAGAGGCAGAGGACGGTGTTCGGATGCTGGGCAATCCAGCGGTTCACATCCGGATGGCGTTTATATGTCTGCCGATCAGTTTTTGGAATTGTTTAGGAGCACTCAGCCTCCAGTTCCTCCTCGAGTATCTCCACCTCGCAAGTCTGCTTTTGCATGTCAGTGCAGTGATTTTTCTCATCTTGGAGGGAAGCCGTTTAAGGGCTCCGAGTCCGTTCTTGAAGTCCAAGCTTGGCTTCGCACGTGCGAGCGTATCTTCTCTCGCATGGATCTTTCCGACCATGATAGAGTTCTTGTGACTTCTAGTTTATTACAAGAGCGTTCTCTTGATTGGTATGAGCTTCTTGTAGCCGAGATTGATGAGCCTACTCTTTCTTGGACTCAGTTTCTGGGACGATTCGAACTCAAGTTCGTTCCTGAATCTGAAAAAGTTTTATTGACCCGTCGCTTCCTTGAGTTGAAGCAAGGGAAATCTTCTGTTTCTGAGTATGTTGCATCGTTCGAGGCTTTATCTCAATATGGTCTTGAATTCTTCAGCACTTCTTACAAGAAGAATTTGAAGTTTGTTTCTGGTCTTAAGAAATATCTTAAGAAGTCTTTGTTGCTCCAGCTTAAACTTTCTTTTGAGGAGTTGGTTGATTCGGCACTTCATCTCGAGACTGTCGAGAAGGAGTGTGATAGTGATGTTGATGTTGAGGTTTCCAAGAACCCCAACAAGAGGCCGTTTCCAATTCAGAAGAAGCCTTTTCCTTCTAAGAAGAAGAAGACTGGTGGTTCTAGTTCTCAGCCTCAGTCTCCTGGAACACCTTTCGTTCGAAAGTGTTTCAATTGTGGTTCTCCTGATCATATTATTCGAGCTTGTCCTAAGCCTCTCTTCTGCCGTTATTGCAAGAAGGAAGGTCATCATGTTTCAGCTTGCCCTACTGTTCCGGCTAGTGCCAAGTCTAGCAGGCTTTATGCTGCTAAGGCTTCTGAAGGTCCTTCTCAGTCCAAAGGTATATCTTCATCTATTTTGGAAGGTTCTATTTTGTTTCATGATCATAGTATTCGAGTTCTTTTCGATACGGGTGCATCATATTCTTTCGTATCGAAAAAGCTCGTTGATGATTTATCTATGGATGTTTCTTGTTTGGTTACTTCTTTAAGGATTGTGAATCCTATTGGGGGATCTGCGACCCTTAGTTTGCTTTGTGATGATGTTGAGATTGTTTTATGTTGCTTTTCTTTCCGTGTGAATCTGCACGTTATTTCTTGTCTGGGATTTGATATGATTTTGGGTATGGACTGGCTAGTGAGATATGATGCCAGGATTATTTGTTCGGAGAGAACTATATATCTTCGACATCCGAATTCGCCTACTCAGCTATCTCTTGTTCTTCGGAATGTAGATAATTCTGAGATGGCTTTATATTCTATTGACTCACGAGATGATGATGATATATCTCGTATTCCTGTTGCTTGTGACTTTTCTGATGTTTTTGAGCCTGTATCGGGTTTGCCACCCAAACGGGCAATTGAGTTCCGCATTGATCTCATTCCAGGCGCGCGGCCAGTTAGTCGTCCTCCCACGAGGATATCTACAAAGGAAAATGAGGAACTCAAGAAGCAGCTTTTGGAGCTTGAGTCCAAGCAGTTAATTCAGTCCCGTTTTTCTCCGTGGGGATCCGCGGTCGTCTTCGTGAAGAAGTCTGATGGAACTCTTAGGCTTTGCATTGACTATCGCAAGCTTAACGAGTTAACCATTAGGAATAGGTATCCATTGCCAAGGATCGATGATATGTTCGATCTATTGAGTGGTGCTAAGGTCTTTTCTCAGCTCGACCTTGCCACGGGTTTTCATCAGTTACGAGTCGTGGAGGATAGCTTACAGCTTTCCGCACTCGATATGGTTCTTTTGAGTGGCTCGTTATGCCGTTCGGTTTTACGAATGCTCCTGCTTTCTTTGTCGATCTCATGAATCGAGTATTTCGGGAATATCTCGACAAGTTCGTCCTTGTGTTCATTGATGATATCCTTATTTATTCTAAGTCTGAAGCCGAGCATGCTAATCACTTAAGGATTGTCTTGAGTACTCTCCGTCATCATCAGCTTAGAGCCAAATTCTCCAAATGCCACTTTTGGGAGAATAAGGTTAAGTTCTTAGGCCATGTTGTATCTTCCGATGGCATTTCTGTCGATCCCTCAAAGATCGAAGCCATTCAGAATTGGAAGAGGCCAGAGAATGTTCATGAGATTCGTAGTTTCCTTAGATTGGTGGGTTATTACCGTCGTTTCATTAAGAACTTTTCCCGTGTTGTGCTTCCTCTCACCTGCCTTACTCGGAAAGGCATTCGTTTTGATTGGTCCGACAAGTGTGAAGCTTCCTTTTTGACATTAAAGGAACTTCTCACTAATGCTCCTATTCTTGTGGTTCCCAAAGGGAATCATGATCTTGTTGTCTACACCGATGCTTGTGGTAGTGGTCTCGGTGCTGTTCTTATGTAGAAGGATCGGGTAGTTGCTTATGCTTCTAGGCAACTGCGTCTGAATGAAGTTCGCTATGCCACTCATGATCTTGAGTTAGCCGCCATTGTCTTCGCCTTGAAGATTTGGTGACACTATTTATTGGGCGAGCGCTTCATCCTCTATACCGATCATAAATCCTTGAAGTATTTGTTCACTCAGAGGGGACTCAATATGAGGCAACAGCGTTGGCTCGAGTTTCTTGCTTCCTATGACTTTGACATCCAGTATACCCTTGGTAAGGGTAATCGTGTTGCTGATGCGCTTAGTCGCAAACATTCGGCTGCTATTTCTATGATGCTTGCCGAATGGGATGTTCTTGAGACTCTATCTTTTTGTGAAATTCGTGATCGAGGTTCATCTTCTGATTCTCCTATTCTATTGCTTAGTTTGGCAGCTCGACCTATTTTGTTGGATCGTATTGCCGATGCTCAGCGGCGTGATCCTGATTTGTTGCATCTTATTCAGCTTTGTGAGTCTGGATCCTGTGATGAGGCATTGCGGGATTTCAGCATTGATTCTCATGGGTGTCTTCGCAAGAAGAACCGCCTTTTTGTGCCCTCTGATTTGGCGCTTAGGCATGACATTCTTGATGACTGTCACCGTTCTTAGTATACCATTCATCCTGGTAGTAGTAAGATGTATGCCGATATGCGTCGTCTTTATTATTGGGAAGGCATGAAGCGCGATGTAGCGAGTTATATGAGTAATTGCATAACCTGTCAGCATATTAAGGCCGAATATCAGCGTCCTTCGGGTCTTCTTCAGCCTTTAGAGATTCCATTATGGAAATGGGATCAAATTTCTATGGATTTTATTGATGGCCTACCTCGTTCGAGATCGGGCCATTCTAGCATCTGGGTTATTGTTGATCGCCTCACTAAATCTGCTCATTTTATTCCTATTAAGTCTAATAGAACTGCGCCTCTTTTGGCTAAGCTATATGTTAAGGAAATCGTAAGACTTCACGGTGTTCCTAGTTCTATTGTGAGTGACCGTGATCCTTTATTCACGAGTCATTTTTGGAAGAGTCTCCAGCAAGCTTTGGGAACAAAGCTTAATTTTTCTACAGCTTATCATCCGCAGTCTGATGGACAGACTGAACGGGTGAATCGTATCTTGGAAGATCTTCTCCGTATTTGTATTTTTGATTTTGGTGGTAGTTGGGAAGATCACCTACCTCTTGTAGAGTTCTCCTACAATAATAGTTTTTAGTCTAGTATCGGTATGGCTCCTTTCGAAGCCTTATACGGAAGGCCATGTCGATCACCTTCATGTCGGTTAGAATCTGAGGAGAAGCTTATTCTTGGTCCAGACTTTGTTCTTCATTCTTCCGAGAAGATTGATCTTATTTGATTGAGAATGAAAGAGGCACAGAGTCGTCAGAAATCCTACGTGGACAACCGTAGGAAGCCTCTCGAGTTCTCGATCGGCGATCTTGTTTTTATTCGTGTTTCTCCTTTGAAGGGGGTTATGCGTTTCAGTACGACTGGGAAATTGGCTCCTCGCTTTATAGGACCACTTTCTATTGCTGAACGCATTGACCCTGTGGCTTATAGAGTTTCACTTCCAGCTCATTTATCTGGCATTCATGACGTGTTTCACGTCTCGCAACTTCGGAAGTGTCTTCGGGAGTCGGATTCTGTTATTACTTCTCCTGATTTGCTAGAGCTTGAGATCTCACCGGACTTATCTATTGTACAGCAACCTAATCGCGTGCTTGACATGGAGGTGCGACACCTTCGAAACAAGGACGTGTTGCTCGTTAAAGTTCAATGGTCCGTTAATCCCAATGACTGTACTTGGGAAACCAGAGAGTATATCGAGCGATCTTATCCGGGGTTTCTATCTTAGCTTGTGAACGGTGGGTATGTCCTTTCATCTCAAGCTTATTTCCTTTTTCTTTTGAATGTTGTATGTATGTAGTTGTTACAAATATCGTCTCTAGGAATTGCGGGGACGCAATTTTGTAAGGAGGGGAGATCTGTAACAACCCGCATATTTAAGGATTTCATATTTAAATGTTTAATTTAAATATAGCATCGTTAGTCGGATTTTGGGTCCGAAATGTTACTTTTTGCAAACGGCCGAATTGGGACTCGAATCCATTTCCATTGATTCCAAAATGGCGTTTGCGATCTTTTTGAGTGTAAGCTTTGATATGTTTGGAGTAAGTCGAATTTTTCTATTTGCTAAGTGGGCTTTGGGTTTGGGTTTCACCCAAACTGTTCTATAAACCAACTCAGCCCTTCTCTCCTTCCATTCACTTATTCAGTTCATAAAAGCTTAAGCTAAAACTGAAATGGGGGAAGAGAAAGGAAATTAGAAACTCCCAGCCCTAGATCCTCTTGCAAATCCAAATTCTTGCTCCAAAATCATAGAGAAGCCATTGGTAAGCTCCTCTTCATCTTCTCTATCTCTTTCTCTCTTCAATCTCAGAAATTTCCTAAACCTAATTTAGAAAAATACTTGTATTATTCTTAGATTGAAGCTAGTAGAGTTGAAGTGGAGATTTGTTGATCTTCTCCTTGCAAATTGAACTCCTTCTTCTTTGCTTTTGAATTAGAAGGTGAGATTTTTATCTCACATCTATGTTTACAACTATGTTGGGTTGTTAGGTATGAATTTCCAATAATTATTCATGTGCAATTGCTTATGATTCGGTTTGGATTTATGAAAATTGCAAATTTTGGTGTTTTGGAAGTATAAAACTCTAGAATCATAGTTTGAGGTTTGATCATGTGTTTGGAGTTGGGTAAGAGAGCCAATAGCACTGGGTTGTCATTGGGCATAATTCCCTAGCGTCATTGCTCTTCGATTTCATTTTGAAGGAGTGTTTCCTTCATTAGAAAGGCTGAGATACAGCCTTAAGGCTCAGTCAGTCGACTGACCTTCTGTAGTCAGTCGACTGGCTGTAGCCAATTGGCATATCAAGGCCGTAAACAGAGACATGAAGTCTCTGTTTCCTGCAACCAGTCGACTGGCCATTTTAGTCAGTCGACTGAATGCAGGAAATGAGATTTTTATGTCTCTGGATCAGTCGACTGACTGTAGTGAACCAGTCGACTGACCTGCCTCATTTTGCCTAATGTGCCTATTTGTTTGTAATTCCCACTTTTATCGATTTAAATTGTTCCCAATTAGTTGCTTATGCATATTTGACCATGATGATTCCTTTTTGACTTCATCCACGGGTTTTTATAAAATAATCTTCTAAAATCACATTTAAAAGTTCGTTTCTCCAATTTATAAATTCTATTTAAAACACACACTTTCGCACTTCGAGCGAAGTGGAAGGAAGATTAAATGGTTAGGTAAAACACGGACCTTGAATCCCTGCGTTTGTCTTTCTGATTAGTCCCCGACCTATTCGATTGATCGTTTTGACCTTCGGGTTTGGTTTATCGATGATATGAGGTAAACTTTGTACTGCTTTGAGTGTGAAAGTGGCTGACAGATAGTAAACCGTTTAGTGCGAACGAGTGGTTATGGGACATACATTAACACTTTTCGGATTCCTTTTTGAGAGTTATGACACATTCCGCCAGTTAGTGGTGTCCAGTACTGGGTCTCTGACCTTCACCACTACGGTTTGTTGCCTTCGGGTATGTTGCCTTCGGGTATGTTGCCTTCGGGTTTGTGCCTTCGGGTTTGTTGTCCTTTAGTATCGCTTCCGATGTTGGTCGTTATGAGCGGCGTGGGTGATATTGGGTTGCCTTTTAGTATCGCTTCCGATGTTGGTCGTTATGAGCCGCATGGGTGATATTGGGTTTGGAGTCTTTGGGCTCATGGATCCTTGTTTGTACAGTACTGAGCTCGAGCAAATTTTATGATGTTTCATTAATATGTATATTCCCTTGGTATCGCCCTTCGGTGTTGGTCTTTTTGAGCCGCATGATGTGTAGCGATTACCTTGTGGAACTTGTATACCTTATGGGTATTTGTTATTTGCCTTTTGGCTTGATTTGGGATAATTGTATCCTTTGTTTATCTATGTCGCCGATGATATGAGGCTTGTTCTATATGATTCATCTTTTGTTGATGATTGTGTTATCGCTTTTAGAGATATTCGTTATACTTAGTAACCTTGCAGGTTTATTGTTGTTCAGTTTATCTAACTGATTTGTTTAGCTAAACTGATCCGTGTATTTTATACTCGGGTCAGACCGAAACGTTTCAGGTTAGGTACATTTAGACTTAGCCTATTTTGCTTCCGCAGGGACTACTCCGCTAGCCTCTTTTTGTCATAGCTTTTTGTGTAGTCCTATTATGTTGTAACTCTGATATTTATTCTTGTGAACTCGTCTGTATATTGTGGTCTGTTATACCACTTAACTTGTATTATTTTGTATACTCTGTTATGTATCAATATATGTGTATATGATGATCTGCTGTTCTGTGATGTATATTACATTTGAATTGTTATATTCGGTTCTGATAGATCCAACCACCTATGGTTTTGTTTTAAATATTCATTGGGTATGTCGACCTGCTTGGTATGATTCTTGTCGATGTATTCAATAGATAATTAGAGCAAGGCTATAGATGGTCGCTCCCAACCAGCCTTATTCTCCGTGTTAGCAAACGGTATTATCTATTAATACTCTTTGCTAGCGTGGGTATAGAGGTGGGGCGTCACATATTTCTAGACATATTCCAACTTGTTAGAGAGGATAAAAGTTTAATAACAACGAAGAAATAGATTAGAAATGCACGAATAAAATCGTCGAATAGCTGTAACGCATGTTCCTTTCTGCTTTTGTTCCGTGTTTATTATAATTTGTTCTGAATCTCAGCTCTAATACCAAGTTGTGACGCCCCTCCTCTATGCTCACAATAACAAAGGTTAGGATAAGAAATAACGTCTGCTATTGCGAAGAATAAGGCTTGTTAGAAGCGACCATCTGTAAGTTATGCTCTAGACGAGTATTGATTACATCGATAGAAGTTGTGTAAATTACTCCCATCGATATAATTTCAATCCAAATATAAAACGAAACCTCGATGGATTAATAAGAATTCAGAACAACTCATAATAACAACAATACATATAGTATAATTTCATCAAATCAGAAATAGCAGATATATAGCGAAAGACAAGTCTAGATACATGCTACAACAATCGAAGTTCACATAAACCAAATGTACATTTACATGTCATCAACATACATGAAATGAGAGTCAATGCACCAAAAGGAAACACCTCGAAGTCTAGACGAAAGATGAAGTGAAATCCTAAAAGCTGAAGCAGCAACAGAATCAGAGACAGCGACTCTCCTGAAATGACTCGGTCTGACCCGAGTATTATTTAAAAGAAAACAGTAAATGGATCGGTCTAATTTAAACATCAAAAATAAGTGTATGATAAACAACACTTAAGTAAATAATCATAATCTCGAATGAGATTACACAACATAGATAATCAACGTAGCTCAAATAAAGAAATCTCAATTTAAACTCCATCAAAATCAATAATCTCGAATGAGACTATTCAGCATAAATAATCACTATAGTTTAAATGAAGAAATCTCAATTTAAACTCCATCAAAATCAGCTTTTAAATTCCCAATTGAATTCAAAACAGCAATACGCAAATTTATAATCTCGGATGAGATTATACACTGATTATAATCTCGGATGAGACTATACACAAAATTATAGTCTCGATTGAGACTATACAACATAGTAATCAACATAGTTTAAAGGAAGAAATCTCATTAAACATCATCAAAATCAACTTCCAAATTCACAATTGAATTCAAAACAGCAATACGTAGAATCTAGAAATCAAAATAAGATAACTAGAAAATCAACATAAAAGATGGATCGATCCCAGAAAATGGCGAGTTTTAGCTACGCCGTACGTGCATCTCATATGCCGAAGCCTACCAAGTACTATAATTTTTGGCGCGCAACAAATGACCCGAAGGTCCAACAAATGACCCGAAGGTCCAACAGATGACCCGAAGGTCTAGTACTAGTAATTGACCCGAAGGTCCATCATATGAGCCGAAGGTCCATCATATGAGCCGAAGGTCCAGCAGAGTGGCTCGAAAGCCAAATAAAATCATCAAAATCATCAAACAGCAAAATATTTCAATTAACGAGTCCGGAATTAACCGAAATAGTAAAAGTGTGGTTCCATACTCCGCACTTTTGCTAAATCGTTTATTTCTTTCATCGTTTCCTTAAAAGTGCAAAATTGTGTATTTATTTATAAATAACATTTTACGTTCTCAAACGGACAAGTCCGGAATTAACCCAATCAGTAAAAGTGAGGGTTCATAGTCCTCAATTTTGCTGAAGCGTTTAAATCGCTTCCTCATTCTTTTGAAAGCGTAGACTGTACAATTTTCGAAAACTCGTGATAAAACAGCAACAACAGTAGCAATTTTGACGAAGAAATTACACTTTACAAAACACCATAAAAATGGATATTAAATCAGCGTTGCGGGATGACCACTTAAAAATTCACTTTAAAACTAACGGTTACTGAAGTCAAAACTACAATAATTTTTATTCGTCAAAAATATCGCCAAAACAATACGCTTCAAAAAAATATAATACCGGTGTAAAAATTCCGTTATAAAAATAACGGCAATAAAATACGTTTTACAACGCAACACCGGTTCAATGCAAATTTAATAATGGACAGCACTAAAATTTCCAAGTATGAAATATGATGTCTGGAAATATTACAGTTCGGCAACATATAAACGACACGGGTATATTGACCAGGCTTGGTTATATACGGCACAACATTGCAAAAAATGTTGATAAAAGAAAGCAACTTGGCCATTATCATTCTCACGTAAGAATGAAATTTATAATGCCTGGAACCAAATTTTCTTTATTTTCGTGCGTTATAATTATTGGTAAAGTTGTAATTGCACTTGTATTGAATGACCTGCAACTACATTTAGTGCATGCAATATTATAATGCATGGAACCTAATTTTCTATACTATTCTTTTACACGTCAAAAGTGAAGTTAAAAAAAACAAAAAAAACTTGGAACACCTTTGTATCAGATATGATGGCATGCAAAATGAATGTCAAGTGCCTGGACTTAAACTCAAAGCAAGCATAAAACGTTCATGCGGAAACTAACCCATTTACGCCAAAAATTGCATTAAACAAAATGGACCTGGCAACACTATATTCTGCATGCATATAATAAATGTAACAAGGTGACCAGGGCAAAGTTAAGTAGGTACGCACTAACTATTGAAGTTCCAAAGCACCTTCATATTTTATAACTTAGCACGCGAATGCAGTTGAGTCTGGAGACATTTTTTTTTCATGTATGCGCAAAAGCTTGTATGCCAATGAAGTTTGGTCAGGCACTCTAAATGTGCATATACACACGAAACAAAGGTAGCTTCATGCACTACATGCACGCAAGATGAAGTAGATGGAAATTGTAAAATTTTGGGACACAATTTACGTGGACGCAAGACTTTGTAACACGTTTTCAGAGAATAAACAATTTATACTCCGAGTATTCCAAGCACACATGCAAAAATGCGTATGCATGAAATCGTTGCCTGGGTAATATATGCCAGTGCACACACGTAAGAAACAACGTGGAACAAAGAAAAAACAAGTACAAACTGGCAACAAAATTTTTACGCTACATAAAGTCAGGAATTAAATTAGAAATGTGAGTTTTGAACTCACCTTTAATTCGCTTCAAAAATCAATTAGCACCTAGATCCAACAGAAAGCAAAAATACTTAAAACACCATTAAAGCTTTGTAGAGCAACCGGAACTAAATGAAACGAAAGAATTGAAGTCAGTGGAAAAATAATGAGCAAAAATAATGAGGCGACAACTTTTCTTTTCAAATTGATGTATATGTCAATGAAATAACGTGTTGCCATATTTTGGTTACAATTGCATTAAAGAGAGAACGTGCTTCGGATGTAAGAAAGGACATACTGCACAAAGGAATGATAGCAAATGCAAAGTGTTCATACTTGCATAAAAAATGTGACAGCAAGGGGAAAAATTGTTTACACTATGTTTTTAATTAAATGAAGCTGCTCATGCCCAAATTTGCAATATGCGTTCACACGTGTTTTTTTAAAGAATGTGACAGTAAGTTCATACATTTGCTTTTCGAAAAGTGTAGTGACAGCAACGTGAAGGAAAATAAAAGTATAACGCAATTCGACTGACTTTGCAACTGACCTTGCAATTTTAATTGCATGAATATTTTTTTAAATTTAAAAATTTCTATTTGAAATATTTACTCCGACAGTAATTCAAAAATCACGGTCGTTACAGTTTTTTAAAATATTTATTACGACAGTAATTCAAAAATCACGGTCGTTACAGGACAAAACCTATAATTGAACATCGTGAAGAGTGGTTGACTCTTCCCGTTTCAATTATAGAAAAACAATTCGAAGGTTCGAATCAAATAAGGGAAGGAAATTTTTTCGAAAATGACTAGGAGGGTGTGCCCTATTAAATTATACCTCTATGAATATACTTTTAAGAAGCTCATTTACTCTGTGAAACTTCTTAGAAACCTCAAAGCCAGACCTCACCAAAACTTACCAAGAATCGGAATATTTCACATCTAAATCATAACCGTTTTTAAAGTGATGGTACAAAAAAATTCTAGATGAGAAGTGGAAATACCCTAATGGGAGCAACCCCACATAGCTTGGCCCCCTCTCGCGCTTTGGATTTAGTCATTTTTTGAAAAAGGATATCAAAGCTCAATAGAGCAACAACTCGTCTTAGAATGATGATAATAAAGACGTTGAAGTAACCGATAGTTAGGAAACCAATTATCGAGGATAAATAAACGATCATATATGGAAATTAAGTCTTATATACTTATCACCACTCTTGAGTTCAAGCTTGTATTATACTTGGGTTAACAATAATGCCGGACAAGGCAAGGTAGTGTTACCTTAATGTCATGTCTCACGAACCTTCTTAACTTTCGAAATAATGACAAGTTTATGCCTTCGACGTTTAGTGTCAAGCATACAAATAAATTGCTTCCACATAAGTAATATATCTTTACAAAAATTAATTTTCATAAACGAATCAAACTTTTTTTAAAAAATAAATCCATTCTTGGCTTCACATTACAAGTATTATCTCTAAAACACTTTGTTAAAGAGTTCGCTAACTTTAAAACATCATTGCAAAAAGGATTAAGTAACCTAAACACATCCTTATTATATCGATTAATTAATTTTAAAAGTTCATTAATTCAGTTGATGAATTTAGTTCAATGGCCTTTAATCCAAATGAAGTAATAATTTTTAAACACAAAATATTAATTACAATCGGTTAAATTAAATATATAAATAAATTAGTATCATTAATTAAATTGAATAACAAAGTCAAAACATCCTTATTACTTTGATAAATTCACTTTGAAACTTCATCAATTAAGCTGATAAATTAACTCCAACGCCTTTAATTGAAAGGATAAATTACCTTTAAAACATCACTGATTCAATTAATACTAATATTTAAATATAATTAATTAAATTAATTAATCAATAATTAAATCTCATTATTTGAAAATGATTTATTAATTATAAATATCATTAAAGGGAAGACTAAATAAAGTTAAAACAAGTTGATTAGCTTGAAAAGCCATTAATTAAAAAGATTAATTTATTTAAAAAGATCATTAATTCATTAATTAATTAACTTTAATCCATCATTATTAGAAAATTAATTATCCTTAAACCCCATTAAATAAAATTATTAATTAATCTAAAAATCATTAATCAAGTAATTAGTTAAATTTAAAACACATCATTAACTAAGTAATTAGTTAAGCTTAGTCCTTATTAATTAATTAATTAAATAATCATTATTAAATAATTAATTATTTTTAAAAATATCATTAATCAAAAAAATTCTTAACTTTTAAAATAATTCCAAACACGATAATGAAACCAAATAGATGCGATAGAGTAAATTTTTCCGTAAGTGCCGATATTGCGACTATCGCTATATGGGCGGTTCGGAAATCAAGTATATGTCATTACAATACATCCAAGCATCATATAGAAAAGGTATGAATCGTTGCATTTTCCTTCGCATATACATGATGATTTAAAATAATACAACATATATCAAACATTTGCTAACAACATAATTAACTTTAGCCAATATCTTTTCATATCGCTTACTACATGCAAACTAACTTCCAAATGCGATAATTTTTTGTAACATGAACCAAATCAACTATCGAACTATCACTACACATATACAACAAGCATTCATTGGTCAATAATACGAGCATTAGAATTATTTAGAAACTTTGCTTATAAGGGTGGAGATTTACTCATAAAAAGCTTACTAACTTAACCTAACCTGCACCAACTCTTGAATGCAGCTAAATATAGACTCTATTATGCATATGGCTCGACTTTAGGGACCTTGGAGTGAATGTTGAGTTCGGACATGGGCTATTTTAGGCTCAGCCTAGGTTGATTTGTGGGGCATGGGTACTTGTTTTAATGGTTATGTGATTTAGAAGAGTAAGGAACTAGTTTTAAGTGGATGAAAGAAGTTTAAAAGCGGAAAACTGTTACAATATATGTAAATCATAAAATGAATATGCTTTTATGTTCTTTTATTTAGTCCCATATCGTAGAATATATTAAATCCTTAGCTCTGAATCCTTTATATACAGGAGGCTATGTAATGTAAATAGATGACTGATCTCTGAATGAATAAAATTATTCTCTCTCTAATGGCTTCCACTTTCTTCATATCATAACACGTTATCAGCACGATCTTGTTCTCGAATGTATTGGATATTAAAATCCAGAAGATCAGATCCATTTTTTTCATATAGGTACATCTCTTTCTCTTATTCAGTTAGTGAAATCAGATCTATCTCTTCCTCTTATTCAACTATTGAAATCAGGTTTGAAATTATCTAGATATGCTTTTCTAGATTTATTTTGCGACTAATTTAGATCTAGATTTAAGCATTCTTGTTTCACAATTATGTATCTATTTTCAGATTTTTCAGATTTGGATTTAAGTTTTAATATATCTTATCTTTTCAAGATCTTATTTTGTCATAGATCTAAATTTATAGATCTTATTCCACTGTACATGTATTTTTGTCATTATATTTCAGATCTCATCCTACAATAGATCCGATTTTTTTTTGTTCTTAGTTTTCTGATCTCATTATATTGTAGATCTCAAAATCACACCCAAATAATATACATTTGAGATTTATACATTGTTTAAAAATAAAATGTTGTGATTTTTTGAATTTGGATTTGAATTGATTTCTAACTTGCTTCTTATTGCATGTTTTTTTTGAGTTCATTATTTTGGAAAGCAAGTTTTGAATTTGACATTTTCTGTTGTTGATTCAAATAAATTTATTGATCTTGATTACGTTTTGGTTTTTGATATAGATCTAAGTAATATATACATGTTTGATAAATGAAGTTTTCATTTTGAAAACTCTTTGATTTGGATTTTTATTTTGGAAATTATTTTGATATATTGTTTATATTTCCAGAAGAAATATTTTATTATTTCTTAGAGAAACATATACAAGAATAATGCATATTTAGAAGATCATATTAGTTTAGATCCAATATTAAATTGATTTAGTACACCTGAAGTGAATGGAAACATTAATGAAAACATATATGGTGAACTTAATTTCTAGCATTTGAAATAAAAGTTGAGAACCTGCAGTTCCTATAATGCTAAAAGCTTGAGTTTCCATAAATTATTAAATTTCAAGTTTTCTGATAATAAAGAACCAGAAGTTTCGATAAAAGAGCAGAAATTTGAATTATAGAAAAAAGGATATATATGTATGTATGTATGTATGTATGTATGTATGTATGTATGTATGTATGTATGTATGTATGTATGTATGTATGTATATACATACATATGTATAAGAGTTATTTAAGTTATTTTAGAAATTTTGACTATTAAGAAATAAAGTTTCTCTTATGGTATTCATTTAATTTTATTACTTAGTATATTAAACTTAGCTTTGAGATTAAATTTTGCTAACTAAAGTTAGTTAGATTGATTTATTTGTTTGTAAAGAAATCAATCCGTTATGATAATATTTTATATTTTATGCCACGGTAATGGTATACTGCATTCATTTTTTTTAATCATTAAATGTTGTCGTCATGGTAATAAATTAAATTATCATATCATCATAAATGCACTGGCTATAGTAAATTAAATGATGTTGTACTTTTATGTTTGGTATAAGAATAGACATATGGTTCATTATATGGTGTATTCATTTTGGTAAACAATGCTCGATATAATGAAAGAAATAAGTTTGAACAACAACCTGAAGTTGTGCAAAGATTTTTTTTTTCAACCAGAAGTTGTATAACTCAAAATCCAAGACCTGAAGTATTGAATTATGAAAATATTTTCTGATAAACTTTACAAGCTTGAATTCTTGTCAGTATTTTTTTATTTTGTCAAAATATACTAGTCCTGAAATAAGAATAGACTTTTATTTTGTTACAATATGGAAAAAAAAGGAGAGAAATTTACACAAAACTTGAGAACCTGAAGTTCATAACAAATTAATGAACTTGAAGTTCATGAATTAGAAGCCCGAAGCTCTATTGAAATTATGTAAAATGATAAGGTTGTACTTCCTGAAGAAGTTAAAGAAAATTAATAAATAATCATATGAAGAAATGATGTTGCATTCAAGAGATTACAAAAATCTCCAAATGAGTTATACCTTTCCTTATATCTTAACGTTTACACTATATTAACCAAATACCTTGGAGATATTATGTTATATGATATTTCAAACATCATTGGATGTGTATGTGTGTATATTAATCTCTTGAAAAGATGTTTTAGAGATTTATTTAAATTTTATTTATTGCAAAGTCCAACATCCCAGAAGAGATGTTATAGGAGTTTTATTTTTATTGCATTGCAATTCCTTAAAAGGAAATACTATATTCCCTAAAGGAATAATGATATAATTTTTTTTGATGTAATAACAATAATTTATCCCGAAAAAATGATGTTGTATACTAATGTTACACTCCAGAAGTAGTGGTTTTATCTCTTCGCATCTTACTTTATTTCATGCATCTAATTTTTTTAGTGTATTTAAAGTTTGATATGTCATTTTAAAGATAGTTACAACAAAAATCTCCACTAGGGATGTTTTATGTTATTGTAAAGGTAGTAATTATGTAATTTCCTCAAAAGAAACATTGTACATTGATATGACATTCCAATAGTACATATATATGTGTGTGTGTGTGTGTGTGTGTGTGTGTGTGTGTATCTAGAAGAGATAAATTCACTCCAGAAGTAGTGATAATAAAATTATCCTAAAAGAGACTAATAAATTAGAAAATGATAACATATCTCTAGAAGAGATTTGCTTATATATTTGGTATTAAACCAAATAAATGCATATAAATTTGATTATAAAGTATCCTAATTTAGTTTAGATTAGATCCTAAAAGTTTGTGAGCTATGCATACGGTCCTGAGGAAATCTGTATCTGTAACATTCCAAGTATCTAGAAGATACTATTATTATTTTTGCTGTATTTTTTTACAGAACTCTCAATAGAGATGTGTAGAAATTTCTACATGCAATTAAAAATTATTCCTTGATAAGTAATCATAATTAGTGTTCAAAACTGGTATTTGAGATATAATTGAGAAATAAAACTTAACAACTTGAAGTTGTGTGCATATTTTGTTCGAACCAGAAGTTCGATATGGTTTCAAACCAAATGTTTTGAACATTATCATGCGGTTTTGACAGGTTTGCATTGACATTGATTTATGAATATAAATTAATAGTTTGAATCCTTGTAATAGTTTGTTTTGAAAATCATTAATTCAAATGAGAAAGAATATGAAAATTTTATAATATATACGTGATACGTGGACGCATGTATACATCCATATATGTAAATATTTAGCTAACAACCTGAAGTTTGTTATAAGCTATTATTTAGTGATTATGCATAGATATTATTTAGTGATTTAAAATTCAATCAACATAAATGTTGAATAACCTGAAGTCATGTATGTATTCAAATGATCTACACAATAAGTAAATTCCTCCAATAGCTTAGATCAATGAATGAGAACAAACTCTAATAATCAATATCAATCGAATGCATCTTATCAACGAATAAAAGAATTATCCTCCTATTATTAATATGTATGATGTATTTTCTAGTAGCAATATCATAATGGATCAAAATAAGAATCCAAAGACGATAATTATTCAATGTTCGTCAACATTGAGGGGGAGGATTAAAAGGGATACAAATACATTTTGATTATCAAAATTAAATATTGGTTGCAAAATATTAAGTAACTTGAATAAATTATTGACAATATCCCTAATATACTTGCTCCAATATAAGTTAAAATTCCAGAAGAACTAAAAATGGTATAAATCACATCTGAAGTGTGATAGAGAAGTCGGGTGGAAATATTTTTGGAATAAGTAATAAAGATGCAAATAATTGAGGTGAGTGTTCTTGAAGAAACACTTAAGTGTGCTTTTGAAGAGACCAATGACATGATTGTCAAATTACCCAGAAGTGGTTTAGGTACCTAAAACATAATTAAAGAGATCTCAATAAATCATGTCTAGAACTGACAAGAAATAATCATCGATGATAAATTTGTAAATAATAAAGCGCTTATATTTATAGATAGATTAAGAATCTTGAATTAGGGGAAAACATGACCGGCCATCATGAATACTTTAATAGTAGAGAAATATGGACATGTAGTCTGCAAAGTACCGAAAGAACTTGAAATGCTTCATATACCCTGAAGGTATAAATGTGGTTTAAATCATACTAAATAATGAAAGTATACAAATTCCTGAAGAATATAAATAACTTTCATTGTTATAAAGAATGCAAAGAACAAGGAAAGCAGATTTCAACCTACTTTTAAGTATTGTTGTAATGAAAATCTTGATATAATTCATGATGAGTAGATTACTTCCTATTTTTAAGTATCGTTGTAATGAAACTCTTAATATCCATTGAAGTGATAGTTGTGATATACAAATACTTATTAAAGTATACAAATTTCTGAAGAATATATATAACTTTTGTAGTTATGAAGAACGAAAAAGACATGAAGTGTAGATTACAAATTTCTTCTAACTATTGCTGTAATGAAAATCTTGATACATCAAGATGAGTAGATTACTTCCTGCTTTTTAATAATGTTGTAATGAAATTTTTAATATTCATGAAAGATGTATAGTTGTAATGCGCAAAAGTAATTTGAAGCACAAAAATGAAAGCACATGAAGTGTTTTTCATAAAAGTAGCATACAAAAGCATAAAATGCAAACCATATTTGGAAGAAACAATCTTAGAAAATTTGATTGTATCGAAAGAAACTATTAATAAATTGTATTATTAATGAGATTCATATTTATAGATCCAAAAGTATCTATAACCAATTTGAGTTATCGAAAGACGAATATAAATTCAAAGGAAAATTTTAAATCAGGGGGAGCATCCATAAGTATTTTATAATGCACTCTTTTTCCTTAACTAAGATTTCCCACTGGGTTTTTATTAGTAAGGTTTCAACGAGGCATTATCTTGATCCAGAAGTATCAACTCCCTAGTAACATTTGAAATAAGTTATAATGTACTCTTTTTCCTTATTTAAGATTTTTCCCACCGGGTTTTTCTTACTAAGGTTTTAATGAGGCATTATCTTGATCTGGAAGAATCAAATGTTTTTTTTTTCAAGAAATAATCTCAAATTTGTTAGTTAAATTGTATTTTTATCCTTGACTAAGGTTTTTTGCAAAGGGTTTTCCTTTGTAAGGTTTTTAATGAAGAATTGTATTGGTTCAGAAGTATCAAACTCTATTTGATTCTATAAATTATTGAAATATGTAATACTATATTGTACTCTTTTCCTTCACTAAGATTTTTCCCTTAGGGTTTTTCTTAGTAAGGTTTTAATGAGGCATTATTTTGATCCTAAAGTATCAAACTCTTAGAAGGAATATCATTTTGAGGATGATATTTATGATTTCATAAGTTGCACTCTTTTCCTCTTTCAAGGTTTTTCCCATTGGGTTTTCTTTATAAAGGTTTTTAATGAGGCAACAAACAACATCTATATCAACTGAATCGATAAATGCAAGCAAGATAAGAATGAGGGGGAGCAATCATCATACATGTTTCGAAATGGAAAATTTCAAGTTATCAGAGCATTCAAGTTTTCGAAGACGCATATTCAAGTGGGGAGTGTTACAATATATGTAAATCATAAAATGAATATGCTTTTATGTTCTTTTGTTTAGTCCCACATCGTGGAATATATTAAATCCTTAGCTCTGAAGCCTTTATATAAAGGAGGCTATGTAATGTAAATAGATGACTAATCTCTGAATGAATAAAATTGCTCTCTCTCTAATGGCTTCCACTTTCTTCATTTCATAACAAAAACCTAGTATTTTAAGCTATGAACAAAAAAATGGTGGCCATGGCTATGTGAATGAAGATGTGTTAGGAAAATGAAGAGTAGGAATGAAGAAGTTGGAATATAAAGTAGGAAACATGAAGAGGTTGGAGTATATGTAGGCATAAAAAGTAAAAAATTATCAAAGTACCCTAAAGGACATAATCTCCACTCAAAATGCACCACATGTCTCCCCCTCCCTCACCTTGCACATGTTGGTCTCCTTTCCATGCACTTAAAACATGCTAGCTCCATGATGTGTGTACTTGGGTATGGTTTTGAGGTATGGCATGAGATATGATAAGATACACACACACATATATACATGCACACAAACACACACATATACGTTCTTATAAACTAATGCATAAATGGTTACATCAAGTACTAATTAAAACCAAGCATGATTATTTAGCACTAACACATTAATTATTTTATCATGGCATGTGCATATATGTGTGCACATGTACACAAATTTGCACAACTTTTTCCGATGACTTTTCAATGCCATAAAGTCTTAATTTCGAAAAACGATATTCAGTCATATTTTCTGTTTATATTTAAACTAACTATTTTAGTAAACATATTTTAAAAATGATTTTAACATCATTAAGTATTATGTAAAAGAGGTCTATTTGGTTATAAAAATCCATTATTTAAATATCAAAAAATGATTTAAATATTCAAATATAATGTGATTAATTTACGGGTCGTTACACTAGATTTACAAAATTCATTTAACATGTCCTTTAATTAAATAAAAATACATGTTTTAATTATGAATAAAAATTTATCATTACCAAACAAAAGTATATTTTTTAAATAAGAAAACTATTTAAAATAAATAAAATATTCAAAGCATGAAATTTTCAATAAAATTAAATATTGAAATATTTGTACCATTTTATTTCTTTTCGTCCATAAGTTTTTAGATAGAAAAATGAAATTAATTACTATATTTTAGTAAATTGAATATTTACATTATATATATATATATATAAACATTGTAAAATTGTTAAATGTAAGTATAATAATATTATATAAAGTATATATATGGAAATATTTTTTATTTTTTTGGAAAACAAAACATATTATATATATAAAAATATATATATATTTACAAACATTGTTAATATTATATATATACATACATATATATATATATATATATATATATATATATTGTAAATAGTAAATAACATATATTAAATTATTAGAAAAATCAATTTTAAAAATTTAAAATAATAAAAACAAATGTAATGGCCGAAAATAAAATTTATTAAAAAATTATTTAATATATATAAAGATTTAAATGAAAAATTGATTAATATAAATGGATCGATGTAATCTAATGTCAGATAAAAGGGAGACAGCTATTGTGCATATAAAATCATTGTATGTTCTATATGTAACGACCCAGGATTTTTAGTAATTAAAATTTGAATATTTAATTAATTTTAAATATTAATAAGTGAATATATAAGTCAAATAAATTTTTATTTGAATAATTGGATTTAATTGGATAATTAAATCGATAATTTAATATGTTAAATTATGGAAATAATTGAAAATTGAGTTAAATATGATTGAAAATGATTTGTAAAATTTAATTTTATCATATTGGAGTTAGAACGATATTTTAGAACTTTTAAAATCGAATTAAAAGTTAATTTGTGAAAATTGAATATTTTAATATTAAATCGACTAGTGAAAATAGTCAATTTTTGAACAGTCTCAGAATTGGACGAAACTAGTTCCATTGGATCCGTAATAGTTAGTTATTACCGGATTTCAAATTTCGTAGCAATCGGAGTTGTCGTTTGATCGTGGCAGCTCGAAACGCATCGAATTATTTTTAATTTTAATTTGGTGAGTTAAAATAGCCATTTTTCAAAAAGTCTCGGATTTCGACGAAACCAGTTTCATCGGATCCGTAATGTGATATTATTGTAAGATTTCAAATTTCGTGTCAATTGGATTTACCGTTTGTCCGGTACAAATTAAAACGCCTAGAAAATCGTTTAAATCGGTTTAATTTAAATCGAACGTTTATTGCCATATCTCGCACAGATGTCCGAATTAGCTTTCGAAACCTGTTCCATTGTGTCCGGAACGCGGGGTAAACCCTAGGAACGTCAGTTTCGGCGCGTAAATCGGAGTTTGGAATTCCCGGATGAATAGTGTTCGAAAATTCCTATAAATAGACCATCTATTTCACAAATTTGAGAAAAATAAAACCCTAACCCTAATATTCTATCAGCCGCCTCTTATTCAATGTAAGGCCGAAATTGTTCCATTTTCTCTCCTCAATCTCTCTCAATCCATGCAATATTATCAAAAACTTTCTGAAGCAAAGATGAAGAGCACGAGATGATCTTGAAATCCATACGGTGATGATGGGTTTTGGAGCAACGTAGAGGGAGCAATGGGGGGCCGACGCACGTATGTTGCGCACGCAAATCGAGAGAGGAGGAGGGGCCGAGTTGCATAGGGTTTGGGGTGGTGGTTGCTCGTGCTTTGCTCTTCAATTTGGAGACCTCTGATCGAATTTTCAGCGAGTAATTGGGTTGCAAAATCAAAACCTAGTTTCGTGCTTATGGGTTCCTTGGTGCGTTTGTTTCTGTTGATGAACGAAGAGGAGATGGAAGAAAGAACGTGCGGTGGTGATCTGCAGATGATGGATCTAGTGGCCAGTATTAGTTGAGGGTTTAAAATTTTAATTTATATTGAAATTGATTTATATAATTCGTATAAACTTGTTAAAATCATAACTTTTTCATACGAGGTCGAAAACGTGCGAAACCAGTTGCGTTGGAATCGTATGGACGAGCACTACGCGATGGAGTTGGATTGGAGTCGTTAGGAGTTAGTGAGAATTTCGGGTAAAATTAAACGTCCGTTTAATTTTATTCGAAATAAATCGCTAAAACGAAATTGAAATCAAGGTGAGAACTTCTCACTCAATCGAATCAGTTTCGATTTTATTTTAAATAGTTAGATTTAAAATATTTGAATGCATGTTTGAATGATGATTGTTATCTATTTATTGTTAAAATAGACATTATGCGCCGTTAGTAAGCGGATGTTATTTATTAAAAACATATACCGCGAATATTTCATAAACAGTGAAATTGGTATTATATATAATAGCAATATATATATATATATATATATATATTGGCATATGTATATATTGGAGTTGTTGATTTTCCGCATTTTATAGCGGATGAGACCCTATTGCGCCGTCTATTAAGCGGATAATATTTTAAATCCCATATACCGCGATAATTTCGTACTGGAGCGAAATTGGTATTGTGCTAATGTTTGTGGATGCAGGAAAACAGGTTGGAGGGATCCAACTGGATTCCTCAACAGTATTTATTTGATTTCAGATATTT
This sequence comes from Allium cepa, assembly GCA_030765085.1. Classification (NCBI taxonomy): domain Eukaryota; kingdom Viridiplantae; phylum Streptophyta; class Magnoliopsida; order Asparagales; family Amaryllidaceae; genus Allium; species Allium cepa. The sequence goes on from CM060945.1 coordinate 727,473,841, forward strand.
TGATATTTGATGGATTATCATATCGATATATGATATCGTTGTTGTCGTGATTGGCTATTTGGTATGTAGCATCATTGGACCAAATTTTGGAATTTTAAAAAGGGATTTTAAAGTGATTTTTGAAAATATACTATATATTTGGAAATTGATTCATTTTAAATAAATAAACGATATAAATTTTAATATTATAAAGATTATGAATTTTTGAGAAATATAGTAAAAGACTGATTTTTGAAAATATGGGATTAATGATTTTATAAAAGAGTTTAAATCGGGATTTTTGAAATTATTATAAAGAGTTGAAAATATAGGATTTATAAAATTTAATTATTTTATAAATCAAAATGATAGGAGATTAAAGATGTTTTAAAAGAATAATATAAATTGATTTATATAAAAAGATTTATAAATTGATAATTTATAAATGAAAATATTTGAATTATAAAACGAGTTTTTATAAGTGTTAGAATGAAATGTGAATGAATTTCATAAGTGATTGAAATTCATAGAATTATAAACGGTGAAGTTATAAATGGAATTTTATAAGCAGTAGGTTTATAAAATTTGAAAAGTTAATTGAAGAATGGATTTTTGATAAATAAATGAATCTTATAAGTTATAAGATTTATAATTTAGAAAGTCTTAAAAAGAACGATTTTGTAAAATAATAGTTTTATAAGCATTTAACTTATAATATGGACTTTTGGTTCATAATTGAGATATAAAGTGAATAGGTTAATAAAGAAAATTTATAAAGAAAGAGGTTATAAAATAAATAGAAATGGAATTTACAAACGTTGTTTTATAAATTCGTAAACGACTTATTTTAATAAGTAAATTGTTGAAACCTATTAATGGAGTTATATTCACATTTTTGACTGTGAATAATCCTTTAAAATGAAATGTATAAAAGGATGAAAATTGTTAACGTAGTATATTCACGTTTTCGAATAGTGAATAATATGTTAAAGAAAATGTTTAGAATGTGATATTTTAAATTGAATTAAAACGATCTAACGATGTCTTAAAATGTGTTGAGATTCGAAACCATAGATTTCAACATCTATTGTTGAAATAGACGTTTTCGAGAAATAAAAGGAAATGGTGGACTATAACACTGTTGTTATAGTAAATGATTTCCGAAAGGAAATGTTTTGTATAGTATTGGGATTTATATATCTATTTTAATTTTCGAATCCTTATACTAGTGATTTTGGGTTGTCGTAACGATGTTTTACGCAACATTCGTTTTGGCCCAAATAAATATGTTTAAGAGAATGATTTCCTTAAAGAATGAAATATATACTTAATTTCGATTGAAGTATATTGAATATTTTCCAAGTGTTGAAAATAAATAAAATTTGTGAATTACTTATGAATAAATATGTATGGAAATGTTTTCCAATATAAACTGAATATTTTGAGAATTTATCTTTTTGAAGATAAAATTGAAATGAATAATTGAAATCATATATGCATGGATATTTTGGAATGAAAATTCACTATGGAATTTATAAATGAAAAGGAGAATTTGTTTAAAAATAAATATTGATTTATTTTTGAAGTGTGAAATTATATATCTAGTAAAGATATTTTTGAAAAATAAATAATTTGGAAAATTATTTGGAATCTGGTGATGTTGTGCATATCCATTGATAGTTCAATAACCGACTATCAATATTTCCCTTTGAATGGGTAATTAATGTGATTTGTTTGAATTTGAATGCCACACTTATTTTTGAATAAGCGCTCACTATTCGGGTTAACCGGGAAAGGACCATGGGGTCGTATAACCCATTCCGAATATGTGATACGTCGTTATGAATTGCATTTGATGACCGGTGTTGAAGACCGGGTATTTGCGAAAGCGATAGGATAACCTATTGATTGTCTCTGCACTGGGTAGCTCCTGGTATAGAGATTTCCTAAGTGATGGGAAATTCGATCGGGATTGTGAATACCCGGATTGCAAGGGCTTCGTAAGAAGTGCCTTCGGTTCTGTTCGAGCCCGGAACAGACTTGTATGGATTGTATGTCTGACATTACAAATTGAGATATAAAGCCGATTTCTTTCAAATATATTTCTGTTGGTGGCGGAGAATTTATTCTCTTAGCTTAACACCCTTCTCTGAGACGTACGAGCTCAGAGGTTATGTAGTTGAAGGTTATCAGCGATATATTCCCAATTTGGTAATGTGACATACTGAGTGTTGCTGTAAATGATCATTGTGTTGATTATTTGTGATAGGATCATTTATTTGATCGTCTATCTTGTTGATCATTTCTATGATCATTTGTTGACCCAAAGCATGGCTTTTGTATAAAGTATGTTTTTGTGGACGTGACTTCGTCGAGCCTCACACCTCGGGAACGGTCAAAACAGGAAAGATGCGGCAAGGTTATGAGGGGTAGCGCCCTTTAGGATATGTGCATTTCCTTCTGGAAAAGGGTGGTGTCATGGTATGGAGCCCAAATACTTACTCATGTTGAAAACACTTTATGATTGTGTGAATTGATTGCGAGTGCTCGGTTGAAAAGGTCCCAAAGGACCGGGGGATGGCATATTCGGTCAGTTGTTACTCAGTTAGGGGTAACCCGGCCTTGTGTTGGTAGAGATCCGGTTTGGTTCTCGGGGATGTCCATCCAGAGGCATTTTCATGTGGCAATGGGAAGTTCCTTGGCCTGATCATTCGTTGGAAATCCAAAGAAACAATACGAGACTTGTACGGTTTTAGTTGTATAACCTGCTATGGAAAGTGGCGGTAACCTGCTATTGAACATAGTTAGCTATAGTAGGCATAGTTCGAAATGTCTATGCTGGCTAAGATTTATATTCTACTTTCGAAATGAATTTTTCCTACACTATGCACTAGTAGTAATATCAAATGTCTTTTTAATGCGTATCAAGCATTTTTGACTATCATAAGGAGAAATCTCCTCTGATTCTGCGTTTGCATTGTGTGTGTGTGCGGGAGGCCTTATGGTAGTCTCATTTTTAAAAGCATTGCGAATTGACTTTAAAAATATTCATCTATTTTGTTTTCAAAGATAAAATAAACTGTTTTGAGTTCTCACACCAGTCACATGACTGACTCGGAGTTTATTGTTTTCCTTCCTAAACTCTGGGTGCCCACCAATTTCCACACGGGCAGTCAAGAGTTAAGGTTTATCAGGATATTCTGGATATTCAGGAGTTGCTGGAGGCAAGCTGGATGGCATGACGTAATTACTAGTATATAGTATTTCTTTTTCCGCTGCACTGTTTGTTGTTGTATGTTGTTGTACACTCTGATGATGATGTAATGTAATGTATAAAATGTAATAACTGATATAGTTCTTTGTTTAAAGATCATTCATTTATTTATTATATGTTGTTGCGCTGCGAATTGTGAGATTCTGTTGTTGTTCTGTTGTTTTCTTTCTGCTCCGTTCTATTTTCTATTTTCTTTCCTCTCTATTTTTCTATCCTTTTCTCTTCTTCTGTCTTTTTCTTTTTCTTAAAACCCTAAGTGTTCGGTTTTCCGTCGTTCGATTGCTCGGCAGTCGATAAAGTGAGTATCGATGTTGAATTTTCGAAAGTCGAAGAATCGGGTCCTTACATTTGGTATCAGAGCATATGGTTAAGCGACAACCATGGTTCTGTTGGGTATTACTCATTAGAGATAGAGTCAGTAGTACTCTAGAATGAGTTTGAGTGTAACAATAGCTATGAGAGCTTATTTGTTAGTGAATATAAAATTGTTTTATATTATGATGATTGGTTTATTGAGTGGCATATGAACTTTCGTCAGCACGGTCTGCACAACTATGCCGAAGGGGTTTCTAAACACTTGAATAGAACAATTCGGCACAATAATGTTTTAAATTGGGTAAATGAAATAATTTTACCTTGATTATATTTTCATATATAAAGAAAATAATTTTTCAGAATTATTAAAAGTGTATATAAGTTGATTGTTTAGTTGTTTGAATAATCTAAGCAAATGAATTATAAGAATTGAATTATAATTAAAGTGATTTACAATTGAGAAATAAAACTTATACATATATATAACAAGTGAAACTATATGAATATATTTATGAATATGAGTTATAAAAAAAAATGAAATTAAAGTTAAATGGAAATTTACTTTAGAATTGGAAGTTGAATTGATTTATAAGTGGGAATTTAAGTTATGTAAAACAAAGTGATGTTTGTAAAATGAAATATAACTTAAGAGATGTTGAATGAAGTTGATATTGGTATTAAAGTAAATTATTAAAGTTAAGTGATAAATGTGAACTTGAGTTTTATAAATGAAATTCAACTTTGTAATTGAATTGAATTAACGGATTAAATGTTAATCAATTAAATGTGAATATAATTGATATGAAATAATGAATGTAAGTGTTAATTCATTAAAATCTAATGTTATTGAAAGTTGAATAATTGAATGAAAATCAATTTAATTAAACCAATTGTAAGCAAAGGAATTTGGTTGTAATTGATATACATTGGTTGTTAGATGATTGTTAGTTGATTGTATATAATTCATTAAGTTAATGAAATTAAAGGCTAAAGTAATTGAAATTCAATTGGAAGTTAAATGAATCTTAAATAGAATTGAATTTGATTTGGAAGTGAACCAACTTGAATATGAATTAGTGAATATAAACTAATTGAAAATAAATGTTAGTAAGAACATCCACTGTTAATAAATAAAATGTGATTAAATTGAAACCTATTTCATTAAATATTAATGAGAATATGAATGAATATTTATTGGTTATGAATGATAGTTGGTTGATGGTTGAATATATTGCTTTTATTGCATTTGCTATGCTGGCATATATAGATATTATGTTGCTATATGATGTATGTTGATATTATTTTCATATATACATGTTCTCATGTTGTTTGTTGAGTGTTTAGTAGGTGCGGATCGCGTTTGCTTCGCATTTGGAGCTCGCTTTCGCGCTATATTAGCCGTATATGCTCGCTAATAAAATATAAGGTACATATCTCGGATTACATATCGTACTTTTACAAATTTTTCCCTTCGGGATGCCTCATTACTTGATGAGATGTATATTTGTGATATATATACTGTCATTTTTTTTTCGGATCGAGCCGCGCAAAGGAGACTATGGCGAATTTTTCCGGAAATTTAAGGCGTTAGAAAAAATTTGAGAAAATTGGAAAATTTTGAAAACTATAACTTTGATTTGGAATTGAAAGTTAAACAATAGTAATTGGTTTTGAAAAGATAACTAAGTATGATTTCAAAACTTCGTAAAGTTATTGTAAGAAGTTTAACTATGGATTTTGGAAAGTTAATAGATTCTGTAACTTTTCTTACTTGATAATTTCGAGGACGAAATTCTTTTTAAGGGGGGAAGATTGTAACGACCCAGGATTTTTAGTAATTAAAATTTGAATATTTAATTAATTTTAAATATTAATAAGTGAATATATAAGTCAAATAAATTTTTATTTGAATAATTGGATTTAATTGGATAATTAAATCGATAATTTAATATGTTAAATTATGGAAATAATTGAAAATTGAGTTAAATATGATTGAAAATGATTTGTAAAATTTTATTTTACCATATTGGAGTTAGAACGATATTTTAGAACTTTTAAAATCGAATTAAAAGTTAATTTGTGAAAATTGAATATTTTAATATTAAATCGACTAGTGAAAATAGTCAATTTTTGAACAGTCTCAGAATTGGACGAAACCAGTTCCATTTGATCCGTAATAGTTAGTTATTACCGGATTTCAAATTTCGTAGCAATCGGAGTTGTCGTTTGATCGTGGCAGCTCGAAACGCATCGAATTATTTTTAATTTTAATTTGGCGAGTTAAAATAGCCATTTTTCAAAAAGTCTCGAATTTTGACGAAACCAGTTTCATCGGATCCGTAATGTGATATTATTGTAAGCTTTCAAATTTCGTGTCAATTGGATTTACCGTTTGTCCGGTACAAATTAAAACGCCTAGAAAATCGTTTAAATCGGTTTAATTTAAATCGAACGTTTATTACCATATCTCGCACAGATGTCCGAATTAGCTTTCGAAACCTGTTCCATTGTGTCCGGAACGCGGGGTAAACCCTAGGAACGTCAGTTTCGGCGCGTAAATCGGAGTTTGGAATTCCCGGATGAATAGTGTTCGAAAATTCCTATAAATAGACCATCTATTTCACAAATTTGAGAAAAATAAAACCCTAACCCTAATATTCTATCAGCCGCCTCTTATTCAATGTAAGGCCGAAATTGTTCCATTTTCTCTCATCAATCTCTCTCAATCCATGCAATATTATCAAAAACTTTCTGAAGCAAAGATGAAGAGCACGAGATGATCTTGAAATCCATACAGTGATGATGGATTTTGGAGCAACGTAGAGGGAGCAATGGGGGGCCGACGCACGTATGTTGCGCACGCAAATCGATAGAGGAGGAGGGGCCGAGTTGCATAGGGTTTGGGGCGGTGGTTGCTCGTGCTTTGCTCTTCAATTTGGAGACCTCTGATCGAATTTTCAGCGAGTAATTGGGTTGCAAAATCAAAACCTAGTTTCGTGCTTATGGGTTCCTTGGTGCGTTTGTTTCTGTTGATGAACGAAGAGGAGATGGAAGAAAGAACGTGCGGTGGTGATCTGCAGATGATGGATCCAGTGGCCAGTATTAGTTGAGGGTTTAAAATTTTAATTTATATTGAAATTGATTTATATAATTCATATAAACTTGTTAAAATCATAACTTTTTCATACGAGGTCGAAAACACGCGAAACCAGTTGCGTTGGAATCGTATGGACGAGCACTACGCGATGGAGTTGGATTGGAGTCGTTAGGAGTTAGTGAGAATTTCGGGTAAAATTAAACGTCCGTTTAATTTTATTTGAAATAAATCGCTAAAACGAAATTGAAATCAAGGTGAGAACTTCTCACTCAATCGAATCAGTTTCGATTTTATTTTAAATAGTTAGATTTAAAATATTTGAATGCATGTTTGAATGATGATTGTTATCTATTTATTGTTAAAATAGACATTATGCGCCGTTAGTAAGCGGATTTTATTTATTAAAAACATATACCGCGAATATTTCATAAACAGTGAAATTGGTATTATATATAATAGCAATATATATATATTGGCATATGTATATATTGGAGTTGTTGATTCCCCGCATTTTATAGCGGATGAGACCCTATTGCGTCGTCTATTAAGCGGATAATATTTTAAATCCCATATACCGCGATAATTTCGTACTGGAGCGAAATTGGTATTGTGCTAATGTTTGTGGATGCAGGAAAACAGGTTGGAGGAATCCAACTGGATTCCTCAACAGTATTTATTTGATTTCAGATATTTTGATATTTGATGGATTATCATATCGATATATGATATCGTTGTTGTCGTGATTGGCTATTTGGTATGTAGCATCATTGGACCAAATTTTGGAATTTTAAAAAGGGATTTTAAAGTGATTTTTGAAAATATACTATATATTTGGAAATTGATTCATTTTAAATAAATAAACGATATAATTTTTAATATTATAAAGATTATGAATTTTTGAGAAATATAGTAAAAGGATGATTTTTGAAAATACGGGATTAATGATTTTATAAAAGAGTTTAAATCGGGATTTTTGAAATTATTATAAAGAGTTGAAAATATAGGATTTATAAAATTTAATTATTTTATAAATCAAAATGATAGGAGATTAAAGATGTTTTAAAAGAATAATATAAATTGATTTATATAAAAAGATTTATAAATTGATAATTTATAAATGAAAATATTTGAATTATAAAACGAGTTTTTATAAATGTTAGAATGAATTGTGAATGAATTTCATAAGTGAATGAAATTCATAGAATTATAAACGGTGAAGTTATAAGCAGTAGGTTTATAAAATTTGAAAAGTTAATTGAAGAATGGATTTTTGATAAATAAATGAATCTTATAAGTTATAAGATTTATAATTTAGAAAGTCTTAAAAAGAACGATTTTGTAAAATAATCGTTTTATAAGCATTTAACTTATAATATGGACTTTTGGTTCATAATTGAGATATAAAGTGAATAGGTTAATAAAGAAAATTTATAAAGAAAGAGGTTATAAAATAAATAGAAATGGAATTTACAAACGTTGTTTTATAAATTCGTAAACGACTTATTTTAATAAGTAAATTGTTGAAACCTATTAATGGAGTTATATTCACATTTTTGACTGTGAATAATCCTTTAAAATGAAATGTATAAAAGGATGAAAATTGTTAACGTAGTATATTCACGTTTTCGAATAGTGAATAATATGTTAAAGAAAATGTTTAGAATGTGATATTTTAAATTGAATTAAAACGATCTAACGATGTCTTAAAATGTGTTGAGATTCGAAACCATAGATTTCAACATCTATTGTTGAAATAGACGTTTTCGAGAAATAAAAGGAAATGGTGGACTATAACACTGTTGTTATAGTAAATGATTTCCGAAAGGAAATGTTTTGTATAGTATTGGGATTTATATATCTATTTTAATTTTCGAATCCTTATACTAGTGATTTTGGGTTGTCATAACGATGTTTTACGCAACATTCGTTTTGGCCCAAATAAATATGTTTAAGAGAATGATTTCCTTAAAGAATGAAATATATACTTAATTTCGATTGAAGTATATTGAATATTTTCCAAGTGTTGAAAATAAGTAAAATTTGTGAATTACTTATGAATAAATAAGTATGGAAATGTTTTCCAATATAAAGTGAATATTTTGAGAATTTATCTTTTTGAAGATAAAATTGAAATGAATAATTGAAATCGTATATGCATGGATATTTTGGAATGAAAATTCACTATGGAATTTATAAATGAAAAGGAGAATTTGTTTAAAAATAAATATTGGTTTATTTTTGAAGTGTGAAATTATATATCTAGTAAAGATATTTTTGAAAAATAAATAATTTGGAAAATTATTTGGAATCTGGTGATGTTGTGCATATCCATTGATAGTTCAATAACCGACTATCAATATTTCCCTTTGAATGGGTAATTGATGTGATTTGTTTGAATTTGAATGCCACACTTATTTTTGAATAAGCGCTCACTATTCGGGTTAACCGAGAAAGGACCATGGGGTCGTATAACCCATTCCTAATATGTGATACGTCGTTATGAATTGCGTTTGATGACCGGTGTTGAAGACCGGGTATTTGCGGAAGTGATAGGATGACCTATCGATTGTCTCTGCACTGGGTAGCTCCTGGTATAGAGATTTCCTAAGTGATGGGAAATTCGATCGGGATTGTGAATACCCGGATTGCAAGGGCTTCGTAAGAAGTGCCTTCGGTTCTGTTCGAGCCCGGAACAGACTTGTATGGATTGTATGTCTGACATTACAAATTGAGATATAAAGCCGATTTCTTTCAAATATATTTCTGTTGGTGGCGGAGAATTTATTCTCTTAGCTTAACACCCTTCTCTGAGACGTACGAGCTCAGAGGTTATGTATTTGAAGGTTATCAGCGATATATTCCCAATTTGGTAATGTGACATACTGAGTGTTGCTGTAAATGATCATTGTGTTGATTATTTGTGATAGGATCATTTATTTGATCGTCTATCTTGGTGATCATTTCTATGATCATTTGTTGACCCAAAGCATGGCTTTTGTATAAAGTATGTTTTTGTGGACGTGACTTCGTCGAGCCTCACACCTCGGGAATGGTCAAAACAGGAAAGATGCGGCAAGGTTATGAGGGGTAGCGCCCTTTAGGATATGTGCATTTCCTTCTGGAAAAGGGTGGTGTCATGGTATGGAGCCCAGATACTTACTCATGTTGAAAACACTTTATGATTGTGTGAATTGATTGCGAGCGCTCGGTTGAAAAGGTCCCAAAGGACCGGGGGATGGCATATTCGGTCAGTTGTTACTCAGTTAGGGGTAACCCGGCCTTGTGTTGGTAGAGATCCGGTTTGGTTCTCGGGGATGTCCATCCAGAGGCATTCTCATGTGGCAATGGGAAGTTCCTTGGCCTGATCATTCGTTGGAAATCCAAAGAAACAATACGAGATTTGTACGGTTTTAGTTGTATAACCTGCTATGGAATGTGGCGGTAACCTGCTATTGAACATAGTTAGCTATAGTAGGCATAGTTCGAAATGTCTATGCTGGCTAAGATTTATATTCTACTTTCGAAATGAATTTTTCCTACACTATGCACTAGTAATAATATCAAATGTCTTTTTAATGCGTATCAAGCATCTTTGACTATCATAAGGAGAAATCTCCTCCGATTCTGCGTTTGCATTGTGTGTGTGTGCGGGAGGCCTTATGGTAATCTCATTTTTAAAAGCATTGCGAATTGACTTTAAAAATATTCATCTATTTTGTTTTCAAAGATAAAATAAACTGTTTTGAGTTCTCACACCAGTCACATGACTGACTCGGAGTTTATTGTTTTCCTTCCTAAACTCTGGGTGCCCACCAATTTCCACACGAGCAGTCAAGAGTTAAGGTTTATCAGGATATTCTGGATATTCAGGAGTTGCTAGAGGCAAGCTGGATGGCATGGCGTAATTACTAGTATATAGTATTTATTTTTCCGCTGCACTGTTTGTTGTTGTATGTTGTTGTACACTCTGGTGATGATGTAATGTAATGTATAAAATGTAATAACTGATATAGTTCTTTGTTTAAAGATCATTCATTTATTTATTATATGTTGTTGCGTTGCGAATTGTGAGATTCTGTTGTTGTTCTGTTGTTTTCTTTCTGTTCCGTTCTATTTTCTATTTTCTTTCCTCTCTATTTTTCTATCCTTTTCTCTTCTTCTGTCTTTTTCTTTTTCTTAAAACCCTAAGTGTTTGGTTTTCCGTCGTTCGATTGCTCGGCATCGATAAAGTGAGTATCGATGTTGAATTTTCGAAAGCCGAAGAATCGGGTCCTTACACTATATATCACATTATGAATATAATATAAAATATAAAAGAGAAATAATACTTTTGGTATGTGGCCTTTGAACACATGTTGATGGATAGTATCTCCTAGATTCACCTTGAATTGATTTTCAGATGTTGTAATGGCCTAGAACACCATGGTTTTATTTAATTTTGATGTGATATGGCTATAGGAATTTTCAGCCAAGGAGAAAGGGGTAGGATTATGCTCACAGCAAAGGTGTAGAAGTAAGGAAAAAGGGATACAAATGTGAGGGTATGAGTTTTTTTTTTAAATAGAGAAAGTGTAAGAGACTAATTCTCCTCCTTTACCCTTTCTCATTTTACTAATTTTAGATATATATCCAAAATTCAAACAACTTCAAACCCTCTTTTACTCTCCTTAGGTCAGCCATATATGAGAACTACTTGGGTAATGAAAAACCACACCTATTTAACAAACAATGACATTTAAATCATATTCAAACGTGTATCGATATTAAATATTGATACACACATATATAACTTTATATATACATCTAATTAATTACTAATGGCACCCAGAAAATATAATAGCACCTAATAAATCAATTCATTAATTAATATTTATAAACATTAATTGATTTAATTAATTCATAACAATTATACATTAATTAAATCGTGTATTATTAAGAGACTTCACCAATACTGTTGTGTGACTTGTAGGAGTAAATTTAGTCGGCGTTTATTATTGAACTATTCGAATTTTAAAGTTCACTTATCACCTTAGCTAGCGAAGTAATAGTTTGGCCTAATTTATTGCACATACATCCTTATAGGTAAAATAAGATTTTGTATTTTAAGCAACGCCTTCTAGTTACAGCTATTTACACCAATTCTCTTTGTTAATTAGGATTTATGGAATTAGATTTTGGTCAAAATTCCAATATCATACAACACCATCCATATTCAACTTGGTTAGTCCACAAAAAGACCTTGGTTCGGTAATAACATTTATTACTAATCGTACTACACTAGCCAAAGATTCTGACTCTGAAATAACTACAGTTGACCATAATACTAAACTCATATAATTGAGAAGAAGAAATCTCTATTTGAGTAGTTTTTTCACTTCCAATTCTTCAACTCGGAACAATCTATAGTCACTCAATGATTGTCATGCCATAATATATCTATAATCAAAGTGGAGTATTCATAATGAAGCTCAATAATATTCTCAAGTTGTGAGAAATATGTAATATCATCACTTCAAGATTTTCTGTTTAGGCTAGTTGTTATTAACCAACCAGAAACACTCAAGTGAGTCATTACATGGTTATCTAATAACAAAGTATATAATAGGAATGAAATACCTTTATCATGAACAAGATTAGTTATATAATTATAAACATACACACACACACACATACATACATACATAACAGATTACATTATTGTCTCTAAGTCATACACCTAACTCCCCAAGATTGGAAAATCAACTATAGATGAGTTGACGAAACAAGAGGTGGAGCTTTAGTTAGTGAGTAATATCTCACTCTGATCTTCTTAATCATTTAGACGTGCATTAGATTTCGTTTTATGTTTTGCTGAATTGTTAGTTTTTGATTGATTTTATGCTTGCTAGACTTGATTAAATTTTTTATATGCTCGATTCAATGCATATTAATGATTTGTAAGTTCAATACCTTAGTTTTTATTTTGGTCAGATCATGAACTAAATTGAAACCTATAGGTTGGTTATACCAAATCGACGTCTAGTTTATGAGCTCCATGATGACCTATTATATTGAAGTTAATTCATGAATCATATGATGTAATTCTTCTAAGTTTACCTTGGTTTGATGATAATTTTGTTAAAAATGTGGTCTGTATCATATTAAATATTGAATTTGATGAATTTAATGATGTGTAGTGAGGTGTTCCTTTTAGTTATGGTAGCATGCTCAATTAAAAGTAGATCTTGGTGTTCAATGTGATCTACTCAATGAAAATTGACTAGGAGTTACGTGTTAGTAGATGAATTGATGATTATTGATAATGATATTATAATGATAGTAAATGATATAAGCTGTTAGACTGAAATAAAATGTTAGAAAATAAATATAATGATAAAAGATAGCCAAAACGATAATTAAATGATAGTATTTTTGATGCAGCTCAGACTAGTGGTGAAGGATTGCAAACTATCATTTTCCAAGGCATAAGTCGTCCACGACCTAAGCAAGGAGAGGACTTAGGTCATACACGACCTAAGGACGAAAATTTAAGTCGCTTCCGACCTAACTAGAATCCAGAATGTGAAGGCCTAGGTCGTCCACGACCTAAGGAGGAGAATTTAGGTCGTTCCCGACCTAACTGGAGATCAGAAGGGGAAGATACATCGAGTTCACGACCTAACGGAAACGGGTTAACTTAGGTCGTAGGTCGTAGGTCGCTAAGAGTTTAAGTCGTTAACGACTTAACTTAGGTCGTAGGTCGCAACGAGGTTAAAATGTGAGTGCTAGGTTGTAATATGTTTGTAATTGTTAAGTCGTAGATCGTTTCTTTCTTAAGTCGCATGAGTAATTAGGTCGTATACGACCTAAGTGTTGTAAATATGGGTCGAGTGTTTTAAGTCGTGAACGACTTAAGTGTTTGAGGGGCGTCTGTTGTTAGGTCGTTACCGACCTATGATAAGTCGTAAGTCGCGGCCTGGGTTAGGTCGTGGAATGTTGTTAATACTTAGGTCGTGAGTCGTGAGTGTTAGGTCGGGGACGACCTAAGGGGCTGTGTTGTAAAATGCTATAAATAGGGAGTGCGTTGTACATTTCAAGTGGTTGTTGATTTTTGAATAAAATTTCTTGTTGATTGCTGTGTGCTTTCATCTTAAATTGGTAGTTGAGTGTAATCTCCTATCTCCACTTTCGGTTATTCGAGTGCCTCGAATCAGCGATTGTTGAAGCCGATTCGCGGAATCAAGTGCGCTTGATCAACGCTTGAAGTATTGAAGATCTTCTCTCACGGTATCGTGCGCGATCAACGTGTCGAAGATAGCTAGAATTCGGTATCTTTGTGATCAACGAATTTGGGCATTTCAGTATCTTCAACCATCGATTGCTACTTTCATCGATCCATGTCATTTTGTTAATTATCCGCTGCGTCAGTTTTGGTATCAGAGCTTGACTTAGCCAATCATAGCTAAGATGAGTCTTGGAGCCAATGAGTTTGAAGTTTGGTGTTCATCGTGTTCATCACGAGATTGCAACAAGTTTGAAGTTTTCGATCCATTTCCTTTTGGATCAAAATTCCGAAAAGTGTTTGAATTTTTGGAGATAAGTATAGGCCGTGTATACTTGTGAGAAGTAGCCGAGCCTTGGTATCATTGTTTGAAGTGTTAAGTCGTGCGTGCTTTGTTGAGTCGAAACCGACCTAACTTTGGGTCGTTGCAAAATTGAGGCCGAGCCAAGTTGAATTGAACCGAGATTTGTTTGACTTGTGTTGAAAGTCTTGAAGTATTTGTTGAAGTTTTTGAGAAGTTTTCAATCATGTCGCCGAGAAGAGCTGATCGTCATCAGAATGTTGAAGCATTGTATAGAAGAGAAGAAGCCGAGCAAATGGAACAACGTATTAGTGAAAAGTTTGATGAAGGCATTGGAAAGCTAGAGAGGTTGATGAATGATTTGAATCAAAGTCAAAGGAGGAGATCACCAATCTCGAACCATGGAGGAAACCAAGTTTCGCCATCGGTTACGGAAGCGAGAAGGGTATCACCACAATCTTTTAGAGAAAGAAGGGAAACATCAATTTCTTCAAGGAGAGATCACCATGACCATGGAGATGAAGAGAGACATAGAAGAAGAGACATGCGTGATCAAAGGGATGTTGATGGTCGAGATCGATATAGACATATATTTGATTTTGGTGAAGAGGGTGATAGAGCTAGCATTCATTATCAAGATCGAGACCAAGTTTGAAATTCTTATCGGGAGGTTGAAGATGATCGACGATGGGAGTCGGGAATGAAGATGGAAATTCCAGAGTTTAAAGGTGGAATGGTAGCTGAAGAATTCTTAGATTGGTTGTCTAATGTTGAAGAGATTTTTAACTTCAAGGAAGTTCCTGAGCATAGAAGGGTGAAGTTGGTTGCTACTAGGTTGAGGGGGAGAGCTTTGGCATGGTGGCAGCAAACTAAACTTACAAGGGAGAGAATGGGGAAGTCGAAGATTGAATCATGGGAGAAGATGAAGAAGTTGATGAGAGCTACATTCTTACCTTACAACTATCAATCACTTATGTACCAGAGATTGTAGAATCTAAGGCAGGGGACGAAGTCAGTTAATGATTATGCAGATGAATTTTACCAACTCATTGCCAGAAATGATATTATGGAGACAGAAGAACAACTGACTGCTAGGTTTGTTGGAGGGTTGCGAATGCAGATTCAGGATATGGTTAATATGTTTGATCCGAGATCTGTTGCAGAAGCACACCAAAAGGCGTTGGCTTGGGAGAAGCAGGGAAGGCGTGGAGGTGGTGTGTTTACTAATTCCAATAATCAGGTGAAGGGTGCTAGTGGAAGTTCTAATGTTCCTAAACCTGTCAGTAAGCCAGTTGTGAAGGAAGTTGAGAAGGCAAAGGTTAATAGCAGTTTCAAATGTTACAATTGTCAGGAGTTGGGTCACAAAAGCAATGAATGTCCAAAGCCGAAGAAGAGAGCAATGGTTGCTGAGATTGAAGAAGAGGATGTGGAAGCTGAATGTTCTAATTCACCTTATGTTGAGGAGGAAGAAGAGTTGTCCGGAGATGTAGGGTGTAATTTAATGATGAGGAGAAGTTATTTGGCACCGAAGCAAGAAGAGGAAAACAGTTGGTTGAGGAATAATATATTTCAGTCCACATGCACTATTCTGGGAAAGGTTTGCAAGTTCATCATTGATGTTGGGAGTTGTGACAATATTATCTCTACTGAAGCAGTGAGGAAGTTGAACTTGAAAACTGAGAAGCATCATAAACCGTACAAGCTAGCATGGTTAAGGAAGGTTGGTGAAGTGAAAGTTGGGCGAAGAGCTTGTGTGAATTTTTCAATTGGAAAGAAGTACAAAGATGAAATCTGGTGTGATGTTGTGGACATGGATGTGGGTCATCTGTTGTTGGGCAGACCATGGCAGTTTGATAGAGCAGTACAACACGATGGTCGTGCTAATAGTTACAGTTTCATGTTTGAAGGTACTAAGATTATTTTAGTTCCTAAGAAGCAACAACAGAAGGAAAGCAAGCTAGAGGAGATTGAAGAGTTGAAAACTTTATTATCTTTGAAGGAGTTTGTTAAAGAAGTTGAAGAGGAGCCTGAAGTCTATTTGTTGATTGGACGAGAGAGTCATGAAGAGGTTGAAATTCCAGAAGAAGTGAAGCCAGTCTTGAGAGAATTTGAGGATGTCTTTCCAGAAGAGTTGCCTAAGGAGTTACCGCCACTGAGAGACATTCAACATCAAATCGATCTTGTTCCAGGAGTCGTATTACCGCATAGACCACACTATCGAATGAGTCCGAAGGAACATGAGGAACTGAGAAGGCAGGTGGAAGAGTTGTTAGAGCAGGGACGTGTTCAGGAAAGCTTGAGTCCTTGTGCAGTACCAGCTTTGTTGGTGCCCAAGAAGGATGGAACATGGAGAATGTGTATCGATAGTAGAGCTTTGAACAAGATTACTGTTCGCTACAGATTTCCTATGCCAAGATTGGATGACTTGCTAGATCAGTTGAGTGGGGCAACTATCTTTTCGAAGATTGATTTAAAGAGCGGATATCATCAAATTCGTATTAGACCGGGTGATGAGTGGAAGACTGCTTTTAAAACCAGGGAGGGTCTATATGAATGGCTGGTTATGCCGTTTGGTCTATCGAATGCACCAAGTACCTTCATGAGGGTGATGAATCAAATTTTCAGACCATACATTGGAAAGTTTGTGGTAGTTTATTTCGATGATATTCTGATATATAGTGGAAGTACGGAGGAGCATGTAGAGCATTTGAGAAAAGTGTTAATTATTCTTCGTGAGGAACAATTTTATGTAGCTACGAAGAAATGTGTGTTCATGACTCGAAGTGTGTTATTTTTGGGATATGTTATCTCTGAGAAGCGAATCCATGTGGACCAGAGTAAAGTTGAAGCAATTAGAAATTGGCCGCAGTCGAGGACTATCACTGAAATTAGAAGTTTTCATGGGTTGGCATCATTCTACCGAAGATTCATTCCACACTTCAGTAGCGTGATGGCACCAGTTACCGATTGTATGAAAGGAAAGCAGTTTTCTTGGTCAGAGGAAGCAGGATTTGCTTTTGAGCGGATCAAAGAACTTTTGACGACAGCACCAATTCTTGTATTACCAGATTTTCAGTTGTTGTTTGAGTTACACACTGATGCATCAAAGGTTGGGGTTGGTGGAGTGTTGAGTCAGAGGGGACGTCTTATTGCATATTTCAGTGAGAAGCTATTAGGGGCAAAGATGAGATACAGTACATGCGATGTTGAGTTTTATGCCGTTGTGCAAGCTGTTAAACATTGGAGGCATTATCTATTTCAGAAAGAGTTTGTTCTTTACACTGATCATGAGGCATTGAAGCATTTGCAAGGACAGGATAAGATTTCTGCGAGACATGCATCATGGATTGCTTATCTGCAGCAGTTTACTTTTGTCGTGAAACATAAATCTGGGGCAACGAATCGTGTGGCTGATGCTTTGAGTAGGAGGAGTCATCTATTAACGACAATGAAGATTGAGGTGACAGGATTTGAATTATTGCCGGAATTGCTTGAGGAGGATCCTTACTTTGCAAAGATCGTTGAGAAAGTTAAGGATGAAGATACTGATGAATTTGTGTTGGTTGATGGATTCTTGTTCAAGGCGAATCGATTATGCATTCCAGACTGTAGCCTGAGAATGAAGATAGTAAAGGAGCTTCCTGAGGAAGGACATGTGGGTAGAGACCGAACATTGCAGTTAATCTCCCAATCCTACTATTGGCCATCGATGAGGAAGGAAGTTGAAAGGTTTGTTCAGAGATGTCATATCTGTTAGGTTTCGAAAGGAACAGTGACAAATGCAGGGGTGTATATGCCGCTACCTGTACCGACTAAACCATGGGTTGATATCAGCATGGATTTCGTTTTGGGTTTGCCTAGAACTCAAAGGGGAAATGATTCTATATTTGTTGTGGTGGACAGGTTTTCAAAGATGGCACATTTCATAGCTTGTAAGAAGACGGCGGATGCTGTTCATGTTGCTCAGTTATTTTTCAAAGAGATCTATCGACTTCATGGATTGCCAGAATCTATTGTGTCGGATAGGGATACTCGTTTCCTGAGTCACTTTTGGCTAAGTTTGTGGAAGATGGTCGGAATGAAGCTGAATTTTAGCAGCGCTTATCATCCGCAAACTGATGGACAAACGGAGGTGCTTAACAGATCGTTGGGAAATTTATTGAGATGTTTGGTGAAAGATAATCTGAAAAGTTGGGATTCGAAATTGTGTCAAGCGGAGTTTGCTCACAACCATGCGGTTAATCGAAGCACAGGATTCAGTCCATTTCAGATTGTATATTCAAGTTTGCCAAGGGGACCGTTGGATTTGACAGTGGTACCACAACCGAAGGAGACGGTTAAACGGGCTGTTGATTTTGTTGATGAATTAACTGAATGTCATAAAGACGTTCAGGAACGATTAGTGAAGGCAAATGAGAAGTATAAACGATCTGCAGATTTGAAATGAAGAAATGTTGAATTTAATGAAGGAGATTTGGTATATGCTGTGTTAACAAAGGATCGTTTCCCAGTAGGCGCTTATAACAAGTTGAAAGCCAGAAAAATTGGTCCTGTAGAAGCTGTGAAACGAATTAATGAAAATGCTTATAAGTTGAAGCTGCCAGATGATGTGTACACTTTCTGACGTGTTCAATGTTAAGCATCTTGTGCCATATTATGGAGATGAACAGTCGGATGTGGAAGAGCTTACAAATTCGAGGACGAATTTTTCTCAACCAGGGGAGGAAAGTAGCAATCGATGGGTTAAAGATACTGAAATGCCCAAATTCGTTGATCACAAAGATACCGAATTCTAGCTATCTTCGACACGTTGATCGTGCACGATACCGTGAGAGAAGATCTTCAATTCTTCAAGCGTTGATCAAGCGCACTTGATTCCGCAAATCGGCTTCAACAATCGCTGATTCGAGGCACTCGAATAACCAAAAGTGGAGATAGGAGATTACACTCAACTACCAATTTAAGATGAAAGCACACAGCAATCAACAAGAAATTTTATTCAAAAATCAACAACCACTTGAAATGTACAACGCACTCCCTATTTATAGCATTTTACAACACAGCCCCTTAGGTCGTCCCCGACCTAACACTCACGACTCACGACCTAAGTATTAACAACATTCCACGACCTAACCCAGGCCGCGACTTACGACTTATCATAGGTCGGTAACGACCTAACAACAGACGCCCCTCAAACACTTAAGTCGTTCACGACTTAAAACACTCGACCCATATTTACAACACTTAGGTCGTATACGACCTAATTACTCATGCGACTTAAGAAAGAAACGATCTACGACTTAACAATTACAAACATATTACAACCCAGCACTCACATTTTAACGTCGTTGCGACCTACGACCTATGTTAAGTCGTTAACGACTTAAACTCTTAGCGACCTAAGACCTACGACCTAAGTTAACCCGTTTCCGTTAGGTCGTGAACTCGATGTATCTTCCCCTTCTGATCTCCAGTTAGGTCGGGAACGACCTAAATTCTCCTCCTTAGGTCGTGGACGACCTAGGCCTTCACATTCTGGATTCCAGTTAGGTCGGAAGCGACTTAAATTTTCGTCCTTAGGTCGTGTATGACCTAAGTCCTCTCCTTGCTTAGGTCGTGGACGACTTATGCCTTGGAAAATGATAGTTTGCAATCCTTCACCACTAGTCTGAGCTGCATCAATTTTGGAAGATCATAAGTATGCTAGTGGTTGGTAACCGAGAGACTGGTAAGCGAGAGTGGGTTGGTGGTTTCTATCGAGAGAATTCTTGATGAAGCGTTTACCTTAAGTCGCGGCCGACTTATTACCTCGCTGCCGGCCTATACCTTAAGTCGCGACCGACCCATCACCACCCTAAGTCGCGGCCGACCTATCTCCGCCTTAGATCGCGAACGACTCAACTCCATCTCCGACCCACGACACAACTCCATTCCACGACCTACGATCCACCTATCCCCGACTCACGACTCAAATTCAGCCCACGACCTACGATCCGCCCCCTTTTCCCATAGCCATGACTTAACCCTTCCCCGACCTAAAACCTAAATCGCGAACGAAGTTAAGTCGTTTCCCAATTTCCAGTAGGTCGCGAGATTTGTACCGTGCTCTAGTTCTTAAGTCGCAGAGGAAAAACATTAAGTCACGAACGAGTTATCCCCTAAACCGTGAAACCCTATGTCGCGAACGAGATGGAATACATGCCGTTTCTCTCAAGCTCGGTGCCGTTCTGTTTTAGGTCGTGAATGTTTTTTGTTTTAGATCGTGTTGATTTCTTAAGTCACAAACGACTTATTCCTTAAGTCGGCAAGTTCTGTTCCGTGAACCATTTTCCTTAGGTTGCAGAGGAGAATGTTGAGTCGTTTGTACTGTGTATTCTTGAGTCGTGCACATATTGTGTTGTAATTTTTTAAGTCGTGAGTTGAGTTGTAAGCCTATAAATAGGCAAGTCGTGTCATTTGTAAAGTTGTTGAAAATTGAATAAAATTTTGTTTGTGAAGCTTTGTGCCTCCATTAAATTGGTTGTCGAGTGTTAACTCCTATATCCACTTCGGCATTCGAGTGCACTCGAATCAACGAACGTTGAAGCCAATTCGCGGAATCAAGTGCGCTTGATCAACGCTCAAAGAATTGTCGATCTTTCTTCACGGAATCGTACGCGATCAACGTGTCGAAGATTGCTAGAATCCGGTATCTTCGTGATCAACGGATTTGGGCCTTTCGGTATTCTTAAATCCATCGATTCTTCGTCGATTCACCGACTATTTTCCGCTAATCGTGCGAGATCCTGGACGGATTCGATTTACATCATCGAATTCGCTTTTCCACGCTGTGTCAGTTTGGTATCAGAGCCAGATCGCAAGAAGTTTGCATCATTTGGAAACTTGGGTGTCGAGAATTTGAAGTTTGGAGATCGTATTTGCAATTGTTGAGAAGTTAGTGTTCATCGTGTTCATCGTGAAGTTGCAACAAGTTGGGAGTTTCGATCCATTTCACTTTGGATCAAAGTTCGGAAAGTGTTTGGAATTTATTTTTGAGTTTGTTTGAAGTTCAATCATGCCTCCGAGACGAGCTCAACGTCATCGCAATATTAATGCTTTGTATGGAAGAGAAGAGGCCGATGAAATGGAACAACGAATCAACGAGAGTTTCACTGAAAAGTTGAATGAAGGAATTGGTCGATTAGAGATAATGCTGCTTGAAATGAATCAAAATCGAAGAAGAGTTTCACCTGAATCGAACCATGGGGGAAGTAGAGCTTCGATACATTCAGATCGGGAGAGAAGAGAAGATCAGGATCATAGAAGTATTGATAATCGTGATAGGAATGTTGATCGAAGGAGTGGTAGTAGAGATGTTGGAGGTCGAGATCGACATCGATATACTTCATATTTTGATGAGGAGTTTGATGGTGATAGGGGAAGTGTTCATTACCGAGATAGAGAACAAACACGAAGACAGTATCGAGATGTAGATGATGATCGTCGATGGGAATCGGGAATGAAGATGGAGATTCCTGAATTTAAAGGTGGAATGGTTGCAGAAGAATTCTTGGACTGGTTGTCTAATGTTGAGGAGATCTTTGATTTCAAGGAGGTTCCGAAAGACCGTCGAGTGAAGTTGGTTGCTACTAGGTTGAGAGGGAGAGCTATGGCATGGTGGCAGCAAACCAAACTTACACGAGAACGGATGGGGAAGTCGAAGATTGTTGATTGGGAGAAAATGAAGAAATTGATGAAAGCTACATTTTTACCTTACAATTATCAGTCACTCATGTATCAGAGGTTGCAGAACTTGAGGCAAGGAACGAAGACTGTTAATGATTATGCTGACGAGTTTTATCAACCGATTGCTCGAAATGACATTATGGAGACAGAGGAACAGTTGAGTGCTAGGTTTGTTGGAGGGTTGCGAATGCAGATCCAGGATATGGTTAATATGTTTGATCCGAAATCCGTGGCTGAAGCGCACCAGAAAGCGTTGGCTTGGGAGAAGCAGGGAAGACGAGGAGGTGGTGTGTTTACAAATTCCAACAATCAAGTGAAGGGTTCCAGTGGGAGCTCCAATGTTACTAAAACTGTCAATAAACCAGTTGTGAATGAAGTGGCGAAGGCGAAGATTACTAACAGTTTCAAATGTTATAACTGCCAAGAAGTAGGTCATAAGAGTAACGAATGTCCTAGGCCAAAGAAGAGAACGATGATAGCTGAAGTTGAAAGTGAGGATGCTGTTGAAGGTGAAGATAGTCCAGTTGAGGAGAATGAACACGATATCGCGTCAGGAGATGAAGGGTGTAATCTAATGATGAGAAGGTCTTGTTTAACACCCAAACAAGAGGATGAGGCTAGTTGGTTGAGAAGCAACATTTTTCAATCTATATGCACTATTCTGGGAAAAGTTTGTAAATTTGTGATTGATGCAGGAAGTTGTGACAATATTATCTCTACGGAAGCTGTGAGGAAGCTGAAGTTGAAGACGGAGAAACACCCTAATCCTTACAAACTAGCATGGCTGAGAAAAGGAGGAGAGGTGAAGGTGGATAGGCGAGTTCGAGTTCCATTTTCTATTGGAAAGAAATATAAAGATGAGATTTGGTGTGATGTAGTTGAGATAGATGTTTGTCATTTGCTTCTGGGAAGACCGTGGCAGTATGATCGAGCAGTGCAACATGACGGTCGGACCAATAGCTATAGTTTTATGTTTGAAGGCGTTAAAATTATTTTAGTCCCAAAGAAGAGACAGCAAGGTGAGGGCAGATCTTAGGAGATTGAGGAGCTGAAAACTCTATTGACTTTAAAGGAATTTGTTGAAGAAGTAGAGGAGAGTCCTGAAGTGTTTTTGTTGATTGGACATGATGCTACTGAATCCGTTGAAATTCCAAAGGAAGTAAAACCGATATTAGAAGAATTCAGTGATGTATTTCCAAAAGAACTACCAATGGAGTTACCACCGTTGAGGGATATTAACATCAAATTGATCTTGTGTCAGGGTCAGTGTTACCTCACAGGCCACATTACAGGATGAGTCCGAAGGAACATGAAGAACTGAGAAGGCAAGTGGAGGAGTTGTTAGAACAAGGGCGTGTCCATGAGAGTTTGAGTCCATGTGTCGTGCTAGCCTTATTGGTACCGAAGAAGGATGGAACATGGAGGATGTGTACGGACAGTCGGGCTCTAAACAAGATCACTGTGAGATACAGATTTCCCATGCCGAGGTTTGATGATTTGATTAATCAATTGAGTGGGGCTGTTGTGTTTTCCAAGACAGACCTGAAGAGTGGATACCATCAAATTCGTATTAGACCGGGTGATGAGTGGAAGACTGCTTTTAAAACCAGGGAGGGTTTATACGAATGGTTGGTTATGCCATTTGGTTTGTCAAATGCTCCTAGTACTTTCATGAGAGTGATGAACCAGATTTTTAGACCATTTGTTGGGAAGTTCGTGGTTGTTTACTTTGATGATATTCTGATTTATAGTGGGAGTACGGAAGAACACATCCAGCATTTGCGAGAAGTATTGTTGATTCTACGACAAGAGCAGTTTTATGCAGCAACAAAGAAGTGCGTGTTTATGACGGACAGAGTTTTATTCCTGGGGTATGTTCTGTCAAAGGAAGGTATTCAAGTGGATGGAAATAAAGTGGAAGCTGTCAGGAGTTGGCCACAACCGAAGACAATTACCGAAGTGCGAAGTTTTCATGGCTTGGTGTCTTTTTATCGAAGATTCATTCCACACTTTAGCAGTGTGATGGCACCAATAACCGATTGCATGAAAGGAAAGAAGTTTGTATGGTCAGAGGAAGCAGGGGTTGCCTTTGAGAAGATAAAGACACTCTTGACGACAGCGCCAATTCTGGTACTGCCGAATTTTCAGTTGTTGTTTGAATTGCATACTGATGCTTCGAAAGTGGGAATTGGTGGAGTATTGAGCCAGAACGAAAGACCGGTTTCTTATTTCAGTGAAAAATTGTCGGGGGCAAAGATGAGATATAGTACGTATGATGCGGAATTTTATGCTATTGTGCAAGCTGTTAAGCATTGGAGACATTACTTATTTCAGAAGGAGTTTGTTCTTTACACTGATCATGAGGAATTGAAACATCTACAAGGGAAGGACAAGATTTCAGCGAGACATGCTTCGTGGGTAGCATATCTACAACAATTTACTTTCGTTGTAAAAACACAAATCAGGGGTAACAAAACGTGTAGCGGATGCTTTAAGCAGAAGACATCACTTGTTGACAACGTTGAAGGTTGAAGTAACAGGATTCGAATTATTGCCAGAGTTGTTTGAGGAGGATCCTTACTTTGCAAAGTTTGTTGAGAAAGTTAAGGATGGGAATACCGATGAATTTGTATTGGTTGACGGATTCTTGTTCAAGGGGAATCGATTATGCATACCAGACTGCAGCTTAAGAATGAAGATTATCAAAGAATTACATGAAGAAGGCCATGTAGGCAGAGATCGTACATTGCAGTTAATTTCTCAATCTTATTTTTGGCCGTCAATGAGAAAAGAGGTAGGGAGATTTGTGGAGAGATGCCATATCTGTCAAGTTTCGAAGGGAACAACTACGAATGCGGGATTATATATGCCGTTACCTGTGCCTACTAAACCATGGGTTGATATTAGCATGGATTTTGTGTTGGGTTTGCCGAGAACTCAGAGGGGAAATGATTCTATATATGTTGTAGTGGATAGGTTTTCGAAGATGGCGCATTTCATAGCCTGTAAGAAGACAGTTGATGCCGTCCGGGTTGCTCAATTATTCTTTAAAGAGATTTATCGATTGCATGGGTTACCGGAGACCATTGTTTCTGATAGGGACACTCGATTTCTAAGCCACTTTTGGTTGAGTTTGTGGAAGATGGTCGGAACGAAGCTTAATTTTAGTAGCGCTTACCATCCGCAGACAGATGGGCAAACAGAGGTGGTGAATAGATCGTTGGAAAATTTGTTACGATGTCTTGTGAAAGACAATTTGAAGGGTTGGGATTTGAAGTTGTGTCAAGCTGAATTTGCTCACAATCATGCAATTAACCGAAGTACAGGTTTCAGTCCATTTCAGATTGTATATTCAAGCTTACCAAAGGGGCCGTTAGACTTAACGATAATACCACAACCAAAGAGGACAGTTAAGCGGGCTGCTAATTTTGTTGATGGGTTAACAGAATGCCATAGAATCGTTCAGGAACGATTGGAGAAAACGAATGAGAAAAATAAAAAAATGGCGGATAAGAAACGAAGAAGAGTTGTCTTCAAAGAGGGAGATTTTGTATATGCCGTTTTGACGAAAGATCGTTTTCCGGTTGGAACTTACAACAAGTTGAAAGCTCGGAAGATAGGTCCAGTGGAAATTTTAAAGAGGATCAATGATAATGCGTACCGGTTAAGGTTACCGGGAAATATTCATACTTCTGACCTTTTCAACGTCAAACACTTAGTTCCGTATTATGGAGAGGAACTTGACGAAGATGATGAAAATGTGAATTCGAGGACGAATTCCTTCCAACAAGGGGAGGATGATGAAGCGTTTACCTTAAGTCGCGGCCGACTTATTACCTCGCTGCCGGCCTATACCTTAAGTCGCGACCGACCCATCACCACCCTAAGTCGCTGCCGACCTATCTCCGCCTTAGATCGCGAACGACTCAACTCCATCTCCGACCCACGACACAACTCCATTCCGCGACCTACGATCCACCTATCCCCGACTCACGACTCAAATTCAGCCCACGACCTACGATCCGCCCCCTTTTCCCATAGCCCCGACTTAACCCTTCCCCGACCTAAAACCTAAATCGCGAACGAAGTTATGTCGTTTCCCAATTTCCAGTAGGTCGCGAGATTTGTACCGTGCTCTAGTTCTTAAGTCGCAGAGGAAAAACATTAAGTCGCGAACGAGTTATCCCCTAAACCGTGAAACCCTATGTCGCGAACGAGATGGAATACATGCCATTTCTCTCAAGCTCGGTGTCGTTCTGTTTTAGGTCGTGAATGTTTTTTGTTTTAGATCGTGTTGATTTCTTAAGTCGCGAACAACTTATTCCTTAAGTCGGCAAGTTCTGTTCCGTGAACCATTTTCTTTAGGTTGTAGAGGAGAATGTTGAGTCGTTTGTACCGTGTAGTCTTGAGTCGTGTACATATTGTGTTGTAATTTTTTAAGTCGTGAGTTGAGTTGTAAGCCATAAATAGGCAAGTCATGTCATTTGTAAAGTTGTTGAAAATTGAATAAAATTTTGTTTGTGAAGCTTTGTGCCTCCATTAAATTGGTAGTCGAGTGTTAACTCCTATCTCCACTTCGGCATTCGAGTGCGCTCGTATCAACGAACGTTGAAGCCAATTCGCGGAATCAAGTGCGCTTGATCAACGCTCAAAGAATTGTCGATCTTTCTTCACGGAATCGTGCGCGATCAACGTGTCAAAGATTGCTAAAATCCGGTATCTTCGTGATCAACGGATTTGAGCCTTTCGGTATTCTTAAATCCATCGATTTTTCGTCGATTCACCGACTATTTTCCGCTAATCGTGCGAGATCCTAGACGGATTCGATTTACATCATCGAATTCGCTTTTCCACGCTGCGTCAATGCTAATCGTTAGTAACTGTGACTGTTATAACGGTTGGTCTCGTTGTTAGGAAGTTGTTTAGGATTGATGATATATCCTTGTCTCCGAGGGAGGCTTGATATGACCACGATTGAGTAGCATACCATGGATAGCATTAAGGTTCTATTCAAGGAGGATGGCCAATCTTCCCTTTGGTAGAATCTAAGTAATATGATTGTAGATTGTGAAAGATGGATTTTACATGTTAGTATTGTTAGCTACCTTCGATGATATGATAGTGCTAGATGATCGCGCAATTGAATGATTATATTAGTGTAAGGATAATTAGATGGTAGTGTTTGAGAAGATAATTAGTAAGATAGAATGTTAGTATGGTGAGCTAAACTTAGTTGATAGATATAACCAATCAATAATGACCAACTGAACAGTGTGCTATGTTTAGAATGAAATAAGGAACTATAATTAGAACGGCTCCAGGTTAAACGTTAGAAATCAAAAAATCTCATTAGAAGTTTACGTTGTTGCAGTTGGAAATCTAACTATGCAATATGACAATTATAAATTCAAATGACTAAACAACATGTTATGAATAGAACATCATAGGAGCTACGGTTATAGCAGCTTTAGGGACTATAGTTCGAATATTTCAAGGTAGACTTTTGGAAATCTAGCCAAAATAGCTAGTTCAGTAAAGATTGACAGTTAGAAATACAATCTCGCTGTTGGTCAAATGTTAGTAAGATAGAACATGAGAATGAAAGACATTCAAGTGTTAGATGGAGACTAAAAGAATTAATATGCAAGAAACTGGGTATGAGAAGATAGAATGTTAGCTTGCTTGGTGGTAACTAAGATGTTAGAATGATAGGATAATCAAGTTAGGAAGGTTGAGCATAATTTTTTTTGAGAAGAATAGAGTTACAAAGATTACGAAAGGTTATAACCAAGAGTGATAAGAATCCTTCGAGAGAGATGAGTTAGAAGTGAAAATTGGAGTTAGAATGTTAGATGTGGTGTTAGATATCGAGAGGATAGAGTTAGATGTGAGATGGTTGTAGATGGAGGTGATGGGTTCAATTCCTATATCCTCGAAAGTCATGTGTCCCTTGTCCTATGCAATCACAACCCTTAATGCCATCATGTTAATTAACTGAATTAATTAATTAGTCAGCAATGAATGGTGGAATTTAAGCGAGGACGGGGGGCACATGGGTTCAGAGGAATTGAGGCGGAAGGTGAATGAGATCAAAGTTTGAGTTAGAATCGAGAGGTTAAACTAATGTGAGAGAAAGGAGTTAAAATTATGACTATGTCTTATGAAATTTTATAAATGGAATAAAATCCGAATCTATATGCTTGGTGGTTTATTGTATTTTTAATGTTCAGTAACTATATCTTATGCATGTTTATGATAGTATTATGATACAATTGTTGTGTTAACTTAGTGAGTGCGAGTGACACGGAATTAGGTATAAGTTAATTATAGAAAGTGGTATAGTTTTTTTTTAAATGGTACTTAAATACAACATGTCACTGGTACAACATATGACAACTCACATGTCAATAAATGTTCGAATCACGCTACGCAAGTTACGAACTTGTGACCTCTTGCATCAAAGTCGAATCATTTAACCACTAGAACAATGGTGCATGTTAGAAAGTGATATAATTAAGGGTATGCCCTAAGGAAAATTATGTAATTTGATTCATGATTTAAACTTATAGTGAATCTTCTTCGGAATAATCTTTCGGTTTTATTTCTATTGTATATATTGTTATATTGGGATATAATTAATGTTACGAACATATTGAATATATACAAGTTGAAAATCGTTAGAAAAAGTATTTAATCGATTGCAGTTACGAATGTATTCATAACCATGAGTATTAGCCAAATAAAATATATATTTGTCCTTAAATATTCGTAATCGACGTACAGTGATCTTTTGATTTGAAAATACTATGGATTTTAAGTATCTAGATTATATTTTATTATGGTCGATCACACAATAACAACAATCGTGTTAAGAGCATAGTTGAGTACAAGCGGAACCGCTTGAATAGAAATATTATTCGTGTCTTCTGAATAGAAGGTTACCGTCACCGTAATTCGTAGTCAACTAATCTAATTAATGACTAAATACATAAGTATAACCAATGCATACTCTATGTTTCATGCGAGAATAAATTATCAAAATAACTCATATATTGATGTATGTACATTGGCATACTTCTAAGAACTATGAAGAATATTCATATTTTGATTATGCACGACTTTTAACGCATTAATAAATGCGTGGAAAGTTTATTTTCCAACAATTTATATATGAAAGTTCATTCAAACTTAGCCATGTACGAACTATATATATAAAAGAAAAATTGATTAATTATCACTGTTAATTAAACTCCAAAAACAAAACTGATGTAAGCCTCTTGCAAAATAGTACGCATATAATATGAGATCATGAGAATATTTGGATATAAAAAAATAGGTTAAAGAGGACAATTATTATTATTGCAATGTATTATGTATTATATATATATTAGGTGAAACACAAGCTTGCATAGTAAGAGGAGTTATCAAATAAGAACGAAGTTGACATAGCAAAATGATATAATAATAAGATGACGAAGCTCGTGGGGTCTTTCTTATATAGCATGTGCGTCCTTTTTCAATTTGTTTCGTAAGTATATATGAATTTATGATGAAATGATGATATTTCAATCTACCTAGTTCATTAGCAAATGATTGCTAGTTGATGTACTCTTATTCATATTTAAAGTCCAAAACATAACAATTGGCCAAAATAGAATGTCAATGAACAGATAGTTATATATTTCTCTTGGTCGGTCTAGCTGCCAACTGTCCTTTAAAATATGCACTGTGCAAAATCTACTCACTCATTTTTTCCAAATAAATTTTAACCTTAAACAGTTCGAGATTCATTTCACTGAATATATTTAGCCATGTAATTTCAGTTTCAGTTCAGAGTTTTGCCAGTAACTTGACCTGTTGCTATCCTAACGTAAAGTTTCATGGAATTAAAATGCATATCATGTAATTTATTACTGAGAATGTTATATTCGCAGAGTAAAAAGCCTGGCTTGTATCTTAACACATGATATAATTTTCTAATGAACTGAAAGAATCTTTGAATTGATTTTGTAGCCAACGTTATATTCGTTTTCTTTCTTAGAAAAACAACATTATTTAAATCTTTGGTAAGCAAATGAGTGCTTAAGAACCAAAGATGGTTACTCTTGCTATAAATGTCCAAACCATATCATACATGTTCATATCATTTGAATAAAATAAAAATGGGTTGCAAGAACTGCGTGAAAAAGAAAAGCATGACTAATAGAAAGGGCTTATGGTCACCAGATGAAGATCAAAAGTTAAGAGATTATGTGTTAAATTATGGCCATGCCTCCTGGGCATCTGTTGCTATTAATGCTGGTATAGATTTTCTCCCTAGTTCATTTGCTTTCAAAGTCCTTTAAACTGCACTTGACCTGTATACTCATAAATAGTATACAACTGTGTGTTTTATTTTAGGGTTGCAAAGAAATGGAAAGAGTTGCAGGTTAAGATGGATCAACTATTTGAGGCCTGGACTGAAACACGGCAGTTTTTCTGTGGAAGAAGAGCAAACAATTATTCGCCTTCATGATATTCTAGGAAACAAGTATGCACTTATTTCATTTATTTATATTCTTGTTTATTTGTTGTTTATAAAACCTATCTATAAATTATGATTCGATTTCATCATCAATAGGTGGTCGCAGATAGCAATGCAATTACCAGGAAGGACAGACAATGAAATAAAGAATTACTGGAATTCCTACTTAAAAAAGAAAACTAGCCCAGCAGTTAGCACTGTTAATGATATATTATCATCGTCATCCTCCTCCTCTTTGTCATCCATTAATTTGCAACAAACTTCTGTATTTCCAAAAGTTATGTTCGCAGATTGGATGCCTAGTGAGCATAATAGTGATAATGCAATGATAAACTGTGGTTTGGAGAAAGATGATCAGGCTGTTAAGGATCCTGTAGAAACTAATGAAGGGTTTTTTCAGGGGTTTGGAGATGATAGCATTTGCCAAGATTTCCATTTTGGTTATGAAGACATTCTACAGGAAGGGATTTTTGATCTTTTTTCACCTTAGAAACGTAAACTGAATAAATGAAATAAAGATGTGTGCATGGATATATATAAATGTCTATTATGTAGGTCGTTTGATTTTCTTCATTTGATACAAAACAAAATAAAATGAATTGCCCTAACGTAATTGGAACTTGTTTAAAGAACAAATTTGAGATCTTTTATTGTCAAAAAGCCAATCTGAATACTCTTTTGTTTGACGGACAAATACATTGCATTGTCTACATTTTTGTGTTTGATTTATTATTTCGATCATGGGAAGTAGATTTTAGATATTCTATTTGAGGCTAGCTTCAAAAGTAGCGGTAGTTGGTTGAGGAAACAAAAGTATATGTTATTACCTTATTTAAGATAAAGACTTCTATACAAGAAATTGAGAAAAGCAAAAATCAAGAAATACAAGAAAGAATCAAAATCTAATGACGAATTGCTCTAATCAGATCTCAAAGGTCACCAAGTCTGTCACACCTGAGCCTCCTACTCTCTATCCCCCTTCTTCTTCTTCCCTCAAGGTGGTACAAACTGAAATCGACAATGAGGGATTTCGGGTAGTGAGGAATCGCCGAAACAGAGAGAAGACCCTTCACCAGCCAACTATAGCAACGTATCCCAACAAGAATCAAGCGAATCTGTATAACAATGGCTATAGGAATGCAAGAATCAACAATACCAAATTTAATCCCAATCATTATTTGCTTAACACCTCAAATTATACAGACTGTTCAGAAGAAACAAGATAGCATCGGCAACTACAATACAGAGTAGCAGTAAAGGGTCTCTCCCAAATAAAGCATCTTTCTGGGCAGATTTAATCAGAGAAGAGGGTCTTAGTCCAGAATTTGATTTAAAATACCAAGCACCTCTAACCATTAATAAAAAGAAAATGGTTGTTATGAAAGAAGGTGTCAGTAAAAGAACAGAGACAAAGTGGGGTTGCTCGGTAATAGCATACGTATATGGTAGTAGACCTTCTTATCCTCATTTTAAAGCATTTGTGCAAAGAACCTGGAATCCCACGAGTAACTTTGAAATCTTCTCAAGAAACAATGGTTTTTTTGTGACCAAATTCACGGCAGAATGTGATTGTGAAAAAGCTATCAATGGGGGTCCATATTTCATCAATGGAAAATTAATCATTTTAAAAAGATGGAGCAGTAAAATTGCATTTGACAGAGACTTATTATCCACAATTCCAGTTTGGATTCGTCTGCCAGAATTAAGCTTAAAATTGTGGGATAAAAAAGCCTTTGGGGCAATAGCAAGTGTTGTGGGAAATCCTCTAAAACTTGATGAACCAACGGCAAAGGAAACAAGGTTAAGCTATGCAAGAATTCTTGTTGAAATCAAAGCAAATTCAGAATTTCCTGATGAATAACAATGCATGATGGAGAAACTTTAGTTCAAAAATCGAATTCGAATGGATCTCACCAGTGTGTTCAAATTGTAATTGTTTTGGGCATTCAACTGAAAATTGTTCTACTAAAATGATTTGGAAAGAAAAGCAGAAAGATTCTACAATCATCAAAGACAAGGTCTTGCTGTCAGAAAAAAATCAAGAAACCATCAAAGATTCACTTTTAACAGCAATCAGCAAGAAGGGATCCATGAATCTTGTGCTTCAGGAAATTCTCTAACTGGGAAAATAAAAAATTTCGAAAATTTTAATAATAAGGGCTGCTTAATGGATATGTCTACAAATATGAATGAGAATGATGTCTCTAATTAGCAGGAAAAACCAGATCAAATTATGGCAGAAACCTCTGATGATTTATCAAATCAGGTAATGAAAAAAAATTTATCTTCTACTGTTATGGAATCAAACTCGGATCATGGTGCAGTGCACTCCCCAGAGGATGTCAGTAATGCAAATGATATCGTATCATTGGCAAAAATCATAGCTACAAATGGAATATCTACTAATGCTGAAGACAGGAAATTATGTTCAAAAAGCTCTCATATAGGAATCTCAAAGGATTTAGTCCAAAAAGTCATGAAATTAATTCCAAATTCGTCCTCTCCATGAAAAAGGGAAAAAAAACAAAATCAAAAACCTTTAGGATATTCTTTCTCAAGGTAAAGAAGAAAACTCAGAAAAAGATGAATTCCAAAAAAAGTATGTAATGAGAAATCCAAGATGGTCTGAACATCTGAAAATTCAAGATAGAAAATCATTAAAAAGAAAAGGGCATAAAAGTTCAAATTACTTAGAAGAGAAAAGAGACAAAGAAAAGCTGGAGGAACACAATCCCAGTCTTTCTATATGAAGCAGTGATATCCTTAGCATATCCTTTATTATTCAATATATTTTATTATATATATGTCAATAATTACTTGGAATGTTAGAGTATTAAACTCCCCTGAAAGAAAGTTAGATCTAACCAATCTAATTTTCATAAAGAAACCAAGCATAGTTGGTATTCTCGAACGTAAACTTGAGGATTCTAAAATCAGCAATTTTCATGAAAGATACTTTAAAGAATGAGGTGTTATTAATAACAATAATATGGGGGTAATGGTAGAATAATGGTAATATGGGATCCAAATATTTGGAGTCTTAGCCAGTATTTTGTAAACTTCCAATTTATTCACTGCATATTCATAAATAAAGAGGGGTTTCAAATAGAAATCTCTTTTATTTATGCTTCTAATAGTGAAAAAGAAAGAAGTTTTTTATGGAATGATCTAAAACATTAAATTTTAATATGGCAAAACCCTGGATCATCATTGGAGACTTTAACACTATCTTCCACTCTTTTGAAAAAATGGGAGGAGTTCCCATTCCTTTTAGTAAATTAGAATTTTTTTAATAATTTTCTGCTAAAAATAGGTTTAATTGAGCCCTCTTTTAATGGGAACCAATTCACTTGGAAATCAGGTGTTTATAGGAACATCCATTGTACACTTGATAGAATTCTTATTAATCGCTTGTTTGCTAATACTTTTCCTAATTACAATTGTTCTACTCTTCCTCAAGAAACTAGTGATCATACCCCTTTGCATATAATTTTCTATGGTCAGGAAAATATTAGAAAAAGTATTCCTTTTAGATTTGTTAATGGGTGGACATATGATAAGAGTTATAAGGATACTGTCAAAAACAGTATTATTATTAATAAAAATGGTTCTGCTCAAAATAAATTTAAAAGCATCCTTAAGAATATCAAAGAAAACTTGAAAGTCTGGAATAAAAATAGGAACAGAGATAATATTAAAATTATTAGGGAAGAATGTGAATCAATCCAAAATAATATAGATTTTGATAGCTCAGACAAATCGAGAGTTAATCAATTTTTTCAACTCCAAGATAAATTAAGTCAAAGTCTGCATGTTCAAGCTATCAACATGAGGCAGCAAGCCAAAGTAGACTGGCTTACTAAGGGTGATGAATCTAGTAAATTTTTCTATGCCAAGATGTCAACTAGGAAAAAAATCAATGACATAGGCAAATTACTAGATACTAATGGTGCTACCCTGAATGATGTCACTAGCATAGAGAATCTGGCTCTCAAATATTTTTCTGACCTCTATAATTCCAATGATTATAAAAAAGATTTCCCAAATATTAAAACTAAATTTTTACTTAAAGCAGCAGTGATATTCTTCTTGCCCCTGTTGAGTTGGAGGAAGTTAAAAAAATTATTTTTGGCTCAAATATAGATAAAGTCCAGGGCCTGATGGATTTGGGGCAAAATTTTACAAAACACACTGGGAAGATTTCAAAATTATTATTCATGAAGTCGTCAAAGAATTTTTTTCATTTGGAAAGCTTCTAAAAAGCTTAAATCATACTTTTATTACTTTAGTTCCCAAGGTTAAAATTCCTTCAGGTTTAGGAGATTACAGGCCAATTGCCTGTTGCAATTTTATATACAAAATCATTGCTAGTTTATTAAGTAATAGAATAAATATCTTTCTTAAATATCTGATTTCAGAAAATCAGTGTGCTTTCATTCCAGGTAGATATATTATTGAAAATACTCTTTTGGCTCATGAACTTATCAGAAATTTTAATAGGGGCTGTATGAATAAAGTCTGCATTAAAATTGATATACACAAAGCTTTTGACAAGATTAACAGACATTTCATCATTTATATGATGAGACAAATGGGATTTCATAAAAAAAAAAATTATGATTTAGTTAAAGAATGTATTTACACTGCCTCCTTTTCTATTTTAGTTAATGGATCTCCCTGTGGATTTATTACTAGTAATAGAGGAATTAGACAAGGGGATCCCCTCTCCCCCAATTTGTTCACAATAGCTATGGAATATTTTTCTATTCAAATGGAATTGGAACAAATAAGAGAAAATCTCAGGCCTGTCAATAGAATTTCTCCTAGTATTACTCATTTACTATATGTTGATGATTTGCTTTTATTTATAAATGCAGATACTAACAGTGCTCAATCTATAGTTAAAATCTTGGAAAAATTGGAAAATTTTGCTGGTTTCCAAATCAATGAGAGTAAAAGCAAAGCATATTTTAGTAAAGATTGTGCTAATAAAGGGGAAATTCTTCAAATTTTAAAAATTAATGAAGGTCAATTGCCTGTTAAATATTTGGGTCTCCCACTCAGCACCAATCAATTATCAGCTAGGGATTGCTCTAAACTAATTGACATCATTCAAGGCAAAATAGAAAATTGGTCTAGCAGACTACTATCTATTGCTGGAAGAATAGAGCTTAGTCACATTGTCATCACAGCTATCATTATGTATTGGATCCAGACTCACAATATTCCCAAATCAGCAATTTGCAAAATAGAAAGAATATGTGCCAATTTTATATGGAAAGGAAAAAATCATAAAGTTTCATGGGACACAGTTTGCAAACCAAGAAAGGCATATGGATTGGGTTTAAGAAGCATCAATGATCTAAAAGAAGCCTGTAGTATGAAACTTTTTGGAGATTGGTAGAAGGCAAATCATTATGGGCAAAGTGGATGATTAGCAAATATGCCAAAAACAAAAATTTTTGGACAATGCCAGCTGAAAATCACAATTCACACACTTGGAAATCCATCTTAAAAAGTAGAAATAAAGGAATTAAATTATTGGATAGAAAATTCAAAGATGGGAAAAGTACAAGTCTCTGATTCGATCCTTGGATTAATGGAAAATCTCTGATTAGTTTGCTAGGTTGGACAAATCTTATTTACTTTGGGGGAGCCAATTAAAAGTGGATAGTATTACTCAAAATCATATGTGGAACCCAAACAAGCATCCAGCAACTTCAATTTTCAAAAATGCCATTGAAAAAATTGAAATTGATTCAAATTTAGCAACAGACTGCTGGAAGTGGAAACTTTCAAAAAATGAGAAATTCTCCTTCAAATCTACTTGGGATTATTTAAAAGGGTTTGAAACTGAAATGGAATGGTGCAGTATTATATGGAATAAGGCAAATCGCCCAAAAATGGCACATTGTGCCTACTTTGCATTGTTAAACAGATTACCAACCAGAGGCAGATGCAAAAATTGGAGTAAAAACAATATTTATGATATCAAGTGCCTCCTCTGCAATACAGATAGTGAATTAGCTGATCACTTATTTTTTTGATTGCATTTCCTCATGGCATATATGGTTCATTGCACAAAATAAACTCAATTTCTGTCAAAGCAAGCCAATGCAAAACATCAAAGACAGTGTACAATATATTCAGGAAAGCTTCAAAATCAAATCAGAAAAATTCAACAGAGCTAGCATAATGCTAGCTACAATCATATATCATATATGGAAAGAAAGAAACGCCAGATTGCTTTCGAATAAGAAAACAGATGCCATTCAAATTTGGAAAAGCATAGAAACAGAATTTCATATTCTGAGTCATAAAGCTAGCAAAAACGAAACACCATTCTGTCAGCTCCTATTAGAGCATAACGAACAGGAAGAATTTGCTGCCAGTATGGAATTATACTTACAAGAGGGGAAATTTAATAACGAATTTCCCCATAGCAGTAACCCTCAGCCCGCTATCCATAGAATCCATGGTATCTCGAAGAGGGGAGCCAGCAACTTCATCAGTCCACTTGCAGGAGGCGGCCATTCCTACCCTAATACCAGGAGCAGCTCCTACAAGCAGGAATTACCGCACTTCCAGCAAAGAAACAATGAAGCTAAAGTCCCTCCTATATTAAAATAAAGCAAACAATTCAGATCATTTCCCGCAAAGAACTAGAGAGAATAGTTATATTAGCAAGCTCAATGGCAACACTTATCACATATCCGTTTGGGAAAGAGGAGAAAGCAGCAGGAAAGTCATCGAAAATGACAAAAGCAAGCTGCTCTACAATTTCGACTGTCTGAATGGCCCAAAAAGGCAAAGCAGCTGCAACAATGGCAACTGGATCCAGGAGGAGGACAGATCTACTAGCTATAATAATAGATTCATCGCGAGGAACCCAGAGAGCAATTATATGGAGAAATCGAGAGTCTGGAACCCTCCATAATCCAGCTAGGTTTTCTAGATCATTGATCCAGCTTGATTTTCTAGATCATAGTGCTTTCAAGCAGCAATTTTTCATCAATTTTCCATCTAAATTTGAAAGGGCTGGAGGGATTTCGTCGCCATTTCCCCTCTTCTGTTGAAGACTTTCGATCGTGGTCATTTTTTTTTTATGTTTGTGTCGGCTACCCTTTAGGGTTAGCTGTTTTTTTAACAAGTTTCGAGTGAAATTTATTTACCCGCTTTTCTATTTGTATAACTTGGGCCTGGCCCATTATCCAATTTTCAAAAAAAACCTTATTTAAGATAAGGGGAATAAAATAAAGGACAAAAATTTATATTTTTTTAGCCTTAAGGACAGGACCTCAATATTTTAAGCATAAGGACAAACATTTTTCTAGAAATTATTTATAAGGGCAAACATTTTCTCAAAATTATTAATAAAAACAAACATTCTTTCAAAACTGCTACCGAATTAAAAACCGATACCTAAAAACTGCTACCGATAAGTACAAACTAATATCTAAAAACTGCTATCAATGACTAAAAACTTATACCTAAGGAAAGTAGTCCTTCAGGCTGAAATACTTAAGGTCTGTCCTTGAGGCTAAAACGCTGAGAAATTTTGTTCTTGACAATAATTTCTTGTTAAGGATAATATGAATTTTGTGCTTTGCTTCATTTGGATTGTTGCTTTGTAGTTTACTTTGTTTATAAATTTATCGTCATTGTCAAAAAGTGAAAATTGGTTTTCTATATTTTATGTTGTTATTTAGTATCATTATATAGTTATTTAGTTGATTTCAGCATTTTTGCCATTGACAAAACAATGTTTGTTGTAGTAATCTAAAAGAACATATGTATGGCAAATCACTACTGGAGAAGAGGTAAATAGCAACACATCGTTTCAACGACCACCGACGGCTCCGTAGTTTTGTTTTCGACAGATGTCTATTTTTATTAATTTAATTTATCATATTACTTTAATTTATTAATTATAAGTTTGAAATTTGTTTAAAATTACTAACTTAACTCCTAAAAATTAAAGAAAGTATTTTTATTCAGTTCTTCAATTTCATAAAGGTTTGTGGTTAATTAAATTAGTGTTTTCGATAATCTTTTATTATGTAATTCGATATTTAACTTTTTTGAAAATTGAACTGAAACGATTAATCTATGCAACTTTCAGTCCGTCCATTATACAATTTCAATGAAATTTATGATGTGTAACCGGTTTATAAATTTAGCTATATTTTTTAACCATTGTGTAACCAATTATGAATTTTTAAATGTATTTAGCATTATAAATTCATACAAAAGAAACTATTTTCCAGAAAAATAATTGTTTTTAAATGTTTTGTCGATCCAATGTACTTTGGATCTACTTTCAAAATATGATAAAATGGTAAATAAATTTAGGGTGCCGATCTTGATTCTTAAATTTATAGTCATTCGTCTACATTCTAATAAAAAACCTTTCGTTTGAAGGCCAAAAAATCTTCAAACAAGATGAAATTCAGATTACATATACTTTATAATGTATATATCCAATCCGTATGGTTAGAATTGAAAAAAACGAAAGTAAAAAAATTAGACACATAACATTTCATTTTCTAAGGAGTCGTACAACACTTGATATATATTATTATGACAACTTCTATGAAAATGGTCTATTTAAAGCCTAATTTTTTTTCTGCATATTTTTTCAAAATTCAGCCGTAAAAATTGGATGGATATGTGATATAGTATATATGATTTGAATTTCGTCCCATTTGAAAATCGTTTTACCTTCGAACGAAAGGTATAAGTCTGAATATCGATGAACAGCTATAAATTTGAAAATAACAATTGATACCTTAAACTGTTTATTTTCCTTTAATATTTCGACTGCATACTCAAAATATCTTAGATCGAAATAACACATAACAAATTTATTTTTCACTAAATATTTATATTTTATGAATTTATTATGTTAAATACATGTAAAATTCACATTTAAATAAAAAAATCATTAAAAAAACATATCGTATGAGTATAATCTTTTTAATATTTATAAATAAAAGTGGGTTATTGTAAATATTTTAAAATTTTTATGCCAGATTAAATTTTTATATAAATTAAGTTAAACTAAATTTATTTAAAATAGGGTGAAAGGAAAACAATTATATTCAACAACCGTCGAAAAGTCGCATATATAGCAGCAGCCGAACACGTTTCTTCCTCAAACTATCTTCCATAAAATCGATTTGCAAAGTCTAAATACTCCATCAACCCCAAATCCATGCCCAACCATCTTTATCCATCAAAACCTGTCGAATTCTTTATCAAATTGGAATCTCCACGCTTCTCCTCCTTCAATTCATCGAAAATAAGATATATTTTTCCCCTAAGCTAA
Organism: Allium cepa; assembly: GCA_030765085.1. NCBI lineage: Eukaryota > Viridiplantae > Streptophyta > Magnoliopsida > Asparagales > Amaryllidaceae > Allium > Allium cepa. The sequence continues at coordinate 727,513,645 of CM060945.1, forward strand.
CTATTTGTAATTTTAATAAAACCATTGTTAATTTATGCTTCAATTATTAATAATAGCTTATTGATTGGTTATAATTAGTATATTGGTTGAGTTGGAAATGTTAATTGGGGTTGTTAGTGCATAAATCCGAAAATTAGTGTTTAGTTAGGGCTAATTTGAGTTGATTACTGTATGAGGTTGTTAACTATAAATCCCACTCAAGAATGTTGGTATGAAAGATGGCCTGCGAAAGCATTGTAAAAGTTTCACAAAAATTAAAAAGAAGGGTTCCGCTATGGTTCAAAAGCGGGATTTCGATGGCATTGAAGTAGCTTTCGAAGAAATTGGACTGGTGCCACAAGCATCAGATGCTTCTACAAGTAGTAAATATGGGCTTCCGAATGAGTCAAAAAGGGTCCAGACTACCCTTCACTATGAGAAAAAACAAATCAGATGACAGATATGCTCCGTTGTCTGAATGAATACCTATCTGTCGTCTATTTCCGTGCCGTCTCATTACATATCAGACCACAAATATGCACTGTCATCTGATATGCACTAACACATCAAAAGAAAAAAAAATCATACATTGTCTGATGTTATAGTATCATTTCTAAAGTCTTCTATTAGACAACATATAAATATTGACTGCTATGCATATCAATTACACTTATGTTATCTTTGCAAAATGAAATAATGAATCACAAGTTTATTTAAACAAATATTTTATTTCACATAAAATTCAAATACAATACAACTTTCACTATACTTACATTTTCAAATACAATACAACTTTCACTATTCTTACATTTTCATATACAATGTAACTTTCACTATACTTACATTTTCAAATACAGTACAACTTTCACTATTCTTACATTTTCAAATACAATACAACTTTCACTATCACTCTCATATATACAATTTTCTCTACACTCTCATATATAACATTTTTTTACTAGCACTCACTTACACTCAATCGAGTTTTTTCTTATATTGATCTTCATTTGCTTGCTCCATCTTGTGTCCAGTCATCTCTTATACCTGTCAAATAAACGATGTAGTAAAATGGAAGAGGAAACAAGCCTAAATTGCAAAAATAAAATAAAATTTCAATATAAATATTGCCTCAGTTTATGGATTTGTTTTTTCTTCATGTTTTAGACATGGCCGGAAAAAGATATATATGCGTGGATAACTTATGATATACACAATGTATCACTATGAATATCACAAGGCTGGGCATTGATTAAATCTCATGGACTATTGCAAAGTTCAAGCCCAAAGGCTCAACACAGTGCAAATGTCCACAAGGCCAAACCCAAGCCTCATCGGGCTCAACTCAGGTGCACAAGGAAATGCAAATCAAACTAGAAAATCAAACCGAAAATATACAAACAAGAAAACCAAACTCAGGTGCACATTCAGGTGCTCCAACTAGAAATATACAAGTGCAGCCACGAAAATGCGCACTCAAGCCTGAGCTACTAGTGCACATAATGTAACCAATGTCACTCAGGTCCTCCAACCAGTTTTACATGCACATAGGGGAGATGTGTAACCAATGTTACCAGTGCACATAATGTAACCAATGTCACTTAGGTCCTCCAACAAGTTTTACATGCACATAGGGGTGATGTGTAACCAGTGTTACCAGTGCACATAATGTAACCAATGTCACTCAGGAAAATGTTACGAGTGAACATAATGAAACAAATTTAGTAGTGCAGCAAGGTTATTTGAGTTTTAACAAAAGGAAGGACGACCATACTTTAACAAAAGGCAAACCACTCACTACAAAAAGATCAACTATAATATAAAATAAGTGCAGCGCAAATGTGCACAGTGAGTACATAGTGAATACAAGTTTCGTCAATTCAACAAACACAAAAGTACATAGTGAATGCAAGGCAAGAAATCTCAAAACAGTTTATGCATAATGCACATAGGAGCAACATGAACAAAGCTGAAGTGCACATGTATAAACTAGACAAAAATAAGGAAAAACATGGCAATATTTGACACATATATAATACATATGTATATGTGTGTATACATGGAAGTAACAAGCAAGAATTCTGCATATAGCAGTAACAACCATTCAAGGTTTCAGACCATTCAAGGTTTAGGTTATTCAAGTATCAATTTCAAACCATTCAAGGTTTAAGGAATGCAAGGATGTATACATTGAAGGTTCAGGGAAAGTAATCAAAGAAAAATGCATTTTGGTATCAAAGCATATATACATGTATAAATCTTTGATTGCTTTGATACTTGAATGGTATGAAGTTGATACATGTATACATGTATATATATATATGTGTGTGTGTGTGTGTGTATTTATATATATATGAAAGTATGAATGTATAAACCATTCAAAGCAAAATGCATACATGTATATATGTATAAACCTTGAATGTGTACATGTATATATGTATAAACCAAAATGCATACCAAAGGATGTATGCATGTATCAAAATGAATTCAAGGTTCAGTGAAAGTGATCAAAGAAAAATCCATACAAGTATCAAAGAAAAATCCATTCAATTATCAAAGAAAGATTCATAAAAAAATCAACATATGAACCCATGAACAATTCAAAAGCAGCTCAAAGCACATATGTATATACATATATACATGAACACATGAACAATTTAAAAGCATCTCAAAGCTTTACAAAATCCGGTTAAAGGATTTTACATGTATATACATGTATACATGTATGTATATGCATGTGTACATATATATATATAACACATGAACACATGAACAATTCAATGCCCATGGAGATGCACAAAATCGAGCAGCAGCAAACCAGATTCATGGCAGAATCAAGTATGAACCAACAACCAACACAAGCATCAAAGTTCTAGGAAACTGTAACATGGATAAACCATATTTTAAGTATCAAAGTACATATGAGTATATACAAGTACATACGAGTATATACCAGCACATAAGTTCAAGTATAAGTATAGTATGCAACACACATATACACATACACACACATATATATACATGTATATATGCAACATATGTTCAGAGATGAGCAACAACCAAGTGGAACAACATACATAACTCAAGTGTACACTAACTCGGACATGGACATGAAAAAGGCAATGTGCGAGAAAAAAAACATTCACACATACATACACACATACATATGTATGTATGTATAAACATGGAAGTCTAAAACATCCACTAACTCGAACATGAACTCAAGAGTACACTAACTTGTTTATACATATATACACATATGTATACACATGCGTATATGACATAGTGAGTAGAAAGGCAACAAGTATATCACTTAATGTTGACAATTAGGCATAACATTTCATTTTGGTTCAAAGAAAACACTAACAGATAAGTGAAAGAATAACAAGGGCAAGGGGCAACAAAACAAGTACATGAACTTGTAAGTTGTAAGAATCAAATGAACAGAAATTAAAATAACATTCACACATGTAACATACATTTGTATGTATGTAAATACATGCAAGTTCAAAATATCCACTAACTCAGACATGAACTAATAAAGCATCAACCAAAGTTTTTGCCATCACAACACATATCTCAAAACATATATGTACATATATACACATGTATACACGTATATCTCAAAACAGAAATCTAAAAACACATATGTCTCAAAGCACATGAACTCAAGTGTCAAATATGGTATATACATATGTACACATGTATGTACATATATACACATGAACACAAGTTAAACTTAGCCAGGAAGTACATTCATAATTACATTGAAAACTCAGATAACAAACTCGGATAATACGAACAAGCTCATGTGTAGAAAACTCAGATAACAAAATCAAGTAAGGAAATCAGAAAATTAGATAATACTAGCGTTAATCAAATTTTGAAATCGCTAATAAAGCAATCGAACCAATAACTATAATGGTATTCACAAAATAAGTATATCGGCATACCAATTTTTAACGCACGACATCAAAAGTCGAGAATGCAACGAATCAAAAAGGGGCGAAAATCATACCGAGTAGTTGAATTCATATATCATCGACTCACGAAAGCAATCGATTGTGAAACCCTAATTTTTGAAGGCAACTCGAAGATAAAAGGAGTGACCTGGAGCAAGTGTTTGGAAGAAACTCTAATTAACTGTAACGACCCCGAATTTTTACTAGATTTAAATTGATAATTAAATTAATTTTTGAATTAAAATCTATAAAATTTATTAGTAAATTGATTCGAGTTTCCCTAAATTCAAATAGAAAATATATTAAATCATATGAATTTAAATATTGTACATATGTAATTTGGATTTAAATTTCAAGTAAATGGATTTATAATAATTTGAATATATATGTATATATGTACATACATTGAGTTTGAGTTAAATTTTAACTAAATGGTTTAAAGACAAATTATAATGATAAAAATAAAGTAAATAATTAATTGCTAAAATTTAAAATAAAAATCTAGAAATTCATCTATGTTACAAAATAAATAAATATATAGTTTATACAAAATAAAGTAAAGATATAATTTTAATATCATAATACAAATAGAAACAAACAATAATAATAAAAGAAAAAAAACAAAAGAAAAAAAGTATATAAGATAACTATGAAATATAAGTTGAACACATTAGCTAATTCTAACAACATATTAACAGTAGGACTTCACTTATATTCCTAAGTAATGAGGCTGAAGCAAAGGCAAGTAAATTATGTTATGTACATAAAGTAAAAGCAAGTGTAGACAAGAAAAAAAAAGCCATTTCATAAAATAACTAAAACAACATTATATTAAGCAAGGCAAATTAGTCAAGAATGGTTGCTGAAATTTCATATATGCAAGAAAATAATAGTAAATATCTATGTACAAAGCAAAGGAAAACATAAAGTACCTGGCAATTAAAGCTAGCTCAAACTAAGTCAATTTGAATTGTTTTCAAAAGCAATTCAGCCACCAGCCAAGAAAAAATTCCCTGATTTTATATTGTACTAAATAATATAATACCCTGTACAACACATAATAACACCCTGTAAACACTACCTTTTTTCTATATATCAACCTCATACATATCATCCTTTCATTCATTCAGTTCGTTCCTCTCAAACTAAAACAAGAAATAAACTGAAGAAAGTATCATCTTTAAACTTAAACAAACAAAAATTCATCAAAACCAGAGAATCAAAACTAGAAGGCTTTCAACTGGAAATTGCAAAAGTTTGGAAAGAAAAAAAAAGCTTTGTCATTTCTGGAACCATGATTTGGAAGGTGAGTAACACTCAACCATTTAATCTTAAGTGTGTGTGTGTGTGTGTATGTATATATATTAAAGAATGCTATGTGTATATGCATGTATCAGTGGGTATTTCTTCTCTATTGCTTTACAGGGTATAGAACAACAATAAGAAAATTCAATTTCTTGTTTTCCAGTCAATATCAGGCTTTGATTTCAAAACAAATTAGTTGTATTTAAGTTTAAGTTATAAACTAAAAATAGTTTCATGAAACAAAAATGCACATATATATTGAGAAATCAAGTTTTTACAGTGATAATTCCAAACTTTGGAAATTTCGAGTTTCATAAAACATTAATTCAGATATATCACTTGAATACTCGTAGAAAAATAGGATTTTTAAGGTGGGTTTGATGATTTTTAGAGAGCAGTTTGAATTCGTTTGAAAACTGGTTTTTGGCCAATTTATGGTGATGGATCGACTCGTGGAGGTCGTGTTCGTGGCTGGAGATGGAGGAGGCTACGGGGTGTCGGCTAAAAATGGTTGGAGGTGGCGAAAATGTCGGAGGCGACGGCGGTGTAAAATTTAAATCTGTAAACCTAGTTTTGTCGCGCATTGGAAACTCGCGCACTTTTGTCTCGTGCAAGCACCGAGTGTCTCAAGGTCGTGGGCCATGGTAGGGGTCGAGTTGACGGAGGCTGGGGTTCATTGACTGTCGGGGCTGGGAAGACGACGCGACTTCTAGGTTTGATGGCGAACTTGAACGTGTTTCCAGGTTTCGTTTTCAAGTTCAATTCTGGTTCGATGATCTTCTCACGCGTTTGGGTGGTTGCGGGGCTTCAAAGCAACGACGTCGACTTGTTGATGATCGAAACGGTGACCAAAGGAGTTTGGGGTTCATGTGCACATGCACGCAGTGGGTCTCGAGTTCTGCAGTGGCTACTCGAGTTGATACTCGAAGAATGCGTGTGTGGTTTCGGATTATTGCTCGAGTAAGTAAATTTAGTTACTGATGCTATGCTTGAGTTTAAGCTTAGAGAAAAACTAACTAGAAAAAAAATAGAAGAAGAAGGGACCTTACGAGTGGAAGAAGAACGTGGGTAAAAGCTGGGGAAAACTCGTGCTTTGCTCGAGTGATTTGAGAAGTATACTCGGAGTAGCGATGGGAAGTCTCGAGTCAAAGTTTTGTTCCAAGTTTTCAACCTGATCCTATTTTCTGAAATTTATAATTAAATGTTTTTTTACATGTAAGTTTAAAAATGTTGGAAAATTTGTTTTAAACTTTATTAAAATTTAATAAGGATTTATTTCAAATTTTAATTTAAATAGGAATTTAAAAAAAAGAAATTTGAAATAATGTTTTTTGCATGTTGTAAAGAACATATTAAATCAAGAATAAGTTTTAACTTAAGTAATGAAGATTAATGATTTCAAATTCATTAACGAATGAGTTCTTAACGGTAAATCGATTTATAATCAATAATGATAAATATAAGTAAATTTCTTTAGAGAGGCAATTAAAGAAATTCAATAGTCAATGAAGTCATTAACTAAGGTTTTATTTGAATAATTAATCAATGTGATAAATTTTAACAATAAATAAGATTGATTAATTTAATTTAATAATAATCAATCATGAAATTATTAAGTATAATTGCTTAATGACAGTAACTATGGAATTAATTATTCGATGTAATTAACTGAGTTAATTGAATTTGTTCAAGTTAATTACTTAAGTTTATATTAATTCAAAATAATTATTTGAAAATTTGAAAAATATAATCACTTAGAAAGGTAATTAATAGATAATTACCAGATGCAATTAAATGAATGATAATCAGTAATTTGGGTATAAATATTGGTTATTAATCAAGGGGTTAATTAAATTTATTAATTAAAGGATTAATTAATAGTTGTGATTAATTAAGATTAATTAAATAATTAAAGGTAAATTGGTTCATTAATTAAAATTGATTAGTTAATAATAAAAGATTAACTAATAAATGATGAATGGGAAATTTATTTCAGATTCTTATGATAATTAACCCAGTTTAATCAGTGATAAATAAATTTACTTGTGAATGTTTGGACTTGATTGAATGACTTAGCTGCCTGATATTCCTAATCTGTGATGCTTTGTGATATATTCTGATTTATATGGTAATCTGGTTTATTTATCTGGGATGAATGTAATTTATTATCTGTAATTGATATATAAGTGGTCTGTGATATGTGAATAAAAGATAAGCGTTATAGTTTATACCGCTTATCAACTATATTTCTGCATTTTCATCCGTGATGATTGAATGCTGTTGCACTATTGTGTTAAACCCCTGGACTACATCATACGCACACAAATGTGGATTTCATGAGGAAATCGGTTAAATCACATATTTGTATCAAATTTAGAAATTGAATTCTTGAATCCAAAATAGTTTTGAATTTTGAATTAAGAACTTTTGAAATGAATTTCAAAAATAAAAGTTATTTTAAATAACTTGATAAAAACTTGGAATTTGAAATAAGTTGATTTAAATTTGAATTCAATGTTTGAAATTGAATTCAATGACTTGGAATTTTGGTCTAAAACATTATACAAGTCATAAAAGATGCTTATATGGGATCTTAACCATTTAAATGGTGTGGCTTTGGAAATGTAAATTTGAATTCAAGTTCTATACTTGAATGGCTTTAATTTGTAATCAGTTTTTCCAGAAGAAACGAAAACTATTTGTTTCCAAATAATAAAGCCTTCATATAAGGAATGAATTCCTAATATGTGTTAAGAAAATTTCAAGTTTGAAATGGAAACGTAAATAGTTGAAAGACTATAAATTGACCTTTGTGAAGATGATTGAACTTTGTTTTGAAATTGAAGAGAATTTTGAAGGGTGAATCTTTTATATTATAAAAGATTTAAATTGTAAATTGTTTTGAAAGCTATCAATTAAATCTTAGATTTAAAGATTGGACGAGTTAATCCAATTTTGAAATGGAATCGTTTTGAAAGCTGTGTAAATGAATCTTTGTGAAATCTGGGTGAAACTTGGTGAAATAAATCTTTTGTTTAAAGATTTGAAATGGTAAATTTATTTAACCATTTGAAAGAACGTTTTGGTTTTCTATTAAGTTGTGACTTAACTGGAATTCCATATCCATATATTTTAAATATTGCGCTCATTATTCGGTTTAGCCGGGAGAGGACCTTGTGTCATATAACCCATTCCGAATAATGACACGTCGATATGGATAGCATTTGAAGACCGGTGGTGAAGACCAGGTATTCGTGAAAACGATAGGATAACCTATCGATTGTCTCTGCAACGAGTAGCGTCGGTATGGAGATTCCCTTAATGATGGGAAGTCTGATCGGGATTGTGAATACCCGGATTGCAAGGGCTTCTTCGAAAGTGCCTTCGGTTCTGTTCGAACCCATAATAGACTTGTATGGTTACATGTATGACACTACACTTTGAGGTATAAAGCAGATTTCTTTCAAATACGTATCTGTTGGTGGCGGAGAATTTATTCTCTTAGCTTAACACCCTTCTTTGAGACGTACGAGCTCAGAGGTTATGTAGTTGAAGGTTATCAGCGATATATTCCCAATTTGGTAGTGTGACATGCTGAGTGCTGCTGTGTGTGGATCATTTGTTGATCATTTGTGATCAGAGCATGGCTTTTGTATAAATCGTAGCTTTGTGGACGAGACTGCATCAGGACCTCACAACCCGGAAATGGTCGAAACAGGAAAGATGCGGCGAGGTTATGTGGGTCACGCCCTTTAAGGTGTGTCATTCCCTTCTGGTAAAGGGTGGTATCATGGTATGGAGCCCAGATATTTGCCTATGTGGTGGCTCCAATCTCATTTACTGTGTGGTTGTTGCTTTAGAGGCGCCTCGGATAAAGGTCCTAAAGGACCGGGGAGTGGCATGCTCGAGAAGTAGTTACCTAGTTACAGAGGTAACCCGGCCTTATGTTGGCAGAGATCCGGTTAGGTTCTCGGGACGTCCCACCAGAGGCGATCCCATGGACAGTGAGAAGTTCCTTAGCCCGACCATTTGTTGGAAATCCAAATGAAACAATACGAGCCATGTACGTTTTTAGTTATATTACCTGCCATTCACTTATGGTGGCGCCCCACTGCTTGGATGGTAGCTATAGTAGGCATAGTTCGGAATGTCTATGCTGGCTAGGATTTATATTCTATTTTCGAAATGCTTTTCTGCACTTTGCACTTATAAATAATAATATCAAAGAAATTCGCGTAGCAAGCATATTTGACTATCGTAAGGAGAAATCTCCTCCAATTCTGCGTTTGCATTGTGTGTGTGGCAGGAGGCCTTATGGTAGTTTCATTTTCTAAAAAGCATTACGGATTTATTTTAAATTCTTTGTTTGTTATAAAAGATCAAACTGTTTTTGTTACTCACACCAGTCCCATGACAGACTCGGAGTTTATTGTTCCTATCCTAAACTCTGGGTGCTCACTATTTTTCACACGAGAAGTCTAGAGTTGGGTTTTTCAGATAGTCAGGTTTAGTAGATTGTCTGGAGTTAGTCTAGTCTTTGGATTCGGACGAGACTTGCTTATCTAGGTGATAAGTGATGTTGGTTCGAGCTAGCTTTGGATTAGAGCATTAGATTTGGGGACGTATTCCTTTGGAGATATTTGTTCCACTGCTTGTGTTAGCCATTTTCTTTTCCGCTGCTATTTTATTGTATCATATCTGATGTATATTGATATCTATTGTATCATCTGTTGTATCAGATATTGTATCAATGCTGCATATCAATGAATTATTCCTTCTCTTTCGCTGTGTTGTACTTAAGGGTGTTATAAGATCCGGCGACTCAGATTCGACGTTTGGATCTGCGGCATTGGAATATGAGAATCGTATTCGGTGCCGATTTTCGAAGGTCGAGTAAGGATCGTTATAAGTGGTATCAGAGCTAAGGTTGAACTTTATCTCAGGAGTATAACACATTAAGTAACTCATTAGAGATAGGGTGAAGTATACCCTAGAATGAGTGTATCCCTAAGATATCCGTTCGAATGCCTCAGTAAATTCTCTTACTATTCACTGATAGTGAGTATGAGTGCAAGAAGAGAACGAGATAGGGGACAGGGGAATACGACTATAAATGGTCAATACCCTACAACAGGAGAAACAATCATTCTCTATCAATTTTCTTTGATTCGTTTCCAAATTCTTTTGATTGCTTCGTACCGGCTATAAGAAGAGGTTTCGGTGTGAGGATGGCTCTACGAATCGTTGTAGGAAAATTTTTACCTTGTATCTTCATCGATTTCTCATCATTTTTTGATTTAAACTTTAATGAATTTGAAATTTGAAAAATTGGAAATTCTAAATAAATTGGAAATTTTAAATTGAGTTAAATTGGTTAATGAAATATAAGGATAAAATTGAACTGTATCGATAAAACGATTTTGTTTAAAACCAAATTTTGAAATTCTGTATAACTTCTTGAGTATAATAAATTTTGCAATATAAATTTTGATGTATTTCTTAGCCTATAAAATTCTAAAACCTTAGAATCTTATTTTTGGATTTTGGTTTCGATTGTAGAGAACCTATAGTGTAAGTAGGGGAGGAGCACTTTCCAAAGCTAGAAGAGTTGGTGAGTATGGTTCATCTAGTAGGGTTCGAGATGATTTGGGTGAACCATCAATACATGAGGAGGTGCCAGAAGAGCCGGTGGAGCAGCCACAGCCGCAGGTAAAAGAACCCAAAGAAGAAGTGGTTGAAGAACCCAAGGAGGAATCAGAAGAGGAACCCGAAGAAGAATTCGAAGGCGAAGAAGAATTCGAAGAAGAAGAATTTGAAGACGAAGAAGAATTCGAAGACAAAGAAGAATTCGAAGAGGAAGAAGAAGTTGAAGACGAGGAAGAGGTGGTGTCAGAAAATGACGATGCGGTCATTTGGAATTTGGATAATGCAGTGGAAGAACAAGACGATGGAGGGTATATCTCGGTAGAATCTGACCCAGAGGATGTTTATGAGACATACATTGAGGCGGAGGTTAGGGAACTGTCAGGGCCTGAGAGAGGGAGCTCTGATAGTGAAGATATGTAGTTGGTCGGGTTGACTTCTTTTGGATAGGGTGTGTTTATGTACGTGTTTTGGATTTCGAACCAAGTGAATGTTGGATGTTAATTGGGTAATCTATGACTACAACATATGTACGAATATTATGAGTAGTACTTAATATAAGATATGTATTATTAATTACCCGTACGAATCCATGTGTTTACTAGTATGGTTTGAGTTGTCATTGGTCTATTCTGTGTGCTTATAATTCACGAAACGAGCTGTGTAATTTCGAGGACGAAATTCTTTTAAGGGGGGAAGTCTGTAACGACCCCGAATTTTTACTAAATTTAAATTGATAATTAAATTAATTTTTGAATTAAAATCTATAAAATTTATTAGTAAATTGATTCGATTTTCCCTAAATTCGAATAGAAAATATATTAAATCATATGAATTTAAATATTTTACATATGTGATTTGGATTTAAATTTCAAGTAAATGGATTTATAATAATTTGAATATATATGTATATATGTACATACATTGAGTTTGATTTAAATTTTTACTAAGTGGTTTAAAGACAAATTATAATGATAAAAATAAAGTAAATAATTAATTGCTAAAATTTAAAATAAAAATCTAGAAAGTCATCTATGTTACAAAATAAATAAATATATACAAAATAAAGTAAAGATATAATTTTAATATCATAATACAAATAGAAATAAACAATAATAATAAAAGGAAAAAAAAAAACAATATATAAGATAACTATGAAATATAAGTTGAACATGTTAGCTAATTCTAACAACATATTAACAGTAGGACTTCACTTATATTCCTAAGTAATGAGGCTGAAGCAAAGGCAAGTAAATTATGTTATGTACATAAGTAAAAGCAAGTGTAGGCAAGAAAAAAAAAGTCATTTTAGAAAATAACTAAAACAACATTATATTAAGCAAGGCAAATTAGTCAAGAATGGTTGCTGAAATTTCAGATATGCAAGAAAAAAATAGTAAATATCTATGTACAAAGCAAAAGAAAACATAAAGTACCTGGCAATTAATGCTAGCTCAAACTAAGTCAATTCGAATTGTTTTCAAAAGCAATTCAGCCACCAGCCATTCCCTGATTTTATATTGTACTAAATAATATAATACCCTGTACAACACATAATAACACCCTGTAAACACTATCTTTTTTCTATATATCAACCTCATACATATCAGCCTTCCATTCATTTAGTTCGTTCCTCTCAAACTAAAATAAGAAATAAACTAAAGAAAGTATCATCTTTAAACTTAAACAAACAATAATTCATCAAAACTAGAGAATCAAAACTAGAAGGCTTTCAAATGGAAATTGCAAAAGCCTGGAAAGAAAAAAAAAGCTTTGTCATTTCTGGAACCATGATTTGGAAGGTGAGTAACACTCAACCATTTAATCTTAAGTGTGTGTGTGTGTATATGTATATATATTAAAGAATGCTATGTGTATATGCATGTATCAGTGGGTATTTCTTCTCTATTGCTTTACAGGGTATAGAACAACAATAAGAAAATTCAATTTCTTGTTTTCCAGTCAATATCAGGTTTTGATTTCAAAACAAATTAGTTGTATTTAAGTTTAAGTTATGAACTAAAAATAGTTTCATGAAACAAAAATGCATATATATATTGAGAAATCAAGTTTTTACAGTGATAATTCCAAACTTTGGAAATTTCGAGTTTCATAAAACATTAATTCAGATATATCACTTGAATACTCGTAGAAAAATAGGATTTTTAAGGTGGGTTTGATGATTTTGAGAGTTAGGGTTCGAGAGCAGTTTGAATTCGTTTGAAAATTGGTTTTTGGCCAATCTATGGTGATGGATCGACTCGTGGAGGTCGTGTTCGTGGCTAGAGATGGAGGAGGCTACGGGGTGTCGGCTAAAAATGGTTGGAGGTGGCGAAAACGTCGGAGGCGACGGTGGTGTAAAATTTAAATGTGTAAACCTAGTTTTGTCACGCATTGGAAACTCGCGCACTTTTGTCTCGTGCAAGCACCTAGTGTCTCAGGTCGTGGGCCATGGTAGGGGTCGAGTTGACGAAGGCGAGGCCGTAGGCTGGGGTTCGCTGACGGTCGAGGCTGGAAAGATGATGCGACTTCCAGGTTTGATGGCGAACCTGAACGTGTTTCCAGGTTTCGTTTTCAAGTTCAATTTTGATTCGATGATCTTCTCACGCGTTTGGGTGGTTGCGGGGCTTCAAGGCGACGACGTCGACTTGTTGATGATCGAAACGGTGACCGGAGGAGTTCGGGGTTCGTGTGCACGTGCACGCAGTGGGTCTCGTGTCAGGGAGTTCTGCAGTGGCTACTCGAGTTGATACTCGAAGAATGCGTGCGTGGTTTCAGGTTAGTGCTCGAGTAAGTAAATTTAGTTACTGATGCTATGCTTGAGTTCAAGCTTAGAGAAAAACTAACTGGAAAAAAAATAGAAGAAGAAGGAAGCTTATGAGTGGAAGAAGAACGCGGGTAGAAGCTGGGGAAAAATCGTGCTTTGCTCGAGTGATTCGAGTAGTATACTCGGAGTAGTGATGGGAAGTCTCGAGTCAAAGTTTTGTTCCAAGTTTTCAACCTGATGCTATTTTCTGAAATTTATAATCAAGTGTTATTTTTACATGTAAATTTAAAAATGTTGGAAAATTTGTTTTAAACTTTATTAAAATTTAATAAGGATTTATTTCAAATTTTAATTTAAATAGGAATTAAAAAAAAAGAAATTTGAAATAATGTTTTTTGCATGTTGTAAAGAAAATATTAAATCAAGAATAAGTTTTAACTTAGTAATGAAGATTAACGATTTCAAATTCATTAACGAACGAGTTCTTAACGGTAAATCGATTTATAATCAATAATGATAAATATATGTAAATTTCTTTAGAGAGGTAATTAAAGAAATTCAATAGTCAATGAAGTCATTAACTAAGGTTTTATTTGAATAATTAATCAATGTGATAAATTTTAACAAAAAATAAGATTGATTAATTTAATTTAATAATAATCAATCATGAAATTATTAAGTATAATTGCTTAATGACAGTAATTATGGAATTAATTATTCGATGTAATAAATTGAGTTAATTGAATTTGTTCGAGTTAATTACTTAAGTTTATATTAATTCAAAATAATCATTTGACAATTTGAAAAATATAATCACTTAGAAAGGTAATTAATAGATAATTATCGGATGCAATTAAATGAATGATAATCAGTAATTTGGGTATAAATATTGGTTATTAATCAAGGGGTTGATTAAATTTATTAATTAAAGGATTAATTAATAGTTGTGATTAGTTAAGATTAATTAAATAATTAAAGGTAAATTGGTTCATTAATTAAAATTGATTAGTTAATAATAAAAGATTAACTAATAAATGATGAACAGGAAATTTATTTCAGATTCTTATGATAATTAACCCAGATTAATCAGTGATAAATAAATTTACTTGTGAATGTTTGGACTTGATTGAATGACTAAACTGTCAGATATTCCTAATCTGTGATGCTTTGTGATATATTCTGATTTATATGTGTAATTTGGTTTATTTATCTGGGATGAATGTAATTTATTATCTATAATTGATATATAAGTGGTCCGTGATCTGTGAATAAAAGATAAGCGTTATAGTTTATACCTCTTATCAACTATATTTCTGTATTTTGATCCGTGATGATTGAATGCTGTTGCACTATTGTGTTAAACCCCTGGACCGCACCATACGCACACAAATTTGGATTTCACGAGGAAATCGGTTAAGTCACAGATTTGTATCAAATTTAGAAATTGAATTCTTGAATCCAAAATAGTTTTGAATTTTGAATTAAGAACTTTTGAAATGAATTTCAAAAATAAAAATTATTTTAAATAACTTGATACAAACTGGGAATTTGAAATAAGTTTATTTAAATTTGAATTCAATGTTTGAAATTGAATTCAATGACTTGGAATTTTAGTCTAAAACATTATACAAGTCATAAAAGATGCTTATATGGGATCTTAACCATTTAAATAGTGTGGTTTTGGAAATGTAAATTTGAATTCAAGTTCTATACTTGAATGGCTTTAATTTGTAATCAGTTTTTCCAAAAGAAACGAAAACTATTTGTTTCCAAATAATAAAGCCTTCATATAAGGAATGAATTCCTAATATGTGTTAAGACAATTTCAAGTTTGAAATGGAAACATAAATAGTTGAAAGACTATAAATTGACCTTTGTGAAGATGATTGAACTTTGTTTTGAAATCGAAGAGAATTTTGAAGGGTGAATCTTTTATATTATAAAAGATTTAAATTGTAAATTGTTTTGAAAACTATCAATTAAATCTTAGATTTAAAGATTGGACGAGTTAATCCAATTTTGAAATGGAATCGTTTTGAAAGCTGTGTAAATGAATCTTTGTGAAATCTGGGTGAAACTTGGTGAAATAAATCTTTTGTTTAAAGATTTGAAATGGTGAATTTGTTTAACCATTTGAAAGAAAGTTTTGGCTTTCTATTAAGTTGTGACTTAACTGGAATTCCATATCCATATATTTTAAGTATTTCGCTCATTATTCGGTTTAGCCGGGAGAGGACCTTGTGTCATATCACCCATTCCGAATAATGACACGTCGATATGGATAGCATTTGAAGACCGGTGGTGAAGACCGGGTATTCGTGAAAATGATAGGATAACCTATCGATTGTCTCTGCACCGAGTCGCGCCGGTATGAAGATTCCCTAAGTGATGGGAAGTCTGATCGGGATTGTGAATACCCGGATTGCAAGGGCTTCTTCGAAAGTGCCTTCGGTTCTGTTCGAACCCAGAACAGACTTGTATAGTTTTGTTCTCGGGACGTCCCGCCAGAGGCGATCCCATGGATAGTGGGAAGTTCCTTAGCCCGACCATTTTTTGGAAATCCAAACGAAACAATACGCGCCCTGTACGTTTTTAGTTGTATTACCTGCCATTCACTTATGGTGGCGCCCCACTGTTTGGATGGTAGCTATAGTAGGCATAGTTCGGAATGTCTATGCTGGCTAGGATTTATATTCTATTTTCAAAATGCTTTTCTGCACTTTGCACTTATAATAATAATATCAAAGAAATTCGCGTAGCAAGCATATTTGACTATCATAAGGAGAAATCTCCTCCAATTCTGCGTTTGCATTGTGTGTGTGGCGGGAGGCCTTATGGTAGTTTCATTTTCTAAAAAGCATTACGGATTTATTTTAAATTCTTTGTTTGTTTTAAAAGACCAAACTGTTTTTGTTACTCACACCAGTCCCATGACTGACTCGGAGTTTATTGTTCCTATCCTAAACTTTGGTTGCTCACTATTTTCCACACGAGTAGTCTAGAGTTGGGTTTTTCAGATAATCAGGTCTAGTAGATTGTCTGGAGTTAGTCTAGTTTTGGATCCGGACGAGACTTGCTTACCTAGGTGATAAGTGATGTTGGTTCGAGCTAGCTTTGGATTTGAACATTGGATTTGGGGACGCATTCCTTTGGAGTTATTGGTTCCGCTGCTGGTGTTAGCCATTTTCTTTTCTGCTCCTATTTTATCGTATCATATCTCTGATGTATATTAATATCTATTGTATCATCTGTTGTATCAGATATTGTATCAATGTTGTATATCAATGTATTAATCTTTCTCTTCCGCTGTGTTGTACTTAAGGGTGTTATAAGCTCCGGCGACTCAGATTCGACGTTTGGATCTGCGGCATTGGAATATGAGTATCGTATTCTGTGCCGATTTTCGAAGGTCGAGTCAGGATCGTTATATTAACTAACCCACATTTTGAGAGGGAGAGATTATCGGGTTCTAAAATAAGAGGGAGAAGCAAGAATTTTGAGAGGAACGAAGATGGTGAAGAACTTGAACGCCATTTTTTTCTTTTACAAATGAAAAAATTAAGAGAGGGAATGAATTGGAAAGAAAGCGTCCATGAAATATTATACTGAATATTGAGAGGGAAACCCAAATTTTAATAAGGATCCAAAACCAAATTATGATAACTTAAATCAGGCGACATATAAACTGTTGTCTAAGTAACAAGCTTGTACATATAGATTTCATGGGCTATTCAAACAACAGATGAAAGATTCTGTGGCTCCTAAGACAACAAATGGATTTGTCACGTGTTCTGTGAAAAAGTAGGATAATAGAAAATCTACCTTATGTCGTGTGATCACTATTATCTGATTCACTTTGTGGCATAGTGCTTCCACTTCAGTTGATCCTTTCGAAATAGTTGGTTCTGCATGCATAAAGGAGTTTCATATGTGTTAAAAATACCTTTCGAAGGTATCAAATAATAAGCTTTCACATATATTAAACCCTTCGAAAAAATTGGTTCCACCACTACCTACCTTCCACAGGAGAAGAATCTACCAAAACATTCCTTTCAAAAACATGGTTTTGCAAAGATTACCTTTCATATCAAGTGGACCCTTCCACAAGTATTAGGGATATTTCACTGTGACCAGTATTTCTTCCACAAGCAGTAGAAGATGGGCTTTCGTATTAATCAAAGGGATTACTTTTGAAAGTCATCTTTCGCAACCATCATCTGTCCACCAAAAAGCCTCCTCCATTTTAGGTGACCTTTCGCAATGATCCTTCCACCACCATTAAATACTTTTGAGTCTATTCAAATGCCGTTCCTCACTCATTCTAGTAGCAACCTACCATATTAGTGCCAGATCTTAACAACAATGAAGAGGGTTCGTAGGTTACAAAGAGGTCAGAAATGCTACGACTTATACTCAAACAGCATGATGATTTACCTTGATTTATTCGCCACCAAAAGAAGCATAACATTCGATGGTGTTGAAATGCTCCAGACATACTTAAAAGTGGTACTGATGAGTATCGGATCAATATCTATTAGTAGCATGCTTTTGATAGAGACGAAAGGGCTAATTCAAGCATGACAAAAGACCTGAATACCTACCCACAAATTCAAGACCATGAAAGCGAAAGGACAAAGGCAGAAGGATGGGTGAGAAAGGCTGAAAAAGAGACCTTTTGACAGCTTTGGATGGATGGATGCGGAAGGATCCAACCCGCATATATAAATATGACCCTAGGGGTTCAAGTTCGGGATCGATTTTTTCATTTCTACATTTCTTTGCCGAATCAAATTCTTGTAACCCTAAATCAAATTGGGGATAGATTTTATTACTTGTAATCCATTTTGAGAAATGAAAAGAGAGGATGCATGGATCTATTATTGATTTCGAACATGAGAATGATCATCTCGACCATTAGCTTGTCTAATGACCAATTGCACGTGATACATACTTATCTTCATAAATATTTGTTAGTGTATGCTATATTGCTATGCTATAGAGCCTATTTAGATATCTTGATTTTAAATCATACTATTATCACGTCTAAAGCCCTTGTGGCACTAAAGTAACATGGTGATGATAATACCATATTATCATGTCCATTGGACTTATGATATTTATTCAAAATAAGGCTCTATGGCACATTGGATCCACTCTTTACTTAAATATATACACGTTGAGTTTCAAATCCTTTCAAAAGGAACATGACCTTCAAAGGGGTTCTCTTTGTGGCCATTGAATCAAATCCCTAAGGAGGACTTCTTCTAAAGGCGTTCGAATACTTGTGAACATATTTTTGCTTTCGAAGGAGTCCACATCATGGCAGCTGCATTAACAACTTCGAAAAGGTCCATTCAATGTAGGTTCTTGACCTCATTTTGATCCCATCGAAAAGGGTTGAAAAAATAGGATTACAATATTGGATCACAGTTATGATAATGCAAGCCCTTTCGAGATACTTCGAAAGGGATCACCTTCTTGATTCACTTACAATGCAATGAATGTTGACGATTATATCGCTAATATTTTTTGGCGCTAGAAAGAGGGCTTGAACCTCCCACCTTATTCTTTTCTTATAGACTAATTATGGAAAGTTTGACTTGTTTTTGGAAAAGGAAGTCGAAAAGACTCAGTCGATTAGATGAGGAAGCAATATACACAACAGTTCTGGTGGAAAATATTACTCCAACCTTCAACTTAGAAGGAGTTGTACCAGGGCAACCATCAACTCCAGCACAACTTGATGACAATGCAGCTAAGATAATACATTTGGAGCAACGACTACTGGAAATACAAGAGCTCCTAGAAGAAGCTCTTGCTCAGAAATCATCTAAAATTGCTAAACCAACAATAGGAGATGAAGTGGTCTCCCTAGGGAGGAGTCTGAAGGCACATACGTTTAAAGGCAAGATCAAGATTGATTTAACATCATCAAAGAAGAAGGAACGTTATGCAACTAAAGCCAATCGCTAACGTATAATCAAGATAAATTTTTAGAGCAATCTAGAAGCTCAACCTTAAAGAAATATAATCTAAATTGGAAAAGCTATGATAATGCTGAAGCTTATTTGAAGGATGTGGCAAATAAAGCTGTTAAAAGCATGCTGAATGCTAAAGGGAAAAGAACTTTAGACGAGCAAGTGAATGGCAACGATGGAGTAGCTCCTTTCATTAATGAAATCATGTCAATAACAATCCCATCTCTTGTTAAGGTCCCAACTATGAAATACCACGGCACTACTGATCCAGATAACCACCAAATGGCTTTTGATAGCTAAATGGGCCAGTATAATGCTTCGGGGGCAGTGCGGTGCAGATTATTTCCAGTAATACTTTAAGAGGCTGCTGCAAAATGGTACCGCCAATATCGAGAGAAAACTATCTACTCATGGAAACAATTCTCCTATGAAATCTCTACTCGGTTCAACATATGCAAAAATTTGACAATTTACTACACTGTTTTAGTAAACATCAAGCAAAGTCAAGGAGAATCATTAGGTGATTATCTCAGAAGGTTTAATACAAAGGCATTAAGGGCCAAACACATGAACGACAGGGATAAGCTAATTGAAACATTCAGGATTGATAGAAAACAGTTGTTTTGGAAAGAGCTCTTCGTCCATGGCTGTAAATATTTATGAGATTTTGACTTTCAAGCTGATAAATTCATTCGAATGGATGAATTATACTATGCTATGAAGAATGCTAACCCTAAGAAGGAGAGTGGAAGATTTGGATTCGATCTAGGACACAAAAGGTCGAGGTACGAAGACTCCAACACCAATTCAATTGCTTTGAACAAGCCGTAAGACACTCAAGAAGAGGTCAATTTCCCATCAAGGCATGAACTATCCTGAGAAGAGAAAAGGGGATGATATTTGTGCTTATTATAGAGCGAATGACCATAAGACAGATGAGTGCCGAGTGCTGGCCGGAATTATTCAAAAGCTAATATGTGAAGGACATCTGAAAGAATTCATTAAAAAAATAGAAAGCACCCCGAACTAGCGATGGGCCACAAAAATACCCTACTAATGTTGTGAATGTCTTAGAGAATGAAGGTCCATTGGACCTAAGTCCACCTTCTAACAGGATTGATGTGATACATGGAGGATCGCATCCAACGTGAAAAAGTAATGGAGCTAGAAACAAATATATCAAGGAAGCTAAGGAAGGAGTTTTCTCTGTCCAGGAAGAGCTCCCCTTCAAAAACCCTTGGCTTAATATATAAAAGCCAAACTTGTCATCACTCCATAGGAGCTAAAGAAAGGAATCCATCATCCTATAATGACCCCCTTATGATTACAGCTCAAATCGGGCTTTCCATAGTATCCAAGATTCTAGTAGATACGAGAAGCACATTTAACGTCATCTTCAAGCATGCTTACGATCGAATGGGCATTCCTAAGGATAAAGTAGAGCCTAGTCTCAAAACTATCTTTGGGTTCAATAATAAGGGGTCGACACCAGTTGGGTAAGTAAAGCTACTGGTACAAATGGGCCTGCCACTATACTGCGGAACTTTTAAGACTCTCATTGTGATCATTGATAGCCTTCATATTACAATGCATTCTTTGGCCAACCTATGCTAGATGGGGTGGATGCTTTCATTTAACCAAAATACCTAATGGTAAAATTCTTGATTAAAAGGGGTCGGGGTACTACTTGGGGAGAACAATTTAGCTTCCGCGAAATGTATTTTTCAACTGTCAATCAATACAAATGGGAGTACTCTTCTTACTGTGATCTTCTACTATTTTTCAGCATTTGGATGATGGATTATTCCATCTAATGTTCGAAGCAAAAATAAGATCTAATAAAACGAATAAATGTGTGTTTGAAAGGTATGTTTCACCAGGAAGGAAGAGGAAGAGGACAGATGCTATAAAAGAAGGCGAGATCATCACAGAATTGGATTGTGAAGGGGAAAGGGAGATGATAAAGCCTACAGAGGATCTTGAGGAAATGTGTATAGATCCAACTGATTCAACCAAAATAGTCAAAGAGGGAAAAGAGTTAGAGAACAACTTGAAAGTGGACTTAGTTCAATTTCTTAAAGCTAGCAAAGATGTATTTGCAAGGACCCATTCAGATATGGTTGGGATTGACCCATTAGTTATGCGCCACGCACTAAATATTGATCCAAACATGACCCTTGTCCGACAAAAGAAAAGGCAATTTGACAAAGTTCGGTTTGACGCCTTGAGAGAAGAGATTAAAAGGCTACTTGAAAACAGATTCGAGAAGTTTTTTTATCCAAAATGGCTAACAAACCTAGTGTTGGTAAAGAAGTCAAATGGCAAGTGGAGAACCTGTGTCGATTACACTGATCTAAAGAAAGCATGCCCGAAAGACTGTTATCTGCTACCCAAAATAGACCATTTAGTTAATGAAACTAGCAGACATAAGTTATCATCTCTCGTGGATGCTTATTCATGACATAATCAAATATCCATGTTCAAGCTAGACGAAGAACGTACAAGCTTCGTTACCGATTGGGAAACTTTCTGTTATAAAGTAATGCCTTTCGGACTAAAGATTATGGAAGCTACTTATCAAAGATTATTCAGTAGAATGTCTAAGGAATAGATTGGATGAAATATGGAGGTTTATGGGAATAATATGCTAGTAAAACCCCATGAGAGTCACCTTAAAGATCTTGAAGAAATGTTTAAAATATAACGAAGGTAAAGATCTTGAAGAAATGTTTAAAGTATAACGAAGGTATCAAATGAAACTGAATCCTTAGGAATGTTCTTTTGGGGTTAACTCTAGAAATTTCTTAGGTTACATTATTAGCACATAAGGAATTTAAGCCAGTCCTAACTAGATCCAAGCTATCAAAGACATGGCCGAGCCCAAAACAAGCAAAGACGTAATGAGTTTGAACAGTAGACTCGTAGCTCTAAGCAAATTCATCTCCAAGGCAATGGCTAAATGCATCCCATTCTTCAATGTGTCAAGAAAAGAAAGAATTTTAAGTGGGGAGAAGAAGGTCAGAAAGCCTTCCAAGAATTAAAAAATCATTTGGAAAAGCCACTAATATTATCCAGCCATGAGAATGGAGAAATCTTATACGTATATTTGGCGATCTCAGATAATGCGGTTAGTTTAGTTCTGATTAGAGAAGAAAAAAACATAGCTTCCCATTTATTATGTGAGCAGATGATTGAAGGATTTTGAGGTTCGATACCCGTTCATAGAAAAGTTGGCTTACTGTCTAATACTTACAGAACGAACAAATCAGAGCGTACTTTAAAGCACATCCGATCAGAGTATTTGACTAACTTTCCACTCAAGAAGGTTTTGAGTAAACTTTAGACTTCGGGTATGCTAGTAAAATGGGGAATTAAAGTTAGCCAATATGACATCGAATTTCAGCCATGAGCAGCAATCAAATGGCAAGCATTAGCGGACTTTATCAATGAATGTACAAGCTTTGTTAAAGAGAAGTCAGAGAAAGAGATAGATCAAAAGCCCATATGGCAACTATTTGTGGATAAGGCATCAAATGAGCCTTACAACAACAAACAACGCAGTTGAATATGAATCGATGGTGGTAGGACTAACTCTAGCCTTATAACTCAAGATCCCTCGAGTTCAAATCTTTAGCGATTCTCAACTAATAGTAAATAAAATAAAGCAGATATACCGAACTAAAGACGTCAAACTATCCCAATATGTTAAGAAAGTACTAAAAACGCTTACCCAATTTGAAGATTTTTATATGCACCAAGTCCCACGGGGAGATAATTCTCAAGAAGATTCATTAGCAAAATTGGCTAGTTCCATAGGAGTTCCAGAAACCTGTATTGTACCAGTAGGGCATCAAGCAAGTCCTAGTATTAAATAGAAAAAACTCGAGAAAGGGAAAGAACTTTTGGTTTTAACCAGATCCTAAGCTATGAAACAAGAAAGAGAAATTAATGAAGAAATTTCATATGAAGAGCCCTTCATCCAAGGAGAGAAAACTCCTACAAGAACGCTTGGATGAGCCAATTGTAGAATATCTTACTAATGGGATATTACCATCTGACAAAACAAAAGCAAGAAAAATCGAACGTCAAGTTCCAGCCTTCACAATGATGGACGGATTTCTTTATAAGAAAGGTTATGCCCTTCCTTACTTAAGATGTGTGAATTCTGAAGATGGGTTGAAATTACTTACGGAAGCGCATTTGGGGTATTGTGGAGACCATTCCAATGGGATAAAATTGGCTAAGAAAATATTGAAACAAGCTTTCTATTGGCCTCTAATTACTAGTCAAGCTACAGAGCATGTGAAGAAATGTGAAGGGTATCAAAAATACTCAAAGATTCCACATTTACCACCAAGCCTATTAATCGTGATTTCCAGTCCATGATCCTTCGATATGCGAGAATCGATTTGATTGGATCATTGCCAATTTTTAAAAGAGGGGCAAAGTGTGCTATATTTGTCATTGATTACTTTACTAAATGGGTAGAAGCAAAATCGTTTCCTAAAAGTATCTCTAGGAAAGTACTTAGACTTTTTATTAAGAACATCATCATTAGGTTTGGGATCCCTTACAAGATCATATTAGGCAATGGAACATAATTTGAAAATGGAGAGTTTTCTCGATTTTTCCATAAGAATGGAATTATCGAAAAAATTTATTTTATAACACATCCAAAGGCTAATGGATCCATCGAAGCAGCCAATAAGACTATTAAGATCATTTTGAGAAAATGACTAAATAAGGGTAAAGGAAATTGGGTGGAATAATTACCACTTGTACTTTGGGCAGATCGTGCATCCACCAAAACAGCTACAGGTTATACCCCTTACTCTCTAACACACGGATGTGAATCCATGTTAATAGTCAAAATTGAAATACCTTATCATCAAAGAATTGCATACCCATTCGATCCAAACTAGGAGTTGAAAAAGGAGTCATTGGATTTCATACATGGACTAATAGTTGAAGTAGCTATTTGAACTATCGAGTATCAAAAAAGAACATCAACATACTACAATTCAAAAGTAAAGACAAGATCAATTCAAGAAGGAAATTTAGTGCTCCGGAGAGTGATGGAAAACACTAGAAATCCTACGAACGGACCACCAGGACCAAACTGGGAGGGTTCTCTAATTATGTGCAAAATAATTTCACTGGGAGCTTACAGATTATGTCGGCCAAATGGCAATATGGTTCCTAGGACATGGAACGCAGAATATTTGCGGCCCTATTTTCCAACATTGGATGAATAAAGCGCCTCCTTTTTATGAAAACTCAACATAGTCCGGAGTAGGATTCTCCTTAAATTTGGAAACTTACGTAAACAGTCATAAGCCTTTTTCTATGCCAAGATGGCCAGGTCAAAGCGCCTCCTGGAGGGAGGTCAGAGTAATCCTTTATTCATACCATGCTATGGCCAAGTTAAAGTATCTGCAAGCCCTTGATCACGCCACATTATGGCCAGATCAAGGTGCCCCCTGGAGGGGGGATTGAGTAAGCCCTTGAACTCGCCACGATATGGACAGTTCAAGGCACCAACCACCCTTCAGTCCTGCCTATAAGGCCTGGCTGGAGCACCTTCTAGAGGAAGGATGGAATACCTTAATCCCGCAATGTCATGGCCTTGTTAAGGCACTAGACAAACCTTCAGTCCCTCCTACAAGGCCTGGATGGAGCGCTTCCTAGAGGGAGGTCGGTTAAGTCCTTGGGTTCTGCTTGTGGATATGCTGACCAAGCACACCGAAAAACAACGGACTAAGACATCCATGCCCGAGAAGTGGCACACAAAGCATTAATAATATACGAAGCCTAAGGGATGGGGCATATCAAAATAATTGGATACCTGAAACCGGAAAGGTAACACAAAGTAAAAAATTCAAATAATCAAGTTCAAAGAGTGATGTAGAACAAAAGTCTCAGATGAGAATTTCTGAACTTCCATTATTTAAATAATGTTTTCTAAACTTTCCTTCTTATTACCAGGAAGAATTTCTTGTCTTCTATAATTTCTGAACGATACTTCCCATAATACTTTGATTAATAGATAAGAATTTACAACCTTTGGCAAATTTTCAAAAGATGATTTTCGGACTTCACTCATTAATGCCTAAATATGGGTTTCAGAACTTCTGTTATTAATTTTAAAACCTCTATTATGGAATTCTGGTCTTCTATTAATTTCTAAATATATCTTACTAACATTCGAATCTGGGTCTCAGGTCTTCTATTATTGACTTTTAGACAATCTTCATCAACACCCGAATCTGGGTTTCAGGTCTTCTACTATTTCTATATAGGGATTTCTGAACACCTATTGTTTATCCCCAAATGAGGATTCCTACGCTTCTATGACTTATTTCTAGATGATGATTTCCGGATTTTTATTATTACCAAACAATTGCTTCTATCAGTTATTTCCAGAAGAAGACTTCTACATTTCTATTATTAAGGTTGAATTTGAATTTCTGGCCCTCTATTTTTAGTTTCATAATTAGATTTCTGGAATTTTATTAAACAAAGACTAATATCCGGTCTTCTCTCACCGTTACCAAAGTTGGATCTCAGGACTTCTATTATTGTTGGACAAGAATTTCTAGTCTTTGATCATTCTCAATTGTGAATTTCTCTTCACTTATTATCTTTAGATGATGATCTATTAATGTCCATCACTTCGATTTCTTGAATTCAGTTATCAGGAATTCTAGTACTATCATCAAAAATATAGAAAAACTATAGAACATATTCCTACATAAGTTTCAAATTAACGATAAGAATGTTGTCTACTTTGTAGTTTGTAGGAAAATAAGATTGATAAAGAGGACCACTGAGGATGAAATAACACAAAATAAGAATTCTTGGATTTTTGTCCTAAAGAACAAAAGCTTCTTTCATACAAGGGGGGTAAAATGTTAACCATAAAGCTCGCTCAAGAATGTAAGTATGAAAGAAGGCATGCGAAAGCATTGTAGATGCTTCGCAAAAATTGAAAAGAAGGGTTCTGCCATGCTTCAAAAGCCAGGTTTCGAAGGCATTGAAGTAGCTTCGAAATAAATTAGAATGGTGCTGCAAGCATTGGATGCTTCTGCAAGCATTAAATGGAGTATGGGCTTCCAAAGGAGATGAAAAGGGTCAAGACTATCCTTCTGTTTCAGTTGATCCTTCAAAAATACTTGGTTTCGCATGCACAAAGAAGTTTCGTATGTGTTAAAAATACCTTTCGAAGGTATCAAATAACAAGCTTCTACGTATATAAAACCTATCAAAATGGTTAGATCCACCACTATCTATTTTTTATAGGAAAAGATTCTACCAAAACATCCATTTCGAAAGCATGGTTTTGTAAAGACTAGCCTTTCACACCGGTTGAACCCTTGCACGAATATTAGGAAGATTTCACATATGACCAGTATTGCCTCCACAAGCATTAGAAGATGGGCTTCCACAATAACCAAAAGGATTACTTTCAAAAGTCACCTTCCACAACCATAATCCGTCCACCAAGAAGCCTCATCCATTGTAAGTGACCTTTCGCAATGATCCTTCCACCACCATTAAATCCTTTTGAGTCCATCCAAATGCCATTCCTCACTCATTCAAGTAGCAACCTACCATGTTAGCACTAGATCTTAACAATAATGTAGAGGTTTCGAAGGTGACGAAGAGGTTAGAAATGCTTTCGCTTGCACTTATACTCAAACAGCCCAATGATTTACCTTGATTCATTTGCCACCAAAAGAAGCATACCTTTCGACGGTGTCAAAAGGCTCCCGAAGTACTTGAAAGCAGTGTTGATTAGTATCGAATCAATATCCATTAATAGCATGCTTTCGATAGAGACGAAATGGCTAATTCAAGAATGAAAAAAGACCCAAATACCTACCCACAACCTTGAGACCATGAAAGCGGAAGGACGAAGGCGAAATGATGTGTGTGAAAGGTCGAGAAAGTGATCTTTCGACTGCGTCAAAAGGACAGACATGGAAGGGTCCAATCCGCATCTATAAATATGACCTTAGTGGTCTAAGTTTGGGATCTGTTATCCCACCTTTTGGCAAGGCCATGACACCATGGAACTGACTGGAAAGCAAAGACAGTCCATACCGAAGATCGGTTGTATATGATTCTACTATGGACACTGGCAAATTTAGTCCGAGTCCGGATCATGATACATTTTGATATGTCACGACAAGTAAAGCTATGAAAGCCAACGTTCCAAATTTTAGGTCAGTCGGATTTCGTATGCTCAGGACATGGGTCGATTACAATCAAGGGAATCAACTCTATTCATATCCATGAGGTTCGTATCCACCCAAGATGACACTCTTTGTATCCATCAATAGTAACACATGAATCCTGTTCGTATCGATCCACCGCCCAAAAGGTTTCGTATCGCTCAACCACAAATCGATACGAAGTTACCATCTTCCGTTGATACGAAATAAACCAAGGACAATCGATATAGAGAGGCTACGTATAATCGATAAGAGACAATCTATAAATCATTGATACGAAATGGAGCACGAATCATCGATACGAAAAGAGTTGCCTAGACCGACACGAAGAGTAATTCTTAAGAACGATATGAAGAAAACATGAAGGAGAGGAAGAAGCGGTCACGTGGCATAAAAAATGGATCAGCCCTAGCTTATCGCTCCAATTCACCATCAATTGATCGATACGAATTGATCGATTTGGTCATCGATTTCGATACGAAGGTGCCAGCATTTTGCAAATCCAAAATTGGATCGATTATAACTGAAAATCTACAAGTCCATATGCTACCAAATTTTCACAAGAGCTTGTTTGTGCACATAAATGTGCATATTTTTACCATCGTAATAAATTAAATAAATGATCATATCGGGTATTTTAACTGTTTAAACCAAATTCAAATTATTTTCAAATTGTTATATATTCATCTCCATATAGAGGCTAAATGGTCATTTTTATGCATATATTAATTTAAGAAAATTTAATTGGAAATTTCTATATTATTTTGTTGGAATTTGACTTCATATACAAGTGGCTTCATAAATATATATACATGCAAAAGAGTGAATACAAAGGAATGGAGACAGAAATAATTCAAAACATGATCATGGAGGACCCCACCTACCCACCTTCCTTCATGTACAAATTAGAAGCTAATCCAAATGCTAATGGCCATTACACTTTCATGCAAACTTAGTGAGCGATTATTGAAGCTAATGATAACTTGGCCACCATACTTCCTACAAAGGCATTTTGGGTATTCCTCAAAAAATGGATTAGGGTTTCATACATGTATAAATACCCTTATGTTTTATGTAACTCTCCTATTTTTTAGTCTCCCTTAGGCTCCCTTCCTCTCTTAGTTTAGTTTTAGGCTCAAAATAAAAAAGACAATATCTCTTTCTCTTTTCATGGCTACTTAGCCATTTTTATTTCATGTATTTTTCCTTCCTTTTATGTCATGAATTAGTGTTTTATTTTACTTACATGCTCTCATTCTTTCATGCTAGTAGTGTAGATTTTATTTTAAGCAATTAGATTAGTTCTCTTTTCCATTATCTTTCATTTTCCTCTTCTTTTTATTTCATGTTGCATGCTACTTGTGTTGATATGATAACACAAATGAGAGGCTAATCCCTTTAATTTAGGGATAACGAAGATCTCTAATTATATAGTTTCACCATTTTGATAACTATTGCTCTCTTTTTGTGCTTAATGACAATGCTTGAAGTAGTTTAATTTGTTGTTTTTGGTTTTGAATTTGATAGCCTATATTGTTGAAACCAAATAAGCTATATTTAAACAATCACTAGTTACAAATTACATCTTCATTTATATACGATTATGGTAATGAAGTGAATGTTGGAAATGAAATTTGATGGTCTATATTTCTAATTAATAGTTAATGGGTCATACTTAAAATATATTTCATTTTTAACTTTGTTGTCATTTGCATGAGAGTTAGTAAGTGGTTTAAGGGGTGTGTTATAGTTTGATGGCTTAAGTTGAGCTAAATAATAGTACAAATAAGTCATACATATGATAAGCACATCATTTAAACTCACTAATGACCAAGAAAAGAGATATCATAATTTCATTTTTGTTGAATTATGTGATCTAAAGGATGGATTTATCTCTAAATTTTCTTTCTACTCTCATATTTTCATCACTTTCCTTTTGTTAGCTTGTTAGTTTTTTTTTAATATTTTTTAATTGATTGCATTTTCAACTTTGGTATAATTTGATTGAATGAGAAATTTAAAATAAAAAATTCCTTACGGATCGACCCATACTCGCCACATACTAACTTTTATATGTCGTGCGCTTGTGGTAATTTAATTCTAAATTTGTTCGACGGTTTTCTAAACCAATAGAATTCCTATCGACGATCAAGTTTTTGGAGCCGTTGCCGAAGAATTTGCTTTGATTTTGATTTTCTATTTTTCGAATTATTTTCTTTTAATTTTTGTGTGTTGGTCTTGCATTTAAAAAAAACTAGTGCGTAGCCCGTGCTACGCACACGGGCAGTCTCGGTAAGCAAGTGGGTAGAGGAAGATAGTGTACAGTGTTGTTGATTAACTTAAAGGCATATTACGTTGGGAAGGAATGAGGAGATGTAGTATATGTTTAGGTATATGTGTTAATGTGAGTGGTTTGTAATCACTGACAGTTTACTTAATGGAATGAATAATAAAAGGCGTAGTTAGACCATGCAATATATGAATTTATTAGTTGATGCGGTTAATATACGTATCTTTATGTAAATTATATTAATATTAATAATGTAAGCTAAGGAGTTAAGCAGCACGGAGGTGATGTGTAAGTGGTAGTTGAGCGACAGTAAGTGCAGGAGATTTTTAATGCATGGTGAGAAATTTAGAGCTTTGTTCTTTAATATTGCGCAGTCTGTGTATAAATTGACATCTTCAATGTTTACTGTAAAACCCATGTTTGTAGTATTTCAATGTGCATGTAGATTAGTATGGAGGGTAAGTATGCAAATCGTAAATATTGATCAGTGTGTATGACCGTTGAAAAAAAATAAAATTCGAATGTGGGGTGGAAAATTTTAAGCAAACAATGGCAGAGCTGGAGCTTCAATAATGAACGTTATAGTCAGAGGCAGTACGCTGAGAACTGGGGTGATGTACAGGAAGCAGTTGTACAACTTTTTTTAATTCATTGTATTACAAAACGCAGTATGTTAAAGCATGCTTGGTAATACGAACATTTAAATAAGAGACAAATTTTTTTGAAGGTAAATACTGTGAAATGCAAAGAGGAACCGATATTTCAGTTGATGCACTGGAAATCATGACCAACAGATAAACACGTTTTGTTACTGGGAACTTATGGTTTCATAGGAAAGCTGGCTGAAAGTAATAGACTGTTTATTAATAAGTGGTCATACTGAAAACGGTATAAATTCGAAAATGGTAAAATCAAAATTTGCAGTAGAGATTCATTTTAACATCAACAGTAAGCGTGATTGATAAGCAGTTGCTATACTGAACCAGATGAGAAAAACACAGTAGTTAATATAGAATTTACATTTGCAGCAAAAACAAATTGTAGCATTAACAAAACAAAATAGATGATACATAGGTGCTATATCAAGCGTGGAAGCAAAAGACAACGTTGCTTATAGAAATGGATACTTTAGTACAAAACCAATTAGTAAGTAGTAGTAAATCAGCTTGAACATTGTTCTTCAAAGCTATTTCTGTTTTCAATCCTTATTTCTACCCTGACTCTGATTCACATCTTCATCTTTCTTTGTGTCAGCCTAAAGAATAGAATATTCAGTTAGTAAATGTTCGAGCAACGCATCATTTTTAATTGCTAATGATACAATACCTCTATGATTATTCCACCTTTAACTCTAGATTTAGCTCCCGTTCGAGCAGTTAGCTTCGCAGGCTTTATTTTCAAAATCCATGTTGTTCTGGAAGGTGGTAATTCGATAACTATGAATTTGAATAAAATAGCCCGTACGTTTTCCTATGGAGTATCCACATTATGGTTTTAAATTTTCCTGCAATGAAGAAGGAAATAGAAAACTAAGTATAATCTTGTTGATAAAAAGTAAATATATATGATGAAAGAAAACACTTTAATTTAACCCTTGCTTATTTTACATTGATTAAACAATTCATTTTGTTAATATTTTCATACACTACAAATTATGACAATTCTGTATATGGATCTGCCATTAACTTTTCATAGAGGAAGCCTCCGTGTGTGTGTGTTTTTGTGTGTTTATTTACAATAACACCAAGGTCAAGTATTTATCGAGAAGAGTAAATTATACATAGTAGTTAAAATGAATGAAGCTTTTAAGACTACTTGGTCCTTGCATACACACACACACACATATAGCGTTTCTTCCACAAAAAAAAGCAAAAGAGTAGTAACATGGCCCAAGATAATATCATTTTCTAAAAATATAATGACATTGTTTCGCTTCGATTTGGATCTTGATTCCGTTTGTCTCATGCACAAATTTTTATAACATTCATATCATACACTTCTTGTTAGCAATCATTTACAATGCAAAGTGGTAGAACTATGGGAGTCTAAACCAAAGACTGACATGTTGGATAAGATATCATATCATCTGCAATCATTGTTACATGATATGTTTATTACTAATATATGGTTTTAAATAATGTCCCCATAAAATTACAAATATAAAGACAAAATCAAATATACTAAATCCAGAATTTGTAGTCGTATTAAACTTAATATTTGTGCTTATTTGTCATTAGATTTTTTTTATAACTTGTAGGTTTCTTAATATTCAACTAAACATGATGCCATAATATAATTATTGAAATTTGGGTGGGACATTAATCCAAGTTGGATGAACCAACACGCTTGTTGAATCATCAAAAAAAGATGAAGAAAAATGATACCAAAAAGGATAACTTCTTCTTGGTGAAGAAGAGTATCGTCGATGATCTTCTACTTGAGAAGCTACAGATTACAGATTAAGACTTCGAACATGAATTTGCTATTACATTGAAGGTTAAAATTTATTGTAAACCTAGAGAAAACTTAATATAAATCATGTGATTAATTTTAGCTCTCAAACAGTCGTAGCATGAAATTATTGGGTTTCACATTTTGGATAACAGAAACTACACGTGTACAAAAATATAAAGCACCAATCTGGACAAAAATAGAGAAAAGGTTAAAGATGATAGTTGAGTCTAGAATTAAGTGATCAAAATTGCAGCAAAATTATTTATACCCTACACTTAATCTTTATGTAACATTCTTCTTGAATTTATGATATTGAGTGTATACAATATATACAATATATATATATATATATATATATATATATATATATTTGTATTTGTATTTCATATAGATACTTTTAAAATAGTTGTATGATAGAACATAAAGATCCAAACTATCACATAAGAATTATGAACCTCAATTACTCATTTACTTAGCATCATATAAGAGATTATACCAACTTTCGCAAGCATAATTATTAACATCGATAGTGACAGAACGAAAGAGTAAGTAATACACATTACCAACTAATTAACTAAACACTGACAACTAATTAGATGAATGTAACTCATTGGAAACCAACATAGGCAGCAGTGAGTTCAATATAAGGAAGACAGTTATGATATAATCACTTGGGCACAATCTTGTGTAAAATCAAACATGGTCAGAATGTAGTTTACAGTACATGACTATCAATGGCGTATAACTAATTACTTTAAAACTTTTGATATTTAGTTAATTGATTGTCTGTTAGTTACCTGAAGTATAGATTGTATAAAAAAAATTAATTTCATTGTAAATATAAAATACATAAAGTTTTGCAATATGAAGACACCACAGGAATTTAACAGTTTACCTTTTAAGCACACGAAGAATTGAACAGGCGTTTGTCTTTTTTTTTCTTTAGAGGCTACCAGTATATAGTTTAGTAAATATTTAAGTCTTTTTTGCCAACTTGTTTGCTTAATCTAATTCATTATGGGGGAATTATATATTTCCATAAATGTTCGTTTAAGTAATATAATTAGCAATTAGCTTCTTCCACGGAATTGAAATACATTTAAATATGGATATCATAGTCACAAGATAGTCACATCAGAAACCGTAGAAACCGTAGAAAAGTCAGTACGATAGGCAACAAAATGTAATATAACAATATTGAGTAATAACAAATTTAAAAAAGTAAAAGAATCAGTGGCTTCATCTTTAGTTTCTCAAATGAAACAAAACTGAGAACTGTTGAATAATATTATTACCATGGTTCGAATCAAATTACAGAATGTTTATACGACTGAAGGGAAAAAACTGCCTAATCCATATGAATTAAGTAAAAAAAAAACTGGAAAAAGTTTACCATTGAAAAGGGGGAGTTGCATTTCTATGTCGTTGGTTGAGAAGGTACGAAGCCATCACCAGAGAAGTAGGAGCATCTCCGTTGAAACAATTTCCACCGCCGTGTCCATAAAAATTTTTAGAATTCTGCTTGACGGTGGTTACAATTAAATTAGATCTAAGGAATATGGAGTTAGCCAAAGCGGGTGAAGAAATGGAGTGAAACCCAAATTAGGTAAAAAGATGTGAATTGGAAGTGGAGTGATTACTGACTTTGCCAAAAATTCAATTTTGTCGAAGTTAGAGGAAATCGAAATAGATCTGGAATGGTAGGTGTTTGGCGATTATTGTAGAAGTGGTGAAAGATGGGATGCAGGTTTTGGATTTTGGGGGAGATAGTGGGATGCGATCGATTTTATGGGATGCAGGTTGTTTTGGATTTTGGAGGAGATAATGGGGCACGTACGGTTTTGGTTTTCTAGGTTTAGGAATGAAATAACCGTCTGTAAAATTTTGGGGAGATAATGGGATGCAAACGATGTTGGTTTGCTGTCATTTTGGAGGAAAAAGGAAACGGTATGTTGAAAAGGACACGTGGAAGGAAAATAGGAGTGTGGTTTCTCCTTTCCTATTTAAGTAATAGATTATTGTTGTGAGTTGTGTTTGATTTTTGTGATTGTGTACATTTCTTATTTCCTAGTTTCATTTTGCATTGCATTTCGACCAAAAAAAATTACACAAATTCCATTTGGAAAAAGAAGAAGAAAAATTCATTGCTTTTTCACATTTTATATTTGTCATTGTCATTCATATATTCATTTGTACATACATTTTTCTCTTCTCTTCACTGTTACAACTTTTCTCTCTGTTCACATTTTCTGTTCGCACTTCATTGTACAACTGCAATCCTTTACCATATCACAGCAACTCACCTCTGTCCCCCTTCCCTACCAGTCATCCACTCATCAACTCAACCTAAAACAAACAGCAACAAAGCATTCACTGTCCACTACTAACACATCACCACCACCACCATCAGACAGTCACACTTCCTCCCACTACTTCCCCCTACTAGCACTGCATTTCCCTGTTCTGTGCACTGTTCTGTGCATTTCCCTCCCCCTCTGACTATCCAACAACTGCTGTTTCATTCCAGCCTCAACCACAGCAACTTCACCAAAATACTGCTAGGAACACTTGCTCCACAATTCCTCCACTAACATCATCACTGACCTTGACCAGTGCCAGTCCTCCCAAACAAACATTTCAAATTTCAACTCCCTCCCCAATACCACTATCTTCATCTACAAGTAAGACATCAACTTTCCCATTTCCATTGCCACTTGAAAACATACTGCCTAACCAAATTCTCCACCTGTAACACAACATTGTCCGAACTCCCCT
Organism: Allium cepa; assembly: GCA_030765085.1. NCBI lineage: Eukaryota > Viridiplantae > Streptophyta > Magnoliopsida > Asparagales > Amaryllidaceae > Allium > Allium cepa. The sequence continues at coordinate 727,549,029 of CM060945.1, forward strand.
TGAACCCTTCAACAACAACTTCGTCTCTCTACAACATCGTTATCGACATACTTACTTACCACATTGCTGCATAATTATAGATCACCACATTGCTGCATACCATTGCAATAATACTGCAACTGCCAACATTGTCATATCATCCACATACCATACTTACCACACTTCAAATGCCAAACCACTTCGCTGCTGGCTGTCACCTGCCTTACAACATCACAGCTTGCTGAACTAACTTCTTTACTACAGCTACCACAACATCACACAGTTCAATAACCTCCACCACCAAAAAAAACAACGTCGCTAGCATCACAGTCTGCTCAAACCACTGAACACCTTCTACATACCAATCCTACCACTACTGAATACCTTCTACAAATCCACGAACAATTGCCCACTTTACTGCTCATCATCCCCTACTTTCCTATCACATTGCCCCCATCCTATTGCCTTCAATAGCCTTCACACATCCACTTCCACTTCATAGCATCACCTACCACTTCCACTTATTTCCACTGTCACAAATGCTCGCCTGATCATTCCACTGTTAAACTGCAGCATTGATACCCAATTCACTGTCTCATTCAACCCAAAAAAAAAATCGCATCCTGAACCACTGAATCATACATCATTACCTCCCCTTAATCTTCCACCGATACGTGCTTCCACCATACATGCTTTCAGACACCCCACCACAATCCACCATCAACCCACTGCAGTTCCTCTAAACTTTAATGACATTTTCCACCATTTTCCATTCCATACACTTCTGCATTTGAACACTGCCTCTTAGCCACCACATACATATCATAGTCCACCACTTCAAGCAAATACAAATTTCAACAACAAAGCCAAAACTGCTACTTGATCACAACTGACCTATCACCCCAAACAACTACGTACAGACTTCATATCTCAACAACCACAAAGTTGTTGCCATCATCTCACCAAACTTCAACTGCCGTCTCCCGTCCCGTCTTGACTCACTTTACTGTCTCGACTCACAACAGCATACCATACTTCCTCTGAATCACCACATCACCATTCAATACCATACTTCCCATTACTGTACCATACTTCCCATTACTGTACCACCATCACCATTCAATACAACTGCCACCCACAGCTACTACCTTCACTATCATCTGCTCATACGCTCCTCCCCGCTTCTCATAACTGCTATCACTGTTAATACCATACCATACTTCTACAGACACTTGCATTCACCCAACACTTCTGTTTCAACTGCTCTATAATACAGCACCTTTCTTTCTCACTACCATTCCTATACAACTGCCACTGCAGCACCCCACCAGGCCCCAATCCTTCCCTACGAACCTGCACAACTGCAGTCCTCGCTACCTCCCTACTACCTACCTACCAAACAAAATCGAACATCTCCCTACCTCAAATCGAGAACTCCTGCAACCCATCAACAATCCTCTGGCCATCTCATTAACCGACCACATCACCGCCTCCTCTTCAAACTACAATGCCGACCCACCATCACCAATCAAATCACCCACTGTCAGTAGAGAGTGCATAATCCATTTCGATTTGTTAATTTAGATTTGATAAGTGTTAAAGCAGTGGTGTTTCATTTCTATTTGAGAATGGATGAATATCGGGCGCTTTGATTTGGGGTCGACTTCAATTTTGATTGCGTGCATTTGGGTAGTGGGCCGAGATGTTAGGCTAAAGTTAATTAGTTTCTTTTTTTAAACTCTTTTATTTTCTTTTGTGTTAATATCTTCTTGTTAATATTTAAAAAATTGTTTTGTTTTTCTTTGTTTGTCTCTAAAAAAAATGTTTTCTTTATTTTAGTTTTATTTCGATATAATCAAAATAAATAGTTTGTTTTGTTCTTTTTCTACTCTTCTCTTTGAAGTAATAACAGTAATATAACAAGTTTCAATTGCATTGTTTTCTTTTGTTTTGTGGTATTTTCATTCCTTTTCCATTTTCTTTTTCTTTTTTCATCTAAAAAACAAAAAAAAACTATATATATATATATATATCTTGTTTTTCAGATTACAGGAAATAGGAGTAAGAAGTACTACTAAAAATAAATTGTTGGCTTAATAATAACGGTTAGAAATCGATAACCTTAATTGTACATTGATTAGTTGTCTCCTTTCAATAATTTATTTCTTGGTGTCTAGCTACGGTAGAGCAATAATCAGTTATAGATATAACGGTGATTCGTAAATATTATACTGAATTGTTTCTCTAATGGTACTTAAACTTTCGGTTGCATTGCTACAGTAATTCGTAACGCACCGATAAATCCGGCCTGTTACCTGCCTGAGAACTATCCTGTTGATCTATGACAAAGTGTAATTATACAATTTTGGGTTAACTTAGGATAAATAATTTGTAATTAGACCCTTGCATTCATTTAGTTGCATTAGTTCATCCATATTTCAAAAAATACTTCAAAAATCCCAAACTAAAAAAAATTGTAAATATTCATTTTCTTTGAAAAATTTAAATCTTTTTCCTTTGAAATTTCAAAATTCTAAAAAAAATTAGAAAAACGAACTTCTAAAATATATTTATATATATAATCATTTCCATAAAAAATTAAAAAACCAAAATACATAAAAAAAAAAAATCAATTTTCCATTTTGAAAAATAAATTCTATTTGTAAATATTTTTCCTTTATCAAAAAACCAAAAAAACCAAAATTCTTGAAAATGTCAGAGTTTCCTTTTCTTTACTCATTTAAATTTTACAATAGCTGTGAAAATCAATATAATCCATATGATTTCACTCCAAATTCGTATAGATATTTTAACGACAACTATTTTGTAAATAATTTGAACTTTGAACAACAAAGTTTTCAAAACGATGACTAACCCTCGACTCTTGAAAATAACATTTCGTCTTTACTTGAAATCTCTATACAACAAAATCTGATGATAAATGATTTGTGCAATTTGTATTTGGGTGATAACTCATGTAACATTCCTGATTTTTAAGTCTAATGTATTTTGAAATTAAGATAAAAATTTTGGTTAAATTATGAATTAATTGGGAATTAATTTGAACAGTGTGGAATAAAAATAGAATTTGTAAAGGGATTTTTTATCTGGGAATTCTAAAAATAATTTTTTATTGTAATTTTGGGTTGAAACTCAAAAATTAGTATTTTATAAGTATGTATATGATTCAATTGGATTTTCCAAATTAAACAAGATGTATGTTTATTTATTTATATTCGGTATTTTATTTAAAAATTCATGGATAGGTATTTTATAAATAATATTGAATTTATCAACTTTGTATTTCAAGGAACTACTACATATAGTTAATTGTTAATAATGAATAAATTGATTTCAAATCATTTGTTATAAAATTGTACAAGTACAAAATAAAAATGTGATTTTTTTTAAGTATTGAATTTAAAATTTCTATATATTTGAAACTAATAAAATCTTGTTCTTAATTTTTGTAAATGTGCATTTTATTTGAAAGATATATAAGGATAAGTAATTGAAATGTATATATGTATATAAACAATAATGAAAGTTTTAAAACTCACATATATGCATATATTCTTTTGAAATAAATATAGTTGTAAACATAAAAGAATAAAACATTAATCATAAATATATTAACAAGAGGGTTTAAGACTAAATTTTAAAATAAATTAAACTAAAGGTTTTAGGCATAAAATACATATTTGTGACAAATGTTTCATAAGGGACTACATACTTTAGCAAGTGTCCATGTTTAAAGACAAGTGTTAGTTGTATTTACAAGTGGCAATTAATTTAATTAAAAGATTTATAAAATTTAATTAAAGTTTATTAGAGAAAACAATGCATGTTTTCTCAGATTTCAATCCTGGAAAACATAAGCCAGGAAAACAAAAAAAAAACAAAAAAAATAATAAAATCAAACTCTTCATAATTCAAACCTGTAGAACAAATTGGGAAAGAAGAATTTAAACTAGAAAGTAAATTCAAAGCTTAAAGCAAATCTGGAAACAATAGGCAATGCAAATCTTCAACCTGGAATTGCAGATCATAAACAAACTCAATCAAAGCAAAAGCATTCAAAACAACATCATCTCAGGAAATTAGCATGCAAGATCAAATCTTCAACAAATTCAACTTAAACTAGAACTAAGCTAGAAGCAAAGCTTAAATCAAAACATTTAAGCCTGGAACAAAAGTAAGTTTTAAGCATGTAGAATCAAATCTACAACCTGATATCTGAAGCATTTTAAAAGCTAAGCTATTTCCAGGCCTCTGTTTCAAAACCCATCATGTGAGCAAACTGGCCTATTTAAGTTTTGAATCCATAACTTATCTTGAAGTTTGTGATGTGGCTGTTGTGAAAATGGTGAATGAATGTCAATATTTAGGTGTGAAGTGTGGTATGTATGCCTGCGAATGTATATGTTTACTCTGTTATAACAAAACCCAAGATCACCAGAGATTAAAAAAATCATATCTCCACATTTAGATCTTTCCAAACCATGATTTCTGAAAGGAAATTGCTTATAATAATGTGAAGTTACTTTTAAAAATAATTTCAAGTAAGATTTGAAAACAGTGTTTCACTGAAAGGAAAATAACAGTGAAATCTCAACATATCAAAGAATTCAACTTCAATGATTTACTGTTTCATGTATATAATTTGAATTATCTTCGAAAACTATGAATTTTAAAAATTGAATCAAGAATTTAAATTGGGTAACTCGGGAGGAATTGATTGATGAACAGAAAATGCAAATTGGTCAGTTTCTGGTGATCGCGTAGTTGTGTGGTCTCAAGATTGATGCTGATTGTAGCTTGAAGACTAAGGACCATCAGAAAAATGTACAATGGATTTACAATCCATCGAGGTGGTGAGGCGATGATAACTTAGGGTTTGGCCATTTTTTTGGTTAGGTGTGTCAGCGAGATGAATTTCATCGTCTCTGATGAAACGAGTTGCACTGGACCGAAGGGAAAGGGAGCGTAGGTTATCAGTGAAACTTTGGTAATGGTTACGTGGTCGTTGACAAACGGTGGTGGCGGTACTTGTCGGTTTTTGGCGATCCAAGTTTGGGGATTGGGTGTGCTTGTTGCCTCGATTTTGAATTCAGGTGAAATCAAAAATTTTGTGTGGTCGTATCAGTTTAGGGGATGATCAATGATTTGTTGAACGTCTCGTCGATGACCGGAGCGGCGTCGATCTCCGGTGCACGTGCACGTGGGGTCGGAGTTGTATCAGTTAATCGAATTTGGGAGGAAGAAGAATGTCTCGAAGTAGTGCTGGGGATATGATGCATGGCTCAAGTAAATTTGCTAAGGCTCGGGTAATTGCAAAAGTACTGTAACGGTTTGAAAGCTAAACCAGTAAAGTTTAAAAAGGAAAAATAAAAAGGAAAAGAAGAAACTGTATTTTGCTGGGGTAAATGGATTTATGGCTCGGGTTTTGGGTTGATTAGTTGTCAGGATTTAAATTTTAATTAAGTTCACATGTTTAAGTTTTAAATTTAAAAAGAAAATGTGGACCTGATGTTTTTTAGGGGAAGCTTGAACAAGTTTTTAAGTTAATAATATAATAAGAGTAAATGACTTTAATTATGTTTTAGTAAAGAATCAAATCAAGTTGTAAACCTCTTCTGATTCATTCTTGAAGAATAATAAATGTTTTAATTTAGTTTCGGGATTAGGATTAAAGTAAATTATTTTAAAGTTAATTAAGTTTAAGCTTGATTAAGAAATTAATTTAAAAAGAGGATGATGTTTAAAATTTGTTGTTTGATTTTGAAGTCTTAAATTAATTTATGGATTAATATCTATTTTTGCTTCAAAGATTTAAGATTTAAGATTAAATGTTTTTAAAAGTTAATTGATGAACAATTACCTTGTGTAATAAAATTAAGTTAATTACTTTATAAATTGATTTAAAAGCAAATCACTTAGTGTAATTAAATTAAAGCTGTTTTACTTTGTGAAATTTATTTGAGGCCAATGAATTATTGTAATTTAAGGGTAATAAATCTGTAACAACCCGCATATTTTACGATTGAATATTTAAATAATTTATTTAAAATAATTCATCGTTAGTCGGATTATTGTCTGAAAAGCTACTTTTTGCAAACTGTCGAATTAGGACTCGAGACCACCCTCATTGAGTTCAAAATGACGTTTGCGACCTTTTTGAGTATAAACTTCGATATGTTTGGAGTTAGAGGAATTTTGCTACTTTTTCACTTAGGGCTTTGGTTTGGTTTCTGCACCTTAGACCCAAGCTCCACCCCCTCTTCTCTTCATTCCTTCATAATTTTTCTAATACTCAAGCTTTAGCAACAATGGAGAGGGGAATGGAAAATTAAAACTCCAAGCCCTAATTATCTTTGCAATATCCAAGCTTTAACTCTAAATTCATAGAAGAAGCTTTGGTAAGCCCTCTCTTCTTCTTCTCCAACTCATTCTCCTTACAATTTCAGAAATTCGTAAATCTAACTAAGGAAATGTTTCTCATTTAAGCTTAGATTCAAGCTTGTTGGGTCGGAATTGAAGAGTGATTGTCCTTGCCATTGCTCTATAGCTTCTTCTTCATAGTTTTGGGTTTAAAGGTGAGATTTTTATCTCACATCTATGTCTATACTTATCCTTGTTGTTAGTTATGAATTCCTAACACTTATTCATGTGCAATTGATTTTGATTTAGATTTCTTTGGTGTATATTCCAATTTTTAGTGTTTTGAAGTCAAATCTTTAAAAATCATAACTTTGATGTTTGATCACCTTTTTGGTGATGCATCGAAGAGCCTACAGGTCTGGGTTGTCGATCGGCGTAAACCCTTAGCGCCCGATGCTCGTCTGATTGCAAATTGAGAGAGTTTGCATTTCATTTAAAATAGGATAGGAATGCAGGAAATCAGGTTACAGTCGACTGAACCCTATGAGTCAGTCGACTGAGCTGAAACCCGAGAATTTTCTAGGTCTGTGTTCAGTCGACTGACTCAATGAATCTAGTCTATTGACCTGCTCCTATTTTGCCTGTTATGCCTATTTACGCCTATTTTGCTTAGTTTCCACTTTTTAATCGATTCTTTTTTCTCCGACTGGTTGTTATCACCTTGTTGGCTTTGATAACATCTTCTTTGGAATTTTTGGGAATATCCATTTTGATGGATTTGGTATCGATTTCTTTGGATTTGATTCACGTTTTCGTATGTGAATTTTGATGATTGATTCTTTCTACAATCATTTCTTTGATTTGTCACTTTAAAAATATAAAGGTTTCATTACTGGTAGTAAATATCAAAACTCTTTCATCAAAACGATTTCAACACTATTTTATTACAAAGCTCGTTTCTAAACCGTTTTCCAATCTACTAGCATATACAAACCTTTAACTCACTTGTATGAGAAACTTAATTAAACGACTTAGTAAAACAAGTGGTATGAAAAGCTTGCGTTTACTTCGTCGGTTAATTCTTGGACTTGTTCGACTGAATCACCTGTGATAATTTTCTAGTGGAGATCTACAATTTGTTCGTAAATATTTAAGTTAAGCTAGTGGTTATGGGACATGAAGCTAAGCTCATATATTTACTAGCTTAGTGTAATTGACACTTCTTGATGATTGATAATGATCATTTTTGTGATTTAGACTAGCAATGTGCGATGTCTCTTTGTCTACGAGGGAGATTAAACCCCATTTTATGGAGTTTCGGCTCAAAATTGGTGGTGTAGCGACCCATGGTCTTCGGACCGTTTTGTGGAGCTTCGGCTCAAAACTAATGGTTAGCAACCATGGAATAGCGTTCCGTTTTGTGATACACGTGTTGGTGAGTTTTCATACTCCCGTTTTGTGATAGGCCTCTCCCTTTTCATGATTTCTGGATGTCCATTAATGATTTCTAGAATTTGTGTTTTCACAAATTTTCGTGAATTACATTGATAAGTTTTATCAATTTTTGTGCATTGGTGAATTTGTGTGCCATTAACTTTTGTGAGTGGCATTGATATAATTTCCAATATTTATGGTTTGTGAACAAAAATAAAGAGTATGACATTCTTTTTGATCTTTGAGAAGATTCTTGTGATATTGATTAATCTCTAGTTGATTTTCAATTACATACTTATCACAGTATGGCTTTATGGTTATCAGACGTTTTTGTCATATCTCTTATTCTATATCATTTTATTTGATATTTATAGTTAGACTGATCCGTTTATTATTTTCTTATTAAATAATACTCGGGTTAGACCGAGATGTTGCAGGTGCTTCTGCTTGACTCCTCATCTGGGATTATTATTATTATCCTGACTTTTGCCTAACTACTTAGATTAGTAGTTTTTAGTTGTATACATTTGTGATATAGACTCATTGATGTGTACTTATTCTTTTGTGTAGCTCTTGTAACTATTCCTTTGTAATATTGTGGATATTGTTAGACCACTACTCTGATATACACTTTTATGTGTAATATTCATATCTGTTTCCGCCTTTGAGATATGATCTTCTGTGACTAATTTGTGTTATGATATTTCTATATTTGTTTCCGAAGACATTATAGCCACTGTGTAGTAGCTTTGAGTTTGCATCGGTATGTCGGATTTCCTCTTGAGATGAAATGTTATTTTTATCTGGCATATCGGTACTCGCACAAAACAATTATACAGATGGTCGCTCCTCAACAGCCTTATTCTCCGCGCTAGTTGACGACATTACTCCGTAGTGTTCTTGGCTATCATGGGTATAGAGGTGGGGCGTCATAGCTTGGTATCAGAGCCAAACTTCAGAACAATGTAGAATAATTTAACAAGGATCATCGTCCTAAGTCCATCTTAGGAGTCGTGCCTAAGGATTTAATTCGAGTCTTTATACCGTCTTATCCTATTTATTTTGTGATGCCTTGTTTTATCAATCATTATTGTTTGATACTCATTTTGTGAATAACACTTTTCTTCTTCTTTCTTTCTTTCTTTCTTTCTTTCTTAAAGAAGAGAAATGGTTAGACCAGGCCGTCCCAGCGCTGGTCAATCTAGTGCTACTCCCTAAGATGGAGTATTTATGTCTGCACAACAACTTCTTGAACTAGTAAAGAATGCTCAGGCAGCCGGACCTAATCCAGAGCCTACTCACCCTAAATCTGGGTTTGCATGCTTGTGCAGTGACTATACCAACTTGGGTGGGAAGCCATTCATGGGTTCCGAAAGCGTTATTCAAGTCCAAGCTTGGCTTGGAACTTACGATCGCATCTTTTCTCGCATGAATCTTATTGATCTTCATCGAGTTCAGGTGGCCTCTAGTATGCTCCAAGAAAGAGCATTGGACTGGTACGAGCTTTTGATTTCTAAAATAAATGAAGCGGATATTACTTGGGATAAATTATGGGAACAATTCGACTTAAAGTTTATGCCAGAAGCTGAGAAGTTGACATTGGCTCTTCATTTCATTGACCTTGTTCAAGGTGAATCCTCTGTGGCAGATTATGTCGCATCATTTGAGTCACTTTCCAAATACGGGGTCGATTACATAAACACCCCATTGAAGAAGAACCAAAGATTTGTCTATGGCTTGAACAAAAATCTCAAAAAGCCATTACTTCTGAAATTGGAAGTTTCCTTTGATCAACTCATTGATATCGCTCTTCGTATTGAAGAGGCAAATAAGGAGAGTGACGTTGAAGTTATGGGTGCCAAACCAAACTTCAACAACAAGAAAAGGCCTAGTAAGTTCAAAGGTCCTTATCCCAATAAGAAAGGGAAGCAAGCAACTCCGCTGGCAAAGTCTTCTACCTCTAGTAGTGGGCAATGCTACAATTGTGGTTCTAAAGACCATTATGCTAATAAGTGTTCAAAGCCCCTTGCTTGTCGCTATTGCAATAGTTCGGGTCATTATATATCCGCATATCCCAAACTTCAAGGCAGGAAGGAGGGAAAGCTTAATGTGGTGCAAACTCCTAGTAACACTTCTCGTGGTCAAGGCATTTCTCATTCTATCCTTGATGACATTATTTTGTTTCGTGATCATCCTATTCGAGTTCTTTTTGATACCGGTGCGTCCCATTCTTTTATATCAAAAGAACTTGTTGATACTTTTTCTTTGAGTGTTGTTGCTTTAATGACTTCTTTGAAAATTGCAAATCCTGTTGGTGGATCCGCAACAATTAGTTTGTTTTGTAAAGTTGTCGAGATTATTTTGTGTGAGTTTTCTTTCCGAGCCGATTTGCATGTCATGCGCTACTTAGGCTTTGGAATGATTTTGGGGTGGATTGGCTTAACCGTTATGAAGCTCATATCCTATGTCCTGTGCGGACTATTTATCTTCGACATCCGTAATCTGTTAATCAGATTTCTATAGTACTTAAAAATTCAGATTCCACTTTGGCCACATCCTTGTATTCTTTAAATCCTCATGATGAAGATAATGATGATGAGGAAGATGTCATTTCCCTTATTCACGTTGTTCGTGAATTTTCCGACATATTTGAGCCCGTTTTAGGATTACCACCTAAGCGAGAAATTGAATTCAGAATTAATCTAATTCCTGGAGCTTTACCTATTACTCGTCCTCCTTATCGTATGTCCAATAAAGAAAATGAGGAGATGCGCAAACAATTATCCGAATTGGAGACGAAGCAATTTATTCGTTCTTGTTCCTCTCCTTGGTGAGCTTCTGCCATCTTTGTGAAGAAATCCGATGGTACACTTAGGATTTGCGTTGACTATCGCAAGCTTAATGATCTTATTATCAAGAATAAATATCCTTTACCTCGAATTGATGATTTGTTTGACCAACTTGGTGGTGCTAGAGCCTTTTCACAATTGGACTTGGCTACCGTTTTCATCAGCTTCGTAATGTAGAGGATATCATTCCTTTGACATCGTTCCATACTCGTTATGGATCTTATGAATGGCTTGTTATGCCATTTGGTTTAACGAATGCTCCGGCTTATTTCGTTGACCTTATGAATAGAGTTTTCAAAGACTTCCTCGATCGGTTTGTTCTCATCTTTATTGATGATATTCTTGTGTATTCTAAAACCGAGGAGGAGCATGAAAAGCATCTTCAAATTGTGTTGGAAACCCTTAGGAGCAATCAATTGAAACCAAAATTTTCTAAATGCCACTTTTGGCAATCTCGGGTGAAGTTTCTTGGTCATATTATTTCTGAATCCGAAATTTCCGTAGATCCTTCAAAGATTGAAGCGATTCAAAATTGAAAGAGACCGGAGAGTGTGACGGAGATCCGTAATTCTCTTGAGTGGTAGGTTATTACCGCCGTTTCATAAAAGACGTTTCTAAAATTTTCGTGCCTCTTACTAGTTTGACAAAGAAGGGAGTTAAATACATTTGGTCGGACAAATGTGAAGCTTCTTTCCAGAAATTAAAAGAACTCCTTTCAGATGCTCCTATTCTTGTTATTCCCAAGGGGAATCAAGATTTTATTGTTTATACCGATGCTAGTCGTGTTGCTTTGGGAGCTATTCTCATACAAGGAGAACGTGTTATTGCTTATGCTTCGAGGCAATTGAAGCCAGCCGAGACTAGATATGCCACTCATGATTTAGAGCTCGCGGCTATTGTTTTTGCTCTTAAAATTTGGCGTCATTATCTTTTGGGAGAGAAATTTGTTCTCTATATCGATCATAAATCTTTGAAGTATTTATTTTCTCAAAAGGAACTTAAATTTGCGTCAACAACGTTGGCTCGAGTTCCTTACATCTTATGATCTTGACATTCTTTATACTCCCGGAAAGGGGAATCGTTTTGCCGACGCCCTTAGCCGAAAGCTACAAGCGGTTGTTTCTATGATGATATCCGAATGGGATGATCTCGGAATTTTATCCTCTTGTGAGATTCGAGATCGTGAATCCGATTTATGTTCATCTTTGGCTTTATGTAGCCTTGAGGCTCATCCTTCTTTCTTAGACCGCATTCTTGAAGCTCAAAAGCTAGATCCCGAATTGGCTTTTCTTAGCCAAAGTTGTAGGGACAAAATTGGTATTGAAAGTTTGAAAGACTTTGATATTGATTCTCATGGCGGTATCCGAAAATTTGGTAGACTTATCGTGCCAAATATTAGTGATCTTCTTAAAGAGATTTTATAAGATTCCCATCGTTCTAAATTTACCATTCATCCCGGTAGTAGTAAAATGTATGCAGACATGAAGCGACTTTATTATTGGGATGGAATGAAATCTGATATTGCTAACTTTGTTAAGCGTTGCATGACTTGTCAACTTGTCAAGGCCGAGCAACAAAAGCCCGGTGGGTTATTGCAACCTTTAGAAGTTCCAATTCGGAAGTGGGATCAAATTTCCATGGACTTTATTGACGGCCTTCCCCGTTCTCGTTCGGGTCATGATAGCTTACGGGTGATTGTTGACAGACTTACTAAATCCATCCATTTTATTCCCGTTCGGTCCAATCGGACCGTTCCTCTTTTGGCCATGCTCTTTATTAAAGAAATTGTTAAATTACATGAAGTTCCTACTTCTATTGTTAGTGATCGTGATCCATTGTTTACTAGTGGATTTTGGAAGAGTCTTCAAAAAGCTTTGGGAACAAAGCTTAATTTTAGCATCGCTTATCATCCTCAGTCCGATGGACAAACCGAGCGTGTGAATAAAACTCTTGAAGATCTTCTTTGTACATGTGTTCTTGATTTTGGTGGAAGTTGGGAAGATCATATTTCTCTTGTTTAGTTTTCCTATAATAATAGCTTCCAATCTTCTATTGGTATGGCACCTTCCGAGGCACTCTATGGAAGGCCATGCCGATCTCCTTCTTGTTCGCTTGAGGCCGATGAGAAGCTGTTTTTAGGTCCAGATTTTATTCGTGATTCCACAGAAAAGATTGACCTTATTCGCCATAGGATGAAAGAAGCTCAAAGTAGGCAAAAATCCTATGCCGATAACCAAAGAAGAAAATTAGAATTTTCTATGGGAGATTTTGTGTTTGTTCATGTTTCACCTATGAAGGGTGCTGTGCGTTTCAGTCGATCGGGAAAGTTAGCACCTCGATATATTGGTTCATTTCCCATCACCAAACGTATTGGTTCCGTGGCTTATCGCCTTTCATTACCGGCTCAGTTTTCTGCTATTCATGAGGTGTTTCACATTTCTCAACTACGGAAATGCCTTCGAGATTCTGATTCTATTCTTGAGCCCGGTATTGTAGAAGAAATTGAGGTTTCACCTTATTTGACTAATGAGCAACATCCTATTTGTATCATTGCTTTGGAGATTAAACGCCTTCGAAATAAAGATGTTCCTCTTGTGAAAGTTCAATGGTCCTCAAATCCTATGGATTGTTCTTGGGAATCCAGAGAATTCATCGAGCGAACACATCCGGACATACTTTCTCATGCTCTTTGAGGTGAACTTCTTGTTCCAAATTTCTTCTTTTGTGTTGATATGCTTTTATGGTTGTTACTTTTTGTTCATTTATTTCTTATGGTAACGAGGACACAATTTCTTTAAGGAGGGGAGTCAGTAACAACCCGCATATTTTACGATTGAATATTTAAATAATTTATTTAAAATAATTCATCGTTAGTTGGATTATTGTCCGAAATGCTACTTTTTGCAAACTGTCGAATTAGGACTCGAGACTACCCCCATTGAGTTCAAAATGACGTTTGCGACCTTTTTGAGTATAAACTTCAACATGTTTGGTGTTAGAGGAATTTTGCTACTTTTTCACTTAGGGCTTTGGTTTGGTTTCTGCACCTTAGACCCAAGCTTCACCCCCTCTTCTCTTCATTCCTTCATAATTTTTCTAATACTCAAGCTTTAGCAACAATGGAGCGGGGAATGGAAAATTAAAACTCCAAGCCCTAATTATCTTTCCAATATCCAAGCTTTAACTCTAAATTCATAGAAGAAGCTTTGGTAAGCCCTCTCTTCTTCTTATCCAACTCATTCTCCTTCCAATTTCAGAAATTCGTAAACCTAACTTAGGAAATGTTTCCCTTTTAAGCTTAGATTCAAGCTTGTTGGGTTGGAATTGAAGAGTGATTGTCCTTGCCATTGCTCTATAGCTTCTTCTTCATAGTTTTGGGTTTAAAGGTGAGATTTTTATCTCACATCTATGTCTATATTTATCCTTATTGTTAGGTATGAATTCCTAACACTTAATCATGTGCAATTGCTTTTGATTTGGATTACTTTGGTGTATATTCCAATTTTTAGTGTTTTGACGTCAAATCTTTAAAAATCATAACTTTGATATTTGATTATGCTTTTGGTGATGCATCGAAGAGCCTATAGGGCTGGGTTGTCGATTGGCGTAAACCCTTAGCGCCCGATACTCGTTCGATTGCAAATTGAGAGAGTTTGCATTTCATTTAAAATACGACAGGAATGCACGAAATCAGGTTTCAGTCGACTAAACCCTCTGAATCAGTCGATTGAACTGAAACTCAAGAATTTTCTAGGCCTGTTTTCAGTCGATTGACTCAGTGAATCCAGTCGACTGGCCTGCTCCTATTTTGCCTGTTATGCCTATTTTGCTTAGTTTCCACTTTTTAATCGATTCTTCTTTCTCTGACTAGTTGTTATCACCTTGTTGGCTTTGATAACATCTTCTTTGGAATTTTTGGGAATATCCATTTTGATGGATTTGGTATCGATTTCTTTGGATTTAATTCACGTCTTCGTATGTCAATTTTGACGATTGACTGTTTCTACAATCATTTCTTTGATTTGTCACTTTAAAAATATAAAGGTTTCAATACTGGTAGTAAATATCAAAACTCTTTCATCAAAATGATTTCAACACGATTTTATTACAAAGCTCGTTTCTTAAACTGTTTTCCAATCTACTAGCATATACCTTTAACTCACTCGTATGAGAAACTTAATTAAACGGCTTAGTAAAACAAGTGGTACGAAACGCTTGCGTTTACTTCATCGGTTAATTCTTGGACTTGTTCGATTGAATCACCTGTGACAATTTTCTAGTGGAGATCTACAATTTGTTCGTAAATATTTAAGTTAAGCTAGTGGTTATGGGACATGAAGCTAAGCTCATATATTTACTATCTTATTGTAATTGACACTTCTTGATGATCGATAATGATCATTTTTGTGATTTATACTAGCAATGTGCGATGTCTCTTTGTCTGCAAGGGAGACTAAACCCCGTTTCTGTGGAGCTTTGACTCAAAATTGGTGGGGTAGCGACCCATGGTCTTCGAACCGTTTTATGGAGCTTCGGCTCAAAATTAATGGTTAGCAACCATGGAATAGCGTTCCGTTTTGTGATACATGTGTTGGTGAGTTTTCATACTCCCGTTTTGTGATAGGCCTCCCCCTTTTCATGATTTCTGGATTTCCATTGATGATTTCTAGAATTTGTGTTTTCACCAATTTTCGTGATTTACATTGATAAGTTTTATCAATATTTGTGCATTGGTGAATTTGGGTGTCATTAACTTTTGTGATTGGCATTGATATAATTGTCAATATTTATGGTTTGGTGAACAAAAATAAAGAGTATGACATTCTTTTTGATCTTTGAGAAGATTCTTGTGATATTGATTATTCTCTAGTTGATTTTCAATTATATACTTATCATAATATGGCTTTATGGTTATCATACGTTTTTTTTCATATCTCTTATTCTATATCATTTTATTTGATATTTATAGTTAGACTGATCCGTTTATTTTTTCCTTATTAAATAATACTCGGTCAGACCGAGATATTGTAGGTGCTTCATCTTGACTCCTCATCTGGGATTACTATTATTATCCTGACTTTTGCCTAACTACTTAGATTAGTAGTTTTTAGTTGTATACATTTGAGATATAGACTCATTGATACTTATTCTTTTGTGTAGCTCTTGTAACTATTCCTTTGTGATATTGTGGATCTTGTTAGGCCACTACTCTGATATACACTTTTATGTGTAATATTCATATCTGTTTCTGCCTTTGAGATATGATCTTCTATGACTGATTTGTGTTATGATATTTCTATGTTTGTTTTCGAAGATATTATAGCCACTGTGTAGTAGCTTTGAGTTTGCATCGGTATGTCGGATTTCCTCTTGAGATGAAAAGTTATTTTTATCTGGCATATCGGTACTCGCACAAAGCAATTATACAGATGGTTGCTCCTCAACAGCCTTATTCTCCGCGCTAGTTGACGACATTACTCCGTAGTGTTCATGGCTAGCATGGGTATAGAGGTGGGGCGTCACAAAATCACTTAAAGATAATTACTTCAATTTCAAATAATTGATTAATGATTTAAGTGGATTAATCAAGTGATTAAAGAATGATTAATCCACGCGATTGACTAATTAAGGTAATTAATTACTTAAAGACAATTAAAAAATGAAAGTAGTTATGGTAAATTAATGAAAATGATTAAAGGATAATCAATTTTTGAAATTAATTGATAATTAATTAAGGATTGATTAATTTTGTAATTAACATAAGGTTAATTATTACAATTAATTAAGGGTTAGCAATTTAATGGTATTTAATTAATTAAGGGTAAATTAATTAATTAAATGGTGAATTAAATAATTAAAGGTTAATTATTTAATAATTAAAGGTTGATGGATTATAATTAAAGGTTAATTAATTTATTATTAATGGTTAGTTAATAAATGGTTAAAGAATAATTAATCAAAATGATTTGTAATTTATTAATGTTAATTAACCTGGATTAGAAATTCATAAGTAATTAATCTGATTTGAATTAATCAGACAATTAACTAATCTTACTCATGAATGTTTGAATTCTACTGGATGATTGAATTGTTTGATATCCCTGATATATGATGCTCTGTTTTGATTTGAGTTGTGCTTAATGTAATTTATTATCTGTGATATATATCTGTGATCTGTGAATGAAAGATAAGCGTTATAGTTTATACCGCTTATCAAATATATTGCTGTATTTGAATCTGTGCTAATTGATGATGTTGCACTTTTATTGTGTAAAACCCCTAGACCACACTTATACACACATAAATATGGATTGCACGTGGAAATTGATTAAGCCACCGATTTTTGAAATCGTTTTTAAAATTGAATTTTTTGAATCCAAGTGGTTTTGGAAATGGATTAGGTTTAAATGTAGAAAGTCTTTTGAAAAGGAGTTTCAAAGATAAAAGTTATTTTGAATAACTTAATAAAGTTTTGAAATTTAAATAATTTGAATTTTAATTTTAATTTGGGAATTATGGTTTAAAAGTTTATACGAGTTATAAACGTGTTTATGTGGGTTTTAAAGGTCCCAAAGGACCGGGGGATGACATACTCGTGTCAGTTGTTACCCAGTTAGGGGTAACCCGGCCTTGTGTTGGCAGAGATCCAGTTTGGTTCTCGGGGACGTCCTTCCAGAGGCGTTCTCATGTGGCAATGGGAAGTTCCTTGGCCTGACCATTCGTTGGAAATCCAAAGAAACAATACGATCTTGTACGGTATTAGTTGTAGAACCTATCATTCACTTATGGTGGCGCCCCACTGTTTGGATGGTGGCTATAGTAGGCATACGATAATGGTCGTATGTTGGCTAAGATTTATATCTTTATTTTCGAAATGAATTTTTCCTACACTATGCACTAGTAATAATATCAAATGTTCTTTTTAATGCGTATCAAGCATCTTTGACCATCATAAGGAGAAATCTCCTCCGATTCTGCGTTTGCATTGTGTGTATGTGCGGGAGGCCTTATGGTAGTCTCATTTTTAAAAGCATTGCGAATTGACTTTATAAATATTCCTCTATTTTGATTTTAAAGATAAATAAACCGTTTTGTGTTCTCACACCAGTCACATGACTGACTCGGAGTTTATTATTTTCCTTCCTAAACTCTGGGTGCCCACCAATTTCCACACGGGCAGTTAAGAGTTAAGGTTTATCAGGATATTCTGGAATTCAGGAGTTGCTAGAGACAAGCTGGATGGCATGGCGTATTATTAGTATATAGTATTTCTTTTCCGCTGTTTGTTGTTGTTGTTGTTGTACACTCTGATGATAAGATGTAATGTAATGTGATGTAATGTAATAACTGATATAGTTCTTTGTTTAAAGATTATTCATTTATTTATTATATGTTGTTCCGCTACGAATTGTGAGATTCTGATATTGTTCTGTGTTTTCTATTCCGTTCTATTTTCTATTTTCTTTTCTCTCTATTTTCTATCTTTTTCTCTCTTCTTCTATTTTTTTCTTTTTCTTAAACATTGAGAATTCGTATTTCTGTTCATCTTGAGTTAATCTATGGAGATTAGTGTATATTCAAGGAGTACGGATTTGCGGGTCTTCACAGGTGGTATCAAAGCTTATGGTTAAGCGACAACCATGGTTCTGTTGGGTACTACTCATTAGAGATAGAGTCAGTAGTACTCCAGAATGAGTTGAGTGTAATAATAGCTATGAGTGCGTATTTGTTAGTGAATATAAAATTGTTTTATATTGTGATGATTGGTTTATTGAGTGGCGTATGAACCTTCGTCAGCACGGTCTGTACAACTATGCCGAAAGGGTTTATAAACACTTGAATAGAACAATTCGACACAATATTGTTTTAAAAAAGGTAAATGAAATAATTTTACCTTGATTATATTTTTATATATAAAGGAATAATTTTTCAAAATTATTTAAAGTATATAAGTAGATTGTTTGGTTGTTTGAATAATCTAAAGAAGAGAATAATTGTATAAGCAAATGAATTATAAGAATTGAATTATAATTAAAGTGGTTTACAATTGTGAAATAAACTTATATATATATAAGAAATGAAACTATATGAATATATTTATGAATATGAGTTGTAAATAAATATGAATTTAAAGTTAAATGGAAATTTACTTAGAATTGGAATCTGAATTGGATTTATAAGTGGGAATTTAAGTTATGTAAAAACAAGTGATGTTTGTAAAATGAAGTATAACTTAAGAGATGTTGAATGAAGTTGATATTGGTATCAAAGTAAATTAATAAAGTTAAGTGATAAATATGAACTTAAGTTATGTAATGAAATTCAACTTTAGCAATTGAATTGAATGAAAGGATTGAATATGTAAATCAATTGAATGTAAATAATTGATATGAAATAATGAATGTAAGTGTAATTCATTAAAATCTAATGTTATTGGAAATTGAATAATTGGATGAAAATTAATTTAATTAAACCAATTGAAAGTAATGGTGTTAAACCAAATTGAATGAATATAAGCAAAGGAATTTGGTTGCAATTAATATACATTGGTTGCTATATGATTGTTAGTTGATTGTATATAATTCATTAAGTGTTAATGAAATTGGAAGTTAAAGTAATTAAAATTCAATTTGAAGTTAAGTGAATCTTAAATAGAATTGAGTTTGATTTGGAAGTGAACCAACTTAAATATGAATTAGTGAATATAAACTAATTGAAAATGAATGTTAGTAAGAACATCCACTGTTAATGAATCAAATATGATTAAATTGAAAAACCATTTCATTGAATATTAATGAGAATATGAATGAATATTTATTGGTTATGAATGCTATTTGGATGATAGTTGGTTGATGGTTGAATATATTGCTTTTGTTTCATTTGCTATGTTGGCATATATAGTTATTATGTTGCTATATGTTGTATATCGATACTATTGTCTATATGCATGTTCTCATGTTGTTTGTTAAATGTTTAGTAGGTGCGGATCGCGTTTGCTTCGCATTTGGAGCTCGCTTTCACGCTATATTAGCCGTATATGCTCGCTAATAAAATATAAGGTACATATCTCGGATTAAATATCGTACTTTTACACTTTTTTCCCTGCGGGATGCCTCATTACTTGATGAGATGTATATTTGTGATATATATACTGTCATTTTTTTTGGGATCGAGCCGCGCAAAGGAGACTATGGAGAATTTTTCCGAAAATTTAAGGCGTTAGAAAAATTGGAAAATTTTGAAAACTATGACTTTGATTTGGAATTGAAAGTTAAACAATAGTAGTTATTTTTGAAAAGATAACTAAGTATCATTTGAAAACTTAGTAAAGTATTGTAAGAAGTTTAACTATGGATTTTGGGAAAGTTAATAAATTCTGTAACTTTTCTTACTCAGTAATTTCGAGGACGAAATTCTTTTAAGGGGGGAAGTATGTAACGACCCAGAATTTTTATTAATTAAAATTTGAATATTTAATTAATTTTAAATATTAATAAGTGAATTTATAAGTCGAATAAATTTTATTTCGAATAATTGGATTTAATTGAATAATTAAATCGATAATTTAATATGTGAAAATACAGAAATAATTGAAAATCGGGTGAAATATGATTGAAAATGATTTGTAAAATTTTATTTTATCATATTGGAGTTAGAACAATATTTTAGAACTTTTAAAATCGAATTAAGAGTTTATTTGTGAAAACTGAATATTTTAATATTTAATCGACTAGTGAAATTAGTCAATTTTTGAACAGTCTTAGAATTGGACGAAACTAGTTCCATTGGATCCGTAATAGTTTGTTATTATCGGATTTCAATTTTCATAGCAATCGGAGTTATCGTTTGATCCTGTCAGCTCGAAACGCATCGAAATTGTTTTAATATTAATTTGGCGAGTTAAAATAGCCATTTTTCAAAAAGTCCCGGTTTTCGACGAAACAAGTTTCATCGGATCCGTAATATGATATTATTATATGGTTTCAAATTTCGTGTCAATCGGATTTACCGTTTGTCCGGTGCAAGCTAAAACGCCTAGAAAATCGTTTAAATCGGTTTAATATAAATTGAACGTTTATTGCCATAACTCGCACAGATGACCTGTTCCATTGTGTCCGGATAGCGGGATAAACCCTAGAAACGCTAGTCACCGCGCGTAAATCGGAGTTCGGAAAATCCGGAATGAATAGTGTCGCGTGAATTTTCTATAAAAGCCCCCAATATTTCTTTTTTTCACAAAATATCAAACCCTTAGGTTGGAGCCGCCACTCCATGAACCAATGGCCGAAAGTTCATAACCTTCTCCTCCAATTTTCTCTCAATCTACACATTAATTCAAGAAATTATCAACTACAAAAGTGTTGAGCACTCCAAGATCTTGAAGATCAACGGTTATGATCGAGAATAGTGGAGTAGATTGTCGGCAAATCTCGACCAAAGGAGTTGTGTTCGGCCTCGTTTTTCGTGCAAGAGGCTTGACCGAGCTCTATGGTATTGGAGCCGAAGGTGGAGCTCGCGAAGGGGGTCAAGATGGTGGTGCCTGATCGTGGTGGAAGTTGATGTGGTGGCCGAATTTTCAAACCCTAATTGGAGCTATGGGTTCGGCAATCTACAGGGAAGAGAACGCGTGAACGAAGAAGAAAGGGGAAAGGGGACGTGCGGCCTGGATAGCTTGGGGGTGAGATCTACGGCTTAGATTGGATGTAGGTTAAAATATAAAAGTTAATTTGTAAATTATATATATAAAAATTCGTGTAAACTTCAAAAATGCATAACTTTTTCATACGAGGTCGGAAACGCGCGAAACAAGAAGCGTTGGAATCGTATGGACGAGCACTACGCTATGGAATTGGATTGGAGTCGTTTGGAGTTAGTGAAAATTTCGGATAAAATTAAACGTCCGTTTAATTTTATTCGAAATAAATCGCTAAAACGAAATTGAAATCAAGGTGAGAACTTCTCACTCAATCGAATAGTTTAGATTTTTATTTTAAATAGTTAGATTTAAAATTATTGAATGCATGTTTGAATGATGATTGATATCTATTGATTGTTAAAATAGATATTATGCGTCGTTAGTAAGCGGATGTTATTTATTAAAAACATATACCGCGAATATTTCATAAACAGTGAAATTGGTATTATATATAATAGCAATATATATATATTGGCATATGTATATATTGCAGTTGTTAATTTCCCGCATTTGTATAGCGGATGAGACCCTATTGCGCCGTCTATTAAGCGGATAATATTTTAAATCCCATATACCGCGATAATTCCGTACTGGAGCGGAATTGGTATTGTGCTAATGTTTGTGGATGCAGGAAAACAGGTTGGAGGGATCCAACTGGATTCCTCAACAGTATTTATTTGATTTCAGATATTTTGACATTTGATGGATTATCATATACGATATATGATATCGTTGTTGTCGTGATTGACTATTTGGTATGTAGCATCATTGGGCCAAATTTTGGAATTTTAAAAGGATTTTTAAAGTGATTTTTGAAGAGTATACGTTTATAAAATATTTTTGGAATTGATCCATTTTAAATAAATAAACGTTATAATTTTAAAAGTTATAAAATTATGATTTTTTGAAAAAAATAGTTAAAAGTTGATTTTTGAAAATATGGGGTTAGTGATTTTATAAAATAGTTAAATCGGGATTTTTGAATTTATTATAAAAAGTTTAAAAATAGGATTTATGAAATTTGATTATTTTATAAATCAAAAATGATGAAATTATAAAGGACTTTAAAGATGTTTTTAAATAATAGTATAAATTGATTTATATAAAAGATTGTAAATTGATATTTATAAATTAAAATCTTGGAATTATAAAACGAGCTTTTATAAGTGTTGGAATGAATTGTGAATAAATTTCGTAAATGAATGAAATTTATAAAATTATAAACAGTGAAGTTATAAATGGAATTTTATAAGCAGTAGGTTTATAAAATTTATAAAGTTATTAAAAGAATAGATTTGGGTAAATAAATGAACCTTATAAGTTATAAGATTTATAATTTGGGAAGTTAAAAGAACGATTTTGTAAACAAATAAATTATAAGTATTAAACTTATAATATGAATCTTTAGTATATCATTGAGATATGAATTGAGATAGGTTAATAAAGGAATTTATAAAAGGAGTTGTTATAAAATAAATAGAAATGGAATTTATAAAAGTTGTTTTATAAATTCGCAAACAACTTATTTTGATAAGTAAATTGTTATAACTTATTTATGAAGTTATATTCACATTTTAGACAGTGAATAATCCTTTAAAATAAAGTGAATAGAAATGATGAAATTGGTTAACGTAGTATATTCACGTTTTTGAAAGGTGAATAATATGTTAAAGAAAATGTTTTAGATATGATGTTTTAAACAGAATTAAAACGATCTAACGATGTTTTAAAAATGTGTTGAGATTCGAAACCATAGATTTCAACATTCATTGTTGAAATAGACGTTTTCGAGAAATAGAAGGAAATGGTGGACTATAACACTGTTGTTATAGTAAATGATTTCCGAAAGGAAATGTTTTGTATAGTATTGGGATTTATATATCTATTTTAATTTCGAATCCCTATACTAGTGGTTTTGGGTTGTCCTAACGATGTTTTACGTAACATTCGTTTTGGCCCAAATAAATATGTTTAAGAGAATGATTTCCTTAAAGAATGAAATATATGCTTAATTTTGATTTAAGTATATTGAATATTTTCCAAGTGTAGAAAATAAATAAAATTTGTGAATTACTTATGAATAAATAAGTATGGAAATGTTTTTCCAATGTGAAATGAAACGTTTAGAGAATTTATCTTTTTGAAGATAAATTGAAATGAATAATTGAAATCGTTTATTCATAAATATTTTGGAATGTAAATTCACTATGGAATTTATAAAAGAAAGGGGAATTTGTTTAAAAATAAATATTGATTTATTTTTGAAGTATTGAAATTATATATCTTGTAAAGATATTTTTGAAAAATAAATAATTTGGAAAATTATTTGGAATCTGGTGATGTTGTGCATATCCATTGATAGTTCAATAACCTATTATCAATATTTACCTTTGAAAGGTATTTGTTGTGATTTGCTGAGTTTGAATGCTACACTTATTTTTAAATTATTGCGCTCGTTATTCGGATTACCCATTCCGAATAGTGATACGACGTAATGGATAGCATTGATGACCGGTGTTGAAGACCGGATATTTGCGAGAGAGATAGGATGACCTGTCGATTGACTCTGCACCGAGTTGCTCCGGTATAGGGTTCTCCATATGTGATGGGGAATCCGATCAGGATTGTGGATATCTGAATTGCAAGTACTTCTTTGTAAGTGCCTTCGGTTCTGTTCGAGCCCGGAACAGACTTGTATGGATTGTATGTCTGACATTACAAATTGAGATATAAAGCTGATTTCTTTCAAATATATTTCTGTTGGTGGCGGAGAATTTATTCTTTTAGCTTAACACCCTTCTCTGAGACTACGAGCTCAGAGGTTATGTAGTTGAAGGTTATCAGCGATATATTCCCAATTTGGTAATGTGACATGCTGAGTGTTGCTGTGAAATGATCATTGTGTTGATCATTTGTGATAGGATCATTCGTTTGATCGTTTATCTTTGTGATCATTTCTATGATCATTTGTTGACCCAAAGCACATCTTTTGTATAAAGCGTGGCTTTGTGGACGAGACTTCGTCGAGCCTCACACCCTGGAATGGTCAAAACAGGAAAGATGCAGCAAGGTTATGAGGGGTAGCTCCCTTTAGGGTATGTGCATTTCCTTCTGGAAAAGGGTGGTATCATGGTATGGAGCCCAGATACTTACTCATGTTGAAACACTTTATTTATGATTGTGTGATGTTGATGACGAGCGCTCGGTTAAAGGTCCCAAAGGACCGGGGGATGGCATACTCGTGTCAGTTGTTACCCAGTTAGGGGTAACCCGGCCTTGTGTTGGCAGAGATCCGGTTTGGTTCTCGGGGACGTCCTTCCAGAGGCGTTCTCATGTGGCAATGGGAAGTTCCTTGGTCTGACCATTCGTTGGAAATCCAAAGAAACAATACTATCTTGTACGGTATTAGTTGTAGAACCTATCATTCACTTATGGTGGCGCCCCACTGTTTGGATGGTAGCTATAGTAGGCATACGATAATGGTCGTATGTTGGCTAAGATTTATATCTTTATTTTCGAAATGAATTTTTCCTACACTATGCACTAGTAATAATATCAAATGTTCTTTTTAATGCGTATCAAGCATCTTTGACTATCATAAGGAGAAATCTCCTCCGATTCTGCGTTTGCATTGTGTGTGTGTGTGCGAGGCCTTATGGTAGTCTCATTTTTAAAAGCATTGCGAATTGACTTTAAAAATATTCCTCTATTTTGATT
Organism: Allium cepa; assembly: GCA_030765085.1. Taxonomy (NCBI): domain Eukaryota; kingdom Viridiplantae; phylum Streptophyta; class Magnoliopsida; order Asparagales; family Amaryllidaceae; genus Allium; species Allium cepa. The sequence goes on from CM060945.1 coordinate 727,574,085, forward strand.
TTAAAGATAAATAAACTGTTTTGAGTTCTCACACCAGTCACATGACTGACTCGGAGTTTATTGTTTTCCTTCCTAAACTCTGGGTGCCCACCAATTTCCACACGGGCAGTCAAGAGTTAAGGTTTATCAGGATATTCTGGAATTCAGGAGTTGCTAGAGACAAGCTGGATGGCATGGCGTATTATTAGTATATAGTATTTCTTTTCCGCTGTTTGTTGTTGTTGTTGTACACTCTGATGATAAGATGTAATGTAATGTGATGTAATGTAATAACTGATATAGTTCTTTGTTTAAAGATTATTCATTTATTTATTATATGTTGTTCCGCTGCGAATTGTGAGATTCTGATATTGTTCTGTGTTTTCTATTCCGTTCTATTTTCTATTTTCTTTTCTCTATATTTTCTATCTTTTTCTCTCTTCTTCTATTTTTTTCTTTTTCTTAAACATTGAGAATTCGTATTTCTATTCATCTTAAGTTAATCTATGGAGATTAGTGTATATTCAAGGAGTACGGATTCGCGGGTCTTCACAGTTACCCTCGTATTTATTTACCGTTGATTTAAATTACATATGATCTTTTAGTTCTGAATCGAGTGTTTTATCTTTTCATTATGCTCGGGTCAACCTAAGCTTTTCAATGTTGAAGACTTTACTTCTGGAGGAAGAAGGCGAAGATTTAGTATATTATTACTATTTATTGAATTTAGTCCACTGCATCATGTTGTCCTGCTGCATTATTTATGTATTTCTGCTTTATGAAACTCTATTCTGTATTGTAAAAGTGTAATCAAATTTTATTTGTAAAACAGTGTCATGAAATGTTTATTTGATTAGTACATTTTATCATTCCGCTATGAGATTCTCTGTTTTGTTTTTCTTTCTTTTCTCTTATTTTCTTATTTATCCCATAACAATCCTCCCTGTTGAATAGTTTGAGTTGACATATGTGGATCTATTGTCAATTTAAACTGTCCAAAAAGGTGGATCGTTGCATATATGTGATCGTATATGGATCAAATATCCATAGTCTCAGATTGCTTTTGAGTATGGAACTTATAAAATGCAACACACGGTCTTAATCAATTATACACATAAGCGAATAAATTATGAACGTATTAAGTAATTGTAAAATCAGGTGCTTGTAAGGGTGTCGAAATATTAACATACAATAAGCATTTATTAGTAAATATATTTTATATTTCTATTTATCATCTTTAATTCGATTCACTTGTATATTTTAATTGATAAAATTTTTATCAATCAATTTAAATGCATAAATTTATCAATGTAGATTACTGTAACATTATACAGCATATATCCTTACAATATTAGAAAGGTTAAATGTTAATAAGGCTCCCACTGATCTTTTAAGTTTCTCCATATCCTTAGCAAACATAGAAGTCTTTGGATTTCACTAGTGAATGTTAGGACTCGTATACCTTGTGATTCGAACCTTGAGGAAAGATCAACAAATCATAAGCTTGCATATGATAGGTAAATCCTTATTGTTTGTATCACATACACCTCTTAACCCATGGTTCCTTGCCCTAATATCCTCTTTATCTTGAGGAAAGCTGGACAAGTAAAGTGGGATTATTCACTCGAACCTATCATTTTGCAATGACCTAAGGATTATGCATGTATCTTGAGAAAAGCTCAACAAATATGTGAAATTATCCTACCTCGTTCATTTAATATCTTAATAGTACCACATAACATCACTAGCTTGAGGAAAGCTCAATAACAAAGGAGTATGCAAGAAATCCATTAATATGTAAATGATAGAGGACAACTTTGTATTAAAGATTCATAATCTTTAATATATAATATCGAGTGATACCGACTTATGGAATAATGTATATCTTAAGAAATACCCTTGTGATTCATGTGTTAGTCATGTCTATAATCGTCGCATACATATACTTACTATATATATTTATTACTTAAGTCTATTTAGGTTTTCTTAGTGTTCCACCTTCAATTTATGCACTTACATTATATAAGTTTCATTATTATATAACTTTTATATTTTAATTAAATTTAAATAATTTTAAGTATAACATCATAAAAACTAAATCTTATTTAACTAATTTTAACAAATTAACTCTTTAATTAATTTTATATTACTATTCCAATACAAATTTTAAAGTAGATATGTATTCTGTAACCTTTATAGCATACACTTTAACCTTTATAGTAATACATATATATCATATATTTATATATTTGTGACGACCGGAATCCAACGCTCAAAAACCGACGTCCAATACATCACCCGTGTTCGAATGCCGGAGATTCAACGTTGGTGTCCAGTTCGCTAGAGCTTATAATAAATTAGATGAATAACAAAACATCGGAAACAAAATGATGATCCATCATTGATACACAACATGGATACAACATAGATACAACATTCATTACAACAATGACCACCAACATCTAAACACAACGTATATGATACAACAACTGAACAATAACATAACATCGGAATAACAATAGGATCTTCAAAAGAATCCAACATACTATGACTTCAATGCAAAATCTCCAAAGCTCCAAAGACTTCCAAACCAAAAGCTTCCAAAACCCAAGGACTTCTAGATCCAAATCTATGTTCCAACTTCGCTCCAGAACATGGATATCCTGACTCTAGGCTGCCTGTGTAGAAAATTATGGGCACCTAGAGTTTAGAAAGGGAACAATAAACTCCGGGTCAGTCATGAGACTGTTATGAGTAAACATCAAACAGTTGTTTGAACAAAAACAAATTACAAAAAGAAATCCGTTATGCTTTTTGGAAAAAGAAACTACCACAAGGTCTCCTGGCACACACACAATGCAATCGCACACTTGGGGGAGGTTTCTCCGTATGATAGTCAAACATGCTTGACACGCAAAAATCCTTTTAATATTATTATTAGTGCATAGCGTGAAAACATTTTCGAAAGTATAATATAAATCTTAGCCAACGTACGTACCATTATACTATGCCTACTATAGCTTTCATGTTAGATGGTAGGTTATACAACTAAAACCTTAACGGCTCGTATTGAATGATTGTATTTCCAACAAATGGCCAAGGCTAAGGAACTTCCTTTCCAAATGGGTACGCCTCTGGAGGGACGCCCCGAGAGCCTAACCGGATCTCTGCTAACACAAGGCCGGGTTACCTCTATAACTAGGTAACTAACTGTCATGAGTATGCCATCCCCCGATTGTAACCGACCTTTATCCGGGGCCCGAACAACAACCAACAACCACATAAGTTAAATATCTGGACTCCATACTAGAATACCACTTTTTATCTAGAAGGAAATGCACATACCCTAAGGGGCGCGACCCTCATAACCTTGCCGCATCCTTCCTGTTTCGACCATTTCCGGGGTGTAAGGTTCGATGAAGTCTTATCCCATAAAGCTATGCTTTTCACAAAAGCCATGCTTCTATCAACCAATGATCAACACTTAGCATGCCATATTACCAAGATGGGAAATCACTAGTAACCATCAACTAGATAACAACTGAGTTCGTATGTCTCAAAGAAGGGTGTTAGGCTAAGTGAATAAATTCTCCGCCACCAAACGTAAATGTATTTGATAGAAACCAGCTTTATATCTCAAAGTGTAACGTCAGACAACATCCATACAAGTCCATCTTGGGTCTGAATGCAACCGAAGGCACTTTGTCCAATTAAGGAAGAAGCCCAAATCTGGATATCCACAATCTCGACCGGACTCCCCACCACATAGGGAAATCTCTACACCGGAGCAACTTATTGTAGAAACAATCAACAAGCAATCCTTTCATTCTCAAAAATACCCGGTCTTCACCACCATCTTCAAATTCAATTCCATTTCGTCGTATCATTATTTGAAATGGGTTTTATGACTCAATGTGCTCTCCCGGCTTAACCGAATAATGAGCGCTTATTTTAAAAACAAATGGATGCAGTCGCAACAAATTCCCATTTTAATCTTTTAAACATAAGATCCATCTTCAAAATTCGAAGTGATTTTTGAATAACCATTTGGAATCCGACCCCTGGTCGCATTAAAATTCAAATGATGTTATAAAGGCCAAGTTGTTTAAGTAAACAATTTTACTTCAAATCAGAAATTAACATTCACACAGCAATATATCACAGATATCACAACTCAATCCAAAGCAATTCATATCATAGAGCATCATAAATCACATATCAAATAATCTAAGGCATTCGATTCAAGATTATCACTCACAAGCAAGATTAATTAATTCCAAAATTGTAGTTAATTTAATTAACTCAAAATAAATTAGTTAGTTAACCCTGCTTAATTAGCATTAAGTAAATATAAACCACTTTAATTAATTGATCACATAATTACTTTCATTAATTAATTAACCTTCAATTACTCATTAATTAACCTTAATTATTAATTAATTAATCCTTAATTAATTATACTTTAATCATTAATTAAGTAACCTTTAATTATTCTTTAATTACTTATATTAAGTAATTATTCTTTAAGTAATTATCCTTAGTTACTTTCATTAATTAATTAATCGTTAATTACTTAAAAATTTAACTAATTAAAAGATAAATCATTTATCTTAATTAATTACTTAACTATAATTAAAAATATTTATTTAATAAACCTTGTAATTAACTATCATTAACAAATAAATTAACCTACAATTTTAAGTTAATTAACCTTTAAAAACAGTTTATCTTCTTAATTAACTCGTTAATTACATTTTTAAGTCTATTTAAAAATAAAGGTTATATATATATATTTAAAACATTTTAAACTTAATTAATTTTAAACAATTTATTTTCAAAACCTTTCACTAATCCCAAAGTTAAACAAAACATTAATTATTTAAAAGAAATGAGTTAAGAAAATTGTTTTATTTAAAACTTGATTTGTTTTAAAATTTAAAACTTGTTATTTTATAAAATTACTCAGACTCGAGATTTACCCGAGTCACACCCGAGTCAAATGCAAAATCCCCCGAGACTTCCCCGAGTAAATCCCTTCCCCTTCCTTTTATAGTTTATTTTATTTTAAAAACTTTAAACCTGTTAACCTGTTTACCCACACGAATACACCCGAGTACTTACTCGAGCCAGCAACTCAATTTCTCGAGGCAATACCCGAGACAAACAGCTTCTTCCTCAAACCCAAACTACTGACACAACCCGGTAACATGCGCACATGCAAGGTCGATCTAGCCATCTCTGACCAATGCTCCGACCTTCAACATGTTGGTGACAACTCATATGAGCATCGCGACCACCCATAACTTTGAAGCAACTATGAAATCGGAATTGAACAACTTGGAGCTCAACTGCAACAAACCGATCATCAATAATCGCCTCGACACACCGCCATAGGTCACCAAAGACCTTGCAACTCTGACCAAAGCTTCGCCTTGCATCCACGTTCGATTGATCCTTCATATTATCACCCCCAATGCATTGACAACACTACAATAACTGTAATTACGACCACAACCAAAACGTGGGTTTAAACCGTACATCGTCAACGTTCAGCCACCACGGCGGTCTAAAAATTAACCTAGTATTTTTCCTACAATCTTCAGACACCCAGCTTCCTTTATCAATGAGCACGATGCTCCTCCATCTCCGATCGTCGAGAAATCGAACAAAGTTCGATTTTCGTTCAACTCGTAATATCTCAACAACCATGATCTTAAAAATCTTGAAACTATTATCAAAAATCACCATTTTCAAGTATGAAACAATTTACATAGTCGAAACAAGAAATTTAGTCATTCAATTTTCTGACCTATAAATGATTATTACTGTCATATCTTGTTTTTGAAATAAATACTCAGTATATTCACATAAAACTATTTTTAAAAATCAAATCTAGTTAATTCTAACATTTTTCATTTAGAGATCATTTCCTAAAATAGGTTGAGGAAGGAGAATTTGAATTTTTGATAGGTTATGAAACCTATAAGCTTTTGACCATAGGTATCTATGCTTGTTTCCAAACATGCACAAATATATGAATACATATTTGTATACGTGCAAATATATATACATATGTTCAAACATTATTCGCTGCTTCACTTTCACAAACATCAAGTTTTAAATCAGATTCGAGTTAGTTTTACTCACCTGTATATTAAAAACAAAGAAGATCCTGGAAGTTTATTTGAATTTGAAAATCTGGGTTATGCTTTTGATCTTTGAACTTGTTTGTTGTTTGATGTTGAAAAATTTGATTGGCTTGAATTGAATCTATACTTGAGATGATCTAATTGAGTTATTTAATTGCTAAGCTAAAAGATTTGCTTAAATTATTATTGCTTCAGGTTTGTAAAAAAAATTGAGGAGATTGTTTTGATTTTTCTTTTCTGTTTTTCTAGTTTTATTTTCTTTGAGTTTGTAGTTCTTTTGAAATGATAAAGAAAAATGGAGAGTGGAAGTATAGATGTATATATAACTTGTTTTTACTATTTTTTTAAAATAAAAGAAAATTAAGGAATTTGACATTTGTTTAATCATGCATAAATTAGTTACACTTGTTAAATATATGTTAAAATCTTAACACTTGTTAAACTTCATGTCTTAAAGTTTTACATTTGTAATTTTCCATGATAATACCATTTTTATATAGTTTATATATCACATTATATTTAGTTTTTTATGTATATATATATATGTTTTAATACATTTCCTTATTTACTATTTATATAATCATATAAGAAAATGTTTAAAACTAAATTATACACTAATAAAAAATCACATATATATTATTTTTAAATCCAATTTATTATTTCTAAGATATTTATTTTTGAATTCCAAATTCAAATTCTAATTACAATCTGTTCATATATATAAACAAATATATATATTATTTGTTTGGAAAAATTCAATTTAATTCAAAATTTATATTAATTACAAAATTTAAATTTGATTTAGAAACGGGATCGTTACAAATTCCCCCTTAAGAATATTTCGTCCTTGAAATTTGAAAGACAATGAGACAAATAAAGAACATATGAACACATAAAGAGATAGAGAAATGGATTACCAGATCAAGCCGAAATATCCACTATACACTTGGGATTGGACTTCTGCATGCTTTCCCCTATTTCCCAAGTATAAACATTTAGATCTCCACTCCATTTTACTTCTACCAATTTCACCCTTTATTCCTTAATCGCTTTTCATCTCTATAAATAATCTTCAATGGTTGTCTTTTCACTGCCAAACTAGGTGTGATTTCCAAATCCTGTTGAGCGGCCTCCTTAATGATACGATCTGTGTCGTGCACATACTACCGAAGGTGTGAAACATGAAACACATTATGTACGCCAGCTAACCAATTAGGTAACTGCACTCGATAAGCCATAGGACCAATCCTCTTAAGTATAAGAAAAGGACCTACATATCGCGGTGCTAGCTTACCAGTTTTTTCAAATCTCAATACTCCCCGCATTGGAGAAAACTTTAGGAAAACTGAATCTCCAACCTAGAACTCTAAAATTCTTCTACTGTGGTCGGCATAATTTTTCTGTCGACTTTGGGCAGTTTTCAACTTCTTCCGAATAAAATCAACCTTCTCAGTAGCTTCCTTTATCATATCCAGACCAAGAATAAGCCTATCACTGACTCAATCCAACATGCAGTTGATCTACAAGGATGACCATACAATGCTTCGAAAGGAGCCATTCTAATACTGGCCTAATAACTATTATTATATGAAAATTCAACCAGATGCAAATGGCCCTCCCATGAACCTCCAAAATCAAGAATAGAAGCATGCCAAAGATCTTCCAAGATTCGATTTATTCTCTCGGTTTGCCCATCAGATTGCGGATGGTAAGCAGTACTGAAGTTCAACTTTGTTCCTAGTGCGGCTTGAAATGCCTCCTAAAATCTGCTAGGGAAGATCGTGTCACGATCGCTCACTATACTTCTTGGTATTCCCTGGAGTCAAACAATCTCCTTCACATACAACTCTGCCAAACTCGCTGCCTTTGGGTGGGCTTTACTGGGATAATGTGGGAAGTTTTGATCAGACGATCCACAATAACCCAAATCGCTTCATTATCGCTCCGAGTTCGTGGAAAACCATCTATCAAACCCATAGACACTTGGTCCCATTTCCATTTAGGCACTTCCAGTGGTTGAAGTAAACCCGCCATCTTCATTTGATCAATATTTATTTGCTGACAAGTTGCACATCGACTAACATAAATGGATATATCTCTCTTCACTGTTTTCCACCCGAAAGTCCTCTTAATGTCACGATACATTTTGTTAACCCCTTGATGGATACTAAATTGGGATTTGTGACATTCGTCCAATACTTCTCGTTTGAGATCTGGGATGTCTGGAGCATAAATCCTCCCTTTTAGTCTTATAATTCCATAATGTTAGTTTCAAAGCTGGAATCTTCGCCTCGAAGTATACTCCCATAAATTTCTCGGAGAAACCTGTCTTCTTTCTTCTTACTAGCAATATTCTCAAGAAGATTGGGCGTGACAACTAGATAAGCAAGAACAGCATGTCTTCTACTCAAAGCATCAGCTACCATATTTGCTTTACTAGGTGCATACTGAATATCCAGGTCGTATGGTGCTAGGAATTCCAACCAACGTTGCTTCCTCAGATTCAAATCCTTCTGGGTAATGAGGTATTTCCAAGATTTATGGTCTGTGAATAATTCAAATTTTCACCCAAAAGATAATGACGCCATATTTTCAAAGCAAAGATAATTGCCAAAAGCTAAAGATCGTGGGCCAGGTAGTTCTTCTCATGTGGTCGCAATTGTCTACTCGTGTTGGCAATCACTCTACCTCTTGCATTAGAGCAGCACCCACATCTTCACCACACGCATCTATGTAAACAGATAAACCTAGATTCCATTTAATAATAGCAAGAACGGGAGTAGTGGTCAACCTTTTCTTCAATTCCTAAAGTGCTTCCTCGCACTTTGGAGTCCAAACAAATTTGGCATTCTTCATAGCCAGCTTAGTTAATTGACTAGCTAACTTAGAGAAATCCTGGACAAACTTTTGGCAGTATCCGGCTAATCCTAGAAAACATCTGACTTCCTTTGGAGTTGTGGGTTGCTTCCAATCTAGGATAGCGGAACCTTACCAGGTCTATAGAAATTCCCTCTTCCGCTATAATATATCCCAGAAATCTAGCTCCTTTGACCTAAAAATGGCATTTTGAAAACTTGGCAAAAAGAATATTCCTCCTCAAAATTTCCAAAACAATTTTGAAGTATTCAACATGCTTTTCTTCAGTTTTCGAATAGATCAGAATATCATCAATAAATACGAAAACGAATTTATTCAACACTTCTCAAAATACTCGAGCCATCAAGTCTACGAAATATTCAGGGGCATTGGTTAGTCCGAAGGGCATAACTAACCATTCGTAGAATATATCGAGACCCCTAAAAGCAGTCAAATGAATACAGTCTTCCGCAATTCTCAGCTGATGGAATCCTTGGGCCCGATCCATCTTGGAAAAGAATCGAGCACCATGCAATTGATTGAATAGGTCATCGATTCAGGGCAAAGGAAATTTATTTACAAGCTAACTTATTGAGATCACGGTAATCTACACACAATCTCAAAGATCCATCAGACTTTGCTACGAATACCACAGCTGAATACCAATTGTAAATACTAGGTCGTATAAATCCTTTCTCTAGTACATCTTGGATTTTTTTAACTAACTCTACTCTTTTCCTTGGTGCCATCCTACGACTTGCATGCACAAATTGGATGAGCATTGGGAACCAATTCGATTATGAACTCAATTTCCCTATGCGGAGGCAAAGACTAAACTTCTTCAAATACGTCAAGAAACTCCCAAACAATAGATATGGATTCCAAACTAGCTTCGGGATACCCCAAGATGTATAATAGCTTATCCCTCTTCGAACTTGGGTCCTCACAAGAAATCACAACGAAATATCCAAATTTGGTTTTAACCGAAATCGTTCGATTGGTACAATCTAACTTAGCTTCATATTTTGTTAAACAATTGATTCCAAGTAAAATTTCAAATTCATTAAAGTCAAGAATGAAAAGGCTGATAGGAAACAATGATGAGAATACGAGATAGGAACCTTTCTACAACGTATACAAAGATTCGCAGGGTCTCCTACCGGATTCTTCACACAAATAGGTTCATCTACGAATTCAAGTTTTAACTCGTCTACAGTTTGCTGGGAAATAAAGCTTCTTGTGGCTCCAGTGTCCAACAGAACTCTAACAACCTTATCATAAATAAGAAGATTACCTTCCAACTCCTTTCCCTTTATCTTCTTTTGAGGTTGAAAGGTCATCCTTGATTGCATACACCTTCACTACTTAGGCCAGCTTCATTGCCGGGCATTCTTTAACCATGTGTCCTGGCTTATGACAATAATAGCATTCCCTAGCTTCTTAGCCTGACTTCCTAGGTTGATCTTTCTTTCCTTGCTTCTTGGGCATCTTGCAACTACTTGAGTAATGTCCCTTCTCCAAACAGTTGAATCAGGTAACATCCTTCGTCTTGTTCTCCTGAATATTCTTCTTTTCCTTGCCTTGCCATGGTTTCTTTCCTCCAAACTTCCTCTTCTTCCAATTTGAATTGCTTCCACTTCCTTTCTCCTTTGGAATCTCTTGTTTATCTAAGGTATCATACCTACTTCCCATATCTATCAAGTCGACAAAAGATTCCTTCACGTGGCTTGTCATCCTTTCATGAAACTTCTTGTTCGTCCCTCTAATAAATCTCTCATTCTTCTTAAGAGGAATATTCACCAATTCGGGTCCAAATCGGGATAACTTGTTAAACTTATTCAAGTATTCTTCAAAAGATAAACTCCCTTGCTTGAAGTTAGTAAACTCCTAATACATCTTGGAGATACCAGCAAATGGCATATAACGCTGCTCAAACACTTGCTTGAATCTATCCCAAATAAACTCATCCTCTGATTCAGCCAAAATAATTGTCTCCCACCATGCTAAAGCTTCTTCCTGCAGCTACCAGGAAGCTATTAACCTCATTTGATCGTCCTCCAACTTCAATCCTTTGATAATCCCTCACAAGATCGAATCCAGATTTGTGCTTCCATAATAGTCTCCTTGCCTCTGAATGGTTTTCCCCCAAGTCTTGAGAAACTTCGATATAAATCAGCCAGATTCTGCTGGGGTTGGATGGGAAGAGCTACTCCATCCGTTGCTGTTGTTGTAGGGTCACGACCATTTGTAGTGGTATTTCCCCTTCCCCTACCTCATCCTCTTCTTGCAATCATTCTAACTACCTGTAAACAGTAAGAAAAATTGATTTAGGCATACAGACAAGATATCTTAGGGAATATACTCATTCTAGGGCATTTCTAACCCCATCTCTAATGAGTCACCTAATGAGTTATACTCCAAAGCTAAAGTTCTTATCAACCTTTAATTTTGATACCAAATGTGACGACCCGGAATCCAGCGCTCGAAAATTGACATCCAATACATCACCCTTATTCGAATGCCGGAGATTCAAACGTTGGAGTCTAGTTCGTCGGAGCTTATAACACATTAGATGAATGACAACAAAGCAGAAACAAAATGATGATCTATCATTGATACACAACATGGATACAACATAGATACAACATTCAATACAACTGCGACCAACAACATCAGAGCATAATGTATATGATAGAACAACTGAATAATAACATAACAACGGAACAACAATAGGGTCTTCAAAAAAAATCCAACATACTGCAACATCAATGCAAAAGCTCAAAAGCTCCAAAGACTTCCAAACCAAAAGCTTCCGAAACCCAGGGACTTCTAGATCCATTTCTACTTTCCAACTTTTCTCGTGAACAAGGATATCCTGACTCTAGGCTGCCCATGTGGAAAATTATGGGCACACAGAGTTTAGAAAGGGAACAATAATGACGCGGCGGAAATACAAAAAATTAGATGGAACGGTGAAAGTAGCAAACGGTGGATTAAAGATACTGAAATGCCCAAATTCGTTGATTACAAAGATACCGAATTCTAGCTATCTTCGTCACGTTGATCGCGCAGATACCGTGAAAGAAGATCTACAATTCTTCAAACGTTGATTAAGCGCACTTGATACCGTGAATTGGCTTCAACGATCGTTGATTCGAGCACACTCGAATAATCGAAAGTGGAGATAGGAGATCACACTCAACTACCAATTTAGATGAAAGCACACAGTAATCAAACAAAGTTTTTATTCAACAATCAATCCCCTTTTTTACAAATGACCCACGCGCCTATTTATAGGCTTATAACTCGCGCCTCTCTAGGTCGCACGCGACCTAACATTGTTACACGATGCAACTTAGGTCGTCCATTACTTATCTCATAAAAGTCCACACGACTTACGACTTACTTAGGTAGTACGCGACCTAACAATACAACACAACACGACATATCAGCACAGCGACTTAACAACATAACATATATACAACTCTGCGACTTACCAAACACAGCGACCTAACAGATACAACGACTCACGACTTAGCAAAAACAGAGACTTACTCACGACTTACGACTTACAATTTTCAACACAATATACACAAACACGGATGACTTACGACTTAAAAATGACACGACTCAAACCATCAGCGACATAACTTCCAAGCGGCTTAACTCTTCAGTGACTCATCATAGGTTGGTAGGTCGGGTTAACGACCTATAGAAGCGGTAACAAAGATTCTTCACGCAACCTATGAGTTAGGTCGTTCGACTTAGGTCGTAGCTCGTCCCCACCTTCTGAGCGACTTAAGACTTCACCGTTAGGTCGTTGGCTGTTCACTCATGCCGCCTCTTTGATGGATCCCATTGCTATAGGTCGTAAACGACCTAAAAATACCGAGCGACTTAAGACTTGGTTAAGTCGTGGCTTCTTGTCTTGTGACTCCTTAGGTCGCAGACGACCCAAAACTCCTCCTTTAGGTCGTGGCCGACTTAAGCCTGGTGAATCTGTATCTCGCGCTGCATCATCCTCCCCTGGTTGACAGAAATTTGACCTCGAATTTTTACCATCTTCTTCCACAACAATCTCATTCCCACAATACGAAATTAGGTATTTAACGTTGAAAACATCGGAAGTATGAACATCATCTGGTAATTTCAATTGATACGCATTCTCATTGATTTTCTTCAAAATATCCACTGGACCAATTTTCCGCGCCTTCAATTTATTGTACGTTCCCATCGGAAAACAATCTTTTCTCAACACTGCATAAACCAAATCACCTTCTTCGAATTTCACACTTCTCCGCTTCTTATCCACCCGTTGTTTATACTGTTCATTAGATGCATTTAACCGTTCATGAACAGTTCTGTGGCACTCCTGCAACTCATTTACGAAGTCACTAGCCTGCTTAACAACTCCCTTCTGAAATGGCACTGTTGTTAGATCCGACGGTCCCTTTGGAATTGTCGAATAAACAACCTGAAATGGACTGAACACTGTGCTTCGATTAACCGCATGGTTGTGAGCAAACTCCGCTTGACACAATTTCAAATCCCAACTTTTCAAATTATCCTTCACAAGACATCGCAACAAATTTCCCAACGATCTATTTACCACTTCTGTTTGTCCATCTGTTTGCGGATGATAAGCGCTACTAAAGTTCAACTTTGTTCCCACCATCTTCCACAAGCTTAGCCAAAAATGACTCAGAAAGCGAGTATCTCTATCCGAAACAATAGACTCTGGTAACCCATGTAAATGATAGATCTCTTTAAAGAACAACTGTGCAACATGAACAGCATCTGCCGTCTTCTTACAAGCAATAAAATGTGTCATTTTCGAAAATCGATCAACCACCACATAAATGGAACCGTTCCCCCTTTGAGATCTAGGCAACCCCAAAACAAAATCTATACTCACATTAACCCAAGGTTTAGTCGGTACAGGTAACGGTATATATAATCCCGCATTGGTAGCTGTCCCTTTCGAAACCTGACAAACATGACATTTACGCACAAACCTTTCAACTTCCCTTCTCATTGACGGCCAATAATAAGACTGAGAAACCAACTGCAATGTTCGATCTCTACCCATATGGCCTTCTTCATGTAACTCTTTGATAATCTTCATTCTTAAACTGCCATCTGGTATGCATAATCGATTTCCCTTGAATAAAAATCCGTCTACCAACACAAACTCATCAGTACTCCCATCCTTAACTTTCTCAACAAACTTTGCAAAGTAAGGATCCTCTTTAACCAATTATGGCAATAGTTCAAACCCTATCACTTCAACTTTCATTGTTGTCAACAAATGATTCCTCCTGCTCAATGCATCAGCTACACGATTCGTCACACCTGATTTGTGCTTAACAACAAAAGTAAACTGTTGTAAATACGCGACCCATGAAGCGTGCCTAACTGAAATTTTATCCTGCCCTTGCAAATGCTTCAAAGCTTCATGATCCGTATAGAGAACAAACTCCTTCTGAAACAGATAATGTCTCCAGTGCCTCACTGCTTGAACAATTGCGTAAAATTCCACGTCATAAGTGCTATACCTCAACTTAGCTCCAGACAACTTCTCGCTGAAATAAGCAACTGGTCTTCCCTTCTGACTCAAAACTCCACCAACCCCAACCTTCAATGCATCAGTATGTAATTCAAACAACAACTGAAAATCCGGTAAAACTAGAATTGGTGCTGTCGTCAATAGGATCTTGATCTTCTCAAAAGCAACCCCTGCTTCCTCTGACCACTCAAACTTCTTTCCTTTCATGCAATCGGTTATAGGTGCCATCACACTACTAAAATGTGGAATGAATCTTCGATAGAAAGATACCAATCCATGAAAACTCCTCACTTCAGTAATTGTCTTTGGCTGTGGCCAACTCCTGACAGCTTCTACTTTACTTTCATCCACTTGAATTCCTTCCTTCGATAGAACATATCCCAGAAATAAAACACTGTCCGTCATAAACACGCACTTCTTTGCTGCTGCATAGAACTGCTCTTGACGTAGAATCAACAGTACTTCACGCAAATGCTGGACATGCTTTTCCATACTCCCACTGTAGATCAAAATATCATCAAAGTAAACAACCACGAACTTCCCAATGAATGGTCTGAAAATCTGGTTCATCACTCTCATAAAAGTACTCGGTGCATTTGATAAACCAAACGGCATAACCAACCATTCGTATAACCCTTCCCTGGTTTTAAAACCAGTCTTCCACTCATCATCCGGTTTAATACGAATCTGATGGTATCCACTCTTCAAGTCAATCTTGGAAAACACAATAGCTCCACTCAACTGATTTATCAAATCATCAAACCTCGGCATAGGAAATCTATATCTCACAGTGATCTTGTTCAGAGCTCTACTGTCCGTACACATCCTCCACGTCCCATCCTTCTTCGGTACCAATAAGGCTGGCACTGCACAAGGACTCAAGCTCTCTTGTACACGCCCCTGTTCTAACAACTCCTCCACCTGCCTTCTCAGTTCCTCATACTCCTTAGGAATCATCCTGTAATGTGGTCTGTGTGGTAATACTGATCCTGGCATAAGATCAATCTGATGTTGAATATCCCTTAAGGTTGTAACTCCTTCGGTAACTCTTCTGGAAACACATCTCTGAATTCTTCCACTACCGGCTTTACCTCCTCTGGAACTTCAACAGATTCACTAGCCTTATGTCCAACCAACAAAAACACCTCTGGACTCTCCTCTACTTCTTCGATGAATTCCTTCAAAGTCAACAAAGTCTTCAGCTCCTCAATTTCCTCTGATTTGCTCTCTCCTTGCTGTCTCTTCTTTGGAACCAAAATGATCTTAACACCTTCAAACATAAAGCTGTAGCTATTGGTCCGACCGTCATGCTGCACTGCTCGATCATACTGCCATGGTCTTTCCAAAAGTAAGTGACAAACATCCATCTCCACAACATCACACCAGATCTCGTCTTTATACTTCTTCCCAATAGAAAATGGAACTCGAACTCGTCTGTCCACCTTCACCTCTCCTCCTTTTCTCAGCCATGCTAACTTGTAAGGATTTGGATGCTTCTCTGTTTTCGGCTTCAACTTTCTCACGTCTTCGGTAGAAATAATATTCTCACAACTTCCAGCGTCAATCACAAATTTACAAACCTTTCCCAGAATAGTGCATGTTGACTGAAAGATGTTACTCCTCAACCAACTAGCCTCTTCTTCCTGCTTCGGTATCAAACAAGACCTCCTCATTATTAGATTACATCCTTCTTCTCCCGACGCGATATCCTGTTCATCCTCCTCAATTGGACTAGAATAACCTTCACCAACATCCTCACCTTCAACTTCAGCAATCATAGTTCGTTTCTTTGGCTTTGGACATTCATTACTCTTGTGACCCACTTCCTGGCAATTATAACACTTGAAATTGTTGTTGACCTTCGCCTTTGCAACTTCATTCACAACTGGCTTATTGACAGCTTTAGAAACATTGGAACTCCCACTAACACATTTGTTCAGAATATTGGAACTTGTAAACACACCACCTCCTCGTCTTCCCTGCTTTTCCCAAGCCAACGCTTTCTGATGTGCCTCCGCCACAGATCTTGGATCAAACATATTAACCATATCCTGGATCTGCATTCGCAACCCTCCAACAAATCTAGCAGTCAACTGTTCTTCAGTCTTCATAATATCATTTCTGGCAATCAGTTGATAAAATTCATCAGCATAATCATTAACAGTCTTCGTCCCTTGCCTCAGATTCTGCAACCTCTGATACATGAGTGATTGATGATTGTAAGGTAAAAATGTGCCCTTCATCAGCTTCTTCATTTTCTCCCATGATTCAATTTTTGACTTTCCCATTCTCTCCCTTGTAAGTTTAGTTTGCTACCACCATGCTAAAGCTCTTTCCCTCAACCTAGTAGCAACCAACTTCACTCTTCTATGCTCAGGAACCTCCTTGAAATCAAAGATCTCTTCAACATTAGATAACCAATCCAAGAATTCTTCTGCAACCATTCCTCCCTTGAATTCTGGAATTTCCATCTTCATACCCGATTCCCATCGACGATCATCATCTATATCCCTATATAAATTTCGAACTTGGTCTCGATCTCGATAATGAAAACTAGCTCTATCACCATCTTCATCAAAATCAAATATTCGTCGATACGGATTCCGTCTTTCTTCATCTCTATGATCATGCATGGTCCTTCTACCTTGTCTATCCATATCGGGATGTGATTCATTTTCGAACTCACGTGGAGTTCTTCTCTCTTCATTTCTATAGTCATGGTGATCTCTCCTCGATGAAATTGATGTTTCTCTTCTTTCTCTAAAAGATTGTGGTGACACCATCCTCGCTTCCGTAACCGATGGCGAAACTCTGTTTCCTCCATGGTTCGAGACTGGCGACCTTCTCCTTTGACTTTGATTAAAGTCATTCATCAATTTCTCTAACTTTCCAATACCTTCATCAAATTTCTCATTTATGCGTTGTTCCATTTGCTCGGCTTCTTCTCTTCTATACAACACTTCAACATTTTGATGACGATTAGCTCTCCTTGGTGGCATGATTAAATCAACACAAACACTTCAAAACTTCACAAATCTTCTACAAATCAAACTTCAACTAGCTCGCACAAGCTCAACACTTCACCACAAACTCGGCCTACACTTCAAACTCTCGGCTTAAACAAGTGATGCATGGCTCGACCCAACTCGGCTCAAACTCAAACACCTTTCCAACTTTGATCCAAAATGAAATGGATCGGAAGCTTCTAACTTGTTGCAACTTCAAGATGAACACGATGAACACCAACTTCAAACTCCTTGGCTCCAAGACTCGGCTTAGCTATGATTGGCTAAGTCTAGCTCTGATACCAAGCTGACGCAGCGGAAATACGAAAAATTAGATGGAACGGTGAAAGTAGCAAACGGTGGACTGAAGATACTGAAATGCCCAAATTCGTTGATCACAAAGATACCGAATTCTAGCTATCTTCGTCACGTTAATCGCGCATGATACCGTGAAAGAAGATCTACAATTCTTCAAACGTTGATCAAGCGCACTTGATACCGTGAATTGGCTTCAACGATCGTTGATTCGAGCATTCTCGAATAACCGAAAGTAGAGATAGGAGATCACACTCAACTACCAATTTAGATGAAAGCACACAGCAATCAAACAATGTTTTTATTCAACAATCAATCCCCTTTTTTACAAATGACCCACGCGCCTATTTATAGGCTTACAACCCACGCCTCTCTAGGTCGCACGCGACCTAACATTGTTACACGACCCAACTTAGGTCGTCCATTACTTATCTCATAAAAGTCCACACGACTTACGACTTACTTAGGTCGTACGCGACCTAACAACACAACACAACACGACATATCAGCACAGCGACTTAACAACATAACATATATACAACTCTGCGACTTACCAAACACAGCGACCTAACAGATACAATGACTCACGACTTAGCACAAACAGAGACTTACTCGAAACTGACGACTTACAATTTTCAACACAATATACACAAACACGGACGACTTACGACTTAAAAATGACACGACTCAAACCATCAGCGACTTAACTTCCAAGCGGCTTAACTCTTCAGCGACTCATCATAGGTTGGTAGGTCGGGTTAACGACCTATAGAAGCGGTAACAAAGATTCTTCACGCGACCTATGAGTTAGGTCGTTCGACTTAGGTCGTAGCTCGTCCCCACCTTCTGAGCGACTTAAGTCTTCACCGTTAGGTCGTTGGCTGTTGACTCGTGCCGCCTCTTTGATGGATCCCGTTGCTATAGGTCGTAAACGACCTAAAAATACCGAGCGACTTAAGACTTGGTTAAGTCGTGGCCTCTTGTCTTGTGACTCCTTAGGTCGTAGATGACCCAAAACTCCTCCTTTAGGTCGTGGCCAACTTAAGCCTGGTGAATCTGTATCTCGCGCTGCATCATATAAACTCCAGGTCAGTCATGGGACTAGTATGAGTAAACGTAAAACAATTGTTTGAACAAAAAATTACAAAAAGAAATCCATTATGCTTTTTGGAAAATGAAACTACCATAAGGTCTCCCGACACACACACACAATGCAATCGCACACTTGGGGAAGGTTTCTCCTTATGATAGTCAAACGTGCTTGATACGTGAAAATCCTTTTTATATTATTATTAGTGCAGAGTGTGAAAAACATTTTCGAAAGTACAATATAAATTTTGGCCAGCATTCATACAATTATAGTATGCCTACCATAGCTACCGTGTTAGATGGTAGGGTATACAACTAAAACCGTACATGGCTCGTATTCAGCGATTGGATTTCCAACAAATGGCCAAGGCTAAGGAACTTCATTTCCGAATGGGTACGCCTCTGGAGGGACGCCCCATGAACCTAACCGGAACTCTGCTAACACAAGGCCGGGTTACCTCCATAACTAGGCAACTAACTATCACAAGGATGCCATCCCCCGGTCGTAACCGACCTTTATCCGGGTCCCCAACAACAACCAGCAACCATATAAGTTAAATATCTGGACTCCATACCAGAATACCACTATTTATCTAGAAGGAAATGCACATACCCTAAGGGGCGCGACCCCTGTAACCTTGCCGCATCCTTCCTGTTTCGACCATTTCCTAGGTATCAGGTTTGATGAAGTCTTGTCCTACAAAGCTACGCTCTTCACAAAAGCCATGCTTCGGTCAACCACTCATCAACACTTTGCATGTCAAATTACCAAGTTGGGAATATATCACTAGTAACCATCGACTATATAACCTCTGAGCTCGTACATCTTATAGAAGGGTGTTAAGTTAAGAGAATAAATTCTCCGCCACCAAACAGAAATGTATTTGATAGAAACCAGCTTTACATTTCAAAGTATAACGTCAGACATACATCCATACAAGTTCATCCTAGGTCTGAATGGAATCGAAGGCACTTCGTCCAATTAAGGAAGAAGCCGTTGCAAATCCGGATATCCACAATCCCGATCAGACTCCCTATCACATAGGAAAATCTCTATACCGGAGCAACTCAGTGCAGAGATAAACGACAAGTAATCCTTTCGTTCTCAAAAAGACACGGCCTTCAACACCGTCTTCAGATTCAATTCCATTTCGTGGTATCATTATTCGGAATGGGTTTTATGACTCAATGTCTTCTACCAGCTTAACCGAATAATGAGCGCTTATTTTAAAAACAAGTGGATACAGTCACAAAAAATTCCAATTTTTAATCTTTTAAACAGAAGATCCATCTTCAAAATTCGATGTGGTTTTCGAATAACCATTTGGAATCCGACCCCCGATTGCTTCGAAATTCAAATGCCGTTATAAAGGCCAAGTTGTTTAAGTAAACAATTTTACTGCAAATCAGAAGTTCACATTCACACAGCAATATATCACAGACATCACAACTCAATCCAAAACAACTCATATCATAGAGTGTCACAAATCGCATATCAAATAATCTAAGGCATTCAATTCAGGTATATCATTCATAAGAAAGATTAATTAATTCAAAAAATTATAGTTATTTAATTAACTCAAAATAAATTAATTACTTAACCCTGCTTAACTAACATTAAGTAATTACCAACTATTTTAATTAATTATACTTTAATCATTAATTAATTAACCTTTAATTATTCTTTAATTACTTATATTGAGTAATTATTCTTTAAGTAAATATCCTTAATTACTTTCATTAATTAATTAATCTTTAATTACTTAAAACTTTAATTAATTAAAAGATAAATCAATTATCTTAATTAATTACTTAATTATCACTAAAAATCTTTATTTAATAAACCCTGTAATTAATTATCATTAACAAATAAATTAACCTATACTTTTAAGTTAATTAACCTTTAAAAACATTTATCTTTTTAATTAACACCTTAATTACATTTTTAAGTTTATTTAAAAATAAAGGTTATATATATATTTAAAACATTTTAAACTTAATTAATTTGAAATAATTTATTTTCAAAACCTTTTAGTAATCCTAAACTTAAACAAAACATTAATTATTTAAGAGAAATGAGTTAAGAAAATTGTTTTAACCAAAACTTGATTTGTTTTAAATTTTAAACTTGTTATTTCATAAAATTACTTAGACTCGAGACTTACCCGAGTCACACCCGAGTCAAATGCAAAATCCCCCGAGACTTCCCCGACTAAATCCTTTCCCCTTCCTTTTATAATTTATTTTATTTAAAAACTTTAAAACCTGTTAACCTGTTTACCCACTTGAATACACCCGAGTACTTACTCGAGCCAGTAACTCAATTTCCCGAGGCAATACACCAGGTAAACAACTTCTTCCTCAAACCCAAACTACTGACACAACCTTGTAACATATGCATGTGCACGGTCGATCTGGCCATCTCTAACCAATGCTCCGACCTTCAACATATCGGCGACAACCTATACAAGCATCACGACCACCTAGAACTTCGAAGCAACCATGAAATCGAAATTGAACAAACTAGAGCTCAACTGGAACACACCCGATAACCAATAATCGCCTCGACACACAGCATAGGTCACCATAGACCTCGCAACTCCGACCAAAGCTTCGCCTTGCTCCACACTTCAATTTCCCCTGCTCCGATCACCTCCAGTGCATTGATGATGCTGCAGTAACTCAAATTCTGACCACAACCAAAACATGGGTTTAAATCCTACGTCGTCAAAGTTTAGCCACCGCGGTGGTTTAAAAATTCACCTAGTATTTTTCCTACAATCTCTAGACACTTAATTTCCTTCATCAACGAGCACGATGCTCCTCCATCTCCGATCGTCAAAAAATCGAACAAAGTTCGATTTCCGTTCAACTCGCGATATCTCGACAAACACGATCTCAAAATCTTGAAACTTTAATCAAAAAATACCATTTTCAAGTATGAATCAGTTTACATAACCGAAACAAGAAATTTAGTCATTTAATTTTCTGACTTATAAATGATCATTACTGTTAAATCTTGTTTTTTAAATAACTACTCAGTATATTCATGTGAAACTATTTTTAAAAATCAAATCTAGTTAATTATAACATTTTTCATTTAGAGATTAAATCCTAAAATAGATTGAGGAAGGAGAATTTGAATTTTTGGTAGGTTTTGAAACCCGTGAACTTTTGAACAGAGGGATTTATGCTTGTTTCCAGACATGCACAGATATACATATACATATTTGTATACGTGGAAACATATTTACATACGTTCAAACATTATTCGCAGCTTCACTTCCACAAACATCAAGTTTTAAACCAGATTCGTGTTAGTTTTACTCACCTGTATATTAAAAACAGAGAAGTGCCTGGAAGTTTGTTTCGATTTGAAAACCTGGGTTATGCTTTTGGTCTTTGAACTTGTTTGTTGTTTGATGTTGAAAACTTTGATTTGCTTGAGTTGAATATGTACTTGAGATGATCTAACTCATTGCTTGATTGCTGAGCTGAAAGCTATGCTTAAATTTTTATTGCTTCAGGTTTGTAAAAAAAATTGAGGAGATTGTTTTGGTTTTTCTTTTCTATTTTTCTGGTTTTATTTTCTTTAGGTTTGTAGTTCTTTTGAGATGAAAAAGAAAAATGGAGAGTGGAATTATAGATGTATATATAACTCGTTTTTATTTTTATTTTTAAAGTAAAAGAAAATTAAGAAATTATACACTTGTTTAATCATGCATGATACATTAGTTACACTTGTTAAATATATGTTAACATATTAACACTTATTAAACTTCATGTCTTACAGTCTTACATTTGTAATTTTCCATGATAATAACACTTTTATATAATTTATATATCACATTATATTTAGTTTATATATATATGTGTGTTTTAATACATTTCCTTACTTAATATTTATATAATCATAAAATAAAATAATTTAAAAATAAATTATACACTAATAAAAAATCAAATATATATTATTTTTAAATCCAATTTATTTTTTCTAAGATTTTTATTTTTGAATTCCCAATTCAAATTCTAATTACAATCTATTTATATATATATATAAACAAATATATGTCTTATTTATTTTGGAGAAATTCATTTTAATTCACAATTTAGTTCCAAAATTTATATTTACAAAATTTAAATTTTATTTGGAAACGGGATCGTTATAATATTCGTGTTATAATCTTCATAGCATATAATGTATGTCTTGTATATATGTATTATATTAAATTAAGTAACCTCTAGTTAATTATTTAAACAATTTGAACTAAATTATATTAATTTTGAAAATTTACCTTATATAATAAGACCCCCCCCACACACATATATGTATGTATGTATGCATGCATGTAGGTATGTATTTATATAAGTATGTATGTATACATATATACACCTTATATACCTTAATACTTATATTTATATATTTTATATTTATATACCTTAGTACTTATATATATTTATATACCTTATATACATAAGATCACATATATTAAATTATGTTTTCTTAAACAATTTAAAATAGTAAACCTATTTCAATATATATAATACGTACGTATAAGTATTAATCAATTAACTTATTTTATTAATCATATTAATAATTTTTAAATTATTATTTAAATATTTTTAGACATTTTGAAAATGTCATTACCTTTTCAAACATTTTGAAAATTTATGTTATATCATAACCTTTTATAACAAATATTTTTTATTTTAAATTTAACTTTTAAATTTAAAATCTTGTCTTAACTTTCAAAATTATTTTGAAAATTAGGCTAAGGTCTGATTAAAATTGGGCACTTTTTATTAGGGGCAACCTTTGGGCTCACTTCTTCTTTCAGGCTAGGTCGGTAAGTAGGTAGGACAGGGTACTTGAATGCCCAATGTTAACCCTAAACATCACCTTCCTAGACATCATACTTAGTAGGCAAGCTAAATTATTTAGCTCTAACATGATTTATTTTGATCACATAGGCTATTGGGATCTGATACCATTGTTGAGAATCCCATAACATTATTAAATGATAACAATGTCATGATATGGTTCATAATAGAACTTAAAGCTCATTAGAAGTCGAAAGACATATTCCAAATTGTTCCACAGGATAATGGTAGTTAATCAACATCGAAGATAGTTGATTGATAGAGTAGAAATTTGAAGCATAATAACATATTCTTTCACTTAGGGACTGACCCTATTAGTTTTGAGAAAACCGATTGGAGGAGTTGGAATGAGATTCCATAATTAACCTCAAGTGCAATTGGGAGATTCATAGAATTAGGGGTATGCCCTAGAAATAATTATGTAATTTATTACATTTGTCTAACTTGATCACCAATCTTGTTCGAAACAAAATATATTTTCTTTCTACTATATACCTAAAATAATGTGTTATATATTAATTACTTAATTTAATTAAAAATATATTTGATAAAAAATCCTTAAATGGTATGTTTCGTGATAAAAGTTACAGTGCTGTAACTGTGAGTAATTTACCAAAATAAAAATAAGTATACCATTTTAAATGTTCTTAGTCAAGATGTAACGAGATTGGTGTAATGACCCAGTATTTTCAACCCTTCGCATCCGCTCATGTCGGACTTGAAGTGTTCAAGGTACTGCGTTGTAGAATAAATTTGGCAAAACTCAGAATATGTAGTAAATAAAATCACAGAATCACATACACAGATATCAGAACTTACAGCGGAAATAAAATTTCAGTGGTTCATGAAGCCACTACAAATCTTTGATCAACAGAATTTACATAGTTTAGAATCTGCAATACAGCTTTAGACATACATAGGAACAGAGTCTTCCAAAGCCTTGCTTGCAAAAAGATAAAGACTGAAAAGGCTTCCAGCAGCACGAATGATCTACGGGATGTCCTAGCTCCAGATAGAACTGAAAACCGCAACTCAGGCTGACCCGAGCGTAAAATAAAACATAACACTCGAGTCAGGACATACATACTTATATAATGTAAGCTAATTCAAGTGTACTGTAATATAGAGCAAGTAACTTAAAGGATGCTTGGGACCGCCCATCCTCTAAGGATCCGTCAAACTATTTACTATGTAGTATATTGCGCTATTATAATAGTGTCTATTTATAAAATAAACATACTTTTAAATAGCATTAAGGCTTTACATTTTCCACCTTAACACGTAATAGTCCCAGTAGTCCATCCAATATCATAGCTCCTCCTGATCGGGAAGCAACTAGAGGATACCACACGGGCTACGGGAGAAATCTAAACTCGTACAAGGCTCGGTATGGTAGATGACACGGCACAACTAGGCAATGCCAGGGTAGATATACCAATTGCTATCCAGGCTGGTGGAAACGCGTAGCCGCAGTTACCGCCCACCTCGGACTAACTCCCCAAAATCAAAATATAGAGGTGGCCACCGAATCAATCCAAAATCATAGTATAATATCGAAGAGGAGCGTCCGATCAGAGGAATGACCTCATTGGCCTGGAATTGCTCCTGTTTTAGCCACCTTATGCCAACTCACGGGAGTCGGGTCCACGTATTTACCTTACAGGAAACGCCACCACCGACCTACTTCATTCTGGAATCTCCACCGCGTACACGGTTGGTCAAAGTGGTTTTCGGTATCGACAGAGAGTATGTCCATATCCGATCCCGGTCTCTTTGCCAACCCATCGTTATTATAACCCGTGGTCATTTAAAAACAATTTATACTTTAAAACCAGTATAAACATTTCCATTTCAAAACTATAAATACGATATCATTTAAAACCCAAAACAACATGATATCGTTATATTCAAATATAATTCTTTTCCAAAACCATACTGCTTAAAATTTATAATATCTGGAAACCAAATATTTGAATTATACCTTTAAACCATAATATATTGGAAATTTTTCTTTAAAAAAAAACATAACTCCCAAAACACAAATGGTTTGGATATAAATGGTTTAACTTTATGGTTACTTTGTAAAGAAGATAATTTACATAGCTTTACAAATATATTTCTTTATTTTAAACCATAATTTAAATATCACTTCATGTTCCCAAGACCATTTCAATTCCTATATATATATCCAATTGGAGTATTAATATTCAAAACTAAGGTTGGATATTTTTTTCTTTCAACAAATTAGTGTTTATTATTTCGTCTTGAATATTCCCATAAATTCCATAGATAAAACTCCAAAATTATGCCATTAAATAATTTCAAAATTTACTTAACACTAGAATGTTCATCTTAAATTTATTAAGAAAAATCCAGTTATAAATCTCATATCTTAAAGGTCTCCAAAACTTAAACATAAATATAATTTATCAAATTCCTTAAATTTCAAAACAATCAAATTCCAGATTCTATAGCACTTAGGAAATGCTACCTAAAGTTACGGGTAAAACTAGTCCAATTTCAAAAGACAGCATTTAAATGCTTTAGTAGATTGTTTAACTTAATAAATATTTCCAAATATAACTTATATATATATTTCTTAACTGAAATCTTATCCTTTCAAAAATCCAGAATTTCCAAAATAAGTTATATTCCAAAATTTTATTCAAATATTTATTTATTTATTTATTAACATTTATAACTCATTCAAAATCAATATAAAATCCTTTAAAGATATTAAATCAAATATTTAACTTCCAAAATAATTTTAAATATTTCAGAAAATATTATAAGAACCACGGGCCTGTATATAGTTCTCTAGCCTAGGTCAAGTGATACGGATTTATATCATTTCAACCCGTAATTTACAAAACCCCGGGTTCTATCATTTCAAACCCGCAATCCCAAGTTATCAGTTAAGCAGTTAACAGACTAGTTTAACAATAATCATTATTTCAGCCCATAACAATCCAACTTTAACAGGGAACTTGCAGTGGTGATTTAAGCAGTAAATAACAATTAATAATATAACTGCAGAAATAATATAACAGATAAATAACTGATGAGATGTCAATTTAAATGGGTTCATCATTCTACATCATACTACAGACAGATAATATCTAAATAGAATGTTTACACATACACTTGCGATAATTTACACAATATATGTACATATGTCTGGTGAGAAAAACTCACCTGAAAGTTGCAGAAAATTTGAATACAAAACGATGATTCACCGATAAAGCACGACAGAGAATAACGATCAAATTCTTCTGACGTAGATTCAAATCTAGAACAAAATTTCAATTATGGAATACGTGACTTAAAAATTTACGATCAAAGAAAATGAGAATAGAACGGGGTTTGTTTGCTTTGCTCGACCACTCCACCGTGTACCGTGACCAAAACATACCCTAAACGAGAACCGGGTAACACTAAACTACGACAAAATTTCTAAAGGCTGACTGACAGAAGGTGAAGTTTTCCTACTCTATACTTTGTACATGTGCACACTCGTATCCCATGCAAACTCACGCCATGAATAGAACATAACACTTCCCTGTGTCCAAAATTTTTACCCTGAGAAAAACTCAACTGCTTCGGGCCAAGCAAGTCGTTGCTTCGAGTCAGCACCTATATTGCTTCGAGTTAAATATGTCAAATCTACGGGTCATATGCAAAACTGGTGAACACTTATCCCTATTTCTCTGTTATCCGAATACTTACAGATGCCCATGTTTGTGTTGCCCAACTATCTTCTAACTCATATTTACTTCTAGAATTCAGCTTCACCATCAGATTTTTTTCTTTTTTCTTTTTTTTTTTTCTCTTTTTTTTTTCTTTTTCTTTTTTTTTTTTTTTTTAAAACCTAGTTGTTCCCCATTTCTACCCAGGCTGATACTAACTAAATATGCAGGCATGTATTACTAAATATGCAGACATGCACAACAGGGATGAAGTACTAACAGTACATAAAATGGAGATGAAGACTTCAACACCCAGGAAAACAATGACCAGACCAAAGTGCAACATTATGGATGCAATATAGATATGAAACTGAAACATATTAGATAATGTAAACTGGAATGGATATGAAGACTGAACATATCAAAAATTTTGAAAATACAAAGTTTCAAAATGAACCCAATAGGCTACAGTTACAAAACTCAAGTGAAGCAAATAATGCAACAGTAGCAGGTATATATGAATACAACCTCAATGCAGACAAGCAGACACACTATCTACATACATATATAACATCAAGCTATGATTCAAACAACAAGATAACATATGGTTTCAAGGGTCTGTTCATATTGTAAGAGCAGAGATATGGGATGCAGACAACTAAAGCATGGTACGAAGCAACATGTAACATTTCACATTTTATCAAAGTAATATAAGACAGTAGTGTGCAACTTGACATGCAAACTGCCACAAGACCAATTCAAGTGAAAATACCCAACTCAAATAAACCAACTAATGCAGACTGTCAAAAAAAATGGATCAATAATGCAACCAGGTTATAAGGGACAAGCTATTAATACCTGTACAAGACTGCAACAATTCGAATGAGGGTGAACTCAAATGCATACAACAATTCAAAGTGCAAAGTGAGGATCATCATGCATGGACAGTGCAATGTGACTGAATACAAGTCAATGCCAAGAAAATGCAATACAAATAGGCAAACAAAATGGAAATGAAGACTGGAGCAACATGAGGCATGCAATACTCAGTACATATCTTTATTACAAGAACAATTATGCACTTCAACTACTTAGTTAAACAAAATATTTTAGTAGCATCTGCACTTACCAACTTATCAATTTAAAAACAAAAACTTGGTGCAGCTGTTCTTATCAGTTTAAATCAAAAATTGATATCATTTGTTCTTAACAGTTTAAACAAAAAAAAAAAAAAAAATCAAATAGTATCTGTTCTTATTAGAATTAAAACAAAACCAAGTAGTATCTGTTCTTGACAATTTTAAAACAACCCAAATAGTATCTGTTATTATCAATTTAAAAAGAACAAAGTTATGAAAGTATTAGTGGTTATCAATTTAAAACAAATCGCAATTACTGTCTGTTCCTACCAGTTTAAAACTTAAAACTAATAACATCTATATCATAATCATATGCAGACTTGCCAAACTTCCTAGCCTAGACAACAAGTCACAGATCTACACACAATAATTATGGACATAACTCGTACAACATGGGGAGGCCGAGCAAGGTGATGAAGAAAATCAGAAAATGAAGAAGAAGCAAATCTGGACGAAAGGAAAAAATGCTATTACCTGATAGATCTCGGGCTCAAGAAGGAGGCAAGGCAGAGCGAATAGTGGAAGGGAAAAAGAGCTGGTGTAAATATAGATGATGTTTGTGAAGTTCCATGGGGATCATAAGTGTAGATAACGCATCAGTTTTTAAAGAGCTTTTTCATGTGTGATTGTACTTTTGATATGTATATAGGCTATGAATAGGTGCATAGTTCGAACGTTATATAGTAAAACTTAATTTTTGAGGCATCAGTTTCTTTTACTTACGTGATTTAAGGAATGGGATAGATATATAGTGGTTTGAATGTAACTGATGAGCTACATCAGTGGAGGAGATAAATCAATAGTTATAATTTATGCGAGATGCCAGAATTGCAAGCCTTGATTTGTTGATAAATAGTGGTTTAAATCTTTGTATGAAAATATGTGTGAATGCAAAAGTCAGTGAGTTACATGGCTGAAAGGAAGGAGTGCATCAGTTATTCTTTAAAAATAGGTAAGAGGTTCGAACGTTTCTAGTAGAAAACTTGATTTTTATACTGACAAATATTTGGACCATGCATTTGATTTGTCTCAGTTTTATTTGTTTTCTTAAGTATCAGTTTTATTTTTAACTGTGTAAATATGAATACGTGTGTGATGATTCATTTATTTTTAAATAAATTTTGATTTGTATTAAATATGTTTACAAATGTATTTGGACGTTGCAAAATTGGAAAAATATGATCTGTGGCAAGATCAGAGGAAGAGCAATCAGTGGTTTATGACATCAGTTACAAAAGGAATGAAATAAAGGGAGGGACCGAGAGTTACACCACATATAAAGTTTAAAAATATGTAAATATGAATGCGTGATTTCAGCATGCTTTAAATCCCTTATTTAGTTTGATTAAAATAAATGAAATGGCCAGACTTAAGAATTAATTTATGAAAGAAAACTGACATGCGGAGGCAAGTGTAAATGAGTATATTACGTGATTAAGGAAACCCCTGATTTAGCATGTCACATAAGAATGGTAAATGTTAACCGTTTCAAATAATTAACAATTTCTAACCTTGCACTTGAATGTTTTAAACTGTTGCACGGTCAAAGGGAGAGAGAGCTATTAGTTTATAGGAAGGTAAATGTGTTATATGCGTGATTTAAGGTAGAGCCATTTGCAAGCAGAAAATGGGAAAGGTTGGAATTTGCTTCCAATAATATGTCTTGGCTGTAACGCAAAAGCTTGGTTTAAGGCATACGTTGATTTATCTTTAGACATGCAAACTTTTAATATCCCATTTGTTGCAAACTAAACAGTGTGATATAAGATTTAGGCAGTTACACAACTGGATTTAATGTATGCGTGATTTAAGTTTGATGGCTGATATAAGTGCAAAGGAAAAATATCAGAGAGGGATTTGAACGTTACTTAAAAATCAAAACTGAAACGGAAATTTAAAAGAGGGAGAGTTGATTTTCTTAGATGTGAACGGTAACAAAAAGATTTGTACACAGGGGTTGATTTTGCACTGATGTAGGGATGAACGTATGTAATACAATTTATTTTATCAATCGGTCAGTTAACGAATAATAAAATAATGTTTGGTATAAAATCACTGACTGATGTTTCTCTCCAAAATATTTGGAAACACGATTTTTTTACACTACGTTAAACAGACGCAGTCAAAATATCAAAAATTTCTGTAAAATAACATTTTAAAAACACACGTTTTATTACGTTGCTTTATACCCTAAAATTTGACGCGTCTTTTAAACGCGAAATTTTACAGTTTAAACATAGCTTAAATTTTTTTACAGTTAATATTAAATTTTATTGACATATACAATTTTATAAAATATATCTTCAAATTAAATAATTAACTATATTGTTAAACACAATTTATATAAATACATTTTTAGAATTAAATAATTAATAATAAAATAAATATCTAAAAACTAGGGCTGTTACACTCTCCCCCACTTAAGAACTTTTCGTCCTCGAAAAGGAACGAAAGAAGAGAAACAAAGAAGATAAGCTAGATAGACAAGAATCTTAAACGGATAGTTCCGGATTTGAAGCACGAAGAAGGTTCTCTAGAATTGGTTTTACCCCTTCAGTTTGACTGTCAGTCTATGGGTGCTCAGCGGTGCTCAGGTCCCGATGAGTAACAAAGATCTCAAAGATTATAGAAAGATTTCTAAATAGACTGGTATAAGCGATAGCATCCCAATCCGTAGCAGATAAGGAAACCAAGGACATTTAAAGATAGTTCAAAACAAAATAAGATAATAAATTTGAGATCATAATATTTTGAAAATCATTACGATTTATAGATATTATCATTTGGAAATCATACTACTAAAATCATAACCCTTTTAAAATAATCTTCATTTATTCAATTATAAATTTTCAAACATTATATTTTTAGAATAGCAGCACTGATAATATGTTATAGTAGATATGATAGTATTCCTAATCAGTTTATTATTTTCTTAACTCTAAATTCTTAACAAATATCCTAACCACTTTATTTGAAATACCTATTTTAAAAAAATAAGATATTCCTTCAATAAAAATTTTTATCCGAAACCCAAAATCTCAATTATCAAATTTAGCAATATTAGAATATGTCCTAACTATTCAAATCATAATTATTCACTTAGGGAATAACTTTAATTAGAATTTCTTAGTTAGATTTAAGGTTCCATGTTAAATCAACTTTGATTATTAGGTTCCTTTGAATAAATTTCTTAAATTCCTTTTTCTATATCTACCTCTATTTATCTTTTACAACTAAAATTTTAGTGTATAACATTTATTATAACCACCTAAATTTTAATTATAAAATCCCCTTTTTATAATGTATATTATCCAATTACATTGTTAACTTTTGAAACTCAAGGTAAGTTATATTGAATGGAATTGAGTATTATACAACTAAACTTTCAAATTCAATTATTTCCTGTTGGAATTTCTTATTCAAATTTATTTTTATTAAATTATTCCTCAAGATAAAACTTAAGAATTAAATTTCTGATTCTTCTTCAAACCATTTAGAGATAAATAAATATATATACATAATATGTCAAATCAAATATAAATTATATATATTAAGTCATACTTTAGAAATTCAAATCAAAAATCTCAAGGTACACTGTAGCCAGACTACAGGGTGGTCCCTTCACTTCGAAACTCGAAAATGAAAGTCGATGATGCTGCAGTCATCACCGAAATTATTTTCCAGCGACAAAGAGAAAAGCACTAGATTTTAAAAAATTTCGGAAACAAATTTCTATTCGAAAATACTTATTATATCCTTTTAAACTTTAAATACAAGGTTTGAAATCATCGGAAGTTTAATTCTCAAGTTCTAGTTTTAACTTCATTTCTATTTGTAACCATTGTTTTATAGTTCAATTATTTATATATGACAAAACACATGGCTTACAAACTCATATATAAAATCAAAACTATTATCTCTTGACAACTAGTCAAATTAATTATAGAGTTCTGAAAATTATACTTATATATATATATTAGATTTTATTTTCAAATACAGAAATAAAACTTTCAAGTCAAGGATAGTGATTCAAATTTTTGATGAACTCAAATCAAATAGAATTCAAGATGAGTTGAAATCAGAAAATCCGGTGATTAAAAATCAGAATAAGGAAACTGGGTAAGTCTATATAATCGCGGACAACCTTGACCGGGTCAACCGTGACTTAAAGAATCGGATCGATGTGGTTGGGGTAAATCTACATTTGATCCGAAGAGGTAGAGTTCGGAATAACCAAAGATACTAGCATATAAACCAATGATAAATATAAATCTCCGGTGAATCAATGCTAATGGTAAAGGAGTTTCACCCCTTTATTAGAATAATGGCGAGACCGCAAATTTACTATGAAGATCATTCGAAGTGGAGTTATGGAATACTCCAGAATTTAAGGAAGATGAAAAGTGAGGGACACGAATGAACTTTGGAACCGTAGGGGACGTTCCAGAACTCGAAAAGAGAATGGTTCAATCTCTAATGAAGGTGATTCTGTAAATCCAATTTACCATATATTCTAAGTTTTGCCTAGAACCAAAGCTCTGATACCAAATGTAATGACCCAGTATTTTCAACCCTTCGCATCCGCTCATGTCGGACTTGAAGTGTTCAAGGTACTGCGTTGTAGAATAAATTTGGCAAAACTCAGAATATGCAGTAAATAAAATCACAGAATCACATACACAGATATCAGAACTTACAGCGGAAATAAAATTTCAGTGGTTCATGAAGCCACTACAAATCTTTGATCAACAGAATTTACATAGTTTAGAATCTGCAATACAGCTTTAGACATACATAGGAACAGAGTCTTCCAAAGCCTTGCTTGCAAAAAGATAAAGACTGAAAAGGCTTCCAGCAGCACGAATGATCTACGGGATGTCCTAGCTCCAGATAGAACTGAAAACCGCAACTCAGGCTGACCCGAGCGTAAAATAAAACATAACACTCGAGTCAGGACATACATACTTATATAATGTAAGCTAATTCAAGTGTACTGTAATATAGAGCAAGTAACTTAAAGGATGCTTGGGACCGCCCATCCTCTAAGGATCCGTCAAACTATTTACTATGTAGTATATTGCGCTATTATAATAGTGTCTATTTATAAAATAAACATACTTTTAAATAGCATTAAGGCTTTACATTTTCCACCTTAACACGTAATAGTCCCAGTAGTCCATCCAATATCATAGCTCCTCCTGATCGGGAAGCAACTAGAGGATACCACACGGGCTACGGGAGAAATCTAAACTCGTACAAGGCTCGGTATGGTAGATGACACGGCACAACTAGGCAATGCCAGGGTAGATATACCAATTGCTATCCAGGCTGGTGGAAACGCGTAGCCGCAGTTACCGCCCACCTCGGACTAACTCCCCAAAATCAAAATATAGAGGTGGCCACCGAATCAATCCAAAATCATAGTATAATATCGAAGAGGAGCGTCCGATCAGAGGAATGACCTCATTGGCCTGGAATTGCTCCTGTTTTAGCCACCTTATGCCAACTCACGGGAGTCGGGTCCACGTATTTACCTTACAGGAAACGCCACCACCGACCTACTTCATTC
This sequence comes from Allium cepa, assembly GCA_030765085.1. Taxonomy (NCBI): domain Eukaryota; kingdom Viridiplantae; phylum Streptophyta; class Magnoliopsida; order Asparagales; family Amaryllidaceae; genus Allium; species Allium cepa. Next base: position 727,608,319 of record CM060945.1, read on the forward strand.
TGGAATCTCCACCGCGTACACGGTTGGTCAAAGTGGTTTTCGGTATCGACAGAGAGTATGTCCATATCCGATCCCGGTCTCTTTGCCAACCCATCGTTATTATAACCCGTGGTCATTTAAAAACAATTTATACTTTAAAACCAGTATAAACATTTCCATTTCAAAACTATAAATACGATATCATTTAAAACCCAAAACAACATGATATCGTTATATTCAAATATAATTCTTTTCCAAAACCATACTGCTTAAAATTTATAATATCTGGAAACCAAATATTTGAATTATACCTTTAAACCATAATATATTGGAAATTTTTCTTTAAAAAAAAACATAACTCCCAAAACACAAATGGTTTGGATATAAATGGTTTAACTTTATGGTTACTTTGTAAAGAAGATAATTTACATAGCTTTACAAATATATTTCTTTATTTTAAACCATAATTTAAATATCACTTCATGTTCCCAAGACCATTTCAATTCCTATATATATATATCCAATTGGAGTATTAATATTCAAAACTAAGGTTGGATATTTTTTTCTTTCAACAAATTAGTGTTTATTATTTCGTCTTGAATATTCCCATAAATTCCATAGATAAAACTCCAAAATTATGCCATTAAATAATTTCAAAATTTACTTAACACTAGAATGTTCATCTTAAATTTATTAAGAAAAATCCAGTTATAAATCTCATATCTTAAAGGTCTCCAAAACTTAAACATAAATATAATTTATCAAATTCCTTAAATTTCAAAACAATCAAATTCCAGATTCTATAGCACTTAGGAAATGCTACCTAAAGTTACGGGTAAAACTAGTCCAATTTCAAAAGACAGCATTTAAATGCTTTAGTAGATTGTTTAACTTAATAAATATTTCCAAATATAACTTATATATATATTTCTTAACTGAAATCTTATCCTTTCAAAAATCCAGAATTTCCAAAATAAGTTATATTCCAAAATTTTATTCAAATATTTATTTATTTATTTATTAACATTTATAACTCATTCAAAATCAATATAAAATCCTTTAAAGATATTAAATCAAATATTTAACTTCCAAAATAATTTTAAATATTTCAGAAAATATTATAAGAACCACGGGCCTGTATATAGTTCTCTAGCCTAGGTCAAGTGATACGGATTTATATCATTTCAACCCGTAATTTACAAAACCCCGGGTTCTATCATTTCAAACCCGCAATCCCAAGTTATCAGTTAAGCAGTTAACAGACTAGTTTAACAATAATCATTATTTCAGCCCATAACAATCCAACTTTAACAGGGAACTTGCAGTGGTGATTTAAGCAGTAAATAACAATTAATAATATAACTGCAGAAATAATATAACAGATAAATAACTGATGAGATGTCAATTTAAATGGGTTCATCATTCTACATCATACTACAGACAGATAATATCTAAATAGAATGTTTACACATACACTTGCGATAATTTACACAATATATGTACATATGTCTGGTGAGAAAAACTCACCTGAAAGTTGCAGAAAATTTGAATACAAAACGATGATTCACCGATAAAGCACGACAGAGAATAACGATCAAATTCTTCTGACGTAGATTCAAATCTAGAACAAAATTTCAATTATGGAATACGTGACTTAAAAATTTACGATCAAAGAAAATGAGAATAGAACGGGGTTTGTTTGCTTTGCTCGACCACTCCACCGTGTACCGTGACCAAAACATACCCTAAACGAGAACCGGGTAACACTAAACTACGACAAAATTTCTAAAGGCTGACTGACAGAAGGTGAAGTTTTCCTACTCTATACTTTGTACATGTGCACACTCGTATCCCATGCAAACTCACGCCATGAATAGAACATAACACTTCCCTGTGTCCAAAATTTTTACCCTGAGAAAAACTCAACTGCTTCGGGCCAAGCAAGTCGTTGCTTCGAGTCAGCACCTATATTGCTTCGAGTTAAATATGTCAAATCTACGGGTCATATGCAAAACTGGTGAACACTTATCCCTATTTCTCTGTTATCCGAATACTTACAGATGCCCATGTTTGTGTTGCCCAACTATCTTCTAACTCATATTTACTTCTAGAATTCAGCTTCACCATCAGATTTTTTTTTTTTCTTTTTTTTTTCTCTTTTTTTTTTCTTTTTCTTTTCTTTTTTTTTTTTAAAACCTAGTTGTTCCCCATTTCTACCCAGGCTGATACTAACTAAATATGCAGGCATGTATTACTAAATATGCAGACATGCACAACAGGGATGAAGTACTAACAGTACATAAAATGGAGATGAAGACTTCAACACCCAGGAAAACAATGACCAGACCAAAGTGCAACATTATGGATGCAATATAGATATGAAACTGAAACATATTAGATAATGTAAACTGGAATGGATATGAAGACTGAACATATCAAAAATTTTGAAAATACAAAGTTTCAAAATGAACCCAATAGGCTACAGTTACAAAACTCAAGTGAAGCAAATAATGCAACAGTAGCAGGTATATATGAATACAACCTCAATGCAGACAAGCAGACACACTATCTACATACATATATAACATCAAGCTATGATTCAAACAACAAGATAACATATGGTTTCAAGGGTCTGTTCATATTGTAAGAGCAGAGATATGGGATGCAGACAACTAAAGCATGGTACGAAGCAACATGTAACATTTCACATTTTATCAAAGTAATATAAGACAGTAGTGTGCAACTTGACATGCAAACTGCCACAAGACCAATTCAAGTGAAAATACCCAACTCAAATAAACCAACTAATGCAGACTGTCAAAAAAAATGGATCAATAATGCAACCAGGTTATAAGGGACAAGCTATTAATACCTGTACAAGACTGCAACAATTCGAATGAGGGTGAACTCAAATGCATACAACAATTCAAAGTGCAAAGTGAGGATCATCATGCATGGACAGTGCAATGTGACTGAATACAAGTCAATGCCAAGAAAATGCAATACAAATAGGCAAACAAAATGGAAATGAAGACTGGAGCAACATGAGGCATGCAATACTCAGTACATATCTTTATTACAAGAACAATTATGCACTTCAACTACTTAGTTAAACAAAATATTTTAGTAGCATCTGCACTTACCAACTTATCAATTTAAAAACAAAAACTTGGTGCAGCTGTTCTTATCAGTTTAAATCAAAAATTGATATCATTTGTTCTTAACAGTTTAAACAAAAAAAAAAAAAAATCAAATAGTATCTGTTCTTATTAGAATTAAAACAAAACCAAGTAGTATCTGTTCTTGACAATTTTAAAACAACCCAAATAGTATCTGTTATTATCAATTTAAAAAGAACAAAGTTATGAAAGTATTAGTGGTTATCAATTTAAAACAAATCGCAATTACTGTCTGTTCCTACCAGTTTAAAACTTAAAACTAATAACATCTATATCATAATCATATGCAGACTTGCCAAACTTCCTAGCCTAGACAACAAGTCACAGATCTACACACAATAATTATGGACATAACTCGTACAACATGGGGAGGCCGAGCAAGGTGATGAAGAAAATCAGAAAATGAAGAAGAAGCAAATCTGGACGAAAGGAAAAAATGCTATTACCTGATAGATCTCGGGCTCAAGAAGGAGGCAAGGCAGAGCGAATAGTGGAAGGGAAAAAGAGCTGGTGTAAATATAGATGATGTTTGTGAAGTTCCATGGGGATCATAAGTGTAGATAACGCATCAGTTTTTAAAGAGCTTTTTCATGTGTGATTGTACTTTTGATATGTATATAGGCTATGAATAGGTGCATAGTTCGAACGTTATATAGTAAAACTTAATTTTTGAGGCATCAGTTTCTTTTACTTACGTGATTTAAGGAATGGGATAGATATATAGTGGTTTGAATGTAACTGATGAGCTACATCAGTGGAGGAGATAAATCAATAGTTATAATTTATGCGAGATGCCAGAATTGCAAGCCTTGATTTGTTGATAAATAGTGGTTTAAATCTTTGTATGAAAATATGTGTGAATGCAAAAGTCAGTGAGTTACATGGCTGAAAGGAAGGAGTGCATCAGTTATTCTTTAAAAATAGGTAAGAGGTTCGAACGTTTCTAGTAGAAAACTTGATTTTTATACTGACAAATATTTGGACCATGCATTTGATTTGTCTCAGTTTTATTTGTTTTCTTAAGTATCAGTTTTATTTTTAACTGTGTAAATATGAATACGTGTGTGATGATTCATTTATTTTTAAATAAATTTTGATTTGTATTAAATATGTTTACAAATGTATTTGGACGTTGCAAAATTGGAAAAATATGATCTGTGGCAAGATCAGAGGAAGAGCAATCAGTGGTTTATGACATCAGTTACAAAAGGAATGAAATAAAGGGAGGGACCGAGAGTTACACCACATATAAAGTTTAAAAATATGTAAATATGAATGCGTGATTTCAGCATGCTTTAAATCCCTTATTTAGTTTGATTAAAATAAATGAAATGGCCAGACTTAAGAATTAATTTATGAAAGAAAACTGACATGCGGAGGCAAGTGTAAATGAGTATATTACGTGATTAAGGAAACCCCTGATTTAGCATGTCACATAAGAATGGTAAATGTTAACCGTTTCAAATAATTAACAATTTCTAACCTTGCACTTGAATGTTTTAAACTGTTGCACGGTCAAAGGGAGAGAGAGCTATTAGTTTATAGGAAGGTAAATGTGTTATATGCGTGATTTAAGGTAGAGCCATTTGCAAGCAGAAAATGGGAAAGGTTGGAATTTGCTTCCAATAATATGTCTTGGCTGTAACGCAAAAGCTTGGTTTAAGGCATACGTTGATTTATCTTTAGACATGCAAACTTTTAATATCCCATTTGTTGCAAACTAAACAGTGTGATATAAGATTTAGGCAGTTACACAACTGGATTTAATGTATGCGTGATTTAAGTTTGATGGCTGATATAAGTGCAAAGGAAAAATATCAGAGAGGGATTTGAACGTTACTTAAAAATCAAAACTGAAACGGAAATTTAAAAGAGGGAGAGTTGATTTTCTTAGATGTGAACGGTAACAAAAAGATTTGTACACAGGGGTTGATTTTGCACTGATGTAGGGATGAACGTATGTAATACAATTTATTTTATCAATCGGTCAGTTAACGAATAATAAAATAATGTTTGGTATAAAATCACTGACTGATGTTTCTCTCCAAAATATTTGGAAACACGATTTTTTTACACTACGTTAAACAGACGCAGTCAAAATATCAAAAATTTCTGTAAAATAACATTTTAAAAACACACGTTTTATTACGTTGCTTTATACCCTAAAATTTGACGCGTCTTTTAAACGCGAAATTTTACAGTTTAAACATAGCTTAAATTTTTTTACAGTTAATATTAAATTTTATTGACATATACAATTTTATAAAATATATCTTCAAATTAAATAATTAACTATATTGTTAAACACAATTTATATAAATACATTTTTAGAATTAAATAATTAATAATAAAATAAATATCTAAAAACTAGGGCTGTTACAATTGGATATCAATATTTTGAGATTAAAGTACATAACGCTCTCTAAATATTGGGTAGTGTGTTACTCATGGTTATTGGAGGCACCAATGGGTTACGTACTAATAGTTATTAGATAATTATGGAATAGCTCACTCGATTGTTTTTTGTTGGTTAACATAACCAAGGTAAAATAAAAAATATCGTTGTGACTATTTTACACAATTTTCTCATCTTGAGAATACTATTGATCTTCAATATGGAATCTTCGCATTGATTATAGTTAAATCATGGCACGACATCCATCGAATGACTTTAATTGCGTCGAGTGGAAGCATTGAAAGTGAAATATTATCCAAGAGAGGATTCACATCCTCAATAATACAAGGCTAGTATCACGATCAACTAAAGCCGACTCAAAGTCAAAGTCTCTGACCAGAGCATTTCCGTTAATAATAATTGTCAACGTATTACAGGGCATCACGAAATGATAAGTCCGAGTGAATAAATCCACTTTACTTGTTGAGCATACCTCAAGGTAAATGTGGGATTAGGACAAGGAACCATAAGTTAGGAGGTGTACGTGATACAACCTATTAGGAGTTACACATCGTATGCAGGCTTATGATTTGTTGAAGTTTCTCTAGGTTAGAATACGAAGGCATACAAGTCCTAACATCTTATACTGAAGTCGAAAGACTTCTATGTTTCGACTTAGGGTTTGGCGAAACATAAAAGACTAATGGAAGCCTTAATAGAAAAATGAAATTATAACATTTAACCTGCAACATCCCACGTTTTTGTACGCTTTAAATCGACGATAAACCACACATGTTAGACTCAAACCATACAAAAGAGAGAATTGTTATTGGGTGAATAAGAAAAGAGGGGGTAAAGTGTAACGACCCGATATTTTTAGCCATTCGCATCCACACATGCCGGACTTGAATTGCTTAAAATACCGCATTACAAATAAATTTAGAGCAAATGAAATACAATCACAGAATCACAGACACAGAAATATCAGAATAACTCACAGCGGAAATTAAAATACTATAGTAGCTCATGAAGCTACTATAACAAACTCTCAAAACAAAATACATAATATCAGTTTGAAACAAATACAGTAGAAATCCCAAATACATAGAAGTTTATAAATTCAAGAGGCTAAAGAGACAACTGAAACTGAAAGGGAATAGATAACTAGACACGCAGAATCTCCAGCGATTCCTAGCTCCAAAAAAGAAATCCAAAGCTAAGCTGTAAATACTCAGGCTGACCCTGAGCGTAAAGTAAAACACAAAACACTCGAGTCAGGACATACATACTTATATAATGTAAACCCACTCAAGTTAACTGTAGCAGTAATGCACAATAACTTAAAGGATGCTTAGGAACACCCATCCTCTAAGGATCAGTTAAATCATAAATTAAATACATCATGTGGTTAAAATTCCAACATGGTATTTTATACTTCTAAATCAAATATCATTTAAAAATTCAATATCACTTCAAATTCATTTTGAAATATCAAAATATCATATCTTTCCAAAACCACCTTCATTTTTATTTAATTTAAATACCATTTGAAATCACATTTTAAAATGGTTTATATTTCAAATTAAAATATTCCATTTAAACCATTTAAATATTCCAATTAAACCAATTATATATTCCATTTAAATCATTTAAATATTCCATTTAAATCAATTAAAAGTGAAGTTATTATATTTAATAATTAAATATTCAATTCTCAAAATTTTACCATTTTCAAAATTCATTTATCCACTTCAGTTTGTTAAAACAATGAAATTTCAACTTTTCGCAGCATTTAGAAAATGCTAGGTAAATTTACATTTGAAAACAATTCATCTTAACAAAGATAGCATTTAAAAAAATTCTATAATAGCCCCTAATTCCTTTTTCCTTATAGTTCATTGTATTAACTACAGCATTTACAAATGCTGTAATATCTTTACTTAAGAAATGATAGCATTTTAGAAATGCTGTTAATTAAAATTTAGGGTTTTCAATGCAGTTTCATAAAAAATTATATTTTAATTTAAACCATTTTTAACTTATAAAAATAATAATTTCTCACTTTAAAAAGTCATTTAAATACCCTTATGTTCATGATTTTATAAAGTTAAATTTCCATTCAAAGTCAATATTTAATAATAATTCACATATTAAATTGAAACGGTAAATTTCAATTCTTTATAATTAAATTTAACTTAACACTTAAGTTTAAATCTCCAAATATAACTTATTTTCATTTTTATTTACTTGCCTTCAAAAAAATTCACTTTAAACAAAATTCATAAATTCCACTTTAAGTTATATTTTAAAATTCAACGTAAATATTAATTATTTAACCTTTTAAGTTTATTCAAAAATCATTAATATATTATAAAATCATTTTAAATTCATTTTAATTAAAAATATCAAAAATTTATCATATTTCATATTTAATTTAAATTCCATTATCACCAAATTATAATTTCCAAAATAACTTACATTTAAGATTTTCTAGGTTTACCATTAATTTATTTTACTTATAAATTTTCAGAAAATCAATAATACTTGACAAAAATCATTTTTAATTAATTTTAAATCAAAATATTATAATATTTACATTTCTAAAATATTTTAAAATTTTAGAAAAACATATTTTAACCACGGGTCTGTATATCATTTTCTAGCCTATGTAAAGTGACTAAGGATAATATATCATTTCAACCCATAATTTACAAAGAAAACCCGGGTTTTATCATTTCAAACCCATAGTCCCAAGTAAAATGAAACAATTGAAAATCGTTCAGGCCTATCATTTCATCCCATAACGATTTTCCCCTATTCTAAAGTCCGTTCGGGTATGTATCATTTCAACCCATAGTGATTCAAATCTAAAGGGAAATTGCACTGTGATAAACTGATATAAATAAAAGAATAGCATTAAATAACAGTAACATATGATATAACAGGTAAATAAGCATGGGTAAACATCATATGATCATAACATAGCAAATATAGCATGGTGATATATTTTACAGATTCAAATGTGATCGGTTTACAAGTCATATAAGTATAAAACTGTGTGGTGAGAACAACTCACTGGTATAAGCTGAAGACAACAACCAAAGTACACAAACTGAGATCCACAAAGGCATGATAGCACGACAATGATTCGAGAGTGGGAGAGCCAAAGCTAATTGCCTTGTTACATAACAAACAAAACAAAGTAAAATACATAGATTTCAAACCAAACTATTATAAACAAAGCTAGAAATATAAACACAATACATAGCTAAACTTTTTGCACTTGCATTCAACAGCTTGTGCTTCAACTATGGACTAGACAAGCACTGTAATAGGATGGTTTTGGATCAGGTTAAGGTCAGGTTGAGGTCATATAGGTTCGCCATAACAATATATGAAGGAGATGAAGGCATATGTGTGCATCAGCACACAACTACAAGCAACAACATTGATTTCAAGGCCTAAATGGCTTCGGCCAAGCATGGATTGGGCATGGCCTGATCTGATGAATGCATTACAGGAGTGGCAGGGTCCTATGCTCAGGTTGTGGCTGGTGGTGGTGGTGGATGGGTCGGCCAAAGTGGTGGTTGAATTGGTGGCAACAAGGGAAGGCTCGGCTATGAAGTTTTAAGGTGGAGTTTTCATCAATTTTTTGTGGATCATCATCCTATAGGGCTTCGTCCATGGATGGCCAGTGAGGATGAAGGGATGATGGCTGGAGTAGGTGGTGGTGGAGGCGGCTAAGGGGCTGGAGGTGGCAGGACCGAACACAAAGAAGATGAAGCAAGTGCAAAAATCACATAATTCAAGTATAAAAAGTGAAAAAAATAAGAAATTTTTACCAAACTTTTGCTTGGATGATGGCCGAATTTTTTTTCAGGTTGAGAAGCTTTCCTATACGTGAAAATGAAGTGGGTATATAGCTGAAGGAATGAGATATGGCTAGCAATTGAATGCATGTGATTTTTGGTGTGAAAAGGTAAGTTGAAATGTGAAATGGCAAGGTTACAAAAGGACAAAACTCTTCATATTTGCGTAAATCTTTTTAAATTTTTAAGTACATGTAAAATACTAATAAATACAGATAAAAACACGAAAATATGATAAATTCACAAAAATAAATAAATAAATGTTAATTAAATATAATTAAATTAAGAAAATAGCAAAAATTGTAACCTAGGCTTTAAAAATAGAATATAAATGCAATAAATCTTGGAAAATTTTTAACATCACTTTAAAAATATTTTAAAATAAAATATATACCTAACATGTCATATAACACATATTAGAACATGATTCGACAAATAAAGTATTATTTATATAAATTAAAAAAGATAATTTTATTAAATAAATCAATTTACACCCAATATTGTAAAAAGCATAACTTTCACAATATAAATCGGATTTCAACGAAATGAAAAGTAGTATTCTTAAAATTAAATTTATTTTCATAATAAAGGATCAAATTCAAAAATTCAAAAATTTAAATTTAAAATTTAAAAGTCAAAGTTTGACCCGATTGACCAAAAATTCTACTTTTTCTGGAAATATCCTATTATTTAGGTTTGAAATTATAATTCACACAAAAATCAAAATTTACTCTTAAAATAACAAAACTTATTCATTTTAATAAATAAAATAAAGTTTTTAAATCAGGGGTTTCAATTTAAATAATAAAATTGAACAATTAAAAAAATCACAAAATACTGGGTTGTTACACTCTCCCCAACTCAAATCTTTACGTCCTCGAAAAGAACGAATAAGGAAAATAAGGAAAAGCAAGATAGACAACAAATAATACCTGAAAAAACAATTTCGGATTCGAAGTACGAATGCTCTCCTCCGTCTCCTAGGTACAATCTTGTTCATTAGTACTTCATAGTACTTTGATCAGACTAACGAATTTCCTTCTGAGCTGCTTCGTACCTCTATTGAAAATACGAAGTGACTTACTCTCGACAGTCAGATTAAGCTAAATATCCAAACTATCAAGAGCAGTTGGCTGAACAAAAAGAGATGGGTCAAGAATATACCAGAGAATATGTGAGATGTGGAATACATCATGCACTATAGAAAGCTTCTCGGATAAATCCAGACGATAAGACAAAGAACTAACTCTTCCTATAATGCAGAAAGAACACTCGAAGAGGAAAAAGGTAGGAATAGCTAGAAGGAAAAATAGGTTGAAAGACAAGGATGGACCATTATTTTAAAACATATACATTTCAATTTATAATTTTATATTTACAACATTTTAAACATTTTATAATATGATAAGTAGTCATTTGATTCAAATTTGTTAGTTCGAAGTAAACAAAATTTAAAACATTTTAAATTATTTAGACAAGTAAAATAATGATCAGAATATCCTTTATATAATACTTTATAAAAATACTTTTATAACTCGATGTCTTAACAAGTTTACTTACGTTCCTGTAGACTCTAGTCATACGTTGATCAAGCGTAAAGCAAGAATTCTCCAGGTACATAATAGACTTGTTTCAACACCCAGTGAAATACTGAAAAACGTTTTAAAAACAACAGATATGGAAAGTACAATCCAAACAAATCAAGCAAACCAAACATGTCGATCATGGATCACATATACACAATGGTTACACCTGGATCCCCCAGGAAACATCCGTACCCGTAGGCTGACTACCGCAGCCCTACGATTACGCCATGAAGATGGGTAGTACCGTAGATACACAATGGTTAAGCCTGGATCTCCCAGGAAACATCTGTACCCGTAGGCTCTCGTAGCCCCTGCGGATTACGCTACCAAGCGACCCAATAGATCGCAGATACACAATGGTTACACCTGGATCCCCCAGGAAACATCCGTACCCTTAAGCTCTCACAGCCCCTGTGAATTACACTATGCAGCCGCGCTCGTAAGACCATGGAATTCGATGGACACTCGAGTATCGTATCTGAAAAACCCAAATCAGAGAGAATAATATCGATAGAATGAATCCAGCTTGTGGCCACAAAGCGGAGATCAAGCAGAAGGCACTTTCCATATCTTTACTTCGAAAATATGTATCATATAGTACCTTTCAAAATCACTTTCAAACATCATACTTATTAAGTCCATTATATATATGATTTCATTTCAAATCGAATACTTTCCAAATTAATAGTATATCAAATCATACTTATATAGACTTCGAATATATAAGATTTCTCTTTACAAATTGAGTATGCGTACCTTTTCGAACGTACAGTTTTCAAACCAATTTCGTACTTATAAAAATCAATTTTATACAAGTTCGATAACTTCCAAATCAAAGTATTTAAATAAACAAGGTTCTCAATTTCAAACCATTTCAGTATCAATTCAGTTACAAAATCATATATGATTTCGCCATATCATTTCTTCGAATTTCATATATTCAGTTTCAAAGTTTCTTAAAACAATAGATTAAAAAAAAAAATACAATTTCCCAAATCAACAAAAATTTAGGTCAAACAAATTCATTTCCATTTCAAACATATATTCACTTTCAAAAAATCATAATACTTCCAAAGTTATAAATCTTTCGAAACCAAAATACTTGAAATCATTACACTTTGAAAATCATAACATTTCAAAATCATACATTTGAAATCATAAAACATTCCTTTAATTCTTTACATTTCACAAATTTATTCAATTAAACCCAAATCTAAAATTTCTAATTTTAATTCAATTCAAACCATCAGTTTCAATTCAATTTAGTTTTCCAACAAAACCATTTCAAATATTATCAAATTTCAAATAAAGATTTGATCCGTAAAATAAACTTTTGAATCTTTAATATATTTCAAAGCTAAAAATACCATATTCCAAAACTAAACTTTATAATTTCATATATCTCAAATTTTACTTCATTATTACTTAGTTCTAAAATATTCATTTCATAAATCCATCATTTTTAAATAAACTCAAATTAAAAGTAAACCAAATATCCTTTCATACAAATATAAACTTCAAATATTAATTTATCAAAATCAATTATCATGTCAAATTCACATTCATTATCAAAATAAAGATTAAATCATTACCAAACTATTACAATCATCAAAATATCTAAAATGGTTACTAAGTTTAAAACCATCTCTTTTTAAAACCTTCAACCTATCCAATTTACCATTGGAAAGATTATTATTTTATATATATATATATATACTTTATTAAAAACATTTCAAATCTATATTTCATACTAGTATAATTCAAAATAGTCTTATTTATTTCGCTCAACAAACAGTTTCAACTTATATAAATCATATTACTTTATACTTTAATCATACCAAACTAAACTTATATTCTTTATCAAATACCCTATACCTTTCAAAATTACTTAGCTTTGAAAATCTAACCTTGATGTGGAAGTGCTCGAACGTTCAAAATAGTCGAAGAAATCATTTTTTCAATCCAAGAGTTGGAAATCACCAACAAATCTGTAAACCAATTCCAAAAGATAGGATTATACAAAAATAAATCAGAATCTCGAGAACTGAACACCGGCTTACTTTAAATCATTTCAAATATATATATATATAGACACACACACATATATCTTTCGAATATCAAATCATACATCAAAATCTGAAATCAAAATTTGGTTTCACAAAATCACTCGCATAGCAAAGCTACTAGAATGGCCTCTCCCCACTCAGAAACTCGAAAATCAATGTCGATGATGCATGCATTTATCATTGAAATTATTTTCCAGCGACATAAGTGGGTTCTGCACTTTTATTTTCCTAAAACTTCTTTGAAATCTCTTCGCAATCATCGGAATTCACTCGAATACATTTGAAACATTTCATATTCGGGAAAAAATCATTAAATCATATTATTATTATATATTTTCCAAAATCTTTAAACCGATTTCAAAACACCGGAGTTCGATTCCTCGAAATTCGAATTCAAAACCCTTCAGTTATAAATCATTTTATATAAGTCAAATTCTTATAAAATTTGCAAAATTTCAAATCCTTTCAAAGCTTCAAATTTTCAAAGAAAGAAAAATATATAATCCATATCGAAAACATTTCACTTTTATATATAAAATGGGGTCATCCTTATCAAAGTAATAATAATTTCGATGTATGCACAATTTCAAAATACAACCAAACACAAATTTCTAAAGAATGATTCAAGGATGGATTTTAGAACAAACAGAGATTCGAATTTAGAGGAACCTAATCAAATAGAATTCTGGTCGAAGATAAGCTCGAACAAAGATGAGATAATTTAATTTCATAATAGATTAGCCTATATTAATTGCGGGCGACCTTAACTGGTGAACCGTGACTTTTGGAATATAATCGATGCGGAATTCTAAGGCAAATCGACATTCGATCGCCAGAGTAGAATCCGGATAGTGCAGGATATAAATAGCATTGTAAACCGAGGATACAGAAATCTTCGGTGAATCAATGCCAATTGTAAAGGAGTTTCACCCCCATTACAAATTATTCAAACAATTGCGGAATCACTGATCTTTATAGAGGTCATTCCAAAATGGAGTTATGGAATGGCCCAAAATAAAAAGGATAAAATAGGGAAGACAAGACTAGATTCAGATCCAATGGGAGCATTCCAAAATTCAAGGAACCCTAATTGATAAGAATCCTAACCAAGAGATCCCTAACCAGGTGGACACCAAAGGAATGAAGTTTAGAAAATCTTGATTCCAAAATAAGAAAATTTTTATACCAAAATAATCTTTAAAAATCCTATAAAATCATTTGGAAATCATTTTGTACTTCGAAAATACGCTTTCTAACAAGGAAATGATTCTGAGATTGATTTCACTCAATCTAGGGTATTTCTACCCTATCTCTAATGAGTTTTTGCTCCGCAGGCTAAGGTTTGCCTAAAACCAAAGCTCTGATACCAACTGTAACAACCCGATCTTTTTAGACATTCGCGTCCACACATGCCGGACTTGAATTTCTTAAATTTCCGCATTGTAAATAAATTTGGAGCAAATGAAATACAATCACAGACCCAAAAATATCAGAACAACTCGCAGCGGAAATTAAAATACTACAGTAGCTCATGAAGCTACTATAACAAACTCTCAAAACAAAATACATAATATCAGTCTGAAACATATGCAATAGAAATCCCAAATACATAGAAGTTTATAAATTCAAGAGCTGAAAGAGACAACTGAAACTGAAAGGGAATAGATAACTAGAAAAGCAGAATCTCCAGCGATTCCTAGCTCTAGAAAAGAAATCCAAAGCTAAGCTGTAAATACTCAGGCTGACCTGAGCGTAAAGTAAAACACAAAACACTCGAGTCAGGACATACATACTTATATAATGTAAACCAACTCAAGTGAACTGTAGTAATAATGCATAATAACTTAAAGGATGCTTGGGATCACCCATCCTCTAAGGATCAGTTAAATCATAAATTAAATACATCCAGTGGTTAAAATTCCAAAATGGTATTTTATACTTCTAAATCAAATATCATTTAAAAATTCAATATCACTTCAAATTCATTTTGAAATATTAAAATATCATATCTTTCCAAAACCACATTCATTTTTATTTAATTTAAATACCATTTCAAATCACATTTTAAAATGGTTTATATTTCAAATCAAAATATTCCATTTAAACCATTTAAATATTCCAATTAAACCAATTAAATATTCCATTTAAATCATTGAAATATTCCATTTAAATCATTTAAATATTCCATTTAAATTAATTAAAAGTGAAGTTATTATATTTAATAAATAAATATTCAATTCTCAAAATTTCACCATTTTTAGAATTCATTTATCTACTTCAATTTATTAAAACAATGAAATTTTAACTTTTCGCAGCATTTAGAAAATGCTACGGTATTTGCATTTGAAAACAATTCATTTTAACAAAGATAGCATTTACAAAAATTCTGTAATAGGTTTTAATTTCATATAAAAGCTTTAGTTCAATTCTGCAACTACAACACTTACGAAGTGCTATAATAGCCCCTAGTTCCTTTTTCCTTAGAGTTCACTGTATCAACTACAACATTTACAAATGTTGTAATATCCTTTACTTAAGAAATGATAGCATTTTAGAAATGCTGTTAATTAAAATTCAGGGTTTTCAATATAGTTTCATAAACAATTATATTTTAATTTAAGCCATTTTTATCTTATAAAAATCATAATTTCTTTCTTTAAACATTCATTTAAATACACTTATATTCATGATTTTATAAAGTTAAATTTCCATTCAAAGTCAATATTTAATAATAATTCACATATTAAATTCAAACATTAAATTTCAATTCTTTATAATTAAATTTTAACTTAACACTCATGTTTAAATCTCAAAATATAACTTATTTTCATTTTTATTTACTTACCTTCAAAAAAGTTTACTTTAAACAAAATTCATAAATTCCACTTTAAGTAATATTTCAAAATTCAACTTAAATATTCATTTATTTAACCTTTTAAATTTATTCAAAAATCATTAATATATATAAAAATCATTTTAATTCAAAATATCATCAATTTATCATATTTCGTATTTAATTTAAATTCCACTATGACTAAATTATAATTTCGAAAATAACTTACATTTCAGATTTTCTAGTTTTACCATTAATTTATTTCGCTTATAAATTTTCAAAAAATCAATAATAATTTACAAAAATCATTTTTAATTAAGTTTAAATCAAAATATTATAATATTTACATTTCTAAAATATTTTAAAATTAAAGAAAAAAAAACATATTTTAACGACGGGTCTGTATATCATTTTCTAGCCTAGGTAAAGTGATTACAGATAATATATCATTTCAACCCGTAATTTACAAAGAAAACCCGAGTATTATCATTTCAAACTCACAGTCCCAAGTAAAATGAAATAATTGAAAATCGTTCAGGCCTATGATTTCAGCCCATAACGATTTTCCTCTATTCTAAAGTCCATTTGAGTATGTATCATTTCAACCCATAGTGATTCTAATCTAAAGGGAACTTGCAATGTGATAAACTGATATAAATAACTGAATAGCATTATATAACAGTAACAGATGATATAACAGGTAAATAAGCATGGGTGAACATCATATGATCATAAAATAGAAAATATCGCATGGTGATATATTTTACAGATTAAAATGTGATCGGTTTACTAGTCATATAAATATAAAACTGTCTGGTGAGAATAACTCACTGGTATAAGCTGAAGACAACAACCAAAGTATGCAAACTAAGACCAACAAAGGCATGATAGCACGACAATGATTCGAGAGTGGGAGATCCAAAGCTAATTGCCTTGTTATATAACAAACAAATCAAAGTACAATACATAAATTTCAAACCAAACTATTATAAACAAAGCTAGAAATATAAGCACAATATATAGCTAAACTTTTTGCACGTGCATTCAACCACTTGTGCTTCAGCTATAGACTGAAAAAGCACTGCAATAGGATGGTTTTGGATCAGGTTAAGATTAGGTTGAGGTCATTTAGGTTGGCCATAACAATATATGAAGGAGATGAAGGCATATGTGTGCATCAACACACAACTACAAGCAGCAACATGGATTTCAAGGCCTAAATGGCTTCGGCCAAGCATGGATTGGGCATGGCCTAATCTGGTGAGTGTATGTATAGGTGTGACAGGGTCCTATGCTTAGGTTGTGGCTGGTGGTGGTGGATGGGTCGGCCAAAGTGGTGGTTGAAGTGGTGGCAATAAGGGAAGGCTCGGCTATGAAGTTTTAAGGTGGAGTTTTCATCAATTTTTGGTGGATCATCATCCTACAGGGCTTCGGCCATGGATGGTCAGTGAGAAGGAGGGGATGATGGCCGAAGTAGGTGGTGACGGAGGCAGCCAAGGGGCTGGATGTGGCAGGGCCGAACACAAAGAGGATGAAGCAAGTGCAAAAATCACATAATTCAAGTATAAAAAGTGAAAAAAAGAGAAATTTTTACCAAACTTTTGCTTGGATGATGGCCGAATTTTTTTTCAGGTTGAGAAGCTTTCCTACGCATGAAAATGAAGTGGGTATGCAGCTGAAGCAATGTGATATGGCCAGCAATTGAATGCATGTGATGTTTGGTGTGAAAAGGTAAGTTGAAATGTGAAAAGGCAAGGTATACAAAAGGACAAAACTCTTCATATTTCCATAATTCTTTTTAATTTTTTAAATACATATAAAAAACTAATAAATAAAGATAAAAACATGAAATAATGATAAATTTACAAAATAAATAAATAAATATTAATTAAATATAATTAAATTAAGAAAATAGCAAAAATTGTAAACTAGGCTTTAAAAATAGAAAACAAATGCAATAAATCATGGAAAATTTTTAACATCACCTTAAAAATGTTTTAAAATTATATACCTAACATGTCATATAACACATATTAGAACATGATTTGACAAATGAAGTATTATTTATATAAATTAAAATAGATAATTTTATTAAATAAACCAATTTACACCCAATATTGTAAAAAGAATAACTTTCACAATATTAATCGGATTTCAACGAAACGAAAAGCAGTATTCTTAAAATTAACTTTATTTTCATAATAAAGTATAAAATTCAAAAATTCAAAAATTTAAATTTAAAATTTAAAAGTCAAAGTTTGACCAGATTGACCAAAAATCCACTTTTTTGGAAATATCCTATTATTCTGGTTTGAAATTATAATTCACACAAAAATCAAAATATACTCTTAAAATAATTTTTTTTATTCATTCTCACAAATAAAATAAAGTTTTTAAATCAGGAATTTCAATTTAAATAGTAAAACTGAATGATTAAAATAATCATAAAATACTGGATTGTTACAGAAAGAAAGAAAACAAAATAGAATCTCGCAGCGGAATGACAAAATATAATAATCAAATAAAAGTTCATGAAGCTGTTTACAAAACATTTGATTAGACTAATACAATATAGAATCAGAGTTACGCATACCAGAGAATAATAAATAACAATGCAGCGAAACAGTATGAATGTAGTGGAATAACAAAATAAATAATAGTAATATAGTCTTCGTCTTCGTCCTTCCGAAATAAAGTCTTCAAATCCTAAAATTCTCGGGCTGACCTGAGTTAATTGAAAAGACAAAACACTCGAGTTAGAACTAAAAGATCTTATGTAAGTTAAATCATCGGTAAATCAATATGAGTGGAACGGCGTCAGAGATGTTTACGGGGTTTGACATCTTCAATTCAGTGTCTAACGTGAGTGTGGTAACTTGAGAGATGTTTGGGGTTCACACCTCCTAGGGATCCGTTAAACTATCTACCATGTAGTAGTACGCTATATAATATGTCTATAATAGAGTAAACTATTAAAATAGCGTTAAGGCGTTATCCATATCCCCCTTAACACATTTCATATATTCACATAGTCTATACAGTACCGTAATCCCACCCATACTGGGTATCGCCAGAGGGCACTCCATAGGTATGGTACAAACCAAACTCATAGAAGGCGCGCTAGGGTAGGTGACATGGAACAACTAGGCAATGCCAGGGTAGACATACCAATTACAGTTCCGGACTGGTGGTAACGCATAGCCGCCACTACCACCCACCTTGAAACACACTCTCGAGTAAAAATCAAAGGGTGGCCACCGAATAAATCAAATGTCAGAATATAGAATCGATGGAAAGTGTTCGATCAGAGGAGCTACCAAATTGGCCCGTCAATTGCTCCTATTTTAGCCACCTTAAGCCAACTCGTGGGAGTCGGGTCCACATATATACCTCATATAGGATCGTCACCACCATCCTACTTCATTTTGGAATCCCCACTGTGTACATAGTTATGAAAGTGGTTTCTGGTATTGGTAGACAGTATGAAAACATCCGATCCCGGTCACTTTGACAACCAATCACTTATTACACTTCGGATGGTTCTTTTACATTTCCAAAATCATTTCATAATTGATATCAAAATATCATATTTGATTTAAACCATATCATTTACGATATCTTTACATACTTTCGAAATCATATTCATGTTTGAAATCATATCACATTTAAAATCATAGTTTGTTAATTACATTTCCTTTCAAGGTCGAATTCACAGTGCATATCGAAATATTATACTCTCAAAATTATATCACTTTTAAATCATATCATTTCCAAAATCATAATTTCTTCCAAAAATCATATTTCCAAAACAGGTTAAGTCATTGCTTCAAAATCATCATTTCAATTTATTATACATTCAAAATCCCAAATTAGATTATAACACCTTTTAACCTTATTTTCTTTAAAAACCAAATTGAATTGAATATAATCTCTTCCACATACTTAGTTTGGAAATTTAGTAATTAATTTAAATAGTTCCAAATAATTAAAATGCTCTAAACAATTTAATTGTAGGTAAATACTTTTAAATTGATTTATGATAGTTAAATGGATTTAAATTAGATTAAATACAATTAAAATAGATTAAATAGCTTAAAATAGATTAATTAGATTCAAAATAAATTAAAAGGGTTTTATTAGTTTTTAAAATAAATTAAATTGGTTTTAAAATAGATCAAAATAATATATATATATATATATATATATATACATGGTTAATATTGATTAAATAGTTTAATAAATTTGAAAACACTAATAATTTGAAATTTTAAAATAATATAATTTAAAACAGTTTACTTAAAAATATGGGTTTGAAATTAATACCAAATTAAACTATTCATTTCATTTCATCATGTTTGGGCCATTCCAAATTTCCAAATCGACAAACAAAATTTCAATAAACTATCAAGTTTCATATCATTTCAATTCGTGTTCAAATATCAAATTTTGGATTATTCGAATTTCAAAATATTTCATGGTAATTTTCAAACAAAATTAATAACTCAAATCCGATAGAATTTATTTTATACTTAAAAGTTTAACTTCAAACTTCTAATTTAATTTCTAAAATTCAATGCAAAACTTGATTTTTCAATAATACTTCTGTGACGACCCGGAAATTTTAGCAATTTAAAATGGAATAATAGATTTGATTTTAACATTTGAAAGGTTAATTTTAGCTTGAATTCCGAGTATTAATATTTATTAGATAAGTAAAGTATTGAATTATATAATTGAAATTGGGTAAATTGTTGAATTTGAGATTCTAAGCCTGTTTAAATTAATTTGAAGGCTTGTAAAATATATAATGAGAATACTGAAGGTAATAGAATGATTGAAATTTCATCTAAAGGTAATTTGTTCAGTTTTAATAATATGTCATTTAAATCGATATTTAAAAATAGCCTTCCGAGAGACAGTCTCGGAATTCGACGAAACTAGTTCCGTTGGATCTGTAATAGTTAATTATTATCGGATTTCAATTTTCAAAGCAATCGGAGTTGTCATTTGACCGTGGCAGCTCAAAACGCTTTGAATTATTTTAATCGATTTAATTTAAATTTAATCGTTTTCTTCGGTAACTCGCGCATACGATCAAATTGGCCTCTGGAACACATTCCATTGTATTTGGAATGCGGGTAAAACCATATAAACGCCCGCCAGCGTGTCTGATTTGGGGTTTGGGATTTCGTGTTATATTTAACATGATGTTTGGAAGTTTTATAATATAAATTAATTTAAAGTAATTCGACGGGATATTTTCATATGCAACGTAGTGTTCAAGAAGCCTCTCACCATTCTATATTTTATTTCCGTTCCTCTTTATTCTCGGAGGACAGCAAACTCGAAAAATGGCCGAAGCCTTCGAAATTTAAAATTAAAAAAAAAAGTAAATTGTTAAATGGATCTGCTCGCTATTCAATTTCAATCGAAGCCGAACCTTCACATTCCGAAACCTTAGGTTGCTCGCTCCAGTTCGAAGCAGGTCGCGACATAATTCGAGAGGAGGAGGGGTCGTTCGAGTTGGGGTGGATGCGACGCTTGGTGGCATTGTGGCGTGGGCAGTAGGAGCCGGTCGCGATCGAACGCAAGCTCACGAACGACTCGAAGCAAGTCGCGTTGTTGACAGGCAGCGGTGATGTCAAGCAGCACGTAAAACTAGGGGTTTCGCTAATTTTGAAGGCAAGGCCACCGCCGTGGGTTCGTCAAGCAACTGAGACAGTGAGGTTCATGATCGTGAAGGTCAAGTCGTAAAGGAAATTGTAACAACCCGCATATTTATCGATTTTATATTTAAATATTTTATTTAAATATTTTATCGTTAGTCGGATTTTAGTCCGAAAAGCTACTTTTTGCAAACAGCCGAATTAGGACTCGAGACCACCCCCATTGAGTTCAAAATTCCGTTTGCGACCTTTTTGAGTATAAGCTTCGATATGTTTGGAGAAAGTTGATTTTTGCTACTTTTTCCCGCTTATGACTTTGGTTTGGACTGCACCCTTATTAGCTCAGCCCAACCCCCTTCTCTTCATAACTTCTCCTCTTTGCTTAAAGACTCAAGCTTTAGCAACAATGGTGGAAGAGAATGGGAAACAGAAATTCCTAAGCCCTAGTTTCCATTAGCAAATCCATCTTCTTGCTCCAAACTCAAGTGAACCCATTGGTAAGCATCTCCTTCATCTTCTCCAACTCTTTCTCCATTCAATTTCAGAAAATTCCTAAACCTAATTTAGGAAATGTTTCTCTTTTAAGCTTAGATTCAAGCTTCTTGTGTTGAGATTGAAGTGTGGTTGATCTTCCTTCGTCTTCACGCTTCTCATTCATTGTTTTCGGATTCAAAGGTGAGATTTTTATCTCACATCTACGCTTATATTTATCTTCGATTGTTAGGTATGAATTCCTAACACTTATTCGTGTGCATTTGCTTTTGGTTTGGATTGATTTGGTGAATATTCCAATTTTTGTGTTTTGGGTTCAAATCTTTAAAAATCCTAACTTTGATGTTTGAATGTGTTTTTGATTGTGCATCGAAGAGCTTATAGGGCCGGGTAGTCGATAGGCATAAACCCTTAGCGCCATTGCTCGTGCGAATGCAATTTGATCGAGTTTGCACCTCTTTTGAAATAGGGCAGGGGAGTGCTGGCAACAGGTTCGGCCGACCGAGCCCCTGGGCCGGTCGACCGACCTGCTATCCAGGCACTTCCTGCCTCTGTTTGGAAGTGCCGATTACAGGCCTCGGCCGACCGAGCCCCTGGGCCAATCGACCGACCTAGTGCCCCGGGCACTTCCAACCTCTGGTTCGGTCAACCGACTCAGGGAGTCCGGTCGACCGACCTGCTGCTATTTGCCAACTATGCCTATTTTGCCTAGTTGTCTGAAATTCCAACTTTAATCGACTTGTGTTATTTCCCTATCTGTTGTTATCATTTGTTATTGACTTTGATGACTTATATTCTTCGGGAATTCTTGGAATATCCATTTCGATGGATTCGGTATCGATTTCTTTGGATTTTATTCACATTTTCGAATGTGAATCTTAGTGATTGATTGTTCCTACAATCTTCTTTGTGTTTTGTCACTTTAAAAATATAAAGGTTTTCTATACTAGTAGTAAATATCAAAACTCTTTCTTCAAATGATTTCAACACTATTTTAGTACAAAGCTCGTTTCTTAAACCGTTTTCCAATCTATTAGTATATATAAACCTTTACCTCACTCGTATGAGAAATCTAATTAAACGACTTAGTAAAACAAGTGGTATGAAACGCTTGCGTTCACTTTGTCGGTTAATTCTTGGACTTGTTCGATTGAATCCCTTGTGACAATTTTATAGTGGAGATCTACAGTTTGTTCGTAAATATTTAAGTTAAGCAAGTGGTTATGGGACATGAAGCTAAACTCATATATTTACTAGATTAGTGTAATTGACACTTCTCGTTGATCATGACGATCATCTTTGTGATTTAGACTAGCAATGTGCGATGTCTCTTTGTCTACGAGGGAGACTAAACCCCGTTTTGTGGAGTTTCGACTCAAATTGGTGGGGTAGCAACCCATGGTCTTCGGGCCGTTTGTGGAGCTTCGGCTCAATTTGTGATGGTTAGCAACCATGGAATTAGCGTTCCGTTTGTGATACACGTGTTGGCGAGCTTTATGCTCCCGTTTGTGATAGGCCTCCCCCCCTTTGTGATTTCTGGATTTCTTGAGATGATTTCTAGAATTTGTGTTTCACCAATTTTCGTGATTTCCATCGATAAGCTATATCGATATTTGTGTATTGGTGAATTTGTGCGTCATTGACTTTTGTGATTTCTGGATTTCTTGAGATGATTTCTAGAATTTGTGTTTCACCAATTTTCGTGATTTCCATCGATAAGCTATATCGATATTTGTTATTGGTGAATTTGTGTGTCATTGACTTTTGTGATTGGCATTGATATAATATGTCATTTATTGTGGTTTGGTGAACGAAATGAGGAGTATGACATTTCTTTGTTTCTTGTGTAGATTTGGTGATATTGATTAATCTCTCGTTGATTTTCAATTACTTATATATATCACAACTTGGCATTGTGATTATTATGTGTTTAGTCATATCTCTTATTCTATATCGTTTCATTTGATATTTATAGTTAGACTGATCCGTCTATTATTTTCTTATTAAATAATACTCGGGTCAGACCGAGATGTTACAGGTGCTTCTGCTTGACTTCTCCCCTGGGATTGATTTCTCTGACTTTTAGCAAACTACTTAAATTAGTAGTTTATTTTGTTATATACACTTGAGATATAGACTCATTGTTGTATTATTTTGTATAGCACGCCTTGCTATTCTTTTGTATTATTGTGGATCTTTTTGACCACTACTCTGATATACACTTCCATGTGTTATTTATATTCATATCTTCTTCCGCCTTTGTGATATGAATTATCTGTGACTGATTTATGTTATGTTTATTTCTGTATTTGTTTTCCGAAGATATTATAGCCACTGTGTAGTAGCTTTGAGTTTCTGTCGGTATGTCGGATTTCCTCTTGATAAAGTATTGCATGTTATACTATCTGACATATCGATGCTCGCACAAAGCAATTATACGGATGGTCGCTCCTCAACAGCCTTATTCTCCATGCTAGTCGACAGCATTCACCGTAATGTTCTTGGCTAGCGTGGGTATAGAGGTGGGGCGTCACAGCCTGGTATCAGAGCCAAACTTCGGAACTATATGGAATATTATAACAAGGATCATCGTCCTAAGTCCATCTTAGGAGTCGTGCTTTAGGATTTTATTCGAGTCTTCGTACCGATTCATCCTATTATCTTTATGATTCCTTATTTTATCGATCAAGTTTGATTTAAATTTATTTTGAGAATAACTTTTTCCTCTTCTTTCTTTCTTTCTTAAAGAAGAGAAATGGTTAGACCTGGCCGTCCCAGCGTCGGTCAATCTAGTGCTACTCCCCACGATGGAGTTTTCATGTCTGCCCAGCAGCTTCTAGATCTTGTAAAGAATCAAGAGTTTATCTATGCTTTGAGTAAGAACCCCGAAATGGTTCTACCTTTGAAACTTGAAGTTTCTTTCAATCAGCTTGTGGATGTTACTCTTCTTCATGGAGAGGTTGGTAAAGGAAGTGTTTGTGATATTGGGACTTCCAAGAAGAGGCATATTAAGTTCAAGAGCCTTAATCCCAATAAGAGAGTGAAGCAAACTACTTTTGTAGCAAAGACTCCAATCCCTAATCGTGGAGGATGCTACAATTGTAATTCTATGGAACACTATGCGAATATGTGTCTAAAACCCCATTCTTGTCGCTATTGCAAGAAAACGGGTCATCTTTTATCTGCGTGTCCCAAACTTTTGAACAAGGACATGAGAAAGCTAAATATTGTGCAAGCCCTTAGCAACTCTTCTCTTGGTCAAGGTACTTTTCACTCGATCCTTGATGGCATTGTTTTATTTTGTGAACTTTCTATTTGAGTTCTTTTTGATATGGGTTCATCTCATTGTTTTTATATCAAAAGAACTTGAAGATTCTTTTCTTTGAATATTTTGGGCTTGATGACTTCTTTGAGAGCTGCGAATCCGGATGGTTGATCCGCAACACTCAATTTGCTTTCTATTGATGTCGAAATTATTTTATGTGATTTATCTTTCCGAGCCGATATTTTTATTTAGGCTTCGGAATTAATTTTTTTGTAAGGATTGGCTTAATCTTTGTGAAGCCCATATCCTATTTTCTCGTGTGGACTATTCCTCTTCGACATTTTCAATCTGTTAAGCAGATTTCTATTTTTCCTTTATGATTTTGATTCCAACTTGATGGCATCATTTTATTCCTTAAGCCCACTTATAAGGAAAGTGTTATTTCTCTCATTTATGTAGTTAGAGAAATTTTCCGGTATTTTTGAGCTTGCCTTAGGATTATCACCTAAGTAATCTTTTGTGTGGTGCTAAGGTCTTTTCAATTTGACCTTGCCACCGATTTTCATTTGACTACGAGTTGCGTGAGTTAGCCTTCCACTTACGCACTCCGCACTCGTTATGATTCCTATGAATGAATTATTATGTCATTCAATTTGTCCAGCGTATTTCATCCATTTTATATATCAAATATTCTATGAATATTTCGATGAGACCATTCTTTTATTTATTGATTTTTGGATGAAAATAGCAATTTAAAATTTTGCAAAATCTTTTTCATAAGATTTATTTAGAAGTATAATCGGATTTTTGTTCTTAAAACGAACAAAGAATATTCTTAGAAGTTTTTGAGAAACTTACTTATCCTATAGAATATGATTTTGTGATTGTATTGCCCATTTAGTGTTTTAAGAATTTTGGTCGATGCGCTTGATCAACGTTATCGATAGGAATTTCCTAAACGCTTTGATGAGACAATCAGACACATTATATTAACTTGAAAATAGTAAATTTTTCTAGAAAGATTATTACATAATGATAAATGTAATTTGAAAGTTTAAACTTTTCAGGAAAGAAGATTATTTAAAAGAAATTCTTTCTTTTTAATACTCTTATTCTTGTGATTCCTAGAAGGGAACCAAGACTTTGCTATTTGCACCGATACTAGTCGTATTGGTTTGTATGCCGTTCTCTTGCAAAGGAGAACGTGCTATCACTTGTGCTTCTAAATCATTATAGCTTATCGAGACTAGGTATGTCACTCATGATCTAGTGCTCGCGGCTATTGTTTTTGCTTTTAGAGTTTGACATCATCATCTTTGGGGGAGAAATTTGTTCTCTACCTCGATCATAAATCTTTGGAATAATTATTTTCTCGTATGGAACTCCATGTTGACTCGAGTTCCTGACATCTTATGATCTTGATATTCTTTTTATTCCTGGAAGGGAAATCGTGTTGCCAATGCTCTTTGTCGTAAGCAACAAGTGGTTGATTCTTTGATGTTGTCTGAATGGAATCATCTTTTTATCAAGTTCGTCGGACGTTTTGGTACACTTCGTTTTATTGAGCTTTATCTCATTCCTTTCATGGATTAGTGTCCGGTGTTCTTTTATGGTGTTCGGATCATCGGATGTACTGTTATTATACTACATTGATGTTCCGTCTCATTTGATTCATTGGATGTACCGTTTGTACTACATCAATGTTTTTGCTATTTGATTCATTGGATGTACCGTTTGTACTACATCAATGTTTTTGCTATTCGATTCATTGGATGTACTGTTTGTACTACATCAATGTTTTTTCTATTTGATTCATTGGATGTACCGTTTGTACTACATCAATGTCTTTGCTATTTGATTCATTGGATGTACCGTTTGTACTACATCAATGTTTTTGCTATTGGATTCATTGGATGTACCGTTTGTACTACATCAATGTCTTTGCTATTCGATTCATTGGATGTACCGTTTGTACTACATCAATGTTTTTGCTATTTGATTCATTGGATGTACCGTTTGTACTACATCAATGTCTTTGCTATTTGATTCATTGGATGTACCGTTTTACTACATCAATGTCTTTACTATTTGATTCATTGGATGTACCGTTTGTACTACATCAATGTCTTTGCTATTTGATTCATTGGATGTACCGTTTGTACTACATCAATGTCTTTGCTATTTGATTCATTGGGCGTACCGTTTTTGTACGACGCTGATGTCCCAAATTATTTGAGTTTCTAGTTCCTCGGGCGTACCGTTTTTGTACTACGCCGTTGCACCGGCTCAATTTTCTGCTATTCTTGATGTTCCCCATGTCTTTTATCTATGGAAATGCCTTAGGGATTCCGGTTTTCATTCTTGAGCCCGGTGATATTATGGGAATTGAAGTTTCACTAGATTTGACTTATGAGCAACATTCTATTCGCATCATTGCTTCGGAGGTTGAGTGCCATCGAAATAAAGATGTTCTTTTTGTGAGAGTTCAATGGTTTTCAAATCCTAGAGATTACTCTTGGGAATCTAGAGAATTCATTGAGCGATCCCGTTCTTGCTAACTCTTTCATGCTCTTTATGGTGAACCACTTATTTCAATTTTCTTTTGTGTTGATATGCTTCCATGGTTGTTACTTCTTATTTTCCTCTTAAGTATTGCGAGGACGCAATTTCTTAAAGGAGGGGAGTCTGTAACAACCCGAATATTTATCGATTTTATATTTAAATATTTTTTTTAAATATTTTATTGTTAGTCGGATTTTAGTCCGAAAAGCTACTTTTTGCAAACAGCCGAATTAGGACTCGAGACCACCCCCATTGAGTTCAAAATGTCGTTTGCGACCTTTTTGAGTATAAGCTTCGATATGTTTGGAGAAAGTTGATTTTTGCTACTTTTTCCCGCTTATGACTTTGGTTTGGACTGCACCCTTATTAGCTCAGCCCAACCCCCTTCTCTTCATAACTTCTCCTCTTTGCTTAAAGACTCAAGCTTTAGCAACAATGGTGGAAGAGAATGGGAAATAGAAATTCCTAAGCCCTAGTTTCCATTAGCAAATCCATCTTCTTGCTCCAAACTCAAGTGAACCCATTGGTAAGCATCTCCTTCATCTTCTCCAACTCTTTCTCCATTCAATTTCAGAAAATTCCTAAACCTAATTTAGGAAATGTTTCTCTTTTAAGCTTAGATTCAAGCTTCTTGTGTTGAGATTGAAGTGTGGTTGATCTTCCTTCGTCTTCAAGCTTCTCATTCATTGTTTTCGGATTCAAAGGTGAGATTTTTATCTCACATCTATGCTTATATTTATCTTCGATTGTTAGGTATGAATTCCTAACACTTATTCGTGTGCATTTGCTTTTGGTTTGGATTGATTTGGTGAATATTCCAATTTTTAGTGTTTTGGGTTCAAATCTTTAAAAATCCTAACTTTGATGTTTGAATGTGTTTTTGATTGTGCATCGAAGAGCTTATAGGGCCGGGTAGTCGATAGGCATAAACCCTTAGCGCCGTTGCTCGTGCGAATGCAATTTGATCGAGTTTGCACCTCTTTTGAAATAGGGCAGGGGAGTGCTGGCAACAGGTTCGGCCGACCGAGCCCCTGGGCCGGTCGACCGACCTGCTATCCAAGCACTTCCTGCCTCTGTTTGGAAGTGCCGATTACAGGCCTCGGCCGACCGAGCCTCTGGGCCGGTCGACCGACCTGGTGCCCCGGGCACTTCCAACCCCTGGTTCGGTCAACCGACTTAGGGAGTCTGGTCGACCGACCTGCTGCTATTTGCCAACTATGCCTATTTTGCCTAGTTGTCTGAAATTCCAACTTTAATCGACTTGTGTTATTTCCCTATCTGTTATTATCATTTGTTATTGACTTTGATGACTTATATTCTTCAGGGATTCTTGGAATATCCATTTCGATGGATTCGGTATCGATTTCTTTGGATTTTATTCACATTTTCGAATGTGAATCTTAGTGATTGATTGTTCCTACAATCTTCTTTGTGTTTTGTCACTTTAAAAATATAAAGGTTTTCTATACTAGTAGTAAATATCAAAACTCTTTCTTCAAATGATTTCAACACTATGTTAGTACAAAGCTCGTTTCTTAAACTGTTTTCCAATCTATTAGTATATATAAACCTTTACCTCACTCGTATGAGAAATCTAATTAAACGACTTAGTAAAACAAGTGGTATGAAACGCTTGCGTTCACTTTGTCGGTTAATTCTTGGACTTGTTCGATTGAATCCCTTGTGACAATTTTATAGTGGAGATCTACAGTTTGTTCGTAAATATTTAAGTTAAGCAAGTGGTTATGGGACATGAAGCTAAACTTATATATTTACTAGCTTAGTGTAATTGACACTTCTCGTTGATCATGACGATCATCTTTGTGATTTAGACTAGCAATGTGCGATGTCTCTTTGTCTGCGAGGGAGACTAAACCCCGTTTTGTGGAGTTTCGACTCAAATTGGTGGGGTAGCAACCCATGGTCTTCGGGCCGTTTATGGTGCTTCGGCTCAATTTGCGATGGTTAGCAACCATGGAATTAGCGTTCCATCTGTGATACATGTGTTGGCGAGCTTTATGCTCCCGTTTGTGATAGGCCTCCCCCCCTTTGTGATTTCTGGATTTCTTGAGATGATTTCTAGAATTTGTGTTTCACCAATTTTCGTGATTTCCATCGATAAGCTATATCGATATTTGTGTATTGGTGAATTTGTGCGTCATTGACTTTTGTGATTTCTGGATTTCTTGAGATGATTTCTAGAATTTGTGTTTCACCAATTTTCGTGATTTCCATCGATATGCTATATCGATATTTGTGTATTGGTGAATTTGTGTGTTATTGACTTTTGTGATTGGCATTGATATAATATGTCATTTATTGTGGTTTGGTGAACGAAATGAGGATTATGACATTTCTTTGTTTCTTGTGTAGATTTGGTGATATTGATTAATCTCTCGTTGATTTTCAATTACTTATATATATCACAGCTTGGCATTGTGATTATTATGTGTTTAGTCATATCTCTTATTCTATATCGTTTCATATGATATTTATAGTTAGACTGATCCGTTTATTATTTTCTTATTAAATAATACTCGGGTCAGACCGAGATGTTACAGGTGCTTCTGCTCGACTTCTCCCCTGGGATTGATTTCTCTGACTTTTGGCAAACTACTTAAATTAGTTGTTTATTTTGTTATATACACTTGAGATATAGACTCATTGTTGTATTCTTTTGTATAGCACGTGTTGCTATTCTTTTGTATTATTGTGGATCTTTTTGACCACTACTCTGATATACACTTCCATGTGTTAATTATATTCATATCTTCTTCTGCCTTTGTGATATGAATTATCTGTGACTGATTTATGTTATGTTTATTTCTGTATTTGTTTTCCAAAGATATTATAGCCACTGTGTAGTAGCTTTGAGTTTGTGTCGGTATGTCGGATTTCCTCTTGATAAAGTATTGCATGTTATACTATCTGACATATCGATGCTCGCACAAAGCAATTATACGGATGGTCGCTCCTCAACAGCCTTATTCTCCGTGCTAGTCGATAGCATTCACCGTAATGTTCTTGGCTAGCGTGGGTATAGAGGTGGGGCATCGCAGAAATGGACTGCGAAACAATAAAGGTGAGTAAATCTCACGTTGCTGGGTTTTATTTAAATTTAAATGATTGAATTTAAATAATTAGATGGATGATTGAATTGTTTGGATCTGTACAGATGATTTGGTGATTTAGTTTTTGGTTGTTCTCGAGTTAATTGTGATTGACTCGAAGTATTTGGGGTTTAAAATTTATCTTACACATAAGTCATAAATACGAAAATGTTTTCATTGTTAGTAAAAGCTTAATGAATTATGATTCATTAAATTTGAGGGTAATTAAAATGTATAATTAATTAGTTTAATTAATTAATGATTCGAGTTGATTTATTTAGTAATTAAGGGTTTTGAATTAATTAATGAAAGTTTAAGTCAATTAATTAGGTTTGATTAATTTAAAATAATCAATAGATAGTTTGTTAGATAATCACTGAAGGTAATTAATAAAATAAAATTACTTTGTGAAATTTCTCAAGAGATTTATTAAGATAGTTAAGTAAAGAGTAAATAATGTATGAATGAAGTAGAATGAAGATAGTTAATTACAGTTTTGGAATTTATCGAAATGATTAATACCGTGGTTTGAATTAATGAAATTAAATTTGATTATGATAAATTAAATTAAAATTGAAATCCTTAATTTATATAATTAATGATGTAATCAAAGATTGACTAATTAAGATTGATTAACCCATAAAAGAGACTTGTGAAGTTAAGTAATATAAGTTATTACGGATTACTGTAATTAAAACAGTGAATTAATTCATGAGGTAATTAAGATTGCTATTGATTGTGTTCAAGAAGAATTATATCGTGATAATTAATTAAAGATAATTACTTGAATGCAATCGAAGGACAATTAAATCCAGTGTGATTGATTAAGATGGAAATGAAGGGTTGATTAATTAATTGATTTGAGATAAATTAATATTTAATGAAGGAACGGAAGTGGATGGTATTAGTAATTCCATCAGGATTGATTTAATTAATTTGGAAGTGATTAAGTCTTGCTTATGAATGATTGGATGGTATTGAATGCTTTGGATGAATTGATATCTCTGATATGAAATATTGTGTATTTCATTTGGATAATTTGGGTAAGTGTGGCATGAGTTGCGAAGAGGCCGCGGTCGGGTATTGGGAAATACCCGAACCATTTCGAATTTTGATAAATTGATTTGTGAAATCAACACGATGAAATGAAGAGATTTAAGTGAATCAGTTTATTATATCTAAGTTTGGTACTTAGGGAATTTTATGTGAAATAGATGTTGTCTATAGTAAATTGTGAATTGATTTAATTGATATAAGTTACCCGGGTTTTATATAAGTTGTTTGCTTTGGTATTCCATGTTAGTTGGGTTTACTCACGCTGGTTTCCAGCCTGACCCGGGTGTTACTTTAGTGTAATGCTCGGGTCAGACCGAGTATTACAGATTTTTTAGGTAGGTACGTTCTGGAGCTCAGGAGGCGGGCTGGATGGCGATATCGTATAGAGTTTTCCGCTGTATTTATATTATTGTTAATCTGAGTCATGATAATCGTAAATATTCAGTGACTGTATATAATGTGGAACTCTGATGTATATTAAATGTGATCGGCATATATAATATTCTTTTGAAAACTATTATTATTTATTATTATATTTTATCCGCTGCGAATGTGAGTTGTTGATGTTTCTGTTCTTCTTCTTCTATCTCTTTCTTCTTTTTCCATAACTATCTGGAATTTTCGGGTTCGGAAATTTCGGGTCGTTACATTTGGTATCAGAGCTGAAGGTTAAGCGAGAACCTTGGCTCTGATGGGGATTACTCATTAAATAGGGTCGAAGTACTCTAGAATGAGTTGAGTATATATATATATATATGAGCGCGTACTTGTTATTTTCTTATATAAAGGTTTTAAATGGTTTTATATAAAAGTATATTTTGATATATAAAACAATATTTCTTTCAAATAAATATTAAGGTGATTGGGTGTTAAATTATTAGAATTAAGTTAAGTAGGAATATAATACAACCAAATTAAAATTAAATTAATTAAAAATGAAATTCTAGAATTAGAACTCAGAAATTAAAATTGTTTGAAACTTTAAATGAACAAAGTTAAATTTGGTTTAAAAAGGTTAAACCAATCTTTGTGAATATAGCTCGAATTATATAATTCGAGATGGTTTAAATTTGAAGTTGGAATTGAATTCATTCAAATTGAATCCGATTTGAATTAATTGGATTGGGATGGAAGATGTATAAGTTCAAAAGGTTAATGGAAGATTTGAATTGGATTGAATTGAAATGATTGAAATTGAAGTGGGTTCAATTGAATGGATGCTAGTCCAAAGTAATTAGAATAATTTTGGAATTGCAATTTAAGTGGAAGTGGTTTAAAATCAAAAAGGAATATGAAATATAGATTGTAAATGTAATTTATTAATTGAAATAAACTTTATAAATAAATGAGATTATAAGTTGAAATAGAATTCCAGAGAATATTTGAAAATAAAGTGAGATGAAATTCCAGAGTAATGTGTAAATATGAATTTGATGGATTGGGAGTTTGGAATTTTGGAAAAAAAATAAAATTCCTTTGGGTTTGAAAGTGGTTTCCAAGGGTTTTGAAGAAAGAATTGTATTAGTTCAAAAATATTTTTGTGTTTGAAATTTGGGAGATTTGAAATCAAAATATTGGAAGTGTTTTTAGAGAGATAAAAGCATTGAACTCTTTTGGTCACTGGAAAATAAAGTCGGTGATGACTGCAGCATCATTGATGTTCATTTTCGAGTTTCTAGAAGAGAAATTGCTACCAAATTGTTTTAAATTGGGATTGTTTGTGAAATGGGTTTGGTTTGAAATTCAAAGGGATAATTGAATTCTCCAAAGAATTTTGGATATAGTTGAATTCTAAGGTGATATTGAAATTTGGAAATTTGTTTAAACTCTGGAGTCTTGATTAAATGTTTATGGAATAATAAAATATATTGGCTAAATAAAATGTATAATTCTGAGTTAAAAGCGAAATGTGAATGTAATTGATTATAAATAGAAGATGTAAAATTGAAATTATACTTAAAGTTATACAAATTTAAAGACTAAATGGAATTTGATTTGAAGTTAGAAAGGGGTTGTGAATCAATTCAATTTGAATTGGGAATGAATCAAGTCCAATGGAAATTGGAGTAAATTAAATTGGAATTGGGTTAATTTAAATGGAGTGGAAATTTAATTGAATTGTTGGGGAAGTGAACAGTTTTGACTCTAGACCATTTTCAATATAAATTGTTTTAATATAAATGGTTTTAAATCTATGTTCTTATTTATTTACTAAACAACTTTCTTTTTAAAACCCAAACTATTTTATACTGGTTTTGCCACTACTTTTGGGACTCTTTACCTATTTTACAACTGTTTTATACACTAATTACTAATTTTCAACTAAGTTACGAATTAATTTCTATTTTACAACTATTTCGCAATTATTTAAGATTTCTGTAACTAGTTAACTATTTTCCAACTCTTTTACAATTAGTCAATTATTCTACAACTATTTTGCAAACTATTGATTATTTTTCAACTACTTTCCTATTTTTAAAATTTTCAAGCTATTTTTCTAAACTGGTCGGAATTCAAAACTGTTATTGATTTAAATACCCAACTGAGATAAGGATTGAAGTAATAATCCAAATGGGGATTAATGTAAAGGTGAATAAGGAATGTGAAATGGTTCTTTTGAACTGAAAGAATATTTTGAGAAATATGAAATGAATAAAGATGGAAATTAGATATTTCTATGGTTTTTGAGAGTGTTTGGAGTATAAAAGGTGTTTGATACAAGAAAGTAAGGATCCAAAGTTTTAAAAATTTATATATATATATATATATATATATATGAATATATATAAAGGATCTTATGAGGATTTTGGGAAAGGCTTTTGATTTTTGGGTAAAATCAATATTGAATTTGGAAAGCCTAGTTTGAGAATTATCGATTTTGGAATAATCGATGTTGTGTAAAGGAGCTTTGATGAAATTCATACTAGGTGTATGATTTGAAAGATACTATATGTGTATAGTATAAAGTGTTTTGATGATAGCTCTGGGGAAAAAGGCGCTTCCTTGGAATGGACTTCTCAGGAGTGCCACCAGGTGGTGCTGCCTTGAGCCCCGGGGGAGGGGGGGGGGTTCTAAAGTTGATCCTGTGAGGAGTCCGGACAAAACTAGTTCCTGAGGATTATGAGTTGAGTTTACCATAACGTAAGTCATGTGTGCCGCGGAGAGCCAACAGTTACATGGACTTTTGTTGTGACTGCAACGTAACCCGGGATGTAACTACGACCTATGGTAACATTGTGAATGTCGTGTGTGCCGCTGAGAGCCAACGGTCTGCGTTTGAGTTTATCTCGGTAGACTGCGACCTATGTAGGAGTGGAGAAGTTTCATTTCGACAGCGAAAATCAGAGTGCCGCGGAGAGTCTGCTGTTACATGGACTTTTGCTGCGACGACAACGTAACCCTGGATGTAACTGTGATCTGTTGTGTGGGTTCCATGGCGTAATCGAGAGTGCCGCGGAGAGCCTGCAGTTACATGGACTTTTGTTGCGACTGCAACGTAACCCTGGTATGTGACTGTGACCATGGGATGGGGGTGATGATTTCCAGAGCATCCTCAGCAAAGATATTTCCTCTATTTTCAAAATTGTTTTCTATATTTCCAATAAAATTATTTTCCAAGTATTTTCACTGGATGTTGAAAACGAGTTTACCAAGTACTTATAGATTTTCAGTCCTACGCCTGATCAACGTATGACTGAATTTCTGTGAGAACAAGGATGGACTGGTTGAGACATCGAGTTATAAGAAATATTTTATAAAAAGCTATTGTAATTGTATTATCTGAATTTAAAGGCATTTCTAAATTTTAAAGTAAAAAGGGGATTTCAAACTGGAATTATAAAATAATATTAGACTCGGGAAATTTCAATGAAGCGATTCTTTCAAATAAAATCGCACATTGATTTGAAAGTTGGAAGTAAGCTAATTAACAAAATAATTACTTGATGGAGTATGTTAATAAAATTTAACTTTGGTTAATAAATGGATTGTAAATTAATAATGGAGTTTGGAAATGAATTCAAATTGTAAATAGAACTCGACTTGGATTTAGTAATGAAATAAATTAAAAGAGATGTTGTAAAAATAAAATAGGGCTGGATTGAAAAAGAAATGTGATGGTTTGAATTATAAATAAAATTCAAGGGTGATTTGAATAATATTTAATGAGATTTGCATGTGGATTGGATATAAGAGAAGTGATTATAATAGAAATAGTTTGAGTTGCAAAGCAAAATCCAAGTGAATAGAAATAAATTGAGATGGTCTTGTATTAATAAAATAAATTTGAAATAAACAAGTAAATTAAAAAATTTAATGGGATCACTGGAATTATATAATAAATGGATGAAGCCTGATGAATAAAAAAAAAATTGAATCAATCTTTAATTGGAATTGGATTATCAGACTGGACTTAAGTTCGGTGGCATATGTGCCTGGATATTGTTTTGATAAATTGAGAAGGTGGATTAAATTTACAATGAAGGAGATGGGCTAACTGAATTAAATGGAATTTGATTTAATGAGAATCAAATTTATTGAAAGTGAACTTAAGTTGATGTTGGAATAGATTAAAGTAATTAACTTAAGTTTAAAGTTTATGGAAGCTTGGCTTCGAATAATGATAAAAGACTATTAAATTAAAGCTTGGATAAAATTAATTTGAAATTGGTTATAAATTTAGAAATATTGAATATGCTAAGCTTAATAAATAGTTTGAATGAAGTCAATAAGGTGATGAAATGAAATGCGTATGGATGGTTGGTGAATAAATTAAAATGGAATTGAATTAAATAAAACTGAGTTGGAATCAATT
The DNA here is from genome assembly GCA_030765085.1 of Allium cepa. Taxonomy (NCBI): domain Eukaryota; kingdom Viridiplantae; phylum Streptophyta; class Magnoliopsida; order Asparagales; family Amaryllidaceae; genus Allium; species Allium cepa. The sequence continues at coordinate 727,645,190 of CM060945.1, forward strand.
TTAATTGGTTATAAAACTTAAATAATTAATTATTCACATGGATATTATCAAATTGCGTAGAAATGATTATCGTTTAACGTAAGCGAGATTTAATCAAATTAAATGCTATGAATTAGTGGAAGTGATACAATTGATTTTTGAATCAATTGAAGTGAATATGAGATTGTTTCGCTTAAAATGAGTTAAATGCAAGTAATTGTGTGCAAACCATTAAAATTGAATGAAAAGGCATATAAATTTGGTTGGAAACAATTAGATGTGCTTTAAACATATAAATTGCTTATTGGAACTGTTTAGTGCTTGTTGTTTATGTAATGCTTGTGTTTAGCTATTAAAAGTAAGTGAAATGTTAATAGATTTTCTATGTATGACACTTACGTATTTAAATTGAGTAAGTACAGGTACAGGGAAGCCGTTTGGCTAGATTTGGGGTATGCTAATTGCTAAAATTTATAAGCTGCTTGCTTAAATGGCTAAATAAGGTGCGTCTACGCAATAAAAATAGGAAATATGAACTGTTTTTGCTTTTTCCGACCGTGTGGGTCGATGTATACATATTTATATCTATTGTCAAATTGCAAAAGCTTCTCCGTACAAAGGAGACTCTGCCAAAATTTCTCGAAAATTTTGGGAGTTAGAAAATTTTTGGAAAATTTTGGTTAACGACAAAACAATTTCAAATGGGAAACTTAAAATAAACTAGTAAATGAAACTAATATGAATCAGTTTAAATGAAAGATATAACTCCATATTAGAAATCGAAAATAAATTGAATTCATATGAAACAGTGGAAACTAAGTTGAATAGAAGTAATGTGAAGGCTTCTGTAAGAAAATGTATACAATGATTTGAAAGATTACGATTGGATATTGTTGTTAAATAGAATATGCAGGTGTTATAAAGGAAAAAGGAAATTGGATTTGGTTCTAAAAGATAAATTTGAATTGCCCGACTGAAAGGTACGTATTGTGATTCTTTATGATATTGGATTGGGTTTTTGATGTAGCCACTTGGCTTTTTGTTTTCTTTTGGTATTGGGAGCCCGTAGAGGTCTTTTGTAGTAGTACCGAGCTAGCCGCGCAAAGGAGACGCTGACAAAAATTTTCGAGAATTTAGAGAGTTAGAAAAATTTTGAGAAAATTTTGATAATTCAAAATTTGGTTTTAGATTGAAATTCAGATGTTTGAGAAAAGTGATATCGTTTGGAAACTATATAGGTTTGGAGAGTTGGTTAAGGTGATAGTAGGTCTTTAATAAAGGATAGTTGGTAGAATGTTGAATTGTGAGTTTTGGGAAAAGATAAGCGGGTAATGGACCATTCTTCCTAACTAGTAATTTCGGGGACGAAATTCTTTTAAGGGGGGAGGAATGTGACGACCCGGAAATTTTAGCAATTTAAAATGGAATAACAAATTTGATTTTAACATTTGAAAGGTTAATTTTAGCTTGAATTCCGAGTATTAATATTTATTAGATAAGTAAAGTATTGAATTATATAATTGAAATTGGGTAAATTGTTGAATTTGAGATTCTAAGCCTGTTTAAGTTAATTTGAAGGCTTGTAAAATATATAATGAGAATACTGGTGGTAATAGAATGATTGAAATTTCATCTAAAGGTAATTTGTTCAGTTTTAATAATATGTCGTTTAAATCGATATTTAAAAATAGCCTTCCGAGAGAGAGTCTTGGAATTCGACGAAACTAGTTCCATTGGATCTGTAATAGTTAATTATTATCGGATTTCAATTTTCACAGCAATCGGAGTTGTCGTTTGACCGTGGCAGCTCAAAACGCTTTGAATTATTTTAATCGATTTAATTTAAATTTAATCGTTTTCTTCGGTAACTCGCACATATGATCAAATTGGCCTCTGGAACACATTCCATTGTGTTTGGAATGCGGGTAAAACCATATAAACGCCCGCCAGCGTGTCTGATTTGGGGTTTGGGATTTCGTGTTATATTTAACGTGATGTTTGGAAGTTTTATAATATAAATTAATTTAAAGTAATTCGGCAGGATATTTTCATATGCAACGTCGTGTTCAAGAAGCCTCTCACCATTCTATATTTTATTTCCGTTCCTCTTTATTCTCGGAGGACAACAAACTCGAAAAATGGCCGAAGCCTTCGAAATTTAAAATTTAAAAATAAATAAATTAAATTGTTAAATGGATCTGCTCGCTATTCAATTTCAATCAAAGCCGAACCTTCATATTTCGAAACCTTAGGTTCCTTGCTCCAGTTCGAAGCAGGTCGCGACACAATTCGAGAGGAGGAGGGGTCGTTCGAGTTGGGGTGGATGCGACGCTTGGTGGCGTTGTGGCGTGGGCAGTAGGAGCCGGTCGCGATCGAACGCAAGCTCACGAACGACTCGAAGCAAGTCGCGTTCTTGACAGGCAGCGGTGATGTCAAGCAGCACGCAAAACTAGGGGTTTCGCTAATTTTGAAGGCAAGGCCGCCGCCGTGGGTTCGTCAAGCAACTGAGACAGCGAGGTTAATGATCGTGATGGTCAAGTCGTAAAGGAAATGGACTGCGAAACAATAAAGGTGAGTAAATCTCACGTTGCTGGGTTTTTATTTAAATTTAAATGATTGAATTTAAATAATTAGATGGATGATTGAATTGTTTGGATGTGTACAGATGATTTGGTGATTTAGTTTTTGGTTGTTCTCGAGTTAATTGTGATTGACTCGAAGTATTTGGGGTTTAAAATTTATCTTACACCTAAGTCATAAATACGAAAATGTTTTCATTGTTAGTAAAAGCTTAATGAATTATGATTCATTAAATTTGAGGGTAACTAAAATGTATAATTAATTAGTTTAATTAATTAATGATTCGGGTTGATTTATTTAGTAATTGAGGGTTTTGAATTAATTAATGAAAGTTTAAGTCAATTAATTAGGTTTGATTAATTTAAAATAATCAATAGATAGTTTGTTAGATAATCACCGAAGGTAATTAATAAAATAAAATTACTTTGTGAAATTTCTCAAGAGATTTATTAAGATAGTTAAGTAAAGAGTAAATAATGTATGAATGAAGTAGAATGAAGACAGTTAATTACAGTTTTGGAATTTATCGAAATGATTAATACTGTGGTTTGAATTAATGAAATTAAATTTGATTATGATAAATTAAATTAAAATTGAAATCCTTAATTTATATAATTAATGATGTAATCAAAGATTGACTAATTAAGATTGATTAACCCATAAAAGAGACTTGTAAAGTTAAGTAATATAAGTCATTACGGATTACTGTAATTAAAACAGTGAATTAATTCATGAGGTAATTAGGATTGCTATTGACTGTGTTCAAGAAGAATTATATCATGATAATTAATTAAAGATAATTACTTGAATGCAATCGAAGGACAATTAAATCCAGTGTGATTGATTAAGATGGAAATGAAGGGTTGATTAATTAATTGATTTGAGATAAATTAATATTTAATGAAGGAACGGAAGCGGATGGTATTAGTAATTCCATCAGGATTGATTTAATTAATTTGGAAGTGATTAAGTCTTGCTTATGAATGATTAGATGGTATTGAATGCTTTGGATGAATTGATGTCTCTGATATGAAATATTGTGTATTTCATTTGGATAATTTGGGTAAGTGTGGCATGAGTTGCGAAGAGGCCGCGGTCGGGTATTGGGAAATACCCGAAACTATTTCGAATTTTTATAAATTGATTTGTGAAATCAACACGATGAAATGAAGAGATTTAAGTGAATCAGTTTATTATATCTAAGTTTGGTACTTAGAGAATTTTATGTGAAATAGATGTTGTCTATAGTAAATTGTGAATTGATTTAATTGATATAAGTTACCCGGGTTTTATATAAGTTGTTTGCTTTGGTATTCCATGTTAGTTGGGTTTACTCACGCTGGTTTCCAGCCTGACCCAGGTGTTACTTTGGTGTAATGCTCGGGTCAGACCGAGTATTACAGATTTTTCAGGTAGGTACGTTCTGGAGCTCAGGAGGCGGGCTGGATGGCGATATCGTATAGAGTTTTCCGCTGTATTTATATTATTGTTAATCTGAGTCATGATAATCGTAAATATTCAGTGACTGTATATAATGTGGAACTCTGATGTATATTAAATGTGATCGGCATATATAATATTCTTTTGAAAACTATTATTATTTATTATTATATTTTATCCGCTGCGAATGTGAGTTGTTGATGTTTCTGTTCTTCTTCTTCTATCTCCTTCTTCTTTTTCCATAACTATCTGGAATTTTCGGGTTCGGAAATTTCGGGTCGTTACAACTTCAATTTATATAAATCAAATTTTATTTCAAAACATCAACTGATTAAAATAAAAAATTTAAGGATTTAAAATCATTTAATTTAACCAATCCGGTGTCCATAAATAATTCTCTACGCTAGGGTCAAGTGATACGGATATTTATCATTTCAATCTGCAATTTAATTTTTTACGGTTGTATATCATTTCAAACCGCAATCCAAAATTAATAATAATCCATATCGAACTTGCAGTTTATAACGATATAAACTAAACATCCATTCAACCAATACAACAATCAACATCCATCACAATCATCATCCAAAACAATCAATAAATATCAATATAAAACTGATAATAAATAACAGGTATTTAAGTGGCAGTTTATATGTCTTCGAATTTATCCAAACCAACATCAAAGTGTTTGGAATTTCAATACGATCCTAATGGAGAAAACCACGCATGAATTGGACCTCGTGTGCGAAAATTATGTATGTTAGGAGACCAGCGATTTAAATTTAAAACAAATAAAATAAAAATAAAAGAAAAATGAGTCACCTTCTTCGTTCCAGGCCCTAACCCTAGGCCGCCAAACACACGCACGCGAAACGAGCCGCCATTCCTTATGTGAAATCGCCGCCGTCGCTCGCTGCAACTGGCCAATGTGGCCACCAAGACTTCATTGCTGACCTCCCTGCAACCACGAACCACCTCGCGAATCGCCACCTGCGGTCGAAATCAAGCAGCCGCCGTCAAATACAATCGAATCCCTAATTAATTTTAGAGCGAGATCCAATCGTCACTTCGCCGGACAACTTACTTCGATGGACAACGCTCGGTCTCCTCTTCACGACCCTACCCTCGATTCAATGATCAGACGAAGTTCATCAATGCGTGATGAATGGTCGTGAACAGTTCTTCAATTTCTGGACAAACAAAGCTTCAAATTGGAAAACAAATTATAGATCTGAGATGTGCTCGTCGTGAGCTTCAAATCGATATATAATTCAATATAGTATTAGAAGTTTGAATTTTTGAAGTTGTGATTTGATTTGCAATTAAATTAGGAATTTGGTTTTGACTTATTTGCCATTGAAATGAGGGATTATGAAGGAACTGCACGTACAAAAATGAGGAATAAGAAATGACTAGGGTTTATAACGACATATATATAGGCAGAACCAAATAGAAACAAATGGGCTCGATCAAATTTGGGTTTTAAACGATAAATGACCGAAAAGCCCGTTTCGACTCCGGAACGAGATTGGGTCAACCCATATATCGAAATAGATGTTTTCAAATATTTTAAAATCAATGGAATAGGTTTCAAGTCGAAATTCCATCGTATGAAGAAGTTACGTTAAAATCAGCTTATTTTAAATTGATTTCAATTAATTTCAAATAAATTGATTTCTAGGCGTTTCAAGCCTGTATGATCAAACGATAAGTCTGGTCGTTATAAACTTGAAATCCTATAATAATTCACCCTTACAGATCCGATGAAACCGGTCTCGTCGAAATCCAAGTCAGTGGCCAAAATGGCTATATTTCTCATTATTGAATTAATATTTAATTAATTAAATCACTTTTCGTTTCAAATTTAAATTTTTTAAAAATCCATCATTTTTGATTTCTTAATCATTTACAACAATTTAAACAAATTTAGATGTCAATTTAACGTTGATTCATCTATAAATTCTAGTGTTAAATTTCAATTTTGTTAAATTCAGAAACTACAAATTAAATTTTCAATAATTCCATTTAATTTACCTTTCATCCTATTATTCAATCCATTATTATCAAATGGATGATATTAACATTGGTTCATGATATATTACATTAATATTTCCCAAATTCATCTTAATTTCTATTTGCATAATATTTAAATATTAAATTTCGTTTAATTGCAATTAATCCAATTATTAAGTTTAAATTCCAAAAAATTGATAAACCTTTATTTCCATTCTTTTTATTCAACCCACTGTCATACTATGAACAAAGTTAACATTATTTCCCATTTATTATCTAGATTACATTAATATAATATTGAATTTAGATTTAGATTTATTGTGATTAATTCAAATTAAATTTAATGGATTAAATATATGCGTAACTTATAATAATTGTTGCCATTAACTCCCAATCACTCTTCTATAAGTTTGTCATTTCCAAACCAATATTATAATTACTTACAGAACATTGATTCTATTCAACATTATATAATAATTCATTAATTAATTCAATATTTGTGTTTGGTTTCTTATGTTCAGTTTATAGCCTAGTATAACATTTACACTAATTCCATTAATTGTAATTTCATTCAAATAGTTAATAAATAACTTAGGTTAGCATTATTACATCATTTAAGTTATTATTTCATTAATGAATCATAAATTTCTGTTTTTCCAATATTAGATAACAAACATTTAATAAAATTAACAATTAAATTATTGAAAATTTACGGGTCGTTACACTCTCCCCCACTCGAAACTTTTCTTTCCCGAAAAGTTTAATGAAGGGAAAAAAAGAAATTAATTAATTAATTTATCTTATTTAAAAATATTAAATTTATAATAGTTAATTAACAAAATCAAGTAATTTAAATAAAATCTATCAGTTTATAAACACTTAAATCCTTTTATACTCAAATTAATAAAGTTTGGAAAACATTTCTCAAAATTTTCTAAATCTAAAATTTTCAAAAAAATTCAGCAGAGTTTCCTTTGTACGGAGAGGCTCGGGAGAAATAGTAATATAAATATATATCATAATTTTCCAAAATAATATATCCCAACAGCAAGAAAACAATATAATATCGCTATAAAACCGAAATCCGAGAACGTACATATTTGTCGGGCAATTAACGCTTATTTTATGAAACCAAAAGCAGTAGAAATTGCTTCCATAACCTGTATTTCACTTATAAAATCCAAAACGAGTTAATAATTATATAAAATGAAATACTTAAAGTTGTTTCAGCCACTAAGAAACAATCAATATAAACAACAATCACTTGCAACCAACATATAATCATCATATACAATCAACACAAATCAATTTATTCATCCACATTAACCAAAAAGTAGTTAGTTCAGGCTTAGACACTTCTAAATCATATAGAATGGCAAATATACTATTAAGCATAACATTTACTCAACAGTCTTAGATAAAACTGAATAGATTGTTCATACATCCAAACAATTTTAAAGTATCCTTACCCAAACAACCATAAACCAAAACAAACAACATATTCCAACATTATTGGTGTTTGTTCATATTAATTTCATTTCACAAGATTTGTTACTCATTTATTTTCTTCATTCATTCAGTGATTGCTTTCTTAAATTTTTACATTTATTTTCTTACAAATTTTTTATTCCTATTCATTCGTTCGGTGTTTATTTCATTTATTCTCATTTATCTTACAAAATTCAATTTCATTTATTCAAAGCATGTCAATTTCTTTTTATTGCATTACATTCATTCATTCATTACTTAATTTCATTTATTTACATTCGTTTATTTATAATATTCATGTTAAATTCAATTACTTAGCATATCAATTCATTAACTTAAGCTTATAATTATTTATTTATGATACTTACCTTTCTATTATATTTAATTAGTAGAATTTAATTATACTTAAGTTTATAACAACTACAATATCAAATTCTTATTTATTAAAGAGTTTCATTGAATAATTTCATTACTTCAAGTTTTACTTTTATGATATCTTATTACATTTTCTTATTTAACATTACAACTTTTTAAATCTTTTGGTAAGTTACATATATGTTATTTTAAGAATGCCAATGAAACTTACATAAGCTTATCTTATCTCATTTTAGTAAATAAATGTTCAATAATTACATCTTTTACTTTCATATCTTTTTATTTACAGGTTACAAATTTCAAATTTCTTATATACTTCAGCTATAATTTAGCATTTAATTTCTTATTGTCATTTAGGATTTCAATCATTAAATGGTCAAAATTTCATCCATTACAATAACTGAAAATCTCTAATTTATAGAAATTTAAGAACTAAATGTCGGGTTATGTTTCAAATCATTTAAAAAAAATAGATAAATATATATACTTACAATTTATATATCCAATTACATTTAAAACAATTTGAAATTTATATGTGTTTATTAAAACAAATCTGCGGTAAAACTACTATAGTGGCCTTCCCACTTTGAAACTTGAAAATGAATGTCGATGATGCATGCATTCATCACCGCAATTATTTTCTAGCGACAGAGAGGGGAGTACAGAACATATTTCTTTCTAAAATTTCTTTAAAACAATTCTTTCAAACCATACTGAAATATTAATATCAGAAAATACTTCTAAGTAATATTATTAACATATTCCAAAATCATTAGAAAGAAATTCTCGAAACCCCGGAACTTTAAGTTCTAAATTTCCAGTTTTCATTTATTTTGTTTTAAAATCTTATTCCCAACCAATATTTATAAATTTCACTACCTAACAACCAATATATTACAACCAAATATATCATTTATAAATCAATATTTTATATACAAAAATATACAATGGGCAAAATTATTTCATTCACCTATATTCGAAACAAATATTGTGTCGGTCTATCCTAATAAGTGTTTAGAAATCCCTATTGATATCATAGCATCCTATGCACCAATCAGAATTTATAAATACAAAACGGAACAAATTAACACAAACACTAACAAATACGCTCTCTCATATATATACAGTCAACGACTCCTCATAGGGTATTACTACCCTATTTAATAAAGAGTCAGACCTCACAAGCTAAGGTTTTCGCTAAACCTGGCTCCGATACTAACTGTAATATCCCGCCTTTTTGTACGCTTTAAATCGACGATAAACCACATACGTCAGACTCAAACCATACAAAAGGGCGAATTGTTATCGGGGTAAGTAAGAAAAGAAAGGGAAAGAAAGAAAACAAAATAGAATCTCGCAGTGGAATGACAAAATATAATAATCAAATAACACTTCATGAAGTTGTTTAGAAAACATTTGATTATCCTAATACAATATAGAATCAGAGTTATACATACCAGAGAATAATAAGTAACAACGCAGTGGAACAATATGAATGTCGTGGAATAACAAAATAAATAATAGTAATACAATCTTCGTCTTCGTCCTTCCAAAACAAAGTCTTCATATCCTGAAATGCTCAGGCTGACCGGAGTGAATTGAAAAGACAAAACACCCGAGTCAGAACTAAAAGATCTTATGTAAGTTAAATCATCGGTAAATAAATATGAGTGGAACGACGTCAGAGATATTTATGGTGTTTGACATCTCCTATTCAGTGTCTAACGTGAGTGCAATAACATAAGAGATGTTCAGGATTCACACCTCCTAAAGATCCGTTAAACTATCTACCATGTGGTAGTATGCTATTATAATATGTATATAGTAAAGTAAACTATTAAAATAACGTTAAGGTGATACCCATATTCCCCTTAACACATTTTATATATTCCCATTGTCTATACAGTACTGTAATCTCACCTGTATTGGATGGCGTCAGAGGGCGCTCCATAGGTATGGCACAAACCAAACTCGTAGAAGGCGCTCTAGTGTAGGTGACACTCCACAACTAGGCAATGCTAAGGTAGATATACCGATTACACTTTCGGACTGGTAGTAACGCATAGCCACAACTACCGCCCACCTCGAAACATACTCGAGAGTAAAAATTGAAGGGTGGCCACCGAATAAATCAAATGTCAAAATATAGAATCGATGGAATGTGTGACGCCCCACCTCTATACCCACTCTAGCCAAGGACACTAAGGGGTAATGCCGTCGACTAGCACGGAGAATAAGGCTGTTGAGAAGCGACCATCCGTGTAATTGCTTTGTGCGAGCAACGATATGTCAGATAGTACAACATGCATTTGGTTTAAGGAGGAAATCCGACATACCGATACAAACTCAAAGCTACTACACAGTGGCTATATATATTCTTTGGAAACAAATATAGAAATAAACATAATACAAATCAATCACAGACATTCATATCACAAAGGCAAAAATAGATATGAATATATAACACATGAAAGTGTACATCATAGTAGGGGTCAAACAAGATCCATAATGTCACAAAAGAATAGCTACAAGTGCTAGACAAAAGAATATGGATACATCTATGAGTCTATGTCTCAAATGTATACAATAAAAACTACTAATCTAAGTAGTTAGGCAAAAGTCAGGGTGATCATCCCAGAGGTGAAGTCAAGCAGAAGCACCTGTAGCATCTCGGTCTGACCCGAGTATTATTTAATAAGAAAATAATAAACGGATCAGTCTAGCTATAAATATCAGATAAAATGATATAGAACAAGAGATATGACATAGATATATGGTAACCATAAAGCCATACTGTAATAAGTATGTAATTGAAAATCAATAAGAGATTAATCAATATCACGAGAATCTTCTCAAAGATCAAAAGGAATGTCGTACTCCTTATTTTCATAATCACCAAACTATAAATGTTAACATTAATATCAATGCCAATCACAAAAGTTAATGACACACAAATTCACCAATGCACAAATAATGATAAAACTTATCAATGTGAATCACGAAAATTGGTGAAAACACAAATTCCAGAAATCATCAATGGAAATCCAGAAATCACAAAAAGGGGGAGGCCTATCACAAAACGGGAGCATGAAAACTCACCAACACGTGTATCACAAAATGGAACGCTATTCCATGGTGGCTAACCATTAATTTTGAGCCGAAGCTCCACAAAACGGCCCGAAGACCATGGGTCGCTACCCCATCAAATTGAGCCGAAGCTCCATAGAAACGGGGTTTAGTCTCCCTCGTACACAAAGAGACATCGCACAATGCTAGTCTAAGTCGCAAGAATGATCATCAACGATCATCAAGAAGTGTCAGTTACAGCAAGCTAGTAAATATATAAGCTTAGCTTCATGTGCCATAACCACTAGTGTAACGACTCGGTATTTTCAACCATTCACATCCATTATAAGTGCATAGGCAGACACTCATGCCGGAATTGAATTGCTCAAAATACCGTGTTGTAAATAAAATTTTGGCAAACCTCAGAACATACAATAAATAAAAATCACAGATCTCAGACACAGAGTAATAAAAATGCAGCGGAAGTAAGAAGAGATAGTAGTTCATGAAGCTACTATATAAATATGAGATACATCAGAGTTAAATAAGATACAACAGAAGAGTAACTGGATACATCAGGTACAAATCAGATACATCACTGAACCATTGGATACTGAAACAAAATAGATGGCTGGATCTTCAAGGAAAGCTCCAACTCCGAAGGTGAATCTTGAATGCTAACTCAATCAATCTGACCCGAGCGTAAAGCAAAACACAAAACCCTCGAGTCAGGACATAAATACTTATAAACTGTAAATCAACTCAAGTGAACAGTAACAAAATGCATCAGTAACTTAAAGGATGTTTGGGACCGCCCATCCTCTAAGGATCCGTTAAACTATTTACTATGTAGTAAATATACGCTATATACGGTAGTGTCTAATCAGTAAAGTATAATCATATAGAAAATAGCATTAAGGGGATGGTGAACCTTAACGCGGTCGGATCTTTAAAACCAAAATCGTAGTGGGCTCGATATAAGGATATGACACGGCACGCGAGGCAATGCCAGGGTGGATACACCGTTTGCACTCTCGGACCGTTGGTGACGGCAAGCCAGCAGCTTCCATCCACCTCGAACAATACCCCCGAATCAAAGTGGCGCCACCGAATCGAATCACAACAGTAATAGAATAGTTTTCGATGGAGCATGCTCGATGAAAGGGTGTGACCCTTTGTGTAGCCCGGTATAGCTCCTATTTTAGTCATATATGCCAACTCACGGGAGTTGGGTCCACGTAATATATACCTCGAGAACGTCGCCACCATCCTACTTCATTCTGGAATCTCCACCGCGTACACAGTTGTTAAAGTGGTTTTCGGTATTGGCCGGCTATAAGACAATATCCGATCCCGGTCTCTTTAACAACCAATCGTTATTATAACCCGTAGTTATAACTTTAAAACAATATTTTATACTTCAAAATAAAATATCCTTTTCAATCCAAATCTTTATCAAAATAAAGATTAAATTCATTTCCAAAACCATTTCAATATATCATCGTAAAATATCTTTCAATTCAAATATTTATCAAAATAAATATCAAGTCATTTCTAACCATTTCAATATATTAAATTTTCATACCCTTTCTACACTACCTTTCAGTTTCAAAATATCATATCTTTCAGAACTTCTTTTTAAATCATGTTAATATCAAAATGTCCTATCTTTCAAACTCCGTTTTTCAAATCATTTAATATCAAAAATATCATATCTTTCAAAACTTCGTTTCAAATCATTTTAATATATCAAAATATCATATTCTTTCAAAACTTCATTTTCAAATCATTTTAATATATCAAAATATCGTATCTTTTCAAAACTTCATTCATTTCAAATCATTATTCATTTTATTCAATCTAAAATACCATTTCAATTCATATTTTAAAATAGTTTATATTCCAAAAATTCTTTTTTTTTTTCATTTCAATGAAGTTATTATGCTTAATAATTAAATTATTAAATTTACAAAAATTTCAACTTCCAAAGTTCATTTATTCACTTAAGTTTATCAAAACAGTGAAAATTCACTTTTCGCATCATTTAGAAAACTCTACGGAAAGTTACATTCAAAACAGTTCAATTTAACAAAAGACAACGTTTAAAAATGTTGTAATAGAGTTTTCTTAAATTTCAAATAAACTTAGTTAAATTCAAAAATCATAGTACTTACAACAATTTCTATAATAGTTTTTTTCAATAGCCTTTTTTTTCATTATCATCAACTACAGTGTTTATAATTGCTGTAATATCATTTACATTGTAATTAATATCATTTCAAAAATGCAGTCAATTAACTTCAAATATTCAGTAAAATTTCTCAACCAGTTATATTTTTATTAAAACATTTTTAACTTATAAAGTCATGCATTTTCACATTTATAACATCATTTAATTTTCCTCAAGTTTATGATTTTATAAAGTTAAATTTCCATTCAAAAATCAAGATTTAATAATAATTCACTTATTAAAATGCAATGTTGAATTTTTAAAATCCATTACATTAAATTTCAACTTAACACTTAAGTTCAAATTCTCAGATATAACTTTGTTTTATTTTTATTTGCTTAACTAAAAGTTCACTTTACGTCAATTTCATAAATTTCCAATTCTAGTTATATTTCGAAGTTTCAACTTAAAATATTTATTCATTTCACATTTCAACTTTATTAAAAATCATAAATATGATTAAAAACATTTTAAATTCATTTAAATTCAAATTATCATAAATTTATCATAATTTCATACTCAATTAAATTTCCAATTAAAATTAAATCAAAATTTCCAAAATAACTTACGTTCAAAATTTCTAACTTTTTCATTAATTCATTTCACTTACAATTATTCAGAGAATCAATAATATTTTACAAAAATTTTATTTTTATTAAATTTAAAATCAAAATATTATAATAATTAAATTTCTAAAATATTTTAAAATTTTTAGAAAAGCATATTTTAACTACGGGCCTGTATAAAATTTTCTACGCTAGGTAAAGTGATACGGGTAATACATCATTTCAACCCGTAATTTACAAAAAAAATCTGGGTTTTATCATTTCAAACCCGCAATCCCAAGTTAAAATAAATTAAATAAAATAAATCAGGCCTATCATTTCAGCCCATAACATTTTTTTCTAACAGGGAACTTCCAGTGTGATCATATACAGAAATAATATAAACAAGGTCAATATCACAATATACAGTCATATATCAGATGTCAGGTGAAAATTAACAGTTTTAACATGGTAATAATATGGTAATAACATGGCGTATCATATCATATGATCATCATTAACTTGCATAAACATTTTTTTATTACTAAACACTTGTCATCAATTCACTTTTCATAAGTATAAATGTCAGAGTGAGAAAGACTCACTTTTTCAAGCTGAAGACCAAAACAACAAACACAAGTGCGATTCCAAAAGCACGACAAGCACGATATAGCATGAATTTTGATTTGAATGAATGGAGAGCCTTGATATTTGTATTGTAAACAATAACCAAAACAAGACAATATACACATAAATATTCAACGCAAAACAATATTGAAACAATGAAAATACGAAGCAACAAAGGAATAGATTACTTGACCTTGCTTTAACCATTCAAACGCTTGGCCTAGGAGGTTCTTGGATTCAGCCACAATGATGATATAGCTCAGGTTTGGCACCAAAACTCACGGCTAGAAGGAGTATGGAGTGGTAGGGTTATAACATGAAGCATACAATTGATCAAGGCAACATATATGAAGTTTTTGAGCACAACAAGGCTCGGCCTTGGGTCAAGTGGGGCTTGGCCATACTTGTACAGGTTTGGACAGTAGATGGAGGGGTGTGGGGAGGTCTGAAAAAGGTGGTGGCGGCGGCCTATGGTGGTGGCCAAGGTGAAGTATGAAGGTGGTGAAGTAATAGTGGTGGCTAGGGCATTGTTTTGGACATTATTTGCAATTTGTGGAGTTTTGTCACCAAGGGAGGTGTGGCCATGGATGGATCTGAAATGATGGCTGGAGATGATGCCAAGGAAGAGTGGTAGGGAATGGTGGAGAGTATGGTGGTGATGGTGGGTGGTAGAGGCCAAGCAATACACATGAGAAAACAAGGCAAAATATAAGAAAACAATGGAAAAAGATGAGCAAAAAGAAGAGGAAAAGAGGAGCCATTACCAAACCTTTCTAGCCGTGAAAAATGAAGTGGAGAGGAATGTTTTCACGTGAAAATGAGGTAAGAAGTGCACAGCTACAATAAAGAAAGGAACGGTCAAAGGAAATTAAATCTATTAATTGGAAAAGAAACGGAAGAAGAAACGTTAAAACAGTTTTACGTTTCTTTGCTTTCAAACCTTTTAAACTTCCTATATATATTCATATACATCTTAAATAACTGAAAACACTTATAAATTTCAGTTAGAATTCAAAAATATAATAGATAAACAAAATATTAATAATTAATTATTAATTAGATATGATTAAAATAAGAAAAATGGCACAGAAAATGAAAACTAGACTTAGGAATTAGAAATAACTTCAATACACTTTGGAAAAAATTTCTTAAATTTAAATACATGTAAAATGAATAAAATAAAATAAAACACAGCAATAAAAGTGAATGTATAAAATAAATTAATAAATTGATGTATTAATTGCAAAAAGAAACAGATAAAACGCCTTTACGTTTCAGGCTTTTAAGATCTCTTAACTTTCTAAACCTTTTGCATTTCCTTTTCTTTTTAATTTTATAAAAACAAAATAAACTCAGAAATGTTATTTAAAACCAAAACTAAGTAAGAATAAAATAAAATAAATAATTTATTTTAAGTAAAATAGAAAAAGGAAATAAGAAATTGCTTAAAATAGCAACCCTGACATAAAAATTTACAAGAAAATCTCCAATGACTTTGAAAAATTAATTACTTCACAAAAAAAAATTATTATAACACAAAAATTTGAATTAAAAATGGTTTTAAAACATTTTCAAGGTAAAATAATAATTTAATTTTTATTAAATAGAATTTTAAATAAAGAAAAATGTAGTAAATATCAACTAGGCTTTATAAATTGAAATAAATTCAAATAAACTTTAGAAAAATTATATTATCATTTTAAAAATACTTAAAAGTCAAAATATACATAATATAACATATTATCACATATTAGCATAAAATAAAACCAAGAAGAAGTAATTTATACAATTTAAAATAGTCATTGTTAAATAACCCTATATACGCACAATATTGTAAAGGGTATAACTTTCACAATTTACATCCGATTTCAACGAAACGAAAAGTGGTGTTCTTAGAATTTTATATACTTTAATAATAAAAGAAAAAAAAATTTAAAATTTTAAAATTTTAAGTTGAAAGTCACGGTTTGATTATTTTGACCAAAATCAGCATTCTAGGCAAATATTCAACTTACACAAGTTTGGAATTATAACTCATATAAAAATCAAGATTATATTTAAATAATAAATTTAATCATTTCAAATAAGTAAAATAAGTTTTTTTTAAAATCAAAATCTTACATTAAAAATAATTAAAATATACAATAAAATAAGTACAAAATACAGGGTTGTTACAACTAGCTTAACTTAAATATTTACGAACAAATTGTAGATTTCCACTAGAAAATCGTCACAAGAGATTCAATCGAACAAGTCCAAGAAATAACCGACGAAATAAACGCAAGCGTTTCATACCACTAGTTTTACAAAGCCGTTAAATTAGATTTCTCGTACGAGTGAGGAAAAGGTTTGTATATTTTTAAAATGACAAATCACCAAAATGATCGTGGAAATGATCAATCACAAAAATTCACATACGAAGACGTGAATGAAATCCAAAGAATTCGATTCCAAATTCATCAATGTGGAAATACCCTTGCCACATGACACGGCGCGACCTAGCAGATGAGCGACCTAAGGAATGGTGCGACTCAACAGTGCAAATGACCTAAGTGGTAGCGGCATACGTGTAGGGCGACTTAAAAGGTGGTGCGACCCAAGTGCATGCGACCTAAGGAATGGCGCGACCTAAGGCGTGGCGCGACCTAACGGTGCAAACGGGCCGAGCGACCTAAGGATGGTCAACGACCTAAGTGGCAAGGAGGCCGAGCATCCTAATGGGTGAGCGACCTAAGGATGAAGAAGGGACCTAAATGCAGGCCGACCTAAAGGAAACAAGGCCGAGCAACGTCCTAGCACGACGAGACCCATAGGGGAGCGACCTAATGTGCACGCGACCTAACCAATGTCGGGCGACTTAAGGAAGTGAAGAAGGCCGAGCGACCTAGCGACTTATGGGTTACGACCTAAGGTCGAGCGTCTCAATTTGATGCGACCTAAGCGGGGCGCGACCTAACTGCAAGCCGAGCACTTCGAATTTTGCAGGCCGAGCGACCTAAGGGTTTTGAAGCGCAAAACTCACTCAATTTGCAACCAATCGAGCATGGACGCTAAGGGATTATGCCCATAGGCTACCCGATCGTATTGGCTCCTCGATGCATGACCAAAAACGTGTTCAAACATCAAAGATTGAATTTTTGAAGATATGAACCCAAAACACTAAAAATTGGGATTTTCACCAATTCAATCCAAATCAATAGCAAGTGCACATGAATAAGTGTTAGGAATTCATACCTAACAATCAAAGATAGTTATAGAAAAAGACGTGAGAAAAAAACCCCCCTTTACACAAAATCAATGAAGGTGAAGCCTAAAAGCAAAGGAGGAATCAACCACACTTGAATCTCTACACAAGAAGCTTGAATCAATGGCTTCTCTTTGAATTTGGAGTTGGATGTTGAATTTGCAAATGAACTAGGGCTTGGAGTTTTAATTTCCCATTCCTTCCTCCATTTTTGATGAAGCTTGAGTGTTAGGAAATGAAAGTAAAGTTATGAAGGGAAGAGGGTTGAGCTAGAGTAAATAGTTTAGGCTAATGGGATAAACCAAACCCAAAGTGAAAAATTGACAAAATTCCACTAACTCCAAACATATCAAAATTTATACTCAAAAAGATCGCAAACGGTGTTTTGAACTCAATGGAAGTGGTTCCCAGTCCAAATTGCACCATATGCAAAAAGCAACTTTTCGGACTAAAATCCGACTAACGATAAAATATAAAAACAAAATATTTAAATATTTAATCGTAAAATATGCGAGTTGTTATAGAATGTATTCGATCAAAGGAGCTACCTCATTGGCCCGTCAATTGCTCCTGTTTTAGCCACCTTAAGCCAACTCGTGGAACTCGGGTCCACGTATATACCTCATATAGGATCGTCGCCACCATCCTACTTCATTTTGAAATCTTCACCGCGTACATAGTTTTCAAAGTGGTTTTCGGTATTGGCAGAGAGTATGACAACATCCAAACCCAGTGTGACAGCCTGCAAATCCATACCCCTTGAATCAACACAATTCTACCTCTATTAACCCAAGTGGCACAGAATTACGAACCATTAGGGTTAAAGAAGAAGAGATAGAAGAAGAAGAAACTAAACAATATCAGAATCTCACAGTCGCGGCGGAATAAAATATAATAGTAAATATAGAACTTTACACAAAATGAAAACTATCACTTAATTATACATCATATCATCAGAGTATCTTATACAATAATCAATACCAATCAGACATACCATACAATCATAGCAGCGGATATAGATATACAAATACGAATAATACGTCTCGGACTCCAGCTCCTCTCCTGTTCCATAGCATCCTGACCTGAACATATAATACTCGGTCTGACCCGAGCATTATAATGAAATAACACCCGAGTCAGTCTGGAATACCAGCTGATAATAATGCATCCAAATTGATTATTAAAGTTTCAAAACTCCTTTGAAAACAAAAGCATCTCGTAAGACCACGCCACAAATAAACATGTTGGGTTTTTACCTTACGATAGCTAAAATATTTTTATAGAAATCCTCTGATATTATAATAGTGTCTATATACAAATACTTATAAAATAGCCGAAATTGTTACATTCATTAAATTCCAACTACTAGCCACAAAAGTGGGTAATACAAACAAAACTCGTACAAGGCTCGTAGGGAGAATGGATTTCCAACAATGACTAGGCACTGGGGTACCACCTGTCACAGTACGGGGCCTAGATCACCGTACCGAGGATTACTCCCTTCATCCCCTGCAACACAAGGCTGGAACCATTCCTTACGGAACAGTCCCGAACAAGATAAACCCCGTGGTTGGCGCGACCAACCACCCACTAAGCCGAAATATATAAGGGACATCTAGACAGGGGAAATATCTTGTCCTGCTTGGGCATGACCCACCTAACCTTGCTGCATATCCCCTGATTTTCAGTCATTCTCGGTTGATGAGGCTTGAGGCTAAGCGTTACCTTTAGAACGTTTTCACTTAGAATGCCCATCGTCCACCTGACGATGTTTCGCAAGCATTCATCCATACAAGTCCGTCCCGGGTTCGAACGGAACCGAAGGCACTACTCCTACTACATCCATTTTGGAAATATCCTCAGGATTAGTAGCGACTAGCCCTTGCACTTCACTGCTCCATCTTCGACACCGAACACGTTTTTCGCACGAAACGTACAAACCGGATCGAAGTGGTTTTCGAGAAATAAATCTAGATCCCGGTCTCTTTGAAACGATCAACGCATTTGTCCAATATTGATAGTCGGTGATTTAACTATCAATTTATATTCATAAACATCCATAAGCATCCATCACACAATAAATAATTCCCATATTATTTATTTACCCAAATATCTTTACAAGATATATTTCCAAAGTTTCAAAACTCATTTGAAAACAATTTCCCAAAAACTCTTCCTTTACAAGGTAAATCCTTTGCCATATATTTCCATTGGAATAACCAAGTTCAAAACATTTAGATTTAAAACAGTAAAAATACTTTATTCTGAAATATACTTTAAAATATGTAACTTTACTACTAATTATTTACTAAAAATATAGTTTCAACATATTTAAAGTTAAACCATTTATTAGGATATAAATCTTGATTTTAAATAAGGGTTTTAGTTTAAACTAAACTTATAAGTAGAGTTTTTAAAAGGCTAATACTAATATCAATAACTTAGTTCAAAACTAGTCTTTTGAACAAATCCATTTGTAATAATTATTAAGATATTTATAAAATTTACTATTGCTAATTTATAATAGTTACTTTTGAAAATAAATATTTTCAAACACTCTTTTAAACAAGCTTGAATTTTTGAAGCTTTTTTTTAATATAAAATCAGTTTAAACTCGAACTTGGTTTCCTAGGGAACTCATTTCCACTTAAACATCACAGAAATCCTTCTCACAATTTCTGTCAATTTATTTCAATTCAGGTTTATATTTTAATAACATAATCTTATTTTCCCATTTATCAACTAATAACTTTTCTCTTTGTTTATCATTCCAGATTTACCAATTTTCAATTTTCATTCCAAGTGGATTTTCAAATTTTAATTCTTTTAAATTCATTATTTAACAATATCTTTTACTTCTCTAAAATTCAATTTATCCATTTATAATTAAATTCTGAATGTATAGTTTATCCAACCATATTCTTTATTTCTTAAAACCCAAATTTTATTCCTTTAAATTCTTTATATAACAATTTCTTTTATTTTCTTAAATCATAATTAATCCCGTTTACAATTAAAATTCAGGATTTATATTTATTTTAACAATATCACAGTACAATTTAAACTCAGATTTATCAATCACAATATGAAAACAGATCACAACATCAATTATAAAGATAATTATTATAATGTGAGGAATCCAGTTGGATCCCTCCAACCTGTTTTCCCTGCATCCACAAATATTAGCACAACGTGTGTATATATATATATATATATATATCAATCTAGACTGATAAGAACAATAACATACAACCAATCACACAGATATTTAAATATTTATTATTTAAATCAGCCAATATCCAGATGTGAGGGAGAATAACTCACCTTGAGTATCGGCAAGCGTTCGAAATTTAAATTAAACCGAACGACGTTCGATTTAACTCAAATTTCTACTTGCCCGGAATGAGTCCGATTCTGTACCATCGCGTAGTGCTCTTTTCTGCGATTCCAACGCCCCCAATTTTGTACGAATCTGACTACGTATGCAGAAGATATTAATTTTTAAAGTTTTGAATAAAATTTAAACAACAATTTCTTTTTAAATTTTAATTTGATTACCAGAACCAAATCCTGGCTGTTACTACAACAAAATGAATCAAGGCCGCACGTTGCTTCTTCTCCACGCGCATGCTCCAGTACCATACGAACCCATCGTCGCTTCCTAGGGCTCGAGACCGTGACCACCACAGGCAGTTCCACCTCGATCGGAAGCTACCGTCGCGACGCTCTTCGAAAACTCCACCCACGACCAAAAACCGCACGAGCTCGGCAACTTCCAGGCGCGTCGAAACGCGTGCGAACGGCGGCGACAATTATCCCCCTTCGGGCTCCATACGGCGACGATAGGCAAGATCTACCGTTGGATGGGTAGATGACGAGGTGATCTACAACTTCCCAATTGAAAGTTTTTGAAATCGTCGCTTAGATTGGATGAAAATCGAGAGAGAATAAAGAAGCGCTTTCGGCCATTGAAACAAACGTGCGGCGGCCTGAATAGAATTAGAGTTTGATAAAAGATATTGCTTTATATAATGTTAATTAATATTATTTAATTAATAAAATTTCTCAATTTAACAGTTTGTGAAAACGATCTCCAATTTACGCGTTCCGACAGGCAATTATAGGGTTTTCCTGCGTTCCGGACATAATGGAACATGTTTCGTAAGCTAATTTGATCGTATGTGCGAGTTACGGAATTAAACGATCAATTTAAAATTAAACCGGTTAAATCGATTTCGATGCGTTTCGAGCTGCCACAGTCAAACGAGAACTCCGATTGCTACGAAAATTGAAATCCGATAATAACTAACTATTACGGATCCAATGGAACTTGTTTCATCGAATTCCGAGACTGTACCCCGGAAGGCTATTTTAACTCGTCCTTTAAATCGAGCGATTTACTGAAATTGACGAAAACGCCTAAAATTTCACTTGTAAAATTTTATTAACTTAACAATAAATCATATAAAATTTATAAACAAAATACTCATTCCGGACCAAAATCTGATTAAATTGCATTTTAATAATATTAAATTCATTTTTAAATTGATATATAATTCCAAATATTAATTGATCAACTATAAAATTTATTTAAATTTCCCGCCATACTATTTACACTCAAACAACTCAAAATAAATTTTTAAAACCATTTTATCAGCATTTACACCCAGATTTACCTTTATCTCAATTCTGAATATTTAAATATTATTCCCTCGTTATTCAAATTCAACCAGAATTACTACAATTAAAAATTATAGCTTATTTTCATTGATTGAATCCGAAGTCATTCATTTCAAAATCAATTAAGGATCCACATTAAATATTTAAAATGAATTAAATGTTCAAATTCAATTGCTTAAAAATACGGGATGTTACATTCCTCCCCCCTTATAAAAATTTCGTCCCCGAAATTTGCTAGGGTAGAAAAATACTTCCCAACTCATTTACTTACCTAATTTGCTTAGTTAAAAGCTTATATTTACTTTCCCAAAATCCTTTAGCTTAATCCCAAACTCATTTGCTTCATTTACTCTAAGTCTTTAATTTTTAACTTATAACTTTCCAAGTTAATAAAATTTTCAAAATTCCCAAAAATTTTCTAACTCCCAAAATTTCCGAAAATTTTTGGCAGAGTCTCCCCTATACGGAGGAGCTTTCGCGATATCGCGATCACACAAATATATATACATCGACCCACACGGTCGGAAACCAAAACATATCACAATATATATCATTTCCCAATTATATTTGCGTAGGCGTACCTTTTAGCAAATTTTAATAGCGAGCGGCTAATATTACGCTTATACGCGCTCCAACTCTCTCGAATGCCTTCTATACCTGTACTATACTCAACAAACACATTAGTTTTCAAAGATTTGAACACTATAACAACATTTCCAATATAATGTAAGTCAACATATCCATTGCATAGCCAAACCAAGCAATTTCATAATTATGCATGCTAACCACCTTTAAAAACAATTTCACAATTCGACAAATTTACAATGCAAATTTACATGTTATTCATGTAATAACCCATTTCTTAAGCTTATAATAGTTTTAAAATTAACTTCCATTTAGATTCATATTAATTTATCAAATTCTGCATGGTTCACAATCCAAGCATTCTTATTCCATTTCAATTATTAAATTAATCCTTATTCTCACCCTTCAAATTTATTAATCATCTTAAGTTTATTTTTATTATATTATTATTATTATTATTATTGCTATTATTATTTTTTTAACATATTTTTTTCCATTCTTATTTACAACTCATATATTCTTTCTTTCTCACAATTACAATCTTAAAAGTCATTTGCTTG
The DNA here is from genome assembly GCA_030765085.1 of Allium cepa. Taxonomy (NCBI): domain Eukaryota; kingdom Viridiplantae; phylum Streptophyta; class Magnoliopsida; order Asparagales; family Amaryllidaceae; genus Allium; species Allium cepa. The sequence continues at coordinate 727,668,602 of CM060945.1, forward strand.
CATCCAAATTTTATTTTGCAAACAAATTTCATTTAAAGCTATTTTCATAAGCTTAAAATAACCACCTCATTATTCTCTTAAATGATTACAATTCCTTAATATCTAAATTTATTTCCATTTTAATTGATTCTTACCAAATCAAACCCTTTACAAATTTTAATCCAACTAGCTTATACATTCAGCTTAAGTTTAAATCAATAACATTTCATTCTATATTATTTACAACTCTCACCCATCTTTAATTCATACTTGCTTATTCCATCACAATAATTAATTAAAATTCTCTTCACTTGCATTTCAATTTCTGCATCTAAACAAATTTATCCCAGACCACATTATTCAGTTTAATCACAAATTTAATTTGCTTAAGCTTTCCTTACAATATCTCCACTATCTTCTTTATAAATCAATTTTTATTTTCTTTTGATTCTCATCCAAATCAGATTCAAATTCATTTACAAACTTTAATGCACTTTGCCTATTTATTAAATCCATTTTAGACTTATTTTATTAGCAAAGAAACCACTCTAAATTATTTCACTCATTTGAATCTATTTACAATTCAAACCATCATTATTATAATTTAAGTTCATTTTTCATTCACACTTCATTATTTGTTACCACCAATTTAAATCCCATGCTACAGTTGGATTTCTATTTACTTTCCAAATTTTTGATCAATTATCAAAATTCTATTCATTACAAAATACAAATTCCATTTAATTGTAATTCAATTGGTCTCTAACCTAATCCATATTAGGTTCTAATTCACTTTCTCAATTCATACTGAACTTATTTACAATACGACCATTTTCAAATGTTCTAAACAAGAACTAGGTTCCATTTACCCTTCAATTATTAACAAGCTTCCGAAATTATACTCATTCCAGTACTATTTCCATTTAATTAAGCTTATACTAAATTCATCTTCAAGCTGCTCTTTATTTAATTCATTTTATGCTAATTTCATTCTCAAATAATCCCTTTGAATTTAGTTGAGTCAAACTTTTATTCATACAATATCCCTTCAGCAAATTAGATTTCTTTCAATTCAAGTCTTTCCAAATTTAGATTCAAGTTTTAACTAAATTTATTTAGCCATCTTGAATTCATTTCATTTTCCCTTACTATCTTACATAAGGATTTAATTCCATTCATATTTATTCACAACACAATTGAATCCTGTTTTTAATTAAATCCAATTCCATCTCAATTCTATTCGATTGAAGTTAAATCCAATTCAATCTAATTTTAATTCATTTAGATTTAATTCAATTTCAAATTCTCAACTTTAATTCTCCATATACAAGTTCATATTTTCTAACTTAAGTTCATTCGCTTCTTTTATATCTCACTTTACCCTATCTCAATTTACATTTCTTTTCAGATTAAGTCTGAATTCACCATACCATTCAACTATTTCCCAATTGTGATTATAACTCACTTTCAATTTATAAGTTCTCCAACTTATTTATTTTAAAGCTCATATGGCTCATTTTAATCCATCTACATCTTATAATCACAATCTCAGATTTTACATATATATGTATTACTGAATTCTTAGGGATACAAATCTCCTTTCAATTTAATCCTTTGCACATTCACAATTCCAGATTATAAGTATAATACTTAATAGCTTGTGGGTATAATCCACTACACAATGACCCACAATTTCAAAGCCAACTTACATTTCAATTTAAACCAAATCCATTTAATTCTAAGTCCAATTTAATTCTAAACCCAATTTATCTAACTTATCCAAGTTAAATTCAACTTTCCATTTATTTCAATAATTTCATTTGCTTCCATTCACTTGCGTTAAATTTAATTTCAAGATTAAATTTTTTCATTCTTTCCTTCTTATTATTATCAACTTCACTTAATTAATTCAATAGTTAATTTATTTTAATTTTTACACATTATTTAAATATAATTTTCCAGAATTTAAATTTACCCGATTTTTATTTCAAAACCATTTTGAAATATATCAAATATATAACTATTTGATATATCAATCAAATCTCCAGATTTCCAAACAACTTAGTTGTATCAAAACAATTTCTCCATTTTGAATTTTTCCAAAACACTGTTATACGTAACAAATCCAAACAATACCATAATCAAGTACTAGGGAAGCAATCCATCACTTTAGAAACTCGAAAATGAATTCTAATGATGTGGCCAACATCATCAGGATTATTTTCCAGCGACTGAAGTGAGTTCAATGCTTCATACTTTTCCAAATTCATTTCAAAATAGTTTTCCATTCAAACATATTACCCAAATCAATATTACAGTATACCCTTCGAACACCTTAGCAAACATTTCAAACTTTCCCAGGATTTTTCATTTCCAAATCCTTATTTCCATACATTTAAAATTCTTTCCAAAATTTCCGGGATTTAAATTCTGGTCCAATTCAGATTTAGTTATTCTTCCTTTTATATAATTTATATTTGCAAAATTTTATTTTCATTATAACTACTTCAAATTTCAGATTAAATTTTAGATTCTGATTTGATTTAGATATTAACAACCAATCATCCAAATATATATATAATAATTTCAGAAAATTATTTCCTTTATATCAAAATATAATTTTGGGTAAAATTATTTCATTTACCCACTTTTAAAACGTTACTATGTCGGTTTATCTTGTTTAAGAGTTTAGAAACCCCTACCGATACGGTTGTACTTCCCGTACCAACCAGAATTCATAAACACTCAACCGATAAGTCAACACAGTATATAAACAATTTTATATTCACTAACAAGTACGCTCTCATATCTATTAATACGCTCAACTCATTATAGAGTATTATTGACTCTGTTTAATGAGTAATTTCCCCACCAAAGCCTAGGTTGTCGCCAACCTAAGCTCTAGTACCAAGTGTAACAGCCCGCAAATCCGTACCCCTTGAATCCACACAATTCTACCTCTATTAACTCAAGTGGCACAGAATTACGAACCATTAGGGTTAAAGAAGAAGAGATAGAAGAAGAAGAAACTAAACAATATCAGAATCTCACAGTTGCAGCGGAATAAAATATAATAGTAAATATAGAACTTTACACAAAATGAAAACTATCACTTAATTATACATCATATCATCAGAGTATCTCATACAATAATCAATACCAATCAGGCATACCATACAATCATAGCAGCGGATATAGATATACAAATACGAATAATACGTCTCGGACTCCAGCTCCTCTCCTGTTCCATAGCATCTTGACCTGAACATATAATACTCGGTCTGACCCGAGCATTATAATGAAATAACACCCGAGTCAGTCTGGAATACCAGCTGATAATAATGCATCCAAATTGATTATTAAAGTTTCAAAAATCCTTTGAAAACAAAAGCATCTTGTAAGACCACGCCACAAATAAACATGTCGGGTTTTTACCTTACGATAGCTGAAACATTTTTATAGAAATCCTCTTATATTATAATAGTGGCTATATACAAATACTTATAAAATAGCCGAAATTGTTACATTCATTAAATTCCAGCTACTAGCCAGAAAAGTGGGTAATACAAACAAAACTCGTACAAGGCTCGTAGGGAGAATGGATTTCCAACAATGACTAGGCACTGGGGTACCACCTGTCACAGTACGGGGCCTAGATCACCGTACCGAGGATTACTCCCTTCATCCCCTGCAACACAAGGCCGGAACCATTCCTTACTGAACAGTCCCGAACAAGATAAACCCCGTGGTTGGCGCGACCAACCACCCACTAAGCCGAAATATATAAGGGACATCTAGACAGGGGAAATATCTTGTCCTGCTTTGGCATGACCCACCTAACCTTGCTGCATATCCCCTAATTTTCAGTCATTCCCGGTTGATGAGGCTTGAGGCTAAGCGTTACCTTTAGAACATTTTCACTTAGAATGCCCATCGTCCACCTGACGATGTTTCGCAAGCATTCGTCCATACAAGTCCGTCCCGGGTTCGAACGGAACAGAAGGCACTACTCATACTACATCCATTTTGAAAATATCCTCAGGATTAGTAGCGACTAGCCCTTGCAATTCACTGCTCCATCTTCGACTCCGAACACATTTTTCGCATGAAACGTACAAACCGGATCGAAGTGGTTTTCGAGAAATAAATCTCGATCCCGGTCTATTCGAAACGATCAACGCATTTGTCCAATATTGATAGTCGGTGATTTAACTATCAATTTATATTCATAAACATCCATAAGCATCCATCACACAATAATAATTCCCATATTATTTATTTACCAAAATATCTTTACAAGATATATTTCCAAAGTTTCAAAACTCATTTGAAAACAATTTCCCAAAAACTCTTCCTTTACAAGGTAAATCCTTTGCCATATATTTCCATTGGAATAACCAAGTTCAAAACATTTAGATTTAAAACAGTAAAAATACTTTATTCTGAAATATACTTTAAAATATGTAACTTTACTACTAATTATTTACTAAAAATATAGTTTCAACATATTTAAAGTTAAACCATTTATTAGGATATAAATCTTGATTTTAAATAAGGGTTTTAGTTTAAACTAAACTTATAAGTAGAGTTTTTAAAAGGCTAATACTAATTTCAATAACTTAGTTCAAAACTAGTCTTTTGAACAAATCCATTTGTAATAATTATTAAGATATTTATAAAATTTACTATTGCTAATTTATAATAGTTACTTTTGAAAGTAAATATTTTCAAACACTCTTTTAAACAAGCTTGAATTTTTAAAGCTTTTTTTTATATTATAAAATCAGTTTAAACTCGAACTTGGTTTCCTAGGGAACTCATTTCCACTTAAACATCACAGAAATCCTTCTCACAATTTCTGTCAATTTATTTCAATTCAGGTTTATATTTTAATAACATAATCTTATTTTCCCATTTATCAACTAATAACTTTTCTCTTTGTTTATCATTCCAGATTTACCAATTTTCAATTATCATTCCAAATGGATTTTCAAATTTTAATTCTTTTAAATTCATTATTTAACAATATCTTTTATTTCTTTAAAATTCAATTTATCCATTTATAAATAAATTCTGAATTTATAGTTTATCCAACCATATTCTTTATTTCTTAAAACCCAAATTTTATTCCTTTAAATTCTTTATATAACAATTTCTTTTATTTTCTTAAATCACAATTAATCCCGTTTACAATTAAAATTCAGGATTTATATTTATTTTAACAATATCGCAGTACAATTTAAATTCAGATTTATCAATCACAATATGAAAATAGATCACAAATCAATTATAAAGATAATTATTATAATGTGAGGAATCCAGTTGGATCCCTCCAACCTGTTTTCCCTGCATCCACAAATATTAGCACAACGTGTGTGTGTGTGTGTATATATATATATATATCAATCCAGACCGATAAGAACAATAATATACAACCAATCACACAAATATTTAAATATTTATATTTAAATCAGCCAATATCCAGATGTGAGTGAGAATAACTCACCTTGAGTTTCGGTGAGCTTTCGAAATTTAAATTAAACCGAACGACGTTCGATTTAACTCAAATTTCTACTTGCCCGGAATGAGTCCGGTTCTGCAACATCGTGTAGTGCTCTTTTCTGCGATTCCAACACCCCCAATTTCGTACGAATCTGACTACGTATGCAGAAGATATTAATTTTTAAAGTTTTGAATAAAATTTAAACAACAATTTCTTTTTAAATTTTAATTTGATTACCAGAACCAAATCTTGGCCGTTACTACAACAAAATGAATCAAGGCCGCACATTGCTTCTTCTCCACGCGCATGCTCCAGTACCATACGAACCCATCGTCGCTTCCTAGGGCTCAAGACCGCGACCACCACAGGCAGTTCCACCTCGATCGGAAGCTACCGTCGCGACGCTCTTAGGAAACTCCACCCACGCCCATAAACCGCACGAGCTCGGCAACTTCCAGGTGCGTCGAAATGCGTGCGAACGGCGGCGACAATTATCCCCCTTCCGGCTCCATACGGCGACGATAGGCAAGATCTACCGTTGGATGGGTAGATGACGAGGTGATCTACAACTTCCTAATTGAAAGTTTTCGAAATCGTCGCTTAGATTGCATGAAAATCGAGGGAGAATAAAGAAGCACTTTCGGCCATTGAAACAAACGTGCGGCGGCCTGAATAGAATTACGGTTTGATAAAAGATATTGCTTTATATAATGTTATTTAATATTATTTAATTAATAAAATTTCTCAATTTAACAGTTTGTGCAAACGATCTCCATTTTACGCGTTCCGACGGGCAATTCTAGGGTTTTCCCGCGTTCCGGACACAATGGAACAGGTTTCGTAAGCTAATTTGATCGTATGTGCGAGTTACGGAATTAAACGATTAATTTAAAATTAAACCGGTTAAATCGATTTCGATGCGTTTCGAGCTGCCACGGTCAAAAGACAACTCCTATTGCTACGAAAAATTGAAATCCGATAATAACTAACTATTACGGATCCAATGGAACTTGTTTCGTCGAATTCCGATAATGTGCCCCGGAAGGCTATTTTAACTCGTCCTTTAAATCGAGTGATTTACTGAAATTGACGAAAACGCCTAAAATTTCACTTGTAAAATTTTATTAACTTAACAATAAATCATATAAAATTTATAAACACAATAAAAATCATTCTGGCTCATTCCGGACCAAAATCTGATTAAATTGCATTTTAATAAAATTAAATTCATTTTTAAATTGATATATAATTCCTAATATTAATTGATCAACTTTAAAATTTATTTAAATTTCCCGCCATACTATTTACACTCAAACAACTCAAAATAAATTTTTAATACCATTTTATCACCATTTACACCCAGATTTACCTTTATCTCAATTCTGAATATTTAAATATTATTCCCTCGTTATTCAAATTCAACCAGAATTACTACAATTAAAAATTATAGCTTATTTTCATTGATTGAATCCGAAGTCGTTCATTTCAAAATCAATTAAGGATCCACGTTAAACATTTAAAACGAATTAAATGTTCAGATTCAATTGCTTAAAAATACGGGATGTTACACCTGGTCTCTTTGACAACCAATCGCTTATTACACACCGGATGGTTCTTTTACATTTCCAAAATTCTTTCATAATTGATATCAAAATATCATATTTGATTCAAACCATATCATTTACGAAATCATTACATACTTTCAAATCATATTCATCTTTGAAATCATATCATATTTAAAATCATAGTTTGATAATTATATTTCATTTCAAGGTCGAATTCACAGTTTATATCGAAATATCGTACTCTCAAAATTATATCACTTTTAAATCATATCGTTTCCAAAATCATAATTTCTTCCAAAAATCATATTTCCAAAACAGGTTAAGTCATTTCTTCAAAATCATTATTTCAACTTATTATACGTTCAAAATCCCAAATTAGTTTATAACATCTTTTAACCTTATTTTCTTTGAAAACCAAATTGAAATGAAAATAATCCCTTCCACTTAGTTTGGAAATTTAAAGATTAATTTAAATAGTTCCAAATAGTTAAAATGCTCTAAATAGTTTAACTATAGGTAATTACTTTTAAATTGATTTATGATAGTTAAATAGAAAAATAAATTAAATATAATTAAAATAGATTAAATAGCTTAAAATAGATTAGTTAGATTTAAACTAAACTAAAAGGGTTTTATTGGTTTTTAAAATAAATTAAATTGGTTTTAAAATAGATAAAAATAATATATATATATATATATATATAGTTAATATTGATTAAATAGTTTAATAAATTTGAAAATACTAATAATTTGAATTTTAAAATAGTTTACTTAAAAATAGGGGTTTGAAATTAATACCAAATTAAACTATTCATTTCATTTCATCATATTTGAACCAGTCCAAATTTCCAAATCGACAAACAAAATTTCAATAAACTATCAAGTTTGATATCGTTTCGTTTCATGTTCAAATATCAAATTTTGGATTATTCTAATTTCAAAATATTTCAAGGTTATTTTCAAACAAATTTAATAATTCGATAGAATTTCTTTTATACTTAAAAGTTTAACTTCAAACTTCCAATTAAATTTCTTAAAGAAATTCTTTTTTAAACCAATTCACAATTCAACGCAAAATTTGATTTTTCAATAATACTTCAATTTATATAAATCAAATTTTATTTCAAAACACCAATTGGTTAAAATAAAAATTTTAAGGATTTTAAAATCATTTAATTTAATCAATCCAGTGTCCATATATAATTCTCTACTCTAGGGTCAAGTGATACGGATATTTATCATTTCAATTCGTAATTTCATATTTTACGGTGGTATATCATTTCAACCCGCAATCCCGAATTAATAATAATCCATAACGAACTTGCAATTTATAACAATATAAACTAAACATCCATTCAACAAATATCAACAATCAACTTCCATCTCAATCATCATCCAAAACTATCAATGAATATCAATATAGAACCGATAGTAAATAACATGTATTTAACGGATAGTTTATATGCAATAATAAATTAAGTAACAATTTAATTCAATTAAATTCAATTTAACTGAGATGATGATAAAAATATACCAAATAGTCATAAATAAATTCCTAAATGCATCACAAATTTAATTTAACAAACATAATAAATTTTAGACGTTGTGACTGGGTTAAGACACTCATCTTTGAAATTAAATCGAATTTAAATTGAAATTAAGCCCAAAATTTGAGCGGTCTTCGAATTTCTCCGAACCTACGTCAAAGTGTCTGGAATTTCAATAAGACCCTAACTTAGAAAATCGCGCGTGAACTCGACCTCGTATGCAAAAATTATGTATGTTAGAATATTAGCGATTTAAATTTAAAATAAATAAAATAAAAATAGAAGAAAGTACGTCACCTTCTTCGTTCCAGGCCCCAACCCTAGGCCGCCAAACACCCGCTTGCAAAATGAGCCACCATCGCTTAAGTGAAATCGCCGTCGTCGCTTGCTGCATCTGGCCAACGTGGCCACCAAGACTTCGTTGCCGACCTCCCTGGAACTATGAACGACCTCGCGAATCGCCACCTCCGGCTCTAAATCAAGCAGCCGCCGCCGAATACAAGCGAAACCCTAATGAATTTTAAAGCGATATCCAAACGTCACTTCACCGAACAACTTACTTCGATGGACAGCGCCCGGTCTCCTCTTCTCGACCCTATCCTCGATTCAACGATCAGACGAAGTTCATCAACGCGTGATGATCGGCCGAGAACAATTCTTCAATTTCTGGACAAACAGAGCTTCAAATCAAAAAAATAATTACAGATCTGAGATGCGCTCCTCAAGAGCTTCAAATCGATATACAATTTGATATAGTTGAGGAGTTTGAATTTTTGAAATTGAGATTTGATTTGCAATTGAATTGGGAATTTGGTTTTGATTTGTCTGCCATTGAAATAAGGAGTTGAGAAGGAATTGTATATACAGAAATGAGGAATAAGAAATGACTAGGGTTTATAACGACATATATATAGGCAGAACCAAATAGAAATAAATGGGCTCGATCGAATTCGGGTTTTGAACGATAAATGATCCGAAAAGCACGTTTCGACTTCAGAATGAGACTGGGTCAACCCATATATCGAATAGATGTTTTCAGTTTTTTTTTAAAATCAATGGAACAGGTTTCAAGTCCAAATTCCATCGTATGAAGAAGTTATGTTAAAATCTCTAACTACCCGTTTTTACGACTTCCGAAAGTCGACATATATAGTCCACTGTATCGAACGTCGCACAGTCGAATGCCGGAAAACCGAACCGTTAGGGTTAAAGAAGAAGAAGATAGAAGAAGAACATAAACAATAACAAAATCTCACATTTCATAGCGGAAAAATATACAATAGATAACTAAATATTTTTAAACAGAATCACTATATCAGTTTATATATCACATTATCAAAGTTTACAACAACAAACAGTAGAAAAAAAAATAGTATACAGAAGTACGCTTCGCCATCCAGCTCGTCTCTTGAGCTCCACATCAACTCCTGAATTCTAGAATGACCTGATAGCCTAACTCTAGGCTGCCCGTGTGGAAAATTATGGGCATCCAGAGTTTAGAAATGGAACAATAAACTCTAGGTCAGTCATGGGACTGGTGTGAGATCTTAAAAACAGTTATTCTTTTATAAAAGAAAATAAAGAAATTTAAAAGAATCCGCAATGCTTTTTGGAAAATGAAACTACCACAAGGCCTCCCGCCACACACACAATGCAAACGCAGAATTGGAGGAGATTTCTCCTTATGATAGTCAAACATGCTTAATACGCAAAATCTTTTAATATTATTATTAGTGCTAGTGCAGAAAACATTTCGAAAGTATAATATTAGTCTTAGCCAGCATATGTAGCATTATAGTATGCCTACTATAGCTAACATATTAGATGGCAGGTTCTACACCTAAAACCGTACAAGGCACGTATTGGTGATTGGATTTCCAACAAATGGTCAGGCCAAGGAACTTCCCATTGCCACATGGGTATGCCTCTGGATAGACGCCCCAAGAACCTAACCGGATCTCTGCCAACACAAAGCCGGGTTACCTCTGCAAAAATAGGTAACTACTACACGAGTATGTCATCCCCCGTTTGTAAACAACCTTTATCCGAGGATCCTCAACAACAACAATCACAAAGTAATATATATTTGCGATATTCACATAAGTTAAGTATCTGGGCTCCATACCTTGATACCACTTCTATCCAGAAGGAAATGTACATACCCTAAGGGGCGCTACCCCCATAACCTTGCTGCATCCTTCCTGTTTTGACCATTCCAGGGTGTGAGGTCCGACGAAGTCTCGTCCACAAAGCTACGCTTTTCACAAAAGCCATGCTTCGATCAACAAATGATCAGCAGCACTTCGTATGCCACATTACCAAATTGGGAATGTATCACTAGCAACCATCAACTACATAACCTATGAGCTCGTATCTCTCAGAGAAAGGTGTTAAGCTAAGAGAATAAATCCTCCGCCACCAACAGAAATGTATTTGATAGAAACCCACTTTACATCTCAAAGTGCAACGTCCGAACACATCAATACAAGCTGTTCCGGGATCGAACAGAACCGAAGAAACTTCAAAAGAAGCCCTTGAAATCCGGATATTCACTAATCACGTCCGGAATCCCTACCACCAAGGGTGATAGAATCTCTATACCGGAGCAACCCGGTGCAGAGACATTCGACAGGTAATCCTTTCGCTTTCGAAAATACCCGGTCTTCAACACCATCTTCAATTGCAATCCCATTTCGTCGTATCGTTATTACGAATGGGTTTTATGACACAAGGTCCTCTCCCGACTAATCCGAATAACGAGCACTTATTTTTAAAAATAAGTGTTCATACAGTTTCAAACAAATCAAAAACAAATTCCGCTTTGATCTTTTAAATAAAAGATCCATTATAATTATAAAGTTTCAATGTGGGTTCCGAATATCCATTTGGAATTCGACTCCCGGTCGCATCGAAATTCAAATGCCATTTAAGAAGGCCAATATTGATAGTTGGTTATTTAACTATCAACCATCATTCACAACAGTTACTGGATTTCAAATAATCTTTCCCCAATTATTATTATTCTCAATATATCTTTGCAAGCTAAAATTTTACTTTTCAACACTTTGAAAATAAATTCAAAATCAATTTTCTTCCTTACGCGGAAAACATTTTCAAATATTTATTCATTTCCACTGAAAATATGTCGAGTTCAAATATTGAAAAATAATATAAAATACTTATTCAAAATATACTTGAAAACGTTTAAAATAAACTATTTTAGAATATTTGCTTAATTATTAGTTACAAAAAATATTATACTAATATCTCATATAAAAATTCAAGTCCAGAAACTAATTTTAAAATAAAATTAGTAGATAGAGTATAAATACTTAAATAACTTTTTTCTAAATTAAAAATCAATTTAATCTTTTAAATAATACTTATATAATTAATTAAATAAAATGTTTACTTTAAATAATTTCCAAAACTAATTTCTCCAACAATATTATTTTAAAACCAAATCTAAAACTTTTAATTTTATTTCAAAAGCTATTTTAAAAATATGCTCGGCTTTCCAGGGAAGAATTCTTTTCCTATTACAAAATGGCCCAATCAAATAAATTAATAAATCTTCTCGATTTATTTACATTGCAAATCTGTAAATTCCTTTCCATACTTTAAAAATAAACCAATATTTATTTTTAAACAATTTCCCATTTCTTTACAAATTCTCGTTGCGAATTTACATTTCCAAATATCAACTGATATACAAATTTTAAATCGACTCCCAAATATCATCTTCAAACCCAATCAAATCCCAGATTGATTTCCTGTTAATTTCAAACACAAATCAAATTCCAATTTGATTTCCCAAATTAATTTTTCAATAACAAATCAATTTCAAATTGATTTCCCAAGTTTTTTCCAAAACACCTAACCAATTTCCAAATTGATCCCTAAGATTTATTCTAACTCCAAATTAATTCCCAAATCAATTTCTAAAATTAATTTCTACTCTAAATTAAATTCCAAATTTAATTTCTAAATTCATTTCCTTTTGAAATGAATTTCTTTATCTCTTTCAATTATTTAAAATACGTATCTTGAATAAATCCTTCAACTATTAAACAATATCACTCGAAATTCCTTTATAAAAACATTTCCCATGTTTTTGGAATTTATTTTATAAGTTTCCAAAGATAAAACTTTATCTATTTAAATTTCCTTCTTTTAAAATTCACCCGATTCCGTTGAATGAATTCATTATAAATTTTCTATCCAAATTTCAGAATCAATTTACTATTTATTTCTGGTATCCTGCGATACCAATTATTTATTCGGCTGAATTACAGCCTTCAACGGTTTCAATCACAAATAGTCATACAAATTACAAATAATCAATACACAACATATGATACAAATTAAATACTTTGAGGAATCCAGTTGCATTCCTCCAACCTGTTTCCCTGCATCCACAGACGTTAGCACATAATTAAATACCCATTCCACTTCAAGGTGGAATATCGCGGCATACGGGATTTATAAAATATTATCCGCTATTATGCGGCGCAATAGGGTCTCATCCGCTATATAATGCAGGAAATCAATAACTCCAAATACATAATAATACCAGTTCCACTTGAGGTGGAACATCGCGGTATATGGGTTTAATATAATAACCTCCGCGATTATGCGGCGTATAAGGTCTAAACTAACATAACTAATAATAAATAAATTATCCAAACACACAATCAATCAATTTTAATTTAACTATCACAATTCCACAACCAATCAATAACTGGAATTTTCAATTAAAATTTTGAGTGAGAAGTTCTCACCTTTGCTTTATTTTGCAATCCATTTCCATTTCGTCTTGACTTGTTTCCTTCATGATTTTTAGACCTTGTATAACAATTGTATGATTTTATTAATTTTCTAACAAATCGAATAATCAATTATCGTTTAATTTAAACTAATAATTTAATTTTAAACTAGTGATTTAATTTTTAATCAAATTTTCCTTTTACAAATTATTTTTGGTGACTAAAATAATTTTTTTTTAAATAAGTTAACTAAACAAAATAAATCACCTTTACAATTTATTTTAGCACAAACTAGTAAATTGAAACACATGTATGTATATTTATTTCTTATATATATATATATATACATATATATATATATATATATATATATATATATGTATGTATGTATGTATGTATGTGTGTGAGTGTGTGTTAAATTGAAAACCGTTATACCTCACTGTCGAGATGAACTTGATGCCATACAAACACTGCTACACCTTCCACGCCATCGTTCAACTCGTGACCTAAAAAATCGGTCGCACGCCACCAAGCCCTACAAGGCTGCTGCATCCTATTTGGCCTAGCAACTTCACGCCTTCCACAACTCGTGCTCGCTACCATGCTTCTCAAACTCGGAGCATGCCTCGATGTCCTTGGTCAACCACTTGTGGGTCTCAACGTAGACTATCGCGACATTGCCGTGACGCGGCCACACACGCCGCCGCTCACCTCATGACTCCCCCTATGCTTCGATCGAAGTCTAACCCTAGCTGGAACTGGAATTTTAACCCTATCTCTATTCGATTTGCAAATTGATTGGCGAAACCAACGACTCAATTTCGACCATCCCAACGAACGGTCCATGCTCAATTCGTCTGCCATTCGATTGCTTAGGAAGGGGCTCGGCCTCAATTTATTTTCGAACACAGCTATTTTTGAAAAGGGCAAAGTTGATTTGAATTTTGGCGATTTTAAACCACTAGGAAGGGGAGAAACGATTTCGGCCATTATTTTTACTTTCTCTAATTTTCAATTTGAAATAAAAGAAGGGGAACGAGAAAAAGCTTCGTTCGTTTTACTTTAAAACATGATTCGATTTTTTTATTAAAACGAACGCGTGTATTGCCATAGGGAACACGTGGTCTCAAAGTGTTAACAAGTGTTAAGAGATCAACAGTATATTGAAGGAAATGCATATATACTATATTTAAATTTCAAATTTAAATTCAAATTTAAATCGTCCCCAATTTGAAGCTCAAAATTTCAAACTCCTATCGAGGTGTACTGCTTGGCGTTCATAAGGTTATACTCCTATTTCGAATGCAATGGAAAAGGTTTCGAGGTCTAACTCGATCGTATGGAGAAGATAGCTTTTTGAACCCAGTTATTAAATTTCGATATAATTTTTTTAGCGTATTTGCTTATTGTACGGCCAAACGATCACTCCAAACACTACAAAAATTGAAATCCGATAATAATGAAATATTACGGATCCAATGGAACTGGTTTCGTCGAATTCCGAGACTGTGCCTCGGACGACTATTTTTAAATATCGATTTAAATGATAAAATTCCAAAACTGATTAAAATTTCCAAATTCAATTCTGAAGCTTCTATTATCTTCAGTATTATCAATATAAATTTTCTAAGCCATCAAATTATTTTTAACAGGCTCCAAAATGGAGATTTACAATTTTACCCAATTTTTTATAATTAAATTCAACAATTAAACAGCCAATTTCATCCTGATATTTTAAACTCAAGTTAAACTGTCATTTAAACATTTAAAATTAATTAAATATTTCAATTTCAAATATTAAATTTTTCGGATTGTCACATCCTTCCCCCTTAAAAGAATTTCGTCCCGAAATTACAAGTTAAGAAGAATGATCCTCAACCCATTTGATATTTTCCAAATCAAACAGTTTCATCAATTTCTCAACCCAAATCTTCTTATTAAAGATTCATTTCAACTAACTTTCCAAGTTCAATTATAAGTTCCAAACAATATTATTTTCTTAGCCATTCGAATTCGAATTCGAATTTTAGATTTTCAAAATTTCCTCAAAATTTTTCTAACTCCCTAGATTTTCGAAAAATTTCTCTAGCGTCTCCTTTGCGTGGCTAGCTCGGAATGACTACAAAATGGCACCACAGGCCCTCAAATCCCAAAAAGAAAAGAAAACGCCAAGCGACTAGACAAGAAGATCATCAAATTTCATACTGAAATTCAAATACGTACCTTTTTGTCGAGCAATTCAATTTTATCTTCGAAATCAAAATCCCGATTTCCATTTCCTTTAATATACCTGTATATCCTGCTAGCCATAATATCCAATTACGACATTTAAATATCATTTTGCACATTCCTTTACAAAAATTTCAATATATATCTTATACCATCTTTAGTTTACTATTGGAGTTATATATTCATTTTCATTCTATCTCGCATTTTCACTTTCATTTGGATTCAACTTACCATTTCAATTTTATTTTGGATTCAGTTTAACTTCTGAATATTGAAATTTTCAATTATCTTTCATTCACAATTGATTCTTGACACTATTTTAAATCAGTTTCATTTACTAATTAATTATAAGTTCTAATTCATTTCATCTCAAACCCTTTTCATCTTTATTATCTTTAGTTCATCTGTAACATGTGACAGCCCGCAAAACCGTACCCCTTGAATCAACATTATTCTACCCTAATTGACTCAAGTGGAACAGAAATACGAACCATTAAGGTTAAAAGAAAAGAGATAGAAGAAGAAGAAACTAAACAATAGCAGAATCTCACAGTCGCAGCGGATTAAAATATAATAGTAACTATAGAACTTTACACAAAATGAAATCTATATCTGTTTATACATATCACATCATCACAAATCAGAGTAACTCATACATCAATCAACACATAACAGACATACCATACAACATAGCAGCGGATATATATATAGGTACATATAATACGTCTCGAACTCCAGCTCCTCTCCTGCTCCATAGCAACCTATCCTGAACATATAATACTCGGTCTGACCCGAGCATTATAATGAAATAACACCCGAGTCAGTCTGGCATACCAGCTGATAATAATGCACACAATTGATTATTAAAGTTTCAAAAATCCTTTTGAAAACAAAAGCATCTCGTAAGACCACGCCACAAATAAACATGTCGGGTTTTTACCTTACGATAGCTAAAACACTTTTTATAGAAATCCTCTGATATTATAATAGGGTCTATTTACAAATACTTATAAAATAGCCGAAATTGTTACATTATTAAATTCCAGCTACTAGCCACCGAAGTGGGTAATACAAACAAAACTCGTAAAAGGCTCGTAGGGAAAATGGATTTCCAACAATGACTAGGCACTGGGGTACCACCTATCACAGTATGTGGTCTAGATCACAGTACCGAGGACTACTCCCTTCGTCCCCTGCAACACAAGACCGGAATCACCTATGGGCAATTCCGAATAAGATCACCCCGCGGTTGGGATCAGCAACCGCACCACTAAGCCGAAATAAAAAAAGAACCTCTAGACAGGGATGACCTTACTCTCCAGTGGGGGCTACCCACGAAGCCTTGCTGCATATCCCCTGATTTTCAGTCATTCCCGGTTGATGAGGCTTGAGGCTTAACGTTACCTTTAGAACGTTTCACTTAGAATGCCCATCGTCCGCTGACGATGTCACGAAGCATTTGTCCATACAAGTCCGTCCCGGGTTCGAACGGAACCGAAGGCACTATTCCTACTACATCCATTTTGGAAATATCCTCAGGATTAGTAGCGACTAGCCCTTGCACTTCACTGCTCCATCTTCGACTCCGAAAAACGTTTTATCGCACGAAAACGTACAAACCGGATCGAAGTGGTTTTCGAGAAATAAATCTCGATCCCGGTCTCTTCGAAACGATCAACGCAATTTGTCCAATATTGATAGTCGGTGATTTAACTATCAATTTATATTCATAAACATCCATAGCATCCATCACACAATAAATAATTCCCAAATTATTTATATACCTCAAATATCTTTAAAAGATATATTACCATATTTTCAAACTCATTTGAAAACAATTTCCCAAAGTTCTCCATTTACAAGGTACATCATTTACCATATATCTCCATTGGAATAGCCAAGTTCAAACAATTTAGATTCAAAATAATTTAAACATTTTATTTTAAAATATATCTAAAATAGGTAAATTTACTACTAGTTATTTAATCAAAATATAATTTCAAAATATTTAAAGCAAAACTATTTATAAGATATAATTTAATTTAAAATAAGGTTTAGTTGTACTATCTATTAAAAATAGAGTTGTAAAAAGACTAACTCTTATTTCAATGTACTTAGGTCAAAACTAGCTTTTAAAACAATCCATTTGTAAACATAATTATTAAGATATTTATAAAATTTTACTATTGCTAATTAATAAATAATCACTTTTAAAATAATAATTTTTAAAACATTCTTTAAAACCAGCTTAAGCTTTAAAAAACTTTCTTTTTATAAAAATCAATTTAAACTCGAACTTGGTTTTTCCCAAGGAAATCTCATTTCTACTAAATCATCACAGAAACCCTTCTCACGATTTCTGTCCATTTATTAACTTTAGTTTTATGGTTTTATAACATAAATTTATTTCCCAAATCTCCAACTAATAACATTTATCTTTAATTTTCATTCCAGATTTCACAACTTCCAATTTCCATTCTAAATAGATTTCAAATTTTAAATCCTTTAAAATTCATTATTAACCCTATCTTTTATTTCTTTAAAATTCAATTTATCCATTTACAATTAATTATGGATTTACAATTTATTTAGAAATATTCCAATACTATTTCATTTCAGTTTTCCCATCCAACAGATTATAATTTCTATATTCTTTCAATTTCCATATTTATTAATTTCCTTAGTTTCTTTTGAAACCCAATTAAATTTCTTTAAAATTAAAACTCCAAATTCTTTTATAATTAACATTCTGAGTTTTATAGTTAATATCACAATATCACAAAGCAATTCAATTACAAATTAGCAATCACAATATATAAACAGGCATAATCATCAATATAAAAAAAAATATTACTACATTGTGAGGAATCCCGTTGGATCCCTCCAACCTGTTTTCCCTGCATCCACAAATATTAGCACAACAGTATATATATCAATTCAATTTGATAATAATCGACATAAACAGCTAAACATCCAAACAATCAATCAATTCTAACTGTCTACTTTACTAGTATCCAGATGTGAGTGAGAATAACTCACCTTGAGTTTCGGCGAGCGTTCGAAATTCAAATTAAACCGATCGACGTTCGATTTAACCTAAATTTCTACTTGCCCGGATTGACTCCGGATCTGCTCCATCGCGTAGTGCTCGACTCAGCGATTCCAACGCATCCATATTCGTTACAATCTGATAACGTATGAGACCGTTATTAATTTTCAAAGTTCGAACAACAATTTAAAACTAATTTCTTTTATTTAATTACCAAGAAAATCAAAGCCGCTCATCTAAACTACCCAACGCGCACGCAAGCTTTCTGCATTCTTCTCCTCTTCGCGTTTTACAGAAACGTGAACCCAAACACACACGCGATTAGGGCAGAGGACCGCACCACCTACGATAGCTTTGAGGATGATCTAACACCTTCATCTTGCTCGTCACGCTCAGCTCCTCCCTCGGCCAGAGTATCTCAAAACTCGGTGCCCCCATCCTCCCCGAAAACGCATGCGAACGGCGATTCTTTGAAGCCAAAATCCTCCCTCCATCGTTGATAACAGCTCGAATCATCCGTTGGATCTATAGATCCCACTACGATCTACAATTTTCGTTTAGAAAGTTTTTTGAAATCGAAGCTTAGATTGAAGGATTTTTGAGGGAAATCAAGATGAATTTTCGGCCATGAATGCAAGAGATGGCGGCCTGGAAGATAGCTAGGGCTTAAGAGAATAAACGTGAATATATATATATAGTTTAATATTATTTTATTAATAAAATTACTCGATTTAATCACGTATGCTAACGAACTCCAATTCTCACGATCCGACAGGCTATCCTGGGGTTTTTCCGCGTTCCGGACACAATGGAATAGGTTTCGTAAGCTAATTCGATCGTATGCACGAGTTACGGAATAAAACGATCAATTTAAAATTAAACCGATTAAAACGATTTCGACGCGTTTCGAGCTGCCGGGGTCAAACGACAACTCCGATTGCTACGAAAATTGAAATCCGATAATAACTAACTATTACGGATCCAATGAAACTGGTTTCGTCGAATTCCGAGACTGTGCCCCGGAGGGCTATTTTAACTCGTCTATTTAATTAAGCGATTTTCGAAATTATCGAAATCACTCCAAATCTCCACTTTTAAAATTTTATTAACTTAACAATAATTCATATAAAATTTATAAACACATTAAAAATCGTTCTGGTTCATTCTGGACTTAAATCGGATTAATTGCAATATTTAATAATATTAAATTCATTTTAAATTCATATAAAATTCCAAATAATAATCTATTAACTTTTAAATTCTTCCAAAAATCTAACAATATCATGTATAACCTATGGAACTTAAAAATGCATTTAAACATCAATTTTATAACAATTCCCATTCAATTTCCAATTTATTCTCAGTTCTAATAATTATTATTATTACTCCAATTCAAATGGAATCACCATATTTTGAAACTATAACTCATCTTATTAACTCAACCATAGTCTTCTATTATCAAGATTCAAATTAGAATCCATATCCAACATTTAAAATGAATTAAATGTTAAATTTTGGCGACCCAAAATTCCGGGTCGTTACATTCCTCCCCCCTTATAAAAATTTCGTCCCCGAAATTTGTATAAGGTAGAACATACACTTAAACCCATTTACTTATCCCATTAGCTTAGTTAAAAGCTTATATACACTTCACAAAATCCTTTTTGTTCAATTCCCAAACCTATTTGCTTTATTAATTCTAAAGCTTAAATTTTAACTTATAACTTCATAAGTTACTTAACTTTTCCCAAAACCCAAAAAAAAATTTCTAACTCTCAAAATTTACGGAAAATTTTGGCAGAGTCTCCCCTGTACGGAGGAGCTTCTGCGATATCGCAGGATACACAAATATATATACATCGGCCCACACGGCCGGAAACCAAAATATATCACAATATATATATCATTTTCCAATTTTATTTGCGTAGGCGTACCTTTTAGCAAAATTAATAGCAAGTAGCTAATATATAATGCATATACGCGCTTCAAACCCTCTCGAGCGCCTCGCATTCCTGCACTTACTCAACATACTCATTAGTTACAAGATCTGTGCATTTTAATCAACATTTTCCAATATAAAAGCAATCCAACATATCTATGGCATAATCCAAACCAAGCAAATTTCAAAATTTACTAATATTAACCATCCTTTACCAACAATTCAAGATTTTAAATCATCTTTCCAATTATCTATTCAAGTCCAACATTATTTACTTTCACTTGAATGATTTATACTCAAATCAACCATATACAATTCATATTTATCTCAATAGGATTAACATATGCTTCACTAATAGCAATCTATTTCAATACAATTCCTAATTGATTTACAAACCACCTTTATCTTCAGGGTAGAAGCATCTTCATTCTTATGCAAAATTACTTAATAACATTTCAATGCATTCCAATTAATTCGAAACCAAGTTCAGTGTTGAATACACTAAGACAACTCATTCATATTCACTTCAATATTATGAATAGGTGCTTTAATTCATTTATATGCAACATTATTTAATTTGATTTTCAATCAAATCCTTATTTCCAATTTGAAGCACTCACATTCCTTTATTAAAATTTCGCACATTTTAGTTTCCTCCAACTAACCTCATTTTACTTCACTTGAATGATTTACATTCAAGCTTTCTATACACCATTCATATTTCTTATAACCAATTTATTTCTATTTCAAAATAATTAACATATGCCTTGTTCACACTTTTTTTTTTTTTTAACTTACCCTTCCAATTTGATTTGTAATCAAATTTTATTTTAACTTACATTCCCAAATTTGATTTTAAATCAAATTTTATTTAAACTTGAAACATTTGCAATTCTTTCATGATTTATTTCCATATATATGCAAACATTGCTTATTAAAATGTTAATTCATCCCAATTGATTCCAACTCAATTCCATTTGCAACTTGAAACCAATTTACTTGCATTCATTTACCAACTCTTTGAATTGGATCCTAATCCATAACAATTTATTCAAACATCAATTCAATTGCATAATATCTCAATTCTTTCTTGCATACCAAATTTAGTTTCATTTTAATTTGACTTCACTTAATCAAATTATAATTTATCCAAAACCAATTTAGTTGTTTAAACAACTCAATTCTAAATACATTCAAATATTCAAGTCATTCAAGCAAAACAATTGCCACTTAAGCTTATAACCCTTTAAAATTAATTCCAACTTGGATTTATATTAGTTTCATTAACCAATCCAAGTTTATATTAATATCTCTCCCTCCTGGATTATTTACAACCCATACATCCTTAATTTATCACAATAACTTATTAATATCATTTCTTGCAATTATTATCTAACAAATTTCATTCAACATTACTTAATAAGGCTCATTCTCAACCATTTTGTTTTTCTTTCAATTTGCTTAAGTTCTTTAACAATATTCTCATTATTTCCTTATAAATCAAATTTTATTTCATTTGATTCTCATTCAAATCAAATTTCCATTCATATACAAATTTAATGCTCTTTGTTTAGTTATCCAATTCATATTAAACTTATTTTATTTACAAAGAGGCCATTTAAATTATTTTACTCATTTGAATTTTATTTACAATCCAAATCATCATAAATATATTCAAATTCCATTATTCATTCACACCTCCAATATTCATTTCCATAATTGAATCCCAATTCAAATCAGGATTTCTATTTACTTTCCAAACTTGACTAAACTATCAAAATTCTCCATTACAATACAAATCCCAGTTAATTTGTAATTTAATTCAGTCAATAACATAATCCATATTAGTTTTCACTCCACTTTCTTAATTTACTCTGAATTCATTCATAATATCACCATTTTCCAATTATTTCATTTGGCACATTTAAATTTTCTACCTTTCCTTTTTACTCCTATAAATAGAATCTAAATTTCTTTCAATATTATTTATTACACAACTGAAATTCAATTTCAATTTCATTACCCAACAAACCTTATCTCAATCCACATTCATTTGAGATTAAGTTAATTCCACTATACCATTTCACTATTCCCTCATTTGTGATTATAATTCTATTTCTATATATAAGTTCACCAACTTATCTACTTAACAGCTTATATAGCTCATTTTAATCCATCTACAACTTATAATCACAATTTCAACTTTTATAAATATATACCCCTGAATTCATAAAGATATAGATCTTTTTTTTTTTTTACCCAAATCTTTTACAAATTCTAAATTTCATAATTTTAGATTATAAGTATATTACTTAATAGCTTGTGGGTACAATCTATTACACAACAACCCAAATTTTCAAATCAACTTACTTTTGATTTAAACCCAAATCCATTTAATTCTGGGTCCAATATATTTAACTTGTCCAAGTTAAATTTAAATTTCCATTCACTTCAATACCCTTCATTTACTTCAATACATTTTATTCACTTTCAATTACTCAAATTAAATTTTAATTCCATGATTAAAATTTCTCATTTCCTTCTTATTAGCATTAGCTCCACTTAACAAATTCAATAGTTGATTCATTTCAACTTTACACATTATTTAATTAGAACTTTCCCAGAATTCAATTTACCCGGTTTTATCTCAAAACCATTTTGAAATATATCAAATATATATACCCATTTGGTATATCAAATCAAATTTCCATGTTTTCCAAACCAATTTGTTTGTACCCAAAACAATTTGTTCATATCCCAAACAAATTTCCATTTTTGAAATATCCAAAACAACTGTTATCCCCAACAAATCCAAACAATACCATAACCAATTACTAGGGAAGCAATCCATCACTTTAGAAACTCGAAAATGAGTTCTAATGATGTGGCCAGCATCATCAGGATTATTTTCCAGCGACCACAGTGAGTTCAATGCTTCTTAACTTTCCCAATTTCATTTCAAACAGTTTCCATTCAAAAATATTACCCAAAACAATACTCCATTATTGTCTTCAATACATTGGAAAACATTCCCAAACTTTCCCAGGATTTAAAATTTCCAAACTTTTATTTTCAATACATTTAAAATTCTTCCCAAAACTTCCGGGTTAAAATTCTGGTTTAAATTCAAATTTTAATTTCATTTTTTTCTTATTACAACTTATTTAACTAATTCTATTTGGTTATAACCATTTTAATATCTTTATACTTATTAGCTTTTTATTTCAAATTTTAAATCAATTGTTAGATTCTTATTTGATTTGGTATTAACATCCAACAAACACCCAATACATAATAAGCTAGAAAATCATTTCTTTTATATCAAAATATAATTTTGGATAAAATTATTTCATTTATCCACTTTAAAAACAATACTATGTCGGTTTATCTTGTTTAAGAGTTTAGAAACCCCTATCGATACGGTTGTACTTCCCGCACCGACCAGAATTCATAAACACTCAACCGATAAGTCAACACAGTATAAAAACAATTTTATAAACACTAACAAGTACGCTCTCATATTTATTATTATACTCAACTTATTATAGAGTACTATTGACTCTATTAAATGAGTAATTATCCCACCAAAGCCTAGGTTGTCGCCAACCTAAGCTCTGATACCAACTGTGACAGCCCGCAAAACCGTACCCCTTGAATCAACATTATTCTACCCTAATTGACTCAAGTGGAACAGAAATACGAACCATTAAGGTTAAAAGAAAAGAGATAGAAGAAGAAGAAACTAAACAATAGCAGAATCTCACAGTCGCAGCGGATTAAAATATAATAGTAACTATAGAACTTTACACAAAATGAAATCTATATCTGTTTATACATATCACATCATCACAAATCAGAGTAACTCATACATCAATCAACACATAACAGACATACCATACAACATAGCAGCGGATATATATATAGGTACATATAATACGTCTCGAACTCCAGCTCCTCTCCTGCTCCATAGCAACCTATCCTGAACATATAATACTCGGTCTGACCCGAGCATTATAATGAAATAACACCCGAGTCAGTCTGGCATACCAGCTGATAATAATGCACACAATTGATTATTAAAGTTTCAAAAATCCTTTTGAAAACAAAAGCATCTCGTAAGACCACGCCACAAATAAACATGTCGGGTTTTTACCTTACGATAGCTAAAACACTTTTTATAGAAATCCTCTGATATTATAATAGGGTCTATTTACAAATACTTATAAAATAGCCGAAATTGTTACATTATTAAATTCCAGCTACTAGCCACCGAAGTGGGTAATACAAACAAAACTCGTAAAAGGCTCGTAGGGAAAATGGATTTCCAACAATGACTAGGCACTGGGGTACCACCTATCACAGTACGTGGTCTAGATCACAGTACCGAGGACTACTCCCTTCGTCCCCTGCAACACAAGACCGGAATCACCTATGGGCAATTCCGAATAAGATCACCCCGCGGTTGGGATCAGCAACCGCACCACTAAGCCGAAATAAAAAAAGAACCTCTAGACAGGGATGACCTTACTCTCCAGTGGGGGCTACCCACGAAGCCTTGCTGCATATCCCCTGATTTTCAGTCATTCCCGGTTGATGAGGCTTGAGGCTTAACGTTACCTTTAGAACGTTTCACTTAGAATGCCCATCGTCCGCTGACGATGTCACGAAGCATTCGTCCATACAAGTCCGTCCCGGGTTCGAACGGAACCGAAGGCACTATTCCTACTACATCCATTTTGGAAATATCCTCAGGATTAGTAGCGACTAGCCCTTGCACTTCACTGCTCCATCTTCGACTCCGAAAAACGTTTTATCGCACGAAAACGTACAAACCGGATCGAAGTGGTTTTCGAGAAATAAATCTCGATCCCGGTCTCTTCGAAACGATCAACGCAATTTGTCCAATATTGATAGTCGGTGATTTAACTATCAATTTATATTCATAAACATCCATAGCATCCATCACACAATAAATAATTCCCAAATTATTTATATACCTCAAATATCTTTAAAAGATATATTACCATATTTTCAAACTCATTTGAAAACAATTTCCCAAAGTTCTCCATTTACAAGGTACATCATTTACCATATATCTCCATTGGAATAGCCAAGTTCAAACAATTTAGATTCAAAATAATTTAAACATTTTATTTTAAAATATATCTAAAATAGGTAAATTTACTACTAGTTATTTAATCAAAATATAATTTCAAAATATTTAAAGCAAAACTATTTATAAGATATAATTTAATTTAAAATAAGGTTTAGTTGTACTATCTATTAAAAATAGAGTTGTAAAAAGACTAACTCTTATTTCAATGTACTTAGGTCAAAACTAGCTTTTAAAACAATCCATTTGTAAACATAATTATTAAGATATTTATAAAATTTTACTATTGCTAATTAATAAATAATCACTTTTAAAATAATAATTTTTAAAACATTCTTTAAAACCAGCTTAAGCTTTAAAAAACTTTCTTTTTATAAAAATCAATTTAAACTCGAACTTGGTTTTTCCCAAGGAAATCTCATTCTACTAAATCATCACAGAAACCCTTCTCACGATTTCTGTCCATTTATTAACTTTAGTTTTATGGTTTTATAACATAAATTTATTTCCCAAATCTCCAACTAATAACATTTATCTTTAATTTTCATTCCAGATTTCACAACTTCCAATTTCCATTCTAAATAGATTTCAAATTTTAAATCCTTTAAAATTCATTATTAACCCTATCTTTTATTTCTTTAAAATTCAATTTATCCATTTACAATTAATTATGGATTTACAATTTATTTAGAAATATTCCAATACTATTTCATTTCAGTTTTCCCATCCAACAGATTATAATTTCTATATTCTTTCAATTTCCATATTTATTAATTTCCTTAGTTTCTTTTGAAACCCAATTAAATTTCTTTAAAATTAAAACTCCAAATTCTTTTATAATTAACATTCTGAGTTTTATAGTTAATATCACAATATCACAAAGCAATTCAATTACAAATTAGCAATCACAATATATAAACAGGCATAATCATCAATATAAAAAAAAAAAATTACTACATTGTGAGGAATCCCGTTGGATCCCTCCAACCTGTTTTCCCTGCATCCACAAATATTAGCACAACAGTATATATATCAATTCAATTTGATAATAATCGACATAAACAGCTAAACATCCAAACAATCAATCAATTCTAACTGTCTACTTTACTAGTATCCAGATGTGAGTGAGAATAACTCATCTTGAGTTTCGGCGAGCGTTCGAAATTCAAATTAAACCGATCGACGTTCGATTTAACCTAAATTTCTACTTGCCCGGATTGACTCCGGATCTGCTCCATCGCGTAGTGCTCGACTCAGCGATTCCAACGCATCCAAATTCGTTACAATCTGATAACGTATGAGACCGTTATTAATTTTCAAAGTTCGAACAACAATTTAAAACTAATTTCTTTTATTTAATTACCAAGAAAATCAAAGCCGCTCATCTAAACTACCCAACGCGCACGCAAGCTTTCTGCATTCTTCTCCTCTTCGCGTTTTACAGAAACGTGAACCCAAACACACACGCGATTAGGGCAGAGGACCGCACCACCTACGATAGCTTTGAGGATGATCTAACACCTTCATCTTGCTCGTCACGCTCAGCTCCTCCCTCGGCCAGAGTATCTCAAAACTCGGTGCCCCCATCCTCCCCGAAAACGCATGCGAACGGCGATTCTTTGAAGCCAAAATCCTCCCTCCATCGTTGATAACAGCTCGAATCATCCGTTGGATCTATAGATCCCACTACGATCTACAATTTTCGTTTAGAAAGTTTTTTGAAATCGAAGCTTAGATTGAAGGATTTTTGAGGGAAATCAAGATGAATTTTCGGCCATGAATGCAAGAGATGGCGGCCTGGAAGATAGCTAGGGCTTAAGAGAATAAACGTGAATATATATATATAGTTTAATATTATTTTATTAATAAAATTACTCGATTTAATCACGTATGCTAACGAACTCCAATTCTCACGATCCGACAGGCTATCCTGGGGTTTTTCCGCGTTCCGGACACAATGGAATAGGTTTCGTAAGCTAATTCGATCGTATGCACGAGTTACGGAATAAAACGATCAATTTAAAATTAAACCGATTAAAACGATTTCGACGCGTTTCGAGCTGCCGGGGTCAAACGACAACTTCGATTGCTACGAAAATTGAAATCCGATAATAACTAACTATTACGGATCCAATGAAACTGGTTTCGTCGAATTCCGAGACTGTGCCCCGGAAGGCTATTTTAACTCGTCTATTTAATTAAGCGATTTTCGAAATTATCGAAATCACTCCAAATCTCCACTTTTAAAATTTTATTAACTTAACAATAATTCATATAAAATTTATAAACACATTAAAAATCGTTCTGGTTCATTCTGGACTTAAATCGGATTAATTGCAATATTTAATAATATTAAATTCATTTTAAATTCATATAAAATTCCAAATAATAATCTATTAACTTTTAAATTCTTCCAAAAATCTAACAATATCATTTATAACCTATGGAACTTAAAAATGCATTTAAACATCAATTTTATAACAATTCCCATTCAATTTCCAATTTATTCTCAGTTCTAATAATTATTATTATTACTCCAATTCAAATGGAATCACCATATTTTGAAACTATAACTCATCTTATTAACTCAACCATAGTCTTCTATTATCAAGATTCAAATTAGAATCCATATCCAACATTTAAAATGAATTAAATGTTAAATTTTGGCGACCCAAAATTCCGGGTCGTTACATAACAACCCGCATATTTTACAATTGAATATTTAAATATTTTATCGTTAGTCGGATTTTAGTCCGAAAAGTTACTTTTTGCATACGGTTGAATTAGGACTCGGGACCACTTCCATTGGGTCCAAAACGCCGTTTGCGATCCTTTTGAGTATAAACTTTGATATGTTTGGAGTTAGTGGAATTTTGCCACTTTTTCACTTTGGGCTTTGGGTTTGGTTTAGCCCATTAGCCTAAATTATTAACTCTAGCTCAACCCCCTCTTCCCTTCATAACTTCACTTTCATTTCCTAACACTCAAGCTTCATCAAAAATGGAGGGAGGAATGGGAAATTAAAACTCCAAGCCCTCGTTCATTTGCAAATCCAACATCTAACTCCGAATTCAAAAAGAAGCCATTGATTCAAGCTTCTTGTGTTGAGATTGAAGTGTGGTTGATTCTTCCTTTGCTTTTAAGCTTCATATTCATTGATTTTTGTGTAAAGGTGAGATTTTTATCTCACATCTTTGTCTATAACTATCTGTGATTGTTGGGTATGAATTCCTAACACTTATTCATGTGCATTTGCTTTTGGTTTGGATTGAATTGGTGAAAATCCCAATTTTTAGTGTTTTGGGTTCAAATATTTAAAAATCCTAGCTTTGATGATTGAACATGTTTTTAGTGATGCATCGAGGAGCCAATAGGACTGGGTAGCCGTTGGGCGTAATCCCCAAGCGTCCATGCTCGATCGGTTGCAAATTGGGTGAGTTTTTGCACTTCTATCCCCTAGGTCGCTCGGCCTGCACCATTCGAATTGCTCGGCCTGCATATAGGTTGCACCAATATAGGTCGCCCCAACATAGGTCGCGCCATACTTAGGTCATTCCTTAACTTAGGTGGCGGCATGCTTGGGCCGTGCTATGGGATAGGTCGTTCGTCCCTTAGGTCGCTCGGCCTGTTAGGTCGCGCCATGATAGGTCGCACCCCTTAAGTCGTTCGGCCTTCTTTCTTAAGTCGCTCGGCCTTCTTATTTAAGTCGCTCGGCCTTCTCTTAACCCTTAGGTCGCGCCATACTTAGGTCGCGCCATGCTTTGGGTCGTTCCACCATTTGGTCACAACCACTTAGGTTGCTCGGGCATGTTATACCGCTAGCTCGTTAGGTCGCAACCCCTTAGGCCGTTCGGCCATGTTAAGTCGCACCTGCTACGCAACCAACTTAGGTCGCGATAAGTTAGGTCATTCCCTCTTAAGTCGCTCGGCCTTCTCTTATACCTTAGGTTGCGCCAGTTAGGCCGCATGCTACTCCTTAGCCGCTAGCTACCTTAGGTCGCTGACCTCCTTAGGTCGCTCGGCCTACTTGCACTGTTAGGTCGCTTCATACCTTGGGTCGCACCTGCTATATCTCGCACACATTGGGTCGCGCCACTCTTTAGGTCGCTCGTTACTTAGGTCGCGCCATGCTATAGGTCGCGCCAAGCTATTGGTTGTGCCATAATAAGTTGCTCTGTTGGCCGTATGCTTTTTCTTGAGCCGCTGATTTCTTGTGTTGACTTATGTTAAGTCGTAATTCATGGCTGTTAAGTCGCAAGGGTATTTCCACTTTGATGGATTTGGAATCGAATTCTTTGGATTTTATTCACGTCTTCGAATGTGAATTTTTGTGACTTATTGTTTCTAGAATCATTTTTGTGATTTGTCACTTTAAAAATATAAAGGTTTTCTATACCAGTAGTAAATATCAAAACTCTTCCATCAAAAAGATTTCAACACTATTTTATTACAAAGCTTGTTTCTTAAACCGTTTTCCAATCTACTGGTGTATATATAAACCTTTACATCACTCGTACGAGAAATCTAGTTAAACGGCTTAGTAAAACAAGTTTTATGAAACGATTGCGTCTAATTCACCGGTTAATTCTTGGACTTGTTGGATTGAATCTCTTGTGACAATTTTCGAGTGGTGATCTACAATTTGTTCGTAAATATTTAAGTTAAGCTAGTGGTTATGGGACATGAAGCTAAGCTTATATAATTACTAGCTTACTATAATAGACACTTCTTGATGATCGTTGATGATCATTTTTGTGATTTAGACTAGCAAATGTGCGATGTCTCTTTGTCTACAAGGGAGACTAAACCCCGTTTCTGTGGAGCTTCGACTCAATTTGGTGGGGTAGCGACCCATGGTCTTCAGGCCGTTTTGTGGAGCTTCGGCTCAAAATTAATGGTTAGCAACCATGGAATAGCGTTCCATTTTGTGATACACGTGTTGGTGAGTTTTCATGCTCCCGTTTTGTGATAGGCCTCCCCTTTTTGTGATTTCTGGATTTCCATTGATGATTTCTAGAATTTGTGTTTCACCTATTTTCGTGATTTACATTGATAAGTCTTATCAATATTTGTGCATTGGTGAATTTGTGTGTCATTAACTTTTGTGATCTGCATTGATATAATGATCAGTACTTATGGTTTTAGTGAATAAAAATAAAGAGTATGACATTCTTTTTGATCTTTGAGAAGATTCTTGTGATATTGATTAATCTCTTGTTGATTTTCAATTACATACTTATCACGGTATGGCTTTATGGTTATCATATGTTTACGTCATTTCTCTTATTCTATATCATTTTATCTAATATTTATAGCTAGATTGTTCCGTTTATTATTTTCTTATTAAATAATACTCGGGTCAGACCGAGATGTTACAGGTGCTTCTGCTTGACTTCACATCTGGGATCATCACCCTGACTTTTGGCTAACTATTTAGATTAGTAGTTTTTGTTGTATACATTTAAGATATAGACTTTTTGATGTATCCATATTCTTTTTTCTAGCACTTGTAACTATTCTTTTGCGACATTGTGGATCTTGTCTGATCACTACTCTGATGTACACTTTCATGTGTTATACATTCATATCTATTTCCACCTTTGTGATATGGATGTCTGTGACTGATTTGTGTTATATTTATTTCTGTATTTGTTTCCGAAGAATATATATAGCCACCGGGTAGTAGCTTTGAGTTTGTATCGGTATGTCAAATTTCCTCCTGAAACCAGATGCATGTTGTACTATCTGACATATCGGTACTCGCACAGAGCAATTACGCAGATGGTCGCTCCTCAACGGCCTTATTCTCCACGCTAGTTGATGGCATTATCCCGTAGTATCCTTGGCTAGAGTGGGTGTAGAGGTCGGGCGTCACAGCTTGGTATCAGAGCGAAACTTCAGAACAATGTAGAATAATCTAGCAAGGATCGTTGTCCTAAATCCATCTTAGGAGTCGTGCTTTAGGATTTAATTCGAGTCTTCGTACCGATTGATCCTATTTTCTTTATGATTCCTTGTTTATCTATCAAGATTGCTTGATATTCATTTGGTGAATAACCTTATCCTTCTTCTTTCTTTTTTTCAAAAGGAAGAGAAATGGTTAGACCTGGTCGTCCCAACGTCGGTCAATCTAGTGCTACTCCCCAAGATAGAGTATTTATGTCTGCCCAGCAGCTTCTTGATCTAGTAAAGAATGCTCAAGCAGCCAGATCTAATCCGGAGTCTACTCACCCTAAGTCTGGATTTGCACGTTTGTGCAGCGATTATACCAATTTGGGTGGGAAGCCATTCAAAGGTTCTGAAACTATTATTGAAGAACATACTTGGCTGAGAACGTGCGATCGAATCTTTTCTCGCATGAATCTTATCGATCTTCACCGTGTTCAGGTGGCCTCTATTATGCTCCAAGAAAGAGCATTAGATTAGTATGAGCTTCTGATTTCTAAAATAAAAGCGGATCTTTCTTGGGAGAAATTCTCGGAATGCTTCGAGTTAAAATTTGTGCCAAAAGCTGAGAAGGTGACTTTGGCTCGTCGTTTCATAGACCTTGTTTAAGGTGAATCCTCTGTGGCAGACTATGTCACATCATTCGAGTCACTTTCTAAATACGGGGTCGAGTACACAAACACCCCATTGAAGAAAAACCAAAGATTTGTCTATGGCTTGATTAAAAATCTCAAGAAGCCATTACTTCTAAAATTAGAAGTTTCTTTTGATCAACTCATTGATATCGCGCTTCGACTTGAAGAGGTTGATATAGTAAGTGATGTTGAGGTTGGGAGTGCTAAACCAAACTTCACCAACAAGAAAAGGCGTAATAAGTTCAAGGGTCCTTATCCCAACAATAAGAAAGGGAAGCAAGCCTCTCCGGCAGCTAAGACATCTACCTCAAGTGGTGGACAATGCTACAACTATGGTTCTAAGGACCATTATGCGAATAAGTGTTCAAAGCCCCGTGCTTGTTGCTATTGCAAAAGCCCGGACCATTATATATCTTTGTGTCCCAAACTTCAAAA
Organism: Allium cepa; assembly: GCA_030765085.1. Lineage (NCBI taxonomy): Eukaryota > Viridiplantae > Streptophyta > Magnoliopsida > Asparagales > Amaryllidaceae > Allium > Allium cepa. The sequence continues at coordinate 727,701,308 of CM060945.1, forward strand.
CAAGAAGGAGGGAAAGCTTAATGTTGCTCAAGCCCCTGGCAACACATCACGTGGTTAAGGTATTTCTCATTGTATCCTTGATGGCATTATTTTATTTCTTGATCATCCTATTCGAGTTCTTTTTGATACGGGTGCGTCCCATTCTTTTATATCGAAAGAACTTGTTGATACTTTTTCTTTGGATGTTTTGTGTTTAATGACTTCTTTGAGAATTGCGAATCCGGTTGGTGGATCCGCAACAATCAGTTTATTGTGTAAAAATGTCGAGATTATTTTGTGTGATTTTTCTTTCCGAGCCGATTTGCATGTTATGCGCTACTTAGGCTTTGGAATGATTTTGGGAATGCATTGGTTTAGCCGCTATGAAAGCCCACATCCTATGCCCTGAGCGGATTATTCATCTTCGACATCCTCAATCTATTAAGCAGATTCCTATTAACCTTAAAGATTCGGATTCCAGCTTGGCTGCACCTTTATATTCTTTAAATCCTCATGATGACGATAATGATGATGAGGAAGATATCATTTCTCTTATTCACGTTGTTCGTGAATTTTCCAACATATTTGAGCCCTTTATAGGATTACCACCTAAGCGAGCAATTGAGTTCAAAATTAATCTCATTCCTGGAGCTCAACCTATTACTCGTCCTCCTTATCGTATGTCCAATAATGAAAATGAGGAGATGCGCAAACAATTATCCGAATTGGAGGCAAAGCAATTTATTTGCTCTAGTTCCTCTCCTTGGGGAGCTCGGCTATTTTTGTGAAGAAATCCGATGGTACACTTAGGCTTTGCGTTGACTACCGCAAGCTTAATGATCTTACTATCAAGAATAAATGTCCTTTACCTCAGATTGATGATTTATTCGATCAACTTATTGGTGCTAGAGTCTTTTCACAATTAGACTTGGCTACCGGTTTTTATCAGCTTCGTATTGCAGAGGATAGCATTCCTTTGACATCGTTCCGTACTCGTTATGGATCTTATGAATGGCTTGTTATGCCATTTGGGTTAACGAATGCTCTGGCTTATTTCGTTGACCTTATGAATAGAGTTTTCAATGACTTCCTCGATCGGTTTGTTCTCATCTTTATTGATGATATTCTTATGTATTCTAAAACCGATGTGGAGCATGAAAAACATCTTCAGATTGTGTTGGAAACTCTTAGGAGCAGTCAATTGAAAGCAAAATTTTCTAAATGCCACTTTTGGCAAACTCATGTGAAGTTTCTCGGTCATATTATTTCCGAATCCGGAATTTCCGTGGATCCTTCAAAGATTGAAGCGATTCAAAATTGAAAGAGACCGGAGAGTGTGATGGAAATCCGTAGCTTCCTTGGATTGGCGGGCTATTACCGTCGTTTTATAAAAGAATTTTCAAAAATTTCCGTGCCTCTTACTAGTTTGACAAAGAAGGGAGTTAAATACATTTGGTCGGACAAATGCGAAGCTTTTTTCAGAAATTAAAAGAACTCCTTTCTGATGCTCCTATTCTTGTGATTCCCGAGAGACCAAGATTTTATTGTTTATACCGATGCTAGTCGCGTTGGTTTGGGTGCCATTCTTATGCAAAGAGAACGTGTTATTGCTTATGCTTCTAGGCAATTGAAGCCAGCCGAGACTAGATATGCCACTCATGATTTAGAGCTCGCGGCTATTGTTTTCGCCCTTCGTATTTGGCATCATTATCTTTTGGGAGAAAAATTTATTCTTTACACCGATCATAAATCTTTGAAGTATATATTTTCTCAAAAGGAACTTAATTTGCGTCAACAACGTTGGCTCGAATTTCTTGCAGCTTATGATCTTGATATTCTTTATACCCCCGGAAAGGGAAATCGTGTTGCGGACGTACTTAGTCGTAAGCAACAAGCGGTTGTTTCTATGATGATATCCGAATGGAATGATCTAGGAATTCTATCCACTTGTGAGATTCGAGATCGTGTTTCCGATTTATGTTCATCTCTTGTTTTATGTAGTCTTGAGGCTCATCCTTCTCTTTTAGACCGCATTCTTGAAGCTCAAAAGCTAGATCCTGAATTGGCTCTTCTTGGCTAAAATTTTAGGGATAAAATTAATATTGAAGGTTTGAAAGACTTTAATATTGATTCTCGTGGCGGTATTCGAAAATTTGGTAGACTTGTCATGCCAAATATTAGTAATCTTCGTAAAGACATTTTAGAAGATTCTCATCGTTCTAAATTTACCATTCATCCCGGTAGTAGTAAAATGTACGCGGATATGAAGCGACTTTATTATTGGAGGGAATGAAATCTGATGAAGAGAAATGCTATCCCCACTCGGACCAAGACATAACTTTTACCAAAAGTTTTTTATGATCTTTTTGTTCAAATAACAATTAAGGTGAAGCAGGGTCAGGAACAACGAATCTCTTTATGATAAACAGATCCATTTGATCTTAAGGGAGATCTTCTATAATTTCGCACGTGAGGGGTTATTTCTTGGTTTCGTCCAGTCATCAATAACTTGATTATTTTTCCATAATTCATTGAGGTTGATCCCGAAGTTACGGCCGATGGAATTGTTTGATCTTAAGGGAGATCTTCTATAATTTCGCACGTGAGGGGTTATTTCTTGGTTTCGTCCAGTCATTAATAACTTGATTCTTTTTGCTAACTTTTTTAAGTTTTGTATGACTTGCCAACTCATTAAGGCCGAACACCAAAGGCCCGGTGGGTTATTGCAACCTTTAGAAATCCCAATTTGGAAGTGGGACCAAATTTCCATTGATTTTATAGACGGCCTTCCCCGTTCTCGTTCGGGTCATGAGAGGTTATGGGTGATAGTCGATAGACTTATTAAATCTGTCCATTTTATTCTCATTCGGTCCAATTGAACTGTGCCTCTTTTGGCTAAACTCTTTATCAAAGAAATTGTAAAATTGTTGGAGTTCCTACTTCTATTGTTAGTGATCGTGATCCATTGTTTACTAGTGGATTTTGGAAGAGTCTTCAAAAAGCTTTGGGGACGAAGCTTAATTTTAGCACTGCTTATCATCCTCAATCCGATGGACAAACCGAGCATGTGAATCAAACTCTTGAAGATCTTCTTCGTGCTTGTGTTCTTGATTTTGGTTGAAGTTGGGAAGATCATATTTCTCTTATTGAGATTTCCTATAATAATAGCTTCCAATCTAGTATTGGTATGGCACCTTTCGAGGCACTCTATGGAAGACCACGCCGATCTCCTTCTTGTTGGCTTGAGGCTGGTGAGAAGCTGGTTTTAGGTCCAGATTTTATTCGTGATTCCATAGAAAAGATTGATCTTATTCATCATAGGATGAAAGAAGCCCATAGTAGACTAAAATCCTATGCCGATAACCGAAGAAACAAATTAGAATTTTCTGCGGGAGATCTTGTGTTTATTCGTGTTTCTCCAATGAAGGGTGTTGTACATTTCCGTCGATCGGGAAAGTTAGCACCTCGATATATTGGTCCATTTTCCATCACTGAACGTATTGGTTCCGTGGCTTATCGCCTTTTATTACCGGCTCAGTTTTCCACTATTCATGACGTGTTTTATATTTCTCAATTACGGAAATGCCTTCGAGATTTCGATAATATTCTTCAGCCCGGTGTGGTGGAAGAAATTGAAGTTTCGCCTAATTTAACTTATGAGCAACATCTTATTCGTATTATTGTTTCGGAGGTCAAACGCCTTCGAAATAAAGATGTTCCGCTTGTTAAAGTTCAATGGTTCTCAAATCCTAAGGATTGCTCTTGGGAATCTAGAGAGTTCATCGAGCGAACGCATCCGGACTTACTTTCCCGTGCCCTTTGAGGTGAATTTCTTATTTCAAATTTCTTTTGTGTTGATATGCTTTCATGGTTGTTAACTTATATTTTCTTCTTAAATATTGCGAGGACGCAATTTCTTTAAGGAGAGGAGTCTGTAACAACTCGCATATTTTACGATTGAATATTTAAAAAAATTTATTTTCATATTTTATCGTTAGTCGGATTTTAGTCCGAAAAGTTACTTTTTGCATACGGTTGAATTAGGACTCGAGACCACTTCCATTGGGTCCAAAACGCCGTTTGCGATCTTTTTGAGTATAAACTTTGATATGTTTGGAGTTAGTGGAATTTTGCCACCTTTTCACTTTGGGCTTTGGGTTTGGTTTAGCCCATTAGCCTAAACTATTAACTCTAGCTCAATCCCCTCTTCCCTTCATAACTTCACTTTCATTTCCTAACACTCAAGCTTCATCGAAAATGGAGGGAGGAATGGGAAATTAAAACTCCAAGCCCTAGTTCATTTGCAAATCCAACATCTAACTCCAAATTCAAGGAGAAGCTATTGATTCAAGCTTCTTGTGTTGAGAGTGAAGTGTGGTTGATTCTTCCTTTGCTTTTAAGCTTCATCTTCATTGATTTTTGTGTAAAGGTGAGATTTTTATCTCACATCTTTGTCTATAACTATCTGTGATTGTTGGGTATGAATTCCTAACACTTATTCATGTGCATTTGATTTTGGTTTGGATTGAGTTGGTGAAAATCCCAATTTTTAGTGTTTTGGGTTCAAATCTTTAAAAATCCTAACTTTAATGATTGAACACATTTTTGGTGATGCATCGAGGAGCCAATAGGAACGGGTAGCCATTGGGCGCAATCCCCTAGCGTCCGTGCTTGATCGGTTGCAAATTGAGTGATTTTTTGCACTTCTATCCCCTAGGTCGCTCGGCCTGTAGCATTCGAATTGCTGGGCCTGCATATAGGTCGCACCAATATAGGTCGCACCAACATAGGTCGCGCCATACTTAGATCGTTCCTTAACTTAGGTGGCGACATGCTTGGGTCGCGCTGTGGGAGAGGTCGTTCGTCCCTTAGCTCGTTCGGCCTATTAGGTCGCGCCATGATAGGTCGCACCCCTTAAGTCGCTCGGCCTTCTTATTTAAGTCGCTCGGCCTTCTCTTAACCCTTAGGTCGCGCCATACTTAGGTCGCGCCATGCTTTGGGTCGTTCCACCATTTGGTCGCAACCACTTAGGTCGCTCGGGCATGTTATACCTCTAGCTCCTTAGGTCGCAACCCCTTAGGCCGTTCGGCCATGTTAAGTTGCACCTGCTACGCAACCAACTTGGGTCACGACAAGTTAGGTCGTTCCCTCTTAAGTCGCTCGGCCTTCTTTTGCACCTTAGCTCGCGCCAGTTAGGCCTCATGCTACTCCTTAGCCGCTAGCTGCCTTAGCTCGCTGACCTTCTTAGGTCGCTCGGCCTGCTTGCACTGTAAGGTCGCTCCATACCATGGGTCACACCTGCTATATCTCGCACACATTGGGTCGCGCCACTCCTTAGGTCGCTCGTTACTTAGGTCGCGCCATGCTATAGGTTGCGCCAGGCTATCGGTCGTGCCATAATAAGTTGCTCTGTTGGTCGTATGCTATTTCTTGAGCCGTTGATTTCTTGTGTTGACTTATGTTAAGTCGTAAGTCGTGGCTGTTAAGTCGCAAGGGTATTTCCACTTTGATGGATTTGGAATCGAAATCTTTGGATTTTATTCACATCTTCGAATGTGAATTTTTGTGACTTATTGTTTCTACAATCATTTTTGTGATTTGTCACTTTAAAAATATAAAGGTTTTCTATACCAGTAGTAAATATCAAAACTCTTCGATCAAAAAGATTTCAACACTATTTTATTACAAAGCTTGTTTCTTAAACCGTTTTCCAATCTACTATTATATATATAAACCTTTACATCACTCGTACGAGAAATCTAGTTAAATGGCTTAGTAAAACAAGTGGTATGAAACGCTTGTGTTTACTTCGCCGGTTAATTCTTGGACTTGTTGGATTGAATATCTTGTGACAATTCTCGAGTGGAGATCTACAATTTGTTCGTAAATATTTAAGTTAAGTTAGTGGTTATGGGACATGAAGCTAAGCTTATATAATTACTAGATTACTATAATTGACACTTCCTGATGATCATTTTTGTGATTTAGACTAGCAAATGTGCGATGTCTCTTTGTCTATAAGGGAGACTAAACCCCGTTTCTGTGGAGCTATGGCTCAATTTCGTGGGGTAGCGACCTATGGTCTTCGGGCCGTTGTGTTGAGCTTCGGCTCAAAATTAATGGTTAGCAACCATGGAATAGTTTTCCACTTTGTGATACACGTGTTGGTGAGTTTTCATGCTCCCATTTTGTGATAGGCCTCCCCCTCCCTTTTTGTGATTTCTGGATTTCCATTGATGATTTCTAGAATTTGTTTTTCACCAATTTTCGTGATTTACATTGATAAGTCTTATCAATATTTGTGCATTGGTGAATTTGTGTGTCATTAACTTTTGTGATTTGCATTGATATATTGATCAATACTTATGGTTTTAGTGAATAAAAATAAAGAGTATGACATTCTTTTTGATCTTTGAGAAGATTCTCGTGATATTGATTAATCTCTTGTTGATTTTCAATTACATACTTATCACAGTATGGCTTTATGGTTATCATATGTTTACGTCATATCTCTTATTCTATATCATTTTATCTGATATTTATAACTAGACTGATCCGTTTATTATTTTCTTATTAAATAATACTCGGGTCAGACCGAGATGTTACAGGTGTTTCTGCTTGACTTCACATCTGGGATCATCACCCTGACTTTTGGCTAACTACTTAGATTAGTAGTTTTTGTTGTATACGTTTGAGATATAGACTCATTGATGTATCCATATTCTTTTGTCTAGCACTTGTAACTATTCTTTTGTGACATTGTGGATCTTGTCTGATCACTACTCTGATGTACATTTTCATGTGTTATATATTCATATCTATTTCCGCCTTTGTGATATGGATGTCTGTGACTGATTTGTGTTATGTTTATTTCTATATTTGTTTCCGAAGAATATATATAGCCGCCGGGTAGTAGCCTTGAATTTGTATCGGTATGTCGGATTTCCTCCTGAAACCAGATGCATGTTATACTATCTGACATATCGGTGCTCGCACAAAGCAATTACTTAGATGGTCGCTCCTCAACAGCCTTATTCTCCGCGCTAGTTGATGGCATTACTCCGTAGTGTCCTTGGCTAGAGTGGGTATAGATGCGGGGCGTCATATCATCTTCGAACTAACTTTACTACTTCATTTTATTTCACACAATTCAAATCGGTTTTCAATATTCAGTTTTGATTTCAATTTTATTCTTTTGTTCGTTCCCAAACACAATTCAATTTCAATTCACCATTCTGGTTTACAACCACTTATATCTAACTGGATTTCCAATTCTATATGAATTCAATTTACCTTTTATTTATAATTATTGAATTCAATTCATTTCAATCCGTATCTAGATTTATCATTCCTTCTATTAGTTTCAGTTAGTAATTTTATTCCAACATTTCACTTTGTTTAGTACAAATCAAATTTAACTCCAATTCAATTCTATTTGCTTACAAATTCGAAGTGAATTTCAACATTCAATTTCACTTCCATTTACTTGCGCAAATTTATTTATTCATTCACAATTTTAATTTCCACCTTTAAAGATTTTATTCCAATCGTTTAGTCTCAAACTCACATTTATACAAATTAACTTAAATCTTCAATTTCGATTTCATTTTGAATCCATATCATCATTTTATCTGACTTAATTTTTTTTAATCTTAGTTCTTTTATCCAATTTTCATTTTTAATTCCATTTGAATAAAAACAAATTCCTCCAACTTATTTTGTTTCACGTCTACCTTTTTCTAACTTCTCTTTAAGTTAAATTTTTATTTTAACAACTTCAAACTTTATGATATTCCATAAATATTTTATAAAGTATTCCAGAGTCTTTTCAACCTTTCAAAAATCATTTTTGAAATTAATTCAAATTATCTTTTGAATTCAAAAATCTAAACCAGTTTTGCAAACAACTTTCATTTAAAGCAATTTGGCAGCAATCCCTCTTTTGGAAACCCAAAAATGAACATCGATGATGCTGCAGTCATCATCGAAGTTATTTTCCAGTGACCGAAAAGAGTTTAGAGCTTTTATCCCTTCAAAACATTTTTTTCAAACCCTTGAAAATCATTTTCAAACTCAAAAGGAGTTAATTTCCAAAATTCCAAATCCTTTCAAAATCATTTCCAAAATCATCTCTAGAATTCTATTATAAATTATAAATTACATTATGTATAATTTATAGTTTATAAATCTCATTTGTATATGGATTTTATTTCTAAACTTTTGATTATGATTCCAATTTCTTATTCAATTTCAATGATAGTAATTTAATATTATCACTTCCTAATAAACAAGCAGTCATATACTATAATAATTTACAAAAATTATTTCTTTTTATATAAAAAAATATTTTTGGGTAAAATTATTTCATTTACCCTAATTTTAAAACAATATCGTGCCGAATTGTTCTGTACGAGTGTTTAGAGATCCCTATCGATAGAGTTGTACGGACTATACCGACCAGAATCCATATAACACTCAACAAACCAATCATCACAATATAAAACAATTTTATACTCACTAACAAATATGCGCTCATATCTATTATTACTCTCAAACTCATTCTAGAGTACTACTGACTCTATCTCTAATGAGCAACACCCAACAGAGCCAAGGTTGTCGCTTAACCAAATGCTCTGATACCAAATTTGTAACGACCCGTTTCATGACTTCCGAAAGTAGACATTTATACGTCCACTGTATCGAATGTCGCACAGTCAAATGCTGGAAAATCGAACCGTTAGGGTTAAAGAAGATGAAGATAGAAGAAGAACAGAAACAATAACAGAATCTCACATTTCGCAGCGGAACAATATATAATAGATAACTAAATATTTTTAAACAGAATCACTATATCAGTTTATACATCACATTATCAAAGTTTACAACAACAAACAGCAGAAAAAAATAGTATACAGACGTACGCTTCGCCATCCAGCTCGTCTCTTGAGCTCCACAGCAACTCCTGAATTCCATAATGACCTGATAACCTAACTCTAGGCTGCCCGTGTGGAAAATTATAGGAATCCAGAGTTTAGAAAGGGAATAATAAACTCCAGGCCAGTCATGGGACTGGTGTGAGATCTTAAAAACAGTTATTCTTTTATGAAAGAAAATAAAGAAATTTAAAAGAATCCGCAATGCTTTTTGGAAAATGAAACTACCATAAGGCCTCCCACCACACACACAATGCAAACGCAGAATTGGAGGAGATTTCTCCTTATGATAGTCAAACATGCTTAATACGCAAAGTCTTTTAATATTATTATTAGGCATAGTGTAGAAAACATTTCAAAAGTATAATATTAATCTTAGCCAGCATACGTACCATTATAGTATGCCTACTATAGCTACCATATTAGATGGCAGGTTCTACACCTAAAACCGTACAAGGCACGTATTGGTGATTGGATTTCCAACAAATGGTCAGGCCAAGGAACTTCCCATTGCCACATGGGTACGCCTCTGGATAGACGCCCCAAGAACCTAACCGGATCTCTGCCAACACAAAGCCGGGTTACCTCTGCAAAAATAGGTAACTAGTACACGAGTATGCCATCCCCCGGTTGTAAACAACCTTTATCCGAGGATCCTCAACAACAACAATCACAAAGTAATATATATTTGCGATATTCACATAAGTTAAGTATCTGGGCTCTATACCTTGATACCACTTCTATCTAGAAGGAAATGTACATACCCTAAGGGGCGCTACCCCCATAACCTTGCTGCATCCTTCCTGTTTTGACCATTCCAGGGTGTGAGGTCCGACGAAGTCTCGTCCACAAAGCTACGCTTTTCACAAAAGCCATGCTTCGATCAACAAATGATCAGCAGCACTTCGTATGCCACATTACCAAATTGGAAATATATCACTAGTAACCATCAACTACATAACCTCTGAGCTCGTACGTCTCAGACAAGGATGTTAAGCTAAGAGAATAAGTTCTCCGCCACCAACAGAAATGTATTTGATAGAAACCCACTTTACATCTCAAAGTGTAGCGTCCGACACACATCTATACAAGTCTATTCCGGGATCGAACGGAACCGAAGACACTTCAAAAGAAGCCCTTGAAATCCGGATATTCACTAATCACGTTCGGAATCCCCATCACAAAGGGTGATAGAATCTCTATACCGGAGCAACCCAGTGCAGAGACATTCGACAGGTAATCCTTTCGCTTTCGAAAATACCCGGTCTTCAACGCCATCTTCAATTGCAATCCCATTTCGTCGTATCGTTATTATGAATGGGTTTTATGAACAAGGTCCTCTCTCGGCTAATCCGAATAACGAGCATTTATTATTAAAAATAAGTGTTCATACAGTTTCAAACAAATCACAAACAAATTCCGCTTTGATATTTTAAATAAAAGATCCATTATAATTATAAAGTTTCGATGTGGGTTCCGAATATCCATTTGGAATTCGACTCCCGGTCGCATCGAAATTCAAATGCCATTTAAAAAGGCTAATATTGATAGTTGGTTATTTAATTATCAATCATCATTCACAACAGTTGCTGGATTTCAAATAATCTTTCCCCAATTATTATTATTCTCAATATATCTTTACAACATAAAATTTTACTTTTCAACACTTTGAAAATAAATTCAAAATCAATTTTCTTCCTTACGCGGAAAACATTTTCAAATATTTATTCATTTCCACAGAAAATCTGCCGAGTTCAAATATTTCAAAATAATATAAAATACTTATTCAAAGTATACTTGGAAACATTTAAAATAAACTATTTAAGAATATTTGCTTAGTTATTAGTTACGAAAAATATTATACTAATATCTCATATAAAAATTCAAGTCCAAAAACTAATTTTAAAATAAAATTAGTAGATAGAGCATAAATATTTAAATAATTATTTTCTAAATTAAAAATCAATTTAATCTTTTAAATAATCCTTATATAATTAATTAAATAAAATGTTTACTTTAAACAATTTCCAAAACTAATTTCTCCAATAATATTATTTTAAAACCAAATCTAAAACTTTTCATTTTATTTCAAAAGCTATTTTAAAAATATACTCGGCTTTCTAGGGAAGAATTCTTTTCCCATTACAAAATGGTCCATTCAAATAAATTAATAAATCTTCTCGATTTATTTACATTGCAAATCTGTAAATTCCTTTCCACACTTTAAAAGTAAACCAATATTTATTTTTACACAATTTCCCTTTTCTTTACAAATTCCCGTTGTGAATTTACATTTCCAAATATCAACTGATATACAAATTTTAAATCGTTTCCCAAATATCATCTTCAAACCCAATCAAATCCCAAATTGACTTCCAGTTAATTTCAAACACAAATCAAATTCCAATTTGATTTTCCAAATTAATTTTTCAATAACAAATCAGTTTCAAATTGATTTCCCAAGTTATTTCCAAAGCACCTAACCAAATTTCCAAATTGATCCCTAAGATTTATTCTAACTCCAAATTGATTCCCGAATCAATTTCTAAAATTAATTTCTACTCTAAATTAAATTCCAAATTTAATTTCTAAATTAATTTCCTTTTTAAATGAATTTCTTTATCTCTTTCAATTATTTAAAATACGTATCTTGAATAAATCCTTCAACTATTAAACAATATCACTCGAAATTCCTTTATAAAAACATTTCCCATATTTTTGGAATTTATTTTATAAGTTTCCAAAGTTAAAACTTTATCCATTTAAATTTCCTTCTTTTAAAATTCACCCGACTCCATCGAATGAATTAATTATAAATTTTCTATCCAAATTTCAAAATCAACTTACTATTTATTTCTCGTATCCTACGATAACAATAATTTATTCGGCTGAATTACAGCCTTCAACGGTTTCAATCATAAATAGTCATACAAATTACAAATAATCAATACACAATATATGATACAAATTAAATATTTTGAGGAATCCAGTTGGATCGCTCCAAACTGTTTCCCTGCATCCACAGACGTTAGCACATAATTAAATACTCATTCCACTTCAAGGTGGAATATCACGGTATATGGGATTTATAAAATATTATCCGCTATTATGCGGCGCAATAGGGTCTCATCCGCTATATAATGCGGGAAATCAAAAACTCCAAATACATATATAATACCAATTCCACTTCGAGGTGGAATATCGCGGTATATGGGTTTAATACAATAACCTCCACGACTATGCGGCGCATAGGGTCTAAACTAACATAACTAATAATAAATAAATTATCCAAACACACAATTAATCAATTTTAATTTAACTATCACAATTCCATAACCAATCAATAACTAGAATTTTCAATTAAAATTTTGAGCAAGAAGATCTCACCTTTGCTTTTATTTGCAATCCATTTCCATTTCGTCTTGACTTGTTTCCTTCATGATTTTTTAGACCTTGTATAACAATTATATGATTTTATTAATATTCGAACAAATTGAATAATCAATTATCGTTCAATTTAAACTAATAATTTAATTTTAAACTAGTGATTTAATTTTTAATCAAATTTTCCTTTTACAAATTATTTTTAGTGGCTAAAATTTTTTTTTTTTAAATAAGTTAACTAAACAAAATAAATCACCTTTAAAATTTATTTTAGCATAAACTAGTAAATTGAAACACGTGTATGTATATTTATTTCTAATATATATATATATATATATATATATGTATGTATATATATGTATATATATATATATATATATGTATATATGTATGTGTGTGTGTTAAATTGAAAACCGTTATACCTCACTGTCAAGATGAACTTGATGCCATACAGACACTGCTACACCTTCCACACCATTGTTCAACTCGTGACCTCAAAAATCGATCGCACGCCACTAAGCCCTATAAGGCTGATGCATCCTATTTGGCCTAGCAAATTCACGCCTTCCACAACTCGTGCTCGCCACTATGATTCTCGAACTCGGAGTATGCCTCGATGTCCTCGGTCAACCACTTGTGGGTCTCAATGTCGACTATCGCGACATTGCCGTGATGCGGCCACACACGCCGCCGCTCACCTCATGACTCCCCTCGGCTTCGATCGAAGTCTAAACCCTAGCGGGAACTGGAATTTTAACCTTATCTCTATTCGATTGCGAATTGACTGGCGAACCCAACAACTCGATTTCGACCATCCCAACGAACGGTCCATGCTCAATTCGTCTACCATTCGATTGCTTAGGAAGGGGCTCGACCTCAATTTATTTTCGAAAGCAACTATTTTTGAAAAGAGCAAAGTTGATTTGAATTTTGGTGATTTTGAACCACTAGGAAGAGGAGAAACGATTTCGGCCATTATTTTTACATTCTCTGATTTTCAATTTGAAATAAAAGAAGGGGAATGAGAAAAGGCTTCGTTCGTTTTACTTTAAAACTTGTTTCGATTTTTTATTAAAACGAACGCGTGCATTGCCATAGAGAACACGTGATCTCAAAGTGTTGACAAGTGTTGAATGAGATCAACAGTATATTGAAGGAAATGCATATATACTATATTTAAATTTCAAATTTAAATTCAAATTTAAATTGTCTCCAATTTGAAGCTCAAAATTTCAAACTCCTATCGAGGTGTACTGCTAGGCGTTCATAAGGTTATACTCCTATTTCAAATGCAATGGAAAATGTTTCGAGGTCTAACTCGATCGTATGGAGAAGATAGCTTTTTGAACCCGGCTATTAAATTAAATTTTGATATAATTTTTTCAGCGTGTTTGCTTATCGTACGGCCAAACGATCACTCCAAACGAAATCCGATAATAATGAAATATTACGGATCCAATGGAACTGGTTTCGTCGAATTCCGAGATTGTGCCTCTGACGGCTATTTTTAAATATCGATTTAAATGATAAAATTCCAAAACCGAATAAAACATTTCCAAATTCAATTCTGAAGCTTCTATTATCTTCAGTATTATCAATATAAATTTTCTAAGCCATTAAATTATTTTTAACAGGCTTAAAATTGAAGATTTGCAATTTTATTCAATTTTTTATAATTAAATTCAATAATGAAATAGCCAAATTCATCCTGATATTTGAAATTGAAGTTAAATTGTCATTCAAACATTTAAAATTAATTAAATATTTCAATTTCAAATGTTAATTTTTTCGGGTCGTCACAAAATCAGCTTATTTCAATTTGATTTCAATTAATTTCAATTAAATTGATTTCTAGACATTTCAAACCGTATGATCAAATGACAAATCTGATCATTACGAAACTTAAAATCCTATAATAATTCACCGTTACGGATCCGATGAAACTGGTTTTGTCGAAATCCGAGTCTGCGGCCAAAATGGCTATATTTCACATTATTAAATTAATATTTAATTAATTAAATCACTTTCGTTTCAAATTTAAAAATTCACGAATTTCATCATTTTTTATTTCTTAATCATTTACAATAATTTAAACAAATTTAGATGTCAATTTAACGTTGATTCATCCATAAATTCTAGTGTTAGGTTTCAATTTTATTTAATTCAGAAACTACAAATTAAATTTTCAATAATTCCATTTAATTTACCTTTCATCCTATTATTCAATCCATTATTATCGAATGGATGAAATTAATGTTGGGTCATGATCTATTGCATTAATATTTCCCAATTTCATCTTAATTTCTATTTACGTGATATTTAAATATTAAATTTTATTTAATTGTAATTTATCCAATTATTATGTTTGAATTCCAATAAATTGATAAATCTTGATTTCCATTCTTTTTATTCAACCCACTGTCATACTATGATTAAAATTAACATTATTTCCCATTTATTATCAAAATTTACATTAACATAATATTTAATTTAGATTTATTGTGATTAATTCAAATTCAATTTAACGGATTAAATATATATGTAACCTATAATAATTGTTGCCATTAACTCTCAATCACTCTTCTATAAGTTTATCATTTCCAAACCAATATTATAATTACTTGCAGAACATTGATTTTATTCAACATTTTACATTAATTCATTAATTAATTCAATATTTACGTTTGTTTTCTTATATTCAATTTATAGCCTAGTGTAACATTTACACTAATTCCATTAATTGTAATTTCATTCAAATATTTAATAAATAACTTAGGTTAGCATTATTACATCTCATTTAAGTTATTATTTCATTAATGAATGACAAATTTCTGTTTTTTTCAATATTAGATAACAAACATTTAATAAAATTAACGATTAAATTATCGAAAATTTACGGGTTGTTACATAACCTTTCTAATATTATAAGAACACATGCTTAATAATATTATAATAATGTATATTGATAAATTTTTGCATTTAAAATGATTGATAAATCGTTTATCAATTAAGATATACAAATGAACTGAATTAAAAAATTGATTAAAAGAAATATAAATTATACTTACTAATAAATAATTGTTGTATGTTAATGTTTCAATACCCACGCAAGTGCCTGATTTTACAACTACTTAATATGTTCATAATTTTGCCGCTTACATGTTTATTTGGTCAAGACTGTGTATTGCATTTTATGATTTTCAAACTCAAAATCATTACGAGACTATGGATATTTGATCCATATATGATCACATATAAGTGTTATGCAGTGAATGGTTACTGTTCTTAATGTATGATATTTCAATGAAATTAATTCATTCGTAACAAAATAGTAAACTATATTATGAGATCGAGTATTCAATTTGATTGATCAGAATAAAGATCGTATTGAGTTAAATGTAACGCAAGGCTGAAACAATAGTATAAATCTAAAAACTCAATCGATGTAATGTCAGTTTGATCAGTTTAAGCAAAGTGTAAAATATTTGATGTCTTAAAAGTTAAGGATGATCGAGTGCATTTTTGTAAAGAGTTTTTTTTGATATTGTAGTAAATGATATTCTATTGAATGGTTCGAACATTTTGAAAGAAACTGAATGTACAAGAGTAGATGTGATTTAAGGTACAATTGGGACGAAAAGAGTGAATCGCTTCTGCTTCATAAAATACATAAAAATTGAGAATTGTAATAATAGCAATTGATATTGATATTGGAATAAGAAATATAATTTCTATTTCAAAATGTATTTGCATGTAGAAAATTGTTCTCTACAAGATTTATTTCATTGGATCAAGATATTTGATAAAAAAAACACTATGATGTAAAATAATTGCAGTGTATGAAAAAAATAATCTAGATTAAATTAAAAATCGATCTCTTAATTTAGTACACCGTTATAAGAATGAGGGAAACAGTGGGAACATCCTATTTAACACTTATTGATTGCATCAAGTTAGAAAAATTATTTTAGTAAAAAAGACCGACCATTATTTATGAAATAATGACTATTTTTTATGCCAATTAAGAAATAAATATAATTATATTTCAATGTGAATACTATAAATATTCGTAATGAAATAAAAATACAATACATATATTAACAAAAGCATGAAAAAGTCATTCGTTGATCAAGTTTCTAAGCTTAAATTTGATCCACTCAAGATTAGGACTATCAGAGTAATGAACCATTCCCTAATCCATACTTCAATCGATGCAACAGGAAATCGCTAAAGGACTCCTTATCTCGAACTACCTAGTCTATTTGGGATAATGACTCCTTATTTTTGTTCTTATGATCCACAGAAGTTCTATCTAATTCTTTTTCATGTCTAGCCATTGTTGCAGCACTTAACTCAAGGCGATCTAAAGACTGCTTTTGAGCCAAGCCTCAGTCTCCCTTAATAGTTTTGTAAAAAAATTCTCTTAAAATACTAAACAAAACTGAAAAAAGCGTGATCACTTAAAAGAAACAATGTAACAAACACAATTTCATCACGAACATTGAAATAAACATCAAAAAGTCATAAGTACAAAATGACACAAAAGATTTTCAAGACTAATCATCTAAGTCTATCAAGGATGTTGAGTACCTTGTTATCTATTTGGTTTTGCTCATTAGATTGTAGGTTTTCTTAATCCCCATCAGCCTCTACCCTCTCCTCCTAAGAAAGATACTTAGAATGGTTCGAGTCAACATCCTCTTCCTCCTCCTTCCACCTATCTTGACAGTATGCAAAAATTGATGCAACCACAGACTCTTTCTTTAGAAAGTCAGGCTTAACTTCTACTTCGAATTAGCACTTGGCTAAAGCATAAAAATAATAAGTCACGTCAGAGGTGACAATGTTGAAGTTCTCCTTCGATTGAGCCATCTCTTTCTCAACCTTAGCCAAAACTTCACCCTTCCCCTTTGGCTCATGCTCCTTTGAAGTCTAAGCATCCTCAGTAATCTTGGCTTCAATCTCAAATTGATTCTAAATTATTTTGGCTCCTCCTCTACCTTAACCTTGGCAGATGTCAATGCAGCCTTCTCAATGTTAACCGATGCAAGATCAGCTTCAAGTCTAGCTACTTGGTTTGAAAGCAAGGTCTGCACACTTCTTGATTCACAAGCTTCCATCATCAGGGTCGTGGACTACAAGAAAGCGAAGGTTGAACAATATAACTAACCAATTGATAGCTAAGGAAGAAAAAGGAGAAAGAACCTCACTCACATAAGAACAAAGATTTGTAAATTCAGGCAGAATTTTCAAGTCAGACATTTGGGAAGCCAAATTCGAAAGGATGGGTGGAACTTGTGCAGCCCTCCCAGCTTTTTCTACCAAGGAAGACATAGCAACTTTAGACATGGTCAAGCTATCTGAACTAGGGGTAGGATCACTTCGAAAAGGAGTAAGAGGCCTAGCTAGTGTAGATGTCGAAGGAAGAAGAGTGTTTACGTTGGAATAAAGTGGAGTATTTGATGAGGAAGGAACAGTCGATCTTTTAGAAGTTGTGGGAGAATCACCAGACCCATCACACAATCTCTTGGAGCGTTCTTATTCTCCGCTTCCTCCTCCTCCAGACTCCTACAAATTTCAGCAATAGCTTTGACGTCCACTGAGCCTACAAAGAAGAGAGATGACAATATTAAAACCATAAGTATGTCAGTTCCCAAAAAATTACCAAAAGCAACATATACCCCCAGGTTGAGGCGGAGAAGGTGCATGCTTGAATATACTATGAGAAAGTTTATGATTAGGATGCAATAAGCTATAATCCTTCAGCTTTGACTTAATGAATAACCCTTATCTTTCTGACCTCCTCTAGAAATCTCAAAATACGCTGCCTATGAGACTTATACAATTGCTCATTCACCTCTGAAGAGGTCGTATAAACGGAAAAATGGGGAAAGAAAGAAGGAAATCTATCAAAGTTCAAAATAAAGAAATAACTGCAGTCCACTTTTCATTACTGCTTGGAACGTCAAGAAATAACAAGTCTCTAGCCTAAATGTCAAAAAAAAAACCAATCCCCTTCCTATGACTTCTTCTAACCTCGAAGAGAAACCTAAGTTTCTTTCCAGAGAGATTGATGCGATTCATAGCATAAATAATAAAAGTGGATAAAACAAGGGTATATGAATGAGGAGAAAGTTGCACCGGAGCGACATCCAGAGTTTTAAACCTTCAATGAATAATCGGATGTGTTGGAAGAAACAAGCCAAAAGGAATATGTTCATTGGTAATAGCGATATATCCCTCCGACGGTGCACTAATGCGTTTGTGAAGTTCGAAAGCTTTAACTGTATACCCTAAAAATCCGAATTGATTAAGAACCCTAATGGAATCTTCTGGATGAGTAATTTTAGAAGGGGGAAATGCAAAGGAAGACGAAGAGGAACCCGTGATAAAGTCTTAGAAGTTATTCCAAATAAGAATCAAACAAGAATTAAAATAATTATTTCTTACTCTTAATCCTTAGAACTACCCCCAAACTCAGAAATTAATCCGAAAACAAATCTGTTTGAGCGAAAAGGCTAAGAAATTTTTTGGGAACATGAAGGAAAAAAGATACATAACTTTGTTTGAATAATTTTCGCATGATTGGAATGATCAAGTGTCCTATGAAATGCGGATTTGTGGCAAAACTATTGAGTATAAAGATTTATGAAAATTTGCAAAGGAAAACCAAAAGCCAGATTGAACAATCAATTAAAGAAGATCGAGTAAGAGACTGACACGTATGCAGGAGCATTAATTGCGAATGTAGCTGAAAAGACTTATTCCTAACGTCGAAAAGATTGATTAGACTAAAACTGGTTACACATATAGACCGGGTGTTTAAGGCAGCAAGTCCACCCTAATTTATAATCGTCATAGATTTAAGGGACAAGTGTTACATCCATTCTTATCACCAACCACAATAAAAGGAAGTGAGATAGAGAAAAAGGGGAACCGACTTAGAACCATGACACCTAATTCGATCTAAGCCCTATAATCAAAGAATTGTGACAAGAAACCACTACTACACATTGGGGAACATAGGCGCGCCACCATAGCCGTACCCAGTTGCACTAAACATACTAAGGTAACCAAACTTCTAAAGAGTATACTTTGCTAATGCCTATAGGAACCGCTCTGTTTTGGCACATACCGAGGGCAACCTAGATAGTACCACCCTGAGCAAAGAATACTTTAGAAGGAACTGTATATAGGGCCACCGGGAGTATGCTTCAATGCAATGCCCTATAGAAAAATGACAAAGTATCACTCTCCTCAACAATCCAAGCAAGCTCGTAAAGAGGGTGACTCAAACTGTGAATAGCCCAAGAACATCCCAGACATATGTACCATGTAACCCAGAGAGCAAGGGAAAGTTATTCCATTCAGACCTGACACCTTACTAAGTCAATCGAAGGTAGAAAATGTATCACTAGAGTAGTGTAGTGTAAAAGCAAAGCAATATTCACCATAGCTTCTCTCTAAACAATACAACGAATCTCCAGGATGGTTCCCTACCATTCCTCTCAAAACATTCATCAGGCTTCCCGTCCAACTTTTCGGGCAATCCACTTTGAATTTCCATGATCCAACCAATATCGTGATTTCCCATCAAAATCCATCATCAATCCAGTCACAAAGAACATGCACCATGGATGAAAGACAAGTGGCAAAATCGGAAGGCGGAAAATGAAGGAAAATATAGGAGACGATTGCAGCAAACAGTAATACACTTTTGATACTATAAAAGGAAAAAAATGAGAGAACAAATAAAAGGACTTATTTTTCTTCTTCTTTTCTAACCTTTTCTCCTTCGAAAAAAAATGATATATTATATTCGTTTCAAGCCATTGTAATCATTTGTACCAAAATTTCAAAGATATAGTGGAAATTCCTGCGCGCACGTAGGATTAACATCAATCCAAACCACGTAAAGTCTCTATGTCCTTTACTCCAATTGTTCTATTATCCAATTTTATTTTATTTTTTGATTACAAAGCACATCAACATTTCAACAAACAGTTAAAGTGCGACTACTCAGCTGTGTAAGGGTTTAGCAACACATTCGTTTCTCAAATGTGAATTTAACGAAACTTAAATTTGCTGATTTCTAATTATGAGGGCGACTAGTCATAAGGTCACCACGCGATCAAGTTGATTGTGGTGAAACTGAAATATTTCAATAACATTTGTCGAGATGAATCTACGTAATGCTCTCCATGTGATAGATAGTGAATTACACCTGGCCATTGACGGTATCGAGTGGTTACATACTTGTAGTTGTTTAGAACAATTACAAAACGACTAACCGAGAATCTTCTATAAGTTAAAAGTCAAATAGAAGATTGCATGCCATGATGTACGGTAGTCTTTTGACTTAAGAATACTGTGAATTTAAGTGTTCAAAATATATTCTGATTATGGTGAATCACACAATGATGGTGATCATGTAAATGACATAGTTGAATATGATTTGAACCACTTGAGGTGCAAAATTATCTAAGAGAAGTTACCTTAATTGGTGGTCAACTTAACCTTAATAATGACTAAATACACATAACTGTAGCTAAATACAAATAACTCCTATATTGATGTGGTTTCATTGAAATTCTTTTAAAGATCAACTATGAAGGCTATTCATAATTGATAATGCATGACGTTTAATGCATTAATAATGTGAGTTAATTTTATTTTCCAACAACGTAAACATAACAGATCGATAAAAAATTAGCTAAGTACTAGCTGTATATTAAAAGAAGAATTGATTAGTTATCCCTATTGACTAAACTCCAAAATAAAACTTATGTAAGCCTCTTGCAAAATAGTAACGTATGATATGAGCTCATCAGAATATTTGGATATAAAAAAATAGTTGAAAAGGGACAATTATTATCATTGCGGTGTATTATATATATTAGGTGGAAATACAAGCTTCTATAGTAAGAGGGGTTATCAAATAAGACCGAAGTTGACATAGCAAAATAATATAATAATAAGATGATGAGGCTCATGGGGTCTTTCTTATATAGAATGCGCGTCGTTTTTCTTTGCTTCATAAAGTATATATGAATTTATGATGAAATGATGATATTTGAATCTACCTAGTTCATTAACAAATGATTGCTAGTTGATGTACTCTTATTCATATTTTAAAGTCCAAGACATAACAATTAGCCAAAGTAGAATGTCAATGAAACGATAGTTATAAATAGCTTTTGGTCGGCCTTGCTGCCAACTGTCTTTTAACTATGTATTGTGCAAAATTTACTCTTATTCTTTCCGAATAAATTTTAATCTTAAACAGTTTAAGGTTCATTTCACTCAAATTGTTTAACCATGTAGTTTCAGTTTCAGTTCAGAGTTTTGCCAATAATTTTACCTGTTGCTTTCCTAACGTAACGTTTCATGAAATTAAAATACATATCATGTAATTTATTACGGAGAATGTTATATTTGCAGAAGAAGCCAGCCTTGTATCTTAACACAAGATATAACTTTCTTATTAAATGAAAGAATCTTTCAACTGAATTTTGTAGCCAATTTTTATATTCGCTTTCTTTCTCTAAAAAAACATTATTTAAAATCTTCGGCAAGCAAATGAGTGACAAATTAAGATAGTTACTAACATACTATAAATGTCCAAACCATATCATACATGTTCATTTCAGTTGAATAAAATAAAAAATGGGTTGCAAGAACTGCGTGAAAAAGAAAAGCATGACTAATAGAAAGGGATTATGGTCGCCAGACGAAGATCAAAAGTTAAGAGATTATGTCTTAAATTATGGCCATGCCTCCTGGGCATCTGTTGCTACTAAAACTGGTATATATTTTCTCTCCTGTTCATTTTCTTTCAAACAGCTAAACTGCACTTAACCTGTAACTCATAAATAGTATAAAACTGTGTATTTTATTTTAGGGTTGCAAAGAAATGGAAAGAGTTGCAGGTTGAGATGGATCAACTATTTGAGGCCTGGACTGAAACATGGCAGTTTTTCTGTAGAAGAAGAGCAAACAATTATTCGGCTTCATGATATTCTAGGAAACAAGTATGCACTTGTTAATATTGTAATTTTCTTTTCTTTTTTTTCCTTGTTTATTTGTTGTTTATAAAACCTGTCTATAAATTATAATTTGATCTTATCATCAACAGGTGGTCGCAGATAGCAATGCAACTACCAGGAAGAACAGACAATGAAATAAAGAATTACTGGAATTCCTACTTAAAGAAGAAAACTATCCCTGAAGTTAGCACTGTTAATGATATATTATCATCGTCATCCTCCTCCTGTTTGTCATCCATGAATTTGCAACAAACTTCTATACTTCCAAAAGTTTTGTTTGCAGATTGGATGGCTAGTGAGCATAATAGTGATAATGCAACGATAAACTGTGGTTTGGAGAAAGATGCTCAGGCTGTTAAGGATCATGTGGAAATTAATGAAGGGTTTTTTCGGGGGTTTGGAGATGATAACATTTGCGAAGATTTCCATTTTGGGTATGAAGATATTCTACTGGATGGGATTTTCGATCTTTTTTCCCCTTAGAAATGTAAACTGTATAAATGGAATAAAGATGTGTGCATGGATATATAAATGTCTATTATGTGGATCGTTTGATTTTCTTCTTTGATATAAAACATAATAAAATGAATTGCCTTAATATAATTGGAACTTTGTTTGGAGATCAAATTTGAGATATTTTATTGTCAAAAATCCAATCTGAATACTCCTTTGCTTGAGGGACAAAATACATTGTAATGTGTACATTTTTGGGTTTGATTTTTTATTTCGATTGTTAACTTTGATTTCCATGGGAAGTAGATTTTAGGTATTCCACTTGAGCTTCAAAAGTAACCATGGTCGGCTTAGGAAACAAAAGCAGATGTTGTTATGTTATTTAAGATAGTATGAATTTTGTACTTTGTTTCATTAGGATAACGTTGCTTTGTTATTTACTTTTACTTTCTTTATAAATTTTAATGTCATTGTCAAAAAGTGAAAATGGTTTTGTATATTTCTATGCTATTATTTAATGTCATTATGTTGTTATTTAGTTGGTCTAAGCATTTTAGCCATTGACAAAACAATGTTTTAGTAGTCCAAAAGACATGCATGGCAGGTGTTCAAGTTTGTTTGCAAACCTTTTTCAAAAATTCATTTAGTTTGAGTTATTTAGTCATTTTATTAGTTAATACCTCTTGCATATAGCCTTTTGTATATTTTGATTTTGGATTATGCCTTTATTTCGTGTAATGATACCAACAACCTTCTTATGTTCTTTGTATACTAGAGAACATTAATCTCATCTAGCTCTTTGTTTTTTAAGAGGTTTCTTATGTTTTTGATGATAAAGGTATAGTTATTGGCACTTTTTCTAATCTTCAAAGTATTCCATGTTTTCGGTTGGATTAAAAGGGTATGGCCCCGTTTTGTTTGCTATTTTCAACTTTGGGTTTCCGTTCAAACAAAATTACGCAAAATACATGTAATTTTGCAAAACATTAAATTTCAAATATGAAGTTATACAAAATAGAAAACAAATTGATTATGTTTTCCGTATTTTGAAATATAACAAAAGCACAAAAAAATAATCCATTCTCACCGCCGTCCTTCCATTACCTCATCCATCGTCCCTCCATCGCCACGATGGCATAAAATTTTTAATCTTCTCTCCACTCTCCTCATATTTTGTAATGGATAGTGAACATAGAAAACATAAAAATCAAACTGAAACCAAATGGACTCTAAGTTTTTTTATTTTTACAGGTGAGTTGTTAGTTGGAATCAAGTATTGGTTGTACCATTTCGATCACCATAGTAGATGGACTTGGAGTGATCCATTAGCTTTTCATGCTAATGTTAATAGTAGTTTTTATCTGGAAACACATTTTAAAACTAGGGCACCAATTGTCCAGCGGTCAAAAATTGAGATCCAATACATCACCCGTATTCGAATGCCGGAGATTCAAACGTTGGAGTCCAGTTCGCTGGAGCTTATAACACATTAGGTGAAAACAACACAATGGAAATAAAGAAGAATTTTATTGATACACAACAATTGATACAACACCTGATACAAATGCCCAAAAATATCAGAGCCAAAATAGATACAACAGCGGAAATACAAAATGACAACAGAAAGATAACACAAATGTGATGGTCTAGCTTTACAACCATCAAAAGGGGCCACCAAGAGAGAGAGAGAGAGAGAGAGAGAGAGAGAGAGAGAGAGAGAGAGAGAGAGAGAGAGAGAGAGAGAGAGAGAGAGAGAGAGAGAGAGAGAGAGAGAGAGCGAGAATCCACAGACTGCATCTTCATTTCCAAAGCTCCAAAGACCAAAAAGCTCAAAGATAGAAGCTTCAAAGACTAAAGACCTCCTGAATCTACATCTATCCAACTAGCTGATAACCTGACCTTAGGCTGCCCGTGTAGAAAATTATGGGCACTCATAGTTTAGGGAAGGGAACAATAAACTCTGATTCAGTCATGAGACTGGTGTGAGCAAACATAAAACACTTATTTGTACAAAAAGAAATAACAAAAAGAAAATAAAAAGAAATCTATTACGCTTTTTGAAAAATGAAACTACCATAAGGTCTCCCGGCACAAAGACAATGCAATCGCACACTTGAGGAAGGTTTCTACTTATAATAGTCAAACATGCTTGATACGTGAAAATCGTTTTGATATATTATTAGTGCATAGTGCGGAAAACATATCGAAAGTATAATTTTAATCTTAGCCATCATACGTACCATTATAGTATGCCTACTATAGCTATCATGTTAGATAGTAGGTTCTGCAACTAAACCCATAAAGGGATCATATTGATTGTTTGGATTTCCAAAAAATGGTCAAGGCTAATGAACTTCGGTTCCGAATGTGTACGCCTCTGGGGGGATGCCTCAAGAACCTAACCGGATCTCTGCCAAAACAAAGTCGGGTTACCACTGTAACTAGGTAACTGTCACGAGTATGTCATCCCTCAGTCGTAACCGACCTTTACCGAGGCGCCAACAACAAATTCCAATAACCACATAAGTTAAATATCTGGACTCCATACCATGATACCACTTTTTATCCAGAAGGAAATGCACATACCTTAAGGGACGCGACCCCCGTAACCTTGCCGCATCCTTCCTGTTTCGACCATTTATAGGGTGTGAGGTTCGATGAAGTCTCGTCCCATAAAGCTACGCTTTTCACAAAAGCCATGCTTCGATTAATTCAATGCTCAGCATTAGCATGCCACGTCATCAAATTGGGAATATATTGTATGAATATGCGCTTTGCGCTTATATGATTTTGTTTGATGATAATAAACATATATATATATATATATATTCATTTAAATGTATTTGGTAATGTACTATTTTGTTTTTCATAGATTAAATAAATATTCGTTGAATAAAATAAATTACATAGAATTTGAATTCAAACAGATATTTTATTCAAACAAATATTTATTACAATCTTGAATAGTACAATTTCAAGCTCTCACTAGCTCTCACTATACATATACATTTTTGAATACATCACAATTATCTTTACATTAATATTCTCACTACATATCACTCACACTCGTATTTTGTCTTCAACTTCATTCCAGTTTGAATCCAGCATCTGAGCAATCTGCAAAAATATTCACTAACGCAGTAAAATTGAAAAAGAAATATTTTTGCAATATAAAATGAAATATGATTTTTGAAAATATGATTTGCCTCAGTTATTTGGGTTGTTCGTCATCTTTTACATTTGAATTCATCATAGAAGAACAATGTGACATGCACAGTGTATCACTGTACATGCCACAAGGCCGTGCACATCGATATACACTTGATAATGCTACAGGGACAGGTGAGCACAGGTCAAACCCAAATGAAAAGCCGGGTTCAACTCACGTGCAATATATTTAAAATTACGACACAAGTGATACAAGTCAGACCAAGTAGCAGTATGAAGCAACTGTGAAACTGAACAGTATTCAATGCACAATGCAGACACAACTCAAATGAAACAGGCAGATTTGAAGAAATGAAACAATGCATGATGAATTGGATCAACACAGTCAAGTCCAAATGCATCAGTGAAGAAACTGCAGTGGACATGTTCAGTTACAACTACACAGACCAAACAAAGACACAGTGAGGAGAAGTGTGCAACTAGAGCTTCAGAAAGATCAAAGACAGCAAACAATGTGCACCAGTCCAGAGCTCAACATACATGAAGTAATGCAATGCTAAAGACCAAGTCGAAGTCGAACTGTTCTTAACAGTTCTAAGTATCCAACAACAATATGAATGCTATGTTCAAACATGAAACAAGACTAAAACCAGACAGCTACAACAAGCAGTTGCAACATGGTGAGCAACACAAGGGCAATGCACAAATACAAGATGACCAAGTGAATCAAGTTCAGGTACACGAGCTAATGAAGCATGCAACAATGTGCACAGGCCAGAGAGAATACAGCATGTACAAGGATCAATGAGTTGGATGAACAATTGAACAACACGAAAAATGCCATCAGATCAGAAGCAAGTCCAAAACAGATGCACAATGCACTAAGCATTAAACCAGACACATGAAGACCAACAACAAAATGGACAGCAACAATCAAGTAAATGCAGGCCAGTTCCAACGATGACCACAAACTTAACAATGCATGAAAGCAGTGATTAAATGCAAGCTAACCAATGAATGACCAAGTGCATCAGGAATATGCAATCATCTCAAGATTATAATACTATAGAAAGCATGTGCAAGGGTCAAACGAATGGAATGCAACAATAATATCAATATATTGTGAACAGTACAGTAGTGGGTATGCAAGCACTACACAGCAACAATATGCAGTCGCAAATAGCCATGCTGCAGAATATACAATGAAGACAGTGGTTGATGTCATCAGAGAATGTACAGTCGAAAGCTACAGTGGATGAACGAAGTTCAAAAGTGCAGGGATGACCAAGTAAGAAATTCAAGTGTGTGTAAATTTTAAAAAGTCAAATGAATTCAACACCGTGGTGACCACGTAACAAAATCAAAGCCGTGCGCGTCAAGGCAGAAATCAGGAAAGTCGTGTGCATCAAGCAATTGAAGCATTAGGAAAGTGATGAAGTCGCGCAAGTGAATACGAACGAATTATAGGGTCTCGTAATTCATATAAATACCACACTCAAGAATTCATCACAGGCATCGATTCAAGCAAGCAATTAAACATGCAACGAAAGAGAATACATACCAATCTATCAAACTCGATCAAAGGAGCAGCTACGAAACAAAGCGCAAGTAGAATCGATCATCAGAGAACGAACGAAGCACAAGTAAAGCAACTAGAATTGATCAACAGAGGAGCAACGTAATCTCGAAGTCAACCAAGCAGTCGATCTCAAGAGAATCGAACATCAGAGAAGCCGCGAACAAGAGCATCACAAAGCCCTAATTCTCATAAGGACCGAAGCCCTAATTTGACAAAGAGGAACGGCCAAGCCAAAAGAAAAGGGAACGAGAAAAAGAAAATTGGGCCGGCCTTTTTTTTTAAAGGGGTTTTAGTTTATTTTTAAAAGGGGTTTTTAGTTTATATTCAAATAGGGTTTCAAGTTTAAAGTTGTTTTTTATTTTGTTGTTTTTACTTTTCGAATCAAATTCTTGGTAAATCACCACCTAGGTTGTAGGTAGTGTCAGATTGTCTAGTTAGAATTAGTTCAGTGAGCAGGGTGTGCGAGTTTGCAAAACTCTATAGGCGGGAGCAGAGTTTGCGAGTTTGCAAAGCTCTATAGGCGGAGCAGGGGGTGTGAGTCTAGTAGAGTGTTTGTGAGCGGGATCAATGGTTTGCAGTCTGTTAGAGTGTTTGTAAGCGGGATACTGTTTAATTCTAATAGAAATCTGGGAATGCAGCAGTAGGCAGGGGTTGCCGAAGCTGGGTAAATTTTGTGTGTAATTTACTTTTCAGCATATTTATTTCTGCAGTTTGTTTCTGTGTTTAAATCGAGAAAATTTGCTATAACCCTATTCACCCCCCCTCTAGGGTTAATCTAGATCCTACAAGTGGTATCAGAGCACGGTATTTTTCTTTAACTCTAGAGTCATGAATCCAACAAATAATACTTTTGTTGAGGATCGTTCCAATATTATTCCTTTTATTTTCGATGGAATAGATTTTTTGAACTGGAAATTGAAAATGGAATTTTATTTAAAATCTGTTAATATTAAATATTGGGATATTATTGAAAATGGGTGTGATATGACAAATAAGGAAATTATCTCAATTAATGCTCTTGCTATGCATATATTGTATTCTCATATTAATCGTGATAATTTTTATTTCGTCTCTCATTGTGAAAATGCACAGAAAATCAGGAATACTTTCGATGCAATATATGGAGCAAAAGTCAACAGCAATGAGAAATCCTCCACAACCAACTCAGTTGAATAAATGTGCTTAACAGGAGTGGTAAATAGAAGTTGTGATGAGGATGAAGATGATGGAGCAGCCGAGCTGGCATTACTAGTAAAAAAATTCAAAAGGAGGAACCGCAAATACGGAAATCCAGCTCTAAATTAAAAATTAAAAAACAGAGAGCACAATATGAAGCCAAGCGAGGTATCAAAACTCACTCACTCTGAATTACTTATTTATTTCCACAAAGTGAATGGCTGTTTTGAAGGACTTAGGGAGAAGTATGCCAAACTTGAATCACAAAAAGATACTTTGATAGAATTAAATGAACAACTCGAAAATTTAGTTAAAACCTATCAAAGTAAGATCCCTAAGTGTGATAAGTGTCCAACATTCGAAAAGGAAATTAAAAAATCAGAAATCAATATAAAATCACTTGAAAATGAAATTCTAATTTTAAAAGAGAATGAAAATACTAGGAGAGAGGATTCTATTAAAAAGTGCACACAATTGATAAATGAAAATGAATCTCTCAAAACACAAGTCCAACAATTGTCAATGACTTTAGATAAATTCTCAAATAGTGAAAAATCGTTGAATATGCTATTAGGAAAGCAAAATGTTAATACGGTTAGACAAGGACTTAGATATAATAAATCTGAAAATGTTGAAAGCAAGATTAATTAAGAAAATTCAGTGTGCACAATTTGTAGAAAATTTGGGCACAATCAAAATAATTGTTGGTATAGAGCCAAACACATGAAAACTATATCAATTTGGGTTCCAAAAGGCACAAATATAAAATCTCTCAAAGTTAAACAAATTTGGGTGCCAAAGGGAGGAATTATAAATAGTTTTGGGTCTCTACAAAATTATTTTTCAAAATATTCTGCCACTAACAATCATGGACCTATAAAAACAAATAGGTCACATAAATCTTTTCCCATGTAGGTATGGTGGCAGGCTAAGGAACAACAACAGTGTTCTCTGGATTTTGGCTGTCCCAGAAACACAACGGGCAACAAAGAAAAGTTCCTTAGCCAAGTACAAAGGTGATAGAATCACAATGGGCAATCACGAAAAATTATCGTAGAGGAAAAACAGGTGAAGGTATATTAAATGTGATATTCTACACCTGAATTAAATCAGCCAATATTGAGATATTGTAAAGATGATGATTTTGATTTTGACTTGTTCAACATAGTTGGCCAATTACATTTATGCCAAAAACACTATTCTTTGAATTACTTCATACATATACGTTTGGATTAAACATAGTGTTTTGTTGGATGACAATATTTTTGGCTAACTCTATGTTCACGGCTTTCTGATTATTTACATGGCTTCAATCCATATTCAAGAGAATGTCATACTGTTAAAAATTGAGTTTGACTTTTTTTGTGCACTCTTCATGGTCTGGTCTATCAAATTTAGTTACTGATATTTTGGAGTGAAAAAGAAATTCAGATGCGGATTACACTGGTAATATAGTTGACAGAAAAATTACTAGTGGAACGTGATTAATTTTTGAAACATTCATTTTCTACATCGTTTTTCAAAGAAAATATCTGCATATTGTTCACTTGAAATAAATTTCTAATAGCAGAATTTTTTTTCTCATATAACCCCTTCAAGAAAATCATTGTTGACCATATTTTCAGATTAGTCATTTTTATTTGATTTTAAATGACAAATTTTGACTAATCCGACTCCCTACTAATTATTAAAAAGATAAATAGTGATTGAAAAGATGATAAGTGTTGATATTTAACATACATTACTCAAGAGAGTATATTTGGAGAATTTCTTTAGGAATTCAAACAAGAGTTATAAAACTTTTTGTTGGGTAAAGATTCCATGATCATTTCTATATCTATCATATTTCTATCGACCATTGTTTATCAAATCTTAAATATAGTGTCGATATGTGGTACTATAATCAGGGATCATTTGTTTTTCATTTCACATATTTTATGTAAAAATAAATAAGTATTCACTCTCATTTAAAAGTCCTCACGGTTATGCATGGGTGAATTACTTGGATTTTTGATTATGTGCTTCCATGCTCATTTAAAAGTCCTCACGGTTATGCATGTATGGAAGGCATATCAAAATTGATTGATTAAATAGACAAGTTCATTCTAATCCCATTTAAAAGTCCTCACGGTTATGCGTGGTTAGAAGATACTTGACTTCATTTTTTAAAAATTAAATTGGAATACTACTAATCTCACTTAAAAGTCCTAACGGTTATGCATGATTAGTAGATATTCAAATTTCTGATATAAATGCACCACAAGTAGATACATCTATATGATTTTATATGAGAATATCATTTCCATCATTCTAAAAAGTGGAATATGCGCCTAACAAGGGTAGTTATGATTTTTGTTTGATTTTTATTGAAGTTTGATATTTATATTCAAATTGAGTTTTAATGTTGGATTAATATCGATCACTCTATATCTGTTTTTCTCTAACACTACTATTCTTTTGCTGATAACAAAAGGGGGAAAGAAAAGTTAAGATTTTGTCAAATAGAATCAAGCGAAGGTCAAATAATTTTTCCATTTGCATCTAGGCTCATTTATATATTTCTATTCGTATGCATATATGTAGGGGGAGCATCATGTAGAGAGGAAGCATTTAAATAGGAGGAGCAATTAGGATATATCTATAGAGCAAATACATTTAACACATTGAAAATCTTAAATATATGTTTGTTATCATCAAAAGGGGGAGATTGTATGAATATGCACTTTGCGCTTATATGATTTTGTTTGATGATAATAAACATATATATATTCATTTAAATGTATTTGGTAATTTACTATTTTGTTTTTCATATATTAAATAAATATTTGTTGAATAAAATAAATTACACAGAATTTGAATTCAAACAAATATTTTATTCAAACAAATATTTATTACAATCTTGAATAGTACAATTTCAAGCTCTCACTAGCTCTCACTATACATATACATTTTTGAATACATCACAATTATCTTTACATTAATATCCTCACTACATATCACTCACACTCGTATTTTGTCTTTAACTTCATTCCAGTTTGAATCCAGCATCCGAGCAATCTGCAAAAATATTCACTAACGCAGTAAAATTGAAAAAGAAATATTTTTGCAATATAAAATGAAATATGATTTTTGAAAATATGATTTGCCTCAGTTATTTGGGTTGTTCGTCATCTTTTACATTTGAATTCATCATACACGAACAATGTGACATGTACAGTGTATCACTGTACATGCCACAAGGCCGTGCACATCGATATACACTTGATAATGCTACAGGGACAGGTGAGCACAGGTCAAACCCAAATGAAAAGCCGGGTTCAACTCACGTGCAATATATTTAAAATTACGACACAAGTGATACAAGTCAGACCAAGTAGCAGTATGAAGCAACTGTGAAACTGAACAGTGTTCAATGCACAATGCAGGCACAACTCAAATGAAACAGGCAGATTTGAAGAAATGAAACAATGCATGATGAATTGGATCAACACAGTCAAGTCCAAATGCATCGGTGAAGAAACTGCAGTGGACATGTTCAGTTACAACTACACAGACCAAACAAAGACACAGTGCAGAGCAGTGTGCAACTAGAGCTTCAGAAAGATCAAAGACAGCAAACAATGTGCACCAGTCCAGAGCTCAACATACATGAAATAATGCAATGCCTAAAGACTAAGTCGAAGTCGAACTGTTCTTAACAGTTCTAAGTATCCAACAACAATATGAATGCTATGTTCAAACATGAAACAAGACTAAAACCAGACAGCTACAACAAGAAGTTGCAACATGGTGAGCAACACAAGGGCAATGCACAAATACAAGATGACCAAGTGAATCAAGTTCAGGTACACGAGCTAATGAAGCATGCAACAATGTGCACAGGCCAGAGACAATACAGCATGTACAAGGATCAATGAGTTGGATGAACAATTGAACAACACGAAAAATGCCATCAGATCAGAAGCAAGTCCAAAACAGATGCACAATGCACTAAGCATTAAACCAGACACATGAAGACCAACAGCAAAATGGACTGCAACAATCAAGTAAATGCAGGCCAGTGCCAACGATGACCACAAACTTAACAATGCATGAAAGCAGTGATTAAATGCAAGCTAACCAATGAATGACCAAGTGCATCAGGAATATGCAATCATCTCAAGATTATACTACTATAGAAAGCATGTGAAAGGGTCAAACGAATGGAATGCAACAATAATATCAATATACTGTGAACAGTACAGTAGTGGGTATGCAAGCACTACACAGCAGCAATATGCAGTCGCAAATAGCCGTGCTACAGAATATACAATGAAGACAGTGGTTGATGTCATCAGAGAATGTACAGTCGAAAGCTAAGTGGATGAACGAAGTTCAAAAGTGCAGGGATGACCAAGTAAGAAATTCAAGTGTGTGTAAATTTGAAAAAGTCAAATGAATTCAACACCGTGGTGACCACGTAACAAAATCAAAGCCGTGCGCGTCAAGGCAGAAATCAGGAAAGTCGTGCGCATCAAGCAATTGAAGCATTAGGAAAGTGATGAAGTCGCGCAAGTGAATACGAACGAATTATAGGGTCTCGTAATTCATATAAATACCACACTCAAGAATTCATCACAGGCATCGAGTCAAGCAAGCAATTAAACAAGCAACGAAAGAGAATACATCCCAATCTATCAAACTCGATCAAAGGAGCAGCTACGAAACAAAGCGCAAGTAGAATCGATCATCAGAGAACGAACGAAGCACAAGTAAAGCAACCAGAATTGATCAACAGAGGAGCAACGTAATCTCGAAGTCAACCAAGCAGTCGATCTCAAGAGAATCGAACATCAGAGAAGCCGCGAACAAGAGCATCACAAAGCCCTAATTCTCATAAGGACCGAAGCCCTAATTTGACAAAGAGGAACGACCAAGCCAAAAGAAAAAGGAACGAGAAAAAGAAAATCGGGCCGGCCTTTTTTTTTAAAGGGGTTTTAGTTTATTTTTAAAAGGGGGTTTTAGTTTATATTCAAATAGGGTTTCATGTTTAAAGTAGTTTTTTATTTTGTTGTTTTTACTTTTCGAATCAAATTCTTGGTAAATCACCACCTAGGTTGTAGGTAGTGTCAGATTGTCTAGTTAGAATTAGTTCAGTGAGCAGGGTGTGCGAGTTTGCAAAACTCTATAGGCGGGAGCAGATTTTGCGAGTTTGCAAAGCTCTATAGGTGGAGCAGGGGGTGGGAGTCTAGTAGAGTGTTTGTGAGCGGGAGCAAGGGTTTGCGAGTCTGTTAGAGTGTTTGTAAGCGGGATACTGTTTAATTCTAATAGAAATCTGGGAATGCAGCTGTAGGCAGGGGCTGCCGAAGCTGGGTAAATTTTGTGTGTGATTTACTTTTCGGCATATTTATTTCTGCAGTTTGTTTCTGTGTTTAAGTCGAGAAAATTTTCTATAACCCTATTCACCCCCCCCTCTAGGGTTAATCTAGATCCCACATATATCACTAGTAAATATCAACTACATGATCTCTGAGCTCGTACGTCTCAGAGAAGGGTGTTAAGCCAGGAGAATAAATTCTCCGCCACCAAACAGAAATGTATTTGATAGAAACCAGCTTTACATTTCAAAGTGTAATGTCAGACATACATCCTTACAAGTCCATCCTGGGTCTGAATGGAACCGAAGGCACTACGTCCAATTAAGGAAAGGAGACCTTACAAATCCGGATATCCTCTAATCACGTTCGGACTCCCAATCACTTAGGGTAATCTCTATACCAAAGCCACTCGATGTAGAGGCAATCAACAGGTAATCCTTTCGTTTTTGAAAATTCCCGGTCTTCAACCACCTTCTTCAAATGCAATTCCATTTTGTTGTATCATTAATTCGGAATGGGTCTTATGACTTAATGTCCTCTCCTAGCTAATCCGAATAATGAGCGCTTATTTTAAAAACAAGTGTGGATACAAATTTAATCAAAAGATTCATCCTTAAGATTCGATGTGGTTTTTGGATAACCATTTGGAATCCGACCCCAGGTCGCATCGAAATTCAAATGTCGTTTTTAAAGGCCAAGCTGTTTAAGTAAACAATTTTAATTCAATTCAGAAGTTCACATTCACACAGCAATACATCATAGATAAATAACTTACAATAATCACAGCTCAATCCAAAGCAATTCATATCACTGAACATTACATATTAGAGATATCAAACAATTCAAGGCATTCAATATAATCCAATCAACCATAAGCAAGATTAATTAATCACCTGAGTAATTTAATTAACACAAAATAAATTAATTACTTATGAATTAATCACCTAACCTTGCTTAATTATCATTAATTAATTACAACCCAATTGTTATTATTTTAATTAATTAATGAAATTAATTAATCATCCTCAATCATCCATCTTAAGTAATTATACTAAATTGCTTACATTAATTAATTATCCTTAATAAATCACATAAATTAATTAACCTTAATTAATTACACTAATTAATTAATCCTTAATTAATTAAATTAATTAATTATCCATTAATTAATTACATTAACAAATTAACCCTTTAATTAAGTAATTATCCTTTAATCACCGGATTAATTAACCTTTATTATCCTATAATTATAAATTAATTAACACTTAATCATTAATTAAGTAACCTTTAATTACTAGTCAATTAATCTTTAATTATTACTCAATTAACCTTTAATTACTTACATTGAGCAATTAAACTTTAAGTAATTAATTATCCTTTAATTAAGTAGTTACCCTTTAATTACTTAAATTAATTAATCGACCTTTAATTAATTACATTAATTGATTATTCGTAATTAATTACAATAAATGATTATCCTTAATTACTTAATTAATTATCCTATAATTATTAATTATCCTTTAATAATTAATTAATTAACTTCTAATTATTAATTAATTAACCTTTAATAAACAAATTATCCTTTAATTAATAATAAATTATCTTTTAATTAATCAAGACCTTAATTAATTAAAGATAAACTTTGAACCTTAATTAATTACTTAATTACATCATTTAAATCTTATTAAATTAAATATTGACAAACAAATTCACTTGAGAACTTTTGATTGATTAAAATTGATACACTTATCTTAATCACTTCATAATTAAATTTTATTTGAAAATCATTTTGGAATTAATTTAATTAATTATCCTAACATAATTATTATTTTAGACAATTTTTTTTGAAAACATTTAAATTTTGAACATTTTAAATCCTTGAAGCTTGTTTGAAAACTTCTTAAATACATTTACTTTGAAAGATTGGTTAATATTCTTTTGAAAACTATTCATTTTTTTCTAAAGTTTGTTATGTTTTTAATTTTAAAACTGCTGCATACTTTAAAACACTTGCGAGCCAAACCTATGACAACCCTGAGTCGAACCCCATGCAAAACCGAGAAAAACTTCAAGCACAACACCTTCTTCCCGAACATAGCAACATTCAGATATGAATGGCACTTGTGCACGCGCAGACGAGTTCTCCGCCATTCTGGCCATCTTTGTCATCGCTTCCAGGTCACCGATGACCTACTCAAACCTCCTGGCCACCTAGAAGTGGCTTCGACCTTCTAAATCGAATTCTAACCAGTTGAGCACATCAGGTACCAAAACTCAATCTCCAAAAACCACCTCGTTCCGCCGATGTAAGCCACCG
Organism: Allium cepa; assembly: GCA_030765085.1. Lineage (NCBI taxonomy): Eukaryota > Viridiplantae > Streptophyta > Magnoliopsida > Asparagales > Amaryllidaceae > Allium > Allium cepa. Next base: position 727,737,700 of record CM060945.1, read on the forward strand.
GAACCTCCGCCTTGTTGCCACCAGCATCGTCAGACATCCTGCTTCCCGTTCCCCCTCCACCGAACCACTCCAATGCCGCCTCGACGCCGCGTTTCCCCCAAAACCAACCTCGACCAAATCGAACTCCAGAACCCTACATCCTCGTCGCACCGCTGCATCGCCGCTCTAAAATATTTCTCACCATTTTTCCTACGACCCTTGATCATCAACCCACCTCCGGTCTCAATCCCGATGCTAAATAACTTCGCGATCGTCGAAAATTGAGATAAAACCCAATTTCAATCAACTCACGAATTCTCTCAACCCACAAGCTTAAAAATCTAGATAATATTGTCAAAAACCATCATTTTAGAAAATGAATTTTGACATATAAGAAAACCTTGAAATTAAGCAGGTCGAATTTCTGACATGGTTTGGTTTTACTGTAAATCTTGTTTTTCAGATAAATTGCTTAATAATTCTACTTGTTTTCATTTTTAAAATTTGTATTACATCATTGCAATCAACTTTCTTTTAAACATCATATTTTATAATGGTTCAGATGAAGAGTTAAGAATTATTTTGAGAAATTTTAAGCCTGTTCAACAAACAGAGGTATGCATATGCATATACACACACATGCATTCATACATTAAGTGTTTTAAATTTGTATACCCAAACAAAATATATTTCTGCATCGACAACAAAACATTTCAATTCATCATTCTCATCAATCATCAAAGGCATAGGTAAATAAAGAGGATTTAGTTTCAAAAAGTAAGTTTACTCAGTTGTTTTTTTATGATGAACAAAGAGCAGGCTTTTGAAAGAAAACTGGAGATAGATTTTGATCTGCTTGATTGTTGATGATCTGAAATGATCTATGCTTAATTAAACTTAAGATTCTTAAGTTTGAACTTTTTTGAGTTGATTTTGCATGCTTTCAGGTTTGAGATTGTAAAAGTTTCAGAAAGATTTTTTTGTTTGTTATTTGCTGTTTGTATTTTAATTCTCTAGTTTGTGTTTTATTTTCCAAGTTTTGATTCTTTTAAACATATGAAAGAAAATGATAAAATAAGGAGTATGGAGGGATATATATACATAACTTTGATTATTTATGAAAAGAAAAATTAATGACACTTGTTGTATTTGCATGTTACAAATTTTACAAAGTTAAATTGTATTCATTTAGCTTACACTTGTTTAAAATTTCACACTTGTCTAAATGCATGTATTTATGATTTTTAATATGTTTTTATATAATCTCATATTATATTTATTATTTAGTTATATATATATATATGTTTTTATATTTTTATTAATTCATTTTCTATTATTTATACCTATATAAATTTTAAAGAAAATGATTTAGTAATCTAATCATGCATTAACAAATAAACACACATATATATTATGTATAAGTTTTTAAAATATAGAATTTAACCCTTAATTAGCTTTTGAAAATTATTATATCGAATTCAAAATATAACTTGCAAATCACTATATATATATATTATAATAAGAAAACAAATTTTTATTAGTTTACAAAGTTTTTTAAATCCAATTTATTTTTAAGATATTTTATTTTTGAATTTCAAATTCAAATTCTATTTACAATCCATGTATATCTATACATAAATCAAACACTTATCTTATTTATTTTGGAAAAAATTCAAATTAATTCACAATTTAATCCTAAAAATTATATTAATTATTTAGTTAAATTTGGCTTAATAACGAGATCGTTATAGGAATTCTTGATAGTTTATTAGATTCAAAAAGGGCATCAAGTAATTATTCAAAAGAATCACTTGATATATTTTTTACTATTTTTCTTGATCAAAGAATGGTTGTGAATTTAAAGTTCACGTTTCTTGTAAACTAGTTAGCTTAACTATTTTCTCATTAGGACTTTGAATAGTAATCATTCTTGTGGTGTTATTCTCGAAGATGTGAATAATATGCATATTTCTAATGAATTTTTGAATTACGTAACAACGGGTGAAATTCTTGACCTTATCAATAAGGAGCCTAAAGAGATCATTGTTGAATTTGAAGGGATAACAAATTCAACTTGACTTATAATTATGCTTATATTGGAAAGCATCTTTTTTAGAAGAGTTATATACTGATGATTCGATGTCTTACAATGATTTGAATTAGTTTTGAAGGCTTTGGGAAATCAAATCCCGATAGTTATGTATATATAGATGTCGATTATTCAAGCAACCAGTTTGAGTGTTTTCATTGGGTTTAGTTATAATATACTTGGGAATGGGCAGTGTCTGTTGGACATGGTGCATTAACAGTGTGGTAAAATGGTGAATTTCAAAATAATTCTTTTTATTAAATTGCATAATAACTTATTTTTGGTTTATGTAAATAAAATTGCATTTATACTAAATCAAATTTAGTATTTATTAATAAAAATATTTGAGTAATATTTAGTTTATTTTAAAATATTTAACTATTGTTAACGTCCAAAATAATATTTTATTTATATTTAATTTATTTTTATTTTTTTGGCAAAACCAATCGGTTTTTATAGTAGACCGTCCACTTTTATTATGAACAAATCAACAGTTAACATAGGAGCAAGGCAGCATGCCTTAACTACTAAAAAAAGAAAATATATAATCGAAGGTAGGGACCTAAGCTATTATAAATGACATATATCTAGCCCTCCTCCGAAGAGGAGGGACCAATTCCATCATCCAAGGAGACTGGGCCAATCATATGCAAAAAAAACCACGAAATATGATACAATATTTAGAACATATCCAGAGTAATCCCTACAGAATATAAATTTTCGATCCTAACTATCATCTTCAAGAATAGCCCTATTCCTATCACCAAGATCGCCAACTACCAAAGAACAAGTTACTCCCCATCCACAGAGTAAAAAATTTGCCTGGATTCACTTTCAACCTCACTAACAGGCATAAATAATTCATCTCGAGCTGGTATATATCCCAACTCAGATGGCTCATGAATCCACACATTCTCAAAATAATTCCACTCAATGACATAAGGCTTAGTGGTAGTACTGGACAAAAGATTGTCAGAAGCAACAGAGTTAGAAACCATACCTTTATCTCATGAGGTGGTGGGGCAAGACTCAGGCACAAGAGGATCAGTAGCGTATTTGGGAGTAGATACAAAAGGAACTTGAGAATAATTTATAGACGGGACCACAACATCAATAGAGCACTTCCTAACCTTAGGAACCCACCTCCGGACCGGGGGATAAGGAAGTAGCACCTTGGGCAGAGGAGAAATCATGGACGTGAGCTTGTAAGATTCAGCAAGATGGCCAAAGGAATGACAAACAAAACAAATGCCAGGCACCCAACCATATCTAAAACAAACATTAGCTACTTGGCCAACAGCAAGCTGAACTTTAATCGAAGAAGCGAGCGACTTATAAGGGGTTATTTCAGTTAGCGCCTTACCATAAATCAATCTCTCACGAGCCACCATATTAGAATCAAAACATTTCAATTTTCCAATTATGCAAATTAGCCAATTCAAACCCACCGATGGCTGCAAAATAGAAAGAATATGCAAAAAATACGCCCAAACAAGAATAGACATAATTTGGTCCCTAGCAATAGCCACGGAAGGACACCAATTAGTGATTATGTCACATCATGGTATTTTCAACCATTAGCATCCACACATGCCGAATTTGAATTGCTTAAAATACCAGATTGTTAATTTATATTTGGCAAAAGTCGTCATATAGTAAGTAAATCACAGAATCATAGACACGGAGTAATATACAATATGCAGCAGAAATAAGAGAATAGTAGTTCATAAAGCTACTATACATATAACAAAGTTAAATAAGATACAACAGAAGTCTCGAATACAATAGTCAAATACAATATCAGAATAGATCACTAGAATCAACTTAATATCTAAAATCTGAATAGATAGCTGGATCTCCAAGCGAAACTCCGACTCTAAAGGTGAGTCTCAAATGCTAAACCACTCAGTCTGACCCAAGCGTATAGCAAAACACAAAACACTCGAGTCAGGATTAACATTCTTATATCAATAAATCCAACTCAAGTGAAATAACAACTGAAATACAAGTAACTCAAAGGATGTTTGGGATAACCATCCTCTAAGGATCCATTACACAATCTACTATGTAGTAATATACGCTATTATAATAATGTCTGAAGTAAAGTATAATATATTTTAAAAATAGCGTTAAGGATTTACATTTTCCACCTTAACACATTTATAGTGCCAATAGTCTATACAGTACCGTAGTCCCTCCTGATCGGGAGCCCACAAGAGGATACTCCATAGGTACGACACAAATCCAACTTATAGTAAAGCGGCTAAGGTAGGTGACACAGCACAACTAGGCAATGCCAGGGTATATATACCAATTACGCATCCGGACCGGTGGTAACGCATAACAGCAGCTACGCCCACCTCGAGCCACACTCCCAAAATCAACAATCAAAAATGGCCACGAAATCAATCCCAAAGTCAGAATATAGTATCGAAAAAGTGTGTCCGGTCAGAGGAGATACCTCATTGGCCCGGAATCGCTCCTGTTTTAGCCACCTTATGACAACTCACATAAGTCGGGTCCACCTATATACCTCAATAGGACGTCGCTACCATCCTGCTTCATTTTGGAATCTTCACCACGTACACAGTTGTTAAAGTGGTTTTTGGAGTTGGCAGAGAGTATGACAATTACCGATCTCCGCCTCTTTAACAACCAAACGTTATTATAACACCATGGTCATTTAAAAATAGTTAATACTTCAAAACCAAAATATTATTGCCATTTCAAAACCATATCAATACGATATCATTTCCATTTCAAAACCAAATAAGATATCATTCCATTTCAAATATATCCATTTCCAAATCGTAGCATTTTCAAAGTTATAACACTTTCGAAACTAAACATTTGAAATTATAACACTTTCGAAACATAATACTTTGAAATTCGTAACTTTGAAAACATAACTTCTACCAACTAAACAGTTTAGATATTAAAATAGTATATATAATAAAATAGTTTATAAAGTAAAATAGTTTATATATAAAAGAGTTATAAATTAAAATAGTTATAATAAAATAGTTAGTATATTAAAGTAATTTATATTAAAGTAATCTATAAAGTAAAATATAAAATAGTTTTAAATTTAAAATTACTTTATAAATAAAATAATTTCCTCAAACTTCACAAATTGATTCAACTCAACTTGAATCAAAATTTCAATTTAAATCAAATCTCAATTCATAAATTTCAACTCAATTCAGTTCTCAACAAATCATTTATATCGATTTCAAATACAGATTTGAACCTCAAATAAACCATTTCAATTTCCATATATTTCAAGGCTTTATATATTCCATAATTCCAAAACTAAATTTTTGATAATTCCATATATATCAAATTCAATTTACTATTATTTAGTTTTGAAATATTTACTTAATAAATCCAATATCATTTAAATAAAACTTTAAAATTTCAAATAACTGAATATTCCTTCTATTTATTTAAACTTGATTATTCATTTAATCGCCTTAAACCAAAAATCAAGTTATAAAATCATATCCCATTAAAATTCAAATTCCATAAGTTCCAAATTGATTTTAATTAAATATAATTCTTAATTAAATAAAATTTCAAATTAATCTCAAATCCATCATTTCAACCTTAATTTATTAAAATCATTATAAACTTTATATTAAAATATAATTTAAATAAATACATAACCATATTATATTTTAATTAAATCAAACTATATTATTAAACTTATTCTATATTAAATCAAATTTATACATAACTTAAAATCAAGAATTTTTAACTATATATAAAATAACATTTATATAATATCAAAATCAATATTTATAAAACTATATATTTCTTTCCAAACCCATAGAAATAACTTTTAAAATATTTATATACAGACCAACGGTGTTTGTATATAATTTTCTATCCTATGGTCAAGTGATACGGATATGTATCATTTCAATCCGTAATTTATATATATAGACACACACACACACACACACATGGGTATATATCATTTCAACCCACAATCCTAAATTCAATTCAAATGAAAATCGCTTGGGTTTATCATTTCAAGTCATAACGATTTTGTCCATCGTTCGTGTATGTATCATTTCAACTCACAGTGAATTCTATACTAACAGGAAACTTGCAGAGTGATAGTAGATACGATAATAATATAACATGCATATATCATCAATATAAATAACCGATAATTGTGCCAGATCTCATAGGTGAACAGATAAAGATAATAACATATATATATCAGTGTAAATAAATAACAGCAGTACATTTCAATTGTCATTTCAATTGAAATCAAATTTAATAAATATAAGAATGTAATCGTCAGTGATTGCTCACCTTTCGAGGCTAGAGATGTACGAGAATGAGATGAGTTACGAATCCAAGCACAAATACTAAAACAAAGCTAGATTGGCACGAATTCGATGGATAAAGGTGATACGAGAATTGATGAAGCAATTAGAATCAGTCGATATAAATTTAGTTATATATATTATTTCTCTTTTCTTGAAATTAAATTGTTAAATTAAGAAAAAATAATATATACACACACACACACACACATATATAAAATAAAATCATAGTTTGTAAATTTAAACCCAAATCCTATCAACTATATGCGTATATACCAGCTACACCAAATACATATGCAGACCATATATATGTTAACAATATGTAAAAATGTAGACACAAAATCGTGTATAAATGCAGACACTACAAATTATATATAATTCATAAGTTTACATATATGAGTAATAGGTTATATAATTGACATATATAACAACATCATATATACACAACATATTTAAAATAAGACACACACACACACACACACACACACACACACACACACACACAGAGATATATATATATATATATATATATATATATTAAACTTAAAAAACTCTATCTACAAACTAATGTATAAGCTTCAGGTCTATAATAGTATATATAGATTTAAACCGATCATGTACACCTATATAAACTTGTATACATAATAATAGATTGAGATTGTATTCAAACCTGACCCACTTATTATGTATAGCATTGTATATACAACCTTAAACAAACAACATGTAACATCCCGCCCTTTTGACCGCCCCTAGTCGGTAATTAAACCAACTTGAAACGTTCAAAATGACAGATTGTTATTTAGTTTATAGAGTTTAAACAGAATCAGCCACAGTATCATAGAATAATAATAATACTATTTCGCAAGAAAGAATTTTTTTTTCTACAAATATCAGAGTTTATACAATGCATTAAATTTATACACGGAATATTTCTTTAAGTACAAAATCCCCGAACTAAAGTGAACGTTTTCCCCCTCTCTCTCTAACTTCACTGCCCGAAAATCTTCAAGCTGTAAAACACTCGGTCTGACCCGAGTATTACATTCAAAAGAAAATAATACACGGATCAGTCTAATTCAAACTTAGTTATAAGTGCATAGAGGCAATAATAATCAAATAACAATTAGACGACAGTCACAATAATTCTCGTCTATCCGACCCTTTTAATAAAGAAATCGGATAACGGTAAATACAACACTTAAAAGTGTTAAACAACAAATCAGCAAATTTAAATTATCAACGAAGATAAATGAAAAGATTATTTATGAAGATAATTTAGAAAACAACATAATTGTCTAAATGGCAATTAACAACAAAATCATCAAATTTAAACCAAATCAAAATACGATTCAAAACATATTGAATTGGCAACATAAAAAAAAATTCTAACAATAGAAAACATCAATTAAAACATCAGATCTAGTAGGGCTACAGTATACGCACGCGTGTACGGCCTCGCCACATTTAAAACGTTAAATCCGTGTAGCTACAGTACACGCACGCGTGCACTGCCTCGCCACAATAGTGATGAATTACACAAAAGCTCAATGAACCAGAAACAAATGAAATATAAATTAAAATCAATACTGTGTGGCTGCAGTACACGCTCGCGTGCACTGCCTCGCCACAACAGAATATAAAGTCACCCACGAAACAATATATACATATGTGTTGGAGGCAACATGGAATAATGGCCAAGTAGCAACCATCATGCAACCAGAACATCTTGATAAATACAAGAATCGGAGAAATCAAGCTATAGTATGATAAAATGCACAGATCACACTCGAGTACATTGTCTCAAGGCAAATTTTTTTTTTAGTGCACAGTATACATGTCCACATATGAAAATGAAAACAACATAATATTCAATCAAATGCACTGCATCACGTGTACAAGGTGCAGGCATCAGTGGAATAAAATGTCGCAAACTATACACGAATCAAAAGCAACTACAAAGAGCAATATCAATTCGACATGCACATGAGCCACAAATTTTCTCAGAGCAATGTAAAGTACTCTGAGTCAAATGCCATTAGATAAACCAGACTCGAGACAGTACAAATCCAATAATATATGCATACACACATACAAATATATGTATGCCTATATATGCAGACTTGAACAAACAGGTGACAAATCAAGGCCCATTTAAAACAAATTGACGCAGCAATAATGATTCAAGTTCAAATATACAAGTATAGCTAGCCAAATCAAAATGGACAGCAGCTACTACACAAATGCTACAGCAAAACAGGTACAACATAAACAATATCAAATACTAGAAACCCAAAGCAACTCAACTCAAATGCAAAGTACAGAGGCTCGCATGAAGGTTACACTGCAACTGGTCGGGGAAGTGTAGCATCTATGTGCAGGACTGATGCAAATGAAACCAGAGGCAACTGGCAATAATTAAAACAATGAACCAGCCTACAAGATGAACCAGCAAAGGCCAAAGCTCAAGGCAAACACATATGAATGCACAAGTAAATCACAGGGATAAATACACTTGACTATATGATAAATAAACCTCCAAGTGAAACACAGTAAAACCCAATTGTTAAACAAGTTTAAAACAATGGGACAACAAGGATATGAAACAAGGATAACAATGGTACAACCTATACATGTATTGTGAAGACAACTACATGTATCAAGTTGAGTCAAAGCCAAAACTACCGAGCATATAACGGTTCGATAAGTCAGGGCTAATGTCGCACAAAACAGTGATAATACTCAAGTGCTACCAGTAGTTAAGACCGAAGTCGCAAGAGAAATCAACATCGTCAAATGAATTCAAATGTAACAGTTTCCCTTTTTAAACATTTCCAAACCTTATCACGTAATCAAAGAAATGTCAAAGTCGAGTGTGCTAAAATAACCATGCTAAAGCCATGAAACAACAAAACAAAGTCAAAGCGAGGTATAACCGAAGACAAAAGTGAAATTATCATCATAGTAAAGTCAATGAAAACAGCGAACAAAATCAATATCTGCACAGTTCCAATTAGAACTATGGTGGCCAAGTAATTGACCCAATCACGAATTGGGAACGTGGTATCAAGTAACAGTTTTTTTTAATGAAATGGACAAAATGTCAGAGAATCATAACGGTGGTAGTAAGTTCGAACAAAGCTTAACTGCACGAGGTCGAGCAATGTCGAAGTCAACAAAAAGAATCAATTGACAGAAATTCAAAAACAAGTGAACCCGAAAATCATCATCACAACAACCCAATTTAACAAATCAAAGGGACCGAAGTCAACAAGGAGTCAACACTTTCAAAGTCGTGAGAATAAATTAATCAATCAACCAAAATCACGAATTTAAACAAGCTAGAAATCATTAAAAAGGTCTTGAATTAGATGTGAGTGGAAGACCACTCACCTTGCTCGACGAACCCAAACAATCAATCGGCAAGGTCGAAATTTTTAAACATTAGAAGTTTCAACGTAATCAACTCGATGTCTAGATAAAATCAACTCGAAGTCCAAATAAAATCAACTCGAAGTCCAGAGAATTCAAAGAAACAATTTCCAACAAAATCAAAACCATGGAAATCAAAAACAAAAGATCATATGACTTTAAATTAGATGTGAGTAATAAAATTACTCACCTTAGCTTGAAGCAGTCGCGAGCGAGGAGAAGGAATCAAATCGATCGAAGAAACCTTAGCCGAATCGAAGCAAAGACGACCGATTGACGAAGCGAAGGAACGAGAATCATCTCGAGAGACGCTGATTCCAAAAATCGTGAAGCCCTAATATCAGACCAGAGAGGAAGGAGAACGAAGAGAGGACGCCATTTTTTTTTGAACGATGAAGTGAAAAGGAAGCTCGGTTGAAAATAAAAAGAGGAGACAGCGTACGTGATTAACAGAGAAAAGTCGTTGATATTAACGTGCCTACCTTACCTCTACAGTGTTTTGATTTGAGGTCAAAGAGTGCTCATGTTGACCCATTTAAATTTTTAAATGTAAATTGAATTCGATTTAATTTCAACACATTTATACGTCGTATGTTTACACAAGAACTCTGATAAATACGAAATTTGAAATCCGGTAATAATTCAATATTCCGGATCCAATGGAACTACTTTCGTCGAATTCCGAGACTGTGCCTCGGAAGGCTATTTTTAAATTCAATTTAAACGATAAAATCTCAAAACTGAACAAATCACTTTCAAATTCAATTTTGAAGCTTCTATTATCTTCAGTATTATCAATGTGAATTTTCTAAGCCTTTAAATTATTTTTAATCAGCTTTATACTGAAGATTCAAATTTTTATTCAACTTTAAATAGATTAAATTTTATAATTTAATCGCCAAATTCATTCTGGTAATTTGAAATTCAAGTCAAACCATCATTCAAATTTTTTAAATTTTTTTAAATATTTTCAATTTAAATTGTTCAAAATTCAGGGTTGTTACAATCTTCCCCCCTTAAAAGAATTTCGTCCCGAAATTATAAGTTAGGAAAAAAATGATTGTTAAAATCTCACCGATATTTATACCCTGCACAATTTTACCAAGCTCGAAACTTATTAAAAATAAATAAATATAGGATTCATTCCATTTGTTTTATCTCACTAGCTTTGTTCATTATCTCCTTTTGTTTATTGATTTCTACAATCAAGACGCAAAAGTCTTTTACCAAAATTTTCGACTTACAAAACTCAGATTTAGACTTGAAATTCTTCATGTAGAGATATGCATATTATATCTTTTCCAAAGCTGTGGACTTTCAAGACATTTTAAAGATCTTCTTCCTTAGTTCATTAGGTTGGAATTATGCAATTTTAATTTCAGACTATTGATTTGCTATTTAAAGTTTGAAAATACTTACTAACTCGAAGTTTAACAAGTCCATCGTCGTTCTTACAGACATTAGGCATACGCTGGCCAGGCGCAGGACTAAAAATATCCAACTACTAAATATACTTGGTTCAACTCCCAGTGAAAATACTTAAAAATCTTTTAAAAATGGATATGGAAAGCACGTTCCCCCATGGATCACAGTTACCCGGCGGTTACGCTACTATCCTAGTAGAATCGCTTGTAATATGTAGATTTCACATCTCTTGAATTTTGCCATGGTTGTTGCCATAGATCGCAGTTCACACGGCGGTTACGCCACTATCCCAGTGGATTCGCTTGTAACCGTAGGCATCTCGCCCCTCGAATTTCGCTTTGGCATCTAGATCGTAGTTTACGCGGCGGTTGCGACACTATCCCAGTGGAATCGCTTGTAACTGTAGGCATCACGCCCCTCAAATTATGCTAGCATACATCATAATCAATCAACATGATCCCATCAACATGATCCCATCACGAGGGATTCTAATCCAAATGGACATTCCAACTTATGGAAATTCTACGTAGCTACGAATTTCAAATGGACACTCATATCGAGTTCCAACACCTTCACCAATTTTAAATGGAAGGTACTTTTCCATATCCTCAGTTTAGAAAACATAATGTCATATATATAGTACTTCATTTCACATTTCGTACATATCATATCTATGTAAACTTACATAAGATTTCCATAACAATTACTTTCCAAACTGATGGTTTTCGAATTTACTGCATTCTCATATATAAGTTCCGAAAACCACAATATCCCATACCCATAACAAATAGAGGATTCCTGAATTTTCCATCTCGTTACCAATTTAAAATTTTCCTCTAAGTCGATTTGGAAGTTTAAGGTTATCTCAAACCCAATTCACATTCATAATTCAATTTATTATCGACTTCACATCCGATTTGGATTTCACGTTACATTGTCAATTCTCAACACATAATTGATGTCTACCGATATATAACCTCTGAGCTCGTACGTCTCAGAGAAGGGTGTATATAGCTAAGAGAATAAATTCTCCGCCACCACAGATATATATTTAATAGAGATCAATTGCTATGTCATCAATTCACCATGTTAGACATACAATCCAAACCGACTATCCGAAATTCAAAGCTCAACTTATATTGTTTTTGTTGTCGAAGTTAAACTCAATTTAACTCAAGATTCAATCTTTTTGAAAAAAATTCAAGTTGAACTAATTGTTCAAATTTCCCATAAATATCTTTACAAGATATATAATTTTCCACACTTAACCATTTGAAACAAATTTCAAATATTCACTTTTCAATTTATCTTTAAAAGATAAAATTTCAAACCTTTCATTTCATATTGGAAAACATTTCATACTTATTTAATAATAAGTAATTCACAAATCCATTTATTTTCAACACTTGGAAAATATTCAATATACTTAAATCATAATTAAGTATATATTTCATTCTTTAAGGAAAGCGTTCTTTTAAACACATTTATTTGAGTCAAAACGAATGTTGCATAAAACATCGTTACGGCAACTCAAAATCACTAGTATAGGGATTCTAATTTAAGATAGATATATAAATCCCAATACTATATAAAACATTTCCTTTCGGAAACCATTTACTATAACAACGGTGTTATAGTCCACCATTTCCTTATTTCTCGAAAACGTCTATTTCGACAATGAATGTTGAAATTTATGTATTCGATACCTAACACATTTTAAAACATCTTTAAAACCATTAACTTCATTTCATAATATCACTTCCCCAAAACATATCCTTTAATATATTATTCACTGTCCAAAATCGTGAATATACTTCGTTAACCAATTTCATCATTTCTACACATTTTATTTTAAAGGATTATCCACTGTCCAAAATCGTGGATATAACTCCTTTAATAAGCTATAACAATTTACTTATCAAATTCCCAAGTTATAGTTCAATGATCCCCTTGGCTATAACTAAATTGACATGTCATTTTATTTCCCAATTATTACTTTGGAGATATACAAAATATTTGATTTAAACCAATTCATTAATTCACATAACTTATATTTTATTTTTCATAAATCTCAGCAATTCGATAATGGGTTTTCGAATGATCGGAACTCAAATCTTAGGAGACCTTACCGAAGAGAAACTATCGTAAACCTAAATTTAGAGAGAGTAATTTCCGAAAAGGATTTGGATTTTCAAAATACCTTTTATTTTCAAAAGAACAATTTTATACTTCTTTAGATTTGAAAAATGTTTTCATTAAAGTGATTCTAGTGACTATTCATATTAAATGCCATAAACTAAGCTTTGTATAAACCAAAGCTCTGATACCACTTTGTAACATCCTGCCCTTTTGACCGCCCCTAGTCGGTAATTTAACCAACTTGAAACGTTCAAAATGACGGATTGTTATTTAGTTTATAGAGTTTAAACAGAATCAGCAATAGTATCACAGAATAATAATATTATTATTTCGCAAGAAAGAATTTTTTTCTACAAATATCAGAGTTTATACAATGCATTAAATTTATACAACGGAATATTTCTTAAAGTACAAAATCCCCGAACTAAAGTGAGCATTTTCCCCCTCTCTCTCTAACTTCGCTGCCCGAAAATCTTCAAGCTGCAAAACACTCAGTCTGACCCGAGTATTACATTCAAAAGAAAATAATACACGGATCAGTCTAATTCAAACTTAGTTATTAGTGCGTAGAGGCAATAATAATCAAATAACAATTAGACGACAGTCACAATAATTCTCGTCTATCCGACCCTTTTAATAAAGAAATCGGATAACGGTAAATACAACACTTAAAAGTGTTAAACAACAAATCAGCAAATTTAAATTATCAACGAAGATAAATGAAAAGATTATTTATGAAGATAATTTAGAAAACAACATAATTGTCTAAATGGCAATTAACAACAAAATCATCAAATTTAAACCAAATCAAAATACGATTCAAAACATATTGAATTGGCAACATAAAAAAAAATTCTAACAATAGAAAACATCAATTAAAACATCAGATCTAGTAGGGCTACAGTATACGCACGCGTGTACGGCCTCGCCACATTTAAAACGTTAAATCCGTGTAGCTACAGTACACGCACGCGTGCACTGCCTCGCCACAATAGTGATGAATTACACAAAAGCTCAATGAACCAGAAACAAATGAAATATAAATTAAAATCAATACTGTGTGGCTGCAGTACACGCTCGCGTGCACTGCCTCGCCACAACAGAATATAAAGTCACCCACGAAACAATATATACATATGTGTTGGAGGCAACATGGAATAATGGCCAAGTAGCAACCATCATGCAACCAGAACATCTTGATAAATACAAGAATCGGAGAAATCAAGCTATAGTATGATAAAATGCACAGATCACACTCGAGTACATTGTCTCAAGGCAAATTTTTTTTTTAGTGCACAGTATACATGTCCACATATGAAAATGAAAACAACATAATATTCAATCAAATGCACTGCATCACGTGTACAAGGTGCAGGCACCAGTGGGATAAAATGTCGCAAACTATACACGAATCAAAAGCAACTACAAAGAGCAATATCAATTCGACATGCACATGAGCCACAAATTTTCTCAGAGCAATGTAAAGTACTCTGAGTCAAATGCCATCAGATAAACCAGACTCGAGACAGTACAAATCCAATAATATATGCATACACACATACAAATATATGTATGCCTATATATGCAGACTTGAACAAACAGGTGACAAATCAAGGCCCATTTAAAACAAATTGACGCAGCAATAATGATTCAAGTTCAAATATACAAGTATAGCTAGCCAAATCAAAATGGACAGCAGCTACTACACAAATGCTACAGCAAAACAGGTACAACATAAACAATATCAAATACTAGAAACCCAAAGCAACTCAACTCAAATGCAAAGTACAGAGGCTCGCATGAAGGTTACACTGCAACTGGTCGGGGAAGTGCAGCATCTATGTGCAGGACTGATGCAAATGAAACCAGAGGCAACTGGCAATAATTAAAACAATGAACCAGCCTACAAGATGAACCAGCAAAGGCCAAAGCTCAAGGCAAACACATATGAATGCACAAGTAAATCACAGGGATAAATACACTTGACTATATGATAAATAAACCTCCAAGTGAAACACAGTAAAACCCAATTGTTAAACAAGTTTAAAACAATGGGACAACAAGGATATGAAACAGGGATAACAATGGTACAACCTATACATGTATTGTGAAGACAACTACATGTATCAAGTTGAGTCAAAGCCAAAACTACCGAGCATATAACGGTTCGATAAGTCAGGGCTAATGTCGCACAAAACAGTGATAATACTCAAGTGCTACCAGTAGTTAAGACCGAAGTCGCAAGAGAAATCAACATCGTCAAATGAATTCAAATGTAACAGTTTCCCTTTTTAAACATTTCCAAACCTTATCACGTAATCAAAGAAATGTCAAAGTCGAGTGTGCTAAAATAACCATGCTAAAGCCATGAAACAACAAAACAAAGTCAAAGCGAGGTATAACCGAAGACAAAAGTGAAATTATCATCATAGTAAAGTCAATGAAAACAGCGAACAAAATCAATATCTGCACAGTTCCAATTAGAACTATGGTGGCCAAGTAATTGACCCAATCACGAATTGGGAACGTGGTATCAAGTAACAGTTTTTTTTAATGAAATGGACAAAATGTCAGAGAATCATAACGGTGGTAGTAAGTTCGAACAAAGCTTAACTGCACGAGGTCGAGCAATGTCGAAGTCAACAAAAAGAATCAATTGACAGAAATTCAAAAACAAGTGAACCCGAAAATCATCATCACAACAACCCAATTTAACAAATCAAAGGGACCGAAGTCAACAAGGAGTCAACACTTTCAAAGTCGTGAGAATAAATTAATCAATCAACCAAAATCACGAATTTAAACAAGCTAGAAATCATTAAAAAGGTCTTGAATTAGATGTGAGTGGAAGACCACTCACCTTGCTCGACGAACCCAAACAATCAATCGGCAAGGTCGAAATTTTTAAACATTAGAAGTTTCAACGTAATCAACTCGAAGTCTAGATAAAATCAACTCGAAGTCCAAATAAAATCAACTCGAAGTCCAGAGAATTCAAAGAAACAATTTCCAACAAAATCAAAACCATGGAAATCAAAAACAAAAGATCATATGACTTTAAATTAGATGTGAGTAATAAAATTACTCACCTTAGCTTGAAGCAGTCGCGAGCAAGGAGAAGGAATCAAATCGATCGAAGAAACCCTAGCCGAATCGAAGCAAAGACGACCGATTGACGAAGCGAAGGAACGAGAATCATCTCGAGAGACGCTGATTCCAAAAATCGTGAAGCCCTAATATCAGACCAGAGAGGAAGGAGAACGAAGAGAGGACGCCATTTTTTTTGAACGATGAAGTGAAAAGGAAGCTCGGTTGAAAATAAAAAGAGGAGACAGCGTACGTGATTAACAGAGAAAAGTCGTTGATATTAACGTGCCTACCTTACCTCTACAGTGTTTTGATTTGAGGTCAAAGAGTGCTCATGTTGACCCATTTAAATTTTTAAATGTAAATTGAATTCGATTTAATTTCAACACGTTTATACGTCGTATGTTTACACAAGAACTCTGATAAATACGAAATTTGAAATCCGGTAATAATTCAATATTCCGGATCCAATGGAACTGGTTTCGTCGAATTCCGAGACTGTGCCTCGGAAGGCTATTTTTAAATTCAATTTAAACGATAAAATCTCAAAACTGAACAAATCACTTTCAAATTCAATTTTGAAGCTTCTATTATCTTCAGTATTATCAATGTGAATTTTCTAAGCCTTTAAATTATTTTTAATCAGCTTTATACTGAAGATTCAAATTTTTATTCAACTTTCAATAGATTAAATTTTATAATTTAATCGCCAAATTCATTCTGGTAATTTGAAATTCAAGTCAAACCATCATTCAATTTTTTTAATTTTTTTTAAATATTTTCAATTTAAATTGTTCAAAATTCAGGGTCGTTACAATCTTCCCCCCTTAAAAGAATTTCGTCCCGAAATTATAAGTTAGGAAAAAAATGATTGTTAAAATCTCACCGATATTTATACCCTGCACAATTTTACCAAGCTCAAAACTTATTAAAAATAAATAACTATAGGATTTATTCCATTTGTTTTATCTCACTAGCTTTGTTCATTATCTCCTTTTGTTTATTGATTTCTACAATCAAGACGCAAAAGTCTTTTACCAAAATTTTCGACTTACAAAACTCAGATTTAGACTTGAAATTCTTCATGTAGAGATATGCATATTATATCTTTTCCAAAGCTGTGGACTTTCAAGACATTTTAAAGATCTTCTTCCTTAGTTCATTAGGTTGGAATTATGCAATTTTAATTTCAGACTATTGATTTGCTATTTAAAGTTTGAAAATACTTACTAACTCGAAGTTTAACAAGTCCATCGTCGTTCTTACAGACATTAGGCATACGCTGGCCAGGCGCAGGACTAAAAATATCCAACTACTAAATATACTTGGTTCAACTCCCAGTGAAAATACTTAAAAATCTTTTAAAAATGGATATGGAAAGCACGTTCCCCCATGGATCACAGTTACCCGGCGGTTACGCTACTATCCTAGTAGAATCGCTTGTAATATGTAGATTTCACATCTCTTGAATTTTGCCATGGTTGTTGCCATAGATCGCAGTTCACACGGCGGTTATGCCACTATCCCAGTGGATTCGCTTGTAACCGTAGGCATCTCGCCCCTTGAATTTCGCTTTGGCATCTAGATCGTAGTTTACGCGGCGGTTGCGGCACTATCCCAGTGGAATCGCTTGTAACTGTAGGCATCACGCCCCTCAAATTATGCTAGCATACATCATAATCAATCAACATGATCCCATCAACATGATCCCATCACGAGGGATTCTAATCCAAATGGACATTCCAACTTATGGAAATTCTACGTAGCTACGAATTTCAAATGGACACTCATATCGAGTTCCAACACCTTCACCAATTTTAAATGGAAGGTACTTTTCCATATCCTCAGTTTAGAAAACATAATGTCATATATATAGTACTTAATTTCACATTTCGTACATATCATATCTATGTAAACTTACATAAGATTTCCATAACAATTACTTTCCAAACTGATGGTTTTCGAATTTACTGCATTCTCATATATAAGTTCCGAAAACCACAATATCCCATACCCATAACAAATAGAGGATTCCTGAATTTTCCATCTCGTTACCAATTTAAAATTTTCCTCTAAGTCGATTTGGAAGTTTAAGGTTATCTCAAACCCAATTCACATTCATAATTCAATTTATTATCGACTTCACATTCGATTTGGATTTCACGTTACATTGTCAATTCTCAACACATAATTGATGTCTACCGATATATAACCTCTGAGCTCGTACGTCTCAGAGAAGGGTGTATATAGCTAAGAGAATAAATTCTCCGCCACCACAGATATATATTTAATAGAGATCAATTGCTATGTCATCAATTCACCATGTTAGACATACAATCCAAACCGACTATCCGAAATTCAAAGCTCAACTTATATTGTTTTTGTTGTCGAAGTTAAACTCAATTTAACTCAAGATTCAATCTTTTTGAAAAAAAATTCAAGTTGAACTAATTGTTCAAATTTCCCATAAATATCTTTACAAGATATATAATTTTCCACACTTAACCATTTGAAACAAATTTCAAATATTCACTTTTCAATTTATCTTTAAAAGATAAAATTTCAAACCTTTCATTTCATATTGGAAAACATTTCATACTTATTTAATAATAAGTAATTCACAAATCCATTTATTTTCAACACTTGGAAAATATTCAATATACTTAAATCATAATTAAGTATATATTTCATTCTTTAAGGAAAGCGTTCTTTTAAACACATTTATTTGAGTCAAAACGAATGTTGCATAAAACATCGTTACGGCAACTCAAAATCACTAGTATAGGGATTCTAATTTAAGATAGATATATAAATCCCAATACTATATAAAACATTTCCTTTCGGAAACCATTTACTATAACAACGGTGTTATAGTCCACCATTTCCTTATTTCTCGAAAACGTCTATTTCGACAATGAATGTTGAAATTTATGTATTCGATACCTAACACATTTTAAAACATCTTTAAAACCATTAACTTCATTTCATAATATCACTTCCCCAAAACATATCCTTTAATATATTATTCACTGTCCAAAATCGTGAATATACTTCGTTAACCAATTTCATCATTTCTACACATTTTATTTTAAAGGATTATCCACTGTCCAAAATCGTGGATATAACTCCTTTAATAAGCTATAACAATTTACTTATCAAATTCCCAAGTTATAGTTCAATGATCCCCTTGGCTATAACTAAATTGACATGTCATTTTATTTCCCAATTATTACTTTGGAGATATACAAAATATTTGATTTAAACCAATTCATTAATTCACATAACTTATATTTTATTTTTCATAAATCTCAGCAATTCGATAATGGGTTTTCGAATGATCGGAACTCAAATCTTAGGAGACCTTACCGAAGAGAAACTATCGTAAACCTAAATTTAGAGAGAGTAATTTCCGAAAAGGATTTGGATTTTCAAAATACCTTTTATTTTCAAAAGAACAATTTTATACTTCTTTAGATTTGAAAAATGTTTTCATTAAAGTGATTCTAGTGACTATTCATATTAAATGCCATAAACTAAGCTTTGTATAAACCAAAGCTCTGATACCACTTTGTAACATCCTGCCCTTTTGACCGCCCCTAGTCGGTAATTTAACCAACTTGAAACGTTCAAAATGACGGATTGTTATTTAGTTTATAGAGTTTAAACAGAATCAGCAATAGTATCACAGAATAATAATATTATTATTTCGCAAGAAAGAATTTTTTTCTACAAATATCAGAGTTTATACAATGCATTAAATTTATACAACGGAATATTTCTTAAAGTACAAAATCCCCGAACTAAAGTGAGCATTTTCCCCCTCTCTCTCTAACTTCGCTGCCCGAAAATCTTCAAGCTGCAAAACACTCAGTCTGACCCGAATATTACATTCAAAAGAAAATAATACACGGATCAGTCTAATTCAAACTTAGTTATTAGTGCGTAGAGGCAATAATAATCAAATAACCATAAGACGATAGTCACAATAATTCTCGTCTATCCGACCCTTTTAATAAAGAAATCGAATAACGGTAAATATAACACTTAACAGTGTTAAACAACAAATCAGCAAATTTAAATTATCAACGAAGATAAATGAAAAGATTATTTATGAAGATAATTTAGAAAACAACATAATTTCCTAAATGGCAATTAACAAAAAAAATCATCAAATTTAAACCAAATCAAAATACGAATCAAAACATACTGAATTGGCAACATAAAAAAAATTCTAGCAATAGAAACATCAATTAAAACATCAGATCTAGTAGGGCTGTAATACACGCACGCGTGTACGGCCTCGCCACATTTAAAACGTTAAATCTGTGTAGCTACAGTACACGCACGCGTGCACTGTCTCGCTACAACAGTGATGAATTACACAAAAGCTCAATGAACCAGAAGCAAATGAAATATAAATTAAAATCAATACTGTGTGGCTGCAGTACACGCTCGCGTGCACTGCCTCGCCACAACAGAATATAAAGTCACCCACGAAACAGTATATACATATGTGTTGGAGGCAACATGGAATAATGGCCATGTAGCAACCACCGTGCAACCATAACATCTTGATAAATACAAGAATCAGAGAAATCAAGCTATAATATGATAAAATGCACAGATCAGACTCGAGTACATTATCTCAAGGCAATTTTTTTTTAGTGCACAGTATACATGTCCACATATGCAAATGAAAACAACATAATATTCAGTCAAATGCACTGCATCACGTGTACATGGTGTAGGTACGAGTGGGACCAAATGTCGCAGACTATACATGAATCAAAAGCAACTACAAAGAGCAATATCAATTCGACATGCACATGAGCCACAAATTTTCTCAGAGCAATGTAAAGTACTCTGAGTCAAATGCCATCAGATAAACCAGACTCAAGACAGTACAAATCCAATAATATATGCATACACACATACAAATATATGTATGCCTATATATGTAGACTTGAACAAACAGGTGAAAAATCAAGGCCCATTTAGAACAAATTGACGCAGCAATAATGATCCAAGTTCAAATATACAAGTATAGCTGGCCAAATCAAAATGGACAGCAGCTACTACACAAATGCTACAGCAAAATAGGTACGACATAAACAATATCAAATACCAGAAACCCAAAGCAACTCAACTCAGATGCAAAGCATAGAGGCTCGCATAAAGGTTACACTGCAACTGGTCGGGGAATTGCAGCATCTATGTGCAGGACTGATGCAAATGAAACCAGAGGCAACTGGCAATAATTAAAACAATGAACCAGCCTACAAGATGAACCTGCAAAGGCCAAAGCTCAAGGCAAACACATATGAATGCACAAGTAAATCACAGGGATAAATACACTTGACTATATGATAAATAAACCTCCAAGTGAAACACAGTAAAACCCAATTGTTAAACAAGTTTAAAACAATGGGACAACAAGGATATGAAACAGGGATAACAATGGTACAACCTATACATGTATTGTGAAGACAACTACACGTATCAAGTTGAGTCGAAGCCAAAACTACCGAGCATATAACGGTTCGATAAGTCAGGGCTAATGTCGCACAAAACAACGATAATACTCAAGTGCTACCAGAAGTTAAGACCGAAGTCGCAAGAGAAATCAACATCGTTAAATGAATTCAAATGTAACGTTTTCCCTTTTTAAACATTTCCAAACCTTATCACGTAATCAAAGAAATGTCAAAGTCGAGTGTGCTACAAAATAACCATGCTAAAGCCATGAAACAACAAAACAAAGTCAAAGCGAGGTATAACCGAAGACAAAAATGAAATTATCATCATAGTAAAGTCAATGAAACAGCGAACGAAATCAACACCTGCACAGTTCCAATTAGAACTATGGTGGCCAAGTAATTGACCCGGTCACGAATTGGGAACGTGGTATCAAGTAACAGTTTTTTTATGAAATGGACAAAATGTCAGAGAATCATAATGGTGGTAGTAAGTTCGAACAAAGCTCAACTGCACGAGGTCTAGCAATGTCGAAGTCAACAAAAAGAATCAATTGCCAGAAATTCAAAAACAAGTCAACCCGAAAATCATCATTACAGCAACCCAATTTAACAAATCAAAAGGACCGATGTCAATAAGGAGTCAGCACTTTCAAAGCCGTGAGAATAAATTAATCAATCAACCAAAATCACGAATTTAAACAAGCCATAAATCATTAAAAACGTCTTGAATTAGATGTGAGTGGAAGACCACTCACCTTGCTCGACGAACCCAAACAATCGATCGGCAAGGTCGGCATTTTTAAACATTAGAAGTTCCAACGTAATCAACTCGAAGTCCAAATAAAATCAACTCGAAGTCCAAATAAAATCAAATCGAAGTCCAGCGAATTCAAAGACACAATTTCCAACAAAATCAAAACCATGGAAATCAAAAACAAAAGATCATGACTTTAAATTAGATGTGAGTAACAAAATTACTCACCTTAGATTGAAGCAGTCGCGAGCGAGGCGAAGGAATCAAATC
Source organism: Allium cepa (assembly GCA_030765085.1). Taxonomy (NCBI): domain Eukaryota; kingdom Viridiplantae; phylum Streptophyta; class Magnoliopsida; order Asparagales; family Amaryllidaceae; genus Allium; species Allium cepa. The sequence goes on from CM060945.1 coordinate 727,760,686, forward strand.
GATCGAAGAAACCCTAGCCGAATCGAAGCAAAGATGACCGATTGACGAAGCGAAGGAACGAGAATCATCTCGAGAGATCTTATTCCAAAAATCGTGAAGCCCTAATATCAGACCAGAGAGGAAGGAGAACGAAGAGAGGCCGCCATTTTTTTTTTGAACGATGAAGTGAAAAGGAAGCTCGGTTGAAAATGAAAAGAGGAGACAGCGTACGTGATTAACAGAGAAATGTCGTTGATATTAACGTGCCTACCTTACCTCTACAGTGTTTTGATTTAAGGCCAAAGAGTGCTGATGTTGACCCATTTAAAATTTTAATTGTAAATTGAATTCGATTTAATTTCAACGCGTTTATACGTCGTATATTTACACAACAACTCTAATAAATACGAAATTTGAAATCCGTTAATAATTCAATATTCCGGATCCAATGGAACTTGTTTCGTCGAGTTCCGAGACTGTGCCTCGGAAGGCTATTTTTAAATTCAACTTAGACGATAAAATCTCAAAACTGAACAAATCACTTTCAAATTCAATTCTGAAGCTTCTATTATCTTCAGTATTATCAATGTGAATTTTCTAAGCCTTTAAATTATTTTTAATCAGCTTTATACTGAAGATTCAAATTTTTATTCAACTTTCAATAGATTAAATTTTTTAATTTAATCGCCAAATTCATTCTGGTAATTTGAAATTCAAGTCAAACCATCATTCCAATTTTTAAAAAATTTTAAGATTTTTTTAATTTAAATTGTTCAAAATTCAGGGTTGTTACGCAACAGCTATAACTTTTACTATAAAATACGTACTTTCATATGAAAGCACTTAGACCATACATGTTGTAGCCTCTGTAACCACAGGTAGATCATACTTTTCTATTGTACCCAACATTTTACAATATATTAATATAAATATACAATAACTTAATAAAAAATATATATAATAGAGTAACTTTATTAAATATATAACACGGACTAACTTTATACAAAAGATATATAACAACAGACTAACTTACAATACACTATTGTAAAAATAAGATATACGCATGTAAACCCATTTCATACAATCCTTTTAAACACCTATATATACAACTATACAATATATATCATACATATTATATAAATATTATAACTATAACACATAAAATATATAATTATAAAATCTTATACATTATAGTAATTTTATAACTTACTTCTTTATATAACTTCTTATATAATATAGAGAACAAATCTGATATATATATATATATATGTATATGTATGTATGTATGTATAATAAATCTACATAAAATATAAAAAACTGTTATATATATATATATATATATTTACTTAAACATACCCGTTATAAAGAAGAAAAGAAGGAGGCTTGATGTAACGATCCCGGTTTTTGAGTCAAATTTAAATTGATAATTAATATAAAATTTGGATTAAATTGGGAATTAAATTGAATTTTTCCAAATTAATAAAGATATATGTTTGTTATTTATATATATGTATACATAAATATAGATTATAATTTGAAATTTGATTTGAAATTCAAAAATAAATATATTGGAAATAAGTTGGATTTAAGACTCTATATTTTAAAATTTGTAAAAATATTTTTTCTAATTCTTTATTGTGATTTGGAAGTTACATTTTGAAGTGGATATGAATAACTTTCAAAAGTTGTTTAAAGTTAAATTTATATTTTAAAGACTTATGTATATATATATAATCTATATATGTGTTTATTTATTACTGTGCAATTAAACTTTGAAATCAATTTCTTTAAAGAGTAATATAAATAAACGTAAAAGGAAATGTATTTAATAAAGGTTGGAAAATATAATTTGTGAGACAAGGATAAATAAGAAGCTTTAATATACATATATATATATATATGTGTGTGTCTTTTTGAAATTAATAATAACATAAGTATGGTTTATATATATAAGTATAAAACATTTAAAAACATAATAAGTAAAATTTGAAAATATTAACATAGATTTTATAAAACGATCATTTCCTTTTGCTTTCTTTTAAAATAAATATAATTTTTATATCCATCGCATAATACTTAGCTAATAAAAATATCAAACATGATTCATAAATTAAGATAAAGTTATATTTAAATATTATTAACATGAAAATTTCAAGTGTTAAAAGTATAAACATAAGTACTTAAGGGTTTAAAATATAATTTAAAAAATTAATTAAAGTAAGGGTTTAAATATAATTTAATCACATATGACATTTGTACATTTATAATATTATGAATAAACAAGTGTAAGATTTTAAAAACATGAATTTAACAAGTGTTAGTTTAAATGAAAAAGTGGCAATTAATTAAATTAAAGGTTAATAAAAAAAATTAAAACAAAGAATATATACATATGCATTTTTATCATTTTTATTCAAAGTTTATAAAACATAAACCATGAAATCAAAACAAAAATGAAACCTGCTCAAGCAAACATAATGAGATCAGATTCAACCCATAATCAACTGGAAACCAAAGCAGTCAAACTAAAAGCATTTCAAATTAAGCGAGCAGATCAAAGCTTAGGTCCAATTTTAAGTTTCCAGGATTAAAATCAAATTCTAGAATTTCAAACATAAAGGCTTTACTTCTTTGTTCTATACAACCAGGCGAGAAAACTCATAATTTTAAAAACTAGATCCAATTATATGTTGTTGCTGATGATAAACAATCAAAGTAATGCTGTTTCCATGGATGAATTCATGTGATGCATGTGTATAAACCTAGAATAATTGATGCATTCCTGTGCATATGTATATATACATCTCCATTATATTATGCTTGTTCAAAAACACTCAAAAAAATTCACACCTCTTAGTGTAATCTATTTTGGGTAATGATCTTTACATAAAAAAGGATTGTAACATGGTAATATAAATTTTAAAAATGGTTTCAAGGTTTTATATTTAGTAATTGATTCAAAAATATGAAATAACAGTAAGAATTATACATAAGCCAAAATCAATAATTATGATTTCATGTTTAGATTTCATAAATGAATTCGTATTAGAAAACTATGAATTTTGATAGTGATTTCAAGATTTTAAGCTCGGAATTATCATGTTATCTCGAGTTGAACGAAATTCGTATTATCGTCAACTGCTGTTTATCAATGACGAATTAAATCTCGGGATTGATGTCAACGAGGAGTTCATACGAGGACGAACTAGGGTTTTATATCCTGATTTGGTCGACGAGGTTTGAGGGGGTAGTTCGTCATCGACGTGGCACCGGAAGGGACCGGACCAGGGGGAAAAGGAGCATGGAACTTCAACGTGGCTATGGTCGAGGTGGCTACTATTCTGGTGGCCGAAGGCGGTTACATGAGGCAGATTTTGGTTTCCAGGTTGAGTTCCAGGGAATGCTATTCTGTTCAATTTCGATTCAGAGGATTGTCAATGGTTCTGGGTAGTAGTTTGTGTGAAGATAATCGTTGGTGACTCTTTGGAGGTAGCGGCGATGATCGGAGATGCTTCAATCATCTGTGCATGTATACGCGTGCATTCTTGTGTCTGGAAGAATAGAAGGAGAAGAAGGAGGGTGGCTCAAATTTGATTTCAAGAAAAAGAGGGTTAGGCTCGGGTGAGCATTCGAAGATGTTCACGAACGTTTTAATGTTGTAACGGGTTCTAATTTTAAAACCAAAACGAAGAAAAATAGGGTGGCTCGAAGAGGGTCTCGGGGGATTGGGCACTTGGCTCAGGTGAGGACCAAAAGTAGTCTCGGGGGATTGGGTACTTGGCTCAGGTGAGGACCAAAAGTAGTCTCGGGTTGATGATAAAACAGTTTTTTTTGTTTTAAAAACAAGTTTTTTTTTAAAATTTAAATTTAAAACAAATTCAAACACCTTCTTGTTAATTCTTTAAAAATAGTAAATGCTTTATTTTAATTTTTGGGATTAGTGAAGTTTTTAAAGTAATTATTTCAAATTAATTTAGTTTTAAAGTGTCGTTATATATACATATATAATCTTTATTTTAAAAGTCTATTTTAAATAAATCTAATTTTGTAATTATATAATTAATTAAGGAAATGTTTTTAATTATGGATTAACTTAAATGTTTTTAGTTAGTCTATGTGTTAATAATAATTGATTTTAAAGGTTTATCAAAGAAACTTGAATAAAATTTAGTAATTAATTGAGATAAATGGGCTATTTTAATTTGAATTTTGATGATAATTACTTCATTAACGGTTAATTAAGTATTAATTAAGGATTAATTAATTGTGATTTAAGTGAATAATGATGAGTAATTAAAGGTTAATTAATTACTTAAAAAATAATTACTTAATGAAAATAATTAAGGATGAATAATTATTGATTAAAGGTTGATTAATCAAGTGATTAAAGTTAATTAATTTAAGGATAATTAAGGATAAATAACGTAATGATTTAAGGTTAATTAATTAGAGGATGATTAATTAATTGATGTAATTAACTTCAGTTTAATTTATTTATGTGATTACTTAAAGATATTTAAATAATTAAAAGTTAATTATTTAATGATTAAATGTTTATTGATTTATTAATTAAGGTTGGTTAATCAATAATTAAAGGTTAATTAATTTATTATTAAAAAATAATTAATAAATGATTAAAAGTTAATTAATAAATGATTAAAGGGCAATTAATTAAAATCATTTGTAATTAATTAGTGTTAATTAATCAGGATTAGTAATTCATTCATAAGTAATTAATTTGATTTAAATTAATCAGGTGATTAATTCATCTTACTTATGGATGTTTGGATCGTATTGAATGCTTAAATTGTTTAGTATCTCTATCTGTAATATTCTATGATGTGAATTGCTTTGGATTGATCTATGAATTGTGATTTATTCATCTATGATGAATTTGCATATTTATTTGTGAATCTATGAATGAAGATAAGCTCTATAGAAGTATACCGCTTATCTATATTGTTGTGCTTGGATTGATAATGGCTGTGATATATTGTGTGTAAAACGTCTGGACTATACCACACACACACAAATACGGATTGCACGAGGAAATTGGTTAAGTCATAGATATTTGAATTTAATATTATTTTATCCAAAAGAATGAAATGGTTTTAAAAGTTGAATTTTTGAATCCCAATGGTTTGGAAGTGAAATTGGTTTTAAATATGAAAAACTTTCGAAAAGGAATTTTTGAAAATAATATAGCTTGTTAAAGTTTTAAAATTTAAATAGTTTGATTTGAATTTGAATTCAAATTTTTTGAAGTTGAGTTCTATGAATGTATGTTTGGAAATTATGGTTTAAAAAGGTTATACAAGTTATATAATGTATTTATATGGGTACTAAACCATTTTAAAAGTATTATTTTGGGAATTTAAATTTAACCCAAGTTTATACTTTAAAGGCTACAACTTGAGCAAATATAATAGGATTTTACCGAAACGAAAAATCTTTATTTTCAAAAGATAATTGCTTTCATATAAAGAAAGAACTTCCAGTTATTGTTGAAAGGATTGCAAGTTTGAAATGGAAATTGTTTTGAATGAATCTTTGTGAAAGATTGGTGAATTTTGTTTCAAATTAAAAAGGATCTTAAAAGGGTGAATCGTTTGTTTAAAAGATTAAAAGTGGAGATTTGTTTTGGGAAACAAGTGTTGAAAAATTATGGCCTAACTAAAATCCCATATATCCATATGTTTTTAAAATTAGCACTCATTATTCGGTATAGCCGGGAGAGGACTTTATGTCATAAAACGCATTCCGAATAGTGATACGATGAAATGGATAGCATTTGAAGACCGGTAGCGAAGATCAGATATTTTCGAAAGCGAAAGGATTACCTATCGAATGTCTCTGCACCGAATGGCCCCGGTATAGGATTTGATTACCCTTTGTGATGGGTAGTTCGGACGTGATTAGGGATTATCCGGGTTTGCAAGGGCTTCTTTTGAAGTGCCCACGGTTCTATTCGAACCCGGTACAGACTTCTATGGGCATATGTCTGACGTTACACTTTGAGATGTAAAGCTGGTTTCTGTCAAATAAATTTCTGTTTGATGGCAGAGAATTTATTCTCTTAGCTTAACACCATTCTCTGAGATGTACGAGCTCAGAGGTTTTGCAATTGATGATTACTAGTGATACATTCCCAATTTGGTAATGCGACATACTAAGTGTTATTGATCATTTGTCGATCAAAGCATGGATTTTGTGAAAAGCGTAGCTTTGTGGACAAGACCTTGTCGGACCTCACATGTCGAAAATGGTCGAAACAGGAAGAATGCGGCAAGGTTATGAGGGTCGTGCCCTTTAGGGTATGTCCATCTCCTTTTGGATAAAAGTGTTATCATGGTGTGGAGCCTAGATACTTAACTTATGTGGTTGCTACAAATTTATTGCTTTGTGGTTATTGGTGTTGAGAACTCTCGGATAAAGGTCGGTGATGACCAGAGGATGGCATTACTTGTGACAATTAGTTACTTAGTTATAGGGGTACCCGACCTTGTGTTGGCAGAGAGCTGTTTAAGTTCTCAAGGTGTCCCTCCAGAGGCGTACCCATGTGGCATAGGAAGTTCCATCGCCTGACCATTTGTTGGAAATCCAAAGAAACAATACGCTTCCTGTACGGTTTTAGTTGTATAACCTGCCATTTACTTATGGTGGCGACCTACCATGTAAGTGGTAGCTATAATAGGAATACTACAAAATGTGTATGCTGGCGAAGATAAATATTAAACTTTCGAAATGTCTTTTGCACAATGCCCTAATAATAATATCAAAAGGATTTTGCGTATCAAGCATGTTTAACTATCATACGGAGAAATCTCCTCCAATTGTGCATTTGCATTGTGTGTGTGTGGCAGGAGGGCTTATGGTAGTTTCATTTTCCTAAAGAGCATTGCAGTTGGTTTGATCGCACCAGTCCCATGATTGACCTGGAGTTTATTATTCCGTTTCTAAACTCTGGGTGCCCACAATTTTCCACACGGGCAGCCTACAGTCATATTTTTGGATAATCAGCTAGTAGATATAGATTCGATAGCCTTCAGTCTTAGGTAATCTTCTCTAATCTTTGGGTTTGTAATCGCATTTGTTTCACATGACTGACCTTGCTCAATACAACGTCATGATGGTGGTTCGAGCTTGAAGTTTTGAGTTTTGACTATGGAGTTGCAGTATTGTCGGATTTTCTTTCTCTCTTGCTTGGCATTGAAGATATTATCTTTCCGCTGTTGTATATCTTGTCTTTGATATTGATATTCAATTGTATCATTGTTGTATCGAACATTGTGAATCAATAAAATTTCATTTTTCTTCCGCTGTGTTGCTGTACTTAATGTGTTATAAGCTCCGGTGCGAATCGAATTTCAACGTTTGAATCTGCGGCATTCGAATACGGGCAAAGTATGGATGTCGATTTTCAGATGCTGGATTTTGGGTCATGGAAATTTGGTACCTGAGTTAAAGGTTGAGTAAGAACTTTAGCTTCGGAGTATAACACGGTAGGTGACTCATTAGAGATAGGGTTACAGTTACCCTAGAATGAGTATATCCCTAAGATATCCGTCTATACGCCTTAGCAAATTCTCTTACTATCCACTGATAGTGAGTATGAGTGCAAGAAGAGGATGAGATAGGGGATAGGGGAGTACCGCTATAAATGGCCAATACCCTGTAACAACAAGGAACGAACTTTCTCTATCGATCTCTTTTGTTCATCATCCAATTTCAATTCCCTGTTGGCTTCGTGGCAGCTACAAGAAGAAGCTTCGGTATGGTGGTGGCCCTGCAAATCGTTGTAGAAAGATTTCTAATTCGTATTCTCTTCATCAGTTTCCTATCAGCCTTTTGTTTTTAACTTTAATGAATTTGAAATTTTATTTGGAATTAATTGATTAATTAAATATGAAGTTAAATTGAATCCGCTTGTCTATTCTTTGGGGTCTAGATACATTCTACGAATGGTTAGTTATCCCTTCGGACTAACCAGTGCCCTGCATATTTCGTTGATCTGGATGACCTGAGTATCTTGTGAAATATTGAACAAGTCGTTCTCGTAATTATTGATAATATTCTGATTTGGTGAGCCAAATATAGAATAGATAGTCAATTTGATCTAGTAAACCAATTCTCTATCTTTGGTGTGCTCATCTGTTGTCTCCCTGTCTAGCAAATTTCGAGGACACAATTTTCTTAAAGGGGAATCTGTAACGATCCCGGTTTTTGAGTCAAATTTAAATTGATAATTAATATAAATTTTGGATTAAACTGTGAATTAAATTGTATTTTTCCAAATTTAATAAAGATATGTGTTTGTTATATATACATATGTATATAAATATAGATTACAATTTGAAATTTGATCTGAAATTCAAAAATAAATATTTTGGAAATAAATTGGATTTAAAACCCTATATTTTAAAATTTATAAAAATATGTTTCTAATTCTCTATTGTGATTTGGACGTTACATTTCGAATTGGATGTATAACTTTCAAAAGTTGTTTAAAGTTGAATTTATATTTTAAAGACTTGTATATATATAATCTATGTATGTGTTTATTTACTAATGTGAAGTTAAACTTTGAAATCAATTTCTTTAAAGAGTTATATAAATAAACATAAAAGGAAATGTACTTAATAATGGTTGGAAAATATAATATGTGAAACAAGGATAAATAAGAAGCTTTAATATATATATATATATATATATATATATATATATCTTTTTGAAATTAATAATAACATAAGTATGGTTTGTGTATGTGTGTATGTGTGTGTGTGTGTGTGTATAAAGCATTATAAGTATATAACATTTAAAAACATAATAAGTAAAATTTGAAAACATGAACATAGATTTATAAAAGGATCATTTCGTTTTTCTTTCTTTTAAAATAAATGTAATTTGTATATTTATCTCATAATACTTAGTTAATAAAAATATCAAACACGATTCATAAATTAAAATAAAGTTATATTTAAATATTATTAACATGAAAATTTCAAGTGTTAAAAGTATAAACATAAGTACTTAAGCATTTAAAATATAATTTAAAAAATTAATTAAAGTAAGCGTTTAAACAAAATTTAATCACATATGACATTTGTATATTTATAATATAATGAATAAACAAGTGAAAGATTTTAAAAACATGAATTTAACAAGTGTTATTTAAATGAACAAGTGGCAATTGATTAAATTAAAGGTTAATAAAAAAATTAAGACAAAGAATATATATACATACGCATTTTATCATTCTATTCAAAGTTTATAAAACATAAATCAGGAAATCAAAACTAAAATCAAACCTGATCAAGCAAACATAGTGAGATCAGATTCAACCCATAATCAACTGGAAACCAAAGCAATTAAACTGAAAGCATTTCAAATTAAGCAAGAAGATCAAAGCTCAGGGCCAATTTTAAGTTTCCAGGATTAAAATCAAATTCCAGAATTTCAGTAATACAAGTTCTTCTTCCTTGTTCTATGCAACCAAGTGAGCAAACTCCTAATTTTAAAAACTATATCCAATTATATGCTGTTGTTGATGATAGACAATCAAAGTAATGTTGTTTCCATGGATGAATTTATGTGATGCATGTGTATAAACCTAGAATAATTGATGCATGCTTGTGCATATGTATATATATACATCTCTGTTATATTATACGGGTTCAAAAACACTCAAAAAAATTCATACCTCTTAATGTAATCTATTTTAGGTAATGATCTTTACATAAAAAAGGATTGTAACATGGTAATATAAATTTTAAAAATGGTTTCAAGATTTTATATTTAGTAATTAATTCAAAAATATGAAACAATAGTAAGAATTATATATAAGCCAAAAATTAATAATTATGATTTCATGTTTGGATTTCATGAATGAATTCGTGCTAGAAAACTATGAATTTTGATAGTAATTTCAAGATTTTTAAGCTTGGAATTATCATGTTATCTCGAGTTGAAAGGAATTCGTATTATCATCAACTTTCGTTGATCAATAAAGAATTGAAACTCAGGATAGATGTCAATGGTAGCTTGCTTGTTACCGATCATCAGAAAAATGATTACTTGATTTATAGATCAACGAGGAGTTCGGACGAGGCCGAACTAGGGTTTTGTACCCAGATTTGGTCGACACGGTTTGAGGGGGTAGTTCGTCATCGACGTGGCACCGGAAGGGATCGGACTAGGTGGAAAAGGTGCATGGAACTTTGACGAGGCTATGGTCGAGGTGGCGATAGTTCTGGTGGCCGAAGGCGGTTACACAAGGCAGATTTTGGGTTCCAGGTTGAGTTCTAGGAAATGCTGTGCTTTGCGATTTTGATTCAGAGGATTTTCAAGGGTTCTGGGTGATAGTTTGTGTTGAGATGATCGTTGGTGACTCGTTGGATGTAGCGGTGATGATTGGAGAAGCTCCGATCATTTGTGCATGTAACCATCCTGATTTTTGAGTAAAATTTAAATTGGTAATTGATATAAATTTTTGGATCTAAATTGTGAATTTAATTGTGAATAAATTTAAGTATTTCCAGAAATAAAAAAAATGTGTTTTAATAGAATATTGATTTGAGAATTAAATGAAGTGGATTTAAAACTCTATATTTTAAAGTGAATAAGAATTTGTTTTCTGATATGTATATATTTGGGAGTTATGAACTGAAGATTAATATACTAATTTTCAAGAGGCTATTTAAAGTTGTACAAATATAAATATAAACATAGATTTTATAAAAGGATCATTTCTTTTTTGCTTTCTTTGAAAAATAAATAAATATAACTTGTATATTTATCTCATAATACTTAGTAATAAAAATATAAAACATGATTCATAAGTTAAATTAAAGCAAGGGTCTAAAATATAAATTTTAAATTAAATGAAACAAGGGTTTAAAACATTAATGTAAACATAATAATGCCTAAGGGTTTAAACACAAATTTCATTCATAATAACAAATGTAAGATAAATGTTTATATAGATTTACAAGTGTAAGCAAATTGTACCATGCAAATAACAAGTGTTAACCTAAATATGTTGGGAATTAGCAAGTGGCAAAGAAAAAAAGAAAAAAAATTATTTTAACATAGATTTTAAAAAATAACATGTATGAGAAAAAGTGTAAATCATGCTACATTTTCTACTTTCTTAAAAGTAAAAATGAGAAATAAAATCAAAAACAGCAAAAGCAAAATTCTCAAACCTGAACAAAAAAATTACAAACCCAAAAGAAAAGAAAAAAGGAAAATCAAAACAATTTGAGTTCAAACCTGGAATCAGCATTAGGTTAAAGCAAACAACTTCAACAAAATCAAATGGATCTAAGAAATTCAAGCCTAAAAGCAAGATCAAACTCAAGAAAATCAGTTTCGAGTTCAACCAGATCAAATTTAACAGTTTCAACATCATAAACTAGGCCTCTGTTTTTCAACATTCAGGTGAGCAAGCTTTCAGATCTTGAATCTATTTTCATTCTTGATTTATGTGATGAAATCTGGGGATAATATAGTATGTTTAGATGTATGTTTTGATGTGAATAAATGTGTGTAAATAGGAAATGTCTATGTACATACGAGTTATGTATGTATATCTTCCTCTGTTGATTGACAAGTTCTAAAATTTAGAAACAAAAATTCATATCTCCCAGTCGAAACCATATTAAGCTTTGATTGTTGAACAAAAGATGATTGTTACAATAAAATATTAATTATAAAAATGGTTTCAGGAATTTAATTTTAGTAAATAATTTTAAAAAAGAAAAATAACAGTAATACATACATACATTCATACATACATACATACATACATATATATATATATATTTGGGTCAAAAATTTATGAATTCAATTTCAGGATTTAATTGCATGATGGGATTTGTAGTAGAAAATCATGATTTTTAATATGAATATCATGATTTTTAGTTTGGTAATCATTTGGATAATTTGTGTTGAACGGAATGGGTAACTTCGTCGATAGTCGATGATGGAAGCGATATCGTGGGTTGAGGTTGATGTCAAGGGTAGCTGGAAGATTGGTGGGCTTTGGAAAAAATAGGGGATGGTCTTATCATCGGCCGTGGAGGTCAGGCACGAGTGAACTAGGGTTCGAAGGTAGTTTGGGATGATGATGTTCGCAAGGCAATGGCAAAGGCCATGGTAGTCAGAGATGTTTGCGATAAAGGGAAAAGTTTCGTCGGTGTGTGGCGTAGCTTCAAGCTGGGCGGCGTGTGACTCTAAGGTCGGAGGCGATGGCCATGGAAAGATTTTATGGTCGAGGTGAGTTATAGGTTTGGGTTGCTGGATCAAATTTTGGATTTGAGGGGAGATCGTCAAAGTTTGTGGGTCGGGTGAGGCTGGAAGATGATCGCCGACATGCTGATGATCTCGATGAGGAATGATTGAGGTCAGACAATCAAGACATGTGCACGCGTGCACGATGTATCAAGTGATGGAGAGTTTTGGGAAGAAGCTGTTTCATCGGGATCAATCTCGAGTTTTTTGTGTGTGACTCGGAGTATTTTGGGATGGGTAATTCTTGTGTTTTACTTGGTGAAAATCATGGATTTGCTTGGTTTTCATTGAGGTAGGCTCGGGTTGATTTTGATCAAGTATCATGTCTCAAAATTTAAAGGAAAGCAAAAATTCTTGTTTCATCAAAAGTAAAGAAATTCAAGCTTTAAGTTTAAAGAAGAAAGAACAAAATTTTAAAGGCAAACAAAACATGTTTTCAAAGTTAAAATATATAGTAAGTTTCCAAAGTAAAGTGTTAAAACAAGTTTTAGATATTAAAATTATTAAATAATTCATTCAAAGTGAAAGTTATACAAGTTTAAGGTGTTTTCAAATAAACTAAGTTTTCTAAAATAATAATTTGAACAAGGTTTTGAAACAGGTTTTCAAGTTTGAAATTTAAAATCAAATGTTCTAAATTTTGTTTTGTTAATTTTTTTAAGATTAATTAGGTAATTGATTTGTAACGACCCGCCTTTCATTCCATAGAAAGGCGCATCATTAAGAAGGAAAAAAAGGATAGAAAAGAGAAAAGATAGGAAAGAAAGAAAGAAACAACATCAGAATCTCACAGCGGAACGAATAAATTATATTATATCACATAAAATATTACATAGTATCATATACATCAGAGTTATACAACTAATACAACACAAACTAGACAGTTATAATCACATGTCTATTTATTACAATTCAAGTACATCAGAGAAAACAGATACAACTCAAACACAGCGGAACCACTATATATATCTACACGCTGAAGTCTCCTGCTCCATTTCTCCTCCAGAATTCGTCAAAGCAATCCTGAATCACTTGACTACTCATACATAACATGAGTACCCAAGAGTTTAATAAAATAGAAAATAAACACTCGGGTCAGACATGGGTCTGGTGTGAGTAAACGTGTTAAAAGTTGCTTAACTTTAGAAAATCCTTTGAAAAGAAAAAGGCATCACGTAAGACTTCCTACAAATAATCATGGAATTTTTTTTACCTTAAGCTAACCAAAACATTTGATGGGAAATCCAGTGATATTATAATAGTGTCTAGGGTTTTCAAAATAAAATACAAAAATAGTTGGAATGCTTACATCTCACGTTCCAACATAGTTGGGTACAATCAAAACCGTACAGGCACTTATTGGATTTTGGATTCCATCAATGGCAGGGCTACCGGGGTACCGCCTGTCACAGTACGTGGCCTAGATCACCGTACCAAGGATCACTCCCAATCCCCTGCAACACAAAGCCGGAACCATCCCTTACTGGACAATCCCGAACAAGACAACCCCGCAGATGGCCGTCGCCAACTGCCCACACAGCTGAAATAAAAAGGGACCTCTAGACAGGGGTAAATCTTGTCCTACTTGGGCATGACCCACTTAGCCTTGCTGCACCTCCCCTGTTTTAGCCATTCCCGGTTGATGAGGCTTGAGGCTACGATTACCTTTATAGGACACATTAATCTTAGAATGCTCATCGTCCACCTGACGATGTTCTGAAAGCATTCAATCCGTACAAGTTCGTTCCGGGTTCGAACGAAACGGAAGGCACTATTTCGCTACACTCGTTTTGTAATCACCCTCAGAGTTAACGTCAATAGCCATTGCACTCTGAATCTTCATCTCGAACCTGAAAGTACTACCCCCGCTAAACTCGTATTGGAATCACCCTTAGAGTATTAACACGAATAGTCCTTACACCTCGAGTCTTCACTCTTCACTTGAGATTAACGACCTAACGTTTAATTTGGATCGATGTGGTTTTCAGAATTCCAAATTTGGAAACCCGATCTCGATCTCATCGAAATCCAAATGCCATCTTAATGTCCAAGTGATTTTAATTTGAACAATTAATTCAATTCATCATTATCTATATACACACAGATAATCCACATATCACAATAGATAGTCCCATTTCATCATAAACAGATAATCCATAATATCATCACAAACAGATAATCATCACAAACAGATAATCCATATTATCATACTTTAACTAAGCATCCATATCATAAAATATTACTCATCTCATTTCTGAGATCACAACCATTCAAAGAAATATCAATATCATCCATAAGCAATGATTTATTAACCACAATCTATAATAAATTTAAAATGAATTAAATTAATTACTGCAATCTCTAATTAATTTAAAATAAATTAAATTAGTTACTACATCTGTAAATCCTGCTTATATATCCATTAATTAATTAACCTAGTTAGTTAATCATTCTCTAAGTATTCAACTTGATTAACACCTTTGATTAATCATTCTCTAATTACAATAAGTAATTAATCTTTAATTAATTTCATAAATTAATTAACCTTAATCATTAGTAATTAACATTTAATTACTTCATTTATTAATTAACTATAACTAATTATATTTATCCTTAATTAATTACATTAATTAATCACTTTATTATTAATTATTCCTTAATTAAACAATTCTTAATTACATCATTAATTATATTAATTAATGATCTCTAATTTATATTTAAATTAATTATTTTATTTAAATTAATTATATTTAGTAATTAATCTAAAATTAAAAAATACAATTATTAATCACCATTGATTAATATCAATCCAGTAATTAACTACCATTAATTACTCATTAAAAATTAATTATCCCATAATTAATTATCTTCATTAATTAATCCCTTGATTCATTACAAAAGTAATTACCCAAATTACTTCATTATAAATCATCTTCCACTAGTTATATTCCAGTAATTATCATTTATTACTTCCTTAAGTAATAATGCTCCATTAATTACATTAAGTAATTACTCTTATTAAATCATCAAATGATTATCTTAAATTAATTAAACTAAATTAATTAACTTAAACTAATCACACTATCATAATTAATTACAATAAGTAATTAATCCCTTAGTTTCTTTTATCAAGTAATTATGCTTAACGATTTACAATTGATTATCTTCAATTAATTAATCTAATTAATTATCAAAATTAATCACATTAATTAATTACTTAATAATCCTTAGATAATTATCTTTATTAAGTAATAACATTTCTATAATTACTTTCTTAAGAAATTTATCTTAGATTAATCATTATGAATCATCTCTAATTATAAATTAATCTAAATCATTATTTAAAATCAAATAAATAAGACATTCCTTAATTAAATTCTTTTATTATCTTAATTATTCCTATGATAATTCATTTACTTTATTAACGACTTCATTAACATTCAAATATATTTAAAACAATACATTTCTAAATTAAATTCAAATTCCATTTTAAAATTTAAGATTCAAAATGTTTAACTATTTAAACATTTATCCAAATTTTAAATAAATTTATTTCTTAAAATAAAAGTGAAGAACAATCATTACTTACATAAGATACTTATATAAGAAAAGTTTAAAACTAAATTACTTAATTTTATTAAAAGAAAACAAGCTTAAAAATAAATTAATTATTTAATTTCTAAATTTAGTTAAACCCATCATAAATTTTATTCAAATATTAAAGTAAAAATTTTTGTCAAGTTTAAACATTTATTTGAAATCAAATTCATTTTTAAAATCTACTTTAAAGCATTTAAACATGTTCAACATTTAAAATTTACAAAACTGTTTTAAATTCAAGATTTGGATTCATAGTAGACTTGAACTCATATTTAAACTTGATTTTAAACTTGATTTAAATCTTGCTTAAATTTAAAATTTTCATTTTAAAAACTTATGATTCAAAAGTTCATTTGAATCAAATCCAACTTAAACTTTGAATTTAAATCCCTGTTTTAAAATCCTGCTTTAAAAATTTAAATTTCATTCAAATTTTATAAACCAGAACACTGTCAGGTTTATAAAACCTGAAACAGACACTTACCCGAGACCACCCACCAAACATTTCGAGTCAAATCCCTAAATACTTCGAGACAGATTCTTGAATTACCCGAGTAAAACTCGAGTCCTACTCTCCTACACAAACCCAAAGTTCATCAGAACTTAAAATATGCATGGTGCATAAGCACCGACGCTCAGGCAACCTCCAACCACCATAACCACCTTCACCACGTCGCCGACCATCCCCAAACATGATCACGACCACCAAAAATCCCACAGAAGCTCGAAATCAAAATCGAGTTAACCAAGCAATGTGGAACTCGACACTACATCAAAATCCCAAACCTGTCATCACTTCGACAACCCATCTCCGACCATCAGAATCACTACAACTCCGGCAATCCCTTCACCTACATCCCCTCTGCCAATCCCCAAAGCCTTGCAACACTCGGTGCACCAGAGAACACGTGAAGCAACAAAACTTCGACCACCCAAAAACTAGGTTTAGAAACTGAAAAGAGCTATCATCGTCGCCACCAACCTCTGACCATCCACCCGACAATTTTTCCCTACTCACCTGTCAGCCTTCCACCTCCAGGAAGAACCACAACATCCCAAAACCACTAGATCATCAGATAAACCCCAAAAATCCTATTCTGTTCAACCCAGAATTGCTCACTCCATAGTTAATTAAAAAATGTGATTTTTGTTTTAAAAATCATAATTTCATATGTGCATTCAAGTTATAAACCTATTTTAATAATTTAAGAAGTTTGATATTTGCTTATTTGAAATAATAACCGTTCTTACAGTTTATAGAGACAACAGATTTTTAATTTAACTTAATTATAATTTATAAACTTAAATTCATAATAAACAAACATATTTTGTTTACATCTCAAATCCTAACAGAGATCAAACCAAGTGGAAATGGATTTCCATTAAAAATCTTTGTTCAAAAAAACAGAACAGGTATACAGATACCTGGCAACACACATATGTATATTTATATATATACACACACAAAATATCATCACAATACAATCATACAAACATGCTTATTTCTATCAATCCACATGCAACAAATATAATTAAGCTTTTTAAATTGTGAAGTTACTCATTTTTAAAAATGAAGACAGAGCAGTTATTTACAGCAGTATGATTTTTTTTTGAAAGCAGTTTGCAACTTGAAACTTGAGTACTGGAAACTTGTTTTAGCGTTGATTTTAAAAAGAAAAAAAAACATCTTTAAAAATAGAAATTTACTCACCAATAATTGAAGAAGCAAATTCATTTTCCTGGAACAGATTTTGAATTTCCTGTAGAATTTGGTGAATTTGCTTCCCATTTTAATAACTGAAGTTGAATTTACTTGCTGATTTGTTAATTGATTCTGGTAAATTTGTTTGCTGTTGTAGTTGATCTCAAAACTACAGCTGACCTCATTCTTTTTGCTAGAGTTTGAATTGATCTTCAAACAGATTACAGTTTTGAAGACTCAGCAGATTGCTTGCAGATTTTGTCTTGAATTTTTTTCTAAAATCTGATTTCAGTTTCTCATTTGAAGATAATGTTTTGAATCTAAAGTGAATTGCTAAGTTTTCTACTTAATATATTTTCAATAAAATGTTTTCAAAATAAATAAAACAAATGTCACTTGTTAACTTAGTATGCCAAATGTTTACAAGTGTATTTTCAAGAGCTAAAAGACTTACACATGTTACAATTAAATATTAAAATAAATTTCTTAATTTTATAAATGTTTTTAAATCCATTTCTAATTTATGTTATCATATTTTAAATGTTTATTTACATTTAGCCTTTAAATGTTTACATGTAAATTTCCTTTACACAATTACATATTTTTAATGTAACTTTCTAAAATAATATTTTTAAAGCTAAATTTTCAAGAGAGAAAATTTTAAAAAGAAAATAATATTGAATTAAATCATATTTCAAAATTCTAAACTAAAATATTATACTCTAATGTAAATGAATTAAGCCTATTTCAAAAGAATACAATTTCTAAAAAGAAAACAAAATAAACTTTCATTATAAAATACAATTTAAACATTATATTTGTAAACAAAATAAATATTTATTTTAATTTCTTTTGGAAATATCAGATAGATTTTTAAACAAACTTTTGAAAAGTTTCTGTACTAGTTTTCAATCAAATTTTCCAATTCACAAGTTATACACATATATATTATAAATTTGAAAATATTCTTATTAAATTTAAATTAAAAATCAAATTCTCTATTTACAATGCATACACATATATACATTATAAATAAAATATCTTTTAAATTAGCTTAGAAAGATAATTTTATCATTTAAATATTTTAATTCCCAAATTAAATTATTATTATCATTATTATAAATTTTGAAAAGAATAACAATTGTCAAACTAAATAATTATTAGTTTTCAAAAGATAATTTCTGTTTGAATTGGATTATTAAAATAACATTTCACATTTTCAAATAATTATTAATTGAAATTATTAAATAAATATTGCCTAATTTTCCGGGACATCACATGATTCCTAATAGTTTCTAAAATAAAGTTAATGATGTAATGAAGTATTTAAATTAAGATAAAGAATTTACCTTTACTTACTATAGGTTGTAGTTAATTAAGAATAATTAATTAGTAAAATTAATTTAATATTAACCACTTAATTTAATTAATAAGGATTGATTAATTAATATTTATTATCAAAGGATAATTACTTAGTATAAGTAATTCGTGAATAGTTAATGATTTATTAATTTAAAAATCATTAACTAGTAATTATGAGTTGATTAATTAATGTAATTAAATTAAGATAATTGGTTTAATTTATTAAGGATGGTTAATTACTTAATTAATTAAGGGTTAATTAATTAATGTAATTAATTGAAGATAATTAATCAAAGAATGATTAAATTAATTAATGAAAACGATTAAGTATAATCACTTATTGTAATTAATTAAAGATAATTAATTAAATTGTAATTAATTAAGGGTTAATTAATTTATTAATTTATTAATTTATTAATTTATTAATTAAGGTTAATAAATTAAAGAATAATTAAGTAATTAAAGGTTAATTATGTAATGATTAAAGATTGATTTGTTTATTAATTAAGATTGATTAATTAATGATTAGAGGTTAATTAATTTATTATTAAAGGATAATTAATTAAAATGGTTTGCAATTAATTAATTTTAATCAACCAGGATTAGTAATTTATCCACAAGTAATTAATCTGATTTAATTTAATCAAATAATTAATTGATCTTACATATGGATGTTTAGATTGTATGAAATGCTTTGAATTGTTTAATGTGCCTACTATGTGTTGCTTTGTGATATGAATTATTTTGATTCGAGCTGTGATGAATGTAATTTATTTTATCCATGATGAATCTATATTATTTATTTGTGAATTTGTGAATGGAAGATAAGTGTTATAGATTATACCGCTTATCGATATTGTTGTGCTTAAATCTACAATGATTGATGATGTTGCACTATTGTGTAAATCCCCTGGACTACACCATACACACACAAATATGGATTTCACGGGAAATCGGTTAAGATACATATATTTTGAAATCTAAATATTATTTTGTTTAAAAGTTGAAGTTTGAATCTAAATGATTTTGGAAATAGAATTGGGTTGAATGTGAAAAGCTTTTGGAAAGTAGTTTTAAAAGATAAAATTTATTTTGAATAACTTAAAAAAGTTTTGAAATTTAAATGGTTTGATTTGAATTAGAATTCAACATTTGAAATTAAGTTCTATGAATATATGTTTGGAAACTATAGTTTAAAATGGTTATACAAGTTATATAATATGGGTTTTAAACCATTTTAAAAGTATTGTTTTAGGAATTTGAATTTAACCCAAGTTTTATACTTGAAGGGTTTTAACTTGTGCACATGTAATCGGATTTTTCTGAAACGAAAACTCTTTGTTTTCAAATGATAATGGCTTTCAAATAAAGAACGGATTTCCAGTTTTTGTTGAAAAGGTTTCAAATTTGAAATGGAATTTTTTTGAAAGCTATGAATGAATCTTTGTCAAAAATTTGGTGAACTTTGTTTTCAAATTGAAGAGGACCTTAAAGGTGTATCTTTTGTATGAAAGATTTGAAATAGAATTATTTTGAAAGCTATGAATTAATATTTGTGAAAGATTGGTGAACTTTGTGAAGTAAATCTTTTTGTTTAAAAGATTTGAAAATGGAAATTTGTTTAAACCATTTGAAGAAAGGTTTTTGGTTAATAAGTTGTGACTTAACTAAGATCCCATATATCCATATGTTTTTAAATATTGCGCTCATTGTTCGGTTTAGTCGGAAGAGGACTTTGTGGCATAAAACCCATTTCGAATAATGAAACGACGATATGGATAACATATGAAGATCGGTGGTGAAGACTAGATATTTTTGAAAGCGAAAGGATAACCCATCAAATGTCTCTGCACTTAATGTCCCTCGTATAGTGATTTGATCACCCTTTGTGATGGGGAGTCTAGACGTGATTAGAGATTATTCAGATTGCAAGGGCTTTTTTGGAAGTGCCTTCGGTTCTGTTCGAACCCGAAACAGACTTGTATGGATGTATGTCTGACGTTACACTTTGAGATGTAGATCTAGTTTCTATCAAATACATTTTTGTTTGGTGGCAAAGAATTTATTCACTTATCTTAACACCCTTCTCTGAGACGTACAAGCTCAGAGGTTATGTAATTGATGGTACTAGTAATACATTCCCAATTTGGTAATGTGGCATACGAAGTGGTGCTAATCATTTGTTGATCGAGACATGACTTTTGTGTAAAGCGTAGCTTTATGGACGCGACCTCGTCGGACCTCACAAGCTGGAATGGTCGAAACAGGAAAGATGCATCAAAGTTATTTGGGGGTAGTGCCCCCTGAGGGTATGTACATTTCCTTCTAGATAGAGGTGGTATCATGGTATGGAGTCCAGATACTTAACCTATGTGGTTGTTGAAAATTTATTAGTTTGTGGTTGTTGGTGTTGAGAGCTCTCAGATAAAGGTTGGTTACAACCGGGGGATGGCATGCTCGTGACAGTTAGTTACCTAGTTACAGAGGTAACCCGGCCTTGTGTTGGCAGAGATCGGTTAGGTTCTCGGGGAGTCCCTCAAGAGGCGTGTCCATGTGGCCCAGAAAGTTCCTAAGCCTGACCGTTATTGGAAATCCAATCACCAATACACGCCTTGTATGGTTTTAGTTGTATAAACTGCCATTCTTAAATGGTAGCTATAGTTGGCATAATATAATGGTATCTATGCTGGATAAGATTAATATTATACTTTCTAAATTGTTTTCTGCACTATGCACTAATAATAATATTATCAAAAAGGATTTTCTTATCAAGCATGTTTGACTATCATAAGGAGAAATCTCCCCCAAGTGTGCGGTTGCATTAGGTACGTGCCGGGAGGCCTTATGGTAGTTTCATTTTCCAAAAAGCATTGCAAATTTCTTTCAAATTCTTTTGTTTGCTTTTGTTGAAGATAAACTATTTTGTCTGCTCACGCTAGTCCCATGACTGACCTGAAGTTTATTGTTCCCTTCCTAAACTCTAGGTGCCCAGAGTTTCCCACACGGGCAGTCAAGAGTTTGGTTTTTCAGATAATCAAATAGTAGGTGTAGATTCGATAGCATCCAGCCTTTGGATTTGGCGATAGCATTTGTTTTACTACAACAGTTACCGAGTTTGCTTAAGTCAACTTGATGGTGGTTCGAAGCTTTTGGGATGAGCTATTTGGTTTTGGAGCATTAGAGATGGAGTTACAGTAAGGGCATTGGATCTTTTTTGAAGCCTTTGTTGTTGGTGTTATCTTTTCCGTTGTGTTTATTGTCTCTGATAGTGTTGATATTCATCTGTGTTAGATGCTGTATCGATTGTATATCAATGATATTATTCATTTTCTACCGCGTGTTGTCGTACTTAATGTGTTATAAGCTCCAACGAATTGGATTCGAACATTTGAATTCGCGGCATTCGAATATGAGTGAAGTATGGATGTCGATTTCAAACGTAAAAATCCGGGTCGTCACATTTGGTATCAGAGCTAAAGGTTGAGTATGAACTTTAGCTTTGGAGTATAACATATTAAGTGACTCATTAGAGATAGGGTGAAGTATACCCTAGAACGAGTATAGTCCCTAAGATATCCATCCGTATGCCTCAGTAAATTCTCTTACTATCCGCTGATAGTGAGTATGGGTGCAAGAAGAGGACGAGGTAGGGGACGGGGAAATACCACTATGGTTAATACCCTATAACAGCAGAAAAAATCTTTTTTCTTGTTCATCATTCAATTTCAATTCTCTGGTTGCTTCGTGGCAGCTATAAAAAGAAGATTTGGTGTGATAGTGGCCCTGCTTATCACGGTAGATAAGTTCCTAATTCGTATCTTCATCAGTTCCCTATTAGCTTTTCGTTTTTAAACTTTAATAAAATTTGAAATTATAAGTTGAAATAAATTAGTTAAAAAAATGGAACTGAATTAAAGTGAATTAAATATGAAGATTTGTATCAATAAATCTATTTTGGTCAAAACCAAGTTTGAAATTTTTGTTGTTGTAATTTCTTGTAATGATCAAAGTCCGAAGAGGGACAAGCTAGTATATACTTTGGGATATTCCAATCTGAATTGAGTATCCATTGTTTGTTCTTTTGGGTCCAAATATGTTCTACGAATGGCTAGTTATCCCATCGAACTAACCGATGCCCCTGCTTATTTCATAGATCTGGTGACCCGAGTATCTCGTGTGGTATTGTATAAGTTCATTCCCATATTTATTGATGATATTCTGATTTGGTAAGCCAAATGCAGAATAGATATTCAGTTTGATCTGGTAAGTCAATTCTTTATCTCAGATGTGTTCATATGTTCTTTGTTGTCTCTCTATCTAGCAAATTTCGAGGATAAAATTTTCTTAAGGAGGGAATCCGTAACGATCCTGATTTTTGAGTTAAATTTAAATTGGTAATTGAAATAAATTTTTGGATCTAAATTGTGAATTTAATGGTGAATAAATTTGAGGATTTCCAGAAATAAAAAAAATGTGTTTTCATAGAATATTGATCTAGGAATTAAATAAATTGGATTTAAAACTCTATATTTTAAAGTTAATAAGAATTTGTTTTCTGATATGTATATATTTGGGAGTTATGATGTGAAGATTAATATACTAATTTTCAAGAGGCTATTTAAAGTTGTATAAATATAAATGTAAACATAGATTTTATAAAAGGATCATTTCTTTTTGTTTACTTTTAAAAATAAATAAATATAACTTGTATATTTATCTCTTAATACTTAGTAATAAAAATATAAAACATGATTCATAAGTTAAATTAAAGCAAGGGTTTAAAATATAATTTTTAAATTAAATGAAACATGGGTTTAAAACACAAATGTAAACATAATACTGCCTAAGGGTTTAAGCACAAATTTCTTTCATAATAACAAATGTAAGATAAACTTTTACATAGATTTACAAGTGTAAGCAAATTATATCTTGCAAATAACAAGTGTTAACCTAAATATGTTTGGAATTAGCAAGTGGCAAGGAAAAAAAGAAAAAAATTCTTTTAACTTAAATTTAAAAAACATGTATGAGAAAAAGTGTAAACCATGCAACATTTTCTTCTTTCCCAAAAGTAAAATTGAGAAATAAAATCAAAAACAGCAAAAACAAAATTCTCAAACCTGAATAAAAAAATTACAAACCCAAAAGAAAAGAAAGAAAAGAAAAAAAAGAAAAATCAAAACAATTTGAGTTCAAACCTAGAACCAGCATCAGGTTCAAGCAAACAACTTCAACAAAATCAAACGCATCAAAGAAATTCAAGCCTGAAAGCAAGATCAAACTCAAGAAAATCAGTTTCCAGTTCAACCAGATCAAATTTAACAGTTTCAACATCACAAACCAGTCTTCTATTTTTCAACATTCAGGTAAGCAAGCTTTTAGATCTTGAATCCATTTTCATTCTTGATTTATGCGATGAAATCTGGGGATAATGTAGTATGTTTAGATGCATGTTTTGATGTGAATAAATGTGTGTATATAGGAAATGTCTATGTATATACGAGTTATGTATGTATATCTTCCTCTGTTGAATGACAGGTTCTAAAATTTATAAACAAAAATTCGTATCACTCAATCAAAACCATATTAAGCTTTGATTCTTAAACAGAAGGTGATTGTTACAATAAAATTTTAATTATAAAAATGGTTTCAGGAATTTAATTTTTGTAAATAATGTTAAAAATGAAAAGTAATAGTAATATATATATATATATATATATATATATATATATATATATATATATATATATATATATATATATATATGGGTCAAGAATTTATGAATTCAATTTCAGGTTTTGATTGCATGATTGGATTTGTAGTAGAAAATCATGATTTTTAATACGAATATCATGATTTCTAGTTTGGTAATCATTGGGATAATTTGTGTTTAATGGAATGGGTAACTTCATCGATAGTCGATGATGGACGCGATATCGTGGGTCGAGGTTGATGTCAGGTGTAGTTGGAAGATTGGTGGGCTCGGGAAAAATATAGGAAGGTTTCATCATCGGTCGTGGAGGTCAGGCACGAGTGAACTAGAGTTCAAAGGTCGTTTTGGGACGATGATGTTCGCAAGGCAATGGCGAATGACATGGGAGATCGAAGATGTTCGTGATAAGAGGAAAAGTTTCATCGGTGTGTGGCGTGGCTTCAAGCTGGGCGGCAGGTGATTCTGAGGTCTGAGGCGATGGCCAGGGAAAGATTTTCTGGTGGAGATGAGTTACAGGTTTGGGTCGCTGGATCAATTTTTGGATTTGAGGGGAGATTGTCGAAGTTTGTGGGTCGGGTGAGGCTGGAAGATGATCGCCGACATGCTGATGACCTCGGAGAGGAACAATTGAGGTCAGACGACCGGGACATGTGCATGTGTGCATAATGTATCAGGTGATGGAGAGTTTTGGGAAGAAGATATTTCCTCGGGATCATTCTTGAGATTTTTGTGTGTGTGATTCGAAGTATTTTGGGATGGGTAATTCTTGTGTTTTACTTGATGAAAATCATGGATTGGCTTGGGTTTCATTGAGGTAGGCTCGGGTTGATTATGATCAAGTATCAAGTTTCAAAATTTAAAGGAAATGTAAAATTCTGGTTTTATCAAAAGTAAAGAAATTCATGTTTTAAATTTAAAGAAGAATGAACAAAATGTTTAAGGAAAACAAAATAAGTTTTCAAAGTTAAAATATATATTAAGTTTCAAAAGTAAAGTGTTAAAACAAGTTTTATATTTAAAATATATTAAATAATTAGTTCAAAGTGAAAGTTATCCAAGTTTAAGGTGTTTTTAAATATACTATGTTTTCTAAAATAATAATTTGAACAAGGTTTTGAAACATGTTTTCAAGTGTGAAATTTAAAATCAAATGTTTTAAATTGGTTTTGTTAAATTTTTTTTGAGATTAATTAGGTAATTAATTCCTAATAGTTTCTAAAATAAAGTTAATGATGTAATGAAGTATTTAAATTAAGATAAAGAATTTACCTTTACTTAATCAAGGTTGTAATTAATTAAGAATAATTAATTAGTAAAATTAATTTAAGATTAACCACTTAAATTAGTTAATAAGGGTTGATTAATTAATATTTATAATAAAAGGATAATTACTTATATAAGTAATTAGTGAATAGTTAATGATTAATTAATTTAAAAATCATTTACTAGTAATTATGAGTTGATTAATTAATGTAATTAAATTAAGATAATTGGTTTAATTTATTAAGGATGGTTAATTAATTAAGGGTTAATTAATTAATGTAATTAATTAAAGATAATTAATTAAATAATAATTAAATTAATTAAAGGTTAATTAATTAATGAAAATGATTAAGGACAATAACTTATTGTAACTAATTAAAGATAATTAAATGGCAATTAATTAAGGGTTAATTAATTTATTAATTAAGGGTTAATTAATTTATTAATTAAGGTTAACAAATTAAAGAATAACTAAGTAATTAAATGTTAATTATTTAATGATTAAAGATTGATTGATTTATTAATTAAGATTGATTAATTAATGATTAGAGGTTAATTAATTTATTATTTAAGGATAATTAATTAAAATGGTTTGTAATTAATTAATGTTAATCAACCAGGATTAGTAATTTATTCATAAGTAATTAATCTGATTTAAATTAATCAGATAATTAATCGATCTTACTTACGGATGTTTGGATTGTATGAAATACTTTGAATTACTTGATACCCTGATGTGTGTTGCTTTATGATATGAATTATTTTGATTCAAGCTGTCATGAATGTAATTTATTTTATCTGTGATTAATGTATATTATTTATCTGTGAATCTGTGAATGGAAGATAAGCGTTATAGATTATACCGCTTATCGATATTGCTGTGCTTGAATTCGTAATGATTAATGATGTTGCACTATTGTGCAATACCCCTGGACTACACAATACATGCACAAATATGGATTTTACGGGAAGTCGATTAAGTCACAGATATTTTGAAATCTAAATATTATTTTGTTTAAAAGTTGAAGTTTGAATCTAAATGATTTTGGAAACAAAATTGGGTTGGATATGAAAAGCTTTTGAAAAGAAGTTTTAAAAGATAAAAGTCATTTTGAATAACTTGATAAAGTTATGAAATTTAAATGGTTTGATTTGAATTGGAATTCAAGATTTGAAATTAATTTCTATGAATATATGTTTGGAAATTATGGTTTAAAAAGGTTATACAAGTTATATATTGTAACGACCCAGAATTTCTGTCAATTGAAATTTGTATATTTATTTGATTTCAAATATGCACAAGTAAAGTTTGTAAGTCAAATAAATTTTATTTCGAATATAGTGATTTAATTGGATAATTAAATCGATAATTTAATATTTGAAATTACGGAAATAATTGAAAATTGGGTTTAATGCGATTAAAATTGATTTGTAAAGTCGTATTTAACCATATTGGAGTTTGAATGATGTTATAGAACTTTTAAAATTGAATTAAAAGTTAATTTGCAGAAATTGAAGATTTTAATATTTAATTGACGAGTTAAAAATAGCCATTTTTCAAACAGTCTCGGATTTCGACGAAACTAGTTTCATCGGATCCGTAGTGTTATATTATTGTATGGTTTCAAATTTTGTATCAATCGGACTTACGGTTTGTCCGGGGCAAGCTAAAACGCGTAAAATCGATTCGAGTGAATTTTGAATTTAAATAGTCGATTCAAAAACTTATCTTCCAAATATGATCGAATTGGCTCCCGATATATATTCCATTGCGTTCGGAATGGGGGTAAAACATTATAAACACCAGGCACCACGCTTCGTTTGGAGTTCAGAAAAATCTCGGGTGAATAGTGTCGCGTAATTTTCTATATAAGGACCTCTATTATTTCATTTTGCTAAAACCCTAACCCTAAGCTTCAGGCCGCCACTTTCATGATTAATGGCCCAAAATTTCCAATTTTCTTCTTCAATTATCTTCCAATCCACATGTTAATTCAAGAAAGCTTCAACTACAAACTTCTATAGCATGACGAGATCTTCAAGATCAACGGCTATGATCGTTTAAAACGATCCCAATCGCCGGCAATTCGCATTCAAACGCAAGTGTTTCGAGCACGTTTTCCTACGCGCAGGGGTGACCGAGATCGACAAGGCTCTGGCCGTGGGAAGCTCGCGTGATGGGCATTCAAGTGGCCGTGCCTGATCGTTGTAAAAATGAACGGGGAAGGCTCGAAAATTCAAAACCTAACGATGGCATGGGTTCGGTTTTAAACGTTGTTACCTGGAGATGGAGAAGATAACGTATGCGTCCCTGATGGGATGAAAGGCCCAGAGGAGTAGAGGTTTAAAAATTAAAAGAAAATTGTATATTTAATTATACTAAAAATCGTACGAACTTTAAAATGCTACAACTTTTTCATATGAGGTCCGTTTTGGACGAAACGAATTGTGTTGGGTTCGTATTCACGAACACTACGCGATGGAGCTAGATTGGGGTTGATTGGAGCTAGTGTGAATTTTGGGTAAAATTAAACGTGCGTTTAATTTTATTCGGAATAAAACGCTGAAACCGCTATTGGAAGCAGGGTGAGAACTTCTCACTCAATCGAAATTGTTTAGATTTAAATTTTAAATAGTTAGATTTAAAATTTCTTGATTGTGTGCTTGGATGATAAATTGCTATATGTTGTATTGAAATAGACCCTATACGCCGCATATTAAGCGGAGGTTATTTATTAAACACATATACCGCGATATTCCACCTTGAAGTGGAATTGATATTATATATGTACTTGGAGTTGATTTTCCCACATTATATAGCGGATGAGACCCTATTGCGCCGCAAAATAGCAGATAATATTTTATATAAACCCATGTACCGTGATATCCCGTATTGAAATGGGATTGGTATTGTGCTAACATCTGTGGATGTAGGGAAACTGGTTGGAGGGATCCAACTGGATTCCTCACCCGTATTGATTTATTTACAGATATTGTGATATATTCTGTTATCATATGATATATGATGTTTTGGATGCCGTGATTGTTATATTTAGTGCTGTTGCAGCATTGGGCCTATTTTGGAAAATTAAAAGTGTTAAAGTGATGATTTTCAAATTTAAAAGGGTTTTTAAAGTGATTTTCGAAAGTATACGTTTTATTGAATTTTGGAATTGATTCATTTTAAATAAATAAACGTTATAATTTTAATGTTATAAAATTATGATATTTGTGAAATATAACCGAAATGTGATTTTTGAAATATGGAGTTAATGATTTTATAAAATAATTTAAATGGTGATTTTTGAATTTATCATAAAAGCTTTATATATATAATTTATAAAATTGGATTTTTATAAATCAAAGTGATGGAATTATAAAGAAGTTTTAAAGACATTTTAAAATAATAATATAAATGGATTTATAAAAGAATAGAATCTACTATTTTGAAGTTATAAAAAAAATGAATTTGGAAATAGAGAATTATAAGTAATTTGCTTATAATTTGGATTTTGGCGTGTAAATGGGATATGAATAGAATCTGTTAATAAAGTGCTTTTATAAGTTGAAGTTATTATAAAATATAAATGGAATTTATAATCATTGTTTTGTAAATCCGAAATTGACTTATTTTGATAAGTTAATTATTATAGGTTATTAAAGGAGATATATCCACAATTTTGGACACTGGATAATCCTTTAAATAAAATGTGTAGAAACGTTGAATTTGGTTAACGAAGTATATTTACGATTTTGGTCAGTGGACAATATATTAAAGAAATGTTTTGGGGAAGTGATATTTTAAATAGAAATAAAATGATTTAAAGGCATTTTAAAATATATTAACTATCGAAACCATAGATTTCAACATTCATTGTTGAAATAGACGTCTTCGAGGAATAAAAGGAAATAGTGGACTATAACGCTGTTGTTATAGTAAATGATTTTCGAGAGGAAATGTTTTATATAGTATTGGGATTTATATATCTATCTTAATTTCGAATCCCTATACTAGTGATTTTGGGTTGTCGTAACGATGTTTTATACAACATTCGTTTTGACTCAAATGAATGTGTTTAAGAGAACATTTTCCTTAAAGAATAAAATATATACTTAATCCAGTTCTATGTATATTGAATATTTTCTAAGTATTGAAATAAATAGATTTGTGAATTACTTATTATTGAATAAGTATGGAAATGTTTTCCAATGTGAAGTGAAATGTTTTGAGATTTTATCTTTTAAAGATAAGTTGAAAGTGAATATTTGAAATCGATTTGAGAATCGTATGTTAATGGATATTTTGGAAATATGAATTCACCATGGAATCTATAAAGGAAAGGGAAAATTGTTTTAAAAATAAATATTGATTTATTTTTGAAGTGTGGAAATAAATTTACGGATTTGGAACGTAAATTTGAAGTAAATCGGTAAGGATTTATTTAATTGGTTTAAATGAACCATTTTGAAATGAAAATGATTTGGAAGTGTTTCGGCATAAGGAAAATGATTTGAAATTTTGTTTTTCAAAAGTTGGAAAGGTGAAAAGTGATTTGAAATTTGTTTTCAAATGGTTGAAGTGCGGAAAAATATATCTTGTAAAGATATTTTTGGAAAATAAATAATTTTGGAAATTATTTGGAATCTGGTGATGTTGTGCATATCTATTTTATAGTTAAATAACCGACTATCAATATTTACCTTTAAATGGGTATTTGTTGTGATTTGCTTGAATTTGAATGCTACACTTATTTTAAAATAAGCACTCGGTATTCGATTTAGCCGGGAGAGGACCATTGGGCCATGAATCCCATTTCGAATAGCGATACGTCATAATGGATAGCATTTGAAGACCGGTGTTGAAGACCGAATATTTTGGAAAACGCAAGGATTACCGTCGAATGTCTCTGCATCGGCTGATTTTCGATATAGAGATTTTATCACTCTTTGTGATGGGAAGTCCGGTCGTGATTAGTGAATATCCGGATTTGCAAGGGCTTCTTTGGAAGTGCCTTCGGTTCTGTTCGATCCTAGAATAGACTTGTATGGATGTGTGTCTGACGTTACAATTTGAGATGTAAAGCTGGTTTCTATCAAATATATTTCTGTTGGTGGCGGAGAATTTATTCTCTTAGCTTTGACCCTTCTCTGAGACGTACGAGTTCAGAGGTTATGTAGTTGATGGTTACTAGTGATACATTCCCAATTTGGTAATGTGGCATATGAAGTGCTGCCGATCATTTATTGATCAAAGCATAGCTTTTGTATAAAGCGTAGCTTTGTGGACGAGACTTCGTCGGACCTCACACCCCGATAATGGTCAAAACAGGAAAGATGCGGCAAGGTTATTAGCGGATAGCGCCTCCTTAGTGTATGTCATTTCCTTCTGGATAGAGGTGGTATCATGGTATGGAGCCCATATATTTAACCTATATTGTTGCTGCAAACTTATTATTTTATGGTTGTTGGTGAATCTCGGGATTTAGGTCGGTTACGATCGGGGGATGGCATACTCGTGTCAGTTGTTACCCAACTAGGGGTAACCCGGCCATGTGTTGGCAGAGATCCGGTTAGGTTCTCGGGGCGTCTTTCCAGAGGCGTACCCATGTGGCAATGGGAAGTTCCTTGGCCTGACCATTTGTTGGAAATCCCAAGAAACAATACGAACCCTTTACGATTGCAAATTGTATAACCTGCCTCCTCAGGAGGTAGCTATAGCAGGCATAATATAATGGTACCTATGCTGTCTAAGATTAATATTGTACTTTCGAAATGTTTTCCTATACTTTGCACTTATAATAATAATATTGAAAAGAAATTTGCGTATCAAGCATATTTGACTATCATAAGGATAAATCTCCTCCAATTCTGCGTTTGCATTGTGTGTGTGGTAGGAGGCCTTATGGTAGTTACATTTTCTAAAAGCATTGCGGATCTA
Organism: Allium cepa; assembly: GCA_030765085.1. Lineage (NCBI taxonomy): Eukaryota > Viridiplantae > Streptophyta > Magnoliopsida > Asparagales > Amaryllidaceae > Allium > Allium cepa. The sequence continues at coordinate 727,792,534 of CM060945.1, forward strand.
TTTTAAAATATTTCTTCTTTTGTTTTTAAAAGATAAACTAGTTTAAATTCTCACATCAGTCCCATGACAGACTTGGAGTTTTTTGTTTCCTTCCTGAACTCTGGGTGCCCATCATTTTCTACAGGGCTGTCTATAGTCAGGTTATCAGGATATTCTGGAATTCAGGAGTTGCTGTAGAGATCTGGAGGCAGGCTGGATGGCTTGGCGTATCAACTAGTATATAGTATTTCTTTTCCGCTATTTGTTTGTTGTAAACTCTGATAATGTAATGTAAAGTGATGTAATGTAATAACTGATATAGTTCTTTGTTTTAAAGATATTCATTCATCTATTATATGTTGTTCCGCCATGATTGTGAGTTTCTGATATTGTTTCAGTTGCTTCTTCTTTCTTTCTTCTTCTATCTTCTACCTCTTCGTTAACCCTAACGGTTCGGTTTTCCGGCCTTCGATTGCTCGCAGTTGATAAAGTGGACGTATTAATGTCGACTTTCGTGAGTCGAAAAACCCTAACGTTACATCTGGTATCAAAGCTCTTGGTTAAGCGACAACCTTGGCTCTATTGGGAATTACTCATTAGAGATAGAGTCAGCAGTACTCTAGAATGAGTGTGAGTGTAATAATAGATATGAGCGCGTATTTGTTAGTAAATATAAAAATTATTTTGTATTGTGTTGACTTATCGGTTGATTGTTTATAGATTCTGATCAGTGCAGTCTGGCCAACTGTTTCGATAGGGGTTACTAAACTCTTAAACAAGATAAACTGATACAGTATCATTTTAAATTGGGTAAATGAAATAATTTTACCCAAAACTATTTTCGTATATAAAGGAAATGATTTTCTGTAAATTTTTATGATATATGGTTGCTTGGTTGCTAAGAGATGATAATATTAAATTATTGTTGTGTGTTGAATAAGAAATTGAAATCAAAAAACAAAAAAAACTAAGAAATAAATCCATATACAAATAGAATTTGTGAATATAAGATGTAAATGTGGTTTACAATTTGGTATAGAATTCCAGGAAATATTTGCAACTAAATTCATTAATGGAATGTAAAACGAGTTTGATAACTTATAAAGTATTTGAGATTTGATTGGAATTAAGTTAAAATGTAATTGAAGTTTTGTTATGATAAACAAATTTGATTTAAAATCCAAGTTGAAATTGATATATATAAATAAAATGAGTTTTGGATTTATAACATGAAGTAAGAATTTACTTTATAAAGTTGAAATAATTTGGGTTAGCATAGTAAATATATGATGCGAAATTTAACTAAAGGAAAGTTAAATAAATTGAATTGAATTAGATAGGTGATTATTTAATATGGATTTGAAAGTTTAAATATATAAGTTGTATAACTTGTAAAGTGACGAAATTTGACTTGGTAAAAGCAAATAGAATCTACTTTAGAATTGGAATCTGAATTGGATTTATAAGTGGAAATTTAAGTTAAGTTAAACATATGATGTTTGAAATGGAATAGAACTTAAGTAATGTTGAATGAAGTTGATTTTGGTATCGAAGTAAAATAATAAAGTGAACTAAATGAATATGAACTTGAGTTATGTAATGAAATTCAACCTTATTTGTTAAATGAATTAGCAATTGAATTAATGAATGAATTGAATGTAAATCAATTGAGTGTAAATAAATTGATATGAAATAATGAATGTAAGTGTAAATTCATTAAAGCTAATTAAAAGTGATGAACCAAATTGAATGAATGTAAGCGAATTAAATAAATTTGGTTAAGTTGGTTATACATCGGTTGTTAGTAGATTATATAGAAAATTCGTATGAAATTCAATAAATGAAAATGAAAGCTATAAATCATTTAATTCAAACTGGAAGTAAGTAAATCTAAATAGAATTGATTTGAATATGGAAGTGAACTAACTTGAATGTGAATTAGTGAATATAAACTAATTGTAAATGAATGTTAGCAAAGTTCAATGTTAATGAATCAAATGTGATTAAATGAAAAACCAATTCAATGAATATTAATGAGAAGTGAATGTATATTGATTTAAGGGTTGGATTGGTTGCATTTTTTTGCATTTGCTATATTGGCACATATTGTTGTACTAGTATATGTTGTATATTGATATTACTTTCATATATGCATGTTTCTCATTATTGTTGAGTGTTTAGTAGGTGCGGATGGCGCTTGCTTCGCATTTGGAGCTCTCTTTCGCGCTATATTAGCCCTATATGCTCGCTGTATAAGGTACATATCTCGGATTACATATCGTACTTTTACACCTTTTTCCCTACGGGATGCCTCATTACTTTGATGAGATGTATATTTGTGATATATATATTGCCATTTTTTTTTCGGATCAAGCCGCGCAAAGGAGACCCTGGCGAAATTTTTCGAAAATTTAAGGCGTTAGAATATTTTTGAGAAAATTGGAAAATTTTGAAAACAATAACCTTGATTTTGGAGCTAAAAGTTAAACGATATAGTTGATTTTTGAAAAGATAACTAAGTATGATTTGAAAACTTAGTAAAGTTATTGTAAGAAGTTTAACCATTGGATTTGAGGAAAGTTAAACACTTAAGTGAATTGAAATCTAATTTGAATGGATGTTTGAAAAGTTAATGCATTCTGTAACTTTTTTTTACTTGGTAATTTCGAGAACGAAATTCTTTTAAGGGGGGAGTTTGTAACGACCCAGAATTTCTGTCAATTGAAAATCATATATTTAATTGATTTTAAATATGCACAAGTAAAGTTTGTAAGTCGAATAAATTTTATTTAGAATATAGTGATTTAATTGGATAATTAAATCGATAATCTAATATTTGAAATTACGGAAATAATTGGAAATTGGGTTTAATGTGATTAAAATTGATTTGTAAAGTCGTATTTAATCATATTGGAGTTAGAATGATGTTATAGAACTTTTAAATTGAATTAAAAGTTAATTTGCAGAAATTGAATATTTTAATATTTAATTGATGAGTTAAAAATAGCCATTTTTCAAACAGTCTAGAATTTCGACGAAACCAATTTCATTTGATCCATAATGTTATATTATTGTACGGTTTCAAATTTCGTGTCAATCGGACTTACGGTTTGTCTGGGGCAAGCTAAAACACATAGAAATCGATTCGAGTGAATTTTGAATTTAAATGGTCGATTCAAAAACTTATCTTCCAAATATGATCGAATTGGCTCCCGATATATATTCCCTTGTGTTCGGAATGGGGTTAAAACATTACAAACGCCAGGCGGCATGCTTCGTTTGGAGTTTTGAAAAATCTCGGGTGAATAGTGTCGCGTAATTTTCTATATAAGGACCTCTATTATTTCATTTTGCTAAAACCCTAACCCTAAGTTCAGGCCTCCACTTTCACGATTAATGGCTGAAAATTTACAATTTTCTTCTTCAATTATCTTCCAATCCACATGTTAATTCAAGAAAGCTTCAACTACAAACTTCTAGAGCGTGACGAGATCTTCAAGATCAACGGCTATGATCGTTTAAAACGATCCCAATCATCGGAAATTCGCATTCAAACGCAAGCGTTTCGAGCACGTTTTTCTACGTGCAGGGGTGACCGAGCTCGATAAGGCTCTGGCCGTGGGAAGCAAGCGTGATGGGCATTCAAGTGGTCGTGCCTGATCGTTGTAGAAATGAACGGGGAAGGCTCGAAAATTCAAAACTTAACGGCGGCATGGGTTTGGTTTTGAACGTTGTTACCTAGAGATGGAGAAGATAACGTATGCGGCCATGATGTGATGAAAGAAATCCAACGGCCCAGAGGAGTAGAGTTTTAAAAATTAAAAGAAAATTGCAAATTTAATTATATTAAAAATCGTACGAACTTTAAAATGCCGTAACTTTTTCATACGAGGTCCGTTTTGGATGAAACGAATTGCGTTCGGTTCGTATTCGCGAACATTATACGATGAAGCTGGATTGGAGTTGATTGGAGCTAGTGTGAATTTTGGGTAAAATTAAATGCGCGTTTAATTTTATTCGGAATAAAACACTGAAACCGCTATTGGAAGCAGGGTGAGAACTTCTCACTCAATCGAAATTGCTTAGATTTAAATTTTAAATAGTTAGATTTAAAATTGCTTGATTGTGTGTTTGGATGATAAATTGCTATCTGTTGTATTGAAATAGACCCTATACGCCGCATATTAAGCGGAGGTTATTTATTAAACACATATACCGCGATATTCCACCTTGAAGTGGAATTATTATATATGTACTTGGGGTTGATTTTCCCGCATTATATAGCGGATGAGACACTATTGCGCCGCATAATAATGGATAATATTTTATATAAACCCATGTACCGCGATATCCCGTATTGAAACGAGATTGGTATTGTGCTAACATCTATGGATGCAGAGAAACAGGTTGGAGGGATCCAACTGGATTCCTCGCCCGTACTGATTTATTTACAGATATTGTGATATATTCTGTTATCATATTATATATGATGTTTTGGATGCCGTGATTGTTATATTTAGTGTTGTTGCAGCATTGGGCCTATTTTGGAAAACTAAAAGTGTTAAAGTGATGATTTTCAAATTTAAAGGGTTTTTAAAGTGATTTTTGAAAGTATATGTTTTATTGAATTTTGGAATTGATTCATTTTAAATAAATAAACGTTATAATTTTAATGTTATAAAAATTAATTGAATTTTGGAATTGATTCATTTTAAATAAATAAACGTTATAATTTTAATGTTATAAAAATTATGATTTTTGTGAAATATAACCGAAATGTGATTTTTGAAATACGGAGTTAATGATTTTATAAAATAATTTAAATGGTGATTTTTGAATTTATTATAAAAGCTCTATATATATAATTTATAAAATTGGATTTTTATAAATCAAAGTGATGGAATTATAAAGAAGTTTTAAAGACGTTTTAAAATAATAATATAAATGGATTTATAAAAGAATAGAATCTACGATTTTGACGTTATAAAAAGAATGAATTTGTAAATAGAGAATTACAAGTAATTTGCTTATAATTTGGATTTTGGCGTGTAAATGGCATATGACAAGAATTTGTTAATAAAGTGCTTTTATAAGTTGAAGTTGTTATAAAATATAAATGGAATTTATAATCATTGTTTTATAAATCCGAAATCGACTTATTTTGATTAGTTAATTATTATAGCTTATTAAAGGAGATATATCCAAGATTTTGGACAGTGGATAATCCTTTAAGTAAAATGTGTAGAAACGTTGAATTTGGTTAACGAAGTATATTCACGATTTTGGACAGTGAATAATATATTAAAGAAATGTTTTGAGGAAGTGATATTTTAAATAGAAATAAAATGATTTAAAGGCATTTTAAAATATATTAACTATCGAAACCTTAGATTTCAACATTCATTGTTGAAATAGACGTCTTCGAGGAATAAAAGGAAATAGTGGACTATAACACTGTTGTTATAGTAAATGATTTTCGAAAGGAAATGTTTTATATAGTATTGGGATTTATATATCTATCTTAATTTCGAATCCCTATACTAGTGATTTTGGGTTGTCGTAACGATGTTTTACGCAACATTCGTTTTGACTCAAATGAATTTGTTTAAGAGAAGTTTTCCTTAAAGAATAAAATATATACTTAATCGTGTTCTAAGCATATTGAATATTTTCTATGTATTGAAATAAATAGATTTGTGAATTACTTATTATTGAATAAGTAAGGAAATGTTTTCCAATATGAAGTGAAATGTTTTGAGATTTTATCTTTTAAAGATAAATTGAAAGCGAATATTTGAAATCGATTTGAGAATCGTATATTAATAGATTTTTTGGAAATGTGAATTCACCATGGAATCTATAAAGGAAAGGGAAAATTGTTTTAAAATAAAACATTGATTTATTTTTTAAGCGTGGAAATAAATTTACGGATTTGGAACATAAATTTGAAGTAAATCGGTAAGGATTTATTAATTGGTTTAAATGAACCATTTTGAAATGAAAATGAATAAATATTTGGAAGTGTTTCCGCGTAAGGAAAATGATTTCAAATTTTTTTTTCAAAAGTTGGAAAGGTGAAAAGTGATTTGAAATTTGTTTTCAAATGGTTGAAGTGTGGAAAAATATATCATGTAAAGATATTTTTGGAAAATAAATAATTTGGGAAATTATTTGGAATCTGGTGATGTTGTGCATATCTATTTTATTGTTAAATAAAAGACTATAAATATTTACCTTTAAATGGGTATTTGTTGTGAGTTGCTTGAATTTGAATGCTACACATATTTTAAAATAAGCGCTCGTTATTCAGTTTAGCCGGGAGAGGACCTTTTGGTCATGAATCCCATTCCGAATAGTGATACGTCGTAATTGATAGCATTTGAAGACCGGTGTTGAAGGCCGGATATTTTCGAAAATGGAAGGATTACCGTCGAATGTCTCTGCATCTGCTGATCTTCGATATAGAGATTTTATCACCCTTTGTGATGGGAAGTCCGGTCGTGATTAGTGAATATCCGGATTTGCAAGGGCTTCTTTGGAAGTGCCTTCGGTTCTGTTCGATCCCAGAACCGACATGTATAGATGTGTGCCTGACGTTACAATTTGAGATGTAAAGCCAGTTTCTATCAAATATATTTCTGTTGGTGGCGGAGAATTTATTCTCTTAGCTTAACACCCTTCTCTGAGACGTACGAGCTCAGAGGTTATGTAGTTGATGGTCGCTAGTGATAAATTCCCAATTTGGTAATGCGGCATATGAAGTGATGTTGATCATTTGTTGATCAAAGCACAGCTTTTGTATAAAGCGTAGCTTTGTGGACGAGACTTCGTCGGACCTTACACCTCGATAATGGTCAAAACAGAAAAGATGCGGTAAGGTTATAAGGGGATAGCGCCCCCTTACTGTATGTCATTTCCTTCTGGATAGAGGTGGTACCATGGTATTGAGCCTAGATATTTAACCTATGTTGTTGCTGCAAACTTATTATTTTATGGTTGTTGGTGAATCCCGAGATTTAGGTCGGTTACGACCGGTGGATGGCATACTCTTGTCAGTTGTTACCCAGCTAGGGGTAACCCGGCCTTGTGTTGGCAGAGATCTGGTTAGGTTCTCGGGGCGTCATTCCAAAGGCGTACCCGTGTGGCCATAGAAAGTTCCTTGGCCTGACCATTTGTTGGAAATCCAAAGAAACAATACGAACCCTTTACGATTGCAAATTGTATAACCTGCCTCCTCAGGAGGTAGCTATAGCAGGCATAATATAATGGTACCTATGCTGGCTAAGATTAATATTGTACTTTCGAAATGTTTTCCTGCACTTTGCACTTATAATAATAATATTGAAAATAAATTTGCGTATCAAGCATATTTGACTATCATAAGGAGAAATCTCCTCCAATTCTGCATTTGCATTGTGTATTTGGCAGGAGGCCTTATGGTAGTTACATTTTCTAAAAGCATTGCGGATCTATTTTAAAATATTTCTTTGTTTATTTTTAAAAGTTAAACTGTTTTAAGTTCTCACACCAGTCCCGTGACTGACTTGGAGTTTATTGTTTCCTTCCTAAACTCTAGGTGTCCATCATTTTCTACACGGGCAGTCTAGAGTCAGGTTATCAGGATATTCTGGAATTCAGGAGTTGCTGTAGAGATCTCGAGGCAGGCTGGATGGCTTGGCATATCAACTAGTATATAGTATTTCTTTTCCGCTGCTTGTTTGTTGTAAACTCTGATAATGTAATGTAAAGTGTGTAATGTAATAACTGATATAGTTCTTATTTTTTTAAAGATATTCATTCATCTATTATATGTTGTTCCGCTGTGATTGTGAGATTCTGATATTGTTTCTGTTGCTTCTTCTTTAATTCTTCTTCTATCTTCTACCTCTTCTTTAACCATAACGGTTCGGTTTTCCGGCCTTCGATTGCTCGGCAGTTGATTCTGTGGACGTATTAATGTCGACTTTCGTGAGTCGAAAATCCCTAACGTTACATATATGGGTTTTAAACCATTTTAAAAGTATCGTTTAGGAATTTGAATTTAACCCAACTTTTATACTTGAAGGGTTTTAACTTGTGCAGATGTAATCGGATTTTTCCGAAATGAAAACTCTTTGTTTTCAAATGATAATGGCTTTCAAATAAAGAAAGGATTTCCAGTTTTTGTTGAAAAGGTTTCAAATTTGAAATGGAATTGTTTTGAAAGCTATGAATGAATCTTTTTTAAAGATTTTATGAACTTTGTTTTCAAAATGAAGAGGATCTTAAAGGTGTATCTTTTGTATAAAATATTTGAAATGGAATCGTTTTGAAAGCTATGAATTAATCTTTGTGAAAGATTGATGAACGTTGTGAAGTAAATCCTTTTGTTTAAAAGATTTGAAAATGGTGATTTGTTTAAACCATTTGAAGAAAGGTTTTTCGTTAATAAATTGTGATTAACTAAGATCCCATATATCCATATGTTTTAAAATATTGCGCTCATTATTCGGTTTAGCAGGGAGAGGACTTTGTGTCATAAAACTTATTCCGAATAATGATACGACGATATGGATAGCATTTGAAGACCGGCGTTGAAGACCGGATATTTTCGAAAGTGAAAGGATGACCCGTCGAACGCCTTTGCACCGAATGTCCCCAGTATAGAATTCGATCACCCTTTGTGATGGGCACTCTTGACGTGATTAGGGATTATCCAGATTGCAAGGGCTTCTTTGGAAGTGCCTTCAGTTCTGTTCGAACCCGGAACAGACTTGTATGGATGTATGTCTGACGTTATACTTTGAGATGTAGAGTTGGTTTCTATCTAATACATTTCTGTTTGGTGGCGGAGAATTTATTCTCTTAGCTTAACACCCTTCTCTGAGACGTACGAGCTCAGAGGTTATGTAGTTGATGGTTACTAGTGATACATTCCCAATTTTGTAATGTGGCATACGAAGTGCTGCTGATCATTTGTTGATCAAACCATGGCTTATGTGTAAAGCATAGCTTTGTGGATGTGACCTCGTCGGACCTCACAACCCAGAATGGTCAAAACAGGAAATATGCAGCGAGGTTATTTGGTGGTAGCGCACCTTGAGGGTATTAACATTTCCTTCTGGATAGAGGTGGTATCATGGTATGGAGCCCAAATACTTAACCTATGTGATTGCTGCAAATTTATTACTTTGTGGTTGTTAGTGTTGAGAGCTCTTGGATAAAGGTTGGTTACGACCGGGGGATGACATACTCGTGACAGTTAGTTACCTAGTTACAGATGTGACCTGGTCTTGTGTTGGAAGAGATCCGGTTGTGTGTCGTCCCGCCTTTCTGCACGGTTTAGATCGACGATAAACCACACACGTCAGACATAAACCATACGGAAGGGCGGATTGTTATGGGGTAAATAAGAAGAAGCATAGAAATAATAAAACAAAACAAAACCTTGTAGCGGAGCGATAAAATATAATAATCAAATATACAATTCATGAAGCTGTTTTACAAAACATTTTATTTTATTTATACAATACATATCGGAGTTGCACATACCAGCGAATAATAATTAATGCAGCGGAATACGGTGTGTTGTGGAATATAATAATAAATAATAATAAATCTTCGTCTCTGTCCTCCAGAATACGGTCTTCCAAATCCTGAAATGCTCAGGCGGACCCAAGCGAATTGAAAAGACAAAACACTCGAGTCAGAACTAAAAGATCTTATGTAAGTTAAATCAGCAGTAAATAATATGAGTTGAACGGTGTTAAAGATGTTTACAGGATTTGACATCTCCTATCCAGTGTCTAATGTGAGTGCAGTAACTCAAGAGATGCTCGGTATTCACATCTCCTAAGGATCCGTTAAACTATCTACTATGTAGTAATATACGCTATTATAATAGTGTCTAACGTAATGTATAATATACTGAAAATAGCGTTAAGGATTTACATTTTCCACGTTAACACACTTTTTTATTCACATAGTCTATATAGTACCGTAATCTCCCCCGTACTGGGCATTGTCAGAGGGCACTCCATAGGTATGGTACAAAACAAAATCGTATAAGGCGCGCTAGGGTAGGTGACACGGCGCAACTAGGCAATGCCAGGGTAGATATACGAATTACGCTTTCGGGTCGGTGGTAATTCATAGCCGCAGCTACCACCCACCTCTAGCCACACCCCCAAATAAAAAAATCAAAAGTGGCCACCGAATCAAATCAAAAGTCAAAGTAGAATATCGAAGGGATGTGTCCGATCAAAGGTACTACCTCATTAGACCATCAATCGCTCCTGTTTTAGCCACCTTATGCCAACTCACGAGAGTTGGGTCCACATATTTACCTCAACGGAAACGCCGCCACCATCCTACTTCATTCTGGAATCTCCACTGCGTACACAGTTGTTAAAGTGGTTTTCGAAGTTGGCAGAGAGTATGACAACTTCCGATCCCGGTCTCCTCAACAACCAAACGTTATTATAACACCGCGGCCATTTCAAAATAATTATACTTCAAAACCATATAAATACAATATCATCTTCATTTAAAAACCAAATCAATAAGATATAATTTTTATTAAAACCCAAATCAATATAATTTCATTTTATTTCAAATATATCCTTTTCCCAAAATCATATTATTTTCAAATCATAATACCTTGAGACCCATAACTTTGAAACGTAACTTCCAATACTCAAATGATTTAATATTAAATTTCTTTATATAATAAATTAGCTTCTTAAATTTCACAAATCAGTTCCAAATCCAGATTTGAACACGAAATAAACCATTTCAAATTTCCATATATTTCAAAGCTTTAATTATTCAATATTTCAAGACTAAATTTTATAATGCATATATATACACGCCAAATTCTCTTTACTATTATTTAGTTTTGAAATATTTCCTTAATAAATCCAATATCCTAGAAATAAAACTTCAAATTCTATAACTGAATTTTCCTTAATTTGTTTAGATTTCATACATTTCACTTAAATCACCTTAAACCCGAATTAATTTATAAAACCATATTCCTTTAAAATCTCAATTTCAATAATTTCCAAATGGATTCCTATTAACTAAAATTCTTAATTAGATAAAATCTCAATCAATTTCAAACTCTCTTCCCAACCTTGATTTATAAAAATCAATATAAACTCCATATTAAAATATAATTTAAGTAAATACTTATCCATATTATATTTTAATAAAAATCAAACCTTATTATTAAACTTATTTTATACTTAAACAAACTTTATTCACAGCTTAAACGAAGAATTAACCATATATAAAAGAAAATTTGTCAAATATCCAAATCAATATTTCAAAAATCGTATATTTCTTTACAAACCATAGAAATCCTTTCACAATATTTTTATATATAGACCACGGTGTTTGTATAAAATTTTCTATCCTATGGTCAAGTGATACAGATATTTATCATTTCAACCCGTAATTTAAACAAAAAATATGGTTATATCTTTTCAAACCGCAATCCCGAATAAAATAAAGTACATAACAATTTTCAGTTTAAAATAATATAAAATACAACATCCATTCATCCAATATCAATCATCAACCATTTATTACAACCATCATCCACTTTAAACAATAACATCAATATAGAGCATATAATAAATAACAGGTAATTACTGACAGTTCATATTCAATAATAAATTAAACAATCCATCTAACTGGCAGTTTATATTGCAATAATAAAATAAATAACAATTTAATTTAACTAAATGCAATTAACGGAGAGCATGATTTAAAAATATAAAAACAGTCATAAATAAACTCAAAATCATAACATAAATTAAATTTAACGAACATAAGAAATTTTAGGAGTTGTGACTGGGTTAAAACACCCACCTTTTGAATTTAAATTGAATTTAAATCCAATTTAAATCCAAAAATTGGACAGCCTCAGAATTCGTCCAAACCAGCGTCAAAATCTTCGGAATTCCAATACGAACCTAGCGGAGAAAACCACGCGTGAATTGGAGTTCGTAGGTAAAAGTTATTGTATTCATACGAGTTAAAAATCAAAATTAAATTAAAACAAAAGTAACAAATCACCCCTACCTAACAAATCCACGTCACCCACCCAAAAACAAAACCCTACAGCATATATCTCATTTGCAGCACATCTGAGCCGCTGAAGCAACCTCAAAATCGCCAACGCCAACGTGGCCTGCCGTGCCTGCTCCAGGCGAGCCTCTGACCTACCTCAGACTCCACGACCCCTCGCCGATTGCCTAGCTTTGCCAACGTTCCCCCCACGCAAGCACATCCGCCACCATAAATACAAACCCAAACCGAATTAAATCAACAAATCCAACCATCGATTCAATGAACCACCAGCTCCGATGCACCGCGCTCTCCGCTCTCCACTCTCCACGCAGGGGCACAATTGAATTGACGATCTATCGACGTTGATTGCCGCGTGATGAACGACCGTGGCTGTTTGATCAATTTCTGGCCAAACCATCGTTCAATAAAGAAAACGAATCACAGATCTAGGTTATGCTCTTCGAGATCTTGGAATCGATATAAAATTTGATAGTATTTGAGGAGTTTGAAATTTTGACTTTGATTTTTGAATTGCAATCGGTATTAGGTATTTGTCTGCCATTGAAATAAGGAGGTGAAAGAAATTGTACGCGCAGAGAAATGAGAAATAGAGGTAGGTTAGGGTTTATAACAGGGTATTTATAGGTAGGGTGGAAAAAGAATAGATTAACCCGATTGGATATACACGCTGAACGATGAAATGGCCCGAAAAGCCCATTCTGACTTCGGAACGAAATTGGGTCAACCCGTATATCAAAATAGATGTTTTAAAATATTTTAAACGTAATGGAGAAGGTTTCAAGTCTAAATTCCATCATATGGAGAAGTTATTCTAAAATCAGTATTTTTCAAATTGATTTCAATAAATCGATTTCAAGGCGTTTCAAGCCCATACGATCAAAAGACAAGTCTGATCGATACGAAACTTGAAATCCAACAATAGTTCACCGTTATGGATCCGATGAAACTTGTTTCGTCGAAATCCAAGTTAGTGGCCAAAATTCCTATTTCTATATTAATTAAATAAATTAAAAATAAATTAATTAAATCACTTTTCAATTTCAACTTATAATAAACAAATTTCATCAATTTAACTTTCCTAATCATTTACACTAATTTAACCAAATTCAAATGTCACTTTAGAGTTGATTAATTAATCAATTTCAGCGTTAAATTTTCAATTTCATTAAATTCAGAAATTATAAATTTAATTTTCGAAAATTCTATTAATTTTTTTTTCATTCTACTATTCAATTCATTATTGTCAACGGATGAAATAAATATTGGATTCAAAATCTTTTACGTTAATATTTTCACATTCCATCTTTATTTCAATTAGCGTAATAATTTAAATTTCATTTAGAATAATTTCATTTATTAAAAATTTGAGTTCCAATTAATTATAATAGATTCCAAATAACTTTGATTTTATTAGTTTCAATCTTTATACTAAGTCCATTATCACTCTATATCTAGCACCTGTTGTTACCCTTCATTTGCTTGACACTTAAATGAACTTGATTCCAATAAATCCATTGACCAATTAATTAGGTAATTAATAATAATTTCTGTCATAACCTTAAATTTACACTTAAGTTTATGTTGTATTCAACTAGTCATCATAACACTGAATAAAATTTACGTTATGTAACAACCCTAGATTTTGACAATAAATTTGAATTGGACTTTATTTCATTTCAAAATTATTTTAAACTCGTTTTAATTGTGAAATTTCATCTCTACATATTTTTAAAATAATAATAGAATTTTTCCAAAATTTATTGTATTTATTTCCTATTTTTAAGGGTTGTTTTCCTATTTTCTGCTATTTTCTTCATTAAAAATTATATTTAAATTAAATTTTATATATCTATTTTGCGAATGTATTTTTATTTTATGTTATTATTTATTTTTAAAAATATTTTACAGGCTCATATGAATTTTCTAAAAATTATTCTATTTAATTTCAAATTTTCTAGTCTAGTTCACTATTTTTAGCTATTTTTCTTAATTTAACTTTATATGATTAATAAATATTATATAAATTTTTATATTACGATAAATTTTGGAAATTTTATCTGGGATTATTATTATTTCCAGAAATATAAAGTTATATAAATTAAATAAGGATATGTGAAGAGTTTTTGACTTTTGAATTGCCTTTTGCCTTTTTGAATTCGACCTCTTCATTTTCCTCACAACTCTTCATTTCTTTTGGCATAACTCCCCACATTTCAGCTGACTAATTCATTTTCCTTTCACGTATCTTCCTTTCCTCATTCCTGAGAAAAAAAATTCGGCCATCACATGCTTGGGAAGTTGGTAAATTTTTTTATTTCTTTTATCTCTTTTTCTACTTATATTGCTTATTCTAGTTTGATTTTTGCACATGCTTTCACCTCTTTTAGGATCGGCCATGCCTCCATTGCTTCCTAGCCGCCTCCAGCACCTGATGGCACACTACCAACACCGCCTCCTCAGCAACCAACCATGCCGTAAGCCCCCTTGGTGATGCCCATCCACAAACTTTTCAAAACAACCCGAATTACTAGCCTAGCCGAACACAACATCACTTCCATCACCTTACCACCCCTCTAGCCGCCACCTACCACACCTCCACCACCTCCAGCACCTCCAGCACCCTCGGCCACACCACCACAGTGGACCCCACACCTCTGGCCGTGACACTTGGAGCCTTGGCCGAGCCCAAATCCATGACCAAATGCATGTATTCATGCATATGTGTATTATTCCCTTCACCCACTTTGGCACCATAACAAATGACATCTAGGCCAACCCTTACCCACCATAACCTGACCCAAACACCTGCCATTATTTTTTATTTCCCCTTATGGCTGATCCTAGTAAAGGTTAAAAGCAAGTGCAAGCATTTCTATTTGATTTTGTGCAGTCTATTCTAGTGTAGTTTTGATCGTAGTTGATTTGCAACTCATCGTTGTTATATTGTTTTGTTTGATGTGTATTCAACGAATTTGACATTTAGCTCCTCCATTCGAATCTGTGTCGTGCTTTTGTGCTTTTGTAGATCCCATTTGTGCAATTCGTCGTGGGCCATCAGCTCAAACCAGTGAGTTATTTTCACTAGACAATATGTACATTTATAAATAGTAAATTGACCCCTTTTGAATCTGTAAAATACATTATCATGTTACACATGCTATGTTATGATTTTATGATGTTCACCCATGCTTAAACACCTGTTATATCATATGTTACTATTACATTATGTTGTTCTATTATTTTTATCAGTTTATCACACTACAAGTTCCTTTTAGATTAGAATCACTATGGGCTGAAATGATACATACCCGAACGAACTTTAGAATAAGAGAAAATCGTTATGGGCTGAAATGATAGGCCTGAATGATTTTCAATTATTTTCATTTACTTGGGATTGCGGGTTTGAAATGATCAATGTAACAACCCGCATATTTATCGATTTTATATTTAAATATTTTATTTAAATATTTTGTCGTTAATCGGATATTGGTCCAAAAAGCTACTTTTTGCAAACGGTCAAATTAGGACTCGAGACCACTTCCATTGAGTTCGAAATGCCGTTTACAACTTTTTTAAGTATAAACATTGATAGGTTTGGAGTTAGTGAAATTTCACTAAATTTTCCCGCCTTGGACTTTCGGTTAGTTTAGCCTATTAAGCCCAAGTTCCAACTCCCTTCTCCTCACTCTTCATAAATTTCCTAACTAACTCAAGCTTTGGCATTAATGGTGAGGAAAATGGAAAATTAAAACTCCAAGCACAAATTCAATTGCAAATCCAACATTCAACTCCAAATTCAAGTAGAAGATATTGGATTCAAGCTTTGGATTGCTTCTCCTTGCTTTCAAGCTTCATCTTCATAAATTTTAGTGCAAAGGTGAGATTTTTATCTCACAATTCTAGCCTATAACTATATTGGACCGTTGGGAATGATTCCCTATCACTTTTGCATGCACATTTGCATTTGGTTTGGATTGGATTGGCGAAAAACTCCATTTTAGCGTTTTGGTGAATTTTCTGCATTTAGGTCGTTCTGGCCATTTTCGTGTGTTCGGAGTTAGGTCGTTCGCGACATAACCCTTAGGTCGCTCGCGTGTTAACGCGCTAGGTCGCACTGCACGTATTGTCATCTCGGAATTAGGTCATTGGGCTTTAAGTCGTAGGTCATATGGCCCATAGGTCGTTAGGTCGCTAACACTTAGGTCATTTCTGGCCTTAAACCCCCTCTGCAGTGTTAGGTCGCTCGCGAGTTGAGTCTTAAGCCGTAGGTCGTTCGCGAGTTAAGCTTTAGGTCATTTGGCCTTTATAACGTTAGGTCACGTGATCTATATCCCTAGGTCGTTGAACCCTTGAGTCGTAGAACTGATAGGTCGCTCGCGAGTTAAAATCGATAGGTCGCTCGACCACTAGATCGTATGACCTGTTAGGTCGTTAGGTCGCGTGGGTTTTAAGCCGCGTATTAGTTAGGTCGTTCCACCTTATAACCCTTAAGTCGCTCACCTCTGTTAGGTCGCGAGTCCCTTAAGTCGCTCACCTCTGTTAGGTCGCGAGTCCCTTAAGTCGCTCGCCTCCGTTAGGTCGTGCATCCCCCTAACTCGTTCGGCCTTGCCTTCGTTAAGTCGCGTGACACATTAGGTCGCGCATCACCTTAACTCGCTCGACCTTGTTTAGGTCGTTAGGTCGCGAAGACCCTTAGGTCGCAACCATTAGGTCGCTCGACCCAATTCCCCTTAGGTCGTTAGACCTCAATTTGTCTTCACTAGGTCGTATCGATATGGACGGGGCGCTGCCCCGCACCCCGCCGGGGGCGCTGCCCCCTGGACCCCCGCGACCTGACCAGGCAGGTCGAACCCCGTAAGCGGTGGCGTTGCCCCCGCACCCCCACCTTGGGGGGTTGCCACCCCCCTGGACCCCCCCTTCGTAGGGGCTCTTTGATGAAAGATGCATTTTGAGTTGATTTCCTTGGATTTCATTCACGTCTTTGAACGCGAAGTTTTTGTGATTTGTCACTTTAATAAAATAAAGGTTTCAATACTAGTAGTAAATATAAAAACTCTTTCAACAAAACGATTTCAACTCTATTTTTAATAACAAAGCTTTTTCCTTAAACCGTTTTCCAATCTATTAGTATATACAAACCTTTACCTCACTTGTATGAGAAATCTAATTAAACGACTTAGTAAAACAAGTGGTATGAAACGCTTGCGTTTACTTCATCGGTTAATTCTTGGACTTGTTCGATTGAATCTCTTGTGACAATTTTCTAGTGGAGATCTACAGTTTGTTAGTAAATATTTGAGTTAAGCAAGTGGTTATGGGACATGAAGTTAAACTTTTATATTTACTAACTTAGTGTAATTGACACTTCTTGATGATCATGACGATCATTTTTGTGTTTTAGACTAGCAACTGTGCGATGTCTCTTTGTCTGCGAGGGAGACTAGACCCCGCTCTTGTGATGTTTCGCCATCTCATTTGTGTGATGTTTCGCCATCACATATGTGGGGTAGCGCCCCACGGTCTTGGGCCATCCGTGTGTCAAAATTAATAGCTTGCAACCATGAGATAGCTTCTCGCTTTGTGTTATACGTGTAGGTGAGTTTTCATGCTCCCATTTTGTGAGTTTTCATGCTCCTATATTGTAATTTCTGGATTTCTTGTGTAGTCTTCTGGAATTTGTGCTTCACCTATTTTCATGACTTTCATTGTTATGATTTTCCAACTTTTATGTTTAGGTGAATTTGGATCTTTTAGAATATTCTTTTGATATTGTTTGATCTCTTGATGATCTTCATTTACATGCTTATCATAGTATGTCTTTATGGTTACTATATGTCCTTGCCATATCTATTGTTTATATTATGTTATCTAATATTTATAGCTAGACTGATCCGTTTATTATTTTCTTATAAATAATACTCGGGTCAGACCGAGATGTTACAGGTGCTTCTGCTTGACTTCTCCCCCAGGGATTTACTACTCTGACTTTTGGCTGACCTTTTAGATTAGCAGTTTTTGTCGTTTACACTTGAGATATAGACTCATAGATGTATTCTTTTGCATAGCACGTGTTGCTATTCTTTTGTATTATTGTGGATCTTTTTGACCACTACTCTGATGTACACTTTCATGTGTTAGTTATATATTCATATCTTCTTCCGCCTTTGTGATATGGATGTCTGTGACTGATTTGTGTAATGCATATTTCTATGTTTTTTTCCGAAGATTATTATAGCCACCGCGTGATAAGAAATCACGAGGATGGTCGCTCCTCAACAGCCTTATTCTCCGTGCTAGTTGACAACTCTACACCGTAGTGTTCTTGGCTAGTGTGGGTATAGAGGTGGGGCGTTACAATCAAACCCGGGTTTTCTTTGTAAATTACGGGTTGAAATGATATATTACCCGTATCACTTTACCTAGGCTAGAAAATGAAATACAGATCCGTTGTTAAAATATGTTTTCTTAAAATTTTAAAATATTTTAGAAATGTAAATATTATAATATTTTGATTTAAATTTGATTAAAAATGATTTTGGTAAAGCATTATTGACTCTCTGAAAATTTATAAGTGAAATAAATTAATGGTGAAGTTAGAAAATCTGAAATGTAAGTTTTTTTGGAAATTATAATTTGGTGATAAATGGAATTTGAATTAAATATGATAAATTTATGATATTTTGAATTAAATGAATTTAAAATGATTTTATAATTATTAATGATTTTTGAATTAAGTTAAAATGTGAAAGGAATGAAAATTTAAGTTGGAATTTTGAAATATAACTAAAATTGGAAATTTGTAAATTTGGCTTAAAAGTGAATTTTAAGTTAAGTAAATAAAAATGAAATTAAGTTATATTTGAAAATTTAAACTTAAGTGTTAAGTTAAATTTAATTTAATGAATTTAAAATTTATTGTGGGAATTTAATAAGTGAATTACTATTGAATTTTGATTTTTGAATAGAGATTTAACTTTATAGAATCATGAATATAAGGGTATTTGAGTGATTATTTTAACAGTGAAATTATATGATTTTATAAGTTAAAAACATTTTAAATAAAAATATAATTATTTGTGAAATTATACTGAATGTTTGAAGTTAATTTACTGCATTTCTAAAATGCTATTAATTCTAATGTATAGGATAATACAACATTTGTAAATGTTGTAGTTGATAATAATGAACCAAATGGCTCAATTTAATTAAAGGCTATTACAGCATTTTTTGTGAATGTTATAATGGTTGAATTTAACTAAGTTTATTTAAAACTAATGGAACCCTATTACAGCATTTTAAATGTTGTCTTTGGTTAAATTGAACTGTTTCAAGTGTGACTTTCCGTAGCATTTTCTAAATGCTGCGAAAGTTGAATTTTCATTGTTTTAATAAATTTAAGTGAATGAATGAACTTTGAAAGATTAAAATTTTGGAAATTTAATAATTCAATTATTAAATATAATATCTTCATTTTAATGATTTAAATGAAGCAATTTGTTTCGAAATATAAACTATTTTGAAATGTGTTTTGAAATGGTATTTAAATTAAATAAAAATGAACGTGGTTTGGAAGATATGATATTTTGATATTTTGAAATGGATTTTGAATGATATTGAAATTTTAAATGACATTTGATTCCGAAGCATAAAATACTATTTTGAAATTTTAACCACGGGATGTATTTAATTTTTGGTTTAACTAATCTTTAAAGGATGGGCGATCCCAAGCATCCTTTAAGTTATGGTGCATTTCTACTACAGTTCACTTGAGTTGATTTACATTATATAAGTATATATTGTCCTGACTCGAGTGTTTTGTGTTTTACTTTACGCTCGGGTCAGCCTGAGTATTCACAGCTTTGGATTCTCTTTTTGGAGCTGGTCTTTGCTGGAGTTTCTGCTTATCTACATTTATATCTACTTTCTGTTTCAGCTATTCTAGTTTATCTCATGTATTAGTGAACTTCTATGTATTTGGGATTTCTATTATGTTGTTTTCAGACTATATTATGTTTTTGGTTTGAGACTCTGCCGTAGTAGCTTCATGAACTACTATGTATTTTATATTCCGCTGCGAGGTATTCTGTTTATTCTGTGTCTTTGATTCTGTGATTTGTATTTCATTTGTTCCCAATTTATTTACAATGTGGTATTTTGAGCAATTCAAGTCCGACATGTGCGGCTGCGAATGGCTGAAATTACAGGGTTGTTACATTTGGTATCAGAGCTTTGGTTTTAGGAAAACCATAGCCTGTGGAGCAAAAGCTCATTAGAGATAGGGTGAAAATACCCTAGAATGAGTGAAATCAATCTCAGAATCCTTTCTTGTGAGAGAACGTATTTTCGAAGTATAGAATAATTTCCAAATGATTTTTAAAGGAATTTCAAAGATTATTTTGGTATAAAAAATTTCTTATTTTGAAACCAAGATTTTCAAAACTTCATCCCTTCAGTATCCATCTTGTTAGAAATCTCTTGGTTAGGATTCTTATCGATTAACATTCCTTGAACTTTGGAACGCTCCCACTTGTTCTGAAATCCAGTCTTGTCTTCCCTATTCTATCCATTTTGATTTTGGAGCATTTCATAACTCCACTTTGGAATGACCTTTATAATGATCGCTGATTCCACAAATCTTTGAATGATTTGTAAAGGGGTGAAAATCCTTTATAATTGGCATTGATTCACTAGAGATTCCTATATCCTCGGTTTTCGATGCTATCTATCTCCTGCTCTACCCGGATTCTATCTCTGGCGATCAAACGTCGATTTGCCTTATATTTCCAAATTGATTATATTACTGAAGTCACGGTTGACCGGTTAAGGTTGCCCGCTATTTATATAGGCTTACCATCTTCTATTTGGTAATAAAATTATCTTATCTTCGTTCGAGCTTATCTTCGAAACAGAATTCTATTTGATTAGAGTTCCTCTAAATTCGAATCTCCGTATTGCTCGAAATCTAACCTTGAATCATTCTTTGGAAATTTGTGTTTGATTGTATTTTGAATTTGTGCACACATCGAAATTATTATTTTGACAAGGATGACCCTATTTTGTATATAAAAGTGAAATGTTTTCAATAAGGATTTCTACCTTTGGAAAATGAAAATTTGAAGCTTTGAAAGGATTTGAAATTTTGGAATTTTATAAGAAAATGTGATTTATATAAAAATGATTTATAAATGAAGGGTTTTGAATTTGAATTTCGAGGAATCGGACTCCGGTGTTTTGAAATGGGTTTTTAAGATTTTGGAAAATATATAATAATAATATGATCTAAAGATATTTTTCCAAATAAGTAATGTTTCAAATGTATTCGAATGAATTCCAATGTGTCGAAGAGATTTCAAAGAAGTTTCAAGAAATAAAAGTCCAGAACCCACTTATGTCGCTGAAAAATAAGTTCGGTGATGAATATATGCATCATCGACATTGATTTTTGAGTTTTTGAGTGGGGAAGAGGGCACTCTAGTAGCTTTGCTATGCGAGTGATTTTATGAAACCAAATTTTGATTTCCGATTTCGAAGTATGTTTTGATATTCGAAAGATATGTGTATATATGTATAATTGAAATGATTTAAAACAAGCCGGTGTTCAGTCCTCGAGATTCAGATTTGTTTTGGTATAACCTTACCTATTTGAATCAATTTACTAATTTGTTGGTGATTTCTAACTCTTGGATTGAAAATATGATTTCTTCTACTATTTTGAAGGTTCGAGCACTTCCAAATCAAGGTTAACTTTTCAAAGCTAAGAAATTTTGAATGGTATAAGTTATTTGATAAAGTATAAGTTTAGTTTGGTATGATTAATGTATAAAGTAATATGATTTATATAAGTTTGAAACTGTTGTGGAGTGAGATAAATAAGACTATTTTGAATTATACTGGTATGAAATATAGTTTTGAAAAGATATTTGAAGTAAAATGTTGAGTTTTTGTTAAATTTATAAGTTAAGAAAAACAATGAATTTTGACTTAACAAATGAAAGCGAGTTTTAAATTGAATATTTGGTTTAAAATTTTGTTGTGATAAATCATATGTTAAAAATTATGTAAATGTGAAATTTTGAAGTCTAGAAATATGATTTATAAGTTTAAAATTTGCTAAAATTGAAGTTGTATTGTTTTTTAAAAGTTATAATAAAACCTGGAATTTTATTAATAGCATTTCTAAAATGCTATAGTTTTATGACAACACTTTAAAATGCTGTTGTTTTTGAATTTAACTTTGTTTGAATTAACTAAATATCTGTTATGGCATATTATAAATGCCGTTATTCTTGAATTAAACTATTTTGGAAACTATAAGTTACGATAGCACTTTTAAATGCTGTCATTGTTATAATTTGACAATGTTTCGTAGTGTTATAGATTTTAACACTATTGAATTATGTTTTAAAAAGTTAAATGATTTAATTTTGGAATTGATTATTTGTGAATTTAAGGAGTTTTGAATATAACTTAATATTTAATTTTGAATTTTAAGGAATTTAAATTGAATTTGAATTTAAATAAGGTTTACTTGGCTATGTGTTAAATGGAATGAAATGTAATGAGATAAATGAATTTTTGAATGGAATTTTGAAATGTATTTTGTAATTATATTTGAAATAATAATTGAATGACATATTTGATTTTTTTTAAATGATATTTAAATTTAAATATTTGAAATTGAATTCAAATATTGATTTGATATGAGGCTTTGAATGATGTAATCTTTATTTGATAAAGAATGTGAATCAGGAATGATAATTATTTTGATAAATGAAATTTAAAGTTTATATTTGTATCAAAGGATATTTGTTTTACTTGTAATTTGAGTTTAATTAAAAATGATGGATCTATGAAATGAATATGTCAAAGCTAAGTAATAATGAAGTGAAATTTGAGATATATGAAATTATAAAATTTAGTTTTGGAATACGGTACATTTAAGCTCTAAAATATATTAAAGATTGAATAGTTTATTTTGCGGATCAAATGTTTATTTGAAATTTGATAATATTTGAAATGGTTTTGTTGGAAAAATAAATTGAATTGAAACTGATGGTTTGAATTGAATTAAAGTTGGAACTTGTGACTTGGGTTTAAATTGAATAAATTTGTGAAATGTAAAGAATTAAAGGAATGTTTTATGATTTCAAATGTATGATTTAGAAAAGTTATGATTTTCAAAGTGTAACGATTTCAAGTATTTTGGTTTCGAAAGATTTATAACTTTGAAAGTATTATGATTTTGAAAGTGAATATATCTTTGAAATGGAAATGAATTTGTTTGACCTAAATTTTTGTTGATTTGGAAATTTGGATTATTTTCTAAATTTATTGTTTTAAGAAACTTTGAAACCGAGTATATGTAATTTAGAAGAAATGATTTGGCGAAATCATATATGATTTTGAAACTGAAATGTTATTGAAACGAATTAAAATTGAGAACCTTGTTTTACTAAATATTTGATTTGGGAGTTATGGAACTTATATAAAATGGATTTGTATAAGTATGAAGTTGATTTGAAAATGTTGAGTTGAAAAGGTACTCAATTTGTAAATTAAAAACTTATATAATCGAAATTTATATAAGTATGATTTGATATACTATTGATTTTGGAAAGTATTCGATTTGAAAATGAAATCTTATATATAATGGAATTTATATAAGTGCGATATTTGAAGCTATGATTTTAAAGGGCTACTATATATGGTATATTATATTTTGATGTAAGAGGTATGGGAAGTACCCTCCGGAAGAAGTATAGTGTTATGCTTCGACCCAGATGGACTTGGGGAATCCAGGAATGGATTCGACCGATAAACCCTAATAGACTTGGGTGAATTCAGAATTCGAACTGATATGGTTGTCCGGAATTAAACTCATGAGTTCCTCGATTTTTTTAGGGTAGATGGTTCTTTATTTTACCCAGTAGAGGCGCTTTCGATCCTGGGATCTGTTGTTTATGGATCTTCTGGGAAGGAAGTGCATCCATTGCGTAAACCATTGAATTAACAGCGTACCACTGCAGCAGGGGTCGATGGTCCCTTGTTTACGAACTAGCTACGATATTTGTCTGGAATCCGGAAGGTAGAAGGATCTTCTGGAAACTGTTGTGTCCATTTCGTAAATACTAGATCAGCAGCGGGCCGCTGCTATCGTATTATCATCATTTGACATTGGATTTTGAGCGGAACTTCTCATACATATTTTTTTAGTATTTTCACTGGGTGTTGAAACAGGTCTACTAAGTACTTGGAGAATTCTAGCTTTGCGCCTGATCAACGCATAGCCAGAGTCTGCAGGAACGAAAGTAAACTTGTTAAGACATCGAGTTATAAAAGTATTTTTGTAAAGTATTGTATAAAGGATATTCTAATCATGATTTAAAATGTCTTAAATATTTTTTACTTCGAACTATCAAATTTGAAATCAAATAACTAATTATCATATTAAATGTTTAACATGTCAAATATATATAAAAAAAAATGGTTCATCCCTGTCTTTCAACCTGCTTTCCCTCCTAGCTACTTTTTCCCTACCTTCTTTCAGGATGTCTTCCAACCTATTGTTCTTTCTTATTGTTTCTCTTTTTTTTCCTTTCCGTTCTTTTCGAGGACGAAAAGATTTGAGTGGGGGAGAGTGTAACAACCCTAGATTTTGACTATAAATTTGAATTTGACTTTATTTCATTTCAAAATTATTTTAAACTTGTTTTAATTGTGAAATTTCATCTCTACATATTTTTAAATAATAATAGATTTTTTCCAAAATTTACTGTATTTATTTCCCATTTTTAAGGGTTGTTTTTCTATTTTCTTCTATTTTCTTCATTAAAAATTATATTTAAATTAAATTTTAAATATTTATTTTGTGAATGTATTTTTATTTTATGTTATTATTTATGTTTAAAAATATTTTACAAGCTCATATGAATTTTCTAAAAATTATTCTATTTAATTTCAAATTTTCTAGTCTAGTTCACTATTTTTAGCTATTTTTCTTAATTTAACTTTATATAATTAATAAATATTATATAAATTTTTATATTTGATAAATTTTCGAAATTTTATTTGGGATTATTATTATTTCCATAAATATAAAGTTATATAAATTAAACAAGGATATATGAAGAGTTTTTGACTTTTGAATTGCCTTTTGCCTTTTTGAATTCCACCTCTTCATTTTTCTCACAACTCTTCATTTCTTTTGGCATAACTCCCCACATTTCAGCTGACTAATTCATTTTTCATTTCACGTATCTTCCTTTCCTCTTTCCTGAGAAAAAAATTTCGGCCATCACATGCTTGGGAATTTGGTAAATTTTTTTATTTCTTTTATCTCTTTTTCTACTTATATTGCTTATTCTAGTTTGATTTTTGCACATGCTTTCACCTCTTTTAGGATCATCCATGCCTCCATTGCTGCCTAGCCGCCTCTAACACCTGATGGCACACCACCAACACCTCCTCCTCACCAACCAACCATGTCGTGACCCCCCTTGGTGATGCCCATACACAAACTTTTCAAAACAACCCGAATTACTAGCCTAGCCTAGCACAACATCACTTCCATCACCTCACCACCCCACTAGCCGCCACCTACCACACCTCCAGCACCTCCAGCACCATCGTCCACACCACCAAAGTGGACCCCACACCTCTGGCCGTGACACTTGGAGCCTTGGCCGAGCCCAAATCCATGACCAAATGCATGTATTCATGCATATGTGTATTATTCCCTTCACCCACTTTGGCACCATCATAAATGACATCTAGGCCGACCCATACCCACCATAACCTGACCCAAACACCTGCCATTATTTTGTATTCCCCTTATGGCTGAGCCTAGTAAAGGTTAAAAGCA
The DNA here is from genome assembly GCA_030765085.1 of Allium cepa. Lineage (NCBI taxonomy): Eukaryota > Viridiplantae > Streptophyta > Magnoliopsida > Asparagales > Amaryllidaceae > Allium > Allium cepa. The sequence continues at coordinate 727,818,449 of CM060945.1, forward strand.
AGTTTAAGCATTTCTATTTGATTCTGTGCAGTCTATTCAAGTGTAGTTTTGATCGTAGTTGATTTGAAACTCATCGTTGTTATATTGTTTTGTTTGATGTGTATCCAAGTAATTTGACATTTGGCTCCTCCATTCGAATCAGTGTCATACTTTTGTGCTCGTGTAGATCCCGTTTGTGCAATTCGTCGTGGGTCATCAGCTCAAACCAGTGAGTTATTCTCACCAGACAATATGTACATTTATAACTAGTAAATTGACCCCTTTTGAATCTGTAAAATACATTATCATGTTACATCTGCTATGTTATGATTTTATGATGTTCACCCATGCTTAAACACCTGTTATATCATATGTTACTATTATATTATGCTGTTCTATTATTTTTATCAGTTTATCACACTGCAAGTTCCTTTTAGATTAGAATCACTATGGGTTGAAATGATACATACCCGAATGAACTTTAGAATAAGAGAAAATCGTTATGGGCTGAAAGATAGGCCTGAACGATTTTCAATTATTTTCATTTACTTGGGATTGCGGGTTTGAAAAGATCAAACCCGGGTTAAATTACGGGTTGAAATGATATATTACCCGTATCACTTTGCCTAGGCTAGAAAATGAAATATAGACCCGTTGTTAAAATATGTTTTTCTTAAAATTTTAAAATATTTTAGAAATGTAAATATTATAATATTTTGATTTAAGTTTGATTAAAAATGATTTTTGTAAAGCATTATTGACTCTCTGAAAATTTATAAGTGAAATAAATTAATGGTAAAGTTAGAAAATCTGAAATGTAAGTTTTTTTGGAAATTATAATTTGGTGATAAATGGAATTTGAATTAAATATGTTAAATTTATGATATTTTGAATTAAATGAATTTAAAATGATTTTATAATATATTAGTGATTTTTGAATTAAGTTAAAATGTGAAATGAATGAATATTTAAGTTGAAATTTTGAAATATAACTAAAATTGGAACTTTGTAAATTTGGCTTAAAAGTGAATTTTAAGTTAAGTGAATAAAAATGAAATTAAGTTATATTTGAAAATTTAAACTTAAGTGTTAAGTTAAATTTAATTTAATGAATTTAAAATTTAATGTTGGAATTTAATAAGTGAATTACTATTAAATTTTGATTTTTGAATAGAGATTTAACTTTATAAAATCATGAATATAAGGGTATTTGAGTGATTGTTTTAACAGTGAAATTATATGATTTTATAAGTTAAAAATGGTTTAAATAAAAATATAATTGTTTGTGAAATTATACTGAATGTTTGAAGTTAATTTACTGCACTTCTAAAATGCTATTAATTCTAATGTAAAGGATAATACAGCATTTGTAAATGCTGCAGTTGATAATAATGAACCAAATGGCTCAATTTAATTAAAGGCTATTACAGCATTTTTTGTGAATGTTATAATGGATGAATTTAACTAAGTTTATTTGAAACTAATGGAACCCTATTACAGCATTTTAAATGTTGTCTTTGGTTAAATTGAACTGTTTTAAGTGTGACTTTCCGTAGCATTTTCTAAATGCTGCGAAAGTTGAATTTTCATTGTTTTAATAAATTTAACTGAATGAATGAACTTTGAAAGATTAAAATTTTGGAAATTTAATAATTCAATTATTATATATAATATCTTCATTTTAATGATTTAAATGAAGCAATTTGTTTCGAAATATTAAACTATTTTGAAATGTGTTTTGAAATGGTGTTTAAATTAAATAAAAATGAATGTGGTTTGGAAGATATGATATTTTGATATTTTGAAATGGATTTTGAATGATATTGAATTTTTAAATGATATTTGATTCCGAAGTATAAAATACTATTTTGAAATTTTAACCACGGGATGTATTTAATTTTTGGTTTAACTGATCTTTAAAGGATGGGCGATCACAAGCATCCTTTAAGTTATGGTGCATTTCTACTACAGTTCACCTGAGTTGATTTACATTATATAAGTATATATTGTCCTGACTCGAGTGTTTTGTGTTTTAGTTTACTCTCGGGTCGGCCTGAGTATTCGCAGCTTTGGATTCTCTTTTTGGAGCTGGTCTTTGCTGGTGTTTCTGCTTATCTACATTTATATCTACTTTTTGTTTCAGCTATTCTAGTTTATCTCATGTATTAGTGAACTTCTATGTATTTGGGATTTCTATTATGTTGTTTTCAGACTATATTATGTTTTTGGTTTGAGACTCTGCCGTAGTAGCTTCATGAACTACTATGTATTTTATATTCCGCTGCGAGGTATTCTGTGTCTGTGATTCTGTGATTTGTATTTCATTTGCTTCAAATTTATTTACAATGCGGTATTTTGAGCAATTCAAGTCCGACATGTGCGGCTGCGAATGGCTGAAAATACAGGGTTGTTACACGTTATTCCTAATTATTACCCTAGTTTACACTAACGTAACATTAAATTCAGATTTATTGCAAATGGTTAGCCGTTTTAATTTAAAAGACTAAATAAATGGTTAACTTAAAACAAACGTTACCATAACTCTTAATTACACATATGAATCCACTATTCATAAACAAATGTTACAATTCTTATATAATATTGATTTTATTCAATTTATTACATATTACTTCGTTAGTTAATAACCTTTGAATTCACTCCCCAATTTACTAATTTCCATCAATTATAACTTACTACTTTAAATAAATTCATTAATTATCAATTGCCATCCCAAATAAATCCATTCATTTGAATTTTTCCTTATTATGAATCAATTGTGAACTTACCATCTTAAAGGTGATGTCAATATGGGTACTTATCTACTACACAAATCTACGCCTATTACTTCTTACATTTTCATAAATGCTACATTAGTATATTCAAATTTCGAACTCCCTTGTTATTGACCATCCTATTTCCATATATTATATCTTTGCCAATTATATACATTAATTACGATTAAATATTCTAAATAAATTTATTCACTTGGTTTCATGCTTTTTATTACATTAATTACTGCCTTGTTAATAAATTTCCGTTTCTATTCAATTCACATTCACACTTCCGTTACTGCATTTATTTTCATAATACTGGTTCCATTCAATTTCCATTAACTATCTATTATTTCCTTGGTAAATCCAATATTTCATCTCTTCACTTATGTCCAATTCATAGTCCAGTATACCATTTAAATTTATTTTCATTAATTTGAATTACTTTCCGTTCATTTATTATTAACTTAAATTAGCATTGTTTACCTTGCATTAACATTATTACCTTTTATTTACATTTGGTTACTATTAATCAAAATATTATTGCATTGGTAAATTAAATGCTTACCTTTATAAGTTTCCACTCCCAAACAATATTTCAATTACTACAGGACATTGATTTAATTCAATTTACTATTTAATATTATTAATTCATTACATCAATTCACTATTTACCTTTGTTTTCTTATATTCAATTCTTAGCCTACCATAACAATTTATATTACCTCAGTTATTCATAATTTCATTTCAACTGTTAATACTTAGCTTTAATTTCCATGGTTTCATTTCATTTTCAACATTTGCTTCATTATTATTTGTAAAATTTTTATTTCTTCCTAAATTAAAGTACAAAATCTTAATTAAATTAACCAATTTATTTATCAAAATTTACGCGTCGTTACACTCTTCCCCACTCAAAACTTTTCGTCCCCGAAAAGGAAAAGATGGAAAAAGAGGAACTTATACATCAATATATATTATTTAAAACATTATATTCATAAAAATAAATTTTCAGAATAGGATAATTTAAATAACATATATAGATTTATAAACAATTAAATCTTTTATATTCAAATTAATAATGTTTGGAAGACATTTTCAAAATTATTTTCTAAGTCCAAAATTTATAGAAAATTTCGACGGAGTCTCCTTTGTACGAAGAGGCTCAGAAGAAAATATAATATCAATATAAAAATATACAACATATATTTTCCAAGATAATATATATCCCAACACGGGAAAACAACATAATAATGCTATAAACCGTAATCCGAAAATGTACCTATTGGTCGGGCAATTAACGCTTAATTATTAAACCAAAAGTAGTAGCAATTGCTTCCATAACCTGTATTTCACTTATATAATCCAAAAAGGTTAACAATTATATAAGATGAAATATTTAAGGTAGTTTCAACCATAAACAACAACTCAATGTAACAACCATCACTTGCAACAAGCATACAACCATCATATAAAATCAACATACATCGATTATCCACTCATATCAAACAAAACAAATAGTTATTCGGGTTCAAAACTTTAAATTGTACAGATTGAAAAATAAACTATCAAGGGCATCATTTACTCAACAGTCCTAGATGAAACAAAATAGATTATTCATACATCCAAACAAATTTAAAGTATCCTTACCCAAACAACCATAAACCAAAACAAACAACAACAATTTCAAACAACAGATTTAGTTTATCTTTATTAATTCCATTCATACATTTGTTGTTTGATTTCTCTTTTTATTCATATATTGGTTTATCTTTTTAATTTCCATTAATTTTTACAAATTCATTTAGAAATAACTTCAACCTATTTACTTAAGTTTAAAATTTCTTACTTACAATACATGCCTTCTATTATATTTAATTAGCAGTATTTCAATTTTACTTAAGTTTATAACAATCATAACATCAAATTCTTATTTAAAGGTATTTCATTACATACTTTCATTACCTCAAGTTTATTACCTGTATAATATCCATTACATTTTCTTATCAGCCATTTCAACTTTTAAATCTTTTGGTAAGTTATATATATGCTTTTAAGAATGCAATTGAAATTTATACAAGTCTTTACCTCATTTCTTTTAGTTTAATTTAATGTTCAATAATTTCATCCTTTGTTTTATAGATTATAGTTTTTACTTTCTTTTTAATTCTATTTATACTTAGCATTAAATCTCTATTTCCTTTAGAGGTTTCAATTATTAATTACCTACGTTCCAATTTACTAAAATAATTGAAACTATTAATCAATGGAACTTAAGAACTAAATAACGAGTTAAATTTTCAAATCATTTTAAAATAACAGATAAATACATACTTATAATTTATATATCAAATTATAATTAAAACAATTTAAAAATTTATATTTGGTTTATCAAAACAAATCTGCAGCAAACTACTACAGTGGTCTTCCCACTTCGAAACTCGAAAATGAATGTCGATGATGTGGCCGCCATCACCGAAATTATTTTCTAGCGACAGAGAGGGGAGTACAGAACTTATTCCTTTTCAAAATTTCTTTAAAGCAATTCTTTCAAATTACATCGAAATATTTATATCAGAAAATACTTCTAATTATATTATTATTATATTTCAAAATCATTCAAAAGAAATTTCAAAACCTCGGAACTTAAGTTCTAAATTCCAAATATTCATTTATTTTGTTTTAAATCTCATTTCCACTATTATTTATAAATTTCATTACCTAACAACCAATATATATTGCAACCAAATATATATATATATATATCATTTATAAAATTTTATTTTATATATATAGAAAATATAATAGGCAAAATTATTTCATTTACCCATATAAAAACAAATATTGTGTCGGTCTATCCTATTAAGTGATTAGAAATCCCTATGGATGTCATAGCATCCCATGCACCAACCAGAATTTATAAATACAAAACGGAACAAATTTACACAATATCAAAACCTTTTTATAACACTAACAAATACGATCTCTCTCATATATATATATATGTATGTATGTATGTATGTATGTGTGTGTATATATATATATATACACACACACACACACACTCAACGACTCCCATAGGGTATTACTACCCTATTAATAAAGAGTCAGACCCCACAAAGCTAAGGTTTATCGCTAAACCAAAGCTCTGATACCAGATGTAACGTCCCACCTTTCCGCGTGGTTTAGATCGACGATAAACCACACACGTCAGACTTAAACCATACGGAAGGGCGGACGGTTATGGAGTAAATAAGAAGAAGCAGAGAAAGAATAAAACAAAACAAAATCTTGCAACGGAACGATAAAATATTAATGATCAAATATACAGTTCATGAAGCTGTTTTACAAAACATTTGATTTTATTTATACAATACATATCAGAGTTGCACATACCACCGAATAATAATTAATGCAGCGGAATATAATGTGTAGTGGAATATAATAATAAATAATAATATATCTTGGTCTCCGTCCTCCAGAATACGGTTTTCCAAATCCTGAAATGCTCAGGCTGAGCCAAGCGAATTGAAAAGACAAAACACTCGAGTCAGAACTTAAAGATCTTATGTAAGTTAAATCAGCAGTAAATAATATGAGTGGAATGGCGTCGGAAATGTTTACGAGATTTGACATCTCCTATCCAGTGTCTAACGTGAGTGCAGTAACTCAAGAGATGCTCGGGAATCACATCTCCTAAGGATCCGTTAAACTATCTACTATGTAGTAATATACGCTATTATAATAGTGTCTAAAGTAAAGTATAATACACCGAAAATAGCGTTAAGGCTTTACATTTTCCACCTTAACACGCTTTTATATTCCCATAGTCTATACAGTACCATAATCTCCCCCGTACTGGGCGTCGTCAAAGGGCACTCCATAGGTATGGTACAAAACAAAATCGTATAAGGCACGCTAGGGTAGGTGACACGGCACAACTAGGCAATGCCAGGGTAGATATACCAATTACGCTTCCAGGTCGGTGGTAATGCATAGCCGAAGTTAACGCCCACCTCGAGCCACACCCATAAATAAAAAAATCAAAAGGGGCCACCGAATCAAATCAAAAGTCAAAGTAGAATATCGAAGGGATGTGTCCGGTCAAAGGTGCTACCTCATTAGCCCGTCAATCGCTCCTGTTTTAGCCACCTTATGCCAACTCATGGGAGTGGGGTCCACGTATTTACCTCAAAGGAAACGTCGTCACCATCCTAATTCATTCTGCAATCTCCACTGCATACACGATTGTTAAAGTGGTTTTCGAAGTTGGCAGAGAGTATGACAACTTCCGATCCCGGTCTCCTCAACAACCAAACGTTATTATAACACCGCGATCATTTCAAAATAATTATATTTCAAACCTAAGATATAATATTCATTTCAAAACCATATAAATATGATATCATCTTCATTTAAAAACCAAACCAATAAGATATCATTTTTATTAAAACCCAAATCAATATAATCTCATTTTATTTCAAATATATGCTTTTCCTAAAATCATATCATTTTCAAATCATAATACCTTGAAACCCATAACTTTGAAACATAACTTCCAATACTTAAATTGTTTAATATTAAATTGCTTTATATAATAAATTAGCTTCTTAAATTTAACAAATCAATTCCAAATCCAGATTTGAATACGAAATAAATCATTTCAAATTTTCATATATTTCAAAGCTTTAATTATTCAATATTTCAAGACTAAATTTTATAATTCATATATATATATATATATATATATATATATATATATACACACACACGCCAAATCTCTTTACTATTATTTAGTTTTGAAATATTTCCTTAATAAATCCAATATCCTTTAAATAAAACTTCAAATTCAATAACTGAATATTCCTCAATTTATTTAGATTTCATACATTTCACTTAAATCACCTTAAACCCGAATTAAGTTATAAAACCATATTCCTTTAAAATCTCAAGTTTAATAAGTTCCAAATGGATTCATATTAACTAAAATTCTTAATTAGGTAAAATCTTAATCAATTTAAAACTATCTTCCCAACCTTGATTTATAAAAATCAATATAAACTCCATATTAAAATATAATTTAAGTAAATACTTAACCGTATTATATTTTAATAAAAATAAAACCTTATTATTAAACTTATTTTATACTTTAAACAAATTTTATTCACAGCTTAAACCAAGAATTAACCATATATAAAAGAACATTTGTAAAATATCCAAATCAATATTTCAAAAATCATATATTTTTTACAAACCATAGAAATCCTTTCAAAATATTTTTATATATAGACCACGATGTCTGTATAAAATTTTCTGTCCTATGGTCAAGTGATACAGATATTTATCATTTCAACCCGTAATTTAAACAAAAATTACGGTTGTGTCATTTCAAACCGCAATCCTGAGTGAAATAAAGTGCATAACAACTTGCAGTTTAAAATAATATAAAATACAACATCCATTCATCCAATATCAATCATCAACCATTTATTACAACCATCATCCAATTTAAACAATAACATCAATATAGAGCATATAATAAATAACAGGTAATTACTTGCAGTTCATATTCAATAATAAATTAAACAATCTATCTAACTACCAGTTTATATTACAATAATAAATTAAATAATAGTTTAATTTAACTAAATGCAATTAATTGAGATGATGATTTAAAAATATAAAAATGGTCATAAAAAAATTCAAAATCATAACATAAATTAAATTTAACGAACATAAGAAATTTTAGTAGTTGTGAGTGGGTTAAAACACTCACCTTTTGAATTTAAATCCAATTTAAATCCAAAAATTTGACAACCTCAGAATTCGTCCAAACTAGCGTCAAAATTTCCGGAATTCTAATACAAACATAGTGGAGAAAACTGTGCGTGAATTGGAGTTGGTAGGTAAAAGTTATTATATTGAAACGAGTTAAAAATCAAAAATAAATTAAAAAAAAGTAACAACTCACCCCTACCTAAAAAAGCCACGTCACCCACCAAGACACGAAACCCTACAACACGCGTCTCGTTTGCAGCACATCTAAGCCGCCAAAGCAACTTCAAAATCATCGTCGCCAACGCTAACGTGGCCTGCCGTGCCTACTCCAAGCGAGCCTCTGACCTACCCAAGACTCCACGACCCCTCGTCGATCGCCTAGCTTCGCCAACGTTGCCCCCATGCAAGCACAGCCGCCACCAGAAATACAAACCCTAATCGAATTAAATTGACAAATCCGACCATCGATTCAACGAACCACCAGCTCCGATGCACTACGCTCTCCACTTTCCACGCAGCGGTACAATTGAATTGACGAGCTATCGACGTTGGTCGTCGCGTGATGAACGACCATGGCTGTTTGATCAATTTCTGGCCAACCCATCGTTCAATAAAGAAAACGAATCACAGATCTGGGTTACGCTCTTCGAGAGCTTCGAATTGATATAAAATTTGATAATATTTGGGGAGTTTGAAATTTTGAATTTGATTTTTGAATTGCAATTGGTATTAGGTATTTGTCAGCCATTGAAATGAGGAGGGGAAAGAGGTTGTACGCGTAGACAAATGAGAAATAGATGTAGGCTAGGGTTTATACCAGGGTATTTATAGGTAGGGTTGAAAAAGAATAGATGAACCCAATTGGATATACGCGCTGAACGATGAATGGCCCGAAAAGCCCATTCTGACTTCGGAACGAAATTAGGTCAACCCGTATATCAAAACAGATGTTTTAAAATATTTTAAAAGCAATATAAAAGGTTTCAAGTCCAAATTCCATCGTATGGAGAAGTTAAGCTATTTTTCAAATTGATTTCAATTGATTTCAATAAATCGATTTCAAGGCGTTTCAAGCCCATACGATCAAACGACAAGTCCGATCGATACGAAACTTGAAATCCTATAATGGTTCACCGTTACAGATCCGATGAAACTTGTTTCGTCGAAATCTGAGTCAGTGGCCAAAATGGCTATTTTTATATTGATCAAATAAATTAAAAATAAATTAATTAAATCACTTTTCAATTTCGACTCTATAATTAACAAATTTCATCAATTTAACTTTCTTAATCATTTACACTAATTTAACCAAATTAAAATGTCACTTTAGAGTTGATTAATTTATCAATTTCAGCGTTAAATTTTCAATTTCATTAAATTCAAAAATTATAAATTTAATTTCCAAAAATTCTATTAAATTTATTTTTCATTCTACTATTCAATTCATTATTGTCAACGGATGAAAGAAATATTGGATTCAAAATCTTTTACGTTAATATTATCACATTCCATCTTTATTTCAATTAGAGTAATAATTTAAATTTCATTTAGAATAAATTCATTTATTAAAAATTGAGTTCCAATTAATTATAATAGATTCCAAATAACTTTGATTTGATTAGTTTCAATACTAAGTCCATTATCACTCTATACCTAGTACCTATTATTACCCTTCATTTGTTTGACATTTAAATGAACTTGATTCCAATAAATTCATTGACCAATTAATTAGGTAATTAATAATAATTGTTATCATAACCTTAAATTTACACTTAAGTTTATGTTATATTCAACTAATCATCATAACACCGAATAAAATTTACATTATTCCCAATTATTACCCTAATTTACATTAACGTAACATTAAATTCAGATTTATTGCAAATTGGTTACCCGTTTTAATTTAATAGACTAAATAAATGGTTAACTTAAAACAACCATTATCATAACTCTTAGTTGCACATATGAATACACTATTCACAAACAAATGTAACACTAATTTCCATCAATTATGACTTACTAATTTAAATAAATTCATTAATTGTCAATTGCCATCCCAAAAAAATCCATTCAATTGAATTTTTCATTATTATGAATCAATTATAAACTTACCATCTTAAAGGTGATGTCAACATGGGTACTTATCTACTACACAAATCTACGCCTATTACATCTTACATTTGCATAAATGCTACATTAGTATATTCAAATTTCTAAATCCTTTGTTATTAACCATCCTATTTCCATATATTATATCTTTGCCAATTATATACATTAATTACGATTAAATATTCTAAATAAATTTATTCACTTGGTTTCATGCTTTTATTACATCAATTACTGCCTTATAAATAAATTTCCATTTCTATTCAATTCACATTCACACTTCCGTTACTACATTTATTTTCATAATACTGATTCCATTCAATTTCCATTAACTATCTGTTATTTCCTTGGTAAATCCAATATTTCGTCTATTCACTTATGTCTAATTCATAGTCCAGTATACCATTTAAATTTATTTTCATTAATTTGAATTACTTTCCATTCATTTATTATTAACTTAAATTAGCATTGTTTACCTTGCATTAACATTATTAGCTTTTATTTACATTCAGTTACTATTAATCAAAATATTATTGCATTGGTAAATTAAATGCTTACCTTTATAAGTTTTCATTCCCAAACAATATTTCAATTACTACAGGACATTGATTTAATTCAATTTACTATTTAATATTATTAATTCATTAAATTAATTCACTATTTACCTTTGTTTTCTTATATTCAATTCTTATCCTAGTATAACAATTTACATTACTTCAGTTATTCGTAATTTCATTTCAACTATTTTGTTAATACTTGGCTTTAATTTCCATGGTTTCATTTCATTTTCAACATTTGCTTCATTATTAATTATAAATTTTTTATTTCTTCCTAAAATAAATTTCAAAATCTTAATTAAATTAACCAATTTATTTATCAAAATTTATGGGTCGTTACAGGTTAGGTTCTCGAGGCGTCCCTCTAGAGGCGTACCCATGTGGCCAAGGAAGTTCCTTAGCCTGACCATTATTGGAAATCCAATCACCGATACGCGCCTTTTACGGTTTTAGTTATATAACCTGCCATTCTTAAATGGTAGCTATAGTAGGCATAGTATAATGGTACACATGCTGGCTAAGATTAATATTATACTTTCAAAATTATTTTCTGCACTATGCACTAATAATCATAATATCAAAAAGGATTTGTGTATCAAGCATGTTCGATTATCATAAGGAGAAATCTCCCAAAAGTGTGCAATTGCATTGTGTGTGTGCCGGGATGCCTTATAATAGTTTCATTTTCCAAAAAGCATTGCGAATTTCTTTCAAATTCTTTTGTTTGTTTCTGTTATAGATAAACTGTTTTGTCTGCTCACACCAGTCCCATGACTGGCCTGGAGTTTATTGTTCCCTTCCTAAACTCTGTGCGCCCATAATTTCCCACACGAGCAGTCAAGAGTTAGGTTTTTCTGATAATCAAATAGTAGGTGTAGATTCGATAGCATCCAGCCTTTGGATTAGGTGATAGCATTTGTTTCACTTCAACAGTTACCAAGTTTTCTTAAGTTAACTTGATGGTGGTTCGAAGCTTTTAGGATGAGCTATTTGGTTTTGGAGCATTAGAGATGGAGTTGCAGTATGGGCGTTGAATCTCTTTGAAGCCTTTGATGTTGCTATTATCTTTTCCGCTGTGTTTATTTTCTTTGGTAGTGTTGATATTCATCTGTATCAGATGTTGTATCGATTGTATATCAATGATATTATTCATTTTCTTCCGCTATGTTGTCGTAATTAAAGTGTTATAAGCACCGGTGAATCGGATTCGAACGTTCGAATCTGCGTCATTCGAATACGAGTGAAGTATGGACGTCAATTTTCGTACGTAAAAATCCAAGTCGTCACAGTGCACCTATAGGCGTGCATTCTTGTGTTTGGAAGAATAGAAGGAGAAGAAGAAGGAGGGTGGCTCGAAGTTGATTTTGGGAAAAAGAGGGTTAGGCTCGGGTTAGCATTCGAAGATGTTCATGAACGTTTTAATTTTGTAACGGATTTTAATTTAAAAACCAAAACAAAGAAAAATAGGGTGACTCGAAGTGGTTCTCGGGGAATTGGGCACTTGGCTCCGGTGAGGACCCGAAGTAGTCTCGGGCTGATGATAAAACAGTTTTTGTTTTTTTTAAAACAAGTTTTTTTTCCCAAATTTAAATTTAAAACAAATACAAACACCTTCTTGTTGATTCTTTCAAAATAATAAATGCGTTATTTTAAATTTTAGGATTAGTGAAGTTTTAAAGTAATTATTTCAAATTAATTTAGTTTTAAAGTGTCATTATATATACGTATATTATATTCATTTTAAAAGTCTATTTTAAATAAATCTAATATTGTAATTATATAATTAATTAGGGAAATGTTTTCAATTATGGACTAACTAAAATGTTTTTAGTTAATCCATGTGTTAATAATAATTAATTTTAAAGGTTTATCAAAGAAAGTTAAATAAAACTAAGTAATTAATCGAGATAGATAGGTTATTTTAATTTGAAATTTGATGATAATTACATAATTAAAGATTAACTAAGTATTAATTAAGGGTTAGTTAATTGTGAGTTAAGTTATTAAAGATGTGTAATTAAAGGGTAATTAATTACTTGAAAAATAATTACTTAATGAAAATAATTAAGGATGAATAATTAATGATTAAAGGTTGATTAATCAAGTGATTAAAGGTTAATTAATTTAAGGATAATTAAGGATAAATTACTTAATGATTTACGGTTATTTAATTAGATGATGATTAATTAATGTAAATAATCAAGGATTAATTAATTGATGTAATTAACTTCAAGTTAATTTAGTTATGTGATTACTTAAAGATAATTAAATAATTAAAGGTTAATTATTTACTGATTAAAGGTCGATTAATTTACTAATTAAGGTTGGTTAATCAATAATTAAAGGTTAATTAATTTATTATTAAAAAATGATTAATAAATGATTAAAGGTCAATTAATAAATGACTAAAGGATAATTAATTAAAATGTTTGTAATTAATTAGTGTTAATTAACCAGGATTAGTAATTTATTCATAAGTAATTAATCTGATTTAAGTTAATCAGATGATTAATTGATCTTACTTGTGGATGTTTGGATTGTATTGAATGCTTGAATTGTTTGGTATCTCTGATCTGTAATATTCTGTGATGTGAATTGCTTTGAACTGATCTGTGAACTATGATTTATTCATCTGTGACGAATTTGCATATGTATTTGTGAATCTATGAATGAAGATAAGCGCTATAGAAGTATACCGCTTATCTATATTGTTGTGCTTGGATTGATAATGGCTGTGATATGTTGTGCGTAAAATTCCTGGACTACATCATACATACACAAATATGCATTACATGAGGAAATTGGTTAAGTCACAAATGTTTGAATTTAATATTATTTTATCCAAAATAATGAAATGGTTTTAAAAGTTAAATTTTTGAATCCAAATGGTTTGGAAGTGAAATTGGTAATAAATATGAAAAACTTTTGACAAAGAAGTTTTCAAATAATATAGCTTGCTAAAGTTTTGAAATTTAAATAGTATGATTTGAATTTGAATTAAAAAATTTGAAGTTGAGTTCTATGAATGTATGTTTTCAAATTATGGTTTAAAAAAGTTATACAAGTTATATATTGTATTTATATGGATTTTAAACCATTTTAAAAGCATTATTTTGGGAATTTAATTTAACCCAAGTTTATATTTTAAAGGCTATAACTTAAGCAAATGTGATCGGAATTTCCCAAAACGAAAACTCTTTGTTATCAAAAGATAATTGCTTTCATATAAGGAAAGTATTTCTAGTTTTTGTTAAAAGGATTGCAAGTTTGAAATGGAAATTTTTTTGAATGAATCTTTGTGAAAGATTGGTGAATTTTTTTTCAAATTAAAAAGGATCTTAAAAAGGGTGAATCTTTTGTTTAAAATAAAAGCGTAGATTTGTTTTGGGAAACAAATGTTGAAAAGTTGTTGACCTAACTAAAATCCCGTATATCCATATGTTTTTAAAATTAGTGCTCATTATTCGGTTTAGGCGGGAGAGAACTTTATGTCATAAAACCCATTTCGAATAGTGATACGTCGAAATGGATAGCATATGAAGACTGGTGGTAAAGACCGGGTATTATCGAAAGCGAAAAGATTACCTGTCGAATGTCTCTGCACCGAATGGCCCCACTATAGAGATTTGATCACCCTTTGTGATGGGGAGTCTGGACATGATTAGGGATTGTCTTGGTTTGCAAGGGCTTCTTTTAAAGTGCCTTCGGTTTCGTTCGAAGCCAGATCAGACTTGTATGGACGTATGTCTGACATTACACTTTGAGATGTAAAACTGGTTTCTATCAAATACATTTCTGTTTGGTGTCGGAGAATTTATTCTCTTAGCTTAACACCCTTCTCGGAGATGTACGAGCTCAGAGGTTATGTAGCTGATGGTTACTAGTGATACATTCCCAATTTGGTAATGTGCCATACTAAGTGCTGCTGATTATTTTTTGATCAACGCATGGCTTTTGTGAAAAACGTAGCGTTGTGAACGAGAATTCGTCGGACCTCACACCCCAGAAATGGTCGAAACAGGAAGAATGCGACAAGGTTATGAGGGTCACGCCCTTTAGGGTATGTCCATTTCCTTTTGGATAAAAGTGGTATCATGGTATGGATCCTAGATACTTAACTTATGTGGTTGCTGCATGTAACAACCCGGAATTTTGAAGATTACTGTTAATATTAAACTATAATGCAAATTATAATTTAATATTGTGTTTAAAAATGAATTGGATAATAAAATGAGGGATTATATTATTTATTTTATATAAACAATATCTTGATGAATATAATTTAGGATTTGAAATTTAAATAAGTCATATTATTTTATTTGAAGCCTATTTCAACATTTGACGGTCGAAAGAAAGTGTAAATGAATGAAATAAAGTTTGAAAAACTTTATTTTTGGATTTGGATTTAAAATAAATAATTATGATGGTTTAATTTTAGTTAATTCGTAATATTGGAAATTTATTCCAATGTTAGCCTTTTATTATAAAATAAAAGGAATAATATGAAAATTTAGAAGTGTAATTAGGCTTGGAATGATGTATTAATATTATAAAAATGTTAAAACATTGTAATACACTTCATTAGACTTAAAAATAAATTGGTTGAAATGGATGAAAATAGTGATTTTTCACTAAAAATAAGAATATTGGTAAATATTGTTAAAAAAATTGTGTTATATGGAGAAAATAATATTTTTAATTAGGAAAAAATATTTTGATGATTAAAAAGTGTTAGAATGATTTATTGCAATTTATTTGACATGAAAGAAATTTTTGTTTAAGTTATTGCATAAAAATAGTGTTTTTACATTAAAATGGTGTAATTTGTAAAATATTGTCAAAGATAGGGTTTTATTTATAAAAAAGACTTTTTATTGCCAAAATAATTTTTTTTATATAATAAAAATTTTATTGCAAAAATTTTTTTGTACATATTTTATTTGGTTAAAAATGATAAAACTGGTGTATAAATTGATTGAATAGGTTAAATATGTATATAACATAGGAATTTCTCTAAGTACATTAGTCTTGGGCATATTTGGGTAAGGTTTGAATCCGTTAACTCCCTCTAGAACCATCTAGAAAAGAGGAAATAGGTATACATACCCTTTTTTTCTCATCTTCCTCCCCAAAACAAAAGACACAGTAAATAGAGAGAGAAAAACAATGGCTTTCCTAATTAAATCTCAATTCCACTAAATTTCACTGTTAATTCAAGAAGAACTTCACCAAAATAAGAATAGAGAAAGGATTTCACCTTCAAGCTCCAATCTTTCTTCACAAATTTGGATTTTTTTTTAATTTAAAATCAAAGGTGAGTTTAAAACTCACAATTTCTAACTTTGATTGAGATTTCAAGATAAGAATCTCAATTTTGTTTGTTGCATGTTTATTTGTGAAATTGCCATTAGTAAACTGGGCACATCTCTTTTGTTTTAAGTCAGAATTCGATAATTTTAGATTTTATGGAAAGCATAGACATAGATCTACAAGTTTCATGCTTTGAGTTTTCGAAAATTTTGACATTTTCTTGATCAAAATCGTGCTTGTTTCTTGCTGTCACGAGAGCAAATTGACAGCAGCAACAATCATAGGCCAGAGAAGTGTTTTTGCCATAAGTTTTTCGTTTCTTATTCAATTTAGGTCAAAATTTTTTTGCTGAAAAATAAATTCAATAAGGGGTAATCTATCATCAGGTTTCATTTCGATATTTTACTATTTGACTGACCTAAAATGTATTTGTAAGCAGAAGTATAGTTATGTCTTTGACAGAACTTCCTGAGTTTGAATCTGATATTTTTTAAGCTATATCTTTCACGATTTTGATCGGAATTCGATAATTTTTAATTTTTCGAAAAGCGCAATTAATGTGCTACAACTTTCATTCATGGAGTTTTCTGATATCAAAATCCAATTTTTTTACTGCTATCCCGAGAGCAAAACTATTATTTGCTCTGTGTTTGAAACTGAAAAGAAATTAGCTTTAACTTCTTTATTTCTGATCCGAATTTGAAAATTTTGGATGTTCTGGAAAGATTAGGTCATGAGCTACAAGTTTCATTCATTGTGTTTTCTGTAATTTTGAAGTTTTCTTGGTCGAAATTATGGTTGTATGTTGTTGTCCTGAGTGCAAAATAACAGCAACAACAATCGTTGACCTTAGAACTGTATTAGCTCGTTTTTGCTTTCATTTTCTTCAGTTTGGATGATGGTTTTGAGATATTTTTAGAGCTATGATGCCTATCAGTAGTCTAGCTATATTTAAAGAAATTCAAATTCAAATTTAAATGGAACTTGAATTGATTTTGTGTTAAATTTGAATTGAATTCGTATTGAATTCAAGTTATCGGTTTTGAGATATCCCTCTTAGTTTTCGTTGCTTTCGAGAACGGTTTTCACTAAACTATTTTTGAAATACATGGAAATTTAAAATTAATATTACATTGTATTTTTTTTTTAAAATTATTTTTCTAAATAAAGATAGATTTATTTCCTATAATAAAGGAATTTCAAATATTGGTTTTAATAATCGTTTTTGGAAAATCGTTTTAAATTTCTGTTTTCTCTAATAAAATTATTTTATAAATAAAATTACTTATTTTTATGAATTTCGAACATATAAGAAAGATAATTAAATGGTAAAGTAAAACATGTGGTATGGGACACATGGATTTGCTTTATCGCTTAATATTGGACTTATACGATCGAAACCCTTTCGATGAACTGTTTGAGATGATTTTAAGTTGTTATTAAATTTTAGGTAGATTATATGGTCCGAGAACACCAATTTAGGAGTACATTCGATGTAGTATCATTTTAAGATGTGTTTCTTAATCGCCGCTGAAGTGAGGTGGATTAGGAGCTAGAAATTCCTAATTCGAATTATGGTTATAAATAATCATCTAGATGTTATTTTTACTTGCCGATGAGATGATGTAAGCTTATTTATGATGATTTTATGATGATGAGATGCATTATGAAAATTTTTACTTGTCGATGAGATGAGACAAGTCACGATGCTACTAGTACTCGTCAATGAGATGAGACAGTCCCATGATTGACCTGGAGTTTAATGTTCCCTTTCTAAA
Source organism: Allium cepa (assembly GCA_030765085.1). Classification (NCBI taxonomy): domain Eukaryota; kingdom Viridiplantae; phylum Streptophyta; class Magnoliopsida; order Asparagales; family Amaryllidaceae; genus Allium; species Allium cepa. The sequence goes on from CM060945.1 coordinate 727,836,728, forward strand.
CTCTGGGTGCCCATAATTTTCCACACTGGCAGCCTAAGGTCATATTTTCATATAATCAGCTAGTAGATATAGATTCAGCGACCTTCAGTCCTTGGCAATTTACTCTAATCTTTGGGTTTGAGATCGCATTTGTTTCACATGACTGACCTTGCTCAATACAACGTTATGATGGTGGTTCGAGCTTGAAGTTTTGAGCTTTGGCTATGGAGTTGCAGTATTGTTGGATTTTCTTTCTCTCTTGCTTGGCATTGAAGATATTATCTTTCCGCTGTTGTATATCTTTTCTTTGATATTGATATTTAATTGTATCATTGTTGTATCGAATATTGTGTATCAATAAAATTTTATTTTTCTTCCACTGTGTTGTTGTACTTAATGTGTTATAAGCTCCAGTGCGAATCGAAATTCAACGTTTAAATCTGCGGCATTCGAATACAGGTAAAGTATGGATGTCGATTTTCAGACGCTGGATTTCAGGTCGTGGCTCTTGAATGCATGCGTGGGAGGAGAACAGAGGAGGAAGGAAGCGGCGGTTTGGAATTTTTTATATGTAGAGGAAGCGGCCATGCGAGATAAAGAAGAATGACTGTAGAGGAAATAGGTGCAGCGGAAAAAAAATGATAGAAAGTTGTATTTTTTTATGTAAATAAATTTGCAACCGAAAGAACAGATAAAAAGAATGAAATGGCAAAATTTGTGAAAGGATGGAATACCGAATGTAAATTGTGGAATATGAAATGGTGTTTGAGGCCAAAAGACCAAAACTGATTACCGATATGGTTATCAGTTATGCAACTTCCACTGCATTTTAAACACCCAAACATAGATGTGAATATACGGTAAAAATCAGCATGATGAGACGTTCAAAACGGTATACAGATATCAGTGGTACGATTATCCGATCAAAATCAATATCGGTGCAGAAATGCTGCTATTTTGCCAGAAATAAGATAAATGAAGTAACAATAGTCCAAATTTGAAAAAACGAAATATAATGTCTCACTCAGAAGATATTTACAAGTTTTCTATAGAAAAAAATCCAGCTCTGGAAAACATTTTAATATCATCAAATATCAACTGATTTAAATTGAAATAGAATTACATAAGAAAATAAACTTCCATATTATCATATGAAAATTTTCCATTTGCTATGTTTGATTAGACGTATTCCAAGTATAAAATCTTTATTTCCAAATTCAAATATTTAAAATTTCATAAAATTCCAATAAATTAAATAAATAAACCACTCAAATTTTCGGATTGTTGCTCTCTCCCCCACTCAAAACTTTTCGTTCTTGAAAAGGAAGGAGGTAGGTAGAAACAACCAGAAAGAAAATAGATTGGAACAAAAAATAAAAAAATTAACTTAAAACCATATAAATTCCAATTTAAACAAATTAATATTCAATAATTGATTCAAGATATTTCATTGAGTTGATTTAGTTTCAATTTATTAATGTTTGATACCACAAAGGTTTCTTTCAAAAACATAATTTTCTTTAATTTGCCTTATTTACTATCCAATCAACTTATTATTCTATTTATCTATAATAACATTTTATAAATAAAATCTAAGTGTATAACATTTGTCATAACTACTCAAATTTTATTTATAAAATCATTAATCACTATTTTACATTGTAAATTATTCATTTACATATTCAACTTCTGAATGATTTAGGTAAGTTATATTGGAATGTAATTGAGTATTATACGAGTAGATTTTTCCAATTCAATTATCTCAAATTTAAATATTTATACAAAATTTTGGCTTTTATTTTATAATTTAAAACATTCTTAACACATGTTAAGAATTCAATTTTCGATTTCACTTCAAACCATGTAGAAATACATATACATATACATATACATATACATATACATATACATATACATATACATATACATATACATATACATATACATATAGATCAAATCATACCTCAGAAATTCAAATCAATTTATTTTTCAAAACAATAGTGTAGCAAAGATATAGAATGGTCTCTTCACTTCGAAACTCGAAAATGAATGTCAATGATGCGGCCGCCATCACCGAAATTATTTTCCAACGGCCATAGAGAAGTGCATATATTTAAACATTTAAAAATTCTTTGGAAACAATTTATATATAAAATAATTTAAACAATATACATTTAATGCTTAAAAACAGAGTTTGAAGTCACTGGAAATTAAATTCTCAAATTCTTAATTTAAATTCCTTTAAATTCCAATTCAGTTTATAAACCATGCTTTTATAATTCCATTTATTTATAATGTGGAAATAGTCAATGGTTTAAAAACAATAATTTAAAATCAAATATTATCAATTCAAACCACCAAATTCATTCAACTAGTAAATTTCAGAAACTTTAATTATATATATAATATGATCATACAAAATTTATTTCACTAACCAAATTTGAAAACAATAATGTGTCAGTTTGCTATGTTCAAGTGTTTTGGAAATCCTATCGATAGCGCTGATCTGAAGAATCGATCGAAAATCGAAATCAACTTTTACGACTCAAACAAAAAAACATATAAAACAATTTAACATTAATTACAAATACACTCCCTCACTTGATGATTCCAGAATGGATTTCAAAACAGGGATGGAGATACAAATTAGAGGGACCCTAACCAAAAGAATTCAAACTACAAGATAGGCTCGAGACGGAGGTAAAATTATTAAATAGCAAAATAGAAAGATGGATAGGTTTATATAAATGCGGAAAACCTTAACTGGGTCGACCGTGACTTCAAAACTAAGATCGATGCAGAATTCCGAGGAAAATTGACATTCAATCGCCAGAGATAGAATTCAGGCATAGCAGGAGATAGATAACATCGTAAACCGAGGATACAGAAATCTCTGGTAAATCAATGCATATTGTAAAGGAGTTTCACCACTTTACAAATCATTCAAAGGTTGGCGAGCCTGTCGAGTTATTATAGAATTCATTCGAAATGGAGTTATTGGATACCCCAAAATCAAGGAAGCACGAATAGGGAGAGATAAAGATGGATTTTGGAACCGAGGGGAAACATTCCAAAATTCAAAGGAAGCCGAGTCAAAAAGGAAAAATTTTAAGCTTCAACGAAAATAATTCCGTAATTAAATTTACCTTATATGCTAAATTTTGCCTAAAACCAAAGCTCTGACACCCACTGTAACATCTTGATATTTTCAACCATTCGCATCCACATATGCCGAATTTGAATCGTCAAAATACCAGATTTTTAATTTATATTTGGCAAAACTCAGCATATACAGTGAATAAATCACAAAATCACAGACACAGAGTAATATACAATATGCAACGGAAACAAGAAAATAGTAGTTCATGAAGCTACTATATATATAACAGAGTTAAATAAGATGCAACAGAAGTCTCGAATACAATAGTAAAATACAATATCTGAATACTTCACTAGAATAAACTGAATATCTAAAATCTGGAAAGATAGCTGGATCCCCAAGCGAAGCTCCAGCTCCAAAGGCGAGTCTCAAAAGCTGAACCACTCAGTCTGACCTGAGCATACAACAAAACACAAAACACTCGATTCAGGATTAACATTTTTATATCAATAATTCCAACTCAAGTGAAATAACAACTGAAATACAAATAACTCAAAGGATGTTTGGGATAACCATCCTTTAAGGATCCGTTAAACTATCTACTATGTAGTAATATATGCTATTATAATAATGTCTAAAGTAAAGTATAATATATTTTAAAAATAACATTAAGGCTTTACATTTTCCACCTTAACACATTTATAGTGCCAATAGTCTATACAGTACCGTAGTCCCTCCTGATCGGGAGGCAACCGGAGGATACTCCATAGGTACAACACAAATCAAACTCATAGTAAAGCAAGCTAGGGCAGGTGACATGGTACAACTAGGAAATGCCAGTGTAGATATACCAATTATGCATCTGGACTGGTGGTAACGCATAACCGCAGCTACCGCACACCTCGAGCCACACTCCTAAAATCAAAAATCAAAAGTGGCCACCAAATCAGTTCCAAAGTCAGAATATAGTATCAAAGGAGTGTGTTCGATCAGAGGAGCTACCTCATTGGCCTGGAATTGCTCCTGTTTTAGCCACCTTATGCCAACTCACGGGAGTCGGGTCCATGTATATACCTCAATAGGATGTCGCCACCATCCTACTTCATTCCGGAATCTCCACCGCGTACATAGTTGTTAAAGTGGTTTTCGGAGTTGGCAGAGAGTTGACATCTTCCGATCCCTGTCTCTTTAACAACCAAACGTTATTATAACACCGGGGTCATTTCAAAATAGTTTGTACTTCAAAACCGAAATATCATTGCCATTTCAAAGCCATATCAATACAATATCATTTCCATTTCAAAACCATATAAGATATCGTTTCCATTTCAAATATATCCATTTCCAAAATCATAGCATTTTCAAAGTTATAACACTTTCTAAACTAAACACTTGAAATTATAACACTTTCAAAACATAATACTTTGAAATTCATAACTTTGAAAACATAACTTCCACCACCTAAACAGTTTAGATATTAAAATAGTATATATAATAAAATAGTTTATAAAGTAAAATAGTTTATATATAAAAGAGTTATAAGTTAAATTGTTATAATAAAATAGCTAGTATATTAAAATAGTTTGTATTAAAATAGTTTATAAAGTAAAATATAAAATAATTTTAACTTTAAAATTACTTTATAAAATAAAAAAATTTCCTCAAACTTCACAAATTGATTCAAATCAACTTGAATCCAAAAATTCAATTTAAATCAAATCACAATTGATAAATTTCAACTCAATTCAGTTCTCAATAAACCGTTTATATCGATTTCAAATACAGATTTGAACCTCAATAAAACATTTCAATTTCCATATATTTCACAGCTTTAAATATTCCATAATTCCAAATCTAATTTTTTGGTAATTCCATATATATGAAATTCAATTTACTATTACTTAGTTTTGAAATATTACTTAATAAATCCAATATCATTTAACTAAAACTTTAAAATTTCAAATAACTGAATATTCCTTCAATTTATTTAAATTTGATTGTTCATTTAATCGCCTTAAACCAAAATCAAATTATAAAATTATATCCCTTTAAAATTCAAATTCCATAAGTTCCAAATCGATTTTAATTAAATATAATTATTAATTAAATAAAATTTCAAATCAATCTCAAATCCATCATTTCAACCTTAATTTATTGAAATCATTATAAACTTTATATTAAAATATAATTTAAATAAATACATAACCGTACTATATTTAATTTAAATCAAACAACATTATTAAACTTATTCTATATTAAATTTTTTTTGTACATAGCTTAAAATCAAGAACTATTAACTATATATAAAATAACATTTATATAATATCAAAATCAATATATTTATAAAATTATATATTTCTTTCCAAAACCATAGAAATCATTTTTAAAATATTTATATATAGACCAACGGTGTCTATATATAATTTTCTATCCAATGGTCAAGTGATACTGTAACGACCCGAAATTGTCGAACTCGAAAATTTTAGATAGTTATGAAAAAGAAGAAAGAGATAGAAGAAGAAGAAGAACAGAATCAACAACATCTCACATCCACAGCGGATAAAATATAATAATAAATAATAAAAGTTTACAGAAGAATACTATATCTATCGATTACATTTAAATACATCAGAGTTACACATATATTTAACACTGGACATATACAAATCAACATGTCTCAGATTTACAATATTGTAATACAACGGAAATACTCTACACATTCTTGCCATCCAGCTCGACTCCTGAGCACCAGAACGTGCCTACCTAAAAATCTGTAATACTCGGTCTGACCCGAGCATTACACCAAAGTAACATCCGCGTCAGGCTGGAAACCAGCGTGAGTAAACCCATCTAACATGGAATACAAAGCATACAACTTATATAAAACCCGGGGCACTCATTTCAAATCACAAAGCCACAATTTATTATAGACCTCACTTATTCCGCACATCCATTTTCTAAATACCAAGATTTAGATTTAAATGGTCCAATTCCTTTCAGATCGCTTCACTCCAGCCTATAGATTTCACATGTCAATCTATAAAATTCAAAGTGGTTTGGGTATTCCCTAACACCCGAACCCGGTCTCTTCGAGTCTCATGTCATCCTAACCCAAGTTATTTAAATGAAAATACACAACATTTCATATCAGAATATCAACTCATTCAAAGCATCCAATACCATTCAATCATCCATAAGCAAATTTGATCACTTCCAAATTAATTCAATTGATTCAAATAAAATTTCTAACTTCAATCACTTTGATTCCTTCATTTAACATTAATTAATTCCAAATAAATTAATTAGTTAACCCTTCATTATTCATCTTAATTAATCACCATTGATTAATTATCCTTCAATTTCATTGAATAAATTATCATTAATTAACTTCACAGTTTTTATTATTCTTAACCAAAATCAATAAGTAATCTTAATTACTTCATAAATTAATTAATTACTTTATAAATTAATTATCTATATTAATTACATTATTTCTTAATTAATTATAGTAATTAATTTCTCATAAGTCATAATTTATTGAATTGATTTAATCTTAATTAATCAATTTTTAATTACATCAATGATTATATAAATTAATGACTTCCAATTATATTTTAATTTATTCTAATCTAAATCAATTACTTTAATTCAACCACAATATTAATCATTCTCGATCAATCTCAACCTGTAATTATTTACCTTTTTATTTACTTCATTAAATAAATTAATTATTCCTTAATTAACTATTTTAATTAATCTCTTGATTAATTTCACAAAGTAATTATATTTTATTAATTTCATTAAGTAATTATTTATTAAACCATCCAAGGATTATTCTGAATTACTTACACTTAATTAATTAACTTAAACTTAATTAATTAATTCTAACCCTTCACCACTAAATTAATTAACCCAAATCATTAATTAATTGAACTAATTAATTATCCATTTTAATTACCCTACTCATTTAATGAATCACAAAACATCAAGCCCTTATTATCTTTAAAATAAAACAGTTCCTTATTTATGATTTAAATTTAAACAACTTAAAACCCCAATACTTCGAGTCAAACCACAATTAACTCGAGAATTAACCAAAACCAAAGTCACATCATCATCAGTGCACATCCAATCAACTTAATCATTCAACTAATTATTTAAATTTAACTATTTAAATTTAAATACAAACTCAACAGAGCAAGATTTACTCACCTTTGCTTTTGCTGTCAGCAATTCATCCTAACCCAGCTTGTATTCTTCAAGACTTTGACCTTGTATACACATTTCACAATTTATTAATATTTGAATTATTAATAATCAATTTTCATGTAATAAATTATGGTTGACTATTAATTTTCCTTTTCGAAATTACTAATAAAATAAATTATAGATTTCAAAAAATCTACTTTTATAAATTCCTTAAACCTTTAAAACTTCCTATATATTTTAAGTTAAAACATAATTGTTTTACATATATCTAACTGGAAATTTTGACACTTAATCATATATATATGGGTGTTTATTCTCCTGGAACTCATATATCTATATAATAGATAAAATTAACTAAATACCTTACTATAAAATTCCAAAAATCAGATTCTTTTTATTAAATAATTAACTAAATACCTTACTGTAAAAACCCTCTTCTCGATCATCGCGTCGACCTCTCACCAACACCTCGTGCGCTCACCAGGCCACGCGAGCTCGCAGTCGCTCCCAAAGTCAACCGAACCTTCCCAAAGCCTTGATCCAAACCCTCGCGCGCAACAATCATCGCCACATCGCATCGCGAACGCCAACCCCACAGCCACACGAGATCCAATCGAGTCTCGCTCCTCACGTAACCCACACCTAAACCCTAGCCATATGAAAATTCGATTCAATCCGAGCCTTCACCCTCGACTTCGATCTGGAATTTAGCTCGAAAGAATGAATTTGTTTTTTTATATGGTTCGGTTTCGAAAGAAAACAAATGATGATTTTTTTTCGTCCTGGGAAAGAATTGAAGATGAAAGAATGAGCAGCCATAGATCTGTTTCGATTTACTGTTGAAAGTTAGAGAGGGGACAAGAATAAGGGGAGGAGAATAAGGTATAAGGTTGGGGAAGCTTCTTGAGTACACGTGAATATTAAATAATTAAATATCGAAAATATCTCGTGTTGCATAACGCGAAATCCCAAACCCCAAATCAGACATGCCGACACACGTTCATAAGATTTTACCCGCGTTCCGAACACAATGGAACATGTTTCAGAGGCTAATTTGAACGTATGCGCAAGTTACGGAAGTAAACGATCAGTTTTAAATTAAATCGATTAAAATAGTTTTCTAAGCGTTTTGAGCTGTCAGGGTCAAACGACAACTCTGATTGCTACGAAAATTGAAATCTGATAGTAACTAACTATTACGGATCCAATGGAACATGTTTCGTCAAATTCCGAGACTGTGCCTCAGAAGGATATTTTTAATTATCGATTTAAACGATATATTATTAAAATTAAAAAAATCACCATTAAATTTAATTTCAACCATTCTATTATCTTCAGTATCATCATTTTAAATTTTATAAGCCTTCAAATTATTTTGAACAGGCCTAAAACTCCAGATTCAACATTTTACCCAATTTCAATTATTAAATTCAATATTTAAACTATATAATTCAATAATTTAATTGTCAAGTAAATATTGCTATCTTGAATTCAAGTTAAAATTAACTTTTAAATATTTTTAAATCAATTAATTATTCCAATTTAAATTGTTAAAATTTCCGGGTCGTCACATTCCTCCCCCCTTAAAAGAATTTCGTCCCCGAAATTACTATTTAGGGAGAATGGACCAATACCCGTTTACCTTTCCCCCAAAATCAACGGTTTTATCAACATCCTACCAACTGTCTTTTATAAAAGACTTCTTATCCTTCTTACTCACTTCCCAAACTCTCCCACAGTTTTCAAACAATCCTTTTTTACTCAATCATTCAAATTTCAATTTAAAACCTAATTTGGAATTATCAAAAATTTCTCAAAAAATTTCTAACTCTTTGAATTCCAGAAAATTTTTGCTAGCGCCTCCTTTGCGCGGCTAGCTCGGTACTACTGTAAAATGCCTTTACGGGCTCCCAAATTATAAAAGAAAACAAAAGCCAAGTGGGCAGATCAAAACCCAATCCAATTTCATATAGAAATTTAAATACATACCTTTTTGTCGGGCAATTCAAATTTATCTTCTAATATCAAATCCAATTTTTCTTTTCCCTTTAATATACCTGCATATCCTACTTAGCAATAATATCCAATCATAGCCCTTTAAAATCATTTCATACATTTCCTTACAGAAGTTTTCATATCTATTTCTATTTAAATTAGTTTTCCCCATTTTCATATGAATTCAACTTATTTTGAATTTTGAATATTGAATATTGAATTCTACCTTTCATTTATAACTGATTCATATCATTATTTTAGATTAGTTTCATTCATTAGTTTATTTCCATTTCCAATTTGAAATCATTTTATCGTTAACAAAATTTTTTCCCAAAATTTTCTAACTCTCAAAATTTTCGAAAAATTTGGGCAGAGTCTCCTTTGTACGGAGGAGCTTTTGCAATTTGACAAGAGATATAAATATATATACATCGACCCACCCGGTCGGAAAAAGCAAAAACAGTTCATATTTCCTATTTTTATTGCGTAGGCGTACCTTTATTTAGCATCTTAAGCAAGCGGCTTATTTATTTTAGCATTTATCGCGTCCAAATCCAGCCAAACGGCCTTCAGGTGCCTGTACTTACTCAATTTAAACATATAAGCACTATATATATATATGAAGTTTATAACATTTCTCTTACTAAAACAACTATAACACTTCAATTCTAAAAGAAATGCATTCAAAATAACTTCCACGAGCAATGTATATGTTTTCAAACCTAATTCAATTGCTTTCAACCAATTTATACACCATTTCCTTCAATTTTAATGGTTTGCAACTCAATTTCTTACATTCAATTGATTATTAATCCAAACAAGCTCATATTCAATTCAATTGATTTAAAATCAATTTTTATTTGCTTCTATTAATACATAAAATTTAATTACTTTTGTTTACGTCAAACAACGACCATTTTTATGTAAATTCGGCGATATTTGCTTAATAGAGCATCCATTTTAGTTTATAACTACTTTAGATTAATTTCAACTCATTATGTATTTAATTCCATTTCATTTCTAATTATTCACCAACCATTCATTGCATTTCATTTATCTCCGCACTGAATTCATTTAAAATTATTTCATCGAGCTTGACAACATTCAATGCTTATATTAATATTCATTGCCTAAAAATAAATTTAACCCAAACTTTTTATTTAATAACCTTCCATTTTAATAACCCAATACCAACTAAAACTTTGATTTAGCTTTTATTTAATCAAACTTCATTCATTTATTATTTAATTCAATTAACTCATTTATTCACCCATTTTAAAATTTTAATTCACTTACTTAATTCAATTTCAAATTTACTTTATTTATACAATATCATTCTCAATTTATTTCTACTTACCTGGGTTTTATTTGCAACTCAAACCATTTCTATTATAATTCACTTTACATTTCATTCGACAACACTTCCATTATATCTCATTTACTTGCAAATTATGTTAAATATTATTTATAGCTCACTTGAATTTTATTTGTAATTCAAACAATCACCATTTCGACCCAATTCTATTTTATTTTTAATTTTTACAACATCTCTTCTTATTCTAATTCATCATCAAATCCAAGTCAAATTCTATTTATAATTAGAGTTCAATTCCAAACTCCATTATTAATTTACAATCCAAATTTTTTTTAGGCGAGTTAAATTTTTATTAACATTCTATATCAATCATCGATTTTTATTACAAAAAATCACTTCATTAAATTTCTCCTGAATTCAAAAAATTTCATAATTCCAGTTTGGATTTCTTTCATTTTCCAAAATTCCCACACCTTTATTTTAAATTTTAGAAATGCTTTTAAATTCATATAATACTATTAAAATAGCTCTTTATAAAAATACTTCTTATAACTCGATGTCTCAACCAGTCCATCCTTGTTCTCACAAAAATTCAGTCATACGTTGATAAGGCGCAGGACTGAAAATCTATATGTACTTAGCAAACCCATTTTCAACATAGCAGACCTATGCGTTAACGATCTCCAGGACGAACCATCCTTTGTTTCTAGTCAAGTTCTTGGTGTCACGGCCTTTCCAAAAGGCGGGATAACATTTGCCCCCCAAAGTACGTCTTGTGTGAACATGACGTGCTTTGAAAAGCTGCCATCTTCATTCTGAAAAGTTCTACCCAATTCACTGAGTAGTTGCTATCTTTTTGTCAAAAATTTTTTCCTTTGGTTGATCTTCAGTGACGTAGATGTCAAACTGTTGATTGTCAATGATCATGAAGTGTTTTGTTGTAACTGAGTGTTGAGCACTAGCGATTTGTTGTTCATCATTTTGATTGTCATCAGGTAAGCAATCAATTCATGGTAACTTTGAAAATTGAGTGTTAGTTTGGCATACATGCAAATATGTTAGGCTGACACCTATTCATGTTTGCACATTTGCGGGTCGTCATCAAGTTCTTTAGTTGTTGTTTGGATTGAGTTTGTATCGATCTTCTCCTGGATCGAAGTGAAATTTGAGTTGTAACAACGCTCGATGGTTGTTTTAAGTCCTTCCTTTCGTATCGATCCTCTCCTGGATCGATTTGAGATGTTAGAATGTATGCTTCGTATCGATGGATACGTAATATTAGGTCTTGGATTGATGGATATATTGCGTGAATGATTGAGTTTAGCTTCTACTGTGTTTATACTATAGTCCAAGTTGTAAGAGCTAGAGTTGTTTGATAAAAGGTCAAATTATATTCATCTCATTTCTCGTGCATGCCCCCAAGTCTGGGGAATATCTCGATAAGCAGCAAGGTAGATAATGTTCTCTTCAATTTCGCACTCTATCCCATTGAACCGTGATATCGAGTTAACCGATGGAAGGCCGAGCCGTGCCATATTCTACATTCTGTCCTAGTTCTTTCTTCTAGGTAGAATACTTCGTTGTCTCATCGACATTCACTTTGTTGCTTATGTAGTCATACTCCGGGAAAAAATTGAAGAGTGAATCGTCCAGTAAGATCCAATGTAAGATTGATACTTCCCTTATCGGAACGAGGGTAAGAATCGGTGCGTGGACTGTTCTGTTGCACTCCTTGTGAAAAGCTCGTTTAGTCAGATCATGGTAAGATTCGAAGAATGAATGGTCGCATTGCATTCTTTTGGAGTTGGGTGATCAACCACGTCCGTTTCGATTTACGTTCTCCCGTCAGATCTACGGACAAAATTAGCTCAAATGCAGTCAAATCATGCTCATCCAGTATCATGCTCTTCCTGGCGGATCAAAGGAAGGCGACGGAGGAAGAATGCTCAAGCCACACTCATTCGTGGTTCTATCCATGCTCTGGTGGTCGAAGGTATTCGATGGGCGCTCGTGTCACATCGATTTGTAATTGAAGAGGATCGACATTGGCCGTCGATTTAGCGACGCAATGTAGAATGTAAGGACCTCATTGCCTATTGATCCATTGGCATGATATGAAAGGTGCAGATCGATATTGCCCATCGATCTGGAGGTATGATATAATTGGCTCCCCGTAACTTCGCGCATCATTCTAATCGGTTAGCATTAAGGCCTCCTTGCAGTCATTGCCTTAAGTTGTAAAGGACGCTAAGCTAGCGATGTAGCGAGTCACCTTTCTCTTATTTTCAATGATTTGTTATTCTGCCCACAGTCATAGACTTAGTTTGTGGACAGTCCAATTGCACCTATAGCGAGTTTATATTCCTCCCGTCGACTTTTGGTCGGAGTTGGTGAATGAATGGTCGGATCACATTCATTCATTTGTCTACGATCGTAGTCGTACTCCAGAGATGAGAGTTAGTTGAAGGGCCATTAGTCACACCTATTTGATATTTACATCCATGTCCACACTCTGGGGACTAAGAATTTTAGCAGAAAATGGTCGAACCACATTTTCCTCGATTAATTCCTCTGGCGCTAGTCAATGGCGAAAGTCGAAGTGTAGCCGGTCATATTGCGACAACTTTAATTTGATGTTCCACCTTCTGATTGGGAGAAAGAAGCTAATTGGCAGATGGTTGGGTCATATCCAGCCATGTTGCATGCACAACCCGCCAGATCATTAGCTAGAGTTAGCGGATGAATGGTCATGTCACGTTCATTTGCGGTAGGATGGGTAATCACATCCATTTAGAATAAGACGTTCAGCTAGGTCCGTTTTTCTAATCTGCATCTCCCTGTCGAATCATGGAAGAAATTCTGTCTTGTTCGGTTGGAGTGCATCCCTATAAGATTATGTTATAGGTCCCATGCCGGGGATGAGTGTTGATGCGTGAACGGTCGTGTCATTCCCGCTTTATGCTAGATGGTCGGAGAATTCAATTTTTAATGATAAGTATGCCCCCATGTCAGGGGAAGATAGGAAAGCGGATGGTTGAATCACATCCACATTTTGTCTACAGGACTTGCTGCGGGATCAGAGTTGATAGATGGACAGTCGAATCGCATCTCTACTGATATTTATATTCCAATTCTAGCTTTGAGGACTGGAGTTGGTTGATGGGATGTCATTCAAACCTGTTTGGTATTTATACTCCAGTCTGCGCTCTCGGGACTAGAGTTAGTTGATGTTTATACTCCAGTTCACAGTCTGGGAATCTGGAGTTGGCACGTATATTTTGGTTCACGCTGCGGGAACCTGGAATTGATGTTTATACTCCACTTCACGCTCTGGGAGTATGGAGTTATCATGTATATCTTGGTTCGCGCTCCGAGAACCTGGAATTGATGCTTATACTCCACTTCACGCTCTGGGAATTTGGAGTTTGCATGTATGTTTTGGGTTCGCACTTCGGAAACCTGGAATTGATGTTTATCCTCCAATTCACGCTCTGGGAACTTGGAGCTAGCATTGACGTTTCGGTTCGCACTCCGAGAACCTGGAATTGATGTTTGTACTCTGACTTGCGCTCTGGGAATCTGGAGTTAGCATTTGCATTTTGGTTCGCACTCCGGGAACCTGGAATTGATGTTTGTACTCCGACTTGCGCTCTGGGAATCTGGAGTTAGCATGGGTGCTTCGGTTCGCACTCCGGGAATCTGTAATTTATGTTTATACTCCAATTCATGCTTTGGGAACTTGGAGTTAGCACGGATGCTTCGGTTCGCGCTCCGGGAACCTGTAATTTATGTTTGTACTCCAATTCATGCTTTGGGAACTTGGAGTTAGCACGGATGCTTCGGTTCGCGCTCCAGGAACCTGTAATTTATGTTTATACTCCAATTCGCACTCTGGGAATTTGGAGTCCGTTCACACTCTGGGAACGATTTATTGGATGTTGATACTCCAACTCACACTCTGGGAAGTTGGAGTCCGTTCGCACTCTGGGAACGATTTATTGGATGTTTATACTCCAATTCACACTCTGGGAATTTGGAGTCCGTTCACACTCTGGGAACGATTTATTGGATGTTTATACTCCAATTCACACTATGGGAAGTTGGAGTCCGTTCGCACTTTGGGAACGATTTATTGGATGTTTATACTCCAATTCATACTCTGGGAATTTGGAGTCCGTTTGCACTTTGGGAACGATTTATTGGATGTTTATACTCCAATTCACACTCTCGGAAGTTGGAGTCCGTTCGCACTCTGGGAACGATTTATTGGATGTTTATACTCCAATTCACACTCCGGGAATTTGGAGTCCGTTCGCACTCTGGGAACGATTTATTGGATGTTTATACTCCGGTTCGCACTATGGGAAGTTGGAGTCCATTCACACTCTAGGAACGATTTACTGGAGGTTTATACTCTAATTCACACTCTGGGAAGTTGGAGTCCGTTCGCACTCTTGAATGATTTATTGGATGTTTATACTCCAATTCACACTCTGGGAATTTGGAGTCCGTTCACACTCTGGGAACGATGGATTTGATGTTTATACTCCGGTTCGCACTCTGGGAACCTAGAGTTGATTGCAGGACTGTCGTGTGTCGGTCCAGTTCGGCCTTTGATGCGATGGCTTTCCCCCGAGACGAGGGTTTCGCTTAGCAAATGATCGGTGGGATCTCGATTACTTTCAACTTATCTGCCATCAACGAAGGATGAGACTTAGTTTATGGACGGATGAATCGCATCCCTGTTCATTTGGATCTCGCTTCTGCCAAGCTTAAGGAGTAAGAATAGTGTTCTGGCAAGCTTTGAGCTCGAGCAAAGGAGAGGATGGCTGAACTACATCCACTTTGAGTTGTGTATTTTCCCTTAAGTTGGGGGCAAGATTTAGAGAGTAGACGGTTGAGCCACGTCCACTTTATGCTTTGCGCTCTTCCAGTTGAGTTGAGGAAGAGAGTTGGAATGATGGCTCATAATGATTAGCGAGTAAGCAGTCGGTTGTTGATGACTATAAATTGAGGGTTGGCCCCTGATAAAGTCAGTTTGAGGCATGATTGTTTTGTCGAATCATTGATGCAAACTGGGGAGTGAATGGTCAAACCATATCCACTATAAATATGTGCTCTTAAAAAACCCCAAGTGGCCAATGCAGGATTGGATGCATGGACGGTCATGTCACGTCCATCTTTGGTGTGATTTCGATTTTACTGGGCGTCAGAAGAAGCATAAGTATTTTGGCGAGCTTCAAGTAAGAGATGGAGAGTGCATGGTTGGGACATATAACTCTAAGTCTTTCTCAAATCTACTAATTAAATTGCATAGGCATGTGAGTGGATGGTCAGTTGCATCCACTTCGTACTGGAGCCCTGAACTTGTGTGTCACTTCCGCTTTGATGGCCTGCCCCCAAGTCAGGTGCATAGAGCAGCCGGCGAGTGGTTGAATCATGCTCATCATGATGATATACTTTGATTACTTCCCATTAAGTAATTCCCTTCAATTAATTACATCCTGTAATTATAAATTAATTACTTTTCCTTTAGTAATCACACTATTCAATCTCATTAATAATTATACTTAATCAATCACCAAATGATTATCTTTAATTAATCAACCCATTTGATTAACCCAAATTAATCACACTTATTTGATTAATTTCAATTGGGTAATTCATCCTTAATTACCCCTTTTAAATAAAGTAATTAATCTTTAATTATAGATTAATTAATACTTAATTATTAATTAATAAAGCTTAATTATCAATTAATAAAACTTAATAACCAATTAATTAATCCTTAATTAATCAGTTAATTAATTCTTAATTACAATTAATTAACACTAAATAATAGTTAATTAATCCTTAATAAACTTTAATTATTAATTTATTATTTCTTAATTATTAATTAATAAAACTTAATAATTAATTAATAAAACTTAATTACAAATTAAATACCTTTTTAATTACCAATTTAATTAATCTTAATTACATAATTAATCAACCTTTAACCATTAATTAATAATCTCTAATTAACTAATTAGTTGTACTTAATTATAAATTAATTAACCTCTAATTAATTAACTTATAACCGTTAATTATTAATTTTAAATAAATTAATTAGATCAATTAGTTATTCTTAATTAATTCCTTAATTAATCCTTAATCATTATTAATTAAATTAATTAATCATAACTAGTTTCCTTAATTAATTTAATTAATATCAAGATATTAAAACCTTAATTAATCTTAAGATAAAACATTTCTTATTAATGTCTTCATTTACATTTACACTTTTAATCCATTACATCCTCATACTTAACTATACTTAATTAAATCAATAATTAAGTTTCTAAAATACTCATTCAACTTGGTAAGATAAGGTTAACAAAACATGACATCTTTTAAATGCTCAAACCATTAACAAGTAATAGTTTTAAAACTATTTCAATTTAAATTCAAAAACTTGTCTTTATAAAAACTTTTTAAATTTCAATTCAAGCTTAAGTTTAAATATAACTTTAACCTTTACTAAACAAAATTTACATTTACCAAATTTCAAAACTTCTTGACAAAATGTTAATGGAAAACATTTATTACACATAAAGTAATTTATATAAGAAAGTTTTTAAACCAATTTCGTTTTAAATTTTGAAAACCCTTGTTTAACTTTTTTTTAAAACTACTAAATCTTTTTGCTTTGGGTCAAACTCGAAGACCACTCGGGTCATAACCGGGTCTACTTTCTATTTCAAAATTTGTTTAGTTTTCAATTTAATTTTATATTTTAAAACCTGTAACCAGTACAGTAGTTAACAGGTTACATCATTACTAGCTACTTCGAGTTCCACCGAGTCACGCTCTCAAACACACAAGCATCCCTTCGAGTCACCCACGAACCATCTTCCCAGACACGAGAAAGCATCGCCGTGCACATGCACGGCCGTTCGCCAGCGCTCCGGCGAACTTCACACATTCAGGCAAGTCGTAAATCACCTCAGCAGATGATTCAAGCTAACGAATCATCACCATCAACTCCAGATCGAAAACGAGTATCAAACTCGAAACAGGAACACGTCCTCACCAGAAAATCTCTCTCGCAACCACGTTTTCGACCATCGAAGTTGCTGCAACTCCGGCCGCACCATGCCAACAACCCAAGCTGCTATTTCCCAAAACTACGAGTCACTTGATCACTTCTTGACAATGCAGAGACCCCAAATCCAACCTGGACCCAAACTAGGGTTAAAAACTTGCCTCGACCACCGCCGACGCCTCTGCAACTTACCCACTATCCAAATATTTTTGCCTGGACCACCAGACCTCACTCCATCTCCAAGAATGATCTCGAATACCCCAGACCATGTGATCATCAGATATCACCAAAAACCCATTTCCAGTTATACCCAAAATTCACCATCAATGCTTCATTAAAAATCTTGTTATGTGTCTTTAAAATCTCATCTTTCTAAATGAATTCGAATTGTAGTCCTAGAACAGCAATTTTCAAATTTTAATTTTTTTCAAGATTTAAAGACTTCCACTGTCTTTCCATTTTCCTAGATAAATTTCAATTGTTTAGCTCAAATTCATTTTTAAGTTTTAAATTATGACTAAGCAAACATTTATTGTTTGTAAACTAAGTCACTACAGATATTAGAGGATGAGAAAATTGGAATTTGAACTAATTTAAAACTCTGAAATATGGAAACAGAGAAGACATGAATTTGACCTGACATGCACGCAATGAATATATTCATATTCATAGATAATACATTTATATATAAACTTGCAAGAATTAAATATTAGAGAAATCTAACAAGCAACAGATCAGATATCACTTAGGATTTTAAAGTTGGTGTTTACTCACTTTTTAATGAAATGCAGAGAGCTTGTATTTTCCTGGAAACTGAAATACAGGTTGCTTGACTTCCTTAAAACTGAAAAAGCTTTGATCTTGATGATAAAACTAGAAAGCTTTCTTTGATTTCTTTAAAATGAATGCTTTAGCCACAGTTTTTGATTTAAACACTGGAACAACTTTGATGTTTAAGGTTTGTTTCAGATTGCTTGCTTTTCTGGAAACTTTGAATGCTGCAGATTGCTTTGAAAATTTGTTGACAGGTTGGCCTTTTGATTTGAGAAGTGAATTAATTACAGGGATTGAGTTGAGAAATGAATTAAAGAGTTTGCTCTTTTTTTTTTTGATTTCAGAAGAGTTTTTTTTCAGGTTTGAGGAATTTGTTACAAGCTTAATCTGAGGAGTGTTTTGATCTTGTATTACTGGTTTGAGAAGATTACAGATTTGCTTTGAAAATTGGTTTACAGTTCTGGTTTTCTTAGCTTTTGAGAGGAAGATAGTAAAAAGAAAATGAGAAGGAAGATTAGGAGTTTATATAAGTTAATTTATATTTTATTAAAATTAAAAGAAAATTCAAATAAAGGTGACACTTGTATTTAACTTATATTAATATGCTAACACATGTACTTAAGAGATTATAACTTTAACACTTGTCATTATTTATTTATACTTATCCTAAAAGAATTTCAAAAGCTTTTTAAATTAAATTCCCTAATTAATTAATACATATATTGATTATAAATGCTTTTCTTGTTAAATTTCTAATTAACAAATACATTTATAAATTTATAAATGCTTTTCTAATTTTAAATAAATAAAACATTTGAAAGAAAATAAAATAAAAACCAATTATCTTTTAAATAAAATTATATATAATATTGTAAACTCATTTTTAAATGCCAAATCAAAAATCTTATGTATTTATTCCTATTAAATAAATACTTTTCCAAATTTCTATAAATAAATTTCTTTAAAGAGAATAATATAAAACAATCTTATTTTTACATAAAAACTTTATCCATATAATTTAAATCCAGAGTATATTATTATTTTTATTTTAAGATGTATATACTCCTTTTAAATTCAAAATTTAAAATCAAATTCAAATTCAATTTAAAATCCAAATATTAAATCAATTCAAATAAATATAGATATCAGTTTTAAACAAACACATTATTATCTTTTTTTTTTAAATCAATTTGAATACACAGATTTATATATATATATATATATATATATATATATATATTTAAACGCACTTATTAATTTTGAAAACAATAAGTCAATTTAGAATTTATTTATACAAACTAAATAATTATACTTATTTAAAAACAAACCTATAATCATAATTTAAAACATCACATTACTAATTGTTTGGCTATTTATATTTGAAACAACAATTTTATCAAATTTAAACAATTTATTTAAGAGATTATCTCGTTTTAAATTCCTTGAAATTCCGGGATATCACATTCCTCCCCCCTTAAAAGAATTTCGTCCTCGAAATTTAAAACAAGGATAATCCAAAGTTTTATTTTATTTCATCCAATTCAAACATACATATCAGCCATACATAACCAAACAAACAACTTCATCCAAACAAACAATTCAATCAAACAACTCTAGCTATCTGGACACAGATGCAGATAAGCTTCCTAAAATTACCTCGAGTTTCCCAAGTACAGACTTCAAGGATACCCACTCTACTAAATCCAAACTAGCTATACTACTAAGCTACTAAGCTCCTACTCAACTATATCTATAATCTGCACAAGATATCTGACCGCAGACAATACTGATCAACAACTAAATCCTTCAGGACTACTGGTTCAAAAACCAGTGATGGACCAGACACGTACTACCTCAGAGACACGTGAAATACCTTGAATCCCAGTCTTCCAAACTGGCAATTCAACTCTTCAGACCAAAGCACTGATCCTTACAAAAACTCAGAAGAATCCAATATACCTCGGAGCTAACCTCATAATCTTATCAAATCTTATTGCTCCCTTTACCGGAGAAAACCTCAACAACAACGAAGTCTCCAACTTCGAATTCCAAATTCCTCCGTCTCTTAACCTCAAAACTCTACTTCCGATCCTGGGCTGTTTACGGATCTTTTCCGATCAGCTCAACCTTCGCTAATGCTTCTACAAACAAACCGGATCAAAAACAATCCAACGTAAAGATTCTCTCAAGATTTACCCAAAATCAAAATCACAAATTCTACTCAAGAATCATTAGAAGACTTCAACCTACTTCTCCTATCCGGAAAAGACAGAACAGGATCACTCGCTAACTTGCCTCAGATCCTGAAAAACTACAGTAGAAACTCTCTAATCCAAAACACTGCAACTTCTAGTTGCTTAGAATAGTTGCCACCTTTCTTCTGCTACACAACTCTGATTTAGAGCTGATAAGAATGTCGTCGATGAACACGAGTACAGACTAGACAGCACATCCCAAAAATAAGGTTCAACCGAAGTTCCAAGAAATACAGAGATGCTTCACCAACAATCAACCTATGAGACATCCTTCTACCCAGCTGAATTACCAGTAGTTTCATGAACCAAGTCAATATGGAAATCTATCCTCAATGCGGGCAAATCTCTAACTTCCCTGAAGATATCCGGAAAATCTTAGACAACTCCAAAACTCCTACATCCTCTAGAGATGCCTCAAACCCAAGCAAAAGATTATCTAAGACAATCACCCAAACTATTGCAAGTCACTTTTGCGATCAACCCAACCTAAATTACAAAGATACTATTCTCTCTTCACCAATTTGAACAGTTTATCCTCGACCAACTAATCCATCGAAGAAACGAGTCTCTCTGCTGCTTCTGATTTCCACCTCTAGGAAACGGCTAAGCTAAAAGATTCCTGCTGGAACACAAAACACTTTGGAGCTTCACCGTTGACACAAATGCCAAAGACTTCCTAATCCAAAGCTCCTTGAGAAACTCAGACCTCAAATGAAACACATACATCCTGTTGAACTCAGCCACAACACCGAAGCATACACACATCCTTAAACTCTCTCCAAAAGAAAATATCTTCAGAGACATTCATAGTCACTGCACCTCATCACGCAGCTACTACTTCCTGAAGTTGCCAAGATACCATTACTTGCTTCTGCTTAACCGATAGATCCAAACTCTCAAAAATCTGCTCACACGAGCGCGATCAAACTTGCACTTCAAAGATGAACTCCGAACCTTAACAGGTTTCCTTCAGAGATCAATGAAATCCTTACACTAAACTGCAAAGCTTATTCGAGACGGTACTAGGTCTATAATCTCGATAAATATACTTCTAACCTCAAACATTCAAACTCCAACCATTGGTAATCGTGCTACACACCACTACCCTATCTACCTTTATAACTTATGTTGGAAAACTCGAACAGGTAACCAACGGATAGGTAGAAATAGATATATATATAGTTATATATAAAAATTACAGGTGCACTCTCTCAAGAAAGACACCACTCCAGAGCATAGGTATTCGCTCAACCTATGCTCTGATACCAAATGAAACGAACCGCCTTTCTCTCCATAGAAAGACGCATCATTTTTAAGAAAGAAAGGGACAGAGAAGAGAAAATATAGAGAAGAAAGAAACAACATCAGAATCTCAAAAGAGGAACGAATAAATTATATTAGTCACATAAATATTACATAGTATCATATACATCAGAGTTACACAGCTTAAATAACACATACTAGACAGTTATAAACACCTATCTAACTATACAACTCAATATACAATACAGACAAACGACCCAGAGAACACACAACGGAACACTATATATCTATACGCTGAAGCCTCCTGCTCCATTGCTCCTCCAGAATTCGTCAAACCTAACCTGAATCCTTGGCTACTCGTAAAAATTTGAGTACCCAAGAGTTTAAGAAAAACAGAATAAACTCCGGGTCAGACATGGGTCTGGTGTGAGTAAACGGTTAGGTTGCTTAACTTTAAAAAAAACCTTTTGAAAACAAAGGTATCATGTAAGACTCCCCACACATAAACATGAGCAAGTTTTCACCTTACGCGAAGCAAAACATTTAATAGGAAATCCAGTGATATTATAATAGGGTCTAGGGTTTTCAAATAAAATACAGAAATAGCTGGAATGCTTACATCTCACGTTCCAACATAGTTGGGCACATCTAAAACGTACGACACTTATTGGAGTTTGGATTCCATACAATGGCAGGGCTACTGAGGTACCGTCCGTCACAGTACGTGGCCTAGATCACCGTACCGAGCATTACTCCCAATTCCCCTGCAACACAAAGCCCGAACCATTCCTTACAGAACAGTTCCGAATAAGATAACCCCGGGCGGTTGTAGCTATTCAACCGCCCACACAACCGAAATAAAAGGGACTGTAGACAGGGGTTCATCTCATCCTACTAGGGCATGACCCACTTAGCCTGGCTGCACCTTCGCTATTTTAGCCATTCCCGGTTGATGAGGCTTGAGGCTATGATTACCTTTAGAGAACACATCACTTAGAATGCTTATCGTCCACCTGACGATGTGCTGAAAGCATTCAATCCATACAAGTTCGTTCCGGGTTCGAACGAAACCGAAGGCATTATCTCGTTATACTCATTTTGGAATCACCCTCAGAGTTAACGACAATAACCCTTGCACTCTAAATCTTCATCTTCACTTGAGATTCACGACCTGATCGTTAATTTGGATCGATGTGGTTTTCGGATATCCAAATCTAGAAACCCGATCCCAGTCTCATCGAAATCCAAAACGCCATCTTTTAGGTCCAAGTTGTTTTAAAGTTTAAAACAATTCAATTCAAATCATTATTTATGTACACACAGATAGATAATTCACAATATCACAATAGATAGTCTACTTATCATCACAACAGATAATTCATATTATCATCACAATTCAACCAAATTATCTCATATCATATATCACGCATATCTCATTAGAGATATAAAAAAAAAATCAAGGCCTTCAGTATCAATCTGCCATTCATAAGCAATGATCTATTAATCACACCATCTATAATTAATTTAAAATGAATTAAATTAATTACTTCATCTCTAATTAATTTAAAATAAATTAAATTAATTACCTTCATCACAATGAATCTTGCTTACTTATCCATTAATTAAACCAATTAATTAATCATCATCTTAATTAATCACCCTTGATTAATTATCTTTAATTGTATTAAGTAATTAACCCTTAATTAATCATACAAATTAATTATCTTCAAACCATTAATTAATTAACCTTAATTACTTTATTAATTAAAATTAATTACATTAATCCTTAATTAATTACAATTAATTAATTACCTTATAATCACTTATTATTGATTAATTAATCTTAATTAATCAATACTTAATTATTCTCATTAATTTCATTAATTAATGATCCTTAATTAATTATTTCCATTAATCAACTTTAATAAACCATAAACATTAATTATCAACCCGTAATTATTTACCTTAATTAATTAATTTCTTAATTAATTATATCAATCGTCTGATTAATTACACCAAGTAATTAATCTTTAATTATACTTTAATTACTTCCCATTAAGTAATTCCCTTTAATTAATTACATCCTGTAATTATAAATTAATTACTTTTCCTTAAGTAATCACACTATTCAATCTCATTAAGTATTTATGCTTAATCAATCACCAAATGATTATCTTTAATTAATCAACCCATTTAATTAACCGAAATTAATCACACTTATTTGATTAATTTCAATTGGGTAGTTCATCTTTAATTACCCCTTTTAAATAAAGTAATTAATCTTTAATTATAGATTAATTAATCCTTAATTATTAATTAATAAACCTTAATTATCAATTAACAAAAATTAATAACCAATTAATTAATCCTTAATTAACCAGTTAATCAATTCTTAATTACAATTAATTAACCCTAAATAATAGTTAATTAATCCTTAATTAACTTTAATTATTAATTTATTATTTCTTAATTATTAATTAATAAAACTTAATTATTAATTAATAAAACTTAATTACAAATTAAATACCTTTTTAATTACCAATTTAATTAATCTTAATTACATAATTAATCAACCTTTAGTCATTAATTAATAATCTCTAATTATCTAATTAATTATACTTAATTATAAATTAATTAACCTCCAATTAATTAACTTATAACCCTTAATTATTAATTTAAATAAATTAATTATTCTTAATTAATTCCTTAATTAGTCCTTAATCATTATTAATTAAATTAATTAATCATAACTAGTTTCCTTAATTAATTTAATTAATAGCAAGATATTAAAACCATAATTAATCTTAAGATAAAACATTTCTTATTATTGTCTTCATTTACATTTACACTTTTAAAGCATTACATCCTTATACTTAACTATACTTAATTAAATCAATAATTAAGTTTCTAAAATACTCATTTAACTTGGTAAGATAAGGTTAAGAAAACATGACATCTTTTAAATGCTTTAACCATTAACAAGTAATAGTTTTAAAACTATTTCAATTTAAATTCAAAAACTTGTCTTTATAATAACATTTTAAATTTCAATTCAAGCTTAAGTTTAAATATAAATTTAACCTTTACTAAACAAAATATACATTTACAAAATTTCAAAACT
Source organism: Allium cepa (assembly GCA_030765085.1). Classification (NCBI taxonomy): domain Eukaryota; kingdom Viridiplantae; phylum Streptophyta; class Magnoliopsida; order Asparagales; family Amaryllidaceae; genus Allium; species Allium cepa. Next base: position 727,861,823 of record CM060945.1, read on the forward strand.
TCTTGACAAAATGTTAATGGAAAACATTTATTACACATAAAGTAATTTATATAAGAAAGTTTTTAAACCAATTTCGTTTTAAATTTTGAAAACCCTTGTTTAACTTTTTTTTAAAACTACTAAATCTTTTTGCTTTGGGTCAAACTCGAAGACCACTCGGGTCATAACCGGGTCTACTTTCTATTTCAAAATTTGTTTAGTTTTCAATTTAATTTTATATTTTAAAACCGTAACCAGTACAGTAGTTAACAGGTTACATCATTACTAGCTACTTCGAGTTCCCACTCGAGGCACGCTCTCAAACACACAAGCATCCCTTCGAGTCACCCTCGAACCATCTTCCCAGACACGAGAAAGCATCGCCGTGCACATGCACGGCCGTTTGCCAGCGCTCCGGCAAACTTCACACATTCAGGCAAGTCGCAAATCACCTCAGCAGATGATTCAAGCTAACAAATCGTCACCATCAACTCCAGATCGAAAACGAGTATCCAACTCGAAACAGGAACTCGTCCTCACTAGAAAATCTCTCTCGCAACCACGTTTCTGACCATCAAAGTTGCTGCAACTCCGGCCACACCATGCCAACAAGCCACGCTGCTATTTCCTAAAACCATGAGTCACTCGATCACTTCTAGACAATGCAGAGATCCCAAATCCAAACTGAACCCAAACTAGGGTTAAAAACTTGCCTCGACCATCGCCGACGCCTCTGCAACTTACCCACCCTCCAAATAATTTTGCCTGGACCACCAGACCTTACTCCATCTCCAATGATAATCTCGAACACCCCAGACCTTGTGATAATCAGATATCACCAAAAAACCATTTCCAGTTATACCCAAAATTCACCATCAATACTTCATTAAAAATCTTGATTTATGTCTTTAAAATCCTATCTTTCTAAATGAATTCGAATTATAGTCGTGGAACAGCAATTTTCAAAGTTTAATTTTTTTCAAGATTTAAAGACTTCCATTGTCTTTCCATTTTCCCAATTAAATTTCAATTGTTTAGGTCAAATTCATTTTTAAGTTTTAAATTATGACTAAGAAAACATTTATTGTTTGCAAACTAAGTCACTATAGATATTAGAGGATGAGAAAATTGGAATTTGAACTAATTTAAAACTCTGAAATATGGAAATAGCGAAGACATGAATTTAACCTGACATGCACACAGTGAATACATTCATATTCACAAATAATACATTTATATATAAACTTGAGAGCATTAACTATTAGAGAAATCTAACAAGCAACAGATCAGATATCACTTAGGATTTTAAAGTTGGTGTTTACTCACTTTTTAATGAAATGTAGAGAGCTTGTATTTTCCTGGAAACTGAAATACAGGTTGCTTGACTTTCTTAAAACTGGAAAAGCTTTGATCTTGATGGTAAAACTAGAAAGCTTGCTTTGATTTTTTTTTTAAAAATGAAATGCTTTAGCCATCGTTTTTGATTTAAACACTGGAACAACTTTTATGTTTAATGTTTATTTCAGGTTGCTTGCTTTTCTGGAAACTTTGAATGCTGCAGATTGCTTTGAAAATTTGTTGACAGGTTGGTCTTTTGATTTGAGAAGTGAATTAATTACAGGGATTGAGTTGAGAAATGAATTAAAGAGTTTGCTCTTTTTTTTGTGATTTGAGAAGAGTTTTTTTAGGTTTGAGGAATTTGTTACAAGCTTAATCTGAGGAGTGTTTTGATCTTGTATTACTGGTGAGAAGATTACAGATTTGCTTTGAAAATTGGTTTACAGGTCTGGTTTTCTTAGCTTTTGAGAAGAAGATAGTAAAAAGAAAATGATAAGGAAGATTAGGAGTTTATATAAGTTAATTTATATTTTATTAAAATTAACAGAAAATTCAAATAAAGGTGACACTTGTCTTTAACTTATATTAATATGCTAACACATGTAGTTAAGAGATTATAACTTTAACACTTGTCATTATTTATTTATATTTATCCTAAAAGAATTTTAAAAGCTTTTTAAATTAAATTCCCTAATTAATTAATACATATTTTTAATTACAAATGCTTTTCTTATTAAATTTCTAATTAACAAATACATTTATAAATTTATAAATGCTTTTCTAATTTTAAATAAATAAAATTTTTGAAAGAAAATAAAATAAAAACCGATAATCTTTTAAATAAATTATATATAATATTGTAAACTAATTTTTAAATGCTAATTCAAAAAGCTTATGTATTTATTCCTATTATATAAATACTTTTCCAAATTTCTATAAATAAATTTCTTTAAGGAGAATAATATAAAACAATCTTATTTTTACATCAAAACTTTATCCATATAATCTAAATCCAAAATATATTATTATTATTTTTTTAAGATATATATACTCCTTTTAAATTCAAATTTAAAATCAAATTCAAATTCAATTTAAAATCCAAGTTTAAAATCAATTCAAATAAATATAGATATAAGTTTTAAACAAATACATTATTAATTGTAAATAATTATCTTTTTTTTTAAATCGATTTAAATACGCAGATATATATATGTATATATGTATATATATATATATATATATATATATATTTATACGCACTTATTAATTTTGAAAACAATAAGTCAATTTAGAATTTATTTATACAAACTAAATATATTCTTATTTAAAAACCAATCTATAATCATTATTTAAAACATCACATTACTAATTGTTTGGCTATTTATATTTGAAATAACATTTTATCAAATTTAAACAATTTAATTAGGATATTATCTCATTTTAATTTCCTTGAAATTCCGGGATATCACACTCCATAGGTACGACACAAATCAAACTCGTACAAGGTGCGCTTGGGTAGGTGACACGACACAACTAGGCAATGCCAGGGTAGTATACCAATTACGCTTTCGGACCAGTGGTAATGCGTAGCTGCTACTATGGCCCACCTCGAACAACACTCCCAAAATCAAAGGTGCGCACCAAATAATCCCGGTGTAATAGAATGACATACGAAGAAGTGTGTTCGATCAGAGGTGCTACCTCATTAGTCCATCGATTGCTCCTGTTTTAGCCACCTTATGCCAACTCACGGGAGTCGGGTCCACGTACGTACCTTTATAGAACGTCACCACCATCCTACTTCATTCTGGAATCTCCACTACGTACACGGTTTTCAAAGTAGTTTTCGGTATCGACAGAGAGTATGCCCATATCCGATCCCGGTCTCTTTAACAACGAACGTTATTATTACCCGTGGTTATAAAATTCCAGAATAGTTTATATTTCAATCAAAATACTTCATTTTAAACTATTTACAAGTGAAGTTATTATTCTTACAAAATCCAATATAAATCCCAAAGGTTTAGCCTTAGTTCATTTGCATCAACTACAACACTTGCAAAGTGCAGTAATATCCTTTACAACAGATTTAAATAAATTAAATTTCAGACTCCAATATACTTTTGGCAATAATTAAAACTTAATTTAAACCAATTTAGCTTATAAAATCATATTTTCCACTTTGAAATAGTTATTTAAATTCCTTAACAATTTATGATTTTTATATATTAAGTTTTGCAAATAAATATCAAATTTCTCTATGCTTTACTTATTAAAATCAAGTGCACAATTTTCTATAAAATTTTACTTAACAATTAACTTTAATTATCACTTGAAAATAAACTTAATTTCCAATTTATTTATTAGCTTTCCTTTATTCTAATCCCAACTTCCCATTTCTAAATTAAGTTATACTTCAACTTCCATTTTTAGGTATTCTTATCTTACCATTTAATTCATAGAAAACTTAACCTTTTATTACTTCACTTTATATTTGAATTTTTATATCAATTTATCATATTTATTTCTTAACTTGAATTCCATTTTATTTTACAAAATCAAAGTTTACAAAATAAATTTTATGCCTTAAATTCTAATTTAACCATTTATTTATTTACACATTTAACTTGTATAAATCACTGTACTTATAAAAATCACTTTAGTCCAATTTTAAACAAATTATTATAGTATAATAATTTAAAATATTTAATATTTCCAGGAAATATATAATAACCACGGGTTTGTATAATATTTTCTAACGTAGGTCAAGTGATACGGATAATATATCATTTCAAACCGTAATTTACAAAAAAAATCCGAGTTCTATCATTTCAAACCCGCAATCCCAAGTTAAATAAATAAATAATAAATAATTAAATAAATAAATATCGTTCAGGCTTATCATTTCATCCCATAACGATTTCTACTCTACAGGAAACTTGTAGTGTGATAAACAGTAAATAAATAAATATTATAACAGCATAAATATAACAGCATATACAATAAGGGATGATGTGAAAATTTTTATAACAGGGTTTTAACATCATAAAATTTATATCACAGACAAGTGAAATATACTGTAATTATTCTACAATTTCACATGTTATCAATTTACGATTCTATAAGTATGTTTGTCAAGTGTGAATACTCACCTTTACGTCGCTGAAGATTCTGTTCAAAACAACGATATCCACATCGAAAAAGCGTACAGAAGGCACGATTAAATTTTAGCAGAGGCGACGATCAGATTCAAATTGTTGAAACACAAACGAATAAACTAATTTCACGAATTTTAAATACGATCATCAAATTTATATAAAGCAAACTGGAACTAAGATTTGAAAAAGAATGACGTGAACACAAGTGACTCAGCCCTTCACCACTTAGAGAAGACAAAATAGTGGAAACAAGAAAACAAAGCAAGAAGCAAAAGAAATAAAAGAAATAAAAGAAAGCAAGAAAATATTTGGCAATCATTACCTGATGAGCAAACTTCCACACGCGTAGAAATAGCAGACAATTGAGGTGGTGATGGAATTATATGAACGTGTTTAGTATTTAAAAGAAACTTGCGTTGAATGAGTGGAGAAAACAGCATGCAATAATTGATTTTGGAGGGCTATGCAAATTCAAGGATTTCATACCAATTTAAAACAATTAAAGAAAAAGGAAAGTGTATAACGTTTACACGTGAATTCAGGGCAAGCAATAAATTTTTAAACGGTCAGGTAGAAATAAAATAATTTTATTCTTATTAAAGCAAATGAAAGAAAGGAATGTAGAAAAAAATTCACGTAAAAGGCAAGAAGGGATTTTGAAACGGTCATGAAATTTGTGTGTGTGATGTTTGAGTTTATAAGAGGTAATTCCGTTTGATAAATTAATTAAGGAAACGCAAGAAATAAAGATATTTGAACGTTAAGGAAAAAAGGATTTCGCTTCTATCAAACAGAAGAGGCAAAAGGAAAGTCAAGAAAAGTTTGTACGTGAATTAAGCAAGGTTTTAATTCTTCTTCTAACAAATACACGGCAGATTTATTTTGTTTAATTGCTGAGGTAAGAGATAACTGAGTGCGTATATTTAGGTGAAAGAAAATGGCAAGAAGTAATTGTTTTTGTAACGGCTAAGAGAAATCAAATATTATATACCAATTAAAACAATTGAAGCAAAAGGAACGTGTAGAAGTTTACACGAGAAATTTCAAGGAATCTTTAAATGGATTTTGAGCGGCTAGAGAGAAATAAATGCATTCATTCCTATTAAGTATAAGGAGGCAATGGAAAGTGGATAGTAGATAAATCAGGACCCGCGAATTTTAGGGCAAGATTTTAAATTTCTTTCCTTTAGAAAAGGCACGGTTGATAAATGATTTTTATTAGCTGAGGTAAGAAATTTAGGAGTATGTAATATAGACGTAATTAATAAACGAAACGTACGTCCAAATTATGCCCAAATTTATAACAAAAGTAACGTATTTTATTTATACGTTTCTTATTCATTTAGAAAATATATTCAGTAAAATATACGCTAACGGATATTTCATCAAATAGCGTACCATTTACATGCCAACTAAATTAAAAAAACCGGATATAAACGTACCAAATTAAAACGTGAAATTATATAGCTTATTTATACACTATTCAATACTTAATTTAATATTTTGATTTGTTTACATTTATTTGATTTTTTTATCATTTAACTAAGAACTCATGTACGTATGTTGATTTATTTATCATTTAACTAAGAACACATGTATACGTATAAAGAAACATAACATTTTATTTCTTTTTACCCAATATTTATTACTTAATTTTAAGGGTATATAACCAATTTTTTTAAAAGAAACAAAAGTGGAATAAAAATGTTGTATGAATATATTTAGTTAAATTAAAAGATTTGTAAGTTAGAATTTAAAAATTTTAAATTCCAATTAAATTTAAACTTTAACCAAAATAAAACTTATAGAAATTGCTTACATTTATAAAATTTGAGCAATAATATAAAATCAGTTTAAAATTTCAAACCTTTAAACAATAAAACCCTAAAATTTTTAAATAAAAGAGTTAAAATATTAAATAAAATGTTGGGCCGTTACACTCTCCCCCACTCAAAACTTTTCGTCCTCGAAAAGGAACGAAAGAAGGGAAAAACAAAGGAAGATAAGATAATAGAGCAAAGTACATGAAGAAAATAATTTCGGATTCGAAGCACATATGCTCTCCTCTGTCTCCCAGGTGCAATCCCGTTCATCAGTGCTCCATTGCACTTTGACCAGGCGGACAGATTTTCTTCTAAGCTGTTTTGTACCTTGATCGACGATACGAAGTGGCTTCCTCTCAATAGTTTGATTAGGCTCGATATCCAAACTATCAAGAGCAGAAGGCTGGATAATAAGAGATGGATCATGCAAACAGCGACGAAGGTGTGGTACATGGAATACATTATGTACTCCAGCGAATTTCTCGGGTAAATCCAGACGATAAGCAAGAGACCCAATCCTTTCCAAGATGCGGAATGAACCGATGAACCTAGGAGCAAGCTTCCCTCTACTCCCAAACCGAACCACATTCCTTAAGGGAGAGACCTTAAGGAAGACCAAATCACCGACAGTAAATTCCATACTCCTTCTAGGCTAGAGATCGTGAGTGATTGCTCACCTTTATAGGCTAGAGATGTACTAGAATGAGATGAGTTACGAATCTAAGCACGAATCCCAAAACAAAGCTAGATTGTCATGAATTCGACGGATGAAGCTGATACGAGAATTGATGAAGTAATTAGAATTGGTCGATATAAATTTAACTAAATATAGATTATTTCTCTTTCTTGAAATTAAATTGTTAATTTAAGACAAAATAAAATAAAATAAATATATATAAAATAAATATATATAAAATAAAATCATCGTTTGTAAATTTAAACCCAAATCCTATCAATTATATGCATATATACCAGCTACACCAAATACATATACAAACTATATATATGTTAACAATATGTATAAATGCAGACACGACATCATGTATAAATGCAGACACTACAAATTTATATATAATTCATAAGTTTACATATATGAGTAATAGGTTATATAATTTACATATATAACAGCATCATATGTACACAACATATTTAAAATAAAATATATATATATATATATATATATATATGAATGTATGTATGTATGTATGTATGTATGTATGTATGTATGTATTTTAAACTTACAAAACTCTATCTACAAACTAATGTCTAAGCTTCATGTCTATAATAGTATATATATATATATATATATATATTTAAACCAATCAGGTACACCTATATAAACTTGTATACATAATAATAGATTGAGATTTTATTCAAACCCGACCCACTTATGATATATAGCATTGTATATACAACCTTACACAAACAACAGCTATAAATTTTACTATAAAATACATACTTTCATGTGAAAGCACTTAGACCGTGCATGTTATAGCCACTGTTACCACAGGAAGACCATACTGTTCTGTTGAACCCAACATTTTACAATACATTAATACAAATGTATAATAGTTTAATATAAAAATATATAACAGAGTAACTTTATTAAATATATAACACAGGCTAACTTTATACAAAAGATATACAACAACAGACTAACTTACAATACACTATTGTTAAAATAAGATATACGCATGTAAACCCATTTCATACAATCCTTTTAAACACCTATATATATAAATATACAATATATATCATACACATTATATAAATATTATAACTATAACACGTAAAATATATACCTCTAAAATCGTATACATTACAGTAATTTTATAACTTACTTCTTTATATAACTTTTTATATAATATAGAGAACAAATCTGATATATATATATGTATACTAAATCTACATAAAATATAACAAAACTGCTATATGTATATTTACTTCAACATACCCCGTACATAGTAGAATAGAAGGAGGCTTGAATGCATGCGTGGAAGGAGAACAGATGAGGAAGGAAGCGGCGGTTAGGAATTTTTTATATGTAAAGGAGGAAGCGGCCATGCGAGACAAAGGAGAAAGATGATAGAAGAAATAGGTGCAGCAGAACAAAAATAAATTTGCAACTGAATGAACAGATCAAAAAAATGAAAAGACAAAAGTTGTGAAAGGATGGAATATGGAATGTAAATGGTGGAATATGAAATGGTGTTAGAGACCAAATGTGACGACCCAGATTTTCGCATTCGAAAATCGACATCCATACTTCACTCATATTCGAATGCTTGAATCCGATTCACCGGAGCTTATAACACATTAACTACAACAACATAGTGGAAAAAATGAACAATATCATTAATATACAATAGTGAATTACAACAATGATACAACACGAATATCACATATCAGAGATACATAACAGCGGAAAGAATAACACAAATGGATGGTCTAGACTTTGCAACCAACGACAGCGGAAAAATAATTCCAACAGAATTCCAAGTGAGAAAATGAGAATCCAACATATAGCGACTCCATTGCCACAGTTCCAAAGACTCCAATCCAAAAGCAGTCATTTCCAAACCACAAGCTTGAACCACCAAAATGCTTTCCAAACGCGAAGCGGGAAACCCCCATCACGATGCACTAAGCAAGGTCAGTCATCTAAAGACTAAATAAGATTTTCGAAGACTGAAGCTTACCTAATCTACACCTATTATTCGATTATCTGAAAATCCCAACTCTAGACCGCCCGTGTGGAAAATTGTGGGCATCCAGAGTTTAGGATGGGAACAATAAACTCCGGGTCAGTCATGGGACTTGTATGAGCAAACGAAAAATATTTTATCTTTATCAAAAGAAAAATAAAAGATTTTAAAAGAAATCCGCAATGCTTTTTGGAAAATGAAACTACCATAAGGCCTCCCGGCACACACATCATGCAATCGCATACTTTGGGGAGATTTCTCCTTATGATAGTCAAACATGCTTGATACGCAAAAACCTTTTGATATTATTATTAGTGCATAGTGGAAAAAATTTGCAAGTATAATATTAATCTTAGCTAGCATATGTACCATTATAGTATGTCTACTATAGCTACCATGTTAAATGGCAGGTTCTACAACTAAAACCGTACTGGGCGTGTATTGGAGATTGGATTTCTAACAAATGATCAGGCTAAGGAACTTCCTATTTCCACATGGGTATGCCTCTGGAGGGATGCCCTAAGAACCTACCCGAATCTCTGCCAACACAAGGTCGGGTTACCCCTGCCCAGAAGTAACACATACAAGTATGCCATCCTTGGTCGTTTGCGATCTTTATCCGAGAGCGCTCAACCACAAAGCATCCACAAAGTAATAAATTTGTAGTGACCACATGAGTTAAGTATCTGGGCTCCATACCATGATATCACCCTTTTCCAAAAGAAGTGGACATACCCTATGGCCGCGACCCCTAATAACCTTGCTGCATCCTTTCTGTTTCGACCATTTCTGGTGTGTGAGGTCCTGATGCAGTCTCGTCCACAAAGCTATGCTTTACACAAAGCCTTGCTTTGACCAATAAATGAACAGCAGCACTTTGTATGCCCCATTACCAAATTGGGAATGTATCACTAGTAACCATCAACTACATAACCTCTGAGCTCGTACGTCTCAGAGAAGGGTGTTAAGCTAAGAGAATAAATTCTCCACCACAAACAGAAATGTATTTGATAGAAACCAGCTTTACATCTCAAAGTGTAGCGTCAGAAACATATCCATACAAGTCTGTTCCGGGTTCGAACAAAACCGAAGGCACTTCCAAAGAACCCCTTGCAATCTGGATAATCCCTAATCACGTCCAGACTCCCCATCACAAAGGGTGATCAAATCTCTATACCTGGGCCATTCGGTGCAGAGACATTCGACGGGTTATCCTTTCGCTTTCGAAAATATCCGGTCTTCACCACCGGTCTTCAAATGCTATCCATAACGTCGTATCGTTATTCGGAATGGGTTATATGACACAAAGTCCTCTCCCGGCTAAACCGAATAATGAGCGCTTAATTTAAAAAGCATATGGATATTGGGATCTTAGTTAAGTCATAACTTATTATTCAAAACCTTTCTTTCAAATGGTTTAAACCAATAACCATTTTCAAATCTTTAAACAAAAAGATTCACTTCATAAAGTTCACTAATCTTTCACAAAGATTCATTATTATATTTAAACAAAAGATCTATCTTTGAGATCCTCTCTTGTTTGAAAACAAAGTTCACCAAATATTTCACAAAGATTCATTCATAGCTTTCGAAACAATTCCATTTCAAATCTTTTATACAAAAGATACACCTTTAACATCCCTTTTCAATACGAGAACAAAGTCCACCAATTTTAACAAAGATTCATTCATATGCTTTCAAAACAATTTCCTTATTAAATTGGATTAACTCATCCAATCATTAATTCAAAGACTCAATTCATAGCTTTCAAAACCATTTTCGGAGATTCATAATTTTCAAAATAATTCCCATTTCTAATCTTTTATATAAAAGATACACCATTTAAAATACTCTTCAATTTTCAAAACAAGGTTCAACCATCCTTCACAAAGGTTCATTCATAGCTTTCAAAACTATTTCAACTCCATTTCAAACTTGAAATATTTCAACACAAATTGGAAATCCTTTCATTTTATGAAAGCTATTATTATTTGGAAAAAAATAGTTTTCGTTTCGGAAAAATCTGATTACATTTGCATGAGTTAAAGCCCTTCAAGTATAAAACTTGGGTTAAACTCAAATTCCCAAAATAATACTTTTAAAATCGTTTAAAACCCATATAAACACATTTATAACTTGTATAACCTTTTTAAACCATAATTTCCAAACATAGAATTCAATTTCAAATCTTTAATTCAAATTCAAATCAAATTATTTAAATGTCAAAACTTTATCAAGTTATTCAAAATAACTTTTATCTTTAAAACTCACTTTCAAAATCTTTTCACATTTAACCCAATTCCATTCCCAAACTATTTGAATTCAAAAAAATTCAACTTTAAAACTATTCCAAAAATCTACGACTTAACTAATTTCCTCGCACAATCCATATTTGTGTGTGTATGGTGTAGTCCAGGGGTTTTACACAATAGTGCAACAACATTAATCATCACAGATTCAATCATATCAATATTGATAAGCGATATAATCTATAACGCTTATCTTCATTCATAGATTCACAGATAAATAATTTACATTCATCACAGATAAATAAATTACATTCATCATAGCTCGAATCGAAATAATTCATATCGCCAAGCATCACACACCAGAGATTTCAAGCAATTCAAAGCATTCCATGCAATTCAAACATCCATAAGTAAGATTAATTGATCATCTGATTAATTGAAACCACATTAATCACTAATCTGGGTTAGTTAACATTAACTAATTACAAATTATCTTAATTAATTAAACCTTAATCATTTATTAATTAACCTTAATAAATAATTTAATTAAACTTCAATTATTTAATAATTAACCTTTAATTATTTAATTTATCCTTTAATTAATTATCTTTAATCAATTACATTAATTAATCAACCCTTAATTAATTTTCATTTAATTTATTATCCCTAACTAATTACCATAAGTGATTATCCCTAATCACTTATATAAATTAATCACAAATTAATCTAATCACTTGATTAATCAACCTTAATCTTAAATTAATTACTTTTAATTAAGTATTTATTTTTAAGTAATTAATTACCCTTTTATTACTTGTTGTTAATTAATCAACCTTTAATTATTTATATAATTAACCTTAAATTATTTAATTATCCTCTAATTAATTAACTACATTAATTAATTAACCCTTAATTAATTAAATTACAACCCTTAATTACTTAATGAATCCTTTATTAATAATTAGTTTACATTAATTAATTACCCTTTGATTACCTTATTAATTTAATGAATCTCAAATCATTAAATCTTAATTAACTTTAAGATAATACATCATTCTTATCAATGACTTAATTGTCATTTACAAATGCATTTGGAATATTTTACTTTTAAATTTACCTTAAAATTTCATTTCAAATTTAATATTTAAAATGATTCACATTTAACTTTAACAAAATTTAAAACAATTTAAAACCTTTTTAAATCAAATGTTAAAGAAAATCACTTATCTTATATAAAAGAGATTTATAAGAGTTTTTAAGCCAAATTTATCTAAATTCAAAATTTTGTTTTTATTTAAAAGAACTTTTAAAATATGTTTTTCAATGCTGCTTCTGGTTCGACCCGTAGCCTAATCGAGTCAATTACTTAAAAACATATATTTCTATGAAGAATAGATTTTAAAAACAAGATTCGTTTATAATATTTAAAACATACTTTATTTAGATTTGAAAACTTGTTTTTAAAAGAACTTTTAAAACTTCTGAAAACTGTTTTTTATCCTACTTCGGTCTAACCCGAACATCACTCGAGAGCCACCCGAGTTCTCTTCTTCTCTTCCATTTTCAAAAATTTAGTTTAAATTATAAGTTTAAAAAAAACCGTAGACTTAACTTTCATAATTTACTCAAGTACTAACTCGAGCAACTACCTCCAAAACCCTATCCTTCCCTCGAGCAAACCCACAACAAAACTCACAGACACACAAAGCTCCACCGTGCACATGCATCATTGCCAGAGTCGCCTCCAACCTCTGATGAGCCTTCCAACACATCACCCATCGCCGTTGCAACCAATACCGACCATCAAAACACAAGCACAAGTCCCTGATCGAAAACGAGCAATCCACCATTGCCAAAACCCCCTCGAACTTACGCCTCCAACCACCAGACGGGGCGCGACCACGGTAACACATTCTCTGTCCATCCATGAAGCCACACCCCTAGGTCTGACGCCACTCGATCACCCAGAGACACTGCATCACTCCCATTTCCAAACTCGACAAAAATTAGGTTTTAAAACCTAAATCATATCCTCAACGTCGCCTCGATGATCTGGAACTCCTCCAGTCATTTTTCCTAAGCTCGCCGCACATCCTTCCACCTCCAGTCGAAACCCCGAGACCCCACTACCCATTGATCGCCAGAGATAGCCCCAAAACTAATTTCTAGTCATCACAAAAATGCATACTCAATACTTTATTAGAAATCCCGATTTTCTTATTAAAATTCACATCTTCCAGAGACGATTCAAGATATATACTTGAATTGATAAAATTCAACATTTGATTTTATCATGTTTTTAGCATTTGCTACTGTATTTACAGACAGCTTTCCACTTATCATGCTTAATTTTATTTTTTTATACTTAGCTTAAGTAAGAACAAACTTAATTTGTTCAAATGTCACAACCTATATGTGAATGATTGAAGAGCACTTGATCTTTGATCAAGATTTAAGCCTGTCAGTTTATAAATCGGGATATACACAGGTTTCAGATATATATACATCTATATAGCTACATATTTATAACATTCAAACCAAAATCACACGCATACAAACAATTTTCACATCGCAAACCACAATTTAAAACAAAGTTAGTTGTTTACTCACCGGGATTGGGAAAGAACAGAGAAGTATATTTTTTTTCTTTTCTTTTTATTTGATCTGGATTTAATTTGAATATGCATTTTACTTCTGCCTAATCTTTGAATCACTTGAAGCTTTGAATCTGATCTTGCTTTGATTTAAACTGTGTTGAATTTGCATTTACATGTGCTTGATCTTGAATTCGATTTTATGTTGCTCTGATCTATGAGTTGCCTGATACTTCGTCTTGATTTTATGAATTAGCTGAAGCTGTTTTTGATTCCAGATTGAAAATTTTTCATTTTTTTTCAGATTTGTTTTGCTTTACATTTGGTTTCTCAGATTTGAGAAGTTTTAAAAATGAAAACAGCCTGGTTATTATCATTATATTATTTCTTCTTATGAATGTTTATAGATCTTAATTAAAAGATAAATGCCACTTGTGCAACTAAGTTACACTTGTAAATTCATACCCTCTTAATTTTACAAATGTCATTATATGATAAAATTGTGTTTAAATCGTTAGTTCAAATTAATTTATAGGTTTAGCTTTAAACCCTTATTTATAATTTACTTACAAATTCATGTATATATTACTTACCAACTATATTTATTTTCAAATATATAAAAGAAAAGTAATTTAAATCTTTTATCAAATCTTGTTTTACATATTTACAAATTTTTATTAAGCCTTGGTTTATATCATATATATATATATACACATTATACATACATTTCTCAAAAAAAAAATTTCTTATATATCATTCATACTTTTATAACATTTTAAATAACCTTAAGAAAAATGATTTGAAATCAAACTATTCACTAAATAAATAATCATACATACATACACACACACACACACACACACACTTTAGTTTCTTAAATCCAATTTATCAATAAAATATTCATTTATTTGAATTCTAAATCAAATTTCTATTTTACAATACATTTTATTTTAGAATTCCCAGATTAAAATTCTTTTTTACAAATTTTATCTTTATTTTTCAATTTCCAATCCAATTTTACTTAAAATCTACTTATATATATTTATTCCCAAAATTTCTAATTGGAAATTCACAAATAAATCCAAATCCAGTATATTATTCAAAGTATTTATTTCTGCATTTCCAATTAAATTTTTTATTTAAAATCATATTTATATATATTTATATTAATAAACAAACAGATGTCTATTTAATTTGGAAAATACCAAATTAATTCACAATTTAATTTCAAAAATTAAATTAATTACCAAATTAATACTGGCTCAAAAACGGGAACGTTACACCAAAAGACCCAAAGTAGTTACCGATACGGTTATCAGTTATGCGGGTTCCACCGTGTTTTAGACACCAAAACACAGAAGTGAATATACCACAAAAATCAGCACGAAGAGACGATCAAAACAGTATACAGATAGCGGTGGTACGATTATTCGATCAAAATCAACATCGGTGTGGAAATGCTGCTATTTTGTCAGAAATAAGATAAATGAAGTAACAGTAGTCGAAATTTGGAAAAACGAATTATGACATCTCACTCAGAAGATGATTTACAAATTTTCTATAGAAAAATATTCAGGTTTGGAAAACCTTTTAATATCATCAAATATCAACTGATTTAAATTGAAATAGAATAACATAAGAAAATAAACATCCATATTATCAGATGAAAACTTTCCATTTCTTATGTTTGATTGGATATATTACAAATATAAAATCTTTATCTCCAAATTCAAGTATTTAAAATTTCATAAAATTACAGTTAATCAAAATAAATAAACCACTAAAATTTTTGGGTTGTTACAGTTTTGAAAGGCTTCGCATCAATAAAGGAAGGTTTAGCTTCTAAGACTCGTTGGCGCCCCTTATTGCTAGAAAATTTGGAAAAGTACATTGAGTCAATATAGATTACACGTAGATCACCACGAAGCTTCCATATATGGAGACATAGAGTTCTATAATTTTGGATTTTTTAGATGGGATCTAAGAAAAAACCAACCGAAAAACTTGACCAGTTATTAGCCTCAGCTTGCATTACCAGAAGCGGAGGAAGCATAACACTGTTAAACTCCTCAATCTCAAAATCAACAGGGTTGTAGACACTTGCATTTCTAGGCAGGGTGCTAAATAGAAATGTCCAAGGCTTGGGTTCATATAATGTTGTAGGTAGACTAGCTATAGCACAAGGCATTGATACTATAGGACTACTAAAAAAGAGAAGGATAACATATTAACATTTGAACGATCACCTACAGTGCATGAACCCGATTTGGCCAACTTAGGATCCATCGACTCAGATTCATCAACTATCAAAGTTACAGTTTTAAAACCGGCGATCACCATGACAGTTATCCTTGCCACCAAGCAAAAGAGATGCTACAGCATAGGAAATAGACCTAGCAATATTGATGGCAACAATAGATTTAACAAGAGGATCAAATGACTTATACATGGCTACCTAGCCACAATTTGCATCAGAAAGCACTAGAAAGTCAGTTGTCAAACCTAACATAGGCGCAGGCGAAGACAATGATTTGGACGGTTGGAAGGGTTCACAATAGGTACAACCAGATCTAGTCGCACTGGCCGGGATAGTTTCAGGAAAGAGAGGGGAGTACCTTAAAAGCTTCTTAGGCATGGAGAGTGCAAAGTGGAATACGTAGGCAGGGAAGGAAAACCTAAGAGGAGAAGGGAGCGAATTCGAGAACTAGCAGCTAAATTTGGCAAGAATAAGTTGCCATGAATCGCACATGAATTTCATTGTCAAAACTATTGCGGATTTCTTCAATTTTTTATTTTAATTTTACTTTAATATAATTTTAAGTTTTATATAATCTTCATATCCATAATGCGACCATCGTAGCAATCTCATTGAATAAACTATGGTTGGGGTATAATGAGAAAATAGACTATGGTGTCCTACGATCAATAAATGTCAGTGTAAATATATCAATACGATGTCAATTGTGATAGCTTAAATGTTTAAATTATGTTTTATACTTATAATAAAAAAATAGATATTTTCAGTAATAATTAAGGTAAAATATTATATATGTTTATATACATATATATTTCATAATTTAAAATTATATGTATTACAAGATAATTTGTACAGAAATCATATAAATATATATGACTGTATATATTATAATTAATATTCAAACATTTTAAAATGTTTAAAATTTAAATGCCCTTTCAAATTTGAATTATAAATGACTTAATCAAAGTAAAATAACAATTAAAAATAAAATACAATTATTCGACCAATACAGAGTAGGTATTAATTTTTTTGGCTAAATAAAAAATATTTGGAAATTCAAATTGTGGATTTTAAACTAGTTTGAGATTTGAAATATATATAATCTTTATTTTATTTTGATCCAAAAAGGAAAAATGAATTTCTTTTATTTAAAACCATACAGAAATATATGTGTGTGTTTGGGTGTGTGTGCGCGTGTGGTGTATATACATACATATATATTTACATAAATATTTTCGATAGACCAATAACAGTGAATGGTAAAATAAGTTATTTAAAATATATAATTAGACTAACAAATAATGAAAAGCATTTTTTTAACACGCACACACAAACACACACACACAAATATATATATATATATATATATATATATATATATATATATATATAAACTGGTAAATTATTTTTTTAACTTGCAAAAAAATTTAAATACATACGTACGTACATACGTACGTACATACAGACATATATATATATATATGAACTATGATTGATATCATCCTTTATTTAGCACTATTTGTAGCTCCTCGGTATTAGCTACAAGTTTATATTTAAATATCTGGTCCATGTGACAGGAGAGCGATAGAATAAACATTTAACTTTAAACTTGTGGCTAATGTTGGAGGTTACAAAATGATGCTATTGATTTTAGCTCTCTCTATATATACATATGTATGTATGTGTGTATATACACTCACACACAATACACATACACATACACACAGAGACATACATACTTATATATATATATACTCTTATATATATATATATATATATATATATATATATATATTGAAACTTAAGGGGGTATGGCCAAGCGCTAATAATGTAACTTATCACATATCCTAACTTTGAAACCAATCTTGTTCGAAATAAATTCTACTTTTGGTGTTTGTTTTCTATCATATATATTGTTGTATTGAGATATAAATAAATTATTAAAAAACCATTTAGTAAGTAGAAAACCCTTAAATAAGGTATTTACTATTGTAGCTACAAATGTTGTAACCATGAGTATCGAATCGTAAGTTAAAAATCCTTTGTTTTAAATATTCTTGGTTAAGATATTTCAAGAAAAGGTATCAATATATTCGTTAATGCCGGAGTGCGCAATGCTTTCCAAATGTTGGGCAATGTATTTAGCCATAGCTGTTGGGGGCATTAACGGGTCATGTACTTGTAGTTATTGAATAACTACGGAATGACTTGACCTAGAATTTCCTATTGGTTTATGGTTACTAAGGTCAGATAGGAAATCTATGTGATGATGTTACAATTTAGAATTTTTACCTTAATGCTCCACTTTGATTATAGTTAAAATCATGGTATGGGACCATCGAACGACTATAGTTTTTGTCTGAGTTGAAGCATAGGAAGTGAAACACTATTCAATAGAGAATTTGTCTCCTCTATTATGAAAGGTTAATACCATGGTCAACAATAGTCAACTCAAAGTCAAATGTCTTTGGTTGGGATTTGTCAATTAATAATAAACTCTATTATTGAACCATGGATTTGGAGATGGACTAAATAGTTGTACGAATATTATTGGAGTTTTGACTATGACTAAACTCCATATTTTGAAAGTGATATGACGGTGTAATGAGCATATAATATATTGTTGCTTAAAGTTGCTTCTTAAATTGATCTAAAATATGATTTTATCAAAAAGATCTATAAGAAATATGATCAAAAAAGCTGTCACACCGTCAACTAAGGTGATGGTGGAAGTTAATATTTAAATTGTTCAATGTTAACCGCTGGCTGAATTCACGCATATGAATTACACAACTGAATCTTTGTTTCCTCCAAAATATTACCTATTTTAAGCTATTTATGTATGTTATAAATAATTAAATAAATGTATAATGTATATTTATTATTAATGCCTCTAGTAGTTGGGGTACCATTAGTATTTTTAGTAGCTCTTGGGAATTCTCTAGATGCCATTAGTAATTCTGTGAGTGTGTATAAGCGCTATACATACACGTATTAGTATAAACCCACAAATAAAAGGAGGGCTAGCCACACTTATGGAAGGTAAAGAATTTTGGTTTTATCTTTTCAGAATGAGTAATTAGTGGTGGATATTTTCTCCTAAAACTCTTCTATAAATGTGACGATCCAGGATCCGATGCTCAAAAATCGACATCCAATACATCACCCTATTCGAATGCCGGAGATTCAAATACTGGAGTCTGGTTTGCCGGTGCTTATAACACATTAGGTGAAAACAACACAGCGGAAACCAAGAAGAATATTTTTATTGATACACAATATGGACACAACATGATACAAGTTGATAAAAATGCACAACAATATCAGAGCCAAAATATATGCAACAGCGGAAAATAATAACAGAACTAGGAACAAGGGCAACAACAAAGATCTCCAGAGAGAGAGAGCGAATCTGTAACATCCCGCCATTTTGGACGTTTTCAATCGACGATAAACCATACACTTCAGACTTAAACCATACAAAAGTGCGAATTGTTATTGGGGTGAATAAGAAAAAGGAAGAAAGAAATAAAACAAACAGAATCTTGCAGCGGATTGACAAAATATAATATTCAAACAATAGTTCATGAAGTCGTTTTACAAAATATTTGATTATACTTTACAACACAGAATCAGATTTACACATACCAAAGATTAATAAATAACAATGCATCAGAACAATGTGATGCGGTGGAACAATATAGTAAATAATAGTAATAATACAATCTTCGTCTTCATCCTCCAGAAGTAAGGCCTTCAAACCCTGAAATGCTCAGGCTGACCCGAGCGAATTGGAAAGACAAAACATTCGAGTCAAAACTAAAAGATCTTATGTGAGTTAAATCAACAGAAATAAATATGAGTGGAATGATGTCAGAGATGTTTATGGGATTTGACATCTCCTTTCCAAAGTCTAACGTGAGTGCAATAACTTAAGAGATGCTCGAGATTCACATCTCCTAAGGATCTGTTCAACTCTTTACTATGTAGTAACATGCGCTATTATAATAATGTCTAATAGTAAAATAAATTTACTTTAAAATAGCATTAAGGGGTTACCATATATCCCTTAACACATAATGGTCCCAGTTTTCCATCCAGTATTAGAGCATCTCCAGATCGAGAGACTATCCTAAATACTCCACGGGCTACGGGAGAAATCCAAACTCGTACAAGGCATGCTAGGGTAGGTGACGCGACACAACTAGGCAATGCCAGGGTAGATATACCAATTACGCTTCCGGGCCGGTGGTAACGTGTAGCAGCTACTACCGCCCACCTCGGGCCACACCTCCGAAATCCAAAGGGCCCAATCAATCACAAAGTAATAGAATGGTATCGAAGGAGTGTGTCTGATAAAAGGTGCTACCTTCTTGGCCTGTCAATCGTTCCTGTTTTAGCCACCGTATGCCGACTCACGGGAGTCGGGTCCACATATCTACCTCAAAGGAACGCCGCCACCATCCTACTTCATTTTGGAATCTCCACCGCGTACACGTTTGTTAAAGTGGTTTTCGGAGTTGGTAGAGAGTATGGCAACTTCCAATCCCAATCTCTTTAACAACCAAACGTTATTATAACACCGCGGTCATTTCAAAATAATTTATGCTTCAAAACCAGAATATAATATCCATTTCAGAACCATATAAATACGATATAATTTCCATTTCAAAAACCAAACCAATAAGATATCATTTTTATTAAAACCCAAATCAATATAATATCATTTTTATTTCAAATATATCCTTTCCAAAAAATCATAACACTTTCAACGTTATAACACTTTGAAATCAAAACACTTGAAATATAGCACTTTCAAATCATAATACTTTGAAGCTCACAACATTGAAACACAACTTCCACCCTTAAATGGTTTAAATATTAAGATACTTTATATAATAAACTAGCATCTTCAAATTTCACAAATCAATTCCAAAACAACTCGAATTTCTAAATTTAAAATTTAACCAAATCCCAAATCATACATTTCAATTCAATTCAGTTTCCAAATAAACTATTCCAAATTATATCGATTTCAATATAGATTTGACCCATAGAATAAAACATTGCAAATTCAATATATTTCAAACTTTAAGTATTTAACAATTTCAAAACTATATGCGACGACCCGGAATTTCTAACAATTTAAATTTGAATAGTTAGTTATTATCAAATTTCAATTTTCATAGCGTTTGGATTGACCGTTTGCTTGTACGGGTGAGAAACGCGTTGAAATTAAAACCCATAATTTAATATTTTAAATCGATTTAAAGTGCAAATTTCCGCATACGATCAAATTAGCCTCCGAAATACGTTCCATTGTGTTGGGAACGGGGGTAAAACCATGGAATCGCCTAGCGGCATTTCTTAAGAGGAATTCGAAATTTATGGTAGCAATTGCAAGGGTATTTTGGAAATTTTATAATATAATATAATTTAAAGTCAAAACAATCAAAGATATTTTCATTTACCAACGTATACTCAAGAAGCTTCCCTAAATCTATTTCATCTCCGTCCCCTCTCTATTCTCAGTAGAGTAATCGAATTCATAAAAAAAAATGGCCGAAGCCGACTCTGCTTAAATTCTCAAATTCATTTTCTTTGTCAGTTTAAAAAACAAGGGGCGACGCGAAACAGGATCGAGTTCGAGACTCGATCGCGGCTTCCTCCAGCTTGAAGAGTCGAACGAACGAATTCGTTCATGCTCGCTTTCAATCTAATCGATTCCATAACCTAGCCTCCGAAACCCTACGTGCTCACTCCAGATCGAAGACGCGGGAGGGCAACTCGTTCGCGAGGGAAGAGGAAGGACTGGAAAACGGTCTCGTGCGAGGCGATGTGAGGTTCTCTGTCTAGGGTTTTTGGCATGAAGTTGTGTTCAACTCGATGTTGGGGAGGGTGACTCAATTGGGAAGTGATCGTGATGGGAAGTTAGAGTCGCGAATCTGGAAGGAGTTCGATGTCGCGCTTGGTCGTTTGCGAGGGAGCTAGTGGCTAGCAGTTGCTCACGTGAGGCTGGAATTTGGTCTCTGAGGTATACGTTTTGTTAATTATCTTGATTGATTTAGTGGAAGCTTACATGCAGGTTGAGGAAATAATTAAATTGATGTTCACATGCATATCTAAACGGGATAGGGAAGTTATAAGTTAACAGTAAAAAGCAGGTATATGTATACATAGTTATCTTAATAATGTGTGTGTGTGTGTATATATATATATATATATATATATATATATATATATGAAATTCTATAGTGGACACAGAAGATTATTTTGGGAAATAATAGTATATAAATATGTTTACGTAAAGTTAGATTTGTTTTACCCATATAGTTTATTTTGGAAATAAAATCAAGTATACATATGCACATTTTTTTTATTTTTACTAACCCATTTTATAATAAGATATTTTGGATGACTAATTTATTTTATTGACCTATTTAACTATTTTTACGGAAGGATCGTAATAAGGGAAGCAGTTAAAATAAATCATTGTTATGTAATTTATTAAATGGGATAAATGATCCGTTTATTTCAAGTATTAACAAATCCATATAATGCTTATACAAGGTCGAAAATCGTGAAGAGAACAAGTCAGGATTGGATGGAATTGCAAATAAAATAAAGGTGAGTAAACCTCACTGTTTGATTTTTTATTTAGATTTAAATGGTTAAATTTAAATAATTGATTTGATTGAGTTGATTGAATCTGTGTCGAAGATCTGGTGACTTTGGTTTTGGTTGGTTTTCGAGTTAATTGTTGTTTGACTCAAAGCACTTGGATTTTTAAATAGTTCTAAACTTAAATCGTAAATAAGGAATAGTTCAGTTTAAAATCAATAAAGGTTTAGTGAGTGGTGATTCATTAAATAGGTAGGATAATTTAAATGAATAATTAATTAATTAAATTAATTAATGATTTGGGTTAATTTGTTTAAGTTTAAAATAATTAGAACGATCATTGGGTGTTTTAATAAATAATTACTTAATACAATTAATAAAATATAATCACCTTGTGTAATTAATCGAGAGATAAATTAAGATAATTAATTAAGGAAAATTTATTTATTTAATGAAGTAAATAAAAAGGTAGATAATTTCAGGTGGAGATAAATCAAGTATGATTAATACTGTGGTTCAATTAATATAATTAATTTAGATTAAGATTAATTGAAATATAATTGGAAATCAATAATTTATATAATTAATGATGTAATTAAAGATTGATAAATTCAAATTGATTAATCAGTAATAAGTGACTTATGGGAAAGTAACTAATATAAGTAATTAAGGATTAATGTAATTTAAATAGCTAATTAATTCATGAAGTAATTAAGATTTCTTATTGATTTTGGTTAAGAAGAATTAATATCATGAAATTAATTAAAGTTAATTACTTGAATGAAAATTGAAAGATAATTAATCCAGGGTGATTAATTAATATGAATAATGAAGGAATGGTTGATTAATTGATTTGAAACTAATTGATGTTAAATGAAGAAATCTAAGTGGTTGAGGTGGGAAATTCAATCAGGATAATTAAATTAAATTTGTATGTGATTAAGTTTTGCTTATGGATGATTGAATGGTATTGGATGTTTTGAATGAGTTGATACCTCTAATATGAAATGTTGTGTATTTCATTTGGATAACTTGGGTTAGGATAACAGGAGTTTCGAAGAGATCGGGGTCGGGTATTGGAAAACACCCGAAACCACTTCAATTTTTTTATATAAATTGATTTGTAAAATCAATAGGCTGCAATGAAATGATTTAAGTGAATCGGATTATTTTATCTAAGTTTGGTACTTAGAAATTGAGGTGTGGAATAAGTGTCGTCTACAGAAAATTGTGAACTTGATAAATTGATATAAGTTACCCCGGGTTTATATAAGTTGTTTTCTTTGGTATTCCATGTTAGTTGGGTTTACTCACGCTGGTTTCCAGCCTGACCCGGGTATTACTTTGGTGTAATGCTCGGGTCAGACCGAGTATTACAGATTTTTAGGTAGGTACGTTCTGGAGCTCAGGAGGTGAGCTGGATGGCAAGAATTTATGGAGTGTTTCCACAGCATTTTATTGTTGTATATCTATGGTATGATAATTGTATATATATTCAGTGTCTGTATAGATATGTAACTCTGATGTATGAAAATGAAATCGACAGAATATTATTCTTTTGTAAACTGTTATTATTTGATATTATATTTTGGTCCGCTTTGAATGTGAGATGTTGGTGTTTCTGATCTTCTTCTTCTTCTATCTCTTCTTCTTCTTCATAACTATCTGGAATTTTCGGCTTCGAAAATTTCGGGTCGTTACAGTTGGTATCAGAGCCGAAAGTTTAAGCGAGAACCTTGGCTCTGGTGGGATCTACTCATTAAATAGAGTCCAAAGTACTCTAGAATGAGATGAGTATGTATGTATGTATATATATATATAAGCGTACTTGTTATTTTCTTATATAAAGGTTTTAAATGATTTTATATAAAAATATAATTTGATATATAAAGCATTATTTCCTTATAATAAATATTTAGGTGATTGGTTGTTAAATTGAAATTAAATTAAGAAGTAGTATAAAATGCAACCTAATTGAAAACTTGAAATTGAAATTAAATTAAGTGGTAACAGAAAATACAACCAAATTTAAATTTAAATTGATTAAAATGAAATTCTAGAATTAGAACTCAAAAATTAAATTATTTAAAAACTTTAAATGAACAAGGTTAATTTGGTTTAAAAAGTTAAACCAATCTTTGAGAATTTAACTCGAATTTATATAATTTGAGATGGTTTAAAATTGAGATTGGAGCTGAATTAGTTCAAATTGAATTTGATTTGAATTAATTGGATTTATGATTGAAGATGTATAAGTTTAAAAAATAATAATTTAAATGGAATATTTAAATTGAAATGATTTGATATTGAAGCGGATTCAATTTGATAATAGTCCGAATTGATCGGAATAATTTGGAATTATAATTAAAGTTGAATGGGTTTAAAATCAAATGGAATTTGATTTGAAGTTGGAAAGAAATTGAAAATTATTTCAACTTGAATTGGGAATAAATCAAGTCCAATGGAAATTGGAATTATTTAATTAGAATCGGGTCAATTTAAATGGAAGTGGAAATTTAAATTGAATGAATGGGAAAGTGAACATTTTTAATTCTGGACTATTTTCAATATAAATTGTTTTAGTATAAACTTATTTTTCTAAGCTATTAAATATATACAACTTTTCTTTCTTAAAGCCAAATTAATTTATACTTGTTTTACAATTATTTTTGGAACTATTTAACAACTTTTCAAGCCAATTACTATTTTCAACTACTAATTACTATTTTATAGCTATTTTGCAATTATTTAAAATTTCTATGACTATTTAATTATTTTCCAATTATTTTACAATTAATGAACTACTTTACAGCTATTTCACAAACTATAAATTGTTTTTCAACTACTTATCTATTTTTAAAATTTTCAAGCTATTTTCTAAAAATAAACTGGTCAGAGTTCAAACTGTTATGGATTTAATACCCAACTGAGATAAGAATTGAAGCGATAATTCAATGGAATTGAAGCAATTGTGAATAGAAAGAGAAATTGATGTGGATAATAATCAATGAAATTAATTACGTAGGATGTACGTATATTATTCTATTCGTATAGTGATTTGATCCAGATTCGAGCATAGAATTTTGAGATAATTTATCAATCCGATTTGGGATTTTTCACTCGATTTTCGACGGCGAACCTGGATATGGATTGTTGGTTGGTTCTGGATATTATCTATCATAGTTATGGCTATGCAAGAAGAATGACGGTTTCTAATCAAGAAACCAGATCTGAGTCCGCACTAGGAAGTCGGGTGGACGATACTAGTTCAGAAGTGAAATTATGTGATCGAGTGAGCGATCAGATTGGCGTACGGATGATATGTGTACATCGTACGGATTTGAATGAAATTGATATCGGAAATTTGTGAATAAGAAATGTGAAATGGTTCTTTTGAAATGAAAGAATGTTTTGAGAAATATACAACGAATAAAGGTGAAAATTGGATATTTCTATAGTTTTTGGAAGTATTTGAAGTATAAAAGGAGTTCTATACAAGTTTGATATGATCCAAAGTTTTTAAAAAAAAATTATATATTTATATATAAAGGGTCTTATGAGGATTTTGGGAAAGGTTTTGGGAACCTTTGGATTTGGAAAGGCTTTTGATTTTTGGGTAAAATCAATATTGAATTTGGAAAGCATAGTTTGAGAATTATCGATTTTGGGGATAATCGATTTTGTGTAAAGGAGCTTTGTATGATATCATACTAGGTGCATGATTTGAAAGATACTATATATGTATAGTATAAAATGTTTTGATGATGACTCTGGGGAAAAAGGCGCTCCCTTGAAATGAACTTCTCAGGAGTGCCACCGGGTGGTGCTGCCTTGAGCCCCAAGAGGGGGGTTCTAAAGTTGATCCTGTGTGGAGTCCGGACAAAACTAGTTCCTGGGGATTATGAGTAGTGTATACCATAGCGGAAGTCGTGTGTGCCGCTGAGAGCCAACAGTTACATGGATTTTTTGCTACGATGGCAACGTAACCCAGGATGTAACTGCGACCTATGGTATAACATAGTGAAAGTCGTGTGTGCCGCTGAGAGCCAACAGTCTGCGCTTGATTTTATATCGATAGACTGCGACCTATGTAGGAGTGGAGAATTTTCATTTCGACAGCGAAAATCAGAGGCCGCTGAGAGCCTGCATTTACATGGACTTTTGCTGTGACGGCAACGTAACCCTCGAATGTAACTGTGATCTGTTGTGTGGGATCCATGGCGTAATTGAGAGGCCGCGAAGAGCCTGCAGTTACATGGACTTTTGCTGCGATGGCAACGTAACCCTGGATGTAACTATGACCATGGATGGTGGTGATGATTTCCAGAGCATTCTCACCAAAGATACTTCTTCTATTTTCAAAACTGTTTTCTATATTTTCAATAAAATTATTTTTCAAAAGTATTTTCACTGGATGTTGAAAACGGGTTTACCAAGTACTTATAGATTTTCAGTCCTACGCATGATCAACGTATGACTGAATTTCTGTGAGAACAAGGATGGACTGGTTGAGACATCGAGTTATAAGAAATATTTTTTATAAAGGGATATTTTAATCGTATTATGTGGATTTAAAGGCATTCTAAAAATTTAAAATAGAAGTGTTGGAACTTTAGGAAAATTAAAAAGAAATTCCAACCTGGAATTATAAAATAAAATTGAACTCAGGAAAATTTTATGAAGTGATTTTTGTAATAAAAACGAATATTGATCTAAAAATTGGAAGTAAGCTAAGTGGCTAAATAATTATTTTATTGAGTATGTTAACAAAGTTTAACTCGGAGAAATAAAATGGATTGTGAATTGATAATGGAGTTTGGAAATGAATTCGAATTGTAAATAGAATTCGACTTGGATTTGATAATGAATTAAATAAGAGGAGATGTTGTAAAATAAAAATAAAATAGAGTTGGATTGAAAAATGCGATGGTTTGAATTATAAATAAAATTCTAGGGTGATTTGAATAATATTTAATGAAATTTGCAAGTAAATTGGATATAAGAGAAGTGATTATAATAGAAATGATTTGAGTTGCAAATAAAATCCGGACGAGTAGAAATAAATTGAGAATGGCTTTGTATTAATAAAATGAATTCGAAATTGAATTAATTAAGTAAATTTAAAATTTAAAATGGGTTAATTGAGTTAAATAATAAATGGATGCAGTCTGATAAAAAAAACTAAATCAAGTTGTGATTGGAATTGGATTATCAGACTGAACTTAAATTTGGTGGCATATTAATTTGAAGTACAAATGAATTAAGTATGTGCTTGGATATTATTCTGATAAATTGAGAAGGTGGATTTAAAATTAAAATTTAAAATGAATGGGCTAACTGAATTTAATGAAAGTTGATTAAATGAGAATCAAATAGAAGTAAACTTAAGTTTGATGTTAGAATAAATTAAAGTAAATTCACTTAAGTTTAGAATTTATGGAAGCTTGGCTTCGAATAAAAGTGAAAGCCCATTAAATAAAAGCTTGGATTGAATTAATTTGGAAATGGTTAGGAGTATACAAGATTGGAATGTGTCGAGCTAAATAAATGGTTGGTAAATAAATTAGAAATGAAATGTAATTAAATGCAGAATGAGTTGAAATTAATTTAAAATAGTTATAAACTAAAATAAATACTCTATTAAGTGAATATCGTCATAATTGCATAAAATAATTGTCGTTTGGCGTGAACAAAAATAATTAAAATTCTTTGAGTAGATAGAGATTAAATAAAATTGAATTTGAATTAATTGAAGTGAATATGGCCTTGTTTGGATTTACAATCAATTGGATGTAAGAAATTGAGTTGCAAGCCATTAAAATTGAATGAAATGGCATATAAATTTGGTTGAAAACAATTGAATAAGCTTTAAAATCATATGAATCGCTTATGGGAAGCGGTTGGCACTTGTTGTGTATGTAATACATGTGTTTAGCTATTGAAAGTAAGTGAAATGCTAATAAATTTTCTATATATGGCACTTACATATATAAATTGAGTAAGTACAGGTACCTGAAGGCCGTTTGGCTGGTTTGGATTGCGCTAGTTGCTTAAATTAATAAGCTGCTTGCTTAAAATGCTAAATAAGGTACGCCTACGCAATAAAAGTAGGAAATATGAACTGTTTTTGCTTTTTCCGACCGTGTGGGTCGATGTATATATATTTATATCTCTTGTCAAATTGCAAAAGCTCCTCCGTACAAAGGAGGCTATGCCAAAAAAATTCGATAATTTTAGGAGTTAGAAAATTTTTGGAAATTTTTGAAAATTTTTTGTTAACGACAAAACAATTTCAAATTGGAAATTAAAGTAAATCGGTAGATGAATCTAATATGAATCAGTTATAAATGAAAGATAAAATTTAATACTCAGAAGTGAAGACAAATTGAATTCATATGAAAAGGGAAAACTAATTTTGAAATAGATATGAGCCTATGTAAGGAAATGCATAAATGATTTGAAAATGTTACGATTGGATATTATTGTTAAGTAAGATATGCAGGTATTAAAAGGGGAAAAGAAAATTGGATTTGATTCCAAAAGATAAATGTGAATTGCCCGACAAAAAGGTATGCATTTTAATTTCTGTATGAATTGGATTGGGTTTTTGATCTAGCCACTTGGCTTTCTATTTTCTTTTTGGTATTTGAGATCCCGTAGAGGCCTTTTGTAGTTGTACCGAGCTAGCCGCGCAAAGGAGACACTGGCAAAAAATTTCGAAAATTTAAAGAATTAGAAAAATTTTGAGAAAATTTTGATAATTCAAAATTTGGTTTTAAATTGAAATCTAAATGATTGTGCCACAGGGTTTTGTTTGAAAAGGGTTGGGAAGTTGGTTAGGGTGATAGTGGGTCTTTAATAAAGGATAGTTGGTAGGATGTTGAATGGTGGATTTTGGGAGAAAAGTAAACGGGTATTGGTCCATTCTTCCTAATTAGTAATTTCGGAGACGAAATTCATTTAAGGGGGAGGAATGTGACGACCCGGAATTTCTAACAATTTAAATTTGAATAGTTAGTTATTATCAGATTTCAATTTTCATAGCGTTTGGATTGACCGTTTGCTCGTACGGGTGAGAAACGCGTTGAAATTAAAACCGATAATTTAATATTTTAAATCGATTTAAAGGGCTAACTTCCGCATACGATCAAATTAGCCTCCGAAACACTTTCCATCGTGTTGGAAACGCGGGTAAAACCCTGGAATCGCCTAGCGGCATTTCTTAAGAGGAATTCGAAATTTATGGTAGCAATTGCAAGGGCATTTTGGAAATTTTATAATATAATATAATTTAAAGTCAAAACAGTCAAAGATATTTTCATTTACCAACGCATACTCAAAAAGCTTCCCTAAATCTATTTCATCTCCGTCCCTTCTTTATTCTCAATAGAGTAATCGAATTCATCAAAAAAAAGGCCGAAGCCGACTCTGCTTAAATTCTCAAATTCATTTTCCTTGTCAGCTTAAAAAAAAAAGGCGACGCGAATAAGGATCAAGTTCGAGACTCGACCGCGGCTTCCTCCAGCTTGAAAAGTCGAACGAACAAATTCGTTCGTGTTCTCTTTCAATCAAATCAATTCTATAACCTAGCCTCTGAAACCCTACGTGCTCACTCCAGATCGAAGACGAGGGTGGGCAACTCGTTCGCGAGGGAAGAGGAAGGACTGGAAAATGGTCTCGTGCGAGGTGACGTGATGTTCTCTGTCTAGGGTTTTGGGCATGAAGTTGCGTTAGACTCGATGTAGGGGAGGGCGACTCATTTGGGAAGTGATCGTGATGGGAAGCTGGAGTCGCGAATCTGGAAGGAGTTCGATGTCGCGCTTGGTCGTTTGCGAGGGAGCTAGTGGCTAGTGGTTGCTTGCGTGAGGCTGGAATTTGGTCTCTGAGGTATATGTTTTGTTAATTATATTGATTGATTTAGTGGAAGCTTACGTACAGGTTGAGGAAATAATTAAATTGATGTTCACATGCATATCTAAATGGGATAGGGAAATTATAAGTTAACAGTAAAAAGCAGGTATATGTATACATAGTTATCTTAATAATGTATATATATATATATATATGAAATTATATAGTGGACACAGAAGATTATTTTGGGAAATAACAGTATATAAATATGTTTATGTAAAGTTAGATTTGTTTTACCCATATAGTTTATTTTGGAAATAAAATAAAGTATACATATGCACATTTTTCTTTATTTTTACTAACCCATTTTAGAATAAGATACTTTGGATGATTAATTTATTTTATTAACCTATTTAACTATTTTTACGGAAGGATTGTAATAAGGGAAGCAGTTAAAATAAATCATTGTTAAGTAATTTATTAAATGGGATAAATGATCCAGTTATTTCAAGTATTAACAAATCCATATAATGCTTATACAAGGTCGAAAATCGTGAAGAGAACAAGTCAGGATTGGATGGAATTGCAAATAAAAGCAAAGGTGTGTAAATCTCACTGTTTGATTTTTTTATTTAGATTTAAATGGTTAAATTTAAATAATTGATTGATTTGATTGAGTTGATTGAATGTGTGTCGAAGATCTGGTGACTTTGGTTTTGGTTGGTTCTCGAGTTAATTGTTGTTTGACTCAAAGCATTTGGATTTTTAAATAGTTCTAAACTTAAATCGTAAATAAGGAATAGTTCAGTTTAAAATCAATAAATGTTTATTGAGTGGTGATTCATTAAATAGGTAGGATAATTTAAATGAATAATTAATTAATTAAATTAATTAATGATTTGGGTTAAATAATTTAATTTTAAAATAATTAGAATGAACATTGGGTGGTTTAATAAATAATTACTTAATACAATTAATAAAATATAATCACCTTGTGTAATTAATCGAGAGATAAATTAAGGTAATTAATTAAGGAAAATTTATTTATTTAATGAAGTAAATAAAAAGGTAGATAATTTCAGGTGGAGATAAATCAAGTATGATTAATACTGTGGTTCAATTAATATAATTAATTTAGATTAAGATTAATTGAAGTATAATTGGAAATCAATAATTTATATAATTAATGATGTAATTAAAGATTGATAAATTCAAATTGATTAATCAGTAATAAGTGACTTATGGGAAATTAACTAATATAAGTAACTAAGGATTAATGTAATTTAAATATCTAATTAATTCATGAAGTAATTAAGATTTCTTATTGATTTTGGTTAAGAAGAATTAATATCATGTAATTAATTAAAGTTAATTAATTGAATGAAAATTGAAAGATAATTAATCCAGGGTGATTAATTAAGATGAATAATGAAGGAATGGTTGAATAATTGATTTCAAACTAATTGATGTTAAATGAAGAAATCTAACTGGTTGAGGTGGGAAATTCAATCAGGATAATTAAATTAAATTTGTATGTGATTAAGTTTTGCTTATGGATGATTGAATGGTATTGGATGTTTTGAATGAGTTGATACCTCTGATATGAAATGTTGTGTATTTCATTTGGATAACTTGGGTTAGGATGACAGGAGTTTCGAAGAGACCGGGGTCGGGTATTGGGAAACACCTGAAACCACTTCGAATTTTTTTATGTAAATTGATTTGTAAAATCAATAGGCTGCAATGAAATGATTTAAGTGAATCGGATTATTTTATCTAAGTTTGGTACTTAGAAATTGTGGTGTGGAATAAGTGTTGTCTATAGCAAATTATGAACATGATAAATTGATATAAGTTACCTCGGGTTTATATAAGTTGTTTGCTTTGGTATTCTATGTTAGTTGGGTTTACACACGCTGGTTTCCAGCCTGACCTGGGTATTACTTTGGTGTAATGCTCGGGTCAGACCGAGTATTACAGATTTTCAGGTAGGTACGTTCTGGAGCTCAGGAGGCGAGCTGGATGGCAAGAACATATGGAGTGTTTCCGCTGCATTTTATTGTTGTATATCTGTGGTATGATAATTGTATATATATTCAGCGTCCGTATAGCTGTGTAACTCTGATATATAAAAATGAAATCGATAGAATATTATTCTTTTGTAAACTGTTATTATTTGATATTATATTTTGATCTGCTGCGAATGTGAGATGTTGGTGTTTCTGATCTTCTTCTTCTTCTATCTCTTCTTCTTCTTCATAACTATCTGGAATTTTCGTCTTCGAAAATTTCAGGTCGTTACACTAATTTTGGTAATTTCATATATACATATCAAATTCAATCTTCTATTATTTAGTTTTGAAATATTTTCCTTAATAAATCCATTATCATTTAAATAAATCTAAATTAAAAATAACGAAATATTTCCTTTAATTTATTTATACTCGAAATACTCATTTAATTTACCTTAACCCAAAATCAAGTTATAAAAAATATCATACCTTTTGAAGTTTGCAATTTAATAAATTTCACATCAAACTTATTTTAGTTTAATTCTTAAAAAAATTCAATTCCAAACAAATTTCCTATTTATCTTCCAACATTAATTTATTTAAATCATTATAAACTCTATATTAAAATATAATATAAATACTTAACCATATTATATTCAATAAAAATCAACTTATTATTAAGCTTGTTCTGTATTAAAACAAATTATACAAAGCTTAAAAATCAAGGATAAAATAACATTTGTAAAATATCTAAAATCAACACTAAACTAAAACCATACATTTCTTTACAAAACCATAGAAATCATTTCAAAATATTTTTATATATAGATCATGGTGTCTGTATATAATTTTCTATCCTATGGTCAAGTGATACAGATATTTATCATTTCAATCCGTAATTTAAAATATAAATACGGTAATATATCCTTTCAAACTGCAATCCCGAATGAAATAAAAATCCATAACAACTTGCATTTTAAACAATATAAAATACAACATTCATTCATCCAATATCAATCATCAAACATTTATCACAATCATCATCCAATTCAATCAATAACATTAATATAGAACAAGTAATAAATAACAGGTAGTTACTGGCAGTTTATATTCAGTAATAATTTAAATAACTTTTTTATAAAAATAAATTCAAATAAACTGAGATGATGATTCAAAATATGCCAAACAGTCATAATTTTTTTCTAATCACACCATAAATTAATTTAACAAACATAAGAAATTTTAGAAGTTGTAAGTGGGTTAAAACACTCACCTTTTGAATTTAAATTGAATTCAAATCCATTTTAAACCCAAAATTCAAATAGTCGCAGAGTCCGTCCAAACTAGAGTCAAAATGTCAAAAATTCCAATATGATCCTAGTGGAGGAAACCACGCGTGAAACCGACCTTGTATGCAAAAGTTATGTGAGTTAGAACGAGTTAAAATTTAAATTTAAATAAAACAAAACAGAATAAAATCTACCTCTTAGAAACGACACGTCAGCTACCGCTTTCCTCACGCGCGCGCACTGTTCAGGTCGAAACCCTAATATACGCTTCAATCTCGCTCGCTAAAAACCAGAGCCACCTTCTACGCGAAGCTTTGACCAGCCAATACACCATGCTCCGACCACTAGAGGCTCTCGTACCACCATCATCGTGTTCGCCGTGACGTGCCGAACCTCTGTATATCCTCCATATCAGCTCCGTCGCCCCCATACAATCGTGCCGCCGACCCCAAAACTAGGATTTTGAACCTATATGCAATTTTCCACGACCATCAAACCATCAATTCCACAAACAAACACCACTGATGCGCTCCCCACTGCCTTCTCTACAGCCCCGTATCCTCAATTTGACGATCAGTCGAGGTTCATCGACGTGCGATGAATGGCTGAAAATAGTTCTTTAATTTCTGGACAAATAAAGGTTCAAATTTGAAAAAAATTACAAATCTGAGATGCGCTCTTCGAGAGCTTCAAATCAATATACAATTCGATATAGTTTGTAGAGTTTGAAATTTTAGTTTGAATTTGATATTCAAATTTTAATTAGGAATTTTGGTTTGTCTGCCATTAAGAAAGAGGAGCAGCAAAAAAATTTTGTACGTACGGAAATGAGAAATAGAAAGGCTGCTAGGGTTTATAACGACATATATAGGAAGAACACAATAGAAACAAATGGGCTTGACTGGTTTAGAAAATTGAACGATAACGACGCGAAAAGTCCGTTTCGACTCCAGAACGAAAATGGCTCAACCCATACATCAAAATAGATGTTTTGCAATATATTAAAATCAATGGAATGGGTTTCAAGTCCAAATTCCATCGTATGAAGAATTTATGCTAAATTCAAGCTATTTCAAATTGATTTCAATTGATTTCAATTAAATTGATTTCTAAGCTTTTCGAGCCAGTACGGTCAAACGACAAGTCCGATCATTATGAAACTTGAAATCCTATAATACTTTACTGTTACCGATTCGATGAAACTGGTTTTGTCGAAATCCGAGTAAGTGGCCAAAATGGCAAACTGATGCAGCGGATATTACTAAACAAATGATATCAATGAAATGTAGCAATCGGTGGATTGAAGATACTGAAATGCCCAAATTCGTTGATCACAAAGATACCGAATTTTATCTATCCTCGTCACGTTGATCGCGCATGATACCGTGAAAGAAGATCTTCAATTCTTCAAGCGTTGATCAAGCGCGCTTGATTACGCGAATCGGCTTCATCAATCGTTGATTCGAGCGCACTCGAATAACCGAAAGTGGAGATAGGAGATTACACTCAACTACCAATTTAAGATGAAAGCACACAGCAAACAACAAGAATTTTTCTTCAAAAACAACCACCTTCAAATGTACATCACACTCCCTATTTATAGTGTTTTCGACCCAGACCTTAAGTTGTATACGACTTACGACCCAATTTAAGTCGGTAACGACTTAACACCATAGCGACCTAACCCCCTTTACAACACTGTACACGCAAATGACTCACTAAGGTCGTTAGCCGACTTAACTGACTCAAGACACGAGACACAACGGCTTAACAGTAACTACTTCACAACAGCACCTCAACCGACTCAACTACATGCCGACTTACGACCTAGGCAACGACTTAAAATACAAAACACCTTTACTCACTTAGGTCGTATACGACTTAATGTCCTCCGACTCAAAGAAAGAAAATTACAACATCAGGTTACGACTTAACAATAGTTCCTTACCCATATTACAACACAACACATAGGTCGGTGACAAATTCAACACGACTCAACTCAGGTCACACACCATATGACCGACTTAACATACAACGACTCAACGACTCAATGACATAACGCCTTAGTTAAGGTCGTAACTCGTTTGCGGCTTAAAGAATCACACAAATGTTGCCTCTTCCCTCTGCTGCCTTCCATTAGGTCGTTGCCGACTCAAGACCACTTTCTTTGGTTGTTGCCGACCTAGAACCTGTGAACGACCTATAACCGATGCTTGGTTAGATCGTGTTGCCTTCCCCTGTGACTTGTTAGGTCGTGGTTGACCTTCCTTAACCCGGTAACGATCTAAGCCTTCTATCTTAAGTTGTGCACGACTTAACTCCTCATCCTTAAGTCGTGTACGTCTTATCCCTCCTTTTCCGGCCTGAGCTGCATCATCCTCCCCTGGTTGAGAAAAATTCGTCCTCGAATTTGTAAATTCTTCCGCATCAGATTGTTCATCTCCGTAATATGGTACAAGATGCTTAACATTGAACACGTCAGAAATGTACACATCCTCCGGCAGCCTCAACTTATAAGCATTTTTATTAATCCGTTTCACAACTTCTATAGGACCAATTTTTATGGCTTTCAACTTGTTATAAGTGCCTACTGGAAAACGTTCCTTCGTTAGCACATCATAAACCAAATCACCTTCGTTAAATTCAACACTTCGTCTCTTCAAGTCTGCAGTCTGCTTATACTTCTCATTTGCTTTCTCCAATCGTTTCTGAACGATTTTATGACATTCAGTCAATCCATCAACAAAATCTACAACTCGTTTAACCGCCCCCTTCAGTTGTGGTACTACTGCCAAATCCAACGGTCCCCTTGGCAAACTTGAATATACGATCTGAAATGGACTGAATCCCGTACTACGATTCACTGCACGATTATGAGCAAACTCTGCTTGGCATAACTACATGTCCCAACTCTTCAGATTCTCCTGTACAAGACATCGCAACAAATTTCCCAACGATCTGTTAACAACTTCTGTCTGTCCATCTGTCTGCGGATGATAAACGCTACTAGATTTCATCTTCGTTCCCACCATTTTCCACAAACTTAGCCAAAAATGACTCAAAAATCTGGTATCTCTGTCTGAAACAATAGACTCCGGCAACCCATGTAAACGATAGATTTCCTTAAAGAACAACTGAGCAACACGAACAGCATCCGTCGTCTTCTTACAAGCAATAAAATGTGCCATTTTCGAAAACCTGCCCACCACAACAAATATAGAATCATTCCCCCTTTGAGTTCTAGGCAAACCCAAAACAAAATCCATGCTGATATCAACCCATGGTTTGTTAGGTACTGGTAACGGCATATATAATCCTGCATTTGTCGATGTTCCCTTCGAAACCTGACAGATATGACATCTCTGAACAAACCTTTCAACTTCCTTCCTCATCGATGGCCAATAGTAGGATTGAGAGATTAACTGCAATGTTCGGTCTCTACCCACATGTCCTTCCTCATGAAGTTCCTTTACTATCTTCATTCGGAAGCTACAATCCGGTACACACATTTGATTCCCCTTAAATAAGAAACCATCAATCAACACAAATTCATCAGAATTTCCCTCCTTGACTTTCTCAACAAATTTCTTAAAGTAAGGATCTTCTTCAATAAGCCCTGGAAATAATTCAAAACCCGTCACTTCAACTTTCATTGTTGTCAATAAATGACTCCTCCTACTCAAAGCATCAACTACACGATTCATTACCCCAGATTTGTGCTTCACAACAAAAGTAAACTGCTGCAAATAGGCAACCCATGATGCATGTCTCGATGAAATCTTATCCTGCCCTTGCAAATGCTTCAAAGCCTCATGATCAGTGTAAAGAACAAACTCTTTCTGAAATAGATAATGTCTACAGTGCTTCACAGCTTGAACAATTGCATAAAACTCACCATCGTATGTACTATATCTCATCTTTGCCCCTGATAACTTCTCACTAAAATATGCAATAGGACGCCCCTGCTGACTCAACACCCCTCCGATTCCAACCTTAGATGCATCAGTATGTAGCTCAAAGAACAACTGAAAATCTGGTAATACAAGGATTGGTGCTGTCGTTAAAAGTTCTTTGATTCGTTCAAAAGCAACCCCTGCTTCCTCCGACCATGAAAACCCTTTTCCTTTCATACAATCAGTAACTGGTGCCATCACGCTACTGAAGTGTGGGATGAACCTTCGGTAGAATGATGCCAATCCATGAAAACTTCTAACTTCCGTGATAGTCCTCGGTTGTGGCCAATTTCTGACTGCTTCAACTTTATTCTGGTCCACCTGGATACCTTCTCCTGACACAACATATCCCAAAAATAAAACACCTCGAGTCATGAACACACATTTCTTCGTAGTTGCATAAAATTGTTCCTCACGAAGAATAATTAACACCTTTCTCAAATGCTCTACATGCTCATCTGTACTCGCACTATAAATCAGAATATCATCAAAGTAAACAACAACAAACTTCCCAGTGTATGGTCTGAAAATTTGATTCATCACCCTCATAAATGTACTCGGTGCATTCGACAGACCAAACGGCATAACCAACCATTCATACAATCCTTCCCTTGTCTTGAATGCGGTTTTCCATTCATCTCCCGGTCTAATTCGAATCTGATGATATCCACTCTTCAAATCAATCTTCGAAAAGATAGTAGCCCCACTCAACTGATCTAGCAAGTCATCCAATCTTGGCATAGGAAATCTGTAGCGAACAGTAATCTTGTTCAAAGCTCTACTATCGGTACACATTCTCCATGTTCCATCCTTCTTCGGTACCAACAAGGCTGGTACTGTACAAGGACTCAAGCTTTCTTGAACACGTCCCTGTTCTAACAACTCCTCCACTTGCCTTCGCAACTCTTCATGTTCCTTTGGACTCATTCGGTAATGTGGCCTATGCGGTAAAACAACACCTGGCACTAGATCTATTTGATGTTGTATGTCTCTCAACGGTGGTAACTCTTTTGGCAATTCTTCCGGAAATACATCTTCAAATTCTTCTAGTACTGGTTTTACTTCTTCAGGAACTTCAACCACTTCATTACACTCTCGTCCAATCAACAAAAAGACTTCAGGCTCCTCTTCAACTTCCTTGACAAATTCCTTTAATGTTAGCAAAGTTTTTAACTCTTCAATCTCCGCCAACTTGCTTTCCTTCTGTTGTTGCTTCTTAGGAACTAAAATAATCTTAGTACCTTCGAACATGAAATTATAACTATTAGCACGACCCTCATGTTGCACTGCTCTATCAAGCTACCATGGTCTGCCCAACAACAGATGACACACATCCATGTCTACAACGTCACACCAAATTTCATCTTTGTACTTCTTTCCAATAGAAAAATTCACACAAGCTCTTCGACACACCTTCACTTCACTACCCTTCCTCAACCATGCTAATTTGTACGGTTTAGGATGCTTCTCAGTTTTCAAGTTCAACTTCTTTACTGCTTTTGTAGAGATAATATTGTCACAGCTTCCAGCATCAATAACGAACTTGCAAACCTTCCCCAGAATAGTGCATGTCGACTGAAAAATATTGCTTCTCAACCAACTAGTATCATCCTCTTGTTTTGGTGTAAGACAAGATCTCCTCATCATAAGATTACAACCCTCATCTCCGGACAATAAGTCTTCCTCCTCAACTGGTAATGAATTAGAACATTCTGCATCTTCATCCTCTTCTTCAATCTCAGTAACCATTGCTCTCTTCTTCGGCTTCGGACATTCATTGCTTTTGTGACCCAGCTCCTGGCAATTATAACATTTGAAACCACTGTTATCCTTCGTCTTCTCAGCCTCCTTCACAACTGGTTTACTTGTAGGTTTAGAAACATTAGAACTTCCACTAACACCCTTCACTTGATTGTTGGAATTGGTAAACACACCACCTCCACGCCTTCCCTGCTTCTCCCAAGCCAACGCTTTCTGATGTGCTTCTGCTACAGATCTTGGATCAAACATATTAACCATATCCTGGATCTGCACCCTCAACCCTCCAACAAATCTAGCAGTCAATTGTTCCTCTGTCTTCATAATGTCATTTCAAGCAATCAGTTGATAAAATTCATCTGCATAATCATTAACTGATTTCGTCCCTTGCCTCAGATTCTGCAACCTCTGGTACATAAGTGATTGATAGTTGTAAGGTAAAAATGTAGCCTTCATCAACTTCTTCATCTTCTTCCATGATTCAATATTCGACTTTCCCATTCTCTCCCTTGTAAGTTTGGTTTGTTGCCACCATGCCAAAGCTCTCCCCCTCAACCTAGTAGCAACCAACTTCACTCTTCTATGCTTAGGAACTTCTTTAAAGTCAAAAATCTCTTCAACATTAGACAATCAATTAAGAAATTCTTCAGCTACCATTCCTCCCTTAAATTCTGGAATTTCCATCTTCATACCCGATTCCCATCGACGACCATCCTCTACATCCCGATAAGAATTTCGAACTTGGTCTCGATCTCGATAATGAATGCTAGCTCTATCACCCTCTTCATCATAATCAAATATACGTCTATATCGATCTCGACCATCAACGTTCCTTTGATCTCGCATGTCTCTTCTACTATGTCTCTCTTCATCTCTATATGGCTCATTTTCAAACTCTCGTGGAGTTCTCCTCTCTTCATGTTCATAGTCATGGTGATCTTTCCTTGATGAAATTGATGTATCTCTTCTCTCTCTAAAAGATTGCGGTGATACCCTCCTCGCTTCCGTAACCGATGGCGAAACTCGATTTCCTCCATGGTTCGAGATTGGTGATCTCCTCCTTTGAGTTTGATTCAAATCATTCATCAATTTCTCTAACTTTCCAATGCCTTCATCAAATTTCTCATTAATACGTTGTTCCATTAGCTCGGCTTCTTCTCTTCTATACAACGCTTCAACATTTTGATGACGATTAGCTCTTCTCGGCGGCATGGTTCAAACAACACAATCTTCACTTCAAATCAAACAAGTCACGCCCTCAACCTTCAACACAAATCAAATTCAAACAACTTCCACTCTTTGATCCAAAATAGAATGGATCGAAATTTCTCCTCTCGTTGCAACTTCAAGATGAACACGATGAACAACAACTTCAAACTTCAACTTCAAAAATTGGCTCCAAGACACGGCTTAGCTATGATTAGCTAATTCTAGCTCTGATACCAAAACTGACGCAGCGGATATTACTAAACAAATGAAATCGATGAAATGTAGCAATCGGTGGATTGAAGATACTGAAATGCCCAAATTCGTTGATCACAAAGATACCGAATTTTAGCTATCCTCGTCACGTTGATCGCGCACGATACCGTGAAAGAAGATCTTCAATTCTTCAAGCGTTGATCAAGCGTGCTTGATTCCGCGAATCGGCTTCATCAATCGTTGATTCGAGCGCACTCGAATAACCGAAAGTGGAGATTGGAGATTACACTCAACTACCAATTTAAGATGAAAGCACACAGCAATCAACAAGAATTTTTATTCAAAATCAACCACCTTCAAATGTACAACACACTCCCTATTTATAGTGTTTTTGACCCAGACCTTAAGTCGTATACGACTTACGACCCAATTTAAGTCGGTAACGACTTAACACCATAGCGATCTAACCCCCTTTACAACACTGCACATGCAAATGACTCACTAAGGTCGTTAGCCGACCTAACTGACTCAAGACACGAGACACAACGGCTTAACAGTAACTACTTCACAACAGCGCCTCAACCGACTCAACTACATGCTGACTTACGGCCTAGGCAACGACTTAAAATACAAAACACCTTTACTCACTTAGGTCGTATACGACATAATGTCCTCCGACTCAAAGAAAGCAAATTACAACATCAGGTTACGACTTAACAATAGTTCCTTACCCATATTACAACACAACACATAGGTCGGTGACAAATTCAACACGACTCAACTCAGGTCACACACCATATGACCGACTTAACATACAACGACTCAACGACTCAATGACATAACGCCTTAGTTAAGGTCGTAACTCGTTTGCGGCTTAAAGAATCACCCAAATGTTGCCTCTTCCCTCTGCTGCCTTCCATTAGGTCGTTGCCGACTCAAGACCACTTTCTTAGGTCGTTGCCGACCTAGAACCTGTGAACGACCTATAACCGATGCTTGATTAGATCGTGTTGCCTTTCCCTGTGACTTGTTAGGTTGTGGTCGACCTTCCTTAACCCGGTAACGATCTAAGCCTTCTATCTTAAGTTGTGCACGACTTAACTCCTCATCCTTAAGTCGTGTACGTCTTATCCCTCCTTTTCCGGCCTGAGCTGCATCACTAAGGTTCAGTTAATTATAATTTAATATTAAATTAATTAATCACTTCTTCAATTCAAATTTAATTATTTACCATTTCTATCATTTCTGATTACAAATAGACTTATATTTATTAACCAAAATTTCCATGTCAATTAAAATAAGGATTAATTGCAAAATTTATAGTGTTTACCTTCAATTTAAGTAAATCCAATTCAATTTATTTTCAATCTTTTTATTCAATCAGTCATCATCTTATGGATAAATTTAACATTGATATATATCCAGTCAGCCTAATATTTTTACATTCATCAACTAAATTCATACTAACGTAGTTTTTAATTACATTTAATTGCAATGGATTTAGATCTAATTCAATAAATTAAATAAGTGGGTAAACAATTAATAATTATCACTAATTTCCTAGTTTAATCCCATTCATACTTTATTATCAACCTGTAATTTTTATAATAACTTATATAGCATTGATTCTATTAAATTACAATTTATTACGTATTATTTCATCAATTAATATAACTTTGAATTTATTTTCCAATTTACTGATTACAATCAATTATAACCTTACAATTGTTTCGATTAATTAGGATTGCACTAAATTAGTTATTTATCAACTTGCATTAACATTATTACCTTAATTTACATTCATTTATTATTAATCAATATATTATTTCATTGGTTAATTCAGTACTTACTTTTAATTTACTTATTTTTAATTTTATAAGCAAGTGCAACAATTTACACTGTTTCATTATTGGGATTTCACTCCAATTGTAAATAATTAGTTTTAGTTACCATTACTACATTTCATTTCTAACATTCGCTTCATTATAAATTATAAATTTTTTATTTCTTTCTAAATTTAATTACAAT
The DNA here is from genome assembly GCA_030765085.1 of Allium cepa. Taxonomy (NCBI): domain Eukaryota; kingdom Viridiplantae; phylum Streptophyta; class Magnoliopsida; order Asparagales; family Amaryllidaceae; genus Allium; species Allium cepa. The sequence continues at coordinate 727,904,860 of CM060945.1, forward strand.
TTTTTTTAACTAAATTAACCAATTTAATTATCGAAATTTATGGGTCGTTACAGAATCCAACTGATTGCATTTCCATTGCCAAAGCTCCTAAAACTCCAAACCAAAAGCTCAAAACCAAAGCTATCATGCTGTGATTAAGAAAATGCGATCCCCAAATCCACAGACTTCAAAGACTACTAAAAGCTAAATCTATAGATAACCTGAATGTAGGCTGCCCATGTGGGAAATTATGGGTACCCAGAGTTTAGAAAGAGAACAATGTCCAGGTCAGTCATGGGACTGGTGTGGGCAAAAAAATAGTTGTTTGAACAAAAAGAAACAGCAAAAAGAAATAAAAAGAAATCCGTTATGCTTTTTGGAATATGAAACTACATAAGGCCTCCCGGCACACACTCAATCCAATCACACACATGGGGGAGATTTCTCCTTATAGTAGTCAAACATGCTTGATACACGAAAATCCTTTTGATATTATTATTAGTTCATAGTGTGAAAAAACATTTCAAAAGTATAATATTAATCTTAGCGAGCATATGTACCATTATAGTATGCCTACTATAGCTACCATGTTAGATGGCAGGTTCTACAACTAAAACCGTACATGGCACGTATTGGGTGATTGGATTTCCAACAATTGGTCAAGGCTAAGGAACTTCCTTTTCGAATGGTACGCCTCTGGAGGGATGCCACGAGAACCAAACCGAATCTCTGCCAATAAAAGACCGGGTTACCTCTATAACTAGCTAAACTAACTATCATGTGTATGCCATCCCCTAGCGATAACCGACCTTTACCGAGGCTTCAATAACAAATTCCAATAACTGCATAAGTTAAATATTTGGGCTCCATACCATGATACCACTTTTTATCCAAAAGGATATGCACATACCCTAAGGGATGCGACTCCCGTAACCTTGCTGCATCCTTCCTGTTTCGACCATTTCCAAGTGTGAGGTTCGATGAAGTCTTGTCCCACAAAGCTATGCTTTTCACAAAATCCATACTTCGATAAACCAATGATTGGCACTTAGCATGCCACATTACCAAATTGGGAGTATATCACTAGTAACCATCAACTACATAACCTCTGAGCTTGTACGTCTCAGAGAAGTTAGTTAAGTTAAGAGAATAAATTCTTCTCCACCGAAAAGAAATGTATTTGATAGACACCAGCTTTACATCTCAAAGTGTATTTCAGACATACATCCATACAAGTCCATCCTGGGTCTGAATGGAACCGAAGGCAACTCATCCAATTAAAGGAAAAAGTCCTTGCAAATTCGGATATCCCCTAATCACATCCGGACTCCCCATCACATAGGTTAATATTTCTACTAGAGCAACTCAGTGCAGAGACAATTGATGGGCAATCCTTTCGTTTTTGAATATATCTTATCTTCAACCACCGTCTTCAAATGCTATCCCATTTAGTCGTATCATTATTTGGAATGGGTTTTATAACATAATGTCCTCTCCTGGCTTAGCCGAATAATGAGCGCTTATTTTAAAAACATGTGCATACATTCACAATAAATTTCCATTTTTAATATTTTAAATAAAAGATTCACCTTTAAGATTTGATGTGGTTTTCAGATAACCATTTGGAATCCGACCCCCGGTCACATCAAAATTCAAATGTCGTTTTAAAGGCTAAGTTGTTTAAGTAAATAATTTGAATTCAACTCAGAAGTTCAAATTCACACAGCAAATCAATCATAGATAAATAACTTGCACTAATCACAGCCTAATCCAAAGCAATTCACATCACAACATATAACATATCAGATATATATCAAACAATTCAAGGCATTCAATATAATCCAACATCCATAAGCAAGATTGGTTAGTTGTTCAATTCCTAATCAATTAATTTAATTTTAATCACCAAATAAATTAAACCAATTACCCCTAAATCCTGCTTAAATAATCATTAAGTAATTACAAATCCTTTTAATTAATTATTGAATTAATAAATCACATAATTACTTTCATTTATTAATTAACCTTTAATCATTGATCAATTATCCTTCAATCATAAATTAATTAACCTTTAATTATTACTTAATTAACCTCTAATTACTTAATCTTTAATTACTGGTTAACTTTTAGTTACTTATTTTAAGTAATTAACCATTAATAATTAATTAACCTTTAATTAATCTCATTAATTAATTAACTCTCAATTAATTAATTATCAAATTAACCCATTTAATTACTTATATTAAGTAATTATCCTTTAATTACTTGATTAATTAACTTTTAATCATTAATTAATTATCCTTAATTACTTCTATTAAGTAATTAACCTTTAAGTAATTAATTACCCTTAATTACTTGCACAAATTGACCTTTAATTAACTAGTTATCCTTTAATTAATCAAGAGCTTAAATAATTAAAGATAATCCCTTTATCTTAATTAATTACATCATTTATGTCTCACTAAATTAAATGCTTGATTTTAATTATTGAAAATCACCTAAGATCCTTTGATTAATTAAAGTTCAATACATTTATCTTAATCACCTAGTCAATTACTTCATCAAATTATATTTGAAAACTTTCAGGGATTTAATTACATAATGTTAGCACCAAAATTGGCCACTAACACCCTTAAGAAAGATTGCGTAGAGAGATCAATGAAGATAATAAATTAAAACAGAAGATAGTACGTAAAATTAAATGCAGGGAACAAGAACACCAAATTTATAGTGGTTCGGCGTAACTGCCTACATCCACTTTGAAGTTGATTTCTATTTCTTTCCTTGATAGTTGATTACAAATAAAATCCGTTTCTAATTACTTGAATACAAGTTTGAATGAAAAATAGGAGAGTATAAAAAATGGCAGAGCCTCCCCAACGTTCTCAAAAAAAGGTCCCTTTCACTGTGCCCCTGCCTCTCTATCTATAGACGAAGATGGGTTGGACTCCCTTGGTAGGCCTGGTAGCTGAATACATCGGCCCAAATAGAGTAAGCTTTGTGTGCTGAACCAGAGAGGCCGAACTGTAAAATGCCGATTCAGGGCATTTGTGCCTAACAGTGTCCCCATGCCGAACGAGATTGGAATGCCGAACAGTCCAGGAATGCCGAACGTACCTTGTATATCGAACATCCTTGGCAGCCGAACGTCCTTGGTATGCCAAACGTTCATGGATGCTGAACGTTCCTGGTAAGCCGAACGTCCTTTAGATGCCGAATGATATACAATACCGAACGTGTCTCGATGCCGAACGCTTCTAGATGCCGAGCGCTCTTTCACGCCGAGCGTTCCTTTATGCCGAGCGTTCTTCTATTGCCGAACGTTTCTAGATGTCGAACGCTTCTAGACGCCAAGCGCTCTTTCACGCCGAGCATTCCTTTATGCCGAGCGTTCTTTTGATGCCGAACGTTTCTAGATGCCGAGCATTCCTGGATGTCGAGCGCTCGTGGATGCCGAGCACTCCCAAATGCCGAACGACCCTGATTGCCGAACACTTCCCGATGCCGAGTACTCATGAATGCTATTCGAACAATTTGCGCTGAGCGTTCAGAATGCCGAACGGTGTGTAAATGCTGAATGATCCATAGATTGTCGAGCAGTGTGCTAATGCCGAATACTTAGTTGCTTGGTCAAATCTCCAGGAAACACTTGCCCCTCAAAGTGTATCGCATGACCGAACGTGATGCACTTTGAATTATGTGTCCTCTGTGCTCCTCTTCGAACCTTGGCCCATTTCTCTCGGAGGTTATTGTGAATGCCAAGTGAGGTGGTGTATGCCGAACGTAATGCGAAGGCCGAACAGAACGGCTAAAGCCGAACGCTCCAGGTGTGCCGAACAACTTTGTTTTGACCGGTTCTAACGGTCATCGCCTCTTCGACATCCTCTTCTTCCCTATAAAGGCTGGACTTCTCCATCTTCTTCTCTGTTTCACTTTCACTTCTTCCACTTTATACTCGTGAACTACGCTTGTCAACAAACTCTAAAGACTCAATAATCCTTCCCGAGTCTCGATCTACTAACTAGGTATCGATTCCTCTATCTAAAACCTTTCCCTAACTAAAAAGTTTCAAACTTAACTTCATGAATTAGAACCGTAGCCGATAGGGGTTGTGTGGATGAAAGAGTCGAACTTCGATTAGGATATTTTTAGGGCTAAAAGACGTGGAGGAAAGGAGAGGTGGCCAGAGATGAGTAGATGATGGAGTTTTTGGGAAATTTATTGTGGTTCGGCATGGTTCTCTCGTGCCGAACGTGATTGGAGGGAAAAATAATGGAGGAGTAGGAGCTGGCTAGAATGCCGAACAGTATGGTTCAGCGTGACTCGCCAAACGATTCGGCCTCGTTGTTCGGTATGGATTTAGGAAGCGAAGAAAAATGAAGCCGTTGTTAGGGACGGAGTACCGAGCGTTGAGGCTCGGTGTAACTTGGGTTCGGTAGGATTCGCCACATGCCGAGCAATGGAGCGGAAGGAAAGGAAGGAAGCATGAACTGGATAGAGTGCCGATTTATAACTCGGTCGAACATTGTTTCGACGGAACGATAGTTTGGCCAAAGTATATTTTGGCCGAGCAATACTTAGGCCGAACAATCACGAATGCCGAACCATACTATTAGCCGAACAATACTTAGGCCAAACAATCACGAATGCCGAACCATATTTTAGCCGAACATTACTTAAGCCGAACAATCATGAGTGCCAAACCATACTTTTAGCCGAACAGTACTTCGGCCAAACACTTATTCATCTTGCCTATTCATATAACAAAAACAAGGACAAGGACCCCAGCATACTAGCATATCGAATTAATCTGTACTGATCACTTCCCAGTTTCAATAACCACAAGCCTGAACTTAAATCGACAAGAACAGATAAAAGCTTTTAACTCGTAGTGCCAAAGTCCGAGCCCAAAATTGAAAGCATCGCAAGGCTGGTTTTCGGAGACGGTCAACGATGACGGTCTTCGAAGGTCACAGTTCAAAGCTCAACTTTATATCATTAATTCTGTGACTTATAATTTCTCAGCACTAACACACGAATGATCGCACTAGTTCACACACCAAACAGGGGTAATATTTACGTTTTAAAGTCTAACGTCGATCATTTTTCAGGTATAGTTCGTACAGCTGCTCTGCCAAATTCGATATTTATCTAAGATGTCTTGGAAATCCAGCTCCGCTATGATTCCAGGAAGACCGGGACCGTCCTCCCGACAAGAAGTCGCAGATGTTTCAAATCCATCAACCTCCCCTGCACATAACTTAGCTCCCGACGCTCTAGAGGCAGCAATTCTCTTGGATAACCCTATTGATTCACAGGCTTCGAAGGTCAATGAAGTTGCGCTCCGACGAATATGCTCTATCCATGGAATCCCATTCGACGACGTGCTGGTTCCATCGGGGCACGATCGTCCACACTTTCCCCCAGTTGGATACACAGCTTGCAATAAATTCATGTGCTGGTTGGCAGCATGCCTCCATTCAACTTATTTCTTCGGGATGTGCTGCAATACATTGATATTGCCCCGTCACAACTGCACCCGAACGGCCACGCATTTATCTACGGTACCAACATCCTCTTCATGGCTATCCTCTCTAGGCCCCCAACTCCGAGTGACATCAGATATATATATATATATATATATATGATCAAGAAGCGGAAAGATAGCCCCTCTTTTATGTTCCTCGAGCCGCACCACAAATGCCAGATTTTAACTGGGGCGTGGAGCAAGTTTGCCCTGTACAAACAGGAATGGTTCTATGTGCGTTGCCCTCCTGGTTTCGTGAGGAGATGGGTTGAAGGAAGTAATTCTCTTCTCTAGATCGATGTTTGTGCTTGGTCGGGGCTATGCCTTTTCCAACTCTTGTTTCATCTTTTCAGGTATCAACCCGCGTCTTGATGGTCGCGGATACTCTAAGGTCGTCGAGGCTATTCGAGCCCTTCCTACCAAAGAAAGAGACATCCGGACTCTCATTCCAAATGAATCGCTTACTAGGTTTGGGCTGTTGGCAGCAGGCCCTCAGATAAGCCTCCCTCAAGGTGTTACCGTACCCAGGCATGCCTCTGGAAAAGGGAAAAAATTAGCTAAGTTATCACGTCGTACCCCTGACGCACCGGAAGAGGGGGAAATTAAAGAGAATGAAACACCCGAAGAACAGGGTGAGAACGTGGGTCCTTCTCAAGATCCGATAGTCGAAGTGCACGACATCGAAACGTCATCTTCCCCTTCGAAGGGGAAGAGGAAACTGATGTACAAGATAAGGAAGGAGAAGGTTGGCGGAACTTCAAAAATTACGCTCATTTCAACGGAGAAAGAGGCTTCTTCAGAGCATGTAGAAAGTTCTTTAAAGGGCCTATCGAACCTCTCCATTCCCGATGAACTGCTCAATTATGACTTCAACGACCCGGAAGAATTTCAACTTCACTCGCCCATCAGAGGCGATGCGGGCGCTCTAGCCCAAAGTCAGGGAGAAAAAACTCCCATTAGTAAAGCAACTGGTCCGTCGGGGGGAAACACTAGGACATGCACAAACACTTGCACTTCAATTTGCACTTAGATTTTCGTCGTCATGCTATTCTTTGCTAATTCCTTGTTTTTTAAAGTTTGTGCAGGTGACATGGGGTGCTCACACGGATTCGATCGCTTTCGTGGTTCGTCTATCTTTTATCAACCTGGACGGGAATCGGGTTCCGAAAGACGTCGGGACAGATATGGTGACAGCGATAGAGATTATCATTCCCGGGACTCATCATCTTGGAAGAAAACTTACTATCATCCGAAATACCACCAGGATACCTCTTCTCACCTGGAGCAAAGCAAAGCTAAGCATGGCCATAAAGGGTCGCAATCTGATGTGCCTCGGGACGAACACTCTGATTCCTCTTCCACTCGACAGTCCCGAGATCCTCATAGGAGAGACGAACTTTCAAAGCCGTCTCCTCCTACTCCTGCAATAGATCCAGCCGTGTCGGAGAGGCCGGCCGAGCGTAAGGATAAATTTCCAAAAATTTGCTTTGATGGCCTGAAATTCCTCCCGACGATTCATCCTATTTCGGGACATGTCAAGAAGAGCGCCATCGCCTGTACCAACGACGTCTATGTTCAACATGACGCGTTTGTTCATTTGGTTGAAAAACTTTCTGAAGTCTCCATGGAGCGCCAACACGAGATCGATCGCCGGAAGCTTGAGGCCATCCACGACAGAGATATCATTAAGGCTCAGGACGAAGAGCTTGCATCTTATAGATCGCAGCTTGAGGCCGCCCGGCAGAGCGGTCAAGACACTGCCGAAGCTGTGACTCATCTGGAATTGACACATAAAAGATATCGATGAGGTGGTACAACGCCGCGGGACCCTAGCACTAGAGAAGGACTCAGTCCAAAAGGAGAGGGTCGCATTCAGCCTCCGAGTCGAGGAACTTGAGGAGCAGCTCCGCAGAGAGAAGGAAGAGAAAACAGCCACCCAAGAAGAATCACCACGATACTGTGATGAGATCGTTGCTACTCGACTCTTAAAAGAAAAACTTGAGGACGAGCTTTCCAAAGCTGAGGTGTAAAAGCGTGAAGCCCGTGAAGAGGGCAAGAAGATAGAGTCTGCGGACATCGACTCCCATCTTGAGGCGGCTAGAGAAGAATGTAGGGAAGATGTCAAAAGCATGTTTGACCCGCTAATCGCTGGATTCAATGCCCGCGTTATCATGCATCGAGACTTGACTTCTTTGGGCGAGGATTATCTTGGATCTTTAGCCGAGGCATGGGAGGCCTTAATAGAAATCAGGAAGGCTGAGCACGGTACCGAAGTGATTGATGAGTGGGCCTTGATAAAAGAATTCCTCAAAGGAAACGAGCCTTTGAACTTGTCAACAGTTAAAGCTATTTATTGCAAAGGCTCCCCCTTAAAGAAAGGGAAAGAAGTTATTACTGGTCCATCCGGGGTCGTGCCTCCAGCTCATGTGCCTACTCAATCGGCCGGTCGGCCGATACTCGATCCATTTGAGCAGCATATCGGTTATAATCCGAAGGACCCCGGCCTTGGCGTCCATATTCTGTCTCCCATTCTGGAGGGAGAGACCCCCTTGATGGCTGAGAGCTTGCCGAAACCTGGTAGATAACCCTTCACTTTAAGATTTCAACAGCCGTCGTTCTTTATGAAGGACTATTGTATACTAATGCTTGTTTTTCACGATTTTGCGCAGGCCATTCTGATCCCGGACCCACTTCGAGGAGCGATGTCGCCAAGGAGGTGGAGGGAAAGATAAGTGAGGCCACTCATGCAGGATAGGCTCCCGGGCCAGATGCTCAGGTGATTGGAGCGCTGGATGAGGACAAATTTGAGACTTCGTCTCCCATTGATGGGAGTTATAAAGTAGAAATTACAGGCGCCTTCGAACATACATCTGAGCTGAGTATGAAGAAGCACCTTGAGGAGGAGAAGAGAGAGACAGCTAAGGTCAAGGTTGAGCCTCGAGTTGTGGACCTGGATGACCTTTTGAATAAGCCGTTGAAGGTCATCCTTCCTGGCGGGTCCAAGCCCATGGATGTTCCCCGTACTTCTTCAGTTGCTACCCCTCCATCAAAGAAGAGTACCAAGGGTAAATGGACAAGAGAGGAGCCGTCCGAGAAGACAACGGAGGTGAAGAAGTCGAAGAAGCACAAGAAGTGATCATTACTCTCGTTCAATGAGAGTTATTTTAAGTTATGTAATTATTTTCATCTACTTCCGTGGTCTTTGTAAATAGATTGTCGACTCCGAACTTTGGAGGGCTTGTTGTAGGAAATTTTTCTGAATAAAGCTTAGTTCCTTTTTCTGTCTTTCAAAAGGCACTTGTCGTTTAATTTTTGTATGATTGTGATTTAAATCCAAGCTGTTGTGAATAACATGGACTTCTCGGTTCACCTTCATATAGCTCGGAGATTCTTTGAGAGTTGTTTATTTTTCCTTCCGCGCTTCAAGCATTTAGAATTTTTCTTAGTCCTCACATCGAGGACTTAGAGCATTCCAGTCCGCACTCTGGGGACTTGGAGATTTGAGTCGTTTATACTCGAGTCCGCGCTCCGGGGACTTAGAGTACTCCAGTCCGCACTCTGGGGACTTGGAGATTTGTGTCATTTATACTCGAGTCCGCGTTCTGGGGACTTAGAATACTCTAGTTCGCACTCTGGGGACTTGGAGATTTGAATAGTTTATACTCGAGTCCGCGCTCTTGGGACTTAGAGTACTCCAGGCCACACTCTGGGGACTTGGTGATTTGAGTCGCTTATACTCGAGTCCGTGTTCTGGGGACTTATAATACTCCAGTCTGCACTTTGGGGACTTGAAGATTTGAATAGTTTATACTCGAGTCCGTGTTCTGGGGACTTAGAGTACTCCAGTCCGCACTCTAGGGACTTGGAGATTTGAATCGTTTATACTCGAGTCCGAGCTCCGAGGACTTAGAGTACTCCAGTCCGCACTCTGGGGACTTGGAGATTTGAGTCCTTTACACTCGAGTCCGCGTTCTGGGGACTTAGAATACTCCAGTCCGCACTCTGGGGACTTGGAGATTTGAATCTTTTATACTCGAGTCCACGCTTTGGGGACTTAGAGTACTCCAGTCTGCACTCTGGGGACTTGGAGATTTGAGTCATTTATACTCAAGTCCACGCTCCGGGGACTTAGAGTACTCCAGTCCGCACTTTGGGCACTTAGAGATTTGAGTCAGTTATACTCGAGTCCGCACTCCGGGGACTTAGAGTACTCCAGTCCGCACTATGGAGATTTGAAGTTTTTGAATCGTTTATACTCGAGTCCGCACTCCGGGGACTTAGAGTACTCCAGTCCGCACTCTGGGGATCTGGAGTTCTAAATCGTTTATACTCGAGTCCGCACTCCTGGGACTTAGAGTACTCCAGTCCGCACTATGGGGATCTAGAGTTTTGAATCGCTTATACTCGAGTCCCCACTCCAGGGACTTAGAGTACCCCAGTCCGCACTCTGGGGATTTGGAGTTTGAATCGCTTATACTCGAGTCCGCACTGCGGGGACTTAGAGTACTCCAGTCCGCACTTTGGGGACTTGGAGATTTGAATCGTCTACACGTGTTCGTACGTCAGCCAGAATAATATAGTTTCATTTGCCTGTCACAGGACCATCATATGCAGAAACATTAGTAATTCATGGAAAAGATGGCTTCAAGCCTTTATTAATGAAAGCAAGCTAAATTGTCTTACTACATGCCAAGAACTAGAAATAAAAGCGTATTGGGAATAAATGCAACTAATATATGAAAGAAATAGACTAAGTATAATAATGCCGCAAGTGCTCGATGTTCCATGCTCGGGGGAGTGTCGCACTATCGACGGTCGCTAACTTGAAAGTTCCTTCTCCAAGCTTCCGTTTGATGACGTATGGACCTTCCCATGCGGGATTCATAAGAGACGGGACTGGAAAAACTCGTTTCAAAACGAGGTCTCCCACATCAAAAATTCTCGGTCGGACCTTTTCATTATAATATTTAGCGACTCTATGTCTGTATCCAGCCGTTCTCAAATTAGCTTCTTCGCGTTTTTCGTCAATGAAGTCCAACGATTCCAATAAAAGATTCTGGTTCAACTTGGGGTCGTAATAAGTTACCCGATGTGATGGAACTTCAAGTTCCACGGGTATGACAGCTTCCGTGCCATATGCCAATGCGAATGGAGTGTGGCCAGTCGCGGTCTTGTGGGTGGTCCTGTAGGCCCAAAGCGCCATTGGAAGTTCATCCACCCACTTGCTTCTAGCCTTTTCCAGATGCTTTTTCAATATGGAATTAATTATCTTGTTTACGGCTTCCACTTGTCCGTTAGCTTTCGGGTGAGCTACCGCTGCAAACTTCTTCTCGATGCCATGTTTCTGAAAAAATTATTTGAACTCCTTGCTTTTGAATTGAGTTCCATTGTCTGTAATGATGGTCCGTGAAAGGCCAAAACGGCATATGATATTTCATACGACGAAATTGATAAGCTTCTTGGTGGTTATTGTGGCCAGAGGCTCTGCTTCTGCCCATTTGGTAAAGTAGTCGACCGCGACTATTGCATATCTCGCTCCACCTTTGGCTATGGGTAAATAACCAACTAGGTCGATCCCCCACATTGCAAATGGCCAGGGACTAATCATTTGCGTGAGTTCCGTCGGCGGAGCTCTGCATATATCTGGCATTTGTCACATTTTCTCACATAGTCTGCAGCATCCAGATTCGCGGTTGGCCTGTAGTACCCATAACGGAGGACTTTCTTTGCTAATGTCTGCCCCCAGTATGGTCACCACACTTTCCCTCATGGACTTCCTTTAATATTCGTTTTACCTCATCGTGGGCCACGCACCGGAGTAACGGGGTCGAGAATCCCCTCCAATACATTACCCCATCTTGCATTATATATCATGAACCCTTACGAAGGACTTGTCGTCGTTCGCCCTATTTTTCAGGTAAGATCTCGAATAGCAAGTACTGCTTGATTGGGGCCATCCACGATTCCTTCTCGATTTCGGTTTCGAATGCAAAATCTATCTCCATCATATCTATGCTCAAAGCATGGAGGGTCTCAATAGAAAATAATCTTATTTGCTGTGCATCGCCAGTTCTTGCGAATTTTGCCAATGAATCGACTGCTCTGTTTTTCTCACGCGGGACATGTGAAATATCATAATGCTCGAGATTTGCTAGCGGCTCCTGAACTCAGACCAAATATGAGGCAAGTCTCTGCCCCCTTACTTGGTAGTATCCTCACACGTGGTACACCACTAGTTATGAGTCGCTAAAGATTTCAACCGATTTTACTCCCAATTCTTTGATAAGTCTTAATCCGGCAATCAACGTTTCATATTCGGCTTCGTTATTCATTGCTGTGAATTCGAGCTTCAAAGCGAACCAAACTAATCGGTTCTCAGGAGTTACAAGAACTATGCCAACCCTCGAACAATGGTCGTTAGATGCCCCATCGGTGTACATCTTCCATCGAAGTGAGGTATGACATTGTGGTCGTTTGATTCTTCTGTCATAGTAAATTCAGCAATGAAGTCAGCTAGTGCTTGTCCTTGTATGGCCCTTCGCGGCGGGTAAGTGATGTCGAACTGACTTAACTCAATATTCCATTTTAATATCCTTCTGGAAGTTTTCAGTCGTTGGAGTATCTGCCGCAAAGATTGATCAGTATAGACACTGATTAAGTGTGCCTGAAAATACAGACGAAGATTGCGTGACGCAATCACCAAGCAATAGAATAGTTTTTCAATCTTTGGATAATTTCTTTCTGCCCCCGTCAAGCGTTTACTAGCATAGTAAATTGGCTTTTGAACCCAGTCTTCCTCGCGAACCAAGGCTGTACTGATAGAATGCTGGGATACTACCAAGTATACATACAACATTTCATGGTCAATTGGTTTCGATAGCACCGGGGGGCTCTCCAAATGCTTTGCTAGAGCTCGAAATGCTTCCTCACAGTCGGATGTCCACTCGAAATTCCTTTTTCCCTTCTTAATCACGTCCAAGATGAGGATGCATTTATCCGTGGCTCTAGACATGAATCGGCTCAGCGCTGCTACCTTTCCGTTCAAGCTTTGTACTTTCTTTATAGTTCTGGGCACTTGTATATCTCAGATAGCCTGAATCTTCTCCGGGTTAGCCTCGATTCTCCGCACATTCACAATGAAACCCAGAAACTTTCCTGACGCTACGCCGAGTGAACACTTTAAAGGATTAATCTTCATTCCATAATGCCTGAGTATGTCAAACATCTCCGTTAGGTCTCGGATGCGGTCGTTTGAATGCCGTGACTTCACGAGCATGTCATCCACATAGAATTCCATCGTCTTACGGATCCGGTCTTTAAACATTCATTCACCAGACGTTGATAAGTTGCTCCCGCATTTTTCAATCCAAAGGGCATTACTACATAGCAATATAGCCCCATAATCGTGACAAAACAGGTGTGCTCTTGATCTGGAATATGCATAGGGATATGATTGTATCCTAAATACGCATCCATAAATGACAATAATTCGTGTCCGACGGTAGAGTCGACGAGCTGGTCGATTCTAGGTAAAGGGAAACTGTCTTTCGGGTATGCTTTATTCAGATCGTAGTAATCAACACAAGTTCTCCACTTTCCATTTTCTTTCTTCACTAGCACTGGGTTAGATACCCATTCAGGTTAGAGGGCATCGCGGACGAACCCATTGGGTTTGAGTTCGTCCAGCTCCACTTTGAGAGGTGCAGACCTCTCCGGGTCCATACCTCTCCTTTTTTGTTTTATGGGAACGTACTTTGGGTCTATGTTCAACATATGACTCGCAATTGTTGGAGAAATCCCGCACATAATCAGAGTGTGTCCAAGCGAAAACATCAAGATTCGCTCGAAGGAAGTCAGTGAGGTTCTCGGCAACCATGGGGTCGAGTTGTGATCCAATTTTAAGAATTCGTGACGGGTCATCCCGGCTGACTGGAATGTCAATTATTAGTTCAGCCGGTGCTGCATTTGTTTCCCTGGGTCCTCCATCATCATCTCTCAGATCTATGCTCCCCGTTGCTTGTGTGTATAAGGCCTATATTAGTCTTTATAGATCCGAGAATGTTGCCCAAGCCAGGGCTTGGGCGTTACTTGTCAATCATCAGAATTTTGGATGCGGACGGAGCTGTCCGCAACCTTTCCTTTCCCTTTACGCCGAGCTTCTCTCAGCTCATCCACATAGCATGCACGACCGGTTGCCTGATCACCATGTACCACTCCAACACCTCCTCTGTCGGAAATTTTAACGTCAGACACCAAGCGGCCAATGCTGCCTTAATTCTGCCGGGGCTAGACGTCCTAGAAATACGTTATATGGAGAGTCAACATCCAACACTATGAATGATAGGATTCGCACCCTCCTACGCTCGCCTTGCCCCAGTTCAACTGGTAACTCCACATATTCCACTACATCCGTTGTTGCGCTGTTAAAGCCATAGATTCTGGCTTTAGATGGTTTCAAATCCTTAGTTTCCAGCTTCATTTGGTCGTATGCCTTCTTGAAGATGATGTTAACAGAACTTCCGCAATCAATTAGAATTCTCTTCACAAACGCCGACCCGATTGTCGCAGATATGACCATTGGGTCGATGGTAGGAGCCTCCACCTTATCCGCATCTCTGCTCCTGAATACAATATCATCATTCATCGTGCGTTGCTGCTTTGCAGGAGTCCCATCCTCCACATTCGAACAACACTCATACTCCGCATGTCTTAAAGAGTTAGCATATCGCTCCATCTCCTGCCAATTCTTATCCGTAGGATAAGGTCCACCAGCAATCGTTTTGATAACCAAACTACCCACAGTTCGAGCAGGTTGTTCTGGTTGGCGTGGAGCTGGCCCGCGTCCGGGGTCCGATGTCTCTTGTCTTCCGTCTTGTGGGTCCTTGACAAACTCCTACAGCTTCTTTTGTCTAATCAACTTTTCTACAGCGTCATGGAGGTGTCTGCACTCCTCTGTGTTATGCCCATAAGACTCGTGAAAGCGGCGATACTTCCCCGTCCGCTTCTGTTCCTACGTTGATTCCTTTGGGCGTGGTTTTCTATATTGAAAAGTATTGCAAGTTGACAAATAGATGTTCTCAAGAGATGCGTTGACCGGGGTGTATTCATTGTAGGTTGGGATCCTTGATTTCCATTTCCCCATCTCTCTTTTCTTTTCGGGATTTCCACCTTCGGATCCTTTAGACTGCCCAGGCTTGTTTTGCACGTTGACTTGAGCTTTTCTCGAATTATTGTTGGTTTGCTTCATAGTGACGTTACCTTTCGCAGTCTCCTGAGCAGGCCCTGGTGCCTTGTCTCGTCTTGTCCATCGGGCTTCTTCCCTTCTTATGAACGGATGAGCTTTCGAATAAAAACGCTCTGGCATGGATGGGGGCTTACCCGCCAACCAATCTCCAAATTCAGAATCTGGATCCACTCCACGCATTATCGCCATCAAAATTGCATGGTCGTTAGGATTTCTCACTTTGATACCCGCAACATGAAATCTCTATAAGTATGCTTTCAACGACTCTCCTGGAGCTTGGATGATGCTTGATAAGGACGTCACATCCTTTGGACGAGTGGTGTGTATCATGAATTTTTCTATGAATTTCATTGCCAATTCGTCAAAGCTGGATATAGATCGTGGGGGAAGTCGAATAAACCACATGGTGGCAATTCCTGACAGAGTGATTGGAAAGCACCTACACTTGGTTGCATCATTAGCTCTTGTGGAATCCATCATCCATCCGTACCTCATCACATGCTACCTAGGATCAATCTTCCCTTCATAGGCTGGGATAGTCGGCATATTGAACTTCTTGGGGTATTCAGCCTGCAGGATACCATCTGTAAAGGGAGTATGGCTTCTAGACACTCCCCAATCTTCATTGGTCAAGCCTTGGTTCTCTTTCATCAACTGCCTGACCATAGCTGTTAAGTCCGGAGTTTGTATGAAGGATGGAAGGTTGGGTTCCGTTCCATGGTACCGTTCGGGTTGATGTCCCGCCTGGTTTGGGTCTTGGAGGTTCGGCCATCCGGTCTCCTCACGGGCTTGATCCCTAGTCGATCGATCTGTGACACCTGCCTGTGCACCTTCATCCTTACGGCGCCTACGCCTAGGAGGTTCATCAGCTGTGGTTGAAATATCAGATTCAGAATAAGGGGCAGGGTTACCTCCAGCATTCTAATGCTGCTGCTGAGTGAGCCGTGTCATGAAATTAGTGTTGGCCTGAATCTGCTCAGCAAGTTGCCTTCAACTTTACTTGAGTTCTCTTATCAAGTCGTTGAACTCTGTTCGGGAAACAATTTTCGCTTGGTTTTGGGTGGAGGGTCCTGCACCTCGAGTTGCTTGCTGATTTTTAGGTCCAACTTGTTGCACGCTAGCAGTCACGTGGACATCTGCATTGTGGAAGGACGATCTGGTTCGTGGTCTTCCCATGGTAGAGTTATTGGTTGTAACTCTGAATAGGATCAACAGATGCCTGGTGAATGATCTTGGATCTCCTCTGGGGGATTTATGCAATCCAGTAGCTACAAAAGCAGATCCTAATAGCCTGAGAATTCAATTCTCAGTGAAAGCACCAAAATTGGCCACTAACAACCTTAAGAAAGATTGTGTAGAGAGATTAATGAAGATAATAAATTAACACATAAGACAATATGTAAAATTAAATGCATAGAACAAGAACACCAAATTTATAGTGGTTCGGCGTAACTGCCTACGTCCACTTTGAAGTTGATTTCTATTTCTTTCCTTGATATTCGATTACAGATACAATCCATTTCCAATTACTTGAATACAAGTTTGAATGAAAAATAGGAGAGTATAAAAAACGGCAGAGTCTCCCCAGCGTTCCCCAAAAAAAGGGTCCCTTTCACTGTGCCCCTTCCTCTCTATTTATAGACGAAGATGGGTTGGACTCCCCTGGTGGGCCTGGTAGCTGAATACATCGGCCCAAATGGAGTAAGCTCTGTGTGCCGAACCAGAGAGGTCGAACTGTAAAATGCTGATTCAAGGCATTTGTGCCGAACGGTGTCCCCATGCCGAACGAGACTGGAATATCGAACAGTCCAGGAATGCCGAACGTACCTTATATGTCGAACGTCCTTGGTATGTCGAACGTTCATGGATGCCGAACGTTCCTTGTATGCCGAACGTCCTTTAGATGCCGAACGATATACAATACCGAATGTTTCTCGATGCCGAACGCTTCTAGATGCCGAGTGCTCTTTCACGCCGAGCGTTCCTTTATGCTGAGCGTTCTTTTGATGTCGAACGTTTCTAGATGTCGAACGCTCCTAGATGCCGAGCGCTCTTTCATGCGGAGCGTTCCTTTATGCCGAGCGTTCTTCTGATGTCAAACGTTTCTAGATGCCGAGCGTTCTTGGATGCCAAGCGCTCCTAATGCCGAGTGCTCCCAAATGCCGAACGACCTTGACTACCGGACACTTCCCAATGCCGAGTACTCACAAATGTTATTCGAACGATTTACGTCGAGCGTTCAGAATGCCGAACGGTGTGTAAATGCCGAACGATCCATAGATTGCCGAGCAGTGAGCTAATGCCGAGTACTTAGTTGCCTGGTCAAATCTCCAGGAAACACATCCCAATGTATAATTTATTTAAAATCAAATCAATTGATTTTTAAAAACAATTATCTTTAAAATTAACCTTTGAAATAAATTTATCATTAACCCATAAATTAACTTAGACCTTTAAGTTAATCAACAATTACAAACATCTTTATCCTTTTAATTAACTTCTTAATTAAGCTATTTAACTTATTTAAAATAAACTAAAGAATTAATTAATGAATATATATATATATATATATATATCAAAAATATATATACATATATCAAAAACACTTAAACTTGATTGATTAAAATAAATTGTTTTTGAAATCTTTAACTAACTTCCAAACTTAAATAAATATTATTTAGACGAATTGGTTAAGAAATGTTTTTAAAAACTGGTTTTATTTTAAAATTCAGAAATGTTACAACATGTACTTGAGACAACTTCGAGTCGGACCCGAGCCTTTTCAATTTTTTCCCAAGCGAAACCCGAGTCACCTTTTTAAAAAAAAACTTTATTATGTTGAAAAAAAAATTAAAATGTTATAATATGCTTACGCGAACAAACCCGAGAGTTTACTCGAGCTACCAACCCAATTTCTCGAGCTCTTCCCCGAGACACATCTTTTTCCCCAAAGCTCAAACTAGCCCAGACATCACCGTACACACGTGGCCGTGCACCGACGAACTGACCACCTCCAATCAATGCTGCAATCACCCACATGTCAACGATGACCCACTCGTATGTTCCGACCATCCAGTATCATCAATTTCGCTTGGAATCGAAATCGAACCAATTGATACAAACTGGAACCCAACACGATCAATGAAATCACCTCGCTTCTCCCATCTCCGACCATCGGAGATCACAACCTCGTGCCTGGACCTTTGCCAGAGACCCTTACTTCTTTTACCCCACCCGCGATCGATCCCGATGCAACATTGACGGCGCAACAGCTTGAATACCAACATCGACCCAAATAGGCAATCGAACCCTAGTTCGTCGTCGTTCAGCTACCTTCGTCATCTATAAATACCTTTACCATTTTCCCGTTTATCTCCTTCCATTACACGACATCCATCCATCACCGATCAACGAGAAATCGATGAACTAACAATTCTAATCAACTTGCGAATACTCCGTATCCCTAAACTTAAAAATCTTGAAACTATTATCAAAATTCATAATTTTCAAGTTAGAATCCAGCCAGATATTCAAAACATAAATTTTAATCCATCGATTTACCTGACTTTAAATGATCATCACTGTAATTTATTATTTTGAAATAATTACTCCATAAATCCACTAGAAATCATTTTAAAAAAATGATATTACATTGTTACAATCACTTCTTCTTTAGAGATCATAGCTCCAAAAGGTTTGAGGGATGAGATTTTGATTTTGAAACAGGTTTTGAAACCTGTAATCTATTAACAGAGGTATGTTTGTCTAAACACAGACATGCACACCCATATTACACACGCATACATACACAGACACAAACATATAGGCACATTTTAAATCCATACAAACATTATCACAACATACCTTCAAATATTAATCACATGCAAACAGGTTTAAGATTTAAAAAGCTAGTTTACTCACCTTTTTGATGTTTGAAAAGAAAGCCTGTAAACTTGCTTTTGAAATGGAACTTGGTTTTGAATTTTAAAAACTGGGAACAGAAGATGATCTGAAACGTGATATTTGTTGAAGTTGAGATGAATTGAACTTTGATCTATTTGAACTTGCAAACTGGAAGGTGATCTTGCCTTGTTTCTTTGATTTGAAACTGATCTTGGAATTTGTTTTAATTTTGAAATGATCTACGCTTCTTTTCTTTGCAATAGCTTTTGAGTTTGATTTTCTTTTCTTTCCTGGTCTGTTTTAGTTTTTGGGTTTGTAGATTGCTCAAGTTTTGTTTTCAGGTTTTGGATTTGAATTTATCAACAAAGAAATGATAAGGAAGGAGTTAGGTATATATATATATAGCCTTAATTTCATTTTATTTATTAAAGTTAAAAATGAAAAGAAAATTTGAAAATAGGACACTTGTATTTTTGCATGACATTTTAGCTTCCACTTGTTAATGCATGTTATTATTAAGCTACAAATGTTTTAATACATTTTAAAATGGTTACACTTGTCATTTGCATGTATTTAAAGGTTTAAATATGGTTTTATATTATTTTATTTTAGTTATATATATATATATATATATCTGTGTGTGCGTTTTTATATTCTTTATATTTTAGACATTTCCTTTTATTTATATTTATATAACCTTTAAAGAAATGATTTTTAAAATTCAATCATACATTAATAAATAAACACATATATATATTAGATATAAGTTTTTAAAATATATAATTTAACTTTAAATAGATTTTTAAAATTATTATTCAAAACATAACTTCCAAATCACAGTGTATATATATACACATACACACACACATATATATATTATAATTAGAAAAAAATTATTAGTTCTAAAATATAGAGTATTTAAATCCAATTTATTCTTAAGATTTTTATTTTTGAATTTCAAATCAAAATTCTATTTACAATATATATATATATATATATATATATATATATATATATATAAACAAACACATATTATATATATATGTATATATATGGAAAAATTTCAAATAAATTCATAAATTTATCCTAAAAATTATATTAATTACTAAATGAAATTAGGCTTAAAAACTGGATTATTAAAGATTTCCTCCTTAAGAAAATTTTGTCCTCGAAATTTGCTAGACAGGGAGACAAAAGAACATATGAACACATAAAAAGATAGAGAAATGGTTTACCAGATCAGGCTGAAATATCTATTCTATATTTGGAATAAATCAGAATATTAATACATCATGAAATACTTTGGTCATCAAGTCTACGAAATATACAAGGGAATTGGTTAGCCCGAAGGGCATAACTAACCATTCATAGAATATATCGAAACCCAAAAATAGACAAATGGATACAATCTCCCACAATTCTCACCTGATGGAAAACTTGGGTTAGATCTAGATGGTGCTCGGTTCTTTTCCAAGATGGACCTAGCCCATGCAATTGATCGAATAGGTCGTCGATTCAGGACAAAAGAAATTTATTCTAAAGAGTTAACTTATTAAGATCACAATAATCGATGCACAATCTCAATAAACCATCAGACTTGGCTACAAATACTACAGCTGAATCCCAATTGGAACCACTAGGTCGTAATACTTAGGTTAGATCTAGATGGTGCTCGGTTCTTTTTCGAGATGGACCTAGCCCATGCAACTGATCGAATAGGCCATCGATTCAGAGCAAAGGAAATTTATTCTAAAGAGTTGCTTATTAAGATCACAATAATCGATGCACAATCTCAAAGTTCCATCAGGACTTGGCTACAAATATTGGATCGTATTAATCCTTTCTCCAGCAATCTTAGGTTTACTCAACTAGCTCTGCTTTTTACCTTGGTAGCGTCCAATGACTTACATAAACAACTAGACGGGCATTGGAAACAAATTTGGTTCCAAATTTGATTTCCTATATGGAGGCAAGGACTAAACTTCTACAAATATGACAAGAAATTTTCAAACAATAGGTACGAATTCCAAACTCCGGTCGGGATACCCTAAAATATACAGTAGCTTGTCCTTCTTTGGACTTGGATCCTCATAAGAAATCACAACAAATTCCCAAATTTGGTTTTGACCGAAATCGTTTTATTGATATAATCTAATTTAGCTTTATATTTTGTTAATCAATTTATTTAACTAAAATTTCAAATTCATTAAAGTCAAGAACGAAAAAGATGATAGGAAACTGATGATAACAATACGAAATAGGAACCTATCTACAACGTAAACAAAGATTCGCAAGGCCTCCTACCGGATTCTTCACACATAGGTTCGTTTACAAATTCAGGTTCAAGATTTAACTCATCTACGGTTTGCTGGGAAATAAAACTATGTGTGCCTCCAATGTCGAATGGAATTCTAACAATTTATCATAAATAAGAATCAAGGTAAGAAGTAAGGTAATTTCTTGATACATCCTAAAAATTATAGTGAAAGGCATATAACGCTGTTCAAATATTTTTTTTGAATTTATCCCATGTGAACTTGTCTCCGATTTGGCCGAAATAATGGTCTCCCACCATACCAAAGCTTCTCTTGTAGCCGCCAGTAAGCCATTAAGGAATTAAAATATGATGATGATGAAAGGAGGTTGATGGAAAAGTTGTTCCCATCATTGCTGTTGTTGAAAGGCATCGACCATTTGTAGTGGTACTTCTCTGTCCCCTACCTCGTCGTCTTCTTGCACTAAATTGATTTTGGCATACGGTCAAGATATCTTAGGGATACCCATTCTAGGGCATTTATAACCCTATCTCTATTGAGTCACCTAATGAGTTATACTCCAAAGCTAAAGTTCTTACTTAACCTTTAGCTTTGATACCACACGTGACGACCTGAGATCCAACGCTCAAAAATCGACATCCAATTAATTACCCATATTCGAATGATGGAGATTAAAACGATGGAGTCCGGTTCATCAGAGCTTATAACACATTAGGTGAAAACAACATGGCGGAAACCAAGAAGAATAATTTTATTGATACACAACATGGATACAACATGATACAAGCTGATAACAAATGCCCAACAACATCGGAGCCAAAATAGATACAACCACGGAAAGAAAAAACAGAACTAGGAACAAGAACAACAATAGAGATCTCCAAAGAGTGTAACGACCCGTAAATTTTAATAACTAAAATTGGTTAATTTAATTGGATCTTTGTAATTAAATTTAGAAAGAAATAAAAAATTTGTAATTTATAATGAAATGAATGCTAAAAAGAAGTGCAGCAATGGTGATGTAAAGGTTAATTATTGAAAAATACTGTTAATTGTTGCACTTGGGTATAAAATATAAAATAAGCAAATAAAAGTAAGCATTTAATTAACCAATGCAATAATATATAGATTTAAAGTAACTGAATGTAAATTAAGGTAGTAATGTTAATGGCAGTCAATAAATAACTAATTTAGATGCAATACCAATTAATTGGAACAAATGTAAGGTTATAATTGATTGAAATTATGTAATTGTTGTATCTTGGGTCTGTAAACATTAAACTTATAAATGTAGTTAAAAGTAAACGGTGACGACAATTATGTGTTGCCGGTTTATTTAGCCTATTAATTGAAATGAGAAATCAAATTTTATTAAATATAAACAAAAGTTACATGAAGGTGAGAAGTAATACAATGTTTGGAAGTTGTTAAATTAGAATATATTAAGAAATAGAGATTGAATTTGGAATCTATTGCAATAAATCTAAATGTTATGTTTGGTTATAAATTAAACGTAAGTGAATGAAATTAGTAGGATGAGAATAAATGACAACATTAATTATAAGTAATAAAAGCTTATTAATGTAAGGAAACGAAGACAAATATTAAAAGTTATAAATGTTATAATAAAAATATATAAAATGGCCATGGTATAAAGATTTGGCATAAGAAAATGGTAATGTTTGTGTGTAAAGAGTGAAGTCAGAATTATGTAAGCAACTATGATAGTTAGTTGGGAATAATAAACCTTAGTGTATTGTAAAGTTGATGGAAACATCTGTTATAACAAATTGGTTTACTAAATCAAAATAGGAAATCAATCAATTTATTTGGGACTAATTAATTGATATTCATTTATAATAAATGGGTTTACTGTTAGAAATTGAAATTAGATACTACGGTAAACGGGAATTTAGATGAAATTGGAAATAAGGTCAATTCTATTTATAATATGACAATTGGCTGATTTAAAGATGGAAACCAAGATTTACTAATTTAATTGAAGTATAAAATTCAAAAATTTAATCTATTGCAAATAAATGAAATTTAACATTTAATTTTTACGTTAATAGAAATTTAGATGAGTTCTGAGAATATTAAGGTTATAGATTTTGAATCCAACCTTAATTTCATCCATTGGATAATAATTAAATGAATAATTGAATGAAAAGTAAATTCAATGGGATTATTGAGAATTTAAATTATAATTTGTGAATATAACGAAATTGCAATTTAACGCTAAAATTGATGAATGAATCAACGTTAAATTGACATTTATATTTGTTTAAATCATTGTAAATGATTAAGAAATTAAAAGTGTTGAAATTGGTCAATTATAGAATTGAAAGAAAAAATTGGATTTAATTAGTCAATTATTAATTTATTAAATTAATGTAAAAATAGCCATTTTGGCCACTGGTTCGGATTTCGATGAAACCAGTTTCATCGGATCCGTAACGGTGAATTATTGTAGGATTTCAAGTTTTCTAGTGATTGGACTTGTCGTTTGATCGTACGGACTCAAAACGCCTTGAAATCAATGAAATTGAAATCAATTGAAATCAATTTGAAAAATATTGATTTTAGCATAACTTCTTCATATCACGGAATTTGGACATAAAAACCTGTTCCATCGCGTTTAAAATATTTAAAAACATCTATTTTGATATATGGGTTGATCTAATTTCGTTACGGAGTCAGAACGGGCTTTTCGGGCCATTTATCGTTCACTGCGTTTATATATCGGGTCCATCTATTCTATTTCAGCTTTGTCTATAAATACCCTATTACAAATCGTAACCTATCTCTATTTCTCATTTGTCTATGCGTACAATTCCTCTTCACCTCCTCATTTCAATGGCAGACAATTCCAAATCCAATTGCAATTCAAAAATCAAACTGAAATTTCAAACTCCTCATAAAATTCAGAAAAATTATATATCAAAGCCCTCGATGTACGCATCTCAGTTCTACAGTTCATTTTTCATTTTGAATCACCGTTTTTTCAAAAATCGCAAATTATTTCTGGCCATTCATTATGGAGTTTAGGCGATCCAACGGCGGATCGTCAATAGTTCGACGATCGAAGGGCGTAGTCTTGTAGGGTTCGACGAGCAGGTCGCATCCATGCGACTGGTTGGCCACAGAGTTGAAGAGAATCGCCAGAAAATTCCTTGAAAGGCGACGACGACACAGCTTCATCGGAGGGGCCGTACGGGGCCGCGACCTCACTGGAGAGGCGCCAGGATGTGGCGAAGGTGGTGGGAGGCTCTGATCTGGACGATAATGTTTCCGGCGACGATGAATTCGTGGTTTGAGCAGCAGCGGTTTACGTTCGTGCTGTGCAAATCTAGGGTTTGCTTGGATTCGTTCGTACGTTGATTCCTATAGCCGAGTGGAAGATGTGATGACGTGGTAATTTATTTAATTAATTTAATTTCGAAATTCAAATGTTCTAATCCATATAACTTTTGCATGCGATATCCGTTTTACGCGCAGTTTCTTTTGTTATGATCATATCTAAATTCTGGACAGTTTGACGTTGGTTTGGACGAATTCCGAGGCTGTTTGTATTTTGGGTTTAAATTGGATTTGAATTCAATTTAAAGTTAAAAGGTGCGTGTTTAAACCCACTCACAACTTCTAAAAATTTATATGTTTGTTAAATTTATTTATGTTGTGATTATTATGACAGTTTGTATATTTATAATCATCATCTCAATTAATTGCATTTATTTAAATTAAATCATTATTTAATTTATTATTGAATATAACTGCCAGTTAATTACCTGTTATATATTATCAGTTATATATAAATATTGATTGATTGTTGGATGATGATTGTGATGGATGTATGATTTTACGATGGATGAACGGATGTTTTATTTATATCATCATAATCTGCAAGTTCTTTATTGATTTGATTATTAATTCGGCATTGTGGTTTGAAATGATATACAACCGTATTTTTATTTTAAATTACGGATTGAAATGATAAATATCTGTATCACTTGACCATAGGATAGAAAATTATATACAGACACCGCGGTCTATATATATAAAAAAAATTATTTTGAAATGATTTCTATAGTTTTGTAAAGAAATATATGGGTTTTATAGATATTGATTTTAGATGTTATATAAATGTTGTTTTAATATTGATTTTAGCTATGTATACATTTGTTTTGAATTATAAAACAAGCTAAATAATAAAGTTTGATTTCTTTTATTTAATATGGTTATGTATCTATTTAAATTCTATTGTATATAGAGTTTATAACGACTCAGATAAAATTAATGTTGGAAGATAAATGTGAATTTGATTTGAATTAAAGTATTTAAGAATTATTCTCGAAAAATTTGATTTGAAATGTAAATAAATTTAGATTTAATAGGTATGATTTTATAACTTGATTTTTGTTTAGAGGATTTAAATGAATATCAAGTTGATTTAAATGAATATTATCAAGTTAATGAAATTGAAAGAATAACCAGTTACGTGAAGTGCAAAGGTTTTACTAAAATGATATTTGGTTTATTAAGTTAACATTTCAAATCTAAATAATAATAGTTTAAATTGATATATATGAAATTATCAAAGAATAAGTTTTGAAATGGTGGAATAATTAAAGCTTTGAAATATATGGAAATTATATTGGTTTATTTGGGGATTTAAATCTATATGTGGAATTGATTTGTGAAGATGAAGAAGCTATTTTATGATATAAAGTAATTTAATATTTAAACCATTTAAGTGGTGTAGTATGTTTCAAAGTTATGAAATTCAAAGTTTTATGTTTTGAAAGGCTATATTTCAAGTTTTGGTTTTGAAATATTATAACTTTGAAAATGTTATGGCTTTAGAAAAGGATATATTTGAAAATGATATCATATTGATTTGGTTTTTAAAGGAGGAAGTGATATCGTAATTATATGGTTTTGAAATGGACATTTTATTCTGGTTTCTAAAGTATAAACTATTGAAAAGACCGCGGTGTTATAATAACAGTTGGATGTTAAAGAGACCGGGATCAGAAGTTGTCATACTCTATGCCAACTCCGAAAACCACTTTAACAACCGTGTACACGGTGGAGATTCCAGAATGAAGTAGGATGGCGGCGGCGTTCCCTTTGAGGTAAATACGTGGACCCGACTCCCGTGAGTTGGCATAAGGTGGCTAAAACAGAAGCGATCTCGGGCCAATGATGTCATTCCTTTGATCGGACACATCCCTTCGATATTATGCTCTGACTTTTGGATTTATTCGGTGGCCACTTTTGTTTTTGATTTGGGGGTGTGGCTCGAGGTGGGCGGTAGCTGCATGCTACGTATTACCACCAGCCCGTGTGCATAATTGGTATATCTACCCTGGA
Source organism: Allium cepa (assembly GCA_030765085.1). Taxonomy (NCBI): domain Eukaryota; kingdom Viridiplantae; phylum Streptophyta; class Magnoliopsida; order Asparagales; family Amaryllidaceae; genus Allium; species Allium cepa. The sequence continues at coordinate 727,931,162 of CM060945.1, forward strand.
TTGCCTAGTTGTGCCGTGTCACTTACCCTAGGTCGTCTTGTACGAGTTTGATTTGTGTCGTACCTATGGAGTATCCTCTGGTAGCCTCCCGATCAGGAGGTATTACGGTACTGTATAGACTATTGGCACTATTATGTGTTAAGGTGGAAAATGTAAAGCCTTAAAGATATTTAAAAGTTAGTTTATTTTACTAATTGATATTATTATAATAGCGAAATATTATTACATAGTAAATAGTTTAACGGATCCGTAGGAGTTGTGAATCCTGTGCATCTCTTGAGTTACTGCACTCACGTTAGACACTGGATAGAAGATGTCAAAATCCCGTAAACATCTCTGACGCCGTTACACTCATATTATTTACCGTTGATTTAACTTACATAAGATCTTTTAGTTCTGACTCGAGTGTTTTGTTTTTCAATTCGCTCGGGTCAGCCTGAGCATTTCAGAATTTGAAAACTTTATTTCTGAAGGACAAAGACGAAGATTTTATTACTATTATTTATTATATTATTTCGCTGCATCACATTGTTCCACTGCATTAATTATTATTCTCTGGTATGTGTAACTCTGATATGTATTGTAATAAGTATAATTGAATATTTTGTAAAACAACTTCATGAACTATATATTTGATTACTATATTTTATTGTTCCGCTGCAAGATTATTGTGACGACCCAAACTCGATGTCCAATAAACGACATCAAATTCGCATCGCCGGAGCTTATAACAACAATTAGATGTATATAAAACAGCGGAACAGAATCAATATCATTAATAACATCACTGTTACAACATCAACATAATATCCATACTGCAATAGAGTACATAAATACATATACCACAATCTCTAAATACAACATCATGATAATATAACAGTGAACATATATCCAAAAATCCTCAAATGAGAGAGATGATTACGAACTCCCAAAAGCTAAACACCTGTAATCTCCAATAGCTCCTAAGATATATCCAAGATAAGAGCTCCAAAATACTGCTACTCCAAAATATAGAAACCTGCTACAAGGCTGCCCGTGTGGAAATAATGGGCACCCAGAGTTTAGGAAAGAAAACAATAAACTCCGGATCAGTCATGGGACTGGTATGAGTAAACAAAACAGTTGCATTTAAATAAAACAAGGTTTATAAAAGAATTTTCGGTATGCTTTTAAAAATGGAACTACCATAAGACCTCCCGCCACACACACAATGCAAACGCAGAATTGGAGGAGATTTCTTCTTATGATAGTTAAATATGCTTGATACGAGAAAAGAAATTCTTTGATATTATCACTAGTGCATAGTGAAGGAAATCATTTCGAAAATAGAATATTAATCTTAGCCAACATACGACCATTATCGTATGCCTACTATAGCTACCATCTAAACAGTGGTGACCACCATAAGTAAATGGCAGGTTCTACAACTAAAACCGTACAGGTTTTCGTATTTGGAATTGGATTTCCAACAAATGGTCAGGCCAAGGAACTTCCCATTGCCACATGAGAATGCCTCTGGATGGACATCCCCGAGAACCAAACCGGATCTCTGCCAACACAAGGCCGGGTTACCCCTAACTGGGTAACTACTGACACGAGTATGCCATCTCCCGGTTGCAACCAACCTTTAACCGGGGCCCCCAGCAACAAATCACAAAATCATATATATATATATATCTGCGATATCAACATAAGTTAAGTATCTGGGCTCCATACCATGATACCACTTCTATCCAGAAGGAAATGCACATACCCTAAGGGGTGCTACCCCCAATAACCTTGCCGCATCTTTCCTGTTTCGACCATTTCGGGGTGTGAGGTCCGACAAAGTCACGTCCACAAAAACACACTTTATACAAAAGCCGTGCTTGGGTCAACAAATGATCATAGAAATGATCACCAAGATAGACGATCAAATAAATGATCCTATCCAAATGATCAACACAATGATCATTCCACAGCAACACTCAGCATGTCACATTACCAAATTGGGAATATATTGCTGATAACCTTCAACTATATAACCTCTGAGCTCGTACGTCTCAGAGAAGGGTGTTAAGCTAAGAGAATAAATTCTCCGCCACCAACAGAAATATATTTGAAAGAAATCGGCTTTATATCTCAATTTGTAATGTCAGACAGACTATCCATACAAGTCTGTTCCGGGCTCGAACAGAACCGAAGGCACTTCCAAAGAAGTCCTTGCAATCCGGATATCCACAATCCTGATCGGATTCCCCATCACATATGGAGAACTCTATACCGGAGCAACTCGGTGCAGAGTCAATCGACAGGTCATCCTATCGCTCTCGCAAATACCCGGTCTTCAACACCGGTCTTCGATTGCTATCCTTAACGTCGAATCACATATTCGAAATGGGTTATATGACACCAAGATCCTTTCCCGGCTAATTCGAATAGTGGGTGTCAAATTTTCAAAACATATGGATGTCATTCACAAATATTCACAGAGTCGATGTGGGTTTCGGATAACCAACTGAAATCCGATTCCCTGTCGCATCGAAGTTTAAATGCCGTTTTAGGGCAACAGGGTTTTCACATCAATACAGAGCAAAACACAACATAGTGCAGTACATATCAATCCACATAACACAGCATCACAATCAAACAGACCGTGTCAAACTTGGGCATAGTCATAGTTAAACTATTTTCAAATGTGGTTTAAATAAATTTACCACATAATTATTTTAAAACAATGATAAGTATTTGAAAAATAAACTTAAATCTTGATTAACTCATTCTATTGTTTCTAAATCAATCATTTAAATTAATCGCTAAATTTTGATTTGTCGTTTTTATTTTATCTGGATAACGAATTCCTAATTTACAAAAAAATTAATTCAAACACTCAATTGTTTATAAATCAATTCAATTATGAATTATAAATCCTTATTAATTTCCTTTTCAAAATCATTAATAAATTTATAAACATTATTTACTTTCGTTACCATTTGAAAATCTTCTTAATACTTTGGAAATCAATCTATTATAGTTATAAAAAGTTTAAAATGTAAATTAACTTAAATTCTCATTTTAAATTTAATTATTTATTATATTGATTTGATTATTGGGTATCCCCTTAGTTATTAAAATTGGTAACAAGCCTTCAATTCAATGTAGTCTATATCAATTCCTTGATAAGTCTAAAATCTGTTATAAGTCAAACAAAATTTATTTGGGCCAAACCCATATTTAAAGTAAAGCCTGAGTCCCCTTTATGTTATTCGAACTCTTCATGTCCTCTTCCCCGTACTCTCTCCTTTCTCCAAGCTTCCCCTCTCCTTCTAATTTATTTTCTTCTTCCAGTTTATTTTTTTTCTAACCCTTATATATCAAACTGGAAAGAAACTTCCTTCGCGTGCTCGAGTTCGGCCCCGAGTTTGACCCCCCCCCCCCCATGCTCGATAACATCCCCGAGTCATGCTTCGAGTCATCTCGAGTGGCCAACACAAAAAAAAACTTCCTGACACACAACCTATTTTACTGTAATATTCGTGTTACAGAGTCAAAGTTTTTATTTCAAGCTTAAAAATTTAAACTATGAGTCAAGTATACACACAACCTATTTTGTTCTTTAAGTATCCTAAGTTAAATGAAGTTCATTTGGATTTTTTTTTTTTAACTAGCTCTGAGATATGAACATTAAAGAACAGAGCTTACTTATGTTTTCCAGTAACACAGAACAATATGCAGAGCAATAATTTTTTGTTTATATACAACACACATATTCATGGATTAAGTATTTATATTTCAAATAAATATAGGTTTACTCACTTGAACAATATAGAAACAGAGAATACTTTTGTTTCTTTTTAACTGCAGTTTTGATTCTTCTCTTTTCTTCTTTCAGAAATTTGCCTTTCAACTTGTAATATATAAAGTGATGATCTTTTCCTTTTTAATTTCAGATCTTTGCAAAAATTTGTTTGAATGATACTTGAGTTGTTTTTAACAAATGAATGTGAGGCTTTGTATACGTATACATATAGGAGAAAAGTGGTGTACAGGGTAAAGCATAAGCAAGTACAAGTTGAAGTAAAAGAAAAACTAAACCATGCTTGTTAATAAATGTTAGTGTGTGCTGAAAAGATTGTGTACATGCAATGCATTAAATGAAGCATGTAGTGTTTCATGCTTTGTATATTTTCAGCATGTTATTTGATTTTCTTATTTTATTTATTACAAAACTTACTTTAATTTGTTCGTATATTGGTTTAGCTTCTTGGTGTACAATCCCTGTATAAGTGTTTACAGAGAGAGCATCACATTTTCATCACAGTGAAGCATGAACAAAGGCAGTTTACTATTGAAGTTTAAACTGTTTCAAAACAACTTAAAATCCTTCACATAATCATGTTTACTCACTTGAACAATATATGAAAATAGAGGATGCTTTTTGTTTTTGGAATCTGAAGTTGGTCCTACTCTCCTTCACTCTCTGATTTTTTTCCTTTTATTTTTTTCTTTATAAAAACAATGATGTTTTAAATATTTTCTTCCCAGACTTTGCTATGTTCTTATGTTTAACTATTTGTTTATGTGATTTAAATCTTATAATCTCATCATAACTTACTTTAACTAATTTTAAATTCTATTTAAAGATCATCTATCAATATCTCTTTTTATTTAATTCTATATTAATGTGTAATATTAATATCAACAATATTAAATTTAGATTAAATTTTACTAGTTAGATCCCAAAGTTCAAACAATTAATCAAATTTTAAATTTCAAAAATTTCGGAATGTTACAATATCCCCTCCTTAAGAAAATTTCGTCCTCGAAATTGAAAGAGAGAGAAACGTAAACAATTAATATACGAATTCAGAAATAAGAAAATGACTTACAGATTTAAGTCGAGATGTCAATTCTGCATTTGGGATATGATTTCTTCATATTCTCTTCAGTCTCCCAAGTACAGTCCTTTGGATCGCCACTCCATTTAACTTTGACCAATTTCACAATTTTGTTCCTCAATCGCTTCTCATCACGATCAACAATTTTCATCGGTTCCCTTCTAACTGCCAAGTTGGGAGTGATTTCAAGATCCTGCTGAGCAGCTTCTTCAATAATATCATCTGGATCGTGCACATATTTCCGAAGATTAGAAATATGGAACACATCATGTACGCCAGACAACCAGCTGGGTAACTGCACTCTATATGCTAGAGAACCAATCCTTTCCAAAATAGGAAAAGGACCAATATAACGCGGTGCCAACTTTCCAGTTTTCCCGAATCTCAACACACCCCGCATCGGAGATACTTTCAGAAATACAGAATCTCCAACTTGAAATTCCAAATTTCTCCTTCGACGGTCATAGTAGCTCTTCTGACGGCTTTGGGCAGTTAATAACTTCTTTCGAATAAAATTTACCTTCTTGGTGGCTTCTTTTATCATATCCGGTCCAAGAACAAGTCTGTCACCTGATTCGATCCAGCATGTAGGTGATCGACGCGGACGACCATATAAAGCTTCAAAAGGAGCCATTTCTAAACTGGCCTGATAGCTGTTATTATATGAGAATTCAACCAGATGCAAATGGTCCTCCCAAGAACCACCAAAATCATGAACACAAGCACGCAGTAGGTCTTCTAAAATTCGGTTAACTCTCTCAGTCTGTCCATCAGATTGCGGATGATAAGCAGTACTGAATTTTAATTTCGTTCCCAATGCATCCTGAAATGCTTCCCAAAATCTACTAGTGAAGATCGGGTCACGATCACTCACTATACTACTGGGAATACCATGGAGGCGAACAATTTCCTTTATATAAATACCTGCCAAGCTTGCCGCAGTCCGAGTAGATTTAACTGGAATGAAATGAGCATTTTTGGTTAGACGATCTACAATAACCCAAATCGCTTCATTGCCTTTCTTGGTTCGTGGCAATCCATCGATGAAATCCATCGATACCTGATCCCACTTCCATTTCGGTACTTCTAAAGGTTGAAGTAAACCGGCCACTTTCTTTTGGTCGCTCTTGATCTGCTGACAAGTAGCACAATGACTCACATAAATAGATATGTCTCTCTTCATCGTTTTCCACCAGAATGTTCTTTTAACATCTCGATACATTTTGTTGACTCCTGGATGGATGCTGAATTTGGACTTGTGGCATTCGTCCAATACTTCTCGTTTCAATTCTGGAATGTCAGGGACACAAATTCTGCCCTTCATCCTTATAACTTCTCTATTATCTATTTCAAAAGTAGTATCCTTTCCTCGATCTATTCTTCTACGCATTTCTCGAAGAAACTTGTCTTCCGTTTGCCTGCTCGCGATTTTCTTAAGAAGAGTAGGAGTGATAACAAGATAAGCAAGAACAGCATAACTTCTGCTCAAAGCGTCTGCAACTACATTGGCCTTTCCCGGCGTATATTGGATATCTAAGTCATAAGATGCCAGAAATTCCAACCAACGTTGTTGTCGCAAATTCAAATCCTTCTGGGTGAAAAGATATTTCAAGTTTTTATGATCGGTGAATAATTCGAATTTTTCACCTAAAACAACGAGAGTTTATTAAGTATATTTCTTTAGTTAATTTCGCAAATTATTAAGAAAGCTGAAAAGTTTCTTACCCAGGAGATAGTGTCGCCATATTTTCAAAGCGAAAACAACAGCCAAAAGTTCCAAATCGTGCGTTGGGTAGTTCTTCTCATGCGGACGTAATTGTCTACCTGCGTAGGCAACCACCTTTCCATTTTGCATCAATACTGCACCTACCCCTTCACCACATGCATCAGTATAGACAGATAAGCCTCGGTTCCCGTTAACAATAGTGAGAACAGGAGCAGTGGTCAATCTCTTTTTCAACTCTTGAAAAACTTCTTCACATTTTGAAGTCCAAATGAACTTTGCATTCTTCATTGTTAACTTAGTCAGCGGACTAGCCAACTTAGAAAAATCTTGAACGAATTTCCGGTAATAGCCTGCTAAACCCAAAAAGCTTCGAACTTCTCTTGGAGTAGTGGGTTGTTTCCAATCAAGAATAGCGGAAATTTTGCTAGGATCTACTGAAATTCCTTCTTCATTAACAATATGGCCAAGGAATTTGACTTCATTGACCCAGAAGTGGCATTTGGAAAATTTTGCATATAGAACATTTCTCCTCAAAATTTCTAAGACGATTCTAAGATGCTCGGCATGCTCATCTTCAGTTTTGGAGAAAATTAAGATGTCATCAATGAATACAAGCACAAATTTATTCAAAACTTCCCGAAACACACGAGTCATGAGATCTACGAAGTATGCTGGAGCATTGGTTAGCCCGAAAGGCATAACTAACCATTCATAGAACATATTAGGACCTCTGAAAGCAGTCAGATGTACACAATCTTCGGCGATTCGTAATTGATGGAATCCCTGAGCTAGATCCATTTTTGAAAAGAAACGAGCGCCATGCAACTGATCAAATAAATCATCAATCCTGGGCAGTGGAAATTTATTTTTGAGAGTTTGTTTATTTAGATCGCGGTAATCTACACACAATCTCAAAGATCCGTCTGATTTGGCAATAAATACGACGGCTGAGCCCCATTCAGAAACACTGGGTCAAATTAATCCTTTTGCTAGTAGCTCATTAGTTTGATGAACCAATTCAATCTTTTCCCTGGGTGCCATCCTGCGACTTGCGTGAACAACAGGACGAGTATTAGGTACAAGATCGATTCGGAATTCGATTTCTCGATGAGGAGGTAAAGATTTCACTTCTTCAAATACGTCGGAAAAATTCCGAACAACAGGTATAGACTGCAAAGTGGGTTCAAGATTTCCCAAAGTATATATCAATCTGTCGCTCCTTGGACTAGGATTTTCACAAGAGATTTCAATAAAATTTCCAAAACTTGTTTTGATTAAAATTGTCCGATTACTACACTCCAATCTAGCATCGTATCTCGATAACCAGTTCATACCGAGTAAGATTTCAAATTCGTCAAATTCGAGGACATAAAGGTTGATAGGAAATTTATAGCTAGCATATGAAATAGGAACTCTCTTACAATATGAACTAAGATTTGCGGGACCTCCAACCGGATTTTTCACGCAAATAAGATCGTCAGCAAATTTAGTTTCAAGTCCTAATTCATTTACGGTTTGTTGGGAGATAAAGCTATGTGAAGCTCCTGTATCAAATAAAACTCTAACAGTTCTATTATTAATAGTAAGGTTACCTTCCAAAACACTTTTCCCTTTGTCAGCTTTTGAAGATGAGGGGTCCTCCTTTATCGTGTAAACCTTTGCCACTTGCGCTGGCTTCATCACTGGGCAATCTTTAACCAAATGTCCCGGTTTATTACAATTGTAACATTCTCTAGCTGGTTTCTTCGGTTTTGGGCAATCATTTGAATAGTGGCCTTTCTCTTTGCAGTTGTAACAAGTGACATTTTCTGCTGCGCTTCCCTGAATGCTCCTCTTCTTCTCATTGCCTTGCCAAGGTTTCTTGCCTCCGAATTTACGCTTTTTATAATTCTGACTACCTGAATTACCTTTCTCCACAGTTGCTTCTTGTATATCAAGAGTAGCGTACCTGTACCCCATATCTACCAAATCCGAAAAAGATTCTTTAACATAACCTGTCATTCTTCCATGATATTTCTGGTTCATTCCGCGGATAAACCTTTCGTTTTTCTTCAGAGGTGTATTTAGCAATTCCGGGCCAAACCGAGATAGTTCACTGAATTTATTCAAGTATTCTTCAAACGACAAACTTCCTTGTTTCAAATCCAGAAATTCCTGATACATTCTAGAAACTCCCGCCGATGGCATGTAACGTTTCTCAAACACTTCTTTAAAACGATCCCAAGTAAATTCTTCTTCGGGTTCCTCTATAATGATGGTTTCCCACCAAGCTGAAGCTTCTCCTTGGAGTTGCCAAGAAGCTATAAGTCTTTTCTGCTCATCCTGCAATTTTAGCCCTTTAAAAATCTTTTCACACGATCTTACCCAAGCTTGAGCGTCAATAATTGACTCTTTGCCAATAAATGGTTTGCCACCAAGCTTTTCAAACTTCTTATATAATTCAGCCAAGTCCGGCTGCTGCTGAATTTCTATTACTGCTTCTGCGGCTGCGGGAATTTGATTTGGTGCTGCAGCATTGCCTTGACCCCTAATTCTTCCTCTGCGTCCACTCATTTTCACTATCTGAGATTAGTAAGAAAATTGATTCAGATATGCAGGCGAAATATCTTAAGGAATATCAGCAGTAAAAAGAAATAGACTAAGAAATTTCAAAGTTTCAATTTTGATTATACTCATTCTAGGGTATACTTCACCCTATCTCTAATGAGCCATCTAATGTGTTATACTCCGTAGCTAAAGTTCTTACTCAACCAACAGCTCTGATACCAATTTGTGACGACCCAAACTCGATGTCCAATAAACGACATCAAATTCGCATCGCCGGAGCTTATAACAACAATTAGATGTATATAAAACAGCGGAACAGAATCAATATCATAAATAACATCACTGTTACAACATCAACATAATATCCATACTGCAATAGAGTACATAAATACATATACCACAATCTCTAAATACAACATCATGATAATATAACAGTGAACATATATCCAAAAATCCTCAAATGAGAGAGATGATTACGAACTCCCAAAAGCTAAACACCTGTAATCTCCAATAGCTCCTAAGATATATCCAAGATAAGAGCTCCAAAATACTGCTACTCCAAAATATAGAAACCTGCTACAAGGCTGCCCGTGTGGAAATAATGGGCACCCAGAGTTTAGGAAAGAAAACAATAAACTCCAGATCAGTCATGGGACTGGTATGAGTAAACAAAACAGTTGCATTTAAATAAAACAAGGTTTATAAAAGAATTTTCGGTATGCTTTTAAAAATGGAACTACCATAAGACCTCCCGCCACACACACAATGCAAACGCAGAATTGGAGGAGATTTCTTCTTATGATAGTTAAATATGCTTGATACGAGAAAAGAAATTCTTTGATATTATCACTAGTGCATAGTGAAGGAAATCATTTCGAAAATAGAATATTAATCTTAGCCAACATACGACCATTATCGTATGCCTACTATAGCTACCATCTAAACAGTGGTGACCACCATAAGTAAATGGCAGGTTCTACAAATAAAACCGTACAGGGTTTCGTATTTGGAATTGGATTTCCAACAAATGGTCAGGCCAAGGAACTTCCCATTGCCACATGAGAATGCCTCTGGATGGACATCCCCGAGAACCAAACCGGATCTTTGCCAACACAAGGCCGGGTTACCCCTAACTGGGTAACTACTGACACGAGTATGCCATCTCCCGGTTGCAACCAACCTTTAACCGGGGCCCCCAGCAACAAATCACAAAATCATATATATATATCTGCGATATCAACGTAAGTTAAGTATCTGGGCTCCATACCATGATACCACTTCTATCCAGAAGGAAATGCACATACCCTAAGGGGTGCTACCCCCAATAACCTTGCCGCATCTTTCTTGTTTCGACCATTTCGGGGTGTGAGGTCCGACAAAGTCACGTCCACAAAAACACACTTTATACAAAAGCCGTGCTTTGGGTCAACAAATGATCATAGAAATGATCACCAAGATAGACTATCAAATAAATGATCCTATCCAAATGATCAACACAATGATCATTCCACAGCAACACTCAGCATGTCACATTACCAAATTGGGAATATATTGCTGATAACCTTCAACTATATAACCTCTGAGCTCGTACGTCTCAGAGAAGGGTGTTAAGCTAAGAGAATAAATTCTCCGCCACCAGCAGAAATATATTTGAAAGAAATCGGCTTTATATCTCAATTTGTAATGTCAGACAGACTATCCATACAAGTCTGTTCCGGGCTCGAACAGAACCGAAGGCACTTCCAAAGAAGTCCTTGCAATCCGGATATCCACAATCCTGATCGGATTCCCCATCACATATGGAGAACTCTATACCGGAGCAACTCGGTGCAGAGTCAATCGACAGGTCATCCTATCGCTCTCGCAAATACCCGGTCTTCAACACCGGTCTTCGATTGCTATCCATAACGTCGAATCACATATTCGAAATGGGTTATATGACACCAAGATCCTTTCCCGGCTAATTCGAATAGTGGGTGTCAAATTTTCAAAACATATGGATGTCATTCACAAATATTCACAGAGTCGATGTGGGTTTCGGATAACCAACTGAAATCCGATTCCCTGTCGCATCAAAGTTTAAATGCCGTTTTAGGGCAACAGGGTTTTCACATCAATACAGAGCAAAACACAACATAGTGCAGTACATATCAATCCACATAACACAGCATCACAATCAAACAGACAGTGTCAAACTTGGGCATAGTCATAGTTAAACTATTTTCAAATGTGGTTTAAATAAATTTACCACATAATTATTTTAAAACAATGATAAGTATTTGAAAAATAAAGTTAAATCTTGATTAACTCATTCTATTGGTTCTAAATCAATCATTTAAATTAATCGCTAAATTTTGATTTGTCGTTTTTATTTTATCTGGATAACGAATTCCTAATTTACATAAAAATTAATTCAAACACTCAATTGTTTATAAATCAATTCAATTATGAATTATAAATCCTTATTAATTTCCTTTTCAAAATCATTAATAAATTTATAAACATTATTTACTTTCGTTACCATTTGAAAATCTTCTTAATACTTTGGAAATCAATCTATTATAGTTATAAAAAGTTTAAAATGTAAATTAACTTAAATTCTCATTTTAAATTTAATTATTTATTATATTGATTTGATTATTGGGTATCCCCTTAGTTATTAAAATTGGTAACAAGCCTTCAATTCAATGTAGTCTATATCAATTCCTTGATAAGTCTAAAATCTGTTATAAGTCAAATAAAATTTATTTGGGCCAAACCCATATTTAAAGTAAAGCCCGAGTCCCCTTTATGTTATTCGAACTCTTCATGTCCTCTTCCCCGTACTCTCTCCTTTCTCCAAGCTTCCCCTCTCCTTCTAATTTATTTTCTTCTTCCAGTTTATTTTTTTTCTAACCCTTATATATCAAACTGGAAAGAAACTTCCTTCGCGTGCTCGAGTTCGGCCCCGAGTTTGACCCCCCCCCATGCTCGATAACATCCCCGAGTCATGCTTCGAGTCATCTCGAGTGGCCAACGCGAAAAAAAACTTCCTGACACCCAAACGAACGCTGTGCACGTGCACATCGTCACGGCGCCACTCCAGTGGCCATTGCGATCGCCAGCAAACCACGATGCATCCCTACATACGAGATTGAAACAAACTTCCTCACGAAATTGTAAAAATTGGAATTTGCCTGAAGCGTGCGCCAACCATAAAAATGCGTCATCCCCAATCACCTCGGCCTCGCGACGCCGTCCACCTGACACCGCGCCGCCCCTGTCACAACTCCTCTGGTCATCCACGAAGCTAACCCCCAATACCCCATTCAACTCGATGCACCCCAAACCCATCGCGACCGATTCTTTTAACATGAACAGACATGGGTTCCTAAACCCTATTTCAATCTCGCACTCAAAATTCTTGCAATAATTAAATTTTTAAATATTTTTCCTAACATTATTGAGTATTAAACTAGCTCCACGCGAAATTGCAACCTTCAAGAATCTTTCGATTATCAGGAATCAATTTAAAAGCAACTTTTGTTATAATATGAACTGCTCCTAAATTACTGAATTAAAAATCATCATTACTGTTTTGAAAATCATATTTTCATATGTTCGTTCAAATTATAACATCGATTCCATGATTTAAAATGCTTGAATTTAACTTAAAATCTTGTTTTTACTGTAATATTCGTGTTACAGAGTCAAAGTTTTTATTTCAAGCTTAAAAATTTAAACTGTGAGTCAAGTATACACACAACCTATTTTGTTCTTTAAGTATCCTAAGTTAAATGAAGTTCATTTGAATTTTTTTTTTTTTTTTTTAACTAGCTCTGAGATATGAACATTAAAGAACAGAGCTTACTTTTGTTTTCCAGTAACACAGAACAATATGCAGAGCAATAATTTTTTGTTTATATACAACAACACACATATTCATGGATTAAGTATTTATATTTCAAATAAATATAGGTTTACTCACTTGAACAATATAGAAATAGAGAATACTTTTGTTTCTTTTTAACTGCAGTTTTGATTCTTCTCTTTTCTTCTTTCAGAAATTTGCCTTTCAACTTGTATATAAAGTGATGATCTTTTCCTTTTTAATTTCAGATCTTTGCAAAAATTTGTTTGAATGATACTTGAGTTGTTTTTAACAAATGAATGTGAGGCTTTGTATACGTATACATATAGGAGAAAAGTGGTGTATAGGGTAAAGCATAAGCAAGTACAAGTTGAAGTAAAAGAAAAACTAAACCATGCTTGTTAATAAATGTTAGTGTGTGCTGAAAAGATTGTGTACATGCAATGCATTAAATGAAGCATGTAGTGTTTCATGCTTTGTATATTTTCAGCATGTTATTTGATTTTCTTATTTTATTTATTACAAAACTTACTTTAATTTGTTTGTATATTGTTTTAGCTTCTTGGTGTACAATCCCTGTATAAGTGTTTACAGAGAGAGCATCACATTTTCATCACAGTGAAGCATGAACAAAGGCAGTTTACTATTGAAGTTTAAACTGTTTCAAAACAACTTAAAATCCTTCACATAATCATGTTTACTCACTTGAACAATATATGAAAATAGAGGATGCTTTTTGTTTTTGGAATCTGAAGTTGGTCCTACTCTCCTTCACTCTCTGATTTTTTTCCTTTTATTTTTTTCTTTATAAAAACAATGATGTTTTAAATATTTTCTTCCCAGACTTTGCTATGTTCTTATGTTTAACTATTTGTTTATGTGATTTAAATCTTATAATCTCATCATAACTTACTATAACTAATTTTAAATTCTATTTAAAGATCATCTATCAATATCTATTTTTATTTAATTCTATATTAATGTGTAATATTAATATCGACAATATTAAATTTAGATTAAATTTTACTAGTTAGATCCCAAAGTTCAAACAATTAATCAAATTTTAAATTTCAAAAATTTCGGAATGTTACAATTATATTTTGTTTTCTTATCTTTCTCTGCTTTTTCTTATTTACCCCATAATAATCCGCCCTTCGGTATGGTTTAAGTCTGACGTGTGTGGCTTATCGTCGATTTAAAGCGTATGGGAAGGCGGGACGTTACATCTGGTATCAGAGCTTTGGTTTAGCGACAAACCTTAGCTTTGTGGGGTTTGACTCTATACTGATAGGGTAGTAATACCCTATAGCAGTCGCTGAGTGTATACATGAGATAGTGTATTTGTTAGTGTTATAAAAAGGTTTTAATATTGTGTTAATTTGTTTCGTTTTGTATTTATGAAATTCTCGTTGATGCATGGGACGCTATGATATTAATAGGGATTTCTAAACACTTAATAGAACAGACCAACCCAAAATTTGTTTTGAATATAGGTGAATGAAATAATTTTTCCTATTATATCTTCTTTATATATAAAATAATTTTTTATAAATAAGATATATATTTGGTTTCAATATATGGGTTGTTAGGTAATGAAATTATAAATAATAGTTGAAATGAGATTTAGAATAAAATAAATAAAATTTGAAAATTTTAGAACTTAAGTTCCGGGGTTTTGAAATTTTCTTTCAAATGATTTTGGAATATAGTAATAATAGTATTAGAAGTATTTTCTGCTACAAATATTTCAATATAATTTGGAAGAATTGTTTAAAAAAACTTTTAAAAGAATAAGTTATACTCCCCTCTCTGTCGTTGGAAAATAATTTCGGTGATGGCGGCCGCATCATCGACATTCATTTTCGAGTCTCGAAGAGGAAAGGCCATTGTAGTAGTTTTACTGCAGATTCATTTTTGATAAACAAATATAAATTTTAAATTGTTTTAAATATAATTGGATATATAAACTGTAAGTACATACATTTATCTGTTATTTTAAAATAATTTGAAATTTAACCCGGTATTTATTTCTTCAGTTCCATAAATTAATAATTTCAATTATTGTAATGAATTGGAACGTAGGTAATTAATAATTGAAACCTCTAAAGGAAATAGGAGATATAATGCTAAGTTATAAATTAAATAAAAAGAAAATTTAAATTTGTAACATATAAAACAAAGGATTATTATTGAACAGTAAATTAATTAATGGAAATGAGAAAACTTGTATAACTTTCAATTACATTCTTTAAAAGCATATATATAACTTACCAAATATTAAAAGTTGAAATGTTTAATAAGAAATGTAATGGAAATTGTACTAGTAAAAGTATGTAATGAAAGTGTTCAATAAATTGCTTTTATTTATAAGAATTGATGTTATAGAGTTATAAACTTAAGTTGTAGTTGAAATGTTACTAAAATTAGATACAATAGAAAGGTAAGCCCTAAAATAATAAATGAAAATTATAAGAATGAGTTTGATTTATTATTTGAAATTGTTGTTTGTTTGGTTTAGGTTGTTTGGGGCAAGAAAACTTTAAAATTGTGTGGATGTGTGGATATTCTATTTAGCTTCATCTGAGACTGTTGAGTAAATGGTGCACTAAGTAGTTTATTTTTCATTCTGTACAATTTGAAGTTTTAAACCCGAACAACTATTTGTTTTGTTTGATATGAATGGATAATTGATGGGTGTTCATTTTATGTGATGGTTGTTTGCTTGTTGCAAGTGATGGTTGTTATATTGGTTTGTTTGTGATTGTTTGAAACAACTTTAAGTATTTCACCCTATATAATTATTAACTCTTTCTAGATTATGTAAGTGAAATGCAGGTTATGGAAGCAATTGCTATTGCTTTTGGTTTCATAATTAAGCGTAAATTGCCCGATAAATAGGTACGTTTTCGGATTACGGTTTTATATTGCTATTATATTATTTTTCCCATGTTGGGATATATATTATTTTGGAAAACATATGTTGTATATTGATATATTTGATATTATATTTTCTTCCGAGCCTCTCTGTACAAAGGAGACTCTGCCGAAATTTTTCGTAAATTTTGGATTTATGAAATACTTTGAAAATGTTTTCCAAACTTTATCAATTTGAGTATAAAAAGATTTAATGTTTATAAATTGATATATTTTATTTTAATTAATTAATTTAGTAAAATCTTGTTTATAAAGCTAATACTTTAGATAAGATATATTGTTTATTTAATCCTTTCTTTTCCCTTCTTTTTCCTTTTCGGGGATGAAAAGTTTTGAGTGGGGGAGTGTAACGACCCGAAAATTTTAATAACTAAAACTTGTTAATTTAATTGGATCTTTGTAATTAAATTTAGAAAGATATAATTTTTTTGTAATTTATAATGAAATGAATGTTAAAAAAAAGTGCAGCAATGGTAATTCAAAAGTTAATTATTGACTAATAGTGTTAATTGTTGCACTTGGGTATAAAATATAAAATAAGCAAATAAAAGTAAGCATTTAATTAACCAATGCAATAATATATTGATTTAAAGTAACCGAATGTAAATTAAGGTAGTAACGTTAATGGCAGTTAATAAATAACTAATTTAAATGCAATACCAATTAATTGGAACAAATGTAAGGTTATAATTGATTGAAATTATGTAATTGTTGTAACTTGGGTCTGTAAACAATAAACTTATAAATGTAGTTAAAAGTAAATGACGACGACAATTATGTGTTGCCCATTTATTTAGTCTATTAATTGAAATAAGAAATCAAATTTTATTAAATATAAACAAAAGTTACATGAATGTGAGAAGTAATACAATGTTTGAAGGTTGTTAAATTAGAATATATTAAGAAATAGAGATTGAATTTGGAATCTATTGCAATAAATCTAAATGTTATGTTTGGTTATAAATTGAATGTAAGTGAATGAAATTAATAGGATGAAAATAAATGACAACATTAATTGTAAGTAATAAAAGCTTATTAATGTAAGAAAACGAAGACAAACATTAAAGTTATAAATTTTATAATAAAAATATATAAAATGGCCACGGTATAATGATTTGGCATAAGAAAATGGTAATGTTTATGTGTAAAGAGCGAAGTCAATATTATGTAGGCAACTATGATAGTTAGCTGGGAATAATAAACCTTAGTTTATTGTAAAGTTAATGGTAATGTATGTTATAACAAATTTGTTTACTAAATCAAAATAGGAAATCGATCAATTTATTTGGGACTAATTAATTGATATTCATTTATAATAAATGGGTTTACTGTTAGAAATTGAAATTAGATACTACGGTAAACGGGAATTTAGATGAAACTGGAAATAAGGTCAATTCTATTTATAATATGACAATTTGTTGATTTAAAGATGGAAACCAAGATTTACTAATTTAATTGAAGTATAAAATTCAATAATTTAATTTATTGCAAATAAATGAAATTTAACATTTAATTTTAACAGAAATTTAGATGAATTATGAGAATATTAAGGTTATAGATTTTGGATCCAATGTTAATTTCATCCGTTGGATAATAATGAAATGAATAATAGAATGAAAAGTAAATTCAATGGGGTTATTGAGAATTTAAATTATAATTTGTGAATATAATGAAATTGAAATTTAACGCTGAAATCGATGAATGAATCAACGTTAAATTGACATTTAAATTTGTTTAAATCATTGTAATAATTAAGAAATTAAAACTTTTGAAATTGGTCAATTATAGAATTGAAAAAAAATTGGATTTAATTTGTTAATTATTAATTTATTAAATTAATGTAAAATAGCCATTTTTGCCGCTGACTCGGATTTCTATGAAACCAGTTTCATCGGATTCGTAACAGTGAATTATTGTAGGATTTCAAGTTTCGTAGCGATTGGACTTGTCGTTTGATCGTACGGACTCGAAACGCCTTGAAATCAATGAAATTGAAATCAATTTGAAAAATATTTATTTTAGCATAATTTCTTCATACAGTGAAATTTGAACGTGAAACCTGTTCCACCGCGTTAAAAATATTTAAAAACATCTATTTTGATGTATGGGTTGACCCAATTTTGTTCCGGAGTCAGAACGGGCTTTTCGGGCCATTTATCGTTCAGCGCGTTTATATACCAAGTCCATCTATTCTATTTCAGTTGTGTCTATAAATACCCTGTTATAAACCCTAGCCTACCTCTATTTATCATTTTTCTACGTGTACAATTCCTCTTCACCTCCTCATTTCAATGGCAGACAATTCCAAATCCAATTGCAATTCAAAAATCAAATTGAAATTTCAAACTCCTCAAAAAATTCAAAAAAATTATATATCGAAGCTCTCGATGTACGCATCTCAGATCTGCAGTTCGTTTTTGGTTTTGAATGACCATTTGTCCGAGAATCGCAAATCATTTGTGGCCATTCATTATGGAGTTTAGGCGATCCAATGGTGGATCGTCAACGGTTGGACGATCGAAGAGCGTATTCTTGTAGGGTACGACGAGGAGGTCGCATCCATGCGACTGGTTTGCCACGGAGTGGAAGACAATCGCCAGAAAATTCCTTGAAAGGCAGAGGCGGCGCAGCTTCATCGGAGAGGCCGTACGCGGCCGCGACCTCACTGGAGAGGCGCTAGGATGTGGCGAAGGTAGTGGGATGCTCTGATCTGGACGGCAACGTTTCTGGCGACGACGAATTCGTGGCTTGAGCGGCGGCAGTTTACGTTCGTCCTATGCAAATCTAAGGTTTGCTTGGATTCGTTCGTGCGTTGATTCCTGTAGCCGAGTGGAAGTCGTGATAACGTGGTAATTTATTTAATTAATTTAATTTTTAAATTCAAATGTTCTAATCCATATAACTTTTGCATGCGATATTCGTATTACGTACGGTTTCTTTTGTTAGGATCGTATCTAAATTTCGTACATTTTGACGTTGGTTTGGACGAAATCTAAGGCTGTTTGAATTTTGGATTTAAATTGGATTTGAATTTAATTTAAATTCAAAAGGTGAGTGTTTTAACCCACTCACAACTTCTAAAAATTCTTATGTTTGTTAAACTAATTTATGTTGTGATTATGAATTTATTTATGACTGTTTGTATGTTTTTAATCATCATCTCAGTTAATTGCATTTATTTAAATTAAATCGTTATTTAATTAATTGTTGAATATAACTGCCAGTTAATTACCTTTTATATATTATCAGTTATATATTAATATTGATTGATTGTTAGATGATGATTGTGATGGATGTATTATTTTACGATGAATGAATGGATGTTTTATTTATATCATCATAATCTGCAAGTTCTTTATTGATTTGTCATTATTAATTCAAGATTGCGGTTTCAAATGACATACAACTGTATTTTTATTTTAAATTACGGATTGAAATGATAAATATCCGTATCACTTGACCACATGATAGAAAATTATACACAGACACCGTGGTCTGTATATATAATTATTTTGAAATGATTTCTATAGTTTTGTAAAGAAATATATGGGTTTAATAGATATTGATTTTAGATGTTATATAAATGCTATTTTATTATTGATTTTAGCTATGTATACATTTTTTTGAATTATAAAATAAGCAAAATAATAAAGTTTGATTTCTTTTATATAATATGGTTAGGTATCTATTTAAATTCTATTGTATATAGAGTTTATAGTGACTCAAATAAAATTAATGTTGGAAGATAAATGTGAATTTGATTTGAATTAAAGTATTTAAGAATTATCCTCGAAAAAATTTGATTTGAAATGTAAATAAATTGAGATTTAATAGGTATGATTTTATAACTTGATTTTTGTTTAGAGGATTTAAATGAATATCAAATTGAAAGAATATCCGGTTATTTCAAGTTTAAAGGTTTTACTTAAATGATATTTGATTTATTAAGTTAACATTTCAAATCTAAATAATAGTAGTTGAAATTGATATATATGAAATTATCAAAGAATAAGTTTTGAAATGGTGGAATAATTAAAGCTTTGAAATATATGGAAATTATATTGGTTTATTTGGGGATTTAAATCTATATGTGGAATTGATTTGTGAAGGTGAAGAGGCTATTTTATGATATAAAGCAATTTAATATTTAAACCATTTAAGTGGTGTAGTATGTTTCAAAGTTATGAAATTAAAAGTTTTATGTTTTGAAAGGCTATATTTCAAGTTTTGGTTTCAAAATATTATAACTTTGAAAATGTTATGGTTTTAGAAAAGGATATATTTGAAAATGATATCATATTGATTTGGTTTTTAAAGGAGGAAGTGATACCGTAATTATATGGTTTTGAAATGGATATTTTATTCTGGTTTTTAAAGTATAAACTATTGAAAAGACCACGGTGTTATAATAACGGTTGGTTGTTAAAGGGACCGGGATCTTAAGTTGTCATTCTCTCTGCCAACTCCGAAAACCACTTTAACAACCGTGTACGTGGTGGAGATTCCAGAATGAAGTAGGATGGTGGCGGCGTTCCCTTTGAGGTAAATACGTGGACCCGACTCCCGTGAGTTGGCATAAGGTGGCTAAAACAGGAGCGATCTTGGGCCAATGAGGCCATTCCTATGATCGGACACATCCCTTCGATATTATACTCTGACTTTTGGATTTATTCGGTGGCCACTTTTTTTTCGATTTGGGGGTGTGGCTTGAGGTGGGCGGTAGCTGCGCGCTACGCGTTACCACCAGCCCGTGTGCGTAATTGGTATATCTACCCTGGCATTGCCTAGTTGTGCCGTGTCACCTACCCTAGCACGCCTTGTACGAGTTTGATTTGTGTTGTACCTATGGAGTATCCTCTGGTAGCCTCCCGATCAGGAGGTATTACAGTACTGTATAAACTATTGGCACTATTACGTGTTAAGGTGGAAAATGTAAAGCCTTAACACTATTTAAAAGTAAGTTTATTTTACTAATAGACATTACTATAATCGCGAAATATTATTACATAGTAAATAGTTTAATGGATCCTTAGGAGATGTGAATCCCAAGCATCTCTTGAGTTACTGCACTCCCGTTAGACACTAGATAGGGGATGTCAAATCCCGTAAACATATCTGACGCCATTACACTCATATTATTTACCGTTGATTTAACTTACATAAGATCTTTTAGTTCTGACTTGAGTGTTTTGTTTTTCAATTCACTCGGGTCAGCCTTAGCATTTCAGGATTTGAAGACTTTATTTCTGGAGGATGAAGATGAAGATTTTATTACTATTATTTATTATATTATTTCACTGCATCACATTGTTCCACTGCACCACTTATTATTCTCTAGTATGTGTAACTCTGATATGTATTGTATAAGTATAATCGAATATTTTGTAAAACAGCTTCATGAACTATATATTTGATTATTATATTTTATCATTCCGCGGTAAGATTCTATTTTGTTTTCTTATCTTTCTCTGCTTTTTCTTATTTATCCCATAACAATCCACCATTCTGTATGGTTTAAGTCTAACGTGTATGGCTTATCGTCGATTTAAAACGTACGGAAAGGCGGTACGTTAGAAAGAGAGAGGGAGCAAATCCAACGGACTGCGTTTCTATTGCCAATGCTCTAAAAACTCCAAACCAAAAGCTCAAAACCAAAGCTATCATGCTGCAATCAAGCAAAAGCGATCCCCAAATCCACAGACCTAAAAGATTATAAAAAGCTAAATCTGCAGATAACCTGACTCTAGGCTGCCTGTGTGAAAAATTATGGGCACTCAGAGTTTAGAAAGGGAACAATAAACTCCTAGTCAGTCATGGGACTGGTGTGGGCAAAAAAAAAGTTGTTTGAACAAAAAGAAACAACTAAATGAAATAAAAATAAATCCGTTATGCTTTTTTGAATATGAAACTACCATAAGGCCTTCCGGCGCACACTCAACGCAATTGCACACATGGGGGAGATTTCTCCTTATAGTAGTCTGACATGCTTGATACGCGAAAATCCTTTTGATATTATTATTAGTGCATAGTGTGAAAATCATTTCGAAAGTATGGTATTAATCTTAGCCAGCATATGTACCATTATAGTATGCCTACTATAGCTACCATATTAGATGGCAGGTTCTATAACTAAAACCGTACAAAGCTCATATTGGGTGATTGGATTTCCAAAAAATGGTCAAGGCTAAGGAACTTCTTTTCCAAATGGGTACACCTCTGGAATGACGCCCCAAGAACCTAACCGGATCTCTGCCAACACAAGGTCGGGTTATCTCTGTAACTAGGTAACTAACTGTCATGAGTATGCCATCCCCCGTTCGTAACCGATCTTTACCGAGGCCTCAACAACAAATTGCAACAACCACAAAAGTTAAATATCTAGGCTCCATACCATGATACCATTTTTTAACCCGAAGGAAATGCGCATACGCTAAGGGGCTTGGCCCCCGTAACCTTGCTCCATCCTTTATATTTCGACCATTTTCTAGGTGTGAGGTTTGATGAAGTCTCATCCCACAAAGCTACGCTTTTCAAAAAAGTCATGCTTCGATCAACCAATGATCAGCACTTAGCATGCCACATTACCAAATCAGGAGTATATCACTAGTAACCATCAACTACATAACCTCTGAGCTCATATGTCTCAGAGAAGGGTGTTAAGCTAAGAGAATAAATTCTCCGCCAACAAACAGAAATGTATTTGATAGAAACAGGCTTTACCTCTCAAAGTATAACGTCAGCCATACATACATACTGGATCTGAAAGGAAATGAAGGCACTTCGTCCAATTAAGGGAAAAAATCCTTGCGAATCTAGATATCCCCTAATCACGTCCGGACTCCTCATCACGTAGGATAATATCTACACCGGAGCAATTCAATGCACAGACAATCGACAGGTAATCCTTTCGTTTTCGAAAATACTCGGTCTTCAACTACCGTCTTCAAATGCTATCCTATTTCATCGTATCGTTATTCGGAATGGGTTTTATGACATAGTATCCCCTCTCAGCTTAAACGAATAATGAGCGCTTATTTTAAAAACATGTGGATACATTCACAACAAATTTCCATTTTTAATCTTTTAAATAAAAGATTCGCCTTTAAGATTCGATGTGTGATGTGCACGTAAATGTGCATATTTTTACCACCATATTTATTCTATTTAAATTAAATAAATGATCATATTGGGTATTTTAACTTGTTTTAACCAAAATTCATTTTAATTCCAAATTGTCACATATTCATCTTCATATAGGGGCAAAACGATCATTTAAGTGCATATATTTCTTTGAGAAAAATTAATTGGAAATTTATATATATTTTTGTAGAAAAATGGTCTCAAATAGGAGTGGTTTCATGAAGAAATATGCATGCACAAAGAATATAAAGGAATGAAGATGGAAATAATTCAAAGTGAAGATCATGGAGGACCCCACCTACCCATCTACCTTAATGTACAAATTAAAGGCTAATGCACATGCTTTTGGACTTAATAGCTTCAGGTACACTTAATGGGGGATTAAGACATGTTAATGATTACTTGGCCTCCACACTTCCTAAGGGGCATTTTGGGCATTTCCCAAAAAAGTGAATTAGGGTTTCTAACTTGTATAAATACCCCTTATGTTTCATGTAGCCATCTCCTCTCTTAGTTAGTTAGTTTTAGTTTAGAAAATAAATCAAATCTCTCTTTCTTTCCATGACTACTTAGCCATGTCTTCTCTTATGTAATTCTTTTTTTTTATACAACTTCAATATATGTTCTTTTTCTTTTCATGCTTATTTACTTTCATGTTGTAGTGTAGATCTCTTCTCTTTTATGCAAGTAGAATAATTTTTCTTTTCATTTTGCTCTCTTTCTCTCTTCTTGTTTAATGTTGTTTTCTACATTTGTTCATATGATAACAAATATGAGAGCTTAATCCCTTCAATTTAGGGGTAATGAAGCTCTCTAGTATGTAGATCCAACATTTTGATGTCTATGCTCTCTTTATGTGCTTAATGAGAATGATTGAAGTGGTTTAATGATGTTGTTTAGCTTTGAATTTGATAGTCTATGTTGTTCAAAACAAATAGGCTATACTTAAACAAACAAAACACAAATTGCGTCTTCATTTACATATGATTATGGCAAGGAAGTGATTGTTGAAATTAAAATTTGATGGCTTATGTTTCTAATTAATAGTTAATAGGCCATGCTTAAAATAGATTTTGCTTTCAACTTTGTTGTCATATTTTATGAGATTTAAAAGTGTATTAGTGGTTGTGTTATAGTTTGATGGTTTATATTGAGCTAATTAATAGCACAAATATACCATACTTATGATAAGCATATCAACTAATTCACTAATGACAAGAAAAGAGAGATCATAACTTCATTTTGTTGATTTATGTGATCTAGAGAGTGGAAATTGCCTCTAAATTGTCTTAACACTCTCATATTTTTATCTATTTTCTTTTGTCATTTTTCTTCTTTTTTTAGTTAATCACTCTTCCAACTTTGGTTAATTTGATTGAATAGAATTTTAAAATCATCAATTCTCTGTGGATCGACCCGTATTCGCCACGTGCTACATTCGTACACCGTGCGCTTGCGGTTATTTTTAATTTAAATTCGTTCGACGGTTTTCTAAACCGATAGAATTTCCGTCAACGAACAAGTTTTTGGCGCCGTTGCCGGGGAATTGTTTTGATTTTGATTTTTTATTCTTCAAATTATTATTATTTTCGTGTGTTGTTTTGTGTGCTTGTACATAAAAAAAAAAGTTTGTGTTTGTGTGCATTTTGATTTTCGTTGTTTGTAGGTTGCTAGTTTCTTTTTCATTAGCATTTGCATTTTCTATACAAAAAAAAGTATACACGAGTCAAAAAAAAAAAATTCATTTCATTTCAAATTGCATTTACATATCATTTGCACTTTCTTCTTTTGTTACATGGCTTTCTTAAAAAAAAACTGCTCTCTAACACTTCTTTTTCCACTGTTCTGTGCACAGTTTTGTGCAACTCTGCCTGTCACACAGTGTTGCATTATCCCCTTTCATACTGCCAAACTATTGCCTACACATCACTGCTTCAATTTTAAACTGCACATCCCCCTTGCAAACATCTCAAATTGCCTACAAACTGTGTGTATTACATCACCACAACCTTTACCACACACACCTAACAACACTCCATCATCTTCCCATTTCAAACAAGACCACTTCCTCATCTCAGCACCATCCAAAACTGCTAATCCCCCCATCCATCACCACTTGCTGTTCGACTGTACCAAACTCCTTCAACCTCCCCCACCATCAACTCCCTCCAACACCAATCACCGAACCACAAAATTCCAAGCTTCACAAACCCACAGACAAACTGCTTCCGCAACCAAAATCGACCAAACTTCTCAAATCACCACACCGCGACACGCAGCTACCAAATACCCCTAGCCATCACATCCCCTACTAACAACCATCCACACTTCAACTTCCTACATCACCCTTGACCACCATTACTCCTACTTCACCCACCATACAACCGACCACTAAATCGTCTAACTACTGCAGCCACCATCACATCCAATACCATTCAACACAATTTGCCTGACCACAGCCCACAGCCTGCACGAACCCCACATCCAAACAGAAACCGCCCACCTCATCGCTGAAATCGAACAACCCAAACCGAAGCATGAACTCCCTGACCCATTCACCAGTGATCAATTCCACTTCTCTCTGTCAAATACCCCCACAACAATAGCAACCCCATCATTCATCACCCAAAACAGTGCAACATTCACCACATTACTGCTGCACCCTCTCCTTATCACCATTACACAAACCACATCCACCTCCTTCCAATTGCCTGTCACCACAATCTACTTGACTGCCTTCAATCACAACCGTATTCCAATTTCTAACCAAACACTGTCTTGTGACCACAACCGCGTCCCAAAATCGCACCTTCCCATCTCCTTCAACCCAATTTCAATTCCCGAACCCATAAAAATCACAATTTGACTTACTCGACTTCAAATCGCGAACTGCAACGAGATCTTCCCCGATCACCATCCTTCAGCCACCAAGCACACTTAAACAACCACCCAACTCGAATACCCAAAACACCCAAAACCGAACTTTCCAAACTCGCAACCATCGTCAAACTCCACCGTGACCTCCACCGCAATTCGAACCTGACTTCGAACAAGTTTTTGGACAGCAACTACACTGACTTGCCTCGAATACCCCCAATCGAACTCGACTGCAAGCAAACACTACCACAATTCCATCACGCAACTCGAGAACCTCATCGCCTTCACAGCCACTACATCCCTTCAGACCACGGCAATACTTCATCTCGCCGAATTCGAACACGTTATCCCACAATCACCTACAAAATCAACAGGAGAGAAGCTTTTGATTTGCGTGAATCTATTTAATTTGGATACGAAAATGGGGTGGGAGATTTTGGGATTTGAGGAATTGGGTTTTCGATTCTGGTAATTAATTTGAGTACATGCATAGGCATCGTTTCTTATAAAAGAAATAAAAAGGTGTTTCAGCGTTTTGGGCCGGGTTTCTTTTGGCTCGTTGGGTTTGAAAGTTAAAGTCGTGAATCTTTAGATTAAAAAAATTCCATTTCTTTCAATTGTTTTTGCTTTGATCATATCTTCAAAAAAAAGGCATTTCAATCGTTTTTTTTTCAATTGTTTTGTTTTCTTTTGTGGTGTTTTCTTGTGTTTTATTTTATTTTATTTTGATTTTTTTTTCTCTAATAAAAAAACTTGTATATATATCCTTGTTTTATCTTTCAGGTTGCAAAAGCAGAAGGAGAAGGACTGCACTGCTAAGCTTGGAATTTTTTTTTTTAAGTAAAACCCTACTTTTAAGTTTCCTTTCAAAAAAAAAAAACCAAAAAAAAAATTGTATATATCTTAGTTTTTAATTTTCAGGTTGCCAAAGCAGGAAATAAAGGAAGAATAACTTGCTGAAAATTGCTTCCTTAGCTAGTCAAAATAAATTGCTCTGCTTGCTAAAAAAAAAATTTTGCTTTCATTTCTGGTTTTATTTGAATTGAATTGTTGGTTGCTTGCATTTGCATTTTAAAAAAATAAAAAAAAATTCATTCGTAGTTGCATTGTAAATACACGTTTAATTTCTGCTTTGCATTTCATCCTAGACTTTGTTTAGTAATAACGGTTAGACATCGATAACACTTAATTGTATATTGACAATTTGTCTTCTTTGAACAATTTAATTTCTTAGTGTCTAGGCTACGGCAGAGCAATAATCAGTTATAAATATTACGGTGATTCGTAAATATTATATGAATTGTTTCTCTGAAGGTACTTAAACCTTCGGCTGCATTGCTATGGTGATTCGTGGTGCACCGATAAATCCTGTCCGTTACCTGGCTGAGAACTATCTTGTTGATTTAAGATAATTTGTGATTATATAATTTGTGTTAATTTAGGATAAATAATTCGTAATTAGGCACTTGCATTCATTTAGTTGCATTAGTTCATGCATATTTAAAGAAAACAAAAAAAAAAAATTAAAATCCAAAGCTAAAAAAAATTGTAAATATTCCTTTTCCTTTGAAGTTTTTAAATCCTTTTTCTTTGAAATTTCAAAAATCCAAAAAAATTTAGAAAATCAAAAATCCAAAAAATATAAAATATTTTCAAAAAAAAATTGGAAAACCAAAATACAAAATAAAATCAAATTTCCATTTTGAATAAATTTGTAAATATTTTTCCTTTGCTAAAAAATTCTTGAAAATGTCTGAGTTTCCCGACTCACTTGGATTTTACAATAGTTTTGAAAATCAATATAATCCATACGATTTCACTTCAAATTTTTATGGATATTTTAACAATAAATATTGTGTAAATAATTCGGATTTCGAACGACAAAATTTTCAAAATGATGACCAACCCTCGACTCTTGAAAATGACATTTCATCTTTACTTGAACTCTCTACACAACAAAATCAAAGTATAAATGATTTGTGTAATTCATATTTGTGCAATAACTCGAGTCAAGTATTTCAAAATTTAAATTCAATTCAAAATTCAAACGATTTCTATTATAACCCATGCCACTTCAATTTCGAACTCCAAAATGAATTTCAAACTCAACATGAAAATGGGAACAATTTTTCAAACGAATTTGGCAATGGGAATAATCTTGACTACGATACGAGTGAAATTTTTTGTTCTCAACAAATCCAAATCGAAAATTCTCATGTTAATAGCTATAAATTGGATTTTGTTGAGCAAATGAATGAAATTTACGATGATCACGCGAATTCGTTGTTTGAAACATATATGAAACAACGTGATAAACAAAATCAAACTCCAACGTGTGATGAGTCAAGTGATAATCCATCTTTTACCACAATTGACGATTTTCAAACAACAACTTTTGAAACTGAAAATAATAATCTTAATGAAGTTGTTGAAAACACGGTAATTGAGTTGGATTTCAATTCTTTTGAGGGTGAGAAACTCGATTTAAATTTCGATCTTCCTTTTTCTGAAAATTTGAATACAACATGTTTGGATTTTGAAATGGATATATGCGATGAAGTTGTTGATAATTCAACAAAGGAAGATGAATGTAACGAACAAGAGTTTTATGGAATTTACGAAAATGAGTTATTAAATTTTGACGGGGAATATTTTGATCACCATTTTGACTTTGAAATCGATAATTTGGAAGAAATTTTCAATGATAAACTTGAATTTCAATTTGGTGAAAATGAATGTAAATTTCAATCAATTGTTTTATCAACCCCAAAAATCATTGAAAACAAAACAACTCGTACGATTTTCAGTAAAACGACTTTCGTTTTTCCAAATCTACACTCAACTTCGAAATCTTTTACGATTTGGTTTCTCGTGCTTAAGCGGTGTCTCACACATTTGACGAGACAAATGAATCAGTCTTTAGAAGACCGTTTCATTTACTTTTTGACTATATACTTTCTCATCTCTTGTAAATAATAATCTTTCATGTAAATATAGGATTTTTATTTTATTTTTCTCCTTCCACTTGGGTTGACTGTAGGGACACAGTCAAAATCAAGTGTGGGGGGGAGACTCATCTTCATTTTTTTCGTGGTTTATTTTTTCTTTAAAATATCAAAAAAAAAATTCCAAAAACAAATTTTCTTTTGATTTATTTTTAAAAGAAACACTATAAGATAATTATATAGTTTTGGTTTATTAAATTGAAATTTTTGGAAATTTATTTGTCTTAACAAAAATTAAAATGAAGTTTGATTATAAATAACAATGGTTTAACTAGTATATAGGAAGATTCATACCTGTTAATTATGAAGTATATCCTAATTGAAAATCTTTGTTTTAAAGAGTGGTTAATTTAAAGTAAATGATATAACATTTTTTTTGTCTTCTAAGTTAAATGGTGCTAAGATGATTTTGCAAAACTCTCTTTCTCTTAAAAAAAATAAAAAAAATAAAAAAATAATAACATCCAAGTATTCACTCTCATTTAAAAGTCCTCACGGTTATGCATGGGTGAATTACTTGGAGTCTTTAATTATGTGTTTTCATACTCATTTAAAAGTCCTCATGGTTATGCATGTATGGAACACATGTAAAAAAACGGACTTAATAAAAACCACCTACGGTCAATAGGTGTATGCACGAAAGTGTGTGCACTCGCCATGCTCTGTACTCCCCTCACATAAGCCCGAAAGGCAGTGCATGGGTGGTACATCTGGCCTCAGTTTAACTGAGCTAGGTGAGTAATTTTTCTTGAAAATAATGAGGGAGCAAGCAATTGAAATCCTAGCACTATTTTTACTTATTTGATTTGATTTGTTATTGAAAAGAAATGAAAATACCACTTTGCTAAACTTTGATAATCAACTAAGGATCCATTTTATAATTACACTTTGTTATCAACCGAAACAACAAGTTAAACTATTGTCTATTTGTTATGATAACTTGATTTTTGTTGGAAATTTTGACGAGTAAATGACATAAATTTTCAAGATAATAACCAAAACCTATATTTAACTTATTCGTGTCAATTTAAAAATAAATCCTTCATTTGTAAATATTTTCAAAAACTTGCATTCATCTCTTTGTAAATAAATCTTGCATTTGTAAATATTTTCATCCTGCATTTGGATTTTGTGGGCAGTATCCGATGAAAACCCTCACGAGACAACACTCGTCCTACTGGGGACACCCAGAGGTTTAACGGCTTATTGCATACGCTCAATGCAATCGTGCTCCCTACGAAAACGGATTTATCTTAGTTTTAGTTTATTCGAGGACGAATAAAAAGATAAGTGTGGGGGTATTTTATGTGCACGTAAATGTGCATATTTTTACCACCATATTTATTCTATTTAAATTAAATAAATGATCATATTGGGTATTTTAACTTGTTTTAACCAAAATTCATTTTAATTCCAAATTGTCACATATTCATCTTCATATAGGGGCAAAACGGTCATTTAAGTGCATATATTTCTTTGAGAAAAATTGATTGGAAATTTATATATATTTTTGTAGAAAAATGGTCTCAAATAGGAGTGGTTTCATGAAGAAATATGCATGCACAAAGAATATAAAGGAATGAAGATGGAAATAATTCAAAGTGAAGATCATGGAGGACCCCACCTACCCACCTACCTTAATGTACAAATTAAAGGCTAATGCACATGCTTTTGGACTTAATGGCTTCATGTACACTTAATGGGGGATTAAGACATGTTAATGATTACTTGGCCTCCACACTTCCTAAGGGGCATTTTGGGCATTTCCCAAAAAAGTGAATTAGGGTTTCTAACTTGTATAAATACCCCTAATGTTTCATGTAGCCATCTCCCCTCTTTGTTAGTTAGTTTTAGTTTAGAAAATAAATCAAATCTCTCTTTCTTTCCATGACTACTTAGCCATGTCTTCTCTTATGTAATTCTTTTTTTTTATACAACTTCAATATATGTTCTTTTTCTTTTCATGCTTATTTACTTTCATGTTGTAGTGTAGATCTCTTCTCTTTTATGCAAGTAGAATAATTTTTCTTTTCATTTTGCTCTCTTTCTCTCTTCTTGTTTAATGTTGTTTTCTACATTTGTTCATATGATAACAAATATGAGAGCTTAATCCCTTCAATTTAGGGGTAATGAATCTCTCTAGTATGTAGATCCAACATTTTGATGTTTATGCTCTCTTTATGTGCTTAATGAGAATGATTGAAGTGGTTTAATGATGTTGTTTAGCTTTGAATTTGATAGTCTATGTTGTTCATAACAAATAGGCTATACTTAAACAAACAAAACACAAATTGCCTCTTCATTTACATATGATTATGGCAAGGAAGTGATTGTTGAAATTAAAATTTGATGGCTTATATTTCTAATTAATAGTTAATAGGCCATGCTTAAAATAGATTTTTCTTTCAACTTTGTTGTCATATTTTATGAGATTTAAAAGTGTATTAGTGGTTGTGTTATAGTTTGATGGTTTATATTGAGCTAATTAATAGCACAAATATACCATACTTATGATAAGCACATCAACTAATTCACTAATGACAAGAAAAGAGAGATCATAACTTCATTTTGTTGATTTATGTGATCTAGAGAGTGGAAATTGCCTCTAAATTGTCTTAACACTCTCATATTTTTATCTATTTTCTTTTGTCATTTTTCTTCTTTTTTTAGTTAATCACTCTTCCAACTTTGGTTAATTTGATTGAATAGAATTTTAAAATCATCAATTCTCTGTGGATCGACCCGTATTCGCCACGTGCTACATTCGTACACCGTGCGCTTGCGGTTATTTTTAATCTAAATTCGTTCGACGGTTTTCTAAACCGATAGAATTTCCGTCGACGAACAATGTGGTTTTCGGATAACCGTTTGGAGTCCAACCCCCGGTCGCATCGAAATTCAAATGCTGTTTTAAAGGCCAAGTTGTTTAAGTAAACAATTTGAATTCAATTCAGAAGTTAAAATTCACAGAGCAAATCAACCACAGATAAATAAATTGCATTAATCATAGCCCAAACCAAAGCAATTCACATCCCAGCACATCACATATCAGAGATATCAAACAATTCAAGGCATTCAATATAATCCAATCATCCATAAGCACGATTAGTTAGTTATTCAATTCCCAATCAATTAATTCAATTTTAATCGCCAAATAAATTAATTCATTTACCCCTAAATCCTGCTTAATTAATCACTAAGTAATTACAAACCCTTTTAATTAATTATTGAATTAATAAATCACATAATTACTTTCATTTATTAATTAACCTTTAATCGTTGATCAATTATCCTTTAATCATAAATTAGTTAACCTTTAATAATTAACCTCTAATTGCTTAATCTTTAATTACTGATTATCTTTTAATTACTTATATTAAGTAATTAACCATTAATAATTGATTAACCTTTAGTTAATATCATTAATTAATTAACTCTCATTTAATTAATTATCAAACTAACCCCTTTAATTACTTACATTAAGTAATTTCCTTTAATCACTTGATTAATTAACTTTTAATCATTAATTAATTATCCTCAATTACTTCCATTAGGTATTTAAAATTTAAGTAATTAATTACCCATAATTACTTACATTAATTAACCTTTAATTAATTAATTAATTATCCTTTAATTAATCAAGACCTTAATTAATTAAAGATAAACCCTTTATCTTAATTAATTACATCATTTACGTCTCATTAAATTAAATTCTTGAATTTAATTATTCAAAATCACTTGAGACCCTTTGATTAATTAAATTTCAATACATTTATCTTAATCACCTACTCAATTACATCATAAAATTTTATTTGAAAACTCTTAGGGATTTAATTACATAATTATACCAATATATAATTTATTTAAAATCAAATCAATTGATTTTTAAAAACAATTATCTTTAAAATTTAAACCTTTGAAATAAATTTATCATTAACCTATAAATTAACTTAGACCTTTAAGTTAATCAACAACTACAAACATTTTTATCCTTTTAATTAACTTCTTAATTAAGCTATTTAACTTATTTAGAATAAGCTTAAGAACTAATTAATATATATATATATGTGTGTGTGTGTGTGTTAAATACACTTTAAACTTGATTAATTAAATTTTTTTTTTTTTTGAAATCTTTAACTAAGTTCCAAACTTAAATAAATATTATTTAGAAGAACTGGTTAAGTATTGGTTTTAAAAACCTCTTTTATTTTAAAATTCATAAGAACTGTTACAACATGTACTTGAGACAACTTCGAGTCAGTCCTGAACATTTTCAATTTTTTCTCGAGCGAAACCCGAGTCACCTTTTCTATTTAAAACTTTGTCATGTCGAAAAAAATTAAATTGTTATAATATGCTTACGCGATCAAACCTGAGAGTATACTCGAGCTACCAACCCAATTTCTCGAGATCTTCCCTAAGACACATATTCTTCCCCAAGCTCAAACAAACCCAGACATCACCGTGCACACGTGCACATGCATCGACGAATCGACCACCTCTGGTCAATGCTACCCTCACCTACACGTCTTCGATGACCCACTCGTACGTTTCGACCACCCAATATCATCAATTTTGCCTGGAATCGAAATCGAACCAATCGATACAAACTGGAAACCCAACATGATCAACGAAATCACCTTGCTCCTCCTATATCCAACCACTGGAGATCACAACCTCGTGCCCGAAACTTCGCCTGAGACCCATGCTTCTTTTCCCCATCCGCGATCGATCCCGATGCAACATTGATGGCGCAACAGCTCGAATACCAACATCAACCCAAACAGGCAATCAAACCCTAGTTCATCGTCGTTTTGCCACCACGGTCATCTATAAATCCCTTCACCATTTTTCTGCATCATCGATTAATGAGAAATCGACGAACTAACAATTCTGATAAACTCGTGAATACTCGATATCCCCAAACTTAAAAATCTTGAAACTATTATCAAAATTCGTAATTTTCAAGTTTGAATCCAGCTATATATTCAAAAGATAAATTTTAATCCATCGATTTACCTGACATTAAAAGATCATCACTGTAATTTATTGTTTTTGAAATAATTACTCAATAAATCCACTAGAAACCATTTTTAAAAATGATACTACATTGTTACAGTCACTTCTTCTTTAGGGATTACAGCTTTAAAAGGTTTGGGGGATGAGATTTTGATTTTGGAACAAGTTTTGAAACCTGTTATCTATGAACTGTAATGACCGGTCACTTTTGATAATTTTATTTGTTTTAATAATATATCTATTTGAAATTTTGTGAAATTTTAAACAGTATAATTTTGAAATAAAAATTTGATATTTGAAATACGTCTAATTAAACATAGCAATTGGTAAATTTTCAATTAACTATATGAATATTTATTTTGTTGTGTAATTTTATCTCAGTGTAAATCAGTTAGTAACAGTTGAATTTAAAAGTGTTCCGAAATCTAAATATGTCAATATGAGAAAATTTATTTAGAACATTCTGACTCAGACTGCGAAATTCGTTTCACGAAATTCAAACTTTTCTAGCTCCATTTGTATTTTTCCGTACGAAATAGCAGCATTTTCAGTACGAATATCGACTTTTGATCGGATGATCGTACCACTGATATCTGTATATTGTTTTGATCGTATCATCGTGCTGATCACACCAGCATACTCATTTCTGCATTATGAGATTCGGTACATGAAGGTCACGATAAAACAGCTCATTGTAGCATTACCCAAATTTTGACTTTATACTTTCCTTTGGCTTTTCAAATCTAAAACTTTCTGTCCAAACAAATAGTAAATTGTTTTAATAACTTTGCGAACTCAAGGGTACTAACCGTTATAATTTCATTTATTTATACGTTCGTTCGAAACTTTGTTCACGTCTTTGTACCTTCCTTCCTCTGTTGCAAATATATATTTAGATATATCCGTTCTCCTTCCAATTGCCTAATTACCCAAGAACGTCGTACTTCTTTCCATGCTAATGCAACCCACACCAGCCGAGATCTCCTTCCATCTATAGCCGAGCCACCCTCCTCCATACTCCAACCAGATCCGGCCCCACCAAGTGTAGCGGTTCTCTGGCATCAGCTTACCCTTCACCTGTCACTTCAATTCGACACCTCCATCATTGGCCGAATCTCACCTTCATCATCCCAAGCCTTGGTGCCGACTTCCACCGAACCTCACGCAACCCCGATCTCCTCCACCACTACAACCAAGCCCGGCCATGCCTTTAAACCCAGTTGCCTTAATCGAGGTAGACCAATTCGCTGCTTTTCCGCCAACAACCATTGTCTCTCCCTCCCCTCTTTATTTTATGTTTAGGTAATATACATATAAAGCTTGTTCGTTTTACATATATTGTATGTTGATTTGTATAGATAAAACTTTACAGCTTTTTATACATATTTATATGGTGATAGATATAATATATGTAAATAAGAATATTGTTTATATTATATAATATTTATTATATGTTGCAAAGCTATATATTATTCATATACATGGTTAAGCATGATTTATTATGTAAAGGTTGGGTTGTATATTTACAAACATATATATTTACATATCAGCTTTTGTTATTTTAAAGGTATGTTGAATTCATATATATGTGCTAAATGTAGTATTTGCAAAATGTTGCACATAGAGTTTTCTATATAAGTTGTATGAATATATTAATGTTAGTATATATATATATATATATATATATATGACAGTTTACATATGGTTTTGCAGCAGTATATTTTCAAAGTACAAATATATAATTTATATAAAATCTATTATATAAAATGTTATTTTACTTTATATAACTCGTTATCTTTTGATTTTGAGATAATATATATGTTTAGTGAGTTATATTATATGTTAGTTTATTCAATAAATTATATTTTATGTAAACTTACGGTATATATGTTAATATTAGAATATATGTAGCATATAATCCGGGCAGTACGTGTATATACACACACATATTCATATGATGTGTTAAAGGACAATATATGTTTATATATAGGTTATAAAGTCAGTTGAAACGTATTGGTTTTACAAGTTGCTTAAAAATCTGTGGTTATGCATATAAGGTTATACTGGTTTTATAAGATAAGTTTGTTTATATATATATATATATAATGTTGTAGAATTTTTCCGTAGTCAGATTTATTTAAAAAGCTATTGAATATGGGCTTACATGTACTGATGCGAGAAAGAAGGCAAATAAATGCAAAAAATAGAAGTGGAACTGCTAATAGCTTTTAACATTGCTTTCTTGCTACGGTCGAATTCATTTTATAAATGCATGTGTCTATTTGTTTTCGATATTTAAGTTTGTATATATATGTTAAATTGTATGCATGCAGGTCTACTTCAGGGTGTCATCATATGCATTGATTAAACACATATATATCTCTGTTGATAGTTATAATGCTTTGATAATTTATAATAGCTGGATATTATACACACGCACACACACACTCAATTTTAGGATATATGCACTTTTAAAGTTTACTATTGATTTATATATGTACACACACACACACACACACACACACACACACACACACACATATATATATATATATTGAGTCCGCATATACGAGGTTCCAAATTTTAATATATATTTTTTATTTTATATGTTCAGGCTTAAAAACAAGTTATATGATTTGTTCCTTTTCATAAAGTTGTGTGAGTTTTAAAATATGTGTCATGTTGCAAAACAATGAGTGGGTCACATGAATAGATATTTTGTGTTATTATATATTACTCGATATATGTGTTTTTATATATTACGTTAGTATTTTGTTGTTTATACATCAGCTTATAGATATATATGGTCGTATCTGACTTATACATTAACTTGTAGATTTTAAGGGTAACATTCAAAATGTATAGATAATATGTTTATTTATGTTAAGATTTAAATTATAAAGTATTGATATTTTTATATATATTGTTGATTTCAAAGTAAATGTATTTAAGTTTATAATAGCATTGATCTGAAAAAAAATATTATTTAAATAGGTTTTTTAAACAAAAAATTGTTTTTAGAGAAAAATTAGAAAGTATAATTTTTTTCGATTATACCAAGATAGTTCTGATTCTTTTTATCAATGCCTCTTTATCATCTTTGTTCGTCGAATTCGTGCCAATTTTGCTTTTCTTTGGAATTTCGTACTTGGATTCGTAACTCATCTCATTCCCATTGATATCTAGCCTCGAAAGGTGAGCAATCACTCACGATTAACATTCTTTTAATTATTAAATTTGATTTCAATTGAAACGACAATTGAAATATGATGCTGTTAGTTATTTACAATGCTATATATATATGATGTTATCTATATCTGTTCACCTATGACATCTGACACCATTCTATGTTATTTATATTGATGATATATTCCTGTTATATTATTATCTATCTGTTATCACATTGCAAGTTCCCTATTAGTATAGAATTCACTATGGGTTGAAATAATACATACCCAAACAGACTTTAGAAAGGGAAAAAATCATTATGGGTTGAAACGAAAGACCCAAGCGATTTTCAAATTGAATTGAATTTGGGATTGCGGGTTGAAATGATATATACCCATATATAAATATAAATTATGGATTGAAATCATAAATATCCGTATATCACTTGATCATAGGATAGAAAATTATATACAAACACCGCTGGTCTATATATAAATATTTTGAAAGGGTTTCTACGGTTTTGGAAAGAAATAAATGGTTTAATAAATATTGATTTTGATATTATATAAATATTATTTTATATATAGTTAAATTCTTAAATTTAAGCTATGTATAATTTGATTAATATAAAATAAGTTTAATAATAAAGTCTAATTTTATTAGAATATAATATGGTTAAGTATTTATTTAAATTATATTTTAATATAGGGTTTATAATGATTTTTAATAAATTAAGGTTGAGAAGATGGAATTGAAATTGATTTGAAATTGTATTTAATTAAGAATTAAATTTAGTTAAAATTGATTTGGAACTTATTGAATTTGAGATTTTAAAGGATATGTTTTTAGAACGTGATACTAGTATAAAGTGATTAATAAATATTTCAAGTTTGAGTTTATTTAAATGATATTTAATTTATTAAGTAAATATTTCAAAACTAAATAACAGTAAATTGAATTAAGATATATTTAAAATTATCACATTTAGTTTTGAAATTATAGAATATTTAAAGCTTTGAAATATATATTTTGAAATGGTTCATTTGTGGTTAAAATCTGTATTTGAAATTGATATAATTTTTAATGGTTTATTTAGAAGCTAATTTGGAATTAATGAATTGAGATTTGATTAAATTTGAATTTTGAACTCGAGTTGATTTGGAATTTACTTGTGAAAATTAAGGAAAACAAAATTATTATATAAATATATAATATTTTAATATATAAATCGATTAAGTGGGTTGTCACGATATGAAATCCATCCTTCGAAAATCGACATCAAGTACCTCACTTGTATTCGACGGTCGGAGATTCAAACGTCAAACTCCAGCTCGGATGGAGCTTATAACAACATTAGATGAATATAAACAGCGGAAACAAAATGAATAACATTGATCAACATGCAGATACAACGTCATCACAATATTTGATTACAACAATTATCACTAACATCAGAGTCCTACACTTGATATAACAACCGAATAATAGTAACTTCACAACATAACGACAACCGAGACTCCAAAAGGTTCCAACATACTTCTATTTCGATAAGTTTTTCAAAACTCCAAAGACTTCAAAATATATCCAAACCAAAATTCTTTAAAAGATTCCAATCCAGTTCCATAACACAAAAAACCTGCTTCTAGGCTACCCGTGTGGAAATTATGGGCACCCAAAGTTTAGAAAGGGGACAATAAATTTTGGGTCAGTCATGGGACTGGTATGAGTAAACAAAAACAGTTGTTCGTACGAAAACAATTTATAAAAGAAAATCGATATGATTTTGGAAAATGAAACTACCATAAGACCTCCCACCTCACACACAATGAAATCGCAGAATTGGAGGAAATTTCTTCTTATGATAGCCAAACATGCTTGATACAAGGAAATTCTATTGATATTATTATTAGTGTATAGTGTATAAAACCGTTTCAAAAGTATAATATTAATCTTAGCTAGAATACCACATTTCGTCGTATGCCTACCACAGCTACCATGTTTTATGGAAGGTTACCGCCACGCTGCATGGCAGGTTATACAAATAAAACCGTATAGGGCTCGTATTGGTTCTTTGGATTTCCAACAAATGGTCAGGCTAAGGAACTTCCCATGCCACATGGGTACGCCTCTGGAGGGACGCTCCGAGAACTTAACCAGCTCTCTGTCAACACTAGGCCGGGTTACCTCTGTAACTAGGCAACTACTAAACGAGTATGCAATCCCCCGGTCGTTTGCGACCTTTATCCGAGGGCGCTTAACCATAAAGCAACAACCACAAAGTAATGAATTTGCAGCAACAACAGAGGTTAAATATCTGGGATCCATACCATGATATCACCTTTTTGCAGAAGGAAATAGACATACCCTAAAGGGTGCGACCCTCATAAACTTGCTCCATCTTTCCTGTTTCGACCATTTCCGAGGGGTGAAGTCCGATGAGGTCTCGTATACAAAGCTACGCTTTACACAAAAGCCATGCTTTGATCAACAAATGATCAGCAGCACTCAGCATGCCACACCACCAAATTGGGAGTATATCACTGATAACCTTCAACTACATAACCTCCGAGCTCGTACGTCTCAGAGAAGGTTGTTAAGCTAAGAGAATAAATTCTCCGCCACCAACAGAAATGTATTTGAAATAAATCTGCTTTATATCTCAAAGTGAAATGTCAGACATACTACCATACAAGTATGTTCCGAGTTCGAACTGAACCGAGGGCACTTTCGACGAAGCCCTTGCAATCTGGGTATCCACAATCCCGATCGGACTCCCCATCACATATGGAGATCTCTATACCGGAGAAACTCAGCGCCGAGTCATTCGACAGGTTATCCTATCGTTCTTGAAGACACCCGGTCTTCACCACCGTCTTCCACTGCCATCCATTTCATCGTAACACTATTCAGAATGGGTTATATGACACAAAGGTCCACTTCCGGCTAGACCGAATAGTGAGCGCTTAATCTAAAAACATGTGGATATATTATTCACAAAGATTCACAGGTTCGATGTGGGTTTTGGATAACCAACTGAAATCTGACTCCCTATAGCATCGAGATTTAAATGCTATTTTACGGGCAAATGGGTTTTCACATTCACACAGAAAACAAATCACAGATATCATAGCTCAGCACAAGGTAAATCATATCACATAGCATCACAATCACATATTAGAGATATCAATCAGTACACATCATTCACTAATAATTAGTCATCTACAATTAAGGTGAATTAATCATGTGATTTAAATTAATAAATCACATAATTACTTTCATTTATTATCTTTAATCAATGATTAGTTATCCTTAATTATAAATTAATCAAATCTTAATCACCTTCATTAATTAATTATTCCTTCACTAATTATCTTAATTAATTAATCCTTAATTGTTAATTAATTAAATCTTAATTAATTTTATTACTTAATTATTCCTTAATTAATTAATTATTAATTACAAATTAATTAACCTTAATTATTTACTTAATTAATTTTAATATTAAGTAATTAATTTAATAGTGATTCTTTAAGTAATTATATTGACAAATCATTAATTTCTTAATAAATTAAAAGATAAATCTTTTTATCTTTGTTAATCACTTTGATTTTCTTATAACCCTTGTTTAATAAATCTTCCTTATCACACAATTTAACTTAAAGGATTAAGGTTAGTTTTAAATAACATTTTATCTTAATTACCCTTCTTAATTACATTATTCAATAAATACAAATAATTTTATAAAAAATGTAACAAAATTAAAATAATTTAATTACTTTAAAAATATCTTACTTAAGCCCTTAGTTAGTTTAAACTTAAATCAAAATCATCTTTTAGAAAAATGGATTTAAAATTGTATAAGAGTTTGAATTTTTTGAAGTAAAAAGTGTTTTTACGTATCGGACCCGAGACCCCATTCGAGTTATACCCGATCAAAATGCCTAAACGGTTCGAGATTTCCCAAAGATCAACCCGAGTATATTTTTCCCAACTTAAAATTTGTTTTAGGGTCAACCCCCCTCCCCCTCGGCACAAGCTTAAAAGTGCACGAACCCAAATTCGTGCCATCACCCTAGTTCCTCGAAGATTACTTCGAGTCACCCACTCTTCTTCCCAAACCCAGCTTCACTTATACAAACATCACGCCATGCACATGCACCAGAGCTCCGCCCATCTCTAGCCAAAGCTATGACCTTCCATACATTGCCGTGTATCTCCTCGAGCCTTACGACCATTCAGAACCCCTGTACAATGGCGAACTCGCGATCGAGTTAACTAACCACTCCTGGAAGAAAACCAATCCTCACAAAACCACTCCGTGCTTCCACCTCCGACCATCAGAGGTCATGCGATCGTGCTCGAAGCTTCAACGATGTCTAATGCTTTGATTGGCACACATGCGATCGATTTCGGTTCTTTGATGAACTCACGACAATCGCATTTCCAGTTATGAATAAAACATGGGTTTAAACCCTAAACTTCCACCAGACGGCGCCACACTGGTCGAAAAAATCTCCGATGATTTTTCCCTAGTTCGACAACCCTCAGGCACCCTCGGTCACGATCACAACATCCATCAATCGATGGATCGTCGGGAATTTGATAAAACCTAATTTACATTCCACTTACAAATTCTCAAGATTTATTTCATTAAAAAAATTTATTTTTATTTTAAAAATCATTGATTTCAAAGTCGTTTCGAATTATATACTCGAAATTAAGAATTGTGATAGTTAAATTTTCAGCATGATTTGGGTTAACTGTATTTTTAAAATTTTCCAGAGAAACTTAAGTTAAATTTTCTTACATTTATTTTTAAATCTTAAAGCATGAATATACAAACATGTTTTATTTAGATTTCAAAGCTTAAAAATGATTCGAGATAAAGTTTTTGGATTTAAAAACAGGTTTTGGACTTGCAAGCCTGGAACAGAATCTAGGTTTATGTGCACAGACATGCACACCACATTTCCGGGTGTAAATATACACATGCAAACTCAAATTTTAGATTCAAACACAAATATTATGCATCACAACAGAATTTAGCTTAAATCACACAGGGTTTACTCACCGGTAGCTTTGAGATAGAGGCTTGACAGATTGATTTTTTTCTGAGGTTGTCCTGGATTTGTTATTCTGCTTTTTGCTTGATCGTATTGAGTCTTTTTGATCTTGTACTTGAAAATTTGATGTTGATTATTGAATTGAAAATTTTCTTGCTATTTGTTTATAGATCTTGAGCTTGAATCCCTGTTTTCTTCATATCTTTGTTTTACTGTTTGATATAATCCAGGCTTTAAA
This sequence comes from Allium cepa, assembly GCA_030765085.1. Lineage (NCBI taxonomy): Eukaryota > Viridiplantae > Streptophyta > Magnoliopsida > Asparagales > Amaryllidaceae > Allium > Allium cepa. The sequence continues at coordinate 727,973,606 of CM060945.1, forward strand.
TTTTGCTTGAGGTTGAAGTTGAAATCCTTGCTTGTTTAAAATTTGAAAAGAAGTTGAGTTTGTTTTGATAAATTTTCTGATCTGTTTTCTCAGATTTGCTTAAGTCTTGAAGGTGAATAAAAGAAATGAGAAAGAGGGGTTAAGATGTTATATATTTTCTATTTTCTTTTTATAAATTTTCTTAAAAATGGGAACAATATGATGACACTTGTAAATTTCTTCTTCCATGAATTACACTTGTCAATTCATTTATTAAAACTCAAACACTTGTAAATTAATGTGTTACTAACCCTCCATGTATCCTTTGCATGAGAAAAATGATATATGTATATATTTTAATTTTTTTTCTTATTTTATAATTGCATTTTTCTTTATTTTAAAAATATAAAATTTAAAAGAAAATATTTAAAACCAATTATACATTAAATAAATTACCCATATATTGTTTTAAATCCAAAATATTTTACTAAGGCATTTATTTAAAGTTTAGATTCAAATTCAAAGTCAAATTCAAATTTACTCATACATACATACATACATATACATAATTTAAATTCAAATGATTTTTAAAAATATCTATTATTTCAAATTTTTAAACTCAAATGAAATTGAAATCTCAATCATACAGACTAACACTTTTTTATTTGATTTGAAAATTTGCAAATTAATTTCAAATTAAATTCCAAAAATTCAAACAAATTACTAATTTAAACTGATAAAATTTGGGATATTACAGATTCCCCCCTTAAGAAAATTTCAACCTCGAAATTTGAAATAGAGAGAAAGCAAACAAAGAATATAGGAACACAAAAAAAGAAAGAGAAATGGCATACCAGATTAAGCCGGAATATCCACTCTGCAATTGGAATAGGACTTTTGCATGCTATCCTTTATTTCCCAAGTGTAGTCGTCTGGATCACCACTCCATTGCACGTTAACCAATTTCATAATTTTACCCCTTAATTGCTTTTCATCATGATCCATAATCTTTATCGATTCTCTTTTACTGCTAGATTTGGTGTAAACTCCAAATCCTACCGAGCAGCTTCTTCAATGATACAATCTGGATCGTGCACATATTTCCGGAGGTTAGAAATGTGAAGCACATCATGCATGCCAGATGACCAGCTGTGTAGCTGCACTCGACATGATAAAGGACCGATCCTTTCCAGAATAGGAAAAGGACTAATATACCGTGGTGTCAGCTTACTAGTTTTTCCAAACCTCAACACTCCATGCATTGGAGAAACTTTGAGAAAACAGAGTCTCCAATCTATAATTCCAAATCTCTTCTTCTGCAATCAGCATAACACTTCTGACGACTTTGAGTCGTTTTCAGTTTTTTCATATAAAATCAACTTTCTCGTGGCTTCCTGAATCATATATAGTCCAAGGATGAGTCTATCACCGGACTCGATCCATCATGCAGGTGATCGACACGGATGACCACATAAAGCTTCAAAAGGACCCATTTTGATACTGGCCTGATAGCTATTGTTATATGAGAAATTGACTAGATGAAAATGGACCTCTCAAGAACCACCAAAGTCAACTATACAAGCACGCAATAGGTCCTCTAAAATTCGATTTATCCTTTCTGTGTGCCCATCAGACTGCAGGTGATAAGCAATGTTGAAGTTCAGTTTAGTTCCCAATGCGGCTTGATATGCCTCCTAAAATCTACTAGTGAAGATTGGGTCACGATCGCTCACTATACTGCTGGGTATACCATGGAGACGAACAATTTCTTTTATACATAGCTCTGCAGACTTGCTGCTGTTCGGTTAGATTTCACTGGGATAAAGTGGGCGGTTTTAGTCAGATGATCCATTATAAACCAAATTGCTTCATTCCCCTTTCGAGTACGTGGCAATCCATCGATGAAACCCATTGATACTTGATCCCATTTCCACTTTGGCAACTTTAATGGTTGGAGTAAACCCGCCATTTTCATTTGATCACTTTTGATTTGTTGATAGGTAGCACAACGACTCACATATATAGATATGTCCCTTTTCATTGTTTTCCACCAGAAAGCTCTTTTGATATCTCGATACATCTTACTTACTCCTGGATGGATACTGAGTTTATACTTATGACACTCGTCCTAAACTTCACGTTTTAATCGGGGATATTTAGGACACATATCCTGTCTTTCAACCTTATAATTTCATTATTATCAATTCCAAAAATGGAATCCTCACCTTGACATATTCTTTTACAAATTCCACTGAAGAAACTGGCCTTCTTTCTGCTTACTGGCAATCTTTTCAAGGAGAGGGGGAGTGACAACAAGATATGTTAGAACAACATGTCTCCTACTTAAAGCATCGGCAACCACATTGGTTTTTCCAGCGTATATTGAATATCTAGGTCATAGGATGCTAGAAATTCTAACCATTGTTGTTATCGTAGATTTACATCTTTCTAGGTGAAGAGATATTTCAGAGATTTGTGGTCGGTGCATAATTCAAAATTTTCACCTAAAGAAATAGAGTTCATTAAGTATATTTATTAAGTTAAGTTAAATGTTGAGTTAAATCCGTAAATTGTTAGGAAAGCTGGAAGAGGTTCTTACCTAGAAGATAATGTCGCCAGATTTTCAAAGTAAAAATAACAGCTAAGAGTTCCAAATCATGGGTTGGGTAGTTCCTCTTATGCGGACGCAATTGTCTACCCACCTAGGCAATTACCTTTCCATTCTGCATTAGTACCATGCCCACACCATCACCACAAGCGTCGGACAGATAAGCCTTGGTTTTCGTTGATAATAGCGAGAACAGGAGCAGTAGTCAATCTCCTTTTTAACTCCTGAAAAGCTTCATCACATTTTGGTGTCTAATCAAACTTTGCATTTTTCATCGTTAGTTTAGTCAATGGACTAACTATCTTAGAAAGGTCCTGAACAAACTTTCGGTAATAACCCATGAAACCTAGAGAACTTCGAATATCTTTTGGAGTAGTGGGTTGCATCCAATCAAGAATAGCGGAAATCTTGCCTGGGTCAACCGAGATTCCTTCTTCATTAACAATGTGCCCAATAAGTTTAACTTCTTTGACCCAAAAATGGCATTTGGAAAATTTGTCAAATAGAATATTCTTCCTCAATATCTCCAAGACAATTCTTAGATGCTCAACGTGCTCCTCTTCGGTTTTGGAGTAAACCAGAATTTCTTCAATAAACACAAGAACAAATTTATTTAACACCTCTCGGAACACATGGGTCATTAAATCTACGAAGTATGCGGGAGCATTGGTTAGTCTGAAGGGCATGACTAAACATTCGTACAAAATGTCTGGACCCATGAAAGCGGTCATATGAACACATTTTCGGCAATTCGCAGCTGATGGAATCCTTGGGCTAAATCCATATTTGAAAAGAAACGAGCACCGTGAAATTGATCAAACGGATCATCAATCCTAGGTAAAGGAAATTTGTTTTTGAGCATTAGTTTGTTGAGATCGCGGTAGTCCACACACAATCTCAAGGATCCGTCAGATTTAGCAACATACACCACAGCTGAACCCCATTTGGAAACACTAGGATGTATCAATCCTTTCTTTTGCAAATCACGGGTTTTCTTCACCAATTCTATCCTTTTCCTTGGTTCCATCCTGCTACTTGCATGAACGACGGGACGAGCATTAGGTACTAAGTCAATTTTGAATTCTATTTCTCTGTATGGAGGTAAGAATTTTACTTCTTCGAACACGTCTGGAAATTCCCGGACAAAGGGTATGGACTCCAGACTGGGTTCAGTATATCCCAAGGTATACATCAACTCATCTCTTTTAGGACTCGGATACTCACAAGAAATCTCAATGAAATCTCCAAATTTGGTTTTGATCGAAATCAGTCGATTGTTACAATCGAATTTGGCTTCGCATTTTGTTAACCAATCCATTCCGTGTAAGATTTCAAATTCATTAAAATCAAGGACAAAGAGACCGATAGGGAATTGGTAACAAGAATACGAGATAGGAACGTCTCTACATCGTAGACAAAGGTTTGCGGGGCCACCAATTTGATTTTTCACACAAATGGGCTCGTCGAAAAAATTGGGTTCAAGATTTAATTCAGTTACAGTTTGTTGGAAGATAAGGCAATGTGTAGCGCCTGTGTCAAACAAAACTCTAACAATTCTATCATAAATAGTAAGGTTACCTTCTAGAACTCCTTTCCCTTTTTCTGCTTTAGAGGTTACAGGTTTATCTTTGATAATGTACACCTTTGTTGTCTGAGCTTGCTTCATTGTTGGGTAGTCTTTAACTTCATGTCTCGGTATTTGACAGTATTAGCATTTCTTGTGTTTTGCTTGTACAGATTGATTTACTTGTTTCTTAGGCTTCTTACATCTTCTTGAATAATGACCCTTTTCTAAACAATCAAAACAAGTAATATTCCTTGCTGCATTTTCTTGATTGCTCTTCTTATCCTTACCTTGATATGGTTTCTTGCCTCCAAATTTCCTTTTCTTCCAATTTTGATTGCTCGTATTTCCTTTCTCCTCCAGAGCTTCTTGCATATCTAGGGTAGCATATCTGCACCCCATATCGATCAGATCAGAAAAGGATTCTTTGATGCGGGCAGTCATTCTTTCGTGGTACTTCTTATTCATCCCACAAATCAACCTTTCATTTTCCTTTTGAGCTGTGTTTACCAATTCTGGACCAAAATGAGACAATTCATTGAATTTGTTTAAATACTCCTCAAATGATAAACTTTCCTGCTTCAACTCCATAAATTCCTGGTACATTTGGGAAATACCAGTTGACAGCATATAGCATTTCCCAAACATTTTTTAATTCGTTCCCACGTGAATTCTTCTTCTGTTTCATCTACAGTAACTATCTCCCACCAGGCTAGGGCTTCTTCTTGGAGCTGTCAAGAAGCTATGATTCGCATTTGATCGTCTTCCAACTTTAGCCCTTTAAAAATTATTTCACATGATCTGATCCAGGCTTGACCTTCAACAATAGACTCCTTGCCGGTAAATGGATTACCATAAAGTCTCGAGAAGCTTTTACATAGATCAGCCAGATTCGGCTGAGATTGAGTAAGTAAAGCTGCTTCTGCTATTGCGGGGACTTGACCGGTTGTGGTAGCATTTCCCCGACCCCTAGCTCTTCCTCTTCGCCCGCTCACTCTTACTATCTGTAATTAGTAAGAAAATCTTATTTAGATATGCGGACGAGATATCTTAGGGAATATCAATAGTTAAAAGAAATAGACCAAGAAAATTTATGGTTTTGGTCTTTCGGTTTATACTCATTCTAGGGTATACGTCACCCTAACTCTAATGAGCCACCTAATGTGTTATACTCCGTAGCTAAAGTTCTTACTCAACCTTTAGCTCTGATGCCACTTGTCACGACCTGAAATCTAGCGTTCGAAAATTGACATCAAATACCTCACTTGTATTCGACTGCCGGAGATTCAAACGTCAAACTCAAGTTCGGATGGAGCTTATAACAACATTAGATGAATATAAACAGCGGAAACAAAATGAATAACATTGATCAACGTGAAGATACAACATCATCACAATATTTTATTACAATAACTATCACTAACATCAGAGTGCTACACTGGATATAACAACAGAATAATAGTAACTTCACAACGGAATGACAACCGAGACTCCAAAAGGTTCCAGCATACTTCTATTTCGATAGGGTCTTCAAAACTCCAAACACTTCAAAAGATTTCCAAACCAAAGCTTTTCAAAATCCGATAGCTTCCAAACTAAAAGACTTCAAAAGATTCCAAGCCGGGTCCGAAACACGAAAAACCTTCTTCTAGGCTACCCGTGTGGAAATTATAGGCATCTAGAGTTTAGAAAGGTGACAATAAACTCCGGGTCAGTCATGGGACTGGCATGAGTAAACTAAAACATTTGTTTGTACAAAAAAAATTTATAAAAGAAAACCGATATGCTTTTGGAAAATGAAACTACCATAATACCTCCCACCACACACACAATGCAATCGTAGAATTGGAGGAGATTTCTTCTTATGATAGTCAAACATGCTTGATACGAGAAAGTTCTTTTGATATTATTATTAGTGCATAGTGTAGAAAACATTTCGAAAGTATAATATTAATCTTAGCCAGCATACCACATTTCGTCATATGCCTGCTATAGCTACCATGTTTTATGGTAGGTTACGGTCACGCTACATGGCTGGTTATACAACTAAAACCGTATAGGGCTTATATTGTTTCTTTGGATTTCCAACAAATGGTCAGGCTAAGGAACTTCCTATGCCACTTGGGTGCGCCTTTAGAGGGACGCCTCGAGAACTTAACGAGCTCTCTACCAACACAAGGCTGGGTTACCTCTGTAACTACGTAACTACTTCACGAGTATGCTATCCCTCGGTCGTTTGCAACCTTTATCCTGGGGCCCTCAACCACAAAGCAACAACCACAAAGTAATGAATTTGCAGCAACAACAGAGGTTAAATATCTGGGCTCCATACCAAGATACCACCTTTTTTTAGAAGGAAATAGACATACCATTAAGGGCACGGCTCTCATAACCTTTCCGCATCTTTCCTGTTTCGACCATTTCGGGGTGTGAGGTCCGATGAGGTCTCGTCCACAAAGCCACGTTTTCCACAAAAGCCATGCTTTGATCAATAAAGGATTAGCAACACACAGCAGCACAAAGCAGTCCACACTACCAAATTGGGAGTAAATCACCGATAACCTTCAACTACATAACCTCTGAGCTCTTACGTCTCAGAGAAGGGTGTTAAGCTAAGAGAATAAATTCTCCGCCACCAACAGAAATATATTTGAAAGAAATCTGCTTTATATCCCAAAGTATAATGTCAGACGTACAACCATACTAGTATGTTCCGGGTTCGAACAAAACCAAAGGCACATCCGAAAAAGCCCTTGCAATCCGGGTATCCACAGTCCCGATAGGACTGCCCATCACATATGGAGATCTCTATACCGGAGCAACTCGATGTAGAGTCATTAGACAGGTTATCCTATCATTCTTGAAGACACCAGGTCTTCACCACCATCTTCAACTGCTATTCATTTCGTCATATCACTATTCGGAATGGATTATATGACACAAAAATCCTCTCCCGGCTAAACCGTAGTGAAGTGCACGTAAATGTGTATATTTTTACCACCATATTTATTCTATTTAAATTAAATAAATGATCATATTGGGTATTTTAACTTGTTTTAACCAAAATTCATATTAATTCCAAATTTTCACATATTCATCTTTATATAGGGGCAAAACGGTCATTTAAGTGCATATATTTCTTTGAGAAAAATTAATTGAAAATTTGTATATATTTTTGTAGGAAATTGATCTCAAATAGAAGTGGTTTCATGAAGATATGCATGCACAAAATTAATACAAAGGAATGAAGATGGAAATAATTCAAAGTGAAGAACATGGAGGACCCCACCTACCCACCTACCTTAATGTACAAATTAAAGGCTAATGCACATGCTTTTGGACTTAATGGTTTCATGTACACTTAATGGGGGATTAAGACATGTTAATGGTTACTTGGCCTCCACACTTCCTAAGGGGCTCTTTGGGTATTCCCGAAAAATATGAATTAGGGTTTCATACATGTATAAATACTCATATGTTTCATGTAACATAATCTCCTCTCTTAGTCTCTCTTCATTAGTTTAGGATCAAAATAAAAACCAAGTTCTCTTCTTTCTTTTCATGGCTACTTAGCCATTTCTCTTTTATGTATTTTTTTTATGCAAATTCAATATATGTTCTTTTTCTTTTCATGCTTATTTACTTTAATGTTGTAGTGTAGATTTATTTTTTATGCAAGTAGATTAGTTTTGTTTCTTTGCTTTGCTCTCTTTTTCTTTTTCTTTTACTTTAATGTTGCAAGCTATATTTGTTCATATGATAACAAACATGAGAGGCTAATCCCTTCAATTTAGGGGTAATGAAGCCTCTAATCATGTAGCTTCAACATTTTGATATTTTGTACTCTCTTTTTGTGCTTTAATGTGAATGTATGAAGTGGTTAACTTGTTGTTTAGCTTTGAATTTGATAGTCTATGTTGTTCATAACAAATAGGCTATGCTTAATCAAACATAACACAAATTGCCTCTTCATCTAAATATGATTATGGCAAAGAAGTGATTGTTGAAATTGAAATTTGATAGCCTATATTTCTAAACAATAGTTAATAGGCTATGCTTAAAATAGATTTTTATTTCAACTTGTTGTCATATTTCATGAGAGTTAAATGTGTATTAGTGGTTGTGTTATGGTTTTATGGTTTATATTGGGCTAATTAATAGCACAAATATACCATACTTATGATAAGCACATCAACTAATTACACTAATGAAAAGAAAAGAGAGATCATAACTTCATTTTGTTGATTTATGTGATCTAGAGAGTGGATTTATCTCTAATTGTTCTTAAACTCTCACATTTTTTATCAATTTTCTTTCGTTTGTTTTTCTCTTTTTCTAGCTTAAATATTCTCAAGCTTTTGGTTAATTTGATCGAATAGAAAATTTAAATCATCAATTCCCTGTGGATCGACCCGTATTCGCCACGTACTACAAGTGTACGCCGTGCACTTGCGGTTATTTTTAATTCAAAATTTGTTCGACGGTTTTCTAAACCGATAGAACTTCCGTCGACGAACAAGTTTTTGGCGCCGTTGCCGGGGAATTGGTTTCGGTTTTGATTTTCTATTCTTCGAATTATTTTCGTTTGATTTTGTGTGCGTTTGCATTTGTTTGTGTGCGTTTGCATTTGTTTGTGTGCATGTTATTCTAGTTTATAGTTTCTAGTTTCTAGTTGCATTTGCATTTGTATATTAAAAAAAACACACACACACAATTTTCTTGAAAAAAAAAATCATTTCATTTCCATTTCATACATTTTCATTTTCATTTTCCTCTTTTACATTCAGAAAAAAAAATTCCTGTGCACATCTTTGTTACAAAACTGCTGTTTCTCCTCTCTGTTACACTACAGTCTACCATACTTCATCCACCTTCCAACTCCATCACAAATCCACCACAACATTTCCAGCTACTGCCTCCATCCCCTGGCCTTAACACTCTGTCCACCACATCAAACTTCCATTTCACTTCCCCTCTGCTGCCATTACTGCATCATCCACCATCCCAATACAAAACCACTGCTGCATTGCAAAAACCCGACCATACAAACACCACCATTGCTTGCCTTTTCATCACTTCACTTGAAAGCCTGTTGCTTACCACATCAATTATCCCAAACCTTACATCAAACATACACTGCCTCACCTACCCCTGCCTGCTAACCAAACCAAAATCACCAGAACACACAACGCGACCTTCCTCGAACAGCAGAATCGCGAGCTCACAGCAACCGGCAGCAGCAGCTCGACCTTCCTCATCACCTTCTTCCTCCTGCAACTATCAGAAGTCTCCATCATCCTCGAAAACAACTCCACTCCTCCCCTATCTCCTTCAACCTACATTTCAACTTATACTCACTACACTTCTCTTTTCCTCCACTGTCAAAACAAACATCCTCTGCCATTATTCCATCAACTCCCCTCAATACAACTTCAGATACAACAATCTCCCCCTACAGTGCTCTGCCACAAGCAACATTCACATTTAATCATCATCGTCACCGCCCCTCTTTCTTGCAACCCACAAATACATTCCACTGTCTCACACCACAACCATCTAATCACCTGACCCTTCCCCCTGACTGCACTGCCAATCACCTGCCACCGTACATCTCAACATAGCAGTAGCCAGACCATCATTAACTTCCACAAACTTCATTCACCACTGACAACAAACAATTGAGCCAACCCCCTTCCTACAACCCACACTGCCATCAACTGTAGTTTCGCCTTTCAGAATTACTGCAATCACCTCGAAGCAACACTCCACCGCATACCACCCACGAACCTCCTTCCACTGCCTTTCAAATTGCCGCAGTTACTCCAACAACAACCAACATCTCATCCCTCCACTCCCAACGTTCTGCCACACACAATCGCCATCGCCAATTCAAACCAAACAAATCACCTCCATGCTGCTGTAACAGCTACAGCCACAGTACTACCACAACTATCCTCCTTCAACATCTGCTTAATCCACCCTGACATCTGACTTCTTCCTCCACCACTGCTTCATTCGACACAATAATACCCATCACCAACGCACAATTACCCCACTTCCTCTGACAACAGACCGCTAAACTCCACAAGCACCAGCCATCGAATTACGACCGCGACATCACTGCAGTTCCTGGCTTCAATCAATCATCGAACTCAAACCACGAATCGCCTACCACCATCCACATCCCCATCTCAACAACAACACCTCCATCCTCTGCCGAAAACGTGAATTCGCCCCTTCGATTTCCATTGTCTCCAATCTGCTGTCGCCACCACAAAACCATGACCTTGCATCGCGAGCAGCTGTATGCGATCGAACATCTATCCACAATTCCGAAAATAAATTCTCGAATTTTTCTTTTTTGAGTTTTGCCTTTTTTGTTTTTTTTGGTTTGAAATTCATTTGGGAGAATTGGGATTACGAGAGCAAGCAAATTTGTAAAAACAACGGTCTCTCTCTTTTTCATTTTGACTGTGTTAATGGGCCGGGCAGGGTTGTGCTGGGTTGGGATTTCGATTTTATTGTAGAAATAAGTTTTTTTTTTTAGTTTGAGTTTCTTCTTCTTCTTTTTTGGGCTGTTTCGAGATTTATATAACCAAAAAAAAAAATTATTTTCTTTGTTTAGGGTTTTGTTTTCCTAAAAAAAAAAGACAAAAACAACAAGTTGTTTTCTTTTAATATGTTTTGTTTGTTTTAGTTTCTTCTTTGACATAAATTTAAATTTTTTTTTTTTAAGTAAAACCCTACTTTTAAGTTTCCTTTTCAAAAAAAAAAAAAACCAAAAAAAAAAAATATTGTATACATCTTAGTTTTTAATTTTCAGGTTGCCAAAGCAGGAAATAAAGGAAGAATAGCTTGCTGAAAATTGCTTCCTTCGCTAGCCAAAATCAATTGCTCTGCTTGCTAAAAAATTCTGCTTTCATTTCTAGTTTTATTTGAATTGAATTATTGGTTGCTTGCATTTGCATTTTAAACAAATAAAAACAAAAATCATTTGTAGTTGCATTGTTAATACACGTTTAATTTCTGCTTTGCATTTCATCTTAGATTTTGATTAATAATAACGGTTAGAAATCAATAACACTAAATTGTATATTGACAATTTGTCTTTTTTCGACAATTTAATTTCTCGGTGTCTAGGCTACGGAAGAGCAATAATCAGTTATAAATATTACGGTGATTCGTAAATATTATACTGAATTGTTTCTCTGAAGGTACTTAAACCTTCGGCTGCATTGCTACGGTGATTCGTGGTGCACCGATAAATCCTGTCCGTTACCTGGCTGAGAACTATCTTGTTGATTTAAGACAATTTGTAATTATACAATTTTGGGTTAACTTAGGATAAATCATTTGTAATTAACCCTTGCATTCATTTAGTTGCATTAGTTCATGCATATTTAAAAAAAAACAAAAAAATTTCAAAACCCAAAACTAAAATTTTTTTGTAAATATTCCTTTTCCTTTGAAATTTTTAAATCCTTCTTCCTTGAAATTTCAAAAATCCAAAAAAATTAGAAAAACAAAAATCCAAAAAAAAATTAATTATAAAACTTTTTCAAAAACAAAAAAAAAATTAAAAAAAAAAATCAATTTCCCTTTTGAAAAATAAATTCTATTTGTAAATATTTTTCCTTTATAAAGAAAAAAAAAAGAAATTTCTTGAAAATGTTCGAATTTCCATATTCACATGAATTTTACGATAGTTGTGAAAATCAATATAATCCATATGAGTTCACTCCAAATTCGTATGGATATTTTAACAACAACTTTTGTTTAAACAATTCAAATTTCGGACAACAGAGTTTTCAAAACAATGATCAACCCTCAAATCTCGGAAATAGCATTTCAACTTTACTTGAACTCTCTACACAACAAAATCAAAGTGTAAACGATTTGTGTAACTCATATTTGTGTAATAGTTCAAGTCAAAATAATCAAAATTTGAATTCACTTCAAAATTCAAATGATTTCGAGTATAACCCATGCCAATTCAACTTCGAGCTTCAAAATGAATTTCAAAATCAAGATGAAAATGTGAACCAATTTTCAAATAATTTTGGCAATGGAAATAGTTTCAATAAAGATACAATTGAAAACTTTGGTTATCAACAAATTCAAAACGAATATTTTCAAACTAATAATCATGAATTTGATTTTGTTGGCCAAATGGAAAACGATAACGGGGATTTATTACTTGAAAAATACAAAACTTTTCATGAAAATCATAATCAAATCCCAACTTCTGAAGAATCAAATCCACCATTTATTGAAATTGGCGATTCTTGTCCTCAACAAGTACAAATCAAAAGTTTTCAAGTTACTAATCACAAATTTGACTTTGTTGAACAAATGAATGAAATGTACAATGGTCACATGGATTTGGTGTTCGAAACATATTTGAATCAACGTGATAAACATACTCAAATCCCAACGTGTGACAAGTCAAGTGCTAATCCACCTTTTGCCCAAATCGACGATTTTCAAATAACAACTTTTGAATTTGATAATGACGGTCTTAATCAAGTTGTTGAAAATACGGTAATTGAGTTGGATTTCAATTCTTTTGAGGGTGCGATACTCGATTTAAAATTCGATCTTCCTTTTCTCGGTTTCGAAAATTTGAATACAACAACTTTGGATTTTGAACTTGAGGTATGTAATAAAGTTGTTGATAATCCAACAAAGGAAGACGAATGTAATGAACACGAATTTTTTGGACTTTTGGATGACGAGTTGTTAAATTCCGACGAGGAAGATGAAAATCACCATCTTGATTTTGAAATCAATAACTCTGAAAATGTTTTCAATAATAAACTTGAATTTCAATTTAGTGAAAATAAATGTGAATTTCAACCAATTGTTTTATCAACCCCAAAAATCATTGTAAACAAAACAACTCGTTCAATTTTTAATAAAACAAAATTTGTTTTTCCAAATCCACATTCAACTTCGAAATCTTTTACGATTTGGTTTTTCGTGCTTAAGCTATGTCTTGCACATTTGATGAGACAAATGAACCGGTCTTTAGAAGACCGTTTCATTTACTTTTTGACTGTATACTTTCTCATGTCTTGTAAATAATCATCTTTTCATTTTCATTTAAATAAAGGTTATGTTTTTATTTTTCTTCTTCCACTTGGGTTGACTGTGGGGACACAGTCAAAATCAAGTGTGGGGGTAAGGCTCATCTTCATTTTTTTTTTCATGGTTTATTTTTGCTTTAAAATCACCAAAAAAAAAAATTAAAAAAAAAAAATCCCAAAAACAAATTTTCTTTTGATTTATTTTTATAAGAAACACTATAAGATAAATATATGGCTTTGGTTTATTAAATTGAAATTTTTGAAAATTTATTGGTCTTAACAAAAATAAAAATGAAGTTTGATTACAAATAATAATGGTTTAACTAGTATATAGGAAGATTCGTACGTGTTGATTATGAAGTACATCCTAATTGAAAATCTTTGTTTTAAAAAGTGGTTGATTTAAAGTAACGGATATAACATTTTTTTTTGTCTTCTAAGTTAAATGGTGCTAAGGTGATTTTGCAAAACTCCCTCTCAAAAAGATATAAAAATAAAAAATAATAACATCCAAGTATTCACTCTCATTTAAAAGTCCTCACGGTTATGCATGGGTGAATTACTTGGAATCTTTGATTATGTGCTTTCATACTCATTTAAAAGTCCTCACGGTTATGCATGTATGGAACACATGTAAAAAAAAAACATAATAAAAACCACCTACGGTCGATAGGTGTATGCACGAAAGTGTGTGCACTCGCCATGCTCTGTACTCCCCTCACATAAGCCCGAAAGGCAGTGCATGGGTGGTATATCTGGCCTCAGTTTACCTGAGCTAGGTGTGAAATTTTTCTTGCAAATAATGAGAGAGCAAGCAATTGAAATCCTAGCACTAATTTTACTTATTTGATTTGATTTGTTATTGAAAAGAAATGAAAATACCACTTTGATAAACTTTGATAATCAACTAAGGATCCATTTTATAATTACACTTTGTTATCAACCGAAACAACAAGTTAAACTATTGTCTATTTGTTATGATAACTTGACTTTTGTTGGAAATTCTGACGAGTAAATGACATAAATTTTCAAGATAATAACCAAAACCTATATTTAACTTATTCGTGTCAATTTAAAAATAAATCCTTCATTTGTAAATATTTTCAAAAATTTGCATTCATCTCTTTGTAAATAAATCTTGCATTTTGTAAATATTTTCATCGTGCATTTGGATTTTGTGGGTAGTATCCGCTGAAAACCCTCACGAGACAACACTCGTCCTACTGGGGACACCCAGAGGTTTAACGGCTTGTTTCATACGCTCAATGCAATCGTGCTTCTTACGAAAACGGATTTATCTTAGTTTTTCTTTATTCGAGGACGAATAAAAAGATAAGTGTGGGGGTATTTGATGTGCACGTAAATGTGTATATTTTTACCACCATATTTATCCTATTTAAATTAAATAAATGATCATATTGGGTATTTTAACTTGTTTTAACCAAAATTCATATTAATTCCAAATTTTCACATATTCATCTTCATATAGGGGCAAAACGGTCATTTAAGTGCATATATTTCTTTGAGAAAAATTAATTGAAAATTTGTATATATTTTTGTAGGAAATTGTTCTCAAATAGAAGTGGTTTCATGAAGATATGCATGCACAAAATTAATACAAAGGAATGAAGATGGAAATAATTCAAAGTGAAGAACATGGAGGACCCCACCTACCCACCTACCTTAATGTACAAATTAAAGGCTAATGCACATGTTTTTGGACTTAATGGTTTCATGTACACTTAATGGGGGATTAAGACATGTTAATGGTTACTTGGCCTCCACACTTCCTAAGGGGCACTTTGGGTATTCTCCAAAAATATGAATTAGGGTTTCATACATGTATAAATACCCATATGTTTCATGTAACATAATCTCCTCTCTTAGTCTCTCTTCATTAGTTTAGGATCAAAATAAAAACCAAGTTCTCTTCTTTCTTTTCATGGCTACTTAGCCATTTCTCTTTTATGTATTTTTTTTATGCAAATTCAATATATGTTCTTTTTCTTTTCATGCTTATTTACTTTAATGTTGTAGTGTAGATTTATTTTTTATGCAAGTAGATTAGTTTTGTTTCTTTGCTTTGCTCTCTTTTTCTTTTTCTTTTACTTTAATGTTGCAAGCTATATTTGTTCATATGATAACAAACATGAGAGGCTAATCCCTTCAATTTAGGGGTAATGAAGCCTCTAATCATGTAGCTTCAACATTTTGATATTTTGTACTCTCTTTTTGTGCTTTAATGTGAATGTATGAAGTGGTTAACTTGTTGTTTAGCTTTGAATTTGATAGTCTATGTTGTTCATAACAAATAGGCTATGCTTAATCAAACATAACACAAATTGCCTCTTCATCTAAATATGATTATGGCAAAGAAGTGATTGTTGAAATTGAAATTTGATAGCCTATATTTCTAAACAATAGTTAATAGGCTATGCTTAAAATAGATTTTTATTTCAACTTGTTGTCATATTTCATGAGAGTTAAATGTGTATTAGTGGTTGTGTTATGGTTTTATGGTTTATATTGGGCTAATTAATAGCACAAATATACCATACTTATGATAAGCACATCAACTAATTACACTAATGAAAAGAAAAGAGAGATCGTAACTTCATTTTGTTGATTTATGTGATCTAGAGAGTGGATTTATCTCTAAATTGTTCTTAAACTCTCACATTTTTTATCAATTTTCTTTCGTTTGTTTTTCTCTTTTTCTAGCTTAAATATTCTCAAGCTTTTGGTTAATTTGATCGAATAGAAAATTTAAATCATCAATTCCCTGTGGATCGACCCGTATTCGCCACGTACTACAAGTGTACGCCGTGCGCTTGCGGTTATTTTTAATTCAAAATTCGTTCGACGGTTTTCTAAACCGATAGAACTTCCGTCGACGAACACGAAGAGTGAGCACTTAATATAAAAAATATGGATATATTATTCAAAAAGATTCACAGGTTCAATATGGGTTTCGGATAACCAACTGAAATCTGACTCCCTGTCGGATCGAAATTTAAATGTTGTTTTACGGGCCAATGGGTTTTCACATTCACACAGAAACAAATCACAGATATCACAGCTCAGCACAAGGTAAATCATATCACATAGCATCACAATCACATATCAGAGATATCAATCAGTACACAGCATTCGCTAATAATTAATCATCTACAATTAAGGTAAATTAATCGTGTGATTTAAATTAATTAATCACATAATTACTTTCATTAATTATCTTTAATCAACGATTAGTTATCCTTAATTATAAATTAATTAAATCTTAATCACCTTCATTAATTTATTATTCCTTAATTAATTATCATAATTAATTAATCCTTAATTGTTAATTAATTAAATCTTAATTAATTTTATTAATTAATTATTCCTTAATTAATTAATTAATTATTAATTACAAATCAATTATCCTTAATTATTTACATAATTAATCTTTAATATTAAGTAATTGATTTAATAGTTATTCTTTAATTAATTATATTGACAAATCATTAATTGCTTAATAAATTAAAGATAAATCTTTTTATCTTTGTTAATTACTTTGATTTTCTTATAATCCTTGTTTAATGAATCATTCTTATCACACAAATTAACTTAAAGGATTAAGATTAGTTTTAAATAACATTTTATCTTAATTAACCTTCTTAATTACATTATTCAATTAATACAAATAATTTTATAAAATAAAATTTAATTACTTTAAAAACAACTTACTTAAAACTTTAATTTTAAACTTAAATCAAAATCATCTTTTAAAAATATGGATTTAAAATTGTTTAAGAGTTTGAATTTTTTTTAAGTAAAAACTGTTTTTATATATCGGACCCGAGACCCCCTTCGAGTTATACCCGATCAAAATGCCAAAACGCTTCGAGATTTCCCAACCCGGGTATTTTTTTTTCCAACTTAAATTTGTTCAAGTCGTCAAACCCCCTCTCCCCCCGGCACAAGCATGAAAGTTCACGAGCCCAAACACAAGCCATCACCCTAGTTCCCCGAAGATTACATCGAGTCACCCACTTTTCTTCCCAAACGCATCTGCACTGATACAAACATCACGCCATACGCATGCACCATAGATCCGGCCACCTCCGGCCAACGCTATGACCTTCCACACAACGGCGTCGATCTCCTCGAGCCTCACGACCACTCAGAACCCCCGAACAACGGCGAACTCGTGATTGAGTTAACTAACCACTCCTGGAACAAAACTGATCCTCATAAAACCACTTCGTGCTTCCACCTCCGACCATCAGAGGTCGTGCGATCATGCTCGAAGCTTAAACGATGTCTAATGCTTTGATTGGCACACAAGCGATCGATTCCAGTTCTCTGATGAACTCACGGCAATCGTACTTCCAATTATGAACAAAACATGGGTTTAAACCCTAAACTTCCACCACCACGACGCCATACTGGTCGAAAAAATCTTCGATGATTTTTTCCTAGCTCGACAACCCCCCAGGCATCCTCGGTCACGATCACGACATCCATCAATCAACCGATCGTCGGGAATTTGATAAAACCTAATTTGCATTCCACTTACAAATTCTTGAGATTTCCTACATAAAAATTTTTCATTTTTCTTGTAAAAATCATTGATTTCAAAGTCGTTTCGAAACATATACTTGAAATCAAGAATTATGATAGTTAAATATTCAGCATGATTTGGGTTAACTGTATTTTTAAAATTTTCTAGAGAAACATAAGTTAAATTTTCTTACATTTATTTTTAAATCTTAAAGCATGAACATACAAACATGTTTTATTTAGATTTCAAAGCTTAAAAATGGTTTGAGATGAAATTTTTGGATTTAAAAACAGGTTTTGGACCTGCAAGCCTGGAACATAATCTAGGTTTATGTGCACAGACATGCACACCTCATTTCCAGGTGTAAAGATATATATATATATATATATATATATATATATATATGAAAACTCAAATTTTCAATTCAAACACAAATATTATGCATCACAACGGATTATAGCTTAAATCACATAAGGTTTACTCACTTGTAGCTTTGAGACAGAGGCTTGACAGATTGATTTTTTCTTCTGAGGTTAACCTAGTTGTGTTCTTCTATTTGTTGCGTTATTGTATTGAGTCCTTTTGATCTTGTACTTGAAAATTTGATGTTGGTTATTGAATTTTTAATTGGCTCGCTATTTGTTTATAGATCTTGAGCTTGAATCCCTGTTTTCTTCAGATCTTTGTTTTACTGTTTGATATATTCTAGGCTTTAAATTTTGCTTGAGGTTGAAGTTGAAATCCTTGCTTGTTTAAAATTTGAAAAAAAATTGAGTTTGTTTTGATAAATTTTCTGATCTGTTTTCTCAGATTTGCTTAAGTCTTAAAGGTGAATAAAAGAAATAAGAAAGAGGGCGTTTAATGTGTTATATAGTTTCTATTTTCTTTTTATAAATTTTCTTAAAATGATAACAATATGATGACAAATCTAAATTTCTTCCTCCATGAATTACACTTGTTAATTCATTTATTAAAACTTAAACACTTGTTAATTAATGTGTTACTAACCCTCCATGTGTCCTTTGCATGGGAAAAATGATATATGTATATATTTTTTAAAAAAAATCTTATTTTATAATTGCATTTCTCTTTATTTTAAAAATATAAAATTTAAAAGAAAATATTTTAAACCAATTATACATTAAATAAAGTACCCATATATTGTTTTAAATCCAAAATATTTTACTAAAGCATTTATTTAGAATTTAAATTCAAATTCAAAATCAAATTCAAATTTACTTATATACACATGCATATATATATATATATATTCATAATTCAATTCCAAATGATTATTAAAAATATCGATTATTCCAAAGTTTTAAACTCAAATGAAATCGAAATCTTATTCATATGGACTAACACTTTTTTATTTGATTTGAAAATTTTCAAATTAATTTCAAATTAAATTCCAAAAATTCAAACAAATTGCTAATTTAAACTGATAAAATTTGGGATGTTACAGGGAAGCATTATGATTTCAATGTATTATGCTTCGAAAGTATTTTAATTTCAAGTGTTTTGATTTCGAAGTATTATAGCTTTGAAAGTGCTATGATTTCAGAAAATGATATATTTGAAATGAAAATGATAACATATTGATTTGGTTTTGAAATGGAAATGATATCATATTTATATGGTTTTGAAATGGCAATGATATTTTGGTTTTGAAATATAAACTATTTTGAAATGACCGTGGTGCTATAATAACGTTGGTTGTTAAAGAGACCGGGATCGGAAGTTGTCATACTCTCTGCCAACTCCGAAAATCACTTTAACAACCGTGTACTTGGTGGAGACTCCAGAATGAAGTAGGATGGTGGCGACGTTCTATGGAGGTATGTCATGGACCCGACTCCCGTGAGTTGACATAAGGTGGCTAAAACAGGAGCGATTCCAGGCCAATGAGGTAGCTCCTCTGATCGGACACACTTCTTCTATACTATTCTATTACTTTGTGATTGATTAGGTGCACCTTTGATTTTTAGGAATGTGGTTCGAGGTGGGCGGTAGTGGCTGCTACGCGTTACCACCAGTCTGGATGCGTAATTGGTATATCTACCTTGGCATTGCCTCGTTGTGCCGTGTCACCTACTCTATCGCGCCTTGTACGGGTTTGATTTATGTCGTAGCTATGGAGTATTTGTGGTAGCCTCTTGATCTGGAGGTACGACGGTACTGTGTAGACTATTGGCACTATAAATATGTTAAGGGGATATAGGTAACGCCTTAACGCTATTTTTAAATATATTATACTTTACTTTAGACATTTTATAATAGCGTATATTACTACATAGTAGATAGTTTAATGGATCCTTAGAGGATGGTTATCCAAAACATCCTTTGAGTTACTGGTATTTTAGTTGTTATTTTATTTGAGTTAGATTTACTGATATAAGAATGTTAATCCTGACTCGAGTGTTTTGTGTTTTGCTTTACGCTCAGGTCAGACTTAGTGATACAGCTTTTAAGACTCACCTATGGAGTTGGAGCTTCGTTTGGAGATCCATCTACATCTTTTCAGCTTGGAGTTACTCAGTTGATTCCAGCGATGTATTCTGATCTGGTATTTGGCTATTGTATTTGAAACTTCTATTGCAACTTATTTAACTCTTATATATATAGTAGCTTCATGAACTACTATTCTCTTATTTCCGCTACATTATTGTTATATTACTCTATGTCTGCGATAATGTGATTATTTTATTTACTATACATGCAGAGTTTTGCAAAATATAAATTAACAACTTGATATTTTGAGCAATTCAATTCCGCCATGTGTGGATGCGAATAACTAAAAATATCAGGTTGTTACAAGTGGTATCAAAGCTTTGGTTTTTGGCAAAACCCAGCATATGTAGTAAATTTGATTACAGAATTACTTTCGTTCGAATTTAAATTCTTTCCTTTTGATTCAGTTTTCCTTTGAATTTTGTAACGTTCCCTTCGATTCCAAAATCCATCCTTATCTCTCCTTATTCGTATCATGGAGTATCCCATAACTCCACTTTAAACAATATCTACAATAGATTGGCAGTCTCGCCAATCATCGAATGATTTATAAAGGGGTGGAACTCCTTTAAAATAGGCATTGATTTACCAGAGATTTATGTATCCTCGGTTTACGATATTATCTATCTCCTGCTATGCCTGAACTCTATATTTACGATCGAATGTTGATTTTCCTCGGAATTCCGCATCGATCTTATTCTTGAAGTCACGGTCGACCCAGTTGAGGTTGCTCGCGATTTATAAACTTATCCATCTTCCTATTTCATTATTTAATCATCTTATCTTTGTTTTGAATCTATCTTTGGATCAAAATTCTCTTTGATTTGAGTCCATCAAATTTGAATCTCTATACTTGTTTTGAAGTCCATTCTTGTATCGTCGAGCAAGGAAGTGTATTTGCAAATTAATATTAAAATGTTTTATATATTGCATTTTTTGAGTTGTTGATTTTGATTTGGATTTTCGATCAGTTCGTCTGATCAAAGCTATCGATAGGATTTTCAAAACACTTGAACAGAGCAAACCGACATAGTATTGTTTTTAAATTTGGTAAATAAAATAATTTTGAATGATTATATTATATATAAGCATAATTTTTTTTGAAATTAAATTGTTAATGAATCTGTTGTCAGAAATGATAATAATTAATTTTCATTTATTGTTTTGTAAACCATTGACAATTGCATAATATGAATAAATGGATGTATAAAACTAGGTCATAATTTGATTTGGAATTTGAAATGAATTTAAATCAGGAATTTGAGAATTTAATTTTCGACGATTTCAAATTTGGATTTTTAAGCTTTAAAGTGTTGAGTATTTAAAATATTTTCAAATAGAAATCGTTTCAAAGAATTTAAATTTTTTAATTCAATACTCTTCTCTATTGTCGTTGGAAAATAATTTCGGTAATGACTGTAGCATCATCGACATTCATTTTCGAGTTTCGAAGTGAAGAGGCCATTCTGTAGCTTTGCTACATTTTGTTTTGGAAAATGATTTTGATTTGAAATTCTGAAGTATGACTTGGTTTGTAATTTATATATATAAGTATATGATTATAGATTTGATTTGATATATATTTATCTCCAAATTGTTTGAAGTTAATCGGAAATTTAATTCTAAAATTTATATTAAAGGTGATTTTAATTACAAAATGAAGCCAAAATTTTTGAATGAATATTTAAACTTGAAATAATTGAATTAGAAATTTTTACTTGTTAATTACTCAATTGCATTCTAATATAACTTACCTTAATCATTCAGAAGTTGAATATGTAATTGAACAATTTACAATGTAAAATGACGTTAAAGGAATTTAGAAATAAAATATGAGTCGCTCTAATAAATATTGTACACTTAAATTTTATTTTTAAATTGTTAATGGTATTAAATAAAATAGTAAGTTAATTGAATAATAAATGTGATAAGTAAAATATTTTTTTTGAAAGAAACTTTTTGAATCAAAAATTAATAAATTGAAATTAAATCAACCTATAGAAATACTTTGAATTTAAAATCAATTATTGAATGGTAATTAATTAGTATTGAGAGTTATATGGTTTAAACTAATTGTTTTATTTTGTTTTCAATCTATTTTCTTTCTAATTGTTTCTATTCTCCTACCTCTTTCCTTTTTGGGGACGAAAAGTTTTGAGTGGGGAAGAGTGTAACGACCCATAAATTTTAATAATTTTATTTGTTTTAATAATACATCTAATTGAATTTTTTTGAAATTTTAAACAATAAAATTTTGAAATAAAAATTTGATATTTGAAATACGTCTAATTAAACATAGCAATTGGTAAATTTTCAATTAATTATATGTATATTTATTTTGTTGTGTAATTTTATCTCAGTTTAAATCACTTAATAACAGTTTAATTTAAAAGTGTTCCGAAACCTAAATATGTCAACATGAGAAAATTTATTTAGAACATTCTGACTTAGACTGCGAAATTCATTTCGCGAATTCGGACGTTTCTGGCACCGTTTGGATTTTTTTGTATGAAATTATAGCATTTTCGGTACCAATATCGACTTTTGGTCGGATGATCGTACCATTGATATCTTTATATCATTTTGATAGTCTCGCCGTGCTGATCACCGCAGTATATTCATTTCTGCATTTTGAGATTTGGTACATGACGGTCACGATAAAACAGCTCGTTGTACCGTTACCAAAATTTTGACTTTATACATTCCTTTGGCTTTTCAAATCTGAAACTTGATGTCCAAACAAACAGTAAATTGTTTTCATTAATTTGCGAACTCAAATGGACTGACCGTTATAATTTCATTTATTTATACATTCGTTCGAAACTTTATTCATGTCTCTATACCTTCCTTCCTCTATTGAATATATATATTCAGATCTACCATTTCCCCTTCCAATTGCCTAATCACCCAAGAACATCCCACTTCTTTCCATGATAATGCAACCCATACCAGTCGAGATCTCCTTCCATCTATAACCTAGCCACCCTCCTTCATACTCCGACCAAATCCAGCCCCACCAAGTGCAGCCGTTCTTTCACATCAGCCTACCCTTCACCTGTCACTTCAATTCGACACCTTCATCATTGGCCGAGTCTCGCCTTCATCATCCCAAGCCTCGGTGCCAACTTCCACCGAACCTCACGCAACCCCGATCTCCTCCGCCACTACAACCAAGCTCGGCCGTGCCTTCAAACCCAACTACCTTAGCCGAGGTAGTCCAATTCGTTGCTTTTCCGCCAACAACCATTTTCTCTCCCTCCCCTCTTTATTTTATGTTCAGGTAATATACATATGAAGCTTGTTCGCTTTACATATATTGTATGTTGATTTGTGTAGATACAACTTTAAATCTTTTTATATATATTTATATGGTGATAGGTACAATATATGAGTAGGAATATTGTTTATATTATATAATATTTTATTATATATTGCAAATCTATATATTATTTATATATATGGTTAAGCACGATTTATTATGTAAAGGTTTGGTTGTATATTTACAAACGTATGTATTTATATGTCAGCTGTTGTTATTTTAAAGGTATGTTGAATTCATATATATGTGCCGAATGTAGAATTTATAAAATGTTCAACATAGAGTTTTTTGTATAAGTTATATGAATATATTACTATTAGTGTGTGTGTGTGTGTGTGTGTGTGTGTGTGTGTGTGTGTGTGTGTGTATATATGACAGTTTACATATGGTTTTGTAGCGGTATATTTTCGAAGTACATATATATAATTTATATCAGATATGTTATATAAAGTGATATATTACTTTGTATATCTCGTTATCTTTTGATTTTGAGATGATATATATGTTTAGTGAGTTATATTATATGTTAGTTTATTCAATAAATTATATTTTATATAAACTTAAGGTATATATGTTAATATTAGAATATATGTAGCATATAATCTGGGCAGTACGTGTGTATATATATACACATATTCACAAGATGTGTTAAAGGACAATATATGTTTATATATAGGTTATAAAGTCAGTTGAAATGTACTTTATTTTACAAGTTGCTTAAAAATCTGTGGTTATACGTATAAGGTTATACAAGTTTTATATGATAAGTTTGTTTATACATATAATGCCGTAGAATTTTTCCATAGTTAGCTTTGCCTATAAAGCTATTGAATATGGGCTTTCATGAACTGATGGGAGAAAAAAGGCAAATAAATGAAAAAAATAGAAGTGGAACTGCTAATAGCTTTTGACGTTTCTTTCTTGCTATGGTTGATTTCATTTTATAACTGCATGTGTCTATTTATTTTCGATATATAACTTCTGTATATATATGTTAAAGTGTATGCCTATAGGTCTACTTCAGGGGTGTTATCGTATGCATTGAATAATACACACATATGTATATCGGTTGATACTTATAATGCTTTGATAAGTTATAATAGCTGAATATTATATATATACTCGATTTTGGGATATATGGACTTTTAAAGTTTACTATTGATTTTATATATGCATATATATATATATATATATATATATTGAGTCCATGTATATGAGGTTTCAAATTTTAATATATTAATTTTATTTTATATATTTAGGCTTAAAAACAAGTTATATGATCCGTAACTTTTCATAAAGTTGTGTGAGTTTCAAAATATGTGTCAGGTTGTAAAACAATGTGTTTTTATATATTACATTGGTATTTTATTATTTATACATTAGCTTATAGATATATATAGACATATCTGACTTATATATTAACTTGTAGATTTTAATGGTAATATTCAAAGTGTATAGATTATTTGGCTATTTTGTTAAGATTTAAATTATAAAATATAGATATTTTGATATATTGTTGATTTCAAAGTAAATGTATATAAGTTTATAATACTATTGATTTGAAAATGAAAATATACATATTATTTAAACAGGTGTTTTAAACGAAAATTGGTTTTAAAGAAAATTATAATGCATAATTTGTTCCAATTATATCAAGATAGTTTTTATTCTTTTTATCAATTCCTCTTTATCAGCTTTGTTCGTCGAATTCATGCCAATCTTGCTTTGCTTTGGAATTTCATACTTGGATTTGTAACTCATCTCATTCCCGTTGATCTCTAGCCTCAAAAGGTGAGCAGTCGCTCACGATTAATGTTCTTTTATTAATTAAATTTGATTTCAATTTAAACGACAATTGAAATATGCAGCTGTTAGTTATTTACATTGCTATATATATGCTTTTATCTATATCTATTCACCAGTGACATCCGACACCATTATATGTTATTTATAATGATGATATATGCCTGTTATATTATTATCATATCTGTTATCACTCTGAAAGTTCGCTGTTAGTATAGAATTCACAATGTGCTGAATTGATACATACCCGAACGGACTTTAGAATAGGAGAAATCGTTATGGGTTAAAATGATAGACCGGAGCGACTTTCAAATTGAATTGAATTTGGGATTGCGGGTTGAATGATATATACCCATATATAAATTTAAATTGCAGATTGAAATGATAAATATCCGTATATCACTTGATCATATGATTGAAAATTATATACAGACACCGCTGGTCTATATATAAATATGTTGAAAGGGTTTCTATGGTTTTTGAAAGAAATAAATGGTTTAATAAATATTGATTTTGATATTATATAAATATTATTTTATATATAGTTAAATTCTTAAGTTTAAGCAATATATAATTTGGTTAATATAAAATAAGTTTAATGACAAAGTTCGATTTTATTAGAATATAATATGGTTAAGTATTTATTTAAATTACATTTTAATATAAGGTTTATAATGATTTTTAATAAATTAAGGTTAAGAAGATGGATTTGAAATTGATTTGAAATTGTATTTAATTGAGAATTATATTTAATTAAAATCGATTTGGAACTTACTGAATTTGAGATTTTAAAGGATATGATTTTATAACGTGATAATGGTTTAAACTGATTAATAAATATTTCAAGTTTGAGTTAATTTAAATGATATGAAATTTATTAAGTAAATATTACAAAACTAAATAATAGTAAATTGAATTAAGATATATTTAAAATTATCACATTTAGTTTTGAAATTATAGTATTTAAAGCTTTGAGATAAATATTTTGAAATGGTTTATTTCTGGTTAAAATCTTTATTTGAAATTGATATAATTTTTAATAGTTTATTTTGAAGCTAATTTGGAATTAATGACTTGTGATTTGACTAAATTTGAATTTGGAATTCGAGTTGATTTGGAATTTATTTGTGAAAATTGAGGAAAACAAAATTATTATATATATATATACTATTTTAATACATAAATCGAAAAGTATTTTAGTTTCAAGTGTTTTGATTTCGAAGTGTTATAACTTTGAAAGTGCCATGTTTCGAAAAAGGATATATTTGAAATGAAAATGATACCGTATTGATTTGGTTTAGAAATGGAAATGATATCATATTTATATGGTTTTGAAATGGCAATGATATTTTGGTTTTGAAATATAAACTAATTTTAAATGACCGCGGTGTTATAATAACGTTTGGTTGTTAAAGTGACTAGGATCCGAAGTTGTCATACTCTCTGCCAACCTCGAAAACCTCTTTAACAATCATGTACGCGGTGGAGATTCCAGAATGAAGTAGGATAGTGGCGACGTTCTATTGAGGTATATACGTGGACCCGACTCCCGTGAGTTGGCATAAGGTGACTAAAACAGGAGCGATTCCGAGCCAATGAGTAGCTCCTCTGATCGGACACACTTCTTCGATACCATTCTATTACTTTGTGATTGATTGGGTGCGCCTTTGATTTTTGGGAGTGTGGCTCGAGGTGGGCGGTAGTGGCTGCTACGTGTTACCACCAGTCCGGATGCGTAATTGGTATATCTACCTTGGCGTTGCCACGTTGTGTCGTGTCACATACGCTAGCGCACCTTGTATGAGTTTGATTTGTGCCATACCTATGGAGTATTTGTGGTAGCCTCCCGATCTAGAGGTACGACGATACTGTATAGACTATTGACACTATAAAATGTGTTAAGGGGGATATGGGTAACACCTTAATGCTATCTTTAAATATATTATAGTTTACTTTAGACATTATTATAATAGCATATATTACTACATAATTGACAGTTTAATGGATCCTTAGAGGATGGTTATCCCAAACATCCTTTGATTTACTGGTATTTTAGCTGTTATTTCACTTGAGTTGGATTTATTGATATAAGACTATTAATCCTGACTCGAGTGTTTTGTGTTTTGTGTTACGCTTGGGTCAGACTTAGTGATACAGCTTTTGAGACTCACATGTGGAGTTGGAGCTTCGTTTGGAGATCCATCTACATCTTTTCAGCTTGCAGTTATTCAGTTGATTCCAATGATATATTCTGATCTTCTACGTGGCTATTATATTGGAAACTTCTATTGTAACTTTTTAACTCTGATATATAGTAGCTTCATGAACTACTATTCTCTTGTTTCCACTGCATTATTGTTATATTACTCCGTGTTTTTGATTTTGTGATTATTTTATTTACTGTATATGCCGAGTTTTGCCAAATATAAATTAACAACTTGATATTTTTAGCAATTCGATTCTGGTATGTATAGATGCGAATGGTTGAAAAAATCTGGTCGTTACATGAATAGAGGCATGTTTTTCTAAACACAGACATGCACACCCCTATTTATAAACATGTATACATACATACATTCATACATACATACATACATACATTCGTACATACAAACATACATACATACATTCGTACATACAAACATACAAGTACATTTTAAATCCATATGAACATTATCACAACATACCTTCAAATATTTATCACATGCAAATTGGTTTAAGATTTAAAAAGGTAGTTTGCTCACATTTTTTATTTTTGAACATAAAGCCTGTAAACTTGCTTTTGAACTGGAACTTGGTTTTGAATTTTTAAAACTAGGAATAGAAGATGATCTGAAACTTGATATTTGTTGAAGTTGAGATGAATTGAACTTTGATCTATTTGAACTTGCAAACTGGAAGGTGAACTTGCCTTGTTTCTTTGATTTGAAACTGATCTTGGAATTTGTTTTATGTTTGAAATGGTCTATGCTTCTTTTCCTTGCTTTAGTTTTTGAGTTTGATTTTCTTTTCTTTCCTAGTCTGTTTTAGTTTCTAGGTTTGTAGATTGCTCAAGTTTTGTTTTCGGGTTTTGGTTTGGAATTTATCAACAAGGAAATGAGAAGGAAGGAATTAGATATATATAGCCTTAATTTCCTTTTATTTATTAAATTTAAAAATGAAAAGAAAATTTAAAAAAGGAACACTTGTATTCTTGCATGACATATTAGCTTCCACTTGTTAATGTATGTTATTATTAAGCTACAAATGTTTTAATACATTTTAAAATGGTTACACTTGTCATTTGCATGTATTTAAAGGTTTAGATATGATTTAATATTATTTTATTTTAGTTTTTACATATATTTATATATATATATATATATTTACGTTCTTCATATTTTAGACTTTCCCTTTAATTTATATTTATATAACCTTCAAAGAAATGAGTTTTAAAATCTAATCATACATTAATAAATAAATACGTACATATCATATATAAGTTTTTAAAATATGGAATTTAACTTTAAATAGCTTTTGAAAATTATTCAAGACAAAACTTCCTAATCACAATGTGTATATATATATATATATTATAATTAGAAAACAAATTTTTATTAGTTCTAAAATATAGAGTATTTAAATCAAATTTATTCTTAAGATTTTTATTTTTGAATTTCAAATCAAAATTCTATTTACAATCTATAAATATATATAAATAAACACATCATATATATATATATGGAAAAATTTCAAATAAATTAACAAATTTATCCTAAAAATTATATTAATTACTAAATCAAATTGGGCTTAAAAAAGGGACCGTTAAATAACACCTAAAACTCCTTTATCTTCTTGGATGAAAAAACCCTAACAACCATCTCACTAATGGTTGCCCCTTATTATTCCCCCTTCTTCAAAACAGAAGCAACTCTACTGGAAATAGTTCTTTGATTTTTGCAAGATCAAAAATGCGGAATCAAATTGTTAGGAAATATACAGAGATCAAGGTGTTATAGGCAGTAAGATCACAAATTGTTAAACAATGTATTTTATTTGATTTCATGATTGCAAAACCCTATATATGATGATTAGCCATGTTTATATGTTTTTTAAATAATTATTAAATTAATAATTTAACAAACATCATTTTTATACATATATTGATTTTTTATGGAAATAAAACACTAATGAAAACTACCCACTATTATTTCAAATCATATAAACATAAATTCAACTTATCATCACTAAATTTCTAGTTTTTATAAAAATAATTATTCATGGACTCATTTATTTATTATTTTGTGTATATAATATGAATATAAATAAATTTAACATGACTTGATTTTGAAAATTATATCACATGATTGGATTTGAACTGCGTGCAATGAACAACTTATAGATGCTTATTCTATATATATGTGTGTGTTATGATTATTTTATAGGTATGAAAGTTTGGGCTTTTGAATTTTGAACTTGCACATAAATTGGATTTAGTCAAAAACGTCTACAAACTTTTAGATTTATACGCAAACTAGATTTAATTAAAAAGGTCGTTGAAATTTAAAATTATATGAATATTAGATTCAGTGGATAACATCTACAAAATTTTGGACTTATATGTAAATTAGATTTAGCCAAAACATTTGTAATTATATGTGAATGGATATAAATCCCAATATCTATATGTGAACATAAATGTACACAAACATATTATATGCTTTTTATTTCTACACTTGACAGGTACACAAACACACTATATATATATATATATATATATATATATATATACATAGACACGTATGCACATGTTATATTAATACTTGATAACTTATCGTGCCATAGATGTCAATATGTTTTTTGACATTCCTGACATAATAAAAGAGAAAATGCCTAATTAAACTACATATATGTTATATTTATACTTTATTAACTTATATACGTATACAAATGTGTGTTTGTGTATAGAAATATATACGTATGTTTAATTGATAATTAAATGATTATAATAAAATATGTATACATTTAAAAAAAGTTTATAAAATATGGCTAAAAATAACCTGACAAGAAGTGATTTATAAGCATATAATTGTATGAAATATTAAACTAGAAACAATTCAATTTGTCATCGATGTCTTGCCAAAAGCCAAATACGCGTTTTCTAGCATTTCCTCTTTGAATCTCACGCTCTCCTCCTCGGTTTCAGTTCAAAAGTCCAAAACCTTGGCTTCATCAATGTAGTTTTATGGGTTTGGGAGCTATCATAAAGTATGAATAAAAAAGAGTTGTGACGCCCCACCTCTATGCTCACAATAGCAAAGGTTATTATAAGGAATAACGTCTGCTATTGTGAAGAATACGGCTTGTTAGAAGCGACCATCCGTAAGTTATGCCTTAGACGAGTATTGATTACATCAATAGGAGTTGTGTGAATTACTCCCAAAGATATATATTCAATCCAAAACAAAAACAAAACTACGGTGGCTTAGGAAAAATTCAGAACAACTCATAATAATAACAACAACATAGATATGTATAATCAAATCAGAATAGAAATATCATATATATAGCGGAAGATAAGTCTGGATACATGCTACAACAATCGATAGTTCACATGAACCAAATGTACATATACAAAGACATCAACATACATGAGACGTACGACAGTCAATACGCCAAAAGTACACCTCGAAGACTAGACAAAAGATGGAGTGAAATCCCAAAAGCTGAAGCTACAACTGAATCAATGATTGCGACTATCCTGAAATAACTCGGTCTGACCGAGTATTATTTAAAATAAAATAATAAACGGATCAGTCTAATTTAAACTAAGAAGTGAATGCATCATAAACAATATCATAGCTAAATAATCATAGTCACGAATGAGACTATTCAATATAAGAAATCAACATAGTTTAAATGAAGAAAACTCAAGTTAAACTTCATCAAAATCAACTTTCAAATTCACAATTGAATTCCAAACAACAATACGCAAAATTACAATCTCGAATGAGACTATACACAAAACTATAGTCTCGGATGAGACTATACACAAAACTATAGTCTAGGATAAGACTATACAACATAGTAATCAACATTGTTTAAATGAATAAATCTCATTAAACTCCATCAAAATAAATTTCCAATTTCACAATTGAATTCGAAACAGCAATACACAAAAATCTAGAAATCAATTAAGGTAACTAGAAATTCAGCATTCACAAAATCTAGAAATCAAAATAAGATAACTAGAAAATCAACATAAAAGTGGATCGATCCCAGCATAT
The DNA here is from genome assembly GCA_030765085.1 of Allium cepa. NCBI lineage: Eukaryota > Viridiplantae > Streptophyta > Magnoliopsida > Asparagales > Amaryllidaceae > Allium > Allium cepa. The sequence goes on from CM060945.1 coordinate 728,005,288, forward strand.
GATGAGTCAAAGCTACGCCGCACATGCATCATCATATGGCCGAAGCCTACCAAGTACCGTCATCATAATTTTTGGCGTCCAACAAATGACCTGAAGGTCCAACATATCACCCGAAGTTCTAGTACTGGTAATTGACCCGAAGGTCCAACATATAACCCGAAGGTCCAGCACAGTGGCTCGAAAGCTCAACAAAATCATCAAAATCTTTAAAAAGCAACAAATATTTCAATTAACGAGTCCGAAATTAACCGAATTAGTAAAAGCGTGGTTCCATACTCCACACTTTTGCTAAATCGTTTAAATCCCTTCATTGTTTCCTTGAAAGTGCAAAATTGTGTATTTTATATAAATAAAATTTACGTTCTTAAATGGACAAGTCCGGAATTAATCGGATCAGTAAAAGTAAGAGTTCATAGTCCTTAATTTTACTGAAGCGTTTAAATCGCTTCTTCATTGTTTTGAAAGCGTAAACTGTAAAAATTTAGGAAACAATTTTATTTTAAAACGATTTTTAAAACACGTGATTAAAACGGCAACATCTGTAGCAATTTCGACAAAGAAACTGCGCTTCACAAAACAGCGTAAAAACGGATATCAAATCAACGTTGCGGGATAACCACTTGAAAATTCACTTTAAAATTGACGGTTACTTAAGTCAAAACAACAGTAATTTTTATTCGTCAAAAATCTCAACAAAACAACATGCTTCAAAAATATAACACCGGAGTAAAAATACGTTATAAAAATAACGGCAACAAAATTCATTTTAAAACCAAACATCGGTTCAAAATAAATTAACCAATAGTCTACACTATTATTTATGCAACAAAAATAGCACTGTCTGGACTTGATTTTTATGTACAAGAATTAGATTTCAACCAAATGCATGCAGGTACGTGACCAAATGACTCAGGCCATAGGAAAATTTTAATGCACATACGAAGGGTAATAGGTAAAATAGCATGACCAGGGTACAAATTTTTAAGCACGCACGAAAAATTTAAAAAGGTCTGGTCTAACGTTTTTCGTGTAGTACATGCCTCATGTAAAATATGCAATAACACACATACTTGCAGAAGTAACAAGAAACCCCTGGAATACAAGTGATAATTATAATACCTGAACTTGTGCAATATGCAAAGTGAATGAAATATGTAATACACCTTGAACATTGACATGTACAGAATGAAATAACTACAACTTGGAAATACCATCTTATGCATGCACGTTAATAAAATTTATAGTGAACTAGGCTTAACCACGTGAACATGCAAGCCTAGGTTTTTCATCAAAACGATTATGTGCCTCACTATTTATATACAAGCAATATAATATCCTGGCATGAAATATAAAGTACACGTAATAGATTTTTAAACAAAATACACATTGACCTAGATTTTTTTTAGTGCAAAGCTTGTTTGTACGCAACTGACGAAAATAAGAATTAACAACTTGTATTTTATACAAACTATGAACACATGTTCAAATAAAATGCACGTCCTATGAAAGATGCAAGCACGTAACAACACACGAGAAACAAAGTTTAAAAAATATTTTTCATGCAATTCCTTGAAGTTGGTTTACTAAGGACATGAAAACCAAATACATGCGAGACCATGCCTCTATTTTCCATTCATAAAATAAATAAATACTATAACAACCCGCATATTTTACGATTGTATATTTAAATGTTTTATTTAAATATAGCATCGTTATTCGGATTTAAGTCCGAAAAGCTACCTTTTGCAAACAACCGAATTAGGACTTGAGACCACTTCCATTGAGTCCAAAATGGCGTTTGCAACCTTTTTGAGTATAAACTTTGATATGTTTAGAGCTAGCTAAAATTTGACCTTTTCACTTTGGACTTTGGGTTTGGGTTAGCCTAAACTATTAACTCTAGCTCAACCCCCACTCTCTTCATTCACTTTCATTTCCTAGTACCTTGAAGCTTTCATAAAAATAGGGGAAGAGAAAAAGAATTAGAATTCCTAATCCCTAGTTCCAATGCAAATCCAAGCTCCAACTCCAAATTCAAAGAGAAGCTATTGGTAAGCATCCTCTTCTTCTTCACCAACTCATTCTACCTTCAATTTCAGAAATTCCTAAACCTAATTTAGGTAATGTTCTTATGAGCTTAGATTCTAGCTCCTTGGGTTGTGTTGAAGAGTGATTGTTCTTGCCTTGCTCTATAGCTTCTTCTTCATTCTTTTTGGGTTTAAATGTGTGATTTTTATCTCACATCTTTGTCTATAACTATCTTTGATTGTTGGGTATGAATTCCTAACACTTACTCATGTGCATTTGCTTTTGGATTGGGTTGAATTGGTGAATATTCCAAGTTTGGTGTTTTGAAGTCAAATCTTCAAAAATCCCAACTTTGATGTTTAAACATGTTTTTGGTGATGCATTGAAGAGCCTATAGAGCCGGCTTGCTGATTGGCGTAAACCCCTAGTGCCGTTTTTCATTCGATTTCAATTTGGGAGAGTTGGCTCTTCATTCAATAGGCTGAAGAAAACAGCCCAGCACCCAGTCAGTAGACTGACCATTTTCCAGTCAGTCGACTGGCTTTAGCCAATGATGGCTTCGGGAGATGTTTACATAGACAGGGAGTCTCTGTTTCCTGCAATCAGTCGACTGACCACTGTAATCAGTCGACTGACTGCAGGAAGTGAAATTTCCAGGTTTCTGGATCAGTCGACTGGCCAATTGCAGTCAGTCGACTGACCTGCTTCTATTTGCCTATTTAGCCTATTTTGTGTTGATTTCAAATTTATATCGATTCATGGTTTTTTTCGATTTGTTTTTATCATTTATTATCGATCTTGATGACTTTTATTTTTGGAATTTTTGGGCATATCCACTTTAATGGATTTAGAAACGATTTCTTTGGATTTAATTCACGTCTTTGAACGTGTAACAATCCGAATATTTTAATGGTTTTAATAAATTTAATTAACGGAATTTGTGTGATATTTAGAAATATAAATATAAAATTTTGAAATATAAATTTGATATTTGGAATGCGTCTAGTTAAACATAGCAACTGGTAAATTTTTGTATGAAAATATGAAAGTTTATTTCATGCTAAATTTACTTCAATTTAATTAGTTAAAAGCGATGAAAATAAAATGTTTTCGAAACCTAAATATTTTTACATAGAAAAATTCTAAACCATCTTCTGAGCAAACGCTATTTTTCAATTTTCAAAATTTGGACATCTTTGGCTCCGTCAACCTTATTTTTCTACGTTTTTCATGCATTTTCGGCTATTATAAAAGTTCGAATTTTTATAATTCAATCGTACCACTGATATCCGTATGCCGTTTTGATCTTCTCGTCGTGCTGATCTTTACGGTGTACTCGATTTTCAAATTCGGAGTGCGGTGTACGGTGCACGTTGCGTAATGCCTACCGTATCTGTACTCGGTTACAATCTTGTGTCTATTCAAATTTTCTTGGTATTAACCCAATAGTCAGTGGCATTTATTTTCTGCCAAACCTAATAATCAATTGTCATAAATAATATTTCATAATTTAAAGTTTGAATGTTTCTATTTCTCGGTGCCAAATTTATAACCGGTTCATTCCTTGCTTTCCGTCCTTTATGAGTTACAACCAATTAATTTCGACTACCCTTCTTTTCCACCGCACTCATTATTTCTCTCCTCTTTGGTACTGAAAGAAAAAAAATGTATTCTCTGTCACTACAACTTTTAGTTCCTAAAGCTGTTCCTCTCTCTTTCTTTCCGCCTAACCAAAACACCAAACTAACGTGTATCCGCCTCCACCCTCTCCTCTCTGCTAGTCGCACAAGCCTACATATCTTCTCCACCATCAAGGCCTACATCATCGAACGCCACCTAGCGCAGCCGCCTCACCACCTGCACTTCCTCTCTCTCCGCGTCTCCTGCACAGCCATGTGCAAGCTCCCAACCAGAGACCATCAAACTCACCAACACTCGCAACCGCCTCTCATTCCCTCTCCCACCCATGCCGAGCACCCATGGCTGCTTCACATCGACCCCACCTCCTTCCACACCTCCTCCTCTCCATTGCAGAACCACCTCGGACCAGCCACCACCACTTCCTCCTCCTCGCACCGAGCCTCCAGTCACCTTATCGGCTGCTTACGCTTCATCGACTCCAAGGCCGAAATCTTGCCACCTGTGCATTGCCGTGACTTCTTTCCTCTGCTAGTTTGCTGAACATCAATCTGTTTTTCTCTTCCTGCATTATCTATTGGCTCTAAATAATGGTGCTACCTTATGCTTCATTTACGTAAGTATTCTATGTTACATTATATTGCATATTGTAGAAATATATATAGGATAAGTTGAGTAGAATTTATAAACTATGTATATAAATTTGTAAAATATTGGTTACTGTGTGTTGTGTGCGTGTAGTGTATGGATATGCATGTGTAGTGTGTACGTGTGCATTGATATTGGTTTGTTTTAATGCAAGTACAAATTCCTTTCTCTTCAGTATGGCGGTCTGTAACAAAAATATAAATAACTTGATTATGGTCTGCATGCATTATATATCGTTTTCATATGTATATAATCTTAGTTTATATTTTTATATAGTACGGTTCTACTTTGGATATGTGTTTTTGAATTTCACATTGACTTTATGGGGATCGATTTGTCAGATTATACAAATTATGTAATAGGTGTAAGTATATTTTCACCAATTACAGATTCAAAGAAAAGAAAAATATGTATAAAGCATATGAGTTAAATCTATTGTATCTATATATATTATATATATATAATATGTAAACTGCAACCAGTTACATTTGTAGCTTGAACATGTTTAGTTAATTATAAAAGAAGTGTTATATTCGTAGTTATAGATTCTATTAGATATGTTATATATAGATATTTACTTGTAGTATAAATGTCATCTACAAGATGTTTGATCGTCGGGAATGCGTGGAAGGATGGTCAATGACTTACGCGAGTGGTCGCAAGGGGTCGGAATTGGATGAAGTGGTGGTGCAGGTGCACGAAATTCAAGGTGTGTATGCTGTGTTTTTGAAGAAGAAGGAGGGGTGTGGTGAATGTTGGGGTGGTTTCAGGGTTTAGTGACCCGGGAATTGTCTCGGGCAAATCAGATTTTTACTCGAAGCAATTTATAGGGTGCATGGGTAAAATTTTGCCCGGAATTTTCGATCCCGAAAATTCCAGATAGTTAGAGAAAAGAAGAAAAGAGATATAAGAAGAAGAACAGAAAAGAAACACACAATCTCACATTCGCAGCGGATAAAATATAATAATAAATAAATAATAGTTATACAAGGGAAACTATACTTGTCGAATTACGCTTTAATATATATCAGAGTTCCAACAGATTTACAATCACAGAACAGATAAATCAATCTGTTGTAGATACTATAATATATCATATCAGAAGCTCTCCATACGTTCCTGCTCTCCAACTTGCCTCCTAAGCTCCAGAACCTCCTTACCTGAAAATATGTAATACTCGGTCTGACCCGAGCGTTACATCAACTATTTGGAACGATTTAAAATTTGAGATGATTTGAACTATTTGAAATATTTAAAGGGTAATTTAAATTGATCTGAATTTGAATATGAATTTGGTTTTAAATCCCTTTAAGCTTCTTGATTAAATGAGTAAATCTTTAGCCTGTGAAATGAAGGGTTAAGGAATGTGTTTTAAAAACCTTATTAAAGATTTGTAATTCATTTAATTTATATGGAAATTTAATAGATAACTGATTTACTTGATAAATTAATCATTTGGGTTAATTAATTAGATATTCAAGATTTATTAATTTGAAGTTAATAATGATTAATGTAAGTTAATTACTTAAAGAAAAGTAATTAAAGAAATAATAATAGTTAATGATGGTCATTAACTAAGGATTATTTAGTAATTAATTAAAATGATTTTTTTTATATTTAATTAGATTAATCGATTTATGATAATCATTTTTCGAGGAATTGATTAAGTTTAATTACTTAATGGGAGTAATTAAGAAATTAACTACTTAATGTAATTAATGAAGATTAATGTGATTGGTTTAAATTAATTAATTAAGTTTAATTAATTTTAATCACTTGATGATTTGATAGTAATTAATTAATGTAATTAATGGAAGTGTAATTACTTAAGGAAGTAATTAACAGTAATTATTGGATGTAATTAAAGATGTTGATGATGGGAGAAATTTGGATTGAATTCCTAAGTAATTAATCAAGGGATTAAAGAATAAATTAAGGATTAACTTATTTAATGAAGTAATTAAGGGCAGTTAATTACTGGATGTTATTAATCAAGGGTGATTAATAATTATGGTTAATAATTAATTAATAAGGTAATTAAAGGTTAATTACTATAATTGGTTAAGGATAAATTAATTTGTGAAATTAATTAAGGGATAAACAGAATGATATTGGAAGCCTTTGATTAATTGTTGTCCCTAATATGTGGTTCGTGATGCTATGAGATAAGATATGTTTGGTTTAAACTGTGATGAAGTGATTTTCTATTGAGGATGAATTACTGTGACATCCTATATTTAAAGTTGAATTGTATTTCAATTGGATAATTTAAGTTAGGATGACATTGGGTTCGAAGAGACCGGAGTCGGGTAATAGAAAATATCCGAAACCACTTCGATTCTTTATAAATTGCTATGTGAAATCAATATGTTGAAATGAAATGATTTAAGAGAATTGTACCATTTAATCTAAGGTTTTGGAACTTAGAAACTGATGTATGGAATGAGTAATGTCTTTAACGACTTGTGAACTTGTAAATTGATATAAGTTACCCCGGGTTTTATATAAGTTGTATGCTTTTATATTCCATGTTAGATGGGTTTACTCACGCTGGTTTCCAGCCTGACCCGGGTGTTACTTTGATGTAATGTTCGGGTCAGACCGAGTATTACAGATTTTCAGGGAAGGACGTTCTGGAGCTCAGGAGGCGAGCTGGATGGCAGGGACGTATGGAGAGTTTCCACTTTGATATTGTATATATCTGTGACGTGTTAAATTGTATCTGTCCAATGTTGTGTAAAATTGTTGTAACTCTGATATATCGATGTAAATTGATAGATACAGTTTTCTTTGATATAACTATTATTGATATTATATTTTATCCGCTGCGAATGTGAGATTGTGTGTTTCTTTTCTGTTCTTCTTCTTCTATCTCGTTTTCTTTTCTCTAACTATCTGGAATTTTCGGAATCGAAAATTGCAGGTTGTTACATTTGGTAATTTTTATACTTAAAGTTTTAATTTAAAAATTTACTCACAGATTTTGGACAGAGGGCAGAAGAGCAGACTCTGTTTCTAGGTTGATGTCTAAATTTGAACTCCTTTTTTTTTGTGAATTTGAATCTATGCTTGCTGAGTTGACTTTTGCATGTCTGAAACTTTGAAATTGATTTGATCTTTCTTGTTGATGATTATAGTTGATTTTACATTTACAAAAAAAAATAGATTTGCTTGAATTCTTGCATTTTTTTCTTCCTGGATTTTGTTTTACAGGTTATTGCTCTTGACCTCCTAGTCTTTAGATATAAAGATTAGAAAAAGGGGATGAAGAGGAAAGTATATGTTTATATAAGTTTACATTAGGTTTTATTAAAAATTAAAAGAAAATTACAATAAAAGTGACACTTGTCTCTTTTCCTTATTTAATTTTGTTGACACATGTTGTTTAAGAGATTTATAACTTAACACATGTAAATTTGCTTGAATTAATTGATATTAATATGTCCTCTTTATTATTATATATATATTATTATATATATATATTTAAATTTATTAAACCTTGTTCTTTTTTTTAAACCTATATATTGTATATTACAATTAGAATAAATCATTTTTTATAAAATTTGAAAAGATAGATTTTGCCCAATTTAATTATTATAAAAGAAGATTATTAAATTACTATTGTCAAAATTTAAAAAAATTATGATAAGAGATTATCAGATACATATTTATCCTGATATTTATAATATAGTATTTATTATAGTTTAATTCATATGTGATTAATAATTGATTAATGATTAATAAATTAGTGATTAAGAAGTTAATTAATTAATTGATGAGGAGTTAATTAATTAAGTAATTAAACATTAATTAATTTATAATTAATTGTAAATTAATTAAGGGTTAAGATTTAATTAATTAAATAATTAAGATTAATTAATGAATAATTAATTATGTAATTAAGATGAATTAATTTGTGATTAATTAAGAATTAATTAAGGTAATTAAGAATTAATTAATTATAAATTAAGGGTTAATTAATAATCAGTTAAGGAATGATTAATATTTAATTAAATTTTAATTATAATAATTAATTGATAATAATAAAAGAATTATTAATTAATTAAAGATTAATTAATTGATAATGAAGATAACTGTGAAGTGATTAATTTGATTAATTAATTAATGTTTGGTTAAGCAAGATTAAGTGATAAATTCTTAAGTAATTAATTTAATTTTAAATTAATTAAATTAATTATGATATGAATTAAGTAGTGCTTGCTTGTGGATGATAGTTTGTATTGATATCTGAATATGGTTGATATCTGTTGAATGATAGTTGAGTTCTATTCTGTGATGAGATATTGTATATATGTGATATGATATGTTTGATTTAAAATGTGGAGGTGTGGTTATCTATTGATGATGAATTATTGTGACAATCCTGTATTAAAAGTAGAATTGTTTTTCACTTGAATAATTTAAGCTAAGTTGGCAATGGTTTCGAAGAGTCCGGAGTCGGGTATTAGTGAATACCCGAAACCACTTCGATTCTTATAATTTGATATGTGAAACTAATAGGTTGAAGTGGAGCGACTTAAGTAAATTGGATCATATAAATCTAAGTTTTGGCACTTAGAAATTGATGGGTGAAATGGTTGATGTCTATAATAACTTATGAGGTGTAAATCGATATAAGTTACCCCGGGTTTATATAAATAGTATGCTTTTGTATTCCATGTTAGATGGGTTTACTCACGCTGGTTTCCAGCCTGACCCGGGTGTTACTTTGGTGTAATGCTCGGGTCAGACCGAGTATCACAGATTTTCAGGTAAGGACGTTCTGGAGCTCAGGAGGCAAGCTGGATGGCAGGGACGTATGGAGAGTTTCCACTATGATAGTGTATATATCCGTGACGTGTTAAATTGTATCTGTCCAATGTTGTATAAAATTGTTGTAACTCTGATATATCGATGTAAATTGATAGATACAGTTTTCTTAGATATAACTATTATTGATATTATATTTTATCCACTGCGATTGTGAGATTGTGTGTTTCTTTTCTGTTCTTCTTCTTCTATCTCTTTTTCTTTTCTCTAACTATCTGGAATTTTCGGAATCGAAAATTGCGGGTCGTTACATTTGCATTTTGGTAAATAGTTAAAACTTTTTAATAATGAAGTTTTTAAAATGTGAAGCAAGATTTAAAGATAAATTATAAAACTGGAATTCTAAGTTTAAAAATGAGTTCAGTTTAAATTTAAAGAAGATTCAAATTGAAAGTTTAAATTAAGAAAGGGTTGAAATTTCTAAAACATAACTTCAAATTTTTATTTTAAGACAAACTTTTGATTTGTTCTGAAATTTAAATAAGTTTTAAAACTATTTAAAACTTTGTTAGGTTTTAAATTTTTTCTATTTTAAGCTTGAATTTAAATTGAAATTTAAAAGGAAATTTCTTAAGTACTTTGTTTTAAATCAAATTGTTTTAAACATAATTAAGTTATGTTTATGAAAATTTAATTTAGATAAATATTTCAGAATTAATTTGTTTAATAAGGTAATTAAGATTAAATAATTTAATTAATTAATTAAATTTGGAATTAATAATTGATTAATGATTAATCAATTTATAATTGAGATCAATAATTAAATTTTTAATTAATAATGAATGAATATTAATTATGTAATTAATTTTTTAATTAAGGTTAATTAATTTAATAATTAACTTTAATTAATGAATGATTAAAGATAACTTAATTGTAATTAATTTAAGTTAATTACCTTATAAAATAATTTAAGGATGGTTAATGAAGGACATTAACCATGATTATTTAACAATTAATTAATGTAGTTAATTTTTATAATTAATTAGATTAATTAATTTAATAATAATCAATTATAAATGGTTAGAGAATAATTACTTGATAAAGTAATTAAGGAATTAATTACTTAATGTAATTAATTTAGTTTGATATGATTGTTTAATTTAATTAATTAAGTTTAATTAATTTTAAACACTTGAGTTTTATAAATAATTACTTTATGTAATTAACGATTTGGGAATTACTTAGTTAAGTAATTAATTAATAATTACATGATTGTAATTAAGTAGAGATGTTCAAGTATGAGGTAAATTGGATTAATTATTTAGTAATTAATCAAATAATTAATTAAGAAATTAATTTAAGGATAATTCATTTGGTTTAATATAGTAATTAAGTTAGTTAATTACTTAGGGTAATTAATTTAAGAAATAATTTAGGATCATTAATTATATTAATTAATGATGTAATTAAAGATGATTAATTATGATTAATTAATCAATAATAGATAATTAAAGGTAATTAATTAATGTAATTAATTAAGGATTAGGATAATTAATTATGATTAATTAATTAATTAATTGAGTAATTAAGGGTTAATTACTGTTTGGTTGAGAATAATTAATTTTGTGAAATTAATTGGGGATAATTACAGGAATGTAATTAAGGGTAATTAATCAAGAGTGATTAATTAAAGCAATTAATAATGAATTAATAAATTGATTGTAATCAGTTAAATGACTAAGTAAGCAAGGTCTATATTGATGTAGTAATTAATTTAATTTATTTTAAATTAATTAAAGTTGAAGTAATTAATTTAATTCATTTTAAATTAATTAGTGATAGAGATAATTAATTTAATTCATTTTAAATTAATTATATAATGATGAGTAAATCTTTGCTTATGGGTAAATGGATGTCATTGATTGACTTGGATGTTTTGAAATCTCAGTAATGAGATAAATAATATTGTGTGGTATGGATGTTTGATTGTATTGTGATGATAACTTAGATTATCTATTGTGATGGTGATATATGGAATATCTATTTGATATTGATAATGTGGATTGCCTGTTATGTGATAATGTTAATTATCAATTGTGATTGTGAGTTATCTATCTGTATGTAAATAGATACAGTAATTGAATTGTTTTAAAACTTTAAAACAACTTGGACCTTAAAAGACACGCTTTGGTTTTCGATGAGACCGGGATCGGGTTTCCATATTTGGATATCCGAAAACCACATCGATTCCAAATAACGTTAGGTCGTGAATCAAAGTGGAGCTTTGTGAAGACTCGAGGTGTAAGGACTATGAGTCAGTATAACTTTGTGGGTGATTCCGTAATGAGTTAACGGAATTAGTTCTTATAGATTCGAGATGGTGGTTCAGAGTGCAAGGGTTATTGTCGTTAACTCTGAGGGTGATTCCAAAATGAGTGTAACGTGATAATGCCTTCGGTTTCGTTCGAACCCGGAACGAACTTGTATGGATTGAATGCTTTCAGCACATCGTTAGGTGGACGATGAGCATTCTAAGTGATTTGTCCTATAAAGGTAATCGTAGCCTCAAGCCTCATCAACCGAGAATGGCTAAAACAGGGGAGGAGCAGCAAGGCTTCGTGGGTCGCACCTACTGGAGAGCAAGATTGATCCCTGTCTAGAAGTCCCTTTATATTCGGCTGTATGGGTGGTTGCTAGCTACAACCACGGGGTTGTCTTGTTCGGAACTATTCAGTAAGGAATGGGTCCGGCTTTGTGTTGCAGGGGGTCGGGAGTGATCCTCGGCACGTTGATCTAGGCCACGTACTGTGACGGGCGGTACCCCAGTAGCCCTGCCATTGTATGGAATCCAAAATCCAATAAGTGCCAACGGTTTTGATTGTATTACCCACTTTTGTGGCTAGTAGCTGGAATTTAATGAATGTAACAATTTCGACTATTTCTTATTTATTTGAAAACCCTAGACACTATTATAATATCATCGGATTTCCTATCAAATGTTTTGGTTAGCGTAAGGTAAAAACTTTTCCATGTTTATGTGTGGGAAGTCTTACGTGATACCTTTCTTTTCAAAAGGTTTTTGAAAATTAAGCAACTTAACCTATTACTCACATCAGACCCATGTCTGACCTGGAGTTTATTTTTGTTTTCCATAAACTCTTGGGTACTCAAATTTTTTATGAGTAGTCAAGGGAATTCAGGTTAGGATTCAGGTTAGCTTTGACGAATTGTGGAGGAGCAATGGAGCAGGAGGCTTCCGCGTGTAGATATATATCTAGTATTTCGCTGTGTTTTCTCTGAGTTGTTTCTTGTATTGAGTTGTATAACTAGACAGGTGTTTATAACTGTCTAGTATGTGTTGTAAATCTGTGTACTCTGATATTTGTTGTAAACTATGTAATATTTATGTTATTAATATAATTTATTCGTTCCGCTGTGTAAGATTCTGATGTGTTGTTTCTTTCTTCTCTTCTTTCTATTCTCTTTTCTATCCCTTTCTTTCTTAAAGATGATGCGATTTTATGGTGGTGGAAAGTCGGGTCGTCTCAGTTGCTTTGATTTTGTATATATTACTGTGATTGCTCTGATACCAAATGTAACGACCCGGAAATTTCGATCCCGAAAATTCCAAATAGTTAGGAAAAGAAGAAAAGAAATAGAACACACAACACAGAATCTCACATACGCAGCGGATAAAATATAATATCAATAATAATAGTTATACCAAAGAAAACTGTATCTATCAATTTCCATTGACATATCAGAGTTACAACAATTTTTATACAACATTGGTTAGATACCATTAAACATGTCTCAGATATATACAATATCATGGTGGAAACTCTCCATACGTCCCTGCCATCCAACTCACCTCCTGAGTTCCAGAACGTCCTTAAATGTAACGACCCGGAAATTTCGATCCCGAAATTTCCAGATAGTTAGTGAAAAGAAGAAAGAGAAAGAAAAAGAACAGAAAAGAACACACAAACTCACATTCCCAGCGGATAAAATATAATATCAATAATAGTTATATCAAAGAAAACTGTATCTATCAATTTACATTGATATATCAGAGTTACAACAATTTTATACGACATTGGATAGATACAATTTAACATGTCTCAAATATATACAATATCATAGTGCAAACTCTCCATACGTTCCTGCTATCTAGCTCGCCTCCTGAGCTCCAGAACGTCCTTACCTGAAAATCTGTAATACTCGGTCTAACCCGAGCATGTATTACAGATTTTCAGGTAAGGACGTTATGGAACTCAGGAGGCGAGCTGGATGACTGGAACGTATGGAGTATTTATCACTGTGATATATTATTGTATAGTTAGGACATGTTGTTTAAAACTGTCCAGTGGATGGTATTGGTTGTAACTCTGATGTATAAAGATATATGTGTAACAATATAGTTCTTCTTGTAAAACTATTATTTATGTGATATTATATTTCATCCGCTGCGAATGTGAGATTGTGTGTTTCTTTTCTGTTCTTCTTCTTCTTTCTCTTTCTTCTTTTCACTAACTATCTGGAAATTTTGGGTTCGAAATTTCCGGGTCGTTACATTCGGTAATATGCATATGCCCTAATGTATAAAGTAATACAATGTTAGTTTTTACTGTAATATGTTTATATGGATTTGTATATTTTTCTGTTGTGTATAAGGTTATATAAGTGTTGATTTTTAGTTATGGGCCTGCATGATTTTCTTTTGGTATGTCAAAATGTAAAATAAATAAATATTGGCAATGTATGATTTACAGTCATGCATATATTAATTATATATAGTAATTTGGATATGTATTATGATTTGAAATATAATATGTAATTTTAGATTGAATATTGGTTTGAGAAACAAATATAATATACCTTTATTTCAATTTTATCTACATCGTTATAGTTTGATTAGATTTCGTCTATTTCTTATCTATCAGCTTGTCCGTCGAATTCGTGCCGATTTTTTTTACTTGGATTAGCAATTCAAATACAGTATCTGTAACAACCCGCATGTTTAACGATTATATATTTAAATGTTTTATTTAAATACAGCGTCGTTAGTCGGATATTTGGGTCCGAAAAGCTACTTTTTGCAAACGGACGAATTGGAGCTCGAAACTACCTCCATTGGTTTCAAAATGGCGTTTGCGATCTTTTTGAGTATAAACTTTGATATGTTTGGAGTTTGTGAAATTTTGACTCTTTTTCTATTGGGTTTTGGGTTTGGGTTCAGCCCACTAACTATGTAATTAACCATAACTCAGCCCTCTCCTCTCGTTCACTTATTCTATTTCTTAAAACTTAAGCTCAAAACTGAAAATGGTGGAAGGGAAAGAGAAATAGAAGTTGCAAACCCTAAATTCATTTGCAAACTCCAAATTCTTGCTCCAAAATCAAAGAGAATCCATTGGTAAGTTCTTCTTCATCTTATCCAACTCTTCTCCTCTTCAATTTCAGAAAATTTCCCAAACCTAAATTGGGAAATATGTGTTTTATTCTTAGATTGAAGCTTGTTGAGTTGAAGTAGTGTTTGGTTGGTCTTCTCCTTGTTATTGAGCTCCATCTTCTTGTTTTGGGTTAAGGTGAGTTTTGAACTCACATCTACTTCTCTAGATTTCATTGATGTTGGGTATGAATAACTAGCACTTGTTCATATGCACTTGCTTTTAGTTTGGATTGAATTGGTGAATATCCAAATTTTTAGTGTTTGGGTTCAATTCTTTGAAATCCTAACTTTCATGTTTTGATCATGTTTTTGGTGATGAATCGAAGTGCTTATAGGGCCGGGTAGCCGTTAGGCGTAAACTCCTAGCGTCCGTGCTCGTCCGGTTGAAAGTTGGGAGAGTTTGCGCTTCATTTGTTATAAGTAGGAAATGCAGGAAATTGGGTTCAGTCGACTGGATTCTCTGTTCAGTCGACTGAGCTGAAGCCCAAAATTTTTCTGGACAATTTTCAGTCGACTGAACAGGGATTTCAGTCGACTGACCTGCTCCTGTTTTTCTGTTTTACCTATTTATGCTTATTTTGATTGGTTTTCCAGATTTTATCGATTCATGTTGGTTCTTAGTGGTTATTATTACCTCTTTGACTTTGATAACTTATTTTTGACTTCATCCACGAGTTTTTATAAAATAATCTTTCTAATCATATTAAAAGCTCGTTTCTCCAATTTATAAATTCTATTTAAACACACGCACAATTTCGCACTTCGAGCGAAGTGGAAGGATGGTTAAATGGTTGGGAAAAACACGGACCATGAATCTGTGCGTTTATCTTTCCGATTAATCTCCGACCTATTCAATTGATCGTTTTGACCTTCGGGTTTGGGTTACCGATGATATGAGGTGACTTTGTACTGCTTTGAGTGTGAAATTAACTAACGGATAGTAAACCGTTTATTGCGAACGAGTGGTTATGGGACTCGCGTTACCACTTTTCGGATTCCTTTTTGAGAGTTATGACACATTCCGCCAGTTAGTGGTGTCCAGTACTGGGTCTCTGACCTTCACCACTACGGTTTGTTGCCTTCGGGTATGTGCCTTCGGGTTTGTTCCTTCGGGTTTGTTTCCCTTTAGTATCGCTTCCGATGTTGGTCGTTATGAGCCGCATGGGTGATATTGGGTTGCCCTTTAGTATCGCTTCCGATGTTGGTCGCTATGAGCCGCATGGGTGATATTGGGTTTGGAGTCTTCGGGCTCATGGATCTTGTTGTACAGTACTGAGCTCGAGCAAATTTTCTGATGTTTCATTCATATGTATATTCCCTTGGTATCGCCCTTCGGTGTTGGTCTTTTTGAGTCGCATGATGTGTAGCGTTTACCTTGTGGAACTTGTATACCTTATTGGTATTTGTTATTGCCTTTTGGCTTGCTTTGTTATATTCTTATCCTTTGTTTCTATATGTTGCCGATGACATGAGGCTTGTTCTATATGATTCATCTTTCGTTAGATGATTGTGTTATCTCTTTTAGAGATATCTATTATGCTTTGTAACCTTGCAGGTTTATTGTTGTTCAGTTTATCTAACTGATTTGTTTAGCTAGACTGACATGGGTATTTCATACTCGGGTCAGACCGAGATGTTTCAGGTTAGGTGCTTTTGGACTTAGCCTATTTTGTTTCCGCATGGACTATTCAGCTTGTTCCTTTTTGTCATAGCTTTTTGTGTAGTCCTATTTTGTTGTAACTCTGATATGTGTATTCTTTTGACTCGTCTGTATATTGTGGTTTGCTATACCACTTGACATGTATTATTTTGTATACTCTGCGATGTATCAGTATATGCGTATATGATGATTTAATGTTCTGTGATGTATATTACACTTGAGTTGTCATATTCTGTTTTGATAGATCCTTCAACCACCTATGATTTTGTTTTAAGTATTCATTGGGTATGTCGACCTGCTTGATATGTTTATTGTCGATGTATTCAATAGATAGTTAGAGCAAAGCTATAGATGGTCGCTCCTAACCAGCCTTATTCTCCGTGTTAGTTGACGGCATTACCCTGTAGTGTCCTTGGCTAGCGTGGGTATAGAGGTGGGGCGTCACAGCGTGGTATCAGAGCTGAGTTCAGAACAAAGTATGACAAACATAGAATAGAGCACATATTACAGTACATCAAAGTATACAAGTGATACAAACCTTTGAATCATCGTGTCTCTTTATTCCATCAAGGTTGGATAGAATTAGGGGAATACGTCTAGGAATGCACTTTATTCCGTAGTATTCCGTAATGAAGTATCTACCTTGTAAATAATCTTGTTCTTATCTTGCTTTCAGCGTATGGCTGGAAGAGGCAGGGGACGACGTTCGGATGCTGGGCAATCCAGTGGCACACATCCGGATGGCGTTTATATGTCTGCTGATCAGTTTTTGGAATTGTTTAGGAGCACTCAGCCTCCAGTTCCTCCTCGAGTATCTCCACCTCGCAAGTCTGCCTTTGCACGTCAGTGCAGTGATTTTTCCCATCTTGGAGGAAAACCGTTTAAGGGCTCCGAGTCTGTTCTTGAAGTCCAAGCTTGGCTTCGCACGTGCGAGCGTATTTTCTCTCGCATGGATCTTTCTGACCATGATAGAGTTCTTCTAACTTCTAGCTTATTACAAGAGCGTCCTCTTGACTGGTATGAGCTTCTTGTAGCCGAAATTGATGATTCTACTCTTTCTTGGACTCAGTTTCGTGAGCGATTTGAACTCAAGTTCGTTCCTGAATCTGAAAAAGTTTTATTGACCCGTCGCTTCCTTGAGTTGAAGCAAGGGAAATCTTCTGTTTCTGAGTATGTTGCATCATTCGAGGCTTTATCTCAGTATGGTCTTGAACTCATCAGCACTTCTTATAAGAAGAATTTGAAGTTTGTTTCTGGTCTTAATAAATATCTTAAGAAATCTTTGTTGCTCCAACTTAAACTTTCTTTTGAGGAGTTGGTTGATTCGGCACTTCATCTCGAGACCGTCGAGAAGGAGTGTGATAGTGATGTTGATGTTGAGGTTTCCAAGAACCCCAACAAGAGGCCGTTTCCAATTCAGAAGTCCAGACCTTTTCCTTCTAAGAAGAAGAAGACAGGTGGTCCTAGTTCTCAGCCTCAGTCTTCCGGAACACCTTTCGCTCGAAAGTGTTTTAATTGTGGTTCTCCGGATCTTATTATTCGAGCTTTTCCTAAGCCTCTCTTCTGCCGTTATTGCAAGAAGGAAGGTCATCATGTTTCAGCTTGCCCTACTGTTCTGGCTGGTGCTAAGTCTAGCAATCTTTATGCTACCAAGGCTTCTGAAGGTCCTTCTCAGCCCAGAGGTATATCTCCATCTATTTTGGAAGGTTTTATTTTATTTTATAATCATAGTATTCGAGTTCTTTTCGATACGGGTGCATCACATTCTTTCGTATCCAAAAAGCTCGTTGATGATTTATCTTTGGATGTTTCTTGTTTGGTTACTTCTTTAAGGATTGCGAATCCTATTGGGGGATCCGCGACCCTTAGCCTGATGTGTGATGATGTTGAGATTGTTTTATGTGGTTTTTCTTTTCGTGCGAATCTGCACGTTATTTCTTGTCTGGGATTTGATTTGATTTTGGGCATGGACTGGCTAGTGAGATATGATGCCAGGATTATTTGTTCGGAGAGAATTTTGTATCTTCGACATACGGATTCGCCTACTCAGTTATCTCTTATTCTTCGGGATGTGGATAATTGCGAAATGGCTTTATATTCTTTTGATTCGCGAGATGGTGATGATATATCTCGTATTCCTATTGCTTGTGACTTTTCTGATGTTTTTGAACCTGTTTCGGGTTTGCCACCTAAGCGGGCAATTGAGTTCCGCATTGATCTCATTCCAGGCGCGCAGCCAGTTAGTCGTCCTCCCACGAGGATGTCTACAAAGGAAAATGAGGAACTCAAGAAGCAGCTTTTAGAGGTTGAGTCCAAGCAGTTAATTCAGTCCAGTTTTTCTCCGTGGGGATCCGCGGTCGTCTTTGTGAAGAAGTCCGATGGAACTCTTAGGCTTTGTATCGACTATCGCAAAATTAACGAGTTAACCATCAGGAATAGGTATCCATTGCCTAGGATCGATGATATGTTCAATCTATCGAGTGGTGCTAAGGTCTTTTCTCAGCTTGACCTTGCCACAGGTTTTCATCAATTACGAGTCGCGGAGGATAGCATACCTCTTACAGCTTTCCGCACTCGATATGGTTCTTTCGAGTGGCTCGTTATGCCGTTCGGTTTGACGAACTCTCCTTCTTTCTTTGTTGATCTCATGAATCGGGTATTACGGGAATATCTCGATAAGTTCGTCCTTATGTTCATTGATGATATCCTTATTTATTCTAAGTCTGAAGCTGAGCATGCTAATCACTTGAGAATTGTCTTGATTACCCTCCGTCAGCATCAGCTTAGAGCCAAATTCTCCAAGTGACACTTTTAGAAGAATAAGGTTAAGTTCTTAGGCCATGTTGTATCTTCCGATGGCATTTCTGTCGATCCCTCAAAGATCGAAGCCATCCAGAATTGGAAGAGGCCTGAGAATGTTCATGAGATTCGTAGTTTCCTTGGATTGGCGGGTTACTACCGTCGGTTCATTAAGGATTTTTCCCGTGTTGTGCTTCCTCTTACTTGCCTGACTCGGAAAGACATTCGTTTTATTTGGTCCGACAAGTGTGAAGCTTCCTTTCTGTCATTAAAGGAACTTCTCACTAATGCTCCTATTCTTGTGGTTCCCGAAGGGAATCATGATCTTGTTGTCTACACCGATGCTTGTGGTAGTGGTCTCGGTGCTGTTCTTATGCAGAAGGATCGGGTAGTTGCTTATGCTTCTAGGCAACTGCGTCCGAATGAAGTTCACTATGCCACTCATGATCTTGAGTTAGCCGCCATTGTCTTTGCCTTGAAGATTTGGCGACACTATTTGTTGGGCGAGCGCTCCATTCCCTATACCGATCATAAATCTTTGAAGTATTTGTTCACTCAGAAGGAACTCAATATGAGACAACAGCGTTGGCTCGAGTTTCTTGCTTCCTATGACTTTGATATCCAGTATACCCCTGGTAAGGGTAATCGTGTTGCAGATGCGCTTAGTCGTAAACATTCGGTTGTTATTTCTATGATGCTTGCCGAATGGAATATTCTTGAGACTCTATCTTTTTGTGAAATTCGTGGTCAAGGTTCATCTTCTGATTCTCCTATTCTATTATTTAGTTTGGGAGCTCGACCTATTTTATTGGATCGTATTGCCGATGCTCAGCGGCGTGATCCTGATTTGTTGCATTTTATTCAGCTTTGTGAGTCTGGATCTTGTGATGAGGCATTGCAAGATTTTAGCATTGATTCTCATGGGTGTCTTCGTAAGAAGAACCGTCTTTTTGTGCCTTCTGATTTTGCGCTTAGGCATGACATTCTTGATGACTGTCACTGTTCTAAGTATACCATTCATCCCGGTAGTAGCAAGATGTATGCCGATATGCGTCGTCTTTATTATTGGGAAGGCATGAAGCGCGATGTGGCGAGTTATTTGAGCAATTGCATAACTTGTCAGCGTTTTAAGGCCGAGCATCAGCGTCCTTCGGGTCTTCTTTAGCCCCTTGAGATTCCATTGTGGAAATGGGATCAGGTTTCTATGGATTTCATTGACGGCCTACCTCGTTCAAGATCAAGTCATTCTAGTATTTGGGTTATTGTTGATCGCCTCACCAAGTCTGCTCATTTTGTCCCTATTAAGTCTAATAGGACAGCTTCGCATTTGGCTAAATTATATGTCAAGGAAATCGTGAGACTTCACGGTGTTGCTAGTTCTATTGTAAGTGATCGTGATCCTTTATTCACGAGACATTTTTGGAAGAGTTTTCAGCAAGCTTTGGGAACAAAGCTTAATTTTTCTACAGCTTATCATCCGCAGTCTGACGGGCAGACTGAACGGGTGAATCGTATCTTGGAAGATCTTCTCTGTATTTGTATTTTTGATTTTGGTGGTAGTTGGGAGGATCATCTACCTCTTGTAGAGTTCTCCTACAACAATAGTTTTCAGTCTAGTATCGGTATGGCTCCTTTCGAAGCCTTATACGGAAGGCCATGTCGATCACCTTCTTGTTGGTTGGAATCTGGGGAGAAGCTTATTCTTGGTCCAGACTTTGTTCGTCATTCTTCCGAGAAGATTGATCTTATCCGGTTGAGAATGAAAGAGGCACAGAGTCGTCAGAAATCCTACGCGGACAACCATAGGAAGCCTCTCTAGTTCTCGATCGGCGATCTTGTTTTTATTCGTGTTTCTCCTTTGAAGGGGGTTATGCGTTTCAGTAAGACTGGGAAATTGGCTCCTCGCTTTATAGGACCATTTTCTATTACTGAACGTATTGGCCCTGTGGCTTATAGAGTTTCACTTCCAGCTCATTTATCTGGCATTCATGACGTGTTTCACGTCTCACAACTTCGGAAGTGTCTTCGGGAGTCGAATTCTGTTATTACTTCTCCTGATTTGTTAGAGCTTGAGATCTCACCGGACTTATCTATTGTACAACAACCTATTCGCGTGCTTGACACGGAGGTGCGACACCATCGGAATAAGGACGTGCCGCTCGTTAAAGTTCAATGGTCCGCTAATCCCAATGATTGTACTTGGGAAACCAGAGAGTTTGTCGAGCGATCTTATCCGGGTTTTCTTTCTTCGCTTTGAAACGGTGAGTATGTCTTTTCATCTCGAGCTTATTTCCTTTTCTTTGAATGTTTTATTTATGTAGTTGTTACAAATATCGTCTCTAGGAATTGCTGGGATGCAATTTAGTAAGGAGGGGAGATCTGTAACAACCCGCATGTTTAACGATTATATATTTAAATGTTTTATTTAAATATAGCGCCGTTAGTCGGATTTTTGGGTCCGAAAAGCTACTTTTTGCAAACGGCCGAATTGGAGCTCGAAACTACCTCCATTGGTTCCAAAATGGCGTTTGCGATCTTTTTGAGTATAATCTTTGATATGTTTGGAGTTTGTGAAATTTTGACTCTTTTTCTGTTGGGTTTTGGGTTTGGGTTCAACCCACTAACTATCTAATTAACCCTAACTCAGCCCGCTCCTCTCATTCACTTATTCTATTTCTTAAAACTTAAGATCAAAACTGAAAATGGTGGAAGGGAAAGAGAAATAGAAATTGCAAGCCCTAAATTCATTTGCAAACTCCAAATTCTTGCTCCAAAATCAAAGGGAATCCATTGGTAAGTTCTTCTTCATCTTCTCCTCTTCAATTTCATAAAATTTCCTAAACCTAAATTGGGAAATATGTGTTTTATTCTTAGATTGAAGCTTGTTGAGTTGAAGTAGTGTTTGGTTGGTCTTCTCCTTGTTATTGAGCTCCATCTTCTTGTTTTGGGTTAAGGTGAGTTTTGAACTCACATCTACTTCTCCTTATTTCATTGATGTTGGGTATGAATACCTAGCACTTGTTCATATGCACTTGCTTTTAGTTTGGATTGAATTGGTGAATATCCAAATTTTTAGTGTTTGGGTTCAATTCTTTGAAATCCTAACTTTGATGTTTTGATCATGTTTTTGGTGATGAATCGAAGTGCTTATAGGGTTGGGTAGCCGTTAGGCGTAAACTCCTAGCGTTCGTGCTCGTCCGGTTGAAAGTTGGGAGAGTTTGCACTTCATTTGTTATAAGTAGGAAATGCAGGAAATTGGGTTCAGTCGACTGGATTCTCTGTTCAGTCGACTGAGCTGAAGCCCGAAATTTTTCTGGACAATTTTCAGTCGACTGAACAGGGATTTTAGTCGACTGACCTGCTCCTGTTTTCCTGTTTTACCTATTTATGCTTATTTTGATTGGTTTTCCGGATTTTATCGACTCATGTTGGTTCTTAGTGGTTGTTATTGCCTCTTTGACTTTGATAACTTATTTTAGACTTCATCCACGGGTTTTTATAAAATAATCTTTCTAATCATATTAAAAGCTTGTTTCTCCAATTTATAAATTCTATTTAAACACACGCACAATTTCGCACTTCGAGCGAAGTGGAAGGATGGTTAAATGGTTGGGCAAAACACGGACCATGAATCTGTGCGTTTGTCTTTCCGATTAATCTCCGACCTATTCAATTGATCGTTTTGACCTTCGGGTTTGGGTTACCGATGATATGAGGTGACTTTGTACTACTTTGAGTGTGAAATTAACGAACAGATAGTAAACCGTTTAGTGTGAACGAGTGGTTATGGGACTCGCGTTACCACTTTTCGGATTCCTTTTTGAGAGTTATGACACATTGCGCCAGTTAGTGGTGTCCAGTACTGGGTCTCTGACCTTCACCACTACGGTTTGTTGCCTTCGGGTATGTTCCTTTGGGTTTGTGCCTTCGGGTTTGTTTTCCTTTAGTATCGCTTCCGATGTTGGTCGTTATGAGCCGCATGGGTGATATTGGGTTGCCCTTTAGTATCGCTTCCGATGTTGGTCGTTATGAGCCGCATGGGTGATATTGGGTTTGGAGTCTTCGGGCTCATGGATCCTTGTTGTACAGTATTGAGATCGAGCAAATTTTCTGATGTTTCATTCATATGTATATTCCCTTGGTATCGCCATTCGGTGTTGGTCTTTTTGAGCCGCATGATGCTTAGCGTTTACCTTGTGGAACTTGTATACCTTATTGGTATTTGTTATTGCCTTTTGGCTTGCTTTGGGATATTCTTATCCTTTGTTTCTATATGTTGCCGATGACATGAGGCTTGTTCTATATGATTCATCTTTCGTTAGATGATTGTGTTATCTCTTTTAGAGATATCTATTATGCTTTGTAACATTGCAGGTTTATTGTTGTTCAGTTTATCTAACTAATTTGTTTAGCTAGACTGACCTGGGTATTTCATACTCGGGTCAGACCGAGATGTTTCAGGTTAGGTGCTTTTGGACTTAGCCTATTTTGCTTCCGCATGGACCATTCAGCTTGTTCCTTTTTGTCATAGATTTTTGTGTAGTCCTATTTTGTTGTAACTCTGATATGTGTATTCTTTTGACTCGTCTGTATATTGTGGTTTGCTATACCACTTGACATGTATTATTTTGTATACTCTGGGATGTATCAGTATATGCGTATATGATGATTTACTGTTTTGTGATGTATATTACACTTGAGTTGTCATATTCTATTTTGATTGATCCTTCAACCACCTATGGTTTTGTTTTAAGTATTCATTGGGTATGTCGACCTGCTTGATATGTTTATTGTCGATGTATTCAATAGATAGTTAGAGAAAAGCTATAGATGGTCGCTCCCAACCAGCCTTATTCTCCGTGTTAGTTGACGGCATTACCCTGTAGTGTCCTTGGCTAGCGTGGGTATAGAGGTGGGGCGTCACAGTATCTGTATCAATGTGCGTATCCGTGTCATCTTCTCGTTCATCATCTAGCCTCGAAAGGTAAGCAATCACTCACGATTAATATTCTTTATCTATTAAACTTTATTTCAATTGAAACGACAATTGAAATGTACTGCTGTTAGTTATTTACACTGTTATATATGCTATTACCTGTATCAGTTCGCATGTGACATCTGACACCATTATCTGTTAATTATACGATGATAATTGATGATTGATTGATTGTTTGTTGTTTATATTGGATGTAATTTGAAATGTATAAGTGATAGATATTATGCAATTTAATTTGACATAGGATAGTTAAAAATTTGAAATGACATATGTGTAAATTTGATTAAATGACATTTGTATAATATGACCCCTTTAATGTTATAAAAAAATTGACACATAGAATTTGATAAATCGCACTTTGAACCTTTGAATGTATATTGGATTAATTGTTGTAGTATTAAACTTGAAATTGAAATCGAATGACAAGTGAAAAAAAATCGTAATGTAATAATCTTTAATCTACATGAAATGATAGTGTAGATTCTAGAATTAATTACATTAATTTGCATAAATAACTAATGTAGATTAATACGATTATTTCGGGATTATTTAAATATATTGTTGAATTGTTATATATGGTTGCTATTGCTTGTTTATTTACTTTGACGCCATCCCAGTTATCACATTGCAAGTTCCCTTTGCTATGCTTGATTTTGAATTGAAACGGAATCGGGTTGAAATGATAAATACCCAAATGAAATTGACTTAGGATAGAGAATTAAATAAACCCGATTGGTAAATAATTGGTTTGAAAATGAAATAAAGATTTTATTAAAATAAATAATAAGATTTGAAATGAAGTTGGAATTTAAATTTAATGAAAGGAAAATGTTAATAGTTTAAAATCTGAAATGGAAATATTAACATAGTAGTTATTGAAAGAATGTTGTTTTAAAATAAATTATTTGACGATAAAATTTGGAATTATTCATTGAATTAAGTTTGAAATGATTTCATAATTAAGTTTGAATTTATAATTAAGTTTGAAATTATTAAGTTTTAAAATTATTAATATTTAAGATTGAAATTATTTAATAATTGAATAAGATTGAATTGTTTGATAATTGAATAAAATTGAATTCTTTGATAAGAGAAATCGAACTTTTGAATAAATGAATTTGAACTTCGTTAATAAATGAAATTGGGTTTCTTTATTTATTAATTTTTGGAAAAATTATTTAAGTAAATTAATAAGTAAAATTAAACTTCTTGAATATGTGAAATTTAGTTTTTTTATTTTTTGAGTTGAAATTTGCAACTAAGTAAATAAATAAGTGTAATCGAATTTCTTTAAGAGGGAATAAAATGTGATTTATTGGAATAAATATAAGACTGGTAAGTTAAAGAACTTGATTTACGAATCTAATTTAATTCAATTTGAAGTTTTGATATAAGAAAGTTGAACTTACGTAATTGATTTAATGAATTGGAATTTAAATGGAAATTGTTTTGAATGACAAATTTACTTATTGAATATTGAATGAAATCGATCAATGGATTTGAATTGATTTGAATGTTAAATTTATTTAATTTCGAAAATGAGATTTATATACGAACTTGAATCAATATTTGAATTGTTTAAATAAAATTGAAATTGAATTGTAAGACTTTGAAATGGTAATTTGGAACTCTTGAAACGTAGATTTTGGAAACTGATATTGAAAGACAAATGAAATGTTGATTTATAAATTCTAATTGAAATTGAAATTTGTTTGGTTTTGAAATTCATTAAACGACCAATCGGTGTAATAAATACGAAAGTTATTAAAGAAACTGGAATCGGTTATGACATACTCTCTGTCTAAACCGAAAACCACTTTAATAGCTATACGTGGAGTATGATCCAGAATGAAGTGGTTGGAATGATGTACGCGATGACTGAAGAAAGAGAACGATAATGGATAGCCTTGACACTTGTGTCAAATTGGAAATGACTAAAACAGGAGCCGTGCCGGGCTAAATGGGGTTAGCCACCTCGAGCGAACAAACTTCTTTGTATACTACTCATTACTTGTTATTGGTTGGTGCACCCTCGTACTTTTGGGAGTGTTGTTTCGCGGTGTTGCGATCGCTGCGGCGATGCGTTTTCACCAGTCCGGATCAGGCGAACGGTAGTTTCACTACCTCGGATATTGCCTCATGTGACTTGTCATACTTGTATCCCTATATACGCGACCACTACGAATTTTGTTTTGTGTTATACCTATGGAGTACTACCTGATATCCCACTAGTTTACGATGGAGTTTACAGTGCTGTATAGACTATAACGCTTATATAAAATGTGTTAAGGGGGATAATGGTAACGCCTTAACACTATTTTGATACTTTATATTACTTATAGACATTATCTATTTAGCATATATTTCTACATAGTAGATAGTTTAACGGATCCTTAGAGGATGGTTATTCCAACATCCTTTGAGTTACTTGTATTTCGATTGCTATTTCACTTGAGTTGGATTTATTGATATAAGAATATTAATCCTGACTCGAGTATTTTGTGTTTTTCTTTACGCTCGGGTCAGACTGAGTGTACCAGTATTCGAGGCTCACCTTTGGAGTTGGAGCTTCGCTTGGATATCCGGCTATCTATCCAGCTTTCAGATATTCAGTTGATTCCAGTGATGTATTCTGATTATTGTATTTGACTTTTGTATTCGAGACTTCTGTTGTAACTTATTAACTCTGTTATATATATTATAGCTTCATGAACTACTATCTTTTTGCTTCCGCTGCATATTATTACCCTGTGTCTGTGATGTGTGATTATTTATTTACTGTATATCTGAGCTTTGCCAAATTTAAATTAACAATTCGGTATTTTGAATTATTCAAGCCCGACATGCGCGGATGTGAATAGTCCAAAATAGCGGGTTGTTACAGAACGTGGCATTTTGGTGGTTGTGTAGCGACCCAACTTTCTATCACAAGAAAGACGCGTCACTATTTTAAGAAAGAAAGGGATAGAAGAAGAAAAGATAAGAAAAGAAGAAACACAACAACATCAGATACTCACAGCGGAACGAATAAAATACAATATATCACATAAAATATTACATAGTATCATATTACATTAGAGTACGCAACTTATACAACACATATTAGACATTTATAAACATCTGTCTAACTATACAACTCTAGATATCACAAGATACATATACAATCTCAAACACAGCGTAACCATAATATATCTACACACGGAAGCCTCCTGCTCCGAAACTCCTCCAGAGTTCGTCAAGCTAGCCTGAATCCCTCTATTACTCATACATAATATGAGTACCCAAGAGTTTAATAAAATAAAAAATAAACACTCGGGTCAGACAGGGGTCTGGTGTGAGTAAACGGGTTAAAATTTCTTAACTTTAGAAAAATCTTTGAAAGAAAAAGGTATCACGTAAGACTTCCCAAACATAAACATGGAAAAGTTTTTACCTTACGCTAACCAAAACATCTGATAGGAAATCTAGTGATATTATAATAGTGTCTAGGGTTTTCAAGTAAATAAGAAATAGCCGAAATTGTTACATTATTAAATTCCAGCTACTAGCCACAAAAATGGGTAATACAAACAAAAACGTAGGGTCTTGTAGGAAGAATAGGTTTCCATCAATGGCAGGGCTACCAGGGTACCGCCCGTCACAGTACATGGACTAGATCACTGTACCGAGGATTACTCCCAATCCCCTGCAACACAAAGCCGGGACCACCCCTTACTGGACAGTCTCGAGTAAGATCACCCCGTGGTTGGCACGACCAACCACCTACTAAGCCGAAATAAAAAGGGACATCTGGACAGGGATGACCTCACCCTGAAATGGGTGCTACCCACCTAGCCTTGCTGCACCTCCCTTATTTTAGCCATTCCCGGTTGATGAGGCTTGAGACTACGATTACCTTTATAGAACACATCTATCTTAGAATGCGCATCGTCCACCTGACGATGTTCTGAAAGCATTCAATCCATACAAGTTCGTTCCGGGTTCGAACGAAACCGAAGGCACTATCTCGTTGCACTCATTTTGGAATCACCCTTAGAGTCAACGACCATATCACTTGCACTCTGAATCACCATCTCGAACCTGTAAGTACTATCTCTGCCACACTCATCACGGAATCACCCTCAGAGTTATATTGACGAATAGTTCTTACACTTCGAGTCTTCACTATGCTCCACTTGGATTCATGACCTAACGTTTAATTTGGATCGATGTGTTTTTCGTATTATCCAAATATGGAAACCCGATCCCGGTCTCACCGAATCCAAACGTCATTTTAATGTCCAAGTTGTTTAAGGGTTTTAAACAATTAACTTATATCTAGGATGATATAAACAAATAGATGAATCACATTATCACAATAGACAATTCATATCAACCAATTTATCTCACAAAGCAGCATACCATACAAGCACCCAATGTCAATCATCAAATATAAATCAATCATCCAATATCAATCAATCATTTTATAAGCAGGTTTGATTAACTCTTAATCAATTGGATTACCTTAATCCTTTTATCCATTAATCATTTGGTTTATCTTAATCCTGCTTCATTAATTTATTACAAATTAACAAATTAATCATCTCTTAATGATCTTCCTTTATTAATCTTCCTTGATTAATTATCTTATAATACCCTCAAGTAATTAGCCCTTAATTCTTTAATTAATTCCACAAATTAATTATTCTTAACCATATACAGTAATTAATCTTTAATTTCTATCATTAATTACAATAATTAATGATCCTTCATTTACTTGCATTAATTAATCAATTATGATTAATTACATTAAACCTTAATTAATTAATCACACTTAAATTAATCACCTTTAATAATCAACCTTGATTAATTTCATTAATTATATTAACTAACGATCCTTATTAATTAATAATTCCTTTAATAATTAAATAATTAACTTGTAATTAATCATCGCATTGATCATAAATAGTAATTAACAACTTGTAATCACTTATCTTAATTAATTATATTAATCCTTGATTAATTAATCTAATTAATTAATCTTTAATTACTTCATTAAGTAATCAATTAATTAATAATACTTAATTAATTACTCTATTAATTAATTACATTTTTAATTAATTACCCTTAGTAATTAATCTTAAATTAATCATATTCATTAATTAATTAATCACATTAGTTAATTAACTAAATTAACTAAGTAATTATGTAACGACCCGCTATTTTTAACTATTTGCATCCGCACATGTCGGACTTGAATAATTCAAAATACCGAATTGTTAATTTAAATTTGGAAAAACTCAGATATACAGTAAATAAATAATCACAAAATTACAGACAGAGAGTAATAATGTGCAGCGGAAGTAAAAGAGATAGTAGTTCGTGAAGCTACTATATAAATATATAAGATACATCAGAGTTTACAGCAGAAGAGTAACACGATACATCAAATACAAATCAAAATACATCACTGGAATCATCGAATACTGAAAGCAGAATAGATGGCTGGATCTTCAAGCAAAGCTCCAACTCCAAAGGTGAGTCTCGAAAACTGAACCACTCAGTCTGTCTCGAGCGTAAAGCAAAACACAAAACACTCGAGTCAGGATTAAATATTCTTATATCAATAAATCCAACTCTAGTGAAAAAACAATTGAAATACAAATAACTCAAAGGACGTTGGAATAACCGTCTCTAAGGATCCGTTAAACTATCTACTATGTAGTAGTGTACGCTAAGTAGATAATGTCTATCAGTAATATAAATATCAAAATAGCGTTAAGGCGTTACCATTATTCCCCTTAACACATTTTATATAAGCATCATTGTCTATACAGCACTGTAAACTCCACCGAAAACTGGTGGGATATCAGGGAGTACTCCATAGGTATAACACAAAACAAATTCGTAGTGGTCACGTATATAGGTATACAAGTATGACAAGGCACATTAGGCAATACCCAAGGTAGTGAAACTACCGTTTGCCTGATCCGGACTGGTGAAAACGCATCGCCGCAACGATCGCAACACCGTGAAACAACACTCCCAAAAGTACGAGGGTGCACCAATCAATAACAAGTAATGAGTAGTTTCGAAGAAGTGTGTTCGCTCGAGGTGGCTAACCCCATTTGGCCCAGCATGGCTCCTGTTTTAGTCATTTCCAATTTTACGCAAGTGTCAAGGCTGTCCATTATCGTTCTCTTTCTTCAGTCATCACGTACATCATTCCAACCACTTCATTCTGGATCACACTCCGCGTATAGTTATTAAAGTGGTTTTCGGTTTAGACAGAGAGTATGTCCATAACCGATTCCGGTCTCTTTAATAACTTTCGTAATTATTATACCGATTGATCGTTTAATATATTTCAAAATCAAATAAAATTCAATTTCAATTAGAATTTTAAATTCAACATTTCATTTGTCTTTCTAAAACAAATTTCCATAATTTACGTTTCAAACTTCCAAAGTACAATTTCAAATCTTATAATTCAATTTTAATTTATATTTAAACAGTTCAAATATTGATACAAGTTCGTATATAAGTTTTCATTCCGAAATCATTTAAATTAATTTAATTTTTCATTCAAATCAATTTAAGTTAAGTTGTCGATTTCATTCAATAATCGTTAAGTTAATTTATCATTCAAAATAATTTCTATTTAATTTTTAGTTAATTAAATCAATTACTTAAGTTCAATTCCATTATCCCAAAACCTACAATTTGAATTAAATTTAATTCGTCAAATCAAATTCTTTAAAATTCCAAGTCTTTCATTAATTTCAATAAATCACATTTTTATCTCTTGTTAAAGAAATTCAATTCCACTTATTCGTCTACTTAGTTATAAATTTCAAAACTCAAATAAATAAGAAACTGAACTTCACATATTGAAGAAGTTCAATTTCACTTATTAACTTAAATTTTCCAAAGCTTAATTAATAAAGGAAAAAAATTCATTTATTAACGAAGTTCCAATTCACTTATTCAAAATTTCAATTTCTCTTATCAAAGAATTCAAATTTTTATTTAATTATCAAATAATTCAATTTTATTTCATTATTAAATAATTACAAATCTTAATTAAATAATTTCAAATATTAATTAAGTAATTTCAAACTTACTAATTTCAAACTTAATCATTCAATAATTTCAAACCTAATTATCAAACAATTCCAAATTTAATTCAATGAATAATCTCAAATTTTATTGTCAAATAATTTATTATAAAACAACGTTCTTTCAAAAACTATTATGTTAATATTCTGTTTCAAATATTAAATATTAACATTTCCTTTCATTAAATTCAAATTCCAATTCATTTCAAAACTTATTATTTATTCAAATAAAATCTTCATTTTATTTTCAAATCAATTTATTGACCAATCGAGTTTAATTTAATTATCTATCCTAAGTCAAGTTCATTCTGGATATTTATCATCTCAACCCGATTCCAATTCAATTTAGAAAAATCAAAATATAGCAAAAGGAACTTGAAGTGTGATAACTGGGATTGTGTCAAAGTAAATAAACAAGCAATAACAGCAATCAATAACAATCCAATAATTAATTCAAATAATCCCGAAATAATCGTATTAATTCGCATTGTAGTTTGTGCGAATTAATATAATTATTTCTAGAATCTACACTATCATTTCATGTAGACTAAAGATTATTACATTATTATTTATGCGGTTCTACACTTTACATCAATTACTCAATTTCATACAACATAAATTCAAATGGTTCAAGGGTGATTAACCATTCTAGGTGTCAAATAATTAAACATTTAAGGGGTCATAATATACAATTTAACTAATCAAATTCAACACATATGTCAATTCAATTTTTTTTAACTATCCTATGTCAAATTCAATTGCATAATATTTCTCACTTTATACATTACAATTTAACATCCAATATAATCAACAATAATCAATCAATTATTAACCAAACAGGATTATCATCGTCTAATTAACAGATAATGGTGTCAGATGTCACAGGTGAACTGATACAGGTAATAACATATATTTAACAGTGTAAATCACTAGCAGCAGCATATTTCAATTGTCGTTTCAATTGAAATCAAATTTAATA
Source organism: Allium cepa (assembly GCA_030765085.1). Classification (NCBI taxonomy): domain Eukaryota; kingdom Viridiplantae; phylum Streptophyta; class Magnoliopsida; order Asparagales; family Amaryllidaceae; genus Allium; species Allium cepa. The sequence continues at coordinate 728,037,355 of CM060945.1, forward strand.
AATAAATAAAAGAACATTAATCGTGAGTGATTTCTCACCTTTCGAAGCTAGAGAGTTTGCCCATGGAGCAAGTACGAATTCCAAAGCAAAATGAGATAGTACGAATTCGGTGGAGAAAGCAGGCGCGACACATCAAAAGCTTTGATTCAGATTATGCAATCCACTCCAACTGACTTGATTCTTCATAATTATGGGACCTTTCGAGGCTAGAGAGAACAGGAGATAACACAGATACCACATTGATACGGGCACTGAAATTGAGTTACGAATCCAAACACAAGTCCAAACAAACAAGGTTGGCACGAAATTTACGGATAAAGCCAATACGAGAATTGATGAGGCAAATAGAATTAGTCGATCTAAATTTAACTAAATATATATATCACTTTCTTTCCTTAAAATCGATATGTTCATTTAAGAAAATAAAATAAAATAAATATACAAAATAAAATCATCGTTTTAAATTAAAACCCATGATGCAGCTATAAAAATAAACGTATAACAAGCAGATTCTATGTGAAATATACTTATAGGAAATATATATATATATATATATATATATATATAATAAATCTTCGTATGAAATCAACGTTATAACTATACAGTGAAATACATATAAACTTATATATAATGGACCGAAATATATATACAACATAGAAACCTGAATCATAAAACAGAGCTCGAGTACACAAAATAGAGAAGGAGAAAATATATAATTTATATATTTTCATAGCAGCTAAACAAAAATATTTGAAACACTGTCCCTACATGTCTACTGTAACCCCATCACCATTCTTTAATATATCTTCATATAAAAGATTTAGTTTACTGGTTATAGGAAATACACACGACCCAAAGTTTATACATATTTTAGACCAAGAAGACAACATTAGTATTCTATTTCACATCGTATATATGTATGCTAGTATTATATTTAACTTATACAATCCAAACAAAATATATACACTGGTATTATATTTCAAAAATCTATATATAAAAACAAAAAAAATAAAAATATTAATATATATATGTACATATTGTATGCCGTTTCAAAATACTAGCCTACCGTTCAATATACTAGCCTATAGATACAACAACATTATAGACAAATGGTTTATATACACATAAATAAAATTGAACTTACCTTGTATAGTTTTAACACATATAACAGTCATGCAAACGTTATTTAACTTCTATATACTCATCTATAAAGCAACAACAATCCAAATTTTAAAATGAACAATATAATACTAAAACAAAAATATGATATATGGCATAATATTTTTATATACCTTTATATAAGATAAGAAACGAACAGTTATTACACAATATATATACCCTATCATATAATATAATATAATGTACTTACTGTTATAATAGAATATAATATACGATTTGTATAAGCTACATTTGTATTATCATTCACAAGTTTTAAAACATAAATGGCTGTGTAAATATATATCTCATATATAATATTATACAGTAGACCCATATATGTCTTTACATGGTATAATAATATATATTCAGTAAATAGATATACTGCTACTTGATATATATTTAAACTTACTTCACTGTTAATGTAAAGGCACTTAAAAATCAATATTAAATCTAGCAGATCTATAAAGTAACCTTTGCCAACATATTAAACAAGGATTAAATATATACAAACTATAAAAATTTATATAGGGACAGAGGTTAAGAGTATGTAACACAAAACATATAACAACAAAAATTTCCCATATACACGTAATACATATATAACAAATATATAAGAGAGGAGGGGAAGGACTTACGGGTAAAGGAAGAAAAGGAGGGAGGGTGAGATGTTTGGTCAAGACGAGGTGATTGTTGCGGTGGTAAGTTTGGTCGGAGCTCGAGCAAGGAGGGGGCGCTTCCGGTTGTAATACAGGGTGGAGGATGGATCGTTCGGTGGTGAGGAGGAGTCCTATCCCGAGGGGGCCGAGGTGGAAGGGAAAACTGGGGAGGTTAGCCTGGGTCAAGTTGTGTTCGGCGGTGGTTGTCGATGCTCAGACGTGAGCAGGTGGGGATGGCTCATGCGAGGGGAAGGAGGAGTTCGGCAAGGAGGTTGGCTACCCTGTTGACGTCGGGCCGGAGCGTGGTTATGGTCAGAGTTTGGGCAAGTGAGGTGATGGTTTGCGGTCGATGGGAGTTGGTAGGCTATCGAGCCATGACAAGCGGCCTGGAAGAAAAAATGGCTCGGCTGAATTTTGAGGAAAGAAAGAATCCAGAGAGGAGGAAGAAGAGTTCTTCGTAGGCAAGAGAGTTCACACAACTTTGAAAATATAATATTTCTCACGAACAAATTTTTTTTTAAATGAATTGACATAGGGAATGAAAAAGTCTATAACTGAATTTAAGAAGTAATAAAAGCAACAGTCCATTGGTCTACGCGTTGGATAACGAATGGTCACTGAGATTCAAAACGGACCGATACAGTCAACATTTATACGGATTCCGCACGTACCGAATTTCAAAACATAGAATTGAACATACTGTAGAAATTAGCATGATGATACAGTCAACATGGTATATAGATACCAATGGCACGATCGAATTATAAAAATTCGAAATTTTATAATAGCGGAAAATGCGTGAAAAACGTAGAAAAATAAGATCGACGGAGCCAAAGAGGTCCGAATTTGAAAAAACGACAAACTGATATCTTGTTCAGAAGATGGTTTAGAATTTTTCTATGTAAAATATTTTGGTTTCGAAAACATTTTATTCTCATCGCTTTTTAACTAATTAAATTGAAGTAAATTTACGCACGAAATAAACTTTCGTATTTTTGGACGAAAATTTACCAGTTGCTATGTTTAACTAGATGCATTCCAAATATAAAATTTATATTTCAAAATTTTATCGTTTAAAATTCAACAAAATTCAATTAGTAACTTTATTAAAGCCAGTTAAATTTACGGGTCGTTACATTCTTCCCCACTCAAAACTTTTCGTTCCCGAAAAGGAAGAAAGTAGGAGAATAGAAACAACAAAAGAAAATAGACTTGAATTACATTATAAACAATTAATTTAAACCATATAAATTTCAATTTAAATTTTGTTTATATTCAACAATTGTCTTTAAACTCAAGGAATTTCCTTAACTTGGTTTATTTTCAATTTATCATTGTTTATTACAAAATTTATTTCAAACAACAATTTATTTTATTAAACCATTTGTTATCAACTAACATAATATTCTATTTATCTCTATTAACCAAATTATTATTAAACTTTAAGTGTATAACCTTTTTATATGCACTCAAATTTTATTTATAAAGATAGTTTAGATTGTATATTATCCAATTTTCTTAAATTAACAATTTCAAAGATCATAAATTTGAATTCCATTGATATCATTTTATATTGTATAATTTTCAATTACATAATTAAATTTTGAAATCTAGGTAAGTTATATATTATGCAATTTAGAATTATCCAAGTGTTAACCCCGCCCCGGCCGTGGCTCACCGATCCAAGATAATAAACGACCTAACACTCTGCCGACTTAATGAAAGATGCCGACTTAAGGCTCGAATGGACACCGACCTAACTACCTAATGCCTTAAAGGAGACTGACCTAACGCTTTGCCGACTTAACGAAGTATGCCGACCTAAGGATCAAGGAGATTCCGACCTAGGACTTACAAGAGTCTACTGACCTAACACGTTTTCCGATCTAACTACTCAAGTTATTCGCCGACCTAACTATTAAGGATAAGTTGGTTCATACCGGAGTCGTGACCAGCTTACGACTCATGATAAGTCGTGACCGACCTAAGGGTATGAAGGAGGAAGCAGTGCAACAGTTCAATGCGCGTCACGATAACTCGGCAGCGACTTGGGACTTAGGATTTGGGGCCAGAAGAATATGCGCCTCCCATTTAAACCATAGGCCGTGCATGGGTGAGGAGCAGCGACCTACGACCTAGCCTAACCCGGAGCCGACTTGCGATCCAACTCATCTCGGCAGCTACCTACAACTTGACACCGGAAGCCCCTATAAATACGCGACCACCTCCAACATTCAGAGGACTTTTGGGGGGGGATCATTTTCTTCAAGAGATTGAAACTTCACCATCTTCAAAGCAATCTATACTTCATCACTTCAAGCTGACGCAAGACATTTAGACCAAACTTCGCACAAAGATTCGGCATATTCAATCGTGGATCCAAAGAACTCTGTCACGACGAAGTCTTCTCTAGCTACTTGTCTTTTTTGAATTGAATTGAATTGTAATTGAAAGAGATTGTAATAAGTGGTAATTCAGTCAGCAACAAAGAGAATTGAAGTGGACGTAGGCTTGATCATAAGCCGAACCACTATAAACTCTGTGCTCATTTACTGCATTTTCTGCTACTTAGCGTTATCTCTTGATTCCCGTATTCACGGGTGGTGCTTTCACATCTATACTTCACACACCGGGGTGTTAGCGTTCAAATTTTAGCGTTAACATTTTTGGTGCTTTCACTGAGAATCACAAACTCAGGCGAATTATCATCATTGCTCCACGAAAGTTTGTTGAAGTGATCTCTTTGAAGACTAGAAGTTTATCTGAAATCATGGCACCGGGGAGAAGGAGTAGATCTGTTAGATCTGGAAATGTTCAAGAGGGAACCTCCGCTTCCCCAGTACCTAATCAAGCCACTCCACCTGTTGGGGTTACAAAAGCGGAGTTGGATGCTGTAATCTTAGGGCTGAACCAGCAAATAAATGCCCAAAGTGCACAATTGGAAGCTCAGAATGCCCAAAATGCCCTAATTTTGAATAAGTTGAACGATTTGCTTGGGGCAAACCGTCAACCAACGGGTAATGAAAGGAACTTTGCTGGCAACGTTCATGATGTTGAAGAAAGGAACGTTCCTGAGAGGGCTGCCAGCCCCTTTGAGCAGGCATTTCCTGAAGTTGGTGGATCTAAAGCTCAAAATGATGAGGGGTATCTTTCTGAAATGGTTCGACAAATCATGAAAGAGAGCATGCAAAGGGATGAAGACGAGAAAGAATGAGGTTTCGCTCCAAGTAAAACCCCGTTTACCGAAAGGATCTTAAAGGCTGAGTTCCCGAGGAAGTTCATCCCTCCAACTATTCCAGCTTACAAGGGGACAAGTGATCCGAACGAATTCTTGTATAAGTATGATTGGCACATGACAGGTGCCAGAGCTTCTGATGAAATAAAGTGTCGATATTTTCCTGTATATTTGGAAGGTGAGCTCTGCTTTGGTTCACCAAGCTACCAATCCGGTCTATAGATCAGTTTTCTGACCTAACCCGGAAATTCAAGGAGCAGTTCAGACTATATGCTTCAAAAGCCAAATATATCATGTCGTTGTCAAGTTTAGAACAGAATCCAGGGGAAACTATCAGGTAGACAATGCAGAACCACAGATGATCTTGACTTATTTGATGAGGGCCATCGACAAGTCGAGCGAATTTGGAAAATGGCTTAATATGAAGGAACCAAATTCCCTTGAAAAATTCTACAAGAAAGCAGATGAGTTCATACGCTTGGAAAGCCGTCCTGTTCCAGTAAAGGCAGTATTGGAAAAAGCTGAAGATAACGTTGCAGCTCCACGCAAGAATGAATCTGTAGGACAAAAAAGGGAAAATAACGATGGAAAGAAACAGAAAAATCTGAAGAAGCCTCGTTCGTTCAAGCCATCGGAATATACTCCTTTATCAGATACGCCGGAGCGTATTTACCTTGCCACTAAAGATTCTGTTGATTATCCTAAACCTCCCGTTCTGAGAACCGGGAAAAAAGCTGTACAAAGCGGGAAGTTTTGCCGCTTCCATAATCAACCCGGTCATGATACCGATGAATGCTGCCAATTGAAAATTTTGATTGAAGAGTTGCTAAGGGAAAACAAGGTGCAACAATTTGTGGAAAAGAATAGCAGCAATCCTGCTTCGTCTAGTCAGGGGCAACGAGCTCCTGTTCATCAACCCAGGACAAGTGAGAAGGCTGCAGGGCATGAATCCGGAAGGCCTGTTATCAATGTCATTACGGGAGGACCTCACCCAGCAGGCAGGAGCTGGGGTGAGATGGAAAGGTATACCCGGGCTTTGAAATATGTACCGGCCGAAGAAGATGTCTTTGTTTTGGAAGATGCTACGCCCCTGAAACAACAAAGAACTTTCAATGATGATATTGTGTTCAGAGCCAGGGATTCCACAGGTGTTGAAGCTCCTACCTTGGATCCCTTAGTCATCTCGGCTGGTATCGGGCCAGCTATTGTCAGAAGAGTTCTCATTGATTGTGGCGCAACCTGCAATATCCTCTTCAAGAAAACATTCGACCAAATGAAGATCCCTATGGCTGATGTGCAAGCCTCGTCGCAGAAAATCGCTGGCTTCACTGGGGAGCCAAAACAGCTGATAGGAACCGTTGATTTGCTTGTAGAACTTGGAGAGGGAGAAAGAAAAGTATTCCGCAAGCAAACTTTTGTGACTGTCGACGAATTTTCTGCTTATAATGCTTTCCTTGGCCGTCCAACTCTTGCAGCGTTCAAAGCTGTTCTGGCCCCATGGTGCATCACCATTAAATTCCCCACAGACAATGGAGTGGGAGTTATAAAAGGGGATCAAAATGCTGGGCGGGAGTGTTATCTGACAGAGATGCGAGAAGCAAGGAAAAGAGAAATGGGAAAGGATGCGGCAACCCCAGTCCGCATCAAAGAACCAGCCTTGTAGCAATTACAGGGCAGACCCTGCACTGGCGAGCACAGCGAAGCATGAAAAGAGATGGATCCTAGAAAAGCCAGTGCAGGGGAGAATAGAGTGGTACCAGTGGAAACGACAGTACCAGTACCTGTTGACCCGAAGGACCCAAATAAGGTGTTGAATGTGGGTTCACAACTTAATGTGTCAATTCAGAATATCTTAATATCTTTTTTAAAAGAAAATTTGGATGTTTTTGCTTGGACTCATGCCGATATGTGCGGAATATCCCCAGAAGTTGCAGTACACGCTCTGAATATTGATCCAAAATTTACACCTGTGAAACAGAAAAGGAGAACTCAAGGTACAGAAAGGTCAGCGGCATTAAAAGAAGAAGTTGATCGGCTCATGGAGAATAACTTTATCAAAGAATCTACCTATCCGAATTGGGTTTCAAATCCAGTGCTGGTTAAGAAAGCCAATGGAAAATGGAGAGTGTGCATCGATTTTTCAGATCTAAACAAGGCCTGCCCCAAAGACTGCTTCCCATTACCCAGGATCAATCAACTGGTAGATGGAAGAGCGGGACATGAATTGTTATCTTTTATGGATGCCTACTCCGGATATAACCAGATCATGATGCATGAGCCAGATCAGGAGGACACGAGCTTTATCACCGATGTTGGTCTTTACTTCTATAGAGTTATGCCCTTCGGGCTGAAGAATGCGGGGGCAACCTACCAAAGACTTGTTAATGCTATGTTCAAACCACAATTGGGCAAGACTATGGAAGTCTACGTCGACGACATGTTAGTAAAGTCTAAGAAAGCAGTGGATCACATAGAACACTTAGCAGAAATGTTCGCAGTCCTCCGGAAATACGGAATGAAGCTTAACCCTTTAAAAAGTTCATTTAGAGTGGAGTCCGGAAAGTTCTTAGGTTTCATCGTGAGCGCTAGGGGCATTGAAGCTAGTCCAGCTCAGATTACCGCCTTAAAAGAAGTCAAAGCTCATAGAACGAAGAAGGAATTGCAAAGACTCAACGGAAAAGTCGCCGCCTTGAGTCGGTTCATTTCCAAAGCTACTGATAAATGCATCCCATTCTTTGACGCTCTAAAGAAAGGAAAGAAAAACTTTGATTGGACTCCCGAATGCCAAAAAGCCTTTGATGAATTGATTCGCCATATGGAAATGCCTCCAATACTTTCTAGGCCCGGCGATGATGAGCATCTTCTTATATAATTCGCAGTATCATCCCATGCTCTAAGCGCAGCGCTGATACGAGAAGACAAGAGGATTCAGCATTCGGTTTACTATATCAACAAAAGACTCACTGGGGCAGAGATGAATTACTCCAAGTTGGAAAAACTCGCCTATTGCCTACTGATTGCATCAAGAAAGTTGAGGCAATATTTCCAAGCTCATCCTATCAGAGTCCTCACTGATCAACCTTTAAAGCAAGTCCTGTTTCGTCCTGAGACTTCGGGTCGTCTTCTAAAGTGGAACATTGAACTCAGTCAATATGACATCACTTATCACCCCCGAAAAGCAATCAACGGACAAGCTTTAGCGGATTTCATCACAGAATTCACAGATAAAGGTAACGGTGAGGAAGAAACAATCGATAATTCCCCAATCCAGTGGAAGTTATATGTTGATGGCGCAAGAAATGACCACTGTTCTGGAGCCGGGGTCGTGCTTGAATCCCCTGAAGGTCGGTCATTATGCTATGCGCTAAGATTGGAATTTCCTTCAACGAACAATGAAGCAGAATATGAAGCTCTTATCGCTGGCTTGAGAATTGCTAAAGAACTAAATATCTGAGCACTACAGATCTTCAGTGATTCTCAGCTTATTGTTTGCCAAGTCAAGAAGGAATTTCAAGCGAAAGGGGGAAATCTACCTGCCTACTTGTCAAAGGCCTGGGAATTTCTATGTGACTTCGATCATTACACGATAAGCCATATTCCTCGAGAAGAAAACACGAAGGCAGATTATCTCGCAAAGTATTCCAGCACAGGCGAAGCTCAATTTCTGGGGTTAACTCCAGTGGAAGTCCTGTCGGCTCCAAGCATTAATGAGATGGATATTGATTGGATCATGAGTGTGTCTCAAGAACAAGAATCATGGATGACTCCAATAACAGACTATCTGCTCAATGGCTTTTTACCGGAAAATTCAAAAGAATGACAGAAGCTACTGAGGAAAGCCTCTCGTTATATAGTCCAGGATGGCCAATTATACAGACGGGGATTCTCAATGCCATTACTTCGATGTGTATCCAGGGAAGAGTCCAAAACAATCCTAGCTGAGGTACATGGAGGAGAATGTGGTGATCATTTAAGTGGTCAAACTTTAGCAAAAAAAGGTTCTCCGATACGGATATTTTTCGCCAGAAATTAATCGAGATGCTGCAGACTATTCCCGAAAATGTGACAAGTGCCAGAGATTTGCCAAAATTCCTAGAGCACCTTCCACTGAACTCACATAGATGGTCAGTCCATGGCCATTTGCAATCTGGGGGATAGACCTTATAGGACCTTTACCAACTGCCAAATCTGGAATCAAATATGCCGTTGTTGCTGTAGATTATTTTACTAAATGGGCAGAAGCTGAACCATTGGCTACGATCACCTCTAAAAAGATGATAAATTTTGTGACTAAAAGTATCATTTGCAGATATGGTGTGCCTCAAAAGATAATTACAGACAATGGTACTCAATTCGAAAGTGAAGAATTCCAAGATTTTTGCAAGCGATTCAAAATCCGAAAAAGCTTCTCAGCAGTGGCTCATCCGCAGGCAAACGGGCAGGTGGAAGCAGTAAACAAAATTATCAAGTCAACCATCAAGAAGCAACTCGAAAGAGCAAAAGGTGGTTCGATCGATAAGCTACCACTAGCACTATGGGCGTACAGAACCACCCACAAAACTGCGACTGGGCATACTCCGTTTTCATTGGCATACGGGTCGGAAGCAATGATTCCGGTAGAAACAGAGGTCCCTTCACATAGAAGAATCCATTTCAATCAAGCGGAGAATGAAAAACTACAGCTTGAGGCACTAGATCTCCTTGATGAAAAAAGAGAAGAGGCTAAGCTCAGAATTGCAGCTCATCAGCAAATGATAGCCAGACATTTCAATTCCAAAGTTCGCCAACGCAGCTTTGAAATTGGAGATCTAGTCCTGAAGAGAATTATGACGGCAACAGGTGTGTTTGGGCCAAATTGGGAAGGACCATATGTCATAGGTCAGAAACTTCTTGACGGCACATTCAAACTCACTACTGTCGAAGGAGATCAAATTCCAAGGGCTTGGAACAGCAATCACTTGCGTCCATACTTTACTTGAAAGCTTTGTTGAAATATTGTAATTTTTTTTTATAAATGTACGATTCATGTAATTGAAAGCAGTTGTAAGGCCGATGCAAGTGAATAATGAAAGACTATAAAGTGGATGTAGGCCCAAATTCTTGGCCGAACCACTATAAATCTTGTGTTCCTTATTATTATTACATGTTTGCTTTATTTTCGATATGAAAAGTACATTAAATGTATTGCTGAAATGTCGATTTAAATTTTTGTAGGCAACGAAAATAAAACTTGCACATTACAAGACCAAGTGATTCTTGTTATCATTCAACAAACAAATTTCAAGTCACAAAAGCCCCGAATTCAAATCCTAGATAGGAAGTGCTTCAATTGAACGGCCAATGATTTCGCCGAAAAACAGGCTCTTGCTAATAAATTGAGAACGTTTGTACAAACAACATCCAATTAAGAAGCTTATGCCCGTTCTCGCGAACTTGCCTAGTAATGAAGTACACTTCTTTGGATTAAACAAACTACTTGTAAGAGAAGGGAGTGTGAGCTTGAAAAGAAAAACAGAGGATCGCTGAAAAGGCATAAGCAAGTGGACAAGGAACAACTAAAGCCCTCTTCAGAGGCACAAGTCCTCTTCAGAGGCACAACTCTTCGGAGGATAAAGACCTCTAACGAGGCATATGCCACAAAAAAGAAAGTTCTCTACTCAACAAAAAAGATTGGAGGAGTCATGACCCTCCAACCATGAGAGAGTAACTTCCAGGCAAATAAAGACCTCTTCGGAGGCAAATTTCACCAGGAGTTGAAGTGCAACAGCCGCTCTTCGGAGTTTCACTTCACCAGAGTTGAAATGCAAAACAAAATAAAGACCTCTTCGAAGGCACATTTCACCAGGAGTTGAAGTGCAACAGCCGCTCTTCGGAATTTCACTTCACCAGAGTTGAAATGCAAAACAAAATAAAGACCTCTTCGGAGGCACATTTCAGTAGGAGTTGAAGTGCAACAGCCGCTCTTCGGAATTTCACTTCACCAGAGTTGAAATGCAAAACAAAATAGAGACCTCTTCGGAGGCACATTTCACTAGGAGTTGAAGTGCAACAGCCGCTCTTCGGAGTTTCACTTCACCAGAGTTGAAATGCAAAACAAAATAAAGACCTCTTCGGAGGCACATTTCTCCCAAAGGGCAGAAACAAAAAGACCTCTTCCCAGAGGCACAATAAAACAGAAAGACCTCTTCCCAGAGGCAGAAATGAAAAGACCTCCTCCCGGAGGCACAATCAAGTAGAAGGACCTCTTCGGAAGCACACGTTTCACCAAGATTGAAATAAAACTTCCAGGTGTTGAAACGTGAAAAAGCCTTCCTCAGAGGTGCAACTTTTCAAAGAAACAAAAATCAAAAGGCCGTTTACTGTGGTATATATATGAAAAAATCCTCATCAAAGGCACACTTTAACTTTCAAAGGAAGAATGATTTACCTATTCTGGAAAATAATCTTCCTCAGAAAGAAGTCAAAGTACCCTTCAGAGGCCCGCTTTACCACATAGAAGAATTCACTTGGTAAAATGTGTATATGCACAAAAGAAAAAGTGATATCTTCGAAGGATGAAGCGTAAAAACGAATTTGTACTCTGTTTTTTAACAAAATAATATTCCTCCAAGTATGGAATAATTATTCTTTAAAAAAAATAAAAATAAAAGTACAAGTTCCTCATAAAATAAAATATTACAATGAGCTTATGGTATAGGGGCAACATGGTATAAGTACATCGGTAAAATTGCGCTCGAACAGTATACCACAAGCTCACTGCAATATCATACAAAGAAACTTGTATAAAAGTGAATAATAACTGCATTCTCAAACTCAAACAGAAGTTTGTACAAATAAAGAATCATTTTATTTAATTTTGTTACAATTTCTTACAGATACAAGTTTCAAAATAAAGAAAACGGGGGCCGGTACCCGCATAATTTCCGGTCAGTACATGCAAAAAGGGCAAAAAGCGATATGAAAGCCACAGGACCAGAGCCATCATTTCTTCTTCCGTCCACCTTTTGAGCCCGCACCCTGCCGAATAACCAACTTCTTAGGCTGGCTTGTAAGAGTAGGGGATGAAGGAGAAAGGGGCTCAGTCGGACTCTCTTCCATTTTTTCTTCGCCAGTTAAAGATCTCTTCTTCTTCTTCTTGGAAATTCCCTGCTTTCCTCTCTTCTTGGAGAAAGACCCACTCCCTGGAGTAAGAAGTTTAATTAATGGTTCATCATCAGAACCAGTCGCTTCTGGAGTCTTCTCACTCCCTTCAGTTTCTTCTCCTTTGTGTTCTTGTGAAGCAATGGGATCGTCCAAGTCTTGAAGAGCTTCTATTTGCTCCTCTTGTGATCCCGGTTGCGAGGCGGAAGGAGGAGTCACCTGAATAGATGGAGGAGGAATAATTGGAGGTGGGGTAGCTTGAACAATGCCGGACGTTTTCTCTACAGAAGGAAAAAAGTTCAAGTCAGTAAAAAGAGGGGATAAAGGTTCGCTGAGATTCAAGAAGTAGTCAAGAAGCTCATTAAGCTCGTAAGAAACAGATGAGCAGTTTACTTGGGCAAAATTGTCAGTAGGGTTACCTGCAGAAGTCGGTTTCCTGACGTCAACTTCGTAAGCCCGTGCCTCGGCGCTCTCGTCGCCTTTATCTCCACCTTATATGCTTGTGATCTCGGTGGTAACTTTAGTAGGAGATGGGGAGTGGAAACTGGAACCGATGATATCAATTTCGGCTGAAGAAGAAGGTTGAATTGGAGCAGTTGAGATGATTTTTCCTGAATATTCTCCTGTCGCTGTTTCGGCCCTTAATTTTGCAAGCTGTTCTCTCTCCCTGGCGAGAGCGGCACGAGCATCATCATCAAGATAATGCTCCTCAAGAGCTGACTCAGCATAGCCAGCGCCGTTACCACCAAGCATATCGAGTGCGGCCTCCCAAACTTCAGCCAGAGTAATTTCATACTTGGGGCCTAGAAAGGCGAGACTACCGCACCCCAAGATGCTATGCAGGTAGAAATCAAATAATGTTGAGCTGATATTGGTCCTCGTTGCCTCGTGAGATTCTTAAGCTGCAATTTTGCCGGCAACGGCCTTATCACGCTCCCTTTCAGCTTTCGAAAGTTGAACCTTAAGCATTTGAATCTCCGCCTCTTGGGAGCTGTTTATCTTCCGAAGCTCTTCAATATCAGCAATATAGCCCTCGCTAATTCTTTTTTGCACTTCAAGCCTGTCTTCGGCATCCCTTTGGCTGGCATGAGCATCTCTCACTTGTTTTAGGAGCACTTCTTCTTTTTGAGAATAGGAAGTAGAGGAAGCAACAAGCTCTTGTTTCAGTTCTTCAACTTTTGCTTCAAGCTCTTCATTGTAAGAAGCAATGCTCCTTATCTCAGTGTCATATTGCTCAAGAACCTTTTGCCATTCGGCTTTATCATTTTCCATAGTGAGCATGGCCTCTATGTTTGCACGATTAACCCTTTGGAGCTCGTCAACAAGTTTTTGCCAGTTCGACATCCTCTCAATATCAAGCTTGACGGCATCGAGGTTTCGTAACATAGCAGACTTGTCGATGGGGACCAAGTCAAGGTCAAACCTTACTCCCTTCAGACACCACTGTGGAAACCGAATTTGCAAAGTGGCCGGGCCCGGTCCGACTTGGAATTTGGGCCTGCTATTATTGTTTGGATGTCTGTCTTCCCGAGAGCGGGAGAGCCGGAAGGAATTTCAAGCGAGGCAGGGGCAGTAACCTTTTTAGGAGTTGTAGAGGTGTGCTTCTCACCATGTCGGGCTCGCTTGCTCGAATCTTCAACCATATGACTTTTTCCTCGGTCATCATGGGATTTTCTTTTATGGGAATCATCGCCTCTCTGCGAAGAATCATGGCTCTCCTCCCTTTCTCTTCTTTCATAACGCTCCTCTTGAGCCCTCTTCTCTTGAGCCTTTCGGGCGGCTCTTTCTTCATCGGATTCTCTGTAAGAGGGGAGGTAACGCCTATAATCATATTGGCTACGCCTCCCGTAGCGCTGGAAGTCATCATAGTAGGATCCGCTGCGTCCCATCGATCTACGAACCACTCTTTAATTGTGTAGTAGTTATAGGAGTAGAAGTTAACATCAACTCTTGAGTTGACGGAGTCTGTTGCAGAACAGATGTCGCCTCGACTACTGAAGAAGAAACCCCGGTAGTAATAGGATCATCTTTAAAGATCTCTTGCGAGGTGGCAAAGAGGTCACTCAGTCCTTCGAAAGTGTCGTCCCTGCTCTGCTTAACAGGGCTGGTTTTCTCGACTTCTTCGTCACCAGACTTCTTTGAATGCGGAGGAGAATCCCGAGGCTCTTCTTCTTCGGTGACCGGGGCAAGTTTGCCAGATGCCCCCACGACATCAACAAAAGTGGAGCACTTCACTAAAGAAGCCTCAGAAGCAGATTCTTTGTTATGGATGTATCAATAGAAACGGGGGCACCCGACGCTCGAGCCGGAGAGTCTGGAACTTCATGGGGGTGTGTGGAGAGAGAGGTATGCAAAAGCCCGTATTGGTGCAAAAATTCATCCCTCAACAAAAACTTGATGCTTCTCTCTGCTACGGCCACGACACTCAATCTGTCAAAAGTCTGCTTATGGACCGGATCTCTGGAAGGAAGAGGAAGTGCTGAAAAGAGTAAAAAATGAAATTAGCAATTGGTAATTCGGATCTCGAGAAATCTTGAAAATGAAGACAGGTAATCTTACTTCCTACTCTCCAGACGGCCTAAAACCCTAGGGGGCAGCGAGCAAAGAAAAATTGGTTCAAAAATCCATGAATGCTTTCGGTAAGATCAGAAATAAGTTTGCGGTATCTAGCACTCCTCACAATTATAAGGGAAGGATGATCTCTACCCCTTGCAAACGAGCATAAGTAACGAATTTCTTCGAAACTTGGTAAGAGATCAAAAGTTCTTCTAAACAAAACATACAACCCCATAAGATGGCATAGCCGTTAGGATGGAGTTGGGACGGAGAGATTGATAACCGAAGGAGAAGAATTCGGAGAAAGTCACTAAAAGCAGGAATCGCCCCGCTTAAACACATTTGACGATTGATTGCAATAAAGCCACGGGGAGGACTGTCGGCGGTATCACTTGGCCCAGGGAGTAGGACATCACTTTCAGTAAAACCAAATTGAGTGCGCAACTGAGTAAATGCTCTCGGAGTTAGAATAGTTGGGGTTCTTTCTGGAGGGTCCTCTATAGGAAGAGCTATCGGAAAAGTTTATTCCTCTTGAGCTGCCATTTCTTCTTGATGGGAAGTCATTCTACATAAATAACTGGATATTCAAACATCAAGGTGCACGTTTCCTAAAATGTGTGAGGTGTTGTGTAAAATTAACAAAGCAATAAACAAATATAACTGGAATGAAAACTAGCAAGCATTTGTTAGTTATGAAACCCAGGGACTATTGTTTTAAGCCTAAATATGCAAGTATAATGTTGATGCAGACAAATCAGTTCAGATTGTTGATATTTTGCATCAATGTTTAACTTTAGTTGATTGATTCACAAACATTTCATGCAATATATTTAAGTTGCTTGTCTCGTCTCGACTAATCTGTCATTTGATGTGGGCAGTCAATGGCAGTATTTTCGCCTTGGTTTCTTTGTTTGTTATTTTCAGTAGGTTGGCAGCTTATAAGTTAATGCGGTCTATGAAATAATACAGTGGGATTCAAGCAAATTTAAAGTTGGGGCAGTTCAGAATTTAGGCAAACTTAGTTCGGCAGTTTGAGTCAAATACTCAAAGTGGGACTGTGCTCCTAAATGACAACACGTCTAAAGCTTAAGTATTAGGTCGGCTACGATTTTAAAAGTCTTTCGCGAGATAAGGCTAGGTCGGTAACGGGTCGGAGTCAAAGTTAGTTCGGCAGCTCAGTCCTCTAGGTCACAAGGAAGAGATAAGAAAGTAAGCTCCGATCCAAAAAGGCAGGAACTTCTCCAGGTATTAACTCGGTCACGATTCAGGCCTTAACGTTTAAATCGGCAAGTTTCCTTCAAGTATTATCTCAACCGCGACTTAAGGTCACTAAGAGCCGGGTCGGCCAAGGCTAAGCCACCCAAATTCACTAACTCGCTCCCGAACCAACATCACACTCCATCAACCCGTTTACCCAATAACCATTCCATCAGTAGCCGCCTTCATTCATGACCAACCAATCACCCAATAATACGATTCAAAATTGTCACAAGTTCGATGCCATGCCATTAGATATCATCTAACTTGAGGTAGTAAACTACCTTTGTTGCATCAATGATCACCTCGAGCAACCTACACCTTGCCGATTATAAGTATGATGAATTTCGTGATGGGGCGTCGTGCAAAGGAACGATTTGAGTTTGAGCAACAAGGTTTACAAATCGATAGTGACCTACAATCAGAAGAGGAATGAGGTTACCTACACGATTAATGGTAGAGGTTATCGATGATCAGACCTTTAGGAGCTTGAGAAAATTTTAGTGGCGGAATCAAACAAGGGAGTAAGTAATAAAGAGGAAAAAGAAAAGAAAATGGACGACTTATATCTCACTATGGTAGAGACTGAAGCGACTTAGGCCATCTAACTGTTAGGTCGTATACGACCTACCGATCTAAAAAAGGAACGGGTTAAAGAGTATCGAAGCATACGACCTAACCATTAGGCGCATGCTTCGAGGGGCAAATGTTAACCCCGCCTCGGCCGTGGCTCACCGATCCAAGATAATAAACGACCTAACACTCTGCCGACTTAACGAAAGATGCCGACCTAAGGCTCGAATGGACACCGACCCAACTACCTAATGCCTTAAAGGAGACCGACCTAACGCTTTGCCGACTTAACGAAGTATGCCGACCTAAGGATCAAGGAGATTCCGACCTAGGACTTACAAGAGTCTACTGACCTAACACGTTTTCCGATCTAACTACTCAAGTTATTCGCCGACCTAACTATTAAGGATAAGTTGGTTCATACCGGAGTCGTGACCGGGTTACGACTCATGATAAGTCGTGACCGACCAAAGGGTATGAAGGAGGAAGTAGTGCAACAGTTCAATGCGCGTCACGATAACTCGGCAGCGACTTGGGACTTAGGATTTGGGGCCAGAAGAATATGCGCCTCCCATTTAAACCATAGGCCGTGCATGGGTGAGGAGCAGCGACCTACGACCTAGCCTAACCCGGAGCCGACTCGTGATCCAACTCATCTCGGCAACTACCTACAACTTGACACCGGAAGCCCCTATAAATACGCGACCACCTCCAACATTCAGAGGACTTTTGGGGGGGGGGATCATTTTCTTCAAGAGATTGAAACTTCACCATCTTCAAAGCAATCTATACTTCATCACTTCAAGCTCACGCAAGACATTTAGACCAAACTTCGCACAAAGATTCGGCATATTCAATCATGGATCCAAAGAACTCTGTCACGACGAAGTCTTCTCTAGCTACTTGTCTTTTTTGAATTGAATTGAATTGTAATTGAAAGAGATTGTAATAAGTTGTAATTCAGTCAGCAATAAAGAGAATTGAAGTGGACGTAGGCTTGATCATAAGCCGAACCACTATAAACTCTGTGCTCATTTACTGCATTTTCTGCTACTTACCGTTATCTCTTGATTCCCGTATTCACGGGTGGTGCTTTCACATCTATACTTCACACACCGGGGTGTTAGCGTTCAAATTTTAGCGTTAACACCAAGTAAAATTTCAAATTTAATTATTCAGGCTTAAATTTTTATTTTTTCATTCAAAATATTGATTTCATTTTATAATTGAAATTATTCTTTATCATAAATTTAAGGATTTAATTTCCGGGTAACTTCAATTTATTTAGAGGTGAATAAATATATATGACATATCAAATCGGATTTAAATCATATATTAATATATATATTCCAAATCAAATCATACTTTAAGAAATTCAAATCAATTTATTTTTCAAAACAAACCGTAGCAAAGCTACAGAATAGTCTCTCCACTTCGAATCTTGAAAATGAATGTCGATGATGCGGCCGTCATCACCGAAATTATTTTCCAGCGAAAAAACAAGAGAGCACTGATTTAGAGCTTTTAAAATTTCTTTGAAATAATTTCTACTCCAAAATACTTTAAATACATTACACTCTAAAACTTTAAAATCGAAGTTTGAAATCACCGGAAATTAAATTCTCGAATTCTTGATTTAAATTCATTTAAAATTCTAAATTCCAAATCAATTTGTAACCAAATTTTATAAATTCATTTATTTATAAGTTGGTGAAATCAATGGTCTACAAAACAATAAATGAAAATCAAATAATTATTTAGTTAACCAATTCATTTAACAATTATCAGAAAATTTTGTTATATATAGTATATAATATACTCATACACAATTTATTTCGTTTACCAAATTTGAAAATCCTATTGTGTCAGTTTGTTCTGTTGAAGTGTTTTGGAAATCCTATCGATAGCGTTGATCAGACGAATCGATCAAAATCCTAATCAACATCAACAACTCAAACAACACAATATATTGAACATTTTAATATAAATTTACAATACCTTCCTCGCTCGACGATACAACAATCGATTTCAAAGCAAGTATAGAGATTCAAATTTGATAGAAATCAACTCAAAGAGAATTTTGATTCGAAAATAGGTATGAAACAGAAGATAAGATAATTCAATTAACATAATCGGAAGATGGATACGCTTATTTAATTCACGGGCAATCTTAACCGGATCGACCGTGACTTCAAGAATAAGATCATTGCTGAATTTCGAGGTAAATCAACATTCGATCTCAAGAGATTGAATTCAGGTATAGCAGGGAATAGATAGCATCGTAAACCAAGGATACCAAAATTTCCGATAAATCGATGTCTATTATAAAGGAATTTCACCCATTTACAAATAATTCGAAGGTTGGCGAGATAGCCGATTCATTATAAAGATCATTCGAAGTGGAGTTATGTGATGCTCCAGAATTCAGAAGAATATGAATAGTGAGGGACAAGAATGAATTTCGGAACCGAGGGAACGTTCTAAAATTCAAAGGAATTGAGTCAAAAGGAAGAGATTGAAACTCGAATGAGAGTGATTCTGTAAATACATTTACCATATATGCTAAGTTTTGCCTAGAGCTACCAAAGCTCTGATACCAACCGTAACGAAGCGCTATTTTTAACTATTCGCATCCGCACATGTCGGACTTGAATAATTCAAAATACCGAATTGTTAATTTAAATTTGGCAAAACTCAGATATACAGTAAATAAATAATCACAAAATCACAGACAGAGAGTAATAATATGCAATGGAAGTAAAAGAGATAGTAGTTCATGAAGCTACTATATAAATATATAAGATACATCAGAGTTTACAGCAGAAGAGTAACACGATACATCAAATACAAATCAAAATACATCACTGGAATCATCGAATACTGAAAGCAGAATAGATGGCTGGATCTTCCAGCAAAGCTCGAACTCCAAAGGTGAGTCTCGAAAACTGAACCACTCAGTCTGACCCGAGCGTAAAGAAAAACACAAAACACTCGAGTCAGGATTAATATTCTTATATCAATAAATCCAACTCAAGTGAAATAACAATTGAAATAAAAATAACTCAAAGGACGTTGGAATAACCGTCCTCTAAGGATCCGTTAAACTATCTACTATGTAGTAGTGTACGCTAAGTAGATAATGTCTATCAGTAATATAAATATCAAAATAATGTTAAGGCGTTACCATTATTCCCTTAACACATTTTATATAAGCATCATAGTCTATACAGTACTGTAAACTCCACCGTAAACTGGTGGGATATCAGGGAGTACTCCATAGGTATAACACAAAACAAATTCGTAGTGGTCACGTATATAGGTATGCAAGTATGACAAGGCACATGAGGCAATACCCAAGGTAGTGAAACTACCGTTTGCCTGATCCGGACTGGTGAAAATGCATCGCCGCAACGATCGCAACACCGCGAAACAACACTCCCAAAAGTACGAGGGTGCACTAATCAATAACAAGTAATGAGTAGTTTTCGAAGAAGTGTGTTCGCTCGAGGTGGCTAACCCCATTTGGCTCGGCACGGGTCCTGTTTTAGTTATTTCCAATTTGACACAAGTGTCAAGGCTATCCATTATCGTTCTCTTTCTTCAGTCATCACGTACATCATTCCAACCACTTCATTCTGGATCACACTCCACGTATAGTTATTAAAGTGGTTTTCGGTTTAGACAGAGAGTATGTCCATAACCGATTCCGGTCTCTTTAATAACTTTCGTAATTATTATACCGATTGATCGTTTAATATAATTTACGTTTCAAACTTCCAAAGTACAATTTCAAATCTTATAATTCAATTTCAATTTATATTTAAACAGTTCAAATATTGATTCAAGTTCGTATATAAGTTTTCATTCCGAAATCATTTAAATTAATTTAATTTTTCATTCAAATCAATTTAAGTTCACTTGTCGATCTCATTCAATAATCGTTAAGTTAATTTATCATTCAAAACAATTTCTATTTAATTTTTAGTTAATTAAATCAATTACTTAAGTTCAATTCCGTTATCCCAAAACCTACAATTTGAATTAAATTTAATTCATCAAATCAAATTCTTTAAAATTCCAAGTCTTTCATTAATTTCAACAAATCACATTTTTATCTCTTGTTAAAGAAATTCAATTCCACTTATTCATCTACTTTGTTACAAATTTCAAAACTCAAATAAATAAGAAACTGAACTTCACATATTCAAGAAGTTCAATTTCACTTATTAACTTACTTAAATTTTCCAAATCTTAATTAATAAAGGAAACCAAATTTCATTTATTGACGAAGTTCCAATTCACTTATTCAAAAGTTCAATTTCTCTTATCAAAGAATTCAAATTTTTATTTAATTATCAAATAATTCAATTTTATTCAATTATCAAATAATTTCAAATCTTAATTAAATAATTTCAAATCTTAATTAAGTAATTTCAAATCTTAATTAAGTAATTTCAAACATACTAATTTCAAACTTAATCATTCAATAATTTCAATCCTAATTATCAAATGATTCCAAATTTAATTCAATGAATAATCCCAAATTTAATTGTCAAATAATTTATTATATAATTATTTAACTATGATTAATTACATTAAGCCTTAATTAATTACAATTAATTAATCACACTTAAATTCATCACTTTTATTAATCAACCTTGATTAATTTCATTAATTATATTAACTAATGATTTTTATTAATTAATAATTCCTTTAGTAATTAAATAATTAACTTGTAATTAATCATCTCATTAATCGTAAACAGTAATTAACAACTTGTAATCACTTATCTTAATTAGTTAACTTCTTAATTAATTATATTAATCCTTGATTAATTAATCTAATTAATTAATCTTTAATTACTACATTAAGTAATCAATTAATTAATAATTCTTAATTAATTACTTTATTAATTAATTGCACTTTTAATTAATTACCCTTAGTAATTAATCTTAAATTAATCACATTCATTAATTAATTAATCACATTTATTAATTTACTAAATTAACTAAGTAATTAACCCTTAATTACTTACATAAGTAATTATCTTCTAATTACTTTCATTAGATGATTACTCTCTTAATTAATTACTTAACAAGTAATTAATTCCATCATTAAATGATCCTTAATTCTATAATTAATTACTCTATAATTAATTAACTTCAAATCCATTAACTTAATTAATCCTTATATTGATAACATCAAGTGATTAACCCTTAATCACTTCAACTTTAATTACTTCCATAAGTAATCTCCCCAACTTAATTACATTCAGAAATTCACCATCAATTACTTCATTAATTAATTACACTTAATTAATCCATAATTAAGTGATTATTTAAAATTAAACAAACAATTAAGTAATCATTTAAAATTAATTAAATAATTAGTTAACTAACTTCTTATATTTAAAAATCCTTAATTAATTAAGAAAATCATTTATCTTAATAAATCTTTTACTTATTAACAAATCATATTTAATTAAGTATTCTTAAGTTCATAACAAAGATAAATTAACCATATTTATCTACATAATTAAATTATTTGAATTAAATCAAATTTCAATAACTTAAAACAAACAATTTTATGGTTTGACAAATTTATAACTTTAACTTTATTTGAAAATAAACCATTTAGAAATCAATATGAAATTTAAAACACTTTAATTATCTAATTTAAAATTATTCATTTTAAATAAAATTTGAAACTTTAGTTTTTAAATCATTACTTAAAAATTTACTTTAGAAACTTTGATTTAATAATTTAAATTGAAACACTACCTTTTAAATTAAAATTCAAAATTTAATTAAGTTAATTATTTTCAAAAGAAATCATCTAAAACAATTTAAATTTATAAATAAATTCAATTTACATTTTTAGAGGTTTAATTAACTTTTATTTCAAAACAACAAGTTTTAACCTTGAAAAATTAGTTTCTTTTATAAAAACTCAAGCTTGATTTTTTTTTTAAAAATAACAAGTTTAATTTGTAAACTTATCTTCTTCTATAGTGCTTACCCAAATAAGCATACCACCCTAAAATACTCGAGTCGAACACCTCCTGGAAACGAGCCTCCCCCGAGACAACCCCAACTCCCTTCTACTTCGAGTCAAATTTCCAAATGCACGAGACAAAACCCGAGCCTCCAACGTAACCCCTCCTCCCAGATTCGACGTGCACACGGTGCACTTGCACCAATGCCGCCGACCTCTGGCGAGCGTCGTAAAAATGCACGATGACCAACTGAACCCATACGAACTCAAACACGAACCCAGATCGAACGAAAAACAAATGAATCAAAATCGACCCCCTAAGCTCGAAAAAACTGCAGCAAATCTCGACACAAAACCCCCCAACGCCAACCATCACGACGCCGATGAACTTCGCCGATCTCACCATCGAAACGCCTCGTCCACGAGCATCAACTCCCCCAAATGCAAACACCTCCTGTCACGTAACGATGACATGAAACCCCGCTGGAACGACGGCTTCAACAACAGGTCACAAAACCCTACTCGACCAAATTCCGGTCGACTCAGTCATTGGAAAAATTTGTTAAATTTTTTCCCTTCATCCACGATGCATAAGCAAGCTTCGACCAAGATTCCAGCTTCAAACATCGAGTCGATCTTCGGCAATTCGTTAAATTGCCGAAACCACACTTCTCCCTATAACCCAAAGAATACTACCCTAAAAATCGAGATTATACTATCTAAATTCAAGTTTTCCTGCTACAAATACCATCATGCCATCCAAATTAAAATTTTAGTTGAGTGATTTTTATCATAAATATGAATTCCTCTATTATTTCCATTTTAAACATTATTTGTTGTATTTAAAAATCTTGGAACTATTTTATAATCTTCATCATACAATTACAAATAATTTTCATTTAAATACCCAAGGCTAATATGGATTTGATTAGTAGATATTGAAATTTTTCTTTCGCAGAACATTCACAGCGAATCAACAGAGAACACACTTGAATGTATATAAATAGACAAGCTCATACAACATATATATACCAATTCATAATAAATTCAAGCTAAAGAACTTTAATACAAGTCAATATCATCACATGCATGGCAGTTAAAAACCAGATCAAACTGTTTTTAAAGAAATTTACTCACCACTTTATTTTAAGCAGAGCTGGTTTTAAATCTTTTTTTTTCCAGGCTTTGAGATTTAATATGCAAAATGCTTTGATGTTGAAATCCTACTGCATGCCTCAAAATGATGTTTTAAAAGTTGAAACTTGCAGAGTTGATCTTGATTCCTTTTGAATTACAGGTTTGAAGGTTGCAGCTTTAATTGATATGAAGAGCTTTATTTTGCATATTTTAATTTCAGGTTGAAGAATAATTTTATGGTTTTTCCATTAGTTTGAAAGGAGGAAGGAAAGAAAAGAAATGAGAAGAAGACAGGTTTGAAATTGAAAGTGGAAAACAAATTACTCTTCAAATTATTATATTTATTATTATTTTTTATTTTTTTTAGATGATGACACTTGTTGTTTAAACATACACTTGTCACTATAGTACTTAATTTTCTTACATATGTTATTAGGATGAGCTAACGTGGTTACACATGTTACTTAAGTATATTTTTTTTAATTTTTTTATTTAATTCAAATATTAATATAAGCTTAATTTTTAAAGAAAGTATTATAAAACTAATTATAATATAAATATATTTCTTATACATGTATTTTTAAAATCTAAAACATTTATCTTTATTGTTTAAGAAATAATTTTTATAAAGAAAGTTTATTAATAGCTTTATACATAAATTTTTATAACCATTTTAATTTAAGCATTTTAAAAGAAAACAAAATAAAACTTTATTTAAACTATCATATTTAAAAACAAATAGTTATCTTATACTTTGAAAATAATTGAATAAATCTTAAATTTACTTTCGAAAAATATTAATTTTAAAACAAAGCTTTAAATTACAATATATTCATACATATATATATTATTAATAGATTATATTAAATTTCAAAACAACTCCAAATTCTAACATATACATACATATATATTACAATTTGAAAATTCATCTTTTATTTAAAACAAAAGATTTTCCTATTCACAATATATATCATATATATATATTATAAATAGAATAAAGTTTTATTAGCTTTGAAAAATAAATCATATCCATTTTAAATTGTTAGAAAGATATTGATCAATATTACCAGATTAAATATTTATTAACCTTTAAAGGATTAAATTTACCATTTTAAATTAAAATTACAAAGAAATTATCAAACCAATTTAATTATTAATTTAGATTATTAAATTGATATTGCCTAAAATTCCGGGTCTTCACATTCCTCCCCTTAAAAGAATTTCATCCCCGAAATTTAAAATCAAAGGTAATTTAACGACCCAACAAAGATTTCAATTTCAAAAGCAAAGCATTCCTAACATCCAGTTACTAACAACCAAATCAACCAACCAATCAAACAAACCAAACTAATTATCCTAACGCAAATCAGGATAGATCTTCTAATATTATCTTGAGTTTCACAAGTATAAATCATTGGTAGACTCGCTCTAAACTAGATATACTACCAAAATCCAGAGCTCCTCTCATTTCTAGATCCACCAATCTGAACAGAACATCAGACTATACCCAAGTCTAGCTCAACTTCCAAATCCAACAGGACTGCAGATTCCACAACCAACGATGAATCATACACGTATTCCCTCAGAGATACTTGAAATACAATGAATTCTAGCTATCCAAACTGGCAATTCAATCTTATAGGCAACATAACTTATCCTATCAAAAATACAGATAAGAAATCCCAAATGCCTCAGAACTTGCCATCCAATTACTGCTCTCTTAACCAGAGAAATCTTAACAATAATGAAGTCTTCAACTTCGAATTATAGACTCCTTATCTTATATCTGCATGACTCAACAGACAATCCTGGACTGCCAATCTTCTTCCTGATCAGGTCAACCTATGCTGATGCTTCGAGAAACAACTAGACCAAAACAAACCAGTTTCTGGATCCAATCCAACACAAAAGTCTTCCAAGATCCGTCGAAATCCAGAACACAAGCTCTACTTCTCAAGCAATAGTAAATTGAACTTGCTTCCTTCCTTGCACAGCTGCTACCTCGCTTCCGCTGCACAACTCTGAATCTGAAATAGATGAGAATACTGTTGATGAACACGAATACAAACTTATCCAATATATCCGGGAAACTTTGCTCATCAAATCCATAAAACCTTAGCGACCCATATGACTTGGTCACACATCCTTACAGCAGAAACCCAACTCAAAAACTAGATCTGACCAATCCAAACTCCAAAATTTTCTGAGCTACTACACCAACTCTTTCTTCTCCAGGAACCATCCCACTACCAGGCTATCCACTAGTAACGCTTCTAGAACCAAAACAATATGGAACTCAACTCCAGATGCGGACAAACTTCTGATTACATCAGTAGCTCCTACTTCCACATGAGAACCCTTAGTCTCAAACAAAAGATTGCCAAGGTAAATTCCCAAATTAATCGCAAGTAACTTTTGCTATCCTACCTAGTTCAGATTCCAAAGAAACTGTCCTCTCTTTACCAATTAGAACAGCTTTAAGCTTTTCCAAACAAGGTTAACCCTTCAAGAAAACCTTCACCATCTGCCCGGACTGCTGAAAGAAGAACCACAAAGATTCCTGAATCATGGGAGAAACGAGCCACACCGCTGCTTCCAAACTCTACCTTGATGATACTGGAAAGGCAAAAGACCTTCTCGTCAGCACACCGAACACTTCGAGCTGAAACTGCTACCACAGTAAACAAAAGACTTCTAATCCAAAGGCTTCTCGAAAACCAAAATGATCAACAAACCACACAACAGACCTTCGTGATGGCAGACATCCTCTCAAGAAATTCGGGCTCCAAACCAAGCATCAACATCTCGCTCACCTTAAGGAATGACAAATGAGACCACGGCGAAGCGAAGAAACTCATAAACCTTAGTCTCGTATTACAAAACATCCAACCTCCTTGTTAAAGATCAGATAGCTTCTACACGGAAGAATCTTCCCTGCGGCAGGTAAAGACTGCTCCTCAACTACTTCTGAAACTACTTCAAGAGAAAACATCTTCTGAAATATCCATGGATACTGCACCACATCACGCAGTTATCAAGATATCATCACTTACTTCTGCACTTCTGATAGATCCAAACTTTATAAAATCCGCTCACATGAGCGAAATACAAACTTACACTTCAAAGATGACTCCGAATCTTTTAAAAGATTTCCTTCGGAGATCATAGAAATCCTTACTCCAAGCTACAAATCTCGCTCGAGATGGTATTGGCTCTACAGTCTCGGCAAATATACTTCCAACCTCAAACATTTGGACCTCTTCCATCAGTGGTAGTCGTGTTACACACACACCACTGCTCATCTACCTCTAAAACTTATGTCGGAAAATCTGAACAGATAACCCAACAGATTTAGGTAGATATAGATATATATAGTTATATATAAATATTACAAGTACAATCTCTCAAGAAAGACACCACTCCAGAGCCTAGGTATTCACTCAACCTAATGCTCTGATACCAACTGCAGTGACCCGACTTTCTATCATTAGAAAGACGCGTCACTATTTTAAGAAAGAAAGTACAGAAGAAGAAAAGATAAGAAAAGAAGAAACATAACAACATCAGATACTCACAGCGGAACGAATGAAATATAATATATCACATAAAATATTACATAGTATCATATTACATCAGAGTACACAACTTATACAACACATATTAGACAGTTATAAACATCTGTCTAACTATACAACTCTAGATATCACAAGATACAGATACAATCTCAAACACAGCGGAACCATAATATATCTACACGTGGAAGCCTCCTGCTCTAAAACTCCTCCAGAGTTCATCAAGCTAACCTGAATCCCTCGACTACTCATACATAATATGAGTACCCAAGAGTTTAATAAAATAGAAAATAAACACTCGGGTCCGATAGGGGTCTGGTGTGAGTAAACGGGTTAAAATTGCTTAACTTTAGAAAAACCTTTGAAAGAAAAAGGTATCATGTAAGACTTCCCACACATAAACATGGAAAAGTTTTTACCTTACGCTAACCAAAACATTTGATAGGAAATCCAGTGATATTATAATAGTGTCTAGGGTTTTCAAGTAAATAAGAAATAGCCGAAATTGTTACATTATTAAATTCCAACCACTAGCCAAAAAAGTGGGTAATACAAACAAAACTGTAGGATCTCGTAGGAAGAATGAGTTTCCATCAATGGTAGGGCTAGCGGGGTACCGCCCGTCATAGTACGTGGCCTAGATCACTGTACTGAGGATTACTCCCAATCTCCTACAACACAAAGCCGGGACCACCCCTTACTGGACAGTCCCCAGTAAGATCACCCCGTGGTTGGCGCGACCGACCACCCACTAAGCCGGAAAAAAAGGGACATCTAGACAGGGATGACCTCACCCTGAAATGGGTGCTACCCACCTAGCCTTGTTGCACCTCCCCTGTTTTATACATTCCCGGTTGATGAGGCTTGAGGCTGCGATTACCTTTATAGAACACATCTATCTTAGAATGCTCATCGTCCACCTGACGATGTTCTGAAAGCATTCAATCCATACAAGTTTGTTTCGGGTTAGAACGAAACCGAAGGCACTATCTCATTGCACACATTTTGGAATCACCCTTAGAGTCAACGACCATAGCCCTTGCACTCTGAATCACCATCTCGAACCGGTAAGTACTATCTCCGTCAAACTCATTACGGAATCACCCTCAGAGTTATACTGATGAATAGTTCTTATACTTTGAGTCTTCACTAAGCTCCACTTGGATTCACGACCTAACGTTTAATTTGGATCGATGTGGTTTTCGGATTATCCAAATATGGAAACCCGATCCCGGTCTCACCGAATCCAAACGCCATTTTAATGTCCAAGTTGTTTAAGGGTTCTAAACAATTAAATTATATCGAGGATGATATTAAAAGATAGATGAATCACATTATCACAATAGATAATTCATATCAACCAATTTATCTCACAAAGCAGCATATCATACATCATAGATATCCAAATCATCCAGTATCAACCAATCACCCAATATCAATCATCCAATATAAATCAATCAATCATTTTATAAGCAGGTTTGATTAACTCTTAATCAATTGGATTACCTTAATCCTTCTATCCTTTAATCATTTGGATTATCTTAATCCTGCTTCATTAATTTATTACAAATTAATAAATTAATCATCTCTTAATGATCTTCCTTAATTAATCTTCCTTGATTAATTATCTTATAATTACCCTCAAGTAATTAGCCTTTAATTCTTCCATTAGTTCCATAAATTAATTGTTCTTATCCATATACAGTAATTAACCTTTAATTTCTATCATTAATTACAATAATTAATGATCCTTCATTTACTTGCATTAATTAATCAACTATGATTAATTACATTAAACCTCAATTAATTACAATTAATTAATCATACTTAAATTAATCACTTTTATTAATCAACCTTGATTAATTTCATTAATTATATTAACTAACGATCCTTATTAATTAATAATTCCTTTAATAATTAAATAACTAACTTGTAATTAATCATCTCATTAATCATAAACAGTAATTAACAACTTGTAATCACTTATCTTAATTAATTAACTTCTTAATTAATTATATTAATCCTTGATTAATTAATCTAATTAATTAATCTTTAATTACTTCATTAAGTAATCAATTAATTAATAATCCTTAATTAATTACTTTATTAATTAATTGCATTTTTAATTAATTACCCTTAGTAATTAATCTTAAACTAATAACATTAATTAATTAATCACATTAATTGATTAACCAAAATAACTAAGTAATTAACCCTTAATTACTTACATAAGTAATTATTTTCTAATTACTTTCATTATATGATTACTCTCTTAATTAATTACTTAACAAGTAATTAATTCCATCATTAAATGATCCTTAATTCTTTAATTAATTAATCTATAATAAATAACTTCAAATCCATTAACTCAATTAATCCTTAGATTGATAACATCAAGTGATTAACCCTTAATCACTTCAACTTTAATTACTTCCATAAGTAATCTCCCCTACTTAATTAAATTCAGAAATTCACCATTAATTACTTCATCAATTAATTACACTTAATTAATCCATAATTAAGTTATTATTTAAAATTAAACAAACAATTAACTAATCATTTAAAATTAAATAAGTAATTAGTTAACTAACGTCTTATATTTAAAAATGCTTAATTAATTACGAAAATCATTTATCTTAATAAATCTTTTACTTATTAACAAATCATATTTAATTAAATATTCTTAAGTTCATAACAAAGATAAATTAACCATATTTATCTACATAATTAAATTATTTGAATTAAACCAAATTTCAATAACTTAAAACAAACTATTTTATGGGTTTACAAATTTATAACTTTAACTTTATTTGAAAATAAAACATTTAGAAATCAATTTGAAATTTAAAACACTTTAATTATCTAATTTAAAATTGTTCATTTTAAATAAAATTTGAAACTTTAGTTTTTAAATCATTACTTAAAAATTTACTTTAAAAACTTTGATTTAATACTTTAAATTGAAATAATACCTTTTAACTTAAAATTCAACATTTAATTAAGTTAATTATTTTAAAAAGAAATCATCTTAAACAATTTAAATTTAAAAATAAATTCAATTTACATTTTTAAAGGTTTGATTAACTTTTATTTCAAAACAACAAATTTTAACTTTGAAAAATTTGTTTCTTTTATAAAAACTCAAGCTTGATTTTTTTTTAAAAAAATATAGCAAGTTTAATTTGTGAACTTATCTTCTTCTATAGTGCTTACCCAAATAAGCATACCACCCTAAAATACTTGAGTCGAACACCTCTTGAACACGAGCCTCCCCCGAGACAACCCCAACGCCCTTCTACTTCGAGTCAAATTTCCAAACGCACGAGACAAAACCCGAGCCACCAACGTAACACCTCCTCCCAGATTCGACGTGCACACGGTTCACTTGCACCAACGCCGCCGACCTCTGGCGAGCGTCGCAACAATGCACGATGACCAACTGAACCCAGATCGAACGAAAACAAACGATTCAAAATCGACCCCCTAAGCTCGAAAAAACTGCAGCAAATCTTGACACAAACCCCCCCAACGTCGACCATCACGACGCCGATGAACTTCGCCGATCTCACCATCGAAACGCCTCGTCCACGAGCATCAACTCCCCCAAATGCAAACACCTCCTGTCACGTAACGATGACGTGAAACCCCGCTGGAATGACGGCTTCAACAACAGGTCACAAAAACCTACTCGACCCAATTCCGGTCGACTCAGCCATTGGAAAAATTTGTGAAATTTTTTCCCTTCATCCACGATGCATAAGAAAGCTTCGACCAAGATTCCAGCTTCAAACATGAATCGATCTTCGGCAATTCCTCAAATTGCCGAAACAGCACTTCTCCCTATATCCCAAAGAATACTACCCTAAAAATCAAGATTATGCTATCTAAATTCAAGTTTTCCTGCTACAAATACCATCATGCCATCCAAATTAAAAATTTAGTTAATTGATTTTTATCATAAATATGAATTCCTCTATTATTTTCATTTTAAACATTATTTGTTGTATTTAAAAATCCTGGAACTATTTTATAATCTTCATCATACAATTACAAACAATTTTCATTTAAATACCCAAGGCTAATATGGATTTGATTCGTAGATATTGAAATTTTTCTTTATCAGAACATTCACAGTAAATCAACAGAAAACACACTTGAATGTAAATAAATAGACAAGCTCACACAACATATATATACCAATTCATAATAAATTCAAGCTAAAGAACTTTAATACAAGTCAATATCATCACATGCATGGCAGTTAAAAACCAGATCAAACTGTTTTTAAAGAAATTTACTCACCACTTTATTTTAAGCAGAGCAGATTTTAAATCTTTTTTTCCAAGCTTTGAGATTTAATCTGAAAAATGCTTTGATGTTGAAATCCTACTGCATGCCTCAAACTGATGTTTTAAAAGTTGAAACTTGCAGAGTTGATCTTGATTCCTTTTGAATTACAGGTTTGAAGGTTGCAGCTTTAATTGATATGAAGAGCTTTATTTTGCAGATTTTAATTTCAGGTTGAAGAATAATTTTATGGTTTTTTCCATTAATTTTAAAGGAGGAAGGAAAGAAAAGAAATGAGATGAAGACGGATTTGAAATTGAAAGTCGAAAACAAATTCCTCTTCAAATTATTATATTTATTATTTATTTTTATTTCTTTTAAAATGATGACACTTGTTATTTAAACTTACATTTGTCACTATAGTACTTAATTTTCTTACATGTGTTATTAAGATGAGCTGACATGGTTACACATGTTACTTAAGTATTTTATTTATTTATTTAATTCAAATATTAATATAAGCTTACTTTTTAAAGAAAGTATTATAAAACTAATTATAATATAAATATATTTCTTATACATGTATTTTCAAAATCTAAAACATTTATCTTTATTTTTTAAGAAATAATTTTTAAAAAGAAAGTTTATTAATAACTTTATACATAAATTATTATAACATTTTAATTTAAGCATTTTAAAAGAAAACAAAAAAAAACTTTATTTAAACTATCATATTTAAAAATAAATTGTTATCTTATACTTTGAAAGTAATTGAATAAATCTTAAATTAACTTTTGAAAAATATTAATTTTAAAACAAAGCTTTAAATTACAATATATTCATACATATATATATTATCAATAGATTATATTAAATTTTAAAACAACTCCAAATTATAACATATACATACATATATATTACAATTTGAAAATTCATCTTTTATTCAAAATAAAAGATTTTCCTATTCACAATATATATCAAATATATATATTATAAATAGAACAAAATTTTATTAGCTTTTAAAAATAAATCTTATCCATTTTAAATTGCTAGAAAGATATTGATCAATATTACCAGATTAAATATTTATTAACCTTTAAAAGATTAAATTTACCATTTTAAATTAAAATTATATAGAAAAATATCAAACAAATTTAATTATTAATTCAGATTATTAAATTGATATTGCCTAAAATTCCGGGTCGTCACTGGTTGATTGTGTCTACAATCATTTTTGTGCTTTGTCACTTTAAAACGCAAAGGTTTCTATACTAGTAGTAAATATCAAAACCTTCTCATCGGGATGATTTCAACTATATTTTCAATATAAACTTGTTTTTTAAACCGTTTTCCAATCTATTAGTATATACAAACCTTTACCTCACTCGTATGAGAAATCTAATTAAACGGCTTAGTAAAACGAGTGGTATGAAACGCTTGCGTTTACTTCGTCGGTTAATTCTTGGACTTGTTCGATTGAATCTCTTGTGACAATTTTCGAGTGGAGACTTATAGTTTGTTCGTAAATATTTAAGTTAAGCCAGTGGCTATGGGACATGAAGCTAAACTCATCTATTTACTAGCTTAGTGTGATTGACACTTCTTGATGATCGATGATGATCATTTTGTGATTTAGACTAGCAATGTGCGATGTCTCTTTGTCTACGAGGGAGACTAAACCACGTTTCTATGTAGCTTCTACTCAATTTGGTGGGGTAGCGACCCATGGTCTTCGGGCTGTTTTGTGGAGCTTTAGCTCAAAATCAATGGTTAACAACCATGGAATAGCGTTCCATTTTGTGATACACGTGTTGGTGAGTTTTCATGCTCCCGTTTTGTGATAGGCCTCCCCCTTTTTGTGATTTCTGGATTTCTATTGATGATTTCTAGAACTTGTTTTTCACCAATTTTTGCGATTTCATTGGTAAGTTCTATCAATATTTGTGCATTGGTGAATTTGTGTTTCAACAACTTTTACAATTGGTATTGTGATGTTTGCCAATATTTATGACTTAGTGAATAAAAATAAAGAGTATGACATTCTTTTTCACCTTTGAGAAGATTCTTGTGATATTGATTAATCTCTAGTTGATTTTCAATTACATACGTATCACAGTATGGCTCTATGGTTATCATATGATTTTGTCATATCTCTTATCCTATATTCATTTTATCTGATATTTATAGCTAGACTGATCCACTTATTATTTTCTTATTAAATAATACTTTGGTCAGACTGAGATGCTACAGGTGCTTCTGCTTGACTCCTCATCTAGGATTATTATCCTGACTTTTGGCTAACTACTTAGATTAGTAGTTTATTTTGTTGTATACATTTGAGATATAGACTCCATGATGTATACTTATTCTTTTGTGTAACACTTGTAACTATTCTTTTGCGATATTGTGGATCTTGTTAGACTACTACTCTAATATACACTTTTATGTGTAATATTCATATCTGTTTCCGCCTTTGAGATATGAACTTATATGACTGATTTATGTTATGCTTATTTCTATATTTGTTTCTGAAGATCATATAGCCACTCTGTAGTAGCTTGGAGTTTGTATCGGCATGTTGGATTTCCTCTTGAAATGAAATGCATGTTGTACTATCTGACATACCGTTGCTCGCACAAAGCAATTACATGGATGGTCGCTCCTCAACAGCCTTATTCTTCATGCTTGTTGACGGCATTACTCCATAGTGTCCTTGGCTAGAGTGGGTATAGAGGTGGGGCGTCACTGCTTGGTATCAAAGCCGAACTTCGAAACAATGTAGAATAATTTAACAAGGATCATCGTCCTAAGTCCATCTTAGGAGTCGTGCCTTAGGATTTTATTCGAGTCATTGGACCCGTTTTATCCTATTTTCTTTATGATGCCTTGTTTTATCAATCATTATTGTTTGATATTCATTCTGAGAATAACTTTTTCTTCTTCTTCTTTTCTTTCTTAAAGAAGAGAAATGGTTGGACCAGGCGGTCCCAGCGTCGGTCAAACTAGTGCTATTCCCCAGGATGGAGTATTTATGCCTGCACAACAGCTTCTTTATCTTGTAAAGAACGCTCAAGCTGTCGGACCCATTCCAGAGCCTACTCACCCAAAATCTGGGTTCGCACGCCTGTGCAGTGATTACACAAATTTGGGTGGAAAGCCGTTTAGGGGTTCCGAGGGCGTTATCGAAGTTAAAGCCTGGCTTAGAGCATGCGATCGCATCTTTACTTGCATGAATCTTATCAATCTTCATCGAGTCCAAGTGGCTTCTAGCATGCTCCAAGAAAGAGTGTTAGGCTGGTATGAGCTTCTTATTTCTGAAATTATTGAAGCAGATCTTTCTTGGGAGAAATTCTGGGAATGATTCAATTAAAAGTTTGTGCGGGAGGCTGAATAGGAGACTTTGGCCTGTCGTTTCATAGACCTTGTTTAAGGTGAATCCTCCGTGGCAGACTATGTCGCAGCATTTGAGTCACTTTCTAAATACGGGGTCGAATATATAAACACCCCATCGAAGAAGAACCACAGATTTGTCTATGGATTGAACAAAAATCTCAAGAAGCCATTACTTCTTAAATTAGAAGTTTCTTTTGATCAACTTGTTGATATCGCTCTTCGACTTGAAGAGGAAGATAAAGAAAGTGATGTTGAAATTGTGGGTGCCAAACCAAACTTCAACAACAACAAGAAAAGGCCTAATAAATTCAAAGGTTCTTATCCCAACAAAAAAGGGAAAAAAGGCACTCCTGTAGAAAATACTTCTACCTCTAGTGGTGGGCAATTCTATAATTGTGGTTCTAAGGACCATTATGCTAATAAGTGTTCCAAGCCCCTTGCTTGTCACTATTGCAAAAGTTCGGGCCATTATATATCCGCATGTCCCAAACTTCAGGGCAGGAAGGAGTTAAAGCTTAATGTGGTGCAAGCCCAAAGTAACACTTCTCATGGTCAAGGTATTTCTCATTCTATCCTAGATGGCATTATTGTGTTTCGTGATTGTCCTATGCGAGTTCTTTTTGATACGGGTGCGTCCCATTCTTTTATATCAAAAGAACTTGTTGATACTTTTTCTTTAAGTGTTGTTGCTTTAATGACTTCTTTGAGAATCGTGAATCCGGTTGGTGGATCCGCGACAATTATTTTGGTTTATAAAGATGTTGAGATTATTTTGTGTGATTTTTCTTTCCGAGCCAATTTGCATGTTATACGCTACTTAGGCTTTGGAATGATTTTGGGAATGGATTGGCTTAACCGCTTTGAAGCTCAAATCCTATGTCCTGAACGGACTATTCATCTTCGACATCCTCAATCTGTAAGGCAGATTTCTTTTGATCTTAAAGATTCGGATTCCAACTTAGCTGCATCTTTATGTTCTTTAAATCCTCAAGATGACGATAATGATGATGAGGAAGATGTCATTTCTTTTATTCACTTTGTTCGTGAATTTTCCGACATATTTGAACCCGTTTTAGGATTACCACCTAAGCAAGCGATTGATTTCAGAATTAATTTAATTCCTGGAGCTTAACCTGTTACTCGTCCTCCTTATCGTATGTGCAATAAAGAAAATGAGGAGATGCACAAACAATTATCCGCATTGGAGACGAAGCAATTTGTTCGTTCTAGTTCCTCTCCTTAGGGAGATTCTGCTATTTTTGTGAAGAAATCCGATGGTACACTTAGGCTTTGCGTTGACTACCGCAAGCTTAACGACCTTACTATCAAGAATAAATATCCCCTACCTCGGATTGATGATTTATTTGATCAGCTTAGTAGTGCTAGAGTCTTTTCACAATTAGACTTAGCAACCGGTTTCCATCAGCTTCGTATTGCAGAGGATAGCATTCCTTTGACATCGTTCCGTACTCGTTATGGATCTTATGAATGGCTTGTTATGCCATTTGGGTTAACGAATGCTCCAGCTTATTCGTTGACCTTATGAATCGAGTTTTCAAAGACTTCCTCGATCGGTTTGTTCTCATCTTTATAGATGATATTCTTGTGTATTCTAAAACTGAGGAAGAGCATGAAAAGCATCTTCGGATTGTATTGGAAACCCTTAAGAGAAATCAGTTGAGAGCAAAATTTTCTAAATGCCATTTTTGGCAATCTCGGGTGAAGTTTCTCGGTCATATTATTTCTGAATCCGGAATTTCTGTGGATCCTTCAAAGATTGAAGCGATTCAAAATTGGAAGAGACTGTAGAGTGTGACGGAGGTTCGTAGCTTTCTTGGATTGGCAGGTTATTACCGCCGGTTCATAAAGGACTTTTCTAAAATTCCCATGCCTCTTACTAGTTTGATAAAGATGGGAGTTAAATACATTTGGTCGGACAAATGTGAAGCTTCTTTCCAGAAATTAAAAGAACTCCTTTTGGATGCTCCAATTCTTGTTATTCCTGAGGGGAACCAAGATTTTATTATTTATACCGATGCTAGTCGTGTTGGTTTGGGTGTCGTTCTTCTGCAAAGAGAACATGTTATTGCTTATGCTTCTAGGCAATTAAAGCCAGCCGAGACTAGATATGCCACTCATGATTTAGAGCTCACGGCTACTGTTTTCGCTCTTCGAATTTGGCATCATTACCTTTTGGGAGAGAAATTTATTCTCTATACCCATCATAAATCCTTGAAGTATTTATTTTCTCAAAAGGAACTTAATTTGCATCAACAACGTTGGCTTGAATTTCTTGCATCTTATGATCATGATATTCTTTATACTCCCGGAAAGGGGAATTGTGTTGCCGATGCACTTAGTCGTAAGCAACAAGCGGTTGTTTCTATGATGATATCCGAGTGGAATGATCTCGAGACTTTATCCACTTATGATATTCGAGATCATGAATCCGATTTATGTTCATCTCTTATTTTATGTAGCCTTGAGGCTCATCCTTCTTTTTTAGACCGCATTTTTGAAGCTCAAAAGCTAGATCCCGAATTGGCTTTTCTTAGCCAAAATTGTAGGGATAAAATTGATATTGAAGGTTTGAAAGACTTTGATATTGATTCTCATGGCGGCATTCGAAAATTTAGTTGACTCATCGTGCCAAATATTAGTGGTCTTCGTAAAGACATTCTAGAAGATTCTCATCGTTCTAAATTTACCATTCATTCTGATAGTAGTAAAATATACACGGATATGAAGTGACTTTATTATTGGGATGGAATGAAATCTAATATTGCTATCTTTGTTAAGCGTTGCATGACTTGCCAACTTGTCAAGGCCGAGCATCAAAGGCCCGGTGGGTTATTGTAACCTTTAAACATTCTAATCTGGAAGTGGGATCATATTTCCATGGATTTTATCGACGGCCTTCCCCGTTCTCGTTTGGGTAATGATAGCCTATGGGTGATAGTTGATAGATTTACAAAATCCGCCCATTTTATTCCCGTTCGGTCTAACCATACCGTACCTCTTTTGGCCAAACTCTTTATTAAAGAAATTGTTAAATTACATGGAGTTCCTACTTCTATTGTTAGCGATCGTGATCCATTGTTTACTAGTGGATTTTGGAATAGTCTTCAAAAATATTTGGGAACGAAGCTTAATTTTAGCACCGCTTATCATTCTCAGTCCGATGGACAAACCGAGCGTGTGAATCAAACTCTTAAAGATCTTCTTCGTGCATGTGTTCTTGATTTTGGTGGAAGTTGGGAAGATCATATTTCTCTTGTTGAGTTTTCCTATAATAATAGCTTCCAATCTATTATTGGTATGGCACCTTTTGAAGCACTCTATGGAAGGCCATGCCGATCTCCTTCTTGTTGGCTTGAGGCCGGTGAGAAGCTGGTTTAAGATCCATATTTTATTCGAGATTCCACAGAAAAGATTGATCTTATCCGCCATAGGATGAATGAAGCTCAAAGTAGGCAAAAATCATATGTTGATAACCGAAGAAGGAAATTAGAATTTTATGTGGGAGATTTTGTGTTTATTCGTGTCTTACCTATGAGGGGTGTTGTGCGTTTCAGTCGATCGGGAAAATTAGCACCTCGATGTATTGGTCCATTTCACATCACCAAACGTATTGGTTCCGTGGCTTATCGCCTTTTATTACCGGCTCAGTTTTCTGCTATTCATGACGTGTTCCACGTTTCTCAATTACGGAAATGCCTTCAAGATTCCGATTCTATTCTTGAGCCCGGTGTTGTGGAAGAAATTGAAGTTTCGCCTAATTTGACTTACGAGCAACATCCTATTCGTATCATTACTTCGGAGATTAAACGCCTTCGAAATAAAGATGTTCATCTTGTGAAAGTTCAGTGGTCCTCAAATCCTAAGGACTGTTCTTGGGAATCCAGAGAATTCATCTAGCGAACACATCCGGACTTACTTTCTCGTGCTCTTTGAGGTGAACTTCTTATTTCAAATTTCTTTTGTGTTGATATGTTTTATTGGTTGTTACTTTTTATTTTCTTCTTAAATATTGCGAGGACGCAATTTCTTTAAGGAAGGGAGTCTGGAACAACCCGCATATTTTATGGTTGTATATTTAAATGTTTTATTTAAATATAGCATTGTTAGTCGAATTTAAGTCCGAAAAGCTACCTTTTTCAAACAACCGAATTAGTACTTGAGACCACTTCCATTGAATCCAAAATGACATTTGCAACCTTTTTGAGTATAAACTTTGATATGTTTGGAGCTAGCTAAAATTTAACCTTTTCACTTTGGACTTTGGGTTTGAGTTAGCCTAAACTATTAACTCTAGCTCAAACCCCACTCTCTTCATTCACTTTCATTTCCTAATACCTTCAAGCTTTCATAAAAATAGGGGAAGACAAAAAGAATTAGAATTCCTAAGCCCTAGTTCCATTGCAAATCCAAACTCCAACTCCAAATTCAAAGAGAAGCTATTGGTAAGCATCCTCTTCTTATTCTCCAACTCATTCTACCTTCAATTTTAGAAATTCCTAAACCTAATTTAGGAAATGTTCTTCTTTTGAGCTTAGATTCAAGCTCCTTGGGTTGTGTTGAAGAGTGATTGTTCTTGCCTTACTTTATAGCTTCTTCTTCATTGTTTTTGGGTTTAAATGTGAGATTTTTTATCTCACATCTTTGTCTATAACTATCTTTGATTGTTGGGTATGAATTCCTAATACTTACTCATATGCATTTGCTTTTGGTTTGGGTTGAAATGGTGAATATTCCAAGTTTTGGTGTTTTGATGTCAAATCTTCAAAAATCCCAACTTTGATGTTTAAACATGTTTTTGATGATGCATTGAAGAGCCTATAGGGCCAGGTTGCTGATTGGCATAAACCCCTAGCGTCGTTGCTCATTCGATGTCAATTTGGGAGAGTCGGCTCTTTATTGAATTGGCTGAAGAAAACAGCCCAGCACCCAGTCAGTCGACTGACCATTTGCAGTCAGTCGACTAGCTGTAGCCAATGATGGCTCCGGGGGCTGTTTACAGAGACAGGGAGTCTACGTTCCATGCAATCAGTCGACTGGCCACTGTAATCAGTCGACTGACTACAGGAAATGAAATTTCCAGGTTTCTGGATCAGTCGACTGGCCAATTGCAGCCAGTCGACTGACCTGCTTCTATTTGCCTATTGAGCCTATTTTGTGTTGATTTCCAATTTATATCGATTCGTGGTTTTTTTCGATTTGTTGTTATCATTTATTATCGACCTTGATGACTTTTATTTTTGGAATTTTTGGTTATATCCACTTTGATGGATTTAGAATCGATTTCTTTAGATTTAATTCACGTCTTTGAACATGGGATTTTGGTGGTTGATTGTTTCTACAATCATTTTTGTGCTTTGTCACTTTAAAACGCAAAGGTTTCTATACTAGTAGTAAATATCAAAACTTTCTCATCAAGATGATTTCAACTATATTTTCAATATCAAACTTGTTTTTTTAAAACGTTTTCCAATCTATTAGTATATACAAACCTTTACCTCACTCGTATGAGAAATCTAATTAAACGGCTTAGTAAAACGAGTGGTATGAAACGCTTGCGTTGACTTCGTCGGTTAATTCTTGGACTTGTTCGATTGAATCTCTTGTGAAAATTTTCGAGTGGAGACTTACAGTTTGTTCGTAAATATTTAAGTTAAGCCAGTAGTTATGGGACATGAAGCTAAACTCATCTACTTACTAGCTTAGTGTAATTGACACTTCTTGATGATCGATGGTGATCATTTTGTGATTTAGACTAGCAATGTGCGATGCCTCTTTGTCTGCGAGGGATACTAAACCCTGTTTCTGTGGAGCTTCTGCTCAATTTGGTGGGAGTAGCGACCCATGGTCTTCGGGCTGTTTTATGGAGCTTCGGCTCAAAATCAATGGTTAGCAACCATGGAATAGCGTTCCATTTTGTGATACACATGTTGGTGAGTTTTCATTCTGCCAGTTTGTGATAGGCCTCCCCCATTTTGTGATTTATGGATTTCTATTAATGATTTCTAGAACTTTTGTTTCACCAATTTTTGTGATTTCATTGATAAGTTCTATCAATATTTGTGCATTGGTGAATTTGTGTTTCAACAACCTTTACAATTGGTATTGTGATGTTTGCCAATATTTTTGACTTGGTGAATAAAAATAAAGAGTATGACATTCTTTTTGATCTTTGAGAAGATTCTTGTGTTATTGATTAATCTCTAGTTGATTTTCAATTACATACTTATCACAATATGGCTCTATGGTTATCATATGATTTTGTCATATCTCTTATCCTATATTCATTTTACCTGATATTTATAGCTAGACTGATCCGTTTATTATTTTCTTATTAAATAATACTCGAGTTAGACTGAGATGTTACAAGTGCTTCTGCTTGACTCCTCATCTAGGATTATTATCCTGACTTTTGGCTAACTACTTAGATTAGTAGTATATTTTGTTGTATAGATTTGAGATATAGACTCCATGATGTATACTTATTCTTTTATGTAGCACTTGTAACTATTCTTTTGCGATAGTGTGGATCTTGTTAGACCACTACTCTGATATACACTTTTATGTGTAATATTCATATCTGTTTCTGCCATTGAGATATGAACTTCTTTGATTGGTTTATGTTATGCTTATTTCTATATTTGTTTCCGAAGATCATATAGCCACTGTGTAGTAGCTTTGAGTTTGTATCGGCATGTTGGATTTCCTCTTGAAATGAAATGCATGTTGTACTATCTGAATACCGGTGCTCGCACAAAGCAATTACATGGATGGTCGCTCCTCAATAGCCTTATTCTTCGTGCTAGTTGACGGCATTACTCCGTAGTATCCTTGGCAAGCGTGGGTATAGAGGTGGGGCGTCACAAATACCTTCCCAATCACCCACATATGATTATTTCTAAAACCATATATGCAAAGTTAGAAGCAATATAGCAAACAAGTATTTCTAATTACTCTTGGAAGCAAAAGCTTACGGTCCATGCTAAGGAGTTGCACTGCATATGTACAGCCATATAGGCTTAGGTTTCAATATCATTAGTTCATAACCTGGACATATTTTACATACACGCAAGAATGAAACAAAACAAATTTCTGGGCAACATAGTTTTTAAATTAGAAATGTGAGTTTAAAACTCACCAAAATATTTGCCTCGAAATTGTTAGCAACCGAGATTCAAAGTAAAGGAGGAAGCAATATGAATGGCCATTAACACTCTGCAAAGCTACTGGAAAGTTGAGCAAAAGAATGCTTTCCCTTCTTTTCACAGTGGTACACAAGTCAAAATGAAAGATGTGCTGGCTAACACTTTGTACTTGTTCATTTAATGCAAACGTGCTTTAGTGGGAGAGAGTACACGGCTTGCATATAAAATAATGGGGAAGCAACAGTGTACACCTTTAATTTTTCATAATTTGAGGTGCAAGCCCAAAGTGTTCACCTTTTGTGATGGAAAAAATGTGTTCAGACAATGTTCTACAACCTAGTGACAGCATTTGCAAGGAAAATGCTCAAACAATTTGTTTTTGCTTAAAAAAAAGGATCTATACCTTTTACACATGAAGGCAAAACAATATAACACAACTAGAAAGTATATAGCTAGCTTTGAAATGGATTATCTTCACTTACACGTGAAGGCAAAGGATGAATTTCAACATAGCTAGATTATTTAAGAACTGACTTTGCAATATTTTTGCATTGCAAATTTATTTTTCAAATTTCAATTTAAAATTTCTATTTAAATTTTTTTATTACGACGGTAATTAAAAATCACGGTTATTACAAACTCCCCCTTATAAAAATTGCGTCCCTGCAATTTTCATACTAGAAGTTGTTTATAACACCAATTATTTATATCAACAAAGATTTAAGTAAAATAAAAAGGATAAGAAAACTCACCCCCACCCGAAGAGGAGAGAAAACCAGGATAAGAACGCTCGATGAATTCTTTGGTTTCCCTAGTGCAATCTTTGGGGTTTGCGGACCATTGAATTTTCACAAGCGGGACTTCTTTATTCCGAAGGCATTTAACCTCTGAAGCTAGCACATGAATAGGATTTTGCACTATAGACAAGTCGGGTGAGATCTCAAGATCTTGCAGCATATGAGGATCAATAATAGAATCTGAATCTCTAAGGCATCGACGAAGCTGGGATACATGAAATACGTCATGAATTCCCAAAAACTGGATAGGTAGCGATACACGATAAGCAGCAGGGCCAATGCGTTCCGTAATAGGAAATGGTCCAATATATCGAGGAGCCAATTTCCCGTAGCTACTAAAACCCACCACACCCTTCATCGGAGAAACGCCAATGAATACGTGATCGCCAATAGAAAATTCCAAAGTCTTCCTACGATGATCGACATAAGATTTCTACCTATTCTGAGCCTCTTTCATTCTCTGTCTAATAGTAACAATCTTCTCCGAAGATTCACGAATATAATCGGTCCGAGAGCTAACTTTTCCCCCGATTCCAACCAACAAGATGGTGATCGACATGGTCTTCCATAAAGAGCTTCGAAAGGAGCCATACCGATACTTGATTGAAAACTATTGTTATAAGAAAATTCAACAAGAGATAAGTGGTCTTCTCAACTACCACCAAAATCAAGAATGCAAGCTCGAAGGAGATCTTCAAAGACTTAATTCACCCTTTCAGTCTGACCGTCAGACTATGGATGATAAGCTGTATTGAGATTGAGCTTAGTGCCCAAAGCTTTCTGAAGGCTCTGCCAGAAACCACTAGTAAAAAGCGGATCTCTGTCACTAACAATAGAACTAGGCACATGATGCAGCTCAGGCCAGAGATGAAAATACACAACCCATAATTCTCCAAGGGATAAGTCGCACATGACTTAAGGAAGGAATAAGTCGCACACGACTTAAGAAAAGTATTTTAGGTCATCTACGACCTAACGGGTCATGAGGTAAGGGGATGCGACTTAACAAAGCTCGGGGAAAAGGTCTAGGACCTAACAAAGGCTTAAGTCGTTGGGTTACTTTAGGTCGTTTACGACCTATAGCTATAGGAGCTAAGGGAGAAGCAACACGAGCTAACGAAGAGGCGGCACGAGTTAACAGAGTCTTAGGTCGCGTACGACCTAAGCCAAGGTCATTGACTGCGAACGACCTAACGTAGGTCGTCCAGATATCACTGCTTCCTTAAGCCGCAAACGAGT
The DNA here is from genome assembly GCA_030765085.1 of Allium cepa. NCBI lineage: Eukaryota > Viridiplantae > Streptophyta > Magnoliopsida > Asparagales > Amaryllidaceae > Allium > Allium cepa. The sequence continues at coordinate 728,081,512 of CM060945.1, forward strand.
TACGACCTAGTTAAGTCGCGTGAAGCAGTGCAGAAGCTACTCTGTTAAGCCGTGTTATTTTTAAGCCGTATGTCGTTGTATTCATTAAGTCGTTATGTTCTTAAGTCGTCTGTTGCTTATGTCGTGTATTGTATATACTGTAAGTCGTTGACTGTGTGTTGTAATTGTTTTAAGTCGTTGTAACTTGTGTTGTGATAAGTCATAAGTCTTGATGTTAAGCCGTAAGTCGTAAGTTGTGAGTCGTGAGTCGTGAGTCGTGACTTGTACGTCGTCTATACTGAGTCACTGCTGATGAGTCGTGAGTCGTATGTCGTGTACGACTTAAGGAGCCGGTTGTAAAAATGCTATAAATAGGGAGTGTGTTGTACATTTGAGGTGATTGATTGTTGAATAAAACTTTGTTTGATTGCTGTGTGCTTTCATCTAAATTGGTAGTTGAGTGTGATCTCCTATCTCCACTTTCGGCTATTCGAGTGCGCTCGAATCAATGATCGTTGAAGCCAATTCACGGTATCAAGTGCGCTTGATCAACGTTTGAAGAATTGTAGATCTTCTTTCACGGTATCGTGCGCGATCAACGTGTCGAAGATAGCTAGAATTCGGTATCTTTGTGATCAACGAATTTGGGCATTTCAGTATCTTCAATCCACGGTTTGCTACTTTCATCGATCTATATCGTTTTGTTATTATCCGCTGCGTCAGTTTTTGGTATCAGAGCTAGACTTAGCCAATCATAGCTAAGCCGAGTCTTGGAGCCAAGGAGTTTGAAGTTGGTGTTCATCGTGTTCATCTTGAAGTTGCAACAAGTTAGAAGTTTTCGATCCATATTCTTTTGGATCAAAGTGTGGAAGTTGTTTGAATTTGGCCGTGAGATTTTTGCGCACCAAAGTTTGAAAGTAAAGTGCTTGAAGCCGTGCTTGTTGGAGCCGAGCTAGGGGTAGCGAGCAATTGAAGTTTGAAGTTGTTTTGTTGAAAAGTTGTGAAGTTCAATCATGCCACCAAGGAGAGCTAACCGCCATCAAAATGTTGAAGCATTGTATAGAAGGGAGGAGGCCGAGCAAATGGTACAACGTATTAATGAGAAATTTAATGAAGGCATTGGAAAGTTAGAGAAGTTGATGAATGATTTGAATCAAAATCAAAGGAGGAGATCACCAATCTCGAACCATGGAGGAAACCGAGTTTCGCCATCGGTTACGGAAGCGAGAAGGGTATCACCACAATCTTTTAGAGAGAGAAGAGAAACATCGATTTCATCAAGGAGAGATCACCATGACTACGGACATGAAGAGAGAAGAACTCCACGTGAGTTTGAAGATGAGCCATATCGAGATGAAGAGAGACATAGTAGAAGAGACATGCGTGATCGAAGTGATGAGAGTGGTCGAGATCGATATAGACATACATTTGATTTTGATGAAGATGGTGATAGAGCTAGCATTCATTATCGAGATCGAGGCCAAGTACGAAATGTATATCGGGATGTTGAGGATGATCGATGTTGGGAATCGGGTATGAAGATGGAAATTCCAGAGTTCAAGGGTGGAATGGTAGCTGAAGAATTTTTGGATTGGTTGTCTAATGTTGAAGAGATCTTTGATTTCAAAGAAGTCCCAGAGAATCGAAGAGTTAAGTTGGTTGCTACTCATTTGAGAGGTAGAGCTATGGCATGGTGGCAACAAACTAAACTTACACAGGAGAGAATGGGGAAGTCGAAGATTGAATTATGGGAGAAGATGAAGAAGTTAATGAAGGCTACATTTTTACCTTACAATTATCAATCACTCATGTATCAAAGGTTGTAGAATCTGAGGCAAGGGACGAAGACTGTTAATGATTATGCTGATGAATTTTATCAACTGATTGCTCGAAATGATATAATGGAGACAGAGGAACAGCTGACTGCTATATTTGTTGGAGGGTTGATGATACAGATCCAGGATATGGTGAATATGTTTGATCCAAGATCTGTAGCAGAAGCACATCAGAAAGCGTTGGCTTGGGAGAAGCTGGGAAGGCGTGGAGGTGGTGTGTTTACTAATTCCAACAATCAAGTGAAGGGTGTTAGTGGAAGCTCTAATGTTCCTAAATCTATCAGTAAACCAGTTGTGAATGAAGTTGCGAAGACGAAGGTCAACAACAGTTTCAAGTGTTATAATTGCCAGGAAGTGGGTCACAAGAGTAATGAATGTCCGAAGCCGAAGAAATGAACTATGATTGCTGAAGTTGAAGGTGAGGATGTTGGGGAAGGTTATCCTAGTCAAGTTGAGGAGGATGAACAGGATGTTGCGTAAGGAGATGAAGGATGTAACCTAATGATGTGGAGGTCTTGTTTAATACCAAAGCAGTAAGAAGAAGCTAGTTGGTTGAGGAGTAACATCTTTCAGTCAACATGCACTATTCTGGGAAAGGTTTGTAAGTTTTTGATTGATGCAGGAAGTTGTGACAATATTCTTTCTACTGAAGCTGTGAGAAAGTTGAAGCTGAAAACGGAGAAGCATCCAAATCCTTACAAGTTAGCGTGGTTGAGAAAAGGAGGTGAAGTGAAGGTGGACAGGCGAGTTCGAGTTCCATTTTCTATTGGGAAGAAGTATAAAGACGAGATTTGGTGTGATATTGTGGAGATGGATGTTTGTCACTTACTTTTGGGAATACCATGGCAGTATGATCGAGTAGTGCAACATGACGGTCGGACCAATAGCTACAGCTTTATGTTTGAAGGTGTTAAGATCATTTTGGTCCAAAAGAAGAGACAGCAGGAAGAGAGCAAGTAAGAAGAAATTGAGGAGCTGAAGTCTTTTTTTGACTTTGAAGGAATTCATCGAAGAAGTAAGGAGAGTCCAGAGGTGTTTTTGTTGATTGGACGTGAAACAACTGAATCTGTTGAAATCCCAAATGAAGTAAAGCCGGTATTGGAAGAATTCAGAGATGTGTTTCCTGAAGAGTTGCCAACGGAGTTACCACCGTTGCGGGATATTCAACATCAGATTGATCTTGTGCCAGGGGCAGTATTACCACACAGGCCACATTACAGGATGAGTCCTAAGGAGCATGAGGAACTGAGAAGGCAGGTGGAGGAGCTGTTAGAACAAGGGCGTGTTCAGGAGAGCTTGAGTCCTTGTGCCGTGCCAGCCTTATTGGTACCCAAGAAGGATGGAACGTGGAGGATGTGTACCGATAGTTGGGCACTGAATAAGATCATTGTGAGATACAGATTTCCTATGCCGAGGTTCGATGATTTGATTGATCAGTTGAGTGGGGCTGTTGTGTTTTCAAAGATTGACTTGAAGAGTGGTTATCATAAAATTCGAATTAGACCGGGAGATGAGTGTAAGACTGCTTTCAAAACCAGGGAAGGTTTATACGAATGGTTGGTTATGCCGTTTGGTTTATCGAATGCGCCGAGTACTTTTATGAGAGTGATGAACCAGATTTTCAGACCATGCATTGGGAAGTTTGTGGTAGTTTACTGTGATGATATTTTGATCTACAGTGGAAGTATGGAAAAGCATGTCCATCATTTGCGTGAAGTACTGTTGATTCTACGACAGGAGAAATTTTACGCTGCAACGAAGAAGTGTGTGTTCATGACGCACAGCGTTTTGTTTCTGGGATATGTTTTATCGAAGGAAGGAATTCAAGTGGATGAAAGTAAAGTAGAAGCTGTCAGGAGTTGGCCACAACCAAAGAAAATTACTGAAGTACGAAGTTTTCATGGATTGGTATCTTTCTATCGAAGATTCATTCCACATTTTAGTAGTGTGATGGCACCTATAACCGATTGCATGAAAGAAAAGAAGTTTAAGTGGTCAGAGGAAGCAGGGATTGCTTTTGAGAAGATCAAGACACTATTGACGACAGCACCAATTCTAGTTTTACCGGATTTTCAGTTGTTGTTCGAGTTACATACTGATGCATCGAAGGTTGGGGTTGGTGGAGTTTTGAGTCAAAAAGGAAGACCAGTTGCTTATTTCAGTGAGAAGTTGTCTGGAGCTAAGTTGAGATATAGCACTTATGATGTCGAGTTTTACGCAATTGTTTAAGCTGCGAAGCACTGGAGACATTATCTGTTTCAGAAGGAGTTTGTTCTTTACACTGATCATGAAGCATTGAAGCACTAACAAGGGCAGGATAAGATTTCAGCAAGGCATGCATCGTGGATTGCTTATCTGCAGCAATTTACGTTTGTGGTGAAACATAAATCGGGAATTACGAATCGTGTAGCAGATGCATTGAGCAGAAGGAATCACTTGTTGACTACAATGAAGGTTGAGGTGACAGGGTTTGAATTGTTGCCAGAATTGATTAAAGAAGATCCTTACTTTATGAAGTTCGCTGAGAAAGTCAAGGATGGGAGTACTGATGAATTTGTGTTGATAGATGGATTCTTATTCAAAGGGAATCAATTATGTGTACCAGATTGCAGCTTGAGAATGAAAATTGTGAAAGAGTTGCACGAAGAAGGACATGTGGGTAGAGATCGAACATTGCAGTTGATTTCTCGGTCTTATTATTGGCCGTCAATGAGAAGGGAAGTTGAAAGGTTTGTGCGTAGATGTCATGTTTGTCAGGTTTCAAAAGGGACAGCTATAAATGCGGGATTGTATATGCCATTACCTGTTCCTACAAAACCATGGGTAGACAATAGCATGGATAACGTGTTGGGTTTGCCGAGAACTCAAAGGGGGAATGACTCTATATATGTTGTGGTGGATCGTTTCTCGAAGATGGTACATTTTATTGCTCGTAAGAAGACGGCGGATGCTGTTCATGTTGCTCAGTTATTTTTCAAGGAGATTATCGACTTCATGGATTGCCAGAATCTATTGTGTTGGATAGGGATACTCGTTTTCTGAGTCACTTTTGGTTAAGTTTGTGGAAGATGGTCGGAACGAAGCTGAATTTTAGTAGCGCTTACCATCCGCAAACTGATGGGCAAACGGAGGTAGTTAACAGATCGTTGGGAAATTTATTGCGATGTCTTGTGAAAGATAATATGAAGAGTTGGGATGTGAAATTATGTCAAGAAGAGTTTGTTCATAATCATGCGGTGAATCGTAGTAGGGAATTCAGTCCATTTCAGATTGTATATTCAAATTTACCAAGGGGACCGTTGGACCTAACGGTAGTACCACAACCGAAGGGGACGGTTAAATGAGCTATAGATTTTGTTGATGGGTTGACTGAATGTCATAAAATCGTTCAGGAGCGATTGGAGAAACCAAATGAGAAGTATAAAAGGTCCACAGATCTGAAGCGAAGAAGTGTTGAGTTTAATGAAGGAGATATGGTGTATGCTGTGTTAACCAAGGATCGTTTTCCAGTGGGCGCTTATAACAAGTTGAAAACCAGAAAAATTGGTCCTGTGGAAATTGTGCAACGGATCAATGAAAATGTTTATAAGTTGAAGCTAGCGGAAGATGTGTACACTTCTGACGTGTTCAATGTTAAACATCTTGTGCCATATTATGGGAATGAACAATCCGATTGGAAGAATTTACAAATTCGAGGACGAATTTTTCTCAACCTGGGGATGATGATGCGGCTCAGGCCAGAGATGAAAATACACAACCCATAATTCTCCAAGGGATAAGTCGCACACGAATTAAGGAAGGAATAAGTCGCACACGACTTAAGAAAAGTATTTTAGGTCATCTACGACCTAACGGGTCACGAGATAAGGGGCTGCGACTTAACGAAGCTCAGGGAAAAGGTCTACGACCTAACAAAGGCTTAAGTCGTTAGGTTACTTTAGGTCGTTTATGGCCTATAGCTATAGGATCTAAGGGAGAAGCAACACGAGCTAACGAAGAGGCGGCACGAGTTAACAGAGTCTTAGGTCGCGTACGACCTAAGCCAAGGTCGTTGACTGCGAAAGACCTAACGTAGGTCGTCCAGATATCACTGCTTCCTTAAGCCACAAAGGAGTTACGACCTAGTTAAGTCGCGTGAAGCAGTGCAGAAGCTACTCTGTTAAGCCATGTTATTTTTAAGTCGTATGTTGCTGTATTCATTAAGTCGTTATGTTCTTAAGTCGTCTGTTTCTTATGTCGTGTATTGTATATACTGTAAGTCATTGACTGTGTGTTGTAATTGCTTTAAGTCATTGTAACTTGTGTTGTGATAAGTCGTAAGTCGTGATGTTAAGCCGTAAGCCGTAAGTCGTGAGTCGTGAGTCGTGAGTCGTATGTCATCTATAATGAGTCACTGCTGATGAGTCGTGAATCATATGTCGTGTATGACTTAAGGAGCCGGTTGTAAAAATGCTATAAATAGGGAGTGTGTTGTACATTTGAGGTGATTGATTGTTGAATAAAACTTTGTTTGATTGCTGTGTGCTTTCATCTAAATTGGTAGTTGAGTGTGATCTCCTATCTCCACTTTCGGTTATTCGAGTGCGCTCGAATCAACGATCGTTGAAGCCAATTCACGGTATCAAGTGCGCTTGATCAATGTTTGAAGAATTATAGATCTTCTTTCACGGTATCGTGCGCGATCAACGTGTCGAAGATAGCTAGAATTCGGTATCTTTGTGATCAATGAATTTGGGCATTTCAGTATCTTCAATCCACCGTATTCTACTTTCATCGAACTATATCGTTTTGTTATTATCCGCTGCGTCAGCACACCTTGAAGTCGAACGACTTCTTTAATAAACAGCTTAGCCAACAAAGGAGCAGTTCGATTGGACTTGGTAGAAATAAAATGGGCTGATTTAGCCAATCTCTCAACAATCACCCAAATACTAGGATGGCCCGACCTCGAACGAGGTAGCCCATCAATGAAGTCCATAGAAATTCGATCCAATTTCCATAATGGAATCTCAAGAGGCTGCAAAAGACCACTAGGATGTTGGTGTTCTGCTTTAATAAGTTGACAAGTCATGCAACGACTTACATAACTTGCAACATCATGCTTCCTACCTTCCCAATAGTATAAGCATTTCATATCAGCATACATCTTACTACTACCCGAATGAATAGTATACTTAGAATGATGACAGTCCTCAAGAATGTCATTTCTAATATTAGAAACATTAGGCACGATCAATCTTCCCTTCTTTCGAATACAACCACGAATATCAATATTGAAATCCTTTAGATTATCACTTTGGGATTCCGATTTACAACTCTGAATAAGATAAGCAAGATTTGGATCTTGTTTCTGGGCATCGGCAACCCTATCCAGTAAACTAGGATGAGCTTCCATGCTAAGTAAAAGCACGGGAGAATCAGAAACTGAAGGATGGTCTCTAATATCACAAAGAGATAAACCTTCCAACATATTCACTCTGCTAGCATCATGGGAACAACAACCTGCTGCTTGTGACTAAGCGCATCAGCAACTCGATTACCCTTGCCAAGGGTATACTGAATATTGAAATCATATGAAGCAAGAAATTTGAACCAATGTTGTTGCCTCATACTAAGTTCTTTCTGAGTGAATAGATACTTCAGCGATTTGTGATCAGTGAAGATAATAAAACACTCGCCCAACAAATAATGTCGCCAAATCTTTAGATCAAAGACTATAGCGGCTAACTCCAAATCATGGGTAGCATAACGAATCTTATTAGGCTTTAGTCGTTTAGAAGCATAGGAAACTACTCTATCCTTTTGCATGAGAACAGCACCGAGTCCATAACCACTGGCATCGGTATAAACAACAAGATCATGATTACCTTCGGGAAGCACTAAGATAGGAGCATAAGTAAGGAGATCTTTTAACTTCAAGAAAGAAGTCTCACACTTATCTGACCAAAAAAAGGAACAACTTTTCTCGGGAGAGTGGTAAGCGATAAAGCAATACGAGAAAAGTCCTTAATGAACCGGCGATAATAACCCGCCAATCCAAGAAAACTACGAATCTCAGTAACGGTCTAGGGCCTCTTCCAATTTTGAATAGATTCGATCTTGGAAGGATCGACAAAGATACCATCGGAAGTAACAATATGACCGAGAAACTTCACCTTATTCTCTCAGTAGCGACACTTGTAGAATTTGGCATAAAGCTGATGCTGACGAAGAGTGCTCAAAACAATCTCCAAATGCTGAATATGATCGACTTCATATTTGGAATAAATAAGAATATCATCAATGAAAACCAAGACGTACTTCTCGAGATATTCCCAGAATACCCGATTCATAAGATCAACAAAATACGTTGGAGCATTCGTCAAACCGAATGGCATAACAAGCCATTCGTATGAAACATATCGAGTGCGGAATGTTGTAAGAGGAATACTATCTTCCGCAACTCGTAACTGATGAAATCCAGTAGCAAGATCGAGTTGGGAGAAGAGCTTAGCGCCACTTAATTGATCGAACATGTCGTCGATCGTAGGTAATGGATACCTATTTTTGGTAGTAAGCTCATTAAGCTTGCGATAATCAATGCAAAGCCTAAGAGTACCATCTGGCTTCTTAACGAAGACAACGGCGGCACCCCAAGGAGAAGGGCTAGAACGAATAAAATGCTTCGCTTCCAACTCAGATAATTGTTGCTTGAGTTCCTCATTTTTCTTAGCAGACATCCTCGTGGGAGGACGACTGATAGGATGAGCACTAGAGATAAGATCAATACGGAACTCAATTGCCCTCTTCGGCGGCAATCTCAAAATAGGGTCAAAAACATCAGAAAAATCACAAACAACTGGAATATTATCTATGACACCCTTCGATTCAAAGGAAGAAATGAAAGCATTCGAAGTATGATCCATGCTTTGAAATATAATAGATAACTGCTCGATAGCATTGGGATGCTTGAGATATAAAGTTCTTTCGAGACATAGGATTTGAACTTCATAACGGACGAGCCAATCCATATCCAAAATCATATCATAACCAAGATGATCCATAACATGCAGATTCGCATGAAAGGAGAAACCACAAAGTATAATCTCAACATCAACACATAACAAACCAAGAGTAGCGGATCCACCAATAGGATTCACAATCCTCAAATGGTCGCAAAGAGAAACAACATCCAAAGGAATAACATCAACTAGCTCCTTTGACACGAATGAATGCGATGCACCCGTATCGAAAAGAACTCTAATAGAATGGCCATGAAATAAAATAAAACCTTCCGAAACAGAAGGAATAATACCTTTGGGCATAGAAGAATCACCAGAAGCTTTAGCAACATTAAGCTTCCCATATTTGAAACCCTTAGGAGCAGTTAAAATAATACAAGATCGATACGAAATTTAACAAATGGAATACTACGGAAATATAAGATATATTCCTAGATATATTCCAACTTGTTAGAGAGGATAAAAGTTTAAGAACAACGAAGGAATAGATTAGAAAGGCATGAGTAAAACCCTCGACTAGTTGTAACTCATGTTCCATTCTGCTTCTGTTCTGTGTTCATTATAATTTATTCTGAATTTCAGCTCTGATACCAAGCTGTGACGCCCCACCTCTATGCTCACAATAACAAAGGTTATTATAAGGAATAACATCTGCTATTGCGAAGAATAAGGCTTGTTAGAAGCGGCCATCCGTAAGTTATGCCTTAGACGAGTATTGATTACATCAATAGGAGTTGGGTGAATTACTCCCAAAGATATATATTCAATCCAAATCTAAAACGAAAATACGGTGGCTTAAGAAAAATTCAGAACAACTCGTAACAACAACAACATAGATATGTATAATCACATCAGAAGAGAAATATCAGATATATAGCGAAAGATAAGCCTGGATACATGCTACAACAATTGATAGTTCACATGAACCAAATGTACATATACAAAGACATAAACATACATGAGACGTACGACAGTCAATACGCCAAAAGTACATCTTGAAGACTAGACAAAAGATGGAGTGAAATCCCAAAAGCTGAAGCTACAACTGAATCAGAGATAGCGACTATCCTGAAATAACTTGGTCTGACCCGAGTATTATTTAAAAGAAAATAATGAACAGATCAGTCTAATTTAAAACTAGAAGTGAATGCATCATAAACAACATCATAGCAAAATAATCATAGTCTCGAATGAGACTATTCAACATAAGAAATCAACATAGTTTAAATGAAGAAATCTCAATTTAAACTCCATCAAAATCAACTTTCAAATTCACAATTGAATTCAAAACAACAATACGCAAAATTATAATCTCGAATGAGACTATATACAAAACTATAGTCTCAGATGAGACTATACACAAAATTATAGTCTCGGATGAGACTATACAAAAAATTATAGTCTCGGATGAGACTATACAACATAGTAATCAACATTGTTTAAATGAAGAAATCTCATTAAACTCTATCAAAATAAATTTCCAATTTCACAATTGAATTCGAAATAGCAATACACAAAAATATAAAAATCAATTAAGATAACTAGAAAATTAGCATTCACAAAACCTAGAAATCAAAATAAGATAACTAGAAAATCAACATAAAAGTGGATCGATCCCAACATATGGCGAGTCTAAGTTACGCCGCACGTGCATTATCATATGGTCGAAGCCTACCAAGTACTGTCATCATAATATTTGGCGCCCAACAAATGACCAGAAGGTCCAACATATGAACCGAAGGTCTAGTACGGTAATTGACCCGAAGGTCCAACATATGACCCGAAGGTCCAGCATAGTGGCTCGAAAGCCCAACAAAATCATCAAAATCTTCAAACAGCAACAAATATTTCTATTAACGAGTCCGGAATTAACCGAATTAGTAAAAGCATGGTTCTATACTCTGCACTTTTTCTCAATCGTTTAAATCTCTTCATCGTTTCCTTGAAAGTGCAAAATGTGTATTTTATATAAATAAAATTTACGTTCTCAAATGGACAAGTCCGAAATTAATCAGATCAGTAAAAGTAAGGGTTCATAGTCCTTAATTTTGCTGAAGCGTTTAAATCGCTTCTTCATTCTTTTGAAAGCGTAAATTGTAAATTTTTTGAAAATAATTTTATTCTAAAACAATTTTTAAAACACGTTATTAAAACAACAATATCTATAGCAATTTCGACAAAGAAATTGCGCTTCGCAAAACACCGTAAAAACGGATATCAAATCAGCGTTGTTGGATAACCGCTTGAAAATTCACTTTAAAATTAACTGTTACTAAAGTCAAAACAACAGTAATTTTTATTCGTAAAAAATCTCAACAAAACAACATGCTTCAAAAATATAACACCAGAGTAAAAATCCATTATAAAAATAACGGCAACAAAATTCATTTTGAAACCAAACACCGGTTCAAAATAAATTAACCAGTAGTCTACACTACTATTTATGCAACAAAAATAGCACTGTCTGGTCTTGAGTTTAATGTAGAAGAATTAGATTTCAACCAAATGCGTGTAGGTATGTGACCAAATGACTCAGGCCATAGCAAATTTTTAATGCACATACGAAGGATAACAGGTAAAATAGCATGACCAGGGTATAAATTTTTAAGCATGCACGAAAAATTTAAAAAGGTCTGGGCTAACGTTTTTCATGCAGTACAAGCCTCATGTAAAAATATGTAATAACACACATACTTCCAGAAGTAACAACAAACCCCTGGAATACACGTGATAATTATAATACCTGAACTTGTGCAATATGCATAGTGAATGAAATATGTAATACAGCTTGAACATTGACACGTACAAAATGGAATAACTACATCTTCGCAATACTATTTTATGCACGCACGTTAATAAAATTTAAAGTGAACTAGGCTTAACCATGTGAACATGCAAACCTGGGTTTTTCATCAAAATGATTACGTGCCTCACTACTTATATACAAGTAACATAATATCTTGGCATGAAATATAAAGTACACGTAATAGATTTTTAAACAAAATGCACATTGATCTGGATTTTTTTTAGTTCAAAGCTTGTTTGTATGCAACTGACAAAAATAAGAATTAACAACTCGGTTTTTATACAAACTATGAACACACGTTCAAATAAAATGCACGACTTGTGAAAGATGCAAGCACGTAACAACACACGAGAAACAAAGTTTAAAAAATATTTTTCGTGCAATTCCTTGAAGTTGGTTTACTAAGGACATGAAAACCAAATACATGCGAGACCATGCCTCTGTTTTCCGTTCATAAAATAAATAAATACCTTCCAATCACCCATATACGATTATTTCTAAAACCATATATGCAAAGTTAGAAGCAGTATAGCAAACAAGTATTTCCAATTACTGTTGGAAGCAAAATCTTATGGTCTATGCTAAGCAGTTGCACTGCATATATATAGCCATATAGGCTTAGGTTACAGTATCATTAGAATGTAACCTGGACATATTTTACACACGCAAGAATGAAACAAAACAAATTTCTGGGCAACATAGTTTTTAAATTAGAAATGTGAGTTTAAAACTCACCAAAATATTTGCTTCAAAATTGTTAGCAACCGAGATTCAAAGGAAAGGAGCAAGCAATATGAACGGCCATTAGCACTCTACAAAGCTACTGGAAAGTTGAGCAAAAGAATGCTTTCCCTTCTTTTCACAGTGGTGCACAAGTCAAAATGAAAGATGTGCTGTCTAACACTTTGTACTTGTTCATTTAATGCAAACGTGCTTTAGTGGGAGAGAGTACACGGCTTGCATACAAAATAATGGGGAAGCAACAGTGTACAACTTTAATTTTTTAGAATTTGAGGTGCTAGCCCAAAGTGTTCACTTTTTTGACGGCAAAAATGTGTTCAGACAATGTTTTATAACCTGTTGACAGCATTTGCGAGGAAAATGCTCAAACATTTGTTTTGTTTTAAAAAAAAGGATCTATACCTTTTACACGTGAAGGCAAAACAATATAACACAACTAGAAAGTATGTAGCAGGCTTTGAAATGGATTATCTTCACTTACACATGAAGGCAAAGGATGAATTTCAACATAGCTAGATTATTTAACAACTGACTTTGCAATAATTTTGCATTGCAAATTTATTTTTCAAATTTCAATTTTAATTTTTTATTTTAAATTTTTTATTCCTACGGTAATTAAAAATCATGGTTGTTACAAGAGTGGTGGCTATACTATTTTTAGCCAAGGTGTTGCACCTATTTCTCCTCCTTTTTCTCTAGCCATAGAAGACCTAGCCTAGTCCCTCCATTTTGAATCTTTGGTCGACCTTTGTATGGACTTGCAGTGGTCAAATGTAACATCCCGCCTTATCGTACACTTTAAATCAGCAACAAACCACACACGTCAGACTTAAACCATATAGAAGGGCGTATTGTTATAGGGTAAATAAGAAAAAGCAGAGAAAGAAAAAGAAACAAAATAGAATCTTGCAGCGGAACGATAAAATATAATAATCAAATAAATAGTTCATGAAGCTGTTTTACAAAAACATTTGATTATACTTATACAATACATATCAGAGTTACACATACCAAAGAATAGTCAATAAATGCAGCGGAACAATGTGATGCAGTGGAATATAATAAATAATACTAATACAAATCTTCGTCTTCTTCCTTCAAAGATAAAGTCTTCGAATCCTGAAATGCTCTGACTGACCCGAGAGAATTGGAAAGACAAAACACTCGAGTCAGAACTAAAAGATCTTATGTAAGTTAAATCAAAAGCAAATAATATGAGTGAAACGGCGTCAGAGATGTTTACGGGATTTGACATCAGTGTCAATGTGAGTGCAATAACTTAAGAAATGCTCGGGATTCACATCTCCTAAGGATCCGTTAAACTATTTACTATGTAGTAATATTTCGCTATTATAATAATTTCTACGGTAAAATAAACTTACTTTTAAATAGCGTTAAGGAGTGACCCAATATTCGCCTTAGCATAATAATAGTCCCAGTAGTCCATCCAGTATCGGCACATCTCCAGATCTGGAGAATACCCTAAATACTCCACGGGCTACGGAAGAAATCCAAAATCGTACAAGGCGCGCTAGGGTAGGTGACACAGCACAACTAGGAAATGCCAGGATGGATATACCAATTACGCTTCCGGGCCGATGGTAACACGTAGTGCGTAGCTACCGCCCACCTCGAGCCACGCCCCCAAATCAAAAGAATCAAAAGTGGCCACCGAATCAATCCAAAAGTCAAAGTATAACATCGAAGGGATGGTACGATCAAAGGTGCTACCTCATTAGCCGGTCAATCGCTCCTGTTTTAGCCGCCTTATGCCAACTCACGAGAGCCGGTTGCACGTATTTACATCAAAGGAAACGCCACCGCCATCCTACTTCATTCTAGAATCTCCACCATGTACACGATTGTTAAAGTGGTTTTCGGAGTTGGCAGAGAGTATGACAACTTCCAATCCCGGTCTCTTCAACAACCAAACGTTATTATAACACCGCGGTCTTTTCAAAATAATTTATACTTCAAACCAGAATATATTATTCATTTCAAAACCATATAAATACGATAACATTTCCATTTTAAAACCAAATCATTTTGATATCATTTTATTTCAAATATATCCCTTTTCCAAAATCATAGCTCTTCCAAATTATACACTTCGAACCAAACATTTAAAATTTTAACACCTTTAAAACAAATACTTTGAAAATTCATAACTTTGAAACATTTCAATTTCGATATATTTCAAGGCTTTAAATATTCCAAAATTTCAAAACTAAATTTGGATAATTTCGATCCAACAATTAAATTTCTATTATTTAGTTTTGAAATATTTTACATGATAGATCCCTTATCATTTGAATAAAACTCAAATTAAAAATAACTAAATATTTCATTCAATTAATCTGTACTTGAAATACTCATTTAATTCCCTTTGACCCCAAAATCAAGTTATAATAATTATACCCTTTAAAATTTCCAACTTAATAAATTTCACATTAACCTTTTTGAGTTTAATTCTTAAATAAATTTAATTCCAAATAAATCTCCAATTTATCCCCAACCTTAATTTATTTAAATCATTGTACACTCTATATTAAAATAAAATTTAAATACTTACTGACATTTATTTTAATAAAAAAATCAAACTCTGTTATTAAACTTAAATTTTTATTTAACAAACTTATACATAGCTTAAATTCAAGAACTTAACTATATATAAAATAATATTGATATAATATCAAAATAAATCAATATTTATTAAACCGTATATTTCTATCCAAAACCATAGAAATCATTTCTAAAATAATTATATATATAAAGACCGACGTGTCTATATATAATTTTCTATCCTATGGACAAGTGATACAGATATTTATCATTTCAATCCATAATTTAAAATGAAAATACGATTATATATCATTTTAAACCATAATCCCGAATGAAGTAAAATGCATAACAACTTGCAGTTTAAAACAATATAAAATACCACGTCCATTCATCAAATATCAATCATCAACCATTTATCACAATTATCATCCAGTTCAATAAATAACATCAACATATAATGGAAAGTAAATAACATGCATTTCTTGGCAGTTTATATTCAATAATAAGTTAAATAACAATTTAACTGGCAGTTTATATGCAAAAATAAATCAAATAACAATTTAATTCAATAAATTCAATTTAACTAATAAAATATGCCAAACAGTTCCTAAATAAATTTCTAATCACATCAGAAATTAATTTAACAAACTTAAAAAAATTTAGAAGTTGTGAGTAGGTTAAACCACTCACCTCTCGAATTTAAATTGAATTTAAATCCAACTTAAACCCAAAATTTGAACAGTCTCAAAATTTGTCCAAACAAGTGCCAAAATGTCCAGAATTCCAATGCGATCGTAGCGGAGAAAATAGCGTGTGAAACGGACCTCGTGCGTAAAAGTTATTTACATCAGAACATTATACGTTTTAAATTTATATAAAAAAGATGAAGAAGCTTACACGTCACCGTGGCCACGTCACCGCGCAACCCTCGTTGCAGAACCCTAATCACGCATGCATTCGAACAGAGAAAACACGGCAACTCTCTCCCCTTTGACCTACCGTTGACCACCGATACTCGTCACCTCAGGCCGCCATCGGCCATGCGACCATCTTAGTCGAACTCGCCTCGCCGCCCCCTTCACAACCGCCTAGGACCGATCACCCCAAACACCACTAGCCTCCGCCTTCATTCAATCCTAATCCAATTAAATCCGACGATCTAGCCGTCAAATCCCTGCCAAACCTACGCTGATATGATCCCCTCGCGACTCTCCACACTACGGTACCATCAATTTGATGATCCGACAAGGTCAATCAAGAAGAAACGATTGGCCGAAAATAAAAGCTTGAATTTCGTTCGAACCACAATCCACATCAAAAACGAATTGTAGATTTAGATTGCGCTCGTCGAGAGATTCAAATCCATATATAATTCTGTCACGATCCAAATTTCAGCGTTCGAAAATCGACATACGTTCTTCACTCGTACATGAATGTCGCAGATTAAACGGTTAAAATTTGACTCGTGCTGGAGCTTATAACACATCAAGTACAACACAGCGGAAGAAAATGAATAACATCATATACAACATTTGATACAATATCCAGATACAATGATGATACAATAGAATGATACAACTGAAATCAACACTATCAGAGATATAAGGAAAAACAGCAAAAAGATAATGTCTTCAATGCCAACTCCAACACTCCATCTTCAGTCCAAAGCTAGCTCGAACCATCATCAAGTTGTACAAAGATAAGCAAGGTCAGCCGCGAAAGCTGAAGTGTAGAAAATGCGATCAACAGATCCAAAGGCTTCGAAGGCTATCAAATCAGTTCCTATTATTGGATTATTTGAAAAATCCAACTCTAGACTACCCGTGTAGAAAATAGTGGGCACCTAGAGCTTAGGAAAGGAACAATAAACTCCAAGTCAGTCATGGGACTGGTGTGAGCAAACAAAAACGGTTTGTCTTTAAAAATAATCAAAAGGATTTAAATTTGAAATCTGCAATGCTTTTTAGAAAATGAAACTACCATAAGGCCTCCCGGCACAATGCAATCGCACACATAAGGGAGATTTCTCCTTATGATAGTCAAATATGCTTACTACGCAAAACCTTTCTTTTATATTATTATTAGTGCATAGTGGAAAACATTTCGAAAGTATAATATTAATCTTAGCCAGCATAGGTACCATTATATTAAGCCATCTACAGCTACCATTTTAAATGGCAGGTTCTACAACTAAAACCACACAAGGCGCGTATTGTTTTGTTTGGATTTTCCAAAAAATGGTCAGGCTAAGGAACTTCTTATTGCCACATGGGAACGCCTCTAGAGGGACGCCCCGAGAACTTACACAGCTCTCTACGAACACAAGGCCGGTTTCCTCCCTGCCCGGGAGTAATACCTACAGATATGCCACCCCCGGTCCTTTGGGTTCTTTATACGAGGATCCTTTACACCAACAACATCACACAATAATAAATGTACTACAGTGCCCACATGAGTAAGTATCTGGGCTCCATACCATGATACCACTCTTTTCCAAAAGGAATGGTCACACCCTAGGGGAGCTACCCCTGAAACCTTGCCGCATCCTTCCTGTTTCGACCATTACCGGTTTGTGAGGATCTATGAGGTTTCGTCCACAAAGCTACACTTTTCACAAAGTTATGCTTTGATCAACAAATGATCAACAAATGATCATCAACACACAGCAGCACTTAGCATGCCACACTACCAATTTGCGAGTATATCGCTGATAACCTTCAACTACATAACCTCTGAGCTCGTACGTCTCAGAGAAGGGTGTTAAGATAAGAGAATAAATTCTCCGCCACCAACAAATATGTATTTGAAAGAAATTTTCTTTATACCTAAAAGTGAAGTATCAGACATAGATCCATACAAATCTGTTCTGGGTTCGAACAGAACCGAAGGCACTTTCGAAGAAGCCCTTGCAAATCCGGGTATTCGCAAATCCCGATCGGACTTCCTATCACTTAGGAAATCTCTATACCAGCGCGACTCAATGCAGAGACAATCGACGGGTTATCCTTTCGTTCTCGAAAATACCCGGTCTTCACCGTCGGTCTTCAAATGCGATCCATATCAATGTATCATTATTCGGAATGGGTTATATGATACAAAGTCCTCTCCCGGCTAAACCGAATAATGAGAGTAATATTTAAAAACATATGGATATGGGATTTCAGTTAAGTCACAACTTAATATCCAAAAAATTTCTTTCAAATGGCTTAAACGAATTACCGTTTCAAATCTTTTAAATTAAAAGATTCACTTCACAAAGTTCACCCAGTTCCACAAAGATCACTCATGGATTTCAAAACAATTTCACTTCAAATTGGATTAACTATCCAATTTTTCAATTAAAGATTCAATTCGTAACTTTCAACCTTTTCCAATTCAAATCTTGTATATGGAAGATATACCATTTAAAATTCTCTTTGATTTCAAAACAGGATTTAATCGTCTTCACAAAGGTTAGTTCATAGTTTTACCCAAACTATTTACAATTTCATTTCCAATTTGAAATCTTTCGATACAAATGGGAAATTCTTTCTTTTTATGAAAGCCTATCTATTTGAATCAAATAGTTTTCGTTTGGGAAGAACTGATTACAATTACATAAGTTAAAGCCATTCAAGTATAAAACTTGGATTTAAATTTAAATTTCCAAAACCATACTTTTTAAATGGTTAAAACCCATATAAATACCTTTATAACTTGTGTAATCTTTTTAGAACATAATTTCCAAGCTATCGAATTCAATTTCAAATATTGAATTCAAATTTAAATCATTTTTTTTAAATTTCCAGTTTATTAAGTTATTTAAAATAACTTTTATTTTTGAAAGCTCATTTCAAAAGCTTTCAATTCCAATTCCAAAACTATTTTGGATTCAAATTCAATTTTTAAAGTCATTAAAAATCTGTGACTTAACTGATTTCCTCATGCAATCCATATTTGTGTGTGTGAGGTGTAGTCCGGTGGTTTTACACAATAGTGCAACAACATCAATCATCATGGATTCACTAAAAATACCGATAAGCGGTATATCCTACCTATAACGCTTATCTATATACATAGATTCACAGATAAAGTAAATTTATCAATCATCAAGATTCACTATTACGATTCGATGTGGGTTTCGGATAACCAACTGGAATCTGACTCCCTGTCGCATCGAATTCCAAATGTCGTTCTACGGCCAAGGGGTATTTACACAGAACACATCACGGATATCACAGATCAATACACAGCAACTCACATCACAAAATATCACAAAGCATGATATATGAGGAATATCAACCATCCAAACATCCATAAGTAAAAGTAAATTAAATTATCTGATTTAAATTAAATCAAACTAATTACTTATGAACAAATTTCTAATCCTGGTTAATTAATATTAATTAATTACAAATCGATTTTGATAATTTCTCTTTCATCATTTATTAATTTGATTTTAATTTATCATTAATCCTTTGATTAATTATCCTTAATTTATTACGAAAAAATAAATTAATTCTTATTTAATAATCACTTTCATTAATTAATTAACCTTTAAT
Organism: Allium cepa; assembly: GCA_030765085.1. Classification (NCBI taxonomy): domain Eukaryota; kingdom Viridiplantae; phylum Streptophyta; class Magnoliopsida; order Asparagales; family Amaryllidaceae; genus Allium; species Allium cepa. Next base: position 728,100,977 of record CM060945.1, read on the forward strand.
TAATTATTCTCAAATTAATCATCTTAATTAATCACATAAATCAATTATCCTTAAATTATAAATTAAATAACCTTTTAATCATTAATTAATTACCTAAATCATGTAATTAATTAACCTTAATCAATCTTTAAATAAGTCTTTGATTAATTCTTTAAATAAACCTCTAATTAAGTAATTTTCCTTTGAGTAATTAATCTTTAATTACTTTTATTAATAAGACCCCAAATATTTATGATAAATGACTATCACTTAATTACCTCATCAAATTAAATTTGAAGACACTTAGGGTATTTTAAATGATTTAACTTAATATGATTATTCAAAACTAAAATAAGTTTTAAAATCATTTAAATTTAGATTTGGGTTCGTTTTTGAAAATTTTGTTAATACCTTTCTTTTGGAAATTTTATTTATATATCTCTATTTTAATTTGTTTTAAAACTAAATCCTTTCATATTTTTTTTTAAAAACTTGCTTCAAATTATCAAACTCATGAAACGCGAGCCAAAACGTTAAAAACTCGAGCTGTTACGCGTTATACCCGAGCTCACCTTCGAGTTCTTTCCAGCGCCTCACATCTCCTATATTTTGAAAACCTGTTACTTGTTTTTAATTTGGAAACCTGGTAACTTACTCAAGTAGCCCGAGACCATCAACCAAAACCCCGAAAAAAATCACAATCTACTTCGAGCTCGACCTCGAGCTCGCTTCTTCTTCCCAAAACTTAAATTTACAGACACGCTGAAGAAAACTCCGGCACGTGCGCATGAGACCAACCCCTCTAACCATCCTTGATCGACGACACGATCATCCACTTGTCATTGGCGATTACGCCACCCCTCTCAATGACCCACATCAACAAAAACGACAGTGAATCGAAAATCGAGACACTCGATTGGAAACTGGAAGCCACCACCATTGGCAAAACCACCCTCCACCATCGATCCAGACCATTTACATTCTGCCACCACGAATGAAACTTCATCACCGCCCCACGCGTCTCTTCCCCCACGTGCGATAGCTCATAATCCCCATGGACGACACACTGCCCCCTCAAACTTCATCGACCATATCTAGGTATCAAAACCCTAAAATCATGACGCTAGATCGCTACGATCACCAAGAAAATCGTCGCGTATTTTTCCCGAGATTATCAACCAATAATCTAGCTTCAAACGAGAATTCAACAACCAAATCGTGTTGGATTACCAGAAGTTTGTTAAAACGTGATTTTCGATCAACAAAAAAACTGCTCCTTGAACACTCAACAAAAGTTCATTGTATTAATTTTAAAAATCATATCTTTGTATGTTTATTCAAGTTATATAATTAAATCAAAGATTTAACATACTTGAATTTATCACATGATTTTGCTTTTACTGTAAAACAAGTTTACAGAGTCAAGTGTTTCATTTTTAAGCATAAAATCATTTTTATTTTTATTCTACTTTGTTTCAATCATCTTTCGTTCAGAGATTATAGCTTGAATTAGATAATTGGAAGAGATATTGAATTTTAAAATTTGGTTTTTAAAACCTGTAACCAGAAAACAAAATATATGTATAGACATGCAACCACTTCATATATATATTCACATATATATAAACGCATTCATGTTCATGCAACTACCTTGCTTCAGGAATCCATCACAAGCACTTTAGTTATAGATTGAAGGGTTTAAGATAAAAATTTGCTCACCTTGGTTTTGAGAAAGAAATGGAGAAAACACTGGACTACAAGCTTGAAAACTTGATTACTGATCTCCTACTCGTTGATCTTTGCTTAAACTTTGAATTGAAACTTGTTGAAGTTGTTTGAATTCTTGTTGAAGATTTGATTATTAACTTGCATGCTTACTGATTCTTATTTCCAGGTTTTGAATGCATTGTAGAAACTATTGCTTGATCTTCCTGTAATCACTTTTCTATTTTGTTTTGTTTTGTTTTTGTTGAATGAATTGAACTTGTTTAAATTTATAAGATATGGTGATGTTTATTTCTGGTTTACTCAGTTTCGAATAAGCAAACTGAAATAGGATAGATGTATGTATAGAAAAGATAGGTGTACAGGTGATATAATTTGTTTTGTGCAATATCAAAGATATTTTCTTGCTGCCAACATTTTTGACCAAAGAAATTTTATTTTGGAGGCTAAGATCGTATTGTTTCGGCTGAAATGATTAATATGGTGTGCTAAAATATCTTGCATTAATTGTTGTTGTCTTGATTTCCGTAAGTACATACTTGTTTATTTGTGTAAAGATATTTGTTTTGTTTTACTTTGTTTTATTGTCTTCCTTTGCAAGCTTACAAACCTTACTGAGTTTATTTGTGTAAAGATATTTGTGTAAAGATATTTTAATTTGTTTTGTTCTTGCATTGCACATGAATTTATAGCAACATATTTGTCTTGTTTAATTTGTTTCTATCACACTTCATATATTCTTTGATTAGTTATAATTAGCATTTTTATGTTAAAGACCTTTATGTGAATAAATTTAAAATTTATAGTTTAAAACTTATTTACAAATTAGTTTATAAATTTGTTTTTAAATCCTCATTTTTATTTTATTCCTTTCTAAAAAAACTGAATAACACTTGTTTTTCTCATGAATTAAAAGCTTTTAAATAAATTTTATATTGCATCTTCTTAATTTATAAATACTTCTTCTTAATCATTATTATATACACATTATTTAAAGGAAAATGCTATTTAAACTAATTACCATTAATTAATTTACATAAATAATGTTTTCAAACCCAAATTGCTGTTCTAAGTCATTTATTTAAATTCAAAATTCAAATACACATTCAATATTCAAATTCAAATTCTAAAGTCAAACTCAAATTTACTCACATATACACATACATACATACATACATACATACATACATACATACATACATACATACATACATACATACATACATACATATATATATATTTCAAATTCAAATTAATTGCCAAAATTTATTCCAAAATTTACGTTAACTATTAATTTAAATTCGATTCAAAATTGGGATCGTTACAGATTCCCCCTCTTTAAAAAAATTCCATCCACGAAATTTGTAGGCATGGTAACAACAAAGATAGATACACAAAGAAAGAGAATAGTTTTCCAGGTCAAACTGGATATCTATTCTGTATTTGGCTCACCAAATCAGAATATCACCATAGAACAAACTCATTCAATTTTTCACAAGATACTCGGGTCATCCAGATCTACGAATATGCAGGGGCACTGGCTAGTTCGAAGGAATAACTAACCGTTCGTAGAATATATCAAGACCCAAGCAAAAGAGAAATGGATTTCATCTTACACAATTCTCAAATACTAGATAGGGATTCAAAACTCAAGTCGGAATACCCCAAAGTACATATGCTTTGTCCCTCTTCGAACTTTGATATTCACAAGAAATTACAATAGAATTCGAATTAGGTTTTAGTCGAAATCCTTTTATCGATATAATTCTTTATATTTAACTTTTCATTTAATTTACCAATTTATTTCAAATAGGATTTCAAATTCATTTAAGTTAAAAACAAAAAGCTGATAGAAATTTAACGAAGAGAATACGAAATTGAACTTATCCACACGATTCGTAAGAGTCACCATCACACCAAAGCTTCTCCCTCGAGCTGCCACAAAGCCAATTAAAGAATTGGAATCGAATCAAAGAATATTAATAGAGAAAAGATTGTTTCCAATGTTGTAGGGTATTGACCATTTGAAGTGGTACTTCCCTGTTATATATCTCGTCCTCTTCTTGTACTCATACTTACTATCACTGGATAGCGAGAGAATTTGCTGAGGTATTCGAACGAATATCTGAGGGATACTCATTCTAGGGTATATTTCACCCTATCTCCAATGAGTTACCTAATGTGTTATACTCCTGAGCTAAAGTTTAACCTTCAGCTCTGATACTGAAATGTCACGATCCAAATTCAGCGTTCGAAAATCGACATCCGTACTTCACTCGTACATGAATGCCGCAGATTCAACCGTTAAAATTTGACTCGTGCCGGAGCTTATAACACATCAAGTACAACACAGTGAAAGAAAATGAATAATATCATATACAACATTTGATACAATATCCAGATACAATGATGATACAATAGAATGATACAACTGAATATCAACACTATCAGAGATACAAGGAATAACAGCGGAAAGATAATGTCTTCAATGCCAAATCCAACACTCCATCTTCACTCTAAAGCTAGCTCGAACCATCATCAAGTTGTACAAAGATAAGCAAGGTCAGCCGCAAAAGCTGAAATGTGGAAAATGCGATCAACAGATCCAAAGGCTTCAAAGGCTATCAAATCAATTCCTATTATTCGATTATCTGAAAAATCCAACTCTAGGCTGCCCGTGTGGAAAATAATGGGCACCCAGAGTTTAGGAAAGGAACAATAAACTCCAGGTCAGTCATGGGACTGGTGTGAGAAAATAAAAACGGTTTGTCTTTAAAAACAATCAAAAGGATTTAAATTTGGAATCCGTAATACTTTTAGAAAATGAAACTACCATAAGTTCTCCCGGTACACACACAATGCAATCGCACACATGGGGGAGATTTCTCCTTATGATAGTCAAATATGCTTACTACGCGAAATCTTTATTTTATATTATTATTAGTGCATAGTGGTAAACATTTCAAAAGTATAATATTAGTCTTAGCCAGCATAGGTACCAATATATTACGCCAGCTATAGCTACCATTTTAAATGGTAGGTTCTACAACTAAAACCGTACAAGGCGCGTATTGTTTTATTTGGATTTTCCAACAAATGGTCAGGCTAAGGAACTTCCTATTGCCACATGGGAACACCTTTAGAGGGACGCCTCAAGAACTTACCCAGCTCTCTGCCAACACAGGGCCGGTTTCCTCCCTTCCCGGGAGTAATACCTATAGATATGCCACCACCGGTCCTTTGGGACCTTTATACGAGGATCCTGTACACCAACAACATCACACAGTAATAAATATACTATATTGCCCGTATGATTAAGTATCTGGGCTCCATACCATGATACTACCCTTTTCCAGAAGGAATGGTCACACCCTAGGGGAGCTACCCCTGAAACCTTGCCGCATCCTTCCTGTTTCGACCATTACCGGTTTGTGAGGCTCGATGAGGTTTTGTCCACAAAGCTACACTTTTCACAAAGTCATGCTTTGATATACAAATGATCAACAAATGATCATCAACACACAATAGCACTTAGCATGCCACACTACCAATTTGGGAGTATATCGCTGATAACCTTCAACTACATAACCTCTGAGCTCGTACGCCTCAGAGAAGGGTGTTAAGCTAAGAGAATAAATTCTCCGCCACCAACAGATATGTATTTGAAAGAAATTTGCTTTATACCTCAAAGTGAAGTGTCATACATACATCCATACAAGTCTGTTCCAGGTTCGAATAGAACCGAAGGCACTTCCGAAGAAGCCCTTGCAAATCCAGGTATTCACAATCCCGATTGGACTTCCCATCACTTACGAAATCACTATACCGGCGCGACTCAGTGCAAAGACTATCGATAGGTTATCCTTTCGTTCTCGAAAATACCAGGTGTTCACCACCAGTCTTCAAATGAGATCTATATCGATGTATCATTATTAGGAATGGGTTATATGACACAAAGTCCTCTTCCGGCTAAACCGAATAATGAGCGTAATATTTAAAAACATATGGATATGAGATTTCAGTTACGTCACAACTTAATATCCAAAACCTTTTCTTTCAAATGGCTTAAACGAATTACCATTTCAAATCTTTTAAACAAAAAGATTCACTTCACAATGTTCACCCAGTTTCACAAAGATCGCTCACGGATTTCAAAACAATTTTACTTCAAATTGGATTGACTATCCAATTTTTCAATTAAAGGTTTAATTCGTAACTTTCAACCCTTTCCAATTCAAATCTTGTATAAGGAAGATATACCATTTAAAATTCTCTTTGATTTCAAAACAGGATTTAATCGTCTTCACAAAGGTTAATTCATAGTTTTACCCAAACTATTTACAATTTCATTTCAAATTTGAAATCTTTCGATACCAATGGGAAATCGTTTCTTTTTATGAAAGCTATATCTATTTGAATCAAATAGTTTTCGTTTGGGAAAAACGGATTACAATTACATAAGTTAAAGCCATTCAAGTATAAAACTTGGATTTAAATTTCCAAAACCATACTTTTTAAATGGTTAAAACCCATATAAATACCTTTATAACTTGTGTAATCTTTTTAGAACATAATTTCCAAATTATCGAATTCAATTTCAAATATTGAATTCAAATTTAAATCAAATTATTTAAATTTCCAGTTTATCAAGTTATTTAAAATAACTTTTATTTTTGAAAACTCATTTCAAAAGCTTTCAATTCCAATTCCAAAGATATTTTGGATCCAAAATTCAATTTTTAAAGTCATTAAAAATCTGTGACTTAACCAATTTCCTCATCCAATCCATTTTTGTGTGTGTAAGGTGTAGTCCAGGGGTTTTACACAATAGTGCAACAACATCAATCATCATGGATTCAATAACAATGTCGATAAGCGGTATATCCTATATCGCTTATCTATATACATAGATTCGCAGGTAAAGTAAATTTATCAATCATCAAGATTCACTATTACGATTCGATGTGTGTTTCGGATAACCAACTGGAATCCGACTCCCTGTCGCATCGAATTCCAAATGTCGTTCTACGGCCAAGGGATATTTACACAAAACACATCACAGATATCATAGATTACTACACAGCAACTCACATCACAAAATATCACAAAGAATCACATATGAGGAATGTCAACCATTCAAACATCCAATAGAATCCAAACATCCATAAGTAAAAGTAAATTAAATTATCTGATTTAAATTAAATCAGATTAATTACTTATGAATAAATTTCTAATCCTGGTTAATTAATATTAATTAATTACAAATCGATTTTGATAATTTCTCTTTCATTATTTATTCATTAGATTTTAATTTATCATTAATCCTTTGATTAATAATTCTTAATTAATTACAAAAAATTTAATTAATTCTTAATTAATAATCACTTTCATTAATTAATTAACCTTTAATTAATTATTCTCAAATTAATCAACTTAATTAATCACATAAATCAATTATCCTTAAATTATAAATTAAATAACCTTTTAATCATTAATTAATTACCTAAATCATGTAATTAATTAACCTTAATAAATCTTTAAATAAATCTTTGATTAATTCTTTAATTAAACCTCTAATTAAGTAATTTTCCTTTGAGTAATTAATCTTTAATTACTTTCATTAATAAGACCCCAAATATTTATGATAAATGACTATCACTTAATTACATCATCAAATTAAATTTGAAGACACTTAGGGTAATTTAAATGATTTAACTTAATATGATTATTCAGAACTAAAACAAGTTTTAAAATCATTTAAATTTAGATTTGGGGTTCGTTTTTGAAAATTTTGTTAATACCTTTCTTTTGGAAATTTTATTTATATATCTTTGTTTTAATTTGTTTTAAAAGTAAATCCTTTCATAATTTTTTTTAAAACTTGCTTCAAATTATCAAACTCAAGAAACCCGAGCCAAAACGTTAAAAACTCGAGCTGTCATGCATTATACCCGAGCTCACCATCGAGTTCTTTCCCGCGCCTCGCATCTCCTATATTATGAAAACCTGTTACTTGTTTTTAAATTTGAAAACCTGGTAACTTACTCAAATAGCCTGAGACCATGAACCAAAACCCCGACAAATATCACAATCTACTTCGAGTTCAACCTTGAGCTTGCTTCTTCTTCCCAGAACTTAAATTAGCAGACACGCTGAAGAAAACTCGTGCATGCGTGCACGAGCATAACCCCTCCGACCATCCTTGATCGACGCCACGGCCACCCACTTGTCATCGCGATTACGCCACCCCTCTCAATAACCCACATCAACAAAAGCGACAGCGAATCGAAAATCGAGACACTCAATTGGAAACTGGAACCCACCACCATCGGCAAAACCACCCTCCACCATCGATCCAGACCATCTTACGTTCTACCACCATGAATGAAACTTCATCACCGCCCCACGCGTCTCTTCCCCCAGTTGCGATTGCTCCTAATCCCCCATGGACGATGCACTGCCCCCTCAAACTTCATCGACCATATCTGGGTACCAAAACCCTAAAATCGTGTCGCTTGATCGCCACGATCACCAAGAAAATCGCGGCGTATTTTTCCCGAGATCATCAACCAATAAACTAGCTTCAAACGAGAATTCAACAACCAAATCGTGTTGGATTACCAAAAATTTGTTAAAACGTGTTTTTCGATCAACAAAAAACTGCTCCTTGAATACTCAACTAAAAATCATTGTATTAATTTTAAAAATCATATCTTTGTATGTTTATTCAAGTTATGTAATTAAATCAAAGATTTAACATACTTGAATTTATCACATGATTTTGCTTTTACTATAAAACAAGTTTACAGAGTCAAGTGTTTCATTTTTAAGAATAAAACCATTTTTAAAATTTGTGTTACTTTGTTTCAATCATCTTTCGTTCAGAGATTATAGCTTGAATTCGATAATTGGAAGAGATATTGAATTTTAAATTTTGGTTTTTAAAACCTGTAACCTGAAAACAGAATATGTGTACAGACATACAACCACTTCATATATATATATATTCACATATATACAAACACATTCATATTCATGCAACTACCTTGCTTCAGGAATCAATCACAAGCACTTTAGTTATAGATTGAAGGGTTTAAGATAAAAATTTGCTCACCTTGGTTTTGAGAAAGAAACAGAGAAAACACTGGACTGCAAGCTTGAAAACTTGATTACTGATCTTCTACTCGTTGATCTTTGCTTAAACTTTGAATTAAAACTTGTTGAAGCTGTTTGAATTCTTGTTGAAGATTTGATTATTAACTTGCAAGCTTATTGATTCTTGTTTCCAGGTTTTGAATGCATTGTAGAAACTGTTGCTTGATCTTCCTGTAATCACTTTTCTGTTTTTTGTTGTTGAATGAATTGAACTTGTTTAAGTTTATAAGATATGGTGATGTTTACTTCTGGTTTACTCAATTTCGAATGAGCAAACTGAAATAGGATAGATGTATGTATAAAAAAGATAGGTGTACAGGTAATATAATTTGTTTTGTGCAATATCAAAGATATTTTCTTACTGCCAACATTTTTGACCATAGAAATTTTAGTTTGGAGGCTAAGATCATATTGTTTCGACTGAAATGATTAATATGGTGTGCTAAAATATCTTGCATTAATTATTGTTGTCTTGATTTCGATAAGTACATACTTGTTTATTTGTGTAAAGATATTTTTTTACTTAGTTTTATTGTCTTCCTTTGCAAGCTTACATACCTTACTTTGTTTATTTGTGTAAAGATATTTGTGTAAAGATATTTTAATTTGTTTTGTTCTTGCATTGCATATGAATTTACAGCAACATATTTGTCTTGTTTAATTTGTTTCTATCACACTTCATATACTCTTAGATTGGTTATAATTAGCATTTTTATGTTAAAGACCTTTATGTGAATAAATTTAAAATTTATAGTTTAAAACTTCTTTACAAATTAATTTATAACTTTGTTTTTAAATCCTCATTTTTATTTTATTCCTTTCTAAAAAACCCGAGTAACACTTGTTTTTCTCATGAATTAAAAGCTTTAAATAAATTTTATATTACATCTTCTTAATCATTATTATGTACACATTATTTAAAGGAAATTGCTATTTAAACTAATTACCATAAATTAATTTACATAAATAATATTTTCAAACCCAAATTGCTGTTCTAAGTCATTTATTTAAATTCAAAATTCAAATACACGTTCAATATTCAAATTCAAATTCTAAAGTCAAACTTAAATTTGCTCACATACACACACACACACACACACACACACACACACACACACACACACATATATATATATATATATTTCAAACTCAAATTAATTTCCAAAATTTTTTCCAAAATTTACATTAAGTATTAATTTAAATTCGATTCAAAATTGGGATCGATACAAATTCGGTAGAGTTTGTGCAGTTTGAAATTTTGGCTTTGAAATTGATTTGAAATTGCAAATGGAATTTTGGTTTGTCTGCCATTGAAATGAAGAGGAGCAAATAGAATTGTACGTATAGAAAAGAGGAATAAGAATTGAATTAAGTTTATAACAGGGTATATATAGTTAGGGTTGAAAATAAAAACGGATAAGAATCGTTTGGATCGTTGAATGATAAATGGCCCAAGAAGCCCGTTCCGACTCCGGAATGAAATTGGGTCAACCCATATATCAAAGTAGATGTTTTTCAATATTTAAAACGCAATGGAACCCGTTTCAAGTCCAAATTCCATCGTATGAAGAAGTTATGCCAAGATCAAGTTATTTTAAATTGATTTCAATTTAATTGATATCTAGGCGTTTCAAACCCGTACGATCAAACGATAAATCCAATCTCTACGAAACTTGAAATCCTACAATATTTCACCGTTACGGATCCGATAAAACTGGTTTCGTCAAAATTTGAGTCAGTGGCCAAAATTGCTATTTTCCAGTTAATTAATTAAATATTAAATAAATCAAATCAAATCTTAAATTCCAATTCCAAAAATTACAAATTTTATCGTTTTTGATTTCCTACACCATTACAACCCTTTAAACAATTCAGATATCAATTTAAAGTTAACAAATTTACCCATTACCGCATTTAGTTTCAATTTTAATAAATTTATTAATTATCAATTGAAATCTCAGTAAATCCATTTATTTGATTTAAAATCTTGCTATTATAATAAATTGTCATCTTATGGGTATAATTAACAATGATTTATATTACATTTCATTAATGTATGTTTCATTTCATATTAATTCCCATTAACGTAATATTTTATTTCATTTAATTTCAATAATCCATTTATTACAGCTCAAAATCCAAAAAATTAATCAAACATGAATTTCAATTGTTTTCATTCAATCAATTGCTATATTATGGATAGAGTTGACATTGGTCACTTCTTGTTGAATTAAAAATCTTCAATGACAAATCAAATCTACCCTAACTGCACAAATTAAGTCAATTAACTACCATTGATTTCACATTAAATTTTAAATTCCATTTATTTGCAATTAATTCAATTATTAAATATAAATTCCAATAAATTGATAAAACTTGAATTTCCATTCCTTTTATTCAACCAATTGTCATATTATGAATAAAGTAAATGTTATTTCCCATTATTAATTAAATCCACATTAACAAAATATTTAATTTAGATTTATTGCAATTTTCACTATATTTAAATTAACAGGCTAAATAAATAGGTAACATAAAATATTTGTTACCATTTACTCTCAATCATGTAACGTCCCGATTTCTCGACGCGCGCAAGTCGACATCAATACGTCCAACGTATCAAATGTCGCACAATCGAGTGCCGGAAAACCGAATCGTTAGGGTTTAAGAAGAAGAAGATAGAAGAAGAAGAACATAAACAACAACAAAATCTTATATTTCATAGCGGAACAAATATAATAGATAAATGAATAATCTATAAAACAAAATTAGTATATCAGTTTATACATTACATTACCAGAGTTTACAACAACAAACAGTGGAAAGAAATGTTATATATACATAAGTGATACGCCTCGCCATCCAGCTTCAACTCCTGATCTCCACAGCAACTCTTTTCTGACTTCGCTCCCGAATAACTGATAACCTGACTCTAGGCTGCCCGTATAGAAAATTGTAGGCACCCAGAGTTTAGAAAGGGAACAATAAACTCCAGGTCAGTCATGGGACTGGTGTGAGATCTTCAAAAACAGTTATTCTTTTACAAAAGAATTTAAAAGAAATCCGTTGTGCTTTTTGAAAATGAAACTACCATAAGGCCTCCCGCCACACACACAATGCAAATGCAGAATTGGAGGAGATTTCTCCTTATGATAGACAAACAGACTTAATACGCAAAATCCTTTCAATATTATTATTATTTATGCATAGTGCAGAAAACATTTCGAAAGTATAATATTAATCTTAGCCAGCATAGGTTATACAACTTAAACCGTACAGGGCACGTATTGTTTCTTTGGATTTCCAACAAATGGTCAGGCTAAGGAACTTCCTACTGCCACATTGGTACACCTCTGGAGGGACGCCCCGAGAACCTAACCGGATCTTTGCCAACACAAGGCCGGGTTACCTCTGCAAAAATAGGCAACTACTGACACGAGTATGCCATCTCCCAGTTGTAAACAACCTTTATCTGAGGATCCTTAACAACAACAATCACAAAGTAATATATATTTGCGATATCCACATAAGTTAAGTACCTGGGCTCTATACCATGATACCACTTCTATCCAGAAGGAAATGGACATACCCTAAGGGGCACTATCCCCTATAACCTTGCTGCATCCTTCTTGTTTTGACCATTCCGAGGTGTGAGGTCCGACAAAGTCTCGTCCTTTAAAGCTACGCTTTTCACAAAAGCCATGCTTCGATCAACAAATGATCAGCAGCACTTCGTATGCCACATTACCAAATTGGGAATGTATCACTAGTAACCATCAACTACATAACCTCTGAGCTCGTACGTCTTAGAGAAGGGTGTTAAGCTAAGAGAATAAATTCTCCACCACCAATAGAAATGTATTTGATAAAAACTAGCTTTACATCTCAAAGTGTAACGTCGGACACACATCCATACAAGTCTGTTTCGGGATCGAACGGAACCGAAGGCACTTCAAAGAAGCCCTTGCAAATCCGGATATTAACTAATCATGTCCAGAATACCCATCATAAAGAGCGATAAAATCTCTATACCGGAGCAACCCGGTGTAGAGACATTTGACAGGTAATCCTTTCGCTTTCAAAAATACACGGTCTTCAACACCATCTTCAAACGCAATCTCATTTCGTCGTATCATTATTCGGAATGGGTTTTACGACACAAGGTCCTCTCCCGGCTAATCCGAATCACGAGTGCTTATTTTAAAAATAAGTGTTCTTTCGGACTCAAACAAATTACAAACAATTCAACTTCGATCTTTTAAACAAAAGATCCATAAAAATCACAAAGGTTCGATGTGGGTTTCGAATATCCAGTTGGAATTCAACTCCCGGTCGCATCGAAATTCAAATGCCATTTAAAGGCCAATATGGTTAGTCGGTAATTTAACTATCAATGATCATTCGCAACACTCACTGGATTTCAAATAATTTTCCCCCAATTATTATTTTCAACGTATTTTCGCAAGATAAAATTTCACTTTTCAACACTTTGAAAACAAATTCAAATCAATTTTTCACACTTCAATCCTTTGAAAATAAATTCAAAATCAATTTTTTTTCTTACGCGGAAAACATTTTCAAATATTTATTCATTTCCACTGAAAATCTGCCGATTTGAAATATTTTAAAATAATATAAAATACTTGTTCAAAATATACTTGGAAACATTTAAAACAAACTATTTTTAATATTTTCTTAAATATTATACTAATATCTCGTATAAAAATTCAAGTCCAAAACTAAATTTAAAATAAAATTAGTAGATAGAGTATAAATACTTAAATAACTATTTTCTAAATCAAATATCAATTTAAATCTTTAAAATAATCCCTTACTTAATTAAATAAATTTTTTACTTTAAAACAATTTCCAAAACTAATTTCTCCAACAATATTATTTTAAAACCAAACGTAGAACTTTTAAATTTTATTCAAAAGCTATTTTAAAAAAATATACTCGGCTTTCCAGGGAAGAATTCTTTTTCCATTACAAAATGGTCCATTCAAATAAATTAATGAATTTTCTCGATTTATTTTAATTTACATTCCAAATTTGTAAATTTCTTTCCACGCTTTTAAAAATAAACCGATATTTATTTTTTAAAGACAAAATTCACTTTCCTTTATAAAATTTCCATTGTGAATTTTAAACCTTCAATTATCCTACGAAATACGATGTTCAAATCATTTTCTAAATATTCACTTCAACACCCAAATCAATTTCAAATTGATTTCCAAATTATTTCAATCACCAAATCATATTCCAAATTGATTTCTAAATTTATTTCAACCCCAAATTAAATCGTAAATTTAATTTCTAAAATTATTTCCTTTTTAAATAAATTCTTTTATCTCTTTCAAATATTTAAAGCCCGTATCTTAAATAAATTCTTCAACTATTAAACAATATTACCCGAAATTCCTTTATTAAAATATTTTCCCATATCTTTGGGATTTATTCAATAAGTTTTCAAAGCTAAAACTTTATCTATTTAAATTTCCTTCTTTTAAACTTCACCCGATTCCTTTCAATGAATTTATTATAAGTTTTCTACCCAAATTTCAAAATCAAACTTTTATTTATTTATGGTAGCCTACGATACCAAAAATATATTCGGCTAAATTATAGCCTTCAATGGTTTCAATTTTGCAAAACAAATCAAAATGTTTTGAGGAATCCAGTTGGATCCCTCCAACCTGTTTTCCTACATCCACAGACGTTAGCACAACAATTAAATACTCATTCCACTTCGAGGTGCAATATCGCGGTATATGGGATTAATATTATATCATCCGCTATTATGCGGCGCATAAGGTCTCATCCGCTATATAATGCGGGAAATCAACAACTCCAAATCCATATATAATACCAATTCCACTTCGAGGTGGAATATCGCGGTATATGGGTTTAATATAATAGCCTTCTCTATTATGCAGCGCATAGGGTCTAAACTAATATAACTAATAATAAATTAATTATTCAAGCACACATTCAATCAATTTTAAATTTAACTATAAAAATTAAATCAGCGATTGAGTGAGAAGATCTCACCTTTAATTTGCAATCTGTTCCAACTCATTTCCATTTCGGCTTGTTTCTCCATTTTAACTTGTATAAACATTTATACAATTCATTAATACTCGGAATAATCAAAAAATCAATTTTCGATTTGGTAGTTTAACTAACTAATAGTTTTATTTAAAAACTAATACTTTTAAATTTAGACAAATTCTTTTTAATAAATTTATGTAACTAAAATATTTTAAATTTAAAACCAAATTCCCTTTGATAAATTTTCTTTAGTAACCAAAAGAATTAAATAAGTTAATTAAACACCTTAATGATTTACTCTTAACCCATTTTTCCCAATAACGAATTTAATTAACAAACAATTTGATTTTAAACTAAATTTCCTTAAATAAATAAATTAAATCTCTAACAAATTATCTTTTAGAAAATATTTTTTAGTGTTTAAAATAAATTATAAATAAGCTAATAAACAAAATAAATCACCTTCAAATTTTATTTTAGAATTGAAAAGTGCATGTGTATATTTTTTTTTCTATTTATTTTCCACTTGAAACTACATATATAATTTTATAATATAAGCTAATAGATTTCATAAAAATCTAATTTTATATGAACTCTACCCATTATAAAATTTCCGTATCTTTTCAAAATCTAATATATATATATATACACACACACACTTGTATATTAACTTCTTTACATAAATATACTTCAATTTTAAATCAAGATTAACTTAAAAACTGCCTATATATAAATTTTAAATAAAACAACTGTTAATAAATTTTCTTTTCTGTTTACTGTACATAATTTATGTCTACATACATATAAAATTTAATAATGTAAATAAAATGAGACTTACTGCTACAACCACCAAGACCTGCACTGATAGCTGCACCACCAAGCTCTGCAGCAACCACCACGCCCAATAATGCATCCCCACAACCTCGCGAACCCTAATGTCACGCTTCCAAACCACCACAAACGCGCACTCGAACTGCTTCAACACTGAACGTGCGCTCATCCTCTAGTTCATCTCCGTCGCGGCCCTACGATGTCGCCCCTACTTCTATGCGCGCTCGAAATCCTGCAGTACCATGCGTCGCCATTGCCGCCCATTAGCTTGCTAACCCTAATCCTTAATTGCACGCCAGGCCGCCTGTCCCTACATCGCGCGCGTAGAGGCACACCCCTACTTGTCAATCGTGACACCGCACTACCCCCATCTCGAATTTAGATCGAGATTCCCTCGATTTTGACGACGTCGCACGCCATTGATTTTGATTTTTGAATTTGTTTGGGAACGAATTGATTTTGTTGAAAAGGGAAAGCAGCTCTCTTATTTTTTGAAACGAGAATTTTTAAAATGAGGGCGGCGATTGTTTGATTTCTTTGACGAAAGAAAAAAAACTGTTCGTTTTTTTATTTTATTTCATTCAAAACGAACGCGTGTGAATTTAGGTAAGACATGTGTTTAAAATTCTACACGTGCTTATAAAGGTCTGACACAATATTCTGATATAATAATATTATTTATATCTTAAATTTGAATTCAACTTTCAGTCGTTCGAATTACACAACTCAAAATTTCAAACTCCAATCAAGGCATGCCACCAGGTGTTTATAATGTTAAACCCCTACTCCGTACGCAATGGAAAAGGTTTCGAGTCCAAATTCGATCATATGGAGAAGATACTTTTTTGAAACAGTTAAAACATCAAATTTTTGATTTAAATTTTAACGCATTTACTTACCGTACGACCAAACGATCACTCCAAATGCTACAAAAATTGAAATCCGATAATAAAACACTATTACGGATCCAATGGAATTAGTTTCGTTGAATTCTGAGACTGTGTCTCGGAAGGCTATTTTTAAATATCGATTTTAAACGATAAATTTTCAAAACTGATTAAAGCATTTTTAAATTCAATTCTGAAGCTTCCATTATCTTCAGTATTGTCGATACGAATCTCCTAAGCCATCAAATTATTTTTAACAGGCTCAAAATTTTAGATTTACAGTTTTACCCAAATTTCTATAATTAAATTTGATAATTAAATTGCTAAACTCATAGTTAAAATTGAAACTCAAGCTGAAAACAACTTTCAGTATCTAAAATCAATTAAATGTTTTAATTTCAAATGTTGAAAATTTTTGGGCGTCACATCCTTCCCCCCTTAAAAGAATTTCATCCCGAAATTACTAGTTAAGAAGAATGATCCTCAACCCGTTTAATATTTTCCCAAACCAATAGTTTTATCAACTTGCCCAAAACAAATCTTTTTTTTATTAACAACCATCACTAATTCAACTTACTTCCCAACTTCAATTATAAGTTCCATGCAACATTGTTTTCTTTAACAATTTAAATTTAAATTTGAAATTCAAATTTTAAATTTTCAAAATTTTCTCAAAATTTTTTTAACTCCCTAAATTTTTGAAAAATTTCGCCAGTGTCTCCTTTGCGCGGCTAGGTCGGTACGACTGCAAAAATGGCACCACGGCCTCGAGATTTCAAAAAGAAAAGAAAAGGCCAAGTGGCTAGACAAGAAGATCATCAAATTTCATACTAAAATTCAAATACATACCTTTTTGTCGAGCAATTCAATTTTATCTTTGAAATCAAAATCCCAATTCCATTTCCTTTAGCACACCTGTATATCATGCCTATCATTTTTGCACATTCCTTTACAAAATTTTCAATATATACTTCTTATACCATTTTTACTTTACTATTGAATTCATATATCCATTTTCATTCAATCTTACATTTTCATTTTCATTTGAATTCAATTTACCATTTCAATTCTATTTGGATTCAATTTACCTTCTGAATATTGAATTATATCAATTATCTTTCATTCACAACTGATTCATCCTGCTATTTAAATTAGTTTCTTTTACTAATTCATTACAAGTTCTAATTCATTTCATCTCAAACCATTTTTTCCATTTCCACCTTTATTATCTTTAGTTCACTTCGAACTAATTTTACAACTTCATTTTATTTCACACAATTCAAATTGGTTTTCAATATTCAGTTCCAAATTCCAGTTTTATTCTTTTGTTTATTCCCAAACACAATTCAATTCACTATTTTAGTTTATAACAACTTGTATTTAAACTGGACTTCAAATCCCATATGAATTTAGTTTATCTTTCATTAATAAATATTGAATTCATTTTATTTCAACCCATATTAAATTTGTCATTCCTTTTATTAGTTTCAGTTACTAATTTTATTTCAATACTCTGCTTTACAAATCAAATTCAATTCCAATTCCAGTTCCATTTGCTTACAAATTCGAAATGAATTTCAATATTCAATTTCATTTTCATTTAGATTGCAATTTTAAGTTTATTCATTCATTTACAATTTTATTTTCCACCTTAATAGATTTTATTCCAAACATTTAGTCTATAAGACTTCTCAAATTCACATTCATACAAGTTAACTCAAAATTTCTATTTCAATTTCATTTTGAATATATATCATTATTTTATTTGACTTAAATTTTCAATCTCAATTCTTTTATTAAATTTTCATTTTCATTCCACTTGATTTAAATTTTTCCTTCCAACTTATTTTGCATAACATTCTAGAGTCTTTTCAACCTTTCAAAAATCATTTTTGAAATCAATTCAAATTATCCTTTGAATTTCCAAAACCAAACCCATTTTTCCAAACAACCTCAAATTTTAAATAATTTGGTAGCAATTCCTCTTTTGGAAACCCGAAAATGAACATCGATGATGCTGCAGTCATCACCGAAGTTATTTTCCAGCAACCGAAAAGAGTTTAGAGCTTTTATCCCTTCAAAAACAATTTTTTTCAAATTTTCGAAATTTTAAAACTTTTGAAAATCATTTCCAAACTAAAAAGGAATTTAATCTTTCCCAAATCATCAAAGTTTAAATCCTTTCAAATTCTTTTAAACATTCCTCTGGAATTTTATTATAAATCTCATTTACATTTACAATTCCCATTTGTACATAAATTTTATTTCTCAACTTTCGATTATGATTTCAATTTCTTATTCAATGATCAATAATAATAATTTAATATTATCACTTCCTAACAAACAATCAGCCATATACACTAATAATTTTCAAAAATTATTTCCTTTTATAAACAAAATAGTTTTGGGTAAAATTATTTCATTTACCCTATTTTAAAACAATATCGTGTCGAATTGTTCTGTACGAGTGTTTAGAGATCCCTATCGATAGAGTTGTACGGACTATATCGACCAGAATCCATATACCACTCAACAAACCGATCATCATAACATAAAATAATTTTATATTCACTAACAAATACACGCACATATCTATTGTTACACTCAAACTCATTCTAGAGTTCTGCTGACTCTATCTCTAATGAGTAACACCTAACAGAGCCAAGATTGTCGCTTAATCAAATGCTCGGATACCAAAATTGTAACAACCCGATTTCTCGTCGCCCGAAAGTCGACATCAATACGTCCACTGTATCAAATGTCGCACAATCGGATGCCAAAAAACGAAATCGTTAGGGCTTAAGAAGAAGAAGATAAAAGAAGAAGAACAGAAACAACAATATAATCTTACATTTCGCAACGGAACAAATATAATAAATAAATGAATAATCTATAAAACAAAATCAGTATATCAGTTTATACATTACATTATCAAAGTTTACAACAACAAACAGTGGAAAAGAAATGTTACATATATATAAGTGATATGCCTCGCCATCCAGCTTCAACTCCTGATCTCCACAGCAACTCTTTTCTGACTTCGCTCCCGAATAACTGATAACCTGACTCTAGGCTGCCCGTATGGAAAATTGTAGGCACCCAGAGTTTAGAAAGGGAACAATAAACTTCAGGTCAGTCATGGGACTGGTGTGAGATCTTAAAAAACTGTTATTCTTTTACAAAAGAAAACAAAAGAATTTAAAAGAAATCTGCTATGCTTTTTGAAAATGAAACTACCATAAGGCCTCCCGCCACACACACAATGCAAACGCAGAAATGGAGGAGATTTCTCCTTATGATAGTCAAACATGCTTAATACGCAAAATCCTTTCGATATTATTATTAGTGCATAATGCAGAAAACATTTCGAAAGTATAATATTAATCTTAGCCAACATAGGCATTTCACACTTATGCCTACTATAGGTACCATGTTCAATAGCAGGTTACCGCCACATTCCATGGCAGGTTATACAACTAAAACCGTACAAGGCGCGTATTATTTCTTTGGATTTCCAACAAATGGTCAGGCTAAGGAACTTCCTACTGCCACATGGGTACGCCTCTTGAGGGACGCCCCGAGAACCTAACCAGATCTCTGCCAACACGAGGCCGGGTTACCTATGCAAAAATAGGTAACTACTGACACGAGTATGCCATCCCCCGGTTGTAAACAACCTTTATCCGAGGATCCTCAACAAAAACAATCACAAAGTAATATATATTTGTGATGTCCACATAAGTTAAGTATCTGGGCTCCACACCATGATACCGCTTCTATCCAGAAGGAAATGCACATACCCTAAGGGGCGCTACCCCTTATAGCCTTGCTGCATTCTTCCTGTTTTGACCATTCCGGGGTGTGAGGTCAGACGAAGTCTCATCCGCAAAGCTATGCTTTTCACAAAAGCCATGCTTCGATCAATAAATGATCAGCAACACTTCGTATGCCACATTACCAAATTGGGAATGTATCACTAGTAACCATCAACTACATAACCTCTGAGCTCGTACGTCTCAGAGAAGGTTGTTAACCTAAGAGAATAAATTCTCCGCCACCAACAGAAATGTATTTGATAGAAACCAGCTTTACATCTCAAAGTGTAACGTCAGACACACATCCATACAAGTCCTTTTCGGGATCGAACGGAACCGAAGGCACTTAGAAGAAGCCCTTGCAAATCCGGATATTCACTAATCACGTCCGGAATCCCCATCACAAAGGGTGATAAAATCTCTATACCGGAGCAACCCGGTGCAGAGACATTCGACAGGTAATCCTTTCGCTTTCGAAAATACCCGGTCTTCAACACCATCTTCAAATGCAATCCCATTTCGTCGTATCGTTATGCGGAATGGGTTTTATGACACAAGATCCTCTCCCGGCTAATCCGAATCACGAGCGCTTATTTTAAAAATAAGTGTTCATTCAGATTCAAACAAATTATAAACAATTCCACTTCGATCTTTTAAACAAAAGATCCATCAAAATCACAAAGGTTCGATGTGGGATTCGAATCCAGTTGGAATTCGACACCCGGTCGCATCGAAATTCAAATGCCATTTAAAGGCCAATATTGATAGTCGGTTATTTAACTATCAATCATCATTCACAACAGTCACTGGATTTAAAATAATTTTCCCCCAATTATTATTTTCAACATATCTTCGCAAGATAAAATTTCACTTTTCAACACTTTGAAAATAAATTCGAATCAATTTTTCACACTTCAATCCTTTGAAAATAAATTCCAAATCAATTTATTTTTCCTTACGCGGAAAACATTTTCAAATATTTATTCATTTCCACTGAAAATCTACCGATTTCAAATATTTTAAAATAATATAAAATACTTATTCAAAATATACTTGAAAACATTTAAAATAAATTATTTTAGAATATTTGCTTGAATATTAGTTATGAAAAATATTATACTAATATCTCGTATAAAAATTCAAGTCCAAAACTAAATTTAAAATAAAATTAGTATATAGAGCATAAATATTTAAATAACTATTTTCTAAATCAAATATCAATTTAAATCTTTAAAAAAATCCCTTATATAATTAAATAAATTTTTACTTTAGAACAATTTCCAAAACTAATTTCGCGAACAATATTATTTTAAAACAAAATCTAGAACTTTTAAATTTTATTCTAAAGCTATTTTAAAAAAATATACTCGCCTTTCCAGGGAATAATTCTTTTTCCATTACAAAATGGTCCATTCAAATAAATTAATAAATCTTCTCGATTTATTTTAATTTACATTTCAAATTTGCAAATTTCTTTCCATGCTTTTAAAAATAAACCGATATTTATTTTTTAAAAACAAAATTCCCTTTCCTTTATAAAATTTCCATTGTGAATTTTAAACCTTCAAATATCCTACGAAATACGATTTTCAAATCATTTTCCAAATATTCACTTCAACACCAAAATCAATTTCAAATTTATTTCCAAATTATTTAAATCACCAAATCATATTCCAAATTGATTTCTTAATTTATTTCAACCCCAAATTAAATCCTAAATTTAATTTCTAAATTTATTTCCTTTTGAAATAAATTCTTTTATCTATTTCGAATATTTAAAATCTGCATCTTAAATAAATTCTTCATCTATTAAACAATATTGCTCGAAATTCCTCTATTAAAATATTTTTCTATATCTTTGGGATTTATTCAATAAGTTTTCAAAGATAAAACTTTATCTATTTAAATTTCCTTCTTTTAAAATTCATCTGATTTCTTTGAATGAATTTATTATAAATTTTCTACCCAAATTTCAAAATCAAACTTTTATTTATTTATGATACCCTACGATACCAAAAATATATTCAGCTAAATTATAGCCTTCAATGGTTTCAGTCACAAATAATCTGTAACGGTCCTGAATTTTGAACAATTTAATTTGTGAATATTTAATTTATTTTAAATATTTAAATGATGATTTGACGTGAATTTCAAATTATCAGAATAAATTGGCGATTAAATATTAGAATTTAATCTGTTTAAAGTTGAATAAAATTTAAATTTGACTTTGAAGTTTAAATGGAATATTGGAATTTGTATTTTAAATTCGAACTAATGACTTAGGAAAATAATTTGAATTTACGAATTATTATTTATGTAAATTTATAAATCGATGTTTAGTTATAAATAACATTTTTCTTTAACTAAAATAAAATAGAATAAAATTTTTGTCAATAACGAAATAAATAAATATACATAGTAAAAATTCAAAGAACATATTTATAAACTTTGAAAAAAAAATATAATGTAATTACACTTAGTTAAAGTTTTAACAACAAAAATTAAACAAAACAAAAACAAAGTAAAGAAAACAATTAACAAAACTAATTGAATTTAAATTGAAAAAAAGAGGAGAAAAAATAAATAAAAAAGGTAAAAATAATATAACATAAAATAAAGGAAAAAAAATAAAAAAATAAAAAAAAGATAAATAAGTATACTGCCTTATACTTGGTTCAGCTACAAACACGCCTCAATCTACGCCTTTGTTTACGCCCTAAATTGTGCCCAAATTCACGTTCTCCTCTGCATAATACACGAACCCCTTTCCTCCTTTACACGAAATCAAACACACGAAAGAAAAAATATGGCTGCCGTCCCTTCTCTTCGTCTTCGATCGAAAAATTAGGGCTTCAATTCGATTCGTCCTCCTGTTCGTTCGACTCCTAGCTCGCGACCGCGCCAGGCAAAGGTGAGTGATCCCCTCACTCACATCTAATTTCATCCTTCGGTCATTCGAGTATCTTTTTAGATGTTGATGATTTTTATCTATCCTGGTTCGTCTTCTTGTTTTACAAGGCTGTGATGATTTTTTTGCTGTGATGATTTTGTTTATATAGGGTTTGAATCCCTGTTTTCTCGTTCGTATAAAAATTGGGCTTCGGCCATTTGATTTTGTTTTAATTTAACATTGCTTCGATTTTGGCTTTGCTGGCCACCACGATGTCGACTTATGACTCGTTCAACTTCGATTTCGATTTTGAAATAGTATTTTGACTTCGCCAATTTTTATTTTTCGTGAATTGCTGGCCTTGACTTGGAACTTCATTGACTAGTACAAGTGTTGTTGCTTGATCGTGTGCCATTGAGCCTTGCTCGAATTTGCCACTACCATTTTGATTCTCTAAACTGCTGCTTTAAATTCTTTGGCATTCGATTTAATTCTAAATGGCCTTCGGCCATTTTGACTATTGAAACCCGCTGCTTGTTTATTTGGAAACTGCAGTTTGAAATCTCTGTTGGTCTTTACCGCTACTACATTGTGACTGTATGTTGTGTTGCTTCGAGTTTGAAATATCCTCTATCTGTACATTTGTATTATTGAACACTTGAGTTGTTCCACTGTGCACTGTTGTATGTTGTGCTATTGCTGCGTTTGTTTTTTTTAACTATGGCATTTGTTTTGATACAACTACTGTTAGTTGCATACATGTTGATTCCAATTGCCTCTGTTGTGTAGCTAGTCACTGTGTTGCACTATGCTATGCTGTGTCACTACTTCACTATCATTTTGTTGACATTAGTTGAACCAGCCGCATGTTTGGTTCTTATGAACCTAGTATGACACGAGCTTTGCCTCTATTTTCACTGTGCAGTTGTGTTCCCTTATCTTTGAGCTTTTGACAGTCATGTCTAATTTGAGAACAATTGTATTGTTTTGAAAGTGCTGTTGTTTTATATTTGGACTTCATTGATTTTCCATTTCGTATAAATTAATACTGGAATTGGTCATTGTGTTTACTGCCATTGGTAACTTGAATTTTTTTTTTTCAATAATTCGTTATCATCACACGAGACAGTCTGCATACCTGTCTCATATAGCAATTGGATTTGGTCGAGTTGCTTGGTTCACTGCAACCATATTATTATAGTCTGGGTTCATTTTGAGCTTGAGATGCTTAGTTGAACTCTTGTCCACTGATTCACTGCATACATATATAAATACATATATGCTGAGTACTTCATGCTTTTGTTCTCGAGTCATCATGTAAGTTTGTTATTGCCCTGTGTCCTGTTATTTGCTGGGCCTGGCTGTGTTACCTTGCCTTTAGTGCACTGTCCAGTTCATTAAGTCGTTCACTTTTGCCTTCATGAACATTGTAGTTGATTATGAATTTAAGTTTCATATCTACATCTATATATGCATTCATTCTTGCACTGTCCAGATTTATAGTTGCATATATTATCTTTTGTGCACTTGTCACTATAGTCTGGGTTCATTGATGACTTTCTTGCTTTGTTGCATTTGCTTTGCTCCTCTCTGATTATGGCTGGTCTGGTAATACGTTTGGCATCGTCACTGACTGTGTACAATGAGTTCAGACCCTTGCTTGTCTGCATTGCCTCATTTGAAATTTTGGGTTTATGATGGCACTGTGTTGTAGTTACTTTGTCACCTGTTATTAAAATCTGCATATATGTACATGCATACATGTGTATGTTTGTGTACATATATGGCTGGACTTGTACCAAGCTTGAATTATTTTTGCTGTGCATTTGTAGTTGAGTTTGGTTCAGTTGTAAGTGTTCAAACTTCATGTTGGGCTGCAGTGGCTCTTGTATAATTATCCTCATGCATTTAAGTGCACTTCGGTTTTTTTATATATTCTAGTTAGTGGAGCCATCTGTACGTATAAGTGCAGCATATATATATATACACACACACACACACACACACACACACACACGTGTGGATAAAAAAATGTAGGCATATATACCCTTGTATGTGTGTATGCATGCATAGTTGGATCTATACTGGTGTTCCATCTGCTGCATTGACTTGATATTATATATTCAATGTTGCAGATGTCCTTGAGCACTTTGAAATTCATTTGTTGACTTGTAGTTTACATACTTGTTGACATCTCTGATTTTATTTTGGGGTTTGAATCACGACTTGATGGAGTTGCTGTCAGTACTGTTGGCACTGACTTCATCTTGTCTGCACTTTGATGGTCTGGTTTCCCTATGCACATTTGTGTGTATACTTGAATCTGGGTTTGTTGCCTTGATCATTTTGACTTCAGATGTATAGTTGCATTCCACTTGAATTCGGTTGTGTTTAAATTTATGCTCGACAGTTTTAAGTGGTTTCATGTGGATCTTGTGGTGGCTGCGTTTTGATTGCAGATTCGCCCTTGTGTCCAAGTAATGACTGTAGTTTCATTTTTATGGAAATTTTGCACTTGTTGAAATGTGCAGTAATGAGTTGTATGGAAACTTGTTTTATTTCACAAGTTGTTGTGGCGAGGCAGCGCACGCAAGCGTGAACTTCAGCCACGGAGTTGACATTTTAAATGTGGCGAGGCCGTATACGCGTGTGTGTACTGCAGCCCTACCAAATTTAATGTTTAAAATGATGTTTTCTTTTTGATGAAAATTATTTTATGTTGCCAATTCAATATATTTTGAATCGATTTTGATGATTTTGTTGCTAATTGCCGTTTAGGCAAATTTTGATTGTTTTCTAAATTATCTTCATCAATAATACCTTCATCTATCTCATTGATAATCTGAATCTATTGAATTGTTGTTTAACACTGTTAAGTGTTATATTTACCGTTATCCGATTACTTGTTAAAGGATCGTATAGGTAAATTTATATTGACTGTCGTCTAATTGTTGTTTGATTGTTATTGCTTCTATGCACTAATAACTGAGTTTGAATTAGACTGACCTGTGTATTATTTTCTTATGAATATAATACTCGGGTCAGACCGAGTATTTTTACAGCTTGAAGATTTTCAGGCCGCGAAGTTAGAGAGAGTTGGGGAAAGCACTCCACTAAAGTTTTTTCCAGAAAATTTTCTTGTACTTAATGAAAATAAATTGTTCCGCCGTATAAAATATAATGTATTGTACAAACTCTGATATATGTATGTAAGAAAAATTCATTTATGAATAATATTATGATTATTCTGTGATTCTGTGGCTGATTCTGTTTAAACTTTATAAACTGAACAACAATCCGTCATTTTGAACGTTTCAAGTTGGTTTAATTACCCACTAGAGGCGGTCAGAGCGGCGGGTCGTTACAAAAGTGGTATCAGAGCTTTGGTTTACTCAAAGCTCAGTTTATGATGTTTAATATGAATAGTTACTAGAAACACTTTAAAGAAAAATGTTTTTCAAATTTAAAGAAGTATGAAATTGTTTTCTTTAAAATGAAAGGTATTTTGGAAATTAAAATTATTTTGAAAATTCCCCTCTCTAAATTTAAGTTTGCGTTAGTTCTCTTCGGTGAGGTCTTCTTAGATTTGAGTTTCAATCGTTCGGAGACTCATTATCGAATTTTTGAGAGTTAGGGAAAATGAAAAATAAAAGTTAAGTGAAGTGAATTAATGAATTGATTTGAATCAAATATTGTGAATATCTACAAAATAATAATTGTGAAATAAAATGATATTTCAATTTAGTTATAGCCAAGAGGATAATTAAACTATAACTTGAGAATTTGATTCTGAATTCTTTTGAAAATTAATTTCAAATGTTTTGAAGAATTATTTAGTAAATGAATGGATTATAAGTATTTAACTTATAAATGGACTTTTGGTATATAACTGAGTTATATAAATTGAATTGAATTGAATTAATAAAAAAGATTTATAAATTGAAGTTTTATAAATAGAAATGGAATTTGTGAAGATTGTTTATAAGTTCGAAATCAATTGAATATTGATAAGTAAATTGTTGTAGCTTATTAAAGGAGATATATTCGTGATTTTGGACAGCGAATTATCCTTTAAGTTAAATATTGTGATAGTAAATGTTGTTTGGGAATTTTATCCACGATTTTGGACAGTGGATAATCATTTAAATAAAAGTGTAGAAACACTGAATTGAATAGATAAGTATATTCGCGATTTTGGACAGTGAATATATTATTAACTAAAACAGATATGTTTTAGGGAAGTGATATTATGAAATGAGGTTAATGGGGAAATATGAATTTAATGGAACTAAGTTGATGAATGACTTACTAAAGAACTAGTTGATTATTTTTGAAATAGAAAGCAAATGTAAAGTTCAAATGAAATTTAGATTTCAAATTTGAAGTTGTCAATAGGATAATCCATTATAGGTTTAATAAATTCAGTGATGAATTTGAATTTAAACATGCGGAAAATTAAATTAAGTGAAAAACTTAATATTGAAAAGTTTGAAATCGGTTTAAAACTAATACTATGAAAAGTATGAAGAATTCAAACTATGAATTAAGTTGAAATTGAAAAAGTTAATGGTTTTAAAGATGTTTTAAAATGCATTAACTATCGAATACATAGATTTCAACATTCAATTGTTGAAATAGGCGTTTCGAGAAATAAGGAAATGGTGGACTATAACACTGTTGTTATAGTAAATGGTTTCCGGAAGGAAATGTTGTTTATAGTATTGGGATTTATATATCTATTTTAAATTCGAATCCCTATACTAGTGATTTTGAGTTGTCGTAACGATGTTTTACGCAACATTCGTTTTAACTCAAATAAATGTGTTTAAAAGAATGATTTCCTTAAAGAGTGAAATATATACTTAATTTTGATTCAAGTATATAGAATATTTTCCGAGTTGAAAATAAAAGAATTTGTGAATTACTTATTATTTAATAAGTATGGAAATATTTTCCAATATGAAATGAAAGGTTTGAAATATTATCTTTTGAAGACAAATTGAAAAATGAATATTTGAAATTGGTTTCAAATGGCTAAGTGTGAAAATTATATATCTTGTAAAGATATTATTTTGAGAAATGTGAACAATTAGTTCAACTTGGAAATCTTCCAAAAAAGATTGAATCTTGAGTTAAAATTGAGTTTAACTTTGACACCAAAAACAATATAAGTTGAACTTTGAATTTTGGATAGTCGATTGGGATTGTATGTCTAACATTGTGAATTGATGACATAGCATTTGATCTCTATTAAATATATATATGTGGTGGCGGAGAATTTATTCTTTTAGCTTAACACCCTTCTTTGAGACGTACGAGCTTAGAGGTTATATATCGATAGACATCAATTATGTGTTGAGAATTGACGATGTAACGTGAAATCCAAATCGAATGTGAAGTCGATAATGAATTGGATTATGAATGTGAATTAGGTTTGAGATAACCTTAAATTTTCAAATCGATTTAGAGGAAAATTTTAAACGTGATGGAAAATTTGGAATCCTCTATTTGTGATGAATGTGAATTGAGTTTTCGTAACTTATATATGTGAATATAATCGAAAACCATCAGTTTAGAAAGTCATTATTATGAAAAGTCCTGTGTAGGTTTACATAGGTATGATAAGTACGAAATGTGAAATGAAGTACTATATGTATATGACATATGTTTTCTAAAAACTGAGGATATGGAAATGTACCTTCCATTTATTATGTGTGAAGGTGATTGGAACTCGGTGGAGTGTCCATTGGAAATCGTAGCTACGTAGAATTCCATTAGTGGAATGTCCATTGGGACTGATATGACATCCCCCACGATGGATCATCGTGTTTGGGATTATGTGAATTGATGCTGGCGTAATTCGTGGGGCGTGATGCCTACAGTTACAAGCGATCCCACTGAGATAGTGGCGCAACCGCCGAGTAAACTGCGATTTGGAAACCGAAGCGAAATTCGAGGGGAGTGATGCCTAAGGCTACGAGCGATTCTACTGAGATAGTAGCGTAACCGCCATGTGGACCGCGATCTAAGGCGACAACCATGGCGAAATTCAGGAGTGATGAGAAATCTAAGATTACAAGTGATTCTACTGAGATAGTAGCGTAACCGCCGGGTAAACTGTGATCCATGGGGGAACGTGCTTTCCATATCCATTTTTAAAATAATTTTTAAAAAGTATTTTCACTGGGAGTTGAAGCAAGTATGTTTAGTACTTGGAGATTTTTAGTCTTGCGCCTGGCCAGCGTATGCCTAATGTCTATAAGAACGACGATGGACTTGTTAAACTTTGAGTTATCAAGTATTTTCAAAACTTTGAATAGAAAATCAATAATCTGAAATTAGAATTACATAATTCTAACTTAATGAATTAAGGAAGAAGATCTTTAAAATATCTTGAAAGCACACAGCTTTGGAAAAGATGTAATATGCAAATATTAAGCATGAAAGATTTCAAGTTTAAAAATTTGAGTTTTGTAAGTCAAAAATTTGGTAAAAGACTTTTGTGTCTTGATTTTTAAAATTGATGAACAAAACTAGTGAGATAAAATAAATGGAATGAATCCTATATTTATTTGCGAGTTTGAAACATGGTAGAATTGTGTAGGATATAAATATCGGTGAGATTTTAGCAATCGTTTTTCCTAACTTATAATTTCGGGACGAAATTCTTTTAAGTAGGGGAGATTGTAACGGTCCTGAATTTTGAACAATTTAATTTGTGAATATTTAATTTATTTTAAATATTTAAATGATGATTTGACGTGAATTTCAAATTATCAGAATAAATTGGCGTTAAATATTAGAATTTAATCTGTTTAAAGTTGAATAAAATTTAAATTTGACTTTGAAGTTTAAATTGAATATTGAAATTTGTATTTTAAATTCGAACTAATGACTTAGGAAAATAATTTGAATTTACGAATTATTATTTATGTAAATTTATAAATCGATGTTTAGTTATAAATAACATTTTTCTTTAACTAAAATAAAATAGAATAAAAATTTTGTCAATAACGAAATAAATAAATATACATAGTAAAAATTCAAAGAACATATTTATAAACTTTGAAAAAAATATATAATGTAATTACACTTAGTTAAAGTTTTAACAACAAAAATTAAACAAAACAAAAACAAAGTAAAGAAAACAATTAACAAAACTAATTGAATTTAAATTGAAAAAAAAGAGGAGAAAAAAATAAATAAAAAAGGCAAAAATAATATAACATAAAATAAAGGAAAAAAAATAAAAAAATAAAATAAAGATAAATAAGTATATTGCCTTATACTTGGTTCAGCTACAAACACGCCTCAATCTACGCCTTTGTTTACGCCCTAAATTGTGCCCAAATTCACGTTCTCCTCTGCATAATACACGAACCCCTTGCCTCCTTTACATGAAATCAAACACACGAAAGAAAAAAAATGGCTGCCGTCCCTTCTCTTCGTCTTCGATCGAAAAATTAGGGCTTCAATTCGATTCGTCCTCCTGTTCGTTCGTCTCCTAGCTCGCGACCGCGCCAGGCAAAAGTGAGTGATCCCCTCACTCACATCTAATTTCATCCTTCAGTCATTCGGGTATCTTTTTAGATGTTGATGATTTTTATCTATCCTGGTTCGTCTTCTTGTTTTACAAGGCTGTGATGATTTTTTTGCTGTGATGATTTTGTTTATATAGGGTTTGAATCCATGTTTTCTCGTTCGTATAAAAATTGGGCTTCGGCCATTTGATTTTGTTTTAATTTAACATTGCTTCGATTTTGGCTTTGCTGGCCACCACGATGTCGACTTATGACTCGTTCAACTTCGATTTCGATTTTGAAATAGTATTTTGACTTCGCCAATTTTTATTTTTCGTGAATTGCTGGCCTTGACTTGGAACTTCATTGACTAGTACAAGTGTTGTTGCTTGATCATGTGCCATTGAGCCTTGCTCGAATTTGCCACTACCGTTTTGATTCTCTAAACTGCTGCTTTAAATTCTTTGGCATTCGATTTAATTCTAAATGGCCTTCGGCCATTTTGACTATTGAAACCCGCTGCTTGTTTATTTGGAAACTGCAGTTTGAAATCTCTGTTGGTCTTTACCGCTACTACATTGTGACTGTATGTTGTGTTGCTTCGAGTTTGAAATATCCTCTATCTGTACATTTGTATTATTGAACACTTGAGTTGTTCCACTGTGCACTGTTGTATGTTGTGCTATTGCTGCGTTTGTTTTTTTTTAACTATGGCATTTGTTTTGATACAACTACTATTAGTTGCATACATGTTGATGCCAATTGCCTCTATTGTGTAGCTAGTCACTGTGTTGCACTATGCTATGCTGCGTCACTACTTCACTATCATTTTGTTGACATTAGTTGAACCAGCCGCATGTTTGGTTCTTATGAACCTAGTATGACACGAGCTTTGCCTCTATTTTCACTGTGCAGTTGTGTTCCCTTATCTTTGAGCTTTTGACAGTCATGTCTAATTTGAGAACAATTGTATTGTTTTGAAAGTGCTGTTGTTTTATATTTGGACTTCATTGATTTTCCATTTCGTATAAATTAATACTGGAATTGGTCATTGTGTTTACTGCCATTGGTAACTTGAATTTTTTTTTTTTCAATAATTTGTTATCATCACACGAGACAGTCTGCATACCTGTCTCATATAGCAATTGGATTTGGTCGAGTTGCTTGGTTCACTGCAACCATATTATTATAGTCTGGGTTCATTTTGAGCTTGAGATGCTTAGTTGAACTCTTGTCCACTGATTCACTGCATACATATATAAATACATATATGCTGAGTACTTCATGCTTTTGTTCTCGAGTCATCATGTAAGTTTGTTATTGCCCTGTGTCCTGTTATTTGCTGGGCCTGGCTGTGTTACCTTGCCTTTAGTGCACTGTCCAGTTCATTAAGTCGTTCACTTTTGCCTTCGTGAACATTGTAGTTGATTATGAATTTAAGTTTCATATCTACATCTATATATGCATTCATTCTTGCACTGTCCAGATTTATAGTTGCATATATTATCTTTTGTGCACTTGTCACTATAGTCTGGGTTCATTGATGACTTTCTTGCTTTGTTGCATTTGCTTTGCTCCTCTCTGATTATGGCTGGTCTGGTAATACGTTTGGCATCGTCACTGACTGTGTACAATGAGTTCAGACCCTTGCTTGTCTGCATTGCCTCATTTGAAATTTTGGGTTTATGATGGCACTGTGTTGTAGTTACTTTGTCACCTGTTATTAAAATCTGCATATATGTACATGCATACATGTGTATGTTTGTGTACATATATGGCTGGACTTGTACCAAGCTTGAATTATTTTTGCTGTGCATTTGTAGTTGAGTTTGGTTCAGTTGTAAGTGTTCAAACTTCATGTTGTGCTGCAGTGGCTCTTGTATAATTATCCTCATGCATTTAAGTGCACTTCGGTTTTTTTATATATTCTAGTTAGTGGAGCCATCTGTACGTATAAGTGCAGCATATATATATATACGTGTGGATAAAAAAATGTAGGCATATATACCCCTGTATGTGTGTATGCATGCATAGTTGGATCTATACTGGTGTTCCATCTGCTGCATTGACTTGATATTATATATTCAATGTTGCAGATGTCCTTGATCACTTTGAAATTCATTTGTTGACTTGTAGTTTACATACTTGTTGACATCTCTGATTTTATTTTGGGGTTTGAATCACGACTTGATGGAGTTGCTGTCAGTACTGTTGGCACTGACTTCATCTTGTCTGCACTTTGATGGTCCGGTTGCCCTGTGCACATTTGTGTGTATACTTGAATCTGGGTTTGTTGCCTTGATCATTTTGACTTCAGATGTATAGTTGCATTCCACTTGAATTCGGTTGTGTTTAAATTTATGCTCGACAGTTTTAAGTGGTTTCATGTGGATCTTGTGGTGGCTGCGTTTTGATTGCAGATTCGCCCTTGTGTCCAAGTAATGACTGCAGTTTCATTTTTATGGAAATTTTGCACTTGTTGAAATGTGCAGTAATGAGTTGTATGGAAACTTGTTTTATTTCACAAGTTGTTGTGGCGAGGCAGCGCACGCAAGCGTGAACTGCAGCCACGGAGTTGACATTTTAAATGTGGCGAGGCCGTATACGCGTGTGTGTACTGCAGCCCTACCAAATTTAATGTTTAAAATGATGTTTTCTTTTTGATGAAAATTATTTTATGTTGCCAATTCAATATATTTTGAATCGATTTTGATGATTTTGTTGCTAATTGCCGTTTAGGCAAATTTTGATTGTTTTCTAAATTATCTTCATCAATAATACCTTCATCTATCTCATTGATAATCTGAATCTGTTGAATTGTTGTTTAACACTGTTAAGTGTTATATTTACCGTTATCTGATTACTTGTTAAAGGATCAGATAGGTAAATTTATATTGACTGTCGTCTAATTGTTGTTTGATTATTATTGCTTCTATGCACTAATAACTGAGTTTGAATTAGACTGACCTGTGTATTATTTTCTTTTGAATATAATACTCGGGTCAGACCGAGTATTTTTACAGCTTGAAGATTTTCAGGCCGCGAAGTTAGAGAGAGTTGGGGAAAGCACTCCACTAAAGTTTTTTCCAGAAAATTTTCTTGTACTTAATGAAAATAAATTGTTCCGCCGTATAAAATATAATGTATTGTACAAACTCTGATATATGTATGTAAGAAAAATTCATTTATGAATAATATTATGATTATTCTATGATTCTGTGGCTGATTCTGTTTAAACTTTATAAACTGAACAACAATCCGTCATTTTGAACGTTTCGAGTTGGTTTAATTACCCACTAGAGGCGGTCAGAGCGGCGGATCGTTACATAATCACACACAGATTATAAATAATCAACACACAATTTTGCAAAACAAATCAAAATATTTTGAGGAATCCAGTTGGATCCCTCCAACCTGTTTTCCTGCATCCACAGACGTTAGCACAACAATTAAATACCCATTCCACTTCGAGGTGGAATACTGCGGTATACGGGATTAATATTATATCATCCGCTATTATGCGGCGCATAGGGTCTCATCCGCTATATAATGCGGAAAATCAACAACTCCAAATACATATATAATACCAATTCCACATCGAGGTGGAATATCGCGGTATATGGGTTTAATATAATAACATCCGCTATTATGCGGCGCATAGTGTCTAAACTAATATAACTAATAACAAATTAATTATTCAAGCACACAATCAATCAATTTTAAATTTAACTATAAAAATTAAATCGACGATTGACTGAGAAGATCTCAGCTTTAATTTGCAATTCATTCCAACTCATTTCTATTTCGGCTTGTTTCTCCATTTTAAACCTTGTATAAACATTTATACGATTCATTAATACTCGGAATAATCAAAAAATCAATTTTCAATTTGGTAGTTTAACTAACTAATAGTTTTATTTAAAAACTAATACTTTTAAATTTAGACAGTTTCTTTTTAATAAATTTATGTAACTAAAAAATTTTAAATTTAAAACCAAATTCCCTTTGATAAATATTCTTTAGTAACTAAAAGAATTAAATAAGTTAATTAAACACCTTAATGATTTAGTCTTAACCCATTTTTTCCAATAATAAATTTAATTAATTAACAATTTGATTTTAAACTAAATTTCATTAAGTAAATAAATTAAATATCTAACAAATTTTTTTTAGAAAATACTTTCTAGCGATTAAAATTAATTATAAATAAGCTAATAAACAAAATAAATCACCTTAAAATTTTATTTTAGAATTGAAAAGTGCATGTGTATATTTTTTCTCTCTTTCTTTTTCACTTGAAACTACATATATAATTTTATAAAATAAGCTAATAGATTTCATAAAAATCTAATTTTATATCAACTCTACCCATTATAAAATTTCTGTATCTTCTCAAAATCTAATATATATATATATATATATATATATATACACACTTGTATATTAACTGCTTTACATAAATATATTTTAATTTTAAATCAAGATTAACTTAAAAACTGCCTATATATAAATTTTAAATAAAACAACTGTTAATAAATTTTCTTTTCTGTTTACTGTACATAATTTACGTCAACATACATATAAAATTTAATAAAGTAAATAAAATGAGACTTACTGCTACAACCACCAAGACCTGCACTGATAGCCGCACCACCAAGCTCTGCAGCAACCACCACGCCCAATACTGCATCCCCACAACCTTGAGAACCCTAATGTCACGCGTTCCAAACCACCATAAACGCGCACTCAAACTGCTTCAACACTGAACGCATGCTCATCCTTTAGTTCATCACCATCGCGGCCCAACGATGCCGCCCCTTACTTCTATGCGCGCTCGAGATCCTCCAGTACCACGCGTCACCATCGCCGTCCATTAGCTTGCTAACCCTAATCCTTAATCGCACGCGAGGCCGCCTGTCCCAACATCGTGCGCGCAGAGGCACACCCCTACTTGTCAATCGTGAAACCGCATTACCCCCATCTCGAATTTAGATCGAGATTCCCTCGATTTTGACGACGTCGCACGCCATTGATTTTTGAATTTGTTTGGGAATATATTGATTTTGTTGAAAAGGGAAAGCAGCTCTCTTATTTTTTGAAACGAGAATTTTTAAAATGAGGGCGGCCATTGTTTGATCTCTTTGACGAAAGAATAAAAAAACTATTTTCTTTTTTTTATTCTATTTCATTCAAAACGAATGCGGGTAAATTTAGGTAAGACACATGTTTAAAATTCTACACGTGCATGTAAGGGTTTGACACAATATTCTGATATAATAATATTATTTATGTTTTAAATTTGAATTCAAGTTTAAATCGTTCGAATTACACAACTCAAAATTTCGAACTCCAATCAAGGCATGCCGCCTGGCGTTTATAATGTCAAACCCCCATTCCGAATGCAATGGAAAAGGTTCTGAGTCCAAATTCGATCGTATGGAGAAGATAGATTTTTGAAACAGTTAAAACATCGAATTGTCGATTTAAATTTTAACGCGTTTACTTATCGTACGACCAAACGATCACTCCAAATGCTACGAAAATTGAAATCCGATAATAATACACTATTACGGATCCAATGGAACTTTAAAAGTTTTGAATGGGGGATTTTAATGGTTATAAATTGGTATATTTTATTGGTATATTTGGAAAACATTTTCAAAATATTTTCTAAGTCCAAAATTTACGAAATTTTTTGGCAGTGTCTCCTTTGTACGGAGAGGCTCGGGTGAAAATTTAATATCAAATATAACAATATACAACATATATTTTTCAAATAATATATCTCCTAACCCGAGAAAAATAATATAATAACGGTATAAACCGTAATCCGAGAACGTACCTATTTATCAGGCAATTATCGCTTAAATTATGAAAACAAAAGTAGTAGCGATTGCTTCCATAACCTGCATTTCACTTATATCATATAAAAGAGTTAATAATTATACAGAAAATGAAAAATTTGAAGTTGTTTCAATCAAAAGCAAACAAATCCAAAAATAAACAACAATCACTTGCAATCACAACATACAATCATCATATGAAATCAATAAAGTCAATCATCCATCTATAACAAACAAAGCAAATGGTTTGTTTGAGTTCAGAAACTTTAAATTGTCTAATGACAAATAACTATTGGTATACCATATATGCAATGGCCTAAGATAAACTCAATAGCTATTCACACATCTAAGCAATAAAAGTATCTTTATCCAAATAACTCATAGGCCAAACAAACAATAATTTCAAACAACAGATCCCATTCATTCTTATAAATTTCATTGCATACATTTGTTGTTTGATTTCCTTTTTCATTCATATAAAGATTTATCTTCTTAATTTACATTTAACTTCTTATAATTTTCCATTTACTTTCATTTATTCATATCATGTAAATTTTCTTATTATTGTATTACATTTATTTATTCACTACTTAATTTCATTTATTTACATTATACATGTTACATTCAATTTCTTAGCATTCCAATTCATTCACTAAGTTATAATCATTTATTTACGATACTTACCCTTCTATTTATTTAATTAGCAGCCTTCCAATTATACTTAAGTTTATAACAACTACAACATCAAATTTTTGTTTATTAAAGAATTTCATTGAATACTTTCATTATTTTAAATTTTTACTTGTAAAAATTTCCATTGCATTTTCTTTTAATAATTTAACTTTTTATAGCTGGTATGTCATATATACGTTAAAGAATGCAAATTGAAAATCACATAAGTTTATCTTATTTCATTTTAATTGAACTAATGTTCAACAATAATTTCTTCTTTTTTTAGCTTACATATTTCAACTTTCTTTTTATTTATAATTTAGCATTAAATCTATTATTTCCTTTAGAGGTTTCAATTATTAATTACTTACGTTCCAGTTCACTACAATAATTGAAACTATTAATTGACGGAAACTTAAGAACTAAATACCGGGTTTAATTTCAAATCAATTTAAAATAATAGATAAATATATACTGACCACTTATATATCTAATTATATTTAAAATAATTAAAATTTTGTATTTGGTTATCAAAATAAATCCGTAGTAAAACTACTACAGTGGCCTTTCTACATCGAAACTCGAAAATGAATGTCGATGATGCGTGCACTCATCACCGAAATTTTTTTCCAACGACAGAGAGGGGAGTACACAACTTATTTTTTTTCATAGTTTCTTTAAAACCATTCTTTCAGATCATATTGAAATATTTATATTAGAAAATACTTCTAATAATATTATTATGTTCCAAAATTCTTTCAAAGAAAATTTCAAAGCTCCAGGACTTAGGTTCTAAATTTCCAAATTTCATTTATTTTATTTTCAATCTCATTTCAACTATTATTTATAAATTTCATTACCTAACAACCAATATAGTGCAACCATATATATATATATATATACACACACATATCATTTATAAAAAAATTATTTTATATATATAGAAAATATAATAGGAAAAATTATTTCATTCACCTATATTTAAAACAAATATTGTGTCGGTTTGTCCTATTAAGTGTTTAGAAATCCCTATTGATGTCATAGTGTCCTATGCACCAACCAGAATCTATAAATGTAAAACAGAACAAATTAACACAATATTAAAACATTTTATAACACTAACAAGTACGCTTTCTCATATATACGCTCAGCGACTCATCATAGGGTATTACTACCCTATTAATAATGAGTCAGACCCTACAAAGCTAAGGTTTATCACTATACCAAAGATCTGATACCAGATGCAACATCCCGCCTTATTGTATGCTTTAAATCGACGACAAACCGCACGTCAGACTTAAACCATACATAAGGGCGGATTGTTATGGGGTAAATAAGAAAAAGCAGAGAAACAAAAAAGAATTTTGCGCTGGAAATATAAAATATAATAATCAAATAAACAGTTCATGAAGCTGTTTTACAAAAACATTTGATTATACTTATACAATACATATCAGAGTTACACATACTAGAGAATAATCGATAACAATGTAGCGGAACAATGTGATGCAGTGGAATATACTAAATAATAGTAATACAAATCTTCATCTTTGTCCTCCAAAGATAAAGTCTTCGAATCCTGAAATGCTCAGACCGACACGAGCGAATTGAAAAGACAAAACACTCGAGTCAGAACTAAAAGATCTTATGTAAGTTAAATCAACAGTAAATAATATGAGTGGAACGGCGTCAGAGATGTTTACGGCATTTGACATCTCCGATCCAGTGTCAACATGAGTGCAATAACTTAAGATATGCTTAGGATTCACATCTCCTAAAGATCCCTTAAACTATTTACTATGTAGTAATATTTCGCTATTATAATAATGTCTAAATAAACTTACTTTTAAATAGCATTAAGGAGTGACCCAATATTCGCCTTAGCATAATAATAGTCCCAGTAGTCCATCCAGTATCGGCACATCTCCAGATCTGGAGACTACCCTAAATACTCCACGGGCTATGGGAGAAATCCAAAATCGTACAAGGCGCGCTAGGGTAGGTGACACAACACAACTAGGAAATGCCAGGATGGATATACCAATTACGCTTCCGAGCCGATGGTAACACGTAGTTCGCAGCTACCGCCCACCTCGAGCCACGCCCCCAAATCAAAAGAATCAAAAGTGGCCACCGAATCAATCCAAAAGTCAAAGTATAACATCGAAGGGATGGTACGATCAAAGGTGCTACCTCATTAGCCTGTCAATCGCTCCTGTTTTAGCCGCCTTATGCCAACTCACGAGAGCCGGGTGCATGTATTTACCTCAAAGGAAACGCCGCCGCCATCCTACTTCATTCTAGAATCTCCACCACGTACACGGTTGTTAAAGTGGTTTTCGGAGTTGGCAGAGAGTATGACAACTTCCAATCCTGGTCTCTTCAACAACCAAACGTTATTATAACACCGCGGTGTTTTCAAAATAATTTATAGTTCAAACCAAAATATATTATTCATTTCAAAACCATATAAATACGATAACATTTCCATTTTATAACCAAATCATTTTGATATCATTTTTATTTCAAATCAATATAACATAATTTTATTTCAAATATACCCCTTTTCCAAAATCATAGCTCTTCCAAATTATACACTTTGAACCAAACATTTTAAATTTTAACACTTTTAAAACAAATACTTTGAAAATTCATAACTTTGAAACATTTCAATTTCGATATATTTCAAGGCTTTAAATATTCCAAAATTTCAAAACTAAATTTGGATAATTTCGATCCAACAAATAAATTTTTATTATTTAGTTTTGAAATATTTTACATAATAAATCCCTTATCATTTGAACAAAACTCAAATTACAAATAACTAAATATTTCCTTCAATTCATTTATACTTGAAATACTCATTTAATTCCCTTTGACCCCAAAATCAAGTTATAATAATTATACCCTTTAAAATTTGCAATTTAATAAATTTCACATTAACCTTTTTGAGTTTAATTATTAAATAAATTTAATTTCAAATAAATCTCTAATTTATCCCCCAACCTTAATTTATTTAAATTATTTTACACCATATATTAAAATAAAATTTAAATACTCACTCACATTTATTTTAATAAAAAAATCAAACTCTATTATTAAACTTAAATTTTTATTTAACATACTTATACATAGTTTAAATTCAAGAAATTAACTATATATAAAATAATATTTATATAATATCAAAATAATCAATATTTATTAAACCGTATATTTCTATCCAAAACCATAGAAATCATTTCCAAAATAATTATATATATATAGACCGACGGTGTCTGTATATAATTTTCTATCCTATGGTCAAGTGATACAGATATTTATCATTTCAATTCGTAATTTAAAATGAAAATACGATTATATATCATTTCAAACCACAATCCTGAATGAAGTAAAATGCATAACAACTTGCAGTTTAAAACAATATAAAATACCACATCCATTCATCAAATATCAATCATCAACCATTTACCACAATCATCATCCAGTTCAAATCAATAACGTCAATATATAACGGAAAATAAATAACAGGCATTTACTAGCAGTTTATATTCAATAATAAATTAAATAACAATTTAAGTGGAAGTTTATATGCAAAAATAAATCAAATAACAATTTAATTCAATAAATTCAATTTAACTGATAAAATATGCCAACAGTCCTAAATAAATTTCTAATCACATCAGAAATTAATTTAACACACATAAGAAATTTTAGAAGTTGTGAGTGGTTAAAATACTCACCTTTCGAATTTAAATTGAATTTAAATCCAATTTAAACCCAAAATTTGAACAGACTCGGAATTCGTCCAAACCGACGCTATAAGGTCCAAATTCCAATACGATCCTAGCGGAGACAACCGCGCGTGAAACGGACCTCGTTGTAAAAGTTATCAACATCATAACATTATACTTTTTAAATTTATATAAAAAAATAAAAAGCTTACACGTCATCGTGGCCACGTCACCATGGCCACGTCACCGCGCAACCCTCATTCCAGAACCCAAATCATGCACGCGTTCGAATAGAGAAAATATGGCAACTCTCTCCCCTTTGACCTACCGTTGACCACCGATACTCGCCATCTCCGGCCGCCATCGGCCGCGCGACCATCCCAGTCGAACTCGCCTCACCGCATCCTTCACAACCACCTAGGACCGATCACCCCAAACACCACCAGCCGTCGCCTTCATTCAACCCTAATCCAATTAAATCCGATGATCTAGCCGTCAACTCCCTGCCAAACCTACGCTGATATGATCCCCTCGCGACTGTCCACACTACGGTACCATCAATTCGATGATCCGAGAAGGTCGATCAAGAAGAAACGAACGACCGAAAATAAAAGCTTGAATTTCGGTCAAACCACAATCCAAACCAAAAAACGAATTGTAGATTTAGATTTCGCTCGTCGAGAGCTTCAAATCCATATACAATTCGATATAGTCTGTGGAGTTTGAAATTTTGGCTTTGAAATTGATTTGAAATTGCAAATGGAATTTTGGTTTGTCTGCCATTGAAATGAAGAGGAGGAAATAGAATTGTACATATAGAAAAGACTAATAAGAAATGAATTAGGGTTTATAACAGGGTATATATAGGTGGTGTTGAAAATAAAAGAAAGGATACGAATGGTTTAGATCGTTGAACGATAAATGGGCCAAGAAGCCTGTTTTGACTCCGGAACGAAATTAGATCAACCCATATATCAAAATAGATGTTTTAAAATACTTAAAACGCAATGGAACCAGTTTCAAGTCCAAATTCCATCTTATGAAGAAGTTATGCCAAAATCAAGTTATTTCAAATTGATTTCAATTGATTTCAATTTAATTGATATCTAGGCGTTTCAAGCCCGTACGATCAAACGACAAATCGGATCGCTACGAAACTTGAAATCCTACAATAATTCATCGTTACGAATCCGATGAAACTGGTTTCGTCAAGATCCGAGTCAATGGGCAAAATTTCTATTTTCCAGATAATTAATTAAATAAATATATTAAATAAACAAAATCAAATCTTAAATTCCAATTCCAAAATTTTCAAATTTTATCATTTTTGATTTCCTACACCATTACAACCCTTTAAACAATTTAGATATCAATATAAAGTTAATAAATTTACCCATTACCGAATTTAGTTTCAATTTTAATAAATTTATCAATTATCAATTGAAATCTCAGTAAATCCATTTATTTGATTTAAAATCTTGCTATTCAATAAATTGACATCTTATCGGTATAATTAAGATTTATTTATATTACATTTCATTAGTGTATGTTTCATTTCATATTAATTCCCATTAACGTAATATTTTATTTCATTTAATTTCAATAATCCATTTATTACAGCTCAAAATCCAATAAACTAATCAAACATGAATTTCCATTGTTTTCATTCATTCAATTGCCATATTATGGATAGAGTTTACATTGGTTACTTCTTGTTGAATTAACAATCTTCAATGACAAATCAAATCTACCCTAACTGCAAAAATTAAGTCAATTTACTGCCAATGATTTCATATTAAATTTTAAATTCCATTTATTTGCAATTAATTTAATTATTATGTTTAAATTCCAATAAATTAATAAAGCTTGAATTTCCATTCCTTTTATTCAACCAATTGTCATATTATGAATAAAGTAAATGTTATTTCCCCTTTTTAACTAAATTCACAGTAGCAAAATATTTAATTTAGATTTATTGCAATTTTAACTATATCTATATTAACAGGTTAAATAAATAGGTAACGTAAAATATTTGTTACCATTTACTTTCAATCACACTTATGAGTTAAAATTCCCAAACAATTGTTACAATTGTTTACATCACACAAATTTCATTCAATCATTATTAACATACTATTTAATTATATTTATTGAAATTTATTTCCAATTTACTAAATACAATCAATTATAACCTTACCATTATTTCAATTTAATTGGGATTGCACTAAATTAGCTATTTATCAACTGGCATTAACATTACTACCTTAATTTACATTCAGTTACTATTAATCAATATATTATTACATTGGTTAATTAAATGCTTATTTTTATTTACTTATTTTAAATTTTATACCTAAGTGCAACAATTAACACTATTTCTTTATTGGGATTTCACTCCAATTGTCAATAACTAATTTTAATTATCATTGCTACAATTCATTTTCAACATTTGCTTCATTATAAATTATAAAAAAAATATTTCCTTCTAAGTTTAATTACAAAAATCTTATTAAAATGACAAATTTAATCATCTAAATTTACGGGTCGTTACATCAAAGGCCTTATTGGCTCCTATATGAATCGTTATTTTAATTGTTTAATTCTAGCTCCTTACCAATCGAACTGACGTACAACATTCATACGTCATCCTGACTAACTTCAAGCTTCAAATAAATAATTAAAATTATCATAAAATATCAATAGAACATTTTTATTAATTTATTATTCACTTATAGTCATTATAAACTAATTTTACCATTGTTTGAATTCAGAATTAACTAACAACGTGGTTATGTTGACACTCTGTTATGAATTCTGTTATCGGTCAATATTTAAACAATTTAAATACTAAAGTCCGCATAGACGTTGCTAAAGTAAAATATTGGGCAAAGGTTAAACGTTTACAGATAATTGAAATCCAATTTCTAAAATTACCTAGTAGAATTATTTTGTACATATATTCTTTTTATCGGCACTAATCACTTATATATTTGAACTTTGGTCCAAGGTTAAAAAATTCAATTAATATCCATATTAATTGTATAAACCACTTTTAAAGTCCTTAGTTTAATCCGATAAAATTTATCAATTCACTGGTTTAATCAAGCAAGATATTTTTCATTTAAATTTACCAATTACGTTGATAATAACATTCTATAATGAAGGGTACAAATCCTCTCTTGGTAGTGTTTCACTTTAGGTAGTTCAACGTATACCTAACAATGGTCATAATTAATAGCGTTAATATTGTGCTCTAAGGGAAATCATGTAATTTATTACGTAACTTAATTCTTATAAGAGAATCTCATTCGAAATGATGTAAGCATCTAATTTTATTTTCTTTTATATATATTTTTATATAGAGATATAAATAATAAATTAAATACGTTAAACAAATACAAGTAGAAAATTCTTAGGAGAATTATTTGTCGATTGCAGTTACGAATGTGTTCATGGCCATCTATATTGAATCGATAAATTACACACACACTCCTTAAATGTTCCTAGTCGAGATATATCGAGAAAAGAATATCGATACATCTGTTTGGGCTTGTATATGTAATGCTCTCTATACGATGGATAGTGATTCATAATTTATTATGGAAATCATAAAAACATCTACTATTATACGTGAATGGATATATATTGTGTGTGCAATACACATGTTATATCAGTACTTTGTTAACTAATCATTCTATACATGTCAATGTAGCTATTCACATACCTAAAATAATGAATCATAAACATTTAAGAAATTATGCACATTTTTTTGTTTATACTTTA
The DNA here is from genome assembly GCA_030765085.1 of Allium cepa. NCBI lineage: Eukaryota > Viridiplantae > Streptophyta > Magnoliopsida > Asparagales > Amaryllidaceae > Allium > Allium cepa. The sequence goes on from CM060945.1 coordinate 728,145,859, forward strand.
TTAACTTATAATTCCATATATGTCAATGTGACCTCTAACATACTTAAAATCATAAAGTTTTAAAAACACCTAATTAATATAAGATAATATTTGAAAACTTTAGACATGATTAAATGTTAACTAATTACTTGTATAAGCCCATCCAAGATCTTTGGGACATCTTTTTTTGAAATTTACTTCATTTTACCCACTGCCAAATGGACCTGACCAACAATGTTAATATAGCTCGATTGGTTTATATAATTAAATTTGCTAGTATTTAGGCCAATAATTAGGCTTTACTGTCCAACTGATGTCTACAATAGAACGTCTAAGACTTGGCGATGGAGCAACTACTACTCTCCACTCCCTAGCTTCAAATATGGCCTAATGGATAATGGTAGGTACCAAGGATGGCCCAAGTATATGCCTTAAAATGGTCCTTTGGGCTTTGGGCAAATACAAATAAGCATATTTGAATATTATAAAACATTTTGAAGTTAAAAGTTGAATTTAAAGTATAAAATTTCTTGAAAGTAAAAGGGTTTAAATTTATATTTCAAACATGTATGTTGTAAAGGTTATAATATACAATACACATGTATAATATATATATATGTATGTATGTATGTATGTATGTATGTATGTATGTATGTATGTATGTATGTATGTATGTATGTATGTATGTATGTATATGTATAACATTTAAAATTGTTTAAATTTTAATTGTGTTATAATTGCTATACCACGAAAATTTCAATTTTTTTGTGAATTTTAAATATGAATAGAATATGAATTTTTAAAGTTAAAAATAAAGATAATTAAATTGGTTAATTAAAATCGATAGTTAATTGAATTGTTAATTAATTAAAAGACATATACATATGCACTAATACACACACATGCATAGCTTAAATGTTATAATTGTATAACATTTCTTAAATGTCTATAAAAATAGTCTAAAATGTTTAGATTTAAAATGAAACTTAATTAATGAATCAATTAAAATAATAATCAAATATTAATTAAATTTTTTAATTAATAAGATGCACATATTATTACAATAGCCTTGATTTCAAGCTGTAATATTAAACTAATTTAATTATGGTAAAAATATTCGAATTTGATTTTTGATAACTAGTATTTTTGAAATAATATTTTGTTTAATTAAAGCTTGTTCAGTAATAGATTTTGTTTTAACAAATTGAAGTATTTAATAAAATAATTTTTAGAAGATATATTAAATTTGATAAATTGTAAAATATAAAATAATTTAAAGTATACATAATTATGTATAATCGAAATAGATGAAAAGAAGTTTTAAAGTGATATTTAGTTAAATTATTAAATCAACAAGGATTAATGAATTATTTTGTAACGCTACAATGAATAGTTAAATTAGAAAAGATTGAAAAATTTTCCAAATAAATAATTAGGATAGGCACAAGGAAAGAAAATGAAAATTTACTAACTCAAACAAGGCAACTAAATAGGCCAAGCCCAATTAAGAAATTAAAACTTCTTTCCTTTAACCCATTAGCAGTTATTACCAAATTCACTTCGTTTCAAACAAAAATCAATTTTTCTTTTTGAGCCCTAAATCCCTAACCACGTTTCACCAAAAAAAAATTCAAACAAAGGAATTGTGCATGGTCGCGTGAGAATCTCGACGATGGTTATATGGGGAGTTTGTTGCATGTCATCTAGATGCTCGACAATGGATGCATGCGACTTAGGCTCCAAGCTAGAGCACGACAATGGCTTGATGCGTCGCAAGCATAGGTGCATGGCTAGAGACTGGCCACGATGGGGAATCTCGGCTAGAACAAAGGTTGGTTGTGTAAACTTGTAGCTGTTGACCAGCATAGGTGAGTTATTATACTCACACAACCTATATCTATATGTATTGATGTTTTGAACTGAATTCAAGTTTGGGTTGATCATTTAGTTGGTGAAGTAGTATAAAAGAATAAACTAAATTCCAAGAATTGTGATTTTATTGATTGTTACTTGGAGATTTGACTAGGAAACTAAGTACTCGGCATTAGCATACTGTTCGGCATTTATGAGTTGTTCGGCATCCAGATCGTTCGGCATTAGAGAACGCTCGGCATTCAGGATCGCTCGACATTTAGGAGCGTTCGGCATAAGAAAATGCTTGGCTTCCAGAGTCGTCCGGCATATATGATTCGTTCGGCATTCAAATTCGTTCGGCATCTATGGGACATTCGGCATGCATGAGCATTCGGCATTGAGAGACGTTCGGTACTGTATATCATTCGGCATCTATGGGAAGTTCGACATGCATGAGCGTTCGACATTGAGATACGTTCGGTATTGTATATCGTTTGTCATTTATGGACGTTCGGCATGGCAGAGTCATTCGGCATTCCATACTGCTTGGCATCCAAACCTTGTTCGGCACATCACTTCGTTAGGCATAAATCTCGTTCGGCATTCATGATCGTTCGGCATCCAGTGTCTTTCAGCACAAATACCTCGTTCGGAAATCAGGATGTTCGGCATTACTTCGTTTGGCATAAGGATACCGTTTGACATTCGTGCCTTGTTCGGCATTTTGCCATTCGGAATCTATGGATCGGCATACAGAGATCACTCTTTTTGGGCCAAGCTACTTAGCTACCTGGCTCGCCAGGGAAGTCCAATTCATCTTCGTCTATAAATAGAGAGGCAGGGGCACAGTGAAAGGGACCTTTTTTGGGTGAACACTGGGGAGACTCCGCCGCATCCAAGACTCATTCAAGACTTATCTTTTTTGCTTAGCAATTGTATTCAATATAATTGGTATACGGATTGTATCTGTAATCGATTATCGAGAAAAGCAATAAAGATTAACCTCAAAGTGGACGTAGGAAATTAAGCTGAACCACTATAAATCTGGTGTTCGTATTTTCTGCATTTAAATCTGCATATTGTCCTCTGTTTAACTTACTTTATTCATTAATCTCTCTACACAATCTCTCTTAAGGGTGTAAGTGACCAATTTTGGAGCTAATATTTTGGTGCTTTCATTGAGAGCCAAATTCTCAAGACGATAGGATCTACTTTGTAGCTACTGGATTGAAAAATCCCCCGAAGGAGATCCAAATCATTCAGAAGACATCTGTTGATTCTAATCAGAGTTACAACCAACAACTCTACCATGGGGAGATCACGAACTAGATCGGCCTCTCATAACGCAGATGTCCCCGAAACTGCTAATGTACAACAAATAGGACTTAGCAACCATCCAGCAATTCAAGGTGCAGGAACCTCCACCCAGAACCAAGCGGAGGTCGTTTCCCGAACAGAGTTCAACGACTTGATAAGAGAACTCAGGGAAAGTAGAAGGCAACTTGCAGAGAAGATTCAAGCCAATACTAATCTCATGACTCAGCTTGCCAACCAGCTGCATCAGAATGTTGGAAGTAGTCTGCTCCTTATTATAAATCTGATAGATCGACCTCAGCTGATGAACCTCCTAGGCGTAGACGCCGTAGGGATGAAGCTACACAAGCAGGTGCCACTGATTGATCCGCCAGGGATCAGGCATGTAGTGAGACCGGACACCCGGATCACCAAGACCCAAATCAAGCGGGACATTAACCCGCACGGTCCCGTGGAACGGAACCCAACCTCCCACCCTCCATACAAACTCTGGATTTATCAGCCTTGGTCAGGCAGTTGATGAGAGAGAACCAAGGCCTGACCAAAGAAGATTGGGGAGTGTCCAGGAGTCATACTCACTTCACAGATGTTATCCTACAGGCTGAGTACCCTAAGAAATTCAATATGCCGACTATCCCTGCCTACGAAGGGAAGACTAACCCTAGGCAACACAGGATGAGGTATGAATGGATGATGGATTCGGCCAGGGCAAATGACGCAACTAAGTGTAGGTGTTTCCCAATCACTCTGTCCAGAATCGCCACTATGTGATTTACTCGGCTTCCTCCGTGATCTATATCCAACTTCGACGAGTTAGCGAAGAAATTTGTTCAACAATTCAGGATACATGCTACCCGTCCAAAGGACGTAATGTCATTATCAAGCGTAATCCAGGCTCCAGTAGAGTCTTTGAAAGCATACTTATAGAGGTTTCATGTTGCCGCCACTGAAGTTAGCAATCCTAACGACCACGCAATTTTGATGGCGGTAATGCGAGGTGTAGATCCAGAATTGGAGTTTGGAGATTGGTTGGCGGGAAAGCCCCCAGCTACATTAGAACGATTCTATTCCAAAGCCCATCAGTTCATACGAAGGGAGGAGGCTCGATGGACGAGACGAGATAAGGCACCAGGGCCTGTTCAGGAGACTGTGAAAAGTAACATCGCCGTGAAGTAATCTGGCGATAGTTCGGGAAAAGTTCATGTCAACGTCCAAAACAAGCCTAGGCAGTCCAAAGGATCCGGAGGTGGGAATCCCGGAAAGAAAAGAGAAGCAGAAAAATGGAAGCCAAGGATTCCGACCTACAATGAATACACCCCACTGAATACTTCTCTTGAAAACATTTATCTATCTATCTGTAACACCTTTGAATACAGAAAGCCGTGCCCAAAGGAGTCCATTGAAGAATAGAAACGGACAGGGAAGTATTGTCGCTTCCATGAGACCCATGGGCACAATACCGAGGAGTGTAGACACCTCCATGACGCCATAGAAAAGTTAATTAGACAGAAAAAATTGCAGGAATTTGTCAAAAACCCGCAAGATGGAAGGCAAGGAACGTCAGACCCCGGACGCGGGCCGGCTCCATGCCAACCAGAACAACCTGCTCGGACTGTGGGTAGATTGATCATAAATACTATTGTCGGAGGACCTCATCCTACAGACAAGAATTGGCAGGAGATGGAACGATATGCAACCTCCTTGAGGCATGCGAATTATGAATGTTATTCGAATGTGGAAGATGGAACCCCCGCAAAACAACAACGCATGATGACTGACGTTAAAGTGTTTAGGAGTCGAGACGCGGACAAGGTGGAGGCTCCTACTGTCGACCGGATGGTTATGTAGCGACCCGCCATTCATCCCCATAGAATGACGCATCATTAATAAGAAAGAAAGGGATGGAAAATAGAAAGAAAGAGAAGAAGAAGAAACAACACATCAGAATCTTAACAGCGGAACGAATAAATTATATTAATAACATAATATATTACATAGTTTACAACAACTATCAGAGTACACAGATAATACAACACATACTAGACAGTTATAAACACATGTCTAGTTATTACAACTCAATACAACTCATCAAAGTGATACCAATATAGAAAAGACTCAGCGGAAACTATATATCTAACGTCGAAGCCTCCTGCTCCATTGCTTCTCTATAGTTCGTCAAAGCTAACCTGAATCCCTTGGCTACTCGTAAAAATTTGAGTACCCAAGAGTTTAAGAAAACAGAAGATAAACTCAGGGTCAGACATGAGTCTGGTGTGAGTAACAGGTTAAAGTTGCTTAATTTTAAAAATCTTTTGAAAAGAAAGTTATCACGTAAGACTTCCCACACATAAACATGGAAAAGTTTTTACCTTACGCTAACCAAAACATTTGATAGGAAATCCAGTGATATTATAATAGGTCTAGGGTTTTCAAGTAAATATGAAATAGCCGAAATTGTTACATGATTAAATTCAAACTACTAGCCACAAAAGTGGGTAGTATAATCAAAACCGTTGGCACTTATTGGATTTTGGATTTCATACAATGGCAGGGCTACCGGGGTACCGCTCGTCAGAGTACGTGGCCTAGATCACCGTACCAAGGATCACTCCCAATCCCCTACAACACAAGGCCGGAACCATTCCTTACTGAATAGTTCCGAACAAGACAACCCCGTAGTTAGTGCGCAATTCCAACCTCCCACTAAGCCGAATAAAAAGGGACCTCTGGACAAAGGAAAATCTCGTCCTACTTGGGCATGACCCACTTAGCCTTGCTGCACCACCCCTGTTTTAGCCATTCCCGGTTGATGAGGCTTGAGGCTACGATTACCTTTATAGGACACATCACTTAGAATGCTCATCATCCTCCTGACGATGTTTTGAAAGCATTCAATCCATACAAGTTTGTTCGGGGTTCGAACGAAACCGAAGGCATTACCTCGTTACACTCATTTTGGAATCACCCTCAGAGTTAACGACGATAATCCTTGCACTCTAAATCACCATCTCGAGCCTGTAAGTAATATTTCCCTCAAACTCATCACGGAATCACCCCTAGAGTTATACTGACGAATATTCCTTACACCTCGAGTCTTCACTCTTCACATAAGATTCACGACCTATCGTTAATTTGGATATGGTTTTCGGATATCCAAATATGGAAACCCGATCCCGGTTTCATCGAAATCCAAAGCGTGTCTTTTAGGCCCAAGTTGTTTTAGAGTTTAAAACAATTCAATTACATTATCTACATACACACAAATAGATAATTCACAGATCACAATAGATAATCATCACCACAGATAATCCATATTATCATTATCAAAGATAATCCGTATCATCATCAAAATACAACCAACGCATTATCACTCAACATTACTAATCTCATATGTGAGATTCAAACCATTCAAGGCAAACAATATCACCCACACATAAGCAATGATCTATAATCACACTATCTATAATTAATTTAAAATGAATTAAATTAATTACATCGTCTCTAATTAATTTAATGTGAATTAAATTAATTACTTACCTCAATATAAATCTTTCTTACATCACCATTAATTAATTGCAATTTAATTAATTAATTATCCTCTAATTTATCATCTTAATTAATCACCCTTGATTAATTATACTTTAATTAATTTCACATAATTAATTACTCTAAACCAAATGCAGTAATTATCCTTTAATTACTTCATTAATTAATTAATTATAATTAATTACATTTAACCTTAATTAATTACAATTAATTATTTACACTTAATCACTTATTATTGATTAATTAATCTTAATTAATCAATCTTAATTAATCAATCTTAATTACATCATTAATTATTAATTAATGATCCTTAATTATATTTAATTAATTATATTATTTAAATTAATTACGTTCAGTAATTAATCTCAATTAAACCATAATTATTAATTACCTTGATTAATCACATTCAGTAATTCACTACCTTAATTACTTCATCAAATTAATTACTCCTTATTTAATTTCTTTAATTAATCTCTTGATTAATTATACAAAGTAATTTAATCTAAATTACTTCCACAATTCCATCATTATCCACTAATTACATCCATTAATTATCTTTAATTACTTTACTAAGTAATTTCATTCCATAAATTACATTAAGTAATTATTATCAACCAACAAGTGATTAAAATTAATTAAACTTAATTAATTAATTAATTTAAACTAATAACAATAAACTTCATTAATTACATTAAGTAATTAATTCTTTAATTACTTCCATTAAGTAATTAAACTTAAATAAATTTTCACAATTGATTATCATTTAATTAATTAAGCTTATTAATTATTAAAAATTAATCATATTAATTAATTGTTAAATAATCCTTAGTTAATGACCTTTATTAACCATTAACCATACTTTAATTGCTTTTATAAGTAATTAACTTTCATTAATCATTATTAATTTCAAATTAATTAATCTTTAACATTCAATTAATTTACCTTTAATTATTTAGTCAATTAAGTGTCAACTGTAACTTAATTAATTCATAATTACTTGATTAATTAATTTTTAATCATTAATTAAATGTAATTAATGATCCTTAATTATGAATTAATCAACCTTAATTATTTAATTAACTTAAACTTTAGATTAATAATTTAAAATCCTTAATTACCTTAATTAATGATCCATTCCATTAATAAATAAATTATTCATTTAATTAACTTAATAATTAAATGAAATTATAAATCATTAAATTCTAATTTTACTTTAAGATAAAATCTTTCTTATCTATGGTTAAATTATCATTCATAAATACTTTTGAAAATATTTATTTCTAATTCAATTTCAAATTTCCATTTTAAATTCTGGTTTTAAAATGAAATTCAATTTATCTTTAACCAAATTAAAAACCTTGAAATCCACATGTTAAAGAATACTTATAAAAGAAATTTAAAGATTTCAAACTAATTTACTTTTTAATCTCAGATTTATTAAAGTATACTTTAACCTTTCAACTTATTTAAATTTATAAACTTTACTTTCTTTCCAATTCTTAAGAATTCAAATCAAATTTGAATTCAAATTTAAAATTCCAATTTCATTTTGATTAAATCCTCTTTTACATTTCAAAACTCCATCTAAATTCAAATTCTTTAATAACACTTTAAACTTCATAAACACTATAATAATATCAAGTCAATTTGAATTTAAAAACACATTCATTCCCAAACTAGATTCAAATTCAACTTGAATCTATTTTTAAATTTAGATTTAAACTTAACTCAGATTGAAAAACTAGATTTAAATCTCATTTAAAACTTTACATCATTTAAATTCAGTTTTCAAATTTTATTTTAAAATTAAAACAGAATTACAGGTTTCAGAACTAAAACCTGCTAACATGCTTAAACCCGAGCAAGTGCCAAATCCACTTCGAGTCAGTAAGCAAGAAACTTCGAGCAAACTATCAAAATCTCGAGTAAAAACTCGAGTCAAAAACTCTGCTTCCACCCAGAGTTCATCAGAACCCAAAAATGCATAGTGCACGTGCACCGTGCCTCCAGCCATCTTCATCCACCTCCGGTGGCCTCCCCATATCGACGACTATCACCACGTTCCAACACGACCAACCAATCTTCCCTCCATAACTCGAAATCAAATTCGAGTCTTAATTTCTAAACCGGGAACAGAAGACCAAAACCCCATCAAAACCTATCATCGCTTCCCACTCGGTGCTCCGTCCACCAGAGAACTTCCACCTCCGGCCACAGCCTCGCCTATGACCAAACTACCAACACCTAAAACCCCGTTCAACTTGATCTTACATACAGGTAGTACTGACCAAAACAAATTACCTAGTTTAAACTAGGGCTACAGACAATGAACCCTAACCACTGCTTCCATGGTGATTTGCATGACCATCACATATTTTTCCAAGCACCACTGATCTCTCCTCTACCCATTGGGAGAAACCCGATACCCCAAAATCGATAGATCATCAGAAATCACCACATTCCCCCTTTTTGTTCAACAGAGAACTGCATCCTAACCCCTTAACTAAAAATCCTAATTTTTATTCTAAAAATCATGTTTTTATTTATGAATTCAATTTATAATACTGAATTTATAAATTACAATATTTGAATTTTCATATCATTTAACATGCACTGATGTTTCTACTTCCAAAGAAAATCAGGCTTTATCTTGACTAACTTAAATTTTTAAACATTAACTTATCTTAAACTAAACAACATTTGTTCGTAAATCAAATCTTATCAGAAACTAGATTAAGTGGTAATGGATTTAATTGAAATTTCAAACCTGGGAATAACAAACCAGAACAGAGCACACTTATAAATAGCATGCATATCCAAACACTCATATATATACACAACATATTTCACCATACAGATTTATTTTAACAATATTTGCATGCAACCATATTTTATACTTAACTTTTAAAAATAAAGTTACTCGCCTGTTAATTAAAAGACAGAGCCTCCATTGTTTTTGCAAAAGCTTGTTGAGCAACTGGAATATGCAGTACCCATTTTTGAATTGCTTAGCTTAAATTTGAACTGCTTGCTTCTTTAGTTTTGAAAACTTTAAATCCTGTTTGTTGTTGCATCCTGATTACATTTGCATGCAGGCTTTCTTGCTTGAAGAAAAATACTAAAGCTTTGATGATTCCAGATTTAAGCGAAATGCAGGCTTTTAGAGTTTGCAGAATGATTTTTCAGGTGATGTTTTGAAGATGTGCAGGTTTTGAGAAAATGCAGGTTTAAAACGGTTTGAAGATGGTTTTGGGTTTTGAAGGGAAATTTACAGATTTTTGAAGAAGATTTACAGGGTTTTGTTGAAGAGGCTTTCAGATTTTGTTTTCAAAGGAAGTGTGTTTTTCTTTGCATTTTTGATTTAGAAAAGAAATAAAAAGAAAGAGGATTTGTATATAAAAAAACTGAAACAAAAATAAAAAGAAAAAGTTAATTTTAAAATGCCAGATGTCTTTAATTCTAACATTTGTCAAGTTGTAGTGTTTATTGATTAACACATGTCTTTTTATTTGTAAAATGCTTACATTTGTCATTAAATGTTAATTAGTTAAAATTATGTAAATTAGTTATTTAGTTAGATGTTAATATAAGATAAATATAAATCCATGTTTAATTAATTAGTTAATGTCTACTTATTTATATGTAGATAAATTTTAAAATGAATTAATATAATTTTATTTATAAAATAAAGTTTATACAATTATTTAAAAATCAAAACAAATTAAAAATATTTACACTTTAAATTTTAAAGCTTTGAATTGAAATGCAAATCAAGTTATATATATACATATATAACTACCCAATTAAACTTTGAAAAACAATTATTTTTATTAGAAATCTATTTATTAAAAACAATGTATTATTATATTTTAGAAATAACAAAATTGATAACAATAAATAACTTATAAAAGAAATTGTTTCTCTTATTAATAAATTATTTATTTTATCACACTATATCAAAATAAACCTTATTGTAAATTTTTATTTAAACTTAAGTTAAAACATGTTTTAAACCATTTAAATAATTTACCTTATGTATTTAAAACCATATAGTTGTTTATTATATACTTTTAAAAACTTATTATCAAACAAATCAATTTAAACAAATTAAATTTTTATCTTAACTATTTAAAACCAAATTTTATTTATTAATTAACCTTTTAAAAGTTTAACTTTAAAATTATACCAAATTTTACCAAACATATATATATATATATGTATTATGTAGAAAACCAGATTTATTTATTAATTTAAAACAAGATCTATTTATTTATAATATATACAAAAATATAAATACATTATAAATAGATAACAATTTATTTTGTTTTTAAAAGATAAAATCTATCAGTTGAATATTTATTTTAATTGGACTATTAAATTAATTCAAATCTTATCACAAAGATTATCAAATGAATTTAATTTAATTTCAGATTATTAAATTGATATTGCTTAAAATTCCGGGTCATCACAGGTTATATCTGCAACAATCGGGTCGGCTTATGTGAAAAGAATCTTGATTGATTGTGGAAGCTCTGTAAACATCATCTTCAAGAAGGATTATGACCAAATGAAGATGGAAACGAAAGATTTGAAACCATGCAAAGCCCGTATCCACGGCTTTAATAGTGTTGCAACCGACGCGATGGGGTATATAGAGCTACCAGTTGAACTGCGAGAAGGTGAGCATAGGAGAGTGCGAGTCCTACCATTCATAGTAATGGAAGTTGACTCTCCATACGATGTCTTTTTGGGTCACCCAGCCTTGGCAGAATTTAGGGCTGCATTGGCCCCACGGTGCTTGACATTAAAATTTCCGACAGATAAAGGAGTCGGCATAGTACCTGGCGATTAGGCGACCAGACGCGCATGTTATTGGCAGAGCTGAGAGAAGCTCAGCGAAGAGAGAAGGTAAAGGTTGCGGACAGTTCCGTCAGCATCCTAAAGATTGATGATTGACAAGTTGTGCCCGAGCCCTGGCTCGGGTAGCATTCTCGGATCCTTAGAGACATAGATCCGAGTGACGATGATGGGGAGCCTAGGGAAGTGAATGCAGCACCGGCTGAGCTGACGATCGACGTCCCAGTCAGCCGGGATGAGCCATCACGAGTTCTTAAGATTGGATCGCAACTCGACCCTTCGGTGGCCGAGGATCTTACTGATTTTCTCCGAGCGAATCTAGACGTTTTCGCTTGGACACACACCAATATGTGCAGGATTTGTCCAACAATCGTAAATCATGTGTTGAACATAGACCCAAAATACGGTCCTGTAAAACAAAAGAGGAGAGGTACGGACCCGGAAAGGTCTGTGGCTCTCAAAGAGGAGGTGGACAAACTCAAAGCCAATGGGTTCATCCGCGACGCCCTCTACCCTGAATGGGTATCTAACCCAGTGCTAGTGAAGAAAGAAAATGGGAAGTGGACAACTTGTGTTGATTACTCCGATTTGAATAAAGCATGCCCGAAGTACCTAGAATCGATCAGATCTTCGACTCTACCGCCGGACACGAATTATTGTCATTTATGGATGCGTATTCAGGAGATAATCAGATCCCGATGCACATTCCAGACCAAGAGCACACCAGTTTTGTCACAAATATGGGGCTATATTGCTATGTTGTAATGCCCTTTGGATTGAAAAACACGAAGGCGACGTATCAGCACCTAGTGAATCAAATGTTTAAGGACCAGATTGGTAGAACGATGGAAGTCTATGTGCATGACATGCTTGTGAAATCACGGCTGTCAAACGACCACATACGAGACTTAGCAGAAACGTTTGATACTCAGACAATATGGTATGAAGATCAACCCCTTGAAGTGCTCATTTGGCATGGCATCGGGGAAGTTCTTGGGTTTCATTGTAAATGCACATGGAATTGAAGTTAACCCGGAAAAGATTCAAGCTATTCGGGACATACAAGTGCCAGAACTATAAAGCAAGTACAAAGCTTGAATAGAAAGATGGCAGCGCTGAGTCGATCCATATCCAGAGCTACAGACAAGTGTATTCCTTTCTTAGATGTGATAAAGAAAAGAAAAAGAAATTTTGAGTGGACATCCGACTGTGAGGATGCATTCCGAGCTCTGGTAAGACAATTGGAGATCCCCCCGGTGCTATTGAAACCAATAGACCATGAAATGTTGTATGTGTACTTGGCAGTATCCCAACATGCTATCAGTACGGCTTTGGTTCATGAAGAGGACCGAGTTCAAAAACCAGTTTACTATGTTAGTAAATGTTTGATGGGGCAGAAATAAACTATACCAAGATCGAGAAATTAGCCTATTGCTTGGTGATTGCATCATGCAAGCTTCGCTCATACTTCCAGGCACACTTGATCGGTGTTTACACCGACCAAACCCTGCGACAGGTACTCCAACGATCGAAAACTTCCAGAAGGATGTTAAAATGGAATATCGAGTTGAGTCAGTTCGATATTACCTCCTTGCCGGGAAGGGCCATACAAGGGCAAGAGTAAGCGGATTTCATCACTGAATTCACCATGACAGACGAATCAAACGGCCGCAATGTCATACCTCCCGTCCGATGGAAGATGTACACCGATGGGGCATCTAATGACCGTTGTTCATGGGTTGGCATAGTTCTGTTAACTCTAGAAAACCGATCAATTTGCTATGTTTTGAAGCTCGAATTCACAACAACGAATAACGAAGCCGAGTATGAAGCATTGATCGCCAGTTTAAGACTCGTCAAAGAACTAGGAATAAGATCGGTTGAAATTTTCTACGACTCGCAAATGGTGCTGTATCAAGTGCGTGGAGACTGCCAAGCAAAGGGGCAGAGACTTGCCCCGTATTTGGCTCAAGTTCAGGAGCTGCTAGCGAATCTTGAGTATTATGATATTTCACATGTTCCGCATGAACAAAACAGAGCAGCTGATTCATTGGCAAAATTTGCAAGCACTGGCGATGCGCAGCTAATGGGATTGTTTCCCGTTGAATCCTTATATGTTCCGAGCATAAATATAATGGAGGTATATTTCATGTTTGAGACAGAAATCGAGAAGGAGTCATGGATGACCCCATTCAAGCAGTAGTTGTTACACGGGGCCATGCCCGAAAGAAGGAACGAAAGACGACAAGTCATTCGTAAGGCTTCTCCTTATGTAATGCAGGATGGAATAATGTATCCAAGGGGATTCTCGACCCCATTGCTCCGGTGCATTGCCCATGATGAGACAAAACGAGTCCTGACAGAAGTCCATGAAGGTGAATGTGGCGACCATACCGAGGGTAGACGTTAGCAAAGAAAATCCTCCACTATGGATATTATTGGCCAACTATAAATCGAGATGTCGCAGACTACGTAAGAAGATGTGACAAATGCCAAAGTTATGCGAAAATCCCAAGGGCTCCGGCGATGGAACTCACACAAATGGTTTGTCCTTGGCCATTTGCAATGTGGGGGATCGATATAGTCAGTTCCTTACCCTTATCCAAAGGTGGTGCAAAATACACGATTGTTGCGGTCGATTACTTTACCAAGTAGGCAGAAGCAGAGCTTTGCCACTATCACCGCCAAGAAAGTCATTAATTTCGTGGTACGAAATACCATATGCCACTTTGGCCGGCCACGAACCATCGTTACAGACAATGGAACTTAGTTTGAAAGCAAAGAGTTCAGGGAATTTTGCCAAAAATATGGTATTGAGAAAAAGTTTGCAGCGGTTGCACATCCGAAATCTAGTGGACAAGTAGAGGCTGTAAACAAGATAATCAAATCCATATTGAAAAAACATTTGGAAAAGGATAAAGGCAAGTGGGTGGATGAGCTTCCGACAGCACTTTGGGCATATAGAACCATCTACAAGTCCACGACTGGCCACACTCCATTTGCATTAGCATATGACATGGAAGCTTTCATACCCGTGGAACTTGAAGTCCCATCACATCGGGTAACTTATTATGACCCTGAGTGAAATCGAGATCTTTTGCTGGAATCGTTGGACTTCATTGATGAAAAACACGAAGAGCTAATTCAAGAAAGGCCTCATACGGGCACCGCATTGCTCGATATTATAATGAAAAAGTCCAACCGAGAATCTTTGGCGTGGGTGATCTCGTTTTGAAACGAGTTTTTCCAGTTCCATCACAAATGAGCCCCGCATGGGAAGGTCCATACGTCATTGAAAGGAAGCTTAGAGAAGGTACTTTCAAGGTAGCCACCGTCGATGGTGCGACACTCCCCCGAGCATGTAATGGTGAACATTTGCCGCATTATTACACTTAGTTCATTTCTATCATATTTTAGTTACATTTATTTCCAGCAAGTTTTTATTCCTAGTTTACGGCATGAAAAGAGATGATTTAGTTTATTTGCATTAATAAAGGCTTGAAGCCATTTCTTTTTTCCATGAATTGTCGATGTTTCTGTGTATGATAACGCCGTAACAAATGACTAAAAGATACATTACTCTGTCTGACGTACGAACGAGTATAAATGATTCGAAATCTCCAAGTCCCCGGAGTGCGGACTGGAGTACTCTAAGTCCCCAGAGTGCAGACTCGAGTATGAACGATTCAAAATCTCCAAGTCCCCGGAGTGCGGACTGGAGTACTCTAAGTCCCCAGAGTGCAGACTCGAGCATAAACGATTCGAAATCTCTAAGTGCCCAGAGTGCAGACTGGAGTACTCTAATTCTCCAGAGTGTGGACTCGAGGATAAACGATTCAAAATCTCTAAGTCCCCGGAATGCAGACTGGAGTACTCTAAGTCCCCATAGTGCAGACTCGAGTATAAACGATTCGAAATCTCCAAATCCCCTGAGTGCGGACTGGAGTACTCTAAGTCACCAAAGTGCGGACTCGAGTATAAACGATTCAAAATCTCCAAGTCCCTGGAGTGCGGACTGGAGTACTATAAGTCCCCAGAGTGCGGACTCGAGTATAAACGATTCGAAATCTCCAAGTCCCCGGAGTGCGGACTGGAGTTCTCTAAGTCCCTAGAGTGCGGACTCAATATGAACGATTCCAAATCTCCAACTCCTCGGAGTGCGGACTGGAGTACTCTAAGGCCCCAGAGTGCAGACTCGAGTATAAACGATTCGAAATCCCCAATTCCCCAAAGTGCGAACTGGAGTACTCTAAGTCCCCAGATTGCGGACTTGAGTATGAACGATTCGAAATCTCCAAGTCCCCGGAGTGTGGACTGGAGTACTCTAAGTCCCCTGAGTGCAGACTGGAGTACTCTAAGTCCCCAGAATGCGGATTCGAGTATAAACTATTGAAAATCTCCAAGTCCCCGGAGTGCGGACTGGAATACTCTAAGTCCCCAAAGTGCGGACTCGAGTATAAACGATTCGAAATCTCCAAGTCCCCAGAGTGTGGACTGGAGTACTTTAAGTCCCCAGAGTGCGGACTCGAGTATAAATGATCTGAAATCTCCAAGTCCTCAGAGTGTGGACTGGAGTACTCTAAGTCCCCAGAGTGCGGACTCGAGTATAAACGATCCGAAATCTCCAAGTCTCCAGAGTACAGATTGGACTACTCTAAGTCCCCAAAGTGCGGACTCGAGTATAAACAATTTGAAATCTTCAAGTCCCCAAAGTGCGGACTGGAGTGCTCGAAGTCCCCAGAGTGCAGACTCAAGTATAAACGATCTGAAATCTCCAAGCGCCGGAGTGCGGACTGGAATACTCTATGTCCCCAGAGTGCAGACTCGAGTATAAACAATTCAAAACCTCCAAGTCCCAGAGTGCGGACTCGACTATAAACGATTTAAATGTCCAAGTCCCCTGGGGGCGGACTGGATACAAATGACTTGAAGTCATCAAGCCTTTGTCATACGGATTGGAAAATATTCTAAGTCCTTGGAGCATGGGATACAAGAATGCACAAATACCAAAAAAGTTGTCAACTTGTTTGAAGATGATCGAGAAGTTCATGCAACTCGTAGTAGCTCGAGTTTTGACCACGGTTATATCAAAAAACCAAACAACAGCAGTCCTTTGAAGAGGGAAAAGAACTAAGTTGTATTCATCAAAAATAAGTTTCTACAACTCCTTCGAAGCTCGGAGTCAGAAGTTTGTTTACATAAACTACGAAAACAAAAATAATTACATAATCTAAACTAGCTCTTGTTGAACGAGAGAAAAGACTACTTCTTTGACTTCTTCGACTTTTTTCCCGATGACTTCTCCCCGGTACGTTTACCCTTGATAGCTTTCTTTGTTGGTGGAGTGACAACTTAAGAAGTATGAGGAACATCCATGGGTTTGGACCCCCTGAGAGAATAACCTTCAACGGCTTATTCAAAGGATCGTCCGGGTCCACAGCTTGAGGTTCGACCTTGATCTTGATCGTCTTTTCCTTCTCTTTATCAAGCTGCTCCTTCGTGCTCGGTTCGGATATGTGCTTAGAGACGCCTGTAATTTCAACTTCATAACTCCCATCGATGGGGGAGGAAGTCTCAGATTTTTCCTCGTCAAGCGCTCCGATCACCTGAGCATGGGGACCAGAAGCCTCTCCTGCGTGAGTGGCTTCACTCGTTTTTCCCCTAACCTCCTTGGCGACATCGCTTCTCGAAGTGGGCTCGAATGGCCTGCATAAAATCACGAAAAGCAAGTATTAGAATGCGATAGTTTCTGATGAAAAACGAAAACTCTTGGAATTTTAAAGCAAAAGAGTTGCTGACCAGGTTCCCGCTGGCTCTCAGCCATCAGGGGGGTCTCACCCTCTGGAATAGGGGACAAAACATGAACACCAAGGCCGGAGTCCTCCGGGTCATAGCCGATGTGCTGTTCAAAAGGATCGAGTATCGGCCGACTGGCCAGCTGGGTAGGCACATGAGATGGAGACTCAATCCCGGATAGACTAGCGACAACTTCTTTCCCTTTTTTTGAAGGGGAGCCATTGCAATAAATGGCTTTAGCCACTGACAGGTCCGAAAGCTCATTTCCCTTAAGGAACTCTTTTATCAAGGCCCCATCATCAACCTCCTCGTTACCGTGTTCGGCCTTCTTGATTTAAATTAAAGTCTCCCACGCCTCAGCCAAAGATTCGAGATAGCCCTTACCCAGAAAATTTAAGTCCCGGTGCAAGAGAACGCGGGCATTAAATTCGGCAATAAGTGGGTCGAACATGGTTTTGATTTCTTCTCTAACTTTTTCCTTGGCCACCTCAAGAAGGGGATCGATTTCCGCAGATGCTATCTTTTTGCCCTCTTCGTGGGCTTCATTCTTCAGTGCCTCAACTTTAGAAAGCTCGCCCTGAAGTTTCTTCTTTAGGAGTCACGTTGCAATGATCTCATCGTAATACCGTTACGACTCTTCTTAGGCAGCAATCTTCCCCTCTTGTTCTGTGCCGAGTCACTCCTCATTTTCTTTAACCCGGAGACAGAATGCATCCCTCTCTTTTAGCACTGAGTCTTTTTCCAAAGCCAAAGCCCCGCGGCGTAGTACCGCCTCGTCGGGTTTTTTTGAGTCAATTCCAGATGAGTTACGACTTCGGCGTTATCCTTGGCGCTCTGCTGGACGGCCTCAAGTTGAGATTTATAAGACGCAATCTCTTCGTCCTGAGCTTTGATAATGTCTTTGTCATGAATAGCCTCAAGCTTCAGGCGATCAATCTCATGTTGGCGTTCCATAGAGACTTCCGACACTTTCTCAGCGAGATGAACAAACGCGTCATGTTGAACGTAGACGCGGTTGGTACAGGCGATAGCGCTTTGCTTGACATCTCCAAGTATATAGTGGATCGCCGGGAGGAACTTCAGACCATCAAAGAAGATCTTTGGAAATTTAACTTTAAGCTCGGCCAGTCTCTCCGATACTGTTGGATCTGTTGCGGGAACAGAAGGAGACGGCTTTGAAAGTTCAGCTCTTCTATAAGGATCTCGGGATTGTCGTGTGGAAGAGGAATCGGAGTGTTGATCTCAGGGGACATCAGATTGCGACCTCTTATGGCCGTGCTTATCTTTGCTTTGTTCCGAGTAAGAAGAGGGATGTTGGTGGTACTTGGACTGATAATACGTTTCTTCCGAGATGATGAGTCCCGGGAATGGTAATCCCCATCGCCATCACCGTCTCTATCCCAACGTCTTCCAAAACCTGAGTCCCGTCCAGAGTGATGGAAGATAGACGACCCGCAGAGACGATGATTCCGTGTGTACGCCCCTTGTCACCAGTATAGAATTTAAAAAAAACGAATTAGCAAAGAGTAGTGTGACGACGGAAATTTAAGTGCAAGGTGAAGTGCATATTTTTGTGTGTGTCCTAGTGTTTCCCCCCGACGGACCAGTTTCTTTGCTAATGGGAGTTTTTTCTCCCTGGGTTTGGGCTTGAACTTCTGCATCGCTTCTAATGGGCGAGTGAAGTTTAAGTGCCTCCGGATCATCGAAATCATAATTAAGTAAATCGTCAAGTATCGAGAGGTTCGAGATGCACTTTAAAGAACTTTATAAACGTTGTGAAGAAGCCTCTTTCTCTGTTGGAATGAGAGTAACTTTAGAGGTTGCACCAACTTTTTCCCTCCTTATCTTGTTCGTCGGTTTCTTTTTCCTCTTCGAAGGGGAGGATTACGTTTCGATGTCATGAACTTCAACTAATGGATCCTGAGTAGGACCAACGTTCTCATCTTGTGCTTCGGGTGTTTCGTTTTCTTTGATTTCTCCTTCTTCTAGTGCGCTAGGAGCGTTGCGTGCCGAAGACTCAGCTTGTTTTTTCCCTTTACCAGAGGTGGGCCTGGGTATGGAAACGCCCTGAGGATGGCTTATCCGACGGCCTTCTGCCAACAGTCCAAACCTCGAAAGTGACTCATTTGAAATGAGAGTTCGAATGTCCCATTCATCGGCAGGAAGGGCTCTAATAGCTTCGACGGCTTCAGAATATCCACGGCCGTAAGGACGTGGATTGATACCTGAAAAGATGGAAAAAAGAGTTAGAAGATGCACGGCTTTGACCAAGCATGAATATCGATCGAGAGAAAAGACTTACTTCCTTCCACCCATCTCCTCGCGAAACCAGGAGGGCAACGCACATAAAACCATTTCTGCTTGTACAGTGTGAACTTGCTGCATGCCCCAGTTAAGATTTGGCATTTGTGGTGCGGCTCGAGAAACATAAAAGAGGGGCTATCTCTCTGCTTCTTGATCATATATATATATATATATATATATATATATATATATCTGATGTCATCCGGGGTTGGAGGCCTGGAGAGGACATTCATGAAGAGGATGCAGCTACCGTAGATGAAGGCGTGACCGTTCGGGTGCACTTGTGACGGGGCAATGTCGATGTATTGCAGCACGTCCCGAAGAAATAAGTTGAACGGTGGCACACTACCGACCTAGCACATAAACTTATTACAAGTAGTATATCCAATTGGGGGCAAGTGTGGACGATCGTGCCTCGGTGGAACTAATATGTCATCAAAGGGGATTCCGTGGACGGAGCATATCCAACGGAGTGCACTTTCATTGATTTTCGAAGCCTTTGAATTGACCGGGTTGTCCAAGAAAATTGATGCCTCTAGGGTGTCGGGAGCTAAATTATGAGCAGGGGAAGTCGATGGGATAGAAGTATCTGCGACTCCTTGTTTAGAAGATGGCCTAGGTCTATCTGAGATCGTGGCGGAGCTTGATTTCTTAGACATCTTTGGTAGAAATTGAATCTAGTAGAGTACCTGTTTGAACTATACTTGAAAAACAATCGACGTTAGACTTAACAACATAAATATCCCCCCCTCCCCCCGTGTGGTGTGCGAACTAGTGTGATAATTCAAGTATAAGTGCCGAGAAATTATAAGCCACAAAGTTGATGTTATAAAGTTGAACTTTGAACTGTCATCTTCGAAGACGTCATCGCTGAACGTCTTCGAAAACCAGCCTTGCAATGTTTTCAGTTTTGGAATCGGACATTGACACTGTATGCCAGAAGCTTTTATCTATTTTTATCGATTTCAGTTCAGGCTTATGATAATTGGAACTAGGAAGTTATCAGTCCAGATTAGTCCGATGTGCCAGTATGCTTAGGTCCGTGTCTTTGTTTTTGTCTTATGATAAGGCAAGGCGAAATGTTGTTCGGCCTAAGTATTGTTCGGTCAAAATGTTGTTCGGCCTAAGTATCCTTCGGTCAAAATGTTGTTCGGCCTAACTATCGGTCGGCATTCATGACCATTCGGCCTACGCACTGTTCGGCCGTAATATCGTTCGGCGTCCTAACCAATTCATACTTCCTCCCTATTTTTCCACTCCGCTGCTCGGCATGTGGCGAATCATGCCGAGCCGAGGTTATGCCGGGCCCCAACGCTCGGCACTTCTTCCTTAACAATGGTTTTATCTTTCTCCTCCATCCATACCGAACGACGTGGTCAAGTCGTTCGGCAAGTTATACCGGACCGTGTCGTTCGGTGCTTTAGCCAATTCCTGCTCCTCCTCTACTCTTCCCTCCAATAACGTTCGGCATCAGAGAACCATACCAAACGATAGTACATCTTCCATCAACACCCTCATGTGCTTGCCTCTGACCACTTCCCCTTTTCTCTACGTCTTCTAGCCTTAGAGCATGCCCTAATCGCAGTTCGACCCTTTCATCCACGAAATACCTATTGGGCACGGTTCTAATCTACGAACTTAAGCCTCGTATTAAAAGATTTAGTCATGGAAAGCATTTAAATAGAAGGGATCGATACCTAGCAAATAGATTGAAGCTCGGGAGAATTCTGGAGTTACGGGCACTGCTTTAATTAATTCCGAATGACTCGGGAGAAGGGTGATGCAGGGGATGATGCTCGAGGAAGGAAGGGTAGTCAAATTCTTGGAGTTTGTTAAAGGTGAAGTTCGTGAATACAGGTTAACGGAGATTAAAGTAAAGAAGAGAAGAAGAAGGAAAATGCCGACTTTTATAGGAGAAGAGGAGAAGTCGAAGAGACTATGACCGGTAGAACCGATCAAAGCTACATTGTTTGGCATCGGCATACAAAGCCGTTCGGCATACATGGAGCATTCGGTTTCGGCTATACTGTTCGGAATTAGCATGGTGTTCGGCATACATCGCCTTACCTGGCAATCAAGTGAAGTCACCATTGAGGAAACAAAACCATAGCTCGGAGCAAAGCACAGTGGACACGTGATTCAAAGCGCACCACGTTCGACCACGTGATGCACTTTGGGGGGCAAGTGTTACCTGGAGATTTGACTAGGCAACTGAGTACTCGGCATTAGCATACTGTTCGGCATTTATGAGTCATTTGGCATCCAGATCATTCGGCATTAGAGAATGCTCGGCATTTAGGATCGCTTGGCATTTAGGAGCGTTCGGCATTAGAAAGTGCTCGGCTTCCAGAGTCGTCCGGCACATATGATTCGTTCGGCATTCAAGTTCGTTCGACATCTATGGGACGTTTGGCATGCATGAGCGTTCGACATTGAGAGACGTTCGGTATTGTATATCGTTCGGCATCTATGGGACGTTCGGCATGCGCGAGCATTTGGCATTGAGAGACGTTCGGTATTGTATATCGTTCGGCATCTATGGACGTTCGGCATGGCAGAGTCATTCGGCATTCCATACTGCTCGGCATCCAAACCTTGTTCGGCACATCACATCGTTCGACATAAATCTCGTTCGGCATTCGTGATCGTTTGGCATCCAGTGTCTTTCAAAACAAATACCTCGTTCGGCAATCAGGGTGTTCGGCATCACTTCGTTCGACATGAGGATACCGTTCGGCATTCGTGCCTTGTTCGGCATTTTGCCGTTCGACATCTATGGATCAGCATACAGAGATCACTCTTTTTGGGCCAAGCTACTTAGCTACCTGGCCCGCCAGGGAAGTCCAATTCATCTTCGTCTATAAATAGAGAGGCAGGGGCACAGTGAAAGGGACCTTTTTTGGGAGAACACCGGGGAGACTTTGCCGCATCCAAGACTCATTCAAGACTTATCTTTTTTGCTTAGCAATTGTATTCAATATAATTGGTATACAGATTGTATCTGTAATCGATTATCGAGAAAAGCAATAAAGATTAACCTCAAAGTGGATGTAGGCAATTACGTCGAACCACTATAAATTTGGTGTTTGTATTTTTCTGCATTTAAATCTGCATATCCTCTATTTAACTTACTTTCTTCATTAATCTCTCTACACAATCTCTCTTAAGGGTTTTAGTGACCAATTCCGGTGCTAACATTGATATTGAGCACAAACACATATCCCATGCACATATATAGGTAATTTTTGTATTCAGGCTGTTAGTAGGAACAAATATAGTCTTTACTACGTTTTGCAACTCATTAGGATCAAAAATAGTTGATCATCCAACTAAAATTAAGGAACAAGCTATTTTCAAGAGAAATTTTGCTCCATGCTTTGGTTTGTTTGCCCATATTCATTTGATGGTTTCCGATGGTTTTGAAATCTTCTGGGAATTTTTTTGAATTATGTAAATTTCTTATTGAATCTCTGGTGTTTTAAAATTGTAAAATGTGAATTTTTCTCAAATGCGACATTTTGTAAATCAAAGAAGAAAATTGATTTCTATGTGTAGATCGATTTGCAAAACAATGATTTATACACACATATTCGTATGTACGTTAGATTTTTTCTTAAAATAATCTTTCCCTATAATAGTACATAAGAAATAATCTTTTCTCATAATATTAAATTATGATATACTATTTATAAATAATAAAAGATTGATGTAATAATAATTCAAGAGCTTTGAAAATATTATTAATAATACATATTTTGAAAGGAATTTTCTTACTATTTCAAAATTATAAACCATAGTAAGTTTTTATAAAATTATTTTTTTATTTAAATTTTCTTATTGATTTCATTTAAATTTTAATTAGACAATTGGATGACTCCCATTTCTATTAGATTTCATGATTTTCTACGAAGCAAAGAGTTTTACTAAATGATTGAATTATCGGATTGGTGTGAGATATTTCATATAGTTCTTTCGCTTATTATTATAATTTGTTAAATAGAGTTTAAGTGAAAATTACTAGCTTTTAGTAAATACTTGAATTTACTATCTAGAGTGAGACAGCTGGCTAAATTCATTTGATTACTTCAGTGACAACAATTAACATTTGGAGTCATATTATCTTTGGGTTTTTAACTTTCATTTTTAGGACGATAGTTCCCTAAGCGACGACAACTCATTTTTCGTCGACCTAAGAGTCAATACATTCTTAGATTTGGGTAGGTAGACCTATTTTGAAAGTTTAGGTTTTTTATGGTGTAACACTTTTTCCTTTTCCTGGTAGTTGTTACATGCATGATTAGTCTATAGACCAAATTCTAAAGCCTATCAGTCTATTTGGTGCACAGTAGACGATGTTTGCTATTTCGTAGATTTTGATAAATTCGCATAGTAGTCTGTTTGATAGGATTAGACTATTACACTATGCGACAGGGTCCATTTGGTTTTTGGAATGATATTAGTCAATTTGCGATCAATATTTAGTATCTTTGTGCGCTGAACAATTTTGAATTGCAATCGCCCTATTTTAAATGATAGTCCATTTGAGGCTTGATATGGATTTATGAAATGTGATTTGGTTTAATATGCCTTATTATGATTGATTTTTAGACATATTTTGAGATGACTTATTTCATGGTCAAGTCATAAATGGATTTATGAAATAGTGATTTTATTGGATACGCCTTATTTCGATCATTTGTTCTAGCATATTTTTATTACGGCTTATATATTGTTAAGTCGTATATCTATAGTATCAGTATCTCACATTTCTATTAGATATAGTTTGACTCATTTGTTTTAAAATACTCGGGTCAAGTCAAGACTGTACAAGTCCACGGATTCAATGACTTTTGGATTCGTACTAGCACTGGAGTAGACTATTTTGATTGTTTTACCATCCCTATATATATTGACATTTAGGAGGATATGTAATGTGTATTATTTAGTAGTCATTGTGTACCAAATATTGTAATTTAAATGTGATGTATATATTATGCGGGTTTAGTACTGATATTTTGTAGACTCATATCTCATTATGATATATAATGTACATTATTCTGCTGTGACTCTGATTCTGAATTATTGATATTGTATTACATTCCAAATATTTTAATCGGTTTGTTTATTACTTTGTAGTAATATTGTATACGTCAAATTTTCAGTTCGCATCCTCGAAAAGGTGTAAAGATGTGTCAATGTCAGTATAAAGATATATTCATATGCGATCGCCCATAACCAACTATATTCTTCATGTTATTAGACAACATTACTTGTAATGTTCTTTAATAATATGGATATAGCGATGGGGTGGTTACAGCTTGATATCAGAGCTGAATTAAGAACATTATAGAATATAATTTGCATAGAGTCGAGATCTAAACCTAGAGATTTGTAGTCCCTTCCCTTGGGTGTGTAGGGCAGAACTTAGAATTTATTTCTACTTAGGAGAAAAATAAATATAAATATAAATGATTATTAGGAATAATCAATGGGATGTAATTGCAAAAAAATTGAACTACTACACAAATTATTGTTAGGAAATTTTTGTTACAGTTAGATTCACTTCTATGAAGAGTGAGATTTAATAGATAGCATAAATGAGAGCTTAGATGGCTTAGAATTGAATATTTTTGTGTGTGCTTATTTGTTAGTGATCAGTGTGCATAGTAGATGTTGGAAAATAGCTTTCCCCTGAAGGCGATTGTTTATTTGTTTGATTAATATGTATGTTGTTTGCATCAATGT
Source organism: Allium cepa (assembly GCA_030765085.1). Taxonomy (NCBI): domain Eukaryota; kingdom Viridiplantae; phylum Streptophyta; class Magnoliopsida; order Asparagales; family Amaryllidaceae; genus Allium; species Allium cepa. The sequence continues at coordinate 728,171,254 of CM060945.1, forward strand.
TTATTTTGTTTATGCTTATTTTAAAATGTGAAATTGAATAAGAAGTTCACTCAAAGAATATATAAATCCAATTGAATCTGGATGAACCCAATGATTAATAAAAGCCAGCGGTTTCTCCAAAATAGAATCTCCAGGGAATAATAAAATTGTTTAAGCAGTTAAAAGTTATAAAATATAGAATGATAAATAATATGTATCTAATTAAATTTGGAATTTTAAAAATATACTTTATAAATAAAATAAGAAAAAGGGATTAATTGATGGCAGCTTGGTTTTTTTAAAATTGTTAGTGATTGTGTAAAATTAATATTTAGTAGGAATCGCTATTGAAAGTTGAAACCTACTCAATAATAATAATAACTTTTCGTGTTTTTAGTAGCATAGTTACCACTAGAAGTATTAAAAATTTAAATTTGTATAGAATGAAATGTTAATTCATATGTGTGGGCTAATTAAATGTTAACCTTAAAAATTTGATGCTTGCTTGAGATATATATTGATGAATGTATGTGTTATGGAATTGTTAGTGGAAAATTATTATTTCTATAATAATATTAAGATTTATTGAAAGGATTTTATTAAAAATAATCATCTATTTAAATTAAATTCTTTTTGATAAAAGATAAACATATGGGTGTGTATATATAAATATACGTAAAGGAAAAGTTAATATATTTATATGAGCAAATAAATGATTTTGGAAAATAAAGTATATTAGAAACAAAATGATTATAAGATTATAATAATTTATTTCTGTGTTGGCTGGTCAGTTGAGTTTGTTACGGATTATGGTCGATATGAGTAGCTAATGTATCAACAGGTATTTCTAAATGCTTAAATGAGGCAGAATCAGCGCAATAATTTGGAAGTAAAAAAATGAAAATTAAAAATGTATATCTATACAGCATTTTCATCCATAGGATTAATGTGAAGTTGAGGTATTGGTGAGGCATGTTGGCAAAATTAATCATATGGACGACATATGTAAAGTAAAATGTGTTGTGCTAATTTTTATGTGAAGCCTAATTAAAGAAATCAAATTATGAATTAAAGTTAAAAGGCTTAAAGATATAATTGTTGTGGTAGTAATGTGTAGGTACCGGGGCAATTCTAATTTGTTAAAGGGCCAAATTAGAAAATGGCAACATTGTAAATAAGAGGTCATGGTCCCCAAATAATACAAGCTCCACTTATTCTCATAACCTATTATAAAGAAATAATTCGGATCTATACTTTATGTCAATTCGAAAGATCAGATCCAACTCTTATCTTTCAGATTTGTCTCTTTCTCTTAATCAGTGCATGAAAGCAGAAACTATGGATTTGAATCTAAAATAAGATCTCGGGCTAGTGTCAATATAGAAATCAAACCAAATTTACTTTACCAACTAGCAATTATGGATTTAGGTATGGCTTCCGCTAATTCATTTATTTTCTTCTGATTTCTTCTCAATCAAATCAAGATGGGTCGCCTATTTAGGTCTATGGTTTCAGGATTAATCAATTCTAAAGTATATTAAAATCATAAACAGCGGAATTGGAGCTATCCATCATTGATTTCATTGGGAAATTTTTTTATGCATATTTTATGAGTAAGTTTTGAGTTAAATTTTTTCAAAATTCCAGTAATTTCTTACTCAAGTTTTAAATTTGGTTAATCCATATATGAAGGACTTTCTATTGGGTATTTTGGAATTGATTTAGTTTTTTTTTAATATTATAAATTGAAAGGCTAATTTGTGAAACTACTTCGATGTAGAAAGATGGATCTAAATGATTTATATGTCATTTTGAAATGAGGTAAAATTTTGAAATCGTTAAATTTATGGGAAATAATCAAAATTTCACTAAAGTTCAGTAACAACTCATGTTGGTTAAAGCAATCACATGTTTATTATTGTATATTTTGTAAATAAGTTGTGAATTTCAATGTGAGGAATATTTCAGATCTGTTATATACAGTCATTTTCTTTAATGTTTATTAATTATATGGATATATATATATATAATTTAGAACCACTTACAAAAGTAATATAAATTTGATTGTATGATTATTTTACCTTAATTAAGTAATTTGAATATATATTAGGTATGTTTGTTATTTCAGAAATTTTGATTAATTAGAAATAAAGTACGCTATTTTAAGGTGTTTATGTTTATTTTATTATTGAAATAAATTTTATCATGACACTAATTTACATTTTGGACCACATGACGATCAGTTGAATTTATTTTTATCATAAATACATTAAATGCGATTGTTATGGTGATACATTAATTAATTACTATCATAAATGCAGTAAATGCGATAGTTGCAATAAATTTAATGATGCAACATGTTTGTATTTTAATACGGAAAGGCATATGGTTTACTATTTGATGCACTTATGTTTGATAGATACAGATATTTTATATATTTGACCCATGCTTGTTGAATACATATTTCACTTTCATGCTTTGGTTATTATAAAATAAATGGAGAAGCAGTTTTCATATTTTGTTAAATGCATGGTTACCGACCTTTATTAAGTATTCAAATAATAAACTAAAGATAAAATGATACAGTAGCATTCTGTATAGCTATATTATAGTTCTGATATACATCATAGCTAATTTATTCATTCATGTTATTTAGTATGACATTTACTATGTCATTTACATATAATTTTATGTGGCATTTAATTTTGGCATTCATCTGTGATGTTTGTTATGTGATAAAATTATGATGCATTGTATCATATTATTTTAGGGACTGTCATGAATATAACCACATACTTAAAGCAAAAAATGTAACAGCTATGATTAAAACATATTGTATCACGGTTATAATTTTGAGTTTTTCAAGTGTCATATAGCCTTAAGGAATTTTCAAGTGCGTTTTATAGCATGTAAAATGTATTGCACATATAGTAAGAAATAAATTCGAATATATTTTTTGTGTCTCTTTACAAACTAATTGTAAATATCCTACTTTCAAAGTGAGCTAATTGAAATAGCATGTCACTAAAGTGATCTCTCTTATGTTAGTTATTCTTGAAAATTTTGGTATTTGCGTGTATTTGCTCATGTAGATATTAGCCGGCTCAAAGGAAGACTAATATTTGGCTGAATCATCTACACAAGTGTTGCAAAGACCCGTAAATTTATCAATGCGATAAATTAAATTTATTTTTAAGTATTCAAATATAAGTTTTTAATATATAGATTATGATGTTTTGAAAAATAATGATGGTAATCCTATTTTGCGTAAGTATTTATAAAAATGTAAACTTTAAAGGAATATCAATCAAATGACCGAAAATCGTTTTAACGACAGACAACTCTATAATCGTCAGAACTTACATACAGAGCTAAATACATACACTTAATTATATTTTCGAACATGAATAAGAAATAAAATTATTTAATCTATTTTTGGAAAATAAAATGTATTTACGACATCATCATGGTGTCATCAGTTTTATATATTTTTTAAAATTTAAATTGAGATTTAATGATTTAATAATTATTATAATTATTCAAATAATTGGTTTAAATTATTATTATTAATTTTAATTAGTTATATAGTGCTAATAAATCATTTATATTGGATTGGTAAAAGATTATACTTGATTTCAAAATAAAAGAAAATTCGTATCGCTTTATCGATATAATAGCACTATTTGGCAAACAATTGTTTGATGTTAATTTATATGTTATTACAAATCAATTATAATCATTTTAATTAATTAAAAATAATAAGAAATTATTTTTTCGTACTTTTTTACATTTATACGTAATTCAATTAATAACTGAAAATGTTACCGGGAATTGGCTTTTAGATTTTCAACGATTTGACGAACGGAATAGTTCAAAGTTGTTGCAACATTGTTTATATGTATTGTGCATATATATAACATACACATGCACACCCTATCATATACATGAACACACATATACATCGAAATATACATATACACTTATATATATATATATATTTAAGAAAAATGTGTGATCCTCTACGCATAGAGGAGAGCACACATGTGAATATATATATATATATATATATATATATATATATATATATCACAGACATAAGGAGCTGCCAACATGCCTGGCAGGTAAGAAGTGCTAAAATACATACAACTAATCTTAGGTACTCCTAAGATGAGTTCCGGCGAGGCCACCATTCATCGCACCTCAATATCAAGCTCCGGCATGGTCACCGCCCGATATTAAGTTGTTAGAAATACCAAAAAGACTAAAGAGAAAAATAAAACACCGAGTGACGACTCAAACTAATATGAAAGCTCCAAAACTCTGAATCAGAAGAAGTGAATAAGCATCCGGTGTGAAGAGGATCTGCTGAATAGAGAGACCTATCTGAAGGCTCTGAACAAGAAGTAGTGTCAAACTGGAGAATAGATCATCCTAAAAAAGTAATCCATAATGAAGATAGCAGAATCCTATATCTGAGGGATTACAGCAAGAAGTCCTGGATGAAGAAACTCTGCTCTGATGACCTCTCTACAATCTGATATCCGAAAATCTGAAGACAAGAGAAACCTGCGAAATGAACCTGGTATCATATCTCCCCACCCTGTATCTAAACAAGACTAGGGAAAAATTTGAATGATACATATACATATGTATATTTATATAGTAAATATACATATATATATATATATATGTATGTATTTATAAGGAATGAAATAAAAACCTAAATAAGACTATAAGGACAAAAACAAAAGAAATGAATAAACTATAAAGTAATACCAAACAGAGACTAGAACAAAAATTAAGATGGATCTGACTTATATATCTTTAATAAAAAGTAAGCTATGATTTAAAGTGAGATCATCATATAAATTTGGAAAAAAAATAATAATACTATTATTAGTGCTATAAGAATTATTGTTGAAAAAGTTAATATATTAACTAACCTTGTTAAGATACCATTTGAAAATGATATTTTTAGCTAGTTTATATTTGGGATTAGAAATCCAATTAAAACAAAATGTAGAAATTGAAAAAATCAATTTTTTAAGATGACTATTATTATTATAAAAAATCTTTGATTTCTCTCAAACCAAATAAACCAACTATAATAAATAAAGTGTCTAGTAAAGATCTAATATTTTTATTGGATTTGAATCTATAATTTATCCAGTAGAATTCACAATCCGAAATTTTAGTTATTATATTAAAATTAAAAATTCTAAGAGTATTAATTAGGATGTAATTAGAGTCCAAACAATCATAATATATTTGATTTATGTCCTCAAGATGCAGATTGCAAAAATAACATTTATTACCATTTTGAATGTTTTTTTCTCTTTAAAAATTCTATTGTATTAAGTTTTCCATGAAGTATTAACCACATGTGAATTTTGGATTTAGGAAGTGCATTAGATTACCACATGTATTTAAAAAGGTTATTTATAGTACCCGAAAAATTAATAAATCTGAAAAATGAATTTGGAGTATATTTCTTGCTCTTATCCCATTCCTAGCTAATAAAATCATTATCATTATCAGTATTATAAAGATTTAATCTAGCGAAAAGCAAAGAAAGTTTGCAAAGGGTAGATCCTACTAAAATTTTGTTAAAACTGAAATTCCAAGGAGGATCATTTTTCGGAGAATAAACTTCATTAATTAAAGCGTACTTAACGTTGGAAATATCATACAATTCCTTAAATTCAAACTTAAGAGGCAAGATCGAAATCCAACAGTCATGCCAAAAAGAAGTACAATTTCGTAAGTGTACTATTGTCTTAGTTCCGAAGTTAAAAATTTCATTACATTTTAAAATGTTTTTCCAAAAATTAGAAAATTTATAGGAAAATGAATAATAAGTTTGATGTAAATTGATATTACCGTTGTAGTAATATTTGGAAATGACCTCTTTCCAAATAGCATTATCATTTATATCTTTAAAATTCTAAAGCCATTTACCTAAAAGAGACAAATTCATGTTGCGCAAATTTATAACTCCTAAACCGCCTTCCTTTTTAGCTTTACAAACAGTTTCCCAGTTTACTAGACATTTTATACTGTTATTAATATTATCTCCACTCCTTAAGAAATCTATTCTAATTTATCAATTTTATCAATAACCCAATCTGGAAACAGATGCATAGACATCAAATAGATCGGTAAGAATGATAAAACCGAGTTTATTAAAACTAGCCTACCTGCTCTAGATAGAAATGTCCCATTCCAATTAGATATCTTATATTTAATTTTATCAATAATAATAAGCCAATCATGATGCTTGGGTTTGGTAGGTCTGATCACAAACCCTAGATATTCAAAAGGAAAATTCATACTTTTGCAATTTAGAGTATTAGCTACTAAGTTTTCTACTTTTTCAAAATCATTTAAAACTAGAACTGAACTTTTGTCAAAATTAATTTTTAAACAAGATAAAAGCTCAAAACTATGAAGAATAAACTTGAGAGTAATAATGTGTCTGGGAGGATGAGAAGAAAAAAGTAAGCTATCAACCGCAAATTGCAGAACCGATATACCATTACGCAATATGTCATTTCCAACACTTCCTAGAGATCCATTATCCACTGCTCTCTTAATAATTTTAGCAAAAACTCTGTGACTAAGTTAAACAACAAAGGTGATAAGGGATCCTCTTTCCTTAAACCTCTCTTTGACTAAATTTTATTACCTAGTATACCATTAACCATAATACTAGAGTTTCCAGTTTTAAGCAAAGTCAAAATCCAACTAATCCATCTATGTCCAAATCCTCTAGCATGAAAAATATATATAAGAAAAATCCAAATCTACAGAATCAAAAGCTTTAGCAAAATAAAGTCTTAAAATCGCAAAGGTTATGTTGTTCTTAAACAGTAATTAAAATATTCTTGAAAAACAGCCACTCCATCAGTAATATTTCTCCCTTCAATAAACGCCAATTGTGAACAATCAATTAAATCGTTCATTCTTGTACTAAGTCTATTAGCTAGCACTTTAGAAATGATTTTTACTGAACAGTTAATCAAAGAAATAGGCCTAAAATCTTTTAAGTTGTTAGCTCCTACTATTTTATGCAGCAAAATAACATTTGTAAAATTAAATCTCCCTAATTGCAAATTACCATTGTAAAAATGATTAAACAAATTAATTAAGTCAAATTTTAAAACATCCCAATTTTTTTTAAAACATCCCAAAAAGATACACACACACACACACATACATATCTTATATATATATATATATATATGTATATGTATATTACAAAATTATCTATGATATTTACATTGTCTTACTACTTAAGCATCCAAAAAGTCAAAAGCAACCATCTCTTCATGCTTACACACATTTGCATATGGAAATGCACATGGAGGGGGTGATAACGTATGGGGAAATGATGGAGGGCTAGTGATGGTAAGTGGTGATATGATGGGTGATGAAATATTGAGATAGTTTGCTAAAGACCTTAAGGGTTAAGGCTTATCCTCCTTCAATTATAAAATCATGCACACATATGTACACACATACATATACATGTGCACAAACATATATATGTAAACATCTATATAAACATACATATGACACGCATGCACACACATGGATATATACATATTATATCTAGATATTTTTAACTGAAGTCAAAATCACATGTAAGAATATGAATGGATGGCATGGAGGTGTCAAATGATGGCATGGGAGGTGGGCAAGTATGGTCGAAGTGATGAAAGAAGAAGGTGGAAAAGTTGATGTGAAAGCTAATAAAATATCATGATACTTTGGAGGAAATTTTTTCCTATAACTACCACTCCACCACTATCTTATTCTTTCACAATTCCAAAGCTTCTTCTTTTCTTTTCTTCTCCTCTTCAAAGGCTTCTTGTCTTCTCTTCTTTCTGGGCTTGGCCGTGAGTAATTTTAAGTGTTTATGGTGGAGCATTGGTCTATAGTCGTTGGCTAGTAAGTGTTGGGAAGGATGGACATGAACTTGGTGGTATCGGAGGAGGCAAGGACGGTAGCAAGCTGAAGTTTTGGGCCTTGTGGTCGAGAGCTTGGTGGTGATGTGAGGTCAAGGCCATCAGCCAAGGTGGTTCAGGAGCAACCAATGCCCTGCTCACCTAGCATTTTTCCTGGTGAGGGATAAATAATGTCGAAACGTTGGAAATGAGACAAATATAAAAGATTCATCTTTTCAAATTTAAACAACTTAGATTGTATAGAAATAATCTTCTTATATGTGGTGTTAAATTTTGTGGAGGGAACTCGTACTATCCATGTGAATTTAAAAGAGGATTTCACCATTTGATGGATGGTAAAGGTTGAATATAGAAATTGATATCAAGTAGAATTAGTTTAATTTCTATGGATCCTTTTTTGCTCAATACGAATTGGTTTAGGTTTATAATTAGTGACGTCTTAAATAAATTTCCTGTCCTATTCTTCTTTCTCAAAGGAGAGGAGGTACTCTGAAAAAAATAAAGGATTTACTAGTTTTTTATAGTCATTTCTTTAATCAGTGAATAAGAGCATACTCGAGATTGGAATCGTGGAGAAGTACTACTTGGTCATTTCTGCCAACTTAAAGTCCTCATTATGATTTTTCTTATGCTAAGATTTGAATAAATGATTTGGAAATGATTCTCCTAAGTAAAAGATGAGATTATTTAGAAATTTTTCCAAGATTAAAAAGGTTTAATTATCCAGAGGATTTAATTAATGAGGCTAATGATTCGATATACTTTTGCGAAGATAAATGGAATAGTGTAAAAGAATATATCTTTGAATTATATTTTAAATGAATGAAAAGTTAATTTAATTGGATGATGATTGATAATCACATATATTCTTGACACTTTTTTTCGATGATTGGTTCATAGAAACAGCGATCGGATTCGAGTGTTTCCTATCCAAAAACCACTTCGAACCAATATACGCATTTGAAAGCAAAGACATGTTGAAGACAGTGATTTTCGAAAATAGGAGACCTTCATAAGGGAAGGATTGCTTGTTGATAATCTTTGGTTAACTCCCAAAATAAAATAAATATCAGTGATCCCTTCATTCGAAATTCTAAGAAATGCAAAGACTACTCGCTACTAATTTAGGGATAATTCCCAATTGGATGTAGTAGGAGAAGTGCCTTCAATTTTTTCTATTCTTGGACAACTTGTATGGATGAGTTTCTAAAATTGCATTTCTAAAACCATGTATATCGACCTCTATAAACATACATCTATTTGGTTGTGCAAGAGGTTACTCTCTTATACTTAACACCCTTTTCAAAGACATAAAAGCTTAAGGTTGTACATTTATGGAAATTAATAGTGTGTTTATAGAAATGGCAATGTGGCATTTAAAGTGGAAATGGTTAGGAGAAAAGCAAAGCGTGGCTTTGTATAAATTGAGTGTAGCCCCACGAGCCTCACATCCCGGTAATGGTACTGGTAATTATATGTTTTACAAGACATATATTTTGGGCTATCGGTTTTATGAGTACGGAGGAGTCCAGTGGAATCTGGATCCTCAAGGCATCTATCGCCTTATGGATAGGTACATTGGTGTTTGAGTCCCTAGATGCATAGCCCTTGTGTATGATGTTCCATCGGAAGAGAAGGCCACTATTTCCCTACCATGTTGGAAACCAAATTCCAATAAGTAACATTGATCTTAGTTAGAGAACCTATTTGCTAGAATTTAATAATGTAACAATTTTGGCAAAGATTATGTTTATTTACATGAAGTTGTTTTCAAAGCAATGTCCTTAGAAATAATATTAAATTATTATAAGAATGAAATGTTTTAGTAATCTGTAATGGACCACCTTTTTGTACGTTTTAGGCAGACAAACATACTGACTCAAACCATACAAAAGGGCGGAATTTTATTCGGGTGAATAAGAAAAAGCAGAGAAAGAAGAAAAGCAAAACAGAATCTTGTAGCGGAATGAAAAATATAATAATCAAACAAACAGTTCATGAAGCTGTTTTACAAAAAATTTGATTATAATTGTACAACACAGATCAGAGTTACCCATACTAGAGAATAATAAATAATGTAGGGGAATACATGATGCAGTGAATTTTAATAAATAATAATAATGAAATCTTCGTCTTCGTCCTCCAGAAATAAGGTCTTCAAATCCTGAAATGCTCAGGCTGACCCGAGCGAATTGAAAAGACAAAACACTAGAGTTAGAACTAAAAGATCTTATGTAAATTAAATCAACGATACATAAATATGAATGTAAACGGCGTCGGAGATGTTTACAGGATTTGACATCTCCCATCCAGTGTTTAACGTGAGTGCAATAACTTAAGAGATGTTTGGGATTCACATCTCCAAAGTATCCATTAAACTATCTACTATGTAGTTTAATATTCCATTATAATATTACTACAGTAAAGTACTAATTTAGCGTTAAGGCATTACCCATGACCCCCTTAACACATTTTATATATTACCATAGTCTATACAGTACCGTAATTCCTCCATAAACTGAAGGGCTATTAGAGGGCACTCCATAGGTATGGTACAAAACTGTTACACACCCATAGAGTGTGTTAGAGTGCATGGTGCTATGGTGCATAAAGGACGCAAGGAGTAGCAGGAAAGGCAGATAAATAATTATAGGCATACATAGGTTGTTGCATTGAAAATAGTATATTGGCAAATGGTACTATGACAAGTGTCAAGCTAGTATGAATTAGGTTTGTTATTTGTTTCTTCTTTCGCAAGTTGTGTACTGAGATGTTAGTATAAAAGCAAAAGCAAGAAATGAAAATAGGACAGAGAATCTTTTCGCTACTGAATTAATTTCCATCTTCTCCTCCTTCCTCAATCCCTCTATTTACTATTTTTACTGTTTTTTTTGCATGTTCTCTTAGTATTTGCACTATTCTCAATAGACCGGCACTCTTGTTTTCTCATCATGGTGAAACCTAAGACCAAAAGTGTGAATGAACTCTCACAAGTGGTATCAGATTTGCCCTCAGATCCACAGCAAACCACACTTCTTAGCACAGATCCACCATATCCACATCAAAAGCAGCCAATATCATCAACTTCGAAGCATAGAAATGAACTTGATTTGATAACTGCAGAATGGAAAGACAAGCAAGATGAATTCAATACACATATGGTTCTGGAATTTTCAGACATGAATTCAAACATCTCACGAATGCAAGATGCTCTACAATCTGTGATCATCAAGCTGGATAAAATGTCCATGTCACACCCTCCTCCACTCTCTTTAACTTCCACACACACTTCTACACCAAACCCACAGCCACCACCATCTTCACAACACACACCAACAACCTTTACCACCACCATTTTACGAAAAATCACTCAACAACAACAACCAATCATAACCAGATCTCCAGTTATTCCAACCATACAACCACATTCACAAACCATTAACCAATCTCCTCCACTACCACACCCACATCAATTTTTACCCCATCATCAACCTGCAAATACTCATAGTTTTAGTGTGTCTCACATAAATCTACCCACACAACCTCCTCATTTTTTTTCCTACACAGCCTTCTCATTTGCCTCAAACATCAGTCATTAACACCACTCATACTCCTCCAAGTACAACCTTTTCACCACCACAAGTACTTCCTAACATTCAACCACTATTTCAGTATACATGCCAACCATTTTCTTGGCCTACTTCCATATCAACACCACTTCAACCAGATCCAAGAAACCCATTAACACCCAAAATTTGTCAACACAAGTCATTAAAATTAGAATTTCCCATTTACAATGGCGAAGGAAATATATTGGGATGGCTAAGGCAAGTAGAACAGGTTCTGGTTTATCATGAGGTACCATTCACTGAATGGGTGCAGGTATGCGCTTTTTACTTAATAGATGAAGCATTACAATGATGCAACTGGTACTTAACAAATGTAGATGATGGATCATTATGGCCAGTCTTCCATTCAGAAATTAGAACAAGATTTGGACCACCAGAAATGATAAGACCATTTGAATCATTAGCAAATTTAAAACAAACAACATCTGTTAGGGAATATTTGAGCAAGTTCACACAGTTAGCGGGACTTTTAGATAAACTTCAGCCAAGCTACCTGGTTGATAAATTCATTGGGGGGCTAAAAGATGATATCAAGTTTGAAGTCCTAGTACCACAATCTTTTGAAGATGTAGTTAGTCTAGCAAAAACTTTTGAGGAAAAATATTTTCTTAAGAAACGACCATGGAAACAACCTACAAATAACTCTACAATAAAACACAACCAATCCCAAAACAATACCCAATCTAAGCCAGACCATAAACTTGCCCAATACCCCAAACTAAACCCAACAGGTATTATGACCAGAAGGAACAAGAATTTATGTTTTACTTGTGATGACAAGTGGTTTCCAAGACATAGATGTCAAAAAAAAAGTATTCATCATGGAAAGGCTCTACTCTAGTGAAGAAAACAACGATCTGAATGATGAAACACCAGTAGAACAACATACCCCACCTTTAGAACAAACCCCATCAATATCACTCCAAGCAATGTCCGGCTTACCAGCTGCACATATAATACGAGTGCAAGGATCCATAATGGGCAATCCAGTAAACATTTTAGTTGACACTGGTTCCACACATAGTTTCATCAATGATAAACTGGCACATAAAATTGGGTTACACATAACTCAATCTGATGACTTTCGGGTTTTAGTAGCAAGTGGAGAACAATTAAAGGTAACCGGAATATGTCAAGATGTACTACTCAAGTGCCACGAATTAATCATGCCTATTGATCTATTACTTCTCCCACTAGAAGGATGTCAGGTAGTTTTAGGGGTTCAATGGCTAAAACAGTTTGATGACATAATTTTCAACTTTAAGAACCTTCGGCTCAAATTCAATTATAATGGTCGAAACATTATATGGCAAGGCATGAAGGTCCCTGTGACAAAATTTATGGGGCAAAAGGAAATCAACAAGGCAATGACAAATAATTCTCTTTGTTTTTTCCTCCATATCCACCAACTGTCCAAACCTGACTTCGACACTCCTCTTCCCACTCAACTACAAAACCACAGTTCATCAATTCCTCCTCCTATCCAAGATATAATTCTCCAATACCCAACTGTCTTCCAAAAACTACCATCTTTACCTCCTCAAAGATCCATTGACCATAAAATCCCACTTGTTTCTTTTCCCAGCCAGTTTCCTTGAAACCCTATAGGCATTCATACCATCTCAAAAATGAGATAGAAAAGCTGATTGAAGAAATGTTGAATTCTGGCACAATCAGAAATAGTCAAAGCCCCTATTCTTCACCAATAGTGATGGCTAAAAAAAGTGATGGCAGTTGGAGAATGTGCATTGACTATAGAGAACTTAACAAAATAACAGTAAAAAGAAAATTTCCTATTCCATTAATCGATGACTTATTTGATGAATTAGCTGGTGCAAAATTCTTCACAAAACTTGATCTTATGTCGGGCTACCATCAAATCAGAATGCATGACAAGGACATCCACAAACAACCTTCAAGACACACGAAGGACACTATGAATTCTTGGTCATGCCATTTGGCTTGACAAATGCACCATCAACTTTTCAGTCCTTGATGAACACAATTTTTAAAAAATACCTAAGGAAGTTCATTCTAGTTTTTTTGATGATATCCTTATTTATAGCAAAAACTGGGAAGATCATTTACATCGCTTAATCTTGGCCTTGCAGGTTCTCAAAGATAATCAACTTGTTGTTAAACTCTCCAAATGCAGTTTTGCGCAAGAGCAAGTTGATTATTTAGGACATGTAATCTCTCACAATGGGATAGCAGTTAATTTTTCTAAAATTCAAGCAATTAAAGAATAGCCTACTCCAACATCCTTGAAATCACTTAGAGGATTTTTGGGACTTTCTGGCTGCTACAGAAAATTCATACAAAATTATGGAATTATAGCCAAACCGCTTACAAATTTACTGAAGAAGAATGCCTTCATGTGGAATTCTATGGCTCAACTTGCATTTGAACAATTAAAAGACGGCCTGACTAAACCACCAGTCTTAGCTATGCCCGACTTCTCCAAAAATTTTGCCTTAGAATGTGACGCTTCAGACAATGGAATAGGAGCGGTACTCTTGCAAGAAAACAAACCAATAACATTTATTAGTCAATCCTTGCAAGGTAAAAATTTGTTATTATCAACTTATGAAAAGGAATTGTTAGCCTTAATTTTAGCCACAAAAATATGGTCTCAATATTTATTGGGAAAAAAATTTGTCATCAAAACTGATCATCAAAGCCTTAAGTATTTGTTAGACTAGAGACTAACTCACAGCATTTAGCATAAGTGGTTAAATAAGCTTCACGGGTTTGACTTCATGGTTCAGTACAAACCAGGGAAAGAAAATACCATAGCAGACTGCTTATCCAGAAAAGGTGATGACTCAGTCATTCAATATCCACTTAACCTACAGGCAATCTCTATTGTGCACAGTCAATGGTCGGAAGAAATTAAGAAGCAATCAACTACTGATTCCTATTATAAGTCCGTTGAACAAAAGATGAAAAACCCTGACTCAAAATATAAGAAGAAAGATGAGTTGTTTTTTTACAAGGGAAGAATTCTGATTAGTCAACAAGCAGCACATATTAAAGTTCAATTACTTCAGGAATTCCATGCTTCACCACTAGCAGGCCATTCAGGGGTTCAAAGAACATTACATAAAATAAAGCAAGTCTTTCATTGGCACGGTATTAAAAGTGATGTCAGAAATTTATAGCCTCTTGCGATATTTGTCAACGAATGAAATCAGAAAATATACCCTCTCCTGGTCTCTTACAGCCCCTTCCAATTCCTGACCAAATTTGGGATGATATAAGTATGGACTTTATTGTTCAACTCCCCAAAAGTCACTCATATTCAGTCGTTCTAGTAGTAGTAGATAGACTTTCAAAGTATGCTCATTTTTTACCACTTAGTCACCTTTTTCTGCTCAACAAGTTGCTCAACTATTTTTCGACAATGTAGTCAAACAACATGGCCTTCCAAGATCAATCATTAGCGACAGGGATTCTATTTTTACTAGCCTATTCTGGAAAGAATTATTCAAACTGCAGGGATGTAAATTGTCACTCAGCACAGCCTATCATCCTCAAAGCGATGGATAATCTAAAGCAGTAAACAAGACATTGGAATGCTATCTTCGTTGCTTCTGCAGTCACAAACCCAAAGAATGGCACAAATGGTTGTCCTTAGCAGAATTATGGTATAATACAACATGGAAATCAATCATTAACACCACACCTTTCGAAGCAGTCTATGGCAGGAAACCACCCACAATCCTTAATTATGTTCCAAAAACTGCAGAAGTTCAACAAGTAGAGGAGACATTATTTGCTAGAGATGTTACATTACAAATTTTGAAAGAAAAGTTGACCTTGGCAAAAGAGAAAATGAAGTATTTTTCAGATAAAAATAGGACATTTGGGGAATTTCAAGTGGATGATTGGGTATATCTTAGACTTCAACCTTATAGACAACTAACAGCAAGCAGTAGACACACCCACAAACTGTCTCCAAAATACTATGGACCATTTAAAGTGCTTGAGAAAATTGGAACTGTCGCTTACAAACTACAACTCCCTGAGCAAGCTTAAATTCATCCAGTATTTCATGTTTCCCAACTTAAGAAGATGATTGGAACGAATGTAACAGTCCATTCAGATTTACCATCATACGATCAACAAATTGTGGAAGAACCTGAGCGAATTTTAGCTAGAAGAATGGCCAAAGTAAATAACACAAACACTACACAAGAACTAATTAAATGGAAGCAAAAGGGTGAGGATGAAGCAACTTGGGAGAATTATTGGGATTTAATAGCTAGATTTCCCACTTTCCACCTTGAGACAAGGTCGAATTTTATGGGAGAGGGGAGTTGTTACACACCCACAGAGTGTGTTAGAGTGCATGGTGCTATGGTGCATAAAGGATGCAAGGAGTAGCAGGAAAGGCAGATAAATAATTATAGGCATACATAGGTTGTTGCATTGAAAATAGTATATTGGCAAATGGTACTATGACAAGTGTCAAGTTAGTATGAATTAGGTTTGTTATTTGTTTCTTCTTTCGCAAGTTGTGTACGGAGATGTCAGTATAAAAGCAAAAGCAAGAAATGAAAATAGGACAGAGAATCTTTCCACTACTGAATTAATTTCCTTCTTCTCCTCCTTCCTCAATCCCTCTATTTACTATTTTTACTATTTTTTTGCGTGTTCTCTTAGTATTTGCACTATTCTCCATAGACCGGCACTCTTGTTTTCTCATCATGGTGAAACCTAAGACCAAAAGTGTGAATGAACTCTCGCAAAAACAAACTCATAGAAGGCGCACTAGGGCATGTGAACACAACACACGAGGAGACGCCAGGGTAGATATACCAATTGCACTCCCGGACTAGTGATAATGCATTGCAGCTACTATCGCTTACCTCGGACACACTCCCATATCAAAAATGGAGGGATGACCACCAAACAATCACAAAATCAGAATAGTATCGAGGAAATCTGCCCGATAGGAGGAATGACCTCACTTGGCCTGGTGTAGCTCCTGATTTTAATCACATCTAAGATGACTCATGGGAGTCAGGACCACGTCATACCTTATACAGAAATCGTTCATCAAACTATCCTACTTCATTTCTTGTAACAAACCAGGAAGCGAGAACCCCCTATCATGTTGCACCGAGTGCAGTGGCAGACACAGATATCAGAATCTCGCAGCGGAAATTTAAAATTTAGTGGTTCATGAAGCCACTGATACAACTTTACAAAAACAGAACTTACTTTGCCTATAATCCTCAATACAAATTTAAGACATAAATAGAGATAGAGTCTTCAAAGTCTTGAATTCCAGAAAAGATAAAGGCTGAAACAACTTCCAACAGCACGAATGATCTACTGAGTGTCCTAGCTACGGAGAAGAAACTGAAGCTGCAACTCAGGCTGACCCGAGCGTACAATAAAACAAAACACTCGAGTCAGGACATACATACTTATATAATGTAAGCTAAATCAAGTGTACTGTAATATAAAACAAGTAACTTAAAGGATGCTTGGGACCGCCCATCCTCTAAGGATCCGTTAAACTATTTACTATGTAGTATATTTCGCTATTATAATAGTGTCTATACTAAAATAAACATACTTTTAAATAGCGTTAAGGCTTTACATTTTCCACCTTAACACGTAATAGTCCCAGTAGTCCATCCAATATCATAGCTCCTCCTACTCGGGAAGCAACTAGAGGATACCACACGGGCTACGGGAGAAAACCAAACTCGTACAAGGCTCGATATGGTAGGTGACACGGCACAACTAGGCAATGCCAGGGTAGATATACCAATTGCTATCCGGACCGGTGGTAACGCGAAGCCGCAGCAACCGCCCACCTCGAACAACACTCCCAAATCAAAGGTGCACCCAAACAATCACATAAGCAATAGAATGGTATACGAAGAAGTGCGTTCGATCAGAGGAGCTACCTCATTAATCCGAGAATCGCTCCTGTTTTAGCCACCTTAAGCCAACTCAAGGGAGTCGGGTCCACGTATATACCTTTCAAGAAACCGTCACCACCATCCTACTTCATTCTGGAATCTCCACCGCGTACATGGTTAGTCAAAGTGGTTTTCGGTATCGACAGAGAGTATGTCCATATCCGATCCCGGTCTCTTTGCCAACCAAACGTTATTATAACCCGTGGCCATTTTAAAAGCAGTTTATACTTTGAAACCCGAATAAACATTTCCATTTCAAAACTATAAATATGATATCATTCTAAAACCCAAAACAATATGATATCGTTATATTCAAAATATAATTCTTTTCCAAAAACCGTACTACTTAAAATTTATAATATCTGGAAACCAAATATTTGAATTATATCTTCGAAACATAATATTTTGGAAATTTACTTTAAAACCATAACTCCCGAAAATACAAATGGTTCGGATATTTGATGGTATATAGAATAAAGGGGTTAACTTTATGGTTACTTTGTAAAGAAGAGAATTTACATAGCTTTACAAATAATCTCTCTATTTAAAGTTTAAACCATAAATTTAATATCACTTTATGTTCCTAAAACATTACAATTCCCATATATATATATTAAATTGGAGTATTTGCTATTCAAACTAAGTTTGGGTTTTATTCTTTCACAAATCAATGTTTTTATTATTTAGTCTTGAATATTCCCATAATTTCCATAAATAAAACTTCCAAATTTTTAGCCATTAAATTTTCCAAAATTTACTTAATACCAGAATATTCATCTTTAATTAAGGAAAAATCCAGTTATAAATATTATGTCTTAAGCTTTTCCAAAACTTAAGATAAATAAAATTTATCAAATTCCATAAATTTTAAAGCAACCAAATTCTAGATTCCGTAGCACTTAGGAAATGCTACCTAAGGTTGCGGGTAAAACTAGTCTAATTTCAAAAGACAGCATTTAAATGCTGTAATAGATTGTTTAACTTAATAAATATTTCCAAATATAACTTATTTATCTATTTATTTATTAATTGAAATCTTATTCTTTCAAAATTCAGGATTTCCAACATAAGTTATATTCCAAAGTTTTACTCAAATATTTATTTATTTATTACATTTAATATTTGTTCAAAAATCACATAAAAGCTTTTTAAAAATATTAACCCAAATATTTAACTTCCAAAATAATTTTTTTAAATATTTCAGAAAATATTATAAGAACCACGGGCCTGTATATAGTTTTCTAGCCTAGGTCAAGTGATACGGATTTATATCATTTCAACCCGTAATTTATAAAACCCCGGGTTCTATCATTTCAAACCCGCAATCCCAAGTAAATTTTACAGCAGTTAACAAACAAGTGAACAGTAATAATTATTTAGGCCTATCATTTCAGCCTATAACAATATATATATAACAGGGAACTTGCAGTGGGGATTTAAGCAGTAAATAAACAATAATATAATATAACTGCAGAATATAATACAACGGATAATAACTGATGAGGTGTCAATTTAATTGGGGTCCGTCATTCTATATTACACTACAGACAGATAATAGTGAAATACAATTTTACACATACACTTGCAATAATTTACTAAAATATAAATACGTATGTTTGGTGAGAAATACTCACCTGAGAATTGCAGAAAATTTGAATTCGAAACGGCTATTCACCGGTAAAGAACGACATAGGATACTGGTCAAATTTCTTTCGATGTCGCCTAGATTCAAATCTAGAATAAAATTCAAATATTTTGAAACGCGACTTTAGAATTTACGGTCAAAGAAAAGATAAAATAGAACGAGAATGGTTTGACTTGCTCGACCACTCCACCGTGAAATTTTTGACAGACGTGTACCGGTTAACACTAAAATTTTACGACAAAATCAAAATAAAATTTCCTAAAGATGACTAAGAGAAAATGGTGGGGTTTCCTATATGCCGGGACATATACATGTACACGTGCACCCTTACTCGCGTACACGCACTCACGCCAACACTTCCTCATACATACAACCCTTCTGCCACTTCCATCCATTTTTCTTTTTCTTTTCCCAGCTGAAGCTTTGAACAGAAAGAGCTATCTAATACTAACATCAACTACCCAGTCCTCACTCAGTATATACTCTAAACTGATCTGCACTATGTAATGATCATAGCATCAGGCATTTAGAAAATCTCTGGATCCATATGCACATAAACATCTACTGTCAACCTTTACCTTTCCCTGTTATCTGATCACTTCAGATCTTGACCATGTTATGCAACTATATCTCATTTCATCCAAAATGTATTGCCTACATTACCTCCCCTCAGCTACAATCTACTCAGCCTAACTTCTACTCTTAGTTAAAACTGCACTTAACAAAACTCACTCAACATCAGCCATTTACCCGAGTTCTACCATTCCTGCTTCGAGTCAGACCCGGCCTTGCTTCGAGTCACAAATCATTCTGCTTCGGGTTAAAACCATCTTGCGTCGAGTGAAGTCTGAAATGTTGAATCGCTTACAATTCCAGGAACACTGTCCTTTTCTGGCCTTCACTGCCACTGCCTCCCATACCCCTGCCTTCACCAGTATCCATCCACCTCCTATACCCCATGCTAATGTGTCAGACCCATCAGGCCTGGACCTGAGTGCCCCTGCTGTGCACAGACCTTGTGCACGTGCACACCTTCTCCTGTTACAAATGTTCAACCCTGAACAATATACACCCCAGTTTTGGCCATCTTCTCTTCTTAACCTTTGGCACATATGTGCAAACTTAATCTGAACTCACCCCAAAGTATTTACACCTACCCAACATTTGTATTTATTTTCTACTGCAAATCCCTATTTAGTCTACCAGTCTGTTTCACTGTAAGGTCAAAGTGCCCAGCCCAGACTACAACAAACATAACCATCTCCTACAGTTTGTTTTAACTTAAATTCATTTAACCAAAACAACTTTCCAGACTTATAAATATGCATTCTTCTACCAGTACACACCCAACTACCCCTAACAACTTAGGTTGTCTAAAATGCAAAACGAGCCAATGATGTGGTGGACACACTAGGGTTGCAAACAAATGGAAGATCTGGAAAAAAAATGCAGACAATTCTAAAATGCAGGACTTATCTTTTCTTCCACTATGTCTTTATACTATTTCCTACCTACATCATAACCTTATACCTTAAATATGAATCAGGCAAAACCCCAGATTTAAAACATGCCCAAAATTTTTGCACCTACTTTCACACCAAAATCAGATCAACTCTTAGCCCACTATCTCTGACGTTATATGCATATGAGAACTACCAAAAGGAGAACTCTGTGAACCCAGTCCCTATATGTTTAAACTCAAGTCATATGCCAAGAATCCCAGAGGAACACAGTGAACGAAAGTGTGGCCGAGCAAGGCATCAAAAGGAAAAGAACTGAAGAAAGGAAAAACAAGATCATTACCTGATGATGAGATGAAACCAGAGAGATAGTCAAAATGTGGAAGGAACTGATGGGGTGGGTATAAATATATAGGTAGCGGCTTTCGAATTGAAGGTAAATAAACATGTCAGTTTTTCTTTGATAAATGCTGCGCGTGATTAAAGCAAAGAAGAATGGAAATGAAGGGTTTCCAGTTAAAATTTGTTTGAACGTTTTGGAATATCAGATGAGGCCGAGAGATCAAAAATGTATCTGATGTATTTAAGGCCAGAGGTTTTAAATTTGGAACTTGATGATGTTTATAAGACCAGAGTTATATTTTTGCGTGATGAAAGGGTTTGGTGTATTTGGTACGAACAGAGGTTACTTCTAAATTTTTAAAGCTTGCGTGATCTTAGGGGAGAGAAATGGCAAAAGAAAGGAACGTATGCAACATAAATGAAGGCACTAGATCAGAGAATATGTTGAGTGCTGCCATAAATGTAAGGCATTTGAAAAGAGTAGAGGTGAAAGAAGGCAAATGCAAACGTTACACAGTTTTTATCAATGCTTGCGTGACATATGCTTTGTTAATAAAGTTTGAACGTTATACGTGATTTGTTTTTAATTTAGCTGAATTTTAATTTTGGTTTGATGACAATAAATAGTAAGGTGAATATTTATGTAGAGAAAACGTATACAATTTATTTGAAATCAGACCGTTCGTTAAAACAACGTAACGGTTGCTATAAAACTACTGACTGATATATTTCTTCAAAATAATTTGAAAACTTGATTTTTATACTACGTTAAACAGATGCAGGTTAAAACATCAAAAATTTCTGGAAAAATAACATTTTAAAAACACACGTTTTGTTACGTTGCTTTATACCCTATAATTGACGCGTCTGTCAAACGCGAAATTTAACTGTTCAATCTTAGATTAAATTTTCATAGTTATTATTAAATTTTATTGACATACACAAATCTATAAAATATATCTTCAAATTAAATAATTAAACTATATTGTTAAACACAATTTATATAAATATATTTCAAAATTAAATAATAAAATAAATAGCTAAAACTGGGCTGTTACACTCTCCCCCACTTAAGAACTTTTCGTCCTCGAAAAGGAACGAAAGAAGAGAAACAAAAGAAGATAAGCTAGATAAACAAGAATCTTAACCGAATAGTTCCGGATTTGAAACACGAAGAAAATCCTCTAGCATCGGTTTTACTCCTTTAGTTTGACCGTCAGTCCATAGGTGATAAACGGTGTTCGGGTCCTGATGAGTAAAAAGATTTCAAAGGTTATCGAAAGATTTCTAAATAGACTGGTATAAGCAATAGCCTCCCCATTCTGTAGCAGATAGGGAAACCAAGGACACTCAAAGATAGTTTTAAACAAAATAAGATAATAACTTTGAAATCATAATGCTTTGAAAGTCATTAAGATTTTATAGATATTATCATTTGGAAATACTACTAAATCATAACATTTTAAAAAAAATCTTCATTTATACCTTTTAATTTCAATTATAAATTTTCAAACGTTTTATTTTTAGAACAGCAGCACTTATACTATGCTACCGTAGATAAAATAGTAATTTCCAATTAGTTAAATTTCTGAAATATTCATTTGGATACCATTTACTTATATTTTATGAAACAACTTTTATGAATGGAATATCCAACTTCACTTATTAAGTCAAAGTTCCTTATTTTACTTAACTCTTAATTTAACAAATAACCTAACCCATATTTGAAATACCTATTTTATAAGATATTCCTTTAATAAGTTATACTTGAAATTTTCATTTGAAGACCAAATTCTCAATTATCAAATTTCAGTGATATTAACATACATCTTAACTATTTAAATCATAATTATCCATTTTAGAAAATAACCTTTATTAAATTTCTCAGTTAGATTTAAGGTTCCATATTAAATCAACTTTGCTTATTAGGTTATTTAAATAAATTCCTTAAATTCCTTTTTCCTTATTTACCTCCTATTAATCTTTTATAATTAAAATTTAAGTGTATACCATTTATTATAACCACTCAAATTTTATTTATAAAATCCTTTTTATATTGTATATTATCCAATTACATTGTTAACTTTTGAAAATCAAGGTAAGTTATATTGAATGAAATTGAGTATTATACAACTAAAACTTTCAAATTCAATTATCTCTAATTAAAATTTCTTATTCAAAATTTTGTTTTATTTTTCAAGGTAAACTTTAAGAATTTAAATTTCTGATTCCCTTCAAACCATTTAGAGATAGATAAACATATAAACATAATATGTCAAATCAGTTTAAATTATATATCTATATATATTAAATCATACTTTAGAAATTCAAATCAATTAAATCTCAAGGAAACACTGTAGCCAGACTACAGGATGGTCTTTTCACTTCGAAACTCGAAAATGAATGTCGATGATGCTGCAGTCATCACCGAAATTATTTTCCAGCGACAAGGAGAAAAGCACTAAATTTTAAAATTCTTTGGAACAAATTTCTATACAAAATACTTTAAATAATAATATATCCATTAAAAATTTTAAACCCAAGGTTTGAACCCATCTGAAATTAAATTCTCAAGTTCTTGTTTTAATTTCATTTCTGTTTCCAAATTTATATTCAATTATTTGTTTTAGCCAAAACACATGGTTTACAAAAATAAATCCAAACTATTATCTCTTGACAAATAGTTAAATCAATTATAAAATTCTGAAAATTATACTTATATATAATATTAGATTTTATTTTCAAATATAGAAATAAATTTTTCAAAACAAGGATAGAGACTCAAATTTTGATGAACTCAAATCAAATAGAATTCAAGATAAGTTGAAATCAGAAGATCCGATGATAAAAAAAATCAGAATAAGGAAACTGGGTAAGTCTTTATAAATTGCGGACAACCTTGACCGGGTCAACCGTGCCTTAAAGGGTCAGATCGATGTGGTTGGGTAAATCTACATTTGATCTGAAGAGATAGAGTTAAGAATAACCAAAGATACTAGCATATAAACCGAGGATAAATATGAATCTTCGGTGAATCAATGCTAATGGTAAAGGAGTTCACCCCTTTATTAGAATAATGGCGAGACCGCCAACTCACAAAAAGATCATCTGAAGTGGAGTTATGAGACACTCCAGAATCTAAAGTGATGAAAAGTGAGGGACACGAATGAACTTTTGGAACCACAGGGAATGTTCCAAATTTCGAAAAGGAAGAGATTCAAGCTCGAATGATGGTGATTCTGTAAATCAAATTTACCATACATTCTAAGTTTTGCCTAGAGCCAAAGCTCTGATACCAACTGTAACAAACCAGGAAGCGAGAACCCCCTATCATGTTGCACCGAGTGCAGTGGCAGACACAGATATCAGAATCTCGCAGCGGAAATTTAAAATTTAGTGGTTCATGAAGCCACTGATACAACTTTACAAAAACAGAACTTACTTTGCCTATAATCCTCAATACAAATTTAAGACATAAATAGAGATAGAGTCTTCAAAGTCTTGAATTCCAGAAAAGATAAAGGCTGAAACAACTTCCAACAGCACGAATGATCTACTGAGTGTCCTAGCTACGGAGAAGAAACTGAAGCTGCAACTCAGGCTGACCCGAGCGTACAATAAAACAAAACACTCGAGTCAGGACATACATACTTATATAATGTAAGCTAAATCAAGTGTACTGTAATATAAAACAAGTAACTTAAAGGATGCTTGGGACCGCCCATCCTCTAAGGATCCGTTAAACTATTTACTATGTAGTATATTTCGCTATTATAATAGTGTCTATACTAAAATAAACATACTTTTAAATAGCGTTAAGGCTTTACATTTTCCACCTTAACACGTAATAGTCCCAGTAGTCCATCCAATATCATAGCTCCTCCTACTCGGGAAGCAACTAGAGGATACCACACGGGCTACGGGAGAAAACCAAACTCGTACAAGGCTCGATATGGTAGGTGACACGGCACAACTAGGCAATGCCAGGGTAGATATACCAATTGCTATCCGGACCGGTGGTAACGCGAAGCCGCAGCAACCGCCCACCTCGAACAACACTCCCAAATCAAAGGTGCACCCAAACAATCACATAAGCAATAGAATGGTATACGAAGAAGTGCGTTCGATCAGAGGAGCTACCTCATTAATCCGAGAATCGCTCCTGTTTTAGCCACCTTAAGCCAACTCAAGGGAGTCGGGTCCACGTATATACCTTTCAAGAAACCGTCACCACCATCCTACTTCATTCTGGAATCTCCACCGCGTACATGGTTAGTCAAAGTGGTTTTCGGTATCGACAGAGAGTATGTCCATATCCGATCCCGGTCTCTTTGCCAACCAAACGTTATTATAACCCGTGGCCATTTTAAAAGCAGTTTATACTTTGAAACCCGAATAAACATTTCCATTTCAAAACTATAAATATGATATCATTCTAAAACCCAAAACAATATGATATCGTTATATTCAAAATATAATTCTTTTCCAAAAACCGTACTACTTAAAATTTATAATATCTGGAAACCAAATATTTGAATTATATCTTCGAAACATAATATTTTGGAAATTTACTTTAAAACCATAACTCCCGAAAATACAAATGGTTCGGATATTTGATGGTATATAGAATAAAGGGGTTAACTTTATGGTTACTTTGTAAAGAAGAGAATTTACATAGCTTTACAAATAATCTCTCTATTTAAAGTTTAAACCATAAATTTAATATCACTTTATGTTCCTAAAACATTACAATTCCCATATATATATATTAAATTGGAGTATTTGCTATTCAAACTAAGTTTGGGTTTTATTCTTTCACAAATCAATGTTTTTATTATTTAGTCTTGAATATTCCCATAATTTCCATAAATAAAACTTCCAAATTTTTAGCCATTAAATTTTCCAAAATTTACTTAATACCAGAATATTCATCTTTAATTAAGGAAAAATCCAGTTATAAATATTATGTCTTAAGCTTTTCCAAAACTTAAGATAAATAAAATTTATCAAATTCCATAAATTTTAAAGCAACCAAATTCTAGATTCCGTAGCACTTAGGAAATGCTACCTAAGGTTGCGGGTAAAACTAGTCTAATTTCAAAAGACAGCATTTAAATGCTGTAATAGATTGTTTAACTTAATAAATATTTCCAAATATAACTTATTTATCTATTTATTTATTAATTGAAATCTTATTCTTTCAAAATTCAGGATTTCCAACATAAGTTATATTCCAAAGTTTTACTCAAATATTTATTTATTTATTACATTTAATATTTGTTCAAAAATCACATAAAAGCTTTTTAAAAATATTAACCCAAATATTTAACTTCCAAAATAATTTTTTTAAATATTTCAGAAAATATTATAAGAACCACGGGCCTGTATATAGTTTTCTAGCCTAGGTCAAGTGATACGGATTTATATCATTTCAACCCGTAATTTATAAAACCCCGGGTTCTATCATTTCAAACCCGCAATCCCAAGTAAATTTTACAGCAGTTAACAAACAAGTGAACAGTAATAATTATTTAGGCCTATCATTTCAGCCTATAACAATATATATATAACAGGGAACTTGCAGTGGGGATTTAAGCAGTAAATAAACAATAATATAATATAACTGCAGAATATAATACAACGGATAATAACTGATGAGGTGTCAATTTAATTGGGGTCCGTCATTCTATATTACACTACAGACAGATAATAGTGAAATACAATTTTACACATACACTTGCAATAATTTACTAAAATATAAATACGTATGTTTGGTGAGAAATACTCACCTGAGAATTGCAGAAAATTTGAATTCGAAACGGCTATTCACCGGTAAAGAACGACATAGGATACTGGTCAAATTTCTTTCGATGTCGCCTAGATTCAAATCTAGAATAAAATTCAAATATTTTGAAACGCGACTTTAGAATTTACGGTCAAAGAAAAGATAAAATAGAACGAGAATGGTTTGACTTGCTCGACCACTCCACCGTGAAATTTTTGACAGACGTGTACCGGTTAACACTAAAATTTTACGACAAAATCAAAATAAAATTTCCTAAAGATGACTAAGAGAAAATGGTGGGGTTTCCTATATGCCGGGACATATACATGTACACGTGCACCCTTACTCGCGTACACGCACTCACGCCAACACTTCCTCATACATACAACCCTTCTGCCACTTCCATCCATTTTTCTTTTTCTTTTCCCAGCTGAAGCTTTGAACAGAAAGAGCTATCTAATACTAACATCAACTACCCAGTCCTCACTCAGTATATACTCTAAACTGATCTGCACTATGTAATGATCATAGCATCAGGCATTTAGAAAATCTCTGGATCCATATGCACATAAACATCTACTGTCAACCTTTACCTTTCCCTGTTATCTGATCACTTCAGATCTTGACCATGTTATGCAACTATATCTCATTTCATCCAAAATGTATTGCCTACATTACCTCCCCTCAGCTACAATCTACTCAGCCTAACTTCTACTCTTAGTTAAAACTGCACTTAACAAAACTCACTCAACATCAGCCATTTACCCGAGTTCTACCATTCCTGCTTCGAGTCAGACCCGGCCTTGCTTCGAGTCACAAATCATTCTGCTTCGGGTTAAAACCATCTTGCGTCGAGTGAAGTCTGAAATGTTGAATCGCTTACAATTCCAGGAACACTGTCCTTTTCTGGCCTTCACTGCCACTGCCTCCCATACCCCTGCCTTCACCAGTATCCATCCACCTCCTATACCCCATGCTAATGTGTCAGACCCATCAGGCCTGGACCTGAGTGCCCCTGCTGTGCACAGACCTTGTGCACGTGCACACCTTCTCCTGTTACAAATGTTCAACCCTGAACAATATACACCCCAGTTTTGGCCATCTTCTCTTCTTAACCTTTGGCACATATGTGCAAACTTAATCTGAACTCACCCCAAAGTATTTACACCTACCCAACATTTGTATTTATTTTCTACTGCAAATCCCTATTTAGTCTACCAGTCTGTTTCACTGTAAGGTCAAAGTGCCCAGCCCAGACTACAACAAACATAACCATCTCCTACAGTTTGTTTTAACTTAAATTCATTTAACCAAAACAACTTTCCAGACTTATAAATATGCATTCTTCTACCAGTACACACCCAACTACCCCTAACAACTTAGGTTGTCTAAAATGCAAAACGAGCCAATGATGTGGTGGACACACTAGGGTTGCAAACAAATGGAAGATCTGGAAAAAAAATGCAGACAATTCTAAAATGCAGGACTTATCTTTTCTTCCACTATGTCTTTATACTATTTCCTACCTACATCATAACCTTATACCTTAAATATGAATCAGGCAAAACCCCAGATTTAAAACATGCCCAAAATTTTTGCACCTACTTTCACACCAAAATCAGATCAACTCTTAGCCCACTATCTCTGACGTTATATGCATATGAGAACTACCAAAAGGAGAACTCTGTGAACCCAGTCCCTATATGTTTAAACTCAAGTCATATGCCAAGAATCCCAGAGGAACACAGTGAACGAAAGTGTGGCCGAGCAAGGCATCAAAAGGAAAAGAACTGAAGAAAGGAAAAACAAGATCATTACCTGATGATGAGATGAAACCAGAGAGATAGTCAAAATGTGGAAGGAACTGATGGGGTGGGTATAAATATATAGGTAGCGGCTTTCGAATTGAAGGTAAATAAACATGTCAGTTTTTCTTTGATAAATGCTGCGCGTGATTAAAGCAAAGAAGAATGGAAATGAAGGGTTTCCAGTTAAAATTTGTTTGAACGTTTTGGAATATCAGATGAGGCCGAGAGATCAAAAATGTATCTGATGTATTTAAGGCCAGAGGTTTTAAATTTGGAACTTGATGATGTTTATAAGACCAGAGTTATATTTTTGCGTGATGAAAGGGTTTGGTGTATTTGGTACGAACAGAGGTTACTTCTAAATTTTTAAAGCTTGCGTGATCTTAGGGGAGAGAAATGGCAAAAGAAAGGAACGTATGCAACATAAATGAAGGCACTAGATCAGAGAATATGTTGAGTGCTGCCATAAATGTAAGGCATTTGAAAAGAGTAGAGGTGAAAGAAGGCAAATGCAAACGTTACACAGTTTTTATCAATGCTTGCGTGACATATGCTTTGTTAATAAAGTTTGAACGTTATACGTGATTTGTTTTTAATTTAGCTGAATTTTAATTTTGGTTTGATGACAATAAATAGTAAGGTGAATATTTATGTAGAGAAAACGTATACAATTTATTTGAAATCAGACCGTTCGTTAAAACAACGTAACGGTTGCTATAAAACTACTGACTGATATATTTCTTCAAAATAATTTGAAAACTTGATTTTTATACTACGTTAAACAGATGCAGGTTAAAACATCAAAAATTTCTGGAAAAATAACATTTTAAAAACACACGTTTTGTTACGTTGCTTTATACCCTATAATTGACGCGTCTGTCAAACGCGAAATTTAACTGTTCAATCTTAGATTAAATTTTCATAGTTATTATTAAATTTTATTGACATACACAAATCTATAAAATATATCTTCAAATTAAATAATTAAACTATATTGTTAAACACAATTTATATAAATATATTTCAAAATTAAATAATAAAATAAATAGCTAAAACTGGGCTGTTACATTTCTGGAATCTCCATCAAGTACACAGTTGTTAAAGTGGTTTTCGGTATTGGCATAGAGTATGACAATATCTGATCCTAGTCTCTTTAACACCAATTGCTTATTTCACACTGGATGGTTTTTTTACATTTCAAAAGTGAATTTACAATTTATATCAAAATATCATATTTTCAAAACCATAAAGCTTTCAATTCATATTTACTTTCAAATCATATTCACTTTAAAATCCCTATTCACTTTCAAATCATATTGTTTCCATAATCATAATTTCTTCCAAAATCATATTTCCAAAACAGATTAAATTCTTACTTCAAAGTTAACATATTTAATCAATTATAACATTAAAATCATAAATAATCAATTATAACATTAAAATCATAAATTAGGTTATAACATCATTTACCCTTATTTTCTTTTAAACCAATAAATTGGAATATAAACACTTCCCTTCACTTAGTCTGAAAATTTAGAAAATAGTTCAAATGGTTATAAATAGTTAAAATAGTTATAAAGAGTTTGAATAAATTTTAATTAGTCAAAATACTCTAGAATAGTAAATGTAGATTTAAAATAGTTAAATAGATTTAAAATAGATTAAATAAAATTAAAATAGATTATATAACTTTAAAATAGATTAATTAGATTTAATATAAGTCAAAATGGTTTAATTAGATTTTAAAAATAAATTAAATGGTTTAAAATAGGTTAAATTGATTTAATATAGTTAATATGGGTTAAAATAGTTTATGAATCTGAAAATCTTAAAATTTGGAATCTTAAAAATAATATAATTTAAACAGTTTATATTTGAATAACATGAATTTTGGAATTTATATCAATTTAAAACTATTTATTTCATTTCAAAAAAATCAGACCATTACAATTTAATTACTTCAAACATTTCCTTTTAAGCCAATTCACATTTCAACACAAACTAGATTTTCCAAAAATACTTTAATTTACATAAATCAAATTTTTACTTCACAGTGTCCTTCAGTTTCATTCAAAAATTAAGGATTTTAAAATCATTTAATTTAACCAATCCGGTGTCCGTATATAATTCTCTACTCTAGGTTCAAGTGAGACGGATATTTATCATTTCAATCCACGGTTTAATATCTTACGATTATATATCATTTCAAATTGCAATCCCGAATGAAGCAGTTTATAACAATATAAAATACAACATCCATTCATTCGATATCAATAATTAAGCATCCCTCACAATCATCATCCAAATCAATTAATAAATATCAGTATAGAACAGATAATCAATAACAAGTATTTAACCGGCAATATATATTCAACAATAAATTAAATAATGATTTAATTTAATAAATTTGAATTAATTGAGATGATGATTCAAAATATAACAAACAGCCATAAATAAATTTCTTATCACATCATAAATTAAATTTAACAAACATAAGAAATTTTAGAAGTTGTAAGTGGGTTAAAACACTCACCTTTGAATTTAAATTAAATTTAAATTCAAAATAAGCCTAAAATTTGAGTGGTCTCGGAATTCGTCAGCCTCAAAATGTCCGAAATTTCAATAGGATCCCAACAGATAGAACCACGCATGAATTGGACCTCGTATGCGAATGTTATACACGTTAAAACATTAAACGATTCTTAATTATAAAATAAAATAAACAAAACACGTTACCACTTGATGATAGCCATATGTCCTTTACTGCTGCTCAAACCCTAGCTCTATCGCGATCAAACCCAGCCGCACGTATGTCTTAACCTTCGAAGCCGCCACCTTTGCTCGAATTTTTCTGCCCACTACAAACAACAGCCTATCGAACGACCACTTCCATTGAACTGCACATCACCGGCCGCCCAGTCCATACCTAGACGACACCTTTCGATGTGCCAAAGACGCTCGCCACCGCTGCCAAGGAGGAGCCAAACGTGGCGAATTTCGACCCTTCTATGATGAACCAACCCTAAAGATCGAAGCCCCTCAACAAAATCCTCAGTCCAGTACCACCCCATAGCAAATAGATCTAAGATCCACTATTAGATGAGACAATGATAAATGAACAACCGTGGCTTGATCATCAAATTCCGGTCACTCAGCAACCCAGATCGAAAACAAAGTCACAGATTTGACCTGCGCTCGTCGAGAGCTTCAAATCGATAAATAATTTTCTATAGTTTGGAGGAGTTTGATTTTCAATTTGATTTTTTGATTTGAGAGTTAGATTTTCAATTTATTTGAATTTGCAATTTTGGGATTAGGGTTTGCAGCCATTGAGAAGGAGAAGCCATTGAGAATTGTACATATAGATAATAGGAAATAGAGGGCTGCTAGGGTTTATAACTAGATATATGTAATGGCCCTAACTCGACCTTCGAAAATCGGCACCAAATACATCACCTGTATTCGAGTGCCACAGATTCAAACGTCGAATCTGGTTCACCGGAGTTTATAACACATTAAGTATAACAATACGGCGGAAGAAATACCATAACTATATTAATATACAACATCTGTCACAACACATTAATACAAATGATATCAATATCAAAGATACAAGGCCACAACGGAAGAAATAACTCCAACATGTTCTCCAAGGGAGAGATTGACTCGACAAGCTGCAACTCTAATGCCAAAGCTCGAAAGACTCCACGCTCCATATTGAAAGCTTGAACCACCATCAAGCTGAAGTCAAGCAACTCCAATCCAAAGAAACAAGTGTGATCGCCAAATCCAAATGGCTGGATGCTATCGAATCTACATCTACAATTTGATTATCTGAAAATCCTAACTCTAGGCCACCATCAACCATGCCATTTCACCCGGTCCTTCATCTCCGACCCACGCAGAGTTTCCCCCAGGTCCGATTGACTTCGATCAATCCCTGATGATGCAGCAACCATTAAAACCCAGCCAACCCAAACCTAAACTTTAACCCTAAAAGGACTTCACCACGCTTCCACGGCGAACCAGAAAATTGCCAAGCATTTTCCCCTAAATACCGATCTCCCAGCAAGCTTCAGCTAGAATCTCGAAGCTACTCGACCATGCGATCTTTAGAGATCGGGAAAATTCTCGATTCTTATCAACTTTCAATATCTCGTGATTTACACAGTTAAAAATCATGATATTTATCTCAAAAATCATAGTTTTTAGACTCAAATCTAATGACATAAACAAAACTTGAGATTATAATACTTGATTTTTCCGATTTATAGTGCTTATTACTGTAATTTCAAAATTTCAAAATATTTATTCAATAAATATGCTTGTAATCATTTTTAAAATTAGTAATACATCATTATAATCACTTTTGATTTAAATATCGAATTCTAAAATCAATTAGATGGGATGATCTGATTTTTTTTCTTTCAAACAACTTTTCAAATCCTGTTAATATATCAACAGAGATATATATACCGTATGCACACACTCATATATATATATATATATATTCCTATCTATTTAAACATATTTCATAACTTAACTCAACATTAATCACATGCAAACCAGATTATACATATACAGGTTGAAGAGTTTGCTCACCTGAGAATGTTTTAAACAGAGTCTGTTTTTGAATTATGAAACTTGTATTTGATTTTAAATTTGCTTTGAGCTTTGAATCTGATTCTTTAATTTCTTTGCTTAATCTTTGATTTGCTTGAAGCTTGATTTTGATGTTGAGATGCTTTAATTTTTTATTTTCCAGATTGAAGTTTGTTTTGATTTCCTGTTTCCAGATTTTTTTTATTTGCTACTCTCAAATATGAGAAATTAATATTGATGAATTGAATCTTAACTTGCTCACGTTTGATTCCAGGCTTGATTTGTTTAAGATTTTCTTTTCTTTTATTTTTTTTTTCCAGATTTTCATATTGAAGAAGAAAGAAAGAAGAAGAATAAAATGTTTTTGAACTTGAAAATGAATAAACAGGTTTTCTTCCTATACATATTTTTCTATAATTCTAAATCAAAAGAAAATTTTATTTTGCCACTTGTTTAATTTTGTTACACTTGCTAATTAATGTTGTTACTTATTAAACATTTGTCACAAATATGTACTTATATGCCTAAACCCCTTTGTTTATATATTATGTTTAGTCTATTATCTTAATTAATTTATACTTCATGCTTTAAACCTTTGTTTAGTTTTATTTATTTATATAGATTATCTATTTATAGATGTATAAATTTTTATACAGGTATTATGTTTATATTCATTTTTAAGAGAAAATGTATTTTAAATTTTTATCAAGTCTCATTTAAATTTTAAACTTAAGACATTAAACTTATTAATAAATACTTATTTTACAATTTTCATTTTAAACTTAAGTAATCCTACTTATTATATCTATTTAACCATTTTAAAGAAAACGATTTAAAAATCTAATTATACACAATAAGTAATCTTGCATACACATATATTGTTAACCTGCCTTTAGTCAAGGCCATGAACAGGCGGATTCAACCCAACCAACTTCTTGATTATCGAGCCTGGAATAGGATGGATTCGGTTTAAAAGAATGAAGTTCACTTGGATATGTCATTTGGTCAAGAAATGGAGGGGTTGCATGGCTCGGTCTGGAAGATAAGCTCTGATCGGCACACCTTCCCTCGATCGGCACACCTCCCCTCGCTCGGCACACCTCCCCTCGATCGGCACACCTCCCCTCGCTCGGTACACCTTCCCTCGATCGCCATATCTCCCCTCGATCGGCACACCTCCCTTCGTTCGGCACACCTACCCTCGTTCGGCACACCTCCCCTTGATCGACACACCTCTCCTCGTTCGGCATACCTCCCCTCGATCGGCATACCACCACTCCATCGGCACACCTCCCCTCGATCGGTATACCTCACCTCGATCGGCACACCTCCCCTCGATCGGAAGACCTCCCCTCGTTCGTCACACCTCCCTTCGATCGCCATACCTCCCATAGTTCAGCACACCCACTCGTTCGGCACACCTCCCCTCGATCGGCATACCTCCCGTCGATCGGCACACCTCCCCACGATATGCATACCTCCCGTCGTTCGGCACACCTCCCCTCGCTCGGCATGAAGCCTCGCTCGGCATTGGATGTCGCTCGACATTGAACTTCGCACGACATTGCACCAAGCTCAGCATCGCACCTCGCTCGACGTCGTACCTCGCTCGGCATCATACCTTATTCGGCATACCAACTACCCAGGGTCAGTCGGCACAATGAAGTAGGGTTCGGCTATGGCCTTGGTGGGGCCAAACTACTTAAGAGGCCCAACAACCGAATTTTTCCTATAAATACAACATGTGGGTCTCCAGATGGGGGATCTTCTTCTCCCCGCTCTCTAACTTTCTGTTTTCTAGGGCTAAAGGTTACTCTATCAGCTTGTAACTATAATTGATTCAAACATCAATAAAAAGAAAACTTCTGGAGTGGACGTCGGCCGCAGTTAGCCGAACCACTATAAAATCTGTGTTCTTTACTGCTTTCATTTTAATTTTGACTATTCTTCATATTACTACTCTCTACATATATTCTATCTGTTCTATGTGACCGTTAATTGGTTCTTTCATTTACATTTGGCTGTAAGTGACCAATTTTGGCACTAACATTTTGGTGCTTTCACTGAGAATGTAATCACTCGGGAATTCTAGAGCTAGGAACTTGAATTCTAGAAAACAATAGCTAGACCATCAACAAGGAAGCAAGTGATAGAAAGGAGTAATCAGAAGGGAAGTCAAGAGGCTTCCTCTGGAGCTGAAGCAGGTCAAACATCCATCTACATCACTAGAGATGAGATGGTAGCGATGTTCAAAAGACAAGAGGAGATGATGCAGGTTCTTCTCAGACAATTTGCACAAGCAGGAAATGCAGGAGCTCAAATCCATGGAGCTGGATCAGCAGCGTTCAACCAGCAAGCAGAGGGAATGGCTCAGCAGATGGCAGCCCCCAATCAGCAGACGACTAATAATCTAGATGGACCTAGACTCGGGGGCACACCACCAGGAAATGCTGGACCAATCCATAGAGGGAAACCAGATGACGCTATGCAACCCAACATCAAAAGGAGTGCATGAGTATGAGATGAGGAGTATGTGGCTGAATTTCCTCATGAACTCGGGGGGCAGACCGGAGGCAACAGACATGGATTATAGCTTGGCGACAACGAAAGACGGGCGGCGATGGTTAGACGAGCTATGAGATGTGGATTGGTAAACAAAGACTTGGAGGATGTGAATAGGAGTCCCTTTACTCCTACTATCAGGCGAGCTAGGAACCCACTGCATTTTAAGCTACCATCATTGGAGATGTATAATGGGAGGACGGATCCTACGGTTCATCTGACAAAGTATATGAGGCATATGGAAGTGCTGAGGGCATCAGAGGAAGTCATGGCCCGATGCTTCCCATTGTAACTGACAGACATAGAAGCACTATGGTTTAGGCAATTGGAGAGCGGTTCCATTGGAACGTGGACCGAGTTGACTGAAAAGTTTGTGAGGCAATTCAGAGTTCACATTTCTAGACCTAAGAATGTGATGAGTTTGGCAATGCTAAAGAAGAGGACAGGGGAATCTTTGAGGAGGTTTCTAACGCGATTCAATGCAGCAGCAGCATTGGTGGATCGACCATATCCATCTATGGATTTAATGGCAGCTATGTCTAGTATAGCTAATGGAAAAGAGTTCAAAAGTTTATTGACAAGGGATCCATCTATGGATCTAGCGGAGTTTTATCATGAGATCGAAGGGTTTCTACAATTAGAGGATTCAAATGATGAAAGAGAGGAAAGAGAAGGAGATAATGTTTATGCAGTTAAGGTTGAAAATCCTTCTAGAAAAGATTCAAGAACTGATAAAGGGAAATGGAAGGCCACGGATAACGACAATGGGCCAACGTGACCATGAAAGGAACCGAGGTTCACCTCTTATTCAGAGCTGAATGAGACTTTGGAACGAATTTACCGAGACACTAGGGAGAGGATTCCCTATCAAAGGCTAACGAAAAGGGATCCGACCAACAATGAAAGAAGATTGGACAAGTATTGTTTGTTCCATGAACTGAACGGTCATAGAACAAATGATTGTAGGCACTTGAAGGATGAAGTTAAGGGGCATATCCGGAATGGTCTGCTATCCCAATACATGAGACGGAGGGCCACGATGGTGGAACAAGAACGACCATCACATGCACCTACTGGGGACGGCTCAGGATCAAGGCATCGGCTCATTATCAACTGATTAAAATAATGATGAATAAGTAGCAAACTCCACACCAACACGATTAAGTCATTTACACATGTACAGGACCGCGAACAATCCTCAGGCATGCTCTGATGCGATTGTAAATTGCATCAATGTTGGTGTTTGAACTTCGATGTCTTTGTTTTGCTTTTATTTTCCATTTCTCATGTTTGGACTTGATTTTGTTTGACTTTTCTGCCGAAAGACTTATTTCGGACGAAAGTATGCCATCTTTGATTCCATTAACGCTAAGCCACTTACTTATGTAAGGGATCGCGAACGTTCCTCAGGCATGCTTTGAGATGGAGATAAACCGCCATAACAAACAATTCATAAATTCACTCGAACGTGAAATCTAGCATTAATCACACTAAGTCCCTCCTGGCACCACAACTCACCTCGAATGGAACCCGATCGCGAACAATCACAATTCGCCTCGAACGGCACCCGACCATAATGGTCCCAACTCGCCTCGAACGGCACCCGATCGCGAACGATCACAAATCGCCTCAGACAGCATCCGACGGCAAATGGTCCCAACTCGCCGCGAATGGAACGCGATCGCGAACGACCACAAATCGCCTCGAACCCCACCCGATCGCGAACGATCACCCTTCAACATGAATGGCACCCGACCTCGAACAGTCACAACTACCTAGAATGACATAGGATCGCAAACAATCATCATTCGCGGTCAGATAAGACTATCAATTCTTTGTATGTCATTAATAGGATATGAACATCCAGCTTATTGAGCTACAAAACAAACCTTCCAATAACAAGGCATGTTTTGGAGGGCAAAGTGTTAACCCGCCTTTAGTCAAGGCCATGAACAGGCGAATTTAACCTAACCAACTTCATGATTATCGAGGCTGGAATAGGATGGATTCGGTAAAAGAATGAAGTTCACTTGGATATGTCATTTGGCTAAGAAATGGAGGGGTTGCATAGATTGGCCTGGACACCTCCCCTCGATCAGCACACCCCCCTCGTTCGGCAAACCTCCCCTCGTTCGAAACACCTCCCCTCGATCGGCACACCTCCCCTCGATCGGCACAACTCCCCTCGATCGGCACACCACCCCTCGATCGGCACAACTCCCCTCGATCGGCACACCACCCCTCGATTGGCACACCCTCCCTCGTTCGGCAAACCTCCCCTCGTTCGAAACACCTCCCCTCGATCGTCACACCTCCCCTCGATTGGCACACCTCCCCTCGATAGGAAAACCTCCCCTCTTTCGGCACACCTCCCCTCGATCGGCAGACCACCCCTCGATCGGCCCACCTCGCATCGTTCGGCACACCACCCCTCGCTCGGCACACCTCCCCTCGATCGGAACACCACACCTCGATCGGCACATCTCCCCTCGATCGACATACCTCCCATTGTTCGGCACACCTCCCCTCGTTCAACATTGGATATCGCTTGACATTGAATGTCGCTCGGCATCGTACCTAGCTCGGCATCGCACCTCGCTCGGTGTCGTACCTAGCTCGGCATCGTACCTCATTCGGCATACCAACTGCTCTGGGTCGGTCGGCATAATGAAGTAGGGTTCGGCTATGGCCTTGGAGGGCCCAAACTACTCAGGAGGCCCAACAACCTGGTTTTGCCTATAAATACAGCATGTAGGTCTCCAGATGGGGGATCTTCTTCTCTCTGCTCTCTAACTTTCTGTTTTCTAGGGCTAAAGGTTACTCTATCAGTTTGTAACTGTAATTGATTCAAACATCAATAAAAAAGAAACTTCTGGAGTGGACGTAGGCCGGAGTTAGTCGAACCACTATAAAATCTATGTTCTTTACTGCTTTCATTTTAATTTCGATTGTTCTTCATTTTATTAATCTCTACATTTATTCTATCTGTTATCTATGACCGTTAATTAGTGCTTTCATTTACATTTGGTTGTTAGTGACTAATTTTGGCGCTAACATATATATATATATAT
The DNA here is from genome assembly GCA_030765085.1 of Allium cepa. Lineage (NCBI taxonomy): Eukaryota > Viridiplantae > Streptophyta > Magnoliopsida > Asparagales > Amaryllidaceae > Allium > Allium cepa. The sequence continues at coordinate 728,210,043 of CM060945.1, forward strand.
ATATATATATATATATATATAAGTTTTTTCAAAATAAAAAGGTAATAAATTAAATTTTATTTATAAGCTATTTTCTTTTGAATTTCAAAACCAAGATTCTATATGAAATCTCTTTATATATATTTTTATTCCCAAATTTCCAAATCAACTTTATTTTAAAATCTACTTTTAAATATATTTATTTAATTTTTCAAATTAATTCACAATTAACCCCAAAAATTTATATTAATTACCAAATTAATTCTTAATTTAATCCAAAAATCAAATTAATTACTAAATTAATTTAGCTTAAAAACCGGCAATGTTACAGATTCCCCCCTTAAGAAAATTTCATCCTCGAAATTTAAAAGTGAGCAAAATCCCTGATCTTTTAGTTTAAGCAATCAAAGATTACCTATCGACCATAGCAATCAAAGAAACCAATTCATCCAAACAGACATTTCCTAATTTTACCTGGAGTTATGTCCTATGCCAACTCATCTTCCGATTCGGCCAAAGTAATGGTCTCCTACCAAAGCTTCTTCTTTTAGTTACCACGAAGCTATCAAAGAATTGATATCGGATGATGATCAAAAGAGATTGATAGAAAAACTTGTTTCCGCTATTGCAGGGTATCAACCGTTTGTAGTGGTCTTTCCCTGTCCCCTACCTCGTCCTCTTCCTGCATTCATACTCACTATCAGGGGATGGTAAGAGAATTTATCGAGACAAACGGATGGATATCTTAGGGATACTCATTCTAGGGCATTTCAAACCCTATCTCTAATGATTCACCTAATGTGTTACTCTCCAGAGCTAAAGTTTTTACTCAACCTTCAGCTCTGATACCAATTATGACGACCCTGACTCGACCTTCGAAAATCGACACCAAATACATCACATGTATACGAATGTCGCAGATTCAAACGTCGAATCTGGTTCGCCGAAGTTTATAACACATTAAGTTTAACAACATAGCGGAAGAACAACAATAATTTTATTGATATAAAACATTTGACACAACAATTGATACAAATGATATCAATATCAGAGATACAAGACCATAGCGGAAGAAATAACTCCAACATGATCTCCAAGGGTGAGAGTGAATCCACAAGCTGCAACTCTAATGCCAAAGCTCAAAAGACTCCAAGCTTCATATCGAAAGGTCGAACCACCATCAAGCTGAAGTTAAGCAACTCCAACCAGAGAAACAAATGATATCGCCAAATCCAAAGAGCTGGATGCTATCAAATTTACATCTACTATTTGATTATTTGAAAATCCCAACTCTAGGCCATCATCAACCACGCCATTTCACCCAGGCCTTCGCCTCCGACCCACACAGAGTTTCCTCCAGGCCTAATTGACTTCGATCAATCTCGGACGACGCAGCCACCATTAAAACCCAGCCAACCCAAACCTGAACTTAAACCCTAAAACGGCTTCGCCACGCTTGTATGGCAAACTTGAAATTCGCCAAGCATTTTTCCCCTAACTACCGATCTCCCAACAAGCTTTAGTTAGAATCCAAAAGCTACTCGACTATGCGATCATCAGAAATCGAGAAAATTCTCTATTCTGATCAACATTCAATATCTCATGATTTACACAGTTAAAAGTCATGATATTTATCTCAAAAATCATAATTTTTAGACTCGAATCTGATGACATGAACAAAACTTGAAATTATAATACTTGATTTTTCTGATTTATAATGCTTATAACTGTAATTTCAAATTTTTAAAATATTTATTCAATAAATATGCTTGTAACCATTTTTAAAATTAGTATTACATCATTATAATCACTTTTCATTTAAAGATCGAATTCTAAAATCAATTAGATGGGATGGTATGATTTTTTTTTCTTTTGAATAGGTTTTCAAATCCTGTTAATATATCAACAAAGATACATATATATGTATGCACACAGTCATATATATATATATATATATATATGTATGTGTATGTATATGTATATGTATATGTATATGTATACATATTCATACCTATTTAAACATATTTCACAACTTAACTCAACATTAATCACATGCAAACCAAATAATACATGTCCATGTTAAAGAGTTTTCTCACATGAGAATGCTTTATACAGAGCCTGTTTTTGAATTTTGAAACTTGTATTTGATTTTAAATCTGCTCTATGCTTTGAATCTGATTCTTGAATTTCTTTGCTTAATCTTTTAATTTTCCTAAAGCTTGATTTTGATGTTGAGATACTTCGGTTTTTTATTTTCCAGGCCGAAGTTTGTTTTGATTTCGTGTTTCCAGATTTTTTTTTATTTGCTACTCTCGAATCTGAGAACTTGATATTGATGAATTGAATCTTAACTTGCTCAGGTTTGATTCTAGGCTTGATTTGTTTAATATTTTTTTTGCTTTTATTTTGTTTCCAGATTTTCATATTGAAGAAGAAAGAAAGAAGAAGAATAAAATGTTTTTGAACTTGAAAATGAATGAACAGGTTTTTTCCCTATACATATTTTTCTATAATTCTAAATCAAAAGAAAATTTTATTTTGCCACTTTTTTAATTTTGTTAAACTTGTTAATTAATGTTGCTACTTATTAAACATTTGTCACAAATATGTACTTTTATGCCTAAACCCCTTTGTTTATAAATTATGTTTAGTCCTTTATCTTAATTGCTTTATAATTCATGCTTTAAACCTTTGTTATGTTTTATTTATTTATATAGATTATCTATTTACATATGTATAAATTTTTATATATGTATTATGTTTATATTAATTTTTAAGAGAAAAGGTATTTCAAATTTTTATCAAGTATCGTTTAAATTTTTAACTTAAGACATTAAACTTATTAATAAATACTTATTTTATAATTTTCATTTTAAACTTAAGTAACCATACTTATTATATTTACTTAACCTTTTTAAAGAAAATGATTTAAATATCTAATTATGCACAATAAATAATCTTATATACATACGTACATATATATACATATTAGTTTTTCCAAAATATAAAGTTAATAAATCAAATTTTACTTATAAGATATTTTCTTTTGAATTTCAAAACCAAGATTCTATTTGAAGTATCCTTCTATATACAGATATATATATATATATATATATATATATATATATTATTCCCATATTTTCGAATCAACTTTATTTTAAAATCTGCTTTTAAATATATCTATTTCCAAAATTTTCAAATTAATTCACAATTGACTCCAAAATTTATATTAATTACCAAATTAATTCTTAATTTAATCCAAAAATCAAGTTAATTACTAAATTAATTTGGCTTAAAAACCGAGAATGTTACTATATATATATATATATATATATATATATATATATAGGCAGATCATGATAGAAATGAATGGGCTCGATAGGTTTGGAAAGTTGAATGATCATGACTCGAAAAGCCCGTTTCGACTCTTTGGAACGTAAATGGCTCAAACCATTATTCAAAATAGATGTTTTCAAAAAATTTAAAACCAATGGAACAGGTTTCAAGTCCTAGTCCATCGTATAAAGAAGTTATGCAAAAATCAACTTATTGCAAATTGATTCTATTAAGTTGATTTCTAGGCATTTCAAGCTCGTACGATCAAACGACAAGTCTGATCGTTATGAAACTTAAAACCCTACAATAATTCACTGTTATGGATCTGACGAAACTGGTTTCAACGAAATACGAGACAATGACCAAAATGGCTATATTTAAATTAATTAAATAAATTAATATTAAATTAATTAAGTCCCTTTTTAATTCAAATTTAATAATTTTGCCATTTCTATCACTTTGGATTTACTTAGTAATTTATAACTCTTTATAACAAATTTCCATATAAATTTAATGTTACGTATGTCACCAATTCCAAAGTTTTGAATTTCAATTTCAATATAATTAGCAATTATGAATTAAATTTCCACTAGTTCAATTTAATTTGCTTTCCATTTATTATTCAATCAATTTCATCTTATGGTATAATTAATAATGGTTAATATTTAATTTGCTAATATTTCCCATTTCATCTCAACTTAAATTAACGTAGTATTCAATTGTTTTTATTTCGATTCCAATCTTTTTATTAAGCCCATAATTACTCTATAACCTAGTTAATCGTTGTTTACCTTTCATTACCTTAACATACTCCAATTTCCATCTTTAGTTTTTATTAACTATCATATTTCCATTTTATTGTATTTTTTTCGAACATATACATTAATACGATTAAAATAATTAATTTATTTAACTTGGTTTTATTCTTTCATCAAATCAATTACCATATTATGAGATAGAATTTACATTGGTCTCATCTTATAGGACTAACATTAGTTGATGTCTTATTACACTAATATTTCCACTATCATCTTTATTTACATTAACACATCATTTAATGACATTAAATTGCAATAAATCCAATTGTTGTAACTTATAATAAAAAAATGATTAAATCTTGATTCCCATTCTTATTATTCTACCAATTGTCATATTATGAATAATATTAAGATTATTACGAAATATTAGCCTAATTAGCATAGACGTAACACTTAATTACATTTATTGCAATTGGTTTCAAATTAAATACAACAAGGCTAAATAAATAGGCAACGTATATTAATTCTTACCATTAACTTTAAATCACACTTATATATTCATTATTTACACACAAAGGTAACAATTTCTTACATAACCCAAATGCTATTCAATGATCATTTATTTCATACTATTTCCTTTATTAATTCAATGTTTACATTTGTCTTCATATATCAATTTTATCACCAAGTATGACAATTATACATCATTTCATTATTGGAATTTCATTTCAATTATTAATAATTGGTTTTAATTACCATTGTAATATATCGTTTTAACATTCATTTCATTATTAAATTACAAAGTTTTTTTTCCATATTAAATTACCAAAACATATTAATTTAACAAATTTAATTACCAGAAATTTATGGGTCGTTACATAATCATAAGGTAAAAACTCATCCAAGTTTATGTGCGATGTGGTCTTATTAGATGCTCCCTTTTTCAAAAATAGTTTTGTTCGGTAGCAAGGTCGAACTATAATATTACCATATATATTTATAAATTGTGTCTCATGTTGGTTTATCAAGCCTAATTCGGGTATTTTTAGTACTCGAGTCATATCCTAGTAGTTTCAAGTTTAGCTAAAGACACTTGGAGTTTCTGTGACGCCCCACTCCGAGACCCACATTAGCCAAGAGTATTACTAAATGATACCGTCTGCTAATGCGGAGAATCGAGATGGATAGGAGCGACCATCTATAGCCTTGCCTTAACTATCTATTGAATACATCGACAATTGCCATACCAAGCAGATCGACATATCCATTAAATTCTTAATGCAAAACCACAAGTGGCTGGAGGATCTATCAGAACAGAATATAACAACTCAAATGTACTATACATCACATAATAATAGATCATCACATACACATATACATATACATAACAGAGTATACAAAATAATAAATATCAAGTGGTATACCAGACCACAATATATAGACGAGTCAAAAGAATACATGTGTGAGTTACAACCAAAAAGGACTATACAAAAAGCTATAACAAATAGGAGCCAGCTGAATAGTCCATGCGGAAGAAAAAGAGGCTAAGTCCACAAGTACCTAACTTGAAACATCTCGGTCTGACCCGAGTATGAAAACACACGGATCAGTCTAGCTAAACAAATCAGTTAGATAAACTGAGAAATAATGAACCTGCAAGGTCATAAAGAACAACAAAATCTCTAGAAGAGATATCTCAATCATCTAACGATAGATGAATCATAACAAGCCTCATATCATCGGCAACTCAAATGAACAAGGGATATGAATATCCCAAATCAAACCAAAAAGATTGGTAACACAAGTTCCACAAGGTAACCGCTATATATCGTATGGTTCAAAGGACCTACACCGAAAGGCGATACGCTAGGGAATATAAATATCAATGAAACAAAAGAAATGCACGTGCTCAGTACTGTATAAACAAGGATCCATAAGCCCGAAGGCGCAAACCTGAAGGCAACAAACCCAAAGGCAACAAACCCGAAGGTAACAAACCCGAAGGCAACATACCCGAAGGTAACAAACCTGAAGGCACAAACCGTAGTGGTGGAGGTCCGGAGGCCCAATACTGGACACCACTAACTGGCACTATGTGTCACAAACTCCTCGGAAGGAACCCGAAAAATGTTAACGCGAGTCCCATACCACTCGTTCGCACTAAATGGTTTACTATCCATTAGTCAATTTCACACTCAAAGCAGTACAAAGTTTACCTCATCTCATCGGTAAACGAAACCCAAATGTCAAAACGTTCAAACAAATAGATTAGGAATTAAGGAAATGATGAATGCACATGTTCATAGCACGCGTTTTATCTAATCATTTAATTCTCCTCCCTCTTGCTCGGAGTGCAAAATTGTGTGTGCGCGTTTTAAATAGAAATTATAAATTGGAGAAATAAGCTTTTAATACAATTTGAAAAGATCATTTTATAAAAACCCATGTATGAGACCAAAAAGGAATCATCAAAGTCCAAAAATGTAATAACAACTGATTGGAATCAACACAAATCGATTAAATTTGGAAACCAAGCAAAATAGGCAAAAATAGACAAAAACAAGCAGGCCAGTCGATTGACTGCAGAGGCCAGTCGACTGATCCAGAAACCTGGAAGCTTCATTTCCTGCAGTTAGTCGATTGATTATAGAGGCCAGTCGACTGATTGCAGGAAATAGAGACTCCCAGCCTTTGTAGATAGTCCCCGAAACAATCATTTGCTATAGCCAGTCGACCGATTACAGTGGCCAGTTGACTGACAAGCACTGGGGCTGTTTTTCAGCCTATCCAATGAAGAGCAAACGCTTCCAAATTGCAACCGAACGATCAATGGCACTAGGGCTTTATGCCAATCGACAACCCTGCATTATTGGCTCTTTTATACACCTCCAAAAACATGATCAAAACATCAAAGCTATGATTTTTAGAATTTTTGACTTCAAAACACCAAAAATTGAAATGTTCAGCAAATCAATTCAAACCAAAAGCAAATGAACATAAATGAGTATTAGGAGTCATACGTAATATCAATGATATCAAGAGAAGTAGATGTGAGTTCAAAACTCACCTTTTTAACTCAAAAACAATGATTGAGGGGCTCAAATGCAAAGAGAAGACCAACCACTTTTCACTTCAACTCTAAAAGCTCCAATCTAAGATCAAAGCAAATAATTCCTAAATTTAGGTTTAGGAATTTCTGAAATTGAAGAGAGAAAGAGTTGGAGAAGATGAAGAGGATGCTTACCAATAGCTTCTCTTGAATTAAGGAGCAAGAATTTGAGTTTGCAAAGGAAACTAGGGCTTGGAGTTCCTATTTCCCATTCTTTTTCCTCATTTTCAGTTGAGCTAGAGCTTAGGAAATGAAAATGAGTGAATGGAAGAAGAGTCAACGAGTTAGGGTATTAAGTTAGGATAGTGGGCTGAACCCAACCCAAAGCCCAAATAGAAAAGGTAGCAAAATTCTACTAACTCCAACCATATCGAAGTTTATACTCAGAAAGATTGCAATCGCCATTTTAAACTCAATGGAAGTGCTTTCGAGTGCCAATTCGACTGTTTGCAAAAAGTGACATTTCAGACCCAAAAATCCGAATAACAACGCTATATTTAAACAAAACATTTAAATATGTAATCATAAGATATGCGGATTGTTATAGATCTCCCCTCCTTAACAAAATTGCTTCCATGCAATTCCTAGATACGATATTTGTAACAACTACATAATTACATCACCCAAAAAGAAAAGGAAACGAGCTTGAGATGCAGAGATATTCTCATCATTGTTAAGCAAAAATAGAAAACCCGGATAGGATCGCTCGATAAACTCTTTGGTTTTCCATGTACAATCATTGGGACTAGCGGACCGTTGAACTTTATATGAGAGGCACGTCCTTGTTTCAAAGGTGTCTCACCTCTGAGGCAAGTAGGCGAATAGGCTGCTGTACAACAGATAAGTCTGGTGAGACCTCAAGCTCTTGCAAATCAGGAGAAGCGATAACAGAATCTGATTCTCGAAGACACTTCCGAAGTTGAGAGACGTGAAACACGTCGTGAATGCCAAATAGATGAGCAGGAAGTGAAACACTATAAGCCATAGGGCCAATACGTTCAGTAATAGAAAATGGTCCTATAAAGCGAGGAGCCAATTTCCCAGTCGTACTGAATCTCATAACCCCTTTCAGAGGAGAAACACGAATAAAGATGAGATCACCAACTGAGAACTCGAGAGGCTTCCTACGGTTGTCCGCGTAGGATTTCTGGCGGCTCTGTGCCTCTTTTATTCTCTGACGAATAAGATCAATCTTCTCAGAAGAATCACGAACAGAATCTGGACCAAGAATAAGCTTCTCATCAGATTCCAACTAACAAGAAAGTGATCGACATGGCCTTCTGTATAAGGCTTTAAAAAGAGCCAGACCAATACTGGACTGAAAACTATTATTGTAGGAGAACTCTGCCAAAGGTAGGTCATCCTCCCAACTACCACCGAAATCAAGAATACAAATTCGAAGAAGATCTTCCAAGATACGATTTACCCGTTCAGTCTGTCCATCAGACTGCGGATGATAAGCTATGCTAAAATTAAGCTTATCACGCTGGTTTATCAAGCCTGATCCGAGTATTTTTAGTACTCGAGTCATATCCAAGTAGTTTCAAGTTTAGCTAAAGATACTTGGAGTTTCTGTGACGTCCCACTCCGAGACCCACATTAGCAAAGAGTATTACTAAATAATACTGTCTGCTAATGCGGAGAATAGAGCCGGATAGGAGCGACCATCTATGGCCTTGCCTTAACTATCTATTGAATACATTGACAGTTGCCATACCAAGAGGATCGACATATCCAATAAATTCTTAATGCAGAACCACAGGTGGCTGGAGGATCTATCAGAACAGAATATAACAACTCAAATGTACTATACATCACAAAATAGTAGATCATCACACACACATATACAGATACATAACAGAGTATACTAAATAATACATATCAAGTGGTATAGCAGACCACTTGATATGGACGAGTCAAAAGAATGCATGTCCGAGTTACAACCAAAAAGGACTACACAAAAAGCTATAACAAAAAGGAGCTAGCGGAATAGTCCATGCGGAAGCAAAAGCTAAGTCCACAAGCAACTAACCTGAAACATCTCGGTCTGATCCGAGTATGAAAACACACGGGTCAGTCTGGCTAAACAAATCAGTTAGATAAACTGAGAAATAATGAACCTGCAAGGTCATAAAGAACAACAAATATCTCTAGAAGAGATATCTCAATCATCTAACAATAGATGAATCGTAACAAGCCTCATATCATCGGAAACTCAAATAAACAATGGATATGAATACCCAAATCAAACCAAAAAGGCAAATAACAAATACCAATGAAGGTAACACAAGTTCCACAAGGTAACCGCTATATATCGTGTGGTTCAAAGGACCTACACCGAAAGGCGATACGCTAGGGAATATAAATATCAATGAAACAAAAGAAATGCGCATGCTCAGTAATGTATAAACAAGGATCCATAAGCCCGAAGGCGCAAACCCGAAGGCAACAAACCCGAAGGCAACATACTCGAAGGTAACGAGCCCGAAGGCAGCATACCCGAAGGTAACAAACCCGAAGGCACAAACCATAGTGGTGGAGTTCCGAAGGCCCAGTACTGGACATCACCAACTGGCAATATGTGTCACAAACTCCTCGGAAGGAACCCAAATTTTTTTAACGTGATTCCCATACCACACGCTCGCACTAAACGGTTTACTATCCGTTAGTCAATTTCACACTCAAAGCAGTACAAAGTCTACCTCATCTCTTCGGTAAACGAAACCCAAAGGTCAAAACGTTCAAACGAATAGACTAGGAATTAACTGAAAAGATGAACGCACGTGTTCATAGCACTCGTTTTATCTAATCATTTAATTCTCCTCCCTCTTCGCTCGAAGTGCAAAATTGTGTGTACGCTTTTTAAATAGAAATTATAAATTGGAGAAACGAGCTTTTAATACAATTTGAAAAGATCATTTTATAAAAACCTGTGTATGAAATCAAAAAGGAATCATCAAAGTCCAAAAATGTAATAACAACTGATTGGAATCAACACGAATCGATTAAATTTGGAAACCAAGCAAAATAGGCCAAAATAGACAAAAATAAGCAGGCCAGTCGACAGACTACAGAGGCCAGTCGACTGATCTAGAAACTTGGAAGCTTCATTTCCTGCAGTCAGTCGACTGATTAAAGGGGACAGTCGACTGATTGCAGGAAACAGAGACTCCCAGCCTCTGCAGACAGTCCTCGAAACAGTCATTTGCTACAGCCAGTCGACCCATTGCAGCAGTCAGTCGACTGACTGGCACTGGGGCTGTTTTTCAGCCTATCCAATGAAGAGCAAACTCTTCCAAATTGCAACCGAACGAGCAATAGCGCTAGGGGTTTATGCCAATCGACAACCCTGCCATATTGGCTCTTCTATACACCTCCAAAAACATGATCAAAATATCAAACCTATGATTTTTAGAGTTTTTGACTTCAAAACACCAAAAATTGAAACGTTCACCAAATCAATTCAAACCAAAAGCAAATGAACATAAACGAGTGTTAGGAGTCATACCTAACATCAATGATATCAAGAGAAGTAGATGTGAGTTCAAAACTCACCCTTTTAACTGAAAAACAATGATTGAGGGGCTCAAATGCAAAGAGAAGACCAACCACTCTTCACTTCAACTCTAAAAGCTCCAATCTAAGATCAAAACAAATAATTCCTAAATTTAGGTTTAGGAATTTCTGAAATTGAAGAGAGAAAGAGTTGGAGAAGAAGAAGAGGATGCTTACTAATAGCTTATCTTGAATTAAGGAGTAAGAATTTGAGTTTGCAAAGAAAACTAGGGCTTGGAGTTTCTATTTCCCATTCTTTTCCCCCATTTTCAGTTGAGCTAGAGTATAGAAAATGAAAATGAGTGAATGGAAGAAGAGTCAATGAGTTAGGGTATTAAGTTAGGATAGTGGGCCGAACCCAACCCAAAGCCCAAATAGAAAAAGTAGCAAAATTCTACTAGCTCCAACCATATCGAAGTTTATATTCAAAAAGATTGGAATTTCCATTTTGAACTCAATGGAAGTGGTTTCGATTCCCAATTCGACAGTTTGCAAAAAGTGACATTTCAGACCCAAAAAATCCGAATAACGATGCTATATTTAAACAAAACATATAAATATATAATCGTAAAATATGCAGGTTGTTACAGTTTCAAGAGAAGAGCTGGAAATCATCATCGACGTATGGACCTATTTTTTTTCCCGCTGCATTTGTTTTGTTGTTCTCAGCATTTGTAAGGACTGGTGCTTATAATTACCCAAGCTGAACATAGGTTAAACTCTATTATAGATATTAAAAATATTTGCTGTAAAAGATTTTGTGATTAATAATGTATGTTATTCCATTTCATGTAAGATCTGTTCTGTTTTTGTTTTCCTCTTTCCCTTAATGATTGGGTTTTCCGGCACTTGAATTTGGGGTACGTGAATACCGGTGATGTATTAGTGATTTTCATGGGATGAAAATTGTGTTCGTTACATTTGGTAAAAGAGCTTAGGTTGAGCAAACAGTTGAGCCTGACACGTGTAAAGTCTCATCAAAGAAAGGGTTAGTAATATCCTAGGATAAGTAACTCATTAGTGAAAAGGTAAGTGACACGCTAAAATGAGTTGAGAGTATTATATATTAGCGCGTACTAGTTAATGCTATATATAAATGATTTTTGTTTTGATCAAAATGTTAAATGAAATAATTTTACCTTGGATAATATTTTGAATATGTGACCACCCACCTTTTTGACTCCTAAGAATGAGACTTAATACAACCATGATATTCACGTGTCGTTGCCCAAGCATTCAAAAGACAAGTTGTCATGGGTGAAAAAAAACAAGATAAAATAGAAAAACCTCACAGGAATGGTTACATATAATACAAAAATATACCGTACAAAAGGTTACGCCTTACATGAGGCTATTAGAGGTAAACAAAAATACTATATCTAACATATTTGTAGCTACACATTCTAACTTTTCATTTTTACATACAAACCGGACATACATAATCATAAGTGCAGAAATAAATAACTAGATAACTAGGGAGCCACCTGCTTGTCCATCGTTTTCAAAGATCTCTAAAGAAAAACGTACTTCTCTCGGACTACTCTAATATAATTGATTATCCAAGAGTTTAGGAAAAATAAACAACTCTGGTCAAACAAAATGTCTAGTATGAGTAAAATTCTGAAATCAAAGGGAAGGTATTTAACAATAATATGTGGGACCACACCGCTAGCATGGAATAGGTTTTCTCCCACATAAGAAACAACTAAATATAAGAATGGAAAACAACAATAAGAAATAAATACAAACATAGATGAGGGGCAAAAATAGTTTAAAGATCCAGACTGGAAATAATAGAAATAGTCTGAACAAAATCCAAACTGGATAGAATAAATAAGACAAAATAACAGTCCAAACTTGATAGAATGGACAAAACCTTTAATTAAACATCGTGAAGAGTTGTTGACTCTACCCGTTGCAATTATAGAAAAATAATTCAAAGCGTCAAATCAAATAATCAAAGGAAAATTTTTCAATAAATAATTAGAAAGATACACCACCCTTGTAGTATACCTCTAGTAATATACTTCTGAGAAACTCATATACTTCATGACACTTCTTAGAAATGTACCAGTCGGACCCTACTAAACCCTACCGAGTATCTAATTATTTCACATCTAAACGCATAAACAAATATGATGTAGATGAAACGTGAAAACACCCTGATGAGAGCAACCTACACGGTTGGATGTCCTTTTACACTTTGGATTAAGTCATTTATCGATAAAGGATAACAAAGCTCAAATGAGCAACAAATCATCTTAGAATGATGAAAATCAAGATGCTGAAGTAACCAATAGCTAAGAAACTACATATTGAGGACATAAAATGATCGTATATGGAAATTAAGTCTTGTATGTTTATCACCACTTGTTGAAACTTGTATTATTTCTTGGTTAACAATAATACCGGACAAGTCCAGGTAATGTTACCACAAAGTCATGTCCTATTATTATTCCTATCTTTTGAAATAGCGACAAGTCTACTTCTTCGACATTTAGTGTTAAGCATACAAATAAATCATCTCCATATAAGTGATATCGCTTTACAGAAATTAATTCATTTCCATAAAAGAATCAAACTTTTTCTTTTAAAACTGAATTCATGCTTGGGCTTCACAACACAAAGCTTTAAAACACATTGTCAAAGTAGTTCACTAAACTTAGACATCACTATAAGAAGGATTTAATATCTTAAACACATCTTTATTATATTGATTAATTAACTACAAAAGTTCATTAATTCAGTTGATGAATTTACTACAATAGCCTTTAATCCAAAAGAAGTTAAGTACTTTTAAACTCCATTCATATAATTAAAATTAATTATAATTAATTAAATTAAATTAGTAAATAATTTATTATCATTAATCGAAATGATTAAAAAATTCAAAACATCATTGTTACTTTGATAAATTCACTTTGAAATTTCATTAATTAAGTTGATAAATTAACTTCAAATGCCTTTAAGTGACAAATCTAAATCACTTTTGAAATATCAGTAATTATATTAATTAGTATTATTTAAATATAATTAATTAAATTAATTAATAATTAATTAATTATCATTATTTAAAATGATTAACAACTTTAAAACATCATAAAGGAAAGATTATTTAAAGTTGAAACAAATAGATTTACTTTAAAAATCATTAACTAAAAAGATTAAGTACTTTTAAAACATCATTCGAAAATAGATTAATTAACTTTAATCTATCATTATCAAAAGATTAATTAATCCTAAACACCACCAAATAACATGATTAATTAATTTCAAAACATCATTAACCAAGTAATTAGTTAATTTTAAAACACATCAATAACAAATTAATTAGTTAACTTTAAATCCTTGTTAATTAAATAATTAATTAAATTAAATAATCATTATTAAAATGGTTAATTACTTTTGAAAAGATCGTTAATCAATATCTTGCTTAACTTACAAAATAATTCCAAGCACGATGATGAAGCCAAATAGCTTCGATAAAAGGTGATTTTCAAAAGTGTCGATATAGCGACTATCGCTATACGGGCAATTCAGCGCATAAGTTTATGGCAGTATCGTTACTTCCAAACATTACACAGCAAGCATGTGAACATATATACACAGTGATTTACAAGAATACAACATATATCAAACATTTGCTAGCAATATAATTAACTTTAGCCACTAACTTTTCATATTGCTTACTACATGCATATTAACTTCAAAATGCGATAATTTTTTGCAACATGAACCAAACCGTCACTACACATATACAACAAGCCTTCATACGTCAATAATATAAGTAGTAAAATAGTTTAAGAACTTTGGTTGTAAGGCTGGAGTTTTAGTTACAAAAATGCAACCGAACTAAGCCAAACTCCTACAACTACTTGCTGACACATGAACTATACTTCACTCCACTCAAGGTTGGACTTTTTGGCTCTTAAATGGGTTGTTCTGGGTTCATCTCTTGGCTTTTATGTGCTTGGCCATGGTTGAAATGGTGAACTATGGTGTTTTTTTGGCAAGTAGAGGGATGTGGAGTGTTTGAACTTGGTTTTTGGAATGTATAAACTAGTTTTTGTCTTAGGAATTGTTTTAAGTGGCCATGGAAGCATGGATAAGTATATAAAGCATGTTAGGATTTTTAGAAGTGGAAATGAAGAAGTTAGCAAATGGGAAATATGAAAACGTTGGAGTATATTTAGGCATAGAAAGTGCAAAATTACCTAAACAGCCTAAAGGACATAACCTTCACTCAAAATGCACCATCTGTATCCCCGTCCCTCACCATGCAGACGTTGGTCACCCCTCCCATACCCCTAAAACATGCTAGCTCCATGTTATGCGTACTTGGGTATGGTTTTAGGGTATGGCATGAGATGATGATAATATATATATATGTATATGTATGTATATATGTATATATAAATAAATATAAATATGTATGTATGTATACATTCTTATAAACTAATGCACAAATGGTCACCTCAAGTACTAATTTAAATTAACACTAACACATTAATTATCTTATCATTGCATGTGAATATATCTGTGCATATGTACACAAGGGGGCATAACGTTTTCCAACGACTTTTCGATGCTAAAAAGTCGTAATTTCGAAAGATGATTTCCGGTCTATTTTTATTTAAGCTATCTATTTTATTAAACGTATATTGAAATGATTTTGACAACATTAATTAACACTTAAAAGATGTTTGTTTGGTTATTAAAATCTGTTATTTAAATATTTAAAAATGATTTAAATATTCAAGTACAAAGTGATTATTTTACCGGTCGTTGCATAATATTAAAGAATATCTTTCAACTTATATAGTTATATAGTTAAGTTATTGCCATTGACTGATTGGTTATTTAATTTAAAAGTTAAAATACGAACTCCTCGTGAATTTAGTTTCATAATTGACTATGTGGTGTTCGATAAATAATAACGTTGGTTTAAGAATAAAGGAATTTATTTAAGATAAATAAATTTTATGAATGTGTTTTATTCAAGTGATTTTATAGATTAGATTTATAAAATGTTTTTTGTGAAGGAAATAACTATAATATAAGGAGTTTATTATAATTTTAGAAACAAAAGATAATTTATCAATTTAATGAATTATTTTGAATTTTTTTTTTAAGAAACTACTAAGATATGTTTGCAGAAAAAATGTGTTGTAATAAAAGATGTGACGACCCACTTTTCGAAAGGTTTAAATCGACAATAATCCACACATATCTGACCTAAATAATCCGAAACGTAGATAAGAAATGGGTTTAAGTAAGAAAAATAAGAAGAGAAGAAGAAAACAAAACATAGAATCTCATAGCGGAAACGATAAAATATAATTATCAAATAAACAATTCAAAAGCTATTTACTATACATCTGATTATAATCTATACACATTTATCAGAGACATATCGACATATCAGGAATAAATAATTTATATAGCAGAATAACATGATGCAGGGGTAATAATAATAGTAATGTACCAAACTCCATCTTCGTCCTTCAGAGAATAGACTTCAATACACTAAAAAAAAACTCAAGACTGACCCTAGCGTAATAAAAAGACAAAACACTCGAGTCAGGACTAAAATACTCTATGTAAGTCAAATACATATCATAAATATGAGTGCAATAACTTAAGGGATGTTACGGGATTTTCCATCTCCTAAGGATCTGTTAAACTATTTATATATAATAGTATACGCTATAATAGATAATGTCTATCAGTAAAATAAATATCAAGATAGCGTTAAGGCTTTACATTGATCCACCTTAACACATTTTACAGTTTTAAACCAAAGTCGTAATGGGCTCGTATAGGGATAAATATGACAAGGCACGTGAGGCAATGCCCAAGTTAGGATTCTACCAGTTTACCATTTCTGGTTGGTCGTAACCCATCCATGGCCCACGGCAATCAATCCAAACGACAAATAAGGAGTACCCATCGAATCCAAAACCACAATAGAAATACAAAGGACCAACTTCGCTAGAGGTAGCTAACCTCAATGGCCAGACATAGGCTCCGGTTTTAGTCATTTTAATTATGACATGAATGTCAAGGCTATCTATCATCGTTCTCTTACTTCATTCCAGTAAACGTCGTCAATTCAACCACTACATTCTGGATATCATCCATGGCGTACACAGTTGTCAAAATGGTTCCAATATTGACATAGAGTATGCCAATAAGAGGCCCCGGTCTCTTTAACAACCAATCATCATTTTACACACCGGTTGGTTCTTTCACATTTCGAAAGCAATTTGCACCTGATACTAAAATATCGTATTTGTTTCAAAATCAAATCCATTCCGAAATCATCACATATTCGCTTTAAAATCAAATCCATTTCGAAATCATCATATATTCAAAATTATCAATTTTGTCCGATAAATCAATTTCACTTCCAAAATTTGATTCGAGATCAATTTAGGTTATAATCTTCACTTTAACCTAGTCCGTGTTTAAATCTAAGATTTAAATATAAACAATTTACACTTTAACCTGTTTGATTTTAGAAAATAATTTAATTAGTTTAAATTAGTTAAATAGTTAAAAACGGTTTAATAGAAATATTTTGAATATAAAAATGGTTTATATAATAAAATAGTTTGCAAAATCAAAATAGTTTGAAAATTTAAAGAATATATATTTTAAATCATTTATACTAAAATATTCATTTTTTAAATAATTCCAAAGTCAAAGCGGTCAACTTCCCAATTTCCTACCCAAATCAATTCCCAATTCCATTTTGATTTAATCGTTTCAATTCCGATTTCAACTCGAATAAATTTTGATTCCACAGAAATTTCTTTCAATTCACACATTTCTTTCAATTTCCATTTCCATCTCCAAATTAATTTAAATCTCAATCTCAAATTGATTTCCAATTCCAATTCCAAATTTGATTTAAATTCCACGTTCAAATTAATTTTCAATTTCAATTCCTAATTAATTTAAATTCCAATTTCCAATTATAATTCCAAATTTAATTTCAAAATATCAATTTAAACACTGAAATCAAATTTACTTTCAATAACAAATTTTAAATCCAAATGTTCAATTATAACTCAATTCCGAACTCAAATTTGAAATATCATTTCATATCATTTTAATCTTAGAAATATTCAAAGTTCGAGTAAAAGTCAATCTTTAAAAACAAAGCCATTTTTGAAATTCACGACGTATTTCGTTTATAATTTAAAATTTTAAACTTCGATTAATTAACAATCTCGTTTATCAAGTTTTAAATTCCAACATTTCGAGCTCCAATTCAAAATAATTCAATTTACACAAATTTTATTTATTCTTAAAAATCAATTCGTTTAAATAATTTCAAATAATTTTAAAAAAATCATTTAATTTAACCAACCCAGTGTCCGTGTATAATTTTCTAACCTATGGCTAAGTGGATAATTATTTCAATTTAATTTCAAGGATGGACATATATCATTTCAATCCAAATAGTTGTCACGGGTATATATTATTTCAACCTATTTCTTAATTTATACGAAATAATTTAGTTCACAGTTTATACACTGTAAATAATATACAGGAGAGTAACATGATATATATATAAAATAAATAAACATCCAATCATTCGAATATAAAAAAATTATCATTCATCACCACCAATCATCCAAATAATAAATAATTCACAACAATTTAACCAATTTACCAAAAATCAAGGATTTTACCAGCAGTTTAATTCCTAATTCATTTTTAGCTGTCAATCTAAATTCTACCAATTTATTCAGATGTCGATTAAATGTCAAATTTAATTTATCCAACAACCATCAATAAATTCAAATTGCTTCATGATATAAATTTTTGCAACATAAGATATATTAGTCAAACGAGAGCGTTAAAACACTCACCTTTTGTTTTGAACTGAAAATATTTCTCAGCTTCAAATAAATTTCAACTCGATCACATCTCGATGATGATGTCGATACGAACCCGCAGCAACTCGTTTACTCAAAATGAACCTCGCATTGAAAATTTACAAAATTTTAAACATAATTATTTTTTAACTACTAATTAATAAAATAAAAATAAAAAACCTAACCCAAATGCTACCTTCAAAGCTGCCTCCTACATCACGAATTCAAGCTACACGACCTCGACCATCATCATGACTGGACCTCCCATGCCAGCATCACTCCAATCGCCCTGGCCTACTGTAACGACTCGACATTTTCAACCATTCGCATCCGCACATGTCGGACTTGAATTGCTCAAATACCGCGTTGTAAATAATTTTTTTGGCAATACTCAGAATATACAGTAAACAAATAATCACAGATCACAGACACAGAGTAATATAATGCAGCGGAAGTAGAAGAGATAGTAGTTCATGAAGCTACTATACATATATGTAAGATACATCAATGTTAAACAAGATACAATAGAAGAGCAACAAGGTAAAAATCTGAATACATAACTGGAAGCAAATGGATAACTAAAATCAACTGAGTATCTAAAGAGAATAGATAGCTGGGTCTTCAAGCAAAGCTCCAACTCCGAAGGTGAGTCTCAAATGCTTTATCGCTCAGTCTGACCCGAGCATAAAGCAAAACACAAAACACTCGAGTCGGGACATACATACTTATGAACTGTAAATCGACTCAAGCGAACAGTAACAAATGCATTAGTAACTTAAAGGATGCTTGGGATTGACCATCCTTTAAGGATCCGTTAAACTATTTACTATGTAGTAATATTTCGCTATAATAATAATGTCTATTAATAAAATAAACTTATTTTTTCCATAGCATTAAGGGGTTACCCACATAGCCCTTAACATGTAATAGTCGCGGTAGTCCATACAATATCATAGTCCCTCCTGATCTTGAAGCCACCAGAGGATACCACACGGGCTACGGGAGAAACCAAACTCGTACAAGGCACGATAGGGTAGGTGACATGGCACAACTAGGCCATGCCAGGGTAGATATACCAATTACGCTTCCGGGCCTGTGGTAACGCGTAGCGTGCAGTTACCGCCCACCTCGAGCCACACCCCCAAATAAAAAAAAATCAAAAGTGGCCACCGAATCATTCCAAAAGTCAAAGTATAATATTGAAGGGATGTGTCCGATCAAAGGTGCTACCACATTAGCCCGTCAATCGCTCCCGTTTTAGCCACCTTATGCCAACTCACGGGAGTCGGGTCCATGTATTTACCTCAAAGGAAACGCCACCGCCATCCTACTTTATTCTGGAATCTCCAGCACGTACACGGTTGTCAAAGTGGTTTTCGGTATCGACGCAGAGTATGTCCATATCCGATCCCGGTCTCTTTGCCAACCAATCGTTATTATAACACCGTGGTCATTTGAACTAGTATATACTTTCAAAAACCAAAGATATCATTTCAAAACTATATTCATTTTTCAGATTTTAGTTTTCTTTCTGCAACCACAGCACTTACCAAATGCTGTAATATCTCTTAGTTAAATTTTAGCCATAGTTTATTTGCATCAATCACAGCACTTACAAAGTTTTGTAATATCCTTTACTTCGGATTTCAAGTTAACATTAGAAATGATAGCATTTCTGAAATGCTGTTAATTCAATTTCCCGATTTTCAATAAAATTTCAGAAACAATTAAGCTTTGATTTTAACCCTTTTAACTTATAAAAATCATATTTTTCCACTCAAAAATGTTCATTTAAATACCCTTTAACTTATGATTTTTATAAAGTAAATTTTTAAACATAAAATCAATTTTTTTTCACTTATTAAATTCAAGCGTACATATTTCAATTCTTTGCATTCTTAAAAATTAACTTAACACTTAAGTTTTTAATTAACATTTCAAAATATAAACTTAATTTCCATTTATTTACTTAACTTAACTTCATTTTTTTTTAAAAATCTCAAATTTCTAAATTAACATATATTCAGCTTACAATTTTAGCATTTATTTATTCCAAATTTTAACTTGTAGAAAAAAACCACTAACACTTTATACAAAGCATTTTTAATTCAATTTAAATCAAAATATCATAATACACAATTTTAAAATACTGAAAAATTACTAGAAAAATATATGAAATAACCATGGATCTGTATAAAATTTTCAAACCTAAGTCAGGTGATACGGATAATATATCATTTCAATTCGCAATTTACAAAGAAAAATCCTGGTTCTGTCATTTCAAACCTGCGATCCCAATTTAAATAAAATAAATAAAAATTGCTCAGGCCTATCACTTCAGCCCACAACGATTTTTCTCTATTCTAAATTCCTTTTGGGTATGTATCATTTCAGCCCGTAGTGATTCTATTCTATAGGGAACTTGCAATGTGAGAACGGTATAAAATAAACAATATAGCAGCATATAGCAGTATCAGATGATGTGACAGGTTTATAAACAAGGGTTAACATCACATGATTCATACACAGGCAGGTATAACATGATATAATATTTCTACACATTCACTTGTTATCACTTCACAGTTCTATAAGTATGAATGTCAAGCGTGAATACTCACCTTTTCAAACCGGAGTTAGAAAATCAAAACACACATATAAATTCAGAGAGCATGATATAACACGACTTTTGATTCAAGTGGGTGGAGAGCCAAGATGTTGATCTTGTAAATAACAAATAAAATGAGACAATATAAACATATATATTCAACACAAAATTTAAATTGCAACAATTGGAAATTAACTCTACAACAAAACAGCGATTTTACAACTGGCAATGCCCGTTGTAATATGCTTTTCGCAACGGACGTATGCCCGTTGTATTAGGCCTTGTTGTAATAGGTCGACCATATTTTACAACGGGCAATGCCCGTTGTAATATGAATTTCGCAACGGGCAATGCCCGTTGTAATACATGATATTGCAACGGTTTCTGACCGTTGTAATACATGATATTTTACAACGGGCAACGCCCATTGTAATATGAATTTCGCAACGGGCAATGTCCGTTGTAATACATGATATTGCAATGGTTTCTGACCGTTGTAAAATAAATGCAAATTTAAAAAAAAAACTACAGCAGCATTCATGCAGTACATACATACCAATAATGAATAATTTGGTCAACCACAGGAGAAAGTAAATACAATAAATCCCCTAAATTCAAGACTACATAGATCAGTTCCCGTAAAGTCCTAAATAGTAAATAAGACGATAAAGAAATGTTTGGGATGGAAATGCTACATGAATCATGTCATCACCATTAACTTCTTTGTTCAACATCACTGTCACATACTACCCACACTTGCTATCACATAACCACACAGTGTGCACATCTGTGCATACTCCAGTACACACTGCAACTACAACTTACACGCTTCTGCCACTATCCATACATTCACTCACATTCACTTACCATCAACCACATAGTGTGTCAACCCATCTCATCACCATCATCTTTAACTACTGTCATCCATTGTTGCACTCAACTTCAAACGATTAAAGCATCACCTACTCCAACAACATACCATCATCATAGTTCAACCATACTTCACCACTCCACCTGTACAACCTACACAGTACCCCCATATGCATAACACCATACAAACTTCCACCATTGTCACCACTTCTCCACCTGTGTCATCAGCCATCACATCTCCCCTACCGCAACAACCACACCATACTTCACTATGTCACCAACAACATATCCATAACAGTTCTGTACCACAGTTCAACCATCAAACCACCTTCCACCATCCACCTGACAGTGCCACAAAACCACCCAACCACCATAGTACTGTGCACCATCATCTCCACCATACAAACCATCAACCTGAACAAACTGATTGCACACTTCTATGATCATTTACCCCTTCATTTACCACTTTATCATCCACTCATATCCCCATACCAACAACACATTACAAACAACTTCAGCACCTTCACCTGCCCTCTTCAACATACCCCCACCGCCTTCTATAAAATCAAAGAAGTGCGACTAATTACAGTAGCGCTGCAGCAGTAGGATTAATTAGCATAATCTGAGTAGATATAGTGAAGAGAAACTTATATCCAAGTCAATTATAGCACATAAAAGTATCAGTTTTTATCATTATTATATATAAATGACCAGATATGCGAAGGCAACCCTAATTGATAATTTTCTAATATCCAAACTGTAACACCAACATAAAAGGTACTAACGGCATTTAATTAAAAATGTACCAAATTGAAGGAGGAATTTAAAGAGGCGTCGAACATTGAGAGAAATGTTGAAAATGAACTCCCGGTTCTCCTAATCGGCTTGGACTGCAATTCCGTGGACCGCAATTCCAACGTTGACTACATTTGTGATACCACCCGCCCTTTCCATTTTCTTGTTCTACTCTCTTTTGTTTCTTCTAGTTATAATATTCCAGAGTCTCCTAATCAACTTCAATTCGATTAACCTTCTCAAGAATAAGGATTTTATTACTTACTAGTCACCTAAACCCTATAAGCAGGTAGTAATTGCTGCGATGTTCAACAGCAACATCGGATACCTAAAGAAGAGTATTATATCAAGCTCATATTTCATAAAGTATATCGGTTCCATCAAAATGAATTTCATCACTATGATAAATATAAAAAATTAATTCCAATAATAAGTAATTAAACTATCCCCAGCCAAAAGGCATAGCATCACGCTTTTCCAGCTATCCATAATTAAACTAAAGTACGCAATCAACTTACGTGCAAACTTAACTCTAACCAAACTCTTATTACTTTAAAATAATAATGTTTTATTGTTGTAATTGATTATGTTAATTTCTTTGCCTCTGAGCTGAATTTGAACTTTACAATGAACAAACTCTAAGCATCTGTAACGTTTTCGATTTTTCGTTGCCGAAAAACCGAATAGTTAGGGTTTTAAAAAGAATTTAAGAAAAGAAAAGGAGAGAAGAAGAGATAAGAAGGTAGAAAATAGGGGGAAGAAAATAGAGAAAACATAGAGAAAAGAAAATGGAAAATAGAAAATGGAACGGAACAGAAAACAACAGAACAACATCAGAATCTCACAATTCGCAGCGGAACAACATACAATAGATAAATGAATAATCTTTAAACAAAGAACAATATCAGTTATTACATTACATCACATCATATTATCAGAGTGTACAACAACATACAACAACAAACAGTGCAGCGGAAAAAGAAATACTATATAAACTAGTAATACGCCATGCCATCCATCTTGCCTCCAGCAACTCCAGAATATCCAGAATATCCTGATAAACCTTAACTCTTGACTGTCCGTGTGAAAATTGGTGGGCACCCAGAGTTTAGGAAGGAAAACAATAAGCTCCAAGTCAGTCATGTGACTGGTGTGAGAACTCAAAACAGTTTATTTATCTTTAAAATCAAAATAGAGGAATATTTTTAAAGTCAATTCGCAATGCTTTTTAAAAATGAGACTACCATAAGACCTCCTGCCACACACACAATACAAACGCAGACTTGGAGGAGATTTCTCCTTATGATAGTCAAAGATGCTTGATACGCATTTAAAAGAACATTTTAATATTATTGCTAGTGCATAGTGTAGGAAAAAATCATTTCGAAAGTAGAATATAAATCTTAGCCAGCATAGGTACCATTATATTATGCCTACTAATAGCTACCATATTAGATGGCAGGTTCTACAACTAAAACCGTACAAGTCTCGTATTGTTTCTTTGGATTTCCAACGAATGATCAGGCCAAGGAACTTCCCATTGCCACATGGAAACGCCTCTGGATGGACGCCTCGAGAACCACCGTTCTCTGCTAAACAAAGCCGGGAATCCCTTTTCCCAACGAATATTACAAACCCTCAGATATGCCACCCCCGGTCCTTTGGGACCTTTAAACGAGAGCGCTCTCTAACCAACATCACACCATAATAATAAGTGTTTCAACATGAGTAAGTATCTGGGCTCCATACCATGATACTACCCTTTTCCAGAAGGAATGGTCATACCCTAGGGAAGTTATCCCTGAAAACCTTGCCGCACAATTCCTGTTTCGACCATTACCGGTTTGTGAGGCTCGACGAAGTCACGTCCACAAAAACATACTTTATACAAAAGCCATGCTTTGGGTCAACAAATGATCATAGAAATGATCACCAGGATAGACGATCAAACAAATGATCCTATCACAAATAATCAACACAATGATCATTTACAGCAACACTCAGCATGTCACATTACCAAATTGGGAATATATCGCTGATAACATTCAACTACATAACCTCTGGGCTCGTACGTCTCAGAGAAGGGTGTTAAGCTAAAAGAATAAATTCTCCGCCACCAACATAAATATATTTGAAAGAAATCGGCTTTATATCTCAATTTGTAATGTCAGACATACTATCCATACAAGTCTGTTCCGGGCTCGAACAAAACCGAAGGCACTTCTCACGAAGCCCTTGCAATCCGGGTATTCACAATCCCGATCGAATTTCCCATCACTTAGGAAATCTCTATACCAGGAGCTACCCAGTGCAGAGACAATCGATAGGTCATCCTATCGCTTTCGCAAATACTCGGTCTTCAACACCGGTCATCAAATGCAATTCATAACGACGTATCACATATTCGAAATGGGTTATACGACCCCATGGTCCTTTCCCGGTTAACCCGAATAGTGAGCGCTTATTCAAAAATAAGTGTGGCATTCAAATTCAAACAAATCACATCAAATACCCATTCAAAGGGAAATATTGATAGTCGGTTATTGAACTATCAATGAATATGCACACATCACCAGATTCCAAATAATTTTCCAAATTATTTATTTTCCAAAATATCTATGAATAGTCGATTTCAATTATTCATTTCAATTTATCTTCAAAAAGATGAATTCTCAAAATATTCACTTTATATTGGAAAATATTTACATACTTACTTATTCATAAGTAATTCACAAATTTTATTTATTTTCAACTCTTAGAAAATATTCAATATACTTAAATCGAGATTAAGTATATATTTCATTCTTTAGGGAAATCATTCTCTTAAACATATTTATTTGGGCCAAAACGAATGTTGCGTAAACATCGTTACGACAACCCAAAATCACTAGTATAGGGATTCGAAATTAAAATAGATATATAAATCCCAATACTATACAAAACATTTCCTTTCGGAAATCATTTACTATAACAACAGTGTTATAGTCCACCATTTCCTTTTATTTCTCTAAAACGTCTATTTCAACAATCAATGTTGAAATCTATGGTTTCGAATCTCAACATATTTAAAACATCGTTAGATCGTTTTAATTCTATTTAAAACATCAAATCTAAACATTTTCTTTAACATATTATTCACTATTCAAAAACGTGAATATACTACGTTAATCAATTTCATCCTTTCATACATTTCATTTTAAAGGATTATTCACAGTCAAAAACGTGAATATAACTCCATTAATAGGTTTCAACAATTTACTTATCAAAATAAGTCGTTTGCGAATTTATAAAACAACGTTTATAAATTCCATTTCTATTTATTTTATAACAACTTCCTTTTATAAGTTCCTTTATTAACCTATTCGATTTATAACTCAATTATAAAACAAAGGTTCATATTATAAGTGAAATACTTATAATTTATTCGTTTGCAAAATCGTTCCTTTGAACTTCATAATTATAAATCTTATAACTTATAAGATTCAATTATTCATCCAAATATATTCTTTAATAATTTCACAAAATTTATAAATCTTACTATTTATAAATTTCATTTATAACTTCACCATTTATAATTTTATGAATTCCATTCATTTACAAAATTCATTTTCACTTCATTCAAACACTTATAAAAACTCGTTTTATAATGTCAATATTTCAATTTATAAATATCCATTTATAAATCTCTTAATATAAATCAATTTATATTATTCTTTAAAACGTCTTTAATCTCCTTTATTATTTCACCATTTTGATTCATAAAATAATTAAATTTTATAAATCCTATATTTAAACTTTTCACAATAAATTCTAAAATCCCGATTAAACTATTTTATAAAATCATTAGCATCATATTCTCAAAAATCAGTTTTTTAACTATATTTCTCAAAAATCATAATTTTTTATAACTTTAAAAATTATAACGTTTATTTATTTAAAATAGATCAAATTCCAAACATATAGTATATTTTCAAAAATCACTTTTAAAATCATTTTAAAATTCCAAATTTGGTCCAATGATGCTACATACCAAATAGTCAATCACGACAACAACGATATCATATATCGATATGAAAATCAATGAATATCAAAATATCCATAATCAAATAAATACTGTTGAGGAATCCAGTTGGATCCCTCCAACCTGTTTCCTGCATCCACAAACATTAGCACAATACCAATTCCGCTCCAGTACGGAATTATCGCGGTATATGTTTTTATTAAATATTATCCGCTTAATAACAGCGCAATAGGGTCTCATCCGCTAAACAAATGCGGGAAATCAATAACTCCAATATATACATATGCCAATATATATATATATTGCTATTATATATAATACCAATTTCACTGTTTATGAAATATTCGCGGTATATGTTTTTAATAAATAACATCCGCTTACTAACGGCGCATAATGTCTATTTTAACAATCAATAGATATCAATCATCATTCAAACATGCATTCAAATATTTTAAATCTAAATATTTAAAATAAAATCGAAACTGATTCGATTGAGTGAGAAGTTCTCACCTTGATTTTAATTCTGTTTTCAGCTTTTATTTCGAATAAAATTAAACGCGCGTTTAATTTTACACGAAATTTTCACTAACTCCAAACGACTCCAATCTAATTTCATCGCGTAGTGCTCGTCCATGCGATTCCAACGCAACTGGTTTCGCGCGTTTTCGACCTCGTATGAAAAAGTTATACATTTATGAAGTTTGTACACGATTTATATATAACTAATTACAACTTTCATAATTAATTTTCAACCTAAATGAAATCATGGCCGTTAGATCCTACACCCCCTTCATCAACACCGTAGAACGCATCTCCTTCCTCACGCGACTTTGCCTCCAGGTAATTCACGCAAGGCCGAACCCAACATCACGAGCTAGGGCTCGACTTTGCAACCACTTCGCTCGATAGAAATTTGATCAGGCACCTCCATGCGACTCGCCTCCATCCCCTCCACGTTCGGCCAGAGCACGGTGGCACTCGGCCCCACCCTCTCTCGTGCGCACGGAGACAAACGGCCCACGCACGCACCCCCCTGGCTCCCCCTCCGACGCTCCAAACACGATCATCACAGTATGTATCTGAAGCTCTTGATACGCTCTACAATATTGCTGTTGAACACTTCGCGTGAACGTCAACGGATTGTGAGTGATTGAGGGAAGAAAGAGGAGAATTTCTGGCCATCCATACGAAACTGGCGGCTAGGGTTTTATCTCTTTTTTTTTATTTTATGAAGGGTAGGGGCTATTTATAGAGTTTTGAACGACACTATTCATCCCGGAAATTCCGAACTCTGATTCACGCGCCGTAACCAGCGTTTCTAGGGTTTACCCCACGTTCCGGACACAATGGAACAGGTTTCGAAAGCTAATTCGGACATCTGTGCGAGTTATGGCAATAAACGTTCAATTTAAATTAAACCGATTTAAATGATTTTCTAGGCGTTTTAATTTGTACCGGACAAACGGTAAATCCAATTGACACGAAATTTGAAACCTTACAATAATATCACATCACGGATCTGATGAAACTGGTTTCGTCGAAATCCGAGACTTTTTGAAAAATGGCTATTTTAACTCGCCAAATTAATATTAAAAACAATTCGATGCGTTTCGAGCTGCCACGATCAAACGATAACTCCGATTGACACGAAAATTGAAATCCGGTAATAACTAACTATTACGGATCCAATGGAACTGGTTTCGTTCAATTCTGAGACTGTTCAAAAATTTACTATTTTCACTGGTCGATTTAATATTAAAATATTCAATTTTCACAAATTAACTTTTAATTCGATTTTAAAAGTTCTAAAATATCGTTCTAACTTCAATATGATAAAAATAAAATTTTACAAATCATTTTCAATCATATTTAACCCAATTTTCAATTATTTCCATAATTTAACGTATTAAATTATCGATTTAATTATCCAATTAAATCCAATAATTCGAAATAAAATTTATTCGACTTATAAATTTCACTTATAAATATTTAAAATTAATTAAATATTCAAATTTTAATTACTAAAAATTCTGGGTCGTTACAATCTTCCCCCTTAAAAGAATTTCGTCCTCGAAATTATCAAGTAAGAAAAGTTACAGAATCTATTAATTTTCCAAAAATTCATAATTAAATTTCTTACAAAACTTTACTAAGTTTTCAAATCATACTTAGTTATCTTTTCAAAACAACTACTATTGTTTAACTTTTAACTTCAAATCAAAATTAAAGTTTTCAAAATTTTTCCAATTTTCGAAAAAAATTTCTAACGCCTTAAATTTTCGGAAAAATTCGCCATAGTCTACTTTGCGCGGCTCGATCCAAAAAAAAATGACAGTATATATATCACAAATTTACATCTCATCAAGTAATGAGGCATCCCGAAGGGAAAAAGTGTAAAAGTACGATATGTAATCCGAGATATGTACCTTATATTTTATTAGCGAGCATATACGGCTAGTATAGCGCAAAAGCGAGCTCCAAATGCGAAGCAAACGCGATCCGCACCTACTAATCACTCAACAAACAACATGAGAATCATGCATATATGAACATAGTATCGATATACAACATATAGCAACAAAATAACTATATATGCCACATAGCAAATGCAGTAAAAGCAACAAATGCAAACATCAACCAACTATAATCCATAACCAATAAATATTCATTCATATCCTCATTAATATTCAATGAATCAGGTTTTCAATTTAGTCACATTTAATTCATTAACAGTGGATGTTTACTAACATTCATTTTCAATTAGTTTATATTCACTAATTCATATTCAAGTTGGTTCACTTCCAAATTAAATTCAATTCTATTTAAGATTCACTTAACTTCTAATTGAATTTCAATTACTTTAGCTTTCAATTTCATTAACTCTTAATGAATTATATACAATCAACTAACAACCATATAACAACCAATGTATATATATTAATTTCAACCAAATTCCTTTGCTTATCAATTGGTTTAATTAATTGATTTTCATTCAATTATTCAACTTCTACTAACATTAGAATTTAATGAATTAACATTTATATTCATTATTTCATACCAATTTATTCAATTCAATTACAAAGTTGAATTCATATATATAACTTAAGTTTATATTTATCACTTCACTTTATTAATTTATTTTGATACTAATATCAACTTCATTCAACATCTCTTAAGTTATGCTTCCATTTAAATAAACATCACTTGGTTTTACTTAACTTAAATTCCCACTTATAAATCAATTCAGCTTCCAAATTCTAAAGTTAATTTTTTATTTATTTAACTTTAACCAAAATCAAATTTTATTACTTATTCAAACTCAATTTTATTCATGACTCATATTCATAAATATATTCATATAGTTTCACTTCTTATATATATAAGTTTATTTCACAATTGTAAATCACTTTAATTATAATTCAATTCTTATAATTCTTTTTACTTATACGATAATTCTTTTATTTAGATTATTCAAACAACTAAACAATCAACTTATATACACTTTAATAATACTGAAAAATTATTCTTTTATATATATAAATATAATCAAGGTAAAATTATTTCATTTACCCAATTTTTAAAAACAATATTATGTCGAATTGTTCTATTCAAGTGTTTAGAAACCCCTTCGGCATAGTCTTGCGGACCACGCTGACAAAAGTTCATATGCCACTCAACAAACCAATCATCACAATATAAACAATTTTATATTCACTAACAAATACGCTCTCATAGCTATTATTACACTCAAACTCATTCTAGAGTACTACTGACTCTATCTCTAATGAGTAATACCCAACAGAACCATGGTTGTCGCTTAACCATAAGCTCTGATACCAAATGTAACGTCCCGGAGGTAGCGGTCACAACCGGTAGGCTTTTCAACCATCCCAGCCCCACCGTGGCTTACACTGATATCCCAAACTTGCTTTTACGGCCAGCCTCTCGACTGTCTCAGGTTACACCTAACCAACCCCCTAAAAGAGGACGTGTAGGGGTAAGAGTCTCCCGTTCGCCACCAAACCGCGAAGCGAGAACCCCCCATCACATAGCCCAAAGCTTAGCAAGACTGGTGTGAGAACTCAAAACAGTTTATTTATCTTTAAAATCAAAATAGAGGAATATTTTAAAAGTCAATTCGCAATGCTTTTTAAAAATGAGACTACCATAAGACCTCCTGCCACACACACAATGCAAACGCAGACTTGGAGGAGATTTCTCCTTATGATAGTCAAAGATGCTTGATACGCATTTAAAAGAACATTTTAATATTATTGCTAGTGCATAGTGTAGGAAAAAATCATTTCGAAAGTAGAATATAAATCTTAGCCAGCATAGGTACCATTATATTATGCCTACTAATAGCTACCATATTAGATGGTAGGTTCTACAACTAAAACCGTACAAGTCTCGTATTGTTTCTTTGGATTTCCAACGAATGATCAGGCCAAGGAACTTCCCATTGCCATATGGAAACGCCTCTGGATGGACGCCCCGAGAACCACCGTTCTCTGCTAAACAAAGCCGGGAATCCCTTTTCCCAAGGAATATTACAAACCCTCAGATATGCCACCCCCGGTCCTTTGGGACCTTTAAACGAGAGCGCTCTCTAACCAACATCACACCATAATAATAAGTGTTTCAACATGAGTAAGTATCTGGGCTCCATACCATGATACTACCCTTTTCCAGAAGGAATGGTCATACCCTAGGGAAGTTATCCCTGAAAACCTTGCCGCACAATTCCTGTTTCGACCATTACCGGTTTGTGAGGCTCAACGAAGTCACGTCCACAAAAACATACTTTATACAAAAGCCATGCTTTGGGTCAACAAATGATCATAGAAATGATCACCAGGATAGACGATCAAACAAATGATCCTATCACAAATAATCAACACAATGATCATTTACAGCAACACTCAGCATGTCACATTACTAAATTGGGAATATATCGCTGATAACATTCAACTACATAACCTCTGGGCTCGTACGTCTCAGAGAAGGGTGTTAAGCTAAAAGAATAAATTCTCCGCCACCAACATAAATATATTTGAAAGAAATCGGCTTTATATCTCAATTTGTAATGTCAGACATACTATCCATACAAGTCTGTTCCGGGCTCGAACAAAACCGAAGGCACTTCTCACGAAGCCCTTGCAATCCGGGTATTCACAATCCCGATCGAATTTCCCATCACTTAGGAAATCTCTATACCAGGAGCTACCCAGTGCAGAGACAATCGATAGGTCATCCTATCGCTTTCGCAAATACTCGGTCTTCAACACCGGTCATCAAATGCAATTCATAACGACGTATCACATATTCGGAATGGTTTATACGACCCCATGGTCCTTTCCCGGTTAACCCGAATAGTGAGCGCTTATTCAAAAATAAGTGTGGCATTCAAATTCAAACAAATCACATCAAATACCCATTCAAAGGGAAATATTGATAGTCGGTTATTGAACTATCAATGAATATGCACACATCACCAGATTCCAAATAATTTTCCAAATTATTTATTTTCCAAAATATCTATGAATATTCGATTTCAATTATTCATTTCAATTTATCTTCAAAAAGATGAATTCTCAAAATATTCACTTTATATTGGAAAATATTTACATACTTACTTATTCATAAGTAATTCACAAATTTTATTTATTTTCAACTCTTAGAAAATATTCAATATACTTAAATCGAGATTAAGTATATATTTCATTCTTTAGGGAAATCATTCTCTTAAACATATTTATTTGGGCCAAAATGAATGTTGCGTAAACATCGTTACGACAACCCAAAATCACTAGTATAGGGATTCGAAATTAAAATAGATATATAAATCCCAATAGTATACAAAACATTTCCTTTCGGAAATCATTTACTATAACAACAGTGTTATAGTCCACCATTTCCTTTTATTTCTCTAAAACGTCTATTTCAACAATCAATGTTGAAATCTATGGTTTCGAATCTCAACATATTTAAAACATCGTTAGATCGTTTTAATTCTATTTAAAACATCAAATCTAAACATTTTCTTTAACATATTATTCACTATTCAAAAACGTGAATATACTACGTTAATCAATTTCATCCTTTCATACATTTCATTTTAAAGGATTATTCACAGTCAAAAACGTGAATATAACTCCATTAATAGGTTTCAACAATTTATTTATCAAAATAAGTCGTTTGCGAATTTATAAAACAACGTTTATAAATTCCATTTCTATTTATTTTATAACAACTTCCTTTTATAAGTTCCTTTATTAACCTATTCGATTTATAACTCAATTATAAAACAAAGGTTCATATTATAAGTGAAATACTTATAATTTATTCGTTTGCAAAATCGTTCCTTTGAACTTCATAATTATAAATCTTATAACTTATAAGATTCAATTATTCATCCAAATATATTCTTTAATAATTTCACAAAATTTATAAATCTTACTATTTATAAATTTCATTTATAACTTCACCATTTATAATTTTATGAATTCCATTCATTTACAAAATTCATTTTCACTTCATTCAAACACTTATAAAAACTCGTTTTATAATGTCAATATTTCAATTTATAAATATCCATTTATAAATCTCTTAATATAAATCAATTTATATTATTCTTTAAAACGTCTTTAATCTCCTTTATTATTTCACCATTTTGATTCATAAAATAATTAAATTTTATAAATCCTATATTTAAACTTTTCACAATAAATTCTAAAATCCCGATTAAACTATTTTATAAAATCATTAGCATCATATTCTCAAAAATCAGTTTTTTAACTATATTTCTCAAAAATCATAATTTTTTATAACTTTAAAAATTATAACGTTTATTTATTTAAAATAGATCAAATTCCAAACATATAGTATATTTTCAAAAATCACTTTTAAAATCATTTTAAAATTCCAAATTTGGTCCAATGATGCTACATGCCAAATAGTCAATCACGACAACAACGATATCATATATCGATATGAAAATCAATGAATATCAAAATATCCATAATCAAATAAATACTGTTGAGGAATCCAGTTGGATCCCTCCAACCTGTTTCCTGCATCCACAAACATTAGCACAATACCAATTCCGCTCCAGTACGGAATTATCGCGGTATATGTTTTTATTAAATATTATCCGCTTAATAACGGCGCAATAGGGTCTCATCCGCTAAACAAATGCGGGAAATCAATAACTCCAATATATACATATGCCAATATATATATATATTGCTATTATATATAATACCAATTTCACTGTTTATGAAATATTCGCGGTATATGTTTTTAATAAATAACATCCGCTTACTAACGGCGCATAATGTCTATTTTAACAATCAATAGATATCAATCATCATTCAAACATGCATTCAAATATTTTAAATCTAACTATTTAAAATAAAATCGAAACTGATTCGATTGAGTGAGAAGTTCTCACCTTGATTTTAATTCTGTTTTCAGCTTTTATTTCGAATAAAATTAAACGCGCGTTTAATTTTACACGAAATTTTCACTAGCTCCAAACGACTCCAATCCAATTTCATCGCATAGTGCTCGTCCATACGATTCCAACGCAACTGGTTTCGCGCGTTTTGGACCTCGTATGAAAAAGTTATACATTTATGAAGTTTGTACACGATTTATATATAACTAATTACAACTTTCATAATTAATTTTCAACCTAAATGAAATCATGGCCGTTAGATCCTACACCCCCTTCATCAACACCGTAGAACGCATCTCCTTCCTCACGCGACTTTGCCTCCAGGTAATTCACGCAAGGCCGAACCCAACATCACGAGCTAGGGCTCGACTTTGCAACCACTTCGCTCGATAGAAATTTGATCAGGCACCTCCATGCGACTCGCCTCCATCCCCTCCACGTTCGGCCCGAGCACGGTGGCACTCGGCCCCACCCTCTCTCGTGCGCATGGAGACGAACGGCCCACGCACGCACCCCCCTGGCTCCCCCTCCGACGCTCCAAACACGATCATCACCGTATGGATCTGAAGCTCTTGATACGCTCTACAATATTGCTGTTGAACACTTCGCGTGAATGTCAACGGATTGTGAGTGATTGAGGGAAGAAAGAGGAGAATTTCTGGCCATCCATACGAAACTGGCGGCTAGGGTTTTATCTCTTTTTTTTTTTTATGAAGGGTAGGGGCTATTTATAGAGTTTTGAACGACACTATTCATCCCGGAAATTCCGAACTCCGATTCACGCGCCGTAACCAGCGTTTCTAGGGTTTACCCCGCGTTCCGGACATAATGGAACAGGTTTCGAAAGCTAATTCGGACATCTGTGCGAGTTATGGCAATAAACGTTCAATTTAAATTAAACCGATTTAAACGATTTTCTAGGCGTTTTAATTTGTACCGGACAAACGGTAAATCCAATTGACACGAAATTTGAAACCTTGCAATAATATCACATTACGGATCTGATGAAACTAGTTTCGTCGAAATCCGAGACTTTTTGAAAAATGGCTATTTTAAATCGCCAAATTAATATTAAAAACAATTCGATGCTTTTCGAGCTGCCACGATCAAACGATAACTCCGATTGACACGAAAATTGAAATCCGGTAATAACTAACTATTACGGATCTAATGGAACTGGTTTCGTTCAATTCTGAGTCTGTTCAAAAATTTACTATTTTCACTAGTCGATTTAATATTAAAATATTCAATTTTCACAAATTAACTTTTAATTCGATTTTAAAAGTTCTAAAATATCGTTCTAACTTCAATATGATAAAAATAAAATTTTACAAATCATTTTCAATCATATTTAACCCAATTTTCAATTATTTCCATAATTTAACGTATTAAATTATCGATTTAATTATCCAATTAAATCCAATAATTCGAAATAAAATTTATTCGACTTATAAATTTCACTTATAAATATTTAAAATTAATTAAATATTCAAATTTTAATTACTAAAAATTCTGGGTCGTTACAGCATCTATTTTTAAAATTATAGCGAAGTTACTTCGAAAAAACCCTTTCAACCAAATTACTGTATGGCCATGTAAGATAGGCCTATCCACTTGAGCAACCATTAAATTAGTGAGTAAAATAAAGGTTAAAAGGAGATTGAAATATAGTTGACTAAGAAAGTAAGTTAATTGCGAATAATGTAAGGTAGGCACTAACAAATACTAAATTAGATTCCATATCAAATGCCACATGAAAATCGTACCTTTGATTATGTCGAGCACAAGGAACTCCACTTTTTATATGGAAGTCAATTGGCCTTCCCTGCTTGAAAAATCAGCACTAGCTAATTTTTTACATGAGCTCTTTGGCTTCATCACCGCTTCAATCCTGAAAGTAAAAAGGAAGAAGAAGAAGAAGATAAACAAGAAGTAGAAACTACGAAAAAAGAAGTATTATATACACTTCTGGTGTCATATACCAGAAAGGAAGAAAAAGAAAGGAACTAAGCATAAAGATTTCAAAATATGATTCAAATCGTAATCCATAAAATTCAGAAGTTAGATAAAAACTAGATTTAATTCATAAATCGTGGATTCAGAAGATTAATATTTGTGTTGTGCCTTTCCCCTTGTTTTACGACACCGAACATTCATCAGCTTAACATGTTCTGCCTGGGAATCAAGTGCCTTCCATTAATACCCGAAATCTTCTGTTCAAATATATATAATTCCAATAATAAAAAGTATTTTTCGAATAATTCCTAATATTCACTGGCATGGTTCCAACTTTTAGTTTACGCTACAGTCATTGTCTTTCACATCAGAATTTAATTCTTGTTCTTAAACCTGTCTTTTAAAACGTTCCAGCAGCTTCTGAATTTTGGACACCCTTTGCTATATTTTCCCCACATGTCTACCTTACAATTCATTCCCTTTATACAAAGATTTATTATTATACAGTAATATGAATTATAGCAGTCTGGCTCCATCTAAATGCAATCGTTTAATTATTTTAATTAGTTTCAATCTCCATATGCGTGTGAGGATTATCATACTTAAAACAAGGAGCCTTTTAATTCATAAGGTTAAGTAGTTGCATTGTCATTCAGAAAAGTAATCGGTCTCCACATTTACTCTTTTTTTTTCTGTCCGGTTCAAATCACTATCGTATGTTGGTCAAACTTAGTTACTTGATGAAGGTCAATTTACTTCTGTTACATATGTATGATATATGATTTGTTGTGCATTAATTGCCAAATTGACGACAGACATAAACATGATATTGACCCTTATTTAGTTTAGTATTTAGGCTTGATGCAATCCTATTAATGAGCTTTAAGACCCTCCAAATTTCGTAGCAGTTGAATTTTGCAAGAAAAGACAAATATATGTTAGGCATTTTTGTTTGAGAATTTTGACTATTTTATTTTCCCACCTTCGCTTTTTGCTGGAATCTGTATGAAACCGAACTGCGTCATTTATGAAAGAATCGATGGATATGTTTGCATGCATTGAATGAGAGTGATTTATTGCAGTACTCATTAGATCAAGGATTTTTAAAACTTATTGTTTATTTAAATAAATGTATGAACAAATGCAAATATCTGCACACATCGGATGGAACCACTAGAAATATTTGGAATAAGTTTTGGTTGTTTTCCTTTTGACAACCACTCATCATTTAATCTTTTTGCAAACTCTTCGATTTCCCTACATATCCCGGAAGAGGTATATTATTTTTAGTAACAAATCAAAAAAATTGGTTGGCTTTACAGAACAAAAAACAACACACACACAGTGAGAAATTATATATATATACGAATTAGAGGAAAGTCTTAAGAGAAGCTAATGTTGATTACTATTGTTATAAAATACAATGCCAAAATGCTGTGTACCTGTCCAATTTTTCCTTCTCTTCAGGTTCTAAATCTAAGTCGCTGAAAGCATCATCGTCATCATCTAACTCGATTTTTGCAAAATCTTGTAGCATTGAACTTGTACTTGGATTAGTGGAAGATGGATAATCATTACGATTGCAAGTAGCCTCCTAGAATGTAACTAAGTACATCAAAATAAATATTTCACGGCTTCAAAATGCACTCTAGATAAGGCAAATAACCTTTTCATGTGTATTTTTGGAGCTATCACTAGAATTATCTTTTGGTGGATCTTTCCTTCTTTTAGTTTTCTTTTTATTCTTTTTAACCTTTTTGCATTTATCTGTAAATATTTAGACAATTTCGGCATATATTAGTAATAAACTGTAGCAATCAGAAAAAAAACACCGTGTATAAATTATTACATGATGATATATCCCCAAGTTTTACCTTCATCTTCTCCATTTATAAATGATAAGAGGTCATCAACTGAACGTTTATCACCGCCTACATCTGCACACTCTTCAGTTTCTGCATTCTGAATAAATATATAAACATAGACTTCTGAAAGGATAAGATATAGAATGAACAGTCTTGTTCCAAAAACAAAAAAAAAGACAACAAATTAACAAATGACATAGATCATCACCTTCGACAGTATTTTCTCCTCTAGCTCTTTTCTTTTCTTGGCATTCAGACGATTTAACAATCAAACCCGTGGGTCGCAAATATTTCTAAATGGCTCTAGCTTCTCTTCCTAATGCCTAAAGGCAAAACAATGAATAAGGATTCTTCTTACAATCCCACTCTGTTCACATATTCCTCCCTTACAATCCCACTATGTTCAATCTGCCATTCTCTGTGTACATTTGCATTACTTCATCAACTCAACACTACTCTCCTCTGTCACAACTCTTCCCGACCATCTCCCCTCTATTTCATAACCAACGCATCAAAGCACCTATAACTGCTATACTCCTCCTCCTACCACTGCAATCCATCAGATTCCTACAAGTTTTAGCAACCTAAATACCACACTGCATTCATATCAAATGCATATCACTTCCTCGTATTTCATCAACTACCAAACTTCCTTGAAACGATACTCAACCTTACTGCACCTAATTATTATGTACTATTATTATTATGTACTTGTATTATGCTCTCAACCTCACTGCACCCAGGACTTCACCGCCCTTCAACCAAATTGCCAGCAATACAAGTCCATTCCTTCTCCTCAACATTCTCTTCACTGCCATATACATCATCTCTCCTACTGCTCCATCATTCTTCAAACTGCCTATAATCACGAATCTAAAACCACATTGCCTACACTTTCAACACTTCCCCTCAACTCGACAATCTTTCCTCCTCCATACAAACAGCTGCGTCATTGCTGTTCCTATACACACCTTAGTCACCCTCTGACTTCAACCATCACAACTATCATCCACTTCCAACAACATATCCCAAAAACTTAACCCGTCATCACCAACTACAAGCACTCCTCCGACAACCAAATCCAACTCTCCATTCCATCACCAGAAACTTCAGTAAACCAGAAACTCCACCCGCAACCCGAAATCACCCAAAAGCGTTCAACTTTAATCGAACACCCCTGAACAATTGCAATTCATCTACAACAATCGCCAAATTCACAAACCACCAAGCACCCGAACTCCCCTCTCTGCAATTGCAAACCCCCAAAATCTCTAATTTTTCGACCACCAATTCACTACCGAGACCTCATCAACATACCCACATCACCGCAACCAGAAATCGTCTCCCGCCTCCCCTGAACCGCAACATTTTCTTTTCTTTTCTTCCTCTACTTTCGTGTTTTTAAATTTTTTTATCTGATTCCTTTTTTTAAAACAGAGAAGTAGGAATTAGGCTATTTAACGGAACTGAATTAGTGAAGTTTTCGGATAATAGCGATTTGGGAATTAGGAGGGAGGGAGGGAGGAGGGAGAGATTAGGAGGACGATTTTTAGGGATTTGGGAATTAGGGTCTGGGATGAAGAAATGATCGGTGATAAAAAAAACGAACGAGCCAAAATTTCATAGGTGGAGCCGAAAATTTTGGCCGTTGTAAAATTGTTATATATTACAATGGGCAATAGTGAACGTTGTAAAATTAACATTTATTACAACGGGCAAGAAAGGACCGTTGTAATAGCATTCTATTACAACGGGCTATCATCTCCCGTTGTAAAAAGGGCATCTATTACAACGGGCCTGAATGGACCGTTGTAATAGCCTTCTATTACAACGGACAACCAATGCCCGTTGTAAAAAGGGCGTTGTAATATGGTATTTTTATTGCAGTGTAAAGTTAACAAAAGGGAAAATGGCTTAACCATGC
Source organism: Allium cepa (assembly GCA_030765085.1). Taxonomy (NCBI): domain Eukaryota; kingdom Viridiplantae; phylum Streptophyta; class Magnoliopsida; order Asparagales; family Amaryllidaceae; genus Allium; species Allium cepa. The sequence continues at coordinate 728,250,161 of CM060945.1, forward strand.
TTTAACCACTCAAGTGCTCGGCCTAAGGCAATCATATGCTCGGCTATATTGGTGTTATAGGCTCGGGTATGGGTCAAAACACACGGCTAGGCTAGGAATGTGAAGGGGTAGGAATTACAACATGAAGAATACAAAGGGACAAGGAAAAAGAGGAAGGTTTGGTGCAAAACTAGGCTCGGCCTGGTCATCATTTTTGCTCGGCCATGCATGGTTTAGGTCAAGTCAATGCTGAAGTGATGGCCAGAGGTAAAGTCAGTAGGTGGTGGTGGAGCTAGGTGTGGTGGTGGAGCTAGGGGTGGTGGCCGAGGCGAAAAATGAAGGGGATGGTGAAATTATGGCCGGCTAGGCATTGTTTTGTGGAGTTTTGCAAAGTTTGTAGTATTTGCTTCATATAGTGGTCGGCCAGATCTAGACAAGGGAAGAGGAGGTGGATGCTGCCGTGGATGATAGAGGAAAGGTGATGGTCGATGGAGATAATGGTTGTTGTGGCGGAGCAAACACAAGGGAGATCAAAGCAAAAACAATTGAAAAATGAAGAAGAAATGTAAGAAAAAAGAAGCCATTACTTACAAAAAATTTTCATAAAATGGAATGGCCGAGAGTTGTAAAGTGGTGAGAAAGTTTCTCACGTGAATAACAAAGTAAATACACAGCTATCAAGCAGAAATGAATGACCAAAGCAAAGAAAATGAAATGCCAAAGGAAATGAAAAGACAAGGCTGATGAAAAGTAACAAGTTAATGTGAAAAGCTTTGTCTCTTTGAATTTCCACTTTCTTTTATTCAAAATAAACCAAAAGTATTTAAGTAAATAAAATAGAAAATGAAAACAAATTAAAGTAGAAATGAAAATAAATAAATATTTTTTAGGAAAAATAGAAAATAAATAAGAAAATAGTTTATTTAATTGAAATTTGAATTTAAAATTGTAAACAAAATACAATTAACATTGGAAAATTAACACTACACTTTTTAAATGTTATAAAATAAAACCTTGAAATAAAATCAAATTTAAAAATATTTTCAAAAATCTAGGGTTGTTACACTCTCACCCACTCAAATATTTTCGTCCTCGAAATGAACGAACAAGGAAAACAAGGAAAGTAAGATAGAAAGGAAAATTGTACCTGAAACAAACAATTCCGGATTCGAAGCATGAATGCTCTCCTCCCTCTCCCAGCTACAATCTCGATCATCAGTACTCCACTGTACTTTGACTAGGCTAACATATTTCCTTCTTAGCTGCTTCGTACCTCTATCGAAAATACCAAGTGGCTTCCTCTCGACAGTCAGATAAGGCTCAATATCCAAACTATCAAGAGCAGAAGGCTGAACAATAAGAGATGGGTCATGAAGATACCGACGAAGATGTGAGACATGGAATACATCATGCACTTCAGAAAGTTTCGCAGGCAAATCTAGACGATAAGTCAAATAACCAACTCTTTCCACAATGCGGAAAGGACCAATGAACCTAGTAGAAAGCTTCCCTCTACGACCAAAGCGAAAGACATTCCTTAAGGGAGAGACCTTAAGGAAAACCTGATCACCAACAGCAAACTCTAACCTCCACCTACACCTATCAACATACTTCTTCTGCCTATCCTTCGCAACCCTCAACTTCCTCTTAATCTCCTCAACTCTCTTAGAAGCCTCCAAAACCAAATCAGGACCAATAACCAAACGATTACCAGATTCAATCCAGCAAGATGGAGATGTACAAGGTCGTCCGTAAAGAGTAGCAAACGGAGACATTTTAATGCTATCCTGGATTCAAAGATGGAATGAGATAGATAAAGGATTAAGATAAGCTTAAAAAAGAAGATTAGATTATACCTGATAACTATTATTGTAGGTGAATTCGAGATGGAGATGATCTTCCCAAGATCCTTCACAATCAAGCACACAAGCACGAAGAAGATCTTCGAGAATCTGATTCACTCTTTCCGTTTGACCGTCGGTCTATGGATGGTAAGCAGTGCTCAGATTCATATGAGTACCCAAAGATTCCTAAAAAGATTTCCAAAAATGACTGGTAATGATAGGATCACGATAAAAAACAATACTAAGAGGAACACCATGGAGACGAACAATCTCTCTCATGTAGTTCTCAGACAAGCTAGAAGAAGAACAGGTAGACTTGACTGGAATGAAATGAGCGGACTTGGTCAGTCTATCCACAATAACCCATATATTCTCATTACCCCTCATAGTCCTCGGTAATCCATCAATGAAATCCATGAAAATTTGTTCCCACTTTCAATTGGGAATCTCAAGGGGCTGCAACAAACTAGGGGTCTTCTGATGATCGGCTATGACTTGCTGACAAGTCGCACATCTACTAATAAAGATAGAGATATACCACTTCATAACCTTCCACCGATAAAGCCTCTTCATATCCTGAAACACCTTCGTCATACCAGGATAGATAGAAAGTCTGGATCGATGATTTTTCCGAAGTAGCTGTTGCCTCAATCCATCAACATTCGGGACACAAATCCTACCATTAATCCTAAAAATCCCTCTATCATCGACCTGAGCTCCACTACCATCACGAATACCTTTACCAACTCTGCTACGAACACTCTCCTTCATCAATCTAAGCATCTCATCTTCATCTTGCTTAGCCTTGATACGATCCAAAAGAGGAGAAGAAGAACAACAAGCTGACACAACAAAGCCTTCTTCCAACTCAGAGCATCAGCCACAACATTAGCTTTACCAGAAGTATAGCTAATATCGAGGTCGTAAGAAGCCAGAAACTCCAGCCAACGAACTTGCCTCTGATTCAAATCCTTCTGGGTGAAGATATATCTCAAAGAATGATGATTGGTGAAAAACTCAAACTTTGCTCCCAAAAGATGATGCATCCGAAGTTTCAAAATGAAGACAACAGCAAGAAACTCTAAATCATAAGCATCATAACTAGCCTCATGGGTTTTCAACTAATGGCTGGCATAGGCAATGACCCTACCATCTTGCATGAGAACAACACCCAATTCCTCACGACTAGCATTATGTATACCGTCAATCCCTCACTTTCATTCGAAGCGGTAAGAACTGGTGCGGAAGTAAGCTTGCTCTTTAACTCATCGAATGCATCTTCTCACCTCTTATCCCAGATAAACTAAGAATTCTTACGAGTCAAACCAGTGAGAGGTACAGCAATCCGGGAAAAATTCTCAATGAATCTCAAGAAATAACCGGCGACGCCTAGAAAACTACGAATCTCAGAAGGAGTCTTAGGATTTTCCCAATCCTGTAACAGAATATGAAGAAATAAGAACAACAGAAAAGATAGAATAATTAAATGATGAAGGAAAAAGAGAAAGAAAGAAAGACTTACATTGATCATAGCGATCTTGACTGGATCAATAGAAACTCCATTACTAGAAACAATATGTCCAAGGAATCAGACTTCATCCTTCCAGAAATGGCACTTAGAAAATTTAGCCTCCAATTGATGATTTCTAAGAGTTTCCAAAACAGATTTCAAATGCGAATCATGCTCTTTCTTGGTCTTAAAAAGACAAGGATATCATCCCCAAAGACTAGAACAAATTTATTAAGAACATCACGAAAAACACGATTCATTAAATCAACGAAAAAGCAGGAGCATTATTCAAACCAAAAGGCATGACTAACCATTCATAAAACCCAATCACAGTACGGAAAGTAGTCTTGGGAATACTTTCCTCAGCAACCCTGAGCTGGTGGAAACCTGTGGCAAGATTAAGCTGAGAGAAAACAGTGGCACCATAAAGTTGATCACATTTATCATTGATATGAGGCATTGAATATCTGTTTTTCATACTGAGTTTGTTCAGCTCCCCATATTCAACACACATCCTCAAGGATCCATCGGACTTAGTGATGAAAACCACCGCTGCTCCCCATTCTGAATGGCTAGGTTTGATCAGACCTTTGGAGAACAAGTCCTCAATTTGCTTTCCCATCTCAACCTTCTCGTCGGGTACCATTCTTCTAGGAGGAAGAACTAAAGGTCGAGCTCCAGGAATAAGATTAATACGGAAATCAGTTTCCCGCTAAGGAGGCAAAGCGGTGACTTCACCAAATACATCGGGATAGAATCTGACGACATGGGTCGAATGAAGATCACCAAGAGAAGAATCCAGAGAATAAATAAAACTGCTAGCAAACTCCTGAGGCATGCGGCACTGAACAATCAAGGGATTTCCTTGATCATCAATAGGATAAACAGACTGGGCTTTACAAGAGATATGGGCATCATGCCTACCTAGACAATCACTTCCAAGAAATAAATCAAAAGCGTCGAAGCTTAGAACATAGAAATCACCACTAAGGCGATGATCAGAATAGAGAAGTTTCACTTGCTTACAAATCCTATTAAGGTTTGCGGGGACCCCAATGGGATTTGAAACACATACAGGTACAGTAGCATACTCAGGAGAAAGGAGATGCTCGAACTTACCACACAAATCAACATAAATAAAACTATGGAAAGCTCCAGTATCAAATAAAACAAGAACAGGATGCTTAAATAAAGAAAAGGTTCCCTGAAGAGTAAATTGGTCATCACTAGGAGCAGGAGCTGGAGACGATGCAGAGGTGACAGCAAATATACCGGAAGGCTTACCCTTCAACTGGGTAGGGCAATCCTTTCTAAAATGGCCAAGCTGAAGATAGATATGGCAGAGATCACGCCACATCAACTGAGCAGGAGGAGGAACAACAGCACCAGCTAAAGTAGGGCAACTATTGGCATAGTGTCCTTTCTGATCACATTTGAAGCAGGTGATGGTAGAAAGGTTAATAGGCTGCCACTGAGAAGGAGATGATGATGAAGATCCCAAACCCGGATTCTTGAGCCAATTCTTCTTCTGTTGCTGGAAATTAGGCTTTCTCTTCTTAGAGTTAGAAGAGGAAGACTGAGATAAAGGAGACCAACAACAGAAGGTCCCTTAGAAGTAGGGTTCTCATAATGAATAGCCATATCCATAAGTAAAGTGAAAGGGCTGTGAACATGGGCAATGAGACGATCATAGTATTCAAGACGAGCACCTGCAGTGAACTTCTCATTCTTATTGAGGGGAGTGTCTATTAGGCCAGGACCGAACTTAGAAAGTTCGTTGAACTTCCTCTCATACTCTGAAAAAGACATGCTTCCCTACTTGAGATCCATGAACTCCCTATAAAGATGGGATTTCTCGGCCTTGGACATCCACTTAGAAACGAAAGCATCTCTGAAAAGATGATAGATAAGTTTAGAAAAGGCACGAAAGAGATAGAAAAATAGAATTCAAAGAAACACAAGAAGATACCTAAACTGCTCCCAAGTAAGATCAGCGTCGACGGTGTTAGCCGTAACAAACTCCCACCAATCTTGGGTAGCCTCCTACAACTGCCATGCTACTAGCTGACGCTTTTGAGCATCAGTAATCTCAAGACCGGTAAATATTCTCCCTAAACTCTGTAACCATTGCTGGGCTTCAATAATGCTCTCTGAACCAGCAAACTTGGTTCCACCAAGTTGAGAGAATTCCTTACAGAGAACAGTAAACCTAACAGGTGCAGCAGGCTGAGGAATTGGGGCAATACTACAACCACTACCTTTGGCATTTCCGCGATTCATCCTGAAAAGTCAAGAATGAATTTTACGACAAAGGTAAAGAGAAGACAAAGATAAATTTACTTGGAAAAATATCCTAAAGAAAGAAAATACTAACAAGGTAGATACGGAAGGAAGGAAGTTTAGAAAAATTTACTTTATAACAAGAAAATTTAATATCAAAATAATCTTTGAAAAATCCTTTGAAAAATCATTTTAAAAATCAATTTATACTTTGAAAATACATTCTCTCGCAACGAATGATTCTAAGGTTGATTTCACTCATTCTAGGGTATTCCTACCCTATCTCTAATGAGTTTTTGCTCTGTACTAAGGTTTGCCTAAAAAACCAAAGCTTTGATACCAACTGTAATGACCCACTATTTTGGACCATTTAAATCGACAATAATCCACACATGTCAACTTGAATAATTTGAAATAACAGATTGTAATAAAATTTGGAGCAAATAAAATCAATCACAGAATCACAGACACAGAAATATCAGAATTACTCGCAGCGGAAAATAAAATACCATAGTAGTTCATGAAGCTACTATAACAAAGTCTCAAAACAAATACATAATATCATTCTGAAAACAGTTACAATAGAAATCCCAAATATATAGAAGTCCACTAATACAAGTGTTGAAATAAAACAACTGAAACTGAAATATATAAATAACTAGATAAGCAGAATCTCCATCGATTCCTAGCTCCAGAAAGAGAAATCCAAAGCTATGAATACTCAGGCTAACACGAGAATAAATAAAACACAAACACTCAAGTCAGGACATACAAACTTATACAATGTAAACCAACTCAAGTGAATTGCGATAAATGTACATGTAACTTAAAGGATGCTTGGGACCTCCCATGTGATGCCCTACCTCTATACCCACGCTAGCCAAGAACATTACGGTGAATGCTGTCAACTAGCACGGAGAATGAGGCTGTTGAGGAGCGACCATCCGTGTAATTGCTTTGTGCGAGCATCGATATGTCAGATAGTATAACATGCAATACTTTATCAAGAGGAAATCCGACATACCGACACAAACTCAAAGCTACTACACAGTGGCTATAATATCTTCGGAAACAAATACAGAAATAAACATAACATAAATCAGTCACAGATAATTCATATCACAAAGGCGGAAGAAGATATGAATATATAATTAACACATGGAAGTGAATATCAGAGTAGTGGTCAAAAAGATCCACAATAATACAAAAGAATAGCAACACGTGCTATACAAAAGAATACAACTATGAGTCTATATCTCAAGTGTATACAACAAAATAAACTACTAATCTAAGTAGTTTGCCAAAAGTCAGAGTAATGAATCCCTGGGGAGAAGTCAAGCAGAAGCACCTGTAACATCTCGGTCTGACCCGAGTATTATTTAATAAGAAAATAATAAACGGATCAGTCTAACTATAAATATCAGATGAAACGATATAGAATAAGAGATATGACTAAACACATGATAATCACAATGCCAAACTGTGATATATATAAGTAATTAAAAATCAACGACAGATTAATCAATATCACCAAATCTACACAAGAATCAAAGAAATGTCATACTCCTCATTTCGTTCACCAAACCACAAATATTGACGATTATATCAATGTCAATCACAAAAGTCAATGACACACAAATTCACCAATGCACAAATATTGATAAAACTTATCAATGGAAATCACTAAAATTGGTGAAGCACAAATTCTAGAAATCATCTCGAGAAATCCAGAAATTACAAAAGAAGGGGAAGGCCTATCACAAATGGGAGCATAAAGCCCACCAACACGTGTATCACAAAAGGAACGCTAATTCCATGGTTGTTACCATCACAAATTGAGCCGAAACTGCACAAACGGCCCGAAGACCATGGGTTGCTACCCCACCAAATTGAGTCGAAACTCCACAAAACGGGGTTCAGTCTCCCTCGTAGACAAAGAGACATCGCACATTGCTAGTCTAAATCACAAAGATGATCGTCATGATCAACGAGAAGTGTCAATTACACTAAGCTAGTAAATATATGAGTTTAGCTTCATGTCCCATAACCACTTGCTTAACTTAAATATTAACGAACAAACTGTAGATTTCCACTAGAAAATTGTCACAAGAGATTCAATCGAACAAGTCCAAGAATTAACCGACGAAGTAAACGTAAGCGTTTCATACCACTCATTTTACTAAGCCGTTTAATTAGATTTCTCGTGCGAGTGAGGTAAAGGTTTGTATATACTAATAGATTGGAAAATGGTTTAAGAAACGAGCTTTGTACTAAGATAGTGTTGAAATCATTTGAAGAAAGAGTTTTGATATTTACTACTAGTATAGAAAACCTTTATATTTTTAAAGTGACAAGTCACAAAGAAGATTGTAGGAACAATCATTCACTAAAATTCACATACGAAGATGTGAATAAAATCCAAAGAAACCGATAAAGAATCCATCGAAATGGATATTCAAAAATCCCTAAAAGGAGTCATCAAAGGCATAATAAATGATAACAACAAATAGGATCATCACGAATCGATTTAAATTGGAATTCTCAAGCGAATAGGCAAGCAGGCAAAACACTGCGGTTTCAGACGTCTGAAACAAGTGGTTCAGACGTCTGAATCTGAAAATATAAAAATTTCCAGAACACAATTCAGACGTCTGAATCAAGTGTTTCAGACGTCTGAAATAGGCACTTTTTAGCCTATTTCCTTTCTGGTTCCAAATGAACCAATTCAGACGTCTGAAACCATATATTCAGACGTCTGAATCTGGGGATAAAAATATTCCCAGAATAATATTCAAACGTCTGAATAATACATTTCAGACGTCTGAATGAATGGTTCAGGGCATTCCCTGAACCTAGGCCAAAAATGGCCAAACGAATATCGAAAACGATCGAACGAGCAAATGACGATGATTAAGGAATTACGTCGAACGACAACCTAGCCTAAACGGCTCTTCGATACGCCTCAAATATCAATGTCCAAATATCCATAAAAGGATTTTCATAAATTAGACCAAAACACCAAAAATTGGAATATACACCAAATCAATCCAAACCAAAATCAATTGCACAAGAGTAAGTGTTAGGAATTCATACCTAACAATCGAAGATAATTATAGACTAAGATGTGAGATAAAAATCTCACCTTTTTACAAAATCAAACAAGAAGAAGCTTGAAAGCAAATGGAGAATCAACCTCTCTTCAACACAACCCAAATGAGCTTGAATCTATGCTCAAAATAAGAACATTCCCAAAATTAGGTTTAGGAATTTCTGAAATTGGTAAGAGAATAAGTTGGAGAAGAAGAAGAGAAGCTTACCAATGGGTTCTTCTATTAGCTTGGAGCTAGAACTTGATTTGCAAAAGAAAACTAGGGCTTAGAGTTTTAATTTCCTCTTCCACTCTCCATTAATATAAAAGCTTGAGTATATGAGGAATAAAGAGATGAAGAGGAGAAGGGGTTGGGACTGAATACATAAGTGGCTCAGCCCAAACCAAAGCCCTAAGTAAAAAGTAGCAAAATTCAACTTTCTCCAAACATATCGAAGCTTATACTCAAAAAGGTCGCAAACGACATTTTAAACTCAACAGGAGTGGTCCCGAGTCCTAATTCAACCGTATGCAAAAAGTAGCTTTTCGGACTAAATTCCGAATACCGATAAAATATTTAAATAAAATATTTTAAATATTAAAATCGACAAATATGCGGGTTGGTACAGACTCCCTTCCTTAAAGAAATTGCGTCCTCGCAATATTTAAAAAGAAGATATATAATAACAACTATAAAAGTATATTCAACACAAAAGAAATTTGAAATAAAAGGTTCACCTCAAAGAGCACGAGAAAGCAAGTCCGGGTGTGTTCGCTCGATGAACTCTTTAGATTCCCAAGAACAATCCTTAGGATTTGAAGACCATTGAACTTTAACAAGCGGAACATCTTTATTTCGAAGTCGTTTGACTTCCGAAGCAATGATACGAATAGGATGTTGCTCATAAGTTAAATTAGGTGAAACTTCAATCTCTTCCACAACACCGGGCTCAAGAATAGAATCGAAATCTCGAAGGCACTTCCGTAATTGAGAAACGTGAAACACGTCATGAATAGCAGAAAACTGAGCCGGTAATAAAAGGCGATAAGCCATGGAACCAATACGTTCGGTGATAGGAAATGGCCCAATATATCGAGGCGCTAATTTTCCCGATCGACTGAAACGTACAACACCTTTCATAGGTGAAACACGAATGAACAAAAGATCTCCCACAGAAAATTCTAATTTCCTTCTTCGGTTATCGGCATAAGATTTTTGTCTACTCTGGGCTTTTTTCATCCTATGTCGAATAAGTTCAATCTTCTTTGTGGAATCACGAATAAAGTCTGGACCTAAAACCAGCTTCTCACCGGCCTCAAGCCAACAAGAAGGAGATCGGCATGGCCTTCCATAGAGTGCCTCGAAAGGTGCCGTACCAATACTAGATTGGAAGCTATTATTATAGGAAAATTCAACAAGTGAAATATGATCTTCCCAACTTCCACCAAAATCAAGAACACATGCACGAAGAAGATCTTCAAGAGTTTGATTCACACGCTCGGTTTGTCCATCGGACTGGGGGTGATAAGCGGTGCTAAAATTAAGCTTCGTTCCCAAAGCTTTTTGAAGACTCTTCCAAAATCCACTAGTAAACAATGGATCACGATCACTAACAATAGAAGTAGGAACACCATGTAATTTAACAATCTCTTTAACAAAGAGTTTGGCCAAAAGAGGAACGGTTCGGTTAGACCGAACGGGAATAAAATGGGCGGATTTAGTAAGTCTATCAACAATTACCCATAAGCTATCATGACCCGAACGAGAACGGGGAAGGCCATCTATAAAATCCATGGAAATCTGGTCCCACTTCCAAATTGGAATTTCTAAAGGTTGCAATAACCCACCGGGCCTTTGATGTTCGGCCTTAACGAGTTGGCAAGTCATGCAACGCTTAACGAAGTTAGCGATGTCAAGTTTCATTCCCTCCCAATAATAAAGTCACTTCATATCTGCGTACATTTTACTACTACCGGGATGAATGGTAAATTTAGAACGATGAGAATCTTCTAAAATATCCTTACGAAGATCAATAATATTTGGTACGATAAGTCTACCAAACTTTCGAATGCCGCCACGAGAATCGATATCAAATTCTTTCAATCCTTCAATATCAATTTTATCCCTAATATTTTGGCCAAGAAGAGCCATTTCGGGATCTAGCCTTTGAGCTTCAAGAATGCGGTCAAAAAGAGAAGGATGAGCCTCAAGGCTACACAAAACAAATGATGAGCATAAATCGGATACGCGGTCTCGAATCTCACAAATGGATAAGATCTCGAGATCATTCCATTCAGATATCATCATAGAAATAACCGCTTGTTGCTTTCGACTAAGTGCATCTGCAACGCGATTCCCCTTTCCGGGAGTATAAAGGATATCAAGATCATATGGTGCAAGAAATTCGAGCCAACGCTGTTGACGTAAATTAAGTTCCTTTTGAGAGAATAAATACTTCAAAGACTTATGATCGGTATAAAGAACAAATTTCTCTCCTAGGAGATAATGACGCAAAATCCGAAGAGCGAAAATAATAGCCGCGAGCTATAAATCATGAGTGGCATATCTAGTCTCGGCTGGCTTCAATTGCCTAGAAGCATAAGCAATAACACGTTCTTTTTGCATAACAACGGCACCCAAACCAACACGACTAGCATCGGTATAAACAATAAAATCTTGGTTTCCCTCGGGAATCACAAGAATAGGAGCATCAGAAAGGAGTTCTTTTAATTTCTGAAAAGAAGTTTCACATTTGTCCGACCAAATGTATTTAATGCCTTTCTTGGTTAAGCCAGTGAGAGGCACGGCAATTTTAGAAAAGTCTGTGATAAAACGGCGGTAATAGCCCGCCAATCCGAGAAAACTACGAATCTCTGTCACACTCTCCGATCTCTTCCAATCTTGAATCGCTTCAATCTTTGAAGGATCCACGGAAATTCCGGATTCGGAAATAATATGACCGAGAAACTTCACACGAGATTGCCAAAAGTGGCATTTAGAAAATTTTGCCTTTAATTGATTACTCCTAAGAGTTTCCAACATAATCCGAAGATGTTTTTCATGCTCCTCCTTGGTTTTAGAATACACAAGAATATCATCGATAAAGATGAGAACAAACCGGTCGAGGAAGTCCTTGAAAACTCTATTCATAAGGTCAACGAAATAAGCCGGGGCATTTGTTAACCCAAATGGCATAACAAGCCATTCATAAGATCCATAACAAGTTCGGAATGATGTCAAAGGAATGCTATCCTCTGCAATACGAAGCTGATGAAATCCAGTAGCTAAGTCTAATTGTGAAAATACTTTAGCACCACTAAGTTGATCGAATAGATCATCAATCCGAGGTAAAGGATATTTATTTTTGATAGTAAGATCATTAAGCTTGCGGTAGTCAACGCAAAGCCTAAGTGTTCCATCGGATTTCTTCACAAAAATAGCTGAAGCTCCCCAAGGCGAGGAACTAGAGCGAATAAATTGCTTTGTCTCCAATTCAGATAAATGTTTACGCATCTCCTCGTTTTCTTTATTGGACATACGATACGGAGGACGAGTGATAAGTTGAGCTCCAGGAATAAGATTAATTCTGAACTCAATTGCTCGCTTAGGTGGTAATCCTAAAACGGGCTCGAATATGTCGGAAAATTCACAAACGACGTGAATAAGAGAAATAATATCACCCTCATCATCATCATCATCGTCATCACGAGGATTTAAAGAATATAAAGATGCAACCAAGCTGGAATCTGAATCTTTAAGATTAATAGAAATCTACTTAACAGATTGAGGATGTCGAAGATGAATAGTCCGCTCAGGACATATGATATGAGCTTCATAACGGTTAAGCCAATCCATTCCCAAAATCATTCCAAAGCCTAAATAACGTATGACATGCAAATCGACTCGGAAAGAAAAATCACACAAAATAATCTCAACATCTTTACACAATAAACTGATTGTCGCGGATCCACCAACCGGATTCGCAATTCTCAACGAAGTCATTAAACACAAAACATCCAAAGAAAAAGTATCAACAAGTTCTTTTGATATAAAAGAATGGGACGCACCCGTATCAAAAAGAACTCGAATAGGATGATCACGAAATAAAATAATTCCATCCAGAATAGAATGCGAAATACCTTGGCCACGAGATGTGTTGCCAGGGGCTTGAGCAACATTAAGCTTTCCCTCTTTCCTGCCCTGAAGCTTTAGGCATGAGGATATAACATGACCGGGACCTTTTCAGTAGCGACAAGCGAGAAACTTTGGACACTTGTTCGCGTAATGGTCCTTCAAACCACAATTATAGCATTCCCCACGACCAAAGGGAGAAGTCTTTTCCACGGAGGTTGCTTGCTTCCCTTTCTTATTAGGATAGGGGCCTTTGAATTTGTTTGGCCTCTTCTGGTTATTGTTGAAGTTTGATTTGGAACCCACCACTTCAACATCATTCTCCCTATCCGCCTCTTCAAGACGAAGAGCGATATCAACGAGTTGGTCGAAAGAAACTTCTAATTTTAGAAGTAATGGCTTCTTAAGATTTTTGTTTAAGCCATAGACGAACCTCTGGTTCTTCTTTAAAGGGGTGTTGATGTATTCAACCCCATATTTGAAAAGCGACTCGAAGGAGGCGACATAATCAGTCACGGAGGACTCACCTTGAACAAGGTCTATAAATCGTCGAGCCAATGTCACTTTCTCTGCTTCTGGTACAAATTTCAACTCGAAGCGTTCTCGGAATTGCCCCCAGGTGAGATCCGCTTCAACGATTTCAAAAATTAAAAGCTCATACCAATCCAATGCTCTTTCCTAGAGCATGCTAGAAGCTACTTGAACTCGATGAAGGTCAATAAGGTTCATACGAGAAAAGATTCGACCGCATGATTTGAGCCAAGCTTGAATTTCTATAACACTCTCGGATCCCCTGAATGGCCTTCCACCCAAATCGGTGTAGTCTCTGCACAAGCGTACAAAACCGGATCTAGGATGAGTAGGCTCTGGAGTGGGACCGGCTGCTTGAGCGTTCTTAACAAGATCTAGAAGCTGCTGGGCAGACATAAATACTCCATCCAGAGGAGTAGCACTAGATTGACCGGCGCTGGAACGGCCTGGTCTAACCATTTCTCTTCTTTAAGAAAGAAAGAAGGAGAAAAGTTGTTCTCGAAATAAATATCAAGCAATCTTGATAGATAAAACAAGGAATCATAAAAGAAAATAGGATAGGACAGTTCGGGGACCCGAATAAAATCCTAAAGCACGACTCCTAAGATGGACTTAGGACGATGATCCTTGTTATAATATTCCATATTGTTCCGAAGTTTGGCTCTGATACCAAGCTGTGACGCCCCACCTCTATACCCACGCTAGCCAAGAACATTACGGTGAATGCTGTCAACTAGCACGGAGAATAAGGCTGTTGAGGAGCGACCATCCGTGTAATTGCTTTGTGCGAGCATCGATATGTCAGATAGTATAACATGCAATACTTTATCAAGAGGAAATCCGACATACCGACACAAACTCAAAGCTACTACACAATGGCTATAATATCTTCGGAAACAAATACAGAAATAGACATAACATAAATCAGTCACAGATAATTCATATCACAAAGGCGGAAGAAGATATGAATATATAATTAACACATGGAAGTGTATATCAGAGTAGTGGTCAAAAAGATCCACAATAATACAAAAGAATAGCAACACGTGCTATACAAAAGAATACAACTATGAGTCTATATCTCAAGTGTATACAACAAAATAAACTACTAATCTAAGTAGTTTGCCAAAAGTCAGAGTAATGAATCCCTGGGGAGAAGTCAAGTAGAAGCACCTGTAACATCTCGGTCTGACCCGAGTATTATTCAATAGGAAAATAATAAACGGATCAGTCTAACTATAAATATAAGATGAAACGATATAGAATAAGAGATATGACTAAACACATGATAATCACAATGCCAAGCTGTGATATATATAAGTAATTGAAAATCAACGACAGATTAATCAATATCACCAAATCTACACAAGAATCAAAGAAATGTCATACTCCTCATTTCGTTCACCAAACCATAAATATTGACGATTATATAATTGTTAATCACAAAAGTCAATGACACACAAATTCACCAATGCACAAATATTGATAAAACTTATCAATGGAAATCACGAAAATTGGTGAAGCACAAATTCTAGAAATAATCTCGAGAAATCCAGAAATCACAAAAGGGGGGGAAGGCCTATCACAAACGGGAGCATAAAGCCCACCAACACGTGTATCACAAACGGAACGCTAATTCCATGGTTGCTACCATCACAAATTGAGCCGAAACTCCACAAACGGCCCGAAGACCATGGGTTGCTACCCCACCAAATTGAGTCGAAACTCCACAAAACGGGGTTCAGTCTCCCTCGTAGACAAAGAGACATCGCACATTGCTAGTCTAAATGACAAAGATGATCGTCATGATCAACGAGAAGTGTCAATTACACTAAGCTTGTAAATATACGAGTTTAGCTTCATGTCCCATAACCACTTGCTTAACTTAAATATTTACGAACAAACTGTAGATTTCCACTAGAAAATTGTCACAAGAGATTCAATCGAACAAGCCCAAGAATTAACCGACGAAGTAAACGTAAGCATTTCATACCACTCATTTTACTAAGCCGTTTAATTAGATTTCTCGTGCGAGTGAGGTAAAGGTTTGTATATACTAATAGATTGGAAAATGGTTTAAGAAACGAGCTTTGTACTAAGATAGTGTTGAAATCATTTGAAGAAAGAGTTTTGATATTTACTACTAGTATAGAAAACCTTTATATTTTTAAAGTGACAAGTCACAAAGAAGATTGTAGGAACAATCATTCACTAAAATTCACATACGAAGATGTGAATAAAATCCAAAGAAACCGATAAAGAATCCATCGAAATGGATATTCAAAAATCCCTAAAAGGAGTCATCAAAGGCATAATAAATGATAACAACAAATAGGATCATCACGAATCGATTTAAATTGGAATTCTCAAGCGAATAGGCAAGCAGGCAAAACACTGCGGTTTCAGACGTCTGAAACAAGTGGTTCAGACGTCTGAATCTGAAAATATAAAAATTTCTAGAACACAATTCAGACGTCTGAATCAAGTGTTTCAGACGTCTGAAATAGGCAGTTTTAGCCTATTTCCTTTCTGGTTCCAAATGAACCAATTCAGACGTCTGAAACCATATATTCAGACGTCTGAATCTGGGGATAGAAATATTCCCAGAACAATATTCAGACGTCTGAATATTACATTTCATACGTCTGAATGAATGGTTCAGGGCATTCCCTGAATCTAGGCCAAAAATGGCCAAACGAATATCGAAAACGATCGAACGAGCAAATGACGATGACTAAGGAATTACGTCGAACGGCAACCCAGCCTAAACGGCTCTTCGATACGCCTCAAATATCAGTGTCCAAATATCCATAAAGACCAAAACACCAAAAATTGGAATATACACCAAATCAATCCAAACCAAAATCAATTGCACAAGAGTAAGTGTTAGGAATTCATACCTAACAATCGAAGATAATTATAGACTAAGATGTGAGATAAAAATCTCACCTTTTTACAAAATCAAACAAGAAGAAGCTTGAAAGCAAATGGAGAATCAACCTCTTTTCAACACAACCCAAATGAGCTTTAATCTATGCTCAAAACAAGAACATTCCCAAAATTAGGTTTAGGAATTTCTGAAATTGGTAAGAGAATAAGTTGGAGAATAAGAAGAGAAGCTTACCAATGGGTTCTTCTATTAGTTTGGAGCTAGAACTTGATTTGCAAAAGAAAACTAGGGCTTAGAGTTTTAATTTCCTCTTCCACTCTCCATCAATATAAAAGCTTGAGTATATGAGGAATGAAGAGATGAAGAGGAGAAGGGGTTGGGACTGAATACATAAGTGGCTCAGCCCAAACCAAAGCCCTAAGTAAAAAGTAGCAAAATTCGACTTTCTCCAAACATATCGAAGCTTATACTCAAAAAGGTCACAAACGGCATTTTAAACTCAATGGGAGTGGTCCCAAGTCCTAATTCAACCGTATGCAAAAAGTAGCTTTTCGGACTAAATTCCGAGTACCGATAAAATATTTAAATAAAATATTTTAAATATTAAAATCGACAAATATGCGGGTTGTTACAGACCATCCTCTGAGGATCCGTTAAACTATTTACTTTGTAGTAATATTCGCTATTATAATAATGTCTAATAGAAAAATAAACATACTATAAAATAGCGTCAAGTGGTTACCCATATAGCCCTTAACACGTAATAGTGCTAGCAGAATACACAGTTGCTGCATACGTCCAGATCGGGAGGCTACGAGAAGATACTCCATAGGTATGACACAAATCAAACTCGTAGTAAAGCTCGCTATGGTAGGTGACACGGCACACCAGGCAATGCCAGGTAGTATACCAATTACGCATATGGGCTGGTGGTAACGTAGCAGCCACTACGTCTACCTCGGAACACACTACCAAATCAAAGGGTGGCCACCAAAATAATCACAAAGTAATAGAATGGTATCGAAGAAATGTGTCCGACCAGAGGGGCTATAACTTTCGGCCCAAGATCGCTCCTGTTTTAGCCACCTTAACCCATCTTGCGGAAGTCGGGTCCAAGTTCATACCACATTACGATCGTCGCCACCATCATACTTCATTCTGGAAACTCCACCGCGTACACAGTTGTTAAAGTGGTTTTTGGTATCGATAGAGAGTATGTCCATATCCGATCACGGTCTCTTTAACTGCCAATCGTTATTATAACCCGTGGTTATACATTTCAAAATGGTATGTTATTCTTCAGAAATCAAATATCATTTCAAATTTAAATCGTTATTGGAATAAAGATCAAATCACTTTCAATCCATTTCAAAATATCAAAATATCATATCCTTTCAAAACCTCATTCATTTTTTATTTTAAATACCATTCCAAATCACATTTCAAAATGGTTTATATTTCAAATCAAAATACTCCATTTAAACTATTTAAAAGTGAAGTCATTATGCCTACTAATCAAATATTCAATTCCTAAAAATTTAGCCTTTTCTGAGCTTATTTATTCAGTTAAAAGCTACAAAACATTGAAATTTCTGCTTTTCACAGCACTTAGAAAATGTTGCGGTAAGTTATATTTGAAAACAATTCATTTCAGCAAAGACAGTATTTATAACTGCTGTAGTAGTTCTGTTACACTCAAAAAAAATCTCATTTCAACAAACTGCAGCACTTATCAAGTGCTACTGTAGCCCTTCTATTAGTTTCAGATTTTAGTTTTCTTTCTGCAACCACAACACTTACCAAGTGTTGTAATATTTCTTAGTTAAATTTTAGCCATAGTTTATTTGCATCAACCACAGCACTTAAAAAGTGGTGTAATATCGTTTACTTCAGATTTTAAGTTAGCTTCAGAAATGGTAGCATTTCTGAAATGCTGTTAATTCAATTTCCAAATTTTCAATAAAATTTCAGAAACAATTAAACTTTGATTTAACCCTTTTAACTTATAAAAATCGTATTTTTCCACTCAAAAATGTTCACTTAAATACCCTTTAACTTATGATTTTTATAAAGTAAATTTTTATACATAAAATCAATTTTTTTTTCACTTGTTAAATTCAAGCGTACAATTTTCTATTCTTTGCATTTTTAAATATTTACTTAACACATATGTTTTTAATTACCATTTCAAAATATAAACTTAACTTCCATTTTACTTACTTAACTTAACTTCAGTTTTAAACAAAATCTCAAATTGCTAAATTAAGATATATTCAAATTATAATTTTATCATTTATTTATTCCACATTTTAGCTTGTAGAAAAAAAATCATTAACACTTTATAAAAATCATTTTAACTCAATTTCAATCAAAATACCATAATATACAATTTTAAAATACTTAAAAATTTCTATAAAAATATATAAAATAACCACGGGTCTGTATAAAATTTTCTAAGCTAAGTCAGGTGATACGGATAATATATCATTTCAATCTCCAATTTACAAAGAAAAATCCGGGTTCTATCATTTCAAACCCGTAATCCCAAGTTAAATAAAATAAATAAAAATCGCTTAGGCCTATTATTTCAGTCCATAACGATTTTTCCCTATTCTAAAGTCCGTTCGTGTATGTATCATTTCAACCCATAGTGATTCTATTCTACCGGGAACTTGTAATGTGAGAACATTATAAAATAAACAATATAGCAACATATAGCAGTATTAGATGATGTGAACGGTTTATAAACAAGGGTTAACATCATATGATTCATATCACAGGCAGGTATAACATGATATAATATTTCTACACATTCACTTGTTATCACTTCACAGTTCTATAAGTATGAATGTCAAGCGTGAATACTCATCGTTTCAAGATGGAGTTAGCAAATCAAAACACACAAATAAATCTAGAGAGCATGATATACCACAACTTTTGACTCAAGTGGCTGGAGATCCAAGATGTTGATCTTGTAAACAACAAATAAAACAACACAATATAAACATATATATTCAACACAACATGAGGAATACAAAAGGACAAGGCAAAAGAGGATGGTTTGGTGCACAACTAGGCTCGGGCTGGTCATCATTTAGGCTTGGCCATGCATGGTTCAGGTCAGGTCAGTGCTGAAGTGAAGGCCAAAGGTGATGTTAGCAGGTGGTGGTGGAGCTTGGGGTGGTGGCCGAGGTGAAAAATGAAGGGGATAGTGAAATTATGGTCGGCGAGGCATTGTTTTGTGGAGTTTTGCAAAGTTTGTGGTGTTTGCTTCGTATGGTGGTAACGGCTAGATCTGGACAAGGGAAGAGGAGGTGGTTGCTGCCGTGGATGATAGAGGGAAGGTGATGGTGGTGGTCGGTGGAGATGATGGTGGGTGTGGCCAAGCAAACACAGGAGAGATCAAAGAAAAAACAATGGAAAAATGAAGAAGAAAAGTAAGAAAAAAGAAGCCATTACTTAAAAGAAAATTCAGAAAATGGAATGGCCGAGAGCTGTGAAGTGGTGAGAAAGTTTCCCACGCAAATAACAAAGAAAATACATGGCTATCAAGGAGAAATGAACGGCCAAAGCAAAGAAAATGAAGGGCCAAAGGAAATGAAAAGACAAGGCGAATGAAAAGTCATAAGTTAATGTGAAAAGCATTGTCTCTTTGAATTTCCACTTTCTTTTATTCAAAATAAACCAACAGAAATTAAGTAAATAAAATAGAAAATGAAAACAAAATAAAGTAGAAATGAAAATAAATAAATATTTTTTAGGAAAAATAGAAAATAAATAAGAAAATAGTTTATTTAATTGAAACTAGAATTTAAAATTGTAAACAAAATACAATTAACATTGGAAAATTACCACTACACATTTTAAATGATTTAAAAATAAAATCTTGAAATAAAATCAATTTTAAAATATTTTAAAAATGAAATAAAATCTAATTTAAAAATAGTTTCAAAAAAATCTAGGGTTGTTACAAGAAACATGTATAAGTCTAACATAAGTATTTAACATGGAATTTGAATCCAAACAATACAAACAATCACAAATACATAACATACAATAATCACATGCAATCAAAACGGTAATAAGAATGGTTTGCAACAAAAGAACCATCCAACTATCAATATCCGTCTAATTAATCCAATTTAATTTATAACCATGTGAAAAGTATTATCCAATGTCAACTTTTAATTTATTCCATTTATTCCTTATTAACATTCGTTACATTAATATTGTAATTGATTCACTTCAATTTTATATGCATTCAGCTACTTTTATTCAATTAAATTCATGTTCAATTGATTTTTCACTCAAATTTTTTATTTCCAATTGATTTGCATGCAATTATCAATATTAATAAATTTACATTCTATTTGCTCAACTCGTTTATGGTTACATTCCCTTTTCTTTCTTCACTTCATTATTCATTCCAATAATTCATATAATTAATTACATTTAAGAATTAATTTAATTCCATACCGCATTCCATATATTTAAAATTGTTTCACATTCAATTATTTATATTCACTTCGTTAATCATACAATAGATTTATAATTAATTCAATCGATTTTAATTAATTTACATTCAACAAATTTGGTTTTAATTCATTCTTTTCTTCCAATCAATATTTATTGCATTCAAATTTGATTATTTCAATTCAATATACTTTCATTCAATCGATTTGTTTATATTTATATTTGTTACATCCATATTTTATTAGTTTACATTCCATTGATTTTATTAACGCTCGTTACAAATTCAATATATTCATTTTTTTCAATTTAGTTTGTGAATTCCAGTTTGTTTCACTTTTTGTTTAACCCATTTCATATAAATTCATTGGTGAATCATTATACAATTATTCCACTTAACATTGGTTAAGTTGAATTTGTTTCCACTTAGTATATCCTTTTCTATTTATATACACTAACATCATTATAAATTAGCAAAGTTTATTATAAATATTTTATACAACTTAACTCACTTTTATTATTATCACTTCATATCTTATTCTATTATTAATTCATCTATTCACTTCATTTATTCAAATTCACTTATTAATTTACCACAGTAAGTTTCATTTTATAACTCAATTCGTATTAATAACCTTTTTTCCTTTTCACAATTAATTGATTCAGCATCTCTTAAGTCCACTTTTTTGATAATTTTTTTTCATTAACTTATTCTATATTATATTAGTTAACATTCAAATTTTTATTTAATCTACTCCACTTGCAATTAATAATTTTCTTTTACATTTAAATTAATTTCAATTAGCCATATTAAATTTACTTACATACTTAAACCACATTTCAGTTTAAATTCAAGTTCATATCCATTTGATTAATTCATTTTATAGCTTGAGTGGAATTTAATTCACTAATAATTTATCTAGTTTCACTTAATATCTAATTCAACTAATTTAATATTAAGTTAAACTTCATTTCTATTTAATTCATTACTTATTTTATTTAATCCTATTTAAGTAAAATTTTCTTATCATCCACATTTAACAAATTTAAATCTGTTCAGCTTAATATTCCCAAATCTATAAGTTATACAATTTATTCATTCAAAATTTTATTTTATCTGATTTATTTCAAATAAGTTTTACTTTATTTTTCGAACTCTATTTAAATAACATTTCCTCAGTTAATTATTCTATTTCATTAACAAATTCAAACTTTTCCTTTGCTTGCTCAACCAAGATTTAACCATTTTAAAATTTATTTTTATTTCCCTGTTCAAATCTACAAGTTATAACTTTTTTTTCTATTCAAATTTATAAGTTAAAGACTTTATTTCTTATATACTAATTTCAATTATAAGTTCAAAACTATTTTCATATACTTATTTAATCACAATTAGAATATATTTTCTCAATTCAAACTTGTTTAGTTGAAATTAAATTTCCTTTGTTAGCAATATTCACTCAAAAACTCAAAAATGAATACTGGCGACGCTGCAGTCATCCCCAGAATTACTTTCCAACGACCAAGTGAGTTCAATGCTTTTATTTATTCAAAAAATATTTTCAAAATATATTTCTAGTCAAATCACTTTCAAATAATACTATTATTAATTTTTAAGACTTTGGAAAATAATTTTGAAAACAAAGGATTTGAATTCTAAAATCTAGATTATTAAAATCATTTCTATATATGAGCTAAATTATAATATACTTATACAAATTTCCTTAACTTATTTACCAAATAATCCAGTAATTTACAACTTGGTCATTTTAATCAATTCTCATTTTAATTTTATTTCGATTCAATTTAATTTGATTATCAGTGCTTCATAAAATAAAGTTTTGTTAAGTTTCATTTTATTTTTTCCACAAATAATTGATGATAACTAAATACTATCATCTCCTAACAATTTACATTCATAAAAATTATCATTTTATATATATATATAATATATACTTCGGTAAAATTGTCTCATTTACACAATTTAAAACAATATTATGTCGAGTTGCCTCGTTTAAGTTTTTAGAAACCCCTATCGATAACACAGCGTCCCGCACATCGACCAGAATTCATAAATAACTCAACGGATAAGTAAAAACAATATACAACATTCTATAACACTAACAAGTACGCTCTCTCATATATACACTCAAATAGACTCATTCTAGGGTACTACTACCTATTTCTAATGAGTCAAACCCCACAAAGCCAAGGTTATCGCTAAACCTTTGCTCCGATACCAACTGTGATGACCCACATTTCGGAAGGTTTAAATTGAAAATTATCCACACATGTCCGACTTAAACAGTCCGGAACGTAGATAATCAATGGGGTTAAGTAAGAAAAATAAGAAGAGAACAAGAAAAAAAACACAGAATCTCACAGCGTAAATGATAAAATAAAATAATCAAATAAACAGTTCAAAAGCTGTTAACTATACATTTGATTATAATCTATACACATTTATCAGAGTTATATCGATACATTAGGAATAAATAATCAATACAGCAGAATAACATGATGCAGGGGTAATAATAATAGTAATATACCAAACTCCATCTTCGTCCTCCATAGAATAGTCTTCAATACACTGAAAAAATTCAGGACTGACCCGAGCGTAATGAAAAGACAAAACACTCGAGTTAGGACTAAAATACTCTTATTTAACTCAAATCAATATCACAAATATGAGTGCAATAACTTAATAGATGTTACGGGATTTTCTATCTCCTAAGGATCCATTAAACTATTTAAATATAATAGTGTACGCTATAATATATAATGTCTATCGGTAAAATAAATATCAAGATGGCTTTAAGGCTTTACATTGATCCACCTTAACACATTTTACAGTTTTAAACCACAGTCGTGATGGGCTCGTATAGGAATAAATATGACAAGGCACGTGAGGCAATGCCCAAGGTAAGATTCTACCAATCTACCCTTTCTGGCTGGTGGTAACCCATTCGTGGCCGACCGTGACAATCAATCCAAACGAAAAATAAGGTGCACCCATCGACTCCAAAACCACAATAGTAATATGAGGGATTAACGTCACTAGAGGTAGCTAACCTCAATGGTCAGACATATGCTTCTGTTTTAGTCATTTTAGTTATGACACGAATGTTAAGGCTATCCATTATTGTTCTCTTAATTCATTCCAGTAAACGTCGCCAATTCAACCACTACAGTCTAGATATCATCCACCGCATATAAATTTGTCAAAGTTGTTCCAATATTGATAGAGAATATGCCAATAAGAGGCCCCGGTCTCTTTAACAACCAATCGTCATTTTACACACCGGTTGGTTCTTTTACATTTCGAAAACAATTTGCACATGATATCAAAATATCAAATTCGTTTCAAAATCAAACCCATTTCGAAAT
The DNA here is from genome assembly GCA_030765085.1 of Allium cepa. Taxonomy (NCBI): domain Eukaryota; kingdom Viridiplantae; phylum Streptophyta; class Magnoliopsida; order Asparagales; family Amaryllidaceae; genus Allium; species Allium cepa. The sequence goes on from CM060945.1 coordinate 728,274,272, forward strand.
CATAATACATTCGCTTTAAAATCAAATCCATTTCGAAATCATTATATACTCAAAATTATCAATTTTCCCTGATAAATTAATTTCACTTCCAAAATTTGATTCGAATTCAATTTAGGTTATAAAATTCACTTAGATTTAAATAAACAATTTACCCTTTAACCAGTTTGATTTTAGAAAATAGTTTAAAATAGTTAAAATAGTTTAATAGAAATAATTTTAATATAAAAATGGTTTATATAATAAAATAGTTTGCAAAATTCAAAATAGTTTGAAAATTTGAAGAATATAGATTTTAAATCATTTACAATAAATATTCATTTTTAAAATAATTCCAAAGTCAAACCGGTCAACTTCCCAATTTCCTACCCAAATCAATTCCAAATTCCATTTCGATTTAATCAATTCAATTCCGATTTCAACTCGAATAAATTTCGATTCCACACAAATTTCTTTCAATTCACACATTTCTTTCAATTTCCATTTCCATCTCCCGATTAATTTAAATCTCAATTTCAAATTGATTTCCAATTCCAATTCCAAATTCGATTTAAATTCCAAGTTCAAATTAATTTTCAATTTCAATTTCAAATTAATTTAAATTCCAGTTTCAAATTAATTTCCAATTCCAATTCCAAATTTGATTTCAAAATATCGATTTAGAAACTTAAATCAAATTTACTTTCAATACCAAATTTTAAATCCAAATGTTCAATTATAATTAATTCCAAACTCAAATTTGCAATATTATTTCATATCATTTTAATCTTTGAAATATTCAAAGTTCAAATAAAAGTCAATTTTTAAAAACAAATCCATTTCTGAAATTCGCGATGTATTTCGCTTGTAACTTAAAATTTTAAACTTCGATTAGTTAACAGTCTCGTTTATCAAGTTTGAAATTCCAACATTTCGAGCTCCAATTCAAAATAATTCAATTTACATAAATTTGATTTATTCTTAAAAATCAATTCTTTTAAATAATTTCAAACAACTTTAAAAAAATCATTCAATTTAACCAAACCAGTGTCCTTATATAATTTTCTGTCCTAAGACCAAGTGGATAATTATTTCAATTTAATTTCAAGGATGAACATATATCATTTCAATCCAAATAGATGTCATAGGTATATATCATTTCAACCTATTTCTTAATTTATTCGAAATAATCCAGTTTACAGTTTATACACTTCAAATAATATACAGGATGGTAACAGGATATATATAAAATAAATAAACGTTCATTCATTCGAATATCAAACAATTATTATCCATGACCACCAATCATCCGAACAATAAATAACTCACAACATTTTAACCAATTTATCAAAAATCAGGTATTTTACTAGCAGTTTAAATCCTAATTCATTTTTAACTATCGATCTAAATTCTACCAATTTACTCAGATGTCAATTAAATGTCAAATTAAATCCAACAACCATCAATAAATTCAAATTGCTTCATGATATAAATTTTTGCAACATAGGATATAATAGTCAAACGTGAGCGTTAAAACACTCGCCTTTTTATTTGAACTGAAAATATTTCTTAGCTTCAAATAAATTCCAACTCGATCCCATCTCGAAGATGGTGTCGATACGAACCCTCAGCAACTCGCTCAAAATGAACCTCACATTGGAAAGTTACAAAATTTTAAACATAACGATTTTTTTATTTTTAACTACCAATTAAAAAAATGAAAAAAAAATAAAAAAAACCTAACCCAAATGCTCCCTTCATAGCCGCCTCCCACATCATGAATTCAAGCTATATGACCTCGACCATCATCAGGATCGGACCTCCCCATGCTAGGGTCGCTCCAATCTCCCTGGCCTGCCCTTAGCGCGTACGCCAGATCGACGACGAACCGCCCTTGTCATCGTGCTCAAGATCTTCTCGTGAATGATGACCCACCGCCTCCACTAAAATCCCCATCGCGGCTCGTCTTCTCTTCTGCTCTTCTCCCTCTTGAGCTCATGCGATCGTGAAGCCAAAGAATTATCGTTCGTGCATGAACTCGAGCGTGCGAGTGCAAACCTAGAACCCTAACTTGAGACACGCAAAAAAAAAATCCAGACCCCACCTACGTTTTGCGATGCCTCATCCTTCTTGATCGATCCAAGATCGATTGCTTAATTTAAAATCCTTTTTTTATGATTTCGATTGGCAGCCCACTTTTTTTTCTTAGTCTGTGATTTTGGTTAAACGAAAAAAGGGGAAAGGAGAGAGCTATACAGCTGAAAGAGGGGATGGGCTTGAACGGGTTTTTTATATTATATTATAATACCTAGAATATATCTGATTCGATCGACCCGTGATGTCACGAACCCCAAACTAAGCACGCCGGCTTGCCTTCATAATGTTTCACCCCTATTCCGAACGCAATCGAACTATTCCTGAGGTCTAATTCGATCGTATTTAGAAGATATCTTTTCGAATCGAATTATTTTATTTAAATTTTGAATTTAAATTCTATGCGTTTCAAGCTCGTACCGCCAAACGAAAGGTCCGATCGCTACAAAATTTGAAATCCAATAATAATTCACTATTGCAGATCCAATGAAACTCGTTTCGTCGAAATCCAAGAGAGTGGCCAAAATGGCTATTTTTACTCGTCAATTAAGATATAAATTTCAAATATAAAATTATTCAAAACTAAATCAAATCTTATATGTTAACCGTCTTCATTCATATTTTAAACAACATTTAAATCAAATTCTGATATCAATTTCCATCATCTTAAATCCAGAATCAAATTATTTAAATAATTTACAAAATTAAGTTTTAAACCATTTAATTATCCAATAAACCAATATAAATAAATCATTAAATTTTATTTCTACCCATATTTATCCAATAATTACATTAAATTTAATAATTTAAATAGCTGAAAATATGGGTCGTTACAAAAGATGTTCATTATAATTTTAATGGAAAAGGTATTTCTCTACTGGAATGTGATGTTCTCCTTTAAGGAGAAATAATTAAAGAATAAATTTATATATTAAGAAATGTATTTATAGAAGAATTCGAACGAACGTTAAAATTTTATGAAATGTTTTCATAAAAATATTTTGGGAAGGTTATTATGTACGTATGAGGTACATGGATTATTTCGTCTTATGATTCTAATCCAAGATTCGAGTATGAAATTTTGAGCTGCTTGAACCAATCTAGAGAAAAGGATTTACTGCTTGATCTTTAACGACGAACATTGATAAGGGTTTGTAATCAGATACTTACATTTTTAATCATAGTTGATAGCTATGCAAGTAAAATAATAGCTTCAGAGCACGATCAAAGTTCCACACTAGTGAATCAAAGGATCAATACTAGTTCGGACGTAATATTGTATATTCGAAAAAGAGATCAAAATAACTATCCATACGTATAATCTATAAAATTATACAAGTGTAAGTTTAAAGAATAAATATTTCGGGCAAACGCCTTTATGTTTTGCATTGTAATTTCAAGGACGAAATCTTTGTAAGGAGGGTAGTATCTAACAACCTGCAAATTTATCAATTTGATAAATTATATTTATATTTAAATATATAAATATAAGCTTGTTAAAACATAAATTATGATGTTTTGGACAATAATTATGGTAATCTTACTTTGAATAAGTATTAAATATAAACTTTAAAGGAATATCGATAAAATGACCGAAAATCTTTTTAACGACAAACAACTTTATAATTGTCAAAAGTCATGCATGGAGCTGGATACATACACTTATTTACATATTTAAACAAATTATTTATTTTATTTTTGGAAAATAAAATGTATTTATGACATCATCAGGGATGTCACCAATTTTATCCATTTTTCGAAATTTTAAATTGAGATTGAATGATTTAATAATTATTATAATTATTCATATAATTGTATTAAATGATTATATTTCAATTTAGTTAGTTATATAGTAATAATAAATTATTTATAATAGTTTGGTAAAAGACACATACTTGATTTGAAAATATAATAAAATTCGTATCGCTATATCGATATAATAGCACTTTTTGGTAAACAACTATTCAATATTAATTAACATGGTTTTATAAATTAATTATGATCATTAGAATTAATGAATAATGATAAAAAATTAGTATTTAGATTTTGTTTACATTTATATGTTTTTCAATTAATAAGTGAAAACATGATCGGGAATTGGCTTTCCGATTTTCGATGGTTTAACGAACGGAAGTTGTTTAAAGTTGTTGCAACCTTGTTTATATGTCTTTTGCACATATGTAAAATACATATACGCACCCTAATATATACATGAACACACATAAACATATATATATATATATATATATATACACACAAAAATACATATACACTTATATATATGTGTATGTGTGTGTGCGTGTGTGTCTATTACAAAAATATCTAAGATATTTTCATTTTCTTATTACTTAAGCATTCTAAATATCAAAACCAACCATCTCTTTATGCATACATGCACCTTCACATGGAAGTCCACATGGAGGAGGATGGTAACATGGGAAACTAATGGAGGGAAGGTGATGGTAAGTGGTGATATGATGGATGATGGAATATCATGATATTTTGCTGAAGTACTTAAGGGTTAAGGCTTCTCTTCCTACATAAATACACTTATGCACATATACGTACACACACTATGACGCCCCACCTCTATACTCAAAATAACAAAGGTTATTATAATGAATAACATCTGCTATTGCGAAGAATAAGGCTTGTTAGAAGCGACCATCCGTAATTTGTGCCTTAGATAAGTATTGGTTACATCGATAGGAGTTGTGTAAATTACTCCCAATGATATATATTCAATCCAAATCTAAAACGAAACTACGGTGGCTAAAGAAAAATTCAGAACAACTCATAACAACAACAACACAGATAGGTATAATCACATCAGAATAGAAATATCAGATATATAGCGGAAGATAAGTCTGGATACATGCTACAACAATCGATAGTTCACATGAACCAAATGTACATATACAAAGACATCAAAATACATGAGATGAGAGTCAATACACCAAAAGTAACACCTCAATTGTAACGACCCAGAATTTTAATTAATTTAAATTTGAATATTTAATTAATTTTAAATATTAAAAAGTGAATTTATAAGTCGAATAAATTTTTATTTGAATTTTTGGATTTAATTGAATAATTAAATCGATAATTTAATATGTTAAATTATAGAAATAATTGAAAATAGCGTTAAATATGATTGAAAATGATTTGTAAAATTTTATTTTATCATGTTGAAGTTAGAATGATATTTTAGAACTTTTAAAATCGAATTAAAAATTAATTTGTGAAAATTGAATATTTTAATATTAAAATCGACTAGTAAAAATAGTCAATTTTTGAACAGTCTCAGAATTGAACGAAACCAGTTCCATTGGATCCGTAATAGTTAGTTATTACCGGATTTCAATTTTCGTGTCAATCGGAGCTATCGTTTGATCGTGGCAGCTCGAAACGCATCGATTTATTTTTAATTTAAATTTGGCGAGTTAAAATAGCCATTTTTCAAAAAGTCTCGGATTTCGACGAAACCAGTTTCATCGGATCCGTAATGTGATATTATTGTAAGGTTTCAAATTTCAAGTCAATTGGATTTACGGTTTGTCCGGTACAAATTAAAACGCCTAGAAAATCGACTTAAATCGGTTTAATTCAAATTGAGCGTTTACAGCCATAACTCGCATAGATGTCCGAATTAGCTTCCGAAACATGTTCCATTGTGTCTGGAACGCGGGGTAAACCCTAGAAACGCTGGTTACGGCGCGTAAATCGGAGTTCGGAATTTCCGGATGAATAGTGTCGATCGGTTCTCTATAAATATACCCACAACCTTCATAATTTTATATAAAAAAAAAAGATAAAACCCTAATTCAGTGCTAGCTGCCACTTTAGCATGTATGGCCAGAATTGTCCCAATTTCATTCCTCAATCACTCACAATCCATCGACAATTAGGCGAAGTGTTCAACTGCAAGGTTGTAGAGGATGGAGAGGGCTTCAGATCCATACGGAGTTGATCGTGTTTGGAGCATCGGAGGGGGAGAAATGGGGGGCCGACAGTCAGGGCCTGCGCGCGCGTTTCGAGGCTCATCAGGAGGCCGAGCTCCTCCATGTTTGGGCCGAACCTAGAGCAAGATGGAGGCTTCGATTTGGCACTCTCTGATCGAGATATAGGTTGGTGATGGAGATGCAAGAATTAACCCTAGTTTTGGGTGATGGGTTCATGGATACGGCTTTGGACCTGTAGAAGATACGTGATGTGGGAGAAGAGCAAGCACGGCCAGGATTCTAGGGTTTTGATATGGACGGCTGAGATGAGTTGTGGGTTAAATTATTATAAATATAAGTTGTAATTTATAAGTTAAAATTCGAGTAAACTTCAAAAATTCATATCTTTTTCATACGAGGTCGAAAAAATGCAAACTCAGTTGCGTTTGAATCGTATGGACGAGCACTACGCGATGGAGTTGGTTTGGAGTCGTTTGGAGTTAGTGAGAATTTTGGGTAAAATTAAACGTCCGTTTAATTTTATTCGAAATAAATCGCTAAAACGGAAATAAAATCAAGGTGAGAACTTCTCACTCAATCGAATCAGTTTCGATTTTATTTTAAATAGTTAGATTTAAAATATTTGAATGCATGTTTGAATGTTGATGAATATATATTGATTGTTAAATAGACATTATACGCCGTTAGTAAGCGGATGTTATTTAATAAAAACATATACCGCGAATATTTCATAAACAGTGAAATTGGTATTATATATAGTAGCAATATATATATATTGGCATATGTATATATTGGAGTTATTGATTTCCCGCATTTTTTGTTTAGCGGATGAGACCCTATTGCGCCGTTATTAAGCGGATAATATTTAATAAGAACATATACCGCGATAATTTCGTACTGGAGCGAAATTGGTATTGTGCTAATGTTTTTGGATGCAGGAAAACAGGTTGGAGGGATCCAACTGGATTCCTCAATAGTTTTTATTTGATTTCAGATATTTTGATATTTGATTGATTATCATACGATATATGATATCGTTGTTGTCGTGATTTACTATTTGGTGTGTAGCATCATTGGACCCAGATTTTGGGATTTTAAAATAATTTTAAAATGATTTTTGAAAATATACTTTATTTTTGGAATTGATCCATTTTAAATAAATAAACGTTATAATTTTTAAAGTTATAAAAAATTATGATTTTTGTGAAATATAGTTAAAAGCTGATTTTTGAGAAATATAGTTAAAAACTGATTTTTGAGAATATGATGCTATTGAGTTATAAAATAGTTTAATCGAGATATTTTAGGATTTATTGTGAAAAGTTTAAATATAGGATTTATGAAATTTAATTATTTTATAAATCAATAGAATGGTGAAATTATAAAGGAATTTAAAGAAGTTTTAAAAGAATAATATAAATTGAATTATATTAAGAGATTTATAAATGGATATTTATAAATTGAAATATGGACATTATAAAACGAGTTTTTATAAGTGTTTGAATGAAGTGAAAATGAAATTCATAAATGAATGAAATTATAGAATTATATAACGGTGAAGTTATAAATGGAAATTTTATAAACAGTAGGTTTATAAAATTTGTAAAGTTCAAAGGAACGATTTTTGCAAATAAATAAATTATAAGTGTTTGACTTATAATTTGGACTTTTGGTTTATAATTAAAATTATAAATCGAATAAGTTAATAAAGAGATTTATAAAAAGGAAGTTTTTATAAATAAATAGAAATGGAATTTATAAACGTTGTTTTATAAATTCGCAAATGACTTATTTTGACAAGAAAATTTGTTGAAACCTACAAATGGAGTTATATTCACATTTTTGAATAGTGAATAATCCTTTGAATTAAAATGAAAAAAGGATGAAATTGTTAATGAAGTATATTCACGTTTTTGAATAGTGAATAACACGTTAAAGAAATTGTTTTGGGTTTGGATGTTTTAAATAGAATTTAAAACGATCGAACAATGTTTTAAAATGTGTTGAGATTCGAAACCATAGATTTCAACATTTATTGTTGAAATAGACGTTTTCGAGAAATAAAAGGAAATAGTGGACTATAACACTGTGGTTATAGTAAATGATTTCCGAAAGGAAATGTTTTGCATAGTATTGGGATTTATATATCTATTTTAATTTCGAATCCCTATACTAGTGATTTTGGGTTGTCGTAACGATGTTTTACGTAACATTCGTTTTGGCCCAAATAAATATGTTTAAGAGAATGATTTCCTTAAAGAATGAAATATATACTTAATTTCGATTTAAGTATATTGAATATTTTCCAAGTGTTGAAAATAAATAAAATTTGTGAATTACTTATGAATGTATAAGTATGGAAATGTTTTCCAATATAAAGTGAATACTTTGAGAATTTATCTTTTTGAAGATAAATTGAAATGAATAATTGAAAACGTATATCAATAGATATTGTGAAATATAAATTCACTATTGAATTTATAAAGGAAAGGAGAATTTGTTTAAAAGTAAATGTTGATTTATTTTTGAAGTGTGAAATAATATATCTTGTAAAGATATTTTGGAAAATAAATAATTTGGGAAAATTATTTGGAAACTGGTGATGTGTGCATATCCAGTGATAGTTCAATAACCGACTATCAATATTTCCCTTTGAATGGGTAATTGATGTGATTTGTTTGAATGTGAATGCTACACTTATTTTTGAATAAGCGCTCACTATTCGGGTTAACCGGGAAAGGACCATGGGGTCGTATAACCCATTCCGAATATGTGATACGTCGTTATAATTGCATTGAAGATCGGTGTTGAAGACCCGGTATTTGCGAGAGCGATAGGATGACCTGTCGATTTACTCTGCACCGAGTTGCTCCGGTATAGAGTTCTCCATATGTGATGGTGAATCCGATCAGGATTGTGAATATCCGGATTGCAAGGACTTCTTTGTAAGTGCCTTCGGTTTTGTTCGAGCCCGGAACAGACTTGTATGGATTGTGTGTCTGACATTACAAGTTGAGATATAAAGCCGATTTCTTTCAAATATATTTCTGTTGGTGGCGAAGAATTTATTCTTTTAGCTTAACACCCTTCTCTGAGACGTACGAGCTCAGAGGTTATATAGTTGAAGTTATCAGCGATATATTCCCAATTTGGTAATGTGACATGCTGAGTGTTGCTGAAATGATCATTGTGTTGATTATTGTGATAGGATCGTTTATTTGATCGTCTATCTTGGTGATCATTGTGTTGATCATTTGTTGACCCAAAGCATGGCTTTTGTATAAAGTATGTTTTTGTGGACGTGACTTCGTCGAAACTCACACCCCGGAAATGGTCAAAACAGGAAAGATGCGGCAAGGTTATGAGGGGTAGCACCCTTTAGGGTATGTACATTTCCTTCTGGATAGAGGTGGTATCATGGTATGGAGCCCAGATATTTAACCTATGTGGTTACTACGAATTTATTACTTTGTGGTTGTTGGCTATCGGGATCCCGTGAGAAAGGTCGTTTACGATCGGGGAATGGCGTGCTCGTGTCAGTAGTTACCCAGTTAGGGGTAACCCGGCCTTGTGTTGGCAGAGTTCCGGTTTGGTTCTCGGGGATGTCTTTCCAGAGGCATTCTCATGTGGCAATGGGAAGTTCCTTGGCCTGATCATTTGTTGGAAATCCAAAGAAACAATACGAAACTTGTACGGTTTTAGTTGTAGAACCTGCCATCTAATATGGTAGCTATTAGTAGGCATAATATAATGGTACCTATGCTGGCTAAGATTTATATTCTACTTTCGAAATGAATTTTCTCCTACACTATGCACTAGTAATAATATCAAATGTTATTTTAAATGCGTATCAAGCATCTTTGACTATCATAAGGAGAAATCTCGTCCGATTCTGCGTTTGCATTGTGTGTGTGTGCGGGAGGCCTTATGGTAGTCTCATTTTTAAAAGCATTGCGAATTGAAATAAAAATATTCCTCTATTTTGATTTTAAAGATAAACAAACTGTTTTGAGTTCTCACACCAGTCACATGACTGACTTGGAGTTTATTGTTTTCCTTCCTAAACTCTGGGTGCCCACCAATTTTCACACGGGCAGTCAAGAGTTAGGTTTATCAGGATATTCTGGAGTTGCTGGAGGCAAGCTGGATGGCATGGCGTATTACTACTATATAGTATTTCTTTTTCCGCTGCACTGTTTGTTGTTGTATATTGTTGTACACTCTGATGATATGATGTAATGAAATGTAATGTAATAACTGATATAGTTCTTTGTTTAAAGATTATTCATTTATTATTATATGTTGTTCCGCTGCGAATTGTGAGATTCTGATGTTGTTCTGTTGTTTTCTGTTCCGTTCTATTTTAAAATTTTGTTCTATTCTCTATTTTCTTTCTCTTCTCTTTTCTATAAAATTTTCTATCTTCTGTTTTCTCTCCTCCGTATTTTCTATCTTTCTTTCTTCTTTCTTCTTTTCTCTTCCTAAATTCTTTTCTTAAACCCATAACTATTCGGTTTTTCGGCAACGAAAAATCAAAGCGTTACATCAATGACTAGACAAAAGATGATATGAAAACCCAAAAGCTGAAGCGGCAACAGAATCAGAGATAACGATTATCCTGAAATAACTCGGTCTGACCCGAGTATTATTCAAAAGGAGATAATAAACGGATCAGTCTAATTTAAACTTAGAAGTGAATGCATCATAAACCACATCAAAGAAAATCAATTATAGTCTCGAACGAGACTATTCAACATAAATAATCAACATAGTTTAAGGGAAGAATTTTCATTAAACTCCATCAAAATCAACTTTCAAATTCATAATTGAATTCAAAACAGCAATTCACAAGATCTAGAAATCAAAAATAAATAACTAGAAAATCAACATAAAAGTGGATCGATCCCAGCATATGGCGAGTCTAAGCTATGCCACACGTGCATCAACATATGGCCGAAGCCTACCAAGTGCTGTCATCATAATTTTTGGCGTCCAACAAATGACCCGAAGGTCCAACATATGACCCGAAGGTCTAGTACTGGTAATTGACCCGATGGTCCAACATATGACCCGAAGGTCCAGCATAGTGGCTCGAAAGCCCAACTAAATCATCAAAATCATCAAACAACGAATTCACAGCAAATGTTTCAATTAACGAGTCCGAATTTAACTGAATTAGTAAAAGCGTGGTTCCATACTCCACACTTTGGCTAAATCGTTTAAATCTCTTCATCGTTTCCTTGAAAGTGCTAAATTTTCTATTTTATATAAATAAAAATTTACGTTCTCAAATAGACAAGTCCGGAATTAAGCGAATCGGTAAAATTAAGGGTTCATAGTCCTCAATTTTACTGAAGCGTTTAAATCGCTTCCTCATTCTTTTGAAAGCGTAAATTCTAAAAATTTTGGAAACAATTTTACTTTAAAACAATTTTAAAAGCACGTGATTAAAACAGCAACATCTATAGCAATTTCGACGAGGAAATTGCGCTTCACAAAACACCATAAAACGGATATCAAATCACCGTTGCGGGATAGCCGCTTGAAAATTCACTTTAAAATTAACGATTACTGAAGTTAAAACAACAGTAACTTTTATTCGTCAAAAATCGCTTCAAAACAATACGTTTCAAAAATATAGCACCGGAGTAAAAATCCGTTATAAAAATAACGGCAACAAAATTCATTCTAAAATGGTTCAATGTGAACAATTTACTGGTCTACACTACTAATATGCACGTAACAAATATAGTGTCTGTACTCAGAATACACTTTGCACTTAGTTCCAACAAAATATGTTCAATTGCACTTTCTTTTCACAGTAATAAAATAAAACATAAACTGACAAAGGATGCGTGCAATTGATGGCAAAGCAAGGGATGTGATATAATTCAAGGTACAAGGGACGAACGAAAATTCAATGCTTTGGGTAACCTGAGGCTGATCACGTTTGAAACACAGGGACAATTTTATTTACTAAAATATGGCCAAACACGTCCCCTATTGGAATATTAATACTCACACACAAATGACACAGATTAAAATTTTCAAAGAACCTGACTTAAATTTCATGTTTTACAACTTTTCCTGCACCTAAAATTTTTAGTGCATGCAACATCTAAACAAATAATTGTGTACTAAGAATTGTACACGTGCATGAAGTCTGGGATTGCATTATTTTGTGCCACACGTTATATCTTGGGCATGGTTTTTCATGAATGCACGTCACTTTCATGCACAAACGAAATGAAAAGAAAAAAGGCAAAGTAAATGACCTTTGAACAAAACAAAATATGACCTGGGTATGGTTACTCTTTGCTTTACAAACTACACGCACGCAAGCTACATGCACGCACTCGAACTACATAAAAAATAATATGAACCAAACACCTGCATGAGAGGATTTGAACAAATTAATGTGACTCACATCTTCATGCAAGTAATGAAGTGAATAAAAACAATGTGACCTGTCTCACTTTTGTGCACACATGAAGAACAATGGTGAAACAAAAATTTTGCGCAACCTATTTTCATGCACATGAAGAATAGACCAGATACTAGCCAGGCCTGCACACACACGAAATGATGAAGTAAGAAAAATAAATTAGAAATGTGAGTTTGGTACTCACCTTAAATTCGCTTCAAAATCAGTTAACAACAGGAGCCACTTGGAGCAAGTTGAACTGCCATTTGTGTGTTTTACAGAGCAACTTGAAAAGTGAATGCAACGAAAAGAATGCTACTGGAAAAATGAGTAAAAGATGTTGCAGCTTACTTTTCTTCCACCAAAATTGTGCACAAGTCAAAAGAATGAAGTGCTAGCTTGCATTGTACATATGCATTAAATGTATACGTGCAAAAGAAAAAGAAAGTACACACCGCATTAATTGATGATAGCAAATATTCAAATATTCGCTTTCAAAATAAAAGTGACAGCAACCCAAAGATGTTTCACATTGCTTTAGACCTAGACTTGTTCTTTTATTTGTGCTTTTTAAACTTGTGGAGACAACAACGCAAATGTGTTCACATTGGCTTCATAAACTTTGTCACAACAAAGCAATAATATTTCAACTTGCTTTATAAATTGAAAGACAGCACAGCAAAATATGTTCCACCATATTTTAAATTGGACTATAGTTGTTACAGTGAAGAAGGCAAAATCAAAGTGTTTCCACTCTTGTGTTAGCCAATGTGTTTGAACAATATTTTATAAACCTGGTGACCGCCTTTGTTCACTTTTGTTTTATATAATAAGTGGTATCCAGCAAAAGAAATGTTCCAACTTTTAGTTTAAAATGGCCTATTTCTCACGTACATGAAGGCAAATGAAAAATAACACAACTTTGTTATTTGTTTCAAATAATTTTGCAGCTGACTACCACTTATATGCTCAACTAATTTGTAAATAATATTGCATTTACATTTTTCTTCAAATTTCAAATTAAAATTTCCATTTTAAATTTTATTTCGATGGAAACAAAACCACGGTTACAAACTTCCCCCTATAAAAAATGCGTCCCTGCAGTTTTCATACTAGAAGCAGTCTATAACACAAATCATTCATCTCAACAAAAATTAAAATAGAAAAGATGGATAAGAATGCTCACCCCCACCCGAAGAGGAGAGAAAGCCGGGATAAGAACGCTCAATGAATTCTTTGGTTTCCCAAGCGCAGTCATTGGGGTTGCAGACCATTGAATTTTCATAAGCAGGACTTCTTTATTCCAAAGGCGTTTAACCTCCGAAGCTAGCACACGAATAGGATTTTGCACCATAGACAAGTCGGGTGAGATCTCAAGATCTTGCAACACATGAGGATCAACAATAGAATCCGAATCTCGAAGGCATCAACGAAGTTGGGATACATGAAATACGTCATGAATTCCTGAAAACTGAATAGGTAGCGATACGCGATAAGCGACTGGGCCAATGCGTTACGTAATAGGAAATGGTCCAATATATCGAGGAGCCAATTTCCTAGAGCTACTAAAACGCACTACACCCCTCATCAGAGAAACACGAATGAATACGCGATACCCAACAGAAAATTCCAAAGGCTTCCAACGATGATCGACATAAGATTTCTGCCTATTCTGAGCCTCTTTCATTCTCTATCTAATAATATCAATCTTCTTAGAAGATTCTCGAATATAATCAAGGCCGAGAACTAATTTCCCCAAATTCCAACCAACAAGATGGTGATCGACATGGTCTTCCGAAAGGGATTTGAAAGGAGCCAAACCGATACTGGATTGGAAACTATTGTTATAAGAAATTTCAACAAGAGATAAGTGGTCTTCCCAACTATCTCCAAAGCCAAGAAGCAGTCCGATTGGACTTGATAGGAATAAAATGGGCTGATTTGGTCAATCTGTCAACAATCACCCAAATACCAATATGGCCCGACCTCAAACGAGGTAGACCATCAATGAAGTCCATAGAAATTTGATCCCATTTCCATAATGGAATCTCAAGAGGCTGCAAAAGACCACTAGGATGCTAGTGTTCTGCTTTAATAAGTTGACAAGTCATGCAACGACTTACATAACTTGCAATATCACGCTTCATACCTTCCCAACAGTATAAGCATTGCATATCAGCATACATCTTACTACTACCCGGATGAATAGTATATTTAGAACGATGACAGTCCTCAAGAATGTCATTTCTAAGATTAGGGACATTTGGCATGATCAACCTACCTTTCTTCCGAATACAACCATAAATATCAATACCCAAATCCTTTAGATTATCAATTGGGGTTCCGATTTACAACTCTGAATAAGACAAGAGAGATCTGGATCTTATTTCGGGGCATCGACAATACGATACAACAAACTAGGACGAGCTCCCATGCTAAATAAAAGCATGGGAGAATCAGAAACTGAAGGATGGTCTCTAATATCACAATGAGATAAAGCTTCCAACATATTCCACTCTGCTAGCATCATGGAAACAACAACCTGCTGCTTGCGACTATGCGCATCAGCAGCTCGATTACCCTTACCAGGGGTATACTGAATATCGAAATCATATGAAGCAAGAAATTCGAGCCAACGCCGTTGCCTCATATTAAGTTCTTTCTGAGTGAATAGATACTTCAGAAATTTGTGATCAGTGACGATAACAAAACGCTCTCCCAACAAATAATGTCACCAAATCTTCAAAGCAAAGACTATAGCGGCTAACTCCAAATCATGGGTAGCATATTGAATCTCGTTAGGCTTTATTTGTCTATAAGCATAGGCAACTACTCTATCCTTTTGCATGAGTACAGCACTGAGTCCATAACCACTGGCATCGGTATAAACAACAAGATCACGATTCCCCTCGGGAACCACTAAGATAGGAGCATGAGTAAGGAGATCTTTTAACTTCCTGAAAGAAGATTCACACTTATCAAACAAAATAAAAGGAATAACTTTTTTCATGAGAGTGATAAGTGGTAAAGCAATACGAGAAAAGTCCTTAACGAACCGACGATAATAACCCGCCAATCCAAGGAAACTACGGATCTCAGTAACGGTCTCGGGCCTCTTCCAATTCTGAATAGATTCGATCCTGGAAGGATCGATAGAAATACCATCGGAAGAAACAATATGACTGAGAAACTTCACCTTATTCTCCCAGATGTGACACTTGGAGAGTTTGGCATAAAGCTAAAAAGTGCTCAAAACAATCTCCAAATGCTGAATATGATCGGCTTTAGATTTGGAATAAATAAGAATATCATCAATGAAAACCAAGACAAACTTATTGAGATATTCTTGGAACATCCAATTCATAAGATCAACAAAATACGCTGGAGCGTTCGTCAAACCGAACGGCATAACAAGCCATTCATAAGAACCATAACGAGTACGGAATGTGGTAAGAGGAATGCTATCTTCCGCAACTCGTAACTGATGAAAAATGGTAGCAAGATCGAGTTGGGAGAAGAGCTTAGCGCCACTCAATTGATCGAACATGTCCGATCCTAGGTAATGGATAACTATTTTTGATAGTAAGCTTGTTAAGCTTGCGATAATCAATGCAAAGCCTTAGAGTACCATCTGGCTTCTAAACGAAGACAACAGCGGCGCCCCAAGGATATGAGTTAGAACGAATAAATTTCTTGGCTTCCAATTCAGATAATTGTTGCTTGAGTTCCTCATTTTTCCTAGCAGACATCCTCGTGGGAGGACGACTGACAGGATGAGCACTAAAGATAAGATCAATACGGAACTCAATTACCCTCTTCAGCGGTAAACACGAAATAGGCTCGAAAACATCAGAAAAATCACAAACAGTCGGAATATTATCTATGACATCCTCCGATTCGAAGGAAAAAAATGAGAGCATTCGAAGTATGATCCATGCTTCAAAATATAATAGATAAGTGCTCGATAGCATCAGGATGCTTGAGATATAAAGTTCTTTCGAGACATAGGATTTGAACTTCATAACGGACGAGCCCATCCATACCCAAAATCCTATCAAAACTAAGATGATCCATAACATGCAGATCCGCATGAAAGGAAAAACCACATAGAATAATTTGAACATCAACATAGAACAAACCAAGAGTTGCGGATCCACCAATAGGATTCACAATCCTCAAAGGGTCGCAAAGAGTAATAACATCCAAAGGAATAACATCAACAAGCTACTTTGACACGAATGAATGCGATGCACCCGTATCGAAAAGAACTCAAATAAAACGACCAAGAAATAAAACAAAACCTTATACAAATCTAAGATTGATAGGAATTCAACAAATGGAATACTATAGTGATATGAGATTTATCCCTAGACATATTCCAATTCGTTAGAGAGGATAAAAGTTCAAGAACAACGAAGGAATAGATTAGAAAGGCACGAATAAAATCTTCGAATAGTAGTAACACATGTTCCATTCTACTTCTGTTTCATGTTTATTATAATTTGTTCTGAATCTCAGCTTTGATACCAAGCTGTGACGCCCCACCTCTATACTCAAAATAACAAAGGTTATTATAAGGAATAACGTCTGCTATTGCGAAGAATAAGGCTTGTTAGAAGCGACCATCCGTAAGTTATGCCTTAGATGAGTATTGATTACATCGATAGGAGTTGTGAAAATTACTCCCAAAGATATATATATTCAATCCAAATCTAAAACGAAACTACGGTGGCGAAAGAAAAATTCAGAACAACTCATAATAACAAGAACACAGATAGGTATAATCACATCAGAACAGAAATATCAGATATATAGTGGAAGATAAATCTGGATACATGCTACAACAATCGATAGTTTACATGAACCACATGTACATATACAAAGACATCAACATACATGAGACGAGAGTCAATACACCAAAAGTAACACCTTGAAGCCTAGACAAAAGATGACGTGAAATCCCAAAAGCTGAAGCGGCAACAGAATCAGAGATAGCGATTATCCTAAAATAACTCGGTCTGACCCGAGTATTATTTAAAAGGAAATAATAAACGGATCAGTCTAATTCAAACTTAGAAGTGAATGCATCATAAACAACTTCAAAGCAAATCAATTATAGTCTCGAATGAGATTATTCAACATAAATAATCAACATAGTTTAAGTGAAGAATTTTCATTATACTCCATCAATATCAACTTTCAAATTCATAATTGAATTCAAAACAGCAATTCACAAAATCTAGAAATAAAAAATAGATAACTAGAAAATCAACATAAAAGTGGATCGATCCCAACATATGGAGAGTCTAAGCTACGCCGCACGTGCATCGACATATGGCCGAAGCCTACCAAGTACCGTCATTATAATTTTTAGCACCCAATAATGACCCGAAGGTCCAACATATGACCCGAAGGTCTAGTATTAGTAATTGACCCGAAGGTCCAACATATGACCCGAAGGTCCGACATAGCGGCTCGAAAGCCCAACTAAATCATCAAAATCATCAAACAACAAATTCACAGCAAATGTTTCAATTAACGAGTCCGGATTTAACCGAATTAGTAAAAGAGTGGTTGCATACTCCACACTTTTCCTAAATCGTTTAAATCTCTTCATCGTTTCCTCGAAGGTGCAAAATTGTGTATTTTATATAAATAAAATTTACATTCTCAAATGGACAAGTCCGGAATTAAGCGAATCAGTAAAAGCAAGGGTTCATAGTCCTCAATTTTGCTGAAGCGTTTAAATCGCTTCCTTATTCTTTTGAAAGTGTAAATTCTGAAATTTTTGGAAATAATTTTGCTTTAAAATGATTTTAAAAACACGTGATTAAAACTGCAACATCTATAGCAATTTCAACGAGGAAATTGCGCTTCACAAAATACCGTAAAACGTATATCAAATCAGCGTTGCGGGATAGCCGCTTGAAAATTCACTTTAAAATTGACGGTTACTGAAGTCAAAACAACGGTAATTTTTATTCGTCAAAAATCTCTTCAAAACAACACGCTTCAAAAATATAGCACCGGAGTAAAAATTCGTTATAAAAATATCGGCAACAAAATTCGTTCTAAAACTAGACACCGGTTCAACGTAAACAATTTACTGGTCTGCACTACTATTATGCACGTAACAAATATAGTGTCTGGACTCAGCATACACTTTGCACTTAGTTCCAACAAAATATGTTCAATTGCACTTTCATTTCACAGCAATAAAATAAGACATAAACTGACAAAGGATGCATGCAATTGATGGCAAAGTAAGGGATGTGATATAATTCAAGGTATAGGGGACGAACGAAAATTCAATGCTTTAGGTAACCTGAGGCAGCTCACGTTTGAAACACGGGGACAATTTTATTTACTAAAATGTGGCCAAACACGTCCCTTATTGGAGTATTAATACTCACGCACAAATGACACAGATTAAAATTTTCAAAGAACCTGACTTAAATTTCATGTATTACAACTTTGCCTGCACCTAGAATTTTTTGTAACGGTCCTGAATTTTGAACAATTTAATTTGTGAATATTTAATTAATTTTAAATATTCGAATGATGATTGACTTGAATTTCAAATTTTCAGTATAAATTAGTGATTAAATTTTAGAATTTAATCTATTTAAAGTTGAATAGAATTTGAATTTAACTTTGGAGTTTGAAATTGAATATTGAATTGGTATTTAAAATTTGAACGAATGACTAGGAATAATAATTTGTCAACATGATAATCCATTATAGGTTTAATAAATTCAGTGACGAATTTGAATTTAAACGTGCGGAAAATTTAATTAAGTGAAAAACTTAATATTGAAAAGTTTGAAATTGGTTTAAAACTAATATTATGAAAAGTATGAGGAATTCAAACTATGAATTAAGTTGAAGTTGAAATTGAAAAAGTTAATGGTTTTAAAGATGTTTTAAAATGCATTAAGTATCGAATACATAGATTTCAACATTCATTGTTGAAATAGACGTTTTCGAAAAAAATAAGGAAATGGTGGATTATAACACTGTTGTTATAGTAAATGGTTTTCGAAAGGAAATGTTGTTTATAGTATTGGGATTTATATATCTATCTTAAATTCGAATCCCTATACTAGTGATTTTTGAGTTGTCGTAACGATGTTTTACGCAACATTCGTTTTAACTCAAATAAATGTGTTTAAAAGAATGATTTCCTTAAAGAATGGAATATATACTTAATTTTGATTCAAGTATATTGAATATTTTCCGAGAGTTGAAAATAAATGAACTTGTGAATTACTTATTACTAAATAAGTATGGAAATGTTTTCCAATATGAAATGAAAGGTTTGAAATTTTATCTTTTAAAGATAAATTGAAAGAAATGAATATTTGAAATTTATTTCAAATGGTTAAGTTGGAAAATTATATATCTTGTAAAGATATTATTTTGAGAAATGTGAACAATTAGTTCAACTTGAATATTTTCCAAAAAAGATTGAATCTAGAGTTAAATTGAGTTTAACTTTGACACCAAAAACAATATAAGTTGAGCTTTGAAATTTGGATAGTCGATTGGGATTGTATGTCTAACATTGTGAATTGATGACATATCAATTGATCTCTATTAAATATATATCTGTGGTGGCGGAGAATTTATTCTTTTAGCTTAACACCCTTCTCTGAGACATACGAGCTTAGAGGTTATATATCGATAGACATCAATTATGTGTTGAGAATTGACGATGTAACGTGAAATCCAAATCGAATGTGAAGTCGATAATGAATTGGATTATGAATGTGAATTAGGTTTGAGATAACCTTAAATTTTCAAATCGATTTAGAGGAAAATTTTAAACGTGATGAAAAAATTTGGAATCCTCTATTTGTGATGAATGTGAATTGAGTTTTCGTAACTTATATATGTGAATATAATAATTCGAAAACCATCAGTTTGGAAAGTCATTATTATGAAAAGTCCTATGCAAGTTTACATAGGTATGATATCTACGAAATGTGAAGTACTATATGTATATGACATATGTTTTCTAAAAACTGAGGATATGGAAATGTACCTTCCATTTATTATTTGTGAAGGTGATTGGAACTCGGTGGAGTGTCCATTGGAAACCGAAGCGTAATTCGTGGGGCGTGATGCCTACAGTTACAAGCGATTCCACTGGGATAGTGGCGCAACCGCCATGTAAACTGCGATCTAGAAACCGAAGCGAAATTCGAGGGGCGTGATGCCTACGGCCACGAGCGATTCTACTGGGATAGTAGCGCAACCGCCGTGTGGACCGCGATCTAAGGCGACAACCATGGAGAAATTCAAGAGAGATGAGAAATCTAAGGTTACAAGCGATTCTACTGGGATAGTAGCGTAACCGCCGGGTAAACTGTGATCCATGGGGGAACGTGCTTTCCATATCCATTTTTAAAAGAATTTTTAAAAAAGTATTTTCACTGGGAGTTGAAGCAAGTATGTTTAGTACTTGGAGATTTTTAGTCTTGCGCCTGGCCAGCGTATGCCTAATGTCTGTAAGAACGACGATGGACTTGTTAAACTTCGAGTTATCAAGTATTTTCAAACTTTGAATAGAAAATCAATAATATGAAATTAGAATTACATAATTCTAACTTAATGAATTAAGGAAGAAATTTTTAAAATATCTTGAAAGCACACAGCTTTGGAAAAGATATAATATGCAAATATTTAGCATGAAAGATTTCAAGTTTAAAAATCTGAGTTTTGTAAGTCAAAAATTTGGTAAAAGACTTTTGTGTCTTGATTATTGAAATCGATGAACAAAGCTAATGAAATAAAATAAATGGAATGAATCCTATATTTATTTGCGAGTTTGAAACTTGGTAAAATTGTGTAGGATATAAATATCGGTGAAATTTTAGCAATCGTTTTCCTAACTTATAATTTCGGGACGAAATTCTTTTAAGTAGGGGAGATTGTAACGGTCCTGAATTTTGAACAATTTAATTTGTGAATATTTAATTAATTTTAAATATTCGAATGATGATTGACTTGAATTTCAAATTTTCAGTATAAATTAGCGATTAAATTTTAGAATTTAATCTATTTAAAGTTGAATAGAATTTGAATTTAACTTTGGAGTTTGAAATTGAATATTGAATTGGTATTTAAAATTTGAACGAATGACTAGGAATAATAATTTTGATTTTGAGAATTATTATTTATGTAAATTTATAAATCGATGTTTAGTTATAAATAACATTTTTCTTTAACTAAAATAAAATAGAATAAATTTTTTGTCAATAATGAAATAATATAAGTACACTTAGTTAAAATTTTAAAAGCAAAGAAAATAAACAAAACTAATTGAATTTAAATTGAAAAAAAAAGAAAGAGAAAAAGATAAAAAGTAAATATAAGAAAATAAATAAATAAATATAAAATAAGTACACATTACCTTACCCCTGTCAGCCAAATTCATGCCGTAACCCACGCTAATACACGTTCTCTATTCTCTTTTATACCCTACTCCTTTTCCCCTTTTCTCATTCGAAACCCTTCAGTAATCAAACGAAAGAAAAAAAATTAATGGCGGCTGTCGTTCGTCCCTCTCTTAACAATTAGGGCTTTTCCAAATTTGGGTTTGCTTCGGCTTCAATTCGATCGCGTGCTTCTCAGTGGGTCGAGTTCGTCTCCTTGCTTCGGTGAAAGGTGAGTTCTTTTCTCACGATTGGTTTTAATTCAAGTTTTTATATTTGTTTGAATTGAATGTTTGGTTGCATGCTATGTTTTGGGGGGTTATTCGTTATCAATTGCTCGGATTTTTTTTGGATTTAAACTGATATGAGAAGATTTGTCACCGCATGTTGGTTGTTGGTTGTTATTTGCTATCATTTGCTCTAATATTTTGATTTTAAATTAATAAGAACAAATGCTATTTGATATTTGTTTTTAAACTGTTAAGAACAGATGCTATTTGGGATTTATTTTTAAACTGTTAAGAACAGACACTATTTGGAATTTAATTTAAATTGATGAGAACAGATGCTATCAATTTGTGATTTGTTTTTAACTGATGAGGACAGATGCTTGTTTTTGTGTTGCTGCATGTGATGGATGCATGCTCGTGTACCTGTATATATATGCCACCTCTGTTATGTTATGTAGTTTCAAGAAATATATATATATATATATATATATATAATACTGTGAGCAAACTATACTTTAAAGTTTTGAATCTTGTTTTGCTCTTTGCTCTCGGTCAATCCAATTTAAACTGTTAAAAACAGATGCTACTTGAATTTGTTTTTTAACTGATGAAAACAGATGCTATTAAATTTGTTTTAAACTGATAAGAACAGATGCAATCAAATCTTGTGTGCTTGAATTCCTGAATGAATATGATGGCTTGAATTAAATGAATGAAATGCTTGTGTTTTGCTTGTCTGGAAACATTGTTCTTGGGTGTATGCGTGTATATATATAAGTATTTCAACCCAATTTTCTTTGTTATTTGAAATGACTGTGAGCAAAACTGAAACTTTTAAGGTTAAAACACTTTTATTACCCAGTATATATATAGCCATGAATGGAGGTAATGACTCAAAGCCATCTTGAATGGATGATTAAGTTGTGTTATTTGATAAGAGAAAAGGATGATTTGGAATGTTGTTAAATATGCCTGAATGTTGAATGTATCAGTGCATACATGTTTTTGGAATGTTTGTATATCTGTGTATATGCCTCTGTTTAAACAGTATAGGCTAAACCCATTTTCTTTGAAATTTAAATCCTCCTTATAAAATTGATGTTATGCTTTAATCTTTAAAGAAAATCTGTTCATTTTAAATCTGAAGCTTTTAATGTTAAGAAAATAATCAAAGCAATTTACAAGTTTATTACTGGTAGATGTATGAATATATGCTTGCATGTTCACTTGAGTTTTGAAATTGTTGTCTCATTTTGAAAACAGTGCAGTCCCTTTGTTTTTGAGATATATGCATGTTGACTAGTTCACTTGCTCATTTGTGTTGGCTCTGTTAGCTTTGGGTTCACTGATCAGTACATATACATGTTGAGTCTCATGACTTTGTCTCTATTTTGACCCTTGATCATTTCATGTTGACTTTTACTCCGCTTTGCATTTGTGCATTGCTGTCATTTAAGTTGGTCACTGTTGCATTACTTGTGGCAGTTGCTATGTTCACACGTTTTCCCATTCACTGTCACACTGTACTTGCTTCACTTGAGTTTTTGTAACTTGTACATGATGTGTTCATTCGAGTTGCTTCACCCTTGAGTGTTTCATTTCATGAACATTTGGGTCTGGTCTCTTTATCCACACTTTGTTGATCATCAGTTGTAGCTTGTTATATTGAACTTGTAGTTGTTACCAGACTTGAGTTGTATCCATTTTCATGTTTTCTGGCCACTGTGTATTTTGAGTAGTGTAGTTGGTTTTGGTGCTCTGGGTCACTTGAGATTTTGCACTTTGGTGCTGTTGTCCACTGCATAGTGCATTGCCTTGTTATTGTGAAGTTGTGCTTACACACTTGCACTTCTGGTTCTCCTTTTCAAAACTTTCTATTGCAAGTGTATGTTTCCATTCACTGTTCTGGCCATTCTTGTTGCCTCTTGCAATATTGGTTTAGATGTGCATTTGCTTTTTCATTGTTGTTCTGCCTCCATTTTAAAGTATTGTGCAGTGGTTATTTGAGGTTGTATGCTTCATGCTTGATGCACACGTGTTGGCGAGGCAGTGCACATGTGTGTAAATATACGTGTGTACTGCAGCCACACAGGATTGCTAGATTTTAAAAAAAATAATAATAATTTAATTTAAGTTTGTTTCCCTGTTGCTTCTCTATTCTCTGTTCATACCTGGTTACAGAGTTCTAATTGAGTTTTCAAACATGTTGCACTTCGATGTTGTTATGTTGAATCATTCACTGTCCCTGTTTCATTTATTCAGTTGCACTTATAAATCCATGAATTGTTGTCCATTCATTTTGGGACCCTGGTTGTTCATCTGTGCTTGGCCTTAATGCTTAGTTATATTCAGGCTGATTTTTGATACACTGTATTTTGGGCTATTACCATTTATTTCAGTTCATTGCAAATTTAATTACTTGAATAAAGATTAATCCTGACTCGAGTGTTTTTGTGTTTGCAATAAACGCTCGGGTCAGACCGAGTATTTTTACAGCTTGAAGATTTTCAGGCAGCGAAGTTAGAGAGAGAGGGGAAAGCACTTCACTAAAGTTTTTCTAGAAAAATTTTCTTGTACTTAATAGTAAATAAATTGTTCCGCTGTATAAAATTTAATGCATTGTACAAACTCTGATATATGTATGTAAGAAAAATTCATTTATGAATAATATTATGATTATTCTGTGATTCTGTGGCTGATTCTATTTAAACTCTATAAACTGACTAACAATTCGTCATTTTGAACGTTTCGAGATGGTTTAATTACCGACTAGAGGCGGTCAGAACGGCGGGTCGTTACATTTTTAGTGCATGCACCATCTAAACAAATAATTGTGTACTAAGAGTTGTACACATGCATGAAGTCTGAGCTTGCATTATTTTGTACCGCACGTTATAACCTGGGCATGGTTTTTCATGAATGCACGTCACTTTCATGCACAAACGAAATGAAAAGAAAAAAGGCAAAGTAAATGACCTTTGAACAAAACAAAATATGACCTAGGTATGATTACTCTTTGCTTTACAAACTACATGCACGCAAACTACAAGCACGCAGTCGAACTGCATAAAAAATAAAATGAACCAAACACCTGTACAAGAGGATCTGAACAAATTAATGTGACTCACATCTTCATGCAAGTAATGAAGTGAATAAAAACAATGTGACCTGTCTCACTTTTGTGCACACGTGAAGAACAATGGTGAAACAAAATTTTTGCGCAACCTATTTTCATGCAGATGAAGAATAGACCAAATACTAACCATGCTTGCACACACACGAAATGATGAAGTTAGAAGAATAAATTAGAAACATGAGTTTGGTACTCACCTTAAATTCGCTTCAAAATCAGTTAACAACAGGAGCCACTTGGAGCAAGTTGAACTGCCATTTATGTGTTTTACAGAGCAACATGAAAAGTGAAAGCAACAAAAAGAATGCTACTGGAAAAATGAGTAAAAGATGTTGCAGCTTACATTTCTTCCACCCTGTGCAGTTAATGCGCTCAGTAGATTCAAAGCGATGGAGGTGCAAAAAGTCATAACCGGGGTACAGTGAGGATATAGCGGGATATAGTGGATGGCTCTAGAATAGCGTATAAAACTCGTACTTAATGTTTTTACAAATATATAAATGATAACTAAATGAAAATTACCATTCAATTGAATTATAAATAATACATAAATATTTTTAAATAAAAATATGTGCGAATATACTTTAAATAAACGAAAAATTGTTATATAACATAATTGAATTTGGTAGAATATTAGAGTATTTTCATTTCTGAAAATATATTAAAAATTAATTCAAATAAATTAGTTTCATAATTTTATAATGTATAAATGCAATTTTTCAATTGATTTTATTGAAAAAGATATAGTGGGAATAGCGGAAATAACCGGAAATAGCGAAAATAGCTGGGATTAAAGCGGAAAGGCTATATTTTGGGGCTATATGGAAAAATCGTAGCGGCAGAAATCCGCTATAAGATATGGCGGGGTTGTAGCGGTGTAATAGCGGGGCATTAACTACACTGCTTCCACCAAAATTGTGCACAAGTCAAAAGAATGAAGTGATGGCTTGCATTGTACATATGCATTAAATGTATACGTGCAAAAGAAAAAGAAGGTACACACTGCACTAATTGATGACAGCAAATGTTCAAACATTTGCTTTCAAAATAAAAGTGACAGCAACCCAAAGATGTTTCACTTTGCTTTAGACCTAGACTTGTTCTTTTATTTGTGCCTTTTAAACTTATCGAGACAGCAATGCAAATGTGTTCACATTGGCTTTATAAACTTTAGTCACAGCAAAGCAATAATATTTCAACTTGCTTTATAAACTGAATGACAGCACAATAAAATATGTTCCACCTTGTTTTTAAATTGGACTATAGTTGTTACACATGAAGAAGGCAAAATCAAAGTGTTTCCACTCTTGTGTTAGCCAATGTGTTCGAACAATATTTTATAAACCTGGTGACAACCTTTGTTCACTTTTGTTTTATATAATAAGTGGTATCCAGCAAAAGAAATGTTCTAAATTCTAGTTTAAAATGGCCTATTTCCTACGTACGTGAAGGCAAATGAAAAATAACACAACTTTGTTATTTGTTTCAAATGATTTTGCAGCTGACTACCACTTATACGCTCAACTGATTTGTAAATAATATTGCATTTACATTTTTCTTCAAATTTCATATTAAAATTTCCATTTTAAATTTTATTTCGACGGTAATAAAATCACGGTTGTTACACACACATACACATATATATGCACATACACACGTAAATATCTATATATGCATACATATGACATACACAAACACACATATATATATAAGTATATTGTTATATATATATATATATATATATATATATATATATATATATATAACAAATATCTAGGTACTTTCCCTAATTTCAAAGTCACATGTTAGGATATGAATGGTTGGCATGAAGGTGATGGAAATGATAATGCGTGAGGTGGGAAATGATAGCCGTAGTGATGGAAAGAGGGATGGAAAAGTAGATGTGAAAGCTAATAAAATGCCATCATATTTTAGAGGCAAACTTCACCTATAAATACCAAGCCACTACTCTCTTATTCATTCACAAGTCCTATGCTTCTTCTTTTATTTTCTTCTCCTCTTCAATTCTCTTGTCTTATCTTCTTTTTTCGCTTGGTCGTAAGCAATTTTAAGTATTGGAGGTGGAGTGTTGGCCTATGGCTATTGGATAGTGAATGTGAGGAAGGATGGATATGAACTTGGTGGTATTGGAGGGAGAAAGACCAAGACCAAGGTCGAGTTTTGGGCCTTGTGGCCGAGAGTTTGGGGGTGATGTGCGGTCAAGGATATGAGCTAAGGTGGTGGTAGAAGGTGATGCTATGGGTCTTGAAGCAAGGGTTGTTTTGGCTGAGCACTTACAAAGGAAGGAGAAGTTGTTTAGTAGATGTTGTGGTAAATTAGAGAATGGTTCAGAGAAGTGTTGATTTGTCTAAATGTTGGAAGTATGGACCTGAAAATGATGAGAACACTTGCTTAAGTTAATTTTAAATTTAGGTAAAAGTAACGATATGAATGTTTACTAATAAATTAATTTATTTCGTTAGAAATTGATCGATAACTTGGTTGATTAAATGGATTATTAGATGGTTGGTTATATTGTTGAAAACGTAGCTGAGATAAATTATGAGAAATCATAATAAGAAATTATTAAGTGATTAACCGTGGTTAATTAATAAAAAATATATCCATGTAAATATGTATATGAAATTTATTTAGCCTCTTAATGGTTTTGAAAAATATAAAAAGGGTTGAAAATAAAAAATACAATAATATAGTATTATAAAATAATTTGAAAGTGAATATGAGATTCAATATGGAAAATATTAGTCAAAATGGTAACACCAACTTTTGAAAACTTTCGACAAGATATGGAATGGGAGTCAAAGTAGGCATGACGCGTAACGACGGTTTATGATTTCGTGCCATAAAAGCTTAAATCCATTTATACGATGGAATCGAAGTCGGAATTCTTTGGATTAATAATTTTTTGAACTCTTATAATCATAGTTTCAAACAAAGGAAAATGATTGAGTTTTCATTTAGTAGATTTTTAAAGCAAATCATTTTCGAAATAATTGCATTCTAGCAGTTTGAAAACCAAAGTGATAAATTATTTAAAATGGATATTTTTATTCTATAAAAATATGAATAAATTCTATAAATATAGTAAAATGTTTTAAAAGAGACTTGAGTTATAAAAATGGATTTATAAATGGTAGAAAAGTTGTTTTAATTAAATAAGCCTTAAAAGCAGTACTCGTAGCACTTTTTGCAGCAATTTTTAATAACTTGTGAAATATAGATTTAAACTTAATTATTTTTTCCAAATATTTTGTAAATATTTTCAAATAAATAATTAAGTATTTTAAAGTTGATTTGGAAGTTTTAAAATTACTTTTACAGAGTTCAAATAAATGATGAAAAGAAATTTTGTTATAAATAAATGATTTAGTCTTAGCTTTAAAAGTCCATGGTAGACTGAATTTTTCTGTTTGTGAGATCTAGATGTTAGGTGCTTAAACTAAGGAGATATTCAGAAGCAACCAGTGCCTTGCCTCACTTGGCCTTTTCCCTAGACGAGGGATAGATAAGGTTGAAATGTCAAAACCGAGACAAGTATAAAAGAATCAATTTTCCAAATTTAAACAGCTTGGATTTTATAGAAATAATTTTTTATAATTTTTGTTAGATTTTGAGGCGGAAACTCATACTATCCATGTGAATTTAAATAGTTATTTCACTAGCTATTCGATGGATAGTAAAGGTTGAATACAGAAATTGATATCGAGTAGAACTAGTACAATTTCTATGGATCTTTTTCTGCTCAATACAAATTAGTTTGTGTTTATAGTAAATGATGTCTTAAATAACATTTTTTGACATATTTAAAGTTGTGATTTGATATTAAGAAATCTTTGTTAAGATTTGAATTAATGATTTGGAAATATTTTCCCTAAGTAAAAGGTTAGATGATTTGGAAAATTTTCCAATATTAAAAATGTTTAATTAACCAGAGGGTTTGATTAATGAGGCTTAATGATTTCATGTACTTCCAAGAAGATAAATGGAATTTTTTAAAATAATATATCTATGAAAGATATTCTAAATGAATGAAAATTTAAATTAATTGGACGATGATTGATAACAACCTATATAACTGACTGTTTTTATCGATGATTGGTTCAAAGAATCCAGGGTTGGATTTGGGTGATTCTTATCTGAAAACCGCTTTGAACTAATATACACGTTCAAAAGTGAAGACATATTGAAGACAATTATTTTTGAAGATTGGATATCTTAATAGCGGAAAGACTACTTATTGACAATCTCTAGGTAGCTCCTAATGTGAAATAAATAGTAGTTGTCCCTTCGTTCTGAGAATTTACGAAATGCAAGGACTGCTCGCTACTAATCCTAGGGTTATTTCTCGATAGGATGTGGTAGGAGAAGATTCTTTGATTTGTCCTATTCTTGGACAACTTGTATGGATGAGTGTCTGAAATTGCATTTCTAAGACCACGTACATTGACTCTATAAATGTACATCTGTTTGGTAGTGTAAGTGGTAACTCTCTTATACTTAACACCTTTCCCTGTGACGTATGAGCTCGGAGGTAGTACATTTGGGAAAACCAATAGTGTGTTTTCAAAAATGGCAGTGTGGCATTCAAAGTGGAACTGGTTACGAGAAAAGCAACGCATGGCTTTGTAGAAATTGGGCGTAGTCTCACCAACCTCACATCTTAATAATGGTAGAAGTAATTATGTGGTCTGCAAGACATATATTTCTAGCTATTGGTATTATAAGTACGGAGGATTTCGGTGGAATCTTGATCCTCAAGGCATATGTTGCCTCATGGAGCAAGGTCACAAAGGAAACACTTAGAAAAGAAGAAATATTCTTTTGGATGATTATGTTGTATTACTTCACAAAGATAAATAATGGATTGCTGAAGATATTTCAGTTGGCTTACATTAATCTATACAAGATAGTAATTTGAAACATGGATGTAAGGTATGAATGTATAGTATAAATCTATAAAGGACAATAAAGTTTGAGATTTTCTCTATAGTTTTATTGAAAGACTCTTTAAAATTATTTTGGAATTTATTGCAGAGTATGATATTGGAAGGATATTAAAGTCATGTTTCTCAATGGAGACATTAATGAAACAACATAAGAAAACCATTAATGGATCGCCCTTTTCCATCAGGGATTCAAATACTCCGTTATTATTCATGGGGTGATATTTGGATTTATCACTAAACGGTTGGGTAGATAATTGCATAAAAAGGTTTAATATGCAAACTATGGGTCAATTAATTTTTCTTTGCCAAAGGAGACAAATGTTGTCTTATATAGTGATATAAGAAAATCATTTGTGATATCTTGGAATTTCAAGCAATTAAAATGTGATAATCTCTTATATAAATTATTTAAAAATTTACAAAATATTCTGTTAAAACAAATAATAATTGATTGTTTATATATATATATATATATATATATATGTAAGTAGATTTTAAATAGAAAAATTATTATTTTCAAAAAAACTAAATTTATGTTTCTTTAAATGTGTGTGTATATATATATATATGAGTTGATTTCAATTTGAATTTGGATTTGAATTTGAAATTCAAAAGATAATTATCTTAAAATAAATTTGACTTTAAAAATATTATATATATGATTTTATTAGTATATAATTTGTTTTATATCATTTTCTTTAAAGGATTTTATTTATATAAATAATGAAATGTATTTATTAAATAGGAAATTGAATATAAAAGTTTTATAAAAACATTTAAAAATAAATAAACACATGCATGATTACACATGTAAGTTAAATGTATATAATTTAACAAATGTAAGGTGATTAACATATCCAAATAACAAATGTTAGCAAATTAAACAAGTGTCACCCTTTCGTTTTACTTTTATTTTATTTTTAATAATCATAAAATTAAGCTATAAATATATCTCTCCCATCCTCTATTTCATTTTCTTTCCTATATTCTCATTTCCAAAACAAGAAATCGAAAAGAACCTATAGCCGTTAAAAAAACATACTAACCTAGGAAAATCAAAACAAAAGCCTGTAAATATTATATTTCAAATTAGAAATATCAAGCAATCAATTATATTCAACCTGAAAATCAAGACAAGATCATCTAAGTTTTCAAAGCTTAGATTATCTCAACAATAATGTGATTTCTAGTTACATGATTTCCAGTTCAAAATCAAAGCAAGTTTCAAGCATTTATAAGTTCCAATTAACAAGCTTTCAAAGATCAAATGCATTTCAGTTATACCTTCTCTATTCATTAAATTAGTGAGTAAACAACCTCATTTCATGTTTTAAATGGTTTCCTGTTATGTATATACTAAATAGGTATTGTGATAATTGTTTGCATGAGTGAAATTTGGCTTGCATATTTATAAATACGTAGATGTTAAGTGTGCATGTCTATATGTGTATATATATATATATATACACCACTGTTCTTCTTTACAGGTTTAAAATTTAGATCAAAAATTCAAATCTCCTCTTATAATCTCTTTAGGGCTATGAAATTCAAATAAGATATATTTTTTTATACATAAACTAAGTTTTGAAAATGTATTTAAGCATAATAAGTTTATACATAATAAGCTTGAGATTTAACCCGGTGAATGAATCCTACTACCGTTTCGTTTCTGATGATCATTTGGACCTTAGATGCCTCCGCTACAAACCATCTGGTGATTCGTTAGTCCTTGATTTGGATGGATGCTATGCGAATTCGAATTCTGTCATGCTTGCTGATTCTTTCTGGGATTGTTCGTTTATCTACTCTTCTGATGCTATGGGTTATGATCCTTGTCTTGCTCTCCTTTTCCGCCCCTTTGCTGGTCTTTATGGGTCTCTGTCTTTGGTTTCTTCTTAGGTGGCTGGGGATGATGGTGTCTCTTCCTCTTCGGAGGAGTGATTGTTTTTTGCTATTTATAGTTACGGTGACATAGTTGTCTCGTACCTGTGCTATATTTTCCGTTTTTCTTAGTAGTTAAGGTGCTTTTACCTTACTCCTGTACTTTAATTTTTATTACTTTCGTAATAAAAAGTGGATGGTCTAATATAAAACCGGCTAGCCTTGCTAAAAAAAAGTTTGAAAACTATCTAGAAATTAAGAAAGACAGTGGAAATTGTAAACATATCAAATTCTCGACTTAAATGATTCATGGTTTCAGGTTTATAATCTGTTTTGTTGTCAAAAATCATGAATTTTAGAAGATAAATTACAATTTCTAGTTTGGGATCAAGAGAGATATCTGTAGATGATTAGATTATGGGTTTTGGGCGATTTCTGGTGGTCAGAGGACATGGGGTGGTCGAGGCCTCTGTCGGAGTTTGCTATGATGTTGGCGAGTTAGGGAAAAATGGTTGGTGGTTTTATTAGCTAACGTAGAGGCAGCGAGGCGTAGGAGAAGGTTTTTGGGCATAGTTTCAACCGAGGGTTGAAATTTGATTGTCGCGACGTCACTGGAGCATCGGGCTTGATTGGAGGTTGGGGGATGGAAGCATCAGGCTTCGACGAAGTGGTGGTCGGAGACTAGTGATCCCTGGTGGTCAGAGTCATTAGGACGAGGAGGATTCTTGGTCGAGGTTTCCTGTTCCAGTTTTGAGTAGTTGGCTCGTTTTTGATTTTGGGTTCGAGATGAACTTTGTGCGATCGGGATCAGAGGGGAAGGACAACGGCGACTCATCGGTGGTGGTAGGGATGACCGGAGCTCTAGCGATCAGGCGTGCACGTGCACGATGGGTCTTGGTGTCTATGTTTTGGAACGTAGGATGGCTCGAAGGAATACTCGAGGAAAGGGCAGGTTTGCTCAGGTTCGATTTCGAGTTTGAACGTGAGTGTTTAGACATGTTAACAGATTTTAAACTTAAAGTAAAGCTCAGTTTTAAAAAGGAAAAGTGGATTTTTCTCGGGTCTGGGCTCGAGTGTTTTCTAGGTTGAACCCGAAGCAAATGTTTTAGCAATTTTAAATTTTAAATAAAAGCAAGTTTTAAAATAAATCTAGTTTAAACTATTTCTTAAATCTATTCTTTATATAATAAATGTTTTAAATAATTGATTTAAGAAGTTATATAATTTGTTTAACTTAAATTTGTTAAGTTAAAATTCTTTTCAAGTTATTTTAAAACTTAATTTCGAAATATAATTAAGTGCTAATCAAAAGAAAAATGTTTTAAAATTTATATGTAATGATAATTGAGTAATTAATAAGGCTAATAGGGTTTGTCTTAAAGTTAATTAAAGTTTTGGATAATTAATAATTAATTAAATTAATGAGCTAGTTAAAGAGTAGTTAATTAATTTAATTAATTAATTAATTATTAAGGATTAATTGATAAGTAATTAGAGATTAATTATTTAAGTAATTAAGATTAATTAATTTGTAATTAGAGATTAATTAATTCAGTAATTAAAGATTAATTAATTTGTAATTAAGCATTAATTAATTAAGTAATTAGAGATTAATTGACAAGTAATTAGAGATTAACTAATTGGTAATTAAGTATTAATTAATTAGTAATTAGGTTTTATTAATTAATAATTAAGGTTTATTAATTAATAATTAATTATAATTAATCGATAATTAAAGATTAATTAATTGATTTATAAGGTAACTAAAGAATGATTAATTAATTCAAATGGTTGTAATTAATTAATGATTAATTTTGCAGGGTTAGGTGATTAATTCTTAAGTAATTGATTTAATTTGAGTTAATTAAATTAATTATAGTATAGATTAATAAGTCTTGCTTATGGATGATTGATTTTACGAAATGTCTGGATTGGTATTTATAGTATGATAATCTATGATGTTCTGTAATACTTTGGGATATAGCTGTGATAAATATGTGTTATTTGTCTGTGATGAATGCTGTGTGAGTTCAATGTTCTGGATTCTATTAAATTTTTAAAAGCCTTAAAAAACTTGACCTTTAAGACGGAGTTTGGATTTCGATGAGACCAGGATCGGGTATCAGATTTGATTATCCGAAAACCACATCGATCCAAGTTAAACGATAGGTCATGAAATCTCATGTGAAGATCAAGACGAAGTTTCAGAATGCAAGGGTTATTGTCGTTAACTCTGAGGGTGATTCCAAAATGAGTGTAACGAGATAATACGTTCGGTTTCATTCGAACCTGGAACGAACTTGTATGGATGAATGCTATCTGACCATCATCAGTGGAGGACGATGAGCATTCCAAGATATGTGTTCTTAAAAGGTAATCGTAGCCTTAAGCCTCATTAACCGGGAATGGCTAAAACAGGGGAGGTGCACACAAGGCTAAGTGGGTAGCACCTAAGTAGGATAAGATTTTCCCCCATCTAGAGGCCCCTTTTATTCGCCTGTGTGGACGTTTGTAGGCCACAACCGCGGGGTTGTCTTATTCGGACTATCCAGTAAGGGGTAGCTCCGGCTTTGTGATGCAGGGGATCAGGGTGGATCCTTGGTACGGTGATCTAGGCCACCTATTATGATGGGCGGTACCCCAGTAGCCCTGCCATTGTATGGAATCCATTCTCCCTACGTGCCCTTTATGGTTTTGATTGTAGAACCCACTTTGTGGCTAGTATGCTGGAATTTAATAATTTAACAATATCAGCTATGTGAATATTTATTTGAAAACCCTAGATACTGTTATAATATAACTGGATTTCCTATCAAATGTTTTGGTTATCGTAAGGGAAAAACTTGTCCATATATATTTGCGTAGAGTTTTACGAGATACCTTTTATTTCAAAGGTTTTTCAAGTTAAACAACTTAACCGTTTACTCACACCAAACCCATGTCTGACCTGGAGTTCATTTTGTTTTTCTTAAACTCTTGGGTACTCTAATTTTTATGAGTAGCCAAGTGATCAGGTTCTGCTTGATGAATTTTGAAAAAGATTGGAGCAGGAGTCCTGGCGTAACTATATATCTTTCCGCTGTGTTGTATCTTTTGTCTGTTGTATTTTGAAATGTAATGGATGGACAGGTCATCACGACTGTCCAATGTGATGATGTTGTATCTGTGTAACTCTGATATGTATTGACTATGTAATAGTTATGTGAAGTAATATATTTTGTTTCTTTCCTCTATGAGATTCTGATATTGTTTAGTTCTTTCTTTCTATCCGTTCTTTTTCTACCTATTTCTTTCTTATCGATGATGCGTCTTTCTGTAGAATGAAAGGCGGGTCGTCACATCCTTGAAGCTAAATAAATGCAAAAGATTTCTCGTACATTTACTGCATGGACTCTAATGCATGTTAAGGCATATACACATATAGACACTAACATTGAAAGTGGATCACTGGTTAATAACCAAAATGGTTACAGGATATCTTTAAGGAACCATAATATTATATGCTCATAAATAAAAGATCAGATTGTTAGGACCATAAAGCATTACGATCCTAAAATTTCAGACACAGAGAGTATAAAAGATCCACTTTAGGTAATAATATTATTTTTTTGGATGGAGTTATCGAAGGAAAATTTTCGTACAGACAATGAACAATAAATTATTTTCCAATCAGGGAGATTGTAAAATAAATTGTAATTTATAGAGCGTATCGTGACAAACTCCATTATGGCGGATCCGCTTACAAAAGGATTATCCTCCATGGTGTTTCATATTCATCTTGCTCAAATGAATGCACCTTTTATGTAAAGTTATTTTCTTTCTAGGAGAGTTTGTGCTTGGCATATGTTATTACTATATACTTCACTTATGGATATATTTGGTATTTTTTTCTAATCAAAATAAAGTAATAAAGTTTTCTTCTGGCACTCTCTCTATTACATCTATTGAATTTTTGATCCCACTAAAGTGGGACCAGTTGGAAATTGAGATGTACAGATCACATTTCATGTAGTTTTCATGCTATGCATCCATGATTGATTTATGTCGTTTAATTGTGTTGGTATATATGACCATTGTGGGTTTAGTTACAAAAGTAATGAAAGCCGTTTTGATCCTTTGCCACAATAGTTAGCAGACAAGATTGTTTCGGAAATATCTTATGTTATAAACAACAAATATTGGAGCTCATTAAGTTAAAACACATTTATAAGGTTATTGCATATTAGGCCATAGGGAGATTATTGAAAATTTTCAATACATGGACTACATATGTAAAATAAAATGTGTCGTGCTATTTTAGTGTAAAGCCTAATTAAAGTGATCGAATTATGAATTAATGTTAAAAATCTTAAAGACATAATTATTATGGTATTAATGTGTAGATACCAGAGCAATTCTAATTTGTTGAAGGGCCAAATTAGAAAATGCCAACATTACAAATAAGGGGTTGTGATCCCCAAATTATATAAGCTGTAGTTATTCTCCTACTCTCTTCCAAGGAAATAATTTAGATCTTGGTTTTATATCGATTTGAAAGATCTGATCTAACTCTTATCTTTTAAATCTATCTCTTTTCTTAATCAATTAATGAAAGTAGCAACTATGGATTCAGATCAAATATAAGATCTAGGGCTAGTGTTAATATGGAAAATTAAACAAAATTTACCTTTCCACTCAGCAATTATGTATTCAAGCATGGCTTTTGCTAATTCATTTATTTTCCTCTGATTTCTTTTCAATCAAATCAGTATCGGTCACCTTTTAGATCTAGGGTTTCATGATTAATCAATTCTAGAGTATATTAAAATTCTAAGAAGGTACTGTTGACATAAAATTCTAGATAGTCAACATTGTGGCCAATTGACGAGATGAATTATTAAAAGCTTTTGGCATGATAACGTTGTATATTTTTTTTTGGCAAGGCCAGCCGGTTTTATAGTGGACCGTCCACTTTTTATTACGAACGTAATAAAAGTTTAAGTACAGGAGCAAGGTAAAAGCACCTTATCTACTAAAATGAAGAAAGAAAATACAGCACAGGTACGTGACTGCTTTGTCACGATAACTAAAGAAACAGCAACAACCGCTGGAGCAGAATCACCAACATCTCCAGACACCGAAGTAATGCACAGTGGGTCAGACCCAGAAAGTCCAGCATAGGGGCGAAACCGAAGAGCAATACACGGGTCGAAAACCACATCGTCAGAACAGTAGATAAAAGATCGATCCCAGGACGGATCAGCAAGCATGACAGAATTCGCTACCGCATCAATACCGTCCAAATCAAGAACAAGAGAGTCAGCAGATCGTTTGTAGCGAAGGCACCGAAGGTCAAGATGATCGTCAGAAACAAAACGGAAGAAAGATTCGTTAACCGGGTTATACCTCATATCGGAAATGGGATCAATCCAACACCCTTCAGCCTCATCCCAAGCTACAGGAGGCAGCAGCGAGGACGGGGCTGAAGCAACTAAAGGGATGTCAGGAGCAACACTAGGAACCTCAGAACCAGTAGGTGAAACAGGCGAAACAAGAGGTATAGAAGGAATATTCTGATCAGGCAACATAGACTCAGAAGGAGGAGGCTTGGGGACCCAGATCCTACGACGGGGGCGTGGCAAAGGAGACTTCGGAGCTGCCGCAGAGGCTACAGAATGATGGCAGTCTAAAGTAAGGTGTCCAAAAGAGTGACAAGCGATACAAATATCCGGGACCCAACCATAGCGAACCCGTACTTCCACAACATGTCCAACAGCAAGCTGTACAGAAATAGAAGAAGGAAGTGGCTTAGTAGGGGAAATCTCAATTAGAGCCTTCGCAAACATCAACTTTTCACGCGCCACAGTATTGGTGTCAAAACATTTCAGCTTACCAACATTACAAGCTAACCAATTCAAACCAATGAGAGGCTGTAAAACAGAAGGAATCTGGGAAAAATATACCCAAACAGGGATAGAGAAAACTTTCTCACGAGCACACGCCAATGTAGGAGACCATGGGGTAACAATAAAAGGCCTTCCATCAACAAACGATGGCTCCGCCTCCAAAACAAGCCGGCGATCCTCAGAAGAGGAAAACTTTAAGTAGTACATCGTATCAATCAGCTTCACATGCAAATTTCCACGAAGCTTCCAAGCTCTCCGAAGCACCGCAGACGCAAAAGAAAGACGGTGATGCGGCTCCAGAAAAAAACCAACCAAATAATCTGACCAAAATTCTTCACCGGCTTGCATAACACTAAGGGGAGGAATCATCACTCCATTTACCTCAACCAAATCAAAATCAATAGGGGTGTAGGCACCCGCATTTCGGGGCAAGGACGAGAAAAGAGAAGACCACGATTTTGAGGAGGGCTTCGAACCATCAGTTACACTGCTATGCACAATACCGGGGGCAGTAGCAGCAGTGGGCATAGAATCTTTAGAGCAAATAGCTGTGCCTTTAGAAGCAGAATTCGTTGGGGAAAAACCACAAACAGCTGATGTGCCTTGTCCACAACTTGGAAGACTATCAGTATAACACCCATGGACATGGTCGATAGCACCGTCGTTCACTGCTGTTTCACACTCAACCAACATCGGTTTCTCGTGGAAAACAGGCTGGAGAGCAACCTCATTAACAATCAAACTGACATCAGTATTTTTCGCTCCACAATCCACTTTAGCATATTGACGATCAGGAGACGTGCATTGGGCAGCGTCAGCAGCACCTCCCAACCCCTCAACACTCCCACACATTCCACCTACACCATTACTGTTGCTAATAGCAGACGATACGTGACCAGAATTCTCATTTAACACATCTGACTTACCCAAGACACTGTCTCTGTTCAAAGGCAAAAACGCGTTTGATCCTGGGAGAGGCAACACAGCACGAACAGAATCAGAAGCCTCGACACCAGAACAAACAGATGAGAGCGGTGGAAAATCGGAGTGGGAAAGAATAAGTGGAAAGGCAGAGGACTTGGATTTGAAAGGGCGACCTGACCGAGTCGACGATGGAGCGGAAAGGAGGGGAGGAGAGGGACGAGGCGGAGAGGATGACATGGAAGAAAAGACGCAAATCGAAAATCACGGCGAGGAAGAAAAGCTAACCCACAATCGCAAATCGCCAGTTGCGGCCATGATAATTAATCGCAAATCGAAAGTTGAAAAGTCAAATATTGAAAAAACTTTGGGGACAGGGAGACTATGTCGCCCTGACCTTTGGTTAAGCCGGTTTTAAAGTGGCCGTGCACTTATGTCTCATACTTGTGGCCGCTGGGAATCGAACCTGTGCCACCACAACAAGATGCAGCAACTCACCTCATGTCGTAAACCACTGGACCACTAGTACTTGACAAAAACTTTGGGGACAGGGAGACTATGTCGCCCTGACCTTTGGTTAAGCCGGTTTTAAAGTGGTCGTGCACTTATGTCTCATACTTGTGGCCGCTGGGAATCGAACCTGTGCCACCACAACAAGATGCAGCAACTCACCTCATGTCGTAAACCACTGGACCACTAGTACTTGACATAACGTTGTATATTTTAGATTATAGTGACTTATAATCTATGTAGATGATTATCTATTTAAGTTTGAACCAAAATAAATTCTGTAATAAATGTGTATCTAAGTCATGAAAAATATCTTTAAATATAAGTTTGAATTGGAATTTTGATTTGAAATCATTAAATGAGAATTTATAATTTAGCAAAGATGGAAGGAAACGTTCTCTTATTTGAAATATAAATACTAGTTATTTTGAATTTGCCACTAAATATCTCCTGAAAAGCTTGATCCAAAAATGGTTTAAAACAATACGAATAATATTATGGAAAAATAATAATAATAATAATAATAATAATAATAATAATAATAATAGTGATAGATTTGGATGCTATAAGTAATAGAATTTGAAAGGAGCGTAACAATAAATAAATAGATAAATAAAATTTGTAAAATCTCATCATTCTAGAATTAGTATAAAATTATCCTGTAATACTGTGATATGTCCAAGTGACGCTTTGACCATCCATAAACACGTTTGGATACTCAAGCACTACAGCACGAACATGTAACATATCATAATTAATAAATTCTACAATCCAACTCTCCCTTATGTGTACTTGAATCTACCATTAATTAAATGCTTGTTCTAAATGGTTCTTTAAATTGAAATTGCCAAGGTACTAAGTTATAACAATCCTTGTTATAGCATTAAACAGAAGTGTAATCTGCATACTAATTGTTTAACTATACGGTTTAAGATGACTTTGTCCCAAGCATGCTGTCACGACCCGAGAATTTTAACAATTTTATAATGTAATTAACTAAAAATTTAATAAAAGTAAGTAATAAAAATTTGAAATAAAAATTTGACATTTGAAATACGTCTATTTAAATATAGCATATGGTAAATTTTATTTGGAATATATAAAAGATAATTTATTTGTGAAACTTCAAAATTTAATTTTAATCAGTTAAATTGTTGAAAATTTAATATTTTTCAAATATTAATATTTTTATATAATAAAAACGGAAATCATTTTCCAAGTGAGGTGTTGTAATTTGTTTCGTCAAATTTGGACTGTCATAGCTCTTTTTATCTTATTTTTAAGTTTTAGCAGCATTTTCAGTAGCGAAAAGTCGAGTTTTTACAACTTGGTCATATCGCTGATATATGTGTACCATTCGGTTCATCTCGTGATACTGATCTCCGAAGTATATTCATTCATGTATTTTGTCCTCCAATACATGACGAAAATGATAGAACAATCTGTCGTGTCGGTACTGTATTTGTGGCGTTTTGCCTTCCCTGTGTCTTTCCAAATTTACATCCGAGTAAAACAATAAGTTGGTGGTTTAATAAAGTCTGAAAAGCAATGTTCGACCCTTCATATTTCATTGGTTATCATATATATATTTGCAGTGTCTTTTCACTTTGCCCCATTTGTGCATTTTGGAATAAATAAAGAGGTATATTTCATTCTTCATCTTCGTTTCTCCTGAAAACATGTTCTCCTTCTTCCTAAATTTTTCTCAACTCCTACCCATGCTCCCTCGCTTGTTTTCCCGAGACCCAACCCTAAGGGGCCATCCTTCCACCCGACTTCACATCGCCACCACCATAACTCGAAGCACCCATGATCCAAAGCCATAAACCCAAAGCTAGACCCGAGTTACCTCACCCTTGACCTTAAGTGTTATCTCAAGCCTCCACCAGATCCTTAAGTCTCCCTGGCCCTCCCTGACGCCTCGACCTGCTTTGCGCCTCCATCCCTCAGCTCATTCCTACATAGTCATGCCGAGCCTTAGCCTGCCGAGCCTACCTAAGCTCTAAGCCTTCTTATTTTTCTTTTTTGGTTAAAAAAGGAATATATATATATATATATATATGAATATTTTATATATATTGCTCGCACTCATGTCTGTATATACTGCTTACATACATGCCACATCATAGTTAGTTTGTTTGTGCTTTTGTCTTCATAGTTGTAACAACCCGCATATTTTATTATTGCATATTCAAATATTGTATTTAAATATAACATCGTTGGTCGGGTTAATGTCCGAAATGCTACTTTTTGTAAACAGTCGAACTAGGACTCGTGACCACTTCCATTGAGTCCAAAACGGCGTTTGCGAACTTTTAGAGTATAAACATTGATATGTTTGGAGTTGACTAGAATTTTTCTATTTTTCTATTAGGCTTTGGGTTTCAGCCCATCAACCCAACATAATACCCTAACTCCACCCCTTCTCCTCTTTATTCATTTTCATTTCCTAACACTTTCAAGCTAAAGTAAAAATGGGGGAAAGAATGGGAAATCAAAATTCCTAAGCCCTAGTTTACTAGGAAATTCATGTTCTTGCTCCACGTTCAAAGAGAAGCTTAGGTAAGCATCCTCTTCATCTTCTCCATCTCAATCTCTCTTCAATTTTCATAAATTCCTAAACCCTTACTTAGGAAAAACTTCACCTTTAATAATAGATTGAAGATTCTAGAGGTGTATTGAAGAGGAATTGGTCTTGCTTTGTTTTAAAGCCTCTCATTCGTTGTCTTTGAGTTTTAAAGGTGAGTTTTTGAACTCACATCTACATCTATAACTTTCATTGTTGTTATGTGTGAATTCCTAGCATTTATTTCATGTACAAATGCTTTTGATTTGAATTGATTTGGTAAATTTTCCAATTTTGGTATTTTGAAGTCAAAATCATTAAAGATCATATCTTGGATGTTTGAACATGTTATTTGGGGTGTATCGAAGAGCCTATAAGGCTGGGTTGTCGCTAGGCATAAATCCCTGGTCTTCGTCGCTCGTCTGATCGCTTCCTAATCGATTTGGCCATCATTGGCCTAGGCTAATTTCTAGCCAGCTGAACCAAACAGACGTCTGGTTGGTAATTTCAGACGTCTGGTTATGGTCCCTTGAGAAAAAAATGTAAGATGAAAAAAAAGGGCAGAGTCTTGTACCAGACGTTTGTTCCAAAGCTACTAGATGTCAGGTTAGTTTTCAGACGTCTGGTTAGAGTTCAGAGATCTGGGAGGGTTGTGAAATATTTCCAAAACACAAATCCAGACGTTTGGATGAACCCCCGAGCATCTAGAACTGCTTAGTTTTGCCTATTTGCCTGTTTTTTGAGTAATTTCCAATTTTTTCAATTTTTTCGATCTGATTAGTTATTATCACTTTTATCCACATTAATGACTTCTTTTTCTGGATTTTTGGGAACATCCATTTTGATGGATTTTGTATCGATTTCTATGGATTTGATTCACGTCTTCAAATGTGAATTTTTGTGATCGATTGTTTTACAATCATTTCTGTGATTTGTCACTTTAAAATTCATCTATACTAGTAGTAAATATCCAAACTCTTTCACAAAAATGATTTCAACGTTACTTTTAATACAAAGCTCATTTTTAAAACCATTTTCCAATCTATTAGTATATGTAAACCTTTACCTTATTCACTTGAGAAATCCAATTAAATGACTTAGAAAAACAAGTGGTATGAAACGCTTGCATTTACTTCGTTGGTTAATTCTTAGACTTGTTCGATTGAACTCCTGTGACAATTTTCGAGTGGAAATCTACAGTTTTTCGTAAAT
The DNA here is from genome assembly GCA_030765085.1 of Allium cepa. Taxonomy (NCBI): domain Eukaryota; kingdom Viridiplantae; phylum Streptophyta; class Magnoliopsida; order Asparagales; family Amaryllidaceae; genus Allium; species Allium cepa. Next base: position 728,317,470 of record CM060945.1, read on the forward strand.
ACTTAAGTTAAGCCAGCACTTACGGGACATGAAGCTAAACTTATTTATTTACTAGCTTAGTGTAATTCACACTTTTTATTGGTCATTGGTTATCATTTTATGGTTCAGACTAGCGATATGTGATGTCTCCTTGTCCACATAGGGGACTGTATCGTTTTATTGAGCTTTGTCTGATTTATTTTAAAGGCTAACGACCTATGGGTTCTTTGGAGTTTCGACTCATTTTTATGGGCTAGCGACCCATGTTCTTTTATGGACATCGGTTCATCGAGCATACCGTTATTGTACTACGTCGTTGTTCCGAATTATTTGAGTTTCTGGTTCATCGGGTGTACTATTACTGTACTATGTCATTGTTTCGAGTTATTCGAGTTTTAGGTTCCTCCGGCATACTGCTATTGTACTACGTCGTTGCACCGGCTTAATGGTTAGCGACCATGGGATAGAGACCCGTTTGTGATACACATGTTGGTGAGTTTTCATGCTACCGTTTATGATAGGCCTCCCCCTTCTTGATTTCTAGATTTCTAATTGACGATTTCTAGAATTTATGTTTGACCAATTTTTGTGATTTATATTGTTAAGCTTTATCAATATTTGTGGTTTAGCGAATAAGCTAAAGAATATGATGTTCTTTTTCGTGTTTGGAGATTCTTGAGATATAGTATGATTTTTGTTGTTATTTAATGTATACTTGTCACATTATGACAATATTGTTATCATACATTTTTGTCATATCTCTTATCATATCTCATTTTATATGATATTTATAGCTAGACTGGTCCATTTATGTAAATAATACTCAGGTCAGACCAAGGTATTACTTGTGCTTCCACTTGACTTCTTAGCTGGGACTAGCTTTTGACTTTTGGCTAACCACTTAGCTTATTAGTTTTTGTTTTATATATCCGAGATAGAGACTTCTTAATGTATACATATCCTTTTGTCTAGCACTTTTACCTATTCTTTGTAATGTAGTGGAACTTATATGACCACTACTTTGATGTACACTCTTATGTGTTGTATTTATATCTGTTTCCACCTTAGTGATATGAATATATATGACTGATTTTGTGTTATGCTTATTTTATATTTGTTTCCGAAGATCACATAGCCAATGTGTAGTAGTTTTGAGTTTGTAATTGATGTGTCGTATTTCCTCTTGAAACGAAATGCATGTAATACAATGTGACATATCGGTGATCGCATAAAGCAATTACACAGATGGTTGCTCCTCAACAGCCTTATTCTTCATGCTAGTTGATGGCATCACCACGCAGTGTCCTTGGCTAGTGTGAGTATATAGGTGGAGCGTCACAGCTTGGTATCAGAGCCAAACTTTGGAACAATATAGAATATTATAGCAAGGATCAATATCCTAAGTCTCTTCTAGGAATCACTTAGGATTACTTCAAGTCATTGGACCCATTCTATCCTATTTTCTTTTATGATGCCTTATTTTATCAATCATGATTACTTGATATTCATTCCCAGAATAGCCTTTTTCTTCTTCTTTCTTTCTTTCATTCTTAAAGAAGAGAAATGGTTAGAGCAGGCCATCCCAACGCCGTCAATCCAGTGCTACTCCTCAGGATGGAGTATTTATGTCTTCCCAACAGCTTTAAGATCTTGTAAAGAATGCTCAACCTGTCAGACCTACTCCTGAGCCTACTCATCCTAAATCCAGGTTTGCAAGCTTTTTCAGTGAGTACACCAATTTAGGTGGAAGGCCGTTAAAGGGTTTCGAAAGCGTTATAGAAGTCCAAGCTTCGCTTAGAACATGCGACTGCATCTTTTCCCGCATGAATCTTATTAATCTGCATCAAGTCCAAGTGGCTTGTAGCATGCTCCAAGAAAGAGCATTAGATTGGTATGAGTATTTGATTTCGAAAAACACTGAAGCGGATCTTACTTGGGAGCAATTTCGAGAAAGGTTGGAGTTGAAGTTTGTGCCGGAAGCCGAAAAAGTAACTTTGGCCGGATACTTTATTGACCTTGTTCAAGGTGAATATTCTATGAGAGACTATGTCGCATCTTGAGTCTCTCTCTAAATATGGGGTCGAGTATATTAATACGTCATTGAAGAAAAATCAGAGGTTTGTCTATCGGTTGAATGTGAATCTCAAAAAGCCTTTACTTCTGAAATTAGAAGTTTCTTTTGATCAGCTTGTTGATATCGCTCTTCGATTTTAAGAAGTCAATAAAGAAATCGATGTTGAAGTTGTGGGTGCCAAACAGAACTTTGACATCAATAAGAAGATCCCTATTATGTTCAAGCCTAATCCCAACAAGAAAGGGAAATAAGCAACTTCGGTAGCAAAGACTCCTACCTCTAGTCGTGGGCAATGCTACAATTGTGGTTCTAAGGACCATTATGCGAATAGGTGTCTGAAACCCCTTTATTGCCATTATTGCACAAGTTTGGGTCATCTTTTATCTTTGTGTCCCAAACTTCCAAGCAAGAAAGAGGGAAAACTACATGTTGTGCAAACTCCTAGTAACACTTCTCTTGGTCAAGGTATTTCTCATTCTATCCTTGATGACATTATTATGTTTCATGGTCATTCTATTCGAGTTCTTTTTGACATGGGTGCATTCCACTCTTTTATATTAAAAGAACTTGTTGATACTTTTTCTTCAAAAGTTATGTGCTCGATGACTTCACTAAAAATTGCGAATCTGGTTGGAGGATCCACAACATTCAGTTTACTTTCTAAAAATGTCGAGATTATTTTATGTGATTATAGGTTTCGAGCCAATTTGCATGTTATGCATTACCTAGGCTTTGGAATGATTTTGAGAATGGATTGGCTTAACCGTTATGATTCCCACATCCTATGTCCTGAGAGGACTATATATCTTCGAAATCCTCAATCAATGAAGCATATTTCTTTGGTTCTTAAAGATGTAGATTCCAATTCGGTGGCATCTTTATATTCTCTATATCCACATGATGACGATAATGATGATGAGGAAGGTGTCGTTTCCCTCATTCACGTTGTTCATGAATTTTGCACCATATTTGAGACCGTTTTAGGATTACCCCTAAGCGAGCAAATGAGTTCAGAATTAATTTAATTCCTGGAGCTTTACCTATCACTCGTCCTCCTTATCGTATGTCCAAAAAGGAAAATGAGGAGATGTGTAAGAAATTATCCAAATTGGAAGCGAAGCAGTTTATTCGTTCTAGTTCCTTTCCTAGGGGAGCTTCAGCTATTTTTATGAAGAAATTCGATGGTACACTTAGGCTTTGCATTGACTACCGCAAGCATAATGATCTCACCATCAAGAATAATATCCCTTACCTCGGATTGATGATTTATTTGATCAACTTAGCGGTGCTAGAGTCTTTTCACATTTAGACTTAGCAACCGGTTTTCATCAGTTTCGTATTGTAGAGGATAGCATTCCTTTGACATCATTTCGAACTCTTTTTGGATCTTATGAATGGCTTATTATGCATTTGGTTTAAGGAATGCTCCAGCTTATTTCATTGTCCTTATGAATCGAATTTTCAAAAACTTCCTCGATCGGTTTTTTCTCATCTTTATAAATGATATTCTTGTTTATTCTAAAACCGAGGAAGAGAATGAAAAACATCTTCGGATTGTGTTTCAAACTCTTAGGAGCAATCAATGGAAAGCAAAATTTTATAATGCCACTTTTGGCAATCCTATGTGAAATTTTTAGGACATATCATTTCTGAATCCAGAATTTACATGGATCCTTCAAAGATTGAAGCGGTTCAAAATTGGAAGAGACTGGAGTGTGTAACAGAAATTCGTAGTTTTCTTAGATTGGCGGGATATTACCTTCGGTTCATAAAAGACTTCTCTAAAATTTTCGTGCCTCTTACTAATTTGACAAAGAAGGGAGTTAAGTACATTTGGTCAGACAAATGCGAAGCATCTTTTTAGAAATTAAAAGAACTCCTTCCCGATGCCCCGGTACTTATGATTCCCAAAGAAAACCTAGACTTTACTGTTTATACCGATGCTAGTCGTGTTGGTTTGGAAGCCGTTCTCATACAAAGGAAACATGTTATCGCTTATGCTTCTAGGCAATTAAAGCCTGCTGATACTATATATGCCACTCATGATTTAGAGCTGGCGGCTATTTTTTCACCCTTAGAATTTGACGTCATTATCTTTCGGGAGAGAAATTTCTTCTCTACATCGATCATATATCTTGGAAGTATTTATTTTCTCAAAAGGAACTTAGTTTGCATCAACAACATTGGCTCGAGTTCCTTGCATCTTATGATCTTGATATTTCTTAGACTCCCAGAAAGGAAAATCGTATTGTCGATCCCTTAGTCACAATCAAAAAGAAGCTGTTTCAATGATGATATCCGAATGGAATGATCTCGAGACTTTGTCTACTTGTCAGATTCGAGATCGTGAATCTTATTCATGTTCATCTCTTGTTTTATGCAGCCTTGAGGCTCATCCATGTCTTTTAGACCATATTCTTGACGCTCAAAAGCATTATCCTGAATTGGCCCATTTTAGCCAAAGTTATTGGGATAGAAATATGGATGGTTTGAAAGACTTTGAAATCGATTGTCGTGGCAGCATTCGAAAATTTGGTAGACTTATCATGCCAAATATTAGTAATCTTCGTAAAGACATTTTAGAAGATTTTCATCATTCTAACTTTACCATTCATACCGGTAGTAGTAAAATGTAGGTGGATATGAAGCGACTTTATTATTGGGATGGAATGAAAGCTGATATTGCTAACTTCATTAGGTGTTGCATGACTTGCAAACTTATAAAGGCCGAGCATCAAAGGCCCAGTGGGTTATTGCAACCTTTAGACATTCCCGTTTGAAAGTGGGATCAAGTCTCCATGGACATTATCGATGGTCTTCCCCATTCTCGTTCGGATCATGATAGCTTATGGGTGATTGTAGATAGGCTTACAAAATCCAACCATTTTATTCCCATTCTGTCTAATCGAACCGTACCTCTTTTAGGCAAAATTATGTTAAAGAAATTGTTAAATTGCATGGAGTTCCTACTTCTATTATTAGTGTTCATGATCCATTATTTACAAGTGGATTTTGGAAGAGTCCCCAAAAAGCTTTGGGAACGAAGCTTAATTTTAGCACAGCTTATCATCCTCAATCCGATGGAAAAACACAACGTGTGAATCAAACTCTTGAAGACCTTCTTCGTGCATGTGATCTTGATTTTGGTGGAAGTTAGGAAGATCATACTTCTCTTGTTGAGTTTTCCTATAATAATATCTTCCAATCTAGTATTGGTATGGCACCTTTCGAGGCACTCTACGTAAGGCCATACCGATCACCTTCTTGTTGGCTTGATGCCAGTGAGAAGCTGGTTTTAGATTCTAATTTTGTTCGTGATTCTACAGAAAAGATTGACCTCTTCGTCATAAGATGAAAGAAGCTCAAAGTAAAAAAAATCCTATGCCGATAACCGAAGAAGGAATTTGGAAATTTCTATGGGAGATTTGGTGTTTACTCATGTTTCACCTATGAAGGGTGTTGTGCATTTCAGTCGATTGGAAAAATTAGCGCCTCTACATATTGACCCATTTTCCATTACCGAACGTACTGGTTCCGTGGCTTATCGCCTTTTATTACCGGCTTAATTTTTTTGCTATTCATGACGTATTCCACGTCTTTCAAATACGGAAATGCCTTAGGGTTTCCGATTCTAGTCTTGAGCCCGGTGTTGTTGAAGAAATTGAAGTTTCGCCTAATTTGACTTATGAGCAACATCCTATTTGCATCATTGCCGTGGAGGTTAAAAGCCTTTAAAGAAAGATGTTCCGCTTGCGAAATTCAAATTTTCTTTTGTGTTGATATGCTTTTATGGTTGTTACTCTTTATTTTCTTCTTATTTATGGCATGGATGCAATTTATTTAAGGAGGGGAGTCTGTAACAACCCGCATATTTTACGATATATTTAAATATTTTATTTAAATATAACATCGTTAGTCGAATTAATGTCTGAAATGCTACTTTTTGTAAACATTCAAATTAGTACTCGAGACCACTTCCATTGAGTCCTAAATGACGTCTGTGACCTTGTTGAGTATAAATATCGATATGTTTGGAGTTCACCAGAATTTTGCTATTTTTCTATTAGGCTTTGGGTTTGGGTTTCGGCCCATTAAGCCAAATAGTACCCTAACTCCACCCTCTCTCCTCTTCATTCATTTTCATTTCCTAACACTTTCATGCTAAATTAAAAATAGGGGAAAGAAAGGGAAATCAAAATTCCTAAGCCCTAGTTTACTAGGAAATTCAAGTTTTTTCTCCAAAATCAAAGAGAAGCTTAGGTAAGCTTCCTCTTCATCTTCTCCATTTCAATCTCTCTTCAATTTTCGTAAATTCCTAAACCCCAACTTAGGAAAAACTTCACCTTTGATAATAGATTGAAGATTCTAGAGGTGTATTGAAGAGGAATTTGTAACGACCCGGTGTTTTCAACCATTCGCATCCGCACATGTCGGACTTGTATTGTTCAAAATACCGTGTTGTAAAAATGAATTTGGCAAAACTCAGAATATGCAGTAAATAAATCACAGAATCACAGACACAGATATCAGAGAAACTCGCAACGGAATTTAAAATACTTAGTGGTTCATGAAGCCACTATAAAAAAACTCAACCAAATAAAAATTACATAGTTTTAAATCTCCAATACAGTTTAAAACTTCAATAGAAATCCAAATATTCCAAAGTCTTGATTTCAAAATAAGATATAGACTGGAAGATTAGCCGGCAGCTCGAAAGATCTACAGAATGTCCTAGCTCCGGGGAGAAAGCTGAAACTGCAACTCAGGCTGACCCGAGCGTAAAATAAAACATAAACACTCGAGTCAGGACATACATACTTATATAGTGTAAGCTAATTCAAGTGTACTGTAATATAGAGCAAGTAACTTAAAGGAAGCTTGGGACCGCCCATCCTCTAAGGATCCGTTAAACTATTTACTATGTAGTATATTGCGCTATTAAATAGTGTCTATTTATAAAATAAACTTACTTTTAAATACCGTTAAGGCTTTACATTTTCCACCTTAACACATTTATATATTCCCATAGTCTACACAGTACCGTAATCTCCCCCGTACTGGGCGTCGTCAGAGGGCACTCCATAGGTATGGTACAAACCAAAATCGTATAAGGCTCGGTATGGTAGGTGACACGACACAACTAGGCAATGCCAGGGTAGATACACCAATTGCTACTCGGACCGATCGAAACGCGTAGCCACAGTTACCGCCCACCTCGAACAACACTCCCAAATCAAAGGTGCTCACCAAAACAATCACAAGAGTAATAGAATGGCATACGAAGAAGTGCGTTCGATCAGAGGTGCTACCTCATTAATCCGAGAATCGCTCCTGTTTTAGCCACCTTATGCCAACTCACGGGAGTCGGGTCCACGTATTTACCTTAAAGGAACCGTCACCACCATCCTACTTCATTCTGGAATCTCCACCGCGTACACGGTTGGTAAAGTGGTTTTCGGTATCGACAGAGAGTATGCCAGATATCCGATCCCGGTCTCTTTAACAACCAAACGTTATTATAACCCGTGGTTACAACTTTAAAAATGGTATTTACTTTATAAATCAAAATATATTTCCAATACTACAAAATCAAAATATTGTTTTTAAACATTGGTCATTTTAATATACCACTTAAATCTATTCAATTTATTTAGGAATTAAATTTTCTTTTCTCACCTTTTAAAATTAAATTCTTCCATAAAACCCATTCAAAAAAAAAATCAATTCCTTATTTTATTAATTACATATTAACTTCCAAATTTTAATCCCTTTTTCCCAAAGATTATTTCCACAAATTGATTAAAAATATCAAATTTTAGTTTCTATAGCACTTATGAAATGCTACCTAAAGTTTACAGGTTAAAACAGTCCAACTTTAAAAGACAACATTTAAATGCTGTAATAGATTAATAACTTAACAATTTAGTTTTAAATTCCAAATATAACTTATTATAAATTATTTTATTAACTGAATTCTTACTTTTACCAAAACCCAGAATTTCCAAAATAAGTTATATTCCAAAATTTTATTCAAACATTTATTTATTTATTTAACATTTTTAACTCATTCAAAATCATTATAAATAAAATCCTTTACATACATTTTAATCGGATAATTATAAACTTCCAAAATAAATTTAAAATATTTCTGAAAAATACTATAGAAACCACAGGTCTGTATATAGTTTTCTAGCCTAGGTCAAGTGATACGGATTTATATCATTTCAATCCGCAATTTACAAAAACCCCGGGTTCTATCATTTCAAACCTGCAATCCCAAGTTAAATATTTAAAATTAAACAATTAAATAAATAAATGAATAAATAATTATCGTACAGGCCTATCATTTCAGCCTATAACGATCTCAATTTACAGGGAACTTGTAGTATTGATTTAACAGTAAATAAGCATTAAATAATATAACTGCAACTATATTACAACAGATAAACAACTGATGAGGTGTCAATTTAAAATGGGGTTTAACATCATACGTTATATTACAGACAGATGACATTTAATAAATAATTTACAAATACACTTGCGATAATACACATAAATATAGGTATGTTTGTCTGGTGAGAAATACTCATCTTAAACTGCAGATAATCAGATTCAGACGATTTTACCACTTGATAAAGGATCGTACAAATGGCACGATTAGGTTTCCGCGGATACCACGCCTTGATTCAAATCTAAAATAAGATCCAAATACCAAATACGCGACTTTTAAAATTACGGTCAAAGCAAAATTTTCGAAACAACTGGAACGAATAGAATAAAAGAAATTTTGGTTCAGCTTTTGCTCGACTGCCTCACCCCACATCCCGACCCCAACTACACAGGCTTGGCAATACTTTTTATTATTATTATACATTTTATTATTATTATTATTATTAGTATTTCCACCGGCATACCCTAACTTATCTAGTTTTGAAAAATATGTATTTACACAAACTTGCGTCTCTGCCTAAACTATTCTTCAATGCAAACTCTCTGTGTTTCTTAATTACAACACGTCTCTGCCACTTCAATTTCAAAACATTGTCGAATTCAGAAACATTAAAATTTAAATTTTTAACCATTCTTAACTTTAAAAATCATATTCCTACTTCAGAAAATTTTTCATTTGGATACCATTTATCTTATGATTAAATAAAATAAATTTTATAAATAAAATATCCAAATTTACAATGAATCATTTGTAAGTCAGAATTTCCCAATTTTACTTAACTTGTATATATATTTTTCCAAATAACTTTACACTTAATTTAAAAATAACCACTTCCTAAATAAAACTAAATTCTCATTTATTTACTTAACTTAACAATTTTATTTAAAACCCAATTTCAAATTTTCAAGTTAAGTCATAAATTGAAATTTCACCTTTCCATTTGAAAACAAATTTTCAATTATTTACTTACAAAACACATTCGTTCCATAATTTTTTTTCCTTTTATAGTTAATATACACTAAATTTTCTTCACAACTTTATTCATTTAGACATCAATTCAACTATGATTCAAGTTAAATAAAAGTTATTCCAAAATGTTCCATTTCAATCGTCTTTCATTTTATCAATTTAAAGTACATTATTTATTATACCAAACATATCCATTTTCGGAAATAACTTTTATTAAAATTTCTAGGTTAGATTTCAACTCCATATTAAATCAAATTTAATTATTATGTCATTTATCGTAAATAAAATCTTTAAATTCACTTTAAAACCAATTATTAACTTACAAAAATTTAACTTAAAAAAACAAAACACCTTTAAAATTTTAAAGCCTTAAGTCAAATTTTTAGTTGAATTACATAAATTTTATTTCAAAAATACTTAAAAAAATTTAGAAAAATATTATAATATATTAACCATGGGCTTGTTCGGGATATAAGCTTGGTTATGAAAACTTAGAGGGACGTGACGTGGTGGAGAAGTAGCCGAGCAAGGCAAAAGGGAAACAGAGAACAACAAGAAGAAGAAAGGGAAAAACTGAAAGAAGAAAAGAAAAAGTAAAACCATTACCTGATAGAGGCTTCAGCACAAAAGAAGAACAAGGCAAATTTTAGATGCAATATAAAGTTTTTGTGTGAGGCTTTATATATATATATATATAAGAAAACAAGTTGAGAGTTATGAAGGCACGTGAGATCTTCTGAGATGCGAGTTGCACAATAATGTATATGGGAGGCTTGCGTGATTATAGGAAAACAGTAATCAAATATAATTTGCTTCGAACTGAATAGACTATACAAAATTTTGATTTAATGAATTCCTAGAATGAAGCGTGAATTTAGGCAAGAGATTGATTCTTAATTTATAAAATTCTTTCTTATGTATTCATGGATAAGGCTTGCGAAATATAGGGGACCAAACAAGCAGGCAAGGATGGCAAGTGATAATAAACATTTAGGCAGACCATAAAGTTGCGTGATTTATTATTGCCAGTTATACGAAAATTTTGATTAAATGCATGCGTTGATTACTTTCCAGTTTCTTTAGTTTGCACGTTATTTTATATGCGTGGTTTATGCTGCCAATTTATGAAAATTTGATTTCAACATTTTATACCATTTAATAGTTGCGTGATCAGCTATATGAAATTTTGATCTTTATTAAATGAAAGGCAAGAATTGGCAAAGATTTTGGAATTTAAAGTCATATACAAAAATTAAAACCCAATTGAAAGCTATGAAAAAGAGTTAATGTTTGCTATAGAAACTACTGACTAATATTTTAATCCATATAGATATAAATATGATTTTTACAATACGCCAAACTGACGCAATACAAAACATCCAAAATTTATAAAAAAGTAACGTTTTTAATTTATACGTTTTTACGTTACTTATATCATTACAATGCATGCCCTTTTTAAATGCGAAATTTAACAGTCTGTAAAACACTGAATTTTACAAAGTTATTGCTTAAATTAAATTCGCTTACAATTTTTGTATTTTATATATACAAAATTCATTTTTTATTAACATTGCGAATTTGAGTTGTCTTTTAACAAAATTTAAAAACTTCAAAACTTTCAGTTTATGTTTAGACTTTTAGGAAATGATTTAATCAAATTAATATGTATATAAATTGGGTAGTAAATTTTACTGGAAAGAGAAAATAACGGATTAAAATTCTATACATTTTCTTATATATAATCTTATATATATATACGGTATTTATTCCCTATATTTACGCGCCCTTTTTAACGCGTAATTACCCAGTTCATTTATACACTAAAAAAATTCGAATTCTGACCATGCTGAGACTCGAACTCGTGACCTGTCGTGAATAACCCCGATGTCTTAACCACTTAAGCTATTAATGTTTTCTTAATTAAAACTTGATTTTGCTAGAAATTAAGTTATTTACCATCTTCGACAAAACCCCAAATTTCCAAATTAAAGTTAATTTTTAACCATGTCAAAATTTCAGAGATCTTATTATTTAATTAAAAATTTGGTCAATTGTTTTTATTTTTATTTTTAATCACTTTAAATAAACCCCAAAGTTTTTAAAATACAAGTGAAAAATACTTGTTAAAAAAATTGGGCTGTTACACTCTCCCCCACTCCGAACTTTTCGTCCTCGAAAAGGAAGAAGGTAGGGGAATAGAAACAACCTGAAAGAAAACTAAATTGAAAATTAAATTAGAATCATTAATCGAAACAATAAAAATTCAATTTTAAATTAACCATTGATTTCATCTATTTATACTTAAAATTTTAACATTTATTTATTTACATATTTACTTGTATAATATCCCTACACTAAAAAAAATCATTCATTTTTTTTTATCCAAATTTTTCACAAGGTATTATAACATTCTAATTTAAAATGTTTAATTTTAGTCCAAAATTTGAAATGGTAATTTAACTTAATTTTTAAAGTAAATTTACCATTTCCCAAAATAAACTAAATTCCCCATTTAGTTTCTTCTTTATTCCAAACTATAATTAAATTTATTTTTCTCAATATTTTTCTCATCTATGTCAAATATTTTTCTCAATATCTAAACCATATAAATTCAATTTAAATTAATTAATATTCAATAATTGATTTAATTCATTTGATTTTTACAGAAGTTAAATCAATCGTAACTATTTCCAAATTAATTATCTTATTATCCAATTATTTTCTAAAATCAGAAATTTGTATAGTCATTTATAATAATCATCTTTTATTCAACAAATTTAATTCTTCTTTATTCCCGATTATTATTAAATATATTCTACTTAATATATCTTACCGCACATATTAAGTAGATTATATTTAATATAACTATTCCAATATATTTCTAAATTTCCTTTAACACCATTTGATATTGTATATTATTCAATTATTATTTTATTTCTATTTGCCTCTATTTGTCTTGTTGTAACTGAAACTTTAAATGTATAACATTTATTATAACCACTCAAATTTTTATTTATAAAATCCTTTTATATTATACATTATCCAGTTACATAGTTAATTTCTGAATGATTTAGGTAAGTTATATTGGCATGCAATTATACAAGTAAAATTTTCCAACTATATTATTCAAGTTCAAATATTCATTCCAAATTTGACTTTATTTTATCATTAGAATCACCTTTTAACATAAATTTATGAATTAAATTTCCAATTAACTTCAAACCCTTTTAGAGATAAATAACTACATACATATAGCATATGTCAAATCAAATTTAAATCATAAATCTAAATATATTATAAATTAAGTCATATTTAGAAATTCAAATCAATTAAATTTTTGAAGCAAAACTACAACGTGGTCTCTTTACTTCGATACTCGGAAATGAATGTCGATGACGCTGTAGACATCACCGAAATTATTTTCCAGCGACAAAGAGAAGAGCACTAATTTTTAAAACTTTAAAATTCTTTGGAAAAAATTTTATATTCGAAAATAATTTAAATAATAATATATCCTTTTAAGACTTTAAACACAAGGTTTGAAACTATCAGCAATTAAATTCTTAAATTCTTGTTTTAAATCCATTTCTGTTTCCAAATAAATTTATAACCATGTTTTATAGTTCAATTATTTATATAAGACAAAACCAATGGTTTACAAAACCATAAATAAAATCAAACACTATTATCTCTAAACAACTAGTTAAATTCTGAAAATTATACTTATATATTTAATATTAGATTTTTCCCAAATATAGGAATAATTTTTTTCAAAACAAGGATAGAGATTCAAATTTTGAAGGACTCAAATTAAAGAGAATTTTGATTTAAAGATAAGTTGGAATCAGAAGATCCGATGGTTAAATAACAGAATAAAGAAGCAGATAAGTTTATATAAATCGCGGGCAACCTTAACCTGGTCAACCGTGACTTAAAGAGTCAGATCGAATGTAGATTTACCATTCGATCCGAAGAGATAGAGTTCGGAATAACCAAAGATACTAGCATCTAAACCGAGGTTAAATATAAATCTCTGGTGAATCCATGCTAATTGTAAAGGAGTTTCACTCCTTTATTAGGATATTGGCGAGACCGCCAATTCACTATAAAGATCATCCGAAATGGAGTTATGGGATACTCCAGAATCGAAAGAAAATGAATAGTGAGGGACACGAATGAACTTCGAAACCGCAGAGAACGTTCCAAAATTCAAAGGAAATCGAATCAAAAGGAAGAGATTCAAGCTCGAATGAAAGTGATTCTGTAAATCAAATTTACCATACATTCTAAGTTTTGCCTAGAGCCAAAGCTCTGATACCAACTGTAAGGACCCGGTGTTTTCAACCATTCGCATCCGCACATGTCGGACTTGTATTGTTCAAAATACCGTGTTGTAAAAATAAATTTGGAAAAACTCAGAATATGCAGTAAATAAATCACAGAATCACAGACACGATATCAGAGAAACTCTCAGCGGAATTTAAAATACTTAGTGGTTCATGAAGCCACTATAAAAAAACTCAACCAAATAAAAATTACATAGTTTTAAATCTCCAATAAAGTTTAAAACTTCAATAGAAATCCAAATATTCCAAAGTCTTGATTTCAAAATAAGATATAGACTGGAAGATTAGCCGGCAGCTCGAAAGATCTACAGAATGTCCTAGCTCCGGGGAGAAAGCTGAAACTGCAACTCAGGCTGACCCGAGCGTAAAATAAAATATAAACACTCAAGTCAGGACATACATACTTATATAGTGTAAGCTAATTCAAGTGTACTTTAATATAGAGCAAGTAACTTAAAGGATGCTTGGGACCACCCATCCTCTAAGGATCCGTTAAACTATTTACTATGTAGTATATTGCGCTATTAAATAGTGTCTATTTATAAAATAAACTTACTTTTAAATAGCGTTAAGGCTTTACATTTTCCACCTTAACACATTTATATATTCCCATAGTCTATACAGTACCGTAATCTCCCCCGTACTGGGCGTCGTCAGAGGGCACTCCATAGGTGTGGTACAAACCAAAATCGTATAAGGCTCGGTATGGTAGGTGACACGACACAACTAGGCAATGCCAGGGTAGATATACCAATTGCTACTCGGACCGATGGAAACGCGTAGCCGCAGTTACCGCCCACCTCGAACAACATTCCCAAATCAAAGGTGCGCACCAAAACAATCACAAGAGTAATAGAATGGCATACGAAGAAGTGCGTTCAATCAGAGGTGCTACCTTATTAATCCGAGAATCGCTCCTGTTTTAGCCACCTTATGCCAACTCACGGGAGTCGGGTCCACGTATTTACCTTAAAGGAACCGTCACCACCATCCTACTTCATTCTGGAATCTCCACCGCGTACACGGTTGGTAAAGTGGTTTTCGGTATCGACAGAGAGTATGCCAGATATCCGATCCCGGTCTCTTTAACAACCAAACGTTATTATAACCCGTGGTTACAACTTTAAAAATGGTATATACTTTATAAATCAAAATATATTTCCAATACTACAATATCAAAATATTTTTTTTAAACATTGGTCATTTTAATATACCATTTAAATCTATTCAATTTATTTAGGAATTAAATTTTCTTTTCTCACCTTTTAAAATTAAATTCTTCCATAAAACCCATTCAAAAAAAAATCAATTCCTTATTTTATTAATTACATATTAACTTCCAAATTTTAATCCCTTTTTCCCAAAGATTATTTCCACAAATTGATTAAAAATATCAAATTTCAGTTTCTATAGCACTTATGAAATGCTACCTAAAGTTTACAGGTTAAAACAGTCCAATTTTAAAAGACAACATTTAAATGCTGTAATAGATTAATAACTTAACAATTTAGTTTTAAATTCCAAATATAAATTATTATCAATTATTTTCTTAACTGAATTCTTACTTTTACCAAAACCCAGAAATTCCAAAATAAGTTATATTCCAAAATTTTATTCAAACATTTATTTATTTATTTAACATTTTTAACTCATTCAAAATCATTATAAATAAAATCCTTTGCATACATTTAAATCGGAATATTATAAACATCCAAAATAAATTTAAAATATTTCTGTAAAATACTATAGAAACCATGGGTCTGTATATAGTTTTCTAGCCTAGGTCAAGTGATACGGATTTATATCATTTCAATCCGCAATTTACAAAAACCCCGGGTTCTATCATTTCAAACCCGCAATCCCAAGTTAAATATTTAAAATTAAACAATTAAATAAATAAATGAATAAATAATTATCGTACATGCCTATCATTTCAGCCTATAACAATCTCAATTTACAGGGAACTTGCAGTGATGATTTAACAGTAAATAAGCATTAAATAATATAACTGCAACTATATTACAACAGATAAACAACTGATGTGGTGTCAATTTAAAATGGGGTTTAACATCATACGTTATATTATAGACAGATGACATTTAATAAATAATTTACAAATACACTTGCGATAATTCATATAAATATAGGTATGTTCGTCTGGTGAGAAATACTCACCTTAAACTGCAGATAATCAGATTCAAACGATTTTACCACTTGATAAAGGATCGTACAAATGGCACGATTAGGTTTCTGCGGATGCCACGCCTTGATTCAAATCTAAAATAAGATCCAAATACCAAATACGCGACTTTTAAAATTACGGTCAAAGCAAAATTTTCGAAACAACTGGAACGAATAGAATAAAAGAAATTTTGGTTCAGCTTTTGCTCGACTGCCTCACCCCACATCCCGACCCCAACTACACAGGCTTGGAAATACTATTTATTATTATTATACATTTTACTATTATTATTATTATTAATTCCACCGGCATACCCTAACTTATCTAGTTTTGAAAAATATGTATTTACACAAACTTGCGTCTCTGCCTAAACTATTCTTCAATGCAAACTCTCTCTGTTTCTTAATTACAACACGTCTCTGCCACTTCAATTTCAAAACATTGTCGAATTCAGAAACATTAAAATTTAAATTTTTAACCATTCTTAACTTTAAAAATCATATTCCTACTTCAGAAAAATGTTCATTTGGATACCATTTATCTTATGATTAAATAAAATAAATTTTATAAATAAAATATCCAAATTTACGATGAATCATTTGTAAGTCAGAATTTCCCAATTTTACTTAACTTGTATATATATTTTTCCGGATAACTTTACACTTAATTTAAATATACCCACTTCCTAAATAAAACTAAATTTTCATTTATTTACTTAACTTAACAATTTTATTTAAAACCCAATTTCAAATTTTCAAGTTAAGTCATAAATTGAAATTTCACCTTTCCATTTGAAAACAACATTTTCAATTATTTACTTACAAAACACATCCGTTCCATAATTTTTTTTCCTTTTATAGTTAATATACACTAAATTTTATTCACAACTTTATTCATTTAGACATCAATTCAACTATGATTCAAGTTAAATAAAAGTTATTCCAAAATGTTCCATTTCAATCGTCTTTCATTTTATCAATTTAAAGTACATTATTTATTATACCAAACACATCCATTTTCGGAAATAACTTTTATTAAAATTTCTAGGTTAGATTTCAACTCCATATTAAATCAAATTTAATTATTATGTCATTTATCGTAAATAAAATCTTTAAATTCACTTTAAAACCAATTATTAACTTACAAAAATTTAACTTAAAAAAACAAAACACCTTTAAAATTTTAAAGCCTTAAGTCAAATTTTTAGTTGAATTACATAAATTTTATTTCAAAAATACTTAAAAAAATTTAGAAAAATATTATAATATATTAACCATGGGCTTGTTCGGGATATAAGCTTGGTTATGAAAACTTAGAGGGACGTGACGTGGTGGAGAAGTAGCCGAGCAAGGCAAAAGGGAAATAGAGAACAACAAGAAGAAGAAAGGGAAAAACTGAAAGAAGAAAAGAAAAAGTAAAACCATTACCTGATAGAGGCTTCAGCACAAAAGAAGAAGAAGGAAAATTTTAGATGCAATATAAAGTTTTTGTGTGAGGCTTTATATATATATATAAGAAAACAAGTTGAGAGTTATGAAGGCACGTGAGATCTTCTGAGATGCGAGTTGCACAATAATGTATATGGGAGGCTTGCGTGATTATAGGAAAACAGTAATCAAATATAATTTGCTTTGAACTGAATAGATTATACAAAATTTTGATTTAATGAATTCCTAGAATGATGCGTGAATTTAGGCAAGAGATTGATTGTTAATTTATAAAATTCTTTCTTATGTATTCATGGATAAGGCTTGCGAAATATAGGGGACCAAACAAGCAGGCAAGAATGGCAAGTGATAATAAACATTTAGGCAGACCAGAAAGTTGCGTGATTTATTATTGCCAGTTATACGAAAATCTTGATTAAATGCATGCGTTGATTACTTTCTAGTTTCTTTAGTTTGCACGTTATTTTATACGCGTGATTTATGCTGCCAATTTATGAAAATTTGATTTCAACATTTTATACCATTTAATAGTTGCGTGATCAGCTATATGAAATTTTGATCTTTATTAAATGAAAGGCAAGAATTGGCAAAGATTTTGGAATTTAAAGTCATATACAAAAATTAAAACCCAATTGAAGGCTATGAAAAAGAGTTAACGTTTGCTATAGAAACTGCTGACTGATATTTTAATCCATATAGATATAAATATGATTTTTACAATACGCCAAACTGACGCAATACAAAACACCCAAAATTTATACAAATGTAATGTTTTTAATTTATACATTTTTACGTTACTTATATCATTACAATGCATGCCCTTTTTAAATGCGAATTTTAACAGTCTGTAAAACACTGAATTTTACAAAGTTATTACTTAAATTAAATTCGCTTATGATTTTTGTATTTTATATATACAAAATTCATTTTTTTATTAACATTGCGAATTTGAGTTGTCTTTTAACAAAATTTAAAAACTTCAAAACTTTCAGTTTATGTTTAGACTTTTAGGAAATGATTTAATCAAATTTATATGTATATAAATTTGGAAGTAAATTTTACTGGAAAGAGAAAAATAACGGATTAAAATTCTATACGTTTTCTTATATATAATCTTATATATATATATATATACGGTATTTATTCCCTAAATTTAGGCGTCCTTTTTAACGCGTAATTACCCAGTTCATTTATACACTAAAAAAATTCGAACTTCTGACCATGCTGAGACTCGAACTCGTGACCTGTCGTGAATAGCCCAGATGTCTTAACCACCTAAGCTATTAATGTTTTCTTAATTAAAACTTGATTTTGCTAGAAATTAAGTTATTTACCATCTTCGACAAAACCCCAAATTTCCAAATTAAAGTTAATTCTTAACCATGTCAAAATTTCAGAGATCTTATTATTTAATTAAAAATTTGGTCAATTGTTTTTTTTAATCACTTTAAATAAACCCCAAAGATTTTAAAATACAAGTGAAAAATACTTGTTAAAAAAATTGGGCTGTTACAGAATTGGTCTTGCTTTGTTTTAAAGCCTCTTATTCGTTGTCTTTGAGTTTTAAAGGTGAGTTTTTGAACTCACATCTACGTCTATAGCTTTCATTATTGTTAGGTGTGAATTCCTAACATTTATTTCATGTTCAAAAGCTTTTGATTTGAATTGATTTCGTGAATTTTCCAATTTTGGTATTTTGAAGACAAAATCTTTAAAGATCCTATCTTGGATGTTTGAACATGTTATTTCGGGTGTACGAAGAGCCTATGAGGCTGGGTTGTCGGTTGTCATAAATCCCTAGTCTCCGTCGCTCGTCCGATCGCTTCCAAATCGATTTGACCATTATTGGCCTAGGCTAATTTCTACCTAGCTAAACCAACCATACGTCTGGTTGGTAATGTCAGATGTCTGGTTATGGTCCCTTGAGAAATAAAATATAAGACGACAGAAAATAAAAATGGCAAAGTCTTGTACCAGACGTCTGGTCCAAACCTACCAAACGTCTGGTTAGTTTTCAGATGTCCGGTTAGAATTCAGAGATCTGGGAGGGTTTTGAAATATTTCCAGAACCCAAATCTAGACGTTTGGATGAAACCCCAAACGTCTGGAACTGTTCAGTTTTGCCTATTTGCCTGCTTTTTGAGTAAATTTCCAATGTTTATCGATTTTAGTTGATCCGATTAGCTGTTTTCACTTTTATCCACTTTAATGACTTCTTTTTATGTATTTTTACTAATATCCATTTTGACAGATTCTGTGTTGATTTCTATGGATTTGATTCACGTCTTCGAATGTGAATTTTTTGTGATTGATTGTTTTATAATTATTTCTGTGATTTGTCACCTTAAAATACAAAGGTTTCTATACTAGCAGTAAATATCCAGTCTCTTTCACAAAAATGATTTCAACGTTACTTTTAATGCAAAGCTCATTTTTAAAAATCTTTTCCAATCTATTAGTATATGTAAACCTTTGCCTTATTCATTCGAGAAATCTAGTTAAACGACATAGCAAAACAAGTGGTATGAAACGCTTGCGTTTACTTTGTAGGTTAATTCTTAGACTTGTTCGATTGAACTCTTGTGGCAATTTTCGAGTGAAAATCTACAATTTGTTTGTAAATACTTAGGTTAAGCCAGAGGTTATTGGACAAGAAGCTAAACTCGTTTATTTACTAGCTTGGTATAATTCCCACTATTTATTGATCAAAGGTTATCATTTTATGGTTTAGACTAGCGATATGCGATGTCTCTTTGTTAAATTAGAACTGTTAATATGATATGCGATATTTCAAATCAATCACTCGTATAAGAGACACCATTACATGCTGACTGACTATTTTATTGAATTATTATTGATCATATATGTTAGTAATAGATATGTTATGCTATTTCATTTTTATCATTCTCACTGTACAAGTTCCCTTAGTTTTAGGAATCACTATTGGTTCAAATGATACATACCCGAATGGACTATAAATTACGGGAAAATTCTTATGGTTTGAAATAATAAACCCTAGCGGTTTTCAATTATTTTGGAATTTCTGGTTGTGGGTATAATGATATAAACACGTAAATTTAAATTATTGCGGATTGAAATGACAAAAATCCATATCACATGACCATAGGATGGAAAAATTTATAAGGACATCGTCGGTCTATTTTTTGAAAATGGTTTCCAACGTTTTGAAAGAAAATATTTGAGTTTTGATTTTTGAAATATAATATATGTTTATTTTAATATTGTAAAATTTTAAATTTTCCATTTTTTTTAATTTTTCAAACTTTAAATTTATAGGTTTAGTTTAAAGGTAATTTATAAAAAATTTACTTATTATTTTAAAATATATACAATATAAAAATTTTAAACAGATAATCAAAGGTTTAATTTATTTTAAATTGTATAAAACTAATTTTAATTTAATATATATATATAATATTTTTAAAAGGGCTTATTTTATATTTATATTTAAATTAGATTTTTATAACTTCACTAAACTAAGAAGGTTGGAAAGAAAAATTGGAATTTATTTGGAACTTAAACTGGTTAATAATTGAGTTTAAATAAGGACTTTTTTAGAACTTATTGGTTTTGCATATTTTAAATTATGGTTTATAGCTTGATTTAAAAAACGATTAAATGACTACTTTTGAATTTAAATAAAATTAAAATTGAATATTTAATTTCCATTTAAATTGGTCATTTGAGATTTTGTTTAGAAATTTAGAAAGTGATTTTTAAATGACCATGATGTGAAATAAACATATGGTTGTTAAAAAGACTAAGAAAGGATATTGTCATACTCTCAGCCAATACAGAAAACTACTTTAACAACTATATACGTGGTGAAGATTTCAGAATAAAGTAGGATGGTTGGCGAACGATTATGTATAATTTATTTATCTAACCTTGACTCCCTCGAGTCAGCTTGATGTGGCTAAAACAGGAGCTATACCGGGACAAGTGAGGTCGCAACTCCTATCGGGTACATTTCTTCGAATCATATATATTGCTTTTGTAGTTTGATTTTGATGTGCACACCTTTAATTTGGGAGTGTGTCTCGAGGTGGGTGGTAGTAGCTACTATGAATTACCACCAGTTTTTCAGTGCAAAACGGTAGAATCCTACCCTGGCATTGCCTCACATGCCTTATCACCACGCCTTCTACTAGTTTGTTTTATACCTTACCTATGGAGTGCCATCTAGGTTAACCACCAGTTTGGTGGAGATTACGATATTGCATAGATTACGGAAATTTATAAATTTGTCAAGGGGGATATTGGTAATGCCTTAACGTTATTTTGATATTTTACTTTACTATAGACATTATATATATCTAATGTATTGTACTGTGTATGTAGATAGTTCATCGGATCCTTAAAGGGTGCAATCCCAACATCCTTCAAGTTGTGTTGTGTTGTACTATACATTTCACTTGAGTTTGATTTATCTGCATAAGATTGTTAATCCTGACTCAAGTGTTTTATGTTTTGCTTCAAGCTTGGGTCAGCCTGAGTGTCCCAGCTTTTGAAACTCATCTTTAAAGCTTGGAGTTCGCCTGAAAGACCTATCTTATCTATTTCAGCCTTCGGTTTATTTCTGTTATTTTTAGTAGAATGTTTCAGATTTTTCATTTGCTTTTGTGTTAGAGACTTCTATGTAGTGGGATTTCTGATGTATTCTGTTTTGGATAATGTTACTTCTGTAGTAGTTTCATGAACTACTAGTTGTTTTATTCTGCTACTTATTGTTGTAAAACTCTGTATCTTTGGTTTATAATTGATTTATTTAGTGTACATTCTAAGTTATGCCAATTATAAATTAACAATCTGTTATTTGGAGCAATTCAAGTCTAACATGTGTCGATTATTGTTGATTTGAATGGTTCAAAATAATGGGTCATTACAGTTGGTATCAAAGCTCTGGTTTAGGCAACGCTTAACATATGGAGTAAAATACTCGTTAAAGATAGGTCAGCGATACCCTAGAATGAGTTGAATTGATTACTAAGTCATATTCATTCGTGCTTGAAATTTTGAGTTAGAATTCTCTTTAATTAGGATTTATTTTGAATTTGTTGAAGCTTTATACTTGTTCTAAAATCAATTCTTGTCTTTTTCAAATGAGTATCCAAGGGAATATCCGTGGTAGAGATCGTGGCAATGCTGCTGCAACACCAGTTGCCCCTATACCACCCTTTTCTCCTGTTCCACCTGTTCAGCCTATTCGGTTCACCTAGTTTTGTAAGGAGTACTCTCATCTTGGAGGTACTAAGCTCAATGGAGCGGATAGTATTACTGAGGCTCGGCAATGGCTGAAGAGTCTTGAGAGGGTTTTCACTGGGCTTCAGATCAATGATGCTTAGATGCATCATTTAGCTACTTAGCAGTTACAGGAGTCCACCCAGGATTGGTAGGAATCTGTTACTGCTCAAACTATCAAGGCTAATATCACTTGGTGGCAGTTTAAATGAGAACATTAGTTCTTCTTTTCTAGCATATCTCTGTTGAATGTATCACTTTAATTTTTTTCTCTTTGAACTTTATCATTGTATTATTGTAACGATCCAGAATTTTAATTAATTTAAATTTGAATATTTAATTAAATTTAAATGTTAATAAGTGAAATTTATAAGTCGAATAAATTTTATTTCGAATAATTGGACTCAATTGGATAAATTAAATCGATAATTTAATATGTGAAAATACGGGAATAATTGAAAATCGGGTTAAATATGATTGAAAATGATTTGTAAAATTTTATTTTATCATATTGGAGTTAGAATGATATTTTAGAACTTTTAAAATCGAACTAAAAGTAAATTTATGAAAATTGAATATTTTAATATTTAATCGACTAGTGAAATTTGTCAATTTTTGAACAGTCTCAGAATTGGACGAACCTAGTTCCATTGGATCCGTAATAGTTAGTTATTGTCGGATTTCAATTTTCGTAGCAATCGGAGTTATCGTTTGATCGTGGCAGCTCGAAACGCATCGAAATTGTTTTAATATTAATTTGGCAAGTTAAAATAGCCATTTTTCAAACCATCTCGGATTTCGACGAAACTGATTTCATCGGATCCGTAATGTGATATTATTGTAAGGTTTCAAATTTCAAGTCAATCGGATTTACCGTTTGTCCGGCGCAAGCTAAAACGTCTAGAAAATCGTTTAATCGGTTTAATTTTAAATCGAACGTTTATTACCATAACTTGCACAGATGATCGAATTAGCTTCCGAAACCTGTTCCATTGTGTCCGGAACACGGGATAAACCCCATAAACGTCAGTCACCGTGCGTGAATCAGAGTTTGGAAATTCCGGAATGAATAGTGTCGTTCAAACATCTATAAATAGACCTTAAATTCACAAAAATAAGAAAATTATAAAACCCTAGGTTAAATGTTCAGGCCGCCTCCATAAGAAATCAATGGCCGAAAATCTTGCAATCTTTTCTCTTGAATAACTTTCGATCCATTCACAATCAAGCAAAGTATTCAACAGCAAACTTGTAGTGCTCGACAAGATCTTCATATCCATACGGTCGAGATGGGGTTTCACGCATTGGATCGATTGCAGTTTCATTTGGAAGGTCGCGTGTTCATTCTCGAATTTCGTGCCATAGGCGCGACCGAGTGGGTCCGCATTCTGGCCGTAGGTGGGGAGGAGTGGCGCGCACGTGTTGATGCTCCCTGATCACCTTCAAACGCGACGAGGTGGTAGCATAATTTAAACCCTAATTATGTATGATGGGTTCATGTTGTCGGCCTGTAGAATGCGTGAATGAAGAAGAAGGGCATGGGGGATGTGCGGTCATGATGCAAAGTGCTGGAGATCCAACGGCTCTGGATAGTTTAGGTTATAAAATTAAAATAAATTGTTGTAATTAGTTTATATAAAATCGTGTAAACTTTAAAAAATCATATCTTTTTCATACGAGGTCGAAAACGCGTGAAAGCAGTTGCGTTGGAATCGTATGGACGAGCACTACGCTATGGAATTAGATTGGAGTCGTTTGGAGTTAGTGAGAATTTCAGGTAAAATTAAACGTCCGTTTAATTTTATTCGAAATAAATCACAAAAACGAAATTGAAATCAAGGTGAGAACTTCTCACTCAATCGAATAGTTTCAATTTTAATTTTAAATAGTTAGATTTAAAATTCTTGAATGCATGTTTGAATGATGATTGTTATCTATTGATTGTTAAAATAGACATTATGCGCCGTTTGTAAGCGGATGTTATTTATTAAAAACATATACCGCGAATATTTCATAAACAGTGAAATTGGTATTATATATAATAGCAATATATATATATTGGCATATGTATATATTGCAGTTATTGATTTCCCGCATGGTATAGCGGATGAGACCCTATTGCGCCGTCTATTAAGCGGATAATATTTTAAATCCCATATACCGCGATAAATTCGTACTGGAACGGAATTGGTATTGTGCTAACATCTTTGGATGTAGAAAAACAGGTTGGAGGGATCCAACTGGATTCCTCAACAGTATTTATTTGATTATGGATATTTTGATATTCGTTGATTATCATATCGATATATGATATCGTTGTTGTCGTGATTGACTATTTGGTATGTAGCATCATTAGACCAATTTTGGAATTTTAAAATGATTTATAAAGTGATTTTTGAAAATATACTATATTTTTGGAAATTGATTTATTTTAAATAAATAAACGTTATACTTTTTAAAGTTATAAAATTATGATTTTTGAGAAATATAGTTAAAAGTTGATTTTTGAGAAAAATATGGGTTAATGGTTTTAGAAATAGTTTAAATTGGGATTTTTGAATTTATTATAGATGTTTAAATATAGGATTTATAAATTTGATTATTTTATAAATCGAAATGGTGAAATTATAAAGGGGATTAAAGATGTTTTAAAAGAATAATAATATAAATTGATTTATATAAAAGTTTTATAAATTGTTAATTTATAAATTTAAATATTGGAATTATAAAACGAGTTTTTATAAGTGTTAGAATGAATTGTGAATAAATTTCATAAATGAATGAAATTTATGGAATTATAAACGGTGAAGTTATAAATGGAATTTTATAAGCAGTAGGTTTATAAAATTTGTAAAGTTATTGAAAGAATAGATTTGGTTAAATAAATGAATCTTATAAGTTATAAGATTTATAATTTAGAAAGTCTTAAAAAGAACGATTTTGTAAAATAATCGTTTTATAAGCATTTAACTTATAATATGAACCTTTGGTTTATTATTGAGTTATGAATTGAATAGGTTAATAAAGGAATTTATAAACGTTGTTTTATAAATCCGCAACGACTTATTTTGATAAGTAAATTGTTGTAACTTATTTATGGAGTTATATTCACGTTTTAGACAGTGAATAATCCTTTAAAATGAAACGTATAGAAATGATGAAATTGTTAACGTAGTATATTCACGTTTTGAATAGTGAATAATATGTTAAAGAAATTGTTTGAATGTGATGTTTTAAGTAGAATTAAAATGATCTAACGATGTTTTTAAATGTGTTGAGATTCGAAACCATAGATTTCAACATTCATTATTGAAATAGAAGTTTTCGAGAAATAGAAGGAAATGGTGGACTATAACACTGTTGTTATAGTAAATGATTTCCGAAAGGAAATGTTTTGTATAGTATTGGGATTTATATATCTATTTTAATTTCGAATCCTTATACTAGTGATTTTGGGTTGTCGTAACGATTTTTTACGTAACATTCGTTTTGGCCCAAATAAATATGTTTAAGAGAATGATTTCCTTAAAGAATGAAATATGTACTTAATCTCGATTTAAGTATATTGAATATTTTCCAAGTGTTAAAAATAAAAAGATTTGTGAATTACTTATTAAATAAGTATTGAAATGTTTTCCAATATAAAGTGAATATTTTGAGAATTTATCTTTTTGAAGATAAATTGAAAATGAATAATTGAAATCGTATATTCATAGATATTTTGGAATATAAATTCGCTATGGAATTTATAAAAGAAAGGGGAATTTGTTTAAAAATAAATATTGATTTATTTTTGACATATTGAAATCTTATATCTTGTAAAGATATTTTTGGGAAATAAATAATTTGGAAAATTATTTGGAATCTGGTGATGTTGTGCATATCCATTGATAGTTCAATAACCGACTATCAATATTTACCTTTGAATAGGTATTTGTTGTGATTTGCTGAATTTGAATGCTACACTTATTTTTAAATTATTGCGCTCGTTATTCGGATTACCCATTCCGAATAGTGATACGACGTAATGGATAGCAATGATGACCGGTGTTGAAGACCGGGTATTTGCGAGAGCGATAGGATGACCTGTCGATTGACTCTGCACCGAGTTGCTCCGGTATAGAGTTCTCCATATGTGATGGGGAATTCGATCAGGATTGTGGATATCCGGATTGCAAGGACTTCTTTGTAAGTGCCTTCGGTTCTGTTCGAGCCAGGAACAGACTTGTATGGATAGTATGTCTGACATTACAAATTGAGATATAAAGCCGATTTCTTTCAAATATATTTTTGTTGGTGGCGGAGAATTTATTCTCTTAGCTTAACACCCTTCTCTGAGACGTACGAGCTCAGAGGTTATGTAGTTGATGGTTATCAGTGATATATTCCTAATTTGGTAATGCGACATGCTGAGTGTTGCTGTGAAATGATCATCGTGTTGATCATTTGTGATATGATCATTTGTTTGATCGTTTACCTTGGTGATCGTTTCTATGATCATTTGTTGACCCAAAGCATGACTATGTATAAAGCGTGGCTTTGTCGACGAGACTTCGTCGAGCCTCACACCCCGGAATGGTCAAAACAGGAAAGATGCGGCAAGGTTATGAGGGGTAGCTCCCTTTAGGGTATGTGCATTTCCTTCTGGAAAAGGGTGGTATCATGGTATGGAGCCCAGATACTTACTCATGTTGAAACACTTTATTTATGATTGTGTGATGTTGATGACGAGCGCTCGGTTAAAGGTCCCAAAGGACCGGGGGATGGCATACTCATGTGAGTAGTTACCCAGTTAGGGGTAACCCGGCCTTGTGTTGGCAGAGATCCGGTTTGGTTCTCGGGGACGTCCTTCCAGAGGCGTTCTCATGTGGCAATGGGAAATTCCTTGGCCTGACCATTTGTTGGAAATCCAAAGAAACAATACGATCTTGTACGGTTTTAGTTGTATAACCTGCCATGGAATGTGGCGGTAACCTGCTATTGAACATGGTAGCTATAGTAGGCATAAGTGCGGAATTCCTATGCTGGCTAAGATTTATATCTTTACTTTCGAAATATTTTCTACACTATGCACTAGTAATAATATCAAATGTTCTTTTCAATGCGTATCAAGCATCTTTGACTATCATAAGGAGAAATCTCCTCCGATTCTGCGTTTGCATGTGTGTATGCGGGAGGCCTTATGGTAGTCTCATTTTTAAAAGCATTTCGAATTGACTTTAAAAATATTCCTCTATTTTGTTTACAAAGATAAATTAAACTGGTTTTAGTTCTCACATCAGTCTTGCTTTGTCTAGGTGAAACGTGATGGGGGGTTCTCGCTTCGCGGTTTGGTGGCGAACGGGAGACTCTTACCCCTACACGTCCTCTTTACGGGGTTGGTTAGGCGTAAGCTGAGACAGTCGAGAGGATGGCCGTAAAAGCAGGTTTGGGATACCTTTGTGAGCCACGGCGGGGCTGGGATGGTTGAAAAGCCTACCAGTTGTGACCACTGACGGCGCGTCCCTCACAGGTGGTATCAGAGCATATGGTTAAGCGACAACCATGGTTCTGTTGGGTATTACTCATTAGAGATAGAGTCAGTAGTACTCTACAATGAGTTTGAGTGTAATAATAGCTATGAGAGCGTATTTGTTAGTGAATATAAAATTGTTTTATATTGTGATGATTGGTTTATTGAGTGGCATATGAACCTTCGTCAGCACGGTCTGGACAACTATGCCGAAGGGGTTTATAAACATTTGAATAGAACAATTCGACATAATATTGTTTTAAATTGGGTAAATAAAATAATTTTACCTTGATTATATTTTATATATAAAGGAATAATTTTTCAGAATTATTAAAGTGTATATAAGTTGATTGTTTGGTTGTTGAATAAGTTGTTTGAATAATCTAAATAAAAGAATAATTGTATAAGTAAAATGAATTATAAGAATTGAATTATAATTAAAGTGATTTACAATTGTGAAACAAACTTATATATATAAGAAGTGAAACTATATGAATATATTTGTGAATATGAGTTGTAATAAAAATGAATTTAAAGTTAAATGGAAATTTACTTTAGAATTGGAATCTGAATTGATTTATAAGTAGGAATTTAAGTTAAGTAAAACCAAGTGATGTTATAAAATGGAAGTATAACTTGAGAGATGTTGAATGAAGTTGATATTGGTATCAAAGTAAATTAATAAAGTTAAGTGATAAAAGTGAACTTGAGTTATGTAATGAAATTCAACTTGAAATGGTTAAATGAATTGTAATTGAATTGAATTAATGGATTGAATGTAAATCAATTGAATGTAAATTAAGTTGATATGGAATAATGAATGTAAGTGTTAATTCATTAAAATCTAATGTTATTGGAAGTTGAATAATTGAATGAAAATCAATTTAATTAAACCAATTGAAAGTAAAGGTGTTAAACCAAATTGAATGAATATAGCAAAGGAATTTGGTTGTAATTAATATACATTTGTTGTTATATGATTGTTAGTTGATTGTATATAATTCATTAAGTGTTAATGAAATTGGAAGCTAAAGTAATTAAAATCCAATTGGAAGTTAAGTGAATCTTAAGTAAAATTGAATTTGATTTGGAAGTGAACCAACTTGAATATGAATTAGTAAATATAAACTAATTGAAAAAGAATGTTAGTAAAAACATCCACTGTTAATAAATCAAATGTGATTAAATTGAAAACCCAATTCATTGAATATTAATGAGAATATGAATGAATATTTATTGGTTATGGATGTTAGTTGGTTGATGGTTGAATTTATTGCTTTTACTACATTTGCTATGTTAGCATATATTGTTATTATGTTGCTATATGTTGTATATCGATACTATTGTCTATATACATGATTCTCATGTTGTTTGTTGAGTGTTTAGTAGGTGCGGATCGCGTTTGCTTCGCATTTGGAGCTCGCTTTCGCGCTATATTAGCCGTATATGCTCGCTAATAAAATATAAGGTACATATCTCGGATTAAATATCGTACTTTTACATTTTTTTTCCCTGCGGGATGCCTCATTACTTGATGAGATGTATATTTGTGATATATATACTGTCATTTTTTTTCGGATCGAGCGACTATGGCGAATTTTTCTGAAAATTTAAGGCGTTAGAATATTTTTGAAAAAAATTAGAAAATTGTGAAAACTAAACGTTGATTTGGAATTGAAAGTTAAACAATAGTAGTTGTTTTTGAAAAGATAACTAAGTATGATTTGAAAACTTAGTAAAGTATTGTAAGAAGTTTAACTATGGATTTTGGGAAAGTTAATAGATTCTGTAACTTTTCTTACTTAGTAATTTCGAGGACGAAATTCTTTTAAGGGGGGAAGTATGTAACGATCCAGAATTTTAATTAATTTAAATTTGAATATTTAATTAAATTTAAATATTAATAAGTGAAATTTATAAGTCGAATAAATGGATTTAATTGGATAAATTAAATCGATATTTTAATATGTGAAAATATGGGAATAATTGAAAATCGGGTTAAATATGATTGAAAATGATTTGTAAAGTTTTATTTTATCATATTGGAGTTAGAATGATATTTTAGAACTTTTAAAATCGAATTAAAAGTTAATTTGTGAAAATTGAATATTTTATTATTTAATCGACTAGTGAAATTAGTCAATTTTTGAACAGTCTCAGAATTAGACAAACTAGTTCCATTGGATCCGTAATAGTTAGTTATTACCGGATTTCAATTTTTGTAGCAATCGGAGTTATCGTTTGATCGTGGCAGCTCGAAACGCATTGAAATTGTTTTAATATTTATTTGGCGAGTTAAAATAGCCATTTTTCAAACGGTCTCCGATTTCGACGAAACCAGTTTCATCGGATCCGTAATGTGATATTTTTGTAAGGTTTCAAATTTCAAGTCAATCGGATTTACCGTTTGTCCAGTGCAAGCTAAAACGCCTAGAAAATCGTTTAATCGGTTTAATTTTAAATCGAACGTTTATTGCCATAACTCGCATAGATGATCGAATTATCTTCCGAAACCTGTTCCATTGTGTCCGTAATGCGGGATAAACCCCAGAAACGTCAGTCACCGTGCGTGAATCGGAGTTTGGAAATTCCGGAATGAATAGTGTCGTTCAAACTTCTATAAATAGACCTTAAATTCACAAAAATAAGAAAATTATAAAACCCTAGGTTAAATGTTCAGGCCGCCTCCATAAGAAATCAATGGCCGAAAATCTTGCAATCTTTTCTCTTCAATAACTTTCGATCCATTCACAATCAAGCAAAGTATTCAACAGCAAACTTGTAGTGCTCGACAAGATCTTCAGATCCATACGGTCGAGATGGGGATTCACGCATTGGATCGATTGCAGTTTCGTTTGGACGGTCGCGCGTTCGTTCTCGAATTTCGTGCCATAGGCGCGACTGAGTGGGGCCGCATTCTGGCCGTGGGTGGGGAGGAGTGGCGCGCACGTGTTGATGCTCCCTGATCACCTTCAAACGCGACGAGGTGGTAGCATAATTTAAACCCTAATTATGTATGATGGGTTCATGTTGTCGGCCTGTAGAACGCGTGAACGAAGAAGAAGGGCAAGGGGGACGTGCGGTCATGATGCAAAGTTCTGGAGATCCAACGGCTCTGGATAGTTTAGGTTATAAAATTAAAATAAATTGTTGTAATTAGTTTATATAAAATCGTGTAAACTTTAAAAAATCATATCTTTTTCATACGAGGTCGAAAATGCACGAAACTAGTTGCGTTGGAATCGTATGGACGAGCACTACGCTATGGAAATGGATTGGAGTCATCTGGAGTTAGTGAGAATTTCAGGTAAAATTAAACGTCCGTTTAATTTTATTCGAAATAAATCGCTAAAACGAAATTGAAATCAAGGTGAGAACTTCTCACTCAATCGAATAGTTTCGATTTTAATTTTAAATAGTTAGATTTAAAATTCTTGAATGCATGTTTGAATGATGATTGTTATCTATTGATTGTTAAAATAGACATTATGCGCCGTTAGTAAGCGGATGTTATTTATTAAAAACATATACCGCGAATATTTCATAAACAGTGAAATTGGTATTATATATAATAGCAATATATATATATTGGCATATGTATATATTGCAGTTATTGATTTCACGCATGGTATAGCGGATGAGACCCTATTGCGCCGTCTATTAAGCGGATAATATTTTAAATCCCATATACCGCGATAATTTCGTACTGGAACGGAATTGGTATTGTGCTAACATCTTTGGATGCAGGAAAACAGGTTGGAGGGATCCAACTGGATTCCTCAACAGTATTTATTATGGATATTTTGATATTCGTTGATTATCATATCGATATATGATATCGTTGTTGTCGTGATTGACTATTTGGTATGTAGCATCATTGGACCAATTTTGGAATTTTAAAATGATTTATCAAGTGATTTTTGAAAATATACTATATTTTTGGAAATTGATTTATTTTAAATAAATAAACGTTATACTTTTAAAAGTTATAAAATTATGATTTTTGAGAAATATAGTTAAAAGTTGATTTTTGAGAAAAATATGGGTTAATGGTTTTAGAAATAGTTTAAATTGGGATTTTTGAATTTATTATAGATGTTTAAATATAGGATTTATAAATTTAATTATTTATAAATCAAAATGGTGAAATTATATAGGGGATTAAAGATGTTTTAAAAGAATAATAATGTAAATTGATTTATATAAAAGATTTACAAATTGTTAATTTATAAATTAAAATATTGGAATTATAAAACGAGTTTCTATAAGTGTTAGAATGAATTGTGAATAAATTTCGTAAATGAATGAAATTTATGGAATTATAAACGGTGAAGTTATAAATGGAATTTTATAAGCAGTAGGTTTATAAAATTTGTAAATTTATTGAAAGAATAGATTTGGTTAAATAAATGAATCTTATATGTTATAAGATTTATAATTTAGAAAGTCTTAAAAAGAACGATTTTGTAAAATAATCGTTTTATAAGCATTTAACTTATAATATGAACCTTTGGTTTATTATTGAGTTATGAATTGAATAGGTAAATAAAGGAATTTATAAACGTTGTTTTATAAATCTGCAACGACTTATTTTGACAAGTAAATTGTTGTAACTTATTTATGGAGTTATATTCACGTTTTAGACAGTGAATAATCCTTTAAAATGAAACGTATAGAAATGATGAAATTGTTAACATAGTATATTCACGTTTTGAATAGTGAATAATATGTTAAAGAAATTGTTTGAATGTGATGTTTTAAGTAGAATTAAAACGATCTAACGATGTTTTTAAATGTGTTGAGATTCGAAACCATAGATTTCAACATTCATTGTTGAAATAGACGTTTTCGAGAAATAGAAGGAAATGGTGGACTATAACACTGTTGTTATAGTAAATGATTTCCGAAAGGAAATGTTTTGCTACACTTATTTTTAAATTATTGCGCTCGTTATTCGAATTACCCATTCCGAATAGTGATACGACGTAATGGATAGCATTGATGACCGGTGTTGAAGACCAGGTATTTTCGAGAGCGATAGGATGACCTGTCGATTGACTCTGCACCGAGTTGCTCCGGTATAGAGTTCTCCATATGTGATGGGGAATCTAATCAGGATTGTGGATATCCGGATTGCAAGGACTTCTTTGTAAGTGCCTTCGGTTCTGTTCGAGCCCGGAACAGACTTGTATGGATAGTTTGTCTGACATTACAAATTGAGATATAAAGCCGATTTCTTTCAAATATATTTCTGTTGGTGGCGGAGAATTTATTCTCTTAGCTTAACACTCTTCTCTGAGACGTACGAGCTCAGAGGTTAGGTAGTTGATGGTTATCAGTGATATATTCCCAATTTGGTAATGTGACATGCTGAGTGTTGCTGTGAAATGATCATTGTGTTGATCATTTGTGATATGATCATTTGTTTGATCGTTTATCTTGGTGATCATTTCTATGATCATTTGTTGACCCAAAGCACGACTTTGTATAAAACATGGCTTTGTGGACGAGACTTCGTTGAGCCTCACACCCCGGAATGGTCAAAACAGGAAAGATGCGGCAAGGTTATGAGGGGTAGCTCCCTTTAGGGTATGTGCATTTCCTTCTGGAAAAGGGTGGTATCATGGTATGGAGCCCAGATACTTACTCATGTTGAAACACTTTATTTATGATTGTGTGATGTTGATGATGAGCGCTCGGTTAAAGGTCCCAAAGGACCGGGGGATGGCATACTCGTGTCCGTAGTTACCCAGTTAGGGGTAACCCGGCCTTGTGTTGGCAGAGATCCGGTTTGGTTCTCGGGGACGTCCTTCCAGAGGCGTTCTCATGTGGCAATGGGAATTTCCTTGGCCTGACCATTTGTTGGAAATCCAAAGAAACAATACGATCTTGTACGGTTTTAGTTGTATAACCTGCCATGGAATGTGGCGGTAAACTGCTATTGAACATGGTAGCTATAGTAGGCATAAGTGCGGAATGCCTATGCTGGCTAAGATTTATATCTTTACTTTCGAAATATTTTCTACACTATGCACTAGTAATAATATCAAATGTTCTTTTTAATGCGTATCAAGCATCTTTGACTATCATAAGGAGAAATCTCCTCCGATTCTGCGTTTGCATGTGTGTGTGTGCGGGAGGCCTTATGGTAGTCTCATTTTTAAAAGCATTGCGAATTGACTTTAAAAATATTCCTCTATTTTGTTTTCAAAGATAAATTAAACTGTTTTTAGTTCTCACACCAGTCACATGACTGACTCGGAGTTTATTATTTTCCTTCCTAAACTCTGGGTGCCCACCAATTTCCACACGGGCAGTCAAGAGACAGGTTTATCAGGATATTTTGGAATTCAGGAGTTGCTGGAGGCAAGATGGATGGCATGGCGTATCACTAGTATATAGTATTTCTTTTCCGCTGTTGTTGTTGTTTGTTGTTGTACACTCTGATGATATGATGTAATGTAATTTAATGTATAAAATGTAATAACTGATATAGTTCTTTGTTTAAAGATTATTCATTTATCTATTCTATGTTGTTCCGCTGCGATTGTGAGATTCTGATATTGTTATGTTGTTTTCTTTCTGTTCTGTTCCGTTCTATTTTCTATCTTTTTCTATCTTCTTCTGTCTTTTTCTTTTTCTTAAACATTGAGAATTCGTATTTCTGTTCATCTTGAGTTAATCTATGGAGATTAGTGTATATTCAAGGAGTACGGATTTGCGGGTCCTCACAGTTATCATGGATCCAATCTTTCCAGGGATGCTTTTGTGGCCAAATGGGTGCTCGAAGCAGGGTAATCTCATTTGTTTATGGCGTTCATGGATCTGAAGCAGGGAGACATGACTTTTGCTGAGTATGAGAGGAAGTTCAATCAGCTTTCCAAGTTTGATCCCACTTTGAGTGACACTCATCTCAAGAAGAATGAGAAATTTATTCACGATGCTTGCCCAGAGTATTATGATGGCTTGATTAGTCATGTTCATGGCACTTTCACTTCTTTGATGGACATGCCATCAGTTTCAAGAACCCTACTTCTGAGGGAAAGAAGGTAGTTTTAGTATCTCAGGGTACTTCCAGTGGTTCTAAGAAGAGGAAGCCCAACTTCCAACTATAGAAGAAGAAGTGGCAGGATACTCATGGTATTGGATATGCTCCTCAGAAGCGATTTCTTGGCCTATCTTCCATCACTTGTTTCAAGTGCGACCAGCAGGATCACTATGTGAACAGCTATCCATCTTCTGCCGAAGTTGTTATTCCTTCGCCGGCCCAGGCAACCAGAAACAACCTTTGCCACCATTGTCTTCAGCCTTGTCATTTCAAGACTAACTGTCCCACTGAACAGAGAGCCAAGACATCTGGAGTCTTTCCCATGACTTCTTCCACTCCTTCTCCTTCTTCCAGTGATAACCAAGGTACTCTTCAGAGTTCCTTTACTTTATATGACTATCCTGTTCGTGTTTTATTTGTGACTAGTGCATCACACAGCTTTATATCTATTCTTATTTGTTGTAAATTCAAGCATATTTTGCAACCTCAATTGGTGACTTCCACATTGTGTGTGACTACTCCCATTGGCGGTCCCGAAAATCTTTATATGATTTGTAGAGGGCTAAAATTCCTTTACAATTTGCACTGATTCACCGGAGATTTCTATGTTTTGGGTTTCGATGCATTCGACATTTCACTTGGAGGTGATTGGTTAAAGTGATATGATGCAGTCATTTCTTATAAAGCCCGAACCAATTCTCTACTAGACTACTAAGGCAATTCTCTTATGATCAAATATTGAATGCCACGGGATTATGCAGGCACGTTTACCTTTTCTCTTGATGCTCAACCGAGTGATCTTGACTCCACATCAAATATCAGGCATTTTCCATATATCCTTAGTGAAGTCACTTCTTTTCCTCCCAAGCAGGAAATTGAATTCTGCATTAATCTTATTCCTGGTGCTCGACCAGTTGTTCTCCTTCCCAGACCGATGACACCTAAAGAGAAAGTTGAGTTGAAGAAGTAGATTGAGGACTGTTCTCTAAGGGTTTGATTAAGCAGAGTTTTTTTGAATGAAGAATAGCTATGGTCTTTGTCACCAAATCTGAGGGTTCTTTGAGAATTTATGATGATTATAGAGAGCTGAACAAGCTTACTCTCAAGAACCGATATCCAATGCCTCGCATCAATGATAGTTCGATTAGCTCTACGGAGCTAAAGTAGTTTCTCAACTTCATCATGATACTAGTTTCCACCAGCTTCGTGTAGCCGAGGAGAGCATTCCCAAGGTTTCTTTTCGAACAAAGAATGGTTTCTATGAATGGTTAGTCATGTCTTTTAGATTAACCAATGTCGCCGCCTTCTATGTCGATCTCATGAATCTTGATTTTCGCGATGTTCTTAACAAATTTTTCTAGTTTCTGTTGATGATATCCTCTTCTTTTCTATGTCAAAGAAGGAGCATAAGGAACATTTGGATTATATTCTCAAAACTCTCAGGAGTCATCAGTTGAAAGCCAAATTTTCTAAATGCCATTTCTGGAGAGATGAAGTCCGACTTCTTGGGCATATTGCATTAGAGAATCGAGTCTCGGTTGACCCGATTAAGGTTGCCACAATTAATGTAAGTCTTTCCACCTTTATTCTTTTGAATTCATTCATCTTATCTATCTTTGAAATTATACACCTTATCCATTCCTGGGATTAGGAGACACCTAAGACTCTGTTTGATATTCGTAGCTTTCTAGGCCTTATTGGTTATTATTGGAAATTTATTAAGAATTTTTCCCGCATAGCTGCACCACTCACATCTTTGACTCATAAGAATGCCAAATTTGTTTGGGGTGATAAGTGTGAAGCTGCATTTAATGAGTTGAAGCAAAAGCTTACCTCTGCTCCTTTTTGTTACCGTTTCGAATAGGAGTGAAGCATTATCGGTTTATACCGATGCTAGTCGAGAAGGTTTGGGTGTTGTGTTGATGTAGAGTGGGAAGGTCATTACTTATAATAGTTGTCAATTGAATCCCCGCGAAGGTAATTATGCACCCAGGATTTAGAGTTACTTGCTATTGTGTTTGCTTTGAAGTTGTGGAGGCATCACCTTTTGGGAACCAAGTTCTAGCTTTTCACTGATCATCAATCTCTTAAGTATATCTTCACCCAAAAGAATTTGAACCAGAGGCAGGTTCAATGGCTTCAGTTCTTAGCATCTTATGACCTCGACGTCAACTATACTCCTGGGAAAGCCAATGTTGTGGTTGATGCTTTGAGTCATAAGAAAGCCTTATTATGTCAGTTTGTTGCTTCTCTATTTCTTTTGGGTCGAATTGCAGCTATGCAGAATGAGGATGCGATGCTTAGGCTTATGAAAGAGAACATTCAGAGTGCGGAAGGTGATAATCAGAATGAGTTAGGAGTATAGATTGATCAAGATGGAGTTTTAAGGATTATGGATGGATTTGTGTATCGAATGCCGATGATTTGAGGCAAAAACTTTTTAGAGAGAATCATTATTCCAGACTCTCCATTCATCCTGATGTCACAAAGATGTTTCAGGATACGAAGAAGTTGTATTGGTGGAATGGTATGAAGCGGGATACCTCTATCTTTGTCAGTAATTATGCCACTTGTTAGCAGCAAACCTTTGAGATTCCCATTTGGAAATGGGATCGGGCTTCTAAGGATTTTATCGATGGTTTATCGAGAACTAGAAGGGGTAATGAGAGCATTTGAGTAGTTTTCGATCGATTGATCAAATTCGCCCATTTTATTCCGGTCAAGTCGAATCGAACTGCTTCGAGCTTAGTTGAGATTTGCATGAGGGAGATTGTCCATCCCAATAGCGTTCCTTCTAGCATTGTTTGTGATCGCGATCCTACCTTTACTAGTATGTTCTGGAAAGCTTTTCAAGAAGTTTTGGGTACTCGTTTGAACCTTAGTACGGCTTATCATCCTCAGACTGATGTTCAGATGAAAAGGGTGAATCAAATTCTGGAAGATCTCCTCTATGCTTGTGTTCTTGATTATGGAGGATCTTAGAAAGATCACTCCGTCACGTAGAATTCACCTGTAATATCAGTTATCAGGTATAACTCTATTTTTGAATTTGAATCATCTTAAGCTTAATCAATCTGTTAATCTCATTCTTTTGAAATCAAGCAAGTATCAAAATGTCTCCATTTGCTTCTCTTTATGGACGATCCTGCAAATATCAATCTTGTTGGATTAAGTCTGGTGACCGATTGGTTCTTGGACCTAATTTGATCCTGGCAGCATCTGCGAAGGTCGAGGAGATTAGGAAGAGGATGAGAATTGCCTAGGATAAGAAGAAGTGGTATGTTGAAAGGCGTAGAAGTGAATTGCAGTTTTCAATGGGTGTTCAGGGTTTTCATAAAATCTCGCCGCTGGAGAATGTGGTTCGTTTCGGTCAAAGAGGGAAGCTTGCTCCTAGGTTCATTGGTCCTCTTTGCATTTTGGAAAGAGTTGGTCCTTTGTCTTATAGAGTTGATTTGCCGAAGAAACTAGAGAGTGTGCATAACTTGTTTCACGTATCTTACCTTCGCAAGTATCTCCATGTTTTGTGCTTGATTGTTCAGGCAGCTTTATTAGAGAATTGGACGTCTAGCCAAATATTACTATCGAGAGAAAGCCACTTCTTATTTTTGATAGAAGTACGCAACAGCTTCGGAGGAGATATGTTTGTCTAGTGAAGGTACGGTGGAGTATGGATGATTGAAATTACACTTGGGAAACCGAAGAATCCATGTGCGCCTTAAATCCTGAATTACTCGACTCATGTACTATTCATTTGATTTATCTTATCTTTATGTTAATTTTGTTTTCCTTCTTGTTCCTTTTCGGGGATGAAAAGTTTTGAGTGGGGGAGAGTGTCATGACCCGAGAATTTTAATGGTTTTATAATGTAATTAACTGAAAATTTTCATAAAAGTAAAAAATAAAATTTCGAAATAAAAATTTGACATTTGAAATATGTATTAAAATATAAAATATGGTAAATTTTATTTGGAAAATATAAAAGTTAGTTTATTTGTGAAATTCAAAATTTAATTTTAACCAGTTAAATGGTTGAAATTTTAATATTTTCCAAATCTAAATATTTTTATATATTAAAAATGCAAATCATTTTCTGAGTGAGGCATCATAAATCATTTCATCAAATTTGGACTACTATATCTCCGTTTATCTTATTTTCGGCATTTAGCAGCATTTTCAACGGTGAAAATCGATTTTTTACAACTTGGTCATATTGCTGATATCTGTGTACCATTCTATTCGTATCATCGTGCCATTCTTTGTAGTATATTCATTTCTATATTTTGACGTCCGGTACATGATGGAAACGACAAAACAGTCTGTCGTAGCGGTACAGTATTTGTGTCGTTTTGCTTTCCCTGTGCCTTTCCAAATTTACATCCGATTAAAGCAATTTTTCATTTCTTTAACAAAATCTGTAAAGCAACGTTCGACCCTTCATAATTGATTGGTTATCTTATATATATTTGTTGTGTCTTTTCACTTTGCCTCATTTGTGCATTCTGGAATAAATAAAGAGGTATGTTTCATTCTTCATCTTCGTTTCTCCTGAAAACATGTTCTCTTCTCCCAAAAATTTTCTCGAGTCCTACCTGAGCTCCCTCCCCTGTTTTCCCGAGACCCGACCCTAAGCGGCCATCCTCACTTTTGTCTTCACAACGCCACCACCAAAACTCAAAGCACCCAAGATCTAAAGCCAGAAAACCAAAGCTAGAATCGAGTTACCTCGCCCCTGACCCAAAGTGTGACCCCAAGCCTTCACCGGATCCCTGAGTCTCCCTGGTCTTCTATGTCGCCTTGACTCGCCGCTGCTCCTCCACCCCTCAGCTTCTTCCTACATAGTCGTGCCGAGCCCTTGCCTGCCGAGCCTACTTAAGCTCTGAGCCATCTTTTTTTCATTTATGGTTAAAAAAGGACTATATATATATATATGTATGTATGTATGTATATGTAAAAAATTTATATATATTGCTCGAACTCATGTTTGTATATATTGCTTGCATATATGTCACATCATAGTTAGTTTGTATGTGATGTTCTCTTTATATTCGTATTGCTCGTTGAATATTGTGAGTATATGTACTGATATAGGTGCAAATATATATATATATATATGTGTGTGTGTGTGTGTGTGTGTGTGTGTGTGTATGCATGTATATATATGAAGTTATTCTTTTGATCCATATCTATATATGTTACATGGATTTGTGTTGTTCGGAAGAATTTATGTATACGCTGCACCCATATATTTACAGAAGTTATCTATGTTGCATTGGTATAAAATTAACAACATAGACTATATGTACAACGCATATATATGTACAGTGCATATATACGTTGCATAGATAAATAATTGTTGTGTAAAATGGTTAGTATTATATAGGCTATATCTATTAGTTTGTAGTATAAAAAACTTATATATATATATATATATGATGCATATCTATTCGTTTTAGAGGTACAAAGCTACTGTTATATATGTATTGTGTGTTTGTGCATATATATATCCTTCATTTCCTTTACTACTCGGTTGTAGAGAAAATTCATATGCAAAGATTTATATAAGAACACTTGTGTATTGGTACCCGGAAGTAACAACTATCTAGAGTAGATTGTTACGTATAAATATATATGAGTGAGCTTGTGTTATTTCATACTATATATATAGATATATGTAGAAGTGTGTGTATATATATATTATATACCTATTCCATCAAATTATCACGTTAACTCTATTTTTCTTGTCGCAGCTATTTGAAGTGTCATGCCAGTGTCCGTATCCGTATCCCTATCAGTTGCTTTTCAAATTCCAATGCTCTATAGCCACAGAAGGTGAGAAATCACTCACGATTAATGTTCTTATGCTTGATAAATTGATTTTGTATGAAATGACAGTTTAAATATGCTGTTAAATTAAAACTGTTAATATGATATGTGATATTTCAAATCGATCACTCATACAAAGGACACCATTACATGTTGACTGACTATTTTATTGAATTATTACCGATCATGTATGTTAGTAATAGATATGTTATGCTATTTCATTTTTATCATTCTCACACGGCAAGTTCCCTTAGTTTTAGGAATCATTATGGGTTGAAATGATACATAACCGAACATACATTAGACTAAGGGAAAATCGAATTGGGTTGAAATGATAAACCCAAGAAGTTTTCAAATATTTTGGATTTTAGGATTGCAGGTTTAATGACATAAAACCTTAAATTTAAATTATTGTGAATTAAAATGATAATATCCGTATCACTTGAGCAAAGGATAAAAAAAAAATATGGACATCGCTGGTCTAATTTTTGAAAATGATTTCCAATGTTTTGAAAGGAAATATATGAGTTTTGATTTTTGAAATATAATAAATGTTTTATTTTAATATTGTAAAATTTAGATTTTTAAGTATGTTTTTTTATTTTGGAAACTTTAAATTTATAGGTTTAGTTTAAAGGTAATCTATAAAATTTTACTTATAATTTTATTATTTTTAAATATATATAAAATAAGATTTTTAAACAGATAATTAAAGGTTTAATTTGTTTTAAATTGTATAAATTAATTTTCATTTAATATATATATATAATATTTTTAAAAGGGTATAATTTATATTTATATTTAACTTAGATTTTTATAACTTTAATAAATTAAGAAGGTTGAAAAGGAAAACTGGAATTTATTTGTAATTTAAACTGGTTAATAGTTGAATTTAAATAAGGAGTATTTGGGAACTTATTGGTTTTGGAAATTTTAAATTATGGTTTACAGCTTAATTTAAAAAGTGATTAAATGAATACTTTCGAATTTAAATAACGTTAAAAATTAATATTTAACATTGATTTAAATTGGCAATACGAGATTTTTTTTAGAAATTTATAACATGATTTTTAAATGACCACGATGTGAAATAAGTGTTTGGTTGTTAAAAAGGCAAGGATCAGATGTTTTCATACTCTCTGCCAATACCGAAAACAACTTTAACAACTTTTTACATGGTGGAGATTTCAAATTGAAGTAGGATGGTTTGGCAAACTATTCTGTATGATGTATTTACGTAGCCCTATCACCATCGAGTCAGCTTGATGTGGCTAAAACATAAGCTATACTAGGCCATGTGGGGTCGCACCTCCTATCGGGTACATTTCTTCAAACCATATCTATGGCCTCTATTATTTGATTTTCATTTGCACACCATTGATTTGGGAGTGTGTGTCGAGGTGGGCAGTAGTAGCTGCTATATGTACCACCAGACCGGGAGTGCAAATCGATAGAATCATACCTTGGCATTGCCTTGCATGCCTTGTAACATGCCTTATCGCGCCTTCTACGAGTTTAGTTTGTAACATACCTATGGAGTGCCTTATGGGCAAACCACCGGTTTGGTGGAGCTTACCATACTATATAGACTACGGGACTATATAAATTTGTTAAGGGGGATATGGGTAACGCCTTAATGCTGTTTTAATATTTTACTTTACTGTAGACATTATATATATGTAGTGTATTGTACTACGTATGTAGATAGTTTATCGGATCCTTAAAGGATGGAATCCCAACACCCTTTATGTTATTTTGTGTTGTACTTGACATTTCATTTGAGTTTGATTTATCCGCATAAGATTGTTGATCTTAACACAAGTGTTTTGTGTATTGCTTCATGCTCGAGTCAGCATGAGTGTCATAGCATTTGAAAATCATCTTCTGGAGCTTTGAGTTTGCTTAGAAAACCTATCTTATGAATTTCAGCTTTCAGTTTATTTCTGTTATTTTCAATTGTATGTTTCAGACATGTCATTTGCTTTTGTGTTAGAGACTTCTGTGTATTGGGATTTTTGATGTATTCTGTTTTCGATTATGATATTTCTATAGTAGTTTCATGAACTACTAGTTATTCTATTTCGCCTCGTATTATTGTAAAACTCTGTGTCTGTGATTCTATAATTGATTTTTTGTGTATATGCTAAGTTTTGCCAATTATAAATTAACAATCTTTGGAGCAATTCAAGTCTGACATATGTGGATAATTATCGATTTGAATCATTCAAAATGACAGGTCATTACACATGGCCTTTCTATGTGAAGTAATTGAGCCTAAAGTAGTACATCATGCGATATAAATTCTAGCAACAATTTAGTTGATGGTAGATTGCTTTGGCTAAGGTTCTTGCCGCTCGATGGTTTAAATGATAATAAATCAAGTTCATGAAAAATTAAAGATTAACGATTTTGAGTATCGAGAAACGTTATTGCGCATGTTAACTGATTATTGACATTATTCTATAACTTACAAGAATAATTTGTTTTGAATGAAACTAATCGTATGCTCTACAATTTATAACATGAATATATATATATATATAAAAGGTTTTCATATGTGTTTTACATACATTTTCTTGCATATATAATTATTTTAAATGTCCTTTCGTCACATGAAATTCCTTATGTTCCTGAGTTAGAATGTAAAAGTAACAAAGTTTAAAAAATTTACATTTGAAAAAGTCTTATACGAATACAGCTATAACTTTTAAATTTTTGTTCGATTTCGATGAAATTTCTTTCATTTGAAAGATATGCTAATGGGAAAAAACTTTGTGTTTGTTGCTTTTAAAAAGTTTGAAGTTTACTAATATTAAAACATGAAGTAAAAGAAATGTAGGTCGCTGTTTGGAAATGCTAAAGACGCAAAACTGATCTGAATTCGTTTACTTATAACTTTTCAAAAGATCATCTAATGTCTATGACTTTGCCCATTTTGGAAAGCTCGAAATATAAGCTACAACTTTTATTTCAATTTTTTTTCCATATTTATATGTTTCCTAGGTGAAATCTCTACTTCAAATTGGTGAACCTGCTATATAAATGCAACTTCATATTTTTGTGTATTAAGAATGTGATCATATGTTTTAATATATTTCTTATTTTCGAAATTCAAAAAAAATGTTTAGAATGATAAAAAGTTATGCAATAACTTAACCTTGGAAACCCTTACAAGATTCTATGATTTTAACGTTCAAAAATTTCGTTGGAAAGTTACTAAAATAAAAATTCTTAGACATATCTTTAATTTT
Source organism: Allium cepa (assembly GCA_030765085.1). Classification (NCBI taxonomy): domain Eukaryota; kingdom Viridiplantae; phylum Streptophyta; class Magnoliopsida; order Asparagales; family Amaryllidaceae; genus Allium; species Allium cepa. The sequence continues at coordinate 728,361,815 of CM060945.1, forward strand.
TGAATGTGAAGCGAATTTATATAGTTTGTTTAGGTTAAGTATAGGTACACGAAGACTGTTTGGATTTATTTTGATCTTAATTGCATATAAACTAAACGAACTCGCTTAAAAATGCTAAAATAAAGGTATGTTTTCAGATTAAAATATAGAAGGGCTAGAAATATTGACATATATTGTGTTTTTGACCTTATGGTCAATGTAAATAGTTTATTTTATATTTGTAAAATTGCAAATGACCCTGCGTACAATGTAGAATCTATCCAAAATTTTCAAAAAATTCAAGCATTTAGAAATAATTTCCATAAATTTTCTTACGCAAATAAATGAAAATATATAAATGAACCTATTTTAAATTTTAACATATGATAGGGTAATGTTATTCGCTTATAGAATACTATATGAGTTTCAATTTGACTACGGGTTTTGAATTCAGTAATGTTTGAGTATATGTATATAACCGTATAAGAAATTACGAGGATGCAATTTTCATAGGAGGTTCTGTAGCAACCCTGTTTTCAAAACCGTAATACTAGAAAATTTTAATTATAATAATTTGAATATAAGATTTTATTTTTGGTAAATAGTAATTTTAAAATAAGATTTTATTTAATTAAAGTATATCTAGCAATAGATTTTGTTTTAACAAATTGAATTATTTAATAAAATAATTTTTAGAATACATATTAAACGGGATAAAATGTTATTATTACATATAGAAGTATAAATAATTATATATAAATGAAATAGATGAAAAGTAGTTTTAAATTGATATTTATTTAAATCATTAAATCAACAAAGATTAATAAATTTATTTTGTAACAATATAATGAATAGTTGTACCAGAATAGATTGAGAAATTTTTTCAAATAAATAATTGGGATATGCACAAAGAAAGAAAATGAATTTTATTAACTAAAATAAGGCACCTTAATAGGCCAAGCCCAATTAGGAAATTAGAACTTCTTTCCTTTAACCCATCATAAGTTATCACAAAATTCACTCCCGTTCAAAGAAAAATCAATTTTCCCTTTTGAGCCTTAAATCCCAAATAACTTTTCACCAAAAGAGAAAAAATCAGACAAAGGAATCATGCTTGGGATGTGAGCATCTCGACGACGACTAGAAAGGATGGTGGTTTTGCGTCTTCTGCAAGCTCAACGATGGATGCGTATGACCTGGGCTTGGAACTGGAGCACGACGGTGGCCGGAGGCATCGTAGTCGATGGTGTGTGGCTGGAGACTGGCCATGATATGGACTTTCGACTAGACCGGAGGTTGGTCGTGTGTACTTGCAACTAATGACTAGTGGAGGTGAGCTATTATACTCACAGAACCTACATCTATATGTATTGATGTTCTTAATTAAATTAATATTTGGGTTGATCGCTGAATCGATGATGTATATTGGAATAATTTAAATTCTAGAAATTATGTATTGTTGATTTTATTGATATTGAGCACAAACACACATTCCATGCACATGTGTAGGTAATTGTTGTATTTAAACTATTAGTAGGACCAGATATGGTCTCAACTTCTGTAATCTGCCGAATCGACAATAGTCGATCATCCAACTAAAATCAATGATTGGGTTATTTTCTGGAGCAATATTGCTCCATGCTTTGGTTTGTCTGGCTATCTTCGTTTAATTTTTTTCCGTTGGTTTTAAAAATCTTATGGGAATTTTTTTAAACTCTTGGTGCTTTAAAATTGTAAAATGTGAATTTTTCATAAACACAATATTTAATAAATCGAAGAAGAAAATTGATTTCTGTGTTAATCGATTTGTATAAGAAATGATAAATATATATATAGTGTGTGTGTGTGTTTGTATGTGTGTTTATATATATTCGTATAAATAAAAAATTTGTTTGAAAAGAAATAATCTTTTCTTATAACAGTAAACCAGAAATAATGTTTTCTTATAATAGTAAATTATGATTTTTTTATTTATAAATAATAAAAGATGGATTTTATAATATATATATATATATTGAAAGGAATTTTCTAACTATTTCAAATTTATAAACAAAAGTAAGTATTTATAAAATTCTTCTTTTGTTTAAAATTTGCCTATTGATTTTATTTGAATTTTAATTGGACAATTGGACGATTTCCATTTCTATTGGATTTTGTGATTTTCTATGAAGCAATGAATTTTAATAAATAATTCAATTGTCGGATTGGCATGGGACATTTTGTACAATCCTTTCGCTTATAATTATAATTTCTTAAATGGAGTTCGAGTGAAAATTACTAGCTTTTAGTAAATACTTGAATTTACTATCTAGTATGGAATAGTTAGTTAAATCCTAGTAATTACTCGAGTGACAGTAATTAATATATAGAGTCATGTTATCTTTGGGTGTTTGGATTTCATTTTTTAGGCCCATAGATCCCTGAGAGACGATAACACATTTTTCATTGACATGAGAGTTGATACATTCTAATATATGGGTAGGCATACCTATTTTGGAGGTTTAGGTTTGTTATGGTATAACATGTATGCCCTTTCATTTCTTATACATGTTTTATGTGCATGATTTGTATATGGACTAGATGATTAAAACCTGTGAGTTATTTGGTGTACAGTAGATGATGTTCGCCTATTTTATTGGTTTAGGTAAATTCACATAGTAGTCTATATTGTAGGGTTAGACTATTACACTATGTGGTGGGGTTTATTAGGTTTGTAGACTATTATCAGTTTTTTTGGTTGTTAGGCTCTATGTCAATGTTTCTAAACTAATAGTTGATACCATTACTGCTTCTTTTGTGATGATTATTTATTCAGAGATTTTAGGATAGATACTTAATATCTTTTGGCTTTGAAGAATTTTAAATTGTTATCATCATATTTTAGATGATAGTCCATTTGACACTTGATATTGATTTATGAAATGGTGATTCTATTTGATATGCCTCATTATAGTTGATTGATTTTTAGACATATTTTGAGTTGACTTATTTTATGGTTAAGTCACAAATGGATTTATGAAATAGTGATTTATTGGATATGCCTTATTCTAATCATTTTTTCTAGCATATTTTTATTTTAGCTTATTTATTGTTAAGTCGTATACTTATGGATTAGTATCTCACCTTTCTATTAGATATAGTCTGACCCATTTACTTTAAAATACTCAGATCAAGCTGAGACATTACAGGTTCAAGGACTTTTCTAATTTTGGATTTGTGCTAACACTGGAGTAGACTATTTTGATTGTCTTAGTTTGCTTCATCCTTGTATATATCGATATTCAGGAGGATATGTTATGTGTATTATTTAGTAGTCATTGTGTACCTAATACTATAATTTGGATATGATTTATATATTATGTGGTTCTAGTACCAATATTTTATAGACTCACATCTTATTATGATATATGATGTATATTATTCCGTTGTAATTTGTGGCTCTAATTGTGATTTATTGATATTATATACTAATCAGTGTGTTTATTACTTTGTAATAATACCCTATACGTCAAGTTTTCAGTTCAAATCCACAAAAAGTTAATAAAGACTTCTTAGTGTTAATATAAAGATATATTCACATTCGATCGCCCTTAACCGGTCATATTCTCTATGTTATTAGACGACATTACTTGTAATGTTTTTTTAATAATATGGGTATAGCGTTGGGATCGTTATAATTATGTAATTTAATTACATTATAAAGCATTATAAATAAATTGGACTTATATGAGAATAAGTGTAAAAATGATAATTATAAATGTTATAAAGGATATATATGTGTGGGTGTCCATGTATCAATGTGTGTATGTATGTAAATAATTATAATTGAGCATATTAATTCAAAATTGCTTTGAATTAATATGTAAAATTTTGTGAAATCATGAATAATTGAATAAGTAAAGTGTTTAATTAAGTAATTAAAATAAATATTGTTACCACCAGTATTCACTTCAACCTTGTTGAAACCATGAAGAATATAAAAGGGGAGTTCATAAGGAATGATAGCATTAGCAAAACCTTTCAAAAGAGTCGTAGGGATGCTTATAAAAATGTTGGATGTTCTATGTGCTTTTGAAAAGGTTGACAGGAATCAAAAGCACCCTTTCCACTTCATTTGTTTCCTTTCGAAATAATTCTTCCGCATGCATGAAGGCGTTTCGAATGGGTTGAGAGACACCATTTGAATGAAATGGATTATAAGCCTTCATATATGCGCCAAACCTTTCAAAACAATGGGTTTCGCCTTTATTCACCTTCCACAACTTAATGTATGGCCAATGCTACACTTTTGAAAGCATATATTCTCCCTTCTAATTGGTTGAAGCCATCCAATTAAAAAGAAAGTTTACTCATGTTCATTCTCATATACCAAAAGATGGGGGTTCCGTACCAGCTAACATGTATGTCTTCGAAAGCTACCTTTCGCGCTTAACTTTCTGCTATGTTACGACTCATTTGAGGACACAGAGATACACCTATAGATGGAACCGGAAGCTCGCATCTTTCCTCACCCGCAACAACATAGCAACACAAAGTGGAGAGCACAGCTATCACTTTGGATGAATTTGATAGAAATCAAGTCCTATTTTAGACAAAAATAGAAAGGCACCCAAACTTTAGCATCAGCGAAAGGTCATCAAGGTACTCCTTTCGACTAGGTCGAAATGAAAGATTTGATTCGAATGGGTTCAACCAGCGCCTATAAACAACACCCTAGGGGTCTTTTTTTTTATCGGAATTCATTCACTTTATTCCTATACTTTCTTGAATTTGCAAACCTTAATTCTTAAATTAGATTGGGGATTTGATTACTTTGTATATTTAAGCTTCAAGTAATAAAGGAATATGTTGTTCAAAGCAAGTATATTGTATTCTTGAATATATTAGCTAATTCAATGTTTATATATTATTTCGATTACATTCTCCTTATTTCAATATGATCAAAGGGATACCTTTTGAGAGAGTCGAAACTATACAACCCAACTAAAATCCTTAGATCATAATGTCTTTGCCTCAATCCACCTTGACCACTTCAAAAGGAGATTTCGACAGGGTCCTAAGCTAATTGAACTAGTTCGAAAGGTATATCTGCAGAAGGGTTCAGGTGTTTCAACTGTGTCGAAAGGAATAGAAAAAGGTGTTTTTAACTATCTTATCGTGTTCGAAAGGTGTTAACTGCCTTCATCTATTTGAAAGGAGGCATCAAAGGAATCACTTATACTTTAAACTCTGCTTTGCGGTGTTGATAAGTCTTCTTGTTAACAAATGTAAACTTATGTATATAATATGGTAACAATCGAAATTATATAAGATATAAGTAAATTAATATTACATTTATATATAAGTAATATGCATATAGGCTAAAATATACATGACTTAGATTTCTAAAGTAAATACACATATATGGTACGTATTCCATGATATCATATGTGCCAAACATCTATATCATGTGGGTATTTTACAAAATGCATTAATCTTAACTTTATAGCACTCTTAATTGTTCAAAATTTTGAATCTTAATATTGTTGTCCTCTATTATATACCTATTAAGATTACTTGCATACATATTTGTTGTTGAGCAAATTCATATTACATAATCCCATGTAGTACTATTCAATATGTTTATAAACAAGTAAGGAGAATGCTTACATTTTTTAGGAAAAATTAACGTGTAAGCAATTTATCATTAGGTTGTAGTGAAATGATAGGTCAGAGTGAATAATCTCTTATGGCTTGTTAATTAAACTCAAGGTCATAATTGAGACAATAGCCCTACATCCCTGATGCTCATACAACCGAATAGTGCATGTTGGAGCATCTGGTTGATTTGGGATAATTGTTAAGGGAAAGAAAAAGAAATAAATACAAAGAAGAGAAGAAGAGAATAGAAGAAAAGAAAAAGAAATAAAACATCACACAATCACACAACATGTCCTATATCTCATAGCGCATCAGATAAAATAAAATAGTAAACATCTCAGATATATAATAGGTGAGATAGTAATAACTAAATAAACCCATATTGTTATATGAAACAGTAATAGGGTCTATTAAACTGATAAGTAAACTCAACTGATCATTTGTCTATAATAATAATAAGTCAAAACTATCAAGGCTCCATAGTGTTAGTATAAAAACCCGAATTTTAAGCTTTAGTAATTAGTTAACGAATTAATTAAATAATAAAATAACTTTGTGAAATTTTCATAATTGGACAATGGGAGTAGCACCATCGTGTCCATGATGATTATTTGATCAGTTTTCATGTATAGAATGTCAAAATCCTATTTAGTATGAAGAAGATATGCACGAAACAAGAAACGAACAAAATCGAAAGAATATATATATATATATATATATATATATATAGGGCAGGTTGACCCTATTATCAACCCTCCGGATCACTTCTTTGCCATATAGGAAGGTGGGTTGACCGCAATGTCGACCCTTATACATGGTAGGTCCACCTTGAGGTCGACCTACCATGTATAAGGGTCGACATTGCGGTCAACCCGCCTTCCTATATGGCAAAGAAGCGATCTGGAAGCATATATAACGTGTTTTGTTGATTTTTCTCTCATCCGGTGCGTCAGTGCTCCCATTCGAAGGCTCCTATTCAGCCTATGACGTGGTTGCATCCTATTCAATCTCCAAATCCAACGGTTTGAGATAGACTTCTACCCTTATAAATAAAACCTTAGACCCAGCACTTTTTCTCATTCTAGGTTTTCTCCAATTGGGTTCATCTTTTCAAGAATGATCCTAAAAGGAATAATTTTCTAAGGAGGAAATCGTTTAAATTAAAATATTTAATAACCACAAGTGGATCCGAGAAGACCAAGGGAAGAGCTTAGGACCATAGGTGAGTGATTGTAATTATTTAGATTTTTATATAACTTAACGTAATAGGGTTTCCAATAGTTGTAGTATTACTACACTTTTTGAATAACCTTTTTAGTAATTTATTTACTGCTTTTAGAATTATTTTCAATCTATTTCTTTTAGCTATTCTTTTCAGTTGGTTTCATTTTATTTATGTTAATTATAGATTTTCCATTTAATTAAAGTTTATTTAAAGTATTTTAATTTATTTACTATTATTTACGCCTTATTTACATCCTTTTTCTACGCTTGTGATTTTCTTCTGTTTTCAGTTTTCTTTTATTTCCAGTCCACAGCGGGTACAATGGAATAGCAAGCCGATCAAAGGGTAGAATTAGGATTTCAGCTTAATTATAGGATTCAGAATTCACCCTAATCAAGCAGTTATCAAAGACAAGTGCAAACAATCCAAGTTATCTAATCAGATTAATTTAGCAGTGTTTAAATCATATTTATTTCCATCTTTATCTTTCTTTCTATTTCCTTTATTTCTTTTTAAAACTAGAACTGTTGCAAAGTCTATTATTATTACCTTGCTTAAATGTTCTAGTAATTACTATCATTCACCAGACTTTTAATCTGACACACTCCTCTATTTTCCCCCTTTTCCCCCATAGGAAATTAAGGGCAAGGACGGTAGGCTGTAGACACTAGGAGGTTTCTTTGAAGGAAATTCTATTATGTATTTCTCTTCTTTGATTTTAGCTTTTAGTTCTTTTATTGTACTGGTATTATTTGAGGGATAGTTGTACTTCGATTTTATTGAGACTACGGATTTTGATTTCGCAAGACATGTATGGTTATCTTTATGTATTTGATATTTGGTGGCTTATTTGGTTTATAAAGTAATTATGATGTTTTGTTCTAAATAAGTTATTATTTTAATTTTTCCACTGTTTTTATTTATTTTTCTTCTGAATCTTAGTCTCTGCTAGATTAATTTATACCTACAACGCACCGTGCATTTTAGTGTGTCCTTTTGGGAGTATACTAAGGGATATGAGGTGTTTCACTAAGTATCAGAACCTTAGGTTACAAGATTCCTAAAAATTTATTTTTAAGGCAAAGTATTTTTCGAAATAACTTGTTTTAAAAGTATTTTTCAAAAAAGAACTCTTAGAAATGCTTTTAAGAATAAAAGAGTTTTTATAAAAATCCCCTCATAAGTCCAGTTCAACCTCCCTTTGACTCTTTGCTAAATTATCGTTTTCTTTTCAAAGAATGGCTAATGCCTCGAACCTTCCCCAGGGCATTCCGGTTCCAGCCAGTTTTTGTAGGTATTTACAAGCCATGACTCTAGAGGTGCATAGGCCAGTGCCCAATCTGGCACCAGCAGGTGGAAAACCCATCAAGCCACATGCCTCTATCTATTTCTCTAAGCTTTGTAAGGATTTCACAAGTTTGGGAGGGAATACCTTTCTAGTAAGGAGACTTTTATGGAGGTAAGAGCTTGGCTTAGGGACACAGAGAGGATTTTTGGAATTTTGTGATTGGACGATCAGTAGCAAGTTCGGCTAGCCTCTTGGTAGCTGAAGGAGGAGGTGTCTTGTTGGTTGGAGGTGATAGAATTGGATGGAAGAGAGGTAACTTGGAATAGGTTCCTGGAGCGATTCAATAGGAAAATTTTGTCTCAAGAAGGGGAGAGTGTTCAGTTGGAACAGTTTATCAATTTGAAAGCAAGGGAGTTCGTCGATTAAGGAGTACATCAATCAATTCAACGAATTGTCATGGTTCGGAATGGAGTAGGTAAATATGCTGCACAAGAAAGCTATGAAGTTTGCGAAGGGATTGAATCAGCATCCTTAGAGATTGTCGTTGACTCACGTGTCGATGGTAGCCACTTATGAGTCTTTGGTGGAGATGGAACTTATGTCTAATGTAGTCAAGGAAGGAAAGTCAAAGGAAGATGTTAAGTCGGAAGGTTCGAAGAAGAAAGATGAGGATAAAAAGAAAGGAGGACCTCAGAAGCAGATCAAGAAAAACGAAAAGTGCAAGAGTTATTGGATGGTTGGCCAATACATAAGTGATTGTAAGAAGGCAGCAATGAAAGGGAAGTGTTTCAATTGTGGACAGCCTATTCACTTTGGTAAAGCTTGTCCTCAGAAGACGAGGTAGAAAGCGAGCGCCCTTGCAGCATAGATACATGCTTTGGATGCAGCGCCTTCTAGCATTGGACCGGATAGAGGTAGGAAAATCACTGTAGAATTTTTGATTTCTATTTCTGATTTTTCCATTTAGACCCTTTTCGATTCTGGAGCATCACATTCTTTTATCTCTAGTAGATTGTTTGCACTTAGACATATGTTTAGTAGTAGATCCCATTTTGTTTCGAACCCCATAGGAGGATGGCACATTTATCTATATTCTGTAGGGGTTTGAAAATTTGTATACTAGGCATAGGGTTTGATTGAGATGCCTATGTATTGGGGTTTTCGGAGTATGGGATGAATTAGGAATGGATAGGGTATCCATTCATTAATCTATGTTGGACTGCGAAAGGAGAGTCATTAGATTAGATATATGTGGTGGTAGGACTCTCGAGGCCTCTTGTGACCGATAGGGGTTACTCATGTTGAGCTTCTTTTATTCCTTTAGTTCATCACTGGGGAAGCTAGATTATATTCCAGTTATTAATTTTTTTCCAGACATTTTGAGGAGGTTCTTCATAAACCTTGCGTTCTTTAGTTAAAAACAAAGTTCCTGAAGTATCACTTCAGCATAAGGAAGTGTGTTTCTTGTGGCATAGAGATGGTCTACACATGGAAGGAGTTTGAGAAACGATTTTGTACATTTAGGTTCAGATTGTGAAAATCCAAAAAGTGGTAGGTAAAGATTAAAGATGTACAATGGATGCAGGTGTTAAGAAAAGATGAAAATTCATGTGTAGATAATTGCAGAAATTATAATTGCCTCAGATAAGTGGATTTGATGGTTATACCTTAGAATAGATATGAGTATACAAGAGGAGTAGGAGTAAAAGACTTTATTTTAAGAAAATTACTCCAAGGTTAGTAAGAAGAAAATCCACTTTATGCCAAGTCCAATAAAATGAAATTTTTGGAACTTAAAAGGTTGGAAAAAAATGTAATTGTTAAAATTGAAAATTTTCATTGTTAATATTTTCTTTTAGAAAATAAATATGGGGTTTTTGAAGAATGGCATGAAATTTAAATTGGTTTTTAAATAAGGAAAAATTGGAATTCTTTTTGAAGAATTATGGAGTGTGTGTGTACATATATATAACTCACCAGTTTCATTGTAATTAAATAAAGATTTCAAACGTAAAAACCTAGAGTGTTCAAGTATCGAAAATGTAGGTTACAACTTTTACTGTTGTAATAAATGTTTTCGTGAAAAATAAGTGGAGCATAGGCTATAACATTATTGTTATAGTAAGTGACTCCCAAGAGGAATATTTTTACATAGGTATATGAGATTTATTGGTATTTATTTAATTGAATCCATACACTAGTATTTTTTTGGGTTGTAGTAACAGTGTTCTACGCAACATCCATTCTAGCCCAAATAAAAATGTATTTTAAACTGTGCAGTTAAAGCATTCGGCAGATTCGAAGCGTTGGAGGTGCAAAAAGTCATAGCGGGGATACAGCGAGGATAGAGCAGGATATAGCGGTTGGCTGTAAAATAGCATATAAAACTCGTATTCAATGTTTTTACAAATATATAAATGGTACTTAAATAAAAAATTATCATTCAATTGAATTATAATTAATACATAAATAATTTAAACAGAAAACATGTGCGAATATACTTTAAATAAATGTAAAACTGTTATATAACATAATTGAATTTAGTATAATATTAGAGTATTTTCATTTCTGAAAATATATTAAAAATTAAATAAAATAAATTAGTTTCATAATTTTTATAATGTATAAATGAAATTTTTTAATTCATTTTATAAAAGAAGATATAGAGGAAATAGCAAAATATAGCGGGAATAATGGGATATAGCGGAAATAGCGGGGATTAAAGCGGAAAGGCTATATTTTGGGTCTATATGAAAAAATCGTAGCGGTAGAAATCCGCTATGAGATAAAGCGGGGTAATAGCGGGGCATTAACTACATAGATTTTAAAAGGTAATTTCTAAGTATAGAAACAAAATGGTTTGTAATGTACACTTATTATTTTGATAAGTATAAGGAAGTATTTTTGCAGTTATGGAAATATTAAAATAGTTTTGAATATGAGTTTTTCTGAAAGGAAAATGTGTAAGTTAGATATTGGGAAATATTTATCATGGAAGAATATAAATTAAAAATATTTTAATCTATTGGAATGAAAAGAATAATGGTATGATTTTCTATGAAACCAATAAAAATGTTTTGTGCAAGTTACAAGGAATACATGAAAGAGATATATAAGGTATGAAAAGAGCCATATTTTGTACAGCCTATTTCGAAAAATATGAAATAAGTTTCTTGTAATTTCACATAAATATGAAATTCTCTTTTAAATGGTTCATAGAAGATTTTAGCGTTGATGATTTCTCATTTGAGAAAGTAGTTCGAATATATTAAGGTATGAGACTATATGGTATGATAAGAAGATGTTTTGGAAACACATACAAATTGTTTAAAGATATTTTAAAGGAAAATGTTTTGGTGAAAAAGTAAATAAGTTTTTGGAAATGAAAAACTTAATAAAAGTTGAATTTGAAAATTAATTTTTTTATAGAAAACTGAAAAGATCTTTAAATGAAAACGAGGAATAAGTTTCGGACTTAGAATTTGAAAGCTTACCCCTCTAAGATGGGAAATAATTTAAGTAACCAAGTATTTTTGAATTTAATAGAAATAAAAAATAACACTATTTAAAGACAAAATTTTTAGGATTTGATGTTTTAAAATTTAGCAAACTTAATTTTTAAAATGGAACTAGAAACACCGAACCAAACCCCTAAATGTGAAGTAGATTGAATTCATTTCCTAGGTGTAACGGAAAAGGGGTAAAGCTAGAAAGGAAATAGTAGTAATTAGTTTAGGAAGTAATAACTTAGTTTTACTAGAGTGTGTAGGACGCTACTGAGAACCTAGGAATGTTGATTCATGTAACCAGACTAAAGAAGAATAGCAAATGGAATTAGTAAAATTGTAAGACACGCTTGGTTGAAAATGGATATTCCTGATTGGAAGAACTTGGGTAAAACACTTTACTTTAGTGGAATTCATATGATAGTAGTCTTTAAGCTAACATTAGAGTGGCACCTTTCGAAGCTCTTTATGGAAGACTGTGCAAGTCGCTTTCATGTTGGATAGAATCCATAGAGATTAAATAGATTTCGAAGAAGATTAAATTGATTAGGATAAAATGCATACTTCTTATCCACATCTCTCTTTGATAGTGAATTTCGAATTTCCTATTTCCATCTTTTGTTGTGAATAGGTTATTTCCTTTATTATCCTTTGAGAGGTTAGAACTTAGGATTTAGCCAATGGATGGTAGGATTTGATGTAAACATGTTAATAGAACATGTTATGAATGATGTATGCTAGTGGTTGCAAGTGTTTGCTGGTGGATGCTAATGGATGCATGTGCTTTCACTAGGCACTATTATCCTCTAAGGATCGGCCTAACTAGGACACTAGAGCATACGCTTATGGATGTGTGTGTATTTGCATTTTTTTATTTTCTATGGTTGATATAAATGGATGATTATCACATAATTATTGCATTTGGATAATGAATGTAGCATGCATATAGAACTATCAGTTATAATTAGGGAATTTGCATTCATCTGTATACCTGGCACAGACATAATTGCAAAAAAGGAGGTCAACTGAATTAGTGGACCACCAAATCTTTTGCATCAAATAGGGACATTGACACTACACTAATTGCATAAGTATCATAAATTGCATTGGAAAATACTTAAGTACAATGGATGAATGGTTAATGATTGAGTAGTTGGTTGTAGAACTTGGATGAAAACATTTAGTTCATTCTTTAGTCCTAAGAGATTTCAGGGACAAAATCCCTTAAGAAGGGGAGAACGTAACAACAAAAAATTTAAGCTATAGCAATTAGTTAACGAATTAATAAAATAATAAAATAACTATGTGAAATTTTCAAGGTTGGACCATAGGAGTAGCACCATTGTGTCCGTGGCGATTTTCTGATCATTTTTCATATATAGAACATCATAACCCGAGTCAGTATGAAGAAGATATGCACGAAACAAGAAACGAATAAAATCGAAAATAAATATATAATATATTGGGAAGGTCGACCCTCCCATGGGCTAGGTCGACCTTAAGGTTGACCTACCATGTATAAGGGTCGACATGGAGGTCAACCCGCCCTCCTATATGGCCGAGAAGCGATCCTAAAGCATGTAGGACGAGTTTTGTTGATTATTCTCTTATCTGGTGCGTCCATGCTCCCATCCGACGGCTCCTGTTTAGCCTATGACGTGGTTGCATCCTATTCAATCTCCAAATCCGACAGTTTGAGAACCACTTCCTCTCCTATAAATAAGACCCTAAACCTAGCACTTTTTCTCATTCTAAATTTTCTCCAATTGGGTTCACCTTTTCAAGAAGGACCCTAAAAGGAATAATTTTTCGAGGAGGAATCATTTTAAATTTAAATATTTAATAACCTCAAGTGGATCCGGGAAGACAAAGGGAGGAGCATAGGACCACAAGTAAGTGATTGTAATTATTTAAATTTTTAAGTAATTTAAAATAATAGGGTTTCCAATAGTTGTAATTTTACTATGATTTTTAGAACAATCTTTTTAGTAGTTTATTTACAGTTTCTTGAATTATTTTCAGTCTATTTATTTTAGCTATTCTTTTCAGTTGATTTTAGGTTATTTATGTTAATTATAGCTTGTCCATTTAATTAGAGTTTATTTACACTATTTTAATTTATTTACTATTGTTTACTCATTATTTACATACTTTTCCTACGCTTTGGGTTTTCTTCCATTTTTGGTTTTCTTTTATTTCTTCTTCTTCTTTGCTTATGGATTAGAATAGATTAAATGCGAATATGGATTAAAATTACAAGAATATTGAAATAATGGAAGATAAGACGTAAATTATAAAGACTATAATAAGATGGAATTGAGAGAAAAATTATGCCTAATTATGATATTAATTGGACTGAATTAAAGAGATTGGCCTAGTTATAACCTAGAATTATAATTAAAAAGAGTATAGGATGAGAGTAGCTTATTTTCACACTTAGACCTCAGGCTAAGTAATAAGTATGATTATAACGTAGGTTATAATAAGAAAACAGAACGAAATGAGGCTTATTTTAAGACTTAGGATAAATTAATAAGCACAGATAATAAGAATAATAACAAAGGCTTATTTAAAATAATTTATCTAAATTAGTAAACAAAGATGAAAGAAAGAATCTGTACTGGTAGCATTTTCCTTATGTTTTTTAGGGTAGATAAGTGGTCAATAGATAAAAGAGAAGATTTGTATCGGTAGCATTTTCCTTATGTTGTTAAGGGTAGATAAGTGGTCAATAGCTAAAAGAAAGGATCCGTACCAGCAGCATTTTCCTTAGGACACACTTATGCTATGTAAGGTAGATAAGAGGTAAATAATTAAAAGACTAAGTCATGGGGATTGGGACAAAGGACACAACTAGATTTTGTTTAACAGGGAAACGTATCAACATCTTTCCCTATTTTCTATGGACACGGTGTCTCACAATAGTCTAAAGTGAGATAAGGGCAAGCTTATGTTGTCTAAGGTAAATAAAAGGTCAAAAAGGGGAATAATAGATAGTGCAAACCAGCGGTGACCGAGCATGCGACATCAATTAGGGGAGATAAGGCGCTATTGAGTTCCAAGCGCTTAGTGTCTGTCTTTCATAGACACTATTGTCTTCTGTTTAGGGAGCTATCTAGCATCTAGTCCACAGCAGGTACTATGGAATAGCAGGTCCATCAAACGGTAGAATTAGGATTTCAGCCTAATTATAGGATTAGGAATTTAGCCTAATCAAGCAGCTATCAAAGACAAGTGCAAACAATAAAAGTATCTAATCAGATTAATTTAGTAGTGGTCAAATCATATTTATTTCTAGCTTTGACCTTCTTTCTGTTTCCTTTATTTCCTTTTATAACTAGAACTATTGAAAATTCTATTATCTTTGCCTTGCTTAAGTATGCTAGTAATTACTATCATTCACCAGACTTTTAGTTTGACCCACTCCTCAATTTCCCCCTTTTTTCCCCTATAGGCAATCGGGGACAAGGACGGTAGACTGCATGCACTTGGTGGTTTCTTTGGAGGAGATTCTATTATGTATTTCTCTTCTTTTATTTCAAATTTTAGTTCTTTTATTGTACTAGTACTATTTGAGGGATAGTTATACTCTAATTTTATTGAGACCATGGATTTTGATTTCGCAAGACATGTATGGGTATTTTGATGTATTTGATATTGGTGACTTATTTGGTTTGTAAAGTAATTGTGATTTTTTGTTCTAAATAATTTATTATTTTAACTGTTTCCGCTGTTTTTATCTATTTTTGTCCTATGAATCTTAGTCTCTACTAGCTTTAGTTATACCTACAACACACCACGCCTTTTAGTGTGTCCTTTTGGGATATACTAAGGGGTGTGGGGTGTTCCAGTTACACAATGAAATAAATAATAATAACTCAATATATAATTACGAGAAAGTGTCACCATATTCTAGTCCATCTACATAGCTCAAAGTGCTATTTACACCTACCATCCAGTCTACTCATTTAAGAGCACCCGAGATACTAAGAAGTAAAGCATAAAACCTAGGGTCAGGCAACAGTTTGTTGTGAGTAATAAATAATCACAAAATGCCATAAAAATCGATAAAGTTTATGGAACAAAGTGTATGGAGAATCATAAATAACACGTCCCTGCATCCAAAGAGTTAGCACATAAAATAAGATAAATGCTACTATATATCATAGCCGACATGGGTGTACTATATATCAAAATACTAAGGGTGTCTAGATATCAACATTGATAATATCCACATCATGTGACATCCCTAAGGTGATATAAACAATCAAATAAACACAGGATCCATCATCCATCCTTACATTCACTCACTTAGTGCGTTGTATACATGATACTCGTATTACCACCCTGCCTAAGGACTGCTAAGTGTCCTGATCTCTTGGTACTCCATCTACACCACTTAGTAGGCCAGTAACTAGAATACCAAATGATTGTCTAAGGTAAATGGATCGGGCCATATCGGGCCATTATTTAATCCATTTGTGCATCCTTACATACCCTTGCTTTACAAGTACACTAGAAAACCTGCAAATATTGATGGTCCCTTCCCTTACACCATCCATAGTAGAGCTCACTTCGGATCTATCCATACAACTCCTATCTGAAGTCGCCGCAGTTGTGAACTACTCTAGATAACCGTCATGAGTCATAAAGTATCATCATGCATTCCGTAACCCACCTCTAATAGTCACCCTCAATCTGACTCATCGTCGTATACTCTGCTCCTGAAGTACAACTATCCATCTTTAAAGCCATAACTTACCATCATGGACTCGTCATCGTCAAATCATGAAGTTATCACATCAAAGCATCACATTTTCACTTCACCAAATCTAGTCTTCGAAGAGCCATATCAGTAAGATCTAATGTCGAACAAATGAAAGGACCATCGCATCGTGCGCCTCCTCACCATCGTTCATGTAAAAATTGGCCAAATCGACCATCATCAATACCCGTAGATATCGAGCAATCTAGAGTAGTCGATTATGGCCACTTTGGGTGTGTGCTTAACCAAATGCAAGGTACAAACCAAATGAAAACGTCCAGCATCTCTCCTGAAGTTCGAAGCATATATCAAGTCGATCATCCTTTATCTTCAGATCAATGGTCATGCACCAATACTCCTCCACATACTTATCCCATTCATTCGAGTTTATCATCGTTTGTCCACTCAACCCTTATGCATGAAATTCTATCACATCATTTGAGTCCTCATCGTGTGTGCATTCGGTTAATAGCACCACACTTTATCTAATAGGAATTTTCTATATCACCTTCAAACGGTGTTTTCAACCAACTAAAAAATAACCAGACATGCAACTAACAAGCAAAGAAATGTCTATAATAACCTACGTTCATCTATATTTGCATGATATAATCCGTTAGATACATGATACTCGTATGAATACCCTGACCAAGGAATACTTAATATCCTGGTTTCTTGGTACTCCATCCATGCCACTCAAAAAGCCAGGAACCAGACTACCCGGCTGATAGTCCACGATAAATGGATTGAGTCATCATTTGATCCATTTAAGCATCCTTATATACCCCTGCTTTACAAGTACACTATAAAACCTATGAATATCAATGATTCCTTTGCACGTGCCATCCATAGCATAACTTATTTTGGAATTGTCCATACAACTCTTGCCTAAAGTCACTGCGGTTAGAAACTACTTTAGACAACCACCATGAGTTATAGAGTGTCATCACGTGTCCCGTAACCCACCTCCAATAGTCTCCCTTAATCTAACTCATCATCGCCTACTCTACCTCCTGAAGTACCTCTATCCATCGTCGAAGCCATCACTTCCCATCATGGAATCATGATCGTCGAATCACGGTGTCATCGCACCAAAGCATCACGTCTTCGCTTCACTACCAACAGCACTCTCGAAGAGCCAAATCATCAAATTCAAACGTCAAACAAACAAATGAACCATCACATCGTGCTTCACAAAGACTCTCCATCGCCCATATAAAAATTGGCTAAATCGGCAATCATTAATAGCGGTTGATATCGACCACTCCAGAGTAGTCGATAACAACCACGTTGGTCATGTACATAGCCAAATGGCTAGGTACAAACCAAATGAAAACGTCTAGAGTCTTTCCTAAAGTTCGAAGCTTGTATCTATGTTCATTGTCCTTCATCTTCAGATCAGTCGGTACGTAATAATACTTCTCCACATATTTATCTCATCCATTCGAATTTATCATTCTTTTTGAACTCAATAGATAAGCAAGAAACTCTATCGCATCATTTTAGTCCTTATCCTATGTGCATTCAATTAATATACACTCTTTATCTAATGGGATTTTGCTATATCACCTTCGAACGACATTTTCAACCAACTAACAAATAAGTAGATTTGCAACCAACAAGCATAAAAATGTCTCTAATAGTCTACATATATCTATAATAACATAATACAATCAATCCAGAGCAGTCATTGTGGGATAATTTCAGTAATAACCTAAATCTATCAATATCAGCAAAAAAGCGCATCAATGGTAAAAATGTGATATTTAATATAAAACCATTATAAATCACTTTTAATTCTTTTTAAAATAAGATATAGGTATAAATACTTTATAAATCACATTTTAAAGTTAGAAATCATTTCAAAACATCATTTTAGTGCTATACTAACAACCATAGAATGGTGGAAGACAATATCACCCACCTCAACCAAATCTGTCCAAACTAATGCCAAGTCTTAGAGCTCTCCATCATAAGCGCAAAGCAAGAAACAACATTCAAAACGGACCTTGTATGCATAAGATACACAAAATATAAGAATTGAGGTTATTTAAATAATTAATTAACTTAAATGTAATTAACCATAACAAATTACCTTGCTTAATTATCATCCTAAATGCATAAATTGCATGTACATGCCACGCACCATAAAGCCCACTCCTTCATACCTTCTCTCTTCGCTAACCCGATGAATATTCAACGAAATCATGAACCGATTTCACCGACGACTCACGCTATGCAAGCACATCGCCATGGATCCAAAGATGTGAAGATCGGCTGCCTTTCCTTAGCCGCAACCTAGATCAGTCCTGCTTCCTTCTTTGATCGACATGTTTTGCTATGGCAAATCACACTTGATGAGATTTTGGGTGAAGGTGCTATTCGCAATGAGAAACTCGCCTAAGCCCTCCGTTTCACCTCTCATCACTTAAATTCCATGGAATCGAAACCCTAGTTTGCTGCCTAAAATAGTGGATTTCCCAATGATGATCACACTCTTCAATATAGATATAAGCATAAAGATCTCCCTAAGACGAACTCAACGAACCCGTACACGTGATATTTAGATAAGCGGATTGATATAGTAATTTTTGAAGAGAAATATGAAGTGGCTGCCATGATTTGATGCCTGCTCAAAGGAACAGTAATGAGAGAATGAATGGAAGGGTTTTTGTGTGATTAAATAATATTATATTTTCTTTTTATTTAATTTCTCAAATTATCGTTCGTGCGTTTCCAACTCGCATGAACAAAATGGTGCTTTCGGTTGCAATAAATCTCGTCTGTGTGAATCGTCTTATTTTTCTAGTCTCATAGGTATAAGTTTCACAACTATCTGAGACAAAGCCCCAGGATGATAATTTCATGCATTTCGAGATCGTTCCGGCCATCGGATCGTCGGATCTCCAAATATAGCGAACCATATACTATTTTAATTTGCAACATTGATACAAGCTCAAAGAAAATTGTCATGAGTCCAGATTCGATCGTATACGAAAACTCGCATTTTTGAGACCATCAATTGATTAAAGATTCAGTATTTAAACAAATTATTTAAATATCCCATCATTAAAAATATAGGTTGTTATATTCTCCTCTACTTAAATGGATTTCATCCTCGAAATACCAAGGATGAAGCATTATGATCCGTTACCCTCATATAAGCAATGACACAGGAAAAATCATCACTTTTCAACTCTCTACAATGATCGCGGAAAGCCATCACAACAAAGGGAATAGACTCGAAATCAGCTAGAGCCATCATCCTTACCCTAAGTACAATCGCTACCAAATCCAAAATCAGTGTGGCTAAACCAAAAATCTAAGTCTTGCACATATTTCTTAAGAAACAGTCAATGGAAACAAAAGCGCTAATTCAATAATCGAAAGGAAAGTTAACTAAACATTATACTTACCAACTCTATCAACTATCGGTGACGTCTAATATGTTATACATTGACTTTTCTCTCAATTTTGGCTTATGTCATGGAAAATTTGGACAACACCTTTGCATGGCTTGGTCTAGGAAAAATCTCGATGCAACATAGATATATATACATCTCATATCTGAGGCATGTCATTTTCGAGGACAACCAAACATGTATAGCCAAATCTACACTACAAGTGTTACATACCTCTTTTATAGTAAGAGCATTTTATTTAGATGCGAATATAAGTGGATAAGCATCCAAATAGCCAATACTTGCTGCCACGTACCTGATCAAGTACTCAACAAAGAGGATTAAGCACAATAGTAAAATCATGATGTAAATTAGAAAACTAGAACATATATATGGCAATCGTCTCAAATAAATGTGTTGTAACAAATTATTGCTATCCTGTATGCCCAATAAACATGTAAGCAAAAGTAAACGTATCAAGCACGACCAATCAAACAATAAAAGGTACACATAAGATCAAACATAAAAGTAACATCCATGCCTATCCAAATATACAGGTTACTAAAATCTCTAGCATAAACATCAAATATGATATCTAACATGAAATCTAGTGAAAAATAGAAATCTCTCCTACTGAAGAGCTATGGACAAGCGATATTCATGCTCCCGTCAATATCTCATGTGTAATCGCCTTCGCTTTCACTCTACTGAACCCCTACTACTCTAGTACCTTCCTCCTAACGTATTTTTTTATCACGCCTATCGAAATGGATAGGCCTATAAGGTCTTGAATTTCCTAGCTCAGTCTTGATACCATTCAGTCAATTTAGTGCCAATTTTCCAAACGTCTCTTGTATGTTCTTCCAAAACCCACTAGTGAATAAAGGGTTTCAACCACTTATAATGCTCTTGCCACACAATGCAATCATACTATCCATTCCATGTATAACTCTATTGATTTCAACAACATTCTACTGGATCGAAGGAATACAAATTAGCATATCAGTCAATCGACTTTGAATCATACGCTATCATACTATCCTCATTCCTCGGAATTATATCGATGCAGTCTATAAATATCTATTCCCACTACTCGAGAACAAATAATATCTCATTCCTACAAAACCAACAGTCTCGGTGGGACAGTGATGCATCATTTCTACGAACACTACTCGTTCTTCTAATTTAGCTATTATCTCCGCTAGTCTAGCTTCATGCCTTTGACTAGTACTAATCCAATAAATTGAAGTAGGTATGATAGTCAAACTGGCCAACATCTCTGGCACTAGCTCATATCGAGTTTTGAAGTCATAGCTGGTGATAAATTCAAGCAATGTCCATTTTAGGAATATCACTCCCAAACTGGTATTTCTTCGACTCAAAGAAAATATGATAGTTGCAAAATCCAATCATGAGTCGAGTACTTCCTTTTGGGCGCTTCTGGTTGTTGACTAACATATGTGACAACATTAACTTTCAGCATCAATACCTCACCTAGTTAAGAACCACATGCATGTGGACTATTGATTCCTCATTCTCGCTCAGAATGAGTATCGTTAGTGCACTCATCTACCTCTTTGCCAGACTCTCTAATCCATATCTGCACCTTGCATCTCAAATGAAAAAGTCAGATTCTTCTCATCAAATCGGTTAATGGTGATGCTACCTTTGAGAAGTCCTTGGCAAAACATATATAACTTCCTGTCAATCCAAGGATACTTCTCTCATGATTCGTTGTTTTCTTGACACCTCTAATACAATTATCGATCATTTCTTGTACTCCCCTTTATACATAGATAGACGAAAGTATCATCAATGAACACAAGCATGATCCTACCTATGTGATCTCTCAAAATATGGCTAAACAAATCAACAAAGCACGTTGGTGCATTGGCCATCCAAAAAGGCATAACTAATCAGTTGACAATCAAGTTAGCGTGTAGAACATTGTAATTGGCATACTCACTCTTGCTACTCTCAGTTAATGGAACCCATCGCAAAGTCAAACTGAGATTTCACCTTCATGCAATAGAGCTGATCGAACAAGTCATTAATATATTAGAGTGGATACTTATTCGTCATCCAAATTAGCTCATGGTAATCAACAAACAAACTCAAAGAGTCATTCTCCCAAGTGGCTAACAGTACAAGTGTTTCCTACTTAAATATGATCCTAGGAATGAACACTCGCATCAATGGGCGATCCGCTCACGCCTTTAGTCTCCTCTGCTCTTTGGGCATCATCTTTCATAAAGTCATAATAATGGACTAGCTCGTCTAACCAGATCGTATGGAATTCAATCCTCGTATGGTGGTAGTCTAGTCCACAAATCGAATGTGTCCAAACACTCTCTAGCTACATGCATAGATGACAACTCAGAGTGTGGGATATCAAGCGAATGTAGAAAGCTAACCATTACCTCATCATCAGATGGGCAATCGAACAATACCTTTCGCTTATCATCGTTCCTATGATCTACAATCCATTCAACCAAACAATTCCTAAAATTTAATAGCAAACTCAATTAAACCCAAAAAAATCACTCACAAATAAGTAAATAGATATGCATCCATGGCTCAATAAGACAGAGTTTTGAAAAACCATGTATAGACTAAGTGTAGATGAAGCAGGGGTAACACTCCCCCATTTTGAGGCCCAAAACTAAGCGCTAGCAATGCTGCAGTCATCCATATGTTACTTTCTGGTGAAGAAATGTAGGAAAGTTACAAATGTATAGTTTAGCTGAGCCCGCAACAAGATTCGTCAAAATTTAAAGGTCGGTAAACAATTTTGGGTATCAATCCCTATCTATCAAATGATGGAATATGAAAGCTCGATGTCAAATAAAACACAAATTGAATTGTTTTAAGTGAAAAGAATACCTTAATATGGTAATACCATTACCCTTCTTTTTCGTCGATGGAGCACTCGACAAAATTGGAATGGCATTCGACGCATATGATTCCATTATCTACCCTTACTCAACTCATTTGGGATAATCCTTCACACTGGGTTCATGCTATCAAATCATAAAGCCTTTTCGAACAAATGTCGAAATTCTCATCAGGTGACCGACCAATTACTTCCCAACATTATCGCTCAACCCAATGTAAAATTCTCAAATATTTCTATGTGAATATCAGTGGAAAATAGACAGCACTTTGACAGAACATCGAATTCAGTCATATATTCTCACGCAGACATATCGTCTGACTTCAAACCGACGAACTTCATAACCCACAGCAGCTTCTAAAAAGTCAAAATAAAGTTTTGAATGTGAGCTATGAACCAATCCTAAGTAAAATGGTCTTCGAGGATCGATGCTATAAAGGAGCTCCACAATTTCATAGTCCATCCTTGGAGTTATATAGAAGCTAACTTATACCTCATTACATCATTTAACTCCAAGTCATCGAAGATCCTTTTGCAAATATTCATCCCTTCTTACTCCTCAATAGCTGACTATGTTCCAAGGGATGCTTTGTCTCCTAGACTCACGTAGTCTTTATATAGCGGCAAAGTCGACTCTAGGTGTTTGCATTTGAGTACCATAATTATTTGGAGTAACTTGGGCATTTTAGAATAATGATTCGCACCATCTCTATGAACATACTCTGTAAATTGAGGTTAGTGGCCCTAAATATTGCCTACTCCTCAACCCCAAAGATGGAGTCAACTGTAGCATTTCTCATATGCTAGATCATTCCTATTCTATAATAATAAGAAGTATCAGTCTCTCATACAGGAAACTGCATCAATGGTGCATGTATGTGCAATACAACTTATACAATATATATAATACTATATTGATTTGAAATCAAAATACATAACAAAGACACGCTTTCTCAGATATAGGTTTCGATCTAGTCTAAGTTGACAACTCGAAACCTATCTTTACTAAATCATGATATCAACTCAGATCAATCAGATGATCAAGCTCTCATACCAAATGAGACGACCACTCTACACCACCGATGCTCATACAACTGAATAGTGTGCTACTAGAGCATCTGACCAATGTAGGATGATCGTCAAGGGAAAGAAAAAGAAATGAAAAGAGAAATTTAAAAGAAGAGAAGAGAATATAAGAAAAGAGAAAGAAATAAAACATTAGATAATCAATTAACCTATCATATATCTCACACCGCATAAAATGAAATATAATAGTAAACATCTTAGATATAAAATGGACGAGACAGTAATGACTATATAAACCATAGAATCAGAGTATACAGGCTCATGTAGTTACATAAAATAGTAATACAGAGTTTATACAACTGATAAGTAAACTCAACAGATCAACTGTTCCTAATAAATAGTAAGTCAACACTGTCAAGGCTCAACAATGTCACATAGCAGAATGAATAATAATAACTAAAAATATAAATATCAGAAAGCATCATGACCTATTAGTCCATCTACACAGCATCAAGAGTTATTTACACCTACCATCTAGACTATTCATTTAAGAGCACCCGAGATAATAAGAAGTAAAACATAAATCTTGATTCGCACAATAATCTATTGTAAGCAATAATCTCAAAACACTATACAAGTCGGTATAGTATATGGAACAAAGGATATGAAGAATTATACCTAGCATGTCCTGCATCCACAAAGTTGGCACATAACATAGGACACATGCTGATCTATATCATAGACATCATGGATGTACAATACATCAAAGTATTAAGGGTGTCTAGATATCGACATCGGCAATATCTACATCATGTGACATACCTAAGGTTATATAAACAATCCAATAAACATAGGATCCATCATCCATCCGTACATTCACTTACTCAGTGCGTTGGATAAATGATACTCGTATGGCCACCCTGACCAAGGATTACATAATGTCTTGTTTTCTTATTACTCCATCTATGCCACTCAAAAGGCTAGTAACTAGACTACCTAAATAATTGTCTAGGGTAAATGGATCGGTTCAATATTTGAACCATTTTTGCATCCTCATATACCCTTGCTTTACAAGTACACTACAAAACCTACAAATACTAATGGTCCCTTTCCACATGTCATCCATAGCAGAGCTCACTTCGTATCTATCCATACAACTCCTATTTGAAGCCACCGTGGTTCTGAACTACTCTAGATAACCAACATGAGTCATAGAGTATCATCATGCATCTCGTAACCCACCTTTAATAGTCCCACCCAAGCTGACTCATCTTCGTATACTCTGCTCCTGAGGTACACCTCTCCATCATCAAAGCCATCACTTCCCATCATGGACTCATCATCGTCAAATCATGGGATCATCACTTTAAAGCATCACATTTTCACTTCACCATCAAAAACACTCATCGAAGAGCCATATCAGTAAAAGATAATGTCAAGCGAACGAAAGAACCATCACATCATGCTCCTCCTCTCCATCGTTCATGTCAAAATTGGCCAAATCAACCGTCACCAATAGTGCTAGATATCAGGCACTCTATAGTAGTCGATTATGGACACTTTGGCTATGTACTTAGCTAAATGACAAAGTACAAACCAAATGAAAATGTCTGGCATCTCTCCTGAAGTTTGAAGCACCTATTCAAGTCCATCATCCTTTATCTTAACATCAGTTGGCATGCACCAGTACACCCCTACATACTTATCCCATCCATTTGAGTTCAACATTTTTTGTGGGCTCAATCCTTATGCATGAAACTCTATCACATCATTTGATTCCTTCTCATAAGTGCATTCGATTAATAGCACTACACTATGTCTATCGGGATTTTTCTATGTCACCTTCAAACAGTGTTTTCAACCAACTAGCAAATAAGTAGACATGCAACTAACAAGCATAGAAATGTCCATAATAACCAACATTCATCTATAATTACACAATATAATCCATCCAAAAAACCAATTTTGGATAATATCAGCAATATACTAATTCTATCAATATTGGGAAAATAATGTGTCAACGAGAAATTTTTTATATTTAATTTAAAACCATTTTAAAAAACTTTTATTCATTTATAAAATAAGATAAAGGTTAAATATTTTAAAAATAACATTTTAAAGTAAGAAATCCTTTCAAAAGGTCGTTTCAATACTATAATGACAATCATAGTATGGTGAAAGATAACATCACTTAGCTCAACCAAATCTATCCAAACCAACTCCAAGTCCTAGAGCTCTTCATCTCGTGTGCAATGTAAGAAACAATGTCCAAAACCGACCTTGTATGCAAAAGATACGCAAAATAGAAGTATTAGGATTATTTAAATTATTAATTAAATTTAATTTAATTACCTTGCTTAGCTATCTACCAAATGCACTAGTCGCCTATATATGCCATGTACCATAAAACCCACTCCTCCACACCTTCTCTCCTCTCTATCCCAATAAATATTTAATGAAATCGCAAACCAATTTCGCCGAAGAGTCACGCTACGCAAGCACGTTGCCATGGACGTGAAAATGTGGAGATTGGTTGCCTCTCCTAAATTGTGATGTAGGTAAGCCATGCCCTCTCCTCTAATTAGCATGTTTTGCTATGGATGATCATGCTCAATAAGATTTTCGGTAAAGGTGCAATTTGCTATGAGAAATTCGCTTACGCCCTCTATTTTTCCTCTCGTCGCTTAAATCTCCATGGAATCGAAACATTATTTTGCTAATTGAAAATGTGTATTGCCAAATGATGATCGCACTCTTCAATATTGAAATAGGCATGAAGATCTCCCCAAGATGAGCTTAAGTACCCAGCCATGTGATTTTTAGACAAGCGAATTGATGGACATTAATCTTTGAAGAGAAATATGAAGTGACAACCATGTTTTGATGCTTTTTCAATGGAACATTAATGAGAGAATGAAGGAAAGGGTTTGTGTGTGATTTAAATAATATTAAAATTTTTATTTAAATTATCAAATAAATGATCAAGCATTTCGAATTCGCGTGATCAAATGGTGTATCCTATCGTAATGAATCTTGTGTATGTGCACCACCTTAGTTTTCCAGTCTCGATGGTATAAGTTTCATTGCTATTTGAGACTGTAACGACCCGGTATTTTCAACCATTCGCATCCATTATAAGTGTATAGGTAGACACTCATGCCGTAATTGAATTGCTCAAAATACCGCGTTGTAATTAAAAATTTGGCAAATCTCAGAATATACAGTAAATAAAAATCACAGATCACAGACACAGAGTAATAATAATGCAGCGGAAGTAAAAAGAGATAGTAGTTCATGAAGGTACTATATAAAAATATCAGAGTTACATAAAATACAACAGAGGAAATAAAGTACAAAAGAAGTCTCACTTGATAGATGTCAACTAATACAAGAGCTGAAAGGAACAACAGATTTCAAAAGATAAACTTGACAAGTAGATAATCTCCAGCGATTCCAATCTCCAGAAAGTGGAAATCCAAATCTGTGAATAACTGAGGCTGACCCGAGTGTAAATAAAAATACAAACACTCAAGTCAGGACATACATACTTATACAATGTAAACCAACTCAAGTGAACTGTAGTAAAGGTACAACTAACTTAGAACATGCTTGGGACCGCCCATCCTCTAAGGATCCGTTAAACTATTTACTATGTAGTATATTGCGCTATATACAATAGTGTCTAATCAGTAAAGTATAATCATATAGAAAATAGCATTAAGGGGATGGTGAAACTTAACGCGGTCGGATCTTTAAAACCAAAATCGTAGTGGGCTCGATATAAGGATATGACACGGCACGCGAGGCAATGCCAGGGTGGATACACCGTTTGCACTCCTGGACCGGTGGTGACGGCAAGCCAGCAGCTTCTGCCCACCTCGAGCAATACCCCCGAATCAAAGTGGCGCCACCGAATCGAATCACAACAGTAATAGAATGGTTTCCGATGGAGCATGCTCAATGAAAGGGTGCGACCCTTTTTGTAGCCCGATATAGCTCCTGTTTTAGTCATATATGCCAACTCACGGGAGTTGGGTCCACGTAATATACCTCGAGAACGTCGCCACCATCCTACTTCATTCTAGAATCTCCACCGCGTACACAGTTGTTAAAGTGGTTTTCGGTATTGGCCGGCTATAAGACAATATCCGATCCCGGTCTCTTTAACAACCAATCGTTATTATAACCCGTAGTTTTAACTTTAAAACAATATTTATACTTCAAAATAAAATATCCTTTTCAATCCAAATCTTTATCAAAATAAAGATTAAATCATTTCCAAAACCATTTCAATATATCATCGTAAAATATCTTTCAATTCAAATATTTATCAAAATAAATATCAAGTCATTTCTAACCATTTCAATATATTAAATTTTCATACCCTTTCAACACTACCTTTCAAATCATTTTAATATATCAAAATCTCATAACCTTTCAAAGCTTCAGTTCCAAAATATCATATCTTTCAGAACTTCTTTTTAAATCATGTTAAGATCAAAATGTCCTATCTTTCAAACTCCGTTTTTCAAATCATTTAATATCAAAAATATCATATCTTCCAAAACTTTGTTTCAAATCATTTTAATATATCAAAATATCATATCCTTTCAGAACTTCGTTTCAAATCATTTTAATATATCAAAATATCATATCCTTTCAAACTTCATTCATTTCAAATCATTATTCATTTTAATAAATCTAAAATACCATTTCAATTCATATTTCAAAACAGTTTATATTCCAAAAATTCTTTTTTTATCATTTCAATGAAGTTATTATGTTTAATAATTAAATTATTAAATTTCCAAAAATTTCAACTTCCAAAGTTTATTTATTCACTTAAATTTATCAAAAACCGTGAAAATTCACTTTTCGCATCATTTAGAAAACTTATACGGAAAGTTACATTCAAAACAGTTCAATTTAACAAAAGATGGCATTTTAAAATGTTATACTAGGTTTACTTAAATTTCGAATAACTTAGTTAAATTCAAAAATTATAGCACTTACAAAGATTGCTATAATAGCTTTTAATTCAATTTAGCTTTTTAGTTCATTATCATCAACTACAGCGTTTACAAATGATGTAATATCATTTACATTGTAATTAATAGCATTTCAAAAATGAATTCAATTAACTTCAAATATTCAATAAAATTTCTCAACCAATTATATTTTTATTGAAACATTTTTAACTTATAAAATCATACATTTTCACATTTATAAATATCATTTAATTTTTCTCAAGTTCATGATTTTATAAAGTTAAATTTCCATTCAAAAATCAAGATTTAATAATAATTCACTTATTAAAATGCAATGTTGAATTTTAAATCCATTACATTAAATTTCAACTTAACACTTAAGTTCAAATTCTCAAATATAACTTAATTTATTTTTATTTACTTAACTAAAAGTTCACTTTTAAGTCAATTTCATAAATTTCCAATTTTAGTTATATTCAAAATTTCAACTTAAAATATTCATTCATTTCACATTTCAACTTTGTTAGAAAAATCATTAATATGATATAAAATCACTTTTAATTCATTTAAATTCAAATTATCATAAATTTATCATAATTTCATATTCAATTAAATTTCCAATTATAATTAAATCAAAATTTCCAAAAAACTCACGTTCGAAATTTCTAACTTTTTCATTGATTCATTGCACTTACAATTATTCAGAAAATCAATAATAATTTACAAAAATCCTTTTTTTTAAAATTTAAAATCAAAATATTATAACAATTAAATTTCTAAAATATTTAAAATTTTAGAAAAACATATTTTAACTACGGGCCTGTATATAATTTTCTACGCTAGGTAAAGTGATACGGGTAATATATCATTTCAACCCGTAATTTACAAAGAAAAATCTGGGTTTTATCATTTCAAACACGAAATCCCAAGTCAAAATGAAAAATTTAAAACCATTCAGGCCTATCATTTCAGCCCATAAATTTTTTTTTCTAACAGGGAACTTGCAGTGTGATCATATGTAGAAATAATATAAACAAGGTCAATATCACAATATACAGTCATATATCAGATGTCAGGTGAAAATTAACAGTTTTAACATGGTAATAATATGGTAATAACATGGCATAGCATATCATATGATCATCGTTAACTTGCATAAACATTTTTTATTACTAAACACTTGTCATCAATTCACTTTTCATAAGTATAAATGTCAGAGTGAGGAAGATTCACTTTTTTAAGCTGAAGACCTAAACAACAAACACAAGTGCGATTCCAAAAGCACGACAAGCACGATATAGCATGACTTTTGATTTGAATGAATGGAGAGCCTTGATATTTGTCTTGTAAACATATACCCGAAACAATACAATAATACATAAGTTTTCAATTCAAAAACGACTAAACTAGGCTAGAAATAACTGCATAAATCAAGGCAGAGTTGCTATGCACTTGCTTCCAACACACTCTAGGTTCAGCCATAAGGTATACAACAGGTCTAAGGTATTATTTGGATCAGGTTTTGGTTGGGTATGGTCAGCCTAACATAGGTTAACATGGTGCAAAAGTGTGGAGAAGGGAAAACAACACAACAATCAACATGCACATGATTTTCAAGGCACTACAAGGCACGGTCAAGGCTAGTATGGTCATAGCCTGTACTTTGGGGTCAAAGGGGAAGGTGTGGCCTTGAATACAGGTGGTGCTGGAGGTGGTGGAGGTGGTGTTAGTGGCGGCCATGGGTGGTGGAAGGTGGTGGATGCATAGATTTGCTCGGTTAGGTCATGTAGGTGAATTATATTGTATTTGGTGATAGATCTACCACCAAGGGTGGCTCGGCTTGGGATGGCCAGTGAGGAGGAGGTGGTGGTGATGGGTTCCAGTGGTGGTGGAGGCAGCAGGGGCTGGAGAGGAGGCAGGGCCGAACCTAGAAAAGGAAGAGACAAGTGCAAATCATTATAAAACAATGAAAAAGCGAAATAGAAAAGAAGATTTACCAAAGTTTTTGAACAAGGAGGCCATAAATTATTTTTTTAGGGTTGAGAAAGAGAAAAATTTCATGACAAATGAGCAAGGGAAGTCGGCTGGAGATGGTATAGGGAAATGCCAAAAAAACAGATGTATTGATGACAAAAGAAACTGCAAAAGAAACAGTGAAACGTTTATACGTTTCTTAGCCTTTAACCCTTTCAAATTTCTCATATATATTTATATACATCTAAATAACTGAAAATAATTAAATTATAAGTTAAAATTCGAAAGTATAACAGATAAACAAAATATTAATAATTAAATATTAATTAGATATGATTAAAATAAGAAAAATAGCACAGAAAATGAAAACTTGACTTAAGAATTAGAAATAACTTCATTATACTTTGGAAAAATTTACTTTAATTTAAATACATGTAAAATGAATAAAATAAAGTAAAACACAGCAAATAAAAGTGGGTGCATAAAATAAATAAATAAATTTTAATTATATATAATTAAATTAAGAAAATGGCTTAAAATTATAGACTAGGCTTTAAAATTAGAAATAAATTCAAATGAACTTTAGAAAAATTATATTATCATTTTAAAAATACTTAAAAGTCAAAATATACATAATATAACATATTATCACATATTAAAGTAAAATATAACAAAGAAGAAGTAACTTATACAATTTAAAATAGTCATTGTTAAATAACCCTATATACGCACAATATTGTAAAGGGTATAACTTTCACAATTTACATCCGATTTCAACGAAACGAAAAGTGGTGTTCTTAGAATTTTATGTACTCTCATAATAAAAGAAAAAATTAAAATTTTAAACTTTTAAAATTTTAAGTTGAAAGTCACAGTTTGACTATTTTGACCAAAGTCAGCATTTCAGGCAAATATTCAACTCACACAAGTTTGGAATTATAACTCATATAAAAATCAACATTATATTTAAATAATGAATTTAATCATTTCAAATAAGTAAAATAAGTTTTTCAATCAAAATCTTACATTAAAAATAATTAAAATATACAATAAAATAATTACAAAATACAGGGTTGTTACACTCTCCCCCACTCAAAACTTTTCATCCCCGAAAAGGAATGAGGTATGGAAGGGCACAGAAAAGATAGAGTGAAATAGGATTAAGATAAGATGACAAGAAGATTGAAGTTATACCTGATAACTGTTGTTATAGGTAAGTTTTACAAGGTGGAGGTGATCTTTCCAAGATCCTCCAGAATCAAGAACACAAGCACGAAAAAGGTGGATTCAAAATGATTACCAAAGGTCTATCAAAGATTATAGAAAGATTTCTAAACAGAAAGATTATAGAAAGATGTCTATACCGGTCTATAGCAAGATAAGGATGATAAGGACAACCAAAAGATAGTTTGAAAAACAAAAAAAGGAAATGAATTTGAAAGCATGGAGATTTCAACTTAAACAGAGAATAAATCTTTACACAAGTTAAATAAATCTTAACTATCTCAAATTTCATTATCTTATTATCCAATCATCTTAAATTAACAATTTTTAGAACCATGGGTTTGAAAAATAATCATTTATTACACTCACATTGTACTTAATAAATTTTATTCTTCTTTATTCCTAATCAAAATTAAATTTATTCCTCTCAATATATTTATCACTCATGTTAAATATATTTACACTTTTTTTATAACTACTTTCTTTTATTCTTAGTTCTTTTAACATTATTTTATTGTAAGTCATTCAATTACCCTTTATTATATTTACCTTTGTTAATCATTTTATAATTAAAATTTAAGTGTATAACATTTATTATAACCACTCAAATTTTATTTATAAAAACTTTTTATATCGTATATTATCCAATTACATTTTTAGCTTCTGAAATTTTGGTAAGTTATATTTGAATGCACTTGTATTATACAAATAAAATTTCCAATTCAATCATTTCATGCTTGATATTCATCCAGAGTTTTTTTTTTTGGAATTATTCTTTAAAAATAGAATTTAAGAATTAAATTTCCGATTTCTTCAGACCATTTAGAGATAAGAAATAATATATATACATATATAATATGTCAAATCAAATTTCAATCATATATCTATATATATATATTATAAATCAAGTCATATTTTAGAAATTCAAATCAATTTAATTTCCCAAAACAAAGCTGTAGCAAGACTACAGAACAGTCTCTTAACTTCGAAACTCGAAAATGAACGTCGATGATGTCGCGATCATCACCGAAGTTATTTTCCAGCGACGAAGAGAAGAGCACTATAAAATTCTTTGGAAACAAATTCTATTTGAAAATACTTTAAATAATATAACCTTTTAAAACATAAACACAAGGTTTGAAACCATCAGAAATTAAATTCTCAAATTTCTTTTTCTAAATTCATTTAAGTTCCCAAATCAATTTATAAGCAACAATTTATAGATTCATTTGTAGAACAATTAATGATAAATCAAGTATTATCATTTCAAATTGTCAACTTAAATCAATTCATTAAGTTCCATAAACTTATATCAAAATTTATTTCATTAACCAAAACAAAATTTAAAATAATATTGTGTCAGTTTGTTCTGTCAAAGTGTTTTGGAAATCTTATCGATAGCGCTGATCAGACGTATCGATCAGAAACCCAACTCAACATCAACAACTCAAACAACACAATATATAAAACATTTTAAATTTTAAATACTAGTTTACAAATACACTATACATGAATAGATTTTCAAAGAAGGATAGAGATTCAAATTTTTGATTAACAAAAATCAAAGGAGACTATGATATAAAAATAAGTTGGAAACAAGGATGACATGATTAAATAACAGAATAGGAAGATGGATAAGCTTATATAAATCAGGGGCAACCTTAACCGGGTCAACCGTGACTTAAAGAATAAGATCGATGTTGATTTTTCTAGGGTAAATCTACATTCTATCTCAAGAGTTAGAGTTTGAAATAACAAAAGATATTAGCATCTAAACCAAGGATAGATAAGAATCTCTGGTGAATCGATGCTAACTGCAAAGGAGTTTTCCCCCTTTTCAATTAAATTTGAAATTGGCATGATCGCCGACTTACTAGAAAGATCATTTGAAGCGGAGTTATGGAATACTCCAGAGTCAAAAGAAGATGAATAGTGAGGGATATGAATGGATTTTGGAACTGTAGGGAACGTTCCAAAATTCAAAGGAATCGACTCAAAAGAGAGAGATTCAAACTCGAATGAAAGTGATTCTGTAAATACATTCACTCCATATGCTGAGTTTTGCCTAGAGCTACCAAAGCTCTGATACCAACTGAAACGACCCGGTATTTTCAACCATTCGCATCCATTATAAGTGTATAGGTAGACACTCATGCCGGAATTGAATTGCTCAAAATACCGCGTTGTAATTAAAAATTTGGCAAATCTCAGAATATACAGTAAATAAAAATCACAGATCACAGACACAGAGTAATAATAATGCAGCGGAAGTAAAAAGAGATAGTAGTTCATGAAGCTACTATGTAAAAATATCAAAGTTACATAAAATACAACAGAGGAAATAAAGTACAAAAGAAGTCTCACTTCATAGATGTCAACTAATACAAGAGCTGAAAGGAACAACAGATTTCAAAAGATAAACTTGACAAGTAGATAATCTCCAGCGATTCCAATCTCCAGAAAGTGGAAATCCAAATCTGTGAATAACTCAGGCTGACCCGAGCGTAAATAAAAATACAAACACTCGAGTCAGGACATACATACTTATACAATGTAAACCAACTCAAGTGAACTGTAGTAAAGGTACAACTAACTTAGAAGATGCTTGGGACCGCCCATCCTCTAAGGATCCGTTAAACTATTTACTATGTAGTATATTGCGCTAAATACAATAGTGTCTAATCAGTAAAGTATAATCATATAGAAAATAGCGTTAAGGGGATGGTGAACCTTAACGCGGTCGGATCTTTAAAACCAGAATCGTAGTGGGCTCGATATAAGGATATGACACGATACGCGAGGCAAAGCCAGGGTGGATACACCGTTTGCACTCCTGGACCGGTGGTGACGGCAAGCCAGCAGCTTCCGCCCACCTCGAGCAATACCCCCGAATCAAAGTGGCACCACCGAATCGAATTACAACAGCAATAGAATGGTTTCCGATGGAGCATGCTCGATGAAAGGGTGCGACCCTTTGTGTAGCCTGATATAGCTTTTGTTTTAGTCATATATGCCAACTCACGGGAGTTGGGTCCACGTAATATACCTCGAGAACGTCGCCACCATCCTACTTCATTCTGGAATCTCCACCGCGTACACAGTTGTTAAAGTGGTTTTCGGTATTGGCCGGCTATAAGACAATATCCGATCCCGGTCTCTTTAACAACCAATATTATAACCCGTAGTTATAACTTTAAAATAATATTTATACTTCAAAATAAAATATCCTTTTCAATCCAAATCTTTATCAAAATAAAGATTAAATCATTTCCAAAACCATTTCAATATATCATCGTAAAATATCTATCAATTCAAATATTTATCAAAATAAATATAAAGTCTTTTCTAACCATTTCAATATATTAAATTTTCATACCCTTTCAACACTACCTTTCAAATCATTTTAATATATCTAAATATCATAACCTTTCAAAGCTTCAGTTCCAAAATATCATATCTTTCAGAACTTCTTTTTAAATCATTTTAATATCAAAATGTCCTATCTTTCAAACTCCGTTTTTCAAATCATTTAATATCAAAAATATCATATCTTCCAAAACTTTGTTTCAAATCATTTTAATATATCAAAATATCATATCCTTTCAGAACTTCGTTTCAAATCATTTTAATATATCAAAATATCGTATCCTTTCAAACTTCATTCATTTCAAATCATTATTCATTTTATTAAATCTAAAATACCATTTCAATTCATATTTCAAAACAGTTTATATTCCAAAAATTCTTTTTTTATCATTTCAATGAAGTTATTATGTTTAATAATTAAATTATTAAATTTCCAAAAATTTCAACTTCCAAAGTTTATTTATTCACTTAAATTTATCAAAAACCGTGAAAATTCACTTTTCGCATCATTTAGAAAACTTATACGGAAAGTTACATTCAAAACAGTTCAATTTAACAAAAGATGGCATTTTAAAATGTTATACTAGGTTTACTTAAATTTCGAATAACTTAGTTAAATTCAAAAATTATAGCACTTACAAAGATTGCTATAATAGCTTTTAATTCAATTTAGCTTTTTAGTTCATTATCATCAACTACAGCGTTTACAAATGATGTAATATCATTTACATTGTAATTAATAGCATTTCAAAAATGAATTCAATTAACTTCAAATATTCAATAAAATTTCTCAACCAATTATATTTTTATTAAAACATTTTTAACTTATAAAATCATACATTTTCACATTTATAAATATCATTTAATTTTTCTCAAGTTCATGATTTTATAAAGTTAAATTTCCATTCAAAAATCAAAATTTAATAATAATTCACTTATTAAAATGCAATGTTGAATTTTAAATCCATTACATTAAATTTCAACTTAACACTTAAGTTCAAATTCTCAAATATAACTTAATTTATTTTTATTTACTTAACTAAAAGTTCAGTTTTAAGTCAATTTCATAAATTTCCAATTTTAGTTATATTCAAAATTTCAACTTAAAATATTCATTCATTTCACATTTCAACTTTGTTAGAAAAATCATTAATATGATATAAAATCACTTTTAATTCATTTAAATTCAAATTATCATAAATTTATCATAATTTCATATTCAATTAAATTTCCAATTATAATTAAATCAAAATTTCCAAAATAACTCACGTTCAAAATTTCTAACTTTTTCATTGATTCATTGCACTTACAATTATTCAGAAAATAAATAATAATTTAAAAAAATCCTTTTTTTTAAATTTAAAATCAAAATATTATAATAATTAAATTTCTAAAATATTTAAAATTTTAGAAAAACATATTTTAACTACGGGCCTGTATATAATTTTCTACGCTAGGTAAAGTGATACGGGTAATATATCATTTCAACCCGTAATTTACAAAGAAAAATCCGGATTTTATCATTTCAAACCCGCAATCCCAAGTCAAAATGAAAATTTTAAAACCATTCAGGCCTATCATTTTAGCCCATAACATTTTTTTTTTAACAGGGAACTTGCTGTGTGATCATATGCAGAAATAATATAAACAAGGTCAATATCACAATATACAGTCATATATCAGATGTCAGGTGAAAATTAACAGTTTTAACATGGCAATAATATGGTAATAACATGGCATAGCATATCATATGATCATCGTTAACTTGCATAAACATTTTTTATTACTAAACACTTGTCATCAATTCACTTTTCATATGTATAAATGTCAGAGTGAGAAAGACTCACTTTTTCAAGCTGAAGACCTAAACAACAAACACAAGTGTGATTCCAAAAGCACGACAAGCATGATATAGCATGACTTTTGATTTGAATGAATGGAGAGCCTTGATATTTGTCTTGTAAACATATACCCAAAACAATACAATAATACATAAGTTTTCAATTCAAAAACGACTAAACTAGGCTAGAAATAACTGCATAAATCAAGGCAGAGTTGTTATGCGCTTGCTTCCAACACACTCTAGGTTCAGCCATAAGGTATACTACAGGTCTAAGGTAAGATTTGGATCAGGTTTTTGTTGGGTATGGTCAGCCTAACATAGGTTAACATGGTGCAAAAGTGTGGAGAAGGGAAAACAACACAACAATCAACATACACATGATTTTCAAGGCACGGTCAAGGCTAGTATGGTCATGGTCTGTACTTTGGGGTCAAAGGGGACGGTGTGGCCGAGAGTACAGGTGGTGCTGGAGGTGGTGGAGGTGGTGTAAGTGGCGGCCATGGGTGGTGGAAGGTGGTGGATGCATAGATTTGCTCGGTTAGGTCATGTAGGTGAATTATATTGTATTTGGTGATAGTTCTACCACCAAGGGTGGCTCGGCTTGGGATGGCCAGTGAGGAGGAGGTGGTAGTGATGGGTTCCTGTGTTGGTGGAGGCAGCAGGGGCTGGAGAGGAGGCGGGGCCGAACCTAGAAGAGGAAGAGACAAGTGCTAATCAATATAAAACAATGAAAAAGTGAAATAGAAAAGAAGATTTACCAAAGTTTTTGAACAAGGAGGCCATAAATTTTTTTTAGGGTTGAGAAAGAGAAAAATTTCGTGACAAATGAGCAAGGGAAGTCGGCTGGAGATGGTATAGGAAAATGCCAAAAAAATAGATGGATTGATGACAAAAGAAACTGCAAAAGAAACAGTGAAACGTTTATACGTTTCTTAGCCTTTAACCCTTTCAAATTTCTCATATACATTTATAAACATCTAAATAACCAAAATAATTAAAATCTCAGTTAAAATTAGAAAGTATAACAGATAAACAAAATATTAATAATTAAATATTAATTAGATATGATTAAAATAAGAAAAATAGCACAGAAAATGAAAACTTGACTTAAGAATTAGAAATAACTTCAATATACTTTGGAAAAATTTACTTTAATTTAAATACATGTAAAATGAATAAAATAAAGTAAAACACAGCAAATAAAAGTGCGTGCATAAAATAAATAAATAAATTTTAATTATATATAATTAAATTAAGAAAATGGCTTAAAATTGTAGACTATGCTTTAAAATTAGAAATAAATTCAAATGAACTTTAGAAAAATTATATTATCATTTTAAAAATACTTAAAAGTCAAAATATACATAATATAACATATTATCACATATTAAAGTAAAATATAACAAAGAAGAAGTAACTTATACAATTTAAAATAGTCATTGTTAAATAACCCCATATACGCACAATATTGTAAAGGATATAACTTTCACAATTTACATCCGATTTCAATGAAACGAAAAGTGGTGTTCTTAGAATTTTATATACACTCATAATGAAAGAAAAAATTAAATTTTTAAACTTTTAAAATTTTAAGTTGAAAGTCACAGTTTGACTATTTTGACCAAAGTCAACATTTCAGGCAAATATTCAACTTACACAAGTTTGGAATTATAACTCATATAAAAATCAAGATTATATTTAAATAATGAATTTAATCATTTCAAATAAGTAAAATAAGTTTTTAAATCAAAATCTTACATTAAAAATAATTAAAATATACAATAAAATAATTACAAAATACAGGGTTGTTACAGAGACAGTGCTCCGAGGTGATAATTTTGCACTTTTCAAGTCTGTTTCGATCATCGGATTGTTCGATCTACAAATATAGTGATCCATATACTTATTTTAATTCGTAACATCGATATAACTCATGCAAGTGGTCTCGAACCCTGAATTGATTGTATGCAGAAAATCATGTTTTTAGGACTGTTAACTGATTAATGATTCAATATTTAAATAACTTATTTAAATATCCAATCACTAAATATATGGGTCATTTCAATAGTTTAGATTAGTGCAAAAACCATGGTCTAGAGTTATATAGGATATAGCCGATAAAGTGTTATCCACCACTTGTGGGGATATAGCTTATGGTCCAAACTCAAGATTGGAACTAAGACAAGTGGGATCTAACACCCAATCGAGATATCGGAAGGTATTTGGTTTTCTCTTACGGTTTTGATAAATTTAAAATATAACGGGACATTATTAGATGAATGAAATGAATCACGTTTAACCAATCTACTAAGTACGAGAACACATGTAATATTATAATATCTAATAGTATAAATTTACATAAAATGATTAATAAAATGTTTATTGATTAAGGTTTACATAGTGAACTAAAATTAAAGATTGAAAAAGAAATGTACACTCAACTGAAAATTAATCTTTTTGCATATAGTCATTTCAAATCCCATGATAACAAGCCAAGTGTTAAATCATTTAAAATTTCCAAGTCTAGGTCCATTTTAAGTTTTAACTTACTAATATTGTCTGTTATCCATATGAGTATGGACTTTATAGATAATATGAGAGTATGGATATTTGATCCATATTCGATCATAAACAATAGTTTTATTTGTAATATACGGATTTTGAACTTGTTATTTTCAACGAGAAAATAAATCTTAGCATAAGATCGTTAATTAATACGATTAATTGTATTTTTCTCATTGAAAATATTTCCAAATCAAGAACTAAAGAGAGGCCCAATTAATTGGAATGTCAGTTTGATCTAATTAATTCACTATAAGACCGATATTAATTCTTATAGCAATCAAGCATTGGAACTAGGCAATATTCTCATAGCTAGGTTTTCTTATAAACGTATGACCTTTAAGGCGAGAAAATGTGATTTTGAAAAGATAGTAATAACGTTGGTACCTTTAGGATAAATGGATGGTGAACGTCACCTCTAATTCACAAAGAGACATCAGAATTGGAATTATACTAATATTAAATGATGCTTAAGAGGAACATCGAATATGATATTAATTTTTTATGAAATGTCATTTTTTGTAAGTTCTAGTTCCTAAAGATTTTGGAGATTGGGCCAGAAAAGTTGATTGAAATTCGTTACAATAATTGAAATAGAAAGCCCATGGTAAGCGTGATAGAACTTCACGTTTTCGATGTTGCTGCAGTAGTGGCAAAAAGTGGAATCTCAACATACGTGTATTTTGAATGGACACATTTAAGTTAGAATAGATATTTTCAAGAATACCATTATTATTTCTACAAAAAATAACTACTTTTGATATAAATATTGTTTATTCATGCATAATAAAACTTGTGAAGATATGCCTTGACTAATGTTATTAATATAAGCATCAAGCATAATTAATTTTTGAGATTTATACTAATGTTATTCATCAGTGAGATACACTACACTATAATAAAGATATACTGAAGTATGTATTAAATCATTTTTAAAACAATAAATAGACAGCATGACTATCGATGAAAAAAGATGAAATTAATTTCCAATATACACGACATAATAGGATATTAAAATTATCCAAAACATAGTACATAATACTAGTATTAATTTTTTTTTAAAATGAATTCCAAACAAGAAACATTGTCATTGAATAATGTATATGAGATATCTTATGCATTAGAACAAAGTCCAATTGCATATATTGTGTATTAAATTAGACTTGCCCATGTATTTGATGCAATAGGCAAATGTAATCAAGCTAGAAAATTTACCCAGTGAAGTGTTCTTGGACTTTTGTGAAAAGTAACGAGAAATGTTTATGAAACAATGAAATTCTTATGAATGATTTCAAACTAAAACATCATTAGAGTATCAAGTGTAGTAAGATAACGAATTTTTGTACCTAATATCTCACTTATTAACCTTAAAGAACCATCAGCCTTTAAGGAAAACATAACAGGTGCTCCCCAACTTAAACATATACTAAACTAGATCAATCCTTTTTACCATAGATCCGTAGTTACTTTGCTAATTCAAACTTCTCCTTCGGAGCCATGTTCCAAATCGGTAATACAACAAGTTTTGTACTAGGAATTAAATCTATGTGAAACCCAACTTTATGATGTAGCGGTAAATGAGTTACCTCCTCAAACACATCGTTTACATATGTGCAATTGGAATAGATGCCAACTCATCCTGAGATATATTAAAAGAAAATAGAAAGCTGCACATCATTGGGTTAATCTATTTAAAAAACCTCCAAGTCCCCACTACTCCCATATCGTAGAAATACTTTTAGTTCTCTTGAATGGTCTTCCTCAGAGTTCATTAAAGTGTAAACATGGTGCAATGAAGTTCAATGACATTTGAACATGTATCGCCTCTACTCCTTTATTTCCTATCACTGCACTAGTTGTCCTTGTGGCATGCTCATACATCTTTTCACAACCAACACTTGTAGTGCTACTTATTGAATTCACTCTCAACCTCCTTCAAGTATTCATCATTGCTATTTCAACATCAGAAAACTCCTTTAGAGTGCTTTTAAAATAGGAATAAAAGGAAAGCGAAAATTATAGAGGAAAAATATATGTAAACTACAAGTATGTACTCTTGTATATATAATACACACTCAAATCATTCTAAGGCTTCGCTTACTTTATCTCCAAAGAATTCACCCCATCCAGGCTCAATGTAACGACCCATAAATTTTTAATAATTAAAATTGTTAAATTGATAAAATTTTGGTAATTTAATATGAAGAAAAATAAACTTTGTAATAAAATAAGGAAGGAATGTTAAAGTGGAAATGCATATTTTATTCATAAGGTAATATAAAATAATGAAACTTATCTGAATGAATTTATTTGAGGATTCATTTATAATAAATGTACACATTTAACAAATTCAATATAATTAAGAACAACTGTTAATACAAAGGAAAGAAATTAATTAAATCCATCAGGTCATTGCTTGATTTCTTTCCTTCTTCTACATGGCCTCTTTATTTCTTGCTTTAGCCATACAAACTCTTTCCTTAGCCGTGTATTTCTTATTTGCAAATCATGTACGAGAATATTTATTTCTCATTTCAAAACTCCTTATTTTCATTTGCATTTAAGAATAAAACATATATACGTTTCTTTCTCCTTAACTTATGCATTTTCTGTTTCTTGGCATTTACTCTCACTTTGCTTGCCATCTAAACCATCTATGTATCAACCCAAAAATTTTAATAAATGTTTTATTTATTTAATTTAGATAATTTTGTTATTTAAAATATAAATTTTGATGTGGATTAGAATTCCACACATGAATTAATAGAATATTTTCCGGAAATGTGAAATTTTGTCAATATGGTCAAACTTTGACTTTTAAATTTTAAAATTTTAAAAGTTTTAA
This sequence comes from Allium cepa, assembly GCA_030765085.1. Lineage (NCBI taxonomy): Eukaryota > Viridiplantae > Streptophyta > Magnoliopsida > Asparagales > Amaryllidaceae > Allium > Allium cepa. The sequence continues at coordinate 728,404,340 of CM060945.1, forward strand.
AAAATTTGAATTTTATTTTTTATTTTTAAAGTAAATAAAATTTTAATAATACTGGTTTTCGTTTCGTTGAAATCTGATTTATAATGTGAAAGTTATGGCTTTTTAACTATTGTGTGTAATTTGTTATATTTAACAAAATTGTTTACTTTAAATTATATAAATAATATTTTATTTGGTCATGTAATTTTATAATTTATGTTTTCAAGGGGTAAAATAACTTGTTTTGTATATATTTTGGTTTTAAAACATTTTTAAAAGTGTAATTGACATTATCTAGTGTCTGTTGTATTTTGTTTACAATTTCTAATTTCCAACTTCAATTAATTTAAGAAATTCTTTACTTATTTTTATATTTTTATTAAGAACTTATTTTATTCTCATTCTCACTTTATTTTGTTTCTCAAAGATTTATTTTAAACCATTTTTAAGAAGAGTTGTAAATTCCCAAAGTTAAGTGGATTGTATTTGCAATTTTCTTAAGGTAGTTTCAATAAATTAAGCTATTTTCTTTATTTATCTTTCTATTTTCCTAAAATATAATTATTTATTTTCTTTTTCACTTTATTTCAGTTTGTTTTATTTTATTCACTGATTTTTATTTGTTGTGTGGTAGAAAATTATCCAAGCTAGTGGTATTGTGTGCAAATTTTTAAGCCTTGTTTCAATTTAATAAACTATTTCTTTAATTCTTTTCCCTTTTTTTTCTTGAAATCATTGCCCAAAATTTTAGTAAATATAGGAAATTTCTGTAATTTTTATTTTGGTTTAAGTTTAACCTTAATTGAAAATTTAAATTCTAAGTTCTAAGTTCAAATCTTTCATATAAAGTATATATATGTACAATATTTATTTCGTGATTGTTTTATTTATTGTGGTTATATACTTTTTAAATTAAGGAATAAATATTGGGTAAAAGAGATAAATAAGAAACGAATAGTTTTAATCACATTACTTATGTCAATTATTTGAGCGTACGTTCAATTAAAATTTTGCATCTAGTACGCGCTCATAAAATTTCATACCTTAGCTAATAAAATCAAATCTTTTATATAAAATATACGTGTGTACAATACTTATTTTGCGGTTATTTTACTGATATTGGTTGTATACTTTTTAAAGTAAGTAATAAATACTGGGAAAGGAAATAAATTTTACATATATACATCAGTCTATTTGTTAAATGTTAAGTAAATCAAACCAATGTAAACAAATTTAAAATGCAAATTAAGTAATAAATAGGTATTAATAAGCTGTTTAATTTCGCATTTAAATGGAGCATTATTTGATGGAAGATTTTAACGTATATTTACTGCATAAGAAAACGTTTAAATTTAAAAGCGTTACTTCTGTTACGAAGTTGGGCGTGTGTTTGATTTAAGTATTGCATCTTTAGTACGCATTCTAAAAATTTCTTACCTTAGATAAATAAATAAATTAATCAGTAACCATGCAATTCCAAGTGGGAAAGAAATGAATACCATAACCATTCCAATCTCATTTATCACTCCTTTTTAATTATAAAGTGCATCTTTCCTGAAATGCAAACACGTTCAAAATTTCGTTTCTTACCTTAAAATTTCGCATAACCTGATTTGCACATTTCCCACTTTATCATTTTATTGCATTTTAATCAACGTAAGTTTTTAATTACTAAAACATGTTCGAAAATTTCATTATTACTTGCCGTTCTTCCACAAATCAAATAAAATTTCTTGCCAGTTTCTTTTACACGTGATTTGCGAAACTCAGACTATAAATAAAGACCCGTGTTCACATAATTCACCACCTCAAAATTTTCGCTGCATCTTGGCTTCAACCTTCTTCCTCTTTGCTTCCTCCTTGCGTGTGTATCAGGTATGCCGATTTTCTATTTTATCTTCTTCTTTTTGCGTGTTTTTTTGTTCGCATTTACTATTATCTACAAGTGCCTCCACCACCTTGGCACGACCAACTCCACACCTCCGCCACCACTCCAGTACAATCCCTTCCCCTCCACTTAATACACCTGATATGGCCGTGAGTTTGAGCAGCTCACCACCTCTAAGCCCTTAGAAGCACTGACGTGCCTATTCCAATATCAATACATAGCCAAGCCTTGATGTTTAAACTTTTCACTTAAACCCATATTACTGATTTCATATAGCAGTTGTTCACTACTTGGGTGCGTGTATGCATGGCAAAACCTCCTGAAGCCTTGGTTCAAACCAATCAAACTTTTACTTTCACCACTTTTGTTTTAAGAGAATAGAGAAAAAAATAGGCATGCGCCACCTTGTATTTTATCACAGCGCATATTCCTATTGAAGAAAAAAAAGAGACGAGTATCATTTATGAAATTTTAGCCTCCTATGCATGATTTGGGTCATTTGACCATTGCCTTGATGTGCATGCTGCATATTTTTTAAATTAGAATGTTATAATATTTTGTTAAAATTGGATTAAAAAAAGAAGGGGATTCTTATAAGTATAGTGATATTATACAAAGTTAAATATGTAAATAAATAAATGTCAAAAATTTAAAGTATAAATTTATTTTGGAAATTTTGATTTCTAAAATAAAATGGGTAGGCCAAGCCTTTGTATTGATGGGTCGAGTCGGGAAGTGGAGTGGTCGAGCCATTTGTGTCAAATTTTCTCTAATTCAATCTTGTTTCCAATTTGCTATAATCGTAATTAAATTCGAATACTTAGTTTTATTTATTTACCTTATTTCAAGATTGGAATCAGTTTGTCTCATCTTTCAATATTTGATCGTGCCTTCTGTACGCTGCTTCCGGTGTGGTTATCATAGTTTTGAATCTAAATCTTCAGCAGCATAGAGGTGAGTATTCTCACCTGACAAACATACTTACAGATCTGGAAATTAATAACGAGTGAAATTGTAGAATGATTTTATGTTATATTTTAATTGCCTGTGATAAATTTTATGATGTTAGAAACCCTATTTTGAATTATTGCATCATCAGTTATATTATATATTGTTATATTTATGCTGTTATACTATTTGTTTAATTAATGTTTTTATCACACTGCAAGTTCCCTGTAGAATTAAATCGTTAAGGGCTGAAATGATAGGCCTGAACGATATTTATCTATCTATTTATTTAGTCATATATTTAACTTGGGATTGCGGGTTTGAAATGATCGAACCCGGGATTTTCTTTGTAAATTACGGATTTAAATGATATATTATCCGTACCACTTGACCTAGGGTAGAAAAAATTATATAGACCCGTGCCTATATATATATATATTTCTGGAAAAATTTAAGTAATTTAAATTTTTATGTTTATTATTTTGATTTGAATTGAATTAAAATGCTTTTTGTGATGTTATACAAACTGAATATATATATAAATAAATAAAGGGTTAAGTTGGAATATAAATTTATTTTGGAATTTGATTTTTGTAAAGGAAAATTTTCAAGTTAAGTAAATAAAATAGATAAATTTGATATAAATTGAATTTAAATGAATAAATAAGGAGTTATTTAAATTTTCTATAAATTAAAAGGTTAATAAATTAAATATATAAAAATAAAATTTTGAATATAACTAAACTTGGGAAAAGTGAAGTTCGGTTTAGGAGAAAGGGTAAGTTAAGAATTAAATTGGAAATAAGTCTATTTTTGAAGTGGTAATTAAACTTAATTGTTAAGTCAAAATTTATAGAAACTTTGCACTTAATTTTAATAAGTAAAGTATAGAGAAGTTTGATATTTATTTGCAAAATTTATAAAAATCTTAAATTTTTGAGTAAATTTAAATGACTATTTCAAAGTGGAAGTTTTGATTTTATAAGTTAATTGTCTAAATAAAGGTTTAAATTTTGCTAAAATTATATTGAGGTCTGAAAATTTAGTTTACTCAAATCTGTTGTAAAGGATATTACCGCACTTGCAAGTGCTGTAGTTGATACAAATGAATTAAGGCTAAACCACTGGGATATATAGTGGATTTTGTAAGAATAATAACTTCACTGTTAAATAGTTTAAAGTGTAGTATTTTGATTGAAATATAAACTATTTTTGGAAATTATAACCACGTGTAATAAAAACGTTGATTGTTAAAGAGACCGGGATCGGATATGGGCATACTCTCTGTCGATACCGAAAACCACTTTGACAACCGTGTACGTGGTGGAGTTCCCAAAATGAAGTAGGATGGTGGTGACGTTCTTTTAGGTATGTACGTGGACACGACTCCTGTGAGTTGGCATAAGGTGGCTAAAACAGGAGCGATTCTCGTGCTAATGAGGTAGCACCTTTGATCGAACGCACTTCTTCGTATGTCATTTCATTACTTTGTGATTGTTTGGTGCGCACCTTTGAATTTGGGAGTGTTGTTAGAGGTGGGCGGTAGCAGCAGCTATGCGTTACCACCGGTCCGGATAGCGATTGGTATACCTACCCTGGCATTATCTAGTTGTGCCGTGTCACCTACCCTAGCAAGCCTTATACGATTTTGGTTTTGTACCATACCTATGGAGTGCCCTCTGACGATGCCCAGTACGGGAGAGATTACGGTACTGTATAGATTTTGGGAATATATTATGTGTTAAGGTGGAAAATGTAAAGCTTTAACACTATTTAAAAGTAAGTTTATTTTACTAATGGACACTATTATAATAGAAAAATATTACTGCATAGTAAATAGTTTAATGGATCCTTAGAGGATGGCCGGTCCCAAACATCCTTTAAGTTACTTGCCTTTATATTACAGTTCACTTGAATTAGCTTACACTGTATAAGTATGTATGTCCTGACTCGAGTGTTTGTGTTTATTTCTTACGCTCGAGTCAGCCTGAGTTTCAGCTCGGACTTTATCCCCAGAGCTAGGGCTTCTGCAGATCATCTTTTCAAGCTACTGGCACAGTTCCTTTCAGTTCTTTATCTTAGTTTATGTAATGGAGACAAATAAATTTGGATCTTTCTGTGGTTGATTCAAGCTATAGTTGGTTTTAAAAAACTATGTAATTTATACTTTTTTGAGACTATGTGATAGTGGCTTCACGAACCACTAAGTTATTTTTATTCCGCTGCGAGTATTCTGATTTCTGTGTCTGTGATTATTTATTTACTGTATATTATGAGATTTGCCAAATTTTATTTACAACGCGGTATTTTGAACAATTCAAGTCCGACATTTGCGGATGCGAATGGTTGAAAATACCGGGTCGTTACATTTGGTATTAGAGCTTTGGCTCCAGGAAAAACATAGCATGTATGGTAAATTTGATTTACAGAATCACTTTCATTCGAGATTGAATCTACTCCTTTTGATTCGATTTCCTTTGAATTTTGGACCGTTCCCTACATTTCCAAAGTTCATTCGTGTCCCTCACTATTCATTTTCTTTCGATTCTGGAGTATCCCATAACTCCACTTCGGATGATCTTTATAGTGAATTGGCGGTCTCGCCAATATTTTAATAAAGGGTGAAACTCCTTTACAATTAGCATTGATTCACCAGAGATTTACATTTATCCTCGGTTTAGATGCTAGTATCTTTGGTTATTCCGAGCTCTATCTCTTCAGACCGAATGAAGATTTACCCCAAAAAATCCACATCAATCTTATTCTTTAAGTCACGGTTGACCCGGTTAAGGTTGCCCGTGATTTATATAAACTTCTCCGGTTCCTTAATCTGTTATTTAATCATCGGATCTTCTGATTCCAACTTATCTTTAAATCAAAATTCTCTTTGATTTGAGTCCATCAAATTTGAATCTCTATCCTTGTTTTGAAAATTTGTTCCTATATTTGGAAAAAATCTAATATTATATATATAAGTATAATTTTTAGAATTTTAGAATTAGTTTAACTAGTTGTCAAGAGATAATAGCCTTGAATTTTATTTATGGTTTTGTAAACCATGGGTTTTGTCTCATATAAATAATTGAACTATAAACAATGGTTATAAATTTATTTGGAAACATAAATGAACTTAAAATAAGAACTTGAGAATTAAATTTCCGATGGTTTCAAACCTTGTGTTTAAAGTTTTAAAAGGATATATGATTTAAATTATTTTCGAATATAAATTTGTTTCCAAAGAATTTTAAAGGTTTAAAAATCAGCGCTCTTCTCTTTATCGTAGGGAAATAATTTCGCTGATGACTACAACATCATCGACATTCATTTTCGAGTTTCGAAGTGAAGAGACGATTATGTAGTCTGGGTACAGTGTTACCTTGAGAATTTAATTGATTTGAATCTCTAAAATATGACTTGATTTATAATATATAGATATATGATTTAAACTTGACTTGACATATTACGTACATATATTTATTTATCTCTAAATGGTATGATGGGAATCAGAAATTTAATTCTTAAATTTTATCCTGAAGAATAATTTCAATTATAAAAAAAAATCAAAATTTTGAATACATGATTCAAACTTGAGATAATTGAATTTGAAAGTTTTATTTGTATAATACCCAATTGCATTTCAATATAACTTACCTTGATTTTCAGAAGTTAACAATGTACTTGGATAATATACAATATAAAAGATTTTATAAATAAAATTTGAGTGGTTATAATTAATGCTATACACTTAAATTCTAGTTATAAAAAGTTTAACAGAGGTAAATCGAATAAAAGGGTAATGGAATAATTTACAATATAAAGTGATGTTAAAAGAACTAAGAATAAATTTAAGCAGTTGTAATAAGTGTAAACATATTTAACATAGATGATAAAAATATATTGTGAGAAATAAATTTAGTTATAATTAGGAATAAAGAAGAAATTCATTTATTGAACATATTTTTGAGTATAACAAATGATTTTCAAACTTATGATTTTAGAAATTTTATTTTAAGATAAATGGAAGATGAAGTAATGAAATTTGAAATAGTTAAATTTAACTTAAGTGAAATTAAATAGATGAATCAATTATTAATTTAAAATTGAATTTGTATGGTTTAGATTAATGATTCTATTTTGATTTTCAATTTAGTTTTCTTTCAGGTTGTTTCTATTCCCTTACCTTCTTCCTTTTCGGGGACGAAAAGTTTTGAGTAGGGGAGAGTGTAACGACCTATAAATTTTAATAATTAAAATTGTTAAATTGATAAAATTTTGGTAATTTAATATGAAGAAAAATAAACTTTGTAATAAAATAAGGAAGGATGTTAAAGTGGAAATGCATATTTTATTCATAAGGTAATATAAAAGAATGAAACTTATCTGAATGAATTTATTTGAGGATCATAATAAATGTGCATATTTAACAAATTCAACATAATTAAGAACAACTGTTAATACAAAGGAAAGAAATTAATTAAATCCATCAGGTCATTACTTGATTTCTTGCCTTTTTCTACATGGCCTTTTTATTTCTTACCTTAGCTATACAAACTCTTTTCTAGCCGTGTATTTCTTGTTTGCAAATCATGTACAAGAATATTTATTTCTCATTTCAAAACACCTCATTTTCATTTGCATTTAAGAATAAAACATATATACGTTTCTTTCTCCTTAACTTGTGCCTTTTCTGTTTCTTAGCATTTACTCTCACTTTGTTTGCCATCCAAACCATCTATGTATCAATCCAAAAATTTCAATAAATGTTTTATTTATTTAATTTAAATAATTTTGTTAATTAAAATATAAATTTTGATGTGGATTAGAATTCCACACATGAATTAATAGAATATTTTTTGAAATGTAAAATTTGGTCAATATGGTCAAACTTGGACTTTTAAATTTTAAAATTATAAAAGTTTAAAAAAATTTAGTTTTATCTTTTATTTTTAAAGTAAATAAAATTATAAGAATAATGCTTTTCGTTTCGTTGAAATCTGATTTATAATGTGAAAGTTATGCCTTTTTAACTATTGTGTGTAATGTGACGACCGCCCATGACTCCTGCACTAAACAAGGAGACAGTGCGCTGTAAAGTGTGCCAGGCTGCCATGGACGACCATCAGGGTAAGATAAACACAGAATAGTCTATCGTATTACTCACAACGCATGGATAAAATACAATAGAAAAATATACATAGTGAAGCTCCATAGAACAGAATCTCATCATATAAACTCATAATAGTTTGGTACAACAATCTGAAAAGTCAATACAGCAAGCCTCACTACATATCACTCAGAGTAGATACAAACAGCGGAACATCCAGTACATATAGTAAGAAAACAATATGCAAAAGCCTCCAGCTCGTCTTCGTCATCAACAACGTTGGTCACTGAGAACAGCACCTGTCACCTGCTACCTAGTCTGCCCATCCCAAAATGGATGAACAGCCCAAGGTAATAAGAGTTGAACATAAAACCTTGAGTCAGACAAAAGTCCTAGTGAGCGGTAAATTAACTACCAAACATACCAAAAGAGCATAAAGGGTAAAAAGGAATAGGAATCCAACCCTCCCACTCCACCTCTTTCTACAGTGATAGCCCCCAGACCCACTAAGCAGAAATAAACATAGCAAACCAGACATTTAAAGTAAAACAATTATCACTCGAGTAAAGGTCGATGTTTTCCAAGCACAAACCCCCAAGGCCTAAACCAAGATCAGATAAGCACCCATAAAACATCGCTCTTGAGACCGAGTGACGATACAACCAAAGCATCCAAACAATCCATGACTCTAGCTATCACTGTTATCATTGCCTCGATATCACCGTTAATTGAATGACCGCTTCATTCTTTCATCCGTCCGTCAAGGGCTAATGGTAACCCCGGTTCTAGACAGAACTCCGCACGTCGTCGTGACCCGTGCCTAGGACTATCGAATATGCCCAGAGTACTCGACCATCAACTATTAGTCGATTGGGACTATCGAATCTACCAGTGTACTCTTGCTTTGAGCCTGCTAGAACCTTCAACAACGATGAGATCTCAGCCTTCCAGTCATCCTCCTTGACGACTATTCTCATACTAGCTCAAGCGCCTCTCAAGCCAACCATTATCAACAAACTCGAACCATATCACCGAGTTATCAACATGCTTGGGATGATCCCGTCTGGATTAAACCAAGGCTATCTCACATCATGCTTTGCTTCATCGCATCATAGCAAAGTCCCATCTCAACATCATCATCAAATCTATCCATATGAGCTTTATCACCCGCTTCATATGCCACGAGCAGCTTTCCTTATTCAAGAGCCTTCCCACTTAGCTTTTGAATCATCTCCGACCGTACTTGTCCAAAATCAATCACTAATCAATCAAATCAATCATTAATCCATGTAATCAATCATTCAAACAAGATCTAAATAACAGTTATAACAATAATGGCAATTTCATAAATAAAGAGTCCAAATCCAACAAGCATGAATTCTAAGTAATATCTTGATGAATGAACTAGCATAGGTTAACATGTAGTAAAATGGATGTCAAATCTTTAAGAACGATGGATCTACATGCAGATTTAAGGAAAATGAATGAAATCACTATCTTTAACACACAAACAAGCCACCGATCCAATATACTCCTTTGGGTCCGTGTGAGAGATAACCACTACTCATCGAATCACCTAAACACCACAAAAGCAACAAACTCCAGATCCGGACAGCGAAGGATCTAGCTTGATCTGACAAGATTTTCCTTCAAACGATGAAATCTCTCTTTGATGGATGGAGATCTTCAATCTAAGCTCTTGGATCTTCGATTTGATCTTCAATTTGGATGGAAGGAAGCACAAGATTAAAGTGGAGAAAAGAAGTGAAGAAGTGTTGTAGTCGAGCCCTCAAAATAGCAGCACTTCGTCGCTTCAAAATCCGGATCCTAAAAAAGAAGATAGGCACTTCTATTTATAGGCCAAACCTATGAGTCGTTCGCCCCCTTAAGTCGGTCACGACTTAACAAGGCCTCACGACCTACCGACTCAATGGACCTCCCTACTTACGACTCAAGCCTATGCGTGACTTAACACATGCGCGCGACTTAACACACACGGTCTAACAATTAGGCACGACCTAAGACTCAACAGCATACAACTTAGCGACCTAACACACTGCCGCATTTCTACCTAAGTCCTAAGTCGTTTGGACGGCTCAACAACCTACCGACTTACGACTCAACGACTCAATGACCTAGCGACTTAACCTATGTGCCTTTAGCGACCTAATACTAAGTCACCTCGCGACCTAACACTAAGTCACCTCGCGACCTAATTAAACATAGCGACTTATCATAGGTCGCTTACGACCTAACTTCAACACAGTGCTAACCACTAGGTCGCTACCCTCCTTAAGCCGCTAACTACCTTAAGTCGCTTCACCGACCTATCTCCCTTAGGTCGGTAACTCGTTCAACCGACCTATCTCCTATACCACTATCCCTTAGGTCGGCCAAACCCCTAAGTCGCTAACTCCTATAGGTCGGTCACTCCTATAGGTCGCTCCAACTCCTATGTCGCTAACTCGCTCCGATCTCTTAAGTCGTCTAATCTCTTGAGTCGCTCACCTCCTTAAGCCGTTCACTTTCCTTAGGTCGCTCCACCGACTTATGCTACGACATGACCTAACCCTAGACGACTCATCTCTGGACGACTTAAGCTCCAAACGACTTAACAACACTAACGACCAAATAACAAAAATTCTACGATCCTTCGATCCGTAAAAATACGGGTCGTTACATTCTCTCCCCCTTAGGAATTTCGCCCCCAAAATTCCAAACAAACAAGAGAAACCAAAACTATTCTGCATGTCTACCATCCATAGCAATCAACAAACCATGCATCTAATTACTAGCCTAGCATGCAGAATTCTAAGACTAGAACAAGTTACAAATTCATGAGATGTCACGACACCTTAGGGCCATACCTCGAAGAGTTCAGGATGAGCTGCCTTCATCCTCTCTTCCTCCTCCCATGTACAGTCGTTAACATCATCACTCCATTGTACCTTGAGAAACCTGACTACCTTCCTCCTAAGCTGTTTCGTGTCAGTTTCCACAACACGAAGCGGCTTACGAGGTCTCTTATCAACTGAATCAACCTCAAAATCTTCATAGTTATCAACAGAAACTACTGCATTCGAGTCATGCACATACTTCCGTAGATACGATACATGAAAAACATTATGCACACCCGACATCTTTTCTGGTAACTCCAACTTATAAGCGAGCTTTCCAATTCGCTCGACGATCGGGAATGGTCCAACAAATCTCGGAGTCAATTTTCCTTTCTTCCCGAATCGTATAACATTCTTCAGTGGAGAAATCTTCACAAAAACCCTATCGCCTACGTCGAATTCTAAATCCTTACGACGCTTATCGGCATAACTTTTCTGACGGTCTTGGGCTGCCTTCATTCGTCGCCGAATGATCTTTATACAATCCGAAGTCTGTTGAATCATTTCTGGCCCAAGTATCAACTTTTCTCCCGTTTCCATCCAACCTGTCGGAGAGTTACACGGTCTTCCATATAATGCCTCATATGGTGCCATACCAATGCTTGACTGGTAACTGTTATTATACGAGAATTCCACCAAATGAGGATGATCTTCCCACGATCCTCCGAAATCCAAAACACATGCTCTGAGGAGATCTTCCAAAACTCGGTTGACTCTCTCAGTCTGACCATCTGTTTAGGGATGATAAGCTGTACTCAAACACTGCTCGGTTCCCAAAACTTCCTGGAAGCTCTTCCAAAATCCACTAGTGAACAATGGGTCTTGATCGCTTACTATGCTTTTCGGAATACCATGGAATCGAACTATCCACTTAACATATAGATCAGCCAATTTTGATGCAGTACTGGTTGACCGAACAGGAATGAATCTTGCACTCTTAGTCAAACGATCTACTATGACCCAAATCCCTTCATTTCCTGCTCTGGTTCTAGGTAGCCCATCGATAAAATCCATCGATATTTGCTCCCACTTCCATGTAGGAACTTCTAATGGCTGAAGTAATCCACTTGGCTTCTTCTGTTCGGCTTTTACCAACTGGCAGTTCGTACACTTGGAAATAAAATTTCCTACATCCTTCTTCATACCTTCCCAGTAATAGGTTCTCTTCATATCCCGATACATCTTATTTCCACCTGGATGAATTGTTAACTTCGAGTGATGACTCTCCCTTAAAACTTCATTTCTCAATTCATCACTATCGGGAACAACTAGTCGTCCTTGTTTCCGAAGCTAACCCTCTCGATCAACCTCGAATCCTTTATCCTTCTATGGGTCCAATCCAGATTCCAAATCACGGATAATCTTGACAAGCTTATCGTCTCGCTTTTGGCCCTCGCCCATTCTTTCCACAAGAGTAGGTCTTATCGATAAGTTTGCCAACATCTCAGGTTCCAATTTACATCTAGGCCTGAAGTTAAATCCATCCAAATACTCGAGACTCTTCCATTCTGAAAACATGTCCCCCAATCCTGCATGTCTTCGACTTAACGCATCTGCCACCGTGTTACCTTTCCCGGGAGTATAGGCTATACCAAAATCATATGATGCTAAAAAATCCAGCCATCGATGCTGCCGAAGATTCAAATCCTTTTGGGAGAAAAGATACTTCAATGACTTATGATCTGTAAACAACTCGAATCGAACTCCCAATAGGTAATGTCTCCACATCTTCGGAGCAAATACAATCGCTGCTAACTCCAAATCATGAGTCGGATAATTCCTTTCATGCGGCTTCATTTGTCGGCTTGCATACGCAACAACTTTATCCTTCTGCATTAGCACTGCTCCAAGTCCAGTACCACATGCATCGGTGTAAACCACCATCTCATCATTTCCACTTGGAATAGTCAAAACAGGAGCACTTGTCAGTCGCTCTTTCAGGATTCCGAAAGCTTGTTCACACTTAGCATCCCATCTGAACACTTGGTTCTTTTTCGTCAATCCTGTTAATGGTGCAGCTATCTTGGAAAAGTCTTTGATAAACCGATGATAATATCCTACTAATCCAAGAAAACTTCTCACATCAGATGTATTCTTAGGTCTAACCCAATCCTGGATCGCTGCCACCTTGGCGGGATCAACCGCTATTCCACTTCCAGAGATAACATGGCCTAAGAACCTCACTTCGCTCTTCCAGAAGTGACACTTCGAAAACTTAGCCCTCAGCTGTTGTTTCCGCAAGATTTCCAAAACAATCCGCAAGTGCGTCTTGTGCTCTTCTTCAGTTCTGGAATAAATCAAAATATCATCCACGAACACAAGTACAAACTTGTTCAACTGATCCCTGAACACTCTATTCATAAGATCCACAAAATATGCTGGTGCATTGGTCAATCCAAACGGCATTACTAGCCACCCATAGAAACCGGATGGTGTCCTAAAAGCAGTCTTCGGCACACTATCCTTTGCCACTCTTAATTGGTGAAATCCCGTTGCCAAATCCATTTGAGAAAACACCTTAGCTTCGTGAAGCTGATCAAACAAGTCATCTATTCTCGGCAATGGATACTTGTTCTTCTTAGTCACTTTATTCAGCTCATGATAATCCACACACAACCTCAACGATCCATCCGCTTTGGTTGCAAACACAACTGGTGCACCCCATTCGGACACACTACGCCGAATGAATCCTTTCTGTAAAAGGTCATCAACTTGCACCTTCAACTCTTGCTGTTCCCTAGGCGCCATCCGCCTAAGAGGCATCACAACAGGTCTGGCACCTTCAACTAGATCGATACGAAACTCGATCTCTCTATGCGGCGGTAACCCTTTGACCTCGTCAAAGACATCCTCAAATCTATTCATAATAGGCACCGATGACAGTCCATCTCGTGGAACAACTAGCGAATACATGAAGCTCATGAAGACGCCTTCTTCATGCTTACATCGTATCACAACCCTTCGCCCCTCCACATTCTCGACTGTCACCTCCAGCCTCTTACAATCAACCCTTTCCGCATACTTCCTAAGCCAGTCCATACCCAAAATAATTCCGAACCCCGCAAAGTTCAGAACAAAACAATCACAAACAAAAGAGCAATCATGACTTGATACAATCAGACCATGGCATAGCATACACAAACAAGACGAACCCCCAACTGGATTAGTCACAACCAATGGTCTATCAACAATATCTGGTTCTAAACCCAACCGGCATACAAGTTCATTACAAACAAAGGAATGCGATGCTCTAGTATCGAATAACACTGTGATATCCCAGAATTTTTGGCAATATCAATTTAATAATCTTTGTTAAAATTAAATTGATTTGACAATATTATTAATGATAAATTTGAATGTCCTTTGATAAATATTTAAATGTGTGGTTCTTTCTTTTAAAAACTAATTAAATTGTTTTCTATTTATAATGTATATATATATTTGTATATATTGTAAATAGATAAACTTTGTTATAAATTTAATAAATAAAGGCATGTTTTCTAATTCTAATATTTCTGGAAATTTGATTTAATATTAAGCTATTAAATAAATAACTATATGACTTTAAAATACTCAAGATAAATGTTTAATAGTTTAGAACTTATTCTAGCTTAAGTTTAAATTTAGAATTTATTAACAAAAAGATTTGTTCTATTTTCTTCTAATTATAGCTTGATAATAATAAAAATAAAAATATTTAAGTAAGAATCAATATAAGAAGTAAAAATAAAATACACCCAAACTACACTTATAAAATTAATTGAATAATTATATGTACATGTAAAAATGCAAGATAATAAGTAGTTAAGTTAGAAATAAGTATTTAAGTTAGAAATAGAAATACATACATATAAGATAAATTCTATAATACTAAATAACACATTTAGCTAAAATCTAACCACATAATAATTATAGAAATTCATTTATATTACAAAGAATATTCATGTACAACAAATTAAAAAATAATATAATACATTCAAGCTGTGAACAAGCTGTGAGACGAAGCAAAAGAACAGAAATGCACATTCAGTTATGTGAATTGGATAAGTATAAATACATTCATGAACAAGACAACAATATAAGTATACATGTACAGAAATTAAAGATAAGTATGCAGGCAAGAACAAAGTTAGATAAAGTTTGAAAACATAACCAGGCAAAGTGATGATTATGTTGCCTGTAAGTAATAAATGCAAGATCAGGTAAATATATATATATATATATATATATATATATATATATATAATGTATGTAGCCTGCAAATAGATATGCAGGCAAGCAAAGGAAACATTTACTTACACAAAAAGGATAAGTTGTAAACATAAGTACTTATAAGCATTTAATACCATCATCTCAGCATACAAACTTAAGTCAATTCAAATTGTGCAGCCTCCAAAATAAATAAAATATCTTGCCTGATAAAACAAAATAAAGAAGAGCTTGCACCAGTAAAAGCCTACACCTTTACAAACTTATCTTTCTATATATATACATGTTCTTATTTCGGTTTGTTCTCAAAACTTAGCAAACCAGAAAAGCAAGAAAAAGTAAGCTTTCTTTTTAACAAACTTGAACAACTTCAACAATCAAAAGCAAGAGGATTTTAGCAGGAATATCAAAAGCAAACATGTTTTCTAGTATTTTTAAAAGAAAGTTCAAAACTGTTTTCAAAAACCAAGCTGTGCTCTATCCATCTTCCCAAATAAAGGTGAGTAACATTATTTTAAAAACTTAAGCATATGTTTCTGAAATAAGTTTGCTTTGTATATATATGTATTTATGGATGAATGGCCGTGTACATATTGTGGTTTCTGTGACTATGCTGTTTTTAGTTTTCAAGCTTGAGTTTTGGTTCAAAAAAATTACTATCCATTGATCTGATAACCTTGAGGACTTAAAATACAAACAAGAATTGTTTCTTTCATCCTAGATTAGAGTTTAAATTTTTTTTAAGCTAAAATAATTTGTTTATATTACTCTGGAAAATCAAAACAACATAGCGAACATGAATAAGAGAAAAACCAAACATTCTAATTTATAAATTCGGGATCATAAGTTGAAACCTTAACTTGTAACATGATTTTTAAGAAGGAAATCATAATTTTTAGAAAAGGGATGGAAGAGAAATTCTAGTACGAACGAAATATGGGAATTCGTGCTTTGTTGGTGATCTACTTGAAGGAGGAGGTCGGGTTTCTTCCTGTTGATGGAGGGGTGAACAGTGAGGCTGGGAAAAATCTTTGATGGTTATGAATTTCACCAGGGAAGTTGCGGCAGTGATTTTCATTTTAGAACCCTAGTTTTGGCTTCGTGTAATTAATCAATCATTTCAGAGGGTATAGTGGATCGAGTGTGTCGAAACTTTGAGGGATGTTAGCTTGGACGTGGAAGCAAACATACCCGGAGTTGTAGGACTTCAGGTGGTCAAAAATTTTCAGGCAAGGCGGTGACAGGTTTTCAGGTGGCGATGCTCTGTGTATTTCCAGGTTCTGGGGTCGAAGTCTCAATTTTGATTTCGAGTTTTGGAAGGTGATATGAAGATCGTAGGTGAAGGAGAAGGAGGTTGCCGATGTAAAGCGACCATCGGAGATGGTCGGAGGTGGATAATGTTACTGTGCACGTGCACAGTGAGTTATGTGCTAGTCATGGTGGTTGGGTTCTGTTGCAAGTTTTATGGTCTCGAGTTTTGTTGAAGCACTGTGAAGTGGGGATTCAGGTTTGTAGTAGCAGGTTTTGAAAAAAAAGTAAGGTTTAAAATTTCTTTAAACCTGGGTTTAAAATGAGAAATAGAAAATGGGTATTTAGATCAAAGATAGGTTTGGATTCAAATGAAGTTGAAACTTAGTTTAAAATAAAATAAAGTTTTAAAATTTTAAATTATTTGTAACAACTTTAAAAGTGGTTTAAATGGTTTGAATTTAAAAGCAAAGCTTTAAATAAACAAGAGATTTAACCTAAGTTTAAATCAGATTTAAATCTAAATTTGAATCTTAGTTTGAAATAAAAGAAGTTTTTAAATTTAAATTATTTTAAACAGTTTGAATGGTAAAGTGAATTTTTAAATTGATTCGACTTTAAAATGGAATGGTGTTTTAAATTATAAGATAAATAATTCATTAACTTGTGGAATAAAAAGGGTTTTTGAAATTGTTTTAAACTTGTTAAAGTTAAATTATTTTCATTTTAAATCCTAAATTTAAAATGAAATTTAAAAGTAAAATTTGAAAGAAACTGTCCTTAAGTACCTTATTAATGATAATTGATCATTAATAAGGAAAATGTAGTTATTCTTGAATAAATGAAGATTAATAACTTGTAATTATTAAGTTAATTAAAATGAATAATTAACTAATCGAATTAATTATTGATTTAGATTAATTAATTTTGTAATAAGAGTTTAAATTAGTCAATTAAGGTTTAAGATAATTTATTTAGGATAAATAAACTAGTAATTAAGGATCATTAATTAAATAAGGTTTTAATATTCAAATTAATGATTAGTAATTAACTAACCAAGTAATTAAGGATTAATTAAGTTATAGTTAACACTTAGTTAATTAAATAATATTGGATAAATTAATGAGTTATTAAAGATTAATTTAATTGTAATTAATAATGGATGAATCTTAGTTAACATCATTAGAAAAATAATTAAAGAATTGTTAATAGTTAATGAAGGTCATTAACTAGAATTAATAATAATTAATTAATGTGATTAATTTTTAATAATTAATTAGGTTAATTAATTTAAAGATAATCAAATTGTAAGTTGTTTAAGTATAATTACTTAATAAAGTAATTAAGGAATTAATTACTCATTGTAATTAATTCGATTTAATATGAATTGTTTAAGTTAATTAATTAAGTTTAATTAATTTAAATAATCATACGATGATGTGATAAGTATAATTACTTAGGGAAGTAATTGAAGATAATTACTGGATGTAATTAACTGAGGGTGATTTAATAATGAAAGTAATTGGAATATAATTACTTTATATAATTAATCAGGGGATTAATTAGAGAAAATTAATTAAGGAGTAATTAATTTATTTGATGAGTAATTAAAGATAGTTAATTACTGAATGGTATTAATCAGAGGTGATTAATAAATGTGGTTTAATTGATGATTAATTACTTAAGGTAATTAATTTAAACAAGGAATTAATTAAAATGTAATTAGAAATCATTAATTGATATACTTAATGATGGGATGATAAATTTAGATTAATTAATCAATAATAAGAAATTAAAGAGTAATGAATTAGAGTAATTCAGAAGTAATGTAATGTTTGTAATTTAAGGTTAATTTCTATATTTGGATAAGATAATTAATTTGTGAAAATAATTTAAGAATGATTATTTGTATATAATTAAATGTTAATTAATCAAGTATGATTAATTAAAAACGAGTAATTAGTGAATGATTTATTAATTGATTGGAAATTGATTTATAATTGTGTAAGCAAGTTTTAAATGGTGAAGTAATTAATTTAATTTACTTTAAATTAATTAGAGATGATATAATTAATTTAATTCATTTTAAATTAATTATAGCTGATATGATTGTTTGTGTATGGATGGATGATATCATTTACCTTGAATGATTTGAGATCTCGGATATGTGAATATTGATGCTATATGATATGGATGCTTTGATTTAAATATGATGATAATATGAATTATCTGTTATGATGATATGCATTATCTGTTTGTAGTAATAATATTGATTATCTGTTATGATGATAACATTGATTATCTATTATGATATTATGAATTATCTATCTGTGTGTAATGAATTATTTTTAATTAAACTGTTAAGACTAAATAGACAACCTAGCGCTAAAAGACACGTTTTGGATTTCAATGAGATCGGGATCGGGTTTTCCATAGTTGGAAGTCCGAAAACCACATCGATTCCAAATTAATGATAGGTCGTGAATCTGAAGTGAAGATGAAGACTTAGAATGCAAGAGTTATCGTCGTTAACTCTGAGGGTGATTCCAAAATGAGTGTAACGAGATAATGCCTTCGGTTTCGTTCGAACCCGGAACGAACTTGTATGGATTGAATGCTTTCAACACATCGTCAGGTGGGCGATGAGCATTCTAAGAAATGTGTTCTCTAAAGGTAATCGTAGCCTCAAGCCTCATCAATCGGGAATGGCTAAAACAGGGGAGGTGCAGCAAGGTTAGGTGGGTCATGCCCAAGCAGGACAAGATTTTCCCCTGTCTAGATGTCCCTTTTTATTCGGCTGTGTGGACAGTTGTGAGCTCCAACTGTCGGGGTTGTCTTGTTCGGGACTGTTTAGTAAGGAATGGATTCAGCCTTGTGTTGCAGGGGGTCAGGAGTGATCCTCGGTACGTTGATCTAGGCCACGTACTGTGACGGGCGGTACCCCAGTAGCCCTGCCATTGTATGGAATCCAAAATCCAATAAGTGCCAACGGTTTTGATTGTATTACCCACTTTTGTGGCTAGTAGCTGGAATTTAATGAACGTAACAATTTCGGCTATTTTCTATTTACTTGAAAACCCTAGACCTATTATAATATCACATAATTTCCTATCAAATGATTTGGTTAGCGTAAGGTAAAAAATCACCCATGTTTATTTGTGCGGAGTCTTACGTGATACCTTTTATTTTCAAATGTTTTTAGAAGTTAAGCAACTTTAACCTGTTACTCATACCAGACCCATGTCTGACCCGGAGTTTATTTTTGTTTTTCGTAAACTCTCGGGTACCTAAATTTTTACGGGTAGCCAAGGTATTCAGCTAAGATTTGACGATCTGCAGGAGCAATGGAGCAGGAGGCTTCAGCGTTGTAGATAGATATATATATATATAGTTCCTCTGTGTTGGTATCTTTGGGTTATTTATTTGAGTTGTGTTGTATTAACTAGACAGGTGTTTATAACTGTCTAGTATGTGATGAGTTAACTCTGATATATGTAAAATTATGTAATAGTTATGTGATCTATTATATTTTGTTCCATTCCGCTGTGAGATTCTGATGTTGTTGTTCTTTCTTCTCTATCTTTTCTATTTTCTCATCCCTTTCTTTCTTAATGATGAAACAGATTTCTGGGGTCAGAAACCCGAGTCGTCACAGTTGGTATCAGAGCGCTAGGTTGAGTGAATACCTAGGCTCTTGAGTGATTTCTTTCTTGAGAGAACGTATTTGTAATTTTATAATATATATATGTATATATTTATATTTATTTCTACCTATTTGTTGGGTTACCTGTCCGAGTTATCCGATATAAATTATAAAGGTAGATAGGGTAGTTGTGTATGTAACATGACTACCAATGATTGGAGTTTGAATATTTGAGGTTGGAAGTGTATCTATCGAGACTGTAGACCTATTACCGTCTTGAGTGAGCTTTGAATGGAGTAAGGATTTCATTGATCTCTGAAGGAAACATATTAAGGTTCGGAGTTCATTTTTGAAGCATAAGTTTGGATGAGCTAGAGTTTGGACCTATCGGTTTGGTATGAGCAAGTCCGGATATCTTACCTCTGGATGTAGTAGCTGTGTGATGAGACACAGTGACTATGGAAGTCTCCGAAGATGTTTCTTTGGAATCAGTTAAGGAAGTGTATCTGTTTCGGTGTTGGGACTGAGCAGTAGAATGTTTCTGTTGGTTTGAGGTTCGAGTTTCTCAAAGAGCTCTGGGTTAGGAATTTCTTGGCATTGGTGTTGGCAAGGAAGTTTTTGAATTCTGCATCAGCAGTGGAGTTCAGAAACAGCAGCGTGGTTCCGTTTCTTTGATGGATTGGCTAATTAAGCATAGGCTGTTCTATTTGGTAAAGAGAGAATAGTTTTTCTTGAGTTATCTGATTTTTTCTGGATGTCTTCAGGAAGTTAGAATTTTGTCCATATCTGGAGATTGAGTTTGGTATCGACTGGATTCCAGGAGTGATACCGATGGTTCAACGTAGTAGTAAGATGATTTCTGGAGAATGAGTTTGGTGAAGCAGCTAGAGTTTTGGAGGAACTTCTGAGTTTCTTTTAAGGATCTGTTGCACCATAGTTCATTGATGTGTTGTCTAGTTTGTCCTCGAGATCATCATCAGCATTTTCATTTGCTCATTCAGAGTTGCGCAGTGGAAGCATGGTGGCAGATGGTTTAAAGTAGAAACAACTAGAATTTGCAGTGTTTTGGATTTGAGAGTTTCTACTGGGAATTTTTCGGGATCTTAAGACCAGATTGGAATGCATCTGTATTATCTTTCCATATGAGAAGAAGTAAGATCAGTCCCTTGATTTTGGAATTGAGTTTGTGTTCTGAGTTTTAGTCAATCTTAGAAAGATCATTTTGGATTGTTTTTGGATCAATTTGTTTCTGGGGGTATTAGCGAGGGTTGAGCTGATCAGTAAGGATGTAGGCAGCCCAGGATCGTCCGAAGAATTTTGTGGATAAGAGACGAAGAAATTTGGAGTCCGTAATCGAAGATTTGATTTTGGATAAGTGTTTGGTTTCAGGATTGAATTGTCAGTTTGGATAACTGGGATTTATTGTGTTTCACGTATCTCTGAGGAAGTACGTGTAAGATCTGTCTCTGGTTGTAGAGCCAATAGTTCAGGGAGTTTGGTTGTTGAGTCAGACAAGTCTGTAGTCTGATATCCTGTCTTGTTGATCTAGATGAGTGAAAGCTCTGTAGCTTAGTAGTATCGATTGTTTGAATTCTGTAGAGCGAGTATCCCACTATTTATACTTGGGGAAACTCGAGAAAATTCTATTTAGAATTTTGTCGGGATAGTTAGATTTGTTTGATTGGATGAATTGGTTGCTATGGTTGTTAGCATAAGATTGATATATGCTTGTGTTTTAAAATTAAATCTTTAATTAGATTATTAAATTACCTTTGTTTTAAATTTCGGGGACGAAATTATTTTAAGGGGGGAGGAATGTGATATCCCGGAATTTTTGGCAATATCAATTTAATAATCTTTGTTAAAATTAAATTGATTTGACAATATTATTAATGATAAATTTGAATGTCCTTTGATAAATATTTAAATGTGTGGTTCTTTCTTTTAAAAACTAATTAAATTGTTTTCTATTTATAATGTGTGTGTGTGTGTGTGTGTGTGTATATATATTTGTATATATTGTAAATAGATAAACTTTGTTATAAATTTAATAAATAAAGGCTTGTTTTCTAATTCTAATATTTCTGGAAATTTGATTTAATATTAAGCTATTAAATAAATAACTATATGAATTTAAATTACTCAAGATAAATGTTTAATAGTTTAGAACTTATTCTAGCTTAAGTTTAAATTTAGAATTTATTAACAAAAAGATTTGTTCTATTTTCTTCTAATTATAGCTTGATAATAATAAAAATAAAAATATTTAAGTATGAATCAATATAAGAAGTAAAAATAAAATACACCCAAACTACACTTATAAAATTAATAGAATAATTATAGTACATGTAAAAATGCAAGATAATAAGTAGTTAAGTTAGAAATAAGTATTTAAGTTAGAAATAGAAATACATACATATAAGATAAATTCTATAATACTAAATAACACATTTAGCTAAAATCTAACCATATAACAATTATAGAAATTCATTTATATTACAAAGTATATTCATGTACAACAAATAAAAACAAAAATATAATACACTCAAGCTGTGAACAAGCTGTGAGACAAAGCAAAAGAACAGAAATGCACATTCAGTTATGTGAATTGGATAGGTATAAATACATTCATGAACAAGACAACAATATAAGTATACATGTACAGAAATTAAAGATAAGTATGCAGGCAAGAACAAAGTAAGATAAAGTTTGAAAACATAACCAGGCAAAGTGATGATTATGTTGCCTGTAAGTAATAAATGCAAGATCAGGTAAAATATACATACATACATACATACATACATACATACATATATATATATATAATGTATGTAGCCTGCAAATAGATATGCAGGCAAGCAAAGGAAACATTTACTTACACAAAAAGGATAAGCTGTAAACATAAGTACTTCTAAGCATTTAATACCATCATCTCAGCATACAAACTTAAGTCAATTCAAATTGTGCAGCCTCCAAAATAAATAAAATATCTTGCCTGATAAAACAAAATAAAGAAGAGCTTGCACCAGTAAAAGCCTACACCTTTACACACTTATCTTTCTATATATATACATGTTCTTATTTCGGTTTGTTCTCAAAACTTAGCAAACCAGAAAAGCAAGAAAAAGTAAGCTTTCTTTTTAACAAACTTGAACAACTTCAACAATCAATAGCAAGAGGAATTTAGCAGAAATATCAAAAGAAAACATATTTTCTAGTATTTTTAAAAGAAAGTTCAAAACTGTTTTCAAAAACCAAGCTGTGCTCTGCCCATCTTCCCAAATAAAGGTGAGTAACATTATTTTAAAAACTTAAGTATATGTTTCTGAAATAAGTTTGCTTTGTATATATATGTATTCCTCTGTGTATTTATGGATGAATGGCCGTGTACATATTGTAGTTTCTGTGACTATGCTGTTTTTAGTTTTCAAGCTTGAGTTTTGGTTCAAAAAAATTACTATCCATTGATCTGATAACCTTTAGGACTTAAAATACAAACAAGAATTGTTTGTTTCATCCTAGATTAGAGTTTAAATTTTTTTTTTTAAGCTAAATTAATTTGTTTATATTACTATGGAAAATCAAAACAACAAAGCAAACATGAATAAGAGAAAAACCAAACATTCTAATTTATAAATTTGGGATCATAAGTTGAAACCTTAACTTATAACATAATTTTTAAGAAGGAAATCAAAATTTTTAGAAAAGGGATGGAAGAGAAATTCTGGTATGAACGAAATATGGGAATTCGTGCTTTGCTGGTGATCTACTTGAAGGAGGAGGTCGGGTTTCTTCCTGTTGATGGAGGGTGAACAGTGAGGCTGGGAAAAATCTTTTATGGTGATGAATTTCACCAGGGAAGTTGCGGCAGTGATTTTCATTTTAGAACCCTAGTTTTGGCTTCGAATAATTAATCAATCATTTCAGAGGGTATAGTGGATCGAGTGTGTCGAAACTTCAAGGGATGTTAGCTTGGGCGTGGAAGCAAACATAGCCGGAGCTGTAGGACTTCAGGTGGTCAGAATTTTTCAGGCAAGGTGGTGACAGGTTTTCAGGTGGCGATGCTCTGTGTGTTTCCAGGTTTTGGGGTCGAAGTCTCAATTTTGATTTCGAGTTTTGGAAGGTGATATGAAGGTCGTAGGTGAAGGAGAAGGAGGTTGCCAATGTGAAGCGACCATCGGAGATGGTCGGAGGTGGATAAGGTTACTGTGCACGTGCACGGTGAGTTATGTGCTAGTCATGGTGGTTGGGTTCTGTTGCAAGTAGTATGGTCTCGAGTTTTGTTGAAGCACTGTGAAGTAGGGATTCAGGTTAGTAGTAACGAGTTTTGAAAAAAAACTAAGGTTTAAAATTTCTTTAAACCTGGGTTTAAAATGAGAAATAGAAAATGGGTATTTAGATCAAAGATAGGTTTGGATTCAAATGAAGTTGAATCTTAGTTTAAAATAAAATAAAGTTTTAAAATTTTAAATTATTTGTAACAACTTTAAAAGTGGTTTAAATGGTTTGAATTTAAAAGCAAAGCTTTAAATAAACTAGATATTTAACCTAAGTTTAAATCAGATTTAAATCTAAATTTGAATCTTAGTTTGAAATAAAAGAAGTTTTTAAATTTAAACAGTTTGAATGGTAAAGTGAATTTTTAAATTGATTCGACTTTAAAATGGAATGGTGTTTTAAATTATAAGATAAATAATTCATTAACTTGTGGAATAAAAAGGGTTTTTGAAATTGTTTTAAACTTGTTAAAGTTAAATTATTTTCATTTTAAATCCTAAATTTAAAATGAAATTTAAAAGTAAAATTTGAAAGAAACTGTCCTTAAGTACCTTATTAATGATAATTGATCATTAATAAGGAAAATGTAGTTATTCTTGAATAAACGAAGATTAATAACTTGTAATTATTAAGTTAATTAAAATGAATAATTAACTAATTGAATTAATTAATGATTTAGATTAATTAATTTAGTAATAAGAGTTTAAATTAGTTAATTAAGGTTTAAGATAATTTATTTAGGATAAATAAATTAGTAATTAAGGATCATTAATTAAATAAGGTTTTAATATTCAAATTAATGATTAGTAATTAACTAATCAAGTAATTAAGGATTAATTAAGTTATAGCTAACACATAGTTAATTAAATAATATTGGATAAATTAACGAGTTATTAAAGATTAATTTAATTGTAATTAATAATGGATGAATCTTAGTTAACATCTTTAGAAAAATAATTAAAGAATTCTTAATAGTTAATGAAGGTCATTAACTAGAATTAATAATAATTAATTAATGTGATTAATTTTTAATAATTAATTAGGTTAATTAATTTAAAGATAATCAAATTGTAAGTTGTTTAAGTATAATTACTTAATAAAAGTAATTAAGGAATTAATTACTCATTGTAATTAATTCGATTTAATATGAATTGTTTAAGTTAATTAATTAAGTTTAATTAATTTAAATAATCATATGATGATGTGATAAGTATAATTACTTAGGGAAGTAATTGAAGATAATTACTGGATGTAATTAACTGAGGGTGATTTAATAATGAAAGTAATTGGAATATAATTACTTTATATAATTAATTAGGGGATTAATTAGAGAAAATTAATTAAGGAGTAATTAATTTATTTGATGAGTAATTAAAGATAGTTAATTACTGAATGGTATTAATCAGAGGTGATTAATAAATGTGGTTTAATTGATGGTTAATTACTTAAGGTAATTAATTTAAACAAGGAATTAATTAAAATGTAATTAGAAATCATTAATTGATATAATTAATGATGGGATGATAAATTTAGATTAATTAATCAATAATAAGAAATTAAAGAGTAATGAATTAGAGTAATTCAGAAGTAATGTAATGTTTGTAATTTAAGGTTAATTTCTATATTTGGATAAGATAAGTTATTTGTGAAAATAATTTAAGAATGATTATTTGTATATAATTAAATGTTAACTAATCAAGTATGATTAATTGAAAACGAGTAATTAGTGAATGATTTATTAATTGATTGGAAATTGATTTATAATTGTGTAAGCAAGTTTTAAATGGTGAAGTAATTAATTTAATTTACTTTAAATTAATTAGAGATGATATAATTAATTTAATTCATTTTAAATTAATTATAGCTGATATGATTGTTTATGTATGGATGGATGATATCATTTACCTTGAATGATTTGAGATCTCAGATATGTGAATATTGATGTTATATGATATGGATGCTTTGATTTAAATATGATGATAATATGAATTATCTGTTATGATGATATGCATTATCCGTTGTAGTAATAATATTGATTATCTGTTATGATGATAACGTTGATTATTTATTATGATATTATGAATTATCTATCTGTGTGTATTGAATTATTTTGAATTAACTGTTAAGACTAAATAGACAACTTGGCCCTAAAAGACACGTTTTGGATTTCGATGAGACCGGGATCGGGTTTTCCATAGTTGGAAGTCCGAAAACCACATCGATTCTAAATTAACGATAGGTCGTGAATCTGAAGTGAAGATGAAGACTCAGAATGCAAGGGTTATCGTCGTTAACTCAGAGGGCGATTCCAAAATGAGTGTAACGAGATAATGCCTTCGGTTTCGTTTGAACCCGGAACGAACTTGTATGGATTGAATGCTTTCAACACATCGTCAGGTGGGCGATGAGCATTCTAAGAAATGTGTTCTCTAAAGGTAATCGTAGCCTCAAGCCTCATCAACTGGGAATGGCTAAAACAGGGGAGGTGCAGCAAGGTTAGGTGGGTCATGCCCAAGCAGGACAAGATTTTCCCCGTCTAGATGTCCCTTTTTATTCGGCTGTGTGGACAGTTATGAGCTCCAACTGTCGGGGTTGTCTTGCTCGGGACTGTTCAGTAAGGAATCGGTTCAGCCTTGTGTTGCAAGGGGTCGGGAGTGATCCTCGGTACGTTGATCTAGGCCACGTATTGTGACGGGCGGTACCCCAGTAGCCCTGCCATTGTATGGCATCCAAAATCCAATAAGTGCCAACGGTTTTGATTGTACTACCCACTTTTGTGGCTAGTAGCTGGAATTTAATGAAGGTAACAATTTCGGCTATTTTCTATTTACTTGAAAACCCTAGACCTATTATAATATCACAGAATTTCCTATCAAATGATTTAGTTAGCGTAAGGTAAAAACTTACCCATGTTTATTTGTGGGGAGTCTTACGTGATACCTTTTATTTTCAAATGTTTTTCAAAGTTAAGCAACTTTAACCTGTTACTCATACCAGACCCATGTCTGACCCGGAGTTTATTTTTTTTTCATAAACTCTCGGGTACCCAAATTTTTACGGGTAACCAAGGGATTCAGGTTAGATTTGACGAATTCTGGAGGAGCAATGGAGCAGGAGGCTTCAGCATTGTAGATAGATATATATATAGTTCCGCTGTGTTGGTATCTTTGGGTTATTTGTTTGAGTTATGTTGTATTAACTAGACAGGTGTTTATAACGGTCTAGTATGTGATGAGTTAACTCTGATATATGTAAAATTATGTAATAGTTATGTGATCTATTATATTTTGTTCCATTCCGCTGTGAGATTCTGATGTTGTTGTTTTTTCTTCTCTATCTTTTCTATTTTCTCATCCCTTTCTTTCTTAATGATGAAACGGATTTCTGGGGTCAGAAACCCGGGTCGTCACAAACACTCTAACTGAAACACCACAAATGGAAAGAGTACCTTGTACCACCACACTCTTTCCTTTCTCTTCTGTAGTAGGAGCTTTTGAAGATGATGGCACAGCCCCCAAAGCATAAGCTTGCACAATCTGCGTGTCCTTCCTCGGTTCCGGACAATTCTTCCTGATATGCCCCAGCTTGTCACAGTTGTGGCACTTCACCGGCACTCTCGGATTCTTACAATCTCTGGAGAGATGACCCTTCTGCTGATAGTTGTAGCAGGTCACTTCGCCCTTCGGCTTCTTCTGGCCATTCTTACCCTTCTGCTGTTGCTGCTTTCTTTTCTTGTTTCCATCCTGCTGTGGTTTAGATTCCTCCATTGTCACAGCAACAACAGATCCTTCTTTAGGAAACAGATTCTCGTGCCTGAGAGCTTTCTCCACAAGCTTCTCAAATGGATCGTCCAAATGATCCACCAACTGCCTCCCAAGCTAAGTGTCCAAGCCTGTCACAAACTTCTCATTCTTCTGATAAGGAGATTCAATATATGACCGAGCATACTTGGACAAGGCTTCAAACTCAGAGACTTAATCAAGAACTGGTCTTCCACCTTGCTTGAGCTCCACAAACTTCTTGAACAGAACAGATTTTTGAGCTGTATAAATGAACTTAGCTTCAAACCTGACTTGGAATTGCTCCCAAGTAATTTCTTCCTCCGGAGTATCAATGGTGATAGAGTTCCACCAATCAGAAGCTCTTCCCTGAAGCTGTCTTGATGCAAGCTTTCTTTTGGTTGCATCTTCAATTCCCAAATCACCAAAGATCCTTCTAGAAGCATCAATCCACCTCTGAACTTCAATGGTTGATTCTGTTCCCAAGAAAACCTTCCCTCCAAGAGCAGTATAGTCTTTACACAACTTAGCAAAATCCACCTGTTTTGGAGTTTGAACTTGAACTCCAACATCTACTGATGGCCCCGGAGCTGGCATCCTTCTCATGATCGAAGTCATCATGGCCTCGAACATAGAAGCATAATCAGCAGCCCCTCAACAGCACAGCCTTCCCTAGCAGTCGGTCTCCCTCTTCGACTCATTCTTAATATCTATAAAAGAATGATTAGTACACCTTGGGAAACAACTGCATAAAGGGGTTCAAATCTCTCTAAGCTACTATATTATATATAGTAATCATCCATCAAAATACAATTACGTCTCTCATACGTAGTTACGTCAGCGAGCATTGGCTAAAATCGATTAACCAAAGCTCTGATACTAAATGTGAGGACCGCCCATGACTCTTGCACCAAACAAGGAGATAGTGCGCTGTAAAGTGTGCCAGGCCGCCATGGACGATCATCAGGGTAAGATAAACACAGAATAGTCTATCGTATTACTCACAGCGCATAAAATACAATAGAAAAATATACATAGTGAAGCTCCATAGAATAGAATCTCATCATATAAACTCATAATAGTTTGGTACAACAATCTGAAAAGTCAATACAGCAAGCCTCACTACATATCACTCAGAGTAGATACAAACAGCGGAACATCCAGTATATATAGTAAGAAAACAATATGCAAAAGCCTCCAGCTCGTCTTCGTCATCAACAGCGTTGGTCACTGAGAACAGCACCTGTCACCTGCTACCTAGTCTGCCCATCCCAAAATGGATGAACAGCCCAAGGTAATAAGAGTTGAACATAAAACCTTGAGTCACACAAAAGTCCTAGTGAGCAGTAAATCAACTATCAAACATACCAAAATAGCATAAAGGGTAAAAAGGAATAGGAATCCAACCCTCCCACTCCACCTCTTTCTACAGTGGTAGCCCCTAGACCCACTAAGCAGAAATAAACATAGCAAAGCAGACATTTAAAGTAAAACAATTATCACTCGAGTCAAGGTCGATGTTTTCCAAGCACAAACCCCCAAGGCCTAAACCAAGATCAGATAAGCACCCACAAAACATCGCTCTTCAGACCGAGTGACGATACAACCAAAGCATCCAAACAATCCATGACTCTGGCTATCACTGTTATCATTGCCTCGATATCACCGTTAATTGAATGACCGGCTTATTCTTTCATCCGTCCGTCAAGGGCTAATTGTACCCCGGTTCTAGACAGAACTCCGCACGTCGTCGTGACCCGTGCCTAGGACTATCGAATCTACCCAGAGTACTCGACCATCAACTATTAGTCGATTGGGACTATCGAATCTGCCTAGTGTACTCTTGCTTTGAGCCTATTAGAACCTTCAACAACGATGAGATCTCAGCCTTCTAGTCATCCTCCTTGACGACTATTCTCATACTAGCTCAAGCGCCTCTCAAGCCAACCATTATCAACAAACTCGAACCATATCACCGAGTTATCAACATGCTTGGGATGATCCCGTCTGGATTAAACCAAGGCTATCTCACATCACGCTTTGCTTCATCGCATCATAGCAAAGTCCCATCTCAACATCATCATCAAATCTATCCATATGAGCTTTATCATCCACTTCATATGCCACGAGCAGCTTTCCTTATTCAAGAGCCTTCGCACTTAGCTTTTGAATCATCTCCGACCATACTTGTCCAAATTCAATCACTAATCAACTAATCAATCAAATCAATCATTAATCCATGTAATCAATCATTCAAACAAGATCTAAATAACAGTTATAACAATAATGGCAATTTCGTAAATAAAGAGTCCAAATCTAACAAGCATGAATTCTAAGTAATATCTTGATGAATGAACTAGCATAGGTTAGCATGTAGTAAAATGGATGTCAAATCTTTAAGAACGATGGATCTATATGCAGACTTAAGGAAAATGCATGAAATCACTATCTTTAACACACAAACAAGCTACCGATCCAACATACTCCTTTGGGTCCGTGTGAGAGATAACCTCTACTCACCGAATCACCTAAACACCACAAAAGCAACAAACTCCAGATCCGGACAGCGAAGGATCTAGCTTGATCCGACAAGATTTTCCTTCAAACGATGAAATCTCTCTTTGATGGATGGAGACCTTCAATCTAAGCTCTTGGATCTTCGATTTGATCTTCAATTTGGATGGAAGGAAGCACAAGATTAAAGTGGAGAAAAGAAGTGAAGAAGTGTTATAGTCAAGCCCTCAAAATAGCAGCACTTCGTCGCTTCAAAATCCAGATCCCAAAAATGAAGATAGGCACTTCTATTTATAGGCCAAACCTATGAGTCGTTCGCCCCCTTAAGTCGGTCACGACTTAACAAGGCCTCACGATCTATCGACTTAATGGACCTCCCAACTTACGACTCAAGCCTATGCGCGACTTAACACATGCGCGCTGTAACGACCCGTATTTTTACGGATCGAAACATTGTTTAACTATATGCTTAAAATCGTTTTGTTGTTAAGTCGTTTAAAGTTTGAGTCGACCATAGTTTAAGTCGTATGGAAGCTAACTTGTGTGGTCCTTAAGTCGTCGGAAGCTTAGGTTGTATGGGGCGACTTAAGGTAGGTGGCCGACCCATAGGGTTAGCGGCTTATAAGGTTTGGCCGACTCATAGGCTTAGGCGACTTAAGGTTACCGGGTTAAGGTGTTAAATGACATATAGATGTTAGCCGACTCATAGAAGACCGACCTATAGATTCGAGCGACTCATAGGTAGTGATCGACTTAAGCGCTAACGATTTATGGATGGTTGACTCATGGATTAACCGACCTAGGGAAACTAAGTGGTGTTAAGGAGATAACCGACTCAATTGAATCAGCGACTTAAGGTTAGGCCGTAAGTCGGCTAGGGGCTAGGTCGGCAATAAGGCTAAGTCGTTAGGTCGCATATAGGGTTAAGTTGTGTGACCTTGTGTCTGTGTTGAGTCGCACATTGGTTAAGTCGTGCGCATGTTAGATCGGCTTAGAGTTAGGTCGGCATGCTAGTTAAGTCGTCATACGACTTAGGACTTAGGAACTGTGCGGCCTTGAGGTTGAGTCGTGAGCTGTGTGTGTTGAGTCGTGTATGGGTTGTGCTGTGTTGAGGTGAGTCGGTAGGTCGTATGCTGGCTTGAGTCGTGAGTCGTGGACGACTCATAGGGGGGACGACTCATGGGTTAAGTCGTGACCGACTTATGGGCAGACGAGACAAGGATTCAGCCTATAAATAGAGGGCTTTGGCTCACTTTTTGGCACCGGATTTTGAAGCGATGAAGTGCTGCCATTTTGAGAGCTCGACTACAACACTTCTTCACTTCTTTTCTCCTCTCTAATCTAGTGCTAACATCCATCCAAGATTGAAGATCAAATCAAAGATCCAAGAGTCAAAGTTGAAGATCTTCATCCAACAAAGAGAGATTCGATCGATTGAAGCGAGATTTTACCGGATCGAGCTTGATTCCTTGCTGTCCAGATCTGGAGTAGATTGTTTTTGAGTTGTTTAGGTGATTCAGTGAGTGGTAGTTATCTCTCACACGGACCCAAGGGAGTATATTGGATTGGTGGATTGTCTATGCGTTAAAGATAGTGATTTCTTGCATTTTCCTAAAGTCTGCATGTAGATCTATCATCTATGAAGTTTTGACACCTATTTTGCCACATAATTACTTGTATAAGTTCATTCATCAAGTTATAGAGACATTTGTCTATGATTCATACTTGCTAGATTTGGACACTTTAATTACCAAATTGCCATTATTGTTGTAATTGCTTATTAGATCTTGTTGAATGTTTGATTGCTTGGATTAATGATTGGTTTATGATTGATTTGATTGTTTCAAGTTAGCTAGTAGTTGATTTGGACAAGTTGATCGAAGATAATTCAAAAGTTAAGTGGAAAGGCTTTTGGATGGTGAAAGCTGCTTGTGGCATATGAAGCGGATGGGGAAGCTCATATGAATAGATTTGATGATGATGGACTTTGCCATGATGCGATGAGGCAAACCATGATGTTGAGATGGGACTTTGCTATGATGCGATGAAGCGAAGTATGATGTGATGTAGTCTTGGCGTAATCCAGGCAGGGATCATTCCAAGCATGTTGATAACTCGAGGGATGGTTCGAGTTGGTTGATAATGGATTGCTCGAGAAGTAGCTTGGGCTAGTATGGGAATAGTCGTCGAGGAGGATGACTAGGAGGCTTGGATCTCATCGTTGTTGAAGGTTCTAGTAAACTCAGAGCAAGGGTACATGGGATGCCCAAACGACTACAGGTAGGTGGTCGGGACACCCAAAAGACTACAGGTAGGTGGTCGAGTACTCTGGGCAGAGTAGGTAAGTCCTAGGCACGGGTCACGATGACGTGCAGAGTTTATCTAGAACCGGGGTTACCATTAGCCCTTGACTGGCGGTCATTCAACTAACGATGATATCGAGGCAATGATAACAGTGATAGCCAGAGTCATGGATGTTTGATTATACCATCATCCGATCTCAAGAGCGGTGTTTTCTGGGTACTTATCTGATCTTGGTTTAGGCCTTGGGGGTTTGTGCTTGGAAAACATCGACCTTGACTCGAGTGATAATTACTTTACTTAAATTGTCTGCTTTGCTATGCTTGTTTGTGCTTAATGGGTCTGGGGGCTATCACTGTAGAATGAGGTGGAGTGGGATGGTTGAGTTCCTATTCCTTTTATCCTTTATGCTCTTTGGTATGTTTGATAGTTAATTTACTGCTCACTAAGACTGTTGTCTGACTCAAGGTTTTATGTTCAACTCTTATTACCTTGGGCTGTTCATCCATGTTGGGATGAGCAGACTAGGTAGCAGGTGACAGGTGCTGTTCTTGGCCACCAACGCTGTTGATGATGAGGACGAGCTGAAAGCTAGCATATTAGTTTTCTTACTATATGTACTGGATGATTCGCTGCTTGTATATGTTTTGAGTGTTATGTAGTGAGGCTTGATGTATTGATTGTTCAGATGCTTGTATCAAACCTTTATGAAGTCTATATGATGATATTCTGTTATGAGCTTCATTATATACATATATTTCTCTATTGTATTTTGTCCATGCGCTGTGAGTTATACGATAGAGCTTCTGTTTTATCTTACCCTGACTATCGTCCATGGCTGCCTGGCACGCCTTTCAGCGCACCATTCTCTTGTTTCAATGCGGGAGTCATGGGCGGTCGTCACATTTGGTATCAGAGCTTTGGTTAATCGATTTTAGCCAACGCTCGCTGACGTAACTACGTATGAGAGACGTAATTGTAGTTTGATGGATGATTGCTATATATATAATATAGTAGTTTAGAAGGATTTGAACTCCTTATGTAGTTGTTTCTCAAGGTGTCCTAAGTCATTCCTTTTTGTAGATATTAAGGATGAGTCGAAGTGAGAGACAAGCTGCTAGGGAAAGCCGTGCTGCTAGGGGAG
This sequence comes from Allium cepa, assembly GCA_030765085.1. Lineage (NCBI taxonomy): Eukaryota > Viridiplantae > Streptophyta > Magnoliopsida > Asparagales > Amaryllidaceae > Allium > Allium cepa. The sequence goes on from CM060945.1 coordinate 728,438,272, forward strand.
CTAGTGACTATGCTGCAATGTTCGAAGCTATGATGACTTCGATCATGAGAAGGATACCAACTTCAGGACCGTCAGTAGATGTTGGAGTTCAAGTTCAAGCTCCAAGACCAGTGGATTTTGCTAAGTTGTGTAAGGACTATACTGCTCTTGGAGGAAAGGTCTTCTTGGGGACAGAATCAACCATAGAAGTTCAGAGATGGATTGATGCTTGTAGAAGGATTTTTGGTGACTTGGGAATCGAGGATGCAACTAAGAGGAAGCTTGCATCGAGACAGCTTCAGGGAAGAGCTGCTGATTGGTAGGGTTCTATCACTATTGATACTCCGGAGGAAGAGATTACTTGGGAGCAATTCCAAGTTAGATTAGAAGCAAAGTTCATTTCTACGGCTCAGAAATCTGTTCTGTTTAAGAAGTTTGTGGAGCTCAAGCAAGGTGGGAGACCGGTTCTTGAGTATGTTTCTGAGTTTGAAGCTTTGTCCAAGTATGCTCGGTCGTATATTGAATCTCCCTACCAGAAGAACGAGAAGTTTGTGACAGGCTTGGACTATTATCTTGGGAGACAGTTGGTGGATCATTTGGACGATCCATTTGAGAAGCTTGTGGAGAAAGCTCTCAGGCATGAGAGTTTGTTTCCTAAGGAAGGATATGTTGTTGCTGTAACCAAGGAAGGGTCTAGGCCACGGCAGGGTGGAAACAAGAAGAGGAAGCAGCAGCAACAGAAGGGTAACGATGGCCAGAAGAAGCCAAAGGGCGAAGTGACGTGCTACAACTGTCAGCAGAAGGGCCATCTCTCCAAAGATTGTAGGAATCCCAAGGTGCCGAGAAAGTGTTACAACTGTGATAAGCTGGGACATATCAAGAAGGACTGTCCAGAACCGAGGAAAGATAAGCGGATTGTGCAAGCTTATGCTTTGGGGGCTGTTCCATCATCTTCTAAAGCTCCCACTGAAGAAGAAAAGGGGAAGAGTGTGGTGGTTCAAGGTACTCTTTCCATTTATGGTGTTCCAGTTAGAGTGTTGTTTGATACTGGGGCATCGTATTCGTTTGTTTGTGATGATCTTGTAGGCCGGTTGGGTTTGGAACCGGAAATTGTTGATAGACCATTGGTTGTGACTAATCCAGTTGGGGGTTCGTCTTGTTTGTGTATGGTATGCCATGGTCTAGTTGTATCGAGTCATGATTGCTCTTTTGTTTGTGATTGTTTTGTTCTGAACTTTGTGGGGTTCGGAATTATTTTGGGTATGGACTGGCTTAGGAAGTATGCGGCAAAGGTTGATTGTGAGAAACTGGAGGTGACAGTCGGGAATGTGGAAGGGTGAAAGGTTGTGATACGATGTAAGCATGAAGATGGCGTCTTCATGGGCTTCATGTATTCGCTGGTTGTTCCATGGAATGGACTGTCATCAATGCCGGTTTTGAATGGATTTGAGGACGTCTTTGACGAGGTCAAAGAGTTACCGCCGCATAGGGAGATCGAGTTTCGTATCGATCTAGTTGAGGGGGCCAGATCTGTTGTGATGCCTCTTAGACGGATGGCGCCTAGAGAACAACAAGAGTTGAAGGTGCAGGTTGATGACCTTTTTCGGAAAGGATTCATTCGGCGTAGTGTGTCCGAATGGGGTGCACCAGTTGTGTTCGCAACCAAAGCGGATGGATCGTTAAGGTTGTGTGTGGATTATCGTGAGCTGAATAAGGTGACTAAGAAGAACAAGTATCCATTGCCGAGGATAGATGACTTGTTTGATCAGCTTCACGAGGCTAAGGTGTTTTTCCAGATGGATTTGGCAACGGGATTTCACCAGTTGAGAGTGGCTAAGGATAGTGTGCCGAAGACTGCTTTTAGGACACCATCCGGTTTCTATGAGTGGCTGGTAATGCCATTTGGATTGACCAACGCACCAGCATATTTTGTGGATCTTATGAATAGAGTGTTCAGAGATCAGTTGAACAAGTTTGTACTTGTGTTCGTGGATGATATTCTGATTTATTCCAGAAATGAAGAAGAGCACAAGACGCACTTGTGTATTGTTTTGGAAATCTTGCGAAAACATCAGCTGAAGGCTAAGTTTTCGAAGTGTCACTTCTGGAAGAGTGAAGTGAGGTTCTTAGGCCATGTTATCTCTGGAAATGGAATAGCGGTTGATCCCGCTAAGGTGGCAGCAATGCAGGATTGGATTAGACCTAAGAATGCATCTGATGTGAGAAGTTTTCTTGGATTAGCAGGATATTATCGTCGGTTTATCAAAGACTTTTCCAAGATAGCTGCAACGTTGACAGGATTGATGAAAAAGAACCAAGTGTTCAGATGGGATGCTAAGTGTGAGCAAGCTTTCGTAATCCTGAAAGAGCGACTGACAAGTGCTCCTGTTTTGACTATTCCAAGTGGGAATGATGAGATGGTGGTTTACACCGATGCATGTGGTATTGGACTTGGAGCAGTAATGTTGCAAAAGGATAAAGTTATTGCGTATGCAAGTCGACAATTGAAGCCGCATGAAAGGAATTACCAGACTCATGATTTGGAGTTAGCGGCGATAGTTTTTGCTCTGAAGATGTGGAGACATTATCTATTGGGAGTTCGATTCGAGTTGTTTACGGATCATAAGTCGTTGAAGTATCTGTTCTCCCAAAAGGATTTGAATCTTCGGCAGCAAAGGTGGCTAGAGTTTTTGGCATCATATGATTTTGATATAGCCTATACTCCGGGAAAAGGTAACGCAGTGGCCGATGCGTTAAGTCGAAGACATGTAGGATTGGGAGCCATGTTTTCGGAATGGAAGAATCTTGAGTATTTGGCTGGATTTGACTTCAGGCCTAGATGTGAATTAGAACCTGAGATGTTGGCAAACTTATCGATAAGACCTACTCTTATGGAAAGGATTGGCGAGAGCCAAAAGCGAGACGATAAGCATGTCAAGATTATCCGTGATTTGGAATCTGGATTGAATCCAGAAAAGGATAAAAGATTTGAAGTCGATCGAGAGGGTTGGCTTCGGAAAGAAGGACGACTAGTTGTTCCCGATATAGATGGATTGAGAGATGAAGTTCTTAGGGAAAGTCATCACTCGAAGTTGACGATTCATCCAGGTGGAAATAAGATGTATCGGGATATGAAGAGAACCTATTACTGGGAAGGTATGAAGAAGGATGTTGGAAATTTTATTTCCAAGTGTATGAACTGCCAGTTGGTAAAAGCCGAGCAGAAAAAGCCCAGTGGATTGTTTCAGCCATTAGAGGTTCCTACATGGAAGTGGGAGCAGATATCGATGGATTTTATCGATGGTCTACCTAGAACCAGGGCAGGGAATGAAGGGATTTGGGTCATTGTAGATCGTTTGACTAAGAGTGCAAGATTCATTCCTGTTCGGTCAACTAGGACTGCATCGAAATTGGCTGAGTTGTATGTTATGTGGATAGTTCGATTCCATGGTATTCCGAAGAGTATAGTGAGCGATCGAGACCCATTGTTCACTAGTGGATTTTGGAAGAGCTTCCAAGAAGTTTTGGGAACTGAGTTGTGTTTGAGTACAGCTTACCGTCCCCAAACAGATGGTCAGACTGAGAGGATCAACCGAGTTTTGGAAGATCTCCTTAGAGCATGTGTTTTAGATTTCGGAGGATCATGGGAAGATCACCTTCATTTGGTGGAATTTGCATATAATAACAGTTATCAGACAAGTATTGGTATGGCACCATATGAGGCACTGTATGGAAGACCGTGTAACTCTCCGACATGTTGGTTGGAAACTGGAGAAAAGTTGATACTTGGGCCAGAGATGATTCGACAGACTACGGATTGTGTAGAGATCATTCGGCGACGAATGAAGGCAGCCCAAGACCGTCAGAAAAGTTATGCCGATAATCGTCGTAAGGATTTGGAATTCGACGTAGGCGATATGGTTTTTGTGAAGATTTCTCCACTGAAGAATGTTATTAGATTCGGGAACAAAGGGAAATTGACTCCGAGATTTGTTGGACCATTCCCGATTATCGAGCGAATTGGAAAACTCGCTTATAGATTGGAGTTACCGGAAAAGTTGGCGGTGTGGACAATGTTTTTCATGTATCTTATCTACGGAAGTATGTGCATGACTCGAATACGGTGGTTTCTACTGATAGCTGTGAAGATTTGAAAGTTGATCCAGTTGTTACGAGACCTCGTAAGCCGCTTCGTGTTGTTGAAACCGACACGAAACAGCTTAGGAGGAAGACGATTACGTTGCCCAAGGTACAATGGAGTGATGATGTTAACGACTGTGCGTGGGAGGAGGAAGAGAGGATGAAGGCAGCTCATCCTGAACTCTTCAAGGTATGGCCCTAAGGTGTCGTAACATCTTACGAATTTGTAGCTTGTTCTAAGTCTTAGAATTCTGCATGCTAGGCTAGTAATTGGATGCATAGTTCGTTGATTGCTATGGATGATAGGCATGCGGAATAACTTTGGATGCTCTTGTTTGTTTGGAATTACGGGGGCGAAATTCCTAAGGGGGAGAGAATGTAACGACCCGTATTTTTACGGATCGAAACATTGTTTAACTATGTGCTTAAAATCGTTTTGTTGTTAAGTCGTTTAAAGTTTGAGTCGACCATAGTTTAAGTCGTATGGAAGCTAACTTGTGTGGTCCTTAAGTCGTGGGAAGCTTAGGTCGTATGGGGCAACTTAAGGTAGGTGGCCGACCCATAGGGTTAGCGGCTTATAAGGTTTGGCCGACTCATAGGCTTAGGCGACTTAAGGTTACCGAGTTAAGGTGTTGAACGACCTATAGATGTTAGCCGACTCATAGAAGACCGACCTATAGATTCGAGCGACTCATAGGTAGTGACCGACTTAAGGGCTAACGGTTTATGGATGGCCGACTCATGGATTAACCGACCTAGGGAAACTAAGTGGGGTTAAGAAGATAAACGACTCAATTGAATCGGCGACTTAAGGTTAGGTCGTAAGTCGGCTAGGGGCTAGGTCGGTAATAAGGCTAAGTCGTTAGGTCGCATATAGGGTTAAGTTGTGTGACCTTGTGTCTGTGTTGAGTCGCACATTGGTTAAGTCGTGCGCATGTTAGATCGGCTTAGAGTTAGGTCGGCATGCTAGTTAAGTCGTCATACGACTTAGGACTTAGGAACTGTGCGGCCTTGAGGTTGAGTCGTGAGCTGTGTGTGTTGAGTCGTGTATGGGTTGTGCTGTGTTGAGGTGAGTCGGTAGGTCGTATGCTGGCTTGAGTCGTGAGTCGTGAACGACTCATAGGGTGGACGACTCATGGGTTAAGTCGTGACCGACTTATGGGCAGACGAGACAAGGATTCAGCCTATAAATAGAGGGCTTTGGCTCACTTTTTTGCACCGGATTATGAAGCGACGAAGTGCTGCCATTTTGAGAGCTCGACTACAACACTTCTTCACTTCTTTTCTCCTCTCTAATCTAGTGCTAACATCCATCCAAGATTGAAAATCAAATCAAAGATCCAAGAGTCAAAGTTGAAGATCTTCATCCAACAAAGAGAGATTCCATCGATTGAAGCGAGATTTTACAAGATCGAGCTTGATTCCTCACTGTCCAGATCTAGAGTAGATTGTTTTTGAGTTGTTTAGGTGATTTGGTGAGTGGTAGTTATCTCTCACACGGACCCAAGGGAGTATATTGGATTGGTGGCTTGTCTATGCGTTAAAGATAGTGATTTCTTGCATTTTCGTAAAGTCTGCATGTAGATCTATCATCTATGAAGTTTTGACACCTATTTTGCTACATGATTACTTGTATAAGTTCATTCATCAAGTTATAGAGACATTTTTCTATGATTCATACTTGTTAGATTTGGAAACTTTAATTACCAAATTGCCATTATTGTTGTAATTGCTTATTAGATCTTGTTGAATGTTTGATTGCTTGGATTAATGATTGGTTTATGATTGATTTGATTGTTTCAAGTTAGCTAGTAGTTGATTTGGACAAGTTGATCGAAGAAAATTCAAAAGTTAAGTGGAAAGGCTTTCGAATGGTGAAAGCCGCTTGTGGCATATGAAGCGGATGTGGAAGCTCATATGGATAGATTTGATGATGATGGACTTCTCCATGATGCGATGAGGCAAACCATGATGTTGGATGGGACTTTGCTATGATGCGATGAAGTGAAGTATGATGTGATGTAGTCTTGGCGTAATCCAGGCAGGGATCATTCCAAGCATGTTGATAACTCGAGGGATGGTTCGAGTTGGTTGATAATGGATTGCTCGAGAAGTAGCTTGGGCTAGTATGGGAATAGTCGTCGAGGAGGATGACTAGGAGGCTTGGATCTCATCGTTGTTGAAGGTTCTAGTAAACTCATAGCAAGGGTACATGGGATGCCCAAACGACTACAGGTAGGTGGTCGGGACACCCAAAAGACTACAGGTAGGTGGTCGAGTACTCTGGGCAGAGTAGGTAAGTCCTAGGCACGGGTCACGATGACGTGCAGAGTTTATCTAGAACCGGGGTTACCATTAGCCCTTGACTGGCGGTCATTCAACTAACGATGATATCGAGGCAATGATAACAGTGATAGCCAGAGTCATGGATGTTTGATTGTACCATCATCTGATCTCAAGAGCGGTGTTTTCTGGGTGCTTATCTGATCTTGGTTTAGGCCTTGGGAGTTTGTGCTTGGAAAACATCGACCTTGACTCGAGTGATAATTACTTTACTTAAATTGTCTGCTTTGCTATGCTTGTTTATGCTTAGTGGGTCTGGGGGCTATCACTGTAGAATGAGGTGGAGTGGGATGGTTGAGTTCCTATTCCTTTTATCCTTTATGCTCTTTGGTATGTTTGATAGTTAATTTACTGCTCACTAAGACTGTTGTCTGACTCAAGGTTTTATGTTCAACTCTTATTACCTTGGGCTGTTCATCCATGTTGGGATGAGCAGACTAGGTAGCAGGTGACAGGTGCTGTTCTTGGCCACCAACGCTATTAATGACGAGTACGAGCTGGAGGCTAGCATATTAGTTTTCTTACTATATGTACTGGATGATCCGCTGCTTGTATATGTTTTGAGTGTTATGTAGTGAGGCTTGATGTATTGATTGTTCAGATGCTTGTATCAAACCTTTATGAAGTCTATATGATGATATTCTGTTATGAGCTTCATTATATACATATATTTCTCTATTGTATTTTGTCCATGCGATGTGAGTTGTACGATAGAGCTTCTGTTTTATCTTAACTTGACTATCGTCCATGGCTGCCTGGCACGCCTTTCAGCGCTCCATTCTCTTGTTTTAGTGCGGGAGTCATGGGCGGTCGTCACACGCGCGACTTAACACACATGGTCTAACACTTAGGCACGACCTAAGACTCAACAGCATACGACTTAGCGACCTAACACACTGCCGCATTTCTACCTAAGTCCTAAGTCGTTTGGACGGCTCAACAACCTACCGACTTACGACTCAACGACTCAATGACCTAGCGACTTAACCTATGCGCCTTTAGCGACTTAACTATGGTCGCGACCTAACACTAAGTCACCTCGCGACCTAATTAAACATAGCGACTTATCATAGGTCGCTTACGACCTAACTTCAACACAGTGCTAACCACTAGGTCGCTACCCTCCTTAAGCCGCTAACTACCTTAAGTCGCTTCACCGACCTATCTCCCTTAGGTCGGTAACTCGTTCAACCGACCTATCTCCTATACCACTATCCCTTAGGTCGGCCAAACCCCTAAGTCGCTAACTCCTATAGGTCGGTCACTCCTATAGGTCGCTCCAACTCCTAAGTCGCTAACTCGCTCCGATCTCTTAAGTCGTCTAATCTCTTGAGTCGCTCACCTCCTTAAGCCGTTCACTTTCCTTAGGTCGCTCCACCGACTTATGCTACGACACGACCTAACCCTAGACGAGTCATATCTGGACGACTTAAGCTCTAAACGACTTAACAACACTAGCGACCTAATAACAACAATTCTACGATCCTTCGATCCGTAAAAATGCGGGTCGTTACATGTAATTTGTTGTATTTAACAAAATTGTTTACTTTAAATTATATAAATAATATTTTATTTGGTCATGTAATGTTCTAGTTTATGTTTTCACGGGGTAAAATAACTTGTTTTTTTTATATATTTTGGTTTTAAAACATTTTTAAAAGTGTAATTGACATTTTCCAGTGTCAGTTGTATTTTGTTTACAATTTCTAATTTCCAACTTCGATTAATTTAAGAAATTCTTTATTTATTTTTATATTTTTCTTAAGAACTTATTTTATTCTCATTCTCACTTTATTTTGTTTCTCAAAGATTTATTTTAAACCATTTTTAAGAAGAGTTGTAATTTTCCAAAGTTAAGTGGATTGTGTTTGCAATTTTCTTAAGCTAGTTTCAATAAATTAAGCTATTTTCTTTATTTATCTTTCTATTTTCTTGTAACATTCCTGGTTTTTAAGCCTAATTTATTAAGAATATATCATTCTGGTTATATTATACATTAACTGTGAATTAATTTGAAAAATGTAGAATAAAATTTGTAAAAGAATTTTTAATCTGGGAATTCTAAAATAAAATAAAATTCAAAAAAAAGTACTTCATAAAAAAATTATTTGTATTTTTCAAATTCAACAAGTTATTAGTTTATTCATGTGGAATGTGATTTTGAAATTCAAATATAAATGTGTTGCAATTAATTTGGGTTTGAAAAACTTTATATTTCAAAAATTACAATTTATAATATAATATGCTTATGTGACTTGTATTTTGAAAGTTATATTTGAGATTAATATAGTAAAATTAAATTCATATATATATATATATATCTATATATACATGCATATTATGATTTGAAAGTGATTGTTTTAATTTGCTATAAATGAATATCTTGAAATTAATGTTGGATTTATTTAACTTTTATGTTTCAAGGAACTAATATATACAGTTAACAGCTAGTAATGAATAATTTGATTTCAAATCATTGTTATAAAATTGTATAAGTACAAAATAAAATGTAAACAAGAAATTAAGAAAGCTTTAGATATATGTGTTTATTTATCAATGTATAATTTTATTTTAAATAAAATTTCTTTTGAAAGATTATGTAAGTATAATTTATATGTATATATATATACAATATCTAAGTTTAACAAAAAGATTTAAAGTTCTTTCATTTAAAAATTTCTATGAACTAAGTTGTAAATATATGAACTAAAGTACCAAAACAAAGTTTATGAAATAATTTCAAGACAAGGATATAAACATAAATATACAAAATTTTGCAAGTGTAAACTATTTAAAATGCATTTAAAAAACATTTGTAATTAAATTAGCTTGCATAAAGACAAGTACCAAAGTTATCTATTTTCATTTTTAAAATAATAAGAGAATTCAAGTCATACATCTATATTCTCTTCTCAGTTTTCTTTCTTGCATCTAAAAATCTAAAAGAAACCAGAAAATGAAATTCAAAACAAAACCATCTCAACTCAAAAGCAAATTTCAGACCTTGGAAAAACAAGAAAATAAAACCAGATCAGTTTTCAAAAACAAACAAGCATTCAGGTTCAAAAACAAAACAACAATCTTCAAAATCGGAAAGCAGATCAAAGTCCAAACTGCAACATTATCTTCTACCTGATTTGGAGTAATTCAAAGCAAAGATGGTTCAAAAGGAGATCTGAAATCAAACTTCAAATAGCAGATCAAATTAAAGTTCTAAGCAGAAGTAAAAACAAAACTCGAATTCAAATGCAACTCAGAAATAAAGTTTCAAACGAATACATCAATGCAAATTTCAGGCCTGTTACTTCTCAATTCTATGCATATGCTGGTGAGCAAACTTGACCCATTTAATCTTGAATCTTTGATATATTTTGATGTTTATTTTCTGTTGTAGAAATGAATGTGATTAACATGTACCTGTATGTGTTTATAAGTATGAATTGTGGTATGCATGACTGTGTATATGCCTATATGCTTTTCTGTTGTCCAACAGACAGAAGCTCTTCATAGTAAAAATCATATCTCAAGTTATAAACATGTTTAATTGATAAAATTTAAATAAAAATTTATCCTAGTGATGTAATACAGATAAGAAAAATGATTTCAAATGTATTCATCAGATATTTGCTTATAAAATGATAAATGGCAGTAAAAAATTCAAAATAGATCAAGAATTTGATGATCATAAATATGTGTTTTGATTATACTATATGATTCAGGTTGCAAAAACATGAATTTAGAAATTCATTTCATAATTTTTAAGAGTGTCATCGTTGAGCATGAGTGAGTTGAACAGAAAATGCAAAATCATCAATTTTCGATGAACGACAAAGTTTGGGAAGTCATGATTCTGGGTGAAGTTAGCTGGAACATTAGAGATCATCAGAAAAATTATCAGAAAAATTCTGATTCGCCGTGGTGGCCGTCCAAGGTTAATGTAGGGTTTAAGTTCAGGTAAGTAATAATTGGGTTCTCGTGACTGCTGTGTGGTCGTGGATGACCTGGAAATGATCGGTGGAGGGGGAATAGGTTCGTTGGCGTTCGGCGTAGCCTTGGGCGCGGCGGCGTGGTTGCAGGTTATTAGTGTGGGTCGAACGAGGATTTTTATGATGATCCATTTTTGGGTTCCAGTTGGATCGAAATGATCGATTTTGATTGCGCGGGGGTTTCGTCAATCTGGGTACGTGGGAGGCTAGTAGGTGCTGTCGACAACTTGTTGGAGGTGGTGGTGATGATCAGATCGTAGTTGATCGCGTGTACACATGCACGTGTACCTGGTGGTGGCTGAGATAAAGGAAGTATCGAAGAAGAAGAAGAAATTTAACTCGAGTCTGTGCTCGGGTAAGTGGGGTTATGGTTCGAATGGGCTATCGAGTAGCCCGTGGGTAGTTACGATAGTTATAAATTTAAAGAACAAAGTTAAATTTTCAAAAGAAAGAAAATGGAGGCTCGGGGAGATTGGTTTCAGACTCGGCAAAATCAAGGGTTAAGCTCGGGTAAGTATATTAGTAGATTTAAAACTTTAAAACAAAAAAAAATCAAAAGTTTCAAAATAAATGTTAACTAATTCTTTAAATAATTTTTTTTGTTTAGTTTTGGAACTAGTTAAAGGTTTAAAATAAAGTTATTTCAAATTAATGAAGTTTGAAGTGTTTTAAATCCGTATAACTTGTTTTAAACTTTATTTTAAATAAACTTAATTTTTTTAATTAAGTAAACAGTTGTGAATTATTTTCATTAAGTTTTAAAATAATTAGTTTGAAATTAGTTAAGTCCAAGTTTCCAAAATAATCCTTAAGTTTATTTTTAAGGTATAAATAAGTAATTTAAAGATAGATGTTTTATCTTAAATAATGTTTGATTAACTGTAGGGTTTTGAAATTGAACTATTTGCTAATGCTAATTTATTTTATTTAAATGATGTAATTAAGGGATTAAGTAAGTATAGTTACTTTGTGAAATTAAATTTAAGCTAATTATCTTATGTGATTACGATTAAGGATAATTAATAAATTAAGATTAATTTATTAAGGGTAATTAATTAAGGTGATAAATTAATTAAAGGTCAATTAATTATTAAAGGTGATTAAGGGATGATTATTGATTAAGGGTTAATTAATTATTGTAATTAATTAAGAATAATTAATTAAATGGTTTGTAATTAACCAACATTAATTAACCAAGATTAGTGACTAATCTGATTTAAATTAATCAGATAATTAATTGATATTACTTATGGAGGTTTGGATTGGATGATTTAATTGTTTGATATCCCTGATATATGATGCTTTGCGTTATGAATTATCCTGATTTGTGCTATGATATGTGATGTAATTTATTTATCTATGATGTAATTTATTATCTACGATGAACTTATATTATTCATGCATGATCTGTAAATCAAGATAAGCGTTATAGATTATACCGCTTATCGATATTTCTGTGTTTGAATCTATAATGGTTGATGTTGTTGCACTATTGTGTGTAAAACCCTTGGACTACACCATACACACACAAATATGGATTTCAAGAGGAAATTGGTTAAGTCACAGAGTTTTTGAAAAGATTTTAAAATTGAATTTTGAATCCAAAATAGTTTTGGAAATGTAATTGGATTAAATATGTAAGCTTTTGAAAAAGAGTTTTAAAGAGGTAAAAAGTTATTTTGTATAACTTGATAAAGATTTGGGAATTTAAATAATTTGGTTTGGATTTGAAATCAATATTTGAAATTGAATTCTATGATTTGGAAACTATGGTTTAAAAAGATTATACAAGTTATAAAGGTGTTTATATGGGTTTTTAACCATTTAAAAAAATATTGGTTTGGGAATTTAAATTTAAACCCAAGTTTATACTTGAATGGCTTTCACTTAGGTAAATGTAATCAGTCTTTTTCCAAAAGGAAACTATTTTTTTCAATTAATAATAGCTTTCATATAAGGAAAGGGTTTTCAAATTTTTGTTGAAAAGATTTCAAGTTTGATATAAAATTGTTTTGAAAGCTATAATTGAATTTTGTGAAAGGTGGTTGAACTTTGTTTTGAAATTGAAGAGGATTTTAAATGATGTATCTTTTATATATAAAAGATTTGAAACGGGAATTGTTTTGAATGTTATGAATGAATCTTTGGAAATGGTTTTGAAAGCTATAAAATGAGTCTTTAATTTAAAGGCCAGATGAGTTAATCCAACTTGAAATGGAATTGTTTTGAAAGGCTATAAATGAATCTTTGTTAAAGATTGGTGAACCTTGTTTTAAATTGAAAGGGGTTTTAAAAGTGAATCTTTTGTTTAAAAGAATAAAGTATGGAAATTGTTTAAAACATTGAAAGATTTCTGGAAGTAAATATTTTGTTTAAAAGATTTGGAAATGGTAATTTGTTTAAACCATTTAAAAGAAAAGTTTTGGATTTTAAGCTGTGATTTAACTGAAATCCCATTATTCATATGTTTTTAAATAGTGCGCTCATTATTCGGTTTAGCCGGGAGAGGACCTTGTGTCATATAACCCATTCTGAATAATGATACGACGATATGGTAGTGAAGACCGGATACTTTCGAAAGTGAAAGGATGACCTGTCGAATGTCTCTTCGCCGACTGGCCCTGGTATAGAGATTTGCGCACCCTTTGTGATGGGGAGACCGGACGTGATTAGAAATTATCCGGATTGCAAGGGATTCTTTGGAAGTGCCTTCGGTTCTGTTCGAACCCGGAACAGACTTGTATGGATGTTTGTATGACATTACACTTTGAGATGTAAAACCGGTTTCTATCAAATGTATTTATGTTTGGTGGCGGAGATTTATTCTCTTAGCTTAACACCCTTCTTTGAGACATACAAGCTCAGAGTTTATGTAGTTGATGGTTACTAATGATACATTCCCAATTTGCTAATGTGGAATACGAAGTGCTGCTGATCATTTGTTGATCAAAGCATGGCTTTTGTGAAAAGCGTAGCTTTGTGGACGAGACTTCATCGAGCCTCACACCCCGGAATGGTCGAAACAGGAAGAATGCAGCAAGGTTATAGAGGGTAGCGCCCCCTAGGGTATGTGCATTTCCTTCTGGATAGAAGTGGTATCATGGTATGGAGCCCAGATACTTAACTTATGTGGATATCGCAAATATATATTACTTTGTGATTTTTGGTATTGAGGATCCTCGGATAATGGTTGTTTACAACCGGGGGATGGCATACTCGTGTCAATAGTTACCTATTTTTGCAGAGGTAACCCGGCCTTGTGTTGGCAGAGATCCGGTTAGGTTCTCGGGGCGTCCCTCCAGAGGCATACCCATGTGGCAATGGGAAGTTCCTTAGCCTGACCATTTGTTGGAAATCCAATCATCCAATACGCACCTTGTACGGTTTTAGTTGTAGAACCTGCCATCTAACATGGTAGCTATAGTAGGCATACTATAATGGTACGTACGCTGGCTAAGATTAATATTATACTTTCAAAATTTTTTCCACTATGCACTAATGATAATATCAAATGGTTTTTCGCGTATCAAGCATTTTTGACTATCATAAGGAGAAATCTCCCCCAAGTGTGCGATTGCATTATGTGTGTGCCGGGAGGCCTTATGGTAGTTTCATTTTCCAAAAAGCATTGCGGATTTCAATTTAAATTCTTTTGTTGTTTCATAAAAGATAACTGTTTTTGTTTTCTCATACCAGTCACATGACTGACCCGGAGTTTATTGTTCCCTTCCTAAACTCTGGGTGCCCACAATTTTCCACATGGGCAGTCTAGAGTTTGGTTTTTCAGATAGTCACATAGTAGATATCGATTTGGTAGCTTTTAGCTTTCTCTTTGGTATTCTTTGGAGATCTTGGATATTGGAGTCTTTAGATTCATGGACCACACTTGCTTATCTTTGTGCAACGTGATGGTGGTTCGAGCTAGTAGTTTGGATTTTTGGCTTTGAAGCATTGGATTGGAGTTATCTCTTTTTCTATTCGTTTTCCGCTGTTGTTTATTGTCTCTAATATTTCTTGTATCATATTGATATCATTGTTGTATATCATTCGATATTGTATTCATTGGAGTTGTATATGATATTCATTTTTTTCTTCCGCTGTATTGTTATACTTAATGTGTTATAAGCTCCGGCGAACCATATTCGACGTTTAGATCTGCGGCATTTGAATATGAGTGTCGTATTCGGTGCCGATTTTCGAAGGTTGAGTCAGGGTCGTTACATTTCCTAAAATATAATTATTTATTTTCTTTTTCGCTTTATTTAAGTTTGTTTTATTTTATTCACTGATTTTTATTTGTTTTAAGATGTGGTAGAAATTTTTCGAAGCTAGTGGTATTGTGTGTAAAGTTTTAAGCCTTGTTTCATTTTAATAAACTATTTCTTTAATTCTTTTCCATTTTTTTCTTGAAATCATTACCCAGAATTTTAATAAATATAGGCAATTTCTGTAATTTTGATTTTGGATTAAGTTTAACCCTAATAGAAATTTTAAATTCTAAGTTCTAAGTTCAAATCTTTCATATAAAGTATATATGTGTACAATATTTATTTCGTGATTGTTTTATTTATTATGGTTATATACTTTTTAAATTAGGGAGTAAATATTGGGTAAAAGAGATAAATAAGAAACGAATAGTTTTAATCATGTTACTTTTGTCAATTATTTGAGCATACGTTCAATTAAAATTTTGCATCTAGTACGCGCTCATAAAATTTCATACCTTAGCTAACAAAATCAAATCTTTTATATAAGATATACATGTGTACAATACTTATTTTGCGGTTATTTTACTGATATTGGTTGTATACTTTTTAAACTAAGTAATAAATATTGGGAAAGGAAATAAATTTTACGTATATACATCAGTCAATTTGTTAGATGTAGTAAATCAAACCAATGTAAACAAATTTAAAATTCAAATTAAGTAATAAATAGTGTATTAATAAGTTGTTTAATTTCGCATTTAAATGGCTCGTTATTTGATGGAATATTTTAACGTATATTTACTACATAAGAAAACATATAAATTTAAAAGCGTCACTTTTATTACGAAATTGGGCGTGTGTTTGATTTAAGTATTGCGTCATTAGTACGCATTCTAAAAATTTCTTACCTTAGATAAATAAGTAAATTAATAAGTAACCATGCAGTTCCAAGTTGGAAAGAAATGAATCCCATAACCGTTCCAATCTCATTTATTACTCCTTTTTAATTATAAAGCCCATCTTCCCTGAAATGCAAACATGTTCAAAATTTCGTTTCTTTCTTACCTTAAAATTTCGCATAACCTGATTTGCACATTTCCTACTTTATCATTTTCTTGCGTTTTAATCAACGCAAGTTTTTAATTATTAAAACACGTTCGAAAATTTCATTATTACTTGCCGTTCTTCTGCACAATCAAATAAAATTTCTTGCCAGTTTCTTTTACACGTGATTTGCGAAATTCAGACTATAAATAAAGACCCATGTTCACATAATTCACCACCTCAAAATTTTCACTGCATCTTGGCTTCAACCTTCTTCCTCTTTGCTTCCTCCTTGCGTGTGTATCAGGTATGCCGATTTTCTCTTTTATCGTCTTCTTTTTGCGTGTTTCTTTATTCACATTTACTGTTATCTACAAGTGCCACCACCACCTTGGCATGACCAACTCCATACCTCCGCCACCACTCCAGTACAAACCCTTCCCCTCCCCTTAATACACCTGATCTGGCCATGCGTTTGAGCAACTCACCACCTCTAAGCTCTTAGAAGCACTGACGTGCCTATTCCAATATCAATACATAGCCGAGCCTTGATGTTTAAACTTTTCACTTAAACCCATATTACTGATTTCATATAGCAGTTGTTCACTGCTTGGGTGCGTGCGTGCATGGCCAAACCCCCTGAAGCCTTGCTTTAAACCAATCAAACTTTTACTTTCACCACTTTAGTTTTAAGAGAATAAAAAAACAATAGCCATGTGCCACCTTGTATTTTATCACAGCGCATATGCCTATTGAAGGAAAAAAAGAGACGTGTATCATTTATGAAATTTTAGCCACCTGTGCATGATTTGGGTCATTTTCCCACTGCCGTGACGTGCATGTTGCATACTTTTTAAATTAGAATATTATAATATTTTGTCAAAACTGGATAAAAAAGAAGGGGATTTTTATAAGTATAGTGATATTATACAAATTTAAATATGTAAATAAATAAATGTCAAGAATTTAAAGTATAAATTTATTTTGAAAAATTTGATTTGTAAAATAAAATGGGCAGGCCGAGCCTTTGTATTGATGGGTCGAGTCGGGAAGTAGAGAGGTCGAGCCATTTGTGTCAAATTTTCTCTAATTCAATCTTGTTTCCAATTTGCTGTGACCGTAATTAAGTTAGAATACTTATTTTTATTTATTTACCTTATTTCAAGATTAGAATCAGTTTATCTCATCTTCCAATATTTGATCATGCCTTCTGTACGCTGCTTCCGGTGTGATTATCATAGTTTTGAATCTAAATCTTCAGCAGCATAGAGGTGAGTATTCTCACCCGATAAACATACTTACAGATCTGTAAATTAATAACAAGTGAACTTGTGGAATGAATTTTTTTTATATTTTAATTGCCTGTGATAAAATTTATGATGTTAGAAAACCTATTTTGAATTCACACATCATTAGTTATATTATATACTGTTATATTTATGCTGTTATACTGTTTGTTTAATTATTGTTTTTATCACACTGCAAGTTTCCTGTAGAATTAAATCGTTACGGGCTGAAATGATAGGCCTGAACGATATTTATCTATTTATTTAGTTATTTATTTAACTTGGGATTGTGGGTTTGAAATGATAGAACCCGGGATTTTCTTTGTAAATTACGGATTGAAATGATATATTATCTGTACCACTTGACCTAGGGTAGAAAATATTATACATACCCATAGTTATATATATATATATTTCTAGAAAAAATTAAGTAATTTAAATTTGTATATTTATTATTTTGATTTGAGTTGAATGAAAATTCTTTTTGTGATGTTATACAAATTGAATATATATATAAATAAATAAAGGGTTAAGTTGGAATATAATTTATTTTGGAATTTGATTTTTGTAAAGGAAAATTTTCAAGTTAAGTAAATAAAATAGATTAATTTGATATAAATTGAATTTAAATGAATAAATAAGGAGTTATTTAAATTTTCTATAAATTAAAAGGTTGATAAATTAAATATATAAAAATAAAATTTTGAATATAACTAAACTTGGGAAAAGTGAAGTTCGGTTTAAGAGAAAGGGTAAGTTAAGAATTAAATTGGAAATAAGTCTATTTTTGAAGTGGTAATTAAATTTAATTGTTAAGTAAAAATTTATAGAAACTTTGCACATGATTTCATTAAGTAAAATATAGAGAAGTTTGATATTTATTTGCAAAATTTATAAAAATCTTAAATTTTTGAGTAAATTTAAATGACTATTTCAAAGTGGAAGTTTTGATTTTATAAGTTAATTGTCTAAATAAAGGTTTAAATTTTGCTGAAATTATATTGAGGTCGGAAAATTTAGTTTACTCAAATCTGTTGTAAAGGATATTACCACACTTTGCAAGTGCTGTAGTTGATACAAATGAATTAAGGATAAACCATTGGGATTTATAGTGGATTTTGTAAGAATAATAACTTCACTGTTAAATAGTTTAAAGTGTAGTATTTTGATTGAAATATAAACTATTTTTGGAAATTATAACCATGGGTAAAAATAACATTGGTTGTTAAAGAGACCGGGATCGGATATGGGCATACTCTCTGTCGATACCGAAAACCACTTTGACAACCGTGTACGCGGTGGAGTTCCCAGAATGAAGTAGGATGGTGGTGACGTTCTTTTAGGCATGTTCGTGGACCCGACTCCCGTCAGTTGGCATAAGGTTGCTAAAACAGGAGCGATTCTCGGGCTAATGAGGTAGCACCTTTGATCGAACGCACTTCTTGTATGCCATTCCATTACTTTGTGATTGTTTCGTGCGCACCTTTAAATTTGGGAGTGTTGTTCGAGGTGGACAGTAGTAGCAGCTATGCGTTACCACCGGTCCGGATAGCAATCGGTACATCTACCCTGGCATTGCTTAGTTGTGCCGTGTCACCTACCCTAGCGAGCCTTATACGATTTTGGTTTTGTACCATACCTATGGAGTGCCCTCTGACGACGCCCAGTACGGGGGAGATTACGGTACTGTATAGACTATAGGAATATATTATTTGTTAAGGTTGAAAATGTAAAGCCTTAACGCTATTTAAAAGTAAGTTTATTTTACTAATAGACACTATTATATTAGCGAAATATTACTGCATAGTAAATAGTTTAACGGATCCTTAGAGGATGGGCGATCCCAAGCATCCTTTAAGTTACTTGCCTTTATATTACAGTTCACTTGAATTAGCTTACACCGTATAAGTATGAATGTCCTGAATCGAGTGTTTGTGTTTATTTCTTACGCTTAGGTCAGCCTGAGTTTCAGTTCGGACTTCATCCCCGGAGCTAGGGCTTTTGCAGATCATCTTTTCAAGCTGCTGTCATAGTTTCTTCCAGTTCTTTATCTTAGTTTATGTAATGGAGACAAATAATTTTGGATTTTTCTATGGTTGATTCAAACTATATTTGGTTTTAAAAAACTATGTAATTTATACTTTTTGAGACTATATGTGATAGTGGCTTCATGAACCACTAAGTTATTTTTATTCCGCTGCGAGTATTCTGATTTCTGTGTCTGTAATTATTTATTTACTGTATATTCTGAGATTTGCCAAATTTTATTTACAACGCGGTATTTTGAACAATTCCATGTTCGTCATTTGCGGATGCGAATGGTTGAAAATACCGGGTCGTTACACTCAAGTACTTGCTAAACCTAATCTTTGATACCACAGGAAACAACCCTCCATTCTAATACATAAGATTGGTTCCTAATACCATCCTTTAGTACTTGTGTGTCAATACTTAAGTCTTTGAATTCAAGATCATTGAGTAAAATTGAAAATAAACTAAATAGAAAAACTATGATCATGTTGTATAAATGAAATATAACCTAACATAGTGAGAAAATAGATAATACATATGGTTGTTCCCAAATACAGTCCTTAGAGTTGCAACGTAAACTACATAAGTACTACCCTTGGACGATTATAATAGCATGTCCTCACGATGCTGATACATACATACATACATACATACATACATACATACATACATACATACATACATACATACATACATACATACATATATATATGGACACACACACAAATCTACAAATGCAATGAAAAAACTAAACTGTGGCTACATCCAAAGCCTCTGGCTTGTCACTAGTTAGCTCTAGAATGTCAAGCTCAATAATTGACCTCGGTGTACCCCAATGAGTAATCAAGTTTAAGGGAAAAGATAAAATTCAACTCAGACATAAGTTTGGTGTGAGAAACTCTAGTACTATACCCATAAATATTGTAGTATATTATGAGACCACACTACTAAATTTTAGAATGGATACTCCACTCATAATTACCAAACCATTTTATATTAAGTAAATAAGTTCAAACAAAGGTATTTATGTTTCATAATATATACAACAGAATAGTTACATGCCCATATATGTCACAATTCTCTTCAGGTAATAGAATTTAAGATGCGTGTATGCTTCATAATATACATACATGCCCATATATGTCACAATTCTCTTCAGGTAATAGAATTTAAGATGCGTGTATGCTTCATAATATACATACATACATACATATATATGTGTGTGTGTGTGTGTGTATGATTCCATTATGACAATGGCGGACAATCTCCTAATCCTGAGTCAATGTATAACTGTAGACTAAATACATTTAGGAGTCTTTGAACCATATATCTCTAGAGTAGATATAGCAGATGCGTCTCTAGATTAGATATATAAGAATGGTGGTCATCCACATAATCAACTTTAATCATTCCAAGTCTCTTTAGTCATTTCTTATTTTCTTCCAATGCATCTATCTTATGCCAAAACACATTCTTGAACCCTTGACCCCTCATGAGCACTTAGCATTCGAATGTGATCCTTCCATGCACTCCTTGTAGGTCTTAAAGATTTCAACACTACTTAGTCATTATTATTTTCGAAGTGGTATCAATGAAGTCATATTAGATATGGTTGTCGGATTCTGATCATTTTGAAACTGCCATTCGTTGGTTATCTTAATCCTAGTTCTTTTATAAGGAATAGAACAACATATATGGTAGAGCCTCATAAAGAGGTTTCTAAACACATTTCCCATAAAGGGAAAAACTTTTCACATGAATACCTTCACTAAGAGGTTTCTAAAGTATATGAAATTGTAATTCTTTTATATCCTTCCTAAGTTGAGTGTCAAAATTAACGGTCGAAAGCCATCGATTGATAAATCAAAGTCACGCTTTGAAAATTATTATCTTATAACACAATATGGTTTCCCAAGCTTAGGGGAAATGTGTAAAACACAATAAATGCAACAAATTCAAGTGTTATTATTGATAAATATTATCTTTTACTAAGCATAACAATCACTAACTTATATGGATTTACTGTAATTCCATTTATTTATAAGTTGTTCAATGTCATTACAAAAATCTGTAAACCAAATCAAAATGGTTAATAAAACTTTAAAATACACTTAAGCTCAAAAAATTTCTTCCTTAAAATTAAATAAATAGGCAAAAGTTATTAGAGCGCTCTAGATCCTCTTCAACTCTAATTTACTTAACTTTTCAAACCATTTAAATATAAAAATTATTTTCATATGAATTGTGCTCTGTATTAATCAAAGAATGTAGACATAACATTTCAAGTAAAGTTAACTTCTTTTAAACACTTTACTTTTTAATGATTAAAATATCACTAGATTATTTTAAAACATCTTTAACTTAATTATACTTAACTTCCAGAATAATGATATATATACATAACATATCTCTCCATGTGCAATATCTATTATACCCAAGGATTACACATTCAAAATATCAGGTTAAATTTACTTTACGTAAATCACTTTTATATTGTAATATTTTATTAAAAAACTTCTTTTTGAAACACATGATTTTCAAGCTTATTTTTCTTGCTGTAAATACCATTTTGAAATTCATCAACTTAACCAAATGTCCATATTAAAGCATGTTGTAGTACCATACACGGCAACATATAGTTAAGGTCACTTTAGTAATTTTAACAAGAAGGGTATAAGTGAAAAACTCATATTTTAATTGTCATCTTGTCATAAAAAAGGTAAGAAGTCATTTGAACATAAATTCACTTCAATTCAACTATATTACAATATAATGTGTACATCACATAGTAAACACATATACTAAGTAGCATATGTGTGGTTAAGTGATTAAACTTACTTGTAATCAAATTAGCCCCTTAGAATCACCCTTTCCTTCTCCTTGTGCCAATTTTCAAGCCAAACCACTTACTTTTCCTATGTCCGTGCACTTAAACTCCATTTTTACCTTCTTTTTTCCTTCAAAAACTATATTGTGCTTTGATAATGAAGCAAAAGGACTATATGTGATTTTAGGTTGATATGGAGATATTTAAGCTTAATTTTATTTTTGGTTCAAGAGAGTTATTGAAGAGATAAGAAATGTAGGCTGATTTACCTATAGATTTTGTGTCCAAATGAGAGAGTTATGCATGTGTACAGATATAATTGAAAAATAGGCAAAGTTTAAAAGAGCCATCAATCATTACACTCTTGCACCCTCCTCTTCATTCTTAACCATCACTACAGTCTTCACACTTATCTTCACTAGAATATGCATCCAAATACCAAACCATTCCCAAATCTATCTTAAATCAATGAACATATTAGTGTTACACACAAATCATATATGTGTGTTCGTTAACTGTTAACAACTTATATTATACTTAAACTTGACTATCGATAATGTATTTTTGATCAAATTATCAACCATAATCTTATTTACTTATGTGCGTAAAATAATTCTAAAATTGAGTTTTTTAGCATTGTTCACATTTTATTATGTATGTATAAATGCTACACAACTCTATTCTATAAGTGTAGATTCATGTTAAACAATGTTAGTTTGAAGTATCTCACGATGTAAGTCGAAGATAGGAAAGAAAAGGCAAACAAGGAAATCGTAAGGAAAATTCAACTAACATATATTCCCTATGCAGGTTTAGGGTCGTCCTACATTAGTTATGCAGATGTCGAAAATTAATAAGTTGGACATTTGGAATAGAAAAGTGTCCCATACGTTTCAAGTGTATTTTATATTTTCTAAATGTTTGATATTTTGGTTTCGAAGTTCAAAATACTGGTTAGCTTTTTGAATACCCTATTCAGATGCCTATAATAATATAATTTGATAGTAGTGTTATGGTTTTGGATTTTGGGGATCTCGAGTTCGCTTAAAGGACCCATGTGATACTTATAAAATTGGGAGTGATTATAGAGCAAGATGATAAGCTTGAAGATAGTACACCATATCTCATGGAATCATGCGCGTGATGTTAAATAAGATATATAGATTATGGTGATGGTTCGAGACGCGACTCGACTCATATGTTATATTTTCTAGAGTCTTCAAATTGTTTTAAGACATGAGGACTGGGATTTGCAATATACGATTTCATACAATATTAAGTATGCAGAGTAAATCAGTATTCCTTATATATAGCTTTGGAATCTAATGATTTCTATACTATTTGTAGCATGAGGCGATTGTAGCTTGACGTGCTTCCTCGAGCAAACTCAATTTGTGAGGATAAAAGATGTTCGATCTAGTGGTAAAGGCGACGGCTTTAGGCTAGGTTGAGCAGGATTATTGGCTTTAATCATACTTTTTAGACTCCTCGTATTAAAAAGTGCTAAAGGATATGAATATGTACGTATAATTAGGTTTTATACGACTATAGGTAGTGGACAATGAGTTGAAGTGTCAGAGTATAGGACTTATTGGATCAGACCATTTGCCAATGGTTTAAATAGAGTAAATTTAAAAAAATCGCTGGGTGGATCTTTGTTAGGCTTATATAAATAATCATTCTTCATTTAATTTGAGGTTTCAAATTAATATAAATATATTGAATTTTATAATGCTTTGACTTATGTATATTTTGACATAAGATGTGATATATGATATAAGATAATATATAACTATGTTAAACCTGAGTATTGATGATGTCAATGAAATATGCTCTATATAGTTTATTACTGTAATCTAGGCATGGATAATAACTTAGACAAAATATAATGGAATTGGAAGAAGATAATATTCTTAAGAAGACTGGCAAAATATGATGAAGTCATGGAGATACTATAAAAATGAAGCCGAAATTCAAAAGAGATAATAGTACATTTTATAGCTAGTCGGTTTTCTACGGCCGTTAGAGTAATATATTGTTAAAACCACACGTATGATCTCTAAAAATATTAAAACTTCATAACAATCTCTAAAAACTTGTTTTATATTTCTAGAAATTTTTGCTGAGATTTTTGGAATGTAATAGAAAAATAAACAGATCGAGATGGAGTGAAAGATGATAGAATAGGTTGAACTAAACCTGAAACAGGTTCTGTAACGACCCCAATTTTGAATTAATATTTAATTGATATTTAATGTAAATTTTGAACAAATTTTGGAATTTGAAATTTGAATATTAAATTTGTACTTAAATTTTTAAATAAATATCTTAGAAGAATTGTATTTGGATTTTTGATATAATTAAATTTGAAGTAAGAAGTAAATAAAAATTAACAAGTAAAAGCATAGAAATAAAATAAATTCACATATGAACACTTATAAAAGAAAAAAAAAACAAATAAAAGAAATAAATATACTCAAGTATATAAACAAAACCAAAGCAACATCATTTCAGCCAAGATTTATCTCAGCATAGTCAAGTACAAAAGAAACAAATAATATATATATATATATATATATATATGAGTATGTAAGCTTGTATAACAAGACAAAAGAAAAGAAAGAAAGAAATTAGACAAATACCAACAGCATATAAATAAATGGTATAGTTCATAAGATATAAAGTCAATACAATATACTGACTTTAACACTTCACTACAAAGTAATAAGACAGCAAGTAGAAGGAAAAATATAATAAGCAAAGAAATTACATTCAATGACTTGCAAAATAAAGACAATAAAATGTATGAGTATTCAAACATACATATAAATATCTACATGGCTTATAAAACAAGACAAATAGCAATAAATGCTAGCCAAAATTGTATTCTATCAGCCACCAAAATAAATATCACTTCAGCCACCAAGAAGAAAAAATATCTCTGCTCTTCATTGTGCAAATTAATATCCTTGTCCTGCTTTGTACAAAAATTATTATAATCAACCTGTAGACTTGCTTCCTATATATTAATCCATCCATTTCATCTCGTTTCTTCAAAGCATAAAAAAAAATGAAGTGAATATCAACTAAAACTTAAGCAGAACTCAACAATACGAATTAATTCAACCAGAGATCAAAGGCAGGGAGAAGTTACAGGAGATTCAAACTGCAGTTTCCATTAACTATTGCTCTCTGTTCATTTCATTTTTTTTCTGGAATCCACTGTGAGTAACTTCACATTTTAAAGTGTTAACTACCTATTGCATATGGATTTCTAGAAATTGTAATGAATCTTCTGTAGATGTACAAATTTCTCTATGTATGCATTGCTGTGTATCTTCTTTTCTCAGTTCTTATGTTTCCCAGCTCAGAATTTACAAATCAAACTCCATCTCCTAATCTAATAACCATGAGAACGTAAAATATGAACAAAGAATGTTGGTTTGATTATGAACCAAGTGTTTAAAATGTATTTAAGTTAAAACAATAGGTAACTGTCCCTGGAAATCAACATAGCTGAGCATTACTTCAATCTTATCAAAAATTCAAACCTATTAATTTATGAATTCAGATATATAGATCGAATTTGCAAGCTTAAACACAATTTTTAAAGCAAGAATTAGAATTTTGAGATCAAAAATCAAAGAGCGGTATGGGTTCATTCGAAATTAATTTGCTTGGCGATTTCTGATGATCATGGCGACTGGAGGGGCCGAGCCTTCTTCTGGTGATGGAGGAGTCAACGGAGTGTCGAGGAAAAATATAGGGGTGGCGGATAGATCATGGCGGTGGCGTCGGCAATTGGTTGAAGTTTCTAACCCTAGTTTTATCATGTTCGAAAAATTTGTTTGGCCCGACCTTTTCTGGTTGATCGAGTGTAATGGGGACTTCGGTGTTGGAAGGTGGTAGGTTGACGAGTTCAGGGCCGGAGTTGCGTGAAGATCGGTGGTTGAGGCGGCGAGTTTGAAACGATGTCAGGTTTGGATGATGTTCCCTGTTGGTGTTTCCAGGTTCCACACCGAGCTTGAATTAAATTTCGAGACCATGGTGGGGATTTTGATGGTCGGAGAGGAGTTTCGGGGTGTACGTCGACTTGTTCGACGGTGAAGTGACGACTGGAGGAACTCGCCGGCACCGTGCACGTGCACGGTGCACTTAAGCTTTGAAATCTGGAAAAGTTGTTGAGCAGGGGATGAATGCAAGATTTGTTCGCGTAATTTTCTCGGGTAGTTACTCGAAGTCTTCCAGTGATTGACTCGAAGAAATTATAATTAGGCTCGAGTAAGTTTTTTTTTTTTTTTTACATGGGTATAAAACCTGTTCTTGCTTTGAAAATTTGTAAAAAAATCAAATTTTACAGTTTAAACAAGGCTTAAACTAAGTATTAAGTTTAAAGGTCTATATATAAATTCAAGTAGTTGAAATTTAGTTTGTGAATAAAATAAAGCTGTTGAGATTTAAACTTATCTAAATGACTTTCAAGTATTTCGATGACAAAAGGGAATTTGAATTTAAAAAATGGATTTTTTGTTAAATGTAAAAGAAGGAATTTAAACAAAGTTAAATCGAAGTTTGGAACTTGGACTTAAATCTGAAATTTGAATTTCTAGACTTTGAAATAAAATAAAGTTATAAAATTTAAGTGTGTAAATAGGTTTAATATTAAAGCATATTCCAAATATGTGAATTTTAAAGAAAATTTGATTTAAACTCTTTTCAATTTCTTTTATAATAAAGTATTATTACACATGTGAATTCACAGGTTTTAAAATTAGTTTTAAATTTTATTAAAGATAAATAAGGGTTCATTTTAAATCTTGGATTTACAATGACAGTTAAAAGATAAGTTTGGAAACGAAAGTTTCAAACATATTTGCAAATGATATTTAAACCATTACTAAGAATGAGTGTTAACTTGAGTGATGAAGACAAAATGATGATTTGTAATTCATTAATTATTAAGTTAAATTAGAATGGAAAATTTATGTGTTGTATCAATTTAATTAGTAATTGTAAATTGACTTTATTAATTAAGGTTTAAGTTAATTGATTCAGTAAGGAACAATTAATTTGTAAATTAAGGATTTTTAATCAACTAGTAATTAATAATTAAAGTTGATCAATCAAGTGATTAAGCAATAATTAATTTAAGGATAATGTGATAAATTGGTTAAGGATAATTAATTACATAATTAAGGTCGATTAAGTATTGATTAAAAAGTAATTAATTAGGAATAATCACTTATTGTAATTAATTAAGAATAATTCATTTAGTGGTAAATAACTAAGGGTTGATTAATTTATTAATGAATTAATTAAGGAAAATGAATTAAGGATTAATTATTGATTAAGGATTAATTAATGATTAATTAAAAGATAATTTATTCAATGTTTGTAATTAATTAACCATAACTAGCAGAATAATTCATAAGGAAATCATCTGATTAAAATAAATCAGATAATTAAATTCATTCTACTTATGGACACTTGAATTGTATGGGATGCTGAATTGTTTGATTCCCCTTATATGTGATGCCTTGAATTGATTGCCCTAACTGATCTGTGATCTTTTGTTCAGTGATTTGTGCTGTGTATGATTTATTCATTTATTACATTTCTGTATTCTCTGTGAATCTATGAATGGACGATAAGCGTTATAGTTTATATCGCTTATCAACTATATATTCTGTGTTTTAATCTATGATGATTGAATGATGTGCACTATTGTGCTAAACCCCTGGACTACACTTATACACACACAAATATGGATTTCACGGGGAAATAAATTAAGTCACAGATTTTTGAATAGTTTTAAAGTTGATTATTTAAATTCAAATGTTTGGAAATGGATTGGGTTAAAGTGAAAAGCTTTTGAAATGGAATTTCAAAGATGAAATTTATTTTGAATAACTTGATTGAATTTTTGTAATTTAAATATTTTGATTTAAATTTGAATTCAATATTTGAAATTGAATTCTACGATTTGGAAACTGGCGTTTAAAAAGATTATTCAACTTATAAATGGGTTTACCTGGGTTAAATTATTTTTAAGGTATTGATTTGGGAATTTGAATTTAAATTCAAAGGCTTTAACTCGTGTAAATATAATTGGATATTTCTGGAACGAAAACTATTTGTTTCAAATGATAAATGCTTTCACTCAAGTAATGAATGTCCAATGTGTGTTAAAGGGATTTCAAGTTAAAAATGAAAATGATTTCCCAAGTTATGGAAACGGTTTGAAAGCTATGAGTTATATCTTTAATTTAAAGAATTTAAACGAGTTAATCCAATTGAAATGGGAATTGATTTGAAATCCGCAAATGGATCTTTGTGAAAATGGGTAAACTTAGTGAAATAAATCTTTTGTGTAAAAGATTTGAAAATGGTAATTTGTTTAAACCATTTAAAAGAAAGTTTGAATTATTAAGTTGTGACTTAATTGAAATCCCATATCCATATGTTTTAAATGTTGCGCTCACTATTCGGTTTAGCCGGGAGAGGACATTTGTGTCGTATAACCCATTCCGAATATGTGATACGACGTATATGGATAGCATTTGAAGACCCGTGGTGAAGACCGGGTATTTGTAAGAACGATAGGATAACCTATCGATTGTCTCTGCACTGGCTGATTCCCGGTATAGAGATTTCCTTTGTGATGGGAAATTCGATCGGGATTGTGAATACCCGGATTGCAAGGGCTTCTTCGGAAGTGCCTTCGGTTCTGTTCGAACCCGGAATAGACTTGAACGGATTGTATGTCTGACATTACACTTTGAGATATAAAGCAGATTTCTTTCAAATACATATTTGTTGGTGGCGGAGAATTTATTCTCTTAGCTTAACACCCTTCTCTGAGACATACGAGCTCAGAGGTTATGTAGTTGAAGGTTATCAGCAATATACTCCCAATTTGGTATTGTGGCATGCTGAGTGCTGCTGTGTGTTGATGATCATTTGTTGATCATTCATTTGTGATCAGAGCATGGCTTTTGTATAAAGCGTAGCTTTGTGGACGAGACTGCATCAGGACCTCACACCCCGGAAATGGTCAAAACAGGAAAGATGCGGCAAGGTTATGAGGGTCGTGCTCTTTAGGGTGTGTCATTCCCTTCTGGTAAAGGGTGGTATCATGGTATGGAGCCCAGAAATTTACCTATGTGGTAGCTCCAATCTCATTTACTGTGTGGTTGTTGCTTAGAGGCGCCTCGGATAAAGGTCCCAAAGGACCGGGGAGTGGCATGCTCGAGTAGTAGTTACCTAGTTACAGAGGTAACCCGGCCTTGTGTTGGCAGAGATCCGGTTAGGTTCTCGGGACGTCCCGCCAGAGGCGATTCCATGTGGCAGTAGGAAGTTCCTTAGCCTGACCATTTGTTGGAAAATCCAATCAAAACAATACGAGCCTTGTACGGTTTTAGTTGTATTACCTGCCATGGAATGTGGTGGTAACCTGCTATTGAACATGGTAGCTATAGTAGGCATAGTGCGGAATGCCTATGTTGGCTAAGATTTATATTCTACTTTCGAAATGTTTTCTGCACTGTGCACTTATAATAATAATATCAAAGAACTTTTTACGTATTAAGCATGTTTGACTATCATAAGAAGAAATCTCCTCCAATTCTGCGTTTGCATTGTGTGTGTGGCGTGAGGTCTTATGGTAGTTTCATTTTCTAAAAAGCATATCGGATTTTCTTTTATAAATCTTGTTTTATTTAAAAGATAAACTGTTTTTGTTACTCACACCAGTCCCATGACTGATCCGGAGTTTATTGTTCCTTTCCTAAACTCTGGGTGCTCACTATTTTCCACACGAGCAGTCTAGAGTTGGGTTTTTCAGATAGTAAGGTTCAGTTGATCATCTGGAGCTAGTCTCAGTCGTTGGATGCACACCAGTCTTGCTTGTCTTGGTGAAATGTGATGTTGGCTCGAGTTGCAGTTTTGGAGTTCTCTCTCTTGAAGATTATATTGGAGTTATTTGTTCCGCTGCTAGTGTTAGTTATATTCTTTTCCACTGCTATTTTATTGTATCATATCTCGGATGTATATCGATATCTATTGTATCATCTGTTGTATCAGGATGTTGTATCAGATGTTGTATATTGATATTCATTATTTCTTCCGCTGTGTTGTTTACTTAATTGTGTTATAAGCTCCGGCGAATCGGATTTGAACGGTCGAATCTGCGGCATTCGAGTACGATGTAAAGTATGGATGTCGATTTTCGAACGCGAAAAATTCGCATTCGTTACAGGTTCCATCGATCCAACTAGTTTATCAATGAAAAACCCATCGGTGCATCGGTGGTCGAGACTAAAAAATCGCAACTGCTAGATCTATTTTTCCCTAAACCATGTTTATTTGGCGCTGAGACTTGCTTCTTCTTTTCATTTTTGAGCCATTCCTCTATTTTTCCCAAAATAACAATGGATTCCTATAAACAAAAAGAAATTCCTTCTTTATCCTAATCATATCAAAATTTCTTTCTTACTCCTTAAATTAAAGCTTTACTTGGGAACGAAGAAGGTGCTATTAAGAAATATAAAGATGCAATGGATTCCAAAAGTCTAGGAGGCTGCCCAATAAAATTCTAAGAGTTTTCTCATCTAAATTCAGATTGTCTTTTCATAAATATCAGTTTAATCCACGTTTTAGCCAAAGTGAATTTCAAAAGGATATATCCTTGATGTATAGCACTTTTTGTGTAAACTTAAAATAGAGTCATTAAGATAATAAAACTTATATTCATTCAAGTTTTTATGGTATAAATATGAAAATTTTAAAATGCTTGTTGAGAGAAATTATTCAAATTTGATCTTATGGACTACACTTGGATGATTTAGTCAAGAAAGAAGAAAGATTTTTTTACGAAATTTATCGTCGAAATAAGATTGGCTGGAGAAAAAAGTAAAATTTTCATCATACAGCATGATTAGTACTTCAAATTATGTTACCCAGTATAATCCATAAAGAAAAAAGCTTCGGTGAAGTTTACCCAATTCATCAGCAATGCACTTATGCGATTATTGGTGAATTACAAGTAAATAGGCGCATGTTATTTTAAAAATATGGTCGGTATTGGATCCGGCAAGCCACGGTTTTATAATCTATATGAAATTTGTTTATAAAGATTTATAAACACTTTGAAATCAATCTGGAAAATGAGAAAATAAAAGAAAACACTTATGGAACAGTTTTTGACAAAAGGGTTTTTCTAAAAATGCAAATCCCGTCTATCTTTGCACCACATATTCCATACATACCTTATAGCGCTCCGCAATTTCGAACACTTCGTCTTTAAATGTCGTAACTTTTCAAATATGGTTAAGCGTTACAAATATTATTTTATAGCCTTGTTAAACTCCTTTTAATCAATAAATAATGAAAAGAAACTTGTTTTGGAAATTTGTTTACAATACCAAAAAACTTTGAAAAAATACCGATAATGTGATCGAGAATCATTTTATCGATAAACAATTTTTATTTCAAAATAAGTTGTTCAAACTTGTTTATACATATCTAAATAGCACAGGAAATCATTAATCAGTAACAAAAATATTTTTCACTAAATTACTTAAGGAAAGCTTCTAGAGAAAAGTGGATATTTGTGAGTGGAGAGGAAATATTTCTTTTGGCTAGTGAGGTGGAAGGCAAGAACATGCAAGCACTTGAATGGGGGATGGTCTTGGCTGGCTAGGAGGGTGAGAGGGGTGTGTGCTTGCCTTTTCTTGCCTATATAAGTGTGTTCATACATGTAGAATCACTTTTTACATTGTAGATAAATAAATTAAAGCACACTTTACTCTTATGTCGTCATAATTTCCTAAGAATAAAGTAATTCAAAAAAAGCCCAAATCAACCCGAACTCTTTCTATTAGCTTACTACTTCATAAAAACACCTTCCAGCAAGTCAAAGCTTGAAGATTTAAAGCAGACAAGACCTAGATAATCAAAGTTGTAAGCAAATAAGGGGGACTTAGGCTTAGACCGTGTGCTAGCAAGGAGAAGGTAGGCAGTTTGGGTGCTTGCAAATTTGATGTAGGATGTGGAAGCTTGCACTTGGTTGTTTATTGAAGGGTGAGCTAACCCACCATTTGAATGAATATGAAGTTTATATATTTTTATTTGAACTAAAGTATGTTGCTGGAGTTTATATTGCTGTATGTGTTGTGATTCTTGCTTTAGAGAGAAAATGACATATGTAATTTATGGATATATACTTGCATGAATCTCTATGACTTATTGAATAGCCTTGAAACAAAACAAATAAGGTTTGGCTGGACTTTGATTTGAATTGGACTTGAATTAGATGTTGTTTTTTTATGTAATGATGGTAAGATTCCAACCTCCCCATCGCTAGTATGTGGCATACACATATGAGTTGGTGTAGAGTTTACTGTAACAAAAAGAATCCTCAATGTTACATGCCTATCAACTAATAATACACACCACTTCTCCAAGTTATTTAGCAATGTGGGACTATTCCAAGTTCAAACTATCATTTCTCCTTATAGCGTGCAAGGCAACCCTAATAATCTCCCATTTGACTCACATCCCCTTAAAGTACTATGACGACCTCTCCTTGACCCATAAAAATCGACATTAATACATCCACTGTATTCATATGTCATAAATCCAAGTGCTGCGGAGGCAGATTATCAGGGTTGTAAAAGAAAATAAAGATAGAAGATAACACCATAATAGAATCTCACATTGCATTCAACATTTTAATTATGCATAAATGATCAGAGTTAAATACAAATCTAGCGGTATAGCGATAGCTTTTTATCCATACATATGCTGGAAAATACATACTACATAACACAATGGAAAAGGCATAGATATCTACATAAGGTACTTCAGCTTCAAGCTCTAAAATGCTTCTCCAAAATGCTCCCCAACATGCTCCAAAATGCTCCTAAGTTATCCTGACTACATGGCTACCCGAAAAATAGGGCACCTAAAGTTTAAAGGGAAAAATAAACTACGGGTCGGTCATGGGACTGGTGTTAGAACTCAAAGTATGATGTCTTGAAAACAAAAAGGTATCCCATAAGACCACGCCGCACATAAACACCGAACGGATTTTTAATTTATGATAACCAAAACTCTTTATTATGTTATGTTTGGGGATATTATTTGTAATGACTTTCTTTGAAAATATTTGCAAATAAACTTATTAATCTTAACTGAAATTGTTACCACTATTAAATTCCAGCATATTTGGTTCTACAAACAAAACTGCAAGTTCTTATTGGTGAATGGATTATATACAAATGACTAGCTGAAAGGACTACCTTCTGATGTGTACACCTCTAGATGGATGTCATGAGGCACAGAACATCTTTCCTCTACCAACACAAGACCAGCCTAATTCTGTAACTAGATAGTACCGAATTTGTCATCCCTCGATCATTACCGACCTTTATCCGAGAGCTCTCTTTGCATACTTCCACATTAATTTACATCTCGAATGTCATAGCGGGAAGAAATATATCTAGAAGGGAATGATCATACCCTAATTGGGAATGGTCCACTTAGCCTTGCTGCATCTAACCCTGTTTCGATCATTTCCGGTTGATGAGGCTTGAGGCTACGATTACATTTTCACATAGCCCATCTTCTTTCACTTTGAATGCCACATTGCCATTCCACATTCACATGACCGATTTCTACAAAAATATAACTTCCTAAGCTCGTATGTCTCGGGAAAGTGTGTTAAGCTAAGAGAAGTTGTCTTCTCCACCACCGACTGATATACATCTATAGAGACCACTCATTGTGATTTAGAATGCAAGGTAAGACATTCATCCATACTCATTCTAGGACCGAACGAAACCGAAGGTACATTCCTCGGCCATGACTAGGCGAAAATTCCTTATCATTTGGAGATTTTTCATAAAAAAGAGACCATAGGTACAATATAGTGAATCGGTAGTTATCCTCGATTAATCAACAAGTAGTCCCTTGTTATTATTCGTCTCAATATCTCCATCTTCAGACATTTTCATTCTTCGAACACGTAAATTGGGTCGGAGTGGTCTTCGGATAGGAATCACCCAAATCCGACCGTGGTTCCTTCGAAATCCAATCATTGATAAAAATGATGTAATTAGGTGATTGTTTTTTGATTCATTCATTTTCCTTTACCAAAATATCTTTAAGAGATATACATTTTCAAAATATTCTTTTAGTGAATACGGAATCATTTAAATCTCTATTGAATATTTCTTAAATTATTTTTAAAGAGTATCTTTTAAGAAAATAGGATTATAGAAATGATTCTACTTTTATTCAATATCAACTTCCGCATTCAACAAGTGCTATGGGCGGAATAACGGTGAGATCACCTTTTAAATTCCACAATATGACAAATTCCCTCTTTGGATTTTAATAATGATTGTAAGAAGATTATATCTATAGAATCCAAGTTGAGCATCTGGGCTTTCCTTTCGATATATTCCACTCCTCACCTAAAACTGAAAACCGAGGCCAGGTATGTTTAGGGCACTGGTTGCTTCATCCCTAACCTTAGTTACACACTTTATTTTCACTTTTAGATCTCACAAAAGGGACAAATGTACTAGTCGTTTCTGCATACTCATTTTCCCTTTTAAATCACTTAACTATTTGTTTAACCACCTTTGAAATAATTTTGAATTGTTCAAATATCTTTTGAAATTAATTTATCATTTACTTAAAAATGTTTTCATAAGATTTGGGAAAGAATAGTTTAGTTCCAACCTTTATTTCCAAAGTTATAGAAAAGCGTTGCAAAATGTGTTGCCTATAGTGTTACAAAAAGTGCTTTAAAAGCTATATTCTTAAAAACGACTTTTATGTTTTATACAAAACCATATTTTCAAGTTAAATAACTTTTAAAACATTCTAAAAGATTTTTAGAATTTATTTCATATTTTTAAAAAATTTATTTTATCAATTTCTAACTTCGGTCATTTAGTGCAAAAACTAGATTTTTCTTGAAAATTAATTTGCCATATTTCAAAATATACAAGATGAAATTTTGATTCTGTTTTTTATATGAAAGATATGGATATAAGGATTCGAAAAATTCCTACTTCAAAGAATTCCAAACTATATTCCACTTTATATGTTCATTTGAACTTTTGACGCGAAAACAGGAATTATCGTTATGTGACACGTCAAATTTTAGGCATATTTTGAGATTCATATCCATGCTTTACTGAGACAAGTTCAAAGACTTAGGAATCATTTCTAAAAGCATATTCAAAATTTTTTTGAAGGTACAGATGATTTCATATCACATTTCATTTCTTTCGGAAAGTGATTTCCATTTGATTATACGTCTTGTAAATGTGTGTCGTGTTTCAACATATATTTTCAATATACTATTAATCAACATCCAAAATAATGTTTATAACCATTTTAACATATTCTAACATGTCATACGAACTTGAAAATCAATTTAAAAACTTTTTATTACAGTGTCACATGATTGTCATTTATGTATATATTTGTTTACTAACTTTTGCAAATGACTTAAAGGTAGTTGCTTTCTTTTTCAAACACTTCTCAAACATCATTATTAACATCCAAACAATATTTATAACTTGCAAACATCATATAAAATTTCATACTTATCAATTTAGAGTTCTCACCTTCTGTTGATTTCAAACTAGTTTTAAACTTTTCTAACTTTGCTAAACTTTGCCTTATGCTCTTAGAAATTGATAAACTTCCTCGTACTTGCCTTAGGAGGCAATGGCCATGCTTGAAAGGAAAAATGTTCTCGACCAAATGGAGGAAGGGAGGAGCGAGCAATATAAGGGAAGAGAGGAGTTTTGAAGTGGTTCGGGCGGAGTTTTGTTGATATTTTTCTTTGTTTTATTTTTTGAAACATTTTCGCATTACTTAATTACAGAAAGAAGCCAGTAAAGGATATAAAAAAGCTTGAGAAAGTAGAGAAGAAATGGTGCACGAGTGAAGGAGAAGAGGATGGATATTTATAGAAAATATGTAATGACCCTAAATTTTAGTGGTTTTACTTATTTAATTAACTGAATTTTATGAAATTTTAAATATTAAAACTAGGAAGTAAAAAATTAATATTTAGAATACGTCTATTTAAACATAGCAAATGGTAAATTTTCAGCTGATAATATGGAAGTTTATTTTCATTTGTAAATTCTATTTTAATTTAAATCAGTTAATATTGACGATAATAAAATATTTTCCAAACCTGAATAATTTTTTGCACTGAATTTGTAAATCATCTTCTGAGTAAGACATCATATTTCGTTTCTTCAAATTTGAAATTCTATTACTCCATTTATCATATTTTCGTCAAATTAGCAGCATTTTCGGTACCGATTATCAACTCTTGACCGGATGATTGTACCACTAATATCTGTATACCGTTTTGATCGTCTCGTCATGCTGATGTCTATGGTATATTCAATTCTTTGTTTTGAAGTCTGGTACGCAATGAAATCTGAAAAATATCGGACTGTATCGGTACCGGTTCCACGCTTTTTTGGATTACTTGTGACCATTGTTAATTTATCGTGAACCATATAGTCATTTAGCATTTATAATTACTATTGGCTTCCACTATTTTCAGAATAACTTTGATATTTCATATTTCATCCATTCATTTTAACTACTGACTTCTCATCTTTCTCTTTACGTTCAAAGCATTTATTGACTTTCTCATTCTCGTTCTCATATATTTGTTCTGCATAAATTTTCTTTCTAGTAAGTCTTCTTATTTTTCCCATTTTATCTTCTTTAACTCTTCTCCTTCTCCTCTTGAGTTCGTCCACCATGAACCGATCGGTTAGCTCTTCCACCGACAACCGCAAACGCCTCCCCTCCTCCTGCTCCACCACCGAGCAATGTCGACAGCACATGTCGGTCTCCCCTTCCACCTCTGCCTCATGCTACCTTCAGCCAAACTTTCCATCTTCTTTCTTCTTAACAGGTATATATTTATATATTTTATACAAAGTCTATTATTTAAAGGTATATATTTCGTTATTTATATAAGTTATTCTATACATATTTTTTTATTTAGTGTGGTATAATATATATATATATATATTGTTGATATAATAATGATTTTTGAAAGTATGGGTTAATATAAAAATATATAAAGTGAATTGCAGGCTTGATATAGGAAGTTCTATTGGTATGCATAGGTTGCGGTTTGTATGTATGTATACATACATACATACATACATACATACATACATACATACATACATACATACATACATACACACACACATATATATATAAATGCTTTGTTAAGTAGCCGCATTCACATTGTTTCCATTGCATGTATCATATGAATTTTTAAAGATAACGTACTATTTATTAATATTGATGATAAATTGGATATATATAAATACATATAGATTTTTTTTAAACTGTCATAATGCATAAGTTTTAAATGCTACATACAATTTGTCTGTGGTACATATTAATTATATAGGCTTATGTGCATAGGTTGTAATATATATGTTGGTTTGTGTATTATAAAGAAGTTGTATGAAGTATATTTTGTTTTATATTAGCTATATTGATGCTTTCTGTACGCGTCTGCGTTTGAATTTTTATTATAGTAGAAAATATGGGTTTAAATAGAATATTGATTTTAATTATAATGTGATGTTAAATGTGTGTAAAGGTTGTTTTTATTTATGTGCATATGCATTTAAGCTTATAATGGAATACGTGTACAAGCTGCTGTTTGTATGTGAAGTTTTATCTGTTTGAATATATAAGCTTTATATATAGTTAGTGTATTTTACTAAGATATATGTATAGGTTTTTATAAGTTTATAATTGTATTAGATATTTTATCTATTGTATAGTTTTTATAATCTAGTTTATATTTTTTTATACCATGTACAGTATTGTATATACATAGATTTTAATATGTACATGTTTTAAAGTTTGTTATTGATTTTTATTTTAAATGTGGACCTTAAAGTATACTATGTTAGTTTGTATAACTTTTAAAATATTGATTTTATGATGATGATAATAATAATAGTATATTTACCATTTACATCAACTAATTTGATTTTTTTCCATTGATTCTAGTTTATTAGTTTTTCTGTCGAACTCGAGTCTAACCTACTTTGCTTCAAAATTCGTGCCTGAATTTGTAACTCATCTCGTTCTTCTTCGTCTCTAACCTCGAAAGGTGAGAAATCACTCATGATTAACATTCCTATATTTATTAAATTTGATTTCAATTGAAACGACAATTGAAAAATGCTGTTGTTAATTGTTTACATTGCTATATATATGTTATTATCTATATCTGTTCACCCATGACATGCGACACCATCATCTGTTATTTATATTGATGATATATGCTTGTTATATTATTAATATTATATATGTTATCACTCTGCAAGTTCCCTGTTAGTTTAGAATTCCCAATAGGTTGAAATGATACATACCCAAACGATCTGTAAAATTGAAGAAAATCGCTATGGATTGAAATGATAAACCTAATCTATTTTCATTGAATTGAATTTGGAATTGCGGATTGAAATGATATATACCCTACAGATTTATATTGCGAATTAAAATGATAAATATCCGTATCACTTGACCATAGGACAAAAAATTATATACAGACACCGTTGGTCAATATATATATTTTGAAAAGAATTCCAGTGTTTTGAAATGAATATTTTGGTTTTATTAAATATTGATTTTAAGATATATATATATATATATATATAAATGTTATTTTTGTAAAGATTTTAAATTTTGATTTTTAAAATCATATGTATTGAAAATTTTAAAACCATAAGATAGTTTTGGAGTTGTAATTTCAAGATTTTACTTACAATTTTACAATTTTAAAATATATATAAAATAAGTTTTATGATAAGATATGGTTTATTAAGTTGACTTAATTGATATATAATATTTTAAATATTTATTTAAAATTTATATTTTCAAAAATAGAGTTTATAATGTTTTTAATAAAATTTAGGTTAAAAAGAGAAATAGAAATTGGTTTGAAATTGAATTTATTTAAGAATTATACACAAATAAGTTTGATTTGAAATTTATTAGATTTGTGATTTTAAAGATATTGTTTTATGACTTGATTTTGATTAAAAGTGATTTACATGAATATAACAAATTTACATAAATTGAAATGGTATACTTAGTTTTAATTAAATTTGAAATTTGAAGTTTTATTTAAATGTTTTTTGACTGATTAAGTAAATATTTCAAAATAAATAATGGTAAAGTG
Organism: Allium cepa; assembly: GCA_030765085.1. Taxonomy (NCBI): domain Eukaryota; kingdom Viridiplantae; phylum Streptophyta; class Magnoliopsida; order Asparagales; family Amaryllidaceae; genus Allium; species Allium cepa. The sequence continues at coordinate 728,477,385 of CM060945.1, forward strand.
AATTCGATACATACATATATATATATATATGAAATTTAGATTTGAAATTGTGGAATATTTAACGCTTTGAAATATTTTGAAATTGAAATGGTTTATTATGTGGTTCAAATCTTTTTTGAAATTGATATAATTTGAAATGGTTTATTGAGAAACTAAATTGAATTGAAATTGATGATTAAAGATTGGATTAAATTTGAATTTTGGAATTCGAGTTGATATGGAATTGATTTGTCAAATTTGAGGAAGCTATTTTATTGCATAAAGTATTTTTAAATTATATATAAAACTATTTATATAACTTACTTATAAACTAATTTGATGTAACGTATTGTAATACAAACCATTTAATATAAACTATTTTTAATACACTAACTATTTTATAAACTATTTTAACCTATAACTACTTTATATAAACTGTTTTATTTTATAAACTATTTACTTTATGCACTATTTTATTATCTAAACCGGTTAAGTGGGAAGTGTTGTGGTTTTCCAAAGTGTTATGATTTCCAAAGTATGATTTCTAAATTATTATTTCTAAAATGTGGTTTTCTAAAGTGTTATGATTTCTGTAGTATTATGATTTCTAAATTGTGGTTTTCCAAAGTGTTATGATTTCCAAAGTATTATGATTTCTAAATTGTGATTTCCAAAGTGTTGTGATTTGCAAATTATTATGATTTCGAAGTTATGATTTCTATAATGTTACGGTTTTAGAAGCTTTATAATTTCGAAAGTGTTATAACTTTGAAAGTGCTATGATTTTGAAAATGAGTACGTTCGAAGTGAAATGATATCGTATTGATACGGTTTTGAAATGGAAATGATATTTTGGTTTTGAAGTACAAACTATTTTGAAATGACCGCGGTGTTATAATAATGTTTGGTTGTTAAAGAGACCGGGGTCAGATATTGTCATACTCTCTGCCAATACGGAAAACCACTTTAACAACCGCGTATGCGGTGCAGATTCCAGAATGAAGTAGGATGGTGGTCATGATCCTATATGAGGTATATACATGAACCGAACTCCCGTGAGTTGGCATATGGTAGCTAAAAAAGGAGAAATTGACGGGCTAAATGAGCTAGCTCCTCTGATCGGACACACTTCTTCGATTTCCATTCTATTACTCTGTCATTGATTTTGTGCGCACCTTTGATTTGGGAGTGTGGCTCGAGGTGGGCGGTAGTTGCTGCTATGCATACCACCAGCGCGGAAGTGTAATTGGTATACCAACCATGGCATTGCCTAGTTGTGTCATGTCACCTACCTTAGCGAGACCACTACGAGTATGTTTTGTATTATACCTATGAAGTGCCCTCTGCTAAGCCCAGTTTACAGGAAATTACGATACTGTATAGACTATGGGAATATATAAAAATGTGTTAAGGGGGATATGTGTAACGTCTTAATGATATTTTAATAGTTTACTTTACTATAGACAGTATTATAAAAGCGTATATTACTATATAGTAGATAGTTTAATGGATCCTTAAAGGATGAGTATCCTGAACATCCTTTAACTTACTTGTATTTTAGTTGTTATTTCACTTGTTGGATTTATTTATATAAGAATGTTAATCCTGACTCGAGTGTTTTGTGTTTTGCTTTATGATAGGGTCAGACCGGGTGATACAGCTTTTGAGACTCGCCTTTGGAGTTGGAGCTTTGCTTGGAGATCCATCTGTCTATTCAGCTTGCAGTTATTCAGTTGATTCCAATGATGCATTCTGATCTTGTATTTGACTATTGTATTTGAGACTTCTGTTGTATCTTATTTAACTCTGTTATATATAGTAGCTTCATGAACTAGTATTCTTTTGTTTCCGCTGCTTATTGTTATATTACTCTGTGTCTGTGATTTTTTTATTATTTATTCACTGCACATGCTGAGTTTTGCCAAATATAAATTAACAATTAGATATTTTGAGAAATTCAAATCTGATATGTATGGACGCGAATGGTTGAAAATATCAGGCTGTTTCATGTGGTATAAGCGCTTTGGTTTTTAGCAAAACTTAGCATATAAAGCAAATGTAGTTACATAATTACTTTCGCTCAAACTTGAATCTCTTCCTCTTTGACTCAGTTTCCTTTGAATTTTGGAACTCTCCACTTCGTTCTGAAATTCACTCTTGTCTTCCCCTATTCATATTTTTTGATTACGGAGTATCCCATAGCTCCACTGAATGATTTGTAAAGGGGTGGAACTCCTTTAAAATTGGTGTTGATTCACTACAGATTTCTGTATCCTCGGTTTACGATGTTGTGATCACTCGTTATGCCCGAATCACATTCATTGTGATCGAATGTAGATTGCCTTAGAATTCCGCATAGATCTTATTCTCGATGTCACGGTTGACGCGGTTCAGGTCGCCCACGATTTATATGTGTATCCATCTTTCTCTTTTGTAATTTAATCATCTTATCTTCTGTTCGAGCCTATCTCCAAATTAGAATTCTTTTTTATTAGAGTTCCTCTAATTAGAATCTCTATCATTGTTTTGTAGCCCATTCTACAATCAAGTGAGGGAGTGTATTTGTATTAATATTAAAAATGTTTTATATATTGTGTTGTTTGGGTTGTTATTGCTGATTTCGGGTTTCGATCGATTCTTCTGAACAATGATATCGATAGGAATTCCAAAACACTTGACAGAGTAAACTGACACAATATTATTTTTAAATTTGGTAAATAAATTTTGTATGATTATATTATATATATAAGTATAAATTTTCTAAAATTAAATAATTAAATTAATTGTATGTTTGATATAATAGTATTTGATTTTCATTTATTGATTTGTAAATCATTGACTATTGTCACATGATATAAATAAATGGAATTATAAAAACATGGTTTACCAACTGTTTGGAAATTTAATCGAGTTTAAATTTAGAATTTGAGAATTTAATTTATGTCGATTGCAAACTTTGGTTTAAAGTTTTAAGATGAATATTATTTAAAGTATTTTCAAATAGAAAATCGTTTCAAATGGATTTTTAAAAGTTTTAAATCAATACTCTCTTCGCTGTCGTTGGAAAATAATTTCGGTGATGACTGCAGCATCATCGACATTCATTTTCGAGTTTCAAAGTGGAGAGACTACTTAGTAACTTTGCTACACTTTTGTTTTGGAAAATGAATTTGATTTGAATTTGTTAAGTATGACTTGATTCATTTATATATATATAGGAATATGATTTTAGATTTGGTTTGATATATAGAATATACATATACATATACATACATATATATATATATAAGTGGTTAGAAGTGAATCAGAAATTAAATTCTTAAATTTTCTTAAAGGATGTTTTCAATTATTAAAATTAAGCTAAATTTTTGAGTAAATGTCTAAACTTAAAATAATTGAATTGATAATTTTTCTTGTATAATACTTAATTTCATTCCAATATATAACTTACCTAAATTATTCAAAAGTTGAATTTGAAATTGAATAGTATACAGTATAAAATAATGTTAAAGGAATTTATAAATTGAAATTAAATCAACTTAAAGAAATACCTTGAATTTAAAATCAATTATTGAATATTGAATAATTTAATTTGAAATTTATATGGTTTTAAATTAATTGTTTTATTTTGTTTTCCAAATCTATTTTCTTTCTGGTTGTTTCTATTCTTCTACCTTGTTCCTTTTTGGGGACGTAAATGTTTGTATAGGGGAGAGTGTGACGGCCCGTAAATTTAAGTGGTTTTGCTTATTTAATTAATTGAATTTTAAGAAATTTTAAATAATTAAACTAGGAAATAAAAATTTGATATTTAGAATATGTCTATTTAACCATAGTAAATGGTAAATTTTCAGTTGATAATATGAAAGTTTATTTTCTTGTGTAAATTCTTTTTTAATTTAAATTATTTAATACCAACGATAATAAAATATTTTTCAAACCTGAGTATTTTTATGCCATAAATTTGTAAATCAACTTCTAAGTGAGACGTCATATTTCCTTTCATCAAATTTGAACTGCTATTGCTCCGTTTATCTTACTTTCGACAAATTAGCAGCATTTTCAATACCGATTATCAACTTTTGACCGGATGATCATACCACTAATATTTGTATACGGTTTTGATCGTCTCATCGTGTCGATCTCTACAGTATATTCAAATTTGTGTTTTGAAGTTTGGTACGCATCGGAATCTGTAAAATGTCGTACCATATCGGTACCGGTTCCATGCCGTTTGGGTTTACTTGTGACCATTGGTTCATCTATCAAGAACCATATAGTCATTTAGCATTTATAATGACTATTGGTTTCCACTATTTTCAAAATAACCTTGATCTTTCATATTTCATCTGTTCGTTTTAACTACTGACTTCTCATCTTTATCATTTACGTTCAAAATATTTGCTGACTCTCTCATTCTCGTTCTCATATATTTCTTTTGCATAAATTTTCTTTCTAGTAAGTCTTCTTCGTTTTCCAATTTTATCATCTCTAACTCTTCTCCTTCTCCTCTTGAGTTCGTCCACCATGAACCGATAGGCTAGCTCTTCCACCCATAACCGGAACCGCCTCCCCTCCTCCTGCTCCACCATCGAGCAATGTCGACAGCCCACATCGGTCTCCCTTGCCACCTCTGCCTCGTGCTACCTCCAGCCGAGCTCTTCATCTTCCTTTCTTCTTAACAGGTATACATTTATGTATATTTTATACAAAATCTGTTGTTTAAAGGTCTATATTTCGTTATTTATATAAGTTACCGTATACTAAATTTTTTATTTAGTGTGATATAACATGTATGTATATATATATATATATATTATTAATATAATAATGATTTTTGAAAGTATGGGTTAATATGAAAATATATAAAGTGAAGTGCGGGCATGATATAGGAAGTTCTATTGTTCTGCATAGGTTGCGATTTGCGCGCGCACACACACACACACACACATATATATAAAGGCTTTGTTAAGTAGCCACATTCACTTTGTTTCCATTGCATGTATCATATGAATTTTTAAAGATAACGTAATGTTTATTAATATTGATGTTAAATTGGATATATACATATACATATACATATAGATTTTTTGAAAACTGTCATAATGCATAAGTTTTAAATGCTATATATAATTTGTTAGTGGTACATATTAGTTATATAAGTTTATGTGCATAGGTTGTAATATATATTTGGTCTATGTACTATAAAGAAGTTGTATGAAGTATATTTAATTTTATATTAGCTATATTGATGCTTTCTGTATGTGTCTGCATTTGATTTTCATTATAGTAGAAAATATGGGTTTAAATAAATATTGATTTTGTTAACACGACTTTTGGCAAGGCAGCGGACAGGTGGATTCAACTAAATCGACTGCTAGATCGTCGAGGCTGGATTATGGTGTATTTAATCAACTCGATCGATGGATGATCAATCATGAATAACAAGCACGGTTAAATAGCCGGGATTCGGCATGGTCAATGGACGAAGGTTATTGGATACTTGAAGCTTAGGTTTTGACATTCACGAGTTCTCCTAGATTTGCTTCGAGTCGTAGTTGGCCGAGCTTTTAGTCTTGCAGTTGGTTTCTTCGAGTCATTTTTGGTGGTTCGGCTTTGGATGCTTGGCCTTGATGGTTGTTCGGCATTGTGGTTCGGTCAGGGTCTCTCGGCATTGTGGTAAGATCAGGGTAGCTCGTCATTGTGGTTCGATCAGGGTTACTCGGCAAAATGGTGAGCTCAAGTTGGCTTGGCATTGTGGTTAGGTCAGGGTCGCTCGGCATTGTGGCTCGCTCAGGGTCGCTTGGCATTGTGGTGAGGTCAGGGTGGCTTGACATTGTTGTTCGGTCGAGGAGTGGAGAGGAGCTATGGGTCGGTCGAGATGGTGTCGTTCGGTTTGGGAGTTATGGGTCGGTCAAGGAGTGGAGAAGAGGTATGGCTTGGTCAGAACGGTGTTGCTCGGTGTGGTAGTATGGGATGGTCAGAATGATGTGGCTAGGCATAGGTTATTCGGAATGTGTGGGTCGGCTGCACTCGTTTAGTTGATGGGGGTCGGCGTTTATGCGCTTCGTGTTCTAACATGAACTACTTCGGGTCAAGCGTACGACTGCTTTGGGTCGTCACCTAGGAAGGCTCTGGTCGGCATGTACAGAACTCAGGGTCCGTTGCAATGAAGGGTGTAGGTTCAGCAATGGTCTTGATGGGCCTGTACCTCTTAGGAAGCCCGATAACTCAGGTTTTGCCTATAAATATAGCATGCAGGGCTTCAGAAAAGGTATCTGGATTCTGTCTCCCTTTGGCTTTTACACAAGAGCTACTTTGCCATTATTGTTCTAAAAACTCTGGATTTTATCTGTAATTGATTCTAACATCAACAAAAAGGAAATTTCTAAAGTGGACATAGGCCGGAGTCAGCCGAACCACTATAAATTCTGTGTCTTTACTGCTTTCTCTATAATCTCCATAGTTCTTCATATTTATACTCTCTACATATATTCTATCTACGTGTTGTGACTGATATTTGGTGCTTTCACTTGGATTTGGGTGTTAGCGACCAATTTTGGCGCTAACATTTTGGTGCTTTCACCGAGAAAGCTAGCACTCAGGGATTTTCGAGCTTGCATTCTGGATTCAGAAGATTGGGAACTTGGATGATAGAATGCAATGGCTAGATCACCAATAAGAAAGCAAGCAGCGGAAAGGAGCAACCAGGAGGGAAGTCAAGCGGCCACTTCTGGAGTTGGAGTGGATCATGCATCCATTTACATAACTTGGGACGAGAAGCAGGTTATGATGGATTCTATGCAGAAGAAGATGATGAAACGGCAAGAGGAGATGATGCAGGCTATTCTTTGGCAATTTGGATAATCGAGAACTATAGGTGCTCAAGTTATTAGAACTGGATTAGAGGGACTCAACCAGCAGGCAGATGGAATGATACAGTAAGGGGCAACTCAATCAATAAACAACTATCAATCTAGATGGACCAAGACTTGGGGGCACACCGCTGGATAATGTTGGACCAACTCAAGGAGGGATATCTGGTGATTCCATGCAATCCAGCGCCAACAGGAACATGGGAGTACGTGACGAGGAGTATGTGCCAGAATTTTCAAGCGGAGTTGGAGACCAGCTAGGAAATATGGATAGGTTGCAACCCTTGGTTGGAAAAGATGGATTGGCTGGTATCATTAGGCGAACTATTCGCGGAGGTCAAACAAACAGGGATGTGGAGGGAGTCTACAAAAGTCCTTTTACCCGGAACATCAGGATAGCTAGGAATCCATCTGATTTCAAGCTACCCACTCTGGAAGTGTACAATGGTAAGATGGATCCCATTGACCACTTGATGAGGTACACAAGGCATTTTGAAGTGCTAGGGGCATCAGAGGAGGTCATGGCCCGATATTCCCCCTGTACTTGACCAATATAGCTGCTATGTGGTTCAGACAGCTAGAGGATGGATTTATTGGAATATGGTCAAAACTAGTGGATAAGTTCCTGAGACAGTTTCGAGTTCACATAAAAAGGCCAAAAAATGCGATGACACCGACGTTGGTTAAACCGAGGGCAGATGAATCGCTCAGGACTTTCTTAACTTGATTTAATGTCGCAGTTGCTTTGGTGGATCAACCGGATCCATCAATGGTTCTGATAGCAGCGGTGTCAGAAATCAGGGATGATTCAGATTTCAAAGTATCATTGAAACGGGATCCACCACTGGATCTCGGGGAATTCTTTCATGAAGCCGAGAGGTTTCTTTGACAAGAGGATGCATGTTTAGATATTAAGTCAAAGGAAGTAAATGACATTAACGATAGAGGACCTCCCGGTGAAGACTTGGTAAAGACATGGCTAAAGCGAAAAGGAAGCACTGGAGAGAACTAAAATTCTCCACTTACACAGGATTGAACGCAACATTGGAGCAGATATTCTTGGATACTCGAGAACGCCTTCCATATCGATGGCTGGCAAGGAAGGAGCACTCAGAACACAAAGGGCATCAGGAAGGCATTGTCTTTTTCATGACCTGGACGGGCATGGTACTAACATATGTTGGCATCTGAAGGACATTTTCATGGAACATTTAAGGAATGGTCAGTTGCGGCAATATGTCGGAACTCGCAGTGCGGCGGTAAAACAGGAGCAGCCATCGCCTAACTTTAGTGACCAAGGCATGAGGCCCATGAATGGTGGTTGATTGTTTATCAACTAATCTTGACGGTTTGGAATAAGTAACAAACTCTGGGCAAATGGCTAAATCACTTACTCATGTGTGGGGTCGGAGATAACCCTTAGGCATGCTCTGAGATGATGGTTTACCGAGAGGCTTTGGTTTGTGAAATTTGTTTTTTCCTTTTGACTTGGACATTTGCTTTTTTTTTTATATTTAGTTTTGGGGTTCAGTTTAAAATCCTGATTTTGTTGGTTTCTTGATTTGGATTTTGGTTTGGATGCTTGCTTTTCAATTTGGAGTTTGATCTGGACTTTTGATATGGATTTCTAGTTTTCTGGTTTGAATCTGGATTTTGGGTATTTAGATTTTGGTTGATTTTTTGTCTACTTTTTGATTAAAAGGACATCGAGTATAGACGACGATCGGCAAGGGTCCGGAGAAACCAGGATTCGACCAGAGACTTAGGCCCTATATTATTTATCGGTTACTATTTTAGGTCGTCAACTATGGACTATGCTCGGCAAGGGTGCACATCGACCAGAATTCGGCTTAGGACTTAAGCCACGACATTGCTTATTGTTTAAAGACATTGAACCAAGAACACCATGGCATTACTTGACATAGGTCGTCAGGTGCAGTTTGCGCTTGATAAGAACCCGGAGAGGTTATGGATTTGGATATTGGCTATGAACAGCTAAGGATTTGGGCATGGACACGGAGCGGTCCCTGATTTAGATATCGACCCGAAGAGGTCATGACTGTGATTATTGGTTATTGGACATGGATGGATTAGAACTCGATTGTCGGGTTCATATGGATTCGAATTTGATGAGGATTTGGTTATTGGATTTGATTTGAATGGATAGGTATGGCTATGGATAACATATAGACTTCAAATATCGGATTTGAGGCTATTCAAAACACACCTTCCGATAGCAAGGCATGTTATGGGGGGCAAATGTTAACCCGCCTTTTAGCAAAGCCACATACTGGCTGATTCAACTAAATCGACTGCTCGTTCATTGAGGCTGGGTTAAGGTGGATCTAATCAACTCGATTGATGGATGATCAATCATGAATAACAAACACGGTAAAATAGCTGGGATTTGGCATGGTCGATGGACAAAGGTTATTGGATACTTGAAGCTTAGGTTTTGACATGTCACGAGTTATCCTAGATTTTCTTCGAGTCATTCTTGGTCGAGCTTCGAGTCTCACAGATGGTTTCTTCAAGTCATTTTTGGTGGTTCGGCTTTGGATGCTCGACCTTAATGGTTGTTCGGCATTGTGGTTCGGTCCGTATTGTGGTGAGATCAGGGTGGCTCAGCATTGTTGTTCAGACAGGGTCGCTCGACATTGTGGTGAGGTCAGGGTGGCTTGGCATTATGGTTCGGTCGGGGTCACTAGGCATTGTGGTGAGTTCAGGGTGGCTCAGCATTGTTGTTTGGTCGAGGAGTGGAGAGGAGGAACGGGTCGATAGAGATGGTGTCATTCGATTTGGGTGGTACGTATAGGTAGAGGAATGGAGAAGAGGTATGGCTCGGTTAGGACAGTGTAAGTCGGTGTGGTGTATGGTACGGTTAGAATGATGCAGCTCAGCGTAGGTCGTTGGACATGTGTAAGTCGGCTATACTCGTTCGGTTGAAGGGGGTCGAAGTATATGTGCTTCGAGTTCTAACATGAACTAATTCATCTCAAGCTTAGGACTGTTTCGGGTCGTTGCCTAAGAAGGCTTGGGTCGGCATTTACAGAACTTAAGGTCAATTGCAATGAAGGATGTAGGTTCAACAAAGGTCTTGATGGGCCTGTACCACTTAGGAAGCCCAGCACCTCAGGTTTTGCATATAAATACAACATGCGGGGCTTGAGAAAAGGGATCTTGATTCTTTCTCCCTTCATCTTTCACACAAGGACTACTCTGACATTGTTATTCTAAAAACAATGGATTGTATTTGTAGTTGATTCTAACATCAATAAAAAGGAAATTTCTGGAGTGGACTTAGGTCGGAGTCGGTCGAACCACTATAAATTTTGTGTCTTTACTGCTTTCTCCTTAATTTCTATTGTACTTCATATTTATACTATAACGACTCATAATTTCGATAATTAAATTGGTTAATTTAATAAGATTTTTTAATTAAATTTAGAAGGAAATAAAAACTTTATAATAATAATAAATAGTAATTGAATGAAATCAATGTTCTGTAAGTAATTATAATATTGTTGGAAATGATAACTTATAAAAGAATGATTAAGAGTTAGTGGCATCAACTACTATAAGTTACCGATATATTTTTAATCCACTAAATTGAATTGGAATCGACTGCAATAAAATCTAAATAAAATATTTAATATTTGAGAATAATGTTATTATTCATAATAGGACAATTTGTTGAAATAAAAGAATGGAAATAAAGATTTATCAATTTATTGGGATTTGAACTATAATAATTGGATAAATTAAAATTAAATGAAATTAAATATCTTATTATTACGTTAACGGGAAATTAAAATGAAATTTGAAGAATTTAATGTAATAAATCATGAACCAATGTTAGTTGCATCCTATTGTGATAAAAGATGTGAATAACAAGGTTTAATAATTTAATAAATGGATTTTTGGGAATTTTAATTTATAATTTTTGAATTTAATGAAATTGAAATTAAACACTACAATTGATGGATTAATCAACTTCAAATTGACATTTAGATTTGTTTAAATGATTGTAATTGTTTAAGAAATCAAAAATGATAAGATTTGTTAATTATGGAATTGAAATTGAAAAAGTCATTTAATTAATTAATTATTAATTTATTTAATTAATGTAAAAATAGCCATTTTGGCCACTGACTTGGATTTCTACGAAACTAGTTTCATCGGATCCGTAACGGTGAATTATTGTAGAATTTCAAGTTCCGTAGCGATCAGACTTGCCGTTTGATCGTACGGGCTCGAAACGCCTAGAAATTAATGAAATTGAAATCAATTGAAATCAATTTGAAATAACTTGGTTTTAGAATAACTTCTTCGTACGATGGAATTTGGACTTGAAACCAATTCCATTGCATTTAAAATATTCAAAAACATCTATTTTGATATATGGGTTGATACATTTTCGCTCCGGAGTCGAAACGGGCTTTTTGGGACATTTATCGTTCAACTTTCGATCCAAATCAATCCGGTCCATTTTGATTTCAGCTTTGCCTATATATACCTCAATATAAACCCTAGCCTATTTCTTATGTTCATTATTCTATACGTACAATTCCTATTGCTCCTCCTTCTCAATGGCAAGCAAACTCTAAATTTCGCAGTCAATTGCAAATCAAAAATTTCTACTTCAAAATTCAAATTCCTAAATACATATCAAATTACATATCGATATGAAGCTCTCGACAAGTGCATCTCAGATCTATAGTTCGTTTTTCAATTGGAAGCTCTGTTTGTCCAAAAATTGATGATCACTTCTTGATCGTTTATCACGCGACGATCAACTTCAGCCGATCGTCAAATCGTCTGAGGGATTTTGTAGAGGGGGGCCGAGCGTTGTTCATCAGTGGTGTTCACTGGAGGAATCGACGACTCGATCGTCGGCAAAAATTCGCTAGGGTTTAAGCAAATTGGCGGCCGCTACAGCTTGGGCATCATCGTGGGTTGCCGCGTCACGGCAATGGGCATGCGAGAAGACGAGACGCGCGCTGGTGGTGAAGGCATGGGCGATGGAGGCCCACAGGCATGTGCGGCGCCGGTCAAAGGGGAGGAATTTTCGTGTTCGATCATGGGTAGGGCTTCTGTGCGTTTGGAAGATGAAGCCACGTGATGACGTGGCATAGTGAGGGGTTAGTTATTTATTTTGTTTTAATTCAACTTTTGTTTTCAAATGATCTAATGCGTATAACTTTTGCATACGTTATCGAAATTACGCGCGCTTTTCTCCACTAGGATCATATCGAAATTCTGGACATTTTGGCGCTTGTTTGGACGAATTTGGAGACTGGTCAAATTTTGGGTTTAAATTGGATTTAAATTCAATTTAAATTCAAAAGGTGAATTTTTTAACCCCCTCACATCTTCTAAAATTTCTTATATTTGTTAAATTAATTTATGATATGATTAGAAGTTTATTTATGACTCTTTGGCATATGTTGAATCATCATCTCAGTCTATTTGAATTTATTTGAATAAAATAGGTATTTAATTTATTATTGAATATAAACTGCCAGTAATACCTGTTATTTATTATATGTTCTATATTGATGTTATTGACTGAATTGGATTATGATTGTGATAAATGTTTGATGATTGATATTGGATGAATGGATGTTGTATTTTATATTGTTATAAATTGCATGTTGTTATGGATTTTTATTTCTTTCGTGCGATTTGAATTGATATATAACCGTATTTATGTTTTAAATTACGGATTGAAATGATAAATATCCATATCACTTGACCATAGGATAGAAAATCATATACAGGAACCATGGTCTATATGTATATAAATATATAATTTGAAATTGATTTCTATGGTTTTTAGAAAGAAATACTTGGTTTTATATAGTAGTGATTTTAGATATTACATAAATGCTATTTATATATATAGCCAAATTGTTGACTTGAGCTATGTGTAAATTTGTTGATATAAATAAGTTAATAATAAAGTTTGATTTTATTTAGAATATAATATGGTTAAGTATTTATTTAATTATATTTCAATATAGGATTTATAATGATATCAATAAATTAAGGTTGAAAGATAAATTGGAAATTGATTTGAAATTGTATTTAATTGAGGAATTTATTTAATAAAACCCAATTTGGGACTCATTGAATTTGAGATTTTAAATAATATGATTTTTAAATTTATTTTTGTTTAAGGTTATATAAATGAATATATCAAGCTTGAATAAAGTGAGGGAAATATTCAGTTATTTGAAATTGGAGTTTATTTGAATGATATTGGAATTATTAAGTAAATATTTCAAAACTAAATAATAGTAAACTGAATTTGATATGCATATATATATATATATATATATATATATATTTGTGTGTGTGTGTGTGTCTAGTTAACAAATTTAGTTATGAAGTGTTGAATATTGAAAGCTTTGAAATCTATTGAAATGGTTTATTTGGAGGTTCGAATCTATATTTGAAATCGATATAAATTGAAACGGTTTATTGAAAACTGAAAGTGAGTTGAAAGTTATGAATTGAGATTTAATTTAAAGTGAATAAAATTGTGAAGTCGAGAAAATTAGTTTACTTTATAAAGTAATTTTAAATTCAAACTATTTTATTTTATATACTGTTTGAATATCCAAACCGTTTAAGTGGTGGAAGTTATGGTTTAGAAGCTATGAAATTAAATGTATTATGTTTTGAAAGGTTATATTTCAAGCGTCGGTTTTGAAATATTATAATTTTGAAGATGATATGGTTTTAGAAAGGATATATTTGAAATAAAATGATATCGTATTGATTTGGTTTTTGAAAGGGCAATGATATTTGGTTTTAAGGTATATACAATTTTGAAAATTACTGCGGTGTTATAATAACGTTTGGTTGTTAAAGAGATCGGGATCGAAAGTTGTCATACTCTCTGCCAACTCCGAAAACCACTTTAACAACCGTGTACGTGGTGGAGATTCCAGAATGAAGTAGGTTGCTGGCGGCGTTCCATTGAGGTATATACGTGGAACCAACTCCCATAAGTTGGCATAAGGTGGCTAAAACAGGGGCGATTCTTTGGCCAAGGAGGTAGCCCCTCTTATCGGACACACTCTTTCGATATTATATTCTGACTTTGGATTGATTTGGTGGCGACTTTTGATTTTTGATTGTGGCAGTGTGCCTCAAGGTGGGCGGTAGTAGCTGCTATGCGTTACCACCAGCCCCGATGCGTAATTGGTATATCTACCCTGGCATTGCCTTGTGTGACGTGTCACCTACCCTATTACGCCTTGTACGAGTTTGATTTGTGTTATACCTATGGAGTATCCTCTAGTAGCCTCCCGATCAGGAGGTATTACGGTATTGTATAGACTATTGACACTATTTATGTGTTAAGGGGAATATTGGGTCACTCCTTAACACTATTTTAAAGTAAGTTTATTTTACTAATAGACATTATTATAATAGCGAAATATTACTACATAGTAAATAGTTTAACGGATCATGTAAATCTCGAGCATCTCTTAAGTTGAGATGTCAAATCCCGTAAACATCTCTAACGCTGTTCCCTTCCTATTATTTACTATTGATTTAACTCACACAAGATCTTTTAGTTCTGACTTGAGTTTTTTGTCTTTTCAATTCGCTCGGGTCAGTCCAAGCATTTCAGGATTCGAAGACTTTATTTCTGGAGGACGAAGACGAAGATTTCATTACTATTATTTATTATATTATTCCACTATATTCATACGGTTCCGCTGCATTATTTATTATTCTCTGGTATGTGTAACTCGGATATGTGGTGTATAAGTATAATCAAATGTTTTGTAAAATAGCTTCATGAACTGTTATTCGATTATTATATTTTTTCATTCTGCTATGAGATTCTGTTTTGTTTTATTCCTTTCTCCCTTTTTCTTATTCACTCCAGTAGAAATTTTCCCTTTTGGATGGTTTGAGTCTGACATGTGTGGTTCACCGTTGATTTAAAGCGTACAAAAAGGCGGGATGTTACAATGTGGTACGGAGCTTTAGTTTAGCGATAAACCTTAGCTTTGTGGGGTCTGACACTTTACTAATAGGGTAGTAATACCCTATGATGAGTCACTGAGTGTGTATATATGAGGGATTGTATTTGATAGTGCTATAAAAGGTTTTTATATTGTGTTAATTTGTTCCGTTTTGTATTTATAAATTCTGGTTCGTGCATAGGACGCTATGTCATCAATAGGGATTTCTAAACATTTCATAGAACAGACCGACACAATATTTGTTTTGAATATAGGTAAATGAAATAATTTTGCCTATTATATTTTCTATACATAAAGTAATAAAATTTTATAAAGGTTATATTTGGTTTTAATATATTGGTTGTTAGGTAGTGAAATTTATAAATACTGGTTGAAAACGAATTGAAAGTAAAATAAATGAGAACGAAAATTGCAAATTTAGGACCTATGTTCTGGGATTTGGAAACTTTCTTTCGAATAATTTTGGAATATAATAAGAATATTATTTAGAAGTATTTTCTGATAAATATTTCAATATAATTTGAAAGAACTGTTTTAAAGAAACTTTGGAAAGATATAAGTTTTGTACTCCCCTCTCTGTCGCTGGGAAATAATTTCGGTGATGAGTGCACGCATCATCGACATTCATTTTCGAGTTTCGAAGTGGGAAAACCACTGTAGTGGTTTTACACTAGATTTATTTTGATAAACAAAGATAAATTTCTAGTTGTTTAAATGTAATTGGATATATAAGTCGTAAGTATATACATTTATCTATTATTTTAAAACGATTTGAACTTAAACCCGGTATTTAGTTCTTAAGTTTCTGTTAATTAATAGATTCAATTAGTGTAGTGAAATGGAATTTAACTAATAATTGAAACCTCTAAATGAAATAAGAGATTTAATGCTAAGTTATAAAGGAAATTAAAAGGAAGTTGACATTTGTAACCTATGAAACAAAGGATATTATTATGGAACATTAAGTTAATAAACTTGTGTAACTTTCAATTACATCCTTAGAAGCACGTATTTTACTTACCAAATGTTAAAAGTTGTAATGTTTTATATGAAAATGTAATGGAATTTGTACAAGTGAAATTATGTAATGGAAGTGTTCAATAGATTGCTTTATTAATAAGAAATCGATGTTGTTATTATTATAAACTTAAGTTATTGAAATTAAATGTGATAGAAGAGGGAACATTGTAAGTAAAAGATTTTAAACTTAAGTTAATGAATTGAAACGCTAAATAATTGAATTGAACATGAACACTATTAATAAATGAATGTAAATAAATGAATGTAAATAAATGAAATTAAGTAGTGAATAAATGAATAATATGCATAAAAAGAAATTGACATGATATGAATAAATGAAAATGAGATTTGGTAAGAAATGAAACTGTAAGAAATAAAATGTAAATTAAAAAGGTAAATTATTATATGAATGAAAAGGAAGTGAAGCAATAAATGTTTTGAAATGAAATTAATAAGTATGAACGTAATTTATGCTTATTGTTTGTTTGGTTTATGGTTGTTTGGGCAAGGGTACTTTAAATTTGATTGGATGTACCAATAATCTATTTAGTTTCATCTAAGATTGTTGAGTAAATGGTGCACTTAATAGTTTATTTTCCATTCTGTACAATTTAAAGTTTTTGAACCCCAACGACTATTTGTTTTGTTTACATTGATGGATAATTGAATTTTGTGTTGTTTGATTTTCATTTGTTTGCTATTGATTGAAACAACTTTAAATATTACATTCTATGCAATTATTAACTCTTTTTAGATTATATAAGTGAAATACAGGTTTATGAAAGCAATTGCTACTGCTTTTGGTCTCCGTACAAAGGAAGCTCTGCCGAAATTTTTCTTAAATTTTGGACTTAGAAAATTTTATGGAAATGTTTTTCAAACTTTATTAATTTGAGTATAAAAGATTTAGTGGCTGTAAAATTGGTATATTTTATTCAAATTTAATTAATTTTGTAAATTTATTTATTTACAAAGTTAGTATTTTTGAATAAGATGTATTGCTGACTTAATTCTTCCTTTTCCCTTCTTTTTCCTTTTCGACGATGAAAAGTTTTCAATGGAGGAGTGTATAACGAACGATAAATTCCGATAATTAAAATGGTTGATTTAATAAGATTTTGTAATTAAATTTAGAAAGAAATAAAAAAATTATAATAATAATAAATAGTAATTGAATGAAATCAATGTTCTGTAAGTAATTATAATATTGTTGGAAATGATAACTTATAAAATTATGTTTAAGAGTTAGTGGCATCAACTATTATAAGTTACAGATATATTTTTAATCCATTAAATTGAATTGGAATCGATTTCAATGAAATCTAAATAAAATATTACGTTAATGTTAATTAAGCTAATATTTGGGAATAATGTTAATGTTATTCATAATAGGACAATTTGTTGAAATAGAAGAATGGAAATAAAGATTTATCAATTTATTGGGATTTGAACTATAATAATTGGATAAATTGAAATTAAATGAAATTAAATATCTAATTATTATGTTAATAGGAAATTAAAATGAAATTTGATGAATAAATCATGAACCAATGTTAGTTGCATCCTTATTGTGATGAAAGATGTGAATATTAAGGTTTAAAATTTTTATAAATGGATTTTTGGGAATTTTAATTTATAATTTCTGAATTTAATTAAATTGAAATTAAACACTGCAATTGATGGATTAATCAACTTTAAATTGACATCTAAATTTGTTTAAATTATTGTAATTTTTTATGAAACCAAAAATGATAAGATTTGTTAATTATGGAATTGAAATTGAAAAGGTGATTTAATTAATTAATTATTAATTTATTTAATTAATGTAAAAATAGCCATTTTGGCCCTGACGTACATTTCGACGAAACTAGTTTCATCTGATCCATAACGGTGAATTATTTTACGATTTCAAGTTTCGTAGCGATCAGACTTACCGTTTGATCGTATGGGTTCGAAACGCCTAGAAATTAATGAAATTGAAATCAATTTGAAAAAAATTTGATTTTAGCATAACTTCTTCACATGATGGAATTTTGACTTAAAACCTATTTCATTGCATTTAAAATATTCAAAAACATCTATTTTGATATATAGGTTGACCCATTTTCGCTCCAGAGTCAAAACGGGCTTTTTGAGCCATTTATCGTTCAACTTTCGATCCCAATCAATCCGGTCCATTTTGATTTTAGCTTTGCCTATATATACCTCATTATAAAACCTTGCCTATTTCTTATGTTCATTATTCTGTATGTACAATTCCTATTTCTCCTCTTTCTCAATGGCAGATAAACTCTAAATTTCACAGTCAATTGCAAATCAAAAATTTATACTTCAAAATTAAAATTCCTCAATACATATCAAATTATATATCGATCTGACGCTTTCTATGAGCTCATCTCAGATCTATAATTCGTTTTCCGATTTGAAGCTCTATTTGTCTAGAAATTGATGACCAATTCTCGGTTGTTCATCACGCGATGATTAACTTTAGGCGATCGTCAAATCGTTTGAGGGGTATTTTAGAGGGGACCGAGCATTGTTGTGGTGTTCGCTGGTGGAGTCGACAGCTAGATCGTCGGCAAAAATTTGCTAGGGGTTAACGAAATTGGCGGCGGCTACAGCTTGGGTTTCACAGTGGGTTGCCGCGTCACGACAGTGGGCACGCGGGATGACGAGACGCGCGCTGGTGGTGACGGTGTGGGCGATGGAGGATGATGCAGCCCAGCCTGATATTCCAATTCAAGATTTGAAGCTGAAACAAGTTAACGACTCAGCTAAGTCGCATGAACGAGTTAGAGGGATGAAAAGGCAGGGAAAGGATGATGCAACGCATCAGGTTTGCAATCTTATGGTGGCCGGCGACCTAACTAATGTCGCGAACAACCTAATGTTGCAATCGTATGGTGACCAGCGACCAAACAAAGGTCGCGAATGACCTAGTGATGCTGCACAAACCACTTATTCCTTAGGTCGCGAGGGCATAGGTCGCTCAAGAGTAGGTCGTGAACGACCTAACTCGCAACCCAGAATGAAGCAGTTGATTTTAAAGCCGCTTTGAAGTCTTAATTCGCTACTGAAGCTTGTGGATAAGTCGCTTATTCACTAAGTCATTCCAGCTTAGGTCGCGTGAGTCTTAAGTCACGTTGTTACGTTATGTCGTGTGCTCTTTATGTGTTGTATTTGATAATTCGTGTTGTACGTATGATAAGTCGCTTGTTGGAAGGTCGAGTGATGTTTTCTGTTAACTCGTAGGTCGTTGTGGATTAGGTCGGTATGTCGTGTTAGGTCGAAAACGACCTAAGTTGGGTCGTGTTGAGTCGTGAATTGTTTGAGTTGTAACCCTATAAATAGGGATGTGTGGGTCATTTGTAGGTTTTTTGTTGATTTTTGAATAAAACTTTATTTAAGTGCTTTGTGCCTCTTTTGAAATTGGTAGTTGAGTGTTATCTCCTATCTCCACCTTCAGCATTCGAGTGCGCTCGAATCAGCGATTGTTGAAGCCAATTCACGGAATCAAGTGCGCTTGATCAACGTTCGAAGAATTGTAGATCTTCTCTCACGGTATCATGCGCGATCAATGTGTCGAAGATAGCTAAAATTCGGTATCTTTCGAGATCAACGAATTTGAGCATTTGGGTATTTTCAATCCATCGATTTATTTTGCTTCATCTAATCGTTTCATCGATTAGTTTGACACAAAATATTCATTTCGTCGTCAATCGTTTATTTCCGCTGCATCAGAGGCCCATAGGCATGTGCAGAATCGGTCAAAGGGGAGGAGTTTTTGTGTTCGATCGTTGGTAGGCCTACTGAATGTCTGGAGGATGAAGCCGCGTGATGACGTGGCATAGTGAGTGGTTAGTTATTTATTTTGTTTTAATTTCAATTTTGTTTACAAATGATCTAACGCGCATAACTTTTGCATACAAGGTCGAAATTACGTGCGGTTTTCTCCGCTAGGATGGTATTGAAATTCCGAACATTATGGCACAAGTTTGGTTGAATTTGGAGACTGTTCAAATTTTGGATTTAAACTGGATTTAAATTCAATTTAAATTCAAAAGGTGAATGTTTTAACCCCCTCACAACTTCTAAAATTTCTTATGTTTGTTAAATTATCTTATGATATGATTAGAAATTTATTTATGACTATTTGGCGTATGTTGAACCATCATCTCAGTCTATTTGAATTGATTTGAATAAAGTCGTTATTTAATTTATTATTGAATATAAACTGCCAGTAATACCTGTTATTTATTATCTGTTCTATATTGATGTTATTGATTGAATTAGATAATGATTGAGATAAATGTTTGATGATTGATATTGGATGAATGTATGTTGTATTTTATATTGTTATAAACTGCAATTTGTTGTGGATTTTTATTTTTTTGGGATTGCGGTTTTAATTGATATATAACCGTATTTATGTTTTAAATTACGGATTGAAATGATAAATATCCGTATCACTTAACCACAGGATAGAAAATTATATAAAGACATCATGGTCTATATAAAAATAATTTGAAATTGATTTTTATGGTTTTGGGAAAGAAATACATGGTTTTATCTAGATATTGATTTTAGATATTACATAAACGCTATTTATATATAGCCAATTCTTGACTTCAGATACGTATAAATTTATTGATATAAATAAGTTAATAATAAAGTTTGATTTTAATTAAAATATAATATGGTTAAGTATTTATTTAAATTATATTTTAACATGGAATTTACAATGATCTCAATAAACTAAGGTTGAAAGATAAATTGGAAATTGATTTGAAATTGTATCTAATTGAGAAATTTATTTAATAAAAATCGATTTGGGACTCATCGAATTTGAGATTTTAAAGAATATGGTTTTTAACTTTATTTTTATTTAAGGTTATATAGATGAATATATCGAGTTTGCATAAAGTGAGGGAAATATTCAGTTATTTGAAATTGGAGTTTATTTGAATGATATTGGAATTATGAAGTAAAAATTTCAAAACTAAATAATGAAAACTGAATTTGATATATATATATATATATATATATATAGAGTTAACAAATATGGTTTTGATGTGTTGAATATTGAATGCTTTGAAATATATTGAAATGGTTTATGTGGAGGTTCGAACCTATATTTGAAATCGATATAAATTGGGATGGTTTATTGAAAATTGAAAGTGAGTTGAAAGTTAGGAATTGACATTCAATTTATAGTGAACAAAATTGTGAAGTCGAGAAAATTAGTTTACTTTATAAAGTAATTTTAAATTCAAACTATTTTATTTTATATATTGTTTGAATATCCAAACCGTTTAAGTGGTGGAAGTTATGGTTTAGAAGCTATGAAATTCAAAGTATTATGTTTTAAAAGGTTATATTTCAATCGTTGGTTTCGAAATATTATAATTTGAAAGTGTTATGGTTTTAGAAAGGATATATTTGAAATAAAATGATGTCGTATTGATTTGGGTTTTGAAAGGGCAGTGATACTTGGTTTTAAAGTATATACTATTTTGAAAATGACCGCTGTGATATAATAACGTTTGGTTGTTAAAGAGTCCGGGATCAGAAATTGTCATACTCCCTGCCAACTCCGAAAACTACTTTAACAACCGTGTATGTGGTGGAGACTCCAGAATGAAGTAGGTTGATGGCGGCATTTCTTCGAGGTATATACGTGGACCCAACTCCCGTGTGTTGGCATAAGGTGGCTAAAATAGGAGCGATTCTCGTGCCAAGGAGGTAGCCCCACTTATCGGACACACTCCTTCGATATTATATTCTGACTTTGGATTGATTTTGTGGCCACTTTTGATTTTTGATTTTGAGGGTGTGGCTCGAGGTGGGCGGTAGTAGCTGCTGCGCGTTACCACCATCCCGGATGCGTAATTGGTATATCTACCCTAGCATTGCCTTGTGTGCCGTGTCACCTACACTAGCACGCCGTGTACGAGTTTGATTTGTGTCGTACCTATGGAGTATCCTCTGGTAGCCTCCCGATCAGGAGGTATTACGGTACTGTATAGACTATTGGCATTGTTTATGTGTTAAGGGGAATATTGGGTCACTCCTTAACGTTATTTTAAAGTAAGTTTATTTTATTAATAGACATTATTATAGTAGCGAAATATTATTAGATAGTAAATAGTTTTATGGATCCTTAAGAGATGTGAATCCCGAGCATCTCTTAAGTTACTGCACTCATGTTAGACATTGGATACGAGATGTCAAATCCCGTAAACATCTCTGACGCCGTTCTACTCCTATTATTAACTGTTGATTTAACTCACATATGATCTTTTAGTTCTGACTCGAGTGTTTTGTCTTTTCAATTCGCTCGGGTTAATCTGAGCATTTCAGGACTCGAAGACTTTATTTCTGGAGGACGAAGACAAAGATTTCATTACTATTATTTATTATATTATTCCACTACATTCATATTGTTCCACTACATTATTTATTATTCTCTGGTATGTGTAACTCTGATATGTGGTGTATAAGTATAATCAAATGTTTTGTAAAACAGCTTCATGAACTGTTGTTCGTTTATTATATTTTGTCATTCCGTAGTGAGATTATGTTTTTTATTCCTTTCTCCCTTTTTCTTATTCACTCCAATAACAATTCGCCCTTTTGTATGGTTTGAGTCTGACGTGTGGTGTTTATCATCGATTTAAAGCGTACAAAAAGGCGGGATGTTACATATACTCTCTACATATATTCTATCTGCGAGCTGTGACTGATATTTGGTGCTTTCACTTGGATTTGAGTGTTAGTGACCAATTTTGGCACCAATAGATTTTAATTATAATGTGATGTTAAACATGTGTTTTCTTGTAAAGTTGTTTTTTTATGTGCGTATGTATTTAAGTTTATAATGGAATGCGTGTACAAGCTGCTGCATGTACATGAAGTTTTATGTATTTGAATATATAAGCTTTATATAGAGTTTGTGTATTTTACGGAGATATATGTATAGGTTTATATAAATTTATAATTGTATTAGATATTTTATCTATTGTATAGTAGATACAATATAGTTTATATATTTTTTATACTGTGTACAGTATTGTATATACATAGATTTTAATATGTACATGTTTTAAAATTTGTTATTGATTTTTATATTAAATGTGGACCTTAAATTATACTATGTTAGTTTATATAAGTTTTGAAATATTGAATTTATGGTGATGATAATAATAATAATATATGTTTATCATTTACATCAACTAATTTGATTTGTTTCCATTGACTCTAGTTTATCAGTTTTTCTATCGAACTCAAGTCTAGCCTTATTTGCTTCAAAATTCGTGCCTGGATTCGTAACTCATCTCATTCTTCTTCGCCTCTAACCTCAGAAGGTGAGAAATCACTCATGAGTAACGTTCTTATATTTATTAAATTTGATTTAAATTGAAACGGCAATTGAAATATGCTGATGTTAGTTATTCACATTGCTATATATATGTTATTATCTGTATCTGCTCACCTTTGACATCTGACACCATTATCTATTATTTATATTGATGATATATGCCTATTATATTATTATTATATCTCTTATCACTCAATAAGTTCCCTGTTAGTTTAGAATTCCTACGGGTTGAAATGATACATACCTGAATGATCTGTAGAGTAGAAGAAAATCATTATGGGTGGAAATGATAAACCCAAGCGATTATCATTGAACTAAATTTAGGATTGTGGGTTGAAATGATATATACCTGTATATATTGAAATTGCGGATTTAAAGGGATATTTCAAATTTACATAAATTGAAATGGTATATTTAGTGTTAATTAAGTTTGAAATTCGAAGTTTAATTTAAATTTTAATTGACCGAGCAAGGTAATATTTCAAAATAAATAATAGTCAAGTGAATTTGATATATATATATATATATATATATATATATATATATGAAATTGTCAAATTTGGATTTGAAGTTGTGGAATATTTAAAGCTTTGAAATACACTGAAATTGAAATGGTTTAATTTTTGGTTCAAATTTGCTTTTTAAATCGATATAATTTGAAATGGTTTCTTGAGAAACTGAATTGAATTGAAATTCATGATTTGAGATTGGTTTAAATTTGAATTATGGAATTCGAGTTGATTTGGAATCGATTTGTCAAATTTGAGGAGGCTATTTTATTATATAAAGTATTTCAAAATATATTTAAAACTATTTGTATATTTTACTTATAAACTATTTTCATGTAAACTATTTTAATACAAACAATTTAATATAAACTAATTTTAATATGCTAACTATTTTATTATAAACTATTTTAACCTATAAATACTTTATATAAACTATTTTATTTTATAAACTATTTTATTTTATAAACTATTTTAATATCTAAACCAGTTAAATGGGAAGCGTTGTTGTTTTCCAAATTTTGATTTCTAAACTATGATTTCAAAATTGTGATTTCTAGATTGTGGTCTTCCAAAGTGTTATGTTTTCCAAAGTATTATGATTTCTAAATTATGGCTTTCTAAAGTGTTATGATTTCCCAAGTGTTATGATTTCCAAAGTATTATAATTTTTGAATTATGATTTTCAAAGTGTTGTGATTTTCAAAGTATTATGATTTTTAAAGTGTTATGGTTTTAGAAGCTTTATAATTTCGAAAGTATTATAACTTTGAAAGTGCTATGATTTTGGAAATTAATATAGTTGAAGTGAAATAATATCGTATTGATATGATTTTGAAAAGGAAATGATATTTTGGTTTTGAAGTATAAACTATTTTGAAACAACCGTGGTATTGTAATAATGTTTGGTTGTTAAAGAGACCGGGATCAGATATTGTCATTCTCACTACCAATATCGAAAACCACTATAACAACCGTGTATGCGGTGGAGATTCCAAAATGAAGTAGGATGGTGGTGACGATTCTATATAAGGTATGTACTTGGACCCAACTCCCGTAACTTGGCATAAGGTGGTTAAAACATGAACAATTTATGGGCCAAGTGAGGTAGCTCCTTCGGTCGGACACACTTCTTCGATTACCATTCTATTACTTTGTGATTGATTTGATGCGCACCTTTGATTTGGGAGTACGACTTAAGGTGGGCGGTAGTTGCTGCTATGCCTTACCACCAGCCTGGAAGTGTAATTCATATATCTACCCTGGCATTGCCTAGTTGTGTTGTGCCACCTACCTTAGCGAGACCACAACAAGTTTGTTTTGTACCATACGTATGGAGTGCCCTCCGATAAGCCCAATAAACGGAAAATATGGTACTGTATAGACTATGGGAATGTATAAAAATGTGTTAAGGGGGATATGGTTAACGCCTTAACGCTATTTTAATAGTTTACTTTACTATAGACATTATTGTAATAGCATATATTACTACATAGTAGATAGTTCAACGGATCCTTAGAGGATGGGTATCCCAAACATCCTTTAAGTTACTTGTATTTCAGTTGTTATTTCACTTGAGATGGATTTATTGATATAAGAATGTTAATCCTGACTCTAGTGTTTTGTGATTTTCTTTATGCTTGGGTTAGACTGAGTGTTACATCTTTTGAGACTTACCTTTAGAGTTGGAGCTTCGCTTGGAGATCCATCTATCTATTCAGTTTGTAGTTATTCAGTTGATTCCAGTGATGCATTCTGATCTTGTATTTAACTATTGTATTTGAGACTTCTGTTGTACTTTATTTAACTCTGTTAATATATAGTAGCTTCATGAACTACTATTCTTTTGTTTCCGCTGCTTATTGTTATATCACTCTGTGTATTCTGCGATTATTTATTTACTGTATATGTTGAGTTTTGCCAAACATAAATCAACAATCTAATATTTAGAGCAATTCAAGTCCGACATGTGCGGATGCAAATGGTTGAAAATATCGGGCTGTTAAAAAATATTTGAGATTAAAATATAGATTTTATTTTTACTTAAATAACATTCCTTGAGAATTAAGTAAACTTATTAAATTCAACAATTACCAAAACATCACATCACATTTTTAAATCTCAAACACTTAATTAAATAATAACAATGATTACTTTACTTCATGTCACATTTGATGTGACATGTGTTTTGTCTTTTTTAGTTTACTTTTGATAATTACTTTCTAGAATTTTCCAAGTGTGGTCATTAAAAGTAACCTTATTTAGTTAATTCTTAACTACCTTTATATGTTATCATATTTGTTAAATTTTGTACATAAAGGTTCGACAACGTTGCGATAACTTTTAACCGACAAAACGTTTATTTTTTGACAAAATATTTTATGGTCACAATTTAACATTTTAGTTAAACTATTTATTTATGTAAACCAAATTTAAAAATAAATTTGTATAATTTCATTTAAAAATATAAACACTCATAAATAAAATAAAATAATTCATTAAACCATTTAAACTTACTTTTCTGAAATTTGGATTTTGCCACTTTTGTCGATATAAGAAAATGTTACTATTTTTATGTGTATTTCTATTTCCAAATCCTATCTTATATTGTTTGAATCATAAAAACCTTTTGTTGAGCAGGCTTCCACCTACCACCGAATCAAGAGAAGAAGGCAACACCACCGGTCCAAACAGTCACCGGACCGGACCATCCACCTTCCATCGAACTGAGGAGGAAGAAGCCAATGCCGAACCAACCACCCCCTAGCTCCTACCGAACCAACTCTCCACCAAGCCCTACTGGTCCAAACATCTCACCGAACCAGATGCCTCTCCCCTACATGCCGGACCAACTCCTCTACCAGCCACCTTCCATTCACCACCGAACCAACTGCCGCTCCAATCCTCACCGAACCATCTCACATCCAACTACCACCGAACCAACCCATATCCTCACCACCACGGAACCATCTCACCTCCAAGACCAAGCCGGACCAACCACCACCGAGCCAGGGCCTTGCCGATCCAAATTTGCCAGGCCAGATTACTCCAGCCCAGGCCCACCAGCAACTATATACATCCAGGACCCCTGCCCCCAGCCTCACTCTATAAATAGAGGGGCAGAGGTACAACAATGGTAGACAAGTTTGAGAGCTCAAGCACGGATAGAACTTTCAAACAACTTTCAGTTACTTGTAATCAAAGCTTTGTACTTGTAATATGAATAGAAAAGGAGAATAACATATAAAGTGGACGTAGGCACGTTCTGGCCGAACCACTATAAATCTGTGTGTCTTTTACAGTTTAGTCCCTGCTTTTTATATATTTGCGTAAATCACCCAAATCACCAGAAACAACATAAAACCAACTAATTCATACGACTTGGAGTTGTTTGCCCATTTTTTGTGCAAAAATTTTTGGTGCTTTCACTGAGAAACAGGAGCTCGAAGCTTAAGATTCCCCCGCTGAACCCTTTTTCTATCAGCATCATTCATTGCCTGGAAAACATGCCTCCCGGACGGAAGAAAGATGCTAACAAAGGGAAGAACATCGCAACTAGTAGTATCCCAGATCCAGTAATCAGAAATCAGACAATCGCCCGGTTCCAACAGCAAACGAAAATCAGACAAATCCGACAGCCCCCGCTACGGAACAACCAATTGCTAGGACGGATCTAGACAGGATTGTGGCTGAATTAACTAACCGCTTTGCATCTCAACAAGAAGCCCTGGTGGACCAACTTATGTCATGCTTAAGGGACGCTGAAGAATCCAACGGCAACACTGAATCATGGGGTGAGTCCCGGTCTGGAGGATCTGGGAGACGGCAAAGGTCTTTCTTCTTCGAAGAAGTTAACAACAGAAACAGCAATGGTAGAAGCCGAGCCCGGACTCAGCCCGAATTCCGACCTGAGGAAACACTTGGAACCGAACCCAACAGGGGAGGTACCAGGCAGGGGTCGGATGTAGCTGAGCCTGTCATCCTACCTAACCATGGAAACACCAGTAGACGGGGCCGAGCTGGAGTCCAGCCCGAAGTTGGACCCGAGGAAGTGCTGAGAACAGAACCCAGCAGGGGAAGATCAAGACAAGGGCCAACTGTGGCTGACCCCAGCATGCCCCCAGAAGACCAGAGGCAGCCATTGGAGAATGTAAGGAGTGACAGACGATACCATCCCTACAATTCGTCTGGACGGAATCAATCCCGTAGGGAAGAACCAAACTCATTTCTATCCGCCCCAAATTCTGATGAAAGGATGGCGCGATTGTTCAGAGAATGCGTCCAACGGGACCAAAGAGATAGAGGGATAGGCGCTAGGGTAACCAGCCCCTTCTTCCGCAATATCGAAACTGCCATCACCCCACGGGAATGGAAAATGCCAACAATGGAGCCTTACAAGGGAACCTCTGACCCCATCGTACACTTACAGAGATACACCCAACATATGCTCATGAGCGGAGCAATAGAGGGAGTATTGTGTAAATGCTTCCCGCTATTCTTGGCAGATCTAGCCACCTCCTGGTTCTGCCACCTACCCCAAGGGTCCATCAGCTCGTGGGAAATGTTGAAAGAAAAGTTCATCAGCCAGTTTCGCATTCATGTGGAACAACCCAAGGACGCTTATTCCTCATCTAATATCAAACAAAAGCCTGGAGAGACGGTGCAGCAATATTTAACCCGATTCAATGCCGCAGCGGCTGCAGTTCAAGATGCCGACGAGAAACTTATCCTAATGGCCCTCTGCAGTGGCGTGCACCCGGATACTAAATTTGCTAGAAGACTAACGAAAGAAAACCTGCTACTTTACCCGATTTCTTCCATGAAGCTGGAAAGTATATGAGACTTAAAGGCGCTGCTACTGAGAGGCAGTCGGGACAACAGGCTAAGGCAACTCCAGACAGGATTCCCGCTGCAATAAAGGATATTCGGAGAAACGACTCTAGAGACAATGCTGGGGGCAAGAAGGGAGAAAAGCGCTTATATCGACCAGGACCAAGATTTGACTCTTACACTCCTTTGAATGAAACAATTGAAAACATCTTCGTAGCAACCCAAGACGAAGTTAGATACAAGCGCCCCCCGCACAAGAAGGAATCAGATAGCGCACTCAAGTCTGGAAAGTTCTGCCGCTTCCACGAATCCCATGGACATGACACCAATGAATGCCACCATCTCCGGGACTTGATTGAAGAACACATCATAAGGAAAAGACTAGAGCGCTATGTGAAAGGTCAGAACAGGACTTCGACTCCTGCCGATGAGAATCCAGGGCTACCCCTCCCTGAAGTAGGCGGAGGAAATCGCAACACCAGCGGCTCTAGTCAAGAGAAGATAGTGGTCCATACTGTATCAGGAGGACCACACATCGCCGACAGAAGCTGGGCAGAGATGGAAAGATACGGTAAGTCACTTAGAAACGATAAAGGCTGCGTTAATTCTGTTATGGAAGAACGCCACCCGAAACAGAAAGAGAATAACGACATCACATTCAGTAGGCGTGATCTAGAGGGGAGACAGTACCCACACATGGATCCTATGGTCATCTCAGCCTGGTTCGGTCCAGCTAAAGTTTTCCGAATTTTAGCAGACACTAGAAGCTCGGTAAATATCCTATTCAAGCATGCTTTCGACAAAATGAAGCTGTCAATGAAGGATGTGTCTCCCTGCAACAAACCACTCCATGGTTTCACTGGAGATGCGAAGATGCCCCTCGGGCAACTGGACCTCTTTGTTGAAATAGGAAGTCATCCCCGCTCCATTGTGCGAAAACAAACATTTGTACTAATAGAGAACCACTCGGCCTACAACACCTTTTTGGGAAGACTAGCCTTGTCTGACTTCCAAATTGTCCTAGCCCCATGGTACCTGAAGATGAAATTTCCAACAGATAACGGAATAGGAGAAATGGAGGGAGATCAAGACGCTGCTCGAGATTGCTATGTAACTGAACTTCGCAATAACCGCAGAAAAGATAAAGGGAAAAATGCAGAGACTACTCTCTGCATGAAAAGTTTGGAAGCATAGCAACTAAAGAAAGCCCCTCCTCTTCGATATACAAGTGATCCTTTCAATGAATTAGACCCAAGGAACAAAGAGGAGGAGGCCACCGCCGAGCCTGCAGAGGCTATGGAATTCGTAGCTTTA
The DNA here is from genome assembly GCA_030765085.1 of Allium cepa. Classification (NCBI taxonomy): domain Eukaryota; kingdom Viridiplantae; phylum Streptophyta; class Magnoliopsida; order Asparagales; family Amaryllidaceae; genus Allium; species Allium cepa. The sequence goes on from CM060945.1 coordinate 728,507,293, forward strand.
AACAAACATGACTCAAGTAGACTATTGAAAATTGGATCTCAACTAAAAGAAGAATTAAAGGATCAACTCATTGATTTTCTTCGCCACAACATGGACGTATTTGCATGGATGCACACTGACATGACAGGAATCTCCCCAGACGTAGCATGCCACGTGCTGAACATTTATCCCACCAAGGTGCCAGTAAAGCAGAAAAAGAGAAGCATGGGGGTAGAACGATCAGCAGCCCTCGAGGAAGAAGTAAAGAACCTACTTGCTAATGACTTCATACGAGAAGCCATCTACACAGAATGGATCGCTAACCCGGTGCTGGTAAAGAAGGCTAATGGGAAGTAGCGAACATGCATCGACTTCTCTAACTTAAATGACGCTTGCCCGAAGGACTGCTTCCCACTCCCCCGAATCGATCAGCTCGTGGACAGCACAGCCGGACACGAACTCTTATCCTTTATGTACGCATACTCAGGATATAACCAGATCCCTATGCACGCCCCCGATCAAGACCACACTAGTTTCATCACTGACCGGGGATTGTACTGCTATAGAGTAATGCCTTTTAGACTTAAAAACGCCGGAGCTACTTATCAGCGCGTCGTCAACAAAATGTTTGCGGAACTAATAGGGCGAACTATGGAAGTTTATGTGGATGACATGCTGGTAAAGTCGAGGAAAGCCAACGATCATATAAACCACCTGGATGAGATGTTTCAAGTACTTCGCCAATATGGAATGAAGCTGAACCCTCTAAAGTGCTCCTTCGGATTATCGTCGGGGAAGTTCTTGGGATTCATCGTCCATGACAGGGGGATTGAAGCAAACCCCGAACAAGTTCAGGCTTTGCAAGTTATCAAGATACCATCCACTCGAAGAGAGATGCAAAGCCTAAACGGGAAGGTGGCCGCCCTAAGCAGTTTCATCTCTAAAGCAACCGACAAATGCATCCCTTTCTTTGAAGCTCTAAAGAAAGACAAAGGAAAGTTCGAATGGACCGACGAATGCTCGACAGCCTTCCTTAACTTAATCGAGCACCTCCAGAGACCACCAGTACTCTCAACTCCAAATGAAGGCGAGGAACTATATCTATACCTCGCTGTATCATCCCATGCTTTAAGCGCCGCTTTGGTGAGAGAAGACAACCGCGCGCATCGGCCCGTATACTTTGTAAGTAAGAGATTTACAGGGGCAGAAGCCAGATACCCTAAACTTGAAAAGCTAGCATACTGTTTGCTAATCACGTCACGGAAACTGCGACACTATTTCCAATCTCATTCCATCAGAGTTTTGACCGATCAACCGCTAAGGCAGGTACTCCATCGCCCCGACACTTCTGGACGACTACTTAAGTGGTACACTGAACTGAGTCGATATGATATCACCTACCATCCTCGCACCGCTATCAAGGGGCAAGCCGTAGCTGATTTCATTGTCGAATTCACTACTAACGAAGGTAAGGAGCAATCTGAAATAGCAGAAGATATCAAGTGGAATCTCTTCGTAGATGGAGCATCAAATGAACAAGGCTCGGGGGCAGGGTTGTGATAATCACCCCCAGGGGAAGGAAGCTGCACTACGCCCTAAGGTTGGAATTCGCTGCCACCAAAAATGATGCAGAATACGAAGCAGTGATAGACGGATTAGAACTTGCCCTGGAGATTGGAGTCGGTTCTTTATGTCTCCATAGTGATTCTCAACTTATTGTAAATCAAATACTGGGAGAATTCCAGACTCGGGGAGAGCGACTCACAGCATATCTAAAGATGACCAAGATGTTGCTCAATCAGTTGGATCACTACTTAATAAAACACGTTCCTCGAGAAGAGAATCAGGAGGCCAACGAATTGGCAAAGCAAGCTAGCATGAAGGACGACCCCGCTTCCCGAACAATAACCATCTCAATGCAACTAGCCCCGAGTTACGAGCCAATGAATATGATAGCTGCAATCGAAGAGGAAACCTGGATGACTCCCATCCGGAAGTACTTACAAAGTGGAACACTGCCCGATGGGCGTAACGAAGCTAAGAAAATCTTAAGGAAAGCTTCCCGCTACACATTACAAGAAGGCATCCTCTATCGGCGTGGTTTCTCTAATCCCTTATTAAGGTGTATCACTGGAAGGGAAGCCAGGGAAGTCTTGTCCAACATCCATCAAGGAAATTGCGGAGATCACACCGGAGGGCAGACTCTAGCAAAGAAAATACTCCGGCACGGGTATTACTGGCCCACTTTAAACAAAGACGCCTTGGACTTCGTCAAAAAATGCGACAGATGTCAGAAATTTGCTAAGATTTCTCGACTACCCACAAATGAGATTACTCAAATGAACAGCCCTTGGCCCTTTGCAATAAGGGGAATTTACTTGATTGGTGAACTCCAGTAGGCCGAGGCGGAGCCAAATATGCCATAGTGGCAGTTGACTATTTCACCAAATGGGTGGAAGCGGAGCCTCTAAATAAAATATCTTCGGCAAAAGTTATTAACTTCTTGATCAAAAATGTTTTATGTAGGTACGGGGTTCCACTCAAAATCATATCGGAATGGGCTTCAATTTGACAGCGAGGAATTCACCGACTGGTGCCAAGAGCACGGAATCCACAAAAGCTTTTCATCTATGGCTTATCCCTAGGCAAACGGACAAGTCGAAGCTTTCAACAAAATCCTCAAAACTCTAATCAAGAAGAAACTTGAAAAGTCAAAAGGTGCTTGGGTGGGTAAACTTCCTACGACACTTTAGGCCTACCGCACATCTTACAGAACATCAACAGGGCATACTCCTTTCTCTTTGGCATACGGATCGGAGGCCATGCTCCCAGTTGAAACTATAGTGCCTTTCCACCGTAAGATCCACTACAACCCATAAGAGAACGAAGAACTCCTCCACATGTCTTTGGATCTAATTGAGGAGAGAAGAAACGATGCAGCACTCAAAGTAGCAGCTCACAAGAAAAAAGTGGCAGCACAATACAACTCCAAAGTCAAGCACCGCAGCTTACAAGAAGGAGATCTTGTCCTCAAGCGGATCTTCCCGCGCCCCAGAGCGCTAGATCCAATCTAGGACGGACCCTATGTAATTCATAAAAATCTCCACAACGGAGCTAATATTTTTTCAACAGTGGACGAAGAGGTGTTCCAGAGGGCATGGAACATCCAACACCTCCGTCGATACTTTTCTTAACTTGTACCGCCCCATATGAAGTGAATTAACAAAGAGAATCAGTGGACGTAGGCATTTTCATGCCGAACCACTTTAAAAATCTTGTCTCTTTTTAACTTGTTCCTTTATATCTTGGCTGCTTGTTAAGCTTTATCCTTTTCTATTGAACAAAATCCTGTATAACGACATTTCCATTCTGGACACTTTACGGCACAACCTCACCTGGACAAGACCCAACAGGTACTATGCGAATCTATGCACTCGTCAATGAGACACTTTTGCTCCAGCATCCCTCTGCTGCGGGTTAACTCATTGCTCGCGACTGCCCTCAAAGCCAACTGTAATAAGCCGATTATAAGCCATCAAGAAGGCCAACTATAGCCGATGGCAGCTCATTACAGCGTTCGGCTCGCCGACAACTGTGAACCTACTTTAAGCCCCAACATAAGGTGTGGCCAGCCAGGGGCAGTTCACGGTTGACGATTGGCACCCGCACTAGCCGGCCACAGTAAATCGAATAATACCCACGATTACGGGCCATAATGGCTCGGGTAGTTACTGTGCGCGATCTTGGCTCCGATATGTCTTAAGTGCGGCTGTGGTAAAAAAGATAAACTCCCCGCGGAGGCGTAAGATAGGTGACAAATGTCTCCAAGACCCACAGCTAGGGAAAGTGACTACAAAACCCGTTTGCCACGAACTTAAGCATATCGACGGCCTTCCGTGATTGGAAGTTTTACTGTTTCTCATATTTCCATTTCATTTAAAAACTTTTCTCCTATCCTATATAACAGTACCTAAAGTACAGGTCACAAAATAGGGGAACTCTCGCTTGTGGAAATATGAACTCACATCCGGATGACGGAACACTCAGCTACATTCCATACTCGGTCACGCAAGACATTCAAAGCAACCCCCTACAAATAAAACAAGAAGGGCGGTACTTTCTTCTCTTGTATACAAATATGTAGCTTTAATTTATTCACACATCATTTTGGCATTGCAAGACATGAAATAATATTTTGAGCAGAAACTTAGCATCAAATACGATTAAATCACATGCATAAACACGCAGCTGTATTTCTTATGCAACATATCAAAATAACAACCACATTCGAACATAACAGAATCTGCTTATGTTATAAAGTTACATAAAGACGTTCGTTGCAATGACATAATTACAGCCTGAAAATACAATAATGTTTTGGACTAGTATATACAGGAATGTCAAACAGACCAAATAAAAGAGTCAACTACATCGAGGCTCCAACTCTATCCTGCCCGCCATCCGGATCTACTTAACTGCAGGGTCAGTACTCCCCGCATGTACTCCAGAGGTCCCGCCTGCCCAATTCAGAAGAGAATCCATCAATAATCACGAAAGATAAGAAATCAAATCATGAAAAGATTAATAGGGAAGACTTACCAACGTCTGCTCCCTGATCGTCATCCTCTAACTGCACACCCACTTCCACGGCGGCAAGCGGCCGCATGCCTTCCTTCACCGCCGCCTTCTCCTCCTTGGTGAACTGTGCGGTAATCACATCCATTCTGAAGGCCGCGCCACCCTCTTTCTCCGCTTCAGCCTTGGCTTCCTCCAAAGCCCGGAGATATATCCTAGCCATAACCCGGGGATAATCGCCCTTCCAGGACAGGTTGCCCTGCCTCCATGTACGGAAATACATGTCCTGGAGCATCTCATCGATCATCCCCTCGTTCTCCTCAAACTCCCTTATCTGGGCCTCGGAAGCCGACAGCCTTGCAACGGCAGCGTCTCTCTCCAATCGGTATCTCTAGCAATCAGCCTGAAGAGATTTCCGCATCGCCTCCATCTCCTCCTTCAGCTTAGCTTGAGAAAGCTCTGCGGCCTCAAGCTTCCTAGATAACTCCTCTATCTGCTCAAGATCCGCTCTCCGAACCTCATCCACAGTGGCAATGGCCATATCAATTCGTTCCTTGTAGGTGGACTCCATTTTTCGCAACTCGGCTCTACTAGCCTCCTCCATAGTTTTCTTTAGCCGTCCGAAGGCCGCCTCATGCTGGGAGATCTGAATGGCCTGATCGGCCAGCTGTTTGTCCTGATCGGAAACCATTAGCCGCAGCCAATGTTAGCACTTCCGATTTCCTCTCCAGCCTTGACTAGTCGGGCGTGATGCTCCATTAACTTCCTGGTCTCTTCAGCCACCCAATCGATGTTTGCCTTGGCCTCATCCCCCATAGTCACAATCCGAGTAGTCAACAAGTCAAGATCCAAAGCCTTTGCCTCATCACGTACCCTTACCATAGGATTGTAGGGTAGGAGATGCTCACCGGTAGCCTCATCGAAGGAAATATCATGAGAACTCGGGTCCAGATCTGGATGACCCGCAAATGTGTTACGAGCCAAGGTGGGACGATCAATATGAGTAACGGAAGGATTTTTTGATGGATGCGGAGATGGTATGGACTCAGTATCTTCCTCCGTGATATCACGAATAGGCTGGGTTGCGGGCTGAGGTCCAAGTGAAGGCTCAAACATGGAACGCCTCCTCTTTCTCTTTTGAATATCCTCTTCGATAACTCTGAGAAGAGGACGGTAACTGGCTACGCTCCCGGAACGGTCAGTCGAGGGCTTTGGTTTAGCAGAAGCCTTGAAGAGTTTGAGCAAGGCGGTGCTGAATGTCTGATGTCTTGGCCGCCTCAACCGATCCTGAAATAAAAACCAAGTGTTACAGGCATGCATGAGACTATGTTTCAAGAAACATATGAAGTTAAAAAAGGAGTTAAGAATTCACCTTGAACCACCGGAGTTGCCTTAGCTGAAATACTCTCAGAAGATAAACTGGCACCAGTCCCGGCCTTATCAGACTTCTTCGATTTCTCCACCAAGGCCGGCCCTTCCCCTAACCCCTCAAAGGCTTGGCGGAAAGCATCATCCGTCCACTCTTGAATCTCACCCGCTTGCCCAGAGGTCAGGGCACCAACGCCACTACCACCCTGACCTTCGCCACCGTTGCCACCGTTACCACCATCACCTTCTCCATCGCCTCCGCTCTCCTCCTCGCCTCTTTCCCCCTCTCCACTTTCCTCCTCCGGAGCATCTGGGCATGTGTTGGGAGAGGGTCCATCAGATTTCTTGAGCTTCTTCCCCCCGACGACTGGAGGTACCGAGAAAGGTCTCCTCTTGCTGCTCTTCGTCATGGCCCCGCCTTTAGCTTTGACAGCCCTCTCCTCAGCTGTATCTCTCTGCTTAACCACAGATTGACGTGGAAAAATCAAGTTGTGCTCCAGGCGAGTGGCATTCCTGATCGGGTAAGAAGCCGACCTATCCCTTACTCAGATGGCCTCTATCTCTGCAGCCATCTGTACTAGGCGATCATTCTCCACGACCGCAAAGCCACCTGTCGCTAGCAAGAAACAGGAGCATATAAGAAGAAGCGTTGCAGTTGGGACCGAGAAATTACAAATGAAATTCAACTTACAGCCAGAAGTGAAAAGGCGAAAAGAAACGGAGTCGTCCTTGACAAAGAACCATTCCTTCTTAAACACGGTAAACTTCGAGTATAAGTCCAAGACCGGCCTGAAGGACACGGCCGACTCTAAACTAATGTAAGGAGACCCCTTCTTGTAGCCCCTCAGATTATACAAGTATCGGATTTCCCGGTTAGAAGGGGGCGCCCATACCTCCTTTGGAAGATAACGAATAGACACACTAAGATGGCGTAGGAGTTAGGCTGAAGCTGGAAAGGGGCCACCTTCAAGTAAGTGAGGAAGCTGACTATCCAGGCATTGATCAGAGGAATGGGCCCGCACATGCAATGGTATCGACTATAGGAGAAATATCCTTCAGGAGGATCATACGGCATCACACTATCTCCCGGCAACAACATACTCGCTCTGTCAATCCCAAAGGAGCGAGCGATGATATCAAGTTGTCCCTCTTTGAGGGAGCTCGGAAAGCAATCGGGAGGAGAGTTCAGAAGCTCTTGAGGGCCATATCCGTCCACTAATTACCTCGGGGCAGGTCCCTGTCGTACTGGTCCTGGCTGGGCAGGGGGCACAACGGGAGGCTCACCACGGTCCGTAGATTTTCTCTTTTCTGAACGAGTTTCAACTTTGTGAGACATTTATCTGCGAACACAAAAGAAAAAGCACGTTGTTAGGATGAAGGATGAAGAGATATGAAGCAAGCAAGTTTCTCGTGTTCGTTCGGGATCAGGTTTATTCGGTAGTACAAAGCAAAACCTCATTCGGCATTTCAAGCATATAAATCCCATTCGGCACTCAACGCCCAATCTCATTCGGCGGTCAAACTCTTAAAGTCCATCCGGTAATACAAGAACATAAACTCATTCGGTGGAAAAGAATCTCACCTGATTCGGCAAAGAAAAGATCCTGGTTCGGCTAATATGTTTGATTCGGCAGAGACGAAAGTGTTGATTCGGCAGAGATAGGTGTCTGGAAAAATGAGAACTCTAGGCACATACTTGTAGGCAAAAGGCGTTGGCCGGACTAACAGGTTCGGCACCCCATACCGAATAAGGACGTCCCAACCAAAACAAAGCATGTCATATACGAGTATATGCCATACTTTGGGGGGCAAATGTTGGGCAGGCTTCCACCTACCACCGAATCAAGAGAAGAAGGCAACACCACCGGTCCAAATAGTCACCGGACCGGACCATCCACCTTCCACCGAACCGAGGAGGAAGAAGCCAATGCCGAACCAACCAGCCCTAGCTCCTACCGAACCAACTCTCCACCAAGTCCTACCGGTCCAAACATCTCACCGAACCAGATGCCTCTCCCCTACATGCCGGACCAACTCCTCTACCAGCCACCTTCCACTCACCACCGAACCAACTGCCGCTCCAATCCTCACCGAACCATCTCACCTCCAACTACCACCGAACCAACCCATGTCCTCACCACCAACGAACCATCTCACCTCCAAGACCAAGCCGGACCAACCACCACCGAGCCAGGGCCTTGCCGATCCAAATTTGCCAGGCCAGATTGCTCCAGCCCAGGCCCACCAGTAGCTATATACATCCAAGACCCCTTCCCCCAGCCTCACTCTATAAATAGAGGGGCAGGGGTACAACAATGGTAGACAAGTTTGAGAGCTCAAACACGGATAGAACTTTCAAACAACTTTCAGTTACTTTTAATCAAAGCTTTGTACTTGTAATTTGAATAGAAAAGGAGAATAACATATAAAGTGGACGTAGGCACGTTCTGGCCGAACCACTATAAATCTGTATGTCTTTTACAGTTTAGTCCCTGCTTTTTATATATTTGCGTAAATCACCCAAATCACTAGAAACAACATAAAACCAACTAATTCATACGACTTGGAGGTGTTTGCCCATTTTTTGTGCAAACACCTTTATAATTTATATTTAAAATCACTTTAAATATTATATTTTGAAGTGGTTAAATTTTGAGTCGTTACATTCTCCCCTACTTAAAAGAATTTCGTCCTCAAAATTAGATAAGAAAAAAAATAGCTCAAAAGGAAATATATGTTCAATAAGATGGAATATATACAATAAGCTACTACATCACATGCGGTGAGTACACTCAAATGATAGATAAAGTCTATACATCGATCCTAAACTCGGGATATGCATTTATCATTCTATCTTCTATTTCCCATGTGCAATCATCAGCTTCCCTGCTCCATCGAACTTTTACCAACCTTACAACCTTCTTTGTTAATCATTTCTCATCTTGATCCACGATTCGAACGGGCTCTTTAATAACTACTAAGTTTGGTTCCATCTCCAAGTCATCCTAAGCAGCCATTTCTATGATTTGTTCTGGATCATATACATGCTTCCATAAATGTGATACGTGAAAAATCTTGTGTACACCAGACAATCTTTTCGGAAATTGTACTTGATAAGCTAGCGGGTCGATTCTTTCGAAAATGGTAAAGGTCTAATATATCGAGGTGCTAAATTCCAGCTCTTCCAAATCTTACTACTCCTCTCATTGGAGAGACTTTAAAAAGGCTAAATCTCCTACTGAGAATTCTATATTTCTACGCCTTTGGTCTGCATAAATCTTCTGTCTACTTTGGGCTTCTTTTAACTTCTTTCTAATCATATCAACTTTCTCTGAAGCTTCTCGTATCATTTCTGGGCCAAGCACTAACCGATCACCGGATTCTATCAACATGCTAGCAATTTACATGGACGACCATACAAACCTTCATACGGTGCCATGCCGATAATAGCTTGATAGCTATTATTACAGGAGTACTCTACTAATTGTAAATGATTCTCCCACGAGCCTCTAAAGTCTAGAATTAATGCTATCAAAAGATCTTATAAAACATGGTTGACTCTTTCCGTATGTCCATCAGTTTGGGGGTGATATGCAGTGCTTATACTGAGCCTGGTTCCCAATGCAGTCTGTAGTGCGTCCCAAAACTGACTAGGGAAGATTGGATCACGATCGCTTACTATACCACTCGGAACACCATGCAATCGGACAATCTCCTTCATATATATATATCCACAAGGCTTGTTGCAATTCTTGTTGTCTTAACTGAAATAAAGTGTGCACTTTTGGCTAATTGGTCTATGATAACCTAAATGCCTTCATTTCCTTTCCTTTTTCGAGGTATGTCATCAATGAAATCCATGGATATTTGATCCCACTTCCAAGCTATAATCTCCAAAGGTTGAAGTTATCCTGCCATCTTTTGTTGGTCACTTTTGATTCTTTGGCAATTTTCACAATGGTTGACATAGATAGATATTTCTCTCTTCATGGTTCTCCACAAAAGTGTACGCTTTATGTCTTTTTACATCTTATGAATTCTCGGATGAATGCTAAGTTTGGTTGTGTAGCATTCAGCTAGTACTTCTTGCCTAAGATTTTCAACATATGGAACACAAATCCTTTCATTTAACCGTAACACTCCAAGGTTATCTATTTTAAAGCTTGAATTTCTTCCTTCTTCGGCTCATTTAATGTATTTCTCAAACCGTTATCTTCTCCCTGTTCACTGGGAATTCTTTCTAGAAGAGTTAGAGTTAATACCAAATAAGAAATAGTAGCTAACTTTCTACTCAATGCATCCGCTACTACGTTGGCTATCCCAGGAGTATATAGAATATCTGGATCATATGACGTGAGAAATTCTAGCAGCATTGTTGTTTCATGTTCATATCCTTCTGGGTGAAAAGACACTTCAAAGATTTGTGTTCCATGAAGAGTTTGAATTTTTCACCTAAAAGTTGGAATATTATTTACTAAGGTCAATTAAAAGTTTTATCGAAATAAACTATGTAAGATTATTACCCAGCAAATAATGTCTCCATATCTTTAGAGCGAACACAACGGCTAATAATTCTAAGTCATGTGTTGCATAATTCTTCTCATGTTTCTTCAACGGTCTACTTGTGTAAACAATCACCTACTCATCTTGCATTAAAACTGCAACAACTCCTTCTTCACAAGCATTAGTATAAACATTCAATTCACTATTTCCATTTATAATTGCTAAAACTAGAGCGATTGTAAACCTCTTCTTTAGTTCTTGGAATGCTTCTTTATACTTAAGAGTCCAGATAAATTTAGCATCCTTCATTGTCAAATTCGTTCGGTGATAGAAAATCTTAGAGAAGTCTTGAACGAATATTTTGTGATATCCTACCAAACCTAAGAATTTATGAATCTCTTTAGGAGTTTGTGGCTGCTTCCAATAGCTGAACTTTCCCTAGATCCATTGAAATCCCTTGATATTATATGTCCAAAGAATCCTACCTCCTTCTCCCAAAAATGGCACTTTGAGAATTTGGATTTAAGCATGTTATTTCTCAATATCTCCAACACAGCTTCTAGATGCCTTATGTATTCTTCATCTATCTTTCAGTAGATGAGGATATCATCAATAAAGACTAACACGAATTTGTTTAGCACATCTCTAAACTCCCAGTTCATAAGGTCAACAAAATAAATAGGCACATTAGTTAGCCCAAAAGGCATAACCAACCACTCATAGAAAGTATTCGACCTTTGAATGCAGTTAGATGGATGCAACCTTCTGCGATCCATAACTGATGGAATCCTACAGCTAGGTCCATTTCAGAGAAAACTCGAACTCCATGTAACCGGTCAAACAAGTCGTCTATTCGAGGTAGAGGATACTCGTTCTTAATGGTTTTCTTCTTTAGATCTCGATAGTCTACACACCATCTCAAAAATCCATCTGACTTAGCAACAAAAACTACGGCTGATCCCCAACTTGAATGGCTGGGTCTAATCAATCCTCTCTTTAATAGCTCTTGGGTTTGGTTATTCAACTCATCCCATTATTTCGAAGCCTTCCTTCTACCCTATTGTTTAATTAGCATCACATCAGGAACTAAATCTTTACGGAATTTGATTTCTCGATGTGGAGGCAAACTTTTTACTTCCTTAAAGACATCTACAAATTCTTTGACAATGGGTATTGTTTCTAATCCTGTTTGAGATGTATCTAAAGTATAAAGAAAACTATCCCTTCTTAGACTAGGACCTTTAGAAGGTATTTCTATGAATTTCCCTAACATTTTTTTCGCTGCAACTGTTCTTTTCAAAAATCTTGAATAGCTTCATTTTTAATTAACCAGTCCATACCAAGTACAATTTTGAACCCAATAAAATCTAAGATGAAAAGATCAAAAGGAAGGTGATGAGGAGGATAGGAAATTGGGAATCTTTCACATTGCATACAGAGATTAGTGGAACCTCTTATTATGCCCTGAGAAGATGGTTTTGATGACAACAACCTTAAAATAAGATTATAAAATAAACGCTAACATTATAGTTTAGATATATATACATATATATATATATGTAGGATATAACCATACAGGTACCAAGAATGAAGACTGTACGGTATAGAGATTCAAGATATCAAGATTGAAAACTCATGAGTATCAAGATTATCAAGAGTTCAAGATTTCAATAATAAGTAATTTAATTAGGAATTTTGTTAAAACTCCTAGAAAAGCACTGGCATCTTAAAATCCAATTTATTTGTGGAATGGAATCCACTTCGAGACTGTTAAAGAGATGGAACCCTAAGTAGGATGGAACCTACGAAAAATCTAGTGGAACATTATTTTGTATCCACTAACTTTCATTCAAATGTTTTTTACAAAATTATATCTTGTTTTCAAAATGATTTCAAAACCATTCTTTTAAAAAGAATTAAAAGCATCTATCCTGGTTTTAAAATACTTTTAGCCTCAAAATAATCTTTATCTTCAAAATCAAATTATCCTTGGCTTTAAACTTTCTTTTAATAATAATATATTTAATTTTCAATATTTATGCTTAGATTTAAATTATAGTAAAATTTTATATATATATATATATATATATATCAAAATATTATTCTCTATATTTATTTATGTATGTTAACTAAAGTCAAGTATATTTATAAAGTTTAAAATAGTTTTAATAGGATAGAAGTTATTTTCAAAGAAAAATAAACTACCAAAAATACCATAGGCCTATCGACAACCCTTACATACCCTTGTCGACAAGATGGCAGTTGATTTCAAAAAAATTAATTTCAAAAGAAGTGTCTATTTGTCATATCCTTTCATGAATGGACATGGCTGTTGTTCTACTATAAATTGGGGCAGTTTTAAACGAATTCATATACAATTTTTCTCTAATTTCACTCCTCTTCTTCTTCCACATTTCTTTATATATATTTTTACTATTACTCTGCCGAAATCACCATTGAATCTAACTTGATCGTCTCTGGTTTGATTCTCTATCACTATCTCATCAAGATCTCAGTGCTATTCATAATTATAGGCTTTTTTGTAATAAATTGGGTGAGAAAAGGTGTGATTGTAGCCTGAGAAATCAATCAAGTGAGAAAAGGTGTGATTATAGCCTGTGAAATCAATTGGGTGAACTTGTTGCCCATAAAATCAAGTATCTCTACCCAAAGGATTGTGAATCTGGAGTGGTGTACCTCATGGCCTTGAAATCGAGGTTGTAATTGTAAAAATTGCTTTTGAAAGAAAATCCGTACTTGTGTGCAGGACTGGATGTAGGGTGACTACGAAGTAGTATAAAATCCGGTGTGTTCCTTCCTTTATTGTTTTTACTTTATTTCTGCATCTGTGTTTGATTATGTGATCATATCTGAATATTGCATACATTTGTGTTCAAATTAACATAAACTCAAAAAGATTTAGCAATTCCTTAAAACACTATTCACCCCCTCTAGTGTTAATTCTAGCCTTAAGATCCGTAATCCGCATTTCTCATATTTGGGATCGGAGCAAGTTTTTCAAAGTTTCATAATATGATTTTCAAAAAAGCTTTTAAAATGGCTATAAAAAAACTTGTTAATAATAGTTTAGAAATATTCAGGTCATCATTGTCTCTTGAGTCTGCATATAATCAATATTCAAATTCAAGTTGTCTACCAAAATTGTGTAATGTGCAGGAAACATGCTTTATGGGTGTTGAGGTATCAATTCACAATGGACAAATTGTGCAGATCAAAAAGAAGAAATGGATACTCGATAGTGGATGCTCTAGACACATGACTGGTAATCCAGATATGTTGAATAATATAATGTACAAAGACGGAGGACTGGTTAACTTTGGAGACAACTCAAAAGGATATATGATTGGCATCAGCAAAGTTTGTAACTCTGAGACTCCTATTATTACTAATGTTTTGCTAGTTAAGAATCTAAAACATAATCGGCTAAGTATTAGTAAACTTTGTAATAAAGAATATAAAATTAAATTTTGAAAAGATAAGTGTCACATTGAAGATAATAATTAAACCATAATATTTGAGGTAATTAGGAAAAAGAATATTTATATTCTTATCATGAAAGTTTCAAATGATAACCTGTGTCTTTTGGCAAATACAAGTGACCATTGGATTTGGCATAAGAGATTTGTGCATTTGAATTTCAAACTCTTATCTAGACTATCAAAACATGATCCAGTAAGAGGTCTCCCTAAAATGAATTTTAAACTGGATAGTTTATGTGATGCATGTCAATTAGGAAAACTTAGAAAAAGTTCCTTTCAATTAAAAGATATGATTTCAATCTCAAAACCTCTTGAATTACTTCACCTTGATTTATTTGGTCCATCTCAAATTCTGTCAATAAATCATAGTAAAAATGTTTTTGTAATTGTAGATGATTATTCTAGATTTACATAGACAATATTTTTGAAATATAAAAGTGATACTTTTGAATGTTTTAAGAACTTTACAAAAAGGATTCAAAATCAACTTTGTCTAAAAATTATAACCATTCGTAGTGATCACTGTGGTGAATTTGAAAATGAAAAGTTTGAGGAATTTTGCAATAAAAAGGGAATAACTCACAATTTTTCATTTCCAAGAACTCCACAACAAAACGGAGTAGTAGAACGTAAAAATAGGACGATTCAAGAGTGTGTAAGAACTATGCTTTCAGATAGTAAATTATCAAAGTACTTTTGGGCAGAAGCAGTTGCTACCGCCTGTTATATTTTAAATAGAATTTTAATTAGACCTTTAACTGATAAGGCATCTTATGAACCTATTCACTCAAAGAAACGTAAGGTATCTTATTCTAGAATTTTTGGAAGTAAATATTTTATTTTATATACAAAAGACAACTTAGATAAATTTGATCCTAAATTCGACAAAGGTATCTTTGTCGAATATTCTAACAGAAGTAAAACATACAAAGTGTTTATTTTAAGAACTAACACCATCGAAGAAACAATGCATGTTTCATTCGATGAAAGTTTCAAATATTTTGAAGATGCAAATGTTGAAGAGGATTTAATCACTCAAAATCAAGAGTCAACTGAAAATAATAATGAATTTAATCATCCTAATAAAAAGATTATACTTTTAAAAGGTCATGCTATAGAAAATGTACTTGGAGATATGCAATCTGTTGTTAAAACTAGAAATCAACTAAGTAAAATGAGCAATGTAGCCTTTATATCAACTATTGAACCCAAAAATCCAAAAGAAGCATCAACTGATGATTCATGGATTTTGGCTATGCAAGAAGAAATAAATCAGTTCACTAGAAATGATGTTTGGGAACTTATTCCTAGACATGAAAATAAAACTATAATTGGAACTTAATGGGTTTATAAGAATAAAATGAATGAACAAGGAGAGTTTGTTAGAAATAAAGCCCGGTTAGTCGCTCAAGATTATTGTTAAGAAGAAGGAATAGATTTTGGTGAAACCTTTTCTCCCGTAGCAAGATTAGAAGCCATTAGGATTCTACTTGCTTTCGCAAATCATAATAATTTCAAGTTATATCAAATGGATGTTAAAAGTGTCGTTTTAAATGGTTTTGTAAAAGAGGAAGTATATGTTGACCAACCACCACTTTTCGAAAATGAAAATTACCGAATCATGATTACAAACTTAAGAAAGCTCTATATGGTCTAAAACAAGCCCCTAGAGCCTGGTATGATAGACTAAGATCTTACTCATTACAATCAAACTTTGAAATTGGTAAAGTAGGTAATACTCTTTTTATTAAAAGAAACAAAAATGATATTCAACTAGTACAAGTTTACGTAGATGATATCATTTTTGGATCAACTAATTTTGAAATGAACAAAGAATTTTCTGAAATAATGACAAAAGAGTTTGAGGTGAGTCATATGGTGAATTAAAATTCTTTCTAGGATTGCAAATAAAATAATTAGATAATGGTATCTTTATTGGTCACGAAAAATATGCTAATGACCTAGTTAGTAAATTTGGTTTGACTACTGCAAGTGGAAAACCCACTACAATGGCAACCAATGAGTACCTAAGTAAAGAAGATCTCTCAAAAGATGTAGATGAAAAATTATATAGAGGAATGATTGGATAACTACTCTATATCATTGCTAGTAGACCTGATATCATGCATAGTGTTTGTCTCTGTGCAAGATATCAATCCCAACCTAAAGAGACCCACTTAAAAGTTGTAAAACGTATCATAAGATATGTTAAACACACCTTTGATCATGGCTTATTTTATCCTAAAAATGATTCTTTTGAATTAATATCTTATTATGATGCTGATTATGCTGGTTGTAAATCAGACCGAAAACGTACAAGTGGAACTTGTCAATTTTTGGGGCTTTCTCTGATTTCCTGCTTTAGTAAAAAGCAAAACACTGTTACTTTATCAATAACTGAAGCAGAGTATATTTTTCCTGCTTTGGCTTGTTCTCAAGTAATATATATGCAACAAACTTAAAAAGATTTTGGTTTAAATATCTCAAAATCACCAAATTATTTTGATAATACTAGTGCAATAAATTTATCAAAAATACTACTCATCATGTTGGAACTAAACATAATGATATTAGAAATCATTTTCTTAGAGATAATATAAGTAAGGAAGTAATTACTCTCGATTACATTAATTCCAAGAACCAAATTGCTGATATCTTAGCAAAACCCTTAAATGAATCTATATTTACTAAATTAAGAAGAGAATTAGGTATTTGTTCAATAACTGAAATATAGAATATAAATAACAGAGTACAATTAAAAATTAAATTAAATAAAATAAAATAGTAAAAATATAGGTACCATGTCGACAACCCCCTCTTACCCATGTCGACATGTAATGATTTTTTTTATTTTTGAAATTTTCCCACCAAAATTCAAATAAGTGGTTATATATTCTTCTTATTTCGAAATTTTGTTCATTCTTTCTGTCCTTACTCTGATCTATCTTATGAAAACAATTAAACAATGGCCTCCTCTTCCAAATCAAACAAAAATTGTACCTTTTTGTTTCCTTCTCCTTCTATTGGACCATTTCAATGAACTACGCTCGCACAAGTAATGAAAATGGAGGATTCCTTAAAGGATGCACTGCAACTAATGAATGAAATTCAAGTAGTGCAACTTAGAATGTCCGAAGAACAAGAACGGCAAGAAAAAATCCTTAGAAATTTGCAAAAGTTTCTAATGGACAATCATGCTAATCCGATCATAGTTGATGAAGAATCTTCAGGAGATCAAGTGCAAGAGGACAACGAGGAAGAAGAAGAAGCCTTCATGGAAGAAGAGCACGTTAAATATGACGACAAAGTCGTTTGCATTGGCTAAGTGTGCTTTGACAAGGATGGAAATCTAGTCGAACAACGTGGAAATTTTTGTTTCCACTGCCCAAATTGTTCGGTTCATAGATCTCCCATTTTCAAGGACACACATTAGTTTCTTTTCTCTTTTTCCTATTGTTATATGTTCTTACATTCGTCCTCTACGCAAATGTAAATATAACAATAAATAATTAATAAATGATTTGTGTTCTTATATTTGAATTATCACTTTTATAAGTATTATCATATATGGATTCTTAGTTAGGATAGTTAGTTATTAAGGACTAATTTTTAGTTTTATAATTAAGTGATGATTATTTATTATAACACTATCATTATAATCACATGTCATATAGTTTTAGATTAAGAGGGAGTTATATAGTTTGGAATTAGTTTTTTGTTGATGACAAAGGGGGAGAAGTATAAAATAGGATAGTTAGGCATAGATTAAGGGGGAGTTATTAGTTTTAATGGGCGTTATTAGGATGGAAGTAATATTTTATAACAAAGGATGTCACCATCAAAAAGGGGGAGATTGTTAGTCCTTGAGAAGATGGTTTTGATAACAACAACCTTAGAAAAAATTATAAAATAAATTCTAAAGTTATAGTTTAGATATATATATATATGTATATACATGATTTAACCATGCAGGTACCAAGAATGAAGACTGCACAGTATAGAGATTCAAGATATCAAGATTGAAGACTCATGAGTATCAAGATTATCAAGAATTTAAGATTTCAATAATAAGTAATTTAGTTATGAATTTTGTTAATACTCCTAGAAAAGCACTAGCATCCTAAAATCCAATTTATTCGTGGAATGGAATCCACTTCGAGCCTTTTAAAGGAATGAAACCCTAAGTAGGATGGAACCTACGAAAAATCTAGTGGAACATTTTTTCGTATCCACTAACTTTTATTCAAATGATTTTTACAAAATTATATCTTATTTTCAAAATGATTTCAAAACCTTCCTTTGGAAAAGAATCAAAAACATCTATCCTGGTTTTAAAATACTTTTATCCTCAAAATAATATTTATCTTCAAAATCAAATTATCCTTAGTTTTATTATATCTTTTAATAATAATATATTTAGTTTTCAATGTTTATAATTAGATTTAAATTATAGTAATTTTATATACGTTAACTATAGTTAAGTATATTTATAAAGTTTAAAATAGTTTTAATACAAGATATAATTTATTTTCATAGAAACCATAGGCCTGTCGAGAACCCTTACATACCCTTGTCGACAAGGTAGCAGTTGATTTCAAAAATTTGAATTTTAAAAGAAGTGTCTATTCGTCATATCCTTTCACGAATGGACATGACTGTTGTTCTACTATAAATAGGGGTAGTTTTAAACGAATTTATATACAGTTTTTCCCTGATTTCACTCCTCTTCTTCTTCCACATTATTTATATATATTTTTACCATTACTCTGCCGAAATCACCATTGAATCTAACTAGTTCATCTCTGGTTTGATTCTCTATCACTATCTCAATAAGATCTCAGTGCTATTCAGAGTTATAGGATTTTTTGTAAAAAATTGAGTGAGAAAAGGTGTGATTGTAGCCTGTGAAATCAATCAAGTGAGAAAAGGTGTGATTGTAGCATGTGAAATCAATTGGGTGAACTTGTTGCCCGTAAAATCAAGTATCTCTACCCAGAGGATTGTGAATCTGGAGTGGTGTACCTCGGGGCCTTGAAATCGAGGGTGTAATTGTAAAAATTGCTTTTGAAAGGAAATCCGTACTTTTGTGAAGGACTGGATGTAGGGTAACTTCGAACCAGTATAAAATCCGGTATGTTCTTTCCTTTATTGCTTTTACTTTATTTCTGCATCTGTTTTTGATTCTGTGATCATATCTCTGTCTGAATATTGCATACATTTGTGTTCAAATTAACATAAACTCAAAAAGATTTAGTAATTCCTCAAAACGCTATTTACCCCCCCCCCCCCCTCTAGTGTTAATTCTAGCCTTAAGATCTGTAATCCGCATTTCTCACACCTCTTATAGGATTCGTTACGTAGATAGGGTTGTCAACAATTTTAGGTTCAAATTCTCATTTTTCTACACTTGTTTTAGAAATAAAACTATAAGAAGCTCCTGTATCAAATAATATCTAACTAGAACATTCTTGATAAAAATATTACCTTCCAACACTCCTTTGCCCTTCATATCTTTGGAGGTTGAAGGCTCATCCTTGATAGCGTAAACTTTGGTTTGTTCTCCTTTCTTCGGTAAGGGACAATCCTTAATCTGATGCCTTGGTTTATGACGATTATAGCATCCTCTTGGTACCGATCCTTGAGTTCCTTGAGTTTTGGGTTTTCTATAATGAGTTGACAGGTGGCCCTTTTGCTGGCAATTGTAGCAAGTGACATCTTTAAAGCGATTATCCTGAGATCCTTCTTTGAGTTTACCCTGCCATGGCATCTTTCTATTGAACTTCCTCTACTTCCAATTATTGTTGTTTCCTTCTTGTACTATGGGTGGATTTATCTTATCCAAAGCTTCATATCTGTATCCCATGTCTACTAAGTCTATAAATAGTTTTTTCACATGCCCAGTCATTTTGACATGGCATTGCTTCTTCATTCCAAAAATAAACTTTTCATTCTTTTTTAGGGGCGTATCTATTAATCTAGGCCAAAACGAGATAATTCGTTAAAATTGTTTGCATACTTCTCTAATGACATCTCCTCTTCTTGTTTAAAATCCATGAAATTTCGGTAAAGACGGGATTTTCCTACTTCCAGCATATACTTCTCCTCCATAACTTCTTTGAATCGTTCCCATAAGAAATCTTCTTTTGACTCATTCTAAGTAATATATTCCCTCCAAACTAGAGTTCCATCTTGTATTTGGCAAGAAGCTAAGAATTTCTTCTGCTTATCTCCAATATTAAGACCTTTGAAAATTCTTTCACAAAAGCGGATCCAAGCTTGTACTGTTGAATATGTGATTATATGATTTTTGTTTGATGATAATAAACATATATATATATATATATGTATATATATATATATATATTCGTTTAAATGTAATTGTTAATGTACTATTTTATTTTTCACAGGTTAAATAAATATTTTCTAAATAAAATTAAATAACACAGAATTTGAATTCAAACAGAAATTTTATTCAAACAAATATTTATTACAGTTTTGAATAGCACAAATTCAAGCACTCACTATACAAATACAACTTTGATTACAATACAAATTCAGTTACATCACAATTTCACATTTACATCTGACCTCACTACATATCACTCATTCACTCAACTCGTATTTTATCTTCAACTTTATTCCAATGTGAATCCAGGATCTGAGCAATCTGCAAAAATATACACTGAAGCGGTAAAATTGAAAAGGAAATATTTTTGCAGTATAAAATAAAATATGGATTTTAAAAATAATATTTGCCTCAGTTATTTGGATTGTTTGTCATCATTTAAATTTGAATTCATCATACACGAACAATTTGTGACATGCACAGTGTGTCACTGTACATGCCACAAGACCGTGCACGCCGATATACACTTGATAATGTTACGGGGACAGGTGAGCACAAGGTCAAACCCAAATCATGTCGGGTTCAACACAAGTGAAATAAATATAAAGTCATGAAATTAGCACAAGGTCAAACCCGAGCTACAAGCTGGATTCAACATAGGTGCAAATGGCCAAAACTCAAGAATCAAGTGTCGACTAGTTCAATATAAATAAGAACAGAGAAGAAAATGAAATGGCACATGTATATACAGTGCATAGCCGCATCAAGAAACCAAAACCAGAAAGTACACATGACTACTTCAACTTCAAACTCATAACAAGCATGGTACAAAGACTACAATTACAAAACTCAACTCAACATAGATGCATATGCACAAGTCAAGTGATGCACCAGTGAAATGTCGAAGACCAGACAACACAACATACAGTGACAATGTGGTTGAAGTGAGACTACGAACAAGAATGCAACCGGACTCCACAAAGCTACATGTCATGTGAACTAGCTACAAACAACATGATGTGCAGATATACTTATATAACTAGTCACAGTGAATCAAATCATGGTTCAAACGAGGGCAATGCATCAAAGACTCAATTGACATGCAAACATCTCAAGATCACAATGTGCACAGAACAACTCACATGCATGCAACCATGACTCAAAGCATATACAAGACTGTTCATTTAGGTCTGGACAACATGGATGAACAATCAAACGTGAATGGCTACAGGTTTGAAACCACAAAGTGACATACAGTGACAACATGCAAAAATGACCCAACATTTCAACTTCAGCATATATACAACAAAGATGAACATCAAAATTGCACCAATACAGTGTCAATGAACAAACAAGCCCAAGTGTAAAACCAAACACAAAAGTATGTTGAAGCAACCGAGACATCCCATACATATATGTGTACAAATGAAGACACAGCAACTTAATTTCGAACCAAAAATAAGGTCGCAGGGATTACAAACAAGAACCAAATAATGTCAACAGCAGTTTCAAAAGCCGTGGTTGTCAAGAAACCAAATCTAGTGATCGAAATCAAAGTTGAACAGGTCAGATACGTAGTGGTAAGGAAACGAACCGTTCAGATTCAAAGCCGTGGTAAACACGAAATCACGAGTTCGAAATCAATGCCATGCTAATCAAGTATCACAAAATATACGCATATGAAAAGGTCAGAAATCATCTCAAACATCCAAGCATAATCAAGTGGCAGAGCAAAAGTTTTGACGAATTCAAATAAAAAATATACGACGAAAATTTAGGAGTTCGACTCCTATAAATTGCAATCAACATCATCGGCAAATGGCATCGAGTTCATGCAAGCATTAAACCAGAAAAGAAAAGGAATAAATTACATACCAGAACCAATCGAACTCGACCAACGTCGAAGTAGCCAAACGCAACTCAAGGAGACGAACGATCGACAAATCAAACACGTAAATATCCACTAATCGATCAACATAGGCGGTTCTTCGAAGATTTCTCAAAAGCCCTAATTTAAGAGCACGGAACAAAAGAGAACAGGAAGCCGCCATTTTCACCATAGAGATAATGGGCCAGAAATATAAAAAGAAAAAGGGGATTTTAATCACTATTTTGTGGGTCGTCCTTCTCTTTTAATATTTAGGCTTTAGTTTATTTTTTATTAGAGTTTTGGGGTTATTTAATTTGTTTTTAATTTAAATTCTCTTTTAACCGTTTTATTTACCAGTCGTGTGACTAGGGGACAAACTACGTGGCGTAGTTTGAGAATTCGCAACTCAGTAGCTGACTTGTGGCAAGGTTTTGAGTGTAGAGTTAGGTTAGTCAGTAGCGGGTGTCGCGAGTTTACGTGTGTAAGCGTGTGACTACTTAATTTCTAGTAGAAACCTTCGGGGCAGCACGTAGGCAGGGTTTTGCCGAAGCTGGGTAAATTCTGTGTCGTTCTATTTCTGCATTTATTATTCTGCTATTATATGTGCTGCTATTATTCTGTGATCTGTGTTGAAATTATTCTATAAGCTTCCGCAATTAATTTTAATAATTAATAGCATCACCCTATTCACCCACCCCTCTCGGTTGAAATCGATCCTACAAGTGGTATCAGAGAAAGGAACAAAAGCCAATTTTGATTTAAAATTTTGATTTTTTCAAAAATCAATTTTTGTTTTAGAAATTTGAATTTTTAAAATGGCTACTTTTTTTTTTTGAAATGAGGTTCAAACTTTACTATCAGAACGAGTAAAAGTATATACAACACCCAGTCTTAGTCAAATACAAAAAGAAAAAATCAATTCCTATTGCTAAAACGAGACTACCAACTGAACTAATTAAGGCCCAAAATAAAGTACTAGGCCCACTAAAAACAAGCAATATCAACCCGTTACCCAATTCTTCGAGACTTCTCTCGAACTAATAAAGGTAACTCAGTTCCTCACCCTACTAACTCGCTTCATATTCTCTTGCCGTGATTAGAATAATACTTTAAAGCTCAGAAAACTCAGTAATGGCGGCTTTGAGAAACATGAGACTTTTCCATACTCAACGACGGCTTCTGCTAAGCAGATCTAAGACTACTACAGATGGAGCGTCACTGGCTAGCTTTCAAGGACAGATAAGTAACTATCTTCCTGAAAATAGAAGTCTTTTCTCTTTTACATGCAAAAGATATGATTTTGCATCTCTTACAGTTGAGTATTCATTCATAACTCGAGAATAAACCATTTTCTTTTCAGATCTGTAGCGAGATATTTGTGAAAGTGAAAAGTCCCACTGGATCTTTGGCATTTGACGAACAAATGGCAGTGAAAAGTTCTCCACTGGTTAGAAGATACGTTTTTGAAACTCTTAAGATTATACTTTAAAACTTAGCTCAAGAATCTAACCGAATTCATTTCGTTTGCTTTTACCAGATCATAACAAGATATGAAAGAGTCCCACTGGATCTTGTTGTTTGGCGAACAAATGGTAGAGTAAAAGCTCCACTGATTTTAGCAAGGTACGTCTTTGAAACACACTTTAAAACTTAGCTCACGAATCTCACCGAGTTCGATCTGTACAGAAGGTAGATCAATGAGCTTCTTTCTTCTGGAACCTGTTCTACCGAGATTCCTGTTTACTGGATTTACAAACTAGTTCAAAATATATTGAAATTTGTAATTTAATATGTAATTATAAGAGAGGGAGTGAGATCAATGTAAATTAAAACAGGTACAAAAAGAACCTTAGACCAAGTGCAAAGATTCATAAGCGGTAGATTAGCACATATGATAACGGAGATGCCCCAATTCAGCGTTGGGAGGTATAACCCCATTTCCTTGCGATTATGTCTTTCGTATCAGTGATGTTTTTGTAGAACTTAGATTTCACCATTCTGATGTTCATAGTCTGAAATATTTTATTGCAAATCTCTGTATGGTCGGTGAATCTGTTCTAAAAAATTCTTTCATTCCTTTCCCTCCATATATGCCACACACATACTGATATCGAAAGATGAAATAAATCTGAGTTTAGATTCCTTCCCTTAGTAGTATGGACTATTTTCTGTAAATCGTCCTTCAAATGAAATGAAAGCACACTTTTTGGGTAAGGGAAAAAAATTTTGCAGCTCCATAACCAAATTTTCTCTGAATAGTCACATTGAAAGAATAGATGATCAGATGTTCCAATGTGTTTATTACATAAAACGCAAATAGGGTCCACAACTATCTGCTTCTACACCAGCCTTTCTTTGGTAAGTAAAAAAACATTAATGGCTTTGAAAAGGCAAACTGCCATTTTTGGGACGTAAACTTTATTCCAAACTAATGACGACCAGCTTTTAGTTTCAAAACTAGTTCTAATCGAGTTCCAGACTTTTTTAAACTGGTATAACCCGTCCCTAGTGCATTTCCAGGACCAGTAGTCCCTCTCTCTGTCCTTATGAATCGATATTCCTTCTATTTCTACGTGTATTTGATACAGAAAACTTAACTCATCCCACTTCCACGCACCGTTTTTTATGATCTTACTAAGAACCAAGTTTTCGGTACCAGTTCTAATTGCAACATCTCTGCCGATTCGCTCCATTATAGAACTACCGTTTAACCAAGGGTCGAACCATAGGGACGTGGTTTTATCGTCTATGATATTGAGGGAAAGATATTTTCGAGCCTCCTGTCTGTTCCTCAAAATAAATTTCCACACCCCCGAATCATCCGATCTCTCAGAAGTTTCCCAAAAGCTTTTGTTTCCAATGTATTTATGTTTCATGTATTTTGCCCAGATGCCTTCTTCATTTATAATTTTCCAAATTAGTTTTACATATAACGCTTTATTCAGCTCTTCAAGATTCCTCAATCCCATTCCTCCCTCTTCTTTTTCTCTACAAAGTATATCCCAAGGAATTTTACTATTACGGCTTTTCCATAGAAAATTAAGAATCGGATGTTTAATTTTTTGAACGGTAGAGACTGGTAGTCGGAAACATTGCATCCAAAATTGAATTATAGGGTAGATGGTTGATTTTATAAGTTCAAGTCTCCCAGCTAGGCTGAGCATTCTGGTTTCCCATCCTCCTACTTTTAACTTGATTTTCTCAATCAGAGGAACACATTCTTTATCCCTCAAGTTAGTGCTTGACAGCGGAATGCCCAAATATCTTACTGGAAGTTCTGATTGCTGAACATTGAGGATGGTGCTAATATCATTGCAATGCTCCACCCCTTTACCAAAGAAAACATTATATTTTTCACAACTTAATTCCAAACCTGAAAATCTCTTCATGTTTTTGAAGACTTCTATTATGGCTGTTGCTGACTGCATAGTTGCTTTAGAGAAGACAATTATATCGTCAGCGTAGATAAGGTGCGTCAGTTTGTTATTAAATTCTGAGATGGGAGAAATTAGCCCCTCCCTGACTTTTTCGTCCATCAAAAGAGTAAAATATTCCATAACCAAGGTGAAAAGAATCGGGGAAAGTGGATCACCTTGCCTAAGACCGTTTGAGCTTTTAAAGTATCCATGCGCTTCCCCACTTGAAATGATCGAGAAAACAGGAGTTGATATGATGTTTTCTATGACTCTCATCATTTTATTTGAAAATCCCATGCTGTTTAACATGTGTATTACGAAAGATCTGTTAATCGAATCGTAAGCTTTCTTTAAATCAACTTTGATACACATGTATTTGTTATTTTTTCTGCCAAGACCTCTTATAATTTCGTGTGCAAGTAAAATGCCATCCCCAATAGCTCTGCCTTTGATAAATGCCGTCTGGTTCTGGGACACCAACTTATCCATGAAGGGGACTAGTCTGTTACACAAATTTTTTGTGAAAACCTTATACAAAGTATTACAACAGGAAATGGGTCTAAAGTCTTGGATACTAGTGGAGTGAACTTTTTTGGGAATCAGATGTAGGAAAGTATGGTTCCATTCCTTTATAATTTGACCCTTCTGAAAGACATCATTTAAGGCTTTACATATTAGGTCTTTCGATAAATTCCAATGAATTTTAAAAAACTTGGAGTTAAAACCATCTGGTCCTGGGGATGTTGTATCCTTAATTTCCCATAAGGCAGATTTGATTTCTTCCATAGAAATTCTGTCATTCAAAAAATTAGCCCCATATTCTGTGATAATCGATTTACAAACGATTTCTGGGAACTGATCTCCTACAGGACGATTGAAGGCCCGTTTATAGAATAAAATGGCCGACTCCGTGAGCTTGTCTTCGGGAATCGTCTTTCCATCTATATCTATTCTGGTCAAATTCTTGCCACTTCTTCCGCTAGACATTTTTGCATAAAAAAAGGAGGAGGCTTCGTCTCCCATCGTCAGCCAGTTACATTTAGCTTTTTGTTGTGTATCTAGAAATTCCTTTTTAAGTGCCAGTTCCAAATTAGTTTTGGCATACTGGAACTCCATTGCTAAACTAGGGTTATTTGATCTTTCCAAAAGTTTCTGAAGTCTAGAACAGATCTCTCTCTGATCTTTTACCTCCGACTTAGTATTCCGTAGTTTAGCACTCCATAGTTTAAGTCCCCTCTTGATATTCTTAAGAATAGAAATGATTTGGTATAAAGGGCGGTCTTCTAGATTAGATTTCCAGAGTTTCTCAATCAGGGGAAATTATTGATCACACAATGGCCAATGATTCATAAATTTAAATGGTCTATTCTTATCCCTAGTAACACGGGAAAGTGAGAATACAATAGCATTGTGATCACTCACCGAAGGGGGAAGGAATTCAGCCGATAAGGCTGGAAACGAATTAATCCAATCCAAGTTAGCGAAAACCCTGTCAATCTTTGAGAAAATGTTACGACTGGGGCCAGACCACCAAGAAAATTCATACCCTTTGATATTGATCTCGTTAAGGCCCGTGTATCTAGACATGTCTTCTAGTTCAAACAAGCTCCCAAATGCTACTGGGTTTCCTCCCTTTTTATCTGCGGGGTTACGAATACAGTTGAAATCCCCGAGAACAAGCCAGGGTCTATAAATACTGATAGCGTCCTCCTGTAAGTTAGCCCATAGTCTTCTCCTAAGATTTATATGGTTCTGAGCATATACAAAAGATAGATTGCATTTGAATTTTGTGACGTTGATCAATTCCAAAGTAATATGTTGTTCGCTCATACTAATATAATTATAATCCCAAGAATTTCCATCGATGAAAACAAGAATTCTGCATTTGTAATAGCATGAAACATTACTTATTATTTTCCATCCATAATCCATATTCTTTTCGAGCTTCTTAATGTCCGAAAGCAACAGTTTATTTTCTAAGACTCCAAAACAACTTATTTTGTACTTGTTTATAAGATGTTTCACCTCTTTCATTCTGTTAGGGTTATGAAACCCTCTTACATTCCAACAAGCAATTGACATTAAGTACCTCTGTTATTACGAGTCCTCTGCAGCTTGCTTCTAGTGGACTCTCTTTCATCCTCAGCAGAAATGCCTAACATCTGAACCCACTTGGGATTTTTACGAACAAGCTTGTCTTTCTGAATGTTCTCTAATTCTTTATTCTGATCCTTTGATATTGGATACTCCTCCAGTGCTGGATCTTCATTATCATATGTGTTCTGATCCTCCATCACTTCTGATGTTCCTTCATCTTGGCCCAGGATCTCCGGTACCTGTATATCAATACACGACTCAGTACCTCTCTTAAAATTAACATTATTAACTGTACAATCTTCAATACATATTTCATTAGAAAGTAAAGCTCAGTAGTTAAAGGAGCATCCGGTTGTGAGGGACGTTTTAGAATTGTGACATTTTTAGAAGGAGATTTCTGAGTTGATAGGCTCAGGATTGTTGAGGGTAGTTCCAATATTATTCCTCCTATTTTTGGTGGAACGGATTTTTTGAATTGGAAATTGACAGTGGAATTTTATTTAAAATCTGTTAATATTAAATGTTGGAATATTATTGAAAATGGGTGTGATATAAATGACGAGAAAATTATCTCGATTAATGCTCTTGCTATGCATATATTATATTCTCATATTAATCAAGATAATTTTAATTTCATCTCTCACTGTGAAAATGCACAGAAAATCTGGAATACTTTCGATGCAATATATGGTGCAAAAGTCAACAGCAATGAGAAATCCCTCCACAACCAACTTAGTTAAAGGAATGTGCTTAACAGGATTTGTAAAAAGCAGTTGTGATGAGGATGATGATGATGGAGCAGCTGAGATGGCATTAATAATGAAGAAATTCAAAAGGTGGAACCGCAAATACGATAATCCAGCTCTAAATCAAAAATTAAAAAGCGGAATAATCAAAGCACTAGACAACTCGGAAGAACACGGGATCATTTGCAACAAACCCGGTGATATCAAGCCCAATTATCCCCGATTTCAACGCGATTTTGAAAAGAAATCAAAAAGGAGAAATGCTACATCTACGTGGAATACAAGTGATGAAGATAATCAAAGTTCTAGTAGTGAGAGTGAGAAAGCAGATATGTGCCTTCATGGAAATATAACTGATGGCGACGATGATGAGCCAAGCGAGGTATCAAAACTCACTCACTCTGAATTACTCATATATTTCCATGAAATAAATGGCTGTTTTGAACGACTTAGGGAGAAGTATGCTAAACTTGAATCACAAAAAGATACTTTGATAGAATTAAATGAAAACCTTGACCAATTAGTTAAAAACTATCAAAGTAGGATCCCTAAGTGTGATAAGTGTCCAACATTCAAAGAAGAAATTAAAAAAATCAGAAATCAATATAAAATCACTTGAAAATGAAATTTTGATTTTGAAAGAAAGTGAAAGTACTAGGAGAGAGAATTCTATTAAAAAGTGCACACAATTGTTAAATGAAAATGAATCTCTCAAAACACAAGTCCAACAATTGTCAACGGCTTTAGATAAATTTTCAGAAAGTGAAAAATAGTTAAATATGCTATTAGGAAAGCAAACTGGTAATATGGTTAGACAAGGACTTGGATATAATCAATCTAAAAATGTTGAAAGCAATATTAATCAAGTCAATCCAATGTGAACACTTTGTAGAAAATTTGGACACGATCAAAATAGTTGTTGGTATAGACCCAAACACGAGAAAACTATACCAATTTGGGTTCTAAATGGCACAAATATAAAAACTCTCAAAGTTAAACAAATTTGGGTGCCGAAGGGAACAATTATAAATAGTTTTTGGTCTCCACAAAATTATTTTTCTAAATATTCTGCCACTAACAACCATGGACCTATAAAAACAAATAGGTCAAAAAAATCTTTCAACGTGTAGGTGTGGTGGCAGGCTAAGGAACAACAATAGTGTTACTTGGATTCTGGCTGTTCCAAGGACACAACGAGCAACAAAGCAAAGTTCCTTAGCGTAGTATAAAGGTGACAGAACCACAACAGACAACAATGAAAAATATCGTAAAGGTAAAACAGGTAAAGGTATATTTATTTGAACGATATATTAATTGTGATAATATGCACTGTATTCTGAATTAAATCAGCCAATAATGAAGATGATGAAATAATGATGATTTTGATTCTGACTTACTCAAAATTGTTGGCCAATTATATTATTATGCCAAAAACACTATATAAATCTCTAGATTCTTTGAAATACTTCATATATATTAGTTTGGATTAAAAATAGTGTTTTGTTGGATGATAATACATTTGCTTATAATATGGCTAACTCTATATTCACGGTTTTTGATTATTTACACGGCTTCAATTCAAATTCAAGAGAATGTCATTTAAATTGTTGTTAAAATTGAGTTTGAAATTTTTGGTGCACACTTCATGGTTTGGTCGATCGAATTCAATTAATGATAATTTTGAGTGAAAGAGAAATTATGACGCAGATTACACTGGTAATCTAGTTGATAGAAAAATTACTAGAGGGGCATGATTTTATGTTGAGACATTTAGTAATTGCATTATTCATTTAAAGAAAATATCTGCATATTTTTTTCATTTCAAATAATTTTCAAATAGCAGAAAATTTTCTTATAAAACCCCTTCTAGAAAATTATTTTTGAACTTGTTTTCAGATTGGTCACTTTTAGAAAAATTGATTTTACAATTATTTTTGAATATAATTTTAAACGTTCACATTGACTAATCTTACTCCCTAATGATTATCGAAAAGATGAATAGTGATTGAAAAAGTGATGAGTGTTGATATTTATCATATATTATGACTCGAGACGGTATAACTAGTAAATTTCTTTAGAAATATAAACAAGAGTTGTAAAAAAATTTGTTGGTAAAAATTACATGACTATCTCTATATCTATCATATTTCTAACGACCATCACTCATCAAAATTCTATATAGTTTGTCAATATGTGGTACTTTAAACAGGAATCATTCGTTTTTCATTTTACATTTTTTAAAATAATAGAAAATTTTATATAGTAAAAAAAATACCAAAGTATTCACTCTCATTTAAAAGTCCTTACGGTTATGCATGAGTGAATTACTTGGAATTTGTTATGTGCTTCCATGCTCATTTAAAAGTCCTTACGATTATGCATGTATGGAACACATATCAAAAGTTGATTTTTAAAATAAAAAAGTTAATTCTAATCCCATTTAAAAGTCCTCACGGTTATGCGTGGTTAGAAGATACTTGAATTCATTTTTTTAAAATAAAATTGGAATACTGCTAATCTCATTTAAATATCCTAATGGTTATGCATGGTTAGTAGATATTCAAATTCCTGATATAAATATACCACAAATAGACAAAACTGTATGGTTTTATATGATGACATCATTCCCATCATTCTAAAAGTGGAATATGCGCCTAACAAAATATTTATGATTTTTGTTTGATTTTTTATTGAAATTTAATATTTATATTCAATTGAGTTTTAATGTTGGATTAATATCAATCACTTTATCTCTATTCTCTCTAACATTATTATACTTTTGCTGATAACAAAAGGGGGAGAGAAAAGTTAAGATTTTGTCAAATAAAATCAAGCAAAGTTCAAATAATTTTCCATTTGCATCTAGCCTCATTTGCATATTTTTATTTGTATGCATATATGTAGGGGGAGCTTTGTGTAGAGAGGAAGCATTTAAATAGGGGGAGGATTTAGAGCATATCAATGATCAAAAACATTTGACATATTCAAAATCTTAAATATATGTTTGTAATCATCAAAAAGGGGAGATTGTTGAATATGCGATTATTATTTTTTGATGATAATAAACATATATATATTCATTTAAATGTATTTGTTAATGTACTATTTTATTTTTCACAGGTTAAATAAATATTTGCTGAATAAAATTAAATAACACAGAATTTGAATTCAAACAGAAATTTTATTCAAACAAATATTTGTAACAATTTTGAATAGTACAAATTCTAGCTCTCACTATACATATACAACTTTGATTACAATACAAATTCAATTACATCACAATTTCACTTTTACATCCGACCTCACTACATATCACCCATTCACTCAATTCGTATTTTATCTTCAACTTTATTCCAATATGAATCCAGTGTCTGAGCAATCTGCAAAAATATATACTGAAGCGGTAAAATTGAAAAGGAAATATTTTTGCAGTATAAAATAAAATATGGATTTTGAAAATAATATTTGCCTCAGTTATTTGGATTGTTCGTCATCATTTAAATTTGAATTCATCATACACGAACAATTTGTGACATGCACAGTGTATCACTATACATGCCACAAGACCGTGCACACCGATATAGACTTGATAATATTACGGGGACAGGTGAGCACAAGGTCAAACCCAAATCATGCCGGGTTCAACACAAGTGAAATAAATATAAAGTCACGAAATTAGCACAAGGTCAAACCCGAGCTACAAGCTGGATTCAACACAGGTGCAAATGGCCAAAACTCAAGAATCAAGTGTCGACTAGTTCAATATAAACAAGACCAGAGAATAAAATGAAATGACACATGTATATACAGTGCATAGCCGCATCAAGAAACCAAAACCAGAAAGTACACATGACTACTTCAACTTCAAATTCACAACAAGCATGGTACAAGGACTACAAGTACAAAACTGAACTCAACATAGATGCATATGCACAAGTCAATTGATGCACCAGTGATATCAGTGAAATGTCGAAGACCAGACAACACAACATACAGTGACAATGTGGTTGAAGTGAGACTACAAACCAGAATGTAACCAGACTCCACAAAG
The DNA here is from genome assembly GCA_030765085.1 of Allium cepa. NCBI lineage: Eukaryota > Viridiplantae > Streptophyta > Magnoliopsida > Asparagales > Amaryllidaceae > Allium > Allium cepa. The sequence goes on from CM060945.1 coordinate 728,539,744, forward strand.
CTACATGTCATGTGAACTAGCTACAAACAACATGATGTGTGGATATACTTATATATCTACTCACAGTGAATCAAATCATGGTTCAAACCAGGGCAATGCATCAAAGACACAATTGACATGCAAACATCTCAAGATCACAATGTGCACAGAACAACTCACATGCATGCAACCATGACTCAAAGCATATACAAGACTGTTCATTCAGGTCTGGACAACATTGATGAACAATCAAACATGAATGGCTATAGGTTTGAAACCACAAAGGGACATACAGTGACAACATGCAAAAATGACCCAACATTTCAACTACAGCATATATACAACAAAGATGAACATAAAAATTGCACCAATACAGTGTCAATGAACAAACAAGCCCAAGTGCAAAACCAAACACAACAGTATGTTGAAGCAACCGAGACATCACATACATATATGTGTACAAATGAAGACACAGAGAAAATTAATTTCAAACCAAAAATAAGGTCGCAGGGATTACAAACAAGAACCAAATAATGTCAACAGCAATTTCAAAAGTCGTGGTTGTCAAGAAACCAAATCTAGTGATCAAAATCAAAGTTGAATAGGTCAGAGACGTGGTGGTAAGGAAACGAACCATTCAGATTCAAAGCCGTTGCAAACACGAAATCACGAGTTCGAAATCAATGCCATGCGAATCAAGTGATACAAAATATACGCATATGAAAAGGTCAGAAATCATCTCAAACATCCAAGCATAATCAAATGGCAGAGCAAAAGTTTTGACGAATTCAAATAAAAAATATACGACGAAAATTTAGGAGTTCGACTCCTATAAATTGCAATCAACATCATCGTCAAACGGCATTGAGTTCAAGCAAGCATTAAACTAGAAAAGAAAAGGAATAAATTACATACCAGAATCAATCGAACTCGACCAACATCGAAGCAGCCAAACACAACTCAAGGATACGAACGGTCGACAAATCAAACACGCAAATATCCACTAATCGATCAACATAGGCGGTGCTTTGAAGATTTCTCAAAAGCCCTAATTTAGGAGCACGGAACAAAAGAGAACATGAAGCCGCCATTTTCACCATAGAGATAACGGGGCAGAAATATAAAAAGGAAAAGGGGATTTTAATCGCTATTTTGTGGGCCGGCCATCTCTTTTAATATTTAGGCTTTAGTTTATTTTTTATTAGGGTTTTGGGGTTATTTAATTTGTTTTTAATTTAAATTCTCTTTTGACCGTTGTATTTACTAGTCGTGTGACTAGGGGACAAACTACGTGGTGTAGTTTGAGAGTTCGCAACTCAGTGGCTGAGTTGTGGCAGGGGTTTGAGCGTAGAGTTAGGTTAGTCAGTAGAGGGTGTCGCGAGTTTACGTGTGTAAGCGTGTGACTACTTAATTTCTAGTAAAAACCTTGGGGGCAGCACGTAGGCAGGGTTTTGCCGAAGGTGGGTAAATTCTGTGTCGTTCTATTTCTGCATTTATTATTCTGCTATTATCTGTGCTGCTATTATTCTGTGATCTGTGTTGAAATTATTCTATAAGCTTCCGCAATTAATTTCTATAATTAATAGCATCACCATATTCACCCCTCCTCTAGGGTGAAATCGATCCTACATGTACTTCAATGATGGTTTCCATTCCTTTGAAAGCTTTACCACGAAGGCTGGTATAATTCTTGCATAAAGTTGCGAAGTTAGGTTGGGGCTGTACCGAAACTACTATTTCCTTGACTACTATAGACGCAGGAGTTTGACCATTTGTGGTATTACTTCCTTCCCTACCACGTACTCTTTTTCCACTCATTTTCTGCTATCTGTATATAGTAAGAAAAAGATCTTTGGGATATATAGACGAGATATCTCAGGAAATGCTATACAGTATGAATATACATACTCAAGTTAAAAATTTTAATTACGCACTCTCTCAAAATAAACTCATTCTAGGGAAATACTAAACCTATCTCTAATAAGTCATACCCCAACAAAGCCAAGGCTCTCGTTTAACCTTCAGCTCTGAGACCATGTGTGATGACCCAGCTCCTCGATCCCTAAAAATCGACACTAATATACCCACGGTATTCATGGGCCATAAATCCAAGTGCCGATGAGGCAGATTATCAAGGGTGTGAAAGAAAATAAAGATAGAAGATAACACCATAATAGAATCTCACTTCGCATTCAACATTTTGTTCGTGCATAAGTAATCAGAGTCAAATACAAATCCAACGGGATAGTTATAACTGTCTATCCGTACATATGCTGGAAAATACATACTACATAACACAGCGAAAAATAGGTAGATATCTACATAAGGTACTTCAGCTTCGTAACACCAAAAGGATTCTCCAAAATACTCCTCGACATATACCAAAATAGTCATAAGGTGTCCTGACTACACGGCTGGCTAAAAAATAGGACATCCAGAGTTTAAAGGGAAAATAAACTCTAGGTCAGTCATGGGACTTATGTGAGATCTCGAAGTACGGTGCCTTAAAAACAAAAAGGTATCTCATATGACCGCGCCGCACATAAACACGGAATAGGTTTTCACCTAATTATAACCAAAACTCTTTATACGCAACATTTAGAGTTATTATTTTAATGGCTTTCTTTAACATTTGCAAATAAAGTTATTAATCTTAGCCAAAATTGTTACCATTAATAAATTCCAACATACTAGGTTCTATAAACAAAACTACAAGTTCTTATTGGAGAATGGATTTCTATACAAATGACCAGGTGAAAGGACGACCTTTCGATTAGTACACTTCTAGATGGAAGCCCCGAGGCACAGAACATCTACCCTCTACTAACATAAGACCGACATATCACTGCAACTAGATAGTACCGAATATATCACCCCCCCTGGTCATTACCGACATTTATCTGAGAGCTCTCTTCACATACATCCACATTAATTTACATCCTGAACATCATAGCGGGAAGAAATACATCTAGAAGGGAATGATCATACCCTAATTGGGAATGACCCACTTGGCCTTGCTGCATCTAACCCTGTTTCGGTCATTTCCGGTTGATGAGGCTTGAGGTTGCGATTACCTTTTCACATAGCACATTTTCTTTCACTTTGAATGCCAAATTGCCATTCCACATTCACATGACTGATTTATACAAACGTATAACTTTCTGAGCTCGTATGTCGTGGGAAAGAGTGCTAAGCTAAGAGAAGGTGTGTTCTCCGCCATCGACTGATATACATCTATGAGACCACTCATTGCGATTTAGAATGCAAGTTCATACATTCATCCAAACAAGTTCGTTCTGGGACTGAACAAAACCGAAGGTACTTTCCTCGGCCATTACTAGGTGAGAAGTCATTGCTGTTTTGAGATTTTTCATAACAAAGAGACCACTGCTATAATATAATGAATCGAGAGTTTATCCCCAATTAATCAACAAGTAGTCCCTAGTTATTATTCATCTTAATATCTCCATCTTCAAACATCATCAATCTTCGAACATGTAAATTGGTTCGAAGTGGGCTACGGATAGAAATCACCCAAACCCGATCCCGGTTCCTTCGAAATCCAACCATCGATAATAATGATGTAATTAGGTGATTGTTTTTCGATTCATTCAGTTTCCTTTGCCAAAATATCTTCAAGAGATATATATTTTCTAAATATTGTTTTAGTGAATATGAAATCATTTAAACCTCTTTTTGAATATTTCTCAAATCATTTTTCAAAAGTATCTTTTGAGAAAATAGGAGTACAGAAATCATTCTACTTTTATTCAATATCAACTTTCGTATTCAACAAGTGCTATGGGTGGAATAATGGTGAGATCACCTTTTAAATTCCACAAATAGGACAAGTACCCTATTCGGATTTTAATAATGAGTATAAGAAGTCTATTTCTATAAAATCAAAGTTGAGCATCCGGGTTTCCTTTCAATATGTTCCATCCCTCGGTTAAAAGGGAAGACTAAGGCTAGGTAAGTTTAGGGCACTGTTTACTCCATTCCTAACTTAGTTACACAACTTGTTTTCATTTTTAGATCTCATAGGCGGGACAAATGTAGTAGTCGTTTCTGCATACTCATTTTCCTTTTTAAATCACTTAAATATTTGTTAAACCATTTTTGAAATAATTTTGAATTTTCGAATCTCTTTTTGAATTACTTCATCATTTACATAAAAATGTTTACATAAGACTTAGGAAATAATTGTTTAGTTCCAACCTTTATTTCCAAAGTTATCGAAAAGCGTTGCAAAAAGTGTTGCAAATAGTGCTACAAAAAGTGCTTTAAAAGCTATATTCTTTAGATCAACTTTTACATCATTTAGAAAACCATATTTTCAACTTAAATAGTTTTTAAAACAATTTAAAAGATTTTTAGAATTTATTTCATATTTTTGAAATATTTATTTTATCAATTTCCAACATTGGTCATTTAGTGCAAAAACTGGATTTTTCCTGAAAATTGATTCTGCCATATTTCAAACATACAAGATGAAATCTTGATTCTCTTTTTTTACATGAAAGATACAGATATAAGGATTTAGAAAATTCCTACTTCGAAGAATTCCTAACTATATTCCACTTCGTGTGTTCATTTGAACTTTTAACGCGAAAATACGAACTGCCTTTACGCGACGCGTCAAATTTTAGGCGTATTTTGAGATTCATATCCAAACTTTTCCAAGAAAAGTTTAAACACTTAGAAAACATTTCTAAAGGATATTCAAACGTTTTTCAATGATATAAATGATTCCATATCATATTTCATTTCTTTTGGAAAGTGATTTCCATGTGATTATACGTTGTGTAAATCTGTGACTTGTTTCAACATATATTTTCAATATACAATTAATAAACATCCAAAACAATGTTTATAACCATTTTAACATATTCTAACATGTCATATGAACTTGAAAATTAATTTAACAACATTTTATTACAATGTCACATGATTATCATTTCTGTATACATTTTCTCACTAACTTTTGCAAATGACTTGAAGGTGGTTGCTTTCTTTTTCAAACACTTATCAAACATTATTATTAACATACGAATAACATTTAAAACTTGCAAAACATCATATAAACATTTCCTACTTATCAATTTGGAGTTCTCATCTTTTGTCGCTTTCAAACTAGTTTTAAACTTTTCTAACTTTGCCTTACGCTCTTAGAACTTGCTAAACTTTCTCGTACTTGCCTTAGGAGGCCATGACCATGCTTGAAAGGAAAATATGCTCGGCCAAATGGAGGAAGGGGTATGAGCAATAGAAGGTAAGAGGAGTAGTTTTGAAGTGGTTCATACGGAGTTTTGTTGATATTTTTCTTTGTTTTATTTTTTAAAATATTTTGGAATTATTTAATTATAGAAAGAGTCCATTAAAGGATGTAAGAGAGCTTGAGAAAGTAGAGAAAAAATGGTGCAAAAGTAAAGGAGAAGAGGATGGGTATTTATAGAAAATATTTGAGATTAAAATTTAGATTTGTGTTTTTACTTAAATAACCTTCGTTAAGAATTAAATAAACATATTAAATTCAACACTTACCATCCACATCACATCACACTTTTAAAATTCAACAGCTTAAGAGTTAAGCGAAGAATATGAATGATTACTTTATTTTATGTCACATTTGATGTGACATGAGTTTTGTCTTTTTTGTTTACTTTTGCTAATTACTTTCTAGAATTTTCTACGGTGATTATTAAAAGTATCCTTGTTTAGTTAATTGTTAGCTACCTTTACATGTTAACATATTCAATAAATTTTGAACATTAAGGTTGTAACGACCCAGAAATTTTGAACAATTTAATTTGTAAATATTTAATTTAATTTAAATATTTAAATGATAATTTGACTTAAATTTCAAATTATCAGAATGAATTGGTAATTTAAAATTTAGAGTTTAATCTATTTAAAAGTTGAATAGAAATTTAAATTTTGACTTTGAAGTTGAAATTTAATATTGAACTTATATTTTAAATTTGAATTAATGATTATAAAAATAATTGAATTTGAAATAAGAATGAAAATATAATATAAAAATATATATATATAATAAAATAAATAAAGAATATACTAGTTAAAATTTTTAACAACATAATTTTAACAAAATAAAAACAAAGCAAACTATTAACAAAAACTAATTGAATTAAAAAAAAAAAAAAATAAATAAATAAATAAAATAACAAGTAAACATTACCTTACCTACCTTACCGTGTTCCATGCCTTTCATCACGCAATTGCACGTCGCCCCCTTTTCTATCTTATACCCGGCCCTCTCTCCCCTATTTCATTCATACGAAATAAAAAAAAAAAAAAAAAAAAAAAAAAGAAAAATGGCCGTTGCCGTAAGAATCGAAGTCGCGAGTCACACACGCGTGCGCGTAGGCTAGGGTGAGGAGGTGCAGGCGCTTGCGACTGGCGATGGGAGGAGGCGATGTCGTGGCAGTTGAGGCGGCGGCAGATGAGGAGCTTAACAGGACGATCGATTGGGGGGTCGTGATTTGAAGTGGGTTGACCGATGGATGAAGTTCGAGCGCAGAATCGGTATATACGATCGATGATCGCGAGGCTCAAATCGAAGCCGGCGTTCAGCGGCTAGGGCACTCGCGAGTGCAGGCGATGTTAGGAGGGTATGCTGTCGCGATGGCGGCATGGCAGAGCGGCAGTGAGGAGTTGGGGTCGTCTCGCGATTTCGAGTTCATGTATGTTTCAGGTAATCGAAACCATTAAAGCATTTAAAATAAATTTTAAGATGGTGTAGATTCTTAATTTAATGTGTCGGTTATTATTATTATTATTATTTTACAGTAAAGGAATTTTTTTTTTTCAGATCTGTAGATTATTATTATTTTACATGTATATAGGGCTGGAAAAAAAGAAGTTTGGTTTATTTGAATTTGATGTTTATTTAGGGCTTAAATTTATAAAAGGATGCATACCAATTTTAGAAGGGTCAGTATATATTTATGTAAACAGTAAAAGTATGTGTCTTTGAAAATTTATGTGAAGTAGATTTTTATGAAGCCTATATAGATTAATTATTTGATTAAAAGAAATTTAGTTCTAAATAAATTTTAGTTAGATAAATTGAATTATAGAGTAAGTTAATTAAAACATTTATTCTGAACTAAATTTTTGAATGGATTAAAATTTTAAAATGACAAATTGAATAATTCGATTATTTCAAATATTAATTAATTCGTATAATATTTATACAAGGTCTCTAAATGGAGAAAAACAATCAGGATGGAAATGGATGGCAAATTTAAAAGCTAAGGTGAGAACTTCTCACTCAAAAGGAATTTTTATTGTTTATTTAAATTTTAAATAGTTAGATTTAGAATTTGCTTGACTGTATTGATTGAATGCTTGAATGATGATTGTTATATATATTGGATGTGAATAGACCCTATACGCCGTTAGTAAGCGGAGGTTATTTATTACACACATATACCGCGATATTCCACCTCGAAGTGGAATTGGTATTATATTATATATATAGCAATATATATATATTGGCATATGTATATATTGCAGTTGATTGATTTCCCGCATTTTCTTTTAGCGGATGAGACCTTATACGCCGTTAGTAAGCGGATATATTTTATAAAATCCCATATACCGCGATATTCCGTCTTGAAACGGAATGGTATTGTGCTAATGTCTGTGGATGCAGGGAAACAGGTTGGAGGGATCCAACTGGATTCCTCACAATATTTATTTGATTTCATATATTGTGATATTTGATTGTTTATCATGGATGATATATGATGTGTGAAAATCGTGATTGACTATTGATGTGTTGCATCATCGGATCCAAATTTTGAAATTTAAAAACAACGATTTTAAATTCTAAAAGGATTTTTGGAAATATACGTTTATTAAATATTTTTGGAATTGATCCATTATAATAAATAAACGTTATAATTTTTATGTTATAAAAATTATGATTTTTGAGAAATATAGTTAAAAGTTGATTTTTGAGAATATGGGATTAATGATTTGACAAAATAATTTAAACTGGGATTTTTGAATCTATTATAAAATGAATAAAAGTGATGAAATTATAAAGAACCATGAAGATGTTTCAAAAGAATAATATAAATTGTTTTATATTAAAAAGATTTATAAATTAATATTTATAAATTAAAAATATTAGAAGTGTAAAACGAACTTTTCTAAGTGTTAGAAAGAATTGTAAATGAATTTCATAAATTGGAATTATAGAATTATAACAGTGAAGTTATAAATAAATTTTATAAGCAGTAGGTTTATAAAATTTATAAAGTTATTAAAGGAATGAGTTTGGATAAATAAATGAATCTTATAAGTTATAAGATTTATAAAATTTGTGAAGTTATTTAAAAGAATAAGATTTTGGACAAATAGATGAATCTTATAAGTTATAAGATTTATAAAATTTGTGAAGTTATTTAAAAGAATAAGATTTTGGATAAATAGATGAATCTTATAAGTTATAAGATTTATAAAATTTGTGAAGTTTAAAGGAATGATTTTATAAACAAATAAATTATAAGTATTTGACTTATAATATGAAATTTTTAATATATCATTGTGATATGAATTGAGATAAGTTAATAAAGGAAATTTATAAAAGGAAGTTGTTATAAAAGAAATAGAAATAGAATTTATAAACATTGTTTTATAAATTCGCAAACTACTTATTTTGATAAGTAAATTGTTGCAATTTATTTATGAAGTTATATTCATGTTTTAGACAGTGAATAATTCCTTAAACTAAAATGAATAGAAGTAATGAAATTGGTTAACAATATATTCACGTTTTTGAATAGTGAATAATATGTTAAAGAAATTATTTAGAATGTGATGTCTTAAATAAAATTAAAACGATCTAATGATGTTTTAAAATATGTTGAGATTTGAAATCATAGATTTCAACATTTATTGTTGAAATAGATGTTTTCGAGAAATAAAAGGAAATGGTAGATTATAACACTATTGTTATAATAGATGATTTCCGAAAGGAAATGTTTTGTATAGTATTGGGATTTATATATCTATTTTAATTTCTAATCCCTATACTAGTGATTTTGGGTTGTCGTAACGATGTTTTACGCAACATTCGTTTTGGCCCAAATAAATATGGTTAAGTGAATGATTTCCTTAAAGGATGAAGTATATACTTAATTTCGATTAGGGTATATTAAATATTTTCTAAGTATAGAAAATAAAAAGATCTGTGAATTACTTATTTTTAATAAGTATAGAAATGCTTTTCCAATATTAAGTGAATATTTGGAATTTATCTTTTTGAAGATAAATTGAAAATGAATATTAGAAATTGAATGGAAATCATATATCCATAAATATTTCGGATTGTAAATTCAATATAGAATTTATAAATGGAATTGGGAAATGGGGTTTAAAAATAAATATTGATTTATTTTTAAAGAATGGAAATTAAGTTTATATTCCCTAAAGATATTTTTTTGAATTAAATAATTTGGAAAATTATTTGGATTCTGGTGATGTTGGCATATCCATTGATAGTTCAATAACCGACTATCGATATATACCTTTGAATAGGTATTTGTTGTGAATTTGCTTGAAATTGAATGCCACACTTATTTTTTTTTAAAATAAGCGCTCACTATTCGGGTTAACCGGGAAAGGACCATGGGGTCGTATAACCCATTCCGAATATGTGATACGTCGTTATGAATTGCATTGAAGATCGGTGTTGAAGACCGAGTATTTGTGAAAGCGATAGGATGACCTATCGATTGTCTCTGCACTGGGTAGCTCCTGGTATAGAGATCTCCTAAGTGATGGGAAATTCGATCGGGATTGTGAATACCCGTATTGCAAGGGCTTCGTAAGAAGTGCCTTCGGTTTTGTTCGAGCCCGGAACAGACTTGTATGGATTGTATGCCTGACATTACAAGTTGAGATATAAAGCCGATTTCTTTCAAATATATTTCTGTTGGTGGCGGAGAATTTATTCTTTGCTTAACACCCTTCTTTGAGACGTACGAGCTCAAAGGTTATATAGTTGAAGTTATCAGCGATATATTCCCAGTTTGGTAATGTGACATGCTGAGTGATGCTGAAATGATCATTGTGTTGATTATTTGTGATAGGATCATTTATTTGATCGTCTATCTTAGTGATCATTGTGTTGATCATTTGTTGACCCAAAGCATGGCTTTTGTATAAAGTATGTTTTTGTGGACGTGAATTCGTCGAGCCTCACACCCCGTGAATGGTCAAAACAGGAAAGAAGCAGCAAGGTTATGAGGGGTAGCACCCTTTAGGATGTGTCCATTTCCTTCTGGAAAAGGGTGGTATCATGGTATGGAGCCCAGATACTTACTCATGTTGAAAACACTTTATGATTGTGTGAATTGATTACGAGCGCTCGGTTGATAAAGGTCCCAAAGGACCGGGGGATGGCATATTCGGTCAGTTGTTACTCAGTTAGGAGTAACCCGGCCTTGTGTTGGTAGAGATCCGGTTTGGTTCTCGGGGATGTCCATCCAGAGGCATTCTCATGTGGCAATGGGAAGTTGCTTGGCCTGATCATTCGTTGGAAATCCAATTCCCAATACGAAACTTGTACGGTATTAGTTGTAGGACCTGCTATTCACTTATGGTGGTCACCACTGTTTGGATAGTAGCTATAGTAGGCATAGTTCGAAATGTCTATGTTGGCTAAGATTTATATTCTACTTTCGAAATATTTCTCTACACTATGCACTAGTAATAATATCAAATGTTATTTTAAATGCGTATCAAGCATCTTTGACTATCATAAGGAGAAATCTCCTCCGATTCTGCGTTTGCATTGTGTGTGTGTGCGGGAGGCCTTATGGTAGTCTCATTTTTAAAAGCATTGCGAATTGAATTTAAAGATATTCCTCTATTTTGATTTTAAAGATAAACAAACTGTTTTGAGTTCCCACACCAGTCACATGACTGACTTGGAGTTTATTGTTTTCCTTCCTAAACTCTGGGTGCCCACCAATTTCCACACGGGCAGTTAAGAGTTAGGTTCATCAGGATATTCTGGATATTCTGGAGTTGCTGGAGGCAAGCTGGATGGCATGGCGTATTACTAGTTTATATAGTATTTCTTTTTCCGCTGCATTGTTTGTTGTTGTATGTTGTTGTACACTCTGATGATGATTTGATGTAATGTAATATAATGTGATGTAATAACTGATATAGTTCCTTATTTAAAGATTATTCATTTATCTACTATATGTTGTTCCGCTGCGAATTGTGAGATTCTGATATTGTTCTTTTTGTTTCCTTTCTGTCCCTTCTATTTTCAAATTCTCTTTTTCTATTTTTAAAATTTTCTGTTTTCAAATTTCTTTTCTCCCTCTATTTTCTATCTTCTACCTTTTTCTCTCTTCTTTCTTTTTCTTAAAACCCTAATGGTTCGGTTTTTCGGCGACGAAAAATCGCTTCCGTTACATTTGGTATCAGAGCTGTTGGTTAAGCGACAACCATGGTTCTGTTGGGTATTACTCATTAGAGATAGAGTCAGCAGTACTCTAGAATGAGTTGAGTGTAATAATAGCTATGAGAGCGTATTTGTTAGTGGATATAAAATTGTTTTATATTGTGATGATTGGTTTATTGAGTGGTGTATGAACTTTCGTCAGCACAGCCTCGAAACTGAGCCGAAGGGGTTTCTAAACACTTGAATAGAACAATTCGACACAATATTGTTTTTAAATTGGGTAAATGGAATGATTTTGCCTTGATTATATTTTATATGTAAAGGAATAATTTTTCAGAATTATTAAAGTGTATATAAGTTGATTGTTTAGTTGTTTAAATAATCTAAATAAAATGAATTGAATTCAAGTAAATTAACTTGATAATTTATTCATTTGTGAAATAATTTCAAGTGGAATGAAATTTGAAATGCAAAGTTGAATTGAGTAATTAAGTGAAATCAAGATGAATTGAAATAGTGAAAAGAGTTAGTGAATGAAACTAATTTAAGATAGTAATATGAATTACTAAATGAAAGTTAATCGATAGAATTCAATATTTAGAATTGAGAATTAAATTCGAATGAAATTTAAATTGAGAATTTAATTCAAATAGATTTGAAATCGTGAATTGAATTGAAACGTGAAATTGAATAAAATTTGATATGTAACTTCAAAAATGAAGTAAAAACGTATAAGAAACCTATATTGAAAATTTGGTGATGAATTGGCAAAATAGTTTGAATGTTGGATTTGGATGCTACTACTAGCAGATTATACAGGTTATACAGGTATTATAAAGGAATTGAAATTTTGATTTCAAAAATAAAATCGAATTGCTCGACAAAAAGGTACGTATTTCAATTTCAGTATGAGATTTGATGACTTTCTTCTCTAGCCACTTGGCTTTTCTCTTTTCTTTTTGATTCTGAGGGGCCGTGGTGCCATTTTGTAGTCGTACCGAGCTAGCCGCGCAAAGGAAACGCTGGCGAAATTTTTCAAAAATTTAGGGTGTTAGAAAATTTTGAGAAAATTTGAATGTCTGAAATTTGAATTTGAATTTAAATTTGAATTGTTAAGTAGAACAAAGTGTTTTGAACATATAAGTGAAATTAGAAACTAATTGGAATGATATTGAATCTTTAATAAAAGATTTAGGTTAGTAAGTCGATAAAACTATTTGAATTGTGAAAAATAATAAACGGTTTAGGATCATTCTTCCTTAACTTGCAATTTCGGGACGAAATTCTTTTAAGGGGGGAAGATTGTAACGACCCAGAAATTTTGAACAATTTAATTTGTAAATATTTAATTTAATTTAAATATTTAAATGATAATTTGACTTAAATTTCAAATTATCAGAATGAATTGGTAATTTAAAATTTAGAGTTTAATCTATTTAAAAGTTGAATAGAAATTTAAATTTTGACTTTGAAGTTGAAATTTAATATTGAACTTATATTTTAAATTTGAATTAATGATTATAAAAATAATTGAATTTGAAATAAGAATGAAAATATAATATAAAAATATATATATATATAATAAAATAAATAAAGAATATACTAGTTAAAATTTTTAACAACATAATTTTAACAAAATAAAAACAAAGCAAACTATTAACAAAAACTAATTGAATTAAAAAAAAAAAAAAAATAAATAAATAAATAAATAAAATAACAAGTAAACATTACCTTACCTACCTTACCGTGTTCCATGCCTTTCATCACGCAATTGCACGTCGCCCCCTTTTCTATCTTATACCCGGCCCTCTCTCCCCTATTTCATTCATACGAAATAAAAAAAAAAAAAAAAAAAAGAAGAAAAAGAAAAATGGCCGTTGCCGTAAGAATCGAAGTCGCGAGTCACACACGCGTGCGCGTAGGCTAGGGTGAGGAGGTGCAGGCGCTTGCGACTGGCGATGGGAGGAGGCGATGTCGTGGCAGTTGAGGCGGCGGCAGGTGAGGAGCTTAACAGGACGATCGATTGGGGGGTCGTGATTTGAAGTGGGTTGACCGATGGATGAAGTTCGAGCGCAGAATCGGTATATACGATCGATGATCGCGAGGCTCAAATCGAAGCCGGCGTTCAGCGGCTAGGGCACTCGCGAGTGCAGGCGATGTTAGGAGGGTATGCTGTCGCGATGGCGGCATGGCAGAGCGGCAGTGAGGAGTTGGGGTCGTCTCGCGATTTCGAGTTCATGTATGTTTCAGGTAATCGAAACCATTAAAGCATTTAAAATAAATTTTAAGATGGTGTAGATTCTTAATTTAATGTGTCGGTTATTATTATTATTATTATTTTACAGTAAAGGAATTTTTTTTTTCAGATCTGTAGATTATTATTATTTTACATGTATATAGGGCTGGAAAAAAAGAAGTTTGGTTTATTTGAATTTGATGTTTATTTAGGGCTTAAATTTATAAAAGGATGCATACCAATTTTAGAAGGGTCAGTATATATTTATGTAAACAGTAAAAGTATGTGTCTTTGAAAATTTATGTGAAGTAGATTTTTATGAAGCCTATATAGATTAATTATTTGATTAAAAGAAATTTAGTTCTAAATAAATTTTAGTTAGATAAATTGAATTATAGAGTAAGTTAATTAAAACATTTATTCTGAACTAAATTTTTGAATGGATTAAAATTTTAAAATGACAAATTGAATAATTCGATTATTTCAAATATTAATTAATTCGTATAATATTTATACAAGGTCTCTAAATGGAGAAAAACAATCAGGATGGAAATGGATGGCAAATTTAAAAGCTAAGGTGAGAACTTCTCACTCAAAAGGAATTTTTATTGTTTATTTAAATTTTAAATAGTTAGATTTAGAATTTGCTTGACTGTATTGATTGAATGCTTGAATGATGATTGTTATATATATTGGATGTGAATAGACCCTATACGCCGTTAGTAAGCGGAGGTTATTTATTACACACATATACCGCGATATTCCACCTCGAAGTGGAATTGGTATTATATTATATATATAGCAATATATATATATTGGCATATGTATATATTGCAGTTGATTGATTTCCCGCATTTTCTTTTAGCGGATGAGACCTTATACGCCGTTAGTAAGCGGATATATTTTATAAAATCCCATATACCGCGATATTCCGTCTTGAAACGGAATGGAATTGTGCTAATGTCTGTGGATGCAGGGAAACAGGTTGGAGGGATCCAACTGGATTCCTCACAATATTTATTTGATTTCATATATTGTGATATTTGATTGTTTATCATGGATGATATATGATGTGTGAAAATCGTGATTGACTATTGATGTGTTGCATCATCGGATCCAAATTTTGAAATTTAAAAACAACGATTTTAAATTCTAAAAGGATTTTTGGAAATATACGTTTATTAAATATTTTTGGAATTGATCCATTATAATAAATAAACGTTATAATTTTTATGTTATAAAAATTATGATTTTTGAGAAATATAGTTAAAAGTTGATTTTTGAGAATATGGGATTAATGATTTGACAAAATAATTTAAACTGGGATTTTTGAATCTATTATAAAATGAATAAAAGTGATGAAATTATAAAGAACCGTGAAGATGTTTCAAAAGAATAATATAAATTGTTTTATATTAAAAAGATTTATAAATTAATATTTATAAATTAAAAATATTAGAAGTGTAAAACGAACTTTTCTAAGTGTTAGAAAGAATTGTAAATGAATTTCATAAATTGGAATTATAGAATTATAACAGTGAAGTTATAAATAAATTTTATAAGCAGTAGGTTTATAAAATTTATAAAGTTATTAAAGGAATGAGTTTGGATAAATAAATGAATCTTATAAGTTATAAGATTTATAAAATTTGTGAAGTTATTTAAAAGAATAAGATTTTGGACAAATAGATGAATCTTATAAGTTATAAGATTTATAAAATTTGTGAAGTTATTTAAAAGAATAAGATTTTGGATAAATAGATGAATCTTATAAGTTATAAGATTTATAAAATTTGTGAAGTTTAAAGGAATGATTTTATAAACAAATAAATTATAAGTATTTGACTTATAATATGAAATTTTTAATATATCATTGTGATATGAATTGAGATAAGTTAATAAAGGAAATTTATAAAAGGAAGTTGTTATAAAAGAAATAGAAATAGAATTTATAAACATTGTTTTATAAATTCGCAAACTACTTATTTTGATAAGTAAATTGTTGCAATTTATTTATGAAGTTATATTCATGTTTTAGACAGTGAATAATTCCTTAAACTAAAATGAATAGAAGTAATGAAATTGGTTAACAATATATTCACGTTTTTGAATAGTGAATAATATGTTAAAGAAATTATTTAGAATGTGATGTCTTAAATAAAATTAAAATGATCTAATGATGTTTTAAAATATGTTGAGATTTGAAATCATAGATTTCAACATTTATTGTTGAAATAGATGTTTTCGAGAAATAAAAGGAAATGGTAGATTATAACACTGTTGTTATAATAGATGATTTCTGAAAGGAAATGTTTTGTATAGTATTGGGATTTATATATCTATTTTAATTTCTAATCCCTATACTAGTGATTTTGGGTTGTCGTAACGATGTTTTACGCAACATTCGTTTTGGCCCAAATAAATATGGTTAAGTGAATGATTTCCTTAAAGGATGAAGTATATACTTAATTTCGATTAGGGTATATTAAATATTTTCTAAGTATAGAAAATAAAAAGATCTGTGAATTACTTATTTTTAATAAGTATAGAAATGCTTTTCCAATATTAAGTGAATATTTGGAATTTATCTTTTTGAAGATAAATTGAAAATGAATATTAGAAATTGAATGGAAATCATATATCCATAAATATTTCGGATTGTAAATTCAATATAGAATTTATAAATGGAATTGGGAAATGGGGTTTAAAAATAAATATTGATTTATTTTTAAAGAATGGAAATTAAGTTTATATTCCCTAAAGATATTTTTTTGAATTAAATAATTTGGAAAATTATTTGGATTCTGGTGATGTTGGCATATCCATTGATAGTTCAATAACCGACTATCGATATATACCTTTGAATAGGTATTTGTTGTGAATTTGCTTGAAATTGAATGCCACACTTATTTTTTTTTAAAATAAGCGCTCACTATTCGGGTTAACCGGGAAAGGACCATGGGGTCGTATAACCCATTCCGAATATGTGATACGTCGTTATGAATTGCATTGAAGATCGGTGTTGAAGACCGAGTATTTGTGAAAGCGATAGGATGACCTATCGATTGTCTCTGCACTGGGTAGCTCCTGGTATAGAGATCTCCTAAGTGATGGGAAATTCGATCGGGATTGTGAATACCCGTATTGCAAGGGCTTCGTAAGAAGTGCCTTCGGTTTTGTTCGAGCCCGGAACAGACTTGTATGGATTGTATGCCTGACATTACAAGTTGAGATATAAAGCCGATTTCTTTCAAATATATTTCTGTTGGTGGCGGAGAATTTATTCTTTGCTTAACACCCTTCTTTGAGACGTACGAGCTCAAAGGTTATATAGTTGAAGTTATCAGCGATATATTCCCAGTTTGGTAATGTGACATGCTGAGTGATGCTGAAATGATCATTGTGTTGATTATTTGTGATAGGATCATTTATTTGATCGTCTATCTTAGTGATCATTGTGTTGATCATTTGTTGACCCAAAGCATGGCTTTTGTATAAAGTATGTTTTTGTGGACGTGAATTCGTCGAGCCTCACACCCCGTGAATGGTCAAAACAGGAAAGAAGCAGCAAGGTTATGAGGGGTAGCACCCTTTAGGATGTGTCCATTTCCTTCTGGAAAAGGGTGGTATCATGGTATGGAGCCCAGATACTTACTCATGTTGAAAACACTTTATGATTGTGTGAATTGATTACGAGCGCTCGGTTGATAAAGGTCCCAAAGGACCGGGGGATGGCATATTCGGTCAGTTGTTACTCAGTTAGGAGTAACCCGGCCTTGTGTTGGTAGAGATCCGGTTTGGTTCTCGGGGATGTCCATCCAGAGGCATTCTCATGTGGCAATGGGAAGTTCCTTGGCCTGATCATTCGTTGGAAATCCAATTCCCAATACGAAACTTGTACGGTATTAGTTGTAGGACCTGCTATTCACTTATGGTGGTCACCACTGTTTGGATAGTAGCTATAGTAGGCATAGTTCGAAATGTCTATGTTGGCTAAGATTTATATTCTACTTTCGAAATATTTCTCTACACTATGCACTAGTAATAATATCAAATGTTATTTTAAATGCGTATCAAGCATCTTTGACTATCATAAGGAGAAATCTCCTCCGATTCTGCGTTTGCATTGTGTGTGTGTGCGGGAGGCCTTATGGTAGTCTCATTTTTAAAAGCATTGCGAATTGAATTTAAAGATATTCCTCTATTTTGATTTTAAAGATAAACAAACTGTTTTGAGTTCCCACACCAGTCACATGACTGACTTGGAGTTTATTGTTTTCCTTCCTAAACTCTGGGTGCCCACCAATTTCCACACGGGCAGTTAAGAGTTAGGTTCATCAGGATATTCTGGATATTCTGGAGTTGCTGGAGGCAAGCTGGATGGCATGGCGTATTACTAGTTTATATAGTATTTCTTTTTCCGCTGCATTGTTTGTTGTTGTATGTTGTTGTACACTCTGATGATGATTTGATGTAATGTAATATAATGTGATGTAATAACTGATATAGTTCCTTATTTAAAGATTATTCATTTATCTACTATATGTTGTTCCGCTGTGAATTGTGAGATTCTGATATTGTTCTTTTTGTTTCCTTTCTGTCCCTTCTATTTTCAAATTCTCTTTTTCTATTTTTAAAATTTTCTGTTTTCAAATTTCTTTTCTCCCTCTATTTTCTATCTTCTACCTTTTTCTCTCTTCTTTCTTTTTCTTAAAACCCTAATGGTTCGGTTTTTCGGCGACGAAAAATCGCTTCCGTTACAAAGGTGCAACAACGTTGCGACAATTTTGATCGACAAAACGTTGATTTTTTGACAAAATTTTTTACAGTCGCATTTTGACGTTTTACTTAGACTATTATATATGTAAACAAAATTTAAAAATAAATTTGTATAATGTCATTTAAAAATATAAACACTCATAAATAAATGAAAATAATTTATTAAACCATTTAAAACTGCTTTTCTAAAATCAAGATTTTGTCACTTTTATCGATATAAGCAAATGTTACTATTTTTATGTATATTTCTATTTCCATATCCTATCTACTATTATTCGAATCATAAATCCCTTTGTATTTTATATTTAAAATCACTTTAAATATTATATTTTGAAGTGGATCGTTACAAGTAATTTGAGAGCATTGTTTTTTTTCTATGTCCCAGTTCATAACCTTTGGCGTCAATACCAATTATATAATGACAGTCGGACCAAGTTCTCCATCTCTAGCATGTTGCATAGGCATTTGATTCGGCACACACTTTATTGTAACAAAAGTATTCCCCAATGTTATATGCCTACCACCCATATTCATCGCCATATCTCCAAGTTATTCATCTACGTGGGACTATTCTAATTTAAAATCATCATTTCTCCTTGCAACATGCGAGACAACCCTCACAATCTCCCTCTTGACTCGCATCCTCTTTGGAGTATTTTAAGAGCATTGCTTCATTTGCATAGTCTAATTCGCAACCTTCATTCTCATACCAATTGTTGTGTAACGAGGGTGGGACGAAGCTTTTTGTAACATCCCATAAAATGAACCGTAAATAAATAAAGTAAATTGAATTAAATATAATAAGGGTTGGATATGGAAATTTTGTAAAATTTAGAATTTGACAACGAAAGTTATTCCGTTGCGTTTGTGGTGATATTTGGATCTGTTTCCATATATAAACCCGAGCTCAAGAAAATTAGTTATGAGAATTTGAAGTTCTCGGATTTAAATTAGTTAAGTTTGATTTCAAATTCAAATGAGAAATCAAATTTAGGTTTTAAATTTTAAAAAATATCTTAGGGGCAAAGTAAAAATTTAATTAATTCTTAACGTTAAAATGTTATTAGGGAATAAAATAATATGACAATGGGAACAATTAAACGTCCTAGAATAAAAGGAGTGGTCGACCGGAATAGGTTAACTGTTTGACCGTAGCAGTCGACTAGTCGCCCAAGGGCGATCGACCGCTTGGAAATAGTAGTTGCCAGTGGCTGATAGGCTTTTAAGTTATCTTTTATTCAGTTATGCTTTAACAAGCCTAAATTTTTGAATATAATTTTAAATTGACTTTATTTTTTTTGGAAATTATTTTGAATTTTTTTTTATTGCAAGATTTCATTTTTAAATATTTTTAAAGTGATAATAAATTTTTCCTAAATTTATTGCATTTATTTTCTTTTTTAAAAGCCTAGTTTCCATTTTTCTGATATTTTCTTCATTAAATTATACTTAATTAAAATTTATTTATTCATTTTTATGTATGCATTTTATTTTTGTGTTTTTATATTTATTTATAAGTATTTTTCAGGTACATAAAAATTTTCCAAAATTTATTGCATTTATTTTCAAATTTTTTTAGCCTACTTCCAATTTTTGCTATTTTCCCTAATTTAATGAATATTTATTTATTTATTTTTGTTTATTTAATATATTTTCGTGTTTTTATCTATATTTATACATATTTTTCAGTTATTTAAAATTGCAAATGTGACGACCTGGAATTTTAGGACATTTGAAATTATAATATTTAATGAATTTTAAATATTTAAAGGTTAATTTTTAACTTGAATTCAAATATCACTTTTTTGGGTAATTTAATGATTAAATTAAATAACTTGAAATTGGATAAAATATGAAATCCGAGATTTTAAGCCTATTAAAAATAATTTGAAGGCTTATAAAATTTATGTTGATAATGCTGAAGATAATAATAGTGTTAAAATTGATTTTAACAGTGATTTGTTCAGTTTTGAAATTTTATCGTTTTAAATTCTGTTTAAAAAACCTTCCGAGGCACAGTCTCATAATTCGACGAAACTAGTTCCAATAGGTCCGTAATAGTGTTTTATTATCAGATTTCAAATTTCGTATTGATCGGAGTTGTTGTGTGAGCGTACGATATATATAAACGCGCTAGAATTAATATCGAAAATTTAATACTTTAATTTGATTCAAAAAGTTATCTGCTCCATAGGATTGAATTAGGACTCAAAACCTTTTCCATTGCGTTTGGAATAGGGGTGTAACATTATGAACGCCTAGCGGCACGTTGCGATAGGAGGTGGAGATTTTAGGTTGTGTAATTCGATTCAATTTAAATTTAAATTTAAATCAAATTAACATATTAGTTAACCGGTCAAATTAAATCACGTCAATACTTTTTGATTTCACCTTCAAAACACTGTAACTAATTTTCCTTCTTCCATACGCTACCTACTCTCCTGAAATTGCGCTGCTCTCTCGTCTACAATCAAATGACATAGCCAACACTTCCTTCATTATCCTAAATCTTGGTCGAAAGATACAAGCAGTCGAACGAAAAAAAAAGAAAAATATATAATAATGGCCGAAATCAAATTGCGGTATCTCCTCGTTCAAAATTAAATTCCATTGAGTCGAATCGAGTCAAAGATCAATTCAAGGGCATCGCCCATCAGCTCGATTGCGAAAATGCGATTCGCGAGCCTAGAGGACCACTGTGACAAACCCTAGGCGGCTGTTCCATCTCGACAGCTGGTGAATTGGTTTGGTTCTCGTGCGGCGGCGCTGGCTGAAGGCAGCTAGAGGCGGCGATTGGCATGGTCGCGGATGCTCTAAGGATTTGGAGGAGCTAGGGCGACGTCTTGGCGAACACGCGTGCGCACTAGTGACGTTAGGCTTCGAGAGTTCGACCAAGACCAGAGGGGAGGCGCTCGCATGTGGCGATCGATGGGGGAGCTTGTCTAATTTAGCAGGTGGAGAGTTCTGAATTGAGTAAAGCGGAGGTATTTTCTTCTATTAAATTTATATATATGTATATTCAGGTTAGGAATATGAAAGGAAAAGGATATAAGTTTACAGTAAAGACTACTTATTTTTTTTCAATTTACAGAAGACAGAAACAGTAATAATAGTGAGGTACTTTGCTACTTTGTCTAGTTTACTTTCTGTAATTTTAGTTTTGTTAATTTTACAAACAGCAGTGTAAAGTACTACTTTCAGATTTTTATAAAATTTTACAGAAATATATATATATATATATATATATATATATATATATATAGACACACATATTACAGTAAACATATTACCATTTTGTTAATTACAAGAAAAAGAAGAAAAATATATACAATTTCCTAGTTTATTTTTAAATAATAATCATGGTGATTTACATAGTCAATTAACCTATTTAATTAATTTAGTTACTAAAAGGACTTTTAAAAAGGGGAAAGAAGTTCTGTTTTAAAATTCAAATTGTATATAACTTCTGTTGGGGAAATATACAGATATGTTTATGGTCAAATTTATATTTTGAAAGGGTATAAGAAATTATTTACTTTAGCATATGAATGAACAAGGATAAACAATATATATATATAAGATTTAATTATATATATATATATAAAGTGATTAATTTATTTAATAAACTTGTTTAATTACTTTAGTTACTAAAAGAATTTCAAAGGGAAATTAGTTTAAAATTTAATTACTTGTTCAAACTAAATCATTAATTTAAATAGAATAAGAAAGTAGTAATTAACTGTTCGAAAATTTCAAATATTAATAAATTATATAAATTGTTTATTCAAGGTCAAACAACTGGAAATCCAAGGCATTATTGAAGTGGATTGCAAAATAAAATCAAAGTTGAGTTAATCTCACTCATCTGGTTTTATTTAAATTTAAATGCGTGAATTTAAATAATTGTTTGAATGGTTGAATTGATTGATGTGCTATATTATAGTATATACTACATCTTGGAATGTTTGATTTCCCGCATTTATATAGCGGATGAGACCCTATGCGCCGCATAATAGCGGATGATATTATATTTAATCCCATATACCGCGATATTCCACCTCGAAGTGGAATTGGTATTTTATTGTGCTAACATCTGTGGATGTAGGGAAAACAGGTTGGAGGGATCCAACTGGGTCCCTCAACATTTATTTAGATTATTTAATATTCTCTGTTGTGATTATTTGATATTCTATGATAAATTATATTGGAATATTGAATGCTATGGTTTGATTGAATATATTTGGGTATAATGAATTACAAAAAAAAATTGAATTTTGAAAACAAAATAAAAGAAGTGAATTTATAAGCGAAATAATTATAGAAAATTGCAATAAATTAAGAATGAATTGAAAGAAATGGAAGTGATATTAAAACACTAATAAATAACTTCGAGCATGAAAAGAAAAAAAAAGATTTTTAATAAAACAGAGATTAATGAATTGTAAACTTAAGTGATATCAATTAAAGGAATAAAGAATTATTTTAAAATTCAAAGTTTAAATTTATTTAAAAAGATAAAGAAGTAATTTGATAAATCTAACATTGGTATTTTCAGTTAAAAATATTTTAAATTATAATTAAGGATTCAAATTTGAAGTTAATGGATTTTGGAATAAATGGGGTAAATTGGGAATCAATTTGGAAATTGATTTAAGTGTTTGAAATTGGATATTTGGAAGAATAAATTCAAGATGGGAATTTATTAAGATGAAATGATAAAATTTGTTTAAGGATAAATGGTGATTTTTTTTAAAGGATGTGAAGAGAAGTGTTTTTTCCCTGGATAACCAAGTACGTTTTCAAAATAAACTTTTAAATATAAGTTAAAAGCTTTAATGTTGTTTTAAAAAGCATGTTTTATAAAATTTATTATTTTTAATCGTTTAAATTCTTAAGTAAATATTTCTCAAATCTATTATCATAGTAATTATTTAAAAAGAGACTTGGCATTTTATTTTAAAAAGTGAAAACCTAGTTTTTATATTTTAGAAAGTAACCATATTTTCAAATATTCATATAGTATGTATTTTTAGTAAATTATTGAAGTAGTTTTAACTTAAATGATTTAAATTATATTTCAAAGTAAAGCGTTTTAAATTATTTTAAAATGTAAAGTTTTGTGCTTGGTGATTTCAATGGAAATAGAAAACTTGGAATTTATTCTGTAAAAAGGAAGGTAGTTTGAAACTATTTTCAAAGGGGTTTGAAAAGTGAAAATATATCTTGTAAAGATATTTTTAGGATTAATAAATAATTTGGGAAATTATTTATTGTTGATAGGTGTTGTGAATATTAATTGATAGTTAAATAACTGACTATCAATATTGGCCAAATACGTTGATCGTTACGAAGAGACCGGGATTGGGATTGATTTCTCGAAAACCACTTCGATCCGGTTTGTACATTTTCATGAGAAACGAGTTTGGATTCGAAGTTGGAGTAGTGAAGTGCAAGGTCTAGTCGCTACTAATCCTGAGGATATTTCCGAAATGGATGTAGTAGGAATAGTGCCTTCGGTTTCGTTCGAACCCGAGACGGACTTGTATGGATGAATGCTTTCGGAAACATCGTCAGGTGGACGATGGGCATTCTAAGGGATATGTTCTAAAAGGTAACGCTTAGCCTCAAGCCTCATCCACTGGGAATGACTGAAAATCAGGGGTTATGCAGCAAGGCTAGGTAGGTAGCACCCATTCAGGGTGAGGTCATCCTTGTCTAGATGTCCCTTTTTATTTCGTCTTAGTGGTGTGGTTGTTGATCCCAACCGTGGAGTGATCTCACTCGAGATTATCCAGTAAGGGTTAGTCCCTTTCTTGTGTTGCAGGGGGTCGGGAGTGATCCTCGGTACTGCGATCAAGGCCACATACTGTGACAGGTGGTACCCCAGTGCCTAGTCATTAGTTGGAAATCCATTCTCCCTACGAGTCTTGTACGAATTTTGTTTGTATTACCCACTCTGTGGCTAGTAGCTGGAATTTAATGAATGTAATAATTTCGGCTATTTTAAAAAGTATTTGTATATAGACCCTATTATAATCAGAGGATTTTAATATAAAAATGTTTTAGCTATCGTAAGGTAAAAACCCGACATGTTTATTTATGGCATGGTCTTACGAGATGCTTTTGTTTTCAAAGGATTTTTGAAACTTTAATAATCAATTTGAGTGTGATTTCTCACGCTGGTTTTCCAGACTGACTCGAGTGTTATTTAACTGTAATGCTCGGGTCCGACCGAGTATTATAGGATATAGGATATGATGCTATGGAGCTCAGGAGACGAGTTGGATGGCGATAGATACTTCCGTCTTTGATTATTATTCCGTTGTGTATCCCGTTGTATGTTATTGATGTAGAACTCTGATGATGATGTATGCTGATGTATGTATAAACAGATATAGTATTTGATTTTGTGTAAAGTTATATTATTATATATAATATTTTATTCCGCTGTGTTGGTTAGATTCTGTTGTTGTTTTCTGCTTGGCAGATTTGAAGCGGTGGAGGTGCAAAAAGTCATAGCGGGGATACAGCGAGGATATAGCGGGATATAGCGGATGGCTCTAAAATAGCATATAAAACTCGTACTTAATGTTTTTACAAATATATAAATGGTAATTAAAAGAAAAATTATCATTCAATTGAATTATATTAATACATAAATAATTTTTAACAAAAAAATATGTGCGAATATACTTTAAATAAACGTAAAACTGTTATATAACATAATTGAATTTAGTAGAATATTAAAGTATTTCCATTTCTGAAAATATATTAAAAATTAAATCAAATAAATTAGTTTCATAATTTATATAATGTATAAATGCAATTTTTTAATTCATTTTATTGAAGAAGATATAGCAGAAATAGCAAAATATAGCAGGAATAACGGGATATAGCGGAAATAGCGGGGATTAAAGCGGAAAGGCTATATTATGGGGCTATATGGAAAAATCATAGCGGTAGAAATCCGCTATGAGATATAGCGGGGTTATAGAGGGGCATTAAGTACACTGCTTCTACCTCTTCTTCTTTAACCCAAATGGTTCGTATTTCTGTTCAACTTGAGCTGATTGATGTAGAATAATGTTGACTCAAGGGGTACGGATTTGCAGGTCGTTACACTTGGTATCAGAGCATAGGTTGGTGATAACCTTGGCTCTGGTGGGAATAACTCAAAGAATAGAGTCCTTAGTACTCTAGAATGAGTTTGAGAGTATTAATAGATATGAGCGCGTATTTGTTAGCGAATATAAAATTGTTTTTATATTGCTTGATTTATCGATTGAGTGTTTATGGATTCTGGTCGATATATGGGACGCCATGTCATCGATAGGGATTTCTAAGCTCTTGAACAAGATAAACCGACACAGTATTGTTTTAAATAGGGTAAATGGAAAAAATTTACCCAAAATTATTTGTGCATATAAATGAAATGATTTTTCGTAAATTGTTATAGTTATATATGGATGTTTGGTTGTTAGAAAGTGATAATACTAAATTATTATCATTGTATGATAGTTGAATAAGAATTGAAATAATAACTAAAGATTAAGGAAGAAATTAATAATAAATGGGATTTGTAAATGTGATTTATAATTGAATAAGGAATTGAAACCATAATTAAAAACTAGAAACAAATTGATATACAAATGAAATTTGTAAATATAAACTATAAATATAAATTATAGTGTGATTAATAATTAAAATAAGATAAAATTCCAAAGTAATGTTTAAATATAAATTTAAAGGATTTGGGATTTGGAAATTTAGATTCCTTTGAATTTGATAATGATTCTCAAAAGTTGGGAAGATAATATATATTGAGAAATATTTTTGAATCGGGTGTGAAATCTAGAGAGATTTGGAATTTAAAAATGTTGGAAGGGTTTTAAAAGAGAGAAAAGCATTAAACTCTTTATGGTCGCTGGAAAATAATTCTGATGATGATCGGGACATCATCGGTGTTCTTTTTCGAGTTTCCAAAAGAGGGATTGCTACTAGGATGTTTTGGATTAATGTTTACTGGAGAAATTTGGTTGATTTTGAAAATGCAAAGCAATAGTTTGGTTAGATATATATGTTTTCAAAATTGAATGTTGAACTTAAGTTTGAAAAAAAATTAGTCAAGTTGGATTAAATAAACAAAGTTTTAAGATTAAAATTTGTAACTAACTGATTAATTAATATGGTATGCAAATGAAATGAAATTCAATATTAGATGATGCTTGATTTAAATGTGTAAAATAAGGTGCAGAATAAGTTCAAATGGACTAAAAATAATTAATGTTTGGAAATAAAATTTATTGGTTGAAAATGAATTTGTGAATGAATAAATGGATCAACTATTGAACTTATAAAGTAAAGTTGATATTAATAAGAAGAAATTGGAAATTTTAATCCGAGAATTAAAATTTAACTTAAGTGAATGAAAGTGAAGCAAATATATCTGAATTTAACTTGAGATGAGTTAAATAAAATTGTAATTGAAATTGAATTAAATTTGGATTGAATTGAATCAAAAGTCGGTTGTGTCATGAATGATATTAAATGGGATTAAGTCCTTGCTTAACAAAAATTCAAAGGAATGGTATGTAACAAGATTTAACTGGGATTAAGTTAAATAGAATTGAATTGGAGTAAAATTCAATTGAATTATGGGTGTTATTGAATGGAAATAGATTCTTACCTGAATAAATGGAAGTAAGTTGGAATAGATAATTTAGAATAACTTATAAAAGAATTAAAAATCCTTACAATAAAATATACTTGGGCTATAAATCAGCGTAAATCTTGAGTTAAAAATAAAAGATGAATATATTCAAGCCTAGAATGAATGGAAATGTGTAAAATAATAAATTGTGACTTATAAAATTTGAAAATCCAAAATAAATATTTGTGATGAATTTGAAAATAAAACGAAAAATCCAAACTTGAATTATAAAATAAATTGCACTTAAGAAATTTAATGAAGAGATTCTAAGATTAAAAATCAAGTATTGAATTTAAACCGAGGAGAACTAATTAGATAATCAATTAGTTGGTGAAATATGGAAATGGAACTCGAAATTATTAACTTAGAATTATATTGTGAATAGATAATTGATTTTGGAAATGAAGCTTAAGTTATAAATAGAAGTTCATGTTAGAATTGTGAGTGAATTAAATATGAATTGAAGTTGTATGGAATTGGATTAAAATAAAAATGATTTGAGATGAAAATAAATCCAATTCGAGTATGAATAAATTAAAACGGAAGGGAATGCAACTATATGATTTGTAAATGAGTTAGATTGGAATGGAATTTATATACTTTGAGTTGGAATCGATTTAAATGGTTATAAAGCTTAAGTGATTATTTATTCACATTAGTATTGTAGAATTGCATAAGGAAGTGGATCGTTTGATGTAAACCAGATTAGATAAAATTCTATGAATTATTAGAAGTGAAATGAGATGATTTTAAAATCAATTGGTTTGTAATTTGGATGCAAACAATTTAAAAACTAGTGTCGAAACCATGCGTATGTACTTACGAATGTATATCACATGTATTACTTATGAAATCTATGTGTTAGCTATTTGAATATAAGTGAAATGTTAATAAATTGCATATATTTAGTACTTATATGTTTGAATTGAGTAAGTACAGGTGTCTGAAGGCCGTTTGGCAGGATTTTGGTCATGCTAAAAGCTAAATAATAAGCCGTTGCTTATAAATGCTAAATAAAGGTACGCATACGCAATAAAAATAGGAAATATGAACTGTTTCTGGTTTTTTCGACCATATCGGTCGATGTATATATATTTATATCTCTTGTCAAATTGCAAAAGCTCCGCCGTACAAAGGAGACACCGTCAAAATTTTCCGAAAATTTTGGGAGTTAGAAATTTTTTTATTAATAACAAAACGATTTCAAATTGGAAATTGAAATAAATTAGGGAATGAAACTAATTTTAAATAACGATATGAATTAATTACAAAAAAAATTAATATACAAAGTTAAAGATAAAGTTTGAATTTATTTGGAAATGAAAGAACTAACGTGAATAGAAATAGATATAAGCTAAAGTGGTGAAGTGAAAATAAATAAAGAAACATATAAAATGGTTATACTAAACTTAAGAAAGGAATGGTGAATTATTGATTTGAACATTGATATTATAAATATATTCTAAGTTAATATGTGAAGGAATAAATATTGACATTTTGTAAGGAAGTCAATAAAATGTTTTGAATGTTGTGATTGGATATTATTGCTATGTAGGATATACAGGTATTATAAAGGAAAAGAAAATTGGTTTTAATTTCAGAAGATAAATTTGAATTGCTCGACAAAAAGCATGTATTTAAATTTCGGTATGAAATTTAATTGGGTTTTTAATCGAGCCACTTGGCCTTTTGTTTTCTTTTGGAATTTGGGAGCCCGTAGAGGCCTTTTGTTGTTGTACCGAGCTAGCCGTGCAAAGGAGACGCTGGCGAAATTTTTCGAAAATTTAAGGAGTTAGAAAAATTTTGAGAAAATTTTGGTAATTCAAAATTTGGTTTTAAATTGAAACTTGAATGATTAGGCAAATAGTATTGTTTGCAAAATTATAGGGGAGTTTAGGAAGTTAGTAAGAAGGATAATGGGTCGTCCATAAAAAGATAGATTGGTAGGATGTTGAATTGTTAGAAACTGTTTGGTTTTAGGGAAAAATAATAAACGGATATTGGACCATTCTTCTTAACTAGTAATTTCAGGGACAAAATTCTTTTAAGGGGGGAGGAATGTGACGACCCGGAATTTTAGGTAATTTGAATTTAGAATATTTAATGAATTTTAAATATTTAATGGTTAATTTTTAAATTGAATTCAAATATCACTTTTTTGGGTAATTTAATGATTAAATTAAATAATTTGAAATTGGATAAAATATGAAATTTGAGATTTTAAGCATATTAAAAATAATTTGAAGGCTTATAAAATTTATATTGATAATGATGAAGATAATAGAAGTGTTAAAATTGAATTTAACAGTGATTTCTTCAGTTTTGAAATTTTATCGTATTAAATTGAGTTTAAAAATAACCTTCCGAGGCACAGTCTTGGAATTCGACGAGACCAGTTCCATTAGGTCCGTAATAGTGTTTTATTATCGGATTTCAAATTTCGTATTGATCGGAGTTGTTGTGTGAGCGTACGATATATAAACGCGCTAGAATTAATATCGAAAATTTAATACTTTAATTCGATTCAAAAAGCTATCTGCTCCATACGATCGAATTAGGACTCGAAACCTTTTCCATTGCGTTCAGAATAGGGGTGTAATATTATGAACGCCTAGCGGCACGTTGCGATAGGAGGTGGAGATTTTAGGTTGTGTAATTCGATTCGATTTAAATTTAAATTTAAATCAAATTAATATATTAGTTAACCGGTCAAATTAAATCACGTCAATACTTTTTTATTTCACCTTTAAAACACTATAACTATTTTTCCTTCTTCCATATGCTACCTACTCTCCTGAAATTGCGCTGCTCTCTCGTCTACAATCAAATGACATAGCCGACACTTCCTTCATTATCCCAAATCTTGGTCGAAAGATACAAGCAGTCGAACGAATATATATATATATATATATATATATATATAATAATGGCCGAAATCAAATTGTTGTATCTCCTTGTTCAAAATCAAACTCCATTGAGTCGAATCGAGTCGAAGAACAATTCAAGGGTATCTCCCATCAGCTCGATCACGAATTTGCGATTCGCGAGCCTAGAGGACCGCGCGACAAACCCTAGGGCTGTTCCATCTCGACAGCTGGTGAATTGATTTGGTTCTCGTGCGGTGAAGCTGGCTGAAGGCAGCTCGAGGCGGCGATTGGCATGGTCTCAGGTGCTCTGTGGATTTGGAGGAGCTGGGGCGACGTCTCGACGAACACGCATGCGCACTCGTGACATTGGGCTTCGAGAGTTCGAGCAAGACCATAGGGGAGGTGCTCGCATGCGACAATCGATGAGGGAGCTTGTCCAATCGAGTAGGTGGAGAGTTTTGAATTGAGCAAAGCCGAGGTATTTTCTTCTATTAAATTTATATATATGTATATTTAGGTTAGGGAATATGAAAAGAAAAGGATATAAGTTTACAGTAAAACTACTTTTTTTTCAATTTACAGAAGACGGAAACAGTAATAACAGTGAGGTACTTTACTGCTTTGTCTAGTTTACTTTCCGTAATTTTGGTTTTGTTAATTTTATAAACAGTAGGTAAAGTATTACTTTCAGATTTTAATAAAATTTTACAGAAATATATATATATATATATACACACACACACACATATTACATTAAAACGTATTACCATTTTGTTAATTACAAGAAAAAAAAAGAAAAATACATACAATTTACTAGTTTATTTTTAAATAATAATTATGGTGATTTACTTAGTCAATTAACCTATTTAATTAATTTAGTTACTAAAAGGACTTTTAAAAAGGGGAAAGAAGTTCTGTTTTAAAATTCAAATTGTATATAACTTCTGTTCGGGAAATATACAAATATGTTTATAGTCAAATTTGGATTTTGAAAGGGTATAAGAAATTATTTACTTAAGCATATGAATGAACAAGGATAAACAATATATATATATATGTATATATAAGATTTAATTATATATATATATAAAGTGATTAAATTATTGAATAAACTTGTTTAATTACTTTAGTTACTAAAAGAATTTCGAAGGGAAATTAGTTTAAAATTTAATTAATTGTTCAAACTAAATCATTAATTTAAATTGAATAAGTAAGTAGTAATTAACTGTTCGAACAATTCAAATATTAATAAATTATATAAATTGTCTATTCACGGTCAAACATATGGAAATCCAAGGAACTATTGAAGTGGATTGCAAAATAAAATCAAAGGTGTGTTAATCTCACTCATCCGGTTTAATTTAAATTTAAATGGGTAAATTTAAATAATTTTTTGAATGGTTGAATTGATTGATGTGCTATATTATAGTATGTACTACATCTTGGATTGTTTGATTTCCCGCATTTATATAGTGGATGAGACCGTATGCGCCGCGTAATAGCGGATGATATTATATTTAATCCCATATACCGCGATATTCCACCTCGAAGTGGAATTGTTATTTTATTGTGCTAACATCTGTGGATGCAGGGAAAAACAGGTTGGTCCCTCAACATTTATTTAGATTGTTTAATATTCTCCGTTGTTATTATTTGCTATTATATGATAAATTATATTGGAATATTGAATGCTATGGTTTGATTGAACATATTTAGGTATAATGAATTACAAAAAAAAATTATATATAAATTGAATTTTGGAAAGAAAATAAAAGAAGTGAATTTGTAAGCAAAATAATTATACAAAATTGGAATAAATTAAGAATGAATTGAAAGAAATGAAGTAATAGTAAAATACTAATAAATAACTTCGAGTATGAAAAGAAAAAGAAAATTTTGAATAAAACAGAAATTAATGAATTGTAAACATAAGTGATATCAATTAAAGGAATAAGAATTATTTTAAAATTCAAAGTTTAAATTTATTTAAAAAGATAAAGAAGTAATTTGAGAAATCTAACATTGGTATTTTTAGTTAAAAATATTTTAAATCATAATTAAGGATTCAAGTCTGAAGTTAATGGATTTTGGAATAAATGGGGTAAATTGGGAATTATTTTAAAATTTATTTAAAAACATAAGTGATATCAATTAAGGATTCAAGTCTGAAGTTAAGGATAAATGGTGATTTTTTTAAAGGACGTGAAGAGAAGTGTTTTTTCCCTGGATAACCAAGTACGTTTTCAAAATAAACTTTTAAATATAAGTTAAAAGCTTTAATGTTGTTTTAAAAAGCATGTTTTAGAAAATTTATTATTTTTAATCGTTTAAATTCTAAAGTAAATATTTTTCAAATCTATTATCGTGGTAATTATTTAAAAAGAGACTTAGCATTTTGTTTTAAAAAGTGAAAACCTAGTTTTTATATTTTATAAAGTAACCTTATTTTCAAATATTCATATAGTATGTATTTTTAGTTAATTATTGAAGTAGTTTTAACTTAAATGTTTTAAAGTATATTTCAAAGTAAAGCATTTTAAATTATTTTAAAAATCTAAAGTTTTGTGCTTCGTGATTTCAATGGAAATAGAAATACTCGGAATTTATTCTGTAAAAAGGAAGGTAGTTTGAAACTGTTTTAAAAGGGGTTTGAAAAGTGAAAATATATCTTGTGAAGATATTTTTGGGATTAATAAATAATTTGGGAAATTATTTATTGTGGATAGAAGTTGTGAATATTAATTGATAGTTAAATAACCGACTATCAATATTGGCCAAATACGTTGATCGTTTCGAAGAGACAGGGATCGGGATTAATTTCTCGAAAACCACTTCGATCCGGTTTGTACGTTTTCGTGGGAAACGAGTTTGGATTCATAGTTGGAGCAGTGAAGTGCAAGGGCTAGTCGCTACTAATCCTGAGGATATTTCCAAAATGGATGTAGTAGGAATAGTGCCTTCGGTTCCGTTCGAACCCGGGACAGACTTGTATGGATGAATGCTTTCGGAAACATCGGTAGGTGGACGATGGGCATTCTAAGGGATATGTTCTAAAAGGTAACGCTTAGCCTCAAGCCTCATCAACCGGGAATGACTGAAAATCAGAGGTTACGCAGCAAGGCTAGGTGGGTAGCACCCATTCAGGGTGAGGTCATCCCTGTCTAAATGTCCCTTTTTATTTCGGCTTAGTGGTGCGGCTGCTGATCCCAACCGTGGGGTGATCTCACACGGGATTATCCAGTAAGGGGTAGTCCCGGTCTTGTGTTGTAGGGGGTCGGGAGTGATCCTCGGTATTGTGATCTAGCCACGTACCGTGACAGGTGGTACCCCAGTGCCTAGTTATTAGTTGGAAATTCATTCTCCCTGCGAGCCTTGTACGAATTTTGTTTGTATTACCCACTCTGTGGCTAGTAGCTGGAATTTAATGAATGTAACAATTTCGGCTATTTTAATAAGTATTTGTATATAGACCCTATTATAATATCAGAGGATTTTAATATAAAATTATTTTAGCTACCATAAGGTAAACATGTTTATTTGTGGCGTGGTCTTACGAGATGCTTTTGTTTTCAAAGGATTTTTGAAAGTTTAATAATCAATTTGAGTGTGATTTCTCACACTGGTTTTCCAGACCGACTCGGGTGTTATTTAAATGTAATGCTCGGGTTAGACCGAGTATTATAGGATACATGATATGATGCTATGGAGCTCAAGAGACGAGCTGGATGGCGATACGTAATTACGTATTTGATTATTATTCCGCTGTGTATCCCATTGTATGTTATTGATGTGGAACTCTGATGATGATGTACTCTGATGTATGTATAAACAGATATAGTATTTGATTTTTTGTAAAGATCTATTATTATATATTATATTTTATTCTCCTGCGTTGGTTAGATTCTGTTGTTGTTTTCTGTTTTCTCTTCTTATACCCCTTCTTCTTTAACCCAAATGGTTCGTATTTCTGTTCAACTTGAGTTGATTGATGTAGAATAGTGTTGACTC
This sequence comes from Allium cepa, assembly GCA_030765085.1. Classification (NCBI taxonomy): domain Eukaryota; kingdom Viridiplantae; phylum Streptophyta; class Magnoliopsida; order Asparagales; family Amaryllidaceae; genus Allium; species Allium cepa. Next base: position 728,573,775 of record CM060945.1, read on the forward strand.
AAGGGGTATGGATTTGCGGGTAGTTACAGCAAAAGAAAATATTGATATATGAAGTGTTTTGTGACCTTTTATATACTTAGACTTTTGTATTCTTGCCTTTTCATTATCAATCAACATCTCTTCATTTTTGCTGCCATAACTCCCTACTTTCAGCCGACCACCTGCTCATTTGCTTCTCATGAAAAAAACTTCTCAATCATAAAATATTTTGGCCTCTCCTGTACAAAAAAATTGGTAATCTTTCTTCTTTTTTTCACTTTTCATTGATTTTGTAGTGAATTTTTGCACCTGCCTTCATCCTACTTTTGTTCGGCCTGCCATCTCCATCACCTTGGCCGCCTCCACCACCACCACCTCCAGTCCAACACCAAATCCATGCTGTGGCCATCTTTGACCGGATCCACCACAATCTTGCACAAACTTCACATATACAAGCATAGCCGAGCTTTACCTTGGCACCACCACCTCAAACTCCACTTGGCTGACCCATACACCACCACACCAGCAAATACTTGACCTAAGATTCCCTGCCATATCAACCCTGACCCACCTATAGACTGGCCGTGCCCATATTCCCTTTGGCCGTGACCTATATTTGCCTTGAAACATTGTTGTGTTGCCATAACTTGTGTAGTTTCATACACACATACCTTTGTACCGTCATCTAATCCATGTTAGGCTGACCTATTGAACCAAAAGCCAGATCAAAACCCACTCTTTAGTCGTGCCATTCTGACCCAGGGCTGAAGCATATGTTGTTGAAAGCAAGTGCAAATACTTTGGCATTGTGTTATGCATTCATTTATAACATTATTTAATTATATGTTGGTTTGAAACTTATGTTGTTTATATTTGTTTTGTTTGTTTGAATGTACTTAAGGAGATTAACTTTGGCTCTCCCAATCTCAAATCTTATTCGTGCTTTCGTTCCTTCAAAGATCTTTGTTGTGTGCTTTGGTTGTTGTCTTCAGCTTATACCAATGAGTTATTCTCACCAAACTGTTTATATGACTAGTAAAGTGATCACATTTGAATTTATAAACTCATATACCTTGCTATATCTGTTACGCTATGATTATATGATGTTCACCCATGCTTAAACACCTGTTATAACATCTGTTACCGTTATATAACGCTATGCTGTTATTTATATCAGTTTATCACACTGCAAGTTCCCTTTAGATTAGAATCACTATGGGTTGAAATGATACATACCCGAACGGACTTCGGAATAGGGGAAAATCGTTATGGGCTGAAATGATAGTCCTGAACGATTTTCAATCATTTCGTTTACTTGGGACTGCGGGTTTGAAATGATAAAACTCGGGTTTTCTTTGTAAATTACGGATTGAATTGATATATCCGTATCACTTTACCTAGGCTAGAAAATGATATACAGACCAGTGGTTAAAATATATTTTTCTAAAAATTTTAAATATGTTTGAAATGTAAATATTATAATATTTTGATTTAAAACTTAATTAATAATGATTTCTGTAATGTATTATTGATTTTCTAAAAATTTATAAGTGAAATAGATTAATGGTAAAGTTAGAAATTTGAAATATAAGTTATTTTGGAATTTTGATTTGGTTATAAATGGAACTTGAATTAAGTAGGAAAATATGATAAATAGATATAAAATTTGATTTAAAATGAATTTAAATGATTTTTATAAAATATTAATGATTTTTGAGTAAGTTAAAAAGTTAAATAAATGAATATTTAAGTTGAAATTTGAAATGTAACTTAAATTGGAAATTTGTGAATTTTGTTTAAAAATGAATTTTAAGTTAAGTAAATAAGATGAAAAATAAGTTATATTTGGAAATTTAAACTTAAGAGTTAAGTTAAAAAATTAATTAAAGAATTGAAATTGAATGTTGGAATGTAATAAATAAATTATTATTAAATATTGATTTTTGAATGGAAAGTTAACTTTATAAAATCATGAATATACGGGTAATTAAATAATTGTTTTAAAAATTAAATTATATGATTTTATAAATTTAAAATGGTTTAAATAAAATTTAATTATTTGTGAAATTTTTTTGATTATTGGAATTTAATTTAACAACATTTGTGAAATGCTATTACTTTCTATTGTAAAGGATATTACAGCATTTGTAAATGCCGTTGTTGATAGAAATGAACTAAATGGCTACAATTAATTAAGGACCATTATAGCACTTTGTAAGTGCTATAATTGTTGAATTTAACTAAAGTTTTATTCGAACTAAAGTGACCATATTACAACATTTTAAATGCTGTCTTTTGTTAAATGAACTGTTTTGAAGGTAACTTTCTGTAGCATTTTCTAACTGCTACGAAAGGTGAAATTTTCAATGTTTTGATAAATTTAAGTGAATAAATGAATTTTGAAAGATTTAAATTTTGGAAATTTAATATTTAATTATTAAATATAATAACTTCATTTTAATGATTTAAATGAAGTAATTTGATTTGAAATATAAACTATTTTGACATATGAATTGAAATGGTATTTTGAATTTAAATAATAATGAATGTGGTTCTGAAAGATACGATATATTGATAGTTTGAAATGAATTTGAAATGATATTCTACTTTGAAACATAAATACCATTTTAAATTATAACCACGGGTTATAATAACGATTGGTTGTTAAAGAGACCGAGATTGGATATGGACATACTCTCTGTCGATACCGAAAACCAGTCTAACAACTGTGTACGCGGTGGAGATTCCAGAATGAAGTAGGATGGCAGCGACGTTCTTGAGGTACATTACGTGGACTTGACTCCCGTGAGTTTGCTTAAGGTGGCTAAAACAGATGCGATCTCGGGCCAAAAGAGGTAGCACCTCTGTCCAGACACACTTCGTCGATACCATTCTATTACTGTTTTTGATTGATTAGGTGCACCCTTTGATTTTGGAGTGTTGTTCGGGGTGGGCATAGTGGCTGCTACGTTACCACCAGCCCGTGTGCGTAATTGGTATATCTACCCTGGCATTGCCTTGTGTGCCGTGTCACCTGCCATACCGAGCCTTTTCTACGAGTTTGTTTTTCTCCCATAGCCCATGGAGTATTTAGGGTAGTCTCCCGATCTGTAGATATGCTGATGCTGGATGGACTACTGGGACTATTACGTGTTAAGGTGAATATTGGGTCACTCCTTAATGCAATTTTAAAGTATTTTTATTTTACTGTAGACATTATTATAATAGCGCAATATTACTACATAGTAAATAGTTTGAAAGATCCTTGGAGGATGGGCGGTTCCAGGTATCCTTTAAGTTACTTGTATCTTTGTTACAGTTTACTTGAGTTGGTTTACATTATATAAGTATATATATGTCCTGACTCGAGTGTTTTGTGTTTTGCTTTACGCTCGGGTCTGCCTGAGTATTCACAGCTTTGGATTCTCTTTGTGGAGCCGGTCTTTGCTAGAGATTCTTCATATCTATATTTATATATATTTCAAATTCTTCTATTCTAGTTTATCTCATGTGTTAACGGTAAAAATGGCTTTAACGCTAACACCCGGTGTATGCCTTGATGTAGTGAAAGCACCACCCGTTTGCACGGGAATTAAAGTAAACAAAAAATAACAGAAAAGTAAAGGAGACCGAGATTTTTATAGTGGTTCGGCTTCTAGTAAGCCTACATCCACTTTACATTTTCCATTATCTTCTTCATACCCACTTTCACAAGATTACAACACTTCTTCCAACGCGATATTTCGATTACAACACGATTTTACAATTACAACGCAATCGAAGAAAGAAGTTAGAACTTTGATGATGAATTGCTCTTCGAATCTCTCTTGAATGAAGTAGGTCTCCTGATGAAGAATCTTTGATGGTTGAAGTGTTTGAAGTGTGGAGAAAGCTGCAGAATATCCCCCTCTTGAAATCCGAAAAAGTCCCCTTCTAGTTGGAGTAAGCGGAGTATTTATAGGAGAGCTCGGAGTTAGGTCGGCTGGGTTTAGGTCGTGAGCGACCTAAGGTAGGTCGTAGGTCGTGTAGGAGATTTGGAGTTAGGTCGGCTGGGTTTAGGTCGTGAGCGACCTAAGGTAGGTCGTAGGTCGTGTGTTGCCGAGTTACGACCTAAGAGGATGGGTTGGCAAGTGGCTTATCATGTTGAGGTACCAGGAGCGACTTACGGTTTAGGTCGTGAGCGACTTATGGGTTAAGGAAGGAAGGTAATGATTTATGGAGTTGGTAGTAGGTCGTTAGCGACCTAATCATTAAGAGGGGCATGAGCTAAAGGAGTGGCGATCTAACTGAATAGTCGCTAGGTCGTTATGAGCTGCCTTAAGTCGTGGACTCTTTAAGTCGTCCCACTTTTAGGTCGTCCCACTTTTAGGTCGTGATATCTTTTAGGTCGCTGCATCCTTAGGTTGCGACTTCCTGTGAGTTGTTAACTCGTTTAGTTTTAGGTCACTGGACCACTTTATGCCTTAAGTCGCGGAGCCACTTAAGTCGGTCATGCTTTAGGTCGCGAGGTCTTCGTGGTGGCAAAGGTCGCGAACTCCTTCAAGCAGTTAGGTCGCTAGAAGCTCTAACCCGTTAACTCGCTGGAAGCTTTAGCTCGTTGGAGACTCCATGCTCAAAGTCGCATACCGTTTTGGACGGGGCGCTGCCCCCTGGACCCCTGCGACCTGACCGGTCAGGTCAAACACCGTAGCGGTGGCGTTGCCCCTGCACCCCCACCTTGGGGGGTTGGCACCCCCCCTCCGTAGGGGATCTTAGATGAAAAATCATTCAATAGAACTTGCTTTGCTGAGAAGTTGAGTTGACCAATCTTTGAGACGAGCTATCTTGCTTTCCTCGGTCGATCTTTTGATATCACGGCCTTGCTGAAAAAGGCGGGATAACACTTGCCCCCCAAAACATGCCTTGCGGTCGGAAGGTGTGTTTTGTAATGCCATAATCCGGACGTTCATATCATGTTGATAACCTGTAAAGGAATTGACAGTTTTATATGGCCTCAAAATGACGACCGTTCGAGATTGAGCTATTTGGGACGAAGCGCGGTCGTTTATGGTCAAGCTCTTAACTTCAAGTGACGACCATTTGAGGTCGAGTCATTTGAGGTGAAGTGCGGCCCTGCGCGGTCAAGCGTCTAAATCCATGCGACGATCGTTCGGAATCGGGTCATTTGTAGTGCAATGCGATCATTCGTGGTCAAGTGCTTTACTTCGAATGACGACCATTCGGGGGTCGAGCCACTCGTGGTAAGGTGCGGCCCTGCGCGATAAAAATGACAACCGTTCATGGTCAAGCGCTTTACTTCGAATGACGACCATTCGGGGTCGAGCCATTTGTGGTAAAGTGCGGCCCTGTGCGGTCCAGTGATAGAGCTCAATCGTCCATGGTCAAGCGCCTTACTTCAAATGGCGACCATTCGGGGTTGAGCCATTCGTAGTAAAGTGCGGCCCTGAGCGATCAAGTGGTAAAGCGCGGCCGCTCGCGGTCAAGCGCTTAACTTCAAATGACGATCGTCCGGGATCGAGCCATTTGAGGTGTAGCACGGCCGTCCGTGGTCAAGCACTCAACTTTATATGATGGTCAGGATCAAGCTAAGTGAGCTGAAATGCAACCGTTCACAGTCAAGCGCTTTACTTCAAATGACGATCATTCAGGATCAAGCCATCCGAGGTGAAAGCGCGACTGTTGGTGGTGGGAAGCGCGGCCGTTCATGGTCAAGCGCTTAACTTCAAATGACGACCATTCGTGATCGAGTCGTTTGAGGTCAAGTGCGGCCCTGCTCGGTCAAGCACTTAAATCTATGTGACAATCGCTTAGGATCGAGTTATGCATTGAAGCGCGGCCGACCATAGTCGAGCGACTGTTGGCGGTCAAGCACTTAAATCCATGAGTTTTTTTTTGACTGTTCAAAGTCAGGTGCCTGTTCATAGGACTTAATCATTGGGACTGTTCGAAGTCGGGTGCCTGTTCGTAGGGCTTGATGATGCCTGTTCGTAGAGCTTACACATTTCAAAATCATGAAAAATCAAATATTCAACTGAAAAGTTGTCAAGTAGAAATGTCTGAAAAAGTCAAATCCAAACATTTGAAGCAAATCGTGAAAGCAATGTGGAATCAAATCCAATTATCGGAAGCAAATCATGAAAGCATAGTAGAGTAAAACTTAATCATTAGAAACAAATCATGAAAGCAACGTCGAGCCAAATCCAAATATCAAAAGCAAAGTAATAAGTCCTCAGAAGTAAAATACGAAAGTAAAACAGTCAATCATCAGAAGTAAAATTCAAAAGCAAAGAATTGACGTCCCAGTGCAAACACCTACATCGATATGATGTATAGTTGTATCAGAGCATGCCTGGGGATCGATCATGGTCCCATACATGTGTGAACAACTTAATTGTGTTGATGTAGAGTTTTCCACTCATTCGTCACAACCTCAATTATTCGATAACAGGCCGACGCCTTGATCCCGAGGTTTCTCCAGTTGGTGCAGGTAGCGGTCGTTCTTGTTCCACAGTTGCAGCCTTCTTTTTCACATATTGTGATAGCAAACCACCCCGAATGTGCTCCTCAATCTCATCTTTCAAGTGTCTGCATTCATTCGTGCTATGACCATTTAGCTCATGGAATAAGCAATACTTGTCCGACTTTTTCTCGCTGTTAGTTGGATCTCTCTTTATTGGCTTTCGATAAGGAACCTGTCCCTTGGTTTCTTGGTAAATCCGCTCCAGAGTCTCATTTAACTCCGTGTATGAGGTGAAACTTGATCCTCTTTGCTGTCGTGCTGATTTATCGTTGTTATCCTTAGCTTTTCGTTTACCTTTGTTATTTTCTGCACCTTTCACAGGAGGATTCTCACCTTTGATTGCAAAAACATCGATTCCTTCCCCTTCCTCTGTTTCAGCCTTTGCGTCTTCTAACCGCAAGAACCCTTCGGCCTCATGGAAAAATTCTCCTAAATCCATAGGAGGATCTTTGGTCAATGAATTCTTGAACTCTGTGCCGTTAGCTATGCCTGAAACGGCAGCCATTAAAACCATGGATGGATCTGCGGTCCACCGATGTCGCGGCTGCATTGAATCGTGTTAAAAAACTTCTTAGAGATTCTCCAGTCCTTTGCTTTAGTGTTGTCAAACTCATAACATTCTTAGGCCTCGAGATGTGAACCCTGAATTGCCTCATAAACCTTTCGATCAAATCATTCCAAGTCTTGATCGATCTATTCTCCAGTTGTCTGAACCATAGTGACGCAATATCTGTCAAGTATAGTGGAAAGCACCGGGCCATCACTTCTTCTGATGCCCCCAGCACTTCCATATGCCTCATATATTTCGTAAGATGAACTGTAGGGTCCGTCCTTCCATTATACATATCCAGCGATGGTAGCTTAAAGTCTGGTGGGTTTTTAGCTCGCCTGATTGCTGTGGTAAAAGGACTTCCATTGACATCCTCCAAGTCCTTGTTTACCATACCACCTCTCATAGCCTTTTTGACCATCTCCACTAATCTGTCGTTATCTCTTAGTGACAGTCCTCGCCCTTGGCTTTCGTCTTGCCCCCCGAGTTCACGAGGGGACGGTTGAATCTGTTCTTCCGGTTGGGCCTCTGTTCCTCTTTGATTCTGTTCTCCAAGTTGCCCAATTTGATGGAAAAATTTTTGGATCAAGTCCTCTTGCCTTTTCATCATTGCCTCCATCTCCTCTCTTGTAACGAAGGCTGAAGTGTGGCTTGCCCTCGAAGAAGCCTCTTGACTTCCTTCGTGATGACTATCCTCCGGTCTTTTTAATCTACTGGATCGCCTCACCATAATTCTTCAAATTTCTCAATCTCTTGGATTCAAGTCTTGACTAGCTGAATTCCTGAGTTCGATTCTCAATGAAAGCACCAAAATGTTAACGGTAAAAATGGCTTTAACGCTAACACCCGGTGTATGCCTTGATGTAGTGAAAGCACCACCCGTTTGCACGGGAATTAAAGTAAACAAAAAATAACAGAAAAGTAAAAGAGGCCGAGATTTTTATAGTGGTTCGGCTTCTAGTAAGCCTACATCCACTTTACATTTTCCATTATCTTCTTCGTACCCACTTTCACAAGATTACAACACTTCTTTCAACGTGATATTTCGATTACAACACCTTTACAACACGATTTTACAATTACAACGCAATAGAAGAAAGAAGTTAGAACTTTGATGATGAATTGCTCTTCGAATCTCTCTTGAATGAAGTAGGTCTCCTGATGAAGAATCTTCGATGGTTGAAGTGTTTGAAGTGTGGAGAAAGCTGCAGAATATCCCCCTCTTGAAATCCGAAAAAGTCCCCTTCTAGTTGGAGTAAGCGGAGTATTTATAGGAGAGCTCGGAGTTAGGTCGGCTGGGTTTAGGTCATGAGCGACCTAAGGTAGGTCGTAGGTCGTGTAGGAGATTTGGAGTTAGGTCGGCTGGGTTTAGGTCGTGAGCGACCTAAGGTAGGTCGTAGGTCGTGTGTTGCTGAGTTACGACCTAAGAGGATGGGTTGGCAAGTGGCTTATCATGCTGAGGTACCAGGAGCGACTTACGGTTTAGGTCGTGAGTGACCTATGGGTTAAGGAAGGAAGGTAATGATTTATGGAGTTGGCAGTAGGTCGTTAGCGACCTAATCATTAAGAGGGGCACGAGCTAAAGGAGTGGCGACCTAACTAAATAGTCGCTAGGTCGTTATAAGTTGCCTTAAGTCGTGGACTCTTTAAGTCATCCCACTTTTAGGTCGTCCCACTTTTAGGTCGCAATATCTTTTAGGTCGCTGCACCCTTAGGTCGCGACTTCCTGTGAGTTGTTAACCCGTTTAGTTTTAGGTCGCTGGACCACTTTATGCCTTAAGTCGTGGAGCCGCTTAAGTCGGTCATGCTTTAGGTCGCGAGGTCTTCGTGGTGGCTTAGGTCGCGAACTCCTTCAAGAAGTTAGGTCGCTGGAAGCTCTAACCCGTTAACTCGCTGGAAGCTTTAGCTCGTTGGAGACTCCATGCTCTAAGTCGCATACCGTTTTGGACGGGGCGCTGCCCCCTGGACCCCTGCGACCTGACCGGTCAGGTCGAACACCGTAGCGGTGGCGTTGCCCCCGCACCCCCACCTTGGGGGGTTGGCACCCCTGGACCCCCCCTCCGTAGGGGATCTTAGATGAAAAATCATTCAACAGAACTTGCTTTGTTGAGATGTTGAGTTGACCAATCTTTGAGACGAGCTATCTTGCTTTCCTCGGTCGATCTTTTGATATCATGGCCTTGCTGAAAAAGGCGGGATAACATCATGTATTTGGGATTTCTATTATGTTGTTTCCAGACTGTTATTATGTATTAGTTATGAGACTTTGTTATAGTAGCTTCATGAACTACTATGTTATTTTATATTCCGCTGCGAGTTATTCTGATTGTTCTGTGTCTATGATTCTGTGTATTTGATTTCATTTTCTCCAAGTTTATTTACAATCTGTTATTTTGCATCGTTCAAGTCTGACATGTGTGTCTGCCATTGCACTTGGAGGGTGCAGCATGATAGGGGGTTCTCGCTTCCTGGTTTGGTAGCGAACGGTTGACTCTTACTCCTACATGTCCCCGCGGGGGTTGGTGGTGCAGTCGAGAGGCAGGCCGCAAAGGCAGAACACATGTACCAATGTATGCTACGGTGGGCGTTACCCACTGGCGCGGCCAATTACAGTTGGTATCAGAGCTTTGGTTTTTGGCAAACCATTGCCAGAGGACCAAAAACTCATTAGAGATAGGGTATTTCTACCCTAAAATGAGTGAAATCAATCTCAGAATCATATCTTTGTGAGTGACATATTTTGAAAGTATAAAATGATTTTTAAAAATGTTTTCAAAATATTTTCAAAGATTATTTTGATATATGAATTTTTTTTCTTGTTTTAAAGGATTTTCAACTGTTTTCTAACTTCCTTCCTTTCGTATCTACCTTGTTAGATTTTCTTTATTTAGGATATTCATCCAAGTGAATTCTCTTGTCTTATCTTAATTTATCTTTGGCTTTTCTTTATCTTGTCCTAAATTCATTCTTGATCTTTTCAGGATGAATCGAGGGAATGCCAGAGGTAGGGGTCGTGGTATTGCCCCAGCTCCTCAGCCTGTTGCTCCTGTTCGATTCACTGTTCTCTGTGAGGAATTCAAACAATTTGGTGGAACCCCATTCACCGATTCAAAGAGCATCATTAAGGCTCAGCAGTGGTTGCGGAGTGTTGAGAGGATATTTACTGGTCTTGATATTACTGATGCCCAGAAACGTCAGTTAGCAGCTTCGCAGTTGCGTGATTCTGCTCTAGATTGGTAGGAGTCCATTACGGCTAACACCGTCGAGGATGATATTACTTGGGAGCTGTTTAGGTATCCTTTGTGTTATCTTGAATTTTGTTCCTATTTTCCTTTTCTTTTGAATCTATCTTAAGTTATTTTCTATATCTTTTTCCAGGGAGGATTTTGTGGCAAAATGGATGGCAGAAGCCGGGAAATCCCAGCTTTATCGTGAATTTATGGATCTTAAGCAGGGTAGCATGTCTTTTGCTGAGTATGAGAGAAAGTTCGATGAACTTTCCAAGTTTGGTCCTAGCCTGATTGTACTCCTCTCAAGAAGAATGAGAAATTCATAGCCGGTGCTCGTCCAGAGTATTATAGTCGCCTCATTTCTCATGTTCATGGTTCTTTCACCCAGCTTATGGATATGGCTATTCGCTATGAGAAACCCACATCTAAAGGTCCTGTTGTTTCTGGTGCTCCTCCCTCTCAGTCTTCCTCTGCTAACGCCACGAAGCGTAAGCCTAATTTCCATGAGAGAAGAAGAATTGGAAAAAGCGTCCTGGTTTGGGATCTTCATCATCTACTCCTGCTCAGAGGCAAACAGTTGATCTCTCCTATATCACTTGCTTTAGGTGTGATCAGAAGGGACACTATGCCAATAGCTGTCCTACCTTAGCTGGTGTTGCTGTTCCTCCACCTGCTCAGTTGGCTAGGCGTGATCTCTGCCATATCTGTCTTCAGCCTGGTCATTTTAAGAAGGACTGCCCTACTCAGCAGAGAGGGACGCCTTCTGGTATATTTGCCATCACTTCTGCCTAATCTCTAGTTCCTCCACCTTCTCCAGTTCCTAGTGATGACCAAGGTACTCTATAGGGTTTATTTACTTTATTTCATCATCTTGTTCGTGTGTTGTTTGATATTAGAGCCTCCCACAGTTTTATGTATGTTGCTTTGTGTGATAAGTTTGAGCATCTCCTATCTCCTGAGTATGCTTCTGTTCCATTATGTGTTTCAAATCCTATTGGGGGTCCTGCTAACCTTAATCGGATCTGTAAGCAAGTGAAACTTTTCCATTTTGATCATCGCTTTTGCGGTGATTTTTATGTTCTGGGCTTCGATGCTTTTGATTTATTGCTTGGTCGGGATTGGTTAGGGAATCATGATGCTCTTATCTCTTGTAAATCCCGGACTGTTCACCTTGTTGATGTCCAAGGGAATTCCTTGATTATTCGGTGCCACATGCCTCGGGATTTTGCTGGCAACTTTATTTATTCTTTGGATTCTTCTCCCAGTGATCTTGATTCAACTCCTATGGTTAGACTATATCCTGATGTATTTTGTGAAGTCAATTCATTGCCTCCGAAGCGGGAAATTGATTTTTGGATTGATCTTATTCCTGGTACTTGACCTATTATTCTTCCTTCTAGAAGAATGGCACCCCACGAGAAGGTTGAGATGGGAAAGCAAATTGAGGACTTGTCTTCTAAAGGTCTGATTAGGCTTAGTTTTTCTAAATGGGGATCCGCGGTGGTTTTTTTACCAAGTCTGATGGTTCTCTTCGGATGTGTGTTGATTATAGGGAGCTGAACAAGCTCACTATGAAAAACAGATATCCAATGCCTCGCATCAGTGATATGTTTGATCAGCTTTATGGTGCCACTGTTTTCTCTCAGCTTGATCTTGCCACTGGTTTTCTTCAGCTCAGGGTTGCTGAGAATAGCATTCCCAAGACTGCTTTCCACACTGAGAATGGTTTTTATGAATGGTTAGTCATGCCTTTTGGTTTGACTAATGCTCCTGCTTTCTTTGTCGATTTGATGAATCCTGTTTTTCGTGATGTGCTTAATAAATTTGTTCTAGTCTTTGTTGATGATATCCTTGTCTTCTCTAATACCAAGGAAGAGCATGATTCGCATTTGAAATTTTTTTTGGCGACTCTCAGATATCATCAGTTCAAGGCTAAATTTTCTAAATGCCACTTCTGGAAGGATGAAGTCTGATATCTCAGGCATATTGTTTCTAGTAATGGAGTTTCTGTTGATCCAGTCAAGATCGTTGCGATCAATGTAAGTCTTTCTTCCTTCTCTTTTATTTATCATTTAATAATTCTATCTTTTTGATTGTCCTTATTTTCTCCCTATTCTGTTTCAGTATTGGGAAACTCCATAGACTCCATCTGATATTCGTAGTTTTCTGGGCCTTGCCGGTTACTCCTAGAGATTCATTGAGAATTTTGCTCGGATTGCTGCACCTCTCACTGCTTTGACTCGTAAGAATGCCGAATTTGTCGGGAATGATCAGTGTAAGGTTGCATTCAATGAGTTAAAGATCAAGCCAACTTCCACACCAAGTCTTACCGTTCCAAATGGAAGTGATGGATTGATGGTATATAGTGATGCTAGTCGTGAGGGTTTGGGTGCTATTCTCATGCAGGATGGTAAGGTCATTGCCTATGCCAGCAGTCAGTTGAAAACACACGAAGCAAATTAGGCTGCTTATTATTTAGAGTTGCTTCCTGTTGTCTTTGCTTTGAAGCTTTGGAGGCATCATCTTCTTAGAACCAAGTTTGAGCTTTTCACCGATCATCAGTCTCTGAGATATATCTTTTCCTGGAAGGATTTGAATCAGTGGCAAGTTCGTTGGCTTGAGTTTCTGGCTTCTTATGAACTCGATATTAGCTATACTCCCGGTAAAGGTAATGTTGTGGCCGATGCTCTGAGTCGAAAGAAGGTTTTGTTGTGTCAGCTTGTTGTTTCTTCTTCTCCTCTTCTGGATCGTATTATGGCTAAGTAGGATGAGGATGAGATGCTTAGATTGATGACGGAGAGTGTTCGTAGCAGGGTTGGTGGTAGTAGTAGTGGTAGTGGAGCTTAGATTGATGATAGAGGGATTTTGAGGATTAATGGCAGGATTTGTGTCCCAAATGTTGATGGTTTAAGGCAGGAGTTGCTTCAGGAGAATCACCGACCCAGGCTTTCTATTCATCCCGGTGTGTCGAAGATGTATCGGGATATGAAGAGGCTTTATTGGTGGAGGGAGATGAAGAGGGATATCTCTATCTTTGTTAGTTAGTGTGCGACTTGTCAGCAAGTCAAAGTCGATCACCAAAAGATCCCTGATTTGTTGTAGCCCCTTGAGATTCCCAATTGGAAGTGGGAACGGGTTTACATGGATTTCATCGATGGTTTACCGAGGACTCGGATGGGTAATGAGAGTATTTGGGTTATTGTTGATAGGCTGACCAAGTCTGCTCATTTTATTCCGGTCAAGTCTACTCGATCTGCTTCTAGCTTATCTGAGATATACATGAGAGAGATTGTTCGTCTCCATGATGTTCCTCTAAGTATTGTTTGTGATCGTGACCCTATCTTCACCAGTCAGTTTTGGAAGGCTTTCAGGAATCTCTGGGTACTCATTTGAATCTGAGCACTACTTACCATCCACAGACCGACGGTCAAACAGAAAGAGTGAATCAGATTCTCGAGGATCTTCTTCGTGCTTGTGTGCTTGATTATGGAGGAACTTTGGAAGATCCTCTCCATCTTACCAAATTCCCCTACAATAATAGCTATCGGGTATAATCTTATCTTTTGTTTTTCAGTCTATTCTTAATCCTTTATCCATCTCATTTCATCTTTGCATTCAGGCCAGTCTCAAAATGTCTCCATTTGCTTCTTTATAGGGACGACCTTGTAGATCCCCACCATGGTGGATTGAATCTGGTAATCATTTGGTTCTTGGTCCTGATGTGATTTTGGAAGCATCTGAGAGAGTTGAGGAGATTAGGAAGAGGTTGAGAGCCGCTCAGGATAGGAAGAAGAAGTATGATGATAGGTGTAGGCGGAATTTGGAATTTGCTGTTGGTGATCATGTGTTCCTTAAGGTTTCTCCCACGAGGAATGTCATTCTCTTTGGTCGTAGAGGGAAGCTTTCTCCTAGGTTCATTGGTCCTTTCCGCATTGTGGAAAAGAGTTGGTTCTTTGGCTTATCGTCTGGATTTTCCCAGAAGCTTTCTGGAGTGCATGATGTATTCCGTGTCTCGCATCTTTGCCAACATCTTCATGATCCATCTCTTATTGTCCAGCCTTCTGCCCTTGATAGTTTGGATATTGAGCCTAATCTGACTGTCGAGAGGAAGCCACTTCGTATTGTTGACAGAGGTACGAAGCAGCTCAGAAGGAAATCTGTTAATCTAGTCAAAGTACAGTGGGGTACTGACGATCGAGATTGTACCTGGGAGACGGAGGGGAGCAATCGTGCTTGGAATCCGGATTTATTCGTTTCAGGTACTATTTTGTTTTTTTTATCTTGTTTCTCTTTATTTTCCTTGCCCGTTCTTTTCGACGACGAAAAGATTTGAGTGGGGGAGAGCGCGACAACCCTAGATTTTTGAATATAATTTTAAATTGACTTTATTTTGTTTTGAAATTATTTTAAATCTTTTTTTATTGCAAGATTTCATTTTTAAATATTTTTAAAGTGATAATAAAAAATCTCCATAATTTATTGCATTTATTTTCTATTTTTAAAGCCTAGTTTCCATTTTTCTGCCATTTTCTTCATTTAATTATATTTAATTAAAATTTATTTATTCATTTTTATGAATGCGTTTTATTTTTGTGTTTTTATCTTTATTTATAAGTATTTTTTAGGTACATAAAAATTTTCCAAAATTTATTGCATTTATTTTCAAATTTTTTTGGCGTAGTTCCAATTTTAGCTATTTTTCCTAATTTAATTATATGTAATTAATATTTATTTATTTTTGTTTATTTACTACATTTTCTTATTTTTATCTTTATTTATAAATATTTTTCAGTTATTTAAAATTGCAAAACAAAATATGGATATATGAAGAGTTTTGTGACCTTTTATATACTTAGACTTTTTGTATTCTTGCCTTTTCATTATCAATCAACATATCTTCATTTTTGCTGCCATAACTCCTTACTTTCAGCCGACCACTTCCTCATTTTCTTCTCATGAAAATTTTTTCTCAACTCATAAATATTGCAGCCTCATCCTGTAAAAAAAATGGTAATCTTTCTTCTTTTTTTCGCTTTTCATTGTTTTTGTTGTGAATTTTTGCACCTGCCTTCATCCTACTTTTGTTCGGCCTGCCATCTCCATCACCTTGGCCACCTCCACCACCACCATAACCTGTCACCACCACCTCCAGTCCAACCCCAAAGCCATGCCGCGGCCATCTATGACCAGATCCACGACAGTCTTGCACAAACTTCACATATACAAGCATAGCCGAGCTTCACCTTAGCACCACCACCTCAAACTCCACTTGGCCGACCGATACACCACCACACCAGCAAATACTTGACCTAATATTGCTTGCTACGTCATCGCAGACCTGCCTAAAAACTGGCCGTGCCCATGTTGCCTTTGGTCGTGACCTATATTTGCCTTGAAACATTGTTGTGTTGCCTTATCTTGTGTAGTTTCATACACACATACCTTTGTACCATCATCTAATCCATATTAGGCTGACCTGTTGAACCCAAAACCAGATCCAAACCCACTCTTTAGCCATGCCATTCTGACCCAGGGCCGAAGCATATGTTGTTGAAAGCAAGTGCAAATACTCTGGCATTGTGTTGTGCATTCATTTATAACATTGTTTAATTATATGTTGGTTTTAAACTTATGTTGTTTATATTTGTTTTGTTTGTTTGAATGCATTCATGGAGATTAACTTTGGCTCTCCCAATATCAAATCATATTCGTGCTTTCGTGCCTTCGAAGATCTTTATTGTGTGATTTGGTTGTTGTCTTCAGCTTATACCAGTGAGTTATTCTCACCAGACAGTTTTATACTTATATGACTAGTAAACTGATCACATTTGAATTTGTAAACTC
This sequence comes from Allium cepa, assembly GCA_030765085.1. Lineage (NCBI taxonomy): Eukaryota > Viridiplantae > Streptophyta > Magnoliopsida > Asparagales > Amaryllidaceae > Allium > Allium cepa. Next base: position 728,589,898 of record CM060945.1, read on the forward strand.
ATATCACCATGCTATATCTGCTATGCTATGATTATATGATGTTCACCCATGATTAAAAACCTGTTATAACATCTATTACTGTTATATAATGCTACTCTGTTATTTATATCAGTTTATCACACTGTAAGTTCCCTTTAGAATAGAATCACCATGTGTTGAAATGATACGTACCTGAATGGACTTTCGAATAGGGAAAAATCGTTATGGGCTGAAATGATATGCTGAACGATTTTCAATTATTTCATTTTACTTGGGACTGTGGGTTTGAAATGATAAAACCCTGGTGTTCTTTGTAAATTACGGATTGAAATGATACATATCCGTATCACTTTACCTAGGCTAGAAAATGATATACAGACCCGTGGTTAAAATATATTTTTCTAAAATTTTTAAAATATGTTTGAAATGTAAATATTATAATAATTTGATTTAAAAATTAATTAATAATGATTTTTGTAATGTATTATTGATTTTCTAAAAATTTATAAGTGAAATAAATTAATGGTAAAGTTAGAAATTTGAAATATAAGTTATTTTGAAAATTTTGATTTGGTTATAAATGGAACTTAAATTAAGTAGGAAAATATGATAAATAGATATAAAATTTGATTTAAAATGAATTTAAATGATTTTTATAAAGTATTAATGATTTTTGAACAAGTTAAAAAGTTAAATAAATGAATATTTAAGCTGAAATTTTAAATGTAACTTAAATTGGAAATTTGTGAATTTTGTTCAAAAATGAATTTCAAGTTAAGTAAATAAGATGAAAAATAAGTTATATTTGCAAATTTAAAGTCAAGTGTTAAGTGAAAAAATTAATTTAAAGAATTGAAATTGAATGTTGGAATTTAATAAGTAAATTATTATTAAATATTGATTTTTGAACGGAAAGTTAACTTTTTAAAATCATGAATATAAGGTTAATTAAATTATTGTTTTAAAAGTGGGATTATATAATTTTATAAAATTAAAATGGTTTAAATAAAATTTAATTATTTGTGAAATTTTATTGAATATTAGAATTAATTTAACAGCATATGTGAAATGCTATTATTTTCTAATATAAAGGATATTACAGCATTTGTAAATGTTGTAGTTGATAGAAATGAACTAAATGGCTAAAATCAATTAAGGAATATCATAGCACTTTGTAAGTGCTATAATTGTTGAATTTAATTAAATTTTTATTTGAACTAAAGCAACCATGTTACAACATTTTAAACGCTGCCTTTTGTTAAACTGAACTGTTTTGAAGGTAACTTTCTGTAGCATTTTCTAAATGCTGCAAAAGGTGAAATTTCCACTGTTTTGATAAATTTAAGTGAATAAATGAATTTTGAAAGATTAACAAATTTAATGTTTAATTGTTAAATATAATAACTTCATTTTAATGATTTAAATGAAGTAATTTGATTTGAAATATAAACTACTTTAAAATATGAATTGAAATGGTATTTTAAATTTAAATAATAATGAATGTGGTTTTGGAAGATATGATATATTGATATTTTGAAATGAATTTGAAATATAAATACCATTTTAAATTTTAACCACGGGTTATAACGATGATTGGTTGTTAAAGAGACCGGGATCGGATATGGAACTACTCTCTGCCGATACCGAAAACCACATTACCAATTGTGTACGCGGTGGAGATTCCACAATGAAGTAGGATGGTGGTGACATTTTTGAGGTACATTACGTGGACCTGACTCCTGTGAGTTGGCTTAAGGTGGCTAAAACAGGAGCGATCTTGGGCCAAAAGAGGTAGCATCTCTGGCCTAACACACTTCGTCGATACCATTCTATTACTGTTGTGATTGATTGGGTACACCCTTTGATTTTGGAGTGTTGTTCGGGGGTGGGCGTAGTGTCTGCTACGTTACCACCAGCCCGTGTGCGTAATTGGTATATCTACCCTGGCATTGCCTTGTGTGCCATGTCACCTACCATACCGAGCCTTTACTACGAGTTTGTTTTTCTCCCATAGACCATGGAGTATTTAGGGTAGTCTCCCGATCTGGAGATATGTTGATACTGATGGACTACTGGGACTATTACGTGTTAAGGGGAATATTGGGTCACTCCTTAATGCTATTTTAAAGTATGTTTGTTTTACTATAGACATTATTATAATAGCGCAATATTACTACATAGTAAATAGTTTGACGGATCCTTGGAGGATGGGTGGTCCCGGGCATTCTTTAAGTTACTTGTATCTTTATTACAGTTCACTTGAGGTGGTTTACATTATATAAGTATATATATGTCCTGACTCGAGTGTTTTGAGTTTTGCTTTACGCTCGGGTCAGACTGAGTATTCACAGCTTTGGATTCTCTTTCTGGAGCTGGCTTTGTTGGAGATTCTACCTATCTATATTTTTATCTATTTCAGTTTCTGCTATTCTAGTTTATCTCATGTATTAGTGAACTTCTATGTATTTGGGATTTTTATTATATTGTTTCCAGACTGTTATTATCTATTTGTTTTGAGACTTTGTTATAGTAGCTTCATGATCTACTATGTTATTTTATATTCCGCTGCAAGTTAATCTGATTGTTCTGTGTCTGTGATTCTGTGTACTTGATTTCGTTTGCTCCAAGTTTATTTACAATCTATTATTTTGCATCATTCAAGTCCGACAAGTGTGGATTATTGTCGATTTGAATGGTATGAAATAGCCGCTCGTCAGATGTGCGCTCTAGATTTACTCATTTCCTACCTACTTCCATCCTACGGTTCTGGTGCATTTCAACTCCTATAAATAGAACCATATCCTCTCCACTTTTATTCATACTATTTTCGAGAATACGTTGGAAATCTACCGTTTCTATCTCTCTAATAAAATTCGAAAAATCTGTAGGGAATTCAGCTAAGGATTCATCTTATTTGATATTTGTTTCTTTTTCTCCCAATCTATTCTTATCCTATACTTCTTCAATTATTCTAATTCTAGTAAATATATACATCTCTTCCCTATTGTGTGTGTATATATCAAAAGAGAGAGATTCTAGAAGAGATTGAAAGGCTACAATTCCATTTAAGTAAAGCCAAGGCTGATCTGTGAATGAAAACCTTAGTATTTCTTTTCAGTAAAGTGTATTTTTTTTGGATTTTAATCTGCTTTAGCCATTTTAGGATTTCAAAAATATAATAGATGAAATCCCTTAAAATTCCTTTTTATTTCTATATGAAATTTTATGCTAAGGTTTCAGATTGTTTACATTAATTTGATGTTATTTGTTTCATTTATGCAATGTTTGATAATTTCATAATCTATTCCACTTCACCTTCTTCTTTGGGTTAAATTGTGATCCTTCAATAAAATAAGAGGTTTTGATTATGAATTCTATTTGTAGTTTACTACACTTATTCTTATCTATTTCTTTGTAAAAAGTGGATTTGAATGGAATATGGGGTTTGGATTGCAATTCTTATTATTTAAGATATTCCATTGAATTTGTGTAGTAAATTCAGTTTCTATTTTATTTACAAGTCTATTATTGCAGTTTTAGTTATGAATATGTATTCACTGTTTTGGTCATTAAAATTCCATGAGATCTTGGAAAATTGAAAAAAAAAGACTTATAATAATAGTTGGTTAAGGAATTGACATTTAACGCTAATTTATAGCATAAAATCCATGTGATTAGAATTTATTGGGCGCGAATATTTATTTATTGCTATTTACGTAATTAACGTATATTTATTACATGTATGGCATAGTTATTTTAGTATTTATTTACATCTATTTCCATACTAGAAAGGTAATTTATTTTAAGGTGAAAACAAGAGAAAATCTTTTATAGCCTAACTATTATTTTAAGGCATAATAATGAAGATTCCTCATAAGGCATTATTTATGAAACGGTGAGAACAGTGTGCGTGTCTATGTATATATAGTAATTAATTTGTGAGTCATATGGATGCGAGGTCAATATAGTTAAATGACAGAAGTATGCCCTTAACTTTGAGGCTACTAACAACTATGTACAGTTTTATTGACCCGAGATATTCTTATGATAACTACTTGTAATGATGTGAGGTTAGTTCCAAATTATGTAGAGGAAATATATCCACCTAATCTGCCTACCGTTCCGATGAATAGCGCACAAATGTGAGACGTCGTTAATAGTATGGGACATAAGAGGAAGGGCATGCTTCAGCATTTTAAATTTTAAGTGGTTGGACCCGCCCTTATCTGTAACATCCCGCCTTTTTGGACGCTTTAAGTGGACATATATGGCAATTCAAACCATACAAAAGGGCATATTGTTATTGGGGTAAATAGGGAAACGAGAAAGGAATAAAACAAAACAGAATCTCATAGCAGAATGACAAAATATAATAATCAAATAACAGTTCATGAAGTTGTTTACAAAATATTTGATTGTACTTATACAACACAGTATCAGGGTTACACATATTAGAGATAAATAAATAATAATGCGGTGGAATAGTGTGATGTAGTAGAATAATGTAGTAAATAGTAGCAGTATACATCTTCATTTTCTTCCTCCGAAATAAGTCTTCAAATCCTGAAATGCTCAGGCTGACCCGAGCGAATTGAAAAGATAAAACACTTGAGTCAGAACTAAAAGATCTTATATAAGTTAAATCAACAGTAAATATGCATGTGGCGGCGTCAGACATGTTTACGGGGTTTGACATCTCCTATCCAGTGTCTAACGTGAGTGTAGTAACTTAAGAGATGTTCGGGATACACATCTCCTATGGATCCGTTAACCTATCTACTATATAGTATAACATGCTATTATAATATGTCTACAGTGAAGTAAATGTATTAGAATAGCGTTAAGGCTTTACATTTTCCACCTTAACACATTTAATATTTTCCTATAGTCTGTATAGTACAGTAATCCCACCCGCACTGGGTGTCGTCAGAGGGCACTCCATAGGTATCGTACAAAACAAACTTCTAGAAGACGCGCTAGGGTAGGTGACACGACACAACTAGGAAATGTCAGGGTAGATATACCAATTACGCATTCGGACTGTTGGTAACGCATAGCCGCAACTACAGCCCAACTTGAAACACGCTCCAGAGTAAAAATTAATGGGTAGACACCAAATAAATCAAATGTCGGAATATAGTATCGATGGAATGTGTCCAATCGGAGGGGCTACCTCACTTGGCCTGGAATCGCTCATATTTTAGCCACCTTATGCTAACTCACGGGAGTTGGGTCCACGTAAATATACCTTTAGGATCATCAACACCTTCCTACTTCATTCTGGAATCTCCACTTTGTACACAGTTGTCAAAGTGGTTTTTGGTATTGGCAGAGAGTATGAAAACATCCGATCCCAGTCTCTTTGACAACTAATCGCTTATTACACACCGGATTGTTCTTTTACATTCCCAAAATTATTTCATAATTGATATAAAAATATCACATTCAATTCAAGCCATGTCACTTTCGAAATTATTACTTACTTTTGAAATCATATTCGCCTTTGAAATCATAGTTCGATAATTATATTTCCTTTCAAAGTCAAATTCACAATTTATATCAAAATATCATGTTCTCAAAACTACACCACTTTCAAATCATTACCGTTTCCAAAATCATAATTTCTTTCAAATATCATACTTCCAAAATAGGTTAGGTCTTTATTTCAAAATCATCATATTCAGTTAGTTATAACTTTTAAATCCCAACATAAGTTATGACCTCATTAACCATATTCACTGTAAAATCAAGAAATTTTAATATAAACCCATCCATTTTACTTGGTCTGGAATTTGAAAGAAAATAGTTCAAATTGTTATAAATAATTAATATGGATTTAAAATAGATTAAGTGTAATTAAAATATATTAAATAGCTTCAAAATAGATTAATTTTATTTAAAATAATTAAAATAGCATAATTAGTTTAAAATAAATTAAATTGGTTTAAAATAGATTAAAATAATTCATATAGTTAATATTAGTTAAATAGTTTAATAAATTTGAAAATATTAATAATTATGAATTTTAAAATAATATATTTTTAAAATAGCTTATAATAAAATATGAGTTGAAATTAATATTAAATTAAACTATTCATTTCATTTCAACATATTTGGACCATTTCAAATTTCCAAATCGATTAACCAAATTTCATTAAACTATCGAATTTCATATTGTTTCAATCCTTGTTTAAAATGTCAACACAGATTACTCCAATTTCAAAATATTTCAAAGTTATTTTCAAACAAATTCAATAACTCAATTTCGATAGTATTTCATTTATACATAAAAGTTTAACTTCAAACTTCCGATTTAATTTCTTAAAAAATTCCCTTTTAAACCAATTTGCATTTTAACACAAAACTTGACTTTTCTATAATATTAAAATTTATATAAATCAAATTTTATTTCAAAACATCAATTGAATTAAATTCAAAAATTTAAGGATTTTAAAATCATTTAATTTAACAAATCCGGTGTCCGTATATAGTTTTCTACCCTAGGGTCAAGTGATACGGATGTTTATCATTTCAATCCGCAATTTAAACATTTTACGGTTGTATAACATTTCAAACCGCAATCTCGAAATAAATAAAAATCCATAAAGAACTTGTAGTTTATAATGGTATAAAATATAACATCCATTCAACCAACATCTACAATCAACATCCATCATTATCATCATCCAAATCAATCAATAAATATCAATATAGAACTGATAATCAATAACAGGTATTTAACTGCCAATTTATATTTAATTACCAATTAAATAACGATTTAATTCAAATAAATTCAAATTAAATGAGATGATGATTAAAATATACCAAACAGTCATAAATAAATTCCTAATCACATTATAAATTAAATTTAACGAACATAAGAAATTTTAGAAGTTGTGAGTGGGTTAAAACACTCACCTTTGAATTTAAATTGAATTCAAATCCAATTTAAATTGAAAATTCAAACGGTCTCACAATCTATCCAAACCAGCATTAAAATATTTGGAATTTTACTAGGATCGCAGCGGAAGAAACCGCGCGTGAATTGGACCTCGTATGCGAAAGTTAGTGATGTTAGAACATTTAAATTTGAAATTAAAAATGAAATAAAATAAGAGTATATGGACCAACCATAACCTGCCACGTCCACTTCCCCAATCATCGTTCTGGAATCTAGCTAACATTCTCATTCGCGGCATGTCTTCGATCAGCCGCCACCACGAACCATGCTGCGTCGCCAGCGACCTCGCCAGACCCAACCTCGTCGAGCGCCGCTCCTTCCCCCAAGCACTACGACGTCGACGAACGACCAACATCGACCGAGAACCCCACAGCCGTCACTTTTTTTCATAATCCAAATCAAATTTTTCCCTTCGATCTAGCCATCGATTCGACCAGTGAACATCTTCGATGAATTTCCTATTCGACTCTCCACACAACAGTAACCTCCAATCGTCGATCTATCAATGATGATTATGACGCTATTAAACGGTCGAGACTAATTCTCTCCATTTTAGCCACACAGCAACTCAGATCGAAAGGCAAACTTTATAATTGACTTGCAATCGTCGAGGGCTTCAAATTGATATGTAATTTGTTTGAATTGAAGGTGTTTAAAATTTTGGATTTGAATTTTATTTAAAATCGCAATTTGGGAATTTGGGTTTGTCTTCCATTGGAAAGAGGAGGAGCAAGTGTAATTGTACGTACTGAAATGAAGAATAAGAAATGACCTAGGGTTTATAATGACATGTATATATATGGAACACGATAGAAATAAATGGCTCACTTCATTTGGAAAACTGAACGATAAACGACTCGAAAATCATGTTCTGCTTCTAGAACGCAAATGGTCAACCCATATATCACAATAGAAGTTTTCAAATATTTAAACTCAATGGAACATGTTTTAAGTCTTAATTCCATCATATGAAGAAGTTATGCTAAAATTAACTTATTTCAAATTGATTTCAGTTAAATTGATTTCTAGGTTTTTCGAGCCTGTACGATCAAACGACAAGTCCGGTCACTACAAAACTTGTAACCCCACGATAATTCACTATTACAGATCCGATGAAACTGGTTTCGTCGAAGTCCGAGTCAGTGGCCAAAATGACTATTTTCATATTAATTAAATAAATTAATATTAAATTAATTAATTCACCTTTTCATTTCAAAGTTAATAATTCATAATTTCAACCACCTTAAATCACTTAGTAATTTGAAAGTCCTCTAAAACAAATCTGTATATCAATTCATTGTTAATATCGTATCACTTATAGTGTTTAATTTCAATTGTAATTGATTCCAATTATTTATAACTAATTCGAATAAATTGATTTGATTCCCTTTTAATCCCATTTATTTAAATAACCATTATTCTATAAATAAAGTTAACATTTGTTTTACATTCCATTACCTTAATATATTCCAATTCCCTTCTTTTATTTGTATTAATGACTATATTTCAATTATTTTTAATTTTGTCAGTTTTACACATTAATTAAAATTTAAGCTCCCAATATATTTATTTAATTTGATTTCATTCTTATTATTAAATCCAATATCATTTCATGAATAAAGTTTACATTTCCACTCATTCTACTACCTTCCCATTTTGCAATTATCGTCCAAATCTCAATAATGTAACATTAAATTTCATTTAATTTTAATTGATTTCCCATTTCAATTTAATAGCCTAAATAAATATGTAACTTGCAATAATTGTTACCATTAACTTTATATTACACTTAAGTTTATTATTTACAAACCAATGTTACAATTCCTTCAGAACACTAATTTTCTTCCTTATATTAATTTTGTAACTAAGTTATAACATTTACATTATTTCATTTATTGGAATTTCATCCAGGTTATTAAAAACTAACTTACATTTATACTGTTGCAATTCATTCTAGTTATTATTTTCATAAATAATTCACTAATTTTTATTTCCTCCAACATTAAATTACCAAAATTTTATTAAATTAAAAAATTAATTATTGAAAATTTATAGGTTGTTACATTTTCCCTAGATGAAGTATTAAATTATCAAGGGGATATGTTAGGTGGTATCTCTACAGGGGTCGCTTTTGGAAATAGGTCTTATATGACGGGGTCTGCCTATTTTCCACTTGGAAGTATTAATTGGCCAATGAGATTCCTATTATGTCAGCTAGATAGTACCACTAAGGAACAAGTTTCTAGAAATAGGTCTTAAATGATGCCTTAATTAAGGTCTTAAATGACCAGAGTCCACCTATTTTCCATTGGGAAGTATTAAGTGGTTTGGATACCATCTCTCGCATTGTTAGCTATTGGTGACGTATAATTGGGATATGGGATCTACTTCTGAAAATGATGGTATTAATTGGTTGAACCCACCTCCTTTCCTTATAAATAAGTATTAAATGACTTTAATGGTTCTATGTTCGTAGACATATTCTTCTTTTGAAATATACTGCCCAAGCACTGAAAAAGTAAGACTCAAGGTTTTTATTCAATATACCTATATTGTTCTGACTCCCTCCTCATTACAACATATGTTAAGGATGGAGAGATTGTGGTGATGATGCTTAAAGATGAAGTAGCTTTGCTAATGGTAGTATTTATTATTATCTGCTGTTATGTCTACCCATGGATTTAAACAAATTTTGTTACAAATATTATATTACGGTTTTTATTGCGATTTTGTGTTATAACATTTTTATGGTTTTGAAATAAATGGGTACACTTTACTATTATATTTTGTTCCATTCGCTGTGAGTTCTAAAATTTTAGTTATGCCTCTATAATGTTATTTCTTTTTACTACTAACAACTTGACATAGAATGGATCAAAGTTTCGATGGGCCTTTTTTCGGCTGAAATTTAGACCTGTTTCTAGGTCGGTTGTTACATTCGGTATCAGAGCCCTTGGTTTACCCGATCAATGGGGAAAAACTATACGTATGAGAGACGTAGTTGTTATTTTAAAAAGGGTTTTCCAAAATAATTTTCAAAAGCTTTCTTACTATACACACACACCCCCCTCTTCTTGAACATCTGCACATACACTATGCAAAATTTTCTTTTCATTTTGCATGTAAATACTATCTTAGAAAATCATCACTAAAGGTTAAGCTATAGATAGTTGATATGGTTGATAATCAATCCTCTTCCTAATAAGGGAACCATACCTGTGGAAGACCACCCATTCGTGGAATGCCAGAATGTTTTAAACAATATCTTAGGACTGTCGGGCGATTCCTATTCCTCTAGTTGCACCGGTAACACCCATTGCCAAAGCTGCCGATATAGCACCCCATCCTACTAACTTTCCCAAGCTATGTAAGGACTTTATCAATATGGAAGGGAAGACATACTCTGGAACTGAAGGATATTCAAAAGCTAAAGAAAATGGTAACTACGAGAATATATTTAGAGAGCGTGGTTGGGATGATTAGCTAAGAAGAAGAATGGCAGCTTGGTATCTCAGGGAAGAATACATGAATTGGCGGAACCTTGTGATTGGTGATCACATGGGAAGGATAATCCCTTGGGATGAATTCAAGGACCGATTAGAGATGAGATTCATCTATATATTAGAGGTTGCTTGCAACTAGAAAAGTTCATTCAGTTGAAACATGGAGATTCTACCCTTAAGGAGTATCTAGCTATATTTACTGAATTGGCTGTATTCGAGATGTGCCTAATAGACACACCTATGAAAAAGACCATGAAGTTTGTGAAAGGCTTGAATTCACGCTAAGAGAAATATTGTTGAACCAAGTACCCATGGGGGCTACGTATGAGATGTTGGAAGAAACGACGATGCTGAACATGGCCAAAGAGGAAGATAGAAGAGAGAAAGAGAAGTCTACACAGACCTAAAAGTAAGGAATGTCTAAGAAAGGTAACTTTTAGGCTAACAAAAATTCGAAGGAGATGTTTAGGAAGGAAGTAAAAGTGTGTAAGAGATGCAAGAAGGTTCATGAAACTAAGGATTGTAGGGTGAATTTGATGAAGGCAGCCTTTAAACATAGTTACTTTAACTTCCATGATGAAGGGCATCATGAAAAAATGTCCCAAGATGGCTAAGGAGGGATCAAGTGGATAGATCTATGCTATTGATGTTGTACCTATTGCCAGTAAGCTACCAAGAGAACAAGGGAAAGCACCTTCAGAAGATATAGGTCTTATTTTAAGGGTTACTATTCGCACCCTATTTGATTCGAGGGCATCACATTCTTTTACAGCTAGGGGTATAGTCAATTCCTTCAATCTTAAAACCCGAATAGTCAATATACCAATAGAGCTTTCCAATCACATTAGGGGTTCGACCCATTTTCTTTTACTTGCAAGGACCTAGTGTTAGACATATGTGATGGTGATTTCATATGTACTACGTATGTTCTAAATTTCAGTGGGTATGGGCTTATCTTGGGCATAGGTTGGCTGTCGTATTATGAAGCCATTCTTGATAGTGATAAAAGGGTAGTTGATTAACGAGTCATGGAGGTCGTGACCTAGAGTTGTACACCTAAAACTTTAGTTGAGTTTAGCCATTTATACTCACTAAATCTATCTGTTATTTCAGAACCATTATTTATACCCATAATTTGTGAATTTCTTGATGTCTTCGAGGAGGTCTCGGATTTCCTACCCCAAAGGGAGATTGAGTTTCTAATCAAATTGGAGATGGACGCAAGACCCATCGCTCTGCCTTTGAGACATATGACCCCCAAAGAAAGAATGGAATTGGATAAGAAAATCTCAGAGCTGCTGAAGAAAGGATTCATCCATAAGAGTACTTCTAAGTAGGGAGCCCATATTGTTTTTTCTACTAAGGCAGATGGTTTTTTAAGACTACGTCGATTGTAGGGAGTTGAACAAGTTGACAAGGAAAAATAGTTACCCTCTACCCAAAACAAATGATTTGTTTGACCAAATTGTAGGAGCTAAAGTATTTTTTCAATCAGACTTAGCGATGGAATTCCATTAATTGAGGATTGGCAGAGGAAAGCAAGCTGAAAACGGCATTCTGCACACCAAATGGACTATCTGAGTAAGAAGTAATGCCTTTTGGACTAATGAATGCTTAGCATACTTTGTCGAATTGATGAGTAGAATATTTAAAAGGAAACTTGATAAATTTGTTGTAGTATTTTTTGATGATATCTTGGTTTACTCCAAAGGCAAGAAGGAGCATGAGGACCACCTTTAATAGGTTTTGGAGAACATGAGGAGAGACCAACTCAAAGCCAAGTTTCATAAATGCTGCTTTAGGAAAAATGAAGTTAGGTTCCTTGGGAATATTGTTCTAAAGAAATGATTGACGGTTGACCGTAATAAAATGGAAGCTGTCCAAGGGAAGAAGCTTCCTTGTATTGCATCGAATTTAGAGTTTTCTAGGGTTGGCGGGCTACTATAGAAAGTTGTTCAAGAGCTTTGCACAAATAGCAGCTCCATTAATCCAATTGACTAAGAAGAATCTAGGTTTTGTTTGGGATAATAATGCACTAAGGCATTTGAGAAGCTTAAGGACTCATTGTTTACTACAACGTGCTCACAATTTCGATGGAACCGAACCGTTTAGGGTTTTTATGGATGCATGTGGCATAGGATTAGGAGCATTTTTTATGCAAGAATAGAAGGTATTTTCCTATGCTAGTATATAACTAAAGGACCATGAGAAGATTTATCCAGTGCATGATTTAGAATTGGCTGCCATTGTTTTGGCCTTGAAGATATGGAGGCATTATCTCGTAGGGAAAAGGATTGAGTTATTCACCAATCATAAATCACTGAAATACCTATTTTTCCAGAAAGATTTACTCTTAAGCGGCAAGGTGGATGGAGTATGTAGCATCCTTTGACTTTGGTGTTCAATATACCCTTAGGAAAGAGAACGTAGCAGCCGACCCCCTTAATACTAGACCTGCTACCCTAAGTGATATGTGTGTGTGTGTGTGTGTGAATGGAGACAATTGGAGTTTCTCTCGAATTTTAACCTCCAACCATCAACAAAACCCATCTAGTGTTTCCAATCAATTATGGAGATTAGACTAGACTTGATGGATCATATAAGGCACAAGCAAGTAAAAGATAAGGAGTTTGTAGAGATATTGGCAAAACTAAGAAAAGGAGAGCATTTCCCCCAAGCTATGAGGTACTCAGTTGATGAGAAGTGATATTTCAGAAGAGATTGACTTCTTTGCATCTCAGTGATTGATGACTTGATGAAAGATGTGCTTATGGAGTGTCACCACTCGACGATGACCATTCATCCCGGAGGAGATAAGATGTACAAGGACATGAAAATGATTTTATTTTGGAAAGGATTGAAGAAGAGCGTAGCTGAGTTTGTTGCTAGTTGTTTGACATGCCAAAAGATAAAAGCTAAGTAAGGGAAGCCTACTGGATTATTGTTACCTTTGGAAATTCAATCTTGGAAGTGGGTGCACATTTCGATGGTTTTATGGAAGGATTGTCTAAAAGTCCGAAGGGTAATGCGGCTATTTAGGTTGTTGCAGATAAACTCTCTAAGAGTGCTTATTTTTTTTCGATTAGGAGAAATAAGACTAGCACCTCTCTCGTTTAGATTTATATTAAGGAGGTAGTTCATCTACATGGAATTCAATTAGTATATTCAGTGATAGGGACCCCTTATTCATTAACAAGTTTTGGAGGAGCATACAAATAGCTTTGGGAACTTCTTTGAACCTTAGCACGGCGTATCACCCATAAACTGATGTACAAATACAGAGGGTGAATAGAGTTTTGGAAGACTTTTTGAGAGCTTGTGTCTTGGATTTTGTAGGACATTGGGAACAACATATACCATTGGTTAAGTTTACGTATAATAATAGCTATCAAACTACGATTGGTATGGCCCCTTTTGAAGAACTTTATGGGTGGCCATGCAAATCGCGTAGTTATTGGTGAGAAACCACCAACAAAGTATTACTCAAACCCTATTTGACCCATGATACCATGAAAAAGGTATAATTGATCAGACAAAGGACGAAGGTAGCACAAGACCGTCATAAATATTATTCAGATAAAAGAAAGAAAGAACTTGAATTTGAGGTTGGAAATATGGTATTTGTTAAAATCTCCCATCTTAGAATAGTTGTTAGGTTTGGCAAGTCTGGAAAATTGGCACATAGATTTAATGGGCCATTTAGAACCTTGAAGAGAATAGGAAAATTGGCATATTGCATGGATCTTCCTCGCAAGTTGGCACGAGTCCATAATGTTTTCCACGTTTTTCACCTTAGGAAATACCTACATGATACCATTGGCAGAATAGAGCATGATCAGTTGGGGGATTCTAAGATGGAGCCAACTGTGCCTCGTGCCACCACACACATTATGGAGCACAGTACTAGTATACTCCATAATAAAGTAATTAAGTTAGTCCGAGTGCAGTAGGGTGATAATACGGCGAAAAGCACGAGGGAAACTAAGGAGAAGATAAAAAAACCCTCACCCGGAGCTTTTCACTTGAAATTTTTCTCTCAAAAATTAGCATTTTGGTTACATCGTGGCTGCTAGATTGGAAGGTAGGATATGATTGTTACACTTTTTCATAATCACTTAACACGCATATCGAAATTTTTATGAATGTTTAGAATATACACATACATACTTACATGACACGATTACAAACTTACGCTAGGATTGAGCTCATTTTAGCATATTTGTAGTACATAATCACATTTTACTGCTTGTTGAGTAGATGGTTATGCAGAGGAATTGATTTATAACATGGATGTTATTGCGAGTTACACTGTTCGCCCCTTAGACGATTTCGGGGGGAAATCGTTTAAAGAGAGAAGAATGTAACACCCCATAAAATGAACCACGAATAAAAAAAACAAATTGAAATAAATATGATAAGGATTGGATGTGATAATTTTATAAAGTTGAAATTTAACCACAAAAGTTATTCCGCTGCGTTCGTGATTGAATTTTGATATATTTTCATAAAATATGCTGAAAACGGAGCTCAAGTAAAGAAGTAATGAGCATTTGAAGTTCTCAGTTTTAAATTGATTTAATTTGAATTCAAATTCAAATGAGAAATCAAATTTAGGGTTTAAATTTCAAAAATTGGCTCGGAGGCTAAATAAACGTTTAATTAGTGCTTAACATTAAAAAGTTAATTAGGGAATGAAATAATGTGATAAAGGAATATATAAACGTCCCTTAATAAAGGAGTGGTCGAATAAATAGGTCAACCTTTTGACAGTAGTGGTTGACCAGTCACCCAAGGGAGGTCGACCGCCTGGTAATAGTAGTTGCCAGTCGCCTCTAGGGTTTTAAGTTATGCCTTATTCGGTTCTGTGCTCCAGATTTACCCATTTCCTACCAACATCCGTCCTATGACTTTAGTGCATTTCAACTCCTATAAATAGAACCCTAACATCTCCAGTTTTATTCATATTATTTTGGGGAATATGAAGGAACTCTGCCTTAGCTATCTCTCTAATAAGATTCAGAAACTCCGTAGAGAATTCCGATAAGGATTCAATTGATTTCATATTTGTTTCTTCTCCCTCCAATCTATTCTTATCCTATTCTTCTCCAACTATTCTAAATCTAATGATAATTATACTTTTCCCCTATTATGTGTGTCTGTGTGTATATCAAAAGAGCGAGATTCTAGAAGAGATCGAATGACTACATATCTGTTTGAGTAAAGCTAAGCTAATCTATGAATGGAAATCTTAGTATTTCTTTTAAGAAATTGTTTAGTGTGTTTCTTTTGGATTTGAATATGCCTTAGGGATTTTGGGATTTCAAAAATATGATTGATAAAAACCCTTAATATTCCTTTTTATTTCAATATGTCAATTTTATGATGAGATTTCCAACTATTTACATTAATTTGATGAGATTTGTTTTGCTTATGCGATCTTTGATAATTTCATAGTTTATTCAACTTCTCCTCATTTTTTTGGGCTAAATTGTGATCCTTCAATAAAATATGGGGTTTAGATTACAAATTCTATTTGTAATTTACACCACGTATTCTTACTTTTTCTTTGTAAAAAGAGGAGTTAAAAAGAATATGGGTTTAGATTGCAATTCTTATTTTTTAAGATATTCAATTGAACAAGTGTAATAAATTGAGTTTCTATTTTATTTATAGGTCTATTATTAAAGTTTTGGTTATGAATATTTATTCCCTTTTTTGGACATAAAATTCCATGAAATCTTTGGAAATTGAAGAAAAGGGACTTGTATTAATAATTGGTTTGGGAATTGACATTTAACGCTAGATTGTAGCATAAAATCCCTGTGTTTAGAACTTATTAGACATGAATATTTATTTATCTCCATTTACATAACTAATGTACAATTATTGTGTATATGGCGTAGTTAATTAGACATTTATTTACATTTATTTCCCTAATTAGGAAGGAAATTGATTTTGAGACGAAAATATGAAGAAACTTTTATATATCCTAATTATTATTTTTAAGGCATAATAAGGAAGTTTCCTATTAAGGTCTTATTTATGAAATGGTGAGATGAGTGTGTGTGTGTGTGTCTCTATATAAATGTATATGTATATAATTAATTTATGGCTAAGTCATAGGGATGCAAGGTCAATAGAGTTACATGGCAGAAGATTGCCCTTTACTTTGAGGCTACCAGGTGTTGTGTACTCTTCTATTGATGCAAGATATCCTTATGATAAATACTTGTAATGATGCAAGGATAGTTCCAAATTCTATAGGGGAAACCTATCCAGCTAATATATCTATCAGCTCCTACAAATAGTAGACTAATGTGAGACATCATTATGAGTATAGACCGTAAGACGAAGGGCCTACTTCGGGGTTTGAGGAATTAAGTTGTTGGACCTGCCTTTTTCCCCAAATGAAGTATTAAATTGCCAAGGGGGTTAAGTTAGATAGTATCTCTAAAAGGGTCCGCTTTTGGAATTAGGTCTTGAATAATGGGTCTTCCTATTTTCCATTTGGAAGTATTAAGGGGCCTATGAGATTTCATATTATGTCAGCCAGACAGTACCGTTAAGGAGCACACTTCTAAAAATAGGTCTTAAATGATGGGGTGTGCCTTAATTAAGGTTTAAATGACCATAGTCTACCTATTTATTACTAGGAAGTTTTAAATGGCTTAGGTACCGTCTCTCACATTATTGGTTGCTTATGACATATGATTGGGATATGGGATCTACTTTTGGAATAGAAGGTATTAAGTGGTTGGACTTGGACCCGCCTCCTTTCCTTATAAAGAAGTATTAAATGACTTTAATGGATTTATGTTCATAGACATATTCTTATTTTGAAATGAATTGTCGAAATATTAAAAACGTAAGACTCGAGGTTTTTATTCACCAGAGACTTATTGTTCTAACTTCCCACTCATTACAACACAGATTAAGGACAGAGGGATGGCGGTGATGGTGCTTAAAGATGGTGAAGCTTGGCAAGTGGTATTATTTGCTTTCATATGTAACCCTAGATTTAAACAACTGTTGTAACAGATATTATATTATGGTTTTTATGGAATTTTGTATTACGACATTTTTGTGGTTTTGAAATAAATGTGCACGCATTAATATTATATTTTGTTACATCCGTTGTGAGTTCTGAAATTCTTGTTATGGCTCTGTAATTTTATTTATTTTTACTACCAAAAGCTTGCCTTAGAATGGATCTAAGTTTCGATGGTCCTTTTTTGGGTCGAAATTTAGGCGTATTCTAGGGAGGGTTGTTACAATCTCCCTCTCTAGCACGTGGCTTACACATATGAATTGTCATACACTTTATTGTAATAAAAGGGATCCCCAATGTTACGTTCCTACCATCTTATATTTATACACTACTTCTCAAAATTATTCAACAATAAAAGACTATACAAATTCAAAATCATTGTTTCTCCTTGCAACATGCGAGATAACCCTAACAATCCATCGTTCCTTCTTGCAACATGTGAGACAACTGTAACAATCTCCCTTTTTACTCGCATCGCCTTGGTGTACTTTGGGAGCAATGTTTGTCTGCATGGCCAAGTTTGTAGTGTTCGACTACAATACCTATTTTTATGTAACGGTAGCTGGATCAAGCTCCTCATCTCTAGCATATAGCGTAGATATATGAGTTAGTACAAACTTTGTTGTAATAAAAGGAAACCCCACTGTTATGTACCTATGAACCTATATTTATACACCACTTCTCCAAGTAGAGATGTGGAACTATCCCAATTACAAATCATCGTTCCTTCTTCCAATATTTGAGACAACCATAAAAGTTTTATAACGACAACCACTACCGAAGCACTTTAGAAATGCCTTGTGTTCAACATTTTCTTGATTTTTTTGCAAAGTGTTCCTTGGGGGTTTCACATCGTGGTTATAATGTATATTGTGTACATTAGTTACTTTAAAAAGATTGGATGTTAAGTAGACTGTTTGCGTATCAAAAAATGGGGAAAAATTTAAGCAATCAAAACTGCTACAATTCATACTCATTTACAATAGTCGGCCATAGTAGTTTTAAAACGCCATCTTTTCTCAGAACCTCCTTTTACATCACTCTGTAAATGTTGCAATTTTGGTTTGAGACTTTAAATTGCTTTGAAATAACCTTAAACTTAAGTATTTCTCATTAGTCGCCTTTTCTAACTTATATTAGAGTATTTTAAAGGTGATTTGGAATTTTTATATACTTTTAATAATTAATTATGAACTATTATATTAGAATTTTTATTTTTATGTGAAAGAAAACATGTCTTTTTGATGTATTAAATAAAATATAAAATAGTAATTCTAAATTACTTTTAAATGAATGTTCTAACAACAAATATAAGTAATTTATAATATATTTTAAGTATATATAGTTTTTAGAAAATTAATTAATTATTATATTAAAGAATTAAATATCTTTGCATATAATATCTTTCAAATTGTTTTAAAAATAACTTAGCTTTATAAATAAGTTATTATACATAGTGTGTGTGTATCATCTTATAAAGAGTTTAAATTTTAAGCGAATGTTTCACAAAAGAGGTTTAGGAGATGCTTAAGTGGCTTAATCTTGTTTGTTTTATTTTCTTTTTCGTGGAATGTAATTAACTTCCTTTACACTAAAGCCGATAAAGTAGGCTTATCTATTTGTAGGAAATAAGAATGTTGTTCAATTACAATTTAGAAGCGATAGTGCTCTGACCTACCAATTTCACTTTTGACCAAGGGATAATAAGTTGATACGGTTAGAAACATGCTAAACATACGAAACTTGATCTTCATAAGCATTTATTTTTAGAACTAGATTGTCGACTAATTGAACTTGATCATTTAACTTAGGAATTATATGGAAGCTTCATGGCTTTATGCGATTTGATATCCCAAGCGAAGCAATCATTGGTATGAAACATCTTTTTCTTTACGAATTTTATACATATGAGATCCCTTGAGGAAGACTCCTTTACATACCATATCCTTACTTCTAAACGAACCGAAATTGAGTTTATCAGATATTCCTCAATTTAGTTTTATAGAGCGTGGGATCGGTAAGTGCTTTACTTACCGAACAACATACAAAACTAGTATATGAGCCTAAGTTTTAGAAGCAGTTGTAAAGCGGAATG
Source organism: Allium cepa (assembly GCA_030765085.1). NCBI lineage: Eukaryota > Viridiplantae > Streptophyta > Magnoliopsida > Asparagales > Amaryllidaceae > Allium > Allium cepa. Next base: position 728,609,484 of record CM060945.1, read on the forward strand.
TTGTAGAGCTGAATTGTCCATAATAAGGATAATTCCGAGGGAGAGGTTAGCGTTAACATTTCAGACTAATGCAATAGAGTTGAACTATCTATCCTAAGTTTAATTTCATGGAAGATATCTGTATTTGCATTTTTTGGTCGACTTGCGCTGGAATCCATGAAAGGATTTGTAACAACCCGCATATTTATCGATTGTATATTTAAATATTCACCGTTCGTCGGATTTTAGACCGAAAACCTACTTTTTGCAAACGGTCGAATGAGGACTCGAGACCACTCCCATTGAGTTCAAAATGACGTTTGCGACCTTTTTGAGTATAAACTTCGATATGTTTGGAGTAAGTGAAATTTTGCTACGTTTTCTATTAGGTTTTGGATTTGGGTTCAGGCCACTAGCTAACTTAATACCCTAACTCAGCCCTCTCCACTCCATTCCCTCATTCCCACTCCTCAAACTCAAGCTAAAACTAAAAATGGGGGGGGGGCTAGGAAGAGGAAGTAGAAATTCCAAGCCCTAGTTTCTTCTTGTAAACTTGAATTCTTGCTCCAAAATCAAGCAGAAGCTATTGGTAAGCCTCCTCTTCATCTTCTCTATCTCTTTCTCTCTTCAATCTCAGAAATTCCTAAACCTAAATTTAGAAAATACTTGTTTTGATCTTAGATTAAAGCTTGTTGAGTTAAGTGGAGATTGATTGGTCTTCTCCTTGAAAATTGAGCTCCTTCTTCTTTGTTTTTGGGTTAAAGGTGAGATTTTTATCTCACATCTGTGTCTATATCTATCTTCATTGTTAGGTATGAATTCCTAACACTTATTATGTTCATTTGCTTTCGATTTGGATTGAATTGGTGAATATTCCAATTTTTGATGTTTTGTAGTCAAATCTTTAAAAATCCAACCTTTGATGTTTGATCATGTTTTTGGTGATGGATTAAAGAGCCTATAGGGCTGGGTTGCCAATTGGCATAAATCCCTAGTATTTATCGCTCGTTCGATTGCATTTTGGTTTGGATTTGCCATTTTTGGTCTAGACTGTTTTTTTGCCTAATGGGAAATTTCAGACATCTGAAACCAAATCCAGACGTCTGGTTGGAAAATCCAGACGCCTGGAAAGGGGTCTGGAAAAGGCAGAGACTAAATCTAGACGTCTGAAACAAAATCCAGACGTCTGAAATCAAATTCAAACGTCTGGTTGAAAATTTCAGACGTCTGAAATGGCCGAGGAATTAAAAATAGAAGGGACAAAACACATATACTTTCAGATATTAGGGCCAGACGTCTGGGAACACTTACCAGACGTCTGGAACCGTTTAATTTGCCTATTTTTGAGTAAATTTCCAAGGTTTATCGATTTTTGTTGATTTGGTTAGTTGATATCACTTATTATCGACTTTGATGACTTCTTTTTATGGATTTTTGAAAATATCCATTTTGATGGATTTGGTATCGATTTCTTTGGATTTGATTCACGTCTTCATATGTGAATTTTGATGTTTGATTATTTCTACAATCATTTTTAGTAATTTGTCACTTTAAAATATAAACTTTTTCTATACTAGTAGTAAATATCAAAACTCTTTCATCAGAACTATTTCAACACTATTTTATTACAAAGCTTGTTTCTTAAACCATTTTCCAATCTATTTATTTATACAAACCTTTACCTCATTCACATGAGAAATCTAATTAAACGACTTAGTAAAACAAGTGGTATGAAACGCTTGCATTTACTTCATCGGTTAATTCTTGGACTTGTTCGATTGAATCTCTTTTGACAAAATTTCTAGTGGAGATCTACAATTTGTTCGTAAATATTTAAGTTAAGGTAGTGGTTACGGGACATGTGGCTAAACTCATATATTTACTAACTTACTGTAATTGACACTTCTCGATGATCGATGATGATCATTTTATGGTTTAGACTAGCAATGTGCGATGTCTCTTTGTTCCCGTGGATGACTGTTCCTCGTTTTATTGAGCTTCGTCTCATTTCTTCCATGTATCATACCTATTTAGGTGCGTCGATGTTTGTTTATACATGGGTCGTGCCTATTTAGGTGCGTCGATGTTTATTTATGCATGGGGTGTATCTTTCTAGGTGCATCGATGTTAGACTTCGTGGAGCAATTGGCTCAATAAGTCGGGGCATGGGGCGTATCTTTCTAGGTGCGTCGATGTTCGTCTATGCATGGGGTGTATCTATCTAGGTGCGTCGATGTTCGACTTTGCATAGGGTGTATCTTTTTGGGTGCATCGATGTTAGACACTACAAGGGGCGTATCTTTCTAGGCGCGTCGATGTTTATTTATGCATGGGGCGTATCTATCTAGGTGCGTTGATGTTTGATTGTGCATGGGGCGTCTCTATTTAGGTGCGTCGATGTTCGATCGATGGAATAGCGTTCCGTTTGGGATTGGCCATCCTTTTCTTGTGATTTCGGGATTTCTAATTATTGATTTTTGGAATTTATCTTTCACCAACTTTTACAATTGGCATTGATATGTATGTCATTTTTTGTGGCTTGGTGAATTAAATAAAATATATGTCATTTTTTTGATGCTATGAGATTCTTGAGATATTGTATGACTTTTGTGGATTTTCTAATGTATACTTGTCGTAGTATGACATTTTTGGTTATCATACGTTTTATTATTATATCTCTTCTTATATCTCATTTTATCTGATAATTATAGTTAGACTGGTCCGTTTATTATTTTCTTCTTAAATAGTACTCGGGTGAGACTGAGATTTTAGAGGTGCTTCTGCTTGACTACTTATCGGGCCATCATCTGACTTTTGGCTAACTACTTTAGATTAGTAGTTTTTGTTGTATACATTTGAGATATGGACTCCTTAATGTATACTTACCCTTTTGTCTTACACATGTATCTATTCTTTTGTGATATTGTGGATCTTATTCGACCACTACTCTGATGTACACTTTTATATTTAATATTCATATCTGTTTCCTCCTTTGAGATATGAGCTTCTGTAACTGATTTATGTTATGCTTATTTCTATATTTGTTTTTGAAGATATCATAGCCACTATGTAATAGTCTTGTGTTTGTATCGGTATGTCGAATTTCCTCTTGAGATGAAATGAAAAGTTATTATTTTATCTGACATATCGGTGCTTGCACAAAGCCATTACACGGATGGTCGCTCCTCAACAGCCTTATTCTCCGTGATAGTTAACGGCATTACACCGTAGTGTCCTTGGCTAGCGTGGGTATAGAGGTGGGGCGTCACCACTTGGTATCAGAGCCAAACTTCGGAACAATGTAGAATAATCTAGCAAGGATCATTGTCCTAAGTCATTCTTAGGAGTCGTGCTTTAGGATATTATTCGAGTCTTCGTACCGATTCATCCTATTTTTCTTTATGATTCCTTGTTTTATCTATTAAGATGGCTTGATATTTATTTTGAGAATAAATTTTCTTCTTCTTTCTTTCTTAAAGAAGATAAATGGTTAGATCAAATCGTCCCAGTGCCGGACAATCTAGTGCTACTCCCCATGATGGAGTATTTATGTCTGCCCAGCAGCTTCTTGATCTAGTAAAGAACGCTCAAGCAGCCGAATCCAATCCAGAGCCTACTCATCCTAGATCCGGTTTTGCACGCTTGTGCAGAGACTATACCGATTTGGGTGGAAGGCCATTCAAGGGATCCGAGAGTGTTATAGAAATTCAAGTTTGGCTCAAATCATGCGATCGCATCTTTACTCGCATGAATCTTATTGACCTCCATCGAGTCCAAGTGGCTTCTAGCATGCTCAAAGAAAGAGCATTAGATTGGTATGAGCTTTTGGTTTCTGAAATCATTGAAGCGGATCTTACATGGGAGAAATTCCGGTAAAGATTCGAATTAAAATTTGTGCCGGAAGCTGAAAAAGTGACTTTGGCTCGGCGTTTCATTGACCTTGTTTAAGGTGAATCTTCTATGATGGATTACGTCGCATCTTTCGAATCTCTCTCTAAGTATGGTGTCGAGTATATTAATACCCCATTGAAGAAAAATCAGAGAATCGTTTATGGCCTGAATAAGAATCTCAAAAAGCCTTTGCTTCTGAAACTAGAAGTTTCTTTTGATTAGCTTATTGATATCGTTCTTCGACTTGAAGAGGCCGATAAAGAAAGCGACGTTGAAGTTGTTGGTGCCAAGTAGAACTTCAACAATAATATGAAGAGGTCTATTAAATTCAAAGGCCCCACTCCCAACAAGAAAGGGAAGCAACAAACTCCAGTAACAAAGACTCCTACCTATAGTCATAGACAATGCTACAATTGTGGTTCCACGGACCACTATGCAAGGGAGTGTCTGAATCCTCTTTATTATCGCTATTGCAAAAAATTGGGTCACCGTATAACTGCATGCATGTCCCATACTTCAAAGTAGGAAGGAGGAAAAGCTCAATGTAGTGCAAGCTCCTAGTGGCGCTTCTCGTGGTCAAGGTATTTCTCATTCAATCCTTAATGACATTTGTTTTGTGATTATCTGATTCGAGTTCTTTTTTATATGGGTTCCATCTCACTATTTTATATCAAAAGAACTTGTTGATTCTTTTTCTTTAAACATTTTTGGGCTTAAAGACTTCTTTGAGAATTGCAAATCCGGTTGATGGATCTGTAACACTCAATTCGATTTCTTTATTGATGTCGAAATTATTTTATGTGATTTTTCTTTCCGAGCCGATTTTTTTCTTACGCTTAGGAATTGATTTTTGGAAAGGATTGGCTTAATCATTATGAATCTTTATCCTTTGTTCCGAATGGACTATTCATCTTCGACATTTTCTATCTGTTAAGCAGATTTCTATTCTTCTTTGTGATTTCGATTCCACTTTAGGTGGCATCGATTTTATTCTTTAAGCCCTTATGATGAGGAAAGTGTTATTTCTCTCATTTAAATAGTTGTGTATTTTCCGATATTTTTGAGCTTGTCTTAGGATTATCTCCTAAGCAATCTTTTGAGTGGTGTTAAGGTCTTTTCAACTCGACCTTGCCACCGGTTTTCATTTGCTACGAGTCGTGGAAGTTAGCATTCTACTTACCACATTCAGCACTCGTTATGATTCTTATGAATTACTTATTATGTTATTCAGTTTGTCTAGCTTATTTCATCCATTTTATAAATCAAGTATTCTATGAATATCTCGATGACTCCATTTTTGTGGTTATTGATCTTATATGAAAATAGCAATTTAAAACTTTGTAAATCTTTTTCATAAGATTTATTTATAAGTACAATTGGGTTTTGTTCTTAAACGAGCAAAGAATATTCGTAAAACTTTTTAAGAGAAATTTTTGTCATATAGAAGATGATTTTGTGATTGTATTGCCCATTTAGTGTTTTAAGAATTTTGGTCGATGCGCTTGATCAACGTTATCGATAGGAATCTCCTAAACGCTTTTATGAGACAGTCAGACATGATATATTGACTTGTAAAAATGTAAATTTTTCTAGAAAGGTAATTACATAAAGATAATTGTGATTTTGAAAGTTTTAGCTTTTTGGGGAAAAAGGATTATTTAAAAGAACTCTTTTCCGATACTCTTATTCTTGTGATTCCCGAAGTGAACCAAGACTTTATCTTTCGTGCTAATGCTTGTCGTATTGGTTTGGATGTCGTTCTCTTGCAAAAGAGAACATGCTATCTCTTGTGCTTATAAATCATTAAAGACTATCAAGACTAGATATGCCACTCACGATCTAGTGCTCGCGGCTATTGTTTTTGCTTTTAGAGTTTGGCATCATCATTTATTTTGGGGGAGAAATTCGTTCTCCACTCCGATCATAAATCTTTGAAATGTTTATTTTCTCATAAGGAACTTAATGTTGGATCGAGTACCTTGCATCTTATGATCTTGATATTCTTTATACTCCCCAAAGGGGAAATCGTGTTGCCAATGCCATCAGTCGTAAGCAACAAGTGGTTGTTTCTTTGATTATGTCCGAATGGAATGATCTTTTTACCAAGTTCATCGGACGTTTCGATGCACTTCGTTTTATTGAGCTTCGTCTCATTTCTTTCATGGACTAGCGTCCGATGTTCTTTTATTGAATTCGATTCATCGGATGTAACGTTATTGTACTACATCGATGTCCCGGCTTTTCGGTTCATTTGACGTACTGTTTGTACTGTGTCGGTGTTCCGAATTATTTGAGCTTTGGTTCACCTGGCGTACCGTTATTGTACTACGCCGATGTTTCAAATTATTCAAGTTTCTAGTTTCTCGGGCGTACCATTACTGTAATACGCCGTTGTGCCGGTTAAATCTTCTGCTATTCATGACGTTTTCCACGTCTTTTATCTACGGAAATGCCTTAGGGATTCCGGTTTTGAGCCCGGTGTTATTAAAGAAATTGAAGTTTCGCCTATTTGACTGTTGAGCAACATTTTATTCGCATCATTGCTTCGGAGGTTGAGCGCCTTCGAAATAAAGATATTCTTTTTGGTAAAAGTTCAATGGTTCTCAAATCCTAAGGGTGCTCTTGGGAATCCAAAGAATTCATTGAGCAAACTCATCCGGATTTACTCTTTCGTGCTCTTCATGGTGAACTTCTTATTTCAAATTTTCTTTTACATTGATATGCTTTTATGGTTGTTACTATTTATTTTCTTCTTATATATTGCGGGGACGCAATCTCTTTAAGGAGGGGAGTCTGTAACAACCCGCATATTTATCGATTGTATATTTAAATATTTTATTTTAATATTTCACCGTTCATCGGATTTTAGTCCGAAAACCTACTTTTTGCAAACGGTCGAGTTAGGACTCGAGACCACTCCCATTGAGTTCAAAATGACGCTTGCGACCTTTTTGAGTATAAGCTTCGACATGTTTGGAGTAAGTCGAATTTTGTACATTTTCTATTGGGTTTTGGGTTTGGGTTTGGGTTCAGCCCACTAGCTAACTTAATACCCTAACTCAGCCCTCTCCTCTCCATTCACTCATTCCCACTCCTCAAACTCAAGCTAAAACTGAAAATGGGGGGAAAGGAAGAGGAATTAGAAATTCCAAGCCCTAGTTTCTTCTTGCAAACTTGAATTCTTGCTCCAAAATCAAACAGAAGCTATTGGTAAGCCTCCTCTTCATCTTCTCTATCTCTTTCTCTCTTCAATCTCAGAAATTCCTAAACCTAAATTTACGAAATACTTGTTTTGATCTTAGATTGAAGCTTGCTGAGTTAAAGTGGAGATTGGTTGGTCTTCTCCTTACAAATTGAGCTCCTTCTTCTTTGTTTTTGGGTTAAAGGTGAGATTTTTATCTCGCATCTATGTCTATATCTATCTTTGTTGTAAAGTATGAATTCCTAACACTTATTTATGTTCATTTGTTTTCGATTTGGATTGAATTGGTGAATATTCCAATTTTTTGTGTTTTGTAGTCAAATCTTTAAAAATCCAATCTTTGATGTTTGAACATGTTTTTGGTGATCCATCGAAGAGCCTATAGGGCTGGGTTGCCGATTGGCATAAATTCCTAGTATCTATCGGTCGTTCGATTGCATTTTGGTTTGGATTTGCCATTTTTGGTCTAGGGTGTTTTTTTGCCTAGGAAGAAATTTCATACGTCTGATATTGATACCAAGCTGTAACGCCCCACCTCTATACTCACGATAACAAAGAGTATTACTAGGTAATACTGTCTGCTATCGCGAAGAATAAGGCTAGATAGGAGTGACCATCTATAGTCTTTCCTTAACTATCTATTGAATACATCGACAATTGCCAAACTAAGCGGACCGACATATCCAATAAATACTTAATTCAAAACCATAGGTGGTTGGAGGATCTATCAGAATAGAATATAACAACTCAATGTAATCTACATCACAGAACAGTGAATCATCATATACACATATACTGATACATAACATAGTATACAAAACGATACATGGCAAGTGGTATAGCAAACCACAATATACAGACGAGTCAATAGAATACATATCAGAATTACAACCCAAAAAGGACTACACAAAAAGCTATAACAAAAAGGAGCAAGCTGAATAGTCCATGCGGAAGCAAAATAGGCTATGTCCAAAAGCACCTAACCTAAAACATCTCGGTCTGACCCGAGTATAAATACACGGGTCAGTATAGCTAAACAAATCAGTTAGATAAACTGAACGAGCATAACAAATATCTATATATGAGATAACTCAATCATCAAACATAAGATGAATCAAATAAACCTCATGACATCGGCAATTCAAATAAACACTGGATATGAATATCCCAAATCAAGCCAAAAAGGCAAATAACAAATACCAATGAAGGTAATACAAGTTCCACAAGGTAAGCGCTATATATTATGTGGCTCAAAGGACCAACACCGAAGGGCGATATGCTAGGGAATATAATACCAATGAAACAACATAAAATTCCACTACAGCAAATCCAAGTATCTCTTGAGCGGTGGTGAAGAAACCACTCCAATATCTTTCGAGCGGTGGTGAAGAAACCACTCCAATATCTCTCGAGCGATGGTGAAGAAACCACTCTGAAAGCACTACTAAAAGCAACAAGCCAGAAGGAGATAGTCCGAAGACACTATCCCAAAGGCAACAAACAATCCCAAATATCTCTCGACCCGGGGCAAAGGACCAACTCCAAAAGCGATATTAAAGGAAACAAGCTAGAAGGAGACAGTCCAAGGACACTATCCAAAGGCATCATGTGTCACAAACTCCCAGAAAGGAATCCAAAAAGTGTTAACGTGAGTCCCATAACCACCCGTTCGCACTAAACGGTTTACTATCCGTTAGTCAATTTCACACTCAAAGCAGTACAAAGTTTACCTCATCTCATCAGCAAACCAAACCCAAAGATCAAAAAACGTTCAAATGAATAGATTTGGAATTAACTGAATAGATGAACGCATGTGTTCATTGCACACGTTTTATCTAATCATTTAATTCTCCTCCCACTTCGCTCGGAGTGCGAAATTGTGTGTGTTTGTTTTAAATAGAATTTATAAATTGGAGAAGAGAGCTTTTAATAGATTTGAAGAGATTATTTATAAAAACCCATGAATGAAGTCAAAAAGGAATCATCAGAGTCCAGAAATGCGATAACAACTAATTGGAATCAACACGAATCGATAAAAGTTGGAAATACACTCAAAAACAGCCAAAATAGGCAAAACTGCACAATCCAGACGTCTGGAAATCCATCCACCCTTAGTCGGAAGCAACAAGTGGTTGTTTCATTGATTATGTCCGAATGGAATGATCTTTTTACCAAGTTCATCGGACGTTTCGATGCACTTCGTTCTATTGAGCTTCGTCTCATTTCTTTCATGGACTAGCGTCCGATGTTCTTTAATTGAATTCGGTTCATCAGATGTACCATTATTGTACTACATCGATGTCCCAGCTTTTTGATTCATTTGACGTATCATTTGTACTGCGTCGGTGTTTCGAATTATTTGAGCTTTGGTTCACCTGGCGTACCGTTATTGTACTACGCCGATGTTTCAAATTATTCAAGTTTCTAGTTTCTCGGGCGTACCATTACTGTACTACGTCGTTGCACCGGTTAAATCTTCTATTATTCATGACGTTTTCCACGTCTTTTATCTACGGAAATGTTTTAGGGATTCCGATTTTATTCTTGAGCCCGGTGTTATTGAAGAAATTGAAGTTTCGCCTATTTGACTTTTGAACAACATTTTATTCGCATCATTGCTTCGAAGGTTGAGCGCCTACGAAATAAAGATATTCTTTTTGGTAAAAGTTTAATGGTTCTCAAATCCTAAGGGTTGCTCTTGGGAATCCATAGAATTCATCGAGCAAACTCGTCCAGATTTACTCTTTCGTGCTCTTTATGGTGAACTTCTTATTTCAAATTTTCTTTTATGTTGATATGCTTTTATGGTTGTTACTATTTACTTTCTGCTTAAGTATTGCGAGGACGCAATTTCTTTAAGGAGGGGAGTCTGTAACAACCCGCATATTTATCGATTGTATAATAAAATATTTTATTTAAATATTTCACCGTTCGTCGGATTTTAGTCCAAAAACCTACTTTTTGCAAACGGTCGAATTAGGACTCGAGACCACTCTCATTGAGTTCAAAATGACGTTTGCGACCTTTTTGAGTATAAGCTTGGATATGTTTGGAGTAAGTCGAATTTTGCTATGTTTTCTATTGGGTTTTGGGTTTGGGTTCAGCCCACTAGCTAACTTAATACCCTAACTAAGCCCCCTCCTCTCCATTCACTTATTCCCACTCCTCAAACTCAAGCTAAAACTGAAAATGGGGGAAAAGGAAGAGGAATTAGAAATTCCAAGCCCTAGTTTCTTCTTGCAAACTTGAATTCTTGCTCCAAAATCAAATAGAAGCTATTGGTAAGCCTCCTCTTCATCTTCTCTATCTGGTTCTCTCTTCAATCTCGGAAATTCCTAAACCTAAATTTAGGAAATACTTGTTTTGATCTTAGATTGAAGCTTATTGAGTTAAAGTGGATATTCGTTGGTCTTCTCCTTGCAAATTGAGCTCCTTCTTCTTTGTTTTTGGGTTAAAGGTGAGATTTTTATCTCGCATCTATGTCTATATCTATCTTTGTTGTTAGGTAAGAATTCCTAACACTTATTTATGTTCATTTGCTTTCGATTTGGATTGAATTACTGAATATTCCAATTTTTGGTGTTTTGTAGTCAAATCTTTAAAAATCCAATCTTTGATGTTTGAACATGTTTTTGGTGATGAATCGAAGAGCCTATAGGGCTGGGTTGCCGATTGGCATAAATACCTATTATCTATCGCTCGTTCGATTGCATTTTGGTTTGGATTTGCCATTTTTGGTCTAGGCTGTTTTTTTGCCTAGCAGAAAATTTCAGACGTCTGAAATTAATTTCAGACGTATGAAACCAAATCCAGACGTCTGGTTGGAAAATCCAGATGTCTGGAAAGGGGTCTGGAAAAGGCAGAGACTAAATCCAGACGTCTGAAACAAAATCCAGACGTCTGAAATCAAATTCAAACGTCTGGTTGAAAATTTCAGACGTCTGAAATGGCCCAGGAATTAAAAATAGAAGGGAGAAAAAACATATACTTCCAGATACTAGGGCCAGATGTCTGGGAACACTTACCAAATGTTTGGAACTGTTTAATTTGCCTATTTTTGAGTAAATTTCCAAGGTTTATCGATTTTTGTTGATCCGGTTAGTTGTTATCACTTATTATCGACTTTGATGACATCTTTTTATGGATTTGTGGTAATATCCATTTTGATGGATTTGGTATCAATTTCTTTGGATATGATTCACGTCTTCATATGTGAATTTTGATGATTGATTATTTCTATAATCATTTTTAGTAATTTGTCACTTTAAAATATAAAGGTTTTCTATACTAGTAGTAAATATCAAAACTCTTTCATCAGAACTATTTCAACACTATTTTATTACAAAGCTCGTTTCTTAAACCGTTTTCCAATCTATTAGTATATACAAACCTTTACCTCATTCGTATGAGAAATCTAATTAAACGACTTAGTAAAACAAGTGGTATGAAATGCTTGCGTTTACTTCATCGGTTAATTCTTGGACTTGTTCGATTGAATCTCTTGTGACAAACTTTCTAGTGGAGATCTACAATTTGTTTGTAAATATTTAAGTTAAGCTAATGGTTATGGGACATGTGGCTAAACTCATATATTTACTAGCTTACTATAATTGACACTTCTCGATGATCGACGATGATCATTTTATGGTTTAGACTAGCAATGTGCGATGTCTCTTTGTTCCCGTGGATGACTGTTCCTCGTTTTATTGAGCTTCGTCTCATTTCTTCCATGGGTCGTACCTATTTAGGTGCGTCGATGCTTGTTTATACATGCGTCGTACCTATCTAGGTGCGTCGATGTTTATTTATGCATGGGGTGTATCTTTCTAGGTGCATCGATGTTAGACTTCGTGGAGCAATCAGCTCAATAAGTCGAGGCATGGGGCGTATCTTTCTAGGTGCGTCGATGTTCGTCTACGCATGGGGCGTATCTATCTAGGTGCGTCGATGTTCGACTTTGCATGGGGTGTATTTTTTTAGGTGCATCGATGTTAGATACTACATGGGGCGTATCTTTCTAGGTGCGTCGATTTTTATTTATGCATGGGGCATATCTATCTAGGTGCGTCGATGTTTGACTGTGCATGGGGCGTCTCTATTTAGGTGCGTCGATGTTCGGTCGATGAAATAGCGTTCCGTTTGGGATTGGCCATCCTTTTCTTGTGATTTCTGGATTTCTAATTATTGATTTCTGGAATTTATGTTTCACCAACTTTTACAATTTGCATTGAATGTATGTCATTTTTTGTGGCCTGGTGAATTAAATAAGGAATATGACATTCTTTTTGATGCTATGAGATTCTTGAGATATTGTATGGTTTTTGTGGATTTTCTAATGTATACTTGTCGTAGTATGACATTTTTGGTTATCATGCGTTTTATTATTAAATCTCTTCTTATATCTCATTTTATCTGATAATTATAGCTAGACTGATCCGTTTATTATTTTCTTCTTAAATAATACTCGGGTCAGACTGAGATTTTACAGGTGCTTCTGCTTGACTCCTTATCGGACCATCATCTGACTTTTGGCTAACTACTTTATATTAGTAGTTTTTGTCGTATACATTTGAGATATGGACTCCTTGATGTATACTTATCCTTTTGTCTTACACATGTATCTATTCTTTTATGATATTGTGGATCTTATTCGACCACTACCCTGATGTACACTTTTATATGTAATATTCATATCTGTTTCCGCCTTTGAGATATGAGCTTCTGTTACTAATTTATGTTATGCTTATTTCTATATTTGTTTCCGAAGATATTATAGCCACTGTGTAATAGTCTTGTGTTTGTATCGGTATGTCGGATTTCCTCTTGAGATGAAATGAAAAGTTAATATTTTATCTGACATATCGGTGCTCGCACAAGGCCATTACATGGATGGTCGCTCCTCAACAGCCTTATTCTCCATGATAGTTGACGGCATTACACCATAGTGTCCTTGGCTAGCGTGGGTATAAAGGTGGGGCGTCACAAGATTCATGTTCTGTTTGAGTAATAAGGACTCGTATGATAAATGCAAAACATGGCTTTGACATTTGAAATAGATAAAGATAGAGTAGGCCGCACAATATGGGATTTAGCTAACCTACAATGAGGTGTATCAACTCCATATCTATAGTATGCTTATAGATGCTGCTAGCCGTAGTTGATGATACTTGGTTTTACTTGTTAGGGTATGGGCCAGTTGTGTTTTCCTTATAGTATATTTTATCTAGAGATATACGATGGATGGAAGGTGGCTTCTGATCTTTGTGCTTGGTGGCTGGCATCAATTTATTAAAGGATTTTCTATGAAAAATCCATATGCGAACATACCATAGTGGTTTTAGATGTACTTCTAATACTGCTGGGTAATAAAATGTAAGCCGCATAGCTATTTTCTAGTTTATATTCTATACCCTATACAGTATCTATTATATCACTATATTGCATAAAAAATGGTTTGATTTCTTTTACGGGGAAACCTATTATGGTGATTCATATGGTCTCAAAAGCTACTATTATATGGACATGTGTATCTTGGGTTTTCTCATACCATACATATGTCAGACATATGTCAGACACATGGTTTATGTTTTTCATAAATTTTTCATGTACTCTTTTAAGTAGGCTGAGTAAAGCAAGTTTGTATTTGGATGAAAGCTTTAGGAGACGAGCTGAGGCTTCAATATCAGTCTATTTTATTTATGTTGCAATAATATTATATATGTATCAGTATTACGAGGACAGGTAGTTATAAATATTGAGGCTGATGGTAGTATTTAGATTTAATAACTTTAGATTTACTTTGTATATTAGAGTAACATTTTTTACTGCCATTTGATATTATATTTTATCGTTCCACTATGAAATTCTGATATTGTATTCTCTCTTCTTGTTCTTTTTCGCCTTCTTTTTATTCTTCCATAAAAATTCTTTCTTTCGGCACTAGGATGCTCGGCACACAAATACCATGGATATACTGGTGTCAACATTCGAGGGTCAAAAATTCGGATTGTTACATTTGGTATTAGAGCTAGGTTTAGCGAACACTTTGGCTTTGGTTGGGTATGGTTCATTAGAAATAGGGCAAGCGATGCCCAAGAATGAGTTGAGTGTATTATATATACAAGAGCTTATTTGTATTTTTCTATAAACGTATCCCTTTATAATGTTTCTTTCAGACTAACTCTTTCTTTTAATAACTCTATCCTTAAGTATCCTAAAACTATTTTGCTATATTCAGGTAGTAGGAACTATGAGTACTAGAGTTTCTAATGCTAGAGGTGGAAGGAGTAGTACTGTTACAAATGGTGTGGGAGTCGAGCACCAAGGAATGTCGCTCCCATCGAGGAGCCGATGGTGAATGTTGTGGAGGAGGACATATAGATTTGGCCACATACATACTTTGCTTCAGTTTTCCGTGATTATGAGAGATTGGGCTGTTAGAGATTTAACTGCACAAAGTTTATCATTGAGGTTAAGACTTGGATTAGTTTAAGCAATATATTTTTTGGGGATATGGAATTGGATGATGCGATAAAGCATCGTGACATCTGATTGATACTGCTATGGATAGGTGGGGTTCTATTACTGTAAATGTCATGGAGAAAGACTTCTCTTGGGACCAATTCAAGAAAGTGTTTGAGATGAAGTTTATTTCGAAATTCGAAAAAACATTGTTGTTTAAGAGCTTTCTAGATCTAAAGCAAGGGGCTACGTTAGCTACTGAGTATGAGAATAGGTTCAATGCATTATCTTCATACGAGTTAGTGTTGGTAGATACACCATTGAAGAAAAACGGGATGTTTATTGCTGGTATGCATCTTGAGTTTCAGGGAGACATTACGATCCAATGTCTAGCGTGAGTGTAGTAACTCAAGAGATGCTTGGGTTTCACACCTCCTAAGTATCAGTTAAACTATCTACTGTGTAACAATATACGCTATTATAATAATGTCTATAGTAAAGTAAAATATTAAAATAGCGTTAAGGCGTTACCCATTTCCCCTTTAACACATTTTATAATGCCAGTAGTCTATACAGTACCGTAATTCCCCGTAAACTAGAGCCGCCAGAGGATACCCCTTTGGTACGGCATAAAACAAACTTTAGAAGGCACGCTAGGGTAGGTGACACGGCACAACTAGGCAATGCCAGGGTAGATATACCAATTACACTCCTAGACTATTGGTAACGCATAGCCGCAACTACAGCCCAACTCGAAACACACTCTCGAGTAAAAATCGAAGGGTTTCCACCAAATAAATCAAAAGTCAAAATATAGTATCGACGAAGTGTGCCTGATAGGAGGAATGACCTCACTTAGCCCATCGATTGCTCCGGTTTTAGCCCCTTAAGCCAACTCATGGGAGTCAGGTCCACGTATATACCTCATATAGGATCGTGACCACCATCCTATTTCATTGTGGAATCCCCACCACGTACATAGCTGTCAAAGTGGATTTTGGTACTGGTAGGGCATATAACAACATCTGATCCTGGTCGCTTTGTCAACCAATCGATTATTACACAACGGATGGTTCTTGTATATTTCAAAAGTCATTCACAATTTACATCATAGTATCACCTTCTCAAAATCATAGCACTTTCGAAATCTTTACTTTCGAAATCATATACACCTTTGAAATCATAGATCGAAATTAAATTTCCTATCAAAGGTCGCATTTCCAAAATAGGTTAAAATCTCATTTCAAAATATCATATTAAACCAAACATGTTATTTAAATCCCAACTTAGGTTATAACATCATTAACCATATTCACTTAAAAATCAAGAATTTGAATATAAACCCATCCATTTAGAAGAAAATAGTTTTAAATAGTTATAAATAGTTAATATAGATTTAAAATAGATTAAAAAGCTTTAAATTAGATTAATTAGAATAAAAATGAGTAAAAAAGGTTAATTAGTTTAAATAATTTAAATGGTTCAAAATAGGTTAAAATGATTTAATATAATTAATACAAGTTAAAGTAGTTTAATACTTTGAAAGTCTTAATAATTAGAAATTTTGAAATAATATATTTTTAAAATAGTTTATATTAAAACATGAATTTGGAAATATCAAATTAAACTATTTATTTCATTTCAACATATTTGGACCATGTTTAATTTCAAAGTCAACAATCCAAATTCCAATCCTTTCAATTTAACATTTTAATAAATTATTGAATTTATATCGTTTCGATCCACGTTCAAATGTCAACTCGGATTACTCCAATTTCAAAATATTTCAAGGTTATTTTCAAACAACTTCATTAACTTAATTTCGATAGAATTTCATTTATACTTAAAAGTTTAACTTTAAACTTCCAATTTAATTTCTTAAAGCAATTCTTTTTTCGTTCCAATTCACATTTCAATAAAAACTTGATTTTCCAATAATACTTCCATTTATATAAATCAAATTCTCATTCCAAAATATCATTTAATTAAATTCAAAAATCGAGGATTTTAAAATCATTTAATTACCAATCCGGTGTCCGTATATAATTATCTACCCTAGGGTCAAGTGATGTAGATATTTTTCATTTCAATCCACAATTTAAAATTTTAAGATTATATATCATTTCAAACAACAATCCCGAATAAACAACATCTATAAAATCACTCGGTCTATCATTTCAACCCATAACGATTTTTCCTTAATCCACAGATCATTCGGGTATGTATCATTTCAACCCATAATGAACTTGCAGTTTATAACGATATAAAATAAAACATCTATTCATCCAATATCAACATTTAACATCCATCACAATCATCATCCAAATCAATCAATAAATATCAATATAGAACTGATAATCGATGACAGGTATTTAACTGGCAATTTATATTCATTAATAGATTAAATAACGTTTAATTGAAATAAATTAAAAATAATTGAGAAGATGATTTAAAATATTCCAAAAAGTCATAAATAAATTCCTAATCACATCACAAATTAATTTAACAAACATAAGAAGTTTTAGAAGTTTTGAGTGGGTTAAAACACTCACCTTTAGATTTAAATCGAATTTAAATCCAGTTTAAGCCTAAAATTTGAATAGTCTCATAATTCGTCCAAACTAGTGTCATAATATATGGAATTTTAATACGATCCCGAAGCAAGAAACCACGCATGAATCAGAACTCATATGCAAAAGTTATGAAATTTAGAATGATCGAATATTTAAATTTGAATTTAGTTCAAATAAAATAATATCAAATACTCGATCTATCGATTAAAGCAGTAAGCTCAAATATGAATCGAAACCACCTCCAATACCAGACATTGACCAACCACCATGCATACCACCGATCACCTGAGAGCGCCGCCCCCTGTCGCATGCTCGCTTTGAGGAGCCGCACCGAATGACTAGGTCCGGTCCTCCACCTTCGCCTCCGACCACCTCCTAGGGTTAAGGTTTTCGAACCCCAAAACTCGAATTCTGATCACCTCCCTCAACAATAAGTGATGTGACCACCACTAATCCACTCCAGACGCAAATTTCCACAAAACCCATAAGTTGATTTTGCCGATTGAAGCAAAAATCAAAAAGCCTCAAATCGAATTTACGGTTTCGCGATTTGGAAGCTTTGACCATGATTTCTGGTTGACTTTTGCATAGTTTGTAAAAAAAGACACTAGACGCAGATTCGTATCATTGAGATCTTCGGTTCCATATTTTTTTCGAATTTTTTAGAGGAGTTTGATTTTCTGTTTGATATTTGATTGGAAATTGAATTGGTAATTTTGTTTTGGTTTTCCTGCCATTGGAATGAGGAGTTGAGAAGAAAGGTATGTACAAACAATGGATATAAGTAATAACCTATGTTTTATAATGATATATATATATATATATATATATATATATATATATATAGGCAGAACAAAAATAGAAATGAACGGGATCGATTGGTTCGAATAGTTGAACGATGAACGACCCAAAAACTTGTTCTGTCTCTGAAACGAAAATAAGTAATCTCATATATCTAAATAGATGTTTTGAAATATTTTAAACACAATGGAAAAGGATTCGATTCCTAATTCCATCATTTGAAGAAGTTATGTCAAAATCAGCTTATTTCAAATTGATTTCAATTTACTTAATTTCTAGGCGTTTTGAGTCCGTATGATCAAACGATCAGTCTGATCGCTTCGAAACTTAAAATCCTACAATAATTCACTATTACGGATCTAATGAAATTGGTTTCGCTGAAATTCAAGTCAGTGCCAAAATGTCTATTTTCCCTTTAATTAAATAAATTTATATTAAATTAATTAATCACTTTTTCAGTTTAAATTTTTTAATAATTTTTAACTTCTATCATTTTTGGTTTCTTAATCATTTATAATAATTTAAACAAATTAGATATCAATTTAAAGTTGATTAATTTATCAATTTCAGTGTTAAATTTCAATTTCATTAGATTTAGAAATTATAAACTAAAACTCCAAAAATCCACTTATTAAGTTTTAAACCTTGTTATTCCAGTCTTTATTATGATAAGGATATGACTAACATTGGTTTATATCTGAGTACATTAATATTTCCCAATTTCATCTTAATTTCCAATAATGCAATATTTAAATATTTAATTTCATTTATTTGCAATAAGTCCAATTATTATAGTTTTAAATTCCCAATAAATTAATTTGACTCAATTTCAATCTTTTTATTAAGTCCATTATTACTCTATAAACCTAATTAACCTTTAAATTATTAGTTAGCCTTGATATCCCAGAATAACTCAATGCACACATTAATACAACAAATATTATAATTCCTTACATAATACTGATCTTGTTCAATTACCATTAATCATATATTATCTCATTAATTAATTCATATTTACACTCATTTCCTTATATTCAATTTATAACCCAGTTATAACATTTACATTATTTCATTTATTAGAATTTCATTCAAACTTTTAATAATTAACTTGAATTATCATTTGTTACTTCATTTCAGTATTCACTTCATTATTAAATTACAAATTTTTTTATTTCTTCTAATAGTTAATTACCAAAATCTTATTAATTAACCTATTTAAACAGTCGAAAATTTATGGGTCGTTATAAAGGGGGGAATAGGGTGATACTAAAATTAATGTAGAAATTAAAATAATAACATAAAGTAATGAAGTAAAAATCACACATAGATTTACCCAGCTTCGAAAAAAACCTACCTACGTGTTGCCCCTAAGATTTATACTAGAGTTTAGGTAATCATACCCTTATAAACACACGTAAAATTGCAACACCTGCTAACTTGATTGAGCTAACTCTAAGCTCAAAACCCTGCGACAACTCAGCCACTGAGTTGTGAATTGTCGAACTACAAAACCATATTCCGTAAACACCTTAAATTAGTGTTTGATTTAAAATCAGTGCAGTAGACACAAATAGTAAAACAAATAAAACACTAAAAAACACTGTCGGCTCAATAAATATAAAGATCAACCCGTCATAAAAGATAAGTTTGTCTTCCTTTATTCCAGTTTGTATAGCCGATCCCTTTTGCTGCTATTCCAAAATTTTGGATTTTCAAATTGAGGCATCGCTTGTGATATTGATCGATTGAAGTATGATGTTGCATTGATTGGCTTCGTCAATTGACTTCCTTGGCTTTGTTAGCTTGTAGATGCTCCAATTTTTTCGAGATTGAATGATGCTTTAAACTGGTACGTAAAATTCCCTTTATTGATTATGGCTATTCTCGACTAGTTGATTCCGCCGATGATGATAATTGGAATTTATAAGTAACGAAACCCGATTTTATCATTGGTGTATTTTGGTTTGAATTTTTCAAGTATTTTTCTCGGCCATTCAATTTGTGCTTGAATCAAGTGATGAATTCTTGACTTTTTCATCTCTGATACATTTCAATTTGTTCCGTTCTTTTGTCCTATGACTATTTCATTTGAATTTTTGATAATATTGACTTGACGAAAAATACTTCAATAAAATAACTTGTTCATAACCCATGGCTTCATGTAAACTGCTAATGTCTTGTTTTTCGAACTACAATGTTTATTCATGTATACATATCCTTATTCGCACTTCATGTTGACACAATTGTGTATGTTAACTTTGTTGAATTGTTTTGCAGGTCATTGTATACTAGAGTTAAGTCCGTATGCTTTGCTTTATGTTGTTGTGTCAACCCGAGTGCTTGCATTCATGTGTGTGTGATTTTCTGAACTGATGTGTGTATACATACATACATACATATATATGTATATGTATATGTATGCATATATGTATATGTGTATATATGACGGTTGCATACTTATGTTGCCATGCACTTGAACATATTTATCTCTTTTTTGTTGCACTGCTAATTTCTTTTCCCTATGTGATTTTTGTCTCCTCTGTTGCATATGATATGTTGTCTGCATTTGCTTGGACATTCATGTTATTGTAGCCATGCTGCTTTGCACCTGTCCATGCCATTGGACTTGTATTCTTTGAAGTCTGGTTTGCATGGACATACACCTGAACTCCTACGCACATGTTCACTTGTTTGGTTCTTCATACATTTGGCGGTCAGACTTATTTTCATTGTGCTTGTTAGTCTTATTTTTTTGTGAGCATTGTTGTCGGCTTTATACATGTCTGGTGTGGTTTTGATGGAGGCTTCGTGTGTATATTGATTTAGAGAATTGCCCTCTTGGTTGAGGCTTCACTAGCATGCTTCGCTTTGTATTTTATTCACTTTGGTTGCTTATGTTCCAATGCCTTCTTACCTTTCTCTATCCACTGTGCCAGAGTTTGATCTGTTGTCACATGTATATACACATATACATGTGTTTAGGTATATATGAGTGTGATTTGTCTTGCTATGCTCCAATTATGTCAAAATCAACCTAGATGAGAATATGCAAATAAACCTATTTGAACTTATTTACCAAAAATCGTAATTTCTCTCCCCTTTTTTGTTACCAGGAAAAGAGTAATAGTGTTAGATAAGAGTAGTAAAGTGATAGACATTAATACATCATTAATACCAAATCGAGTACAAATATAAAATTTTAATAAAAAATCAAACAAAAATTACAAATACTTCGTTAGGCACATATTCCATTTTAGAGAGATAGGGGTGTTGTCGGCACAAAAATCAAATCGTCATGTCCATTTGTAGTATATCTATGACAGGAATTTGAATACTTACTAATCTTGCATAACAGTTAGGACTTTTAAATGAGATTAGTAGTATTCCTTATTTTATTAAAAAAATAATTTCAAGCATATTCTAACCATGCATAACCGTGAGGACTTTTAAATGGGGTTAGAATCAACTTGTCGATTTCAACCCTTTTTGATATGTGTTCCATATATGTGTAACCATGAGGACTTTTAAATGAGAATGATAGCACATAATCAAAGAATCTAAGTAGTTCATCCACGTATAACCGTGAGGACTTTTAATAGAAAACGAGTAATCTTGGATGATTTTATTGCTAATTAAAAAAACGAATAATTTTTTATTTAAATACCACATTTTGACACACCTTAATGGATTTTGATAAGTGATAGTCGTAAAAATATGATAGGAATAGAGATGGTCATGGAATTTTTACCAACCAAAGTTATAACAAATTTTGTTTAAAATTTTAAATTAATTTACTAAATATACTGTATCGAGTCATAATATATACTTAATATTAGCACTCGTCATTATTTCAGTCACCATTTATCTTTTTGATAAGTAATAGGTAGTCAGATTAGTGAACATAGGCATGTAAGATCAAATCCAAAAATATAAGATCAAATTTCTACATTGCCTAAAATGAGATGAAGTCGACAAAAATATTTTCTAGAAGGGGTTTTGTAAAAATATGTGCCAATTAAAAATCAGTTGAAATGATATTTGTGTAGATATTTTCTTTGGAAATGTGATGCAACTAACGAGTGTCCCAACATAAAACACATTCCACTAGTACTTTTCTATCAACTAGACTACCAGCATAATCTGCGTCTGAATTTCTTTTTAACGCAAGGTTATCATTAGTTGATACCATAGACCAAACTGTGTGGTGTGCAACAGATATCCTATGATCCTTTTTATAGCTTTAAATGAGATTCTTTTGGGTTTCAATTTAAAACCTTTAACCAAGCAAAGGCAAAGTAATCTATATTGAGAAAAAAATATTCATTCGTCAAAGAAGTTTTGAAAATTGAATGGATAGACATGAAGAGAGTCAATAAAAAGTGATTGTTATTTCCATGTAGTTGACAAACTTTGTTTCGAAGACTCACTCAATTTAAAACCTTTATTTGGATGGTGAAAGTTTGAAGTTTGATTTGTCTTATAACATGAAATTTTTAGATGTTCAAAAATGCTTCTTACCGAAATTGGTTTCAAGTCAATTTGCCAAATCAGTCAAAAATTGTTTGTGTAAAACAGATATGCTTTTCGAGTTACATATTGAATTCATTGCAATTCATCATGATATTCTAAAGTGAATCAAAAATGAACTAAAAAATAAAAAAGTTGCACCACAATCAGTTAGTTTTCCAGGATTTCATGAATTTCAAAAACCAAAGTTGAGATAATCAAGCTATGATCAAATTGCTGTAGTTGTGTTAATAGAGTTCTGAAACTATTTTCAAACAATACTCCTAGCAATTTGCAGATTTTTACTTTCTTAAATTCATATTCTGGGACAAAAAATAAATGTTTGTAGCATTTTAAATCTATTTCCATAGAAACTTGAAGTTTACAAATCAAAAACTCAAGATATGGCAGAAATCTACATCAATGTCAATAAAAGCGGAGCTAACAATAAAATAATGAAATAGATTTAGAGACCATACCTACTTAACTTTAATGTCGTGATTATTCAAAATATGTATGTCTCCATCTCTTATTTCTAAGCTAAGAAACATTTGAAATGTCGCACGTCATGTGCCTAGAACAGCCACAATCCAAGTACCACTCTTGTCGTTCCTTAGCCTGCCATCAGACCTACATGAGAAAAGAGTTTTATGACCTATTTGTGTTTTGTGGGTCCATGATTGTTTGTGATAAATATTTTTGAAAAACAAGTAGAACTAAAACAGTCTATGTTCGTTACTTTTGGCACCCAGATTTGTTTGATTTTATATTCATGCCTTTAGGAACCCAAATTGGTACTGTTTTTGTGTGTTTGGGTCTATACAGCAACTGTTTTGATTGCGTCCCATTTTCCCACAAATTATGCACTTATTTTTATTACTTCTACAAGATTGGGTATATCCAAGTCCTAGACAAATAGTATTAACAGTTTGTTTTCCTAATAGGATATTCGGCGATCTTCCTCCTTTGAATAATTTTCCTAAAGTTCTGGACAATTGTTGGACTTGTGATTTTAGAAATTCATTTTCATTCAATAACAGATTGCACTTTTAATAGAATTTTATCTCCTGGTATTTTTCTTTCAAAATCAAAAATTCGTTTTCAAGCGATTTAATTCTAGTTTTTGATTCTAGTTTTTAATTTCTTCTTCTAATGATTTAATTCTAGAAATTTTAACCAATTGATCAAGCCATTTATTTAATTCTATCAACTATCTCTTTGTGATTAAATTTTATCCTACTTATCCCTAATTCTTTGAAAACAGCCATTCACTTCATGAAAATATGTATAACTAATTGTATGTGAGTAAGTTTTGATACCTCGCTGGGCTCATCATCGTCGCTGTCACTTGCTTCTCCTAAAAGAAACTAATTTTGCTATATCACTTTCACAGCTAGTGCTTTTATCATTTTCATAGCTTTCATCCCAAGTACCTGCAAAGCTTCTCTTTTTTGGTTTCTATCCTTTGTTGAATTGATTTTGAGGACAATTTGGCTAAATATGACAAGGTTTATTGCACTTGTGACAACTGCTCTTCTGTGTTGTCTAGAACTTTGAAAATTATGTTCTTCATTTATTGATTTAGGGCAGGATTTCCATATTTGTGTTTCCACCTTTTGAATCTCTTTATTATCGGTGTCAGTTTAGTTGCTCCATCATCATCATCATCTTCACTTTCAGTTGCTCCTTTAAGAGCTATTGATTTCTTTCATGCATCACCTCCTTCATGTTCTTTCATGAAGTTGATTTCTAGCTCATAAGTGGTGAGATTTTCGATGAGTTCTTCAACTTTAATTTGTTTCAGATCCTTTATTCTTGAATAGCAGTCACATTTGCTTCAAAATTTCGTGGACGAATTTTGAGTATTTTTCGTACTATTTCCAATTTTTTGTATGGCCTTCTTAGGGATTTTGATTTGTATATAAGACTAGGAAGTCGTCCATACAATTCTTTGACACTTTCATCCTTTACCATTGTGAAGTTCTTGTACTCGCTACTAAGTATGGTAAGGCGATATTCTTTAACTTGGGAGGTTCCTTCATGAATTACTTCAAGCATGTGCCAAATTTCCAATGCAGTTAGACAATACGAGACACGATTAAATTCAATTTGATCCAATGAACAAATAATAGAAATCATAGCTTTAGCATTAGCATTTTGCAACTTACTTTCCAATCCATTGATTCATAGGGTTTTCAACTTCTCGATTATCTACCATTGTTGTCAGTGCCTTATATCCGGTTTCAACAATATTCCATGCATATATGGTTTTCAGAAAAAATTTCATTCTACTTTTCCAATAAGCGTATTCACCATTAAACATTGGTGGTCTAACTATGGACATACCTTCAACAAAAGCATTATTACAAGAAGCCATTGAAAAAAATTAAATTTTTAATGGAAAAAAATGGTTTTTTCCTAGCTCTGATACCACTTGTAGGATCGTTTTTACCCAAGAGGGGGGTGAATATGGTGATACTAAAATCAATGCAGAAATAAAAATAATAACAGAAAGTAATGTAGTAAAAATCACACATAGATTTACCTAGCTTCGACAAAAACCTGCCCATATGGTGCCCACAAGGTTTCTACTAGAGACTAAGTAATCGGATGTTTACAAACACACGTAAACTTGCGACACCCACTAACTTGATTAACCCTACTCTAAGCTCAAAAACTCTGCCACAACTCAGGCACTGAGTTGCGAATTCTCGAACTACAAAACCGTAGTTCGTAAACACCTTAAACTAGAGTTTGACTTTAAATAAGAGTAGCAGACACAAATACTAGAACAAATAAAACCCTAAACAAAATAACTATCGACTCAATACAAATAAAGACAGACCCAACATAAAAGATAAATTTGTCTCCCTTAATTCCAATTCGTATAGCCGATCCCTTTTACTGCTCTTCAAAAATTTAGGGTTTTCAAATTGAAGCACAGCTTGTGATATTGATCGATTGAAGTATGCTATTGCGTTGATTGGCTTCATCAATCAACTTCCCTGGCTTTGTTACTTGCGGCTGCTATAACTATGTCGAGATCGAATGATGCTTTGAACGGGTACGTAAATTGCCTATTATCTATTATTGGTTATTCTCGACTTATTGATTCTATCGATGATGATAATGGGAATTTATCAGGAACGAAACCCTATTTTATCATTCGTATATTAAGGTTTGAATTTTTCAAGTATTTTTATTGGCCATTCGATTTGTGCTTTTACGATGTGATGAATTCTTGACTACTTTATCTCTGATACATTTGAATTTGCTCTGTTCTTTGCTCCTATGACTTTGGCATTTGCATTTTTGATAAAATCGACTTGATGAAAAATACATCAATATAGTTACATGTTCATAACTCACGGCTCCATCTAAACAACTAATGACTTATTTTTCAAACTGCAATGTTTATTCATGTATACATATCCTTATTTGCACTTCATGCTGACCCATTTGGGTATGTTAACATTGTTGAACTGTTTTGCCGGTGATTGTATATTTGTGTAGCCTCTATGTGCTTTGCTGTTTGTTGCTGTATCCAACCGAGTGCTTGCATTAATGTGTGTGTGTGCTTTTCTGAACTAATATGTGCATACATATACATGCGTATATGTATATATGTATATGTGACTGTTGCATACTCATGTTGCCATGGAATTGAGTATTATACAAGTAAATAATTCAATTACTTTCAGGCTTTTTTTCAATACTTATTAAAATTAGCTTTATTTATAATTGAAATCAACTTTAACAAAATTTTAAGAATTAAACTTCCAATTCACTTCAAACCATTTATAGATAAATATATATATACTATATATACCAAATAAAATCTATAATTATATGCCGATATATATATATATATATATATATTATAATTCAAATCATATTTTAGAAATTAAAATCAAATTAATTTTCAAAAACAAAAGTGTAGCGAAGCTATAGATTGGTCTCTCCACTCTAAAACTCGAAAATGAATGTTAACGATGCAACCGTCATCACCAAAATTATTTTCCAGCGAAGAGAAGAGCACCGATTTAAACATTTAAATTCTTTGAAATGATTTCTATTAGAAAAATACTTTCAATAATATATATTTTAAAACTTTAAAACCAAAGTTTGGAATTACCGGAAATTAAATTCTTAAATTCTAAATTTAAATTCAATTAAATTTTCAAATCAGTTTCTAGACCATGTTGTTTATTTATATCATGTTGAAATAGTCAATGACTTACAGAATAATAAATAAAAATCAAATATTATCAATTCAAACAACCAAAAAAATTTATCTTTCAAAAAATATACTTATATCAAAATTATTAAATTTTTAAAAACAATTAAGTTAGTTTGCTCTGTTCAAGTGTTTTGGAATTCCTATCGATAGCGTTGATTGGATGAATCGATCGAAAACCCAAATCATCATCAACAACTCAAACAACACAATATATAAAACATTTTTAGTATAAATTTCAAATACACTCCCTCATTCGAAGATTCCAGAATGGATTTCAAAATAATGTTAGAGATTTAAGTTAAGAGGGACCCTAATTAGGGTGAATTCAAATTAAGAAGATAGATTTGAAATAAATATAAGGTAATTGGTACAAAGGAGAGGAGATAGATAGACAAATATAAGTCTCAGACAACCTTAATCGGGTCAATCGTGATTTCAAGAATACGATCGATGTAGAATTCTGAAGCAAATTGACATCAGATCACAAGGAATAGAGTTCAGGTAAAGCAAGAGATAGCAGCATCTAAACCAAGGATACATGATCTTCGGGTAAATCAATGCCTGAGTTTCACCCCTTTACAAATCTTTAAGTGGATCTATGGGATGCTTCGAAATCAAGAAAACACGAACAGAGAGAGATAAGGATGGGTTTCGGAAACGAGGAGAATGTTCCAAAATTCAAAGGAAACCAAGTCAAAGAGGAAGAAATTCAAGCTCGAAAGGAAGTGATTCTGTAACTACATTTAATTTATATGCTAAGTTTTTCTGAAAACCAAAGCTCTGATACCAAATGTAATATCCTGATATTTTCAGCCATTCACATCCACATACGCCGGATTTGAATTGCTCAAGATACCAAATTGTTAATTTATATTTGGCAAAACTCAACATATACACTAAATAAATCATAGAATCACAAACACGGAGTAGTATAATAATATGCAGCGGAAACAAAATGAATAGTAGTTCATGAAGCTACTATATATAGAGAGAGTTAAGTAAGATACAATAGTAGTTTCAAATACAATGGTCAAATAGAAGATCAGAATACATTACTGGAATCGATTGATTAACTACAAGATGGAAAGATGTATATGGATCTCCAAACGTAGCTCCAACTCCAAAGGTGAGTCTCGAAAGCTGTACCACTCAGTATGACCTGAGCGTAGAGCAAAACACAAAACACTCAAGCCAGGATTAACATTCTTATATCAATAAATCCAATTCAAGTGAAATAACAACTAAAATACATGTTACTCAAAGGATGTTTGGGATGACCATCCTTTATGGATCCGTTAAACTGTCTACTATGTAGTAATATATGCTATTATAATAATGTCTAAAGTAAAGTATAATATTTAAAAATAGCACCAAGGCTTCATATTTTCCACCTTAACACATTTCATAGTGCCAATAGTCTATACAGTACGTAATACCTTTAGCTTGAGAGCCTACCAGAGGATACTCCATAGGTACGACATAAAAAAAACTCATAGTGGCCTCGCTAGGGTAGGTGACACAGCATAACTAGGCAATGCTAAGGTAGATACCAATTATACTTCCGGGTTGGTGGTAAGCATAGCAGCCACTACCGCCCACCTCGAGCCAAGCTCCCAAATCAAAAATCAAAAGTGGCCACCAAATCAATCACAAAGTCAGAATATAGTATCGAAGGAGTGTGTCCGATCGGAGGAGCTACCTCACTTGGCCCGTCAATTGCTCATGTTTTAGCCACCTTATGCCAACTCACGGGAGTTGGCTCCACGTATATATGCCTCAATAGAACGTCGCCACAATCCTACTTCATTCTGGAATCTCCACCGGTATACAGTTGCTAAAGTGGTTTTCATAGTTGGCAGAGAGTTTGACAACTTCCGATCGCGTCTCTTTAATAACCAAATGTTATTATAACACCGTGGTCATTTCAAAAGGGTTTATACTTACAAAACCAAAATATTGTTACCATTTCAAAACCATATCAATAAGATATCATTTCCATTTAAAAACCAAATCTATATGAGATCATTTTTATTTCAAATATATCCATATCAAAAATCATAGTACTATCAAAGTTATAGCACTTTCGAAACCTAACATTTAAATTATAACACTATTCAAAACATAATACATTGAAATTCGTAACTTTGATACATAACTTCCACCACTTAAACAGTTTAGATATTAAAATAGTATATATATAATAAATAGTTTAGAAAGTAATATAGTTTATATAAAAGAGTTATAAGTTAAAATAGTTTATATTAAAATAGTTAGTGTACTAAAAAAGTATATATTAAAAATAGTATATAAAAAATGATTTATATTAAAATAGTTTATATTAAAATTAGTTATATTGAAAACGATTAAGATAAAATAGTTTCCTAAAATTTCACAAATCGTTTCCAAATCAACTCGAATTCCAAAAATTCAAATTTAATCAAATCTCAAATCATCAATTTCAATTTATTTCAGTTTCTCAATAAACCATTTTAAATGATTGATTTCAAATACAGATTTTTAACCACAAAATAAACCATTTCAATTTCAATAATTTCAAAGCTTTAAAAATTCAAACATTTCAAAACTAGATTTGATTATTCCATATATATGTATATATATGTATGTATGTATGTATGTATATCAAATTCACTTTACTATTATTTATTTTGAAATATATTTACTTAATCATTCGAATGAAATTTAAATAAAACTTCAAATTTCAAATCACTTAAATAACAATCAAGTTATAAAATCATATCTTTGAAATCCTAAATTTTATACGTTTCAAATCGATTTGATTGAATAAAATTCTTAATTAAACACACTTTCAAATCAATTCAAATTTATCTTCCTAACCTTAACTTATAGAAATATTTTGAACGTCTATTTTAAAATAAAATCTTAAATAAATACTTAAACTTCTTATTAAATTTATTTATCTATTAAATCCATTTATATATTCTAAAATAGTACAACAACAAATAAATTCTTAAAATTTATAAATTTCAAACTTAACTTATAACTATACAAATTTCAAAACATATAGATTTAAAAAAATTAAGTTTTCTAAAACCCTATAACAATATATATATAATATCTCTAAATCAATATTTATTTACCATAAATTACTTTTCCAAAACCATAGAAATCACTTTCAAAATATTTATATA
Organism: Allium cepa; assembly: GCA_030765085.1. Taxonomy (NCBI): domain Eukaryota; kingdom Viridiplantae; phylum Streptophyta; class Magnoliopsida; order Asparagales; family Amaryllidaceae; genus Allium; species Allium cepa. The sequence goes on from CM060945.1 coordinate 728,639,307, forward strand.
ACGATGTCTGTATATAATTTTCTACCTTATGGTCAAGTGATATAGATATTTATCATTTCAATTCATAATTTAAATATAAACAGTTATATATCATTTCAACCCGCAATCCCAAATTCAATTCAATGAAAATAGCTTGGGTTTGTCATTTCAACCCATAACGATTTTCTCCTATTTTACGAATCATTCGGGTATGTATTAATTCAACCCATATGGAATTCTGAACTAACAGGGAACTTGGAGAGTGAGAACAGATACGATAATAATATAACAGGCATATATCATCAATATAAACAACATATAATGGTGCCTAAATGTCATAGGTGAACAGATACAAATAATAACATATATATATAGCAATAAAATGACTAACAGCAGCATATTTCAATTGCCTTTTCAATTGAAATCAAATTTAATAAATATAAGAACGTTAATTGAGTGGTTGCTCACCTTTCGAGGCTAGAGAGGATAGACAATGAATTTGATTTAAAGATCCAAGCACGAATTCCGAAGCAAGGAAAGATTGGCGTGAATTTGACGACAAAGCTGATAGATATGAATCGATGAGAACAAGATATATTACGTATATCTATATTTTCAAAAAAATCAACATTCGACTTAAACACCAATCAAAAATAAAATCTATATATTTTAAACCTATACAAGAACAAAATCTTTATATTTTAAAATTCAAAAATCAATGTTTCAAATAAAATTAATATTAACTTACTTTATTAAATAGATGTATGCATATAATTCAAGTCAATCATATAATAAGCTCAACAATCATACATATATTTATATATTATATTATATTATATTAAACCCATACTATATTTGAAAACCAAACAGATCTAAAATTTATGTATATAAACTGATACATTATATCTCTACTTGCATAGCTTGCAATTGGAAAGCTAAATAAGTAACTATATATATAAGTAAGCTAACACATGAGAACAATATTGTATTACATAAATATATAAGCTTGTGTAACTACGTAAATAAGCTAACACATACATACTATGCAATATATAAACAACACAAAAGCATATACCTCTACATATATAAGTAGACAGGTAAAAAATGTATATTCAAACTTTATACATATATGTAAAAAACCAATATATATATATATATATATATATAGCTTAAGTACATCTTATATACTTTATATATGAAACAGAACCCATGTTATATGTAGACCAACTTATTACAATATATTAATGTGAATATATATAACAGTTTGACATATAATATATAAAAATAGAGTCATATATATAGAAACATGCGAATGATTTAATACGACATACATATATACACTCTGTTCATGAACTAGCTGTAAAGCATCATTTCAAAATCTAATGTATATACTTAACAAACATTATATACAGCTGTATAAACAACACTTATATAACTTTTTCAAATTTATAACAGTAGACTTTTATCTAGTTTTATATACCCTATATAGATCCTTATGCATTATACAGTAACACTTGAGTAAAACGAATACTATATATACACATACACTATCATATAATCTAACAGATATACATATAAACAAATATACACAATGACTTAAACAAATATATATATATATATATATATCAATGAATATATATTACCTAAAAAACCAAGGAGGAGAAGACAGCAATGATCGACGGCCAAGGAAATAAGGTGCATGTGGATCTAGGAGGCTGTGCCGAGAGGGGAGGCTACGGACGAAGCAAGGTAGGGAAGATGGCGGATCTTGGTCGTGATCAGAGGTTCGGTCGGAGGTCTTTCGTGGTTGCGGAAGAGCAAGTTTTAATGTTTTTATTTTTATTTACCATCGGTGTTCGTCGACGGAAGTTCTATCGGTTTAGAAAACTGTCGAACAAATTTAGAAATTAAAATAACCGCAAGCGCACGGTGTACGAATGTAGCACGTGGCGAATACGGGTCGATCCACAGGGAATTGATGATTTTAAAATTCTATTCAATCAAATTAAACCAAAGTTGAAGAGAATGTTAAGCTAGAAAATTAACTAACCAACAAAAAGGAAAGAAATGCAAATATGAGAGTTAAATGACAATTTAGAGAACAAATCCACTTTCTAGATCATGTAGTTCAACACATGAAATCATGATCTCTCTTTTATGGTCATTAGTGTTTTAACTGATGTGTTTATCATAAGTATGACATATTTGAGCTATTGATTAGCCAACATAAGTCATCAAACTATAACACACCCCTTAAAAAACTTACTAACTTTCATGAAAATTGACAAAGAAAATGAGAATGAAATCTATTTTAAGTATGGCCTATTAACTATTGATTAGAAACATAGACCATCAAATTTTAATTTCAAATCACTTTCTTGTGCCATAATCATATATTGATTAAGAGGCATTTGTGTTAGTGATTGTTTAAGCATAGCCTATTTGGTGTCAATAATATAGACTATCAAATTCAAAGCAAAAACAACAAATAAAACCACTTCTATCATCATCATTAAGCACAAAAAGAGAGCATGAATTAACAAAATGTTGAATCTACATTAATTAGAGAGCTTCATTACCCCTAAATTGAAGGGGTTTAGCTTCTCATATTTGTCATTTTATTAACAAATGTAGCAACAACATGAAAGCAAAAAAGAAAGAAAAATGAAAGCAAATGAAAAGAAAACTATTCTACTTGCATAAAAGTAAATCTACACTACTAGCATGAAAGGAAATGAACATGTAAGTAAGAGGAAACACTAATTAACATTGCATAAAAAGAAAAGAAAATTACATAAAATAAAAATGTCTAAGTAGCCATGAAAAGATAAAGAGAGCTTTCTTTTATTTGATCTAAACTAAACTAAAGAGAAGGAGGCCTAGGAGAGACTAAGAGAAGAGATAGATTACATGAAACATATGAGTATTTATACATGTATGAAACCCTAATTCATATTTTTGGAAAATGCCAAAATGCCCCTTAGGAAGTGTGGTGGCCAAGTAATCATTAACATGTCTTAATCCCCCCTTAAGTGTACATGAAACCATTAACTCCATAAGCATGTGAATTAGCCTTTAATTTGTACAATAAGGTAGGTAGGTGGGTGGGGTCCTCCATGATCTTCACTTTGAATTATTTCCATCTTCATTCCTTTATATCCATTTTGTGCATGCATGTTTCTTCATGAACCCACTAATATAAGAAGCTAAATTCCTACAAAATATAATAGAAATTTCCAATTAAATTCTCTCAAATTAATATACGCGCACAAATGGCCATTTTGCCCTTATATGAAGTTGAATATGTGAACATTTGAAATTAATATGAATTTTGGTTAAAACAAGTTAAAATACCCAATATGATCATTTATTTAATTTAAATAGATTAAATATGGTGATAAAAATGCACACATTTACGTGCACATCAAATACCCCCACACTTATCTTTTTATTCGTCCTCGAATAAACTAAAACTAAGATCGATCCGTTTTCGTAGGAAGCACGATTGCATTGAGCGTATGCAACAAGCCGTTAAACCTCTGGGTGTCCCCAGTAGGACAAGTGTTATCTCGTGAGGGTTTTCAGTGGATACTACCCACAAAATCCAAGCGCGGGATGAAAATATTTACAAAATGCAAGATTTATTTACAAAGAGATGAATGCAATTTTTTGAAAATATTTACAAATGAAGGATTTATTTTTAAATTGACACGAATAAGTTAAATATAGGTTTTGGTTATTCTCTTGAAAATTTATGTCATTTACTGGTCAAAATTTCCAACAAAAATGAAGTTATCATAACAAATAGACAATAGTTTAACTTGTTGTTTCGGTTGATAACAAAGTGTAATTATAAAATGGATCCTTAGTTGATTATCAAAGTTTATCAAAGTGGTATTTTCATTTCTTTTCAATAACAAATCAAATCAAATAAGTAAAAATAGTGCTAGGATTTCAATTGTTTTCTCTCTCATTATTTGCAAGAAAAATTACACACCTAGCTCAGGTAAACTGAGGCCAGATATACCACCCATGCACTGCCTTTCGGGCTTGTGAGGGGAGTACAGAGCATGGCGAGTGCACACACTTTCGTGCATACACCTATCTACCGTAGGTGGTTTTTATTATGTTTTTTTTTCTACATGTGTTCCATACATGCATAACCGTGAGGACTTTTAAATGAGTATGAAAGCACATAATCAAAGATTCCAAGTAATTCACCCATGCATAACCGTGAGGACTTTTAAATGAGAGTGAATACTTGGATGTTATTTTTTTTTAAGAGAGAGAGAGAGTTTTGTAAAATCATCTTAGCACCATTTAACTAAGAAGACAAAAAAAATGTTATATCCTTTACTTTAAGTCAACCACTTTTTAAAACAAAGATTTTCAATTAGGATATACTTCATAATTAACACGTATGAATCTTCCTATATACTAGTTAAACCATTATTATTTGTAATCAAATTTCATTTTTATTTTTGTTTAGACAAATAAATTTCCAAAAATTTCAATTTAATAAACCAAAGCCATATATTTATATTATAGTGTTTCTTTTAAAAATAAATCAAAAGAAAATTTGTTTTTGGGATTTTTTTTAAATTTTTAAAGCAAAAATAAACTATGAAAAATAGAAAAATTGAAGATGAGTCTCCCCCCACACTTGATTTTGATTGTGTCCCCACAGTCAACTCAAGTGGAAGGAGAAAAATAAAAATAAAAATCTAATATTTACATGAAAGATTATTATTTACAAGAGATGAGAAAGTATACAGTCAAAAAGTACATGAAACGGTCTTTTAAAGACCGATTCATTTGTCTCATCAAATGTGCGAGACACAGCTTAAGCATGAAAAACCAAATCGTAAAAGATTTTGAAGTTGATTGTCGATTTGGAAAAAAAAAATCTTATTTTATTAAAAATTGAACGAGTTGTTTTGTTTTCAATGATTTTTGGGGTTGATAATATAATTGATTGAAATTCACATTTATTTTCACCAAATTGAAATTCAAGTTTATTATTGAAAACATTTTCCGAGTTATTGATTTCAAAATCAAGATGGTGATTTTCATCTTCCCCGTCGGAATTTAATAACACGTCATCCAAAAGTCCAAAAAATTCGTGTTCATTAAATTCGTCTTCCTTTGTTGGATTATCAACAACTTTATTACATATCTCTAGTTCAAAATCCAAAGTTTTGTATTCAAATTTTAGAAATTGAGAAAAGGAAGATCGAATTTTAAATTTGGTTCCATACCCTCAATAGAATTGAAATCCAACTCAATTACCATGTTTTCAACAACTTCATTAAGATCATCATTTTCAGTTTCAAAAGTTGTTATTTGAAAATCGTCAATTGTGGTAAAAGATAGATTATTATTTGACTCGTCACACGTTGGGATTTGATTTTGTCTCTCACGAAAATTTTCCAAGATTTTAATCAACAAATTCGTGTGATCATCATAAATTTCATTCATTTGCTCAACAAAGTCAAATTTGTAATTATTAACTTGAAAATTTTCGATTTGGACTTGTTGAGAACAAGAATTGTCAATTTCGATAAACGGTAAATTTTTATTTGATTCTTCGTAAGTTGAGATTTGATTATGATTTTCACGAAAATTTTTGTATTTTTTCAAGTAATAAATCCTCGTAATCTTTTTCCATTTCTTCAACAAAATCAAATTCATGATTATTAATTTGAAAACTTTCATTTTGAACTTGTTGATAACCAAAGCTTTCAACCGTATCATTATTGAAACTATTCCCATTGCCAAAATTATTTTAAAATTGGTTCACATTTTCGTTTTGATTTTGAAATCCATTTTGAAACTCAAAATTGAATTGGCATGGGTTATACTCAAAATCAATTGAATTTTGAATTGAATTCAAATTTTGAAATCCTTGAAAACTTTGACACGAGTTATCGCATAAATACGAACTACACAAATCATTTATCATTTGATTTTGTTGTATAGAGATTTCAAGTAAAGATGAAATGCTATTTTTGAGATTCGAGGGTTGGTCATTATTTTGAAAAGTTTGTTGTCCAAAATTCGAATCGTTTAAAGAATAGTTGTCACTAAAATATCCACACGAATTTGAAGTGAAATCATATGCATTATATTGATTTTCGCAACTATTGTAAAATTCAAGTGAATATGGAAATTCGGACATTTTCAAGAACGTTTTTGGTTTTTTTTTTCAAAGTATTTATAGGTAGAATTTATTTTTCAAAAGGAATTTTGTTTTTTGGTTTTTTTGGATTTTCAAATTTTTTTTAAAGGTTTTATATATATATATATATATATATATATATATATATATATATATATTTTAAAGAAAAAGGAAAAAATTCAAAGAAAAATAAAAGGAATATTTACAATTATTTCAAGTTTTGGATTTTTGAATTTTTCTTGTTTTTTTTTTGTTTTAAATATGCATGAACTAATGCACCTAAATGAATGCAAGGGTTAATTACAAATGATTTATCCTAAGTTAACCCAAAATTGTATAATCACACTTTGTCTTAAATCAACAAGATAGTTCTTAGCCAGGTAACGGGCAGGAGTTATCGGTGCACCACGAATCACTGTAGCAATGCAGCCGAAGGTTTAAGTACCTTTAGAGGAACAACCACTATAATATTTACGAATCACCGTAATATTTATAAATGGTTATTTCTCTACCGTAGCCTAGACACCAAGAAATTAAATTGTTCAAAGAAGACAAATTGTCAATATACAATTAAGTGTTATTGATTTCTAACCGTTATTATTAATAAATTCTACGATGAAATGCAAAGCAGAAATTAAACGTCAATTAACAATGCAACTACAAATGGATTTTATTTTTAAATGCAACTAAACAACAATGCAAGACAACTAAAACAGAAAATTTTATAAGCAAGCAAGAAGTTATTTTTTTTTCGGCAAGCACTTCAAATCAAGCAATTTATTTAACAAGCACTTCCGCTCTTTCTGTAATTCTGCTTTGGCAACCTGAAATAAAGCAAGATATATGCAATTTTTTTTGGAAAGGAAACTTAAAAGTAGGGTTTTACTTAAAAAAAATTTTATATCAAAGACTAACTAAAACACAGGAAAAGTCAATACCAATGAAATTAAACTAAACAAATTATAATAAAAAGGAAACAAACTAACACAAACAAAACTATAAAAAGAAAAAAGAAAAAAGAAAATTGTATTAAATCGTTGAGCCCGGTCTGGTATTAGCCTGCTACCCAAAAATATTATAACCCGATCCCAATATCAATCAACTTATCCAACTTCTCGTTCAAAAAAAAACTGCAGAATTCCCAAAGCCATAAACCAAATTTCAATTTCAAATTCTTCAAATCCGCGTTCTATGTTGCAATGGAGGCACTTGGGTTTTCTGGTCGAGTTGAATTGCTTTGCAAATTTGAGGCTTCGGGTTTCGCGACTAAGTTTTAGGAGATTTGTGGAGATTGGTGGTTCGAGATTGAGGGGAGGTAGGAGTGTGGTTCGGGGTGAAATTTGATGAAGTGGAGGAGGTAGGCGGCGATGGGAAATGATTGGAGCGTTCGCGGTGAAGTTGCTGTGGATGTGCGTTGACAGCAAGGGGAAGCGGGCATTCAAATTGGCGATAAGAGGCTTGTGAAAGGCGATTGGGAATTGGGTTCGCGGCTTCTATTAATTTGCAGAGGAAGTTGAAGTAGGTCGTTAGCTGGGTTGCGATGCTGTCGATTGAGGATATGGCGATGCGGTTTTAGGTGCGGCGGAGTTTGTTATGCAGATGCAAGGGTATGGAAGTGGTAGTGAAGAAGTTAGTGGATGAATTTTTGCTGTCGGTTGGTCTATGGTAGTATGGAGTTTTTGAGTGCGTAACAGTGGGGTGATTTGTTTGCAGTACTGAGTTGTGGTGAATGATTTTGGCACTTGATATTGGCAGTGACAGTTTTGGGTTGGAGTATGGTTTGGCAGATGGAGTTGTTGAATGTTGAACTTGTACTGATAGTGGTGAAATTTGTATGTATGATGATGAGGAAGAAGGATGTGCTGCAGTGATGATGTTTGGAAATGGGGCAATGTAGTGTAGTTGAAGTTGTAGGCCAAGGGTTTGATGATGGTTGATGAAGTTTGGCAGGGGCAGAAGGTTTGTATGATTGATGTGGGATGAAGGCAGACGTGTAATGCAGCAGTATGAATTGATTGGCAGGAAGTGGAGGATATGGTTAAGTGTATACGCAATGGGAATGGTGATGATATAGTAGTGTTGTAACAGTTTGTAGATGTGAGTGGCTTGAATGTGGTGTGGGTGGTGTTGGGAATTGCTGCTGTCAGTGGATGGTTGATGATGGCAGTGAGTCGTTTGAACTGGAAGGATGTAAATGGTAGCGGAAGGTTTGTGGTTGTGGAGGCTTGTAGTAAGAAGACGGTGTAGGCACAGCAGTTGTCAGTGGAGGTCGAAGGTAGTGCAGTTTGAAGTGAATTTGCTAGTTGTAGCGGGGACGGTGGATGAAGGGGTATGAGATGATGTGAATCCTTGAAGGAGATGGCAGTTTGAAATGAGAACAAAGTTAGGTGATGGAGAAGAAGTATAGTGGGTGAGGACGAGTTCGTAGCCGCCAGTGACAGAAGTATGTGGAGGTGGTTATGTTTGAGGTCGTTGTCAGAGGCTGGTGAAGGGGAGTAGTGGAGTTTGGGGATGGTTGTTGTATGGGATGGTATTGATGTGCACTGTCAAACAGTTGAGTGCACAGTGAACAGAGAGGAAATGCACAGTGAACAGAGAGGAAAACAAAGGAAAACCAAAACAAATGTTTTTTTGTTTTGTTTTTGTTTTTGTTTTTTTTTTTTTGAAATGCAAATTGATGGAAAAATAATAATGGGATGAAATATATTTTTGTAAATGAAGTTGCGTAATTTTTTTTAATATGCAAATGCAACTAAAAAACACACACATAAACAAAATGGAAACAAAAATCACTCAAACACACAACACAACACTTTCTTTTTAAAAAAAACAAAAATGCAACACACACAAAAATTAAAAAACACAAAAATCAAACGAAAATAATTCGAAGAATAGAAAATTAAAATCAAGACAAATTCCCCGGCAACGGCGCCAAAAACTTGTTCGTCGACGGAAGTTCTATCGGTTTAGAAAACCGTCGAACGAATTTAGAAATAAAAATAACCGCAAGCGCACGGTGTACGAATGTAGCACGTGGCGAATACGGGTCGATCCGCAGGGAATTGATGATTTTAAAATTCTATTCAATCAAATTAAACCAAAGTTGAAGAGAATGTTAAGCTAGAAAATTAACTAACTAACAAAAAGAAAAGAAATGCAAATATGAGAGTTAAATGACAATTTAGAGAATAAATCCACTCTCTAGATCATGTAGTTCAACACATGAAATCATGATCTCTCTTTTATGGTCAATAGTGTTTTAATTGATATGTTAATCATAAGTATGACATATTTGAGCTATTGATTAGCCAACATAAGTCATCAAACTATAACACACCCCTTAAAAAACTTACTAACTTTCATGAAACTTGACAAAGAAAATGAGAATGAAATCTATTTTAAGTATGGCCTATTAACTATTGATTAGAAACATAGACCATCAAATTTTAATTTCAAATCACTTTCTTATGCCATAATTGTAACAACCCTGGCATTGGAGATGACTTGTTAATATTAAATTATAAATGTAGTTATAATTTAGTATTTTCAATTAATTTTAATTGAAAATACTAAATTATAACTACATTTATAATTTAATATTAACAAGTCATCTCCAATGCCAGGGTTGTTACAATAATCATATATTGATGAAGAGGCATTTGTGTTAATGATTGTTTTAGCATAGCCTATTTGGTGTCAACAATATAGGCTATCAAATTCAAAGCAAAAACAACAAATAAAACCACTTCTATCATCACCATTAAGCACAAAAAGAGAGCATGAATTAACAAAATGTTGAAGCTACATTAATTAGAGAGCTTCATTACCCCAAAATTGAAGGGGTTTAGCTTCTCATATTTGTCATTTTTTTAACAAATGTAGCAACAACATGAAAGCAAAAAAGAAAGAAAAATGAAAGCAAATGAAAAGAAAACTATTCTACTTGCATAAAAGTAAATCTACACTACTAGCATGAAAGGAAATGAACATGTAAGTAAGAGTAAACACTAATTAACATTGCATAAAAATAAAAGAAAATTACATAAAATAAAAATGGATAAGTAGCCATGAAAGGAGAAAGAGAGCATTGTTTTATTTGATCTAAACTAAACTAAAGAGAAGGGGGCCTAAGAGAGACCAAGAGAAGAGATAGATTACATGAAACATATGGGTATTTATACATGAATGAAACCCTAATTCATATTTTTAGGGAATGCCCAAAATGCCCCTTAGGAAGTGTGGTGGCCAAGTAATCATTAACATGTCTTAATCCCTCCTTAAGTGTACATGAAGCCATTAACTCCATAAGCATGTGAATTAGCCTTTAATTTGTACAATAAGGTAGGTGGGTAGGTGGGGTCCTCCATGATCTTCACTTTGAATTATTTCCATCTTCATTCCTTTATATCCATTTTGTGCATGCATGTTTCTTCATGAACCCACTAATATAAGAAGCTAAATTCCTACAAAATATAATAGAAATTTCCAATTAAATTCTCTCAAATTAATATACGCGCACAAATGGCCATTTTGCCCTTATATGAAGATGAATATGTGAACATTTGAAATTAATATGAATTTTGGTTAAAACAAGTTAAAATACCCTATATGATCATTTATTTAATTTAAATAGATTAAATATGGTGATAAAAATGCACACATTTACGTGCACATCAATCGGCCATGAAGCAAATTGAAGATAACAGAGAAAAGGAGAAGGTGAATGGGTTTGCACTGTATACAAATTTTATATTAAAATGAAATCTCAAAAGCTACAAAGCATAGAACCACAAAGAAAAATTAAAAAGCAGGAAACCGATGTGTTGATTTTCAAGGAATAATAAAAGATGATAACTGATTGTTTCGACAGTTAGATAGATGGAAGAACCAGGAGTCCAAATGGTTTAGATTAGATATCGATACGGTTAAATCACTACACAGATTTTGTTGTGCACCGGTCATCAAAATTAATAATTTAATACACAGCGGAGATCAACACGACGAGATAATCAAAACGGTATATAGATATAAGTGGTACGATCATCTTATCAAAAGTCGATAATCGGTACCCAAAATGCTGCTAATACGCCGGAATTAAGATAAACTGAGCAATAACAGTCCAAATTTGAAGAAACTAAATATGATGTCTCACTTGGAAGATGATTTACAAATTTATTTTATAAAAATATTCAGGTTTGGAAAATATTGTATTATCATCAATTTAGACTGATTTGAATTAGAATAGAATTTACAAATGAAAATAAACTTCCATATTTTTAGATGAAAATTTACCGTTTGTTATGTGGAAGTAGACGTTTTCCAAATATTAAATTTTCATTTCCAAATTTTATTACTTAAAGTTTCACAAAAATTCAATGAATTAAATAAATAAAACTACCCAAATTTATGTATCGTTACACTCTTCCCCTCTCAAAATGTTTCGTCCTAAAAAAGGAACGAGGTAGGAGAATAGAAACAACTTGAAGGAAAAATAGATTGAAAAAATAAGACAATTAATTTAAAACTATATAAATTTCAATTTAAACAAATTAATATTCAGTATTTGATTTTGAAATTCAAGGTATTTCAACAAATTGATTAAATTCCAATACAATAGTCAAATACAAAATGTGTAGTAGTTCATGAACCTACTATATATATATATATCAGGGTTAAGTAAGATACAATAGAAGTTTGAAATACAATAACCAAATACAAGATCAGAACTCATCACTAGAATCAACTGAATAACTGAAAGATGAAAAGATGTATATGGATCTCCAAACGAAGCTCCAACTCCAAAGGTGAGTCTCAAAAGCTGTATCACTCAGTCTGACCCGAGCGTAAAGCAAAACAAAAACACTTGAGTCAGGATTAACATTCTTATATCAATAAATCCAACTCATAACAATTGAAATACATGTAACTCAAAGGATGTTTGGGATAACCATCCTCTATGGATCCGTTAAAATATCTATTATGTAGTAATATACGCTACTATAATAATGTCTAAAGCAAAGTATACTATTTAAAAATAGCGTTAAGGCTTTACATTTTCCACCTTAACACATTTCATAGTGCCAATAGTCTATAAAGTACCGTAATACCTACGGATCAGGGGGGTATCAGAGGATACTCCATAGGTACGACACAAAACAAAGTCATAGTGGTCTCGCTAAGGTAGATGACACGGCACAGCTAGGCAATGCTAGTGTAGATATACCAATTACACTTCCCGGGCTGGTGGTAACGCATATCAGCCACTACCGCCCACCTCGAGCCACACTCCCAAATCAAAAATCTTAAGTGGTGTAACGACCCGATTTTTCAACGTCCGAAAATCGTTATCAATACGTACACTGTATCAAATGGCGAACAACCGAATGTCGGAAAATCGAACCATTAGGGTTAAAGAAGAAGGAGGTAGAGGAAGTAATAGAAACAATGTCAAAATCTCACAATCGCAACGGAATAATATATAATAGATAAATGACTGATCTTTGTACAAAAAGAACTACATCTGTTTTATACATTTACATCATTAGAGTACAACACACTCTATAGAAAAATATTGGACAGTTATACTAAATTGTCCCAACAACACTGACTATACAGTTAATCATACACAGTAGAATATACAACAAATACGTGTGATACGTCTCGCCATCCAGCTCGTCTCCTGAGCCCCACAACATCCTTTCTTGTATTTATAATACTCGGTCTGACCCGACCATCATAGAAAAACAACACCCGAGTCGGTCTGGAAAAGCAGAGTGAGAAAATACACTCAATTTGATTATTAAAGTTTAAATATCCTTTTGAAACCATAGGTATCTCGTAAGACCATGCCACAAATTAACATGTCGGGTTTTTATCCTACGATAACCAAAACATTTTTATCCAATTTTCCTGATATTATAATATTGTCTATAAAGTAAAATAGAATCTAACTGAAATGCTTGCATCTCACGTTTCAACAATAGTTGGGCATAATCAAAAATGTACAAGCACTTATTGGAGACTGGGTTCCATACAATGGTAGGGCTACTATGGTACCGCCCGTCACAGTACTTGGTCTAGATCAACATACCGAGGATACACCGTGATCCTCTGCAACATAAGACTGGAGCTACCCCTTACTAGATAGTCTGAATAAGATCACCCAACGGTTGGGATCATCAACCGCCCACACAGCCGAATAAAGGGACATCTAGATAGGGATGACCTTAACCTAATTGGTTGCTAGCCACTTAGCCTTGCGTGTACCTCCCCTGTTTTAGCCATTACTGGTTGATGAGGCTCGAGGCTATGCATTACCTTTTTAGCACACATACACTTAGAACGCTCATCGTCCTCCTGACGATGTTCTGAAAGCATTCATCCATATAATTCCGTTCCGGGTTCGAACGGAACCAAAGACACTACTCCTACTATATCCATTTTGGAATCACCCTTTGGATTAGTCGCGATTAGCTCTTGCACTTCACTGCTCCATCTTCGACTCCAAGCTCTTGTCTCCTCACGAAAACGTTCAAACCGAATGGAAATGGTTTTTGAAAAATTAATCCCTATCCCGGTCTCTTCGGACGATCACCGCATTGGCCAATATTGATAGTCGGTTATTTAACTATCAAATAACATTCACAAACAACCATTAGGCATTAATAATTTCCCAAATTATTTATTTCAAAGTATCTTCACAAGATATTTTCTACACTTAACCCTTTGAAATAGTTTCAAATCACTTTTCTCTCGTGGAATTTTTTTTCCAAATATTGTTTATTTCCACAGAAAATCATCAAGTCTAAGTACTTTAGATTTAAAAATAATTTAAATCATTTTATCAAAAAATATATACTTTAAAGCACTTAAAATAAAAACTACTTAAAACACTTAAAATAAAACTATTTAAAACACTTAAAATAAAACTATTTTAAACGGTTTATTAAAATACTAGTTATGAAATTTTAGAATAATTTCTCAATTAAACAGAAGCTAAAACTAATTTTTAAAATAAAAGTTATTCTATAAGGTATAAATATTAAATAATTATCTTTAAATCAAAATACTAAATAAACCCTTAAAATAATAATTACTATAACTAAATCAATAAGTATTTACTTTAAAATTTTAAAACAATTTAAATAAAAAACTTCTTAAAAGAAAACATTCTTCTTTGAACATTTAATACTTCTAATTTATACTTAAAAAAATTTCTTTGAAAATACACTTGGCTTTCCTTGAAATTTCACGTCCCATTTCATTATAACCGTCTAATCATTTATAAATCCTTCTTGGTTTATTTCCCATTTTAATTTACATCTTAATCTCATAAATTTTCCTTTGTATCTTTAAAAATAAATCCCTTTTTATTTTTAAAATAAATTCCCACCATGAATTTTTGCTGCCAAATATCCACAGATATCGTATTTCACTTTATAAACCAGTTTATAAATTCCATAGTCGCATTTCCTTTTAAAACAGTTTCAAACACTAAATCATTTTCCTAATTGATTTCCAAAATTTACTCCATTTAAAAATAAATTTCTTTACTTACTCAATTTATTTCAAAACCCATTAATTTCAGATTTACTCCTTTATTATGATTTAAAATCCTATTTAAACTGAGAGTACCAATTTCATACTTAATTTCAGCATTATTCTTTTATTTCTTCCCAAACCTTTTAAATCATGAATTTAAAAATAAATTCTTTAATTAATTTATTATATTTCTAAAAAACATTACCAATTAAGCCCTTGAAATTTATTTATTTTCAATTATTAAAAAATCTCTTTTCCCATACTCAGGATTTATTTATTAGAATTTTTAAATCAACCATTATATTTTTGATTTCCCAATATACCCAAAATATATCGAGTCAAACCATAACATTCAATATTTCCGAAACTAATATCATCAATATAATCTATCAAAGATTGTCAAATAAACAATTGAGAATAAAAATAAATTCCACTACTTTAAGGAATCCAGCTGGATCTCTCTAACCTGTTTCCCTGCATCCACAGATGTTAGCACAATAATTTAAAATACCAATCCCACTTCAGGGCGGGATATCGTGATATAAAGGTTCATCCGCTATTATGCGGGGTGCATAGGGTCTCATCCGCTATACAATGCGGGAAATCAATCAATCCAATATATACTATATATACTACTATATATACTATCATATCCAGACTGATAATATTTAGCAATGCAATCAAACAACCAATAATTTAAATTTAACTATGAAATTTAAATGGAAATCCAAATGAGTGAGATTAACTCACCTTTGACCATAAATTTCAATCCGATCCACACAGGCTATTTCCCTCACGATTTCAGACCTTGTATAAACATTAGACGATTTTTTATTAATATTCGAATAAATCGAAAAATTAAATTCCCATTTGATAAATTTAATTAATCAAATGATTTTTTTAAACTAATAATTTAATTTTGAACTAATTTCCTTTTTTACAAAATATTTATAGCAACTAAAATAATTAAATAAGTTTTATTAAACAAATCTATCTCTATCATATATTATTTAAAAATAAACTAGTAAACGAAATCAGATATATATGTATATTTATACTTCTTTAAACTACATGTATAAGAATAAATTATTAATGGATTACAAAAATCTGATTTTATGTGAAATTTCACATTTTAAAATTCTATATTTCCAAAATCTTACAGATATACTTATTTACTGTTTTCCCATACATAATAAGTATCTGTGTGAATTTATGTGCATATATATATTTTTTTGCTTAAAAATAATTGTAAAAAAAAATAAGCAAATAAATTTTAAAATGTACATATGTGTATCTTATATTATCTCATCTCATTTTTAAAACTTCACACTAAAAATAACTTCTACAGATTTAAAAATCTATTTTTCTTTTCTATAAAAGCACAATAGCAAATTAATTTACTGTGTAAATATGTATATTTATATAAATTCATAAAATGAAGAAAATAGATTGTTTTATAAAGTCCGACTGTTATACTACTATTATTTTTCTGTAAACTAACTTTGATTAAGTAAAAAAAAAATCTTAGGCTAAAAAAAGGATTACCAGAAAACCCCTTGGCCTTCAACGTTGATAGAGAAACCGTGTCCCCACACACGACACTCGCAGCCAACCCCAAACTCCAGGCGCCGCTTTTCGCATTGGGCCCTCTTGGCCTCTTCGGGGCTAACCACCGTAGACCAAACACCCCGCATCGATCGTCACAACAACCTCGTCGATCGAACCCGACCTCCTGCCGTGGCCTCCCACACGCGCAAGAGCACCCACCTTACCTCTAACAACCCGACCCGCAACGTCTCCCCCGAGCTTGGATTGAACTCGGCTTCAATTTCATTTCGAAAATGAAGAGGCAGCCATTACTATTTCTTTTAGGGCTTGAACGATTAGATTTGAAAGTGAAGAGGAGGGCACGACTTTGATTCGATTAGATGAAGGCATGCCCTAATTGCTGAACGATGTAGAATGAGTATTAGGTTCCGTTCGCATTTTTTTTGTAGATTCATCTTTGGCCATTAAAATTTTGAGTTTGTTTTTATTTCTATTTGAAGAGAAACTAAGCTGTTTGATTTATTTACTTTCTTTATTTTTATTTTTCAAAAGAGATGCGTGTTTCATGAAGAAGGATACGTGTTTAAAATTTCTCTACGTGTGTGTTACTACAGTGCTTCGATGCATTAATATTATTTATATTTATATTTAAATTCAAATTTTGATTTGTCTCGAAATCGTTGATTAATTTTTTTACATCCTATCGAGGCATGCTGCTAGGCATTCGTATGGTTATACCCCTATTCCGAACGCGTTGGAAAAGGTTTTGAGTGCTAATTCGATCGTATGGAGAAGATAGCATTATGGACTCCGTTATTATATTTAATTTTCTATAAAGATTTCAGCGCATTTACAAATCATACGACCTCACGACAACTTCAAATGTCACGAAATTTAAATCCGATAATAATACACCATTACGGATCCAATGGAAGTAGTTTCGTCGATTTTCGAGACTTTGCCCCAAAAGGTTATTCATAAATATCTATTTAAACGATATAATTTCAAAACTTAACGAAACACTTCCAAATTCAATCCTAAAGCTTCCATTATCCGCAGTACTATTAATACAGATTTTATAAGCCATTGAAATATTATTAACAAGCCTAAAACTCAGGATTTAATATTTTACCCAATCTCTAATCATTAAATTCAATAATCTAATTGCCCAATAAACAGCGATATTTGAAATTCAAGTTAAGATTAATTCAAACAATTAAAATCAATTAAATATTCTAATTTCAAATATCCAAAAATTCCAGGCTGTCACATTCCTCCCCCTTAAATGAATTTCGTCCCCGAAATTACTAGTTAAGAAGAATGATTCTAAACCCGTTAACTATTTCCCCAACCCATCTAGTTTCTTAACAATTTTCCTAAACCAAACAGTTTCAACAAATTCTCTAAACAATCTTTTTATTAGAGATACACTTACTCTCTTTCTAACCTCCCAAACTCATCTATAGGTTTCAAACAATATTACTTACTAAACCGTTCGAATTATAACTTGAACCCAAATTTCATATTACCAAAATTTTCTTAAAATTTTTCTAACTCCTTAATTTTCAAAAAAATTCGCCAACATCTCCTTTGCGCGGCTAGATCGGTACAACTACAAAATGCCACTACGGGCCGCAGATTTCAAAAGAAAACAAAACGCCATGCGGCTAGACTAGAAAATCATCAAATTTCATATAGAAATTTAAATACATACCTTTGTCAAGCAAATTTGACTTATCTTCTGACATTAAAAATACCAATTCCCTTTTGCTTTTATATACCTGTATATCCTACTTAGCAACGATATCCAATCAAAGAATCCAAACTTATTTTATTGATTTCTTTACAAAATTTTCAGTATCTATATCATTCATGTCTATATTATGTATACATATCATTCATATGCAATATCCAATCCAATCGCTCACTCGATCACACAATTTCACTTGTGCGGACTCATATCTGGTTTCTTGATCAAAAACCGCCATTCTCCTTGCATAGCCATAACTATGATAGAGAATTTTCAGAATCAATCAAAAATCCATATCCAGTGTTCACTATCAAAAATCGAGTGAAAAATTCCAACTCGGATCTATATAACTATCTCGAAATTCTGTGCTCAAAACTAGATCAAATCGCTATGCGAATAAAGTAATATATGTACATCCTACATATTTAACTCAATTGATTATTGGCTATATCAATTCTCTTTTATTCACTCCAAAGTTTCCCTTTTCATCACTATTATTAAAACTTTATTCAAATATTAACTTAGAATATTTTTTCCAAAACCAATTTTGTTGAAGAATTTCACCATTTCTTCTCAAGTTCGAAACAAATATTCTATATACTTCTTATATTTATTTTCAATTCACCACTTTAATTTATATCAACTTATATTTAAATTGGATCTCCAAATTCCAAATGAATTCAATTTACCTTAATTTTTAAATATTGAATTTTATTCATCTTTTCTCAACCCATATTTATTTAGTCCATTCCTTAAACTAATCCCACTTACCAATTTATTCATATCTCAAACACTTCTATTCCCAAACTTTTACTATTTTTAGTCCACTTAGAACTAATTCTTCAACATCACTTTACTATGCACAATTTAAATTAAATAACATCCTAATATTCAATTTTAATTCATTGGCTTACCATTTAAACCAATCAGTTTACTTACTAAATTTAATTTTACTACTTTGTTTTATTTAGTCCAAACTGACTAATTTCCCAATTTGCATAATTCAAACATTCAGTTTCAATCCTATTTACTTACAAATGCAAATTCGTTTGTCTATCCACAATTTTATTTTCAAATTATAAGTTTTTATTTATGTAACCATTTCACTTAGACTCCTTAGACTTTTCTTTAAATTCAATTTTACTTAACTTAATTTAATTACACTACGATTTAATTTAAATTTTAAACTTCTATAAGTTTTCCAAATTTAATTACATTTGCAAACTTCTTTTGATTCACCTCAATTAACTAGCTTACCTTCCAACTTATTTGGGTTTCGCACTTACTATTATTTAACCCTTTCAAGTTGAATCTTATTCCAACAAATTTCAATTTTTTTATAAATGATCAAACTTATCTATATTCTGTAAATATTTTAAATAAGATTCCAAAGTCTTTTAAACAATTACTCAACATTTCAAAATTATTTTTGAAATCGATTATATACACAAACCGAATTATTCCTTTGTATCTCAAAATCAATCCTAATTTTGCAACAAATACCAATTCAAAATATTCATGCAGCAATTTCTCCCTTGGAGACTCGAAAATGAACGTCAATGATGCTGCAATCATCACCGAAGTTATTTTCCAGCGACCGAAGAGAGTTCGGTGCTTTTATCTCTTTAAAACCCTTCAAATATTTTTAAATTCGAAATCTCACTTGATTTCAAATCCAATTCAAAAATATTTTTTGAATAATATCACCATGATTCCCCCAAAAACCTTTGAAAATCATTTTCAAACTCAAAGGAACTTAATTTTCAAAATTTCAAATTCCAAATCCTTTCAATTCATATTCAAATATTACGCAGCAATTTTATTTCAATTTATAAATCACAGTTACAATTCACATTTACAAATCCCATTTTGTTATATAAATTTATTCCTTAATCTTTGGTTATAATTTTAATCCTTCGTTCAATTTCCACACAACAATGATAATAATTTAATATTATCACATCCAAACAACCAAGCAACCATATATAACTATAATAATTTATGGAAAATTATTTATTTTTATATACAAAAATAATTTGGGCAAAATGATCTCATTTACCTAATTTTAAAACAATATAGTGTCGGTTTGCCTAGTTTATGAGTTTTGAAATCCTTATCGATACGGTTGTACTTCCCGTACTGACCAGAATTCATAACCACTCAACTGATATGTCAACTTAATATAAAACAATTTTATTATTCACTAACAATTAAGCTCTCTTATCTATTACCACAATCAACTCATTCTAAAGTACTATGGACTCTATTTCTAATAAGTAATCCCACAAAGCCGAAGTTCACGCTTAACCTTCTGCTCAAATACCAAATATAATGACCCGATTTTTCGATGGCCAAAAATCGACATAAATACGTCCACTATATCAAATGCCGAACGATCGAATGCCGAAAAACCAAACAATTAGGTTTAAAGAAGAAGGAGGTGGAAGAAGAAATAGAAACAATATCAGAATCTCACAATCGCAACGGAATAATATACAATAGACAAATGACCGATCTTTATACAAAAAGAACTATATCTATTTTATACATTTACATCATCAGAGCACAATACACTTGATAGCAAAATACTGGACAGTTATATTAACTTGTCCCCATAACATTGACTATGCAATTAATTGTATACAGTGGAATATACAACAAATACGTGTGATACGTCTCGCCATCAAGCTCGTCTCCTGAGCCTCACAACATCCTTTCCAGTATTTATAATACTCTGTCTGACCCGAGCATTATAGCGAAACAACACCCGAGTCAGTCTGGAAAACCAGAGTGAGAAAATACACTCAATTGGATTATTAAAGTTTTCAAAATCCTTGAAAATCAAAGGTATCTCGTAGGACCACGCCATAAATAAACATGCCTGGTTTTTACCTTACGATAACCAAAACATTTTTATCAAATCTGTCAGATATTATAATAGTGTCTATTGAAAGTAAAATAGAATCTAGCTGAAATGCTTGCATCTCATGTTTCAGCAATAGTTGGGCACAATCAAAAACGTACATTCGCTTATTGGAGACAAGATTCCATATATTGGTAGGACTACTGGGGTACCGCCCGTCACGATATACGGTTTATATCACTATACCAAGGATCTACCCTGATCCCCTATAACACAAGATCACAGCCACCCCTTACTGGACAGTCCGAATAAGATCACCCTACGGTTGGGATCAGCAACCGTCCATACAGCCGAAATTAAGGGACATCTTGACAACGATGACCTTACCTTAATTGGTTGCTAGCCACTTAGCCTTGTGTGCACCTCCCATGTTTTAGCCATTCCCTGTTGATGAGGCTCGAGGCTATGCGTTACCCTTTTAGCACACATACACTTAGAATGCTCACCGTCCTCATGACGATGTTCTAAAAGCATTCATCGATACAAGTCTGTTCCGGTTCGAACGGAACCGAAGGCACTACTCCTACTACATCCATTTTGGAATCACCCGCTGGATTAGTAGCGATTAGCCCTTGCCTTTATTGCCCCATCTTTGACTACAAGCTTTTGTCTTCCTCATGAAAACGTTCAAACCGGATCGAAGTGGTTTTCCCGGTCTCTTCGAAATGATCAGCGCATTGGCCAATATTGATAGTTGGTTATTTAACTATCAAATAACATTCACAAACAACCATCAGGCATTAATAATTTCCGAAATTATTTATTTTAAAATATCTTCACAAGATGTTTTCTACACTTTAACCCTTTGAAACAGTTTCAAATCACTTTTCTCTAGTGGAATAAATTTCCAAATATTGTTCAATTCCACAGAAAATCACTAAGTCTAAATACTTTAGATTTAAAAATAATTTAAATCACTTTATCCAAAAATATATACTTTAAAACACTTAAAATAAAAACTATTTAAAACACTTAAAATAAAACTATTTAAAACACATAAAATAAAACTATTTTAATCACTTTATTAAAATATTAGTTATGAAATTTTAGAATAATTTCTCAAGTGAACTGAAGCTAAAACTAATTTTTAAAATAAAAATTATTCTATAAGGTATAAATATTAAATAATTATCTTTAAATCATAATACTAGATAAACCCTTAAAATAATAATTACTATAACTAAATCAATAAATATTTACTTTAAAATCTTAGAACAATTTAAATAATAAACTTCTCAAAAGATAACATTCTTCTTAAATATTAAAAACTTCTAATCCATACTTAAAAATCTTTCTTTGAAAATGTACTTGGCTTTATAAGAAATTTCACTTCCCATTTCAATATAACCGTCTAATCATTTATAAATCCTTCTTGGTTTATTTCCCATTTTAATTTACGTCTCAATCCCGTAAATTTTCCTTTCCATGTTTAAAAATAAATCCCTATTTATTTTTAAAATAATTTACCATTCCTTTATAAATTCCCACCGTGAATTTACACTTCCAAATATCCACTGATATCGTATTTCACTTTATAAACCAGTTTATAAATTCCATAGTCTCATTTCCTTTTAAAACATAGTTTCAAACACTAAATCAATTTCCAAACTGATTTCCCAAATTAACTCCATTTAAAAATAAATTCCTTTACTTACTCAATTTATTTCAAAACCCGTTAATTTCAGATTTACTCTTTTATTATGAACTAAAATCTTATTTACACTGAAAATACCAATTTCGTACTTAATTTCAAAATTATTCTTTTATTTCTTAAATCTGAATTTAAAAATAAATTCTTTAATTAATTTACTATATTTAAAAAAAAACAATACACTTAAGCCCTCAAATTTTATTTATTCCTAATTATTCAAAAATCTCTTTTCCCATACTCAGGATTTGTTTATTAGAATTTTTAAATCAACCTTTATATTTTTTATTTCTCAATATACCCAAAATATTTACAATCAAACCATATCATTCAATATTTTCGAAACTGGTATCATTAATATAATCGATTATAGATTATCAAATAAACAATAGACTACAAAAATAAATTCCACTACTTTGAGGAATCCAGTTTGGAACCCTCCAACCTGTTTCCCTGCATCCACCAATGTTAGCACAATGATTTAAAATACCAATCCCGCTTCAAGGCAGGATATCGTGGTATAAAGGGTCATCCGCTATTATGTGGGGCGCAAACGGTCTCATCCACTATATAATGCGAGAAATCAATCACTCCAATATATACTATATATACTATATATACTACTATATATACTACCATATCCAGACTGATAATAATTATCAAGCCAATCAAACAACCAATAATTTAAATTTAGTGGAAATTAGGTTGAAGGGCTTCTATTTGCATGGTAATAAGTTTTAAGGACAACATTTTTGAATAATTAGTTTTAAGGATAATTTACAGTATAATGATAAATTCATTTATCTTTTTAAGTTATACAGGAAAATGATAAATCCTTTTATCATTATTTCTGTATAACTGAAAATGATAAATTCTTTTATCTTTTTCCTATAAAATATCCTTAAAACTAATTTTTCAGAACTAGTGCCCTTAAAACTTATTACCCTGCACAAAGAAGCCCTTGAAGTGAAAATCCCCTTAAATTTACCTATTGAATTTAAATGGAAATCCAAATGAGTGAGATTAACTCACCTTTGATCATAAATTTGCAATCCAATCCACACCGGTTATTTCCCATACAATTTCTGACCTTGTATAAACATTAGATGATTTTTATTAATATTCGAATAAATCAAACATTTAAATTCCCATTTGATAAATTTAATTAACCAAATGATTTTATTTTAAAGTAATAATTTAATTTTGAACTAATTTCCATTTAATAAAATATTTTTAGCAATTAAAATAATTAAATAAGTTTTATTAAACAAATCTATCTTTATCATATATTATTTAAAAATAAACAAGTAAATGAAATCAGGTATATATGTATATTTATTCTTCTTTAAACTACGTGTATAAAAATAAATAATTTATGGATTTCAAAATCTGATTTTATATGAAATTTCACATTTTAAAATTCTATATTTCCAAAATCTTACGTATATACTTATTTACCGTTTTCCCATACATAACAAATTATGTGTGTGAATGTATGTGTATATATATATAATTTTTTTCTTAGAAAAATTGTAAAAAGATTAGCTAATAAGTTTTAAAATGTACATATGTGTATCTTATATTTTTTCATCTCATTTTTAAAACTTCACACTAAAAATAACTTCTATAGATTTAAAAATCCAATTTTCTTTTCTGTGAAAACACAACAGTAAATTAACTTACTTTGTAAGTATATACATTTATATAAATTCATAAAATGAAGAAAATTGATTGTTTTATAAAATCCTACTGTTATACTATTATTATTTTTCTGTTAATTAACTTTGATTAAGTAAAAAAATCTTAGGTTAAAAAAAAGGATTATCAGAAAACCCATCAACCTTCAACGTTTCCAAAGAAACCGTGTCCCCACGCACGACACTCGTAGCCACCCCTGAACTTTAGGCGCCACCCTTCGCATTTGGTCCTCTCGACCTCGTCGGGACCAACCACCGTGGACCCAATACCCTGCATCGATCATCGCAGCAACCTCATCGATCGAACCTGACCACCTGTCGTGGCCTCCCACGCACACAAGAGCGCTAATCTTCCCTCCAGCATCGCAATCCATAACGTCTCCCTCGAGCTTCAATTGAACTCAGATTCAATTTTAATTCGAAAATTAAGAGGCAGCCATTACTATTTCTTTTAGAGCTTGAACGATTAGATTTGAAACTGAAGAGGAGGGCATGGCTTTGATTCGATTAGATAAAGCCATGCCTTAATTGCTGAACGAGGTAGAATGAGTATTAGGCTTCATTCGCCATTTTTTTGGATTCATCTTCGGCCATTAAAATTTTAATTTCGATTTTATTTCTGTTTGAAGAGAAACTCATCTGTTTGACTTATTTACTTTTTTTATTTTTTTCAAAAGAGACACGTGTTTTATGAAGAAGGACACGTGTTTATAATTTCTCTACGTGTCTGTTGCTATAGTGCTTCGATGCATTAATATTATTTATATTTAAATTTAAATTCAAATTTTATCATAGCTTAGAATTTTTACATCCTATCGAGGCATGTCGCAAGGTTCATAAGGTTATACCCCTTTTTATGAACGCATTTGAAAAGGTTTCAAGTCCTAATTTGATCGTATGGAGAAGACAGCTTTTTAGACTCAGTTATTATATTTAATTTTCGATAAAGATTACAGTGCATTTATAAATTGTACGACCTCACGAAAACTCAAACGCTACGAAATTTTAAATTCGATAATAATACACTATTATGGATCCAATGGAACTAGTTTTGTCGAATTCCGAGAATATGCCCCAGAAGGCTATTTCTAAATATCTATTTAAACGATATAACTTCTAAACTTAACAAAACACTTTCGAATTCTATTCTAATGCATCCATTTTCCGAGGTACTATTAAGACAGATTTTTTAAGCCATTGAAATATTTTTAATAAGCCTAAAACTCAGGATTTAATATTTTACCCAATCTTTAATTATTAAATTCAATAATCTAATTGCTAAATAAATAATGATATTTGAAATTCAAGTGAAGCTAATATCGAACACTAAAAATCAATTAAATATTCCAATTTTAAATATTCAAAAATTTTGGGCCATCATAAGTGCCCACTGAATCAATCATAAAGTCAAAATATTGTATCGAAGGAGTTTGTTGGATCGGAGGAGCTACCTCACTTGGCCCGTCAATTTCTCATGTTTTAGCCACCTTATGCCTACTCATGGGAGTTGGGTCCGCGTACATACCTCAATAGAACATCGCCACCATCCTACTTCATTCTAGAATCTCTACCACGTACATAGTTGTTAAAGTGGTTTTCGAAGTTGGCAGAGAGTATGACAACTTCTGATCCCGGTCTCTTTAACAACCAAATGTTATTATAACACCGCTGTCATTTCAAAATAGTTTATACTTACGAAACCAAAATATCATTGCCTTTTCAAAACCATATCAATACGATACCATTTCCAATTTAAAAATCAAATCAATACGAAATCATTTACATGTTAAATATATCCATATCAAAAATTATATTAATTTCAAAGTTATAACACTTTCAAAACCAAACATTTAAATTATTACACTTTCAAAACATAATACTTTGAAATTCATAACTTTGAAAACATAACTTACACCACTTAAACAGTTTAGATATTAAAATAGTATATGTATAATCAATAGTTTATAAAGTAAAATAGTTTATATAAAAGAGTTATAAGTTAAATTAGTTTATATTAAAATAGTTAGTATATTAAAATAGTTTATATTAAAAATAGTATATGAAAAAATTATTTATATTAAAATAGTTTATATTAACATAACTTATATTAAAAATGATTTATATAAAATAGTTTCCTCAGATTTCACCAATCGATTCCAAATCAACTCGAATTCCAAAAATTCAAATTTAATCAAATCTCAAATCATCAATTTCAATTTATTTCATTTTCTCAATAAACCATTTCAAATTATATCGATTTCAAATACAGATTTTTAACCACAAAATAAACCATTTCAATTACAATAATTTCAAAGCTTTAAGTATTCAATCATTTCAAAACAAGATTTGATAATTCCATATATATATATATATATATATATATATATATATATATCAAATTCATTCTACTATTATTTATTTTTGAAATATTTACTTAATCATTCAAATAACATTTAAATAAAACTTCAAATTTCAAATCACTTAAATCTAAAATCAAGTTATAAAATCAAATCTTTGAAATCCCAAATTTAATACGTTTCAAATCGATTTAATTAATAAAATTATTAATTAAACACACTTTCAAATAAATTCAAATTTATTTTCCTAACCTTAACTTATAAAAATATTTTGAACATATATTTTAAAATAAAATCTTAAATAAATACTTAACCTTCTTATTAAATTTATTTATATATTAAATCCATTTATATATTCTAAAATAGTAAAACTATAAATAAATTCTTAATATTCATTAATTTCAAACTTAACTTATAATTATACAAATTTCAAAACATATAGATTTAAAAAAACAATTTTTTTAAAACCCTATAACAATATATATAATATCTTAAAATCGCTATTTATTGATTACAAATTTCTTTTCCAAAACCATAGAATTCACTTTCAAACTATTTATATATTGACCAACGGTGTTTATATATAATTTTCTATCTTATGGTCTTGTAATACAGATATTTATCATTTCAATCCGTAATTTAAATATATACGGTTATATATCATTTCAACCCGAAATCTCAAATTCAATTCAACGAAAATAGCTTGGGTTTATCATTTCAACCTATAATGATTTTCTCCTATTCTACAAATCGTTCGGGTATGCATCATTTCAACCCATAGGGCATTCTAAACTAAAAAGGAACTTGCAGAGTGAGAACAAATATGATAATAATATAACAGGCATATATCATCAATATAAATAACAGATAACGGTGTTAGATGCCATAGGTGAACAGATTCAAATAATAACATATACATAGCAATGTAATAACTAATAGTAGCATATTTCAATTGTCGTTTCAGTTGAAATCAAATTTAATAAATATAAGAACGTTAATCGTAAGTGGTTGCTCATATTTCGAGGTTAGAGAGGATAGACAATGAATTTAAGTTACGGGTCCAAGCACGAATTCCGAAGCAAGGTAAAATTTGCATGAATTTAACGACAAAGCTAATAGATATGAATCGATGAGGACAAAATATATTACATATATCTATATTTTCAAAAAAAATCAACATTCAACATAAACACCAATCAAAAATAAAATCTTTATATTTTAAAATTCAAAAATCAATGTTTCAAATAAAATTAATATAAACTTACTTTATCAAATAGATGTATGCATAATTCATGTCAATCATAGAAATAAGCTTAGTAATCATATATATATATATATATATATATATATATATATATAACCCATACTATATTCAAAAACCAAACAGATCTAAAATTTATTTATATAAACTGATATATATTATATCTCTACTTGCATAGCTTGTAACTGGAAAGCTAAATAAATAACTATATATATAAGTAAGCTAACATATGAGAACAATATTGTATTATATTAATATATAAGCTTGCGTAACTACATTAATAAGCTAACACCTACATACTATACAATATATAAACAACACAAAGTTATATTATAAGTAGATAGGTAACAAATGTATATTCAAACTTTATACATATATTAAAAAAACCAAAGTAGATATATATAGTTTAAGTACATCTTATATACTTTATATATAAAACAGAACTCATGATATATGCAAAACAACTTATTACAATATATTAAAGTAAATATATAACAATTTAATATATAATATATAAGTGGAGTCATATATAGAAACATGTGAACGATTTAATACGTTATACATATATATACTCTATTCATGAACTAGCTGTAAAGCATCATTTCAAAATCTAATATATATACTTAGCAAACGTTATATACAGTTGTGTAAACAACACTTATATAACTTGTTCAAACTTTATAACAACAGACTTTTATCTAATTTTATATACCCTATATAGATCCTTATACATTTTACAGTAATAGCCGAGTAAAACTAATACTATATATACACACTATCATATAATCTAACAGATATACATGCAAACAAATATACACAATGACTTAAACAATATATATATATCAATGAATATTTATTACCTAAAAAACAAGGAGGAGGAGACAGCAATTATCGGCGACTAGGGAAACAAGGTGCACGTGTATCTAAGAGGCTGTGTCGAGAGGAGGAGGCTGGGGACGAAGCAAGGTAGAGAAGATAGCGGATCTTGGCCGTGGTTGGAGGTTCGGTCGGAGGTCTTCGGTGGTTGCGGAAGAGAAAGTTTTAAAGTTTTGTTTTTTTATTTACCATCGACCATGAAGCAAATTGAAGATAATAGAGAAGAGGATATGGTGAATGGGTTTGAACTATATACAAAATTTATATTATAATGAAATCTCAAAAGCTACAGGGCACAGAACCACGAAAAAAATTAAAAAGTTGGAAACCGGTGCGTTGATTTTCAAGAAATAATAAAAGCTTATAAGTGATTGTTTCAACAGTTAGATAGATGGAAGAACCAAGAGTCCAAAATGTTTAGATTAGATAATGATATGGTTAAATCGCTTCATAGATTTTGCTGTGCACCGGTCAACGAAATTAACAATTTAATACACAGCAGAAATCAGCAGGACGAGATGATCAAAACGGTATATGGATATCAGTGGTACCATCAACCTATCAAAAGTCGATAATTGGTACAGAAAATGCTGCTAATACGTCGAATTAAGATAAACGGAGCAATAGCAGTCCAAATTTGAAGAAACGAAATATGACGTCTCACTTAGAAGATGATTTACAAATTTATTGTATAAAAATATTCAGGTTTGGAAAATATTTTATTATCATCAATTTTAACCGATTTGAATTAAAATAGAATTTATATAAGAAAATAAACTTTCATAATTTTAGATGAAAATACACCATTTGCTATGTTGAATTAGACGTATTCCAAATATTAAAATTTCATTTCCAAATTTTATTATTTAAAATATCACCAAAATTCAACTAATTAAATAAATAAAAAATACCAAAATTTACGGGTCGTTACAATATTGATCGACTAAAGTATGCTATTGCGTTGATTGGCTTCATCAATCAACTTCCTTGGCTTTGTTAGCTTGCGGCTGCTCCAATTTTGTCGAGATCGAACGACCCTTTGAATGGGTACATGAATTTCCTTTTATCGATTATGGCTATTCTCGACTTGTTGATCCTATTGACGATGATAAATGGAATTCATCGGGAACGAAACTCTATTTTATCATTCGTATATTTAGGTTTAAATTTTCAAGTATTTTGCTCGGCCATTCGATTTGAGCTTTTACGATGTGATGAGTTCTTGACTTTGTCATCTCTGATACATTTGAATTTACTCCGTCCTTTGCTTCTTTGACTTTGGCATTTGAATTTTTAATAATATTGACATAATGAAAAATACTTCAATATTGTTATATGTTCATAACCCACGGCTTTATGTAAACTACTAACGACTTATTTTTTGAACTGCACTATTTATTTATGTATACATATCCTTGTTTGCACTTCATGTCGACTCATTTGTGCATGTTAACTTTGTTGAACTGTTTTGCTGGTGATTGTATATTTGAGTAGCCTCTGTGTGCTTTGTTGTTTGTTGCCGTGTCCACCCGAGTGCTTGCATTCACGTATGTGTGATTTTCAGAACTGATGTGTGTATACATATATATGCATATATGTATACATGTTTATGTGACAGTTGCATACTCATGTTGCCATGCACTTGAACATATTTATCCCCTTTTTGTTGCACTGGTAATTTCTTTTGCCTGTGTGCTTGTTGTCTCCTTTGTCGCATATGATCTATTGTCTGCATTTTCTTGGACATTCATGTTATTGTATTCATGCTGCTTTACACCAGTCCATGCCATTGAACTTGTATTTCTTGAAGTCTTGTTTCCATGAACATACACCTGAACTCCTATGCTCTTGTTCACCTGTTTGGTTCTTCGTACATTTGGTGGTCAAACTTGTTTTCGTTGTGCTTGTTAGTCTTGTTGTTGTTGTGAGCATCGTTGTCGCCTTTGTACATGTCTGGTGTGGTTTTGGTGGAGGCTTCGTGTGTATATTGATTTAGAGAATTGCCTTCTTGGTTGAGGCCTCACTTGCATGCTTCACATTGTATTTTATTCACTGTTTGCTAGGTTGCTTATGTTCCGATGCCTACATACCTTTCTCTATCCACTGTGCTAGAGTTTGATCTAACGTCACAAATATACATGTATGTAGGTATATATGAGTGTGATTTTCATGCTATGCTCTCTGTTCATCCCTGTTGTGTTCTTTGCATTAAAGTCTAGTCTCATGTTGAATGAAGTTGAACCTGAGCATGTATGGAATGTTTTGTGTTGTTTCTTTGCATTCATGATAATCGATTTTGACCTGCACTTGATCATTGTCATTGTTTTGTTAGACTTGCTGTGTCTGGTTGTGAACTGCAAAATATTTTCTTTTTCAATATTACCGCGTCGGTGTTTATTTTATAGATAGTTCAGATGCTGGATACAAGCTCGAACAAAGTTAAAGATCAAAATACGAGTGAAGAGTGAATATGTAGTGACGTGAAACATGTACAAAAACTTCTTAGTGAAAATTGTGTTGTAATTGAAATTGTATAGTAAGAGCTTAAATTTGTACTATTCAAATTTGTAATAAAATATTTGTTTGAATATGAACTCTGAGTTATTTATTTTATTCAACAAATATATTTTTTAATTATGTAAAATAGTTAATAACAAATAAATTTAAAATAATATATATAATATGTGTGTGTGTATGTGTGTTTGTTATCATCAAAAAAATCATATACTAGTATGTTCTACAATCTCCCCCTTTTGATGAAAACAAACATATATTAACATTTTGACTCTATTGAATGTATTTGGTTTTGATGAATTCTTTTAGCTCCCCCTATTTGGATACTCCCCCTACAACAATGCTTTCTCTTCACGTATGTATGAAAATAAGTATAAAATATGAAAATAAAAAACAATAAACAATGCAGTGAACCTAGATGAGAATATGCAAATAATCCTATTTGAACTTGTTTGCCGAAATCTTAACTTCTCTCCACCTTTTGTTGTCAGTAAAAGAGTAATACAGTTGGATAAGAGTGGTAAAGTGATAGACATTAATACAACATTAATACCTAATTGAGTATAAATATTAAATTTTAACAAAAAATCAAAAAAAAATCATAAATACTCTATTAGGCGCATATTCCCTTTTAGAGTGATAGGGGTGATGTCGTCATAAAAACCATATAGTCGTGTTCATTTGTGGTATATTTATGATAGGAATTTGAATACTTACAAACCATGCATAACTGTTAGGACTTTTAAATGAGATTAGTAGTGTTCCGAATTTTTATTTAAAAAAAAGAATTTCAAGCATATTCTAATCATGCATTACCGTGAGGACTTTTAAATGGGGTTAGAAGCAACTTGCCAATTTCAACTAATTTTTGGTATGTGTTCCATACATGCATAACCGTGAGGACATTTAAATGAGCATGAAAGCACATAATCAAAGAATCTAAGTAGTTCACCAACACATAACCGTGAGGACTTTTAAATCAAAGTGAGTACTCTTGGATGAATTTGTTGCTAATTAAAAAACGAATAATTTCCTATTTAAATACCACATTTTGACATACCATAATGGATTTTGATGAATGATAGTCATTGAAATATGATAGGAATAGAGATGGTCAAGGAATTTTTACCAACCAAAGTTATTACAAATTTTGTTTAAATTTTTAAAGAAATTTGCTAAATGACTATCTCAAGTCATAATGTATGCTTAATATCGACACTCATCATTTTTTCAATCACTATTTATCTTTTCGATAATCGATAAGGAGTCGGATTAGTGAACATAGACATTTAAGATCGGATCCAAAAATATAACATCAAATTTCTACAATGCTTAAACTGAGATGAAGTCGACAAAAATATTTTCTAGAAGGAGTTTTGTAAAAATGTATGCCAATTGAAAATCAGTTGAAATGATTTTTATGCATATATTTTCTTTGGAAATGTGATGCAACTAACGAATGTCCCAACATAAAACACGATCCACTAATACTTTTCTATCATTTAGACTACCAGCATAACTTGCGTCTGAATATATTTTTGACTCTAGGTTATTTTTAACCCGCCATTAGTCAAGGCCATGAACAGGCGGATTCAACCCAACCAACTTCACGATTAATGAGGCTGGAATAGGATGGATTCGGTTTAAAAGAATGAAGTTCACTTGGATATGTCATTTGGTCAAGAAATGGGGGGTTGCACAGCTCGGTCTGGAAGATAAGCTTCGATCGACATACCCTCCTCGTTCGGCATGCCTCCCCTCGTTCGGCATGCCTCGCCTCGTTCGGCATGCCTCACCTTGTTCGACGTACCTCCCCTCGCTCGGCGTACCTTACCTCGTTCGGCGTACCTCCCCTTACTCGGCTTACCTCACCTACCTCACCTCGCTCGGCGTACCTCACCTCGTTCGTCGTACCTCACCTCGCTCGGCGTACCTCACCTCGATCGGCTTACCTCCCCTCGTTCGGCGTACCTCACCTCCCTTGTCGTACCTCACCTCGTTCGGCGTACCTCACCTCGTTCGACATACCTCCCCTCGCTCGGCGTAACTTACCTCGCTCAGCGTACCTCACCTCTCTCGGCATACCTCACCTACCTCACCTCGTTCGGTGTGCCTCACCTCGCTCGACGTACCTCACCTCGTTCGGCATACCTCCCCTCGTTCGACGTACCTCAACTCGCTCGGCATACCTTACCTCATTCGGCATACCTCCCTTAGTTCTGCATATTTCACCTCTTTCGACGTACCTCACCACGTTCGGCATACCTCACCTCGCTCGGCGTACCTCACCTCTCTCGACGTACCTCACCTAGCTCGGCGTACCTCACCTCCTTCGACGTACCTCACCTTGCTCGGCACACCTCACCTCGTTCGGCACCCCTTCCCTCGGTCGGCATACCTCCCCTCGTTCGGCATACCAACTGCTCACGGCCGGTCGGCATAATGAAGTAGGGTTCGGCTATGGCCTTGGTGGGCCCACACTACTCAGGAGGCCCAACAACCTGGTTTTTCCTATAAAAATAGCATGTGGTTCTCCAAATGGGGGATCTTCTTCTCTCTGCTCTCTAACTTTCTAATTTTCTAAGTCTAAAGGTTACTTTATCAGTTTGTAACTGTAATTGATTCGAACATCAATAAAAAGGAAACTTCTGGAGTGGACGTAGGACAGAGTTAGCCGAACCACTATAAAATCTGTGTTCTTCACTGCTTTCATTTACATTTGGGTGTTAGTGACCAATTTTGGCCCTAACATTTTGGTGCTTTCACTGAGAACGCTAACACTCGGGAATTTCGGAGCTTGGATTTTGGATTGAAAAACATAGGAACTCGGATTTCGGAAAGCAATGGCTAGAACACCAACAAGGAAGCAAGCGGTGGAAAGGAGAAATCAGGTGGGAAGTCAAGAGGTTTCCTATGGAGCTGGAGCAGGTCAAGCATCCATCTACATCACTAGAAATGAGATGGAAGCGATGTTGAAAAGAAAAGAGGAGATGATGCAGGCTCTTCTCAGACAATTTGCACAAGCAGGAAATGAAGGAGCTCAGATCCGTGGAGCTGGCTTAGAAGCGCTCAACCAGCAAGCAGAGGGAGTGGCTCAACAGGGGGCAGCCCCCAATCAGAAGACAGCTAACAATCTAGATGGACCTAGACTCGGGGGCACACCACCAAGAAATACTGGACCAATCCATGGAGGGATACCATATGACGCTGTGCAACCTAACACCAGCAGGAGTGCAGGAGTACGAGATGAGGAGTGTGTGCCTGAATTTCCTCATGAACTCGGGGGGGGGGGGGGGCAATGGACAAGGATTATAGCTTAGCGGCAACGACAGACTAGCGACGATGATTAGACGAGCTATGAGAGGTGGATTGGTAAACAAAGACTTGGAGGATGTGAATAGAAGTCCCTTCACTCCTACTATCAGGCAAGCTAGGAACCCACCAGATTTTAAGCTGCCATCATTGGAGATGTATAATGGAAGGATGGATCCTACAGTTCATCTAACAAAGTATATGAGGCATATGGAAGTGCTGAAGGCATCAGAGAAAGTCATGGCCCGGTGCTTCCCATTGTATTTGACAGACATAGCAGCACTATGGTTTAAACAATTGGAGCGCGGTTCAATTGGAACGTGGACCGAGTTGACTGGGAAGTTTATGAGGCAGTTCAGAGTTCACGTTTCGAGACCTAAAAATGTGATGAGTTTGGCAGTGCTAAAGCAAAGAACCGAGGAGTCTTTGAGAAGCTTTCTGACACGATTCAATGTAGCGGGAGCTTCAGTGGATCGACCAGATCCATCCATGGTCTTAATGGCAGCTGTATCTGGCATAGCTAATGGAACAGAGTTCAAAAATTCACTGACAAGGGATCCACCTATGGATCTAGGGGAGTTTTATCATGAAGCCGAAGGATTTCTACGGTTCGAGGATGCAAATGCTAAGAGAGAGAAAGGAGAATGAGATGATGTTTATGTAGTGAAGGGTGAAAATTCTTCTAAAAAAGATTCAGAAACTGATAATGGGAAACGGAAGGCCAGGGATAACGATGATGGACCAATGCGACCACGAAAGTAACCGAGATTCAGCTCTTATTCAGAGCTGAACGAGACTTTGGAACGAATTTACCAAGACACTAGGGGCAAATTCCCTATCGAAGGCCAATGAGATGGGATCCGACTAGCAATGAAAGAAGATCACACAAGTACTGTTTGTTCCATGAACCCAACGGTCATAGCACAAATGATTATAGGCACTTGAAGGATGAAGTTGAGGGGAATATCCGGAATGGTCTACTATCCCAATGTGTGAGAAGGAGGGCTACGATGGTGGAACAAGAACGACCACCGCATGCACCTACTGGGGACGGTGCGGGATCGGGGCGTCAGCTTGTCATCAGTTGATTGAAATAATGACAAATAAGTGGAAAACTCCACGGTAACACGATTAAGTCAATTACACATGTACAGGACCGCGAACGATCCTCAGGCATGCTCTGATATGACTATAAATTGCATCAATGTAGGTGTTTGCACTTGGACGTCCCTGTTTTGCTTTTATTTTCCATTTCTCGTGCTTGGACTTGATTTAGTTTGACATTTCCGTTGAAAGACTCATTTTGAATGAAAATCTGCTATTTGTGATTCCATGACGGCTAAGCCACTTACACATGTACGGAATCGCGAATGGTCCTTAGACATGCTCTGAGATGGCGATAAACTGCCATAGTAAACAGTTCAGAAATTCACTCGAACGTGAAATCTGACATTAATGATACTTGTCCCCACCGGGAACTCACAACTCACCTCGAACGGCACCCAACCGCGAACGGTCACAACTCGCCTCGAACAGCACCAGATCACAAACGATCACAATTCGCCTCGAACGGCACCCGATCGCGAACTGCCACAGCTCGCCTTGAACGGAACCCGATCGCGAACGATCACAACTCGCCTCGAACGGCACCCGACTGCGAACGGTCACAACTCGCCTCGAGCGGCACCACATCACGAACGACCACAAATTCGCCTCGAATGGCACCATATCGCGAACGATCACAATTCGCCTCGAATGTCACCCGACCATGAACGTTCACAGCTCGCCTCAAACGGCACCCGATCAAGAGCGATCACATATCGCCTCGAACGACACCCAACCGTAAACTGTCACAACTCGCCTCAAGCAGCACCAGCTCGCGAATGATCACAAAGTCGCTTTGAATGGAACCCGACCACGAACGGTCACAACTCACCTCGAACGGCACCCGATCACGAACGATCATAAATCGCCTCGAATGACACCCAACCGCGAATGGTTCCAACTCGCCTTGAACGGCACCCGATCGCGAACGATCACAAATCGCCTCGAACGGCACCCGATTGCGAACGATCACCATTCAACGCGAACGGCAACCGACCTCGAATGGTCATATACTACCTCGAATGACATAGGTTCGCAAACGATCATCATTCATGGTCAGATAAGATATCAATTTCTTTGCAGGTCATTAAAAAGATACGAACATCCAGCTTATTGAGCTACAAGACACACCTTCCAATAGCAAGGCATATTTTGGGGGGGGGGCAAACTATTAACCCACCTTTAGTCAAGGACATGAACAGGCGGATTCAACCCAACCAACTTCACGATTATCAAGGCTGGAATAGGACGGATTCGGTTTAAAAGAATGAAGTTCACTTGCATATGTCAATTGGTCAAGAAATGGGGGGTTGCACGGCTCGGTCTGGAACATAAGCTTCGATCGACATACCTCCCCTCGTTCGGCATACCTCACCTCGCTCGGCGTACCTCACCTGCCTCACCTCGCTCGGCATACCTCACCTCGCTCGGCATACCTCACCTCGCTCGGCCTACCTCCCCTCGATTGGCATACCTCCCCTTGTTCGGCATACCTCACCTCGCTCGGTATGCCTCATCTCGTTCGATGTACCTCACCTCGTTCGATATAACTCACCTCGCTCGGCGTACCTCACCTCGCTCGGCGTACCTCCCCTCGCGCGGCGTACCTCACCTCACTCGGAGTACCTCACCTCGTCCGGCGTACCTCACCTCACTCAGCTTATCTCACCTCGTTTGGCATACCTCACCTACGTAACCTCGTTCGGCGTACCTTACCTCGCTCGACGTACCTCACCTCGTTCGGCATACCTCCCCTCGCTTGGTGTACCTTACCTCGCTCGGCGTACCTCACCTCGTTCGGCATTCCTCCCCTCGTTCTACATAATTCACCTCGTTCGACGTACCTCCCCTCACTCGGCGTACCTCAACTCGCTCGGCATACCTAACCTCGCTCTGCGTACCTCACCTCGTTCAACGTACCTCACCTCGCTCGGCGTAACTCACCTCGCTCGGCATACATTACCTCATTCGACACAACTCACCTCGCTCCGCATACCTTACCTCGTTCG
This sequence comes from Allium cepa, assembly GCA_030765085.1. Taxonomy (NCBI): domain Eukaryota; kingdom Viridiplantae; phylum Streptophyta; class Magnoliopsida; order Asparagales; family Amaryllidaceae; genus Allium; species Allium cepa. The sequence continues at coordinate 728,677,004 of CM060945.1, forward strand.
GCACCCCTCCCCTCAATCGACATACCTCGCCTCGTTCGGCATACCAACTGCTCACGGTCGGTCGGCATAATGAAGTAGGGTTCGGCTATGGCCTTGGTGGGCCCAAACTACTCAGGAGGCCCAACAACCTAGTTTTGCCTATAAATACAGCAGGTGAGTCTCTAAATGGTGGATTTTCTTCTCTCCGCTTTCTAACTTTCTAATTTCCTAAGTCTAAAGGTTACTCAATCAGTTTGTAACTTTAATTGATTCGAACATCAATAAAAGGGAAACTTTTGGAGTGGACATATGCCGGAGTTAGCCGAACCACTATAAAATATGTGTTCTTTACTGCTTTCATTTACATTTGGATGTTAGTGATCAATTTTGGCACTAACATTTTGGTGCTTTCATTGAGAATGCTAACACTTAGGAATTTTGGAGCTTGGATTTTGGATTGAAAAACTTAGGAACTCGAATTTTGGAAAGCAATGGCAAGACCACCAATAAGGAAGCAAGCGGCGGAAAGGAGCAATTAGGTGGGAAGTCAAGAGGCTTCCTCTGGAGCAGGTCAAGCATCCATCTATATCACTAGAGATGAGATGGAAGCGATGCTGAAAAGACAAAAGGAGATGATGTAGGCTCTTCTTAGACAATTTGCACAAGCAGGAAATGCAGGATCTCGGATCCGTGGAGCTGGCTCAAAAGCGCTCGACCAGCAAGCAGAGGGAATGGCTCAATAGGGGGCAGCCCCCAATCAGCAGACGGCTAACAATCTAGATGGACCAAGACTCGGGGGCACACCACCAAGAAATGCTGGACCAATCCATGGAGGGATACCAGATGACGCTGTGCAACCCAACACCAACAGGAGTGCAGGAGTACGAGATGAGGAGTATGTGCCTGAATTTCCTCATGAACACGGGGGGCAGATCGGAGGCAATAGATAAGGATTATGGCTTAGCAACAATGACAGACTAGCGGCGATGGTTAGACAAGCTATGAGAGGTGGATTGGTAAACAAAGACTTGGAGGATGTGAATAGCGGTCCCTTTACTCCTACTATCAGGCGAGCTAGGAACCCACCGAATTTTAAGCTGCCATCATTGGAGATATATAATGGAAGGACGGATCCTATAGTTCATCTAACAAAGTATATGAGGCATATGGAAGTGCTAGGGGCATCAGAGGAAGTCATGGCCCGGTGCTTCCCGTTGTATCTGACAGACATAGCAGCACTATGGTTTAAACAATTGGAGCTCGGTTCAATTGGAACGTGGACCGAGTAGACTGGGAAGTTTATGAGTCAGTTCAGAGTTCACGTTTCGAGACCTAAAAATGTGATGAGTTTGGCAGTGCTAAAGCAGAGGACCGGGGAGTCTTTGAGAAGCTTTATGACGCGATCCAATGCAGCGGCAGCTTCAGTGGATCGACCTGATCCATCCATGATCTTAATGGCAGCTGTATCTGGCATAGCTAATGGAATAGAGTTCAAAACTTCACTGACAAGGGATCCACCTATAGATCTAGGGGATTTTTATCATGAAGCCGAAGGATTTCTGCGGTTAGAGGATGCAAATGTTGAGAGAGAGGAAGGAGAAGGAGATGATGTTTATGCAGTCAAGGATGAAATCCTTCTAAAAATGATTCAGAAACCGATAAAGGGAAACGGAAGGCCAGGGATAACAATGATGGACCAATGCGGCCATGAAAGTAACCGAGGTCCACCTCTTATTCAGAGCTGAATGAGAGTTTGGAACGAATCTACCAAGACACTAGGGGCAGATTCCCTATCGGAGGCCAATGAGAAGGGATCCGACCAGCAATGAAAGAAGATCGGACAAGTATTGTTTGTTCCATTAACTGAAAGGTTATAGCACAAATGATTGTAGGCACTTGAAGGATGAAGTTAAGTGGCATATCCGGAATTGTCTACTATCCCAATATGTGAGAAGGAGGGCCATGATGGTGGAACAAGAAAGACCACCATATGCACCTACTGGGGACGGCTCGGGATCGAGGCATCAGCTTGTCATCAATTGATTGAAATAATGACGAATAAGTGGCAAAATCCACAGCAACGCGATTAAGTCGATTACACATGTACAGGACAACGAACGATCCTCAGGCATGCTCTGATACAACTATAAATTGCATCAATGTAGGTGTTTGCACTTAGACGTCCCTGTTTTGCTTTTATTTTCCATTTCTCATGTTTGGACTTGATTTAGTTTGACATTTCCGTTGAAAGACTCATCTTGAATGAAAATCTGCTATTTGTGATTCCATGACGGCTAATCCACTTACACATGTACCGGGTCGCGAACGGTCCTTAGACATGCTCTGAGATGGCGATATACTGCCACAGTAAACAGTTCAGAAACTCACTCGAACGTGAAATCTGACATTAATGGTACTAAGTCCCCCCGGGCACTCACAACTCACCTCGAACGGCACCCGACCACGAACGGTCACAATTCGCCTCGAACGACACCAGATAGAAAATGATCACAATTCGCCTCGAACGGCACCCGACCACCAACGGTCACATTTCGCCTCGAACGGCACCTGATCGCGAAAGATCACAAATCGCCTCAAACGGCACCAGACCGCGAATGGTCACAGCTCGCCTCGAGCAGAACCCATCGCAAATGATCACAAATTCGCCTCGAATTGCACCAGATCACGAATGATCACAATTCATCCTGAACGGCACCTGACCGTGAACGATCACAGCTCGCCTCGAACGGCACCCGATCGCGAACGATCACATATTACCTCGAACGACACCCGACTGTGAACGGTCACAACTCGCCTTGAGCGGTACCAGCTCGCGAACGATCACAAATTCGCCTTGAACGGCATCCGACCGCGAACAGACACAACTCACCTCGAATGGCACCCGATCGCGAAAGATCATAATCCGCCTCGAACGGCACCCTACCATGAACGTTTCCAACTCGCCTTGAACGACACCCAATCGCGAACGATCACAAATCGCCTCGAGCGACACCCGATCGCTAATGATCGCCATTCAACGCGAACGGCACCCGACCTCGAACGGTCATATATTACCCCAAATGACATACGTTTGCGAACGATCGTCATTCGCGGTCAGATAAGACTATCAATTTCTTTGCAGGTCATTAACAAGATATGAACATCCAGCTTATTGAGGTACAAAACACACCTTCCAATAGCAAGGCATATTTTGGGGGGCAAACTGTTAACCCACCTTTAGTCAAGGCCATGAATAGGCGGATTCAACCCAACCAACTTCACGATTATGGAGGCTGGAATAGGAAGGATTCGGTTTAAAAGAATAGAGTTCACTTGGATATGTCATTTGGTCAAGAAATAGGGGGTTGCACGGCTCGGTCTGGAACGTAAGCTTCGATCGGCATACCTCCCCTCATTCGGCATCCCTCACCTCATTCGACATACCTCCCTTCGCTCGGCGTACCTCCCCTCGCTCGGCGTACCTCCCCTCGCTCGGTGTACCTCACCTCGCTCGGCGTACCTCACCTCGCTCGGCGTACCTCACCTACCTCACTTCGCTCGGCATTCCTCACCTCGCTCGGCGTACCTCACTTCGCTCGGCGTACCACACCTCACTCGGCGTACCTCCCCTCGTTCGGCGTACCTCCCCTCGTTCGACGTACGTCTCCTCGCTCGGCGTACCTCACCTCGTTCGGCATAAGTCACCTCGCTCGGCGTACCTCACCGCGTTCGGCGTACCTCAACTTGTTCGACGTACCTCCTCTCGCTCGGCGCACCTCCCTTCGCTCGGCGTACCTCACCTCGCTCGGCGTACCTCACCTCGTTCGGCATACCTCACCTACCTCATCTCGTTCGGCGTACCTCACCTCGCTCGACGTACCTCATCTCGTTCGGCATGCCTCCCCTCACGCGACGTACCTCACCTCGCTTGGCATACCTTACCGCGTTCACCGTACGTCACCTCTTTCGGCAGACCTCCCCTCGCTCGGCGTAGCTCACCTCGCTCGGCATACCTCACCTCGTTCGGCGTACCTCACCTCGCTCGGCATACCTCACCTCGTTCGACGTACCTCACCTCGCTCGGCAATCCTCACCTCGTTTGGCACACCTCCCCTCGGTTGGCATAGCTGCCCTTGTTCGGCATACCAACTGCTCACTGTCGGTCGACATAATGAAGTAGGGTTCGGCTATGGCCTTGGTGGGCCCAAACTACTCAGGAGGCCCACCAACCTGGCTTTGCCTATAAATACAGCTTATGGGTCTCCAAATGGGGATCTTCTTCTCTCCGCTCTCTAACTTTCTAATTTTCTAAGGCTAAAGGTTACTCTATCAGTTTGTAACTTTAATTGATTCGAACATCAATAAAAATGAAACTTCTGGAGTGGATGTAGGCCGGAGTTTGCCGAACCACTATAAATTCTATGTTCTTTACTGCTTTCATTTATATTTGGGTGTTAGTGACCAATTTTGGCACTAAGAGTTATCATTAGTTGGATACCATTGACCAAACCATGTAGTGTGCAACAGATATCATATGATCCTTTTTATGGCTTTTAAATGAGATTCTTTTGGATTTTAAATTAAAATCTTTAAACAAGCGAAGGCAAAGTAATCTAAATTGAGAAAAACGTCAAAGAAGTTTTGAAAATTGAATGGATAGACATGAAGAGAGTCAATAAAAAGTGATTGTTGTTACAAAGTAGTTGACAATCTTTTTTTCGAAGACTCGCTCAATTTAAAACCTTTATTTGGATGGTAAAGTTTGAATTTGGATTTGGCCTATAGCATGAAAGTTTTAGATGTTCCAAAATGATACTTGCCAAAATTGGTTTCAAGCAAATTTGTCAAATCAGTCAAAAATTATACTTGAAATATCACAACTTGTTTGTGTAAAATATCACAACCTGAGTGCTTGCCTTCATAGGTGTGTGATTTTCTGAACTGGTATGTATATGTGTCTATATATATATATATATATATATATATATATATATATATATATATATATATATAGACACACACACATGTATATGTGACTATTTCATGCACATGTTGCCTTGCACTTGAATATATTTATCTCTTTGCTGTTGCACTGGTAATTTCTTTTGCATGTATGCTTGTTGTCTCCTCTGTTACATATGATCTATTGTCTGCATTTGCTTGGACATTCATGTTATTGTAGTCATGCTGCTTCGCACATGTCCATGTCATTGAAATTGTATTCTCTGAAGTCTGGTTTGCATGAACATACTGCTTTGTTCACCTGAATTCCTAAGCACCTGTTCACTTGTTTGGTTCTTTGTACATTTGGTGGTCAGACTTGTTTTCATTGTGCTTGTTAGTCTTGCTTTTGTTGTGAGCATTGTTGTTGCCTTTGTACATGTATGGTGTGGTTTTGGTTGAGGCTTTATGTGTATATTGATTTAGAAAATTTCCATCTTGGTTAAGGCTTCACATGCATGCTTCACTTTATATTTCATTCACTATTTACTGAGTTACTTATGTTCCAATGCATTCGTACCTTGCTCTGTATACTGTGCTAAAGTTTGATCCAGTGCCATATGTATATACATACATGTATGTATATATGTGTGTGATTTGTCTTGTTATGCTCTATGTTCTTCCCTGTTGTGTTCTTTGCATTCAAGTTTGGTCTCATGTTGAATGATATTGAACCTGAGAATGTATGAAATGTTTGTGTTGTTTCTTTGCATTCATGATAACCCATTTGGACACGCACTTGATCGTTGTCGCTATTTTGTTAGACTTGTTATGTTTAGTTATTCATGTTGCACTTATATATGCTGTTATTGGCATGTTTGGTGCACTTTATTGTACTGAGACTGAACTTATACTTGAACTTGTTTCGTGTTGATTGGACCTAAGCATTTTGATCTGATTCATGTTATTTTCATTGCGCTTGAGTTGAATCTGGTATAGGCTTTGGTTTGACCTTGTGCTCACCTGTCCCTGCAGTTTTAACAAGCAAGTGCATATCAGTGTGCAAGTGGCATGTACAATGATACACTATTCATGTCACAGGTTGTTCGTTTTAGATGAACTAAAAGAAAATAAAGACGAACAGCCAAAGTAACTGAGGAAAATAAAGTTGCCAAAACACACGGTTCATTGTGAACTTCAAAAAGAAATTTCTATCTTATTGCATCAGTATTTATTTTCCAGATAGTTCATATGCTAGATACAGGCTAGAACAAAGTTAAAGATCAAAATAAAAGTGAAGATTGAATGTATAGTGAGGTGAAACATGTATGAGAACTTTTATAATGAAAATTGTATTGTAATTGAAACTTGTATAGTGAGAGCTTAAATTTGTACTATTCGAATTTGTAACAAAATATTTATTTAAAAAATATATTTGTTTGAATATGAATTCTAAGTTATTTATTTTATTCAACAAGCATTTATTTAATTATGTGGAAAAATAAAATAGTACAATAACAAATACATTTAAACAAATATATATATATATATATATATATGTTTATTATCATCAAACAAAAACCATACTACATTCTATAGAAGGTATACTATCTATTTATGGCATTCCTGTTCATGTTTTGTTTGATATTGGTGCTTCACTTTGTTTCATATCTCGTAGTCTTGTTGATAGATTGATATTGGAGCCAATTGTGGCTTCTGACTGTATATATGTGTTGAACCCTATGGGGGGTTCAATTAATCTTAGTATAGTATGTTTAGAGTTTCGGTTACTTATTTTGACGAACTCTTTCCTTTCAATATGTACGTTCTTGGTTTTATAGGATTTGATGTTTTACTTAGGATGGATTGCTTGTCTCGGAGTAATGCAATCTTTGATTATGTTAAGCGAGCTATAATCTTGAAGAAAGGGAGGAGGGCTTTGATCGTGTCTTGTTATGGGCCTAGCTCACGTATGACTAGTTTTATATATTCTCTTGATATAGGAGAGGAGGAGTTAGGTTTGACCTTTGTTATGCAAGAGTTTGTAGATATGTTCGAAGAGGTGTTCGGTTTATCACCTCGTCATAAGATAGAATTTCATTTTGATTTGGTTTAACATGCTAAAACTATTATGTTGCATGTTCATGGGCTAGCATCGAAGGAGAAGTTAGAACTAACTAATTGGACCAATCCTTTATTGCGGAAAGGATTGATCTAAATGAGTCGATCAAATTAGGGAGCACCCATCATCTTTTCTATGAAGGCAGATGGTTCCCTAAGAATTTATGTGGATTTCCATAAGCTCAATAAGTGGACTATTAGGTATAGGTATCATTTGTCTAGGATACATGACTTGTTTGATTAGCTTTATAGTGCTTTGGTGTTTTTTTAGCTCGATCTTGCTATAAGGTTTCATCAGCCTAAGGTAGCTGGGGAGAGTGTGCCTTTTACAACTCTTAGGTTTGACAAGTTTTGTGAGTGGTTTGTTATGTCTTTCAGCCTTACTAATGCTCCATCATATTTTCCAGACTTGATGAGTTGGGTTTCCCGGGATGTGTGGAATAAGTTTATTCCTATGTTTATTTATGATATTCTTGTCTACTCTAATGCCAAGGAAGAGCATACTTTCCATTTGAGGATTGTATTTGAAACGTTGAGAAAGCACATGTTGAAGGCTAGGTTCTCAAAATGTCAGTTTTGGCAGTCAAAATTGAGGTTCTTATTTCATGTTTAGGGTATTTTGGTTGATCCAGTGAAGATTGTGGTTGTTCGGGATTGAAAGATGCTGGAGAGCAACACCATGAGCTTCTGGGAGTTAGAGGGTTTTGGTAGGAGATTTGTTCAAGATTTCTTGAAGATTGCTTCACACCAAACGAACCCGACGAAGAAAGACGTCAATTTTGTTTGGACTAATAAATGCAAGCAAGTAATCAAAAAGGTGAAGGCAAGGTTAACTAGAGCTTATGTTCTTGCTGTTTCAGATGGAGGTGAAGGTTTAACTGTTTACAAAGATGCTTATGGAATAGGTTTAGATGCAGTTTTGATGCAATGTGGAAGGGTTATAACTTATGCAGTCGGCAAATCAAGTTACATGAATCTATGTATCTGACCTATGACTTTGAGTTGTTAGCAGTTGTTTTTGCATCAAAGATGTGGAGGTATCACTTGCTAGGTGAGAAATTTGAGTTGTATATGGACCATAAATCCTTGAAGTATCTTTTGACTCAAAAGGACGATACCATAAGGCAGTAGCGATGTTTAGAGTTTCTCGTGGCCTATGTTCTAGATATATTATATACGTTGGGGAAAGTCGATGTTGTAGTTGATGCTCTTAGTAGGTGGTATGAAGTTGTGGAAAATATAGACGTTTATCCGAGCTTGATTAGTTTTGTCCAAGGATATCAACTTAGAGATCTTCGTGTTGCTAAGATGGCCAAAGTAGTAAGTGAGAATGAAGTAGTGTAGAGGTGACCGGGTGTAATACCCTGTAATTGTAACGATACTTAACTAAAAAGAAATTAATTAACAATTAGTAACACCAAAAGTATAATATTTTATCAACATTGTAATTTGGCTACAAAACTTGCACCATTAGGTTTGTGGCGACTTTCTGATTAATTTTTCATATAAAATGTTTTTCAATCGAAATTCAAATGAAATAGTTATTAATGTTTGAAGTTTATGAATTGAAAATAATTATGATGCAACTAAGGAAAGAAAAAATAATTAACAGAAATTAATTAATTCTAATAGTTTCTTAGGTTTTAAGAAAAGTTAACACGGAAATAAATTATCTTGATCGGGTCAAAATGAAAAGAAACTAACAAAAATTAAAATCACAACTTAACCACCATAATAAGATACGACCGGTCGGCCCAAAATTGAGCCAGTCAACCGACAAGAGGCGATGGTCGATTAGTTGAACAGTTGATTTGAGATTTTTGACATAGTCAAATGACCCAGATTTAAAATAAAAGAATATAACGGCTGATATTTATTTGAATCCCTATAAATCCATACCTAACCCTATACTTTTATTCTTATATTTTCTAAAGCAACGGTGAAGCTCTACCGTTTTCTCTCCTCCACAAATTCTTAAACCTAAATAAATTATGTACAAGTGGAGAATAGTAGAGGATAATTGAGAAGAAAAATAAGGTCGAATCAAACCTTTAAATCCATGGTAAATTACAAATCCAGATCTAAAATCTAAATTAAATCCAAATCTCTTCTCGGATCTAGATTTATAATAGATATATGTACACTAGCGATATGTGTGTTCAAATAGGGAGAATAAGTGGAGTTAAAAAAAGATTAGATTTGGAGATTTGAAAAACTGAAAAAGTGAATGAGAAATTATGTATTTTTAAATAATATTGGATTTATATCGTTATAAATTTATTCCTATATGCCTAAAATATAAATTAGAGTTGTAGACTAAATTTTTATATATATAATGAATTTACAAACCCAACTTATTTATCCTATGACTGATAACATGAATTATATATTCCATGTATGTGAATTTCAAAATATTGGGCGGTAATAGACCAGAATTTAGGATTAGGTAGCAGTAGTCACCGGAATATATAAATTATGTGATATATCTAGAATTGTAGATTTAAACGTCTGTAGAGTAAAAAAGAAAAATTAAGTAATAACAATAAATTATGGAATCTAAGTATTATTTTAATTTATTGGAATATAGTGTGTTGCAATGTGAATTTCTTTGGATTATCAAGTTCAGATTTATTATTAAAAGTGTATCGTTTGAAATAACAAGTAACACCTGTGATGACCCGGAATTTTGAGAAATATCAATTTAATAATCTGTATTAATAATTAAATTAATTTGATAATTTTCTTTTATAATTTTAGTTAAATTGGAAAATTTATTCTTTTAAAAAGCAAATTAATATTTAATTGATAAATTTCATCTTTTAAAAGCTAATAAAATGTTTTCTATTTATAATATAAATATACATATATGTTTATATTGTAAATAGAAAAGCTTTAGTTTGTATTTAATAAATAAAATCCTTTTTTTTTTCAAATTCTAATATATATTTTGGTAATTTGGAAATTATGATTAATTAAATATAAAACTTTTCAAAGATCATTTAAATAAATAATCAAATGGTTTCAAAATACTTAAGGTAAGTGTTAATTGTTTAAAATATATTTTTAAGCTTAAATTTAAATTTAAATTAGATTAATAAAAAGGTTTGTTTTATTTTCTTTTTAAATATTGCTTGTTCAATATGATTTGAAAATATATGTGTGTGTGTGTGTGTGTGTGTGTGTTTAAAGTACAAATTTAGATATGATACATTAATTCATTTAGTAATATAAATAATTTAAAAATAATTGGATAATTTCCTTTTAAGTTATTTAAAATTAACAAAATTGTTGTTTTTAAACAATATTAATAATGTATTGTTTTTTTATAAATATAAATAGATTTTATGAAAATAGAATTACTATTTTCCAAATTTAATGTGTTATTAGATATGAGTATATATATATATATATATATATAAGTTGAATTTTGATTGGATTTTTAAATTTAATTTGAATTTGAATTTTGATTTAATTTTAAAATTCAAAGGATAAATATTTTAAAATATTTTGGATTTTAAAATATATGAATAAGATTTTATTTATAATTGGTTTCGTTTTCTTTAAAGTAATTTAAATATGTAAATTTAGATAAGAATTGGTGAATTAATATAAAAGCTTTTATTAACATTTAAAATAAATATTTATTACTTAAATTACAAGTGTAAATTTATTAGGCTTGGTTTTAACAAGTGTTAGTTAATAAACTATAGAAAATGACAAATGTTGAATGTTTTACAAGTGTCATTTTAAATTTTAATTTTTCATTTATTTTTATTAATCACATTATTACCTATGTAAACATTGCTTTCCTCTTCTTCATTTATTTTCTTTCTTTCTTTTTTTCAAAGCTAAGAAAAACTTAAACCAAATTCTCATAAAAAAATATGAAAATCAATGCATCCTTTCACAAACCAGAAACTCAATTCTATTTCTCAAAACAAAATCTGCAAACATCTTCCTCAAACCAGAAACTAATCCAAATTTATAACATGTTAACCATTTTCAATCTCAATCAAAACCAGAAACCTGTACATTTTCTACAACCTGAGATCTATCAAAAGCAATCTGTAACTCAAATGTTCCTCAAACCAAAAACTTTTTCAGTTCAATAACCTGTAATCTACTTTGAAAATCAAAATCTCAACAAAGCCTGAACACTTTCTTCAACCTGGAACAAAGACTGTAAGCATTTTCTTTCAACCTGAGGTTTTCGAAAGCAAGCACAAGGAAATCGAACATTCCAGTTTTAACAAGGATCGGCCATTCAAGTTCTAGTGACAAGTTTTCAAAAATCAAGTTTTCAAGTCCTTTTTCAAATTCCAGATTTAAACTTTAAGCCTGTACACTGCCCTCTGTTTCGTGCATGCCTGGTGAGTAGCATCTTTTAAAAAAAAACTTAAGTATGAAATCAAGTTTCATGTGAATCTCTGAAGCAAAGTTTGTTAGGTATATATGTATTTGTCTATGTATATATGGGTGAATGATTATGTGCATGCTGTTGTCTCTGTAACTACAGTATTTAGTTTCCAGGCTCAAGATTCATTCTAATTTTTTTATCTCTCGATCTAGTCAATGTTAGGGTTTAAGTTTGAAATAAAAGTTGTTTGTTTAATCATAGATTAATGTTTAAAATTATAATTAAGTTAAAATAAAACTTGAATATCTCTGGAAACCAAAAAGAGTAGAGCTAACTTAGGATAAGCGAAAATTCAAACATATTAATTCAATGTTTCAGGCATATAATCTGAAACCCTATCCAGAAACATAATTTTTAGAAGTGAAGTTGTAATTTTTAGTATTGGGATGAGGGAGCAGTTCATGATGGTTAATTTTTTGATTATGGGGTGGTTTCTAGTGATCTAAGCGATCTGGGGAGTCGCGGTCATCACTGAATGTAGAAGGGTGAACGATGAGGCCGGTAAAAATATCAGTTGGGTGTGCAGGTGACTGTGGCGGCGGCGGTGATCGTTTTAAGTCTGTAGCCCTAGTTTTAGGCTTGATCGGAACACCACAACTCCTCTGGTGGACCGAGTTCCACAAAATTTTGGGGATTTGTAGCGGGAATGTTGGAGGCTTAGATACTCTGGCGATCGGCATTGTGAATTTGATGGTGTTCCGGGTTGGTCGGTTGTTCCAAGTATGGTGCAGAGCTACTCGATTTTGATTTCGAGTGGAAATTAATGGGTTTGGGGTTTGGTTTGTCTAAGGATGTGGTCGCCGACTGTGGGAAGGTCGCGAAGATGGCTAGAAGTGGTCGGAGCCACCGTTCGTATGCACGGTGCATTTCTTTTGTACCTGGTGAAGTTTGGGATTGAAGAGAAGGGGTACTCGAGTTTTTCTCGAGTCATTTGCATGAGTTGCTCGAAGTCTTGTGGGTTTTGACTCCGGGTTTCATAGGTTTGGGCTCGGGTCATTTGGGTTGTTCCAGTTTTATGATTTTTGAAAGTATACTTGTTCAAGTGTTTAAATTTAAATTTAAAACAGAATACCGGTTTCGAAAAAAAAGAATATGTTTTGGTGAAGTATAATGACTTCCAAATTTTAGTAATTAGCTTGCTGGAGTTTTCAAATCAAGTTTTAAGTATGGGTTCAAATTAAATTTTGTATCCTAGTTTTGAAATAAATAAAGTTTTATAAAATCAAAATATTTAAACAACTTTAAAGGTTTGAAGTATATTTTTAAATAAATTAGTTTTCCAAGGAGATGTTTAAAGCTTTATTTATATAAAATTCTTTTATAAATTTTTTATTTAATATTAGAATGGGAAGTTATATAAATAGTTTTAACTTAAATTTGAAAGTTTAATGATTTAGTTATTTTTAAAAAAGCTTGATTAAATATAATTAAGTAATGGATAGAATGTTGTAATATAAGTGTTTATCATAATGAGGAAATTAAGTAAGATAATGTTTTATCTTAAGTTAATTAAAATTTAATGATTTGAAATTAATTAAATTAATAAGGTAATTAAAGTATAATTAATTTAGTTAGTTGATAAAAAATAATAAATTAAGTAATTAAGGGTTGAAATTTAATTAATTTAAAGGTTAATTTGTAATTAAGGATCATTAATTAGATAAGTATAGATTATTAATTAATGATTAAGAATTAATTAATCAAGTAATTGAAAATTTATTTAAGCTACAATTAAGCACTTAATTAGTTAAATAATTAGAGATTAATTAATTAGTTATTAAAGATTAATTAATTTGTAATTAATAATGGTTAATTTAAGTTTAATTACTTAAGGGAAGCAATTAAAGAATTGTTAATATTTAATGAAGATCAAAAACTAGGGATTATTAAATAATTAATTAATGTAATTAATTTTAATAATTAATTAGATTAATTAATTAAGGATAATTATTAATGTAATTGGTTAAGTATAATTGCTTAATGAAAGTAATTAAAGGGATTAATTACTAAATGTAATTAATTAAGTTAATGTGATTAGTGTAAGTTAATTAATTAGTTTAATTAATTTAAAATAATCACTTGATGATTTGTGAAGTATAGTTACTTAATGTAATTTATAAAGTGTAATTACTTAGTGAAATAATTAATGGATAATTACTGGATGTAATTAATTGAAGAATGGAAGTGATTTGGGTTTAATTACTTTGTGTAATTAATAACAGGATAATTACTCAGTGGAAGTAATTAAGAATTAACTACTTAGTGTAATTAATTCTTTAAGTAATAAAATTTATTTAAGAAGTTAATTAAGTAATGTAATTAATTAAGGATAATTAATTACTGAATATGATTAATCAAGATTGATTAATGAATAAAGATTAATTAAAGATTAATTATTAAATGTGATTAATTAGAACAATAATTAATTAAGGCAGTAATTAAGGGATCATTAATTAATATAATTAATGAAGTGATTAAGGGTTGATTAATTAAAGATAAATAATCAACAATAAGTGATTATAGAGGAATTAATTAATTGTAATTAATTGAGGATTGATGTAATTAATTATAGTTAATTAATTTAATGAAGTAATTAAAGGTTAATTACTATAAATGGTTAAGGATGATTAATTTGTGTAATTAATTAAAGCTAATTACTTAATGTAATTAGAGAATGATTAATCAATGGTGATTAATTAAGATGAATGCTTAGAGGATGGTCAATTAATTGGTTTGTAATTAATTAATGATTAAGTAAGATTTATAGTGATGAAAGTAATTAATTTAATTTATTTTAAATTAAATAGAGATAGAAGTGATTAATTTAATTCATTTTAAATTAATTATAGATGGTGTGTTTAATAGATCCTTAATTATGGATGGCTGATTGATATTGAATACCTTAGATTGTTTGATATCTCTGGTATAGGATATGTGTAGCTTGTGATATGAGATTCTTGGGTTGAATTTTCATGATATGAATTATCTATTTATGAGATGTGAATTATCTATCTTTGTGAATATAGATAATAGAATTGAATTGTTTTAACCTTAAAACAACTTGGATTTAAAAGACGGCGTTTTGGATTTTGATGAGACCGGGATCGGGTTTCCAGTTTTGGATATCTGACGCAGTGGATAACTTCAAGTTGTCACCAAATGATGCAACAACAACAAACAACGATGGAATGAATCAAATATGGATTGATGGATTAATGGTACCAAGGATGTAACGACCCGTTAAATTAATAATATTTAATAAATTAAATTAATATGATTTCTAATTTGTTTAAGAATAAATGTAGAAATTTGGTATAGTAGTTGTAACCTAGTGTAACAATAAAATTTTATGACAATAGATTTGGATAATGTAATTTGTCACTTTTTGTTAAAAGTAAATTTTAAGAAATCAATAAATGTTGAATTGAGAATATTAATAAAAAATATTAACTAAAATGAGATTCATTAATATAAAATCAGTAGTGAAGATGTCACCTTTGGTTGTAATAAAGGTGAATGCTATTAGTGGATGTCAACACTTAATAAAATTTATTTAGAATAAAAAGAATTTAAATGCATATTTGAATAGAGTATTAAATTGATAGATTAAGCATAAGTAATTAGAATTTAACCCTATAAGATATGGAACTGAATGTATGAATATAATTTTGTAGAAATAGTTAATTAACAACTTATTTGTGCATACCCAATTTAATATAAATAACAAAAGGGCTAGCACTTGATGTGCCTAAGTATTAATATATCGGAACTATAATAAAATAGAGAGTTTGGTAGTAAATAGAAATAAAAAGACCGTTATTAACTAGTAAATTAATAAATGGATTCTAACAATAGGTAGTAATTAATGCGTGTATATTGGGCATTTGCGGATTACCAATTTTTCTACCTATTCATATAATTTATTTATGTAAATCTAAACCTATGGCAACATTTTGTTAATAAATGTTGGAAGTGAATTTGAATATATCAAAGGATAACAAGTGTTTAGGTTAACCATTTATTTTATTTAGTTAAGAAGGGAAATAGATTGAAATAAAGCTAATTTAATTTTTTTGGTTGTTAATGGGTATAGTTAAATAAGGAGAAGTTATAGGAAATAAAACGCGCACTAATGAGATGTAATATAATTCCAAAGTTATTTATACCCACAAATAGGTTAATTACTGTATAGAAAGAGTCTAAATCAATAAATGAATTTATTAAGATTACATTTATAACCTTTATGCTGATTTAAGTTCAATTAATTTATTTGATTAAATAGTGCAGTAGCGTAGTTTTGTGCGGTAGTTGAAATAGCTAATTCTTTTAGGTGAAGTTAAGGCTAATTCTATGTATATATTTGACCTATTGTTGATATAGATTCTAGGAAGCAGGATCTATTAATTAAATGGAGTATTAGATTCAATAATTGCATTTATCGCATAAATAAAGAGAATATAACGGTTAAATTTGGCGTTATTGAAATTAAAAAGGAATGGAGGAATAATAATTTGAAATCATTGCAATAGATATTAATTTAAGGTTACCTTAAATAAATTAAGGTAGTAAATGGAGGATAGTGTAAATATCGTTATAATACGATGATTTGTGTAGTTAGGGTAGTTTTGATTTGTCACTTAAGATGGAGGATTTTTATAAAATGTAATAAATGCAGTTTAAATTAAGGCATTGACGTTTCGGTATTTAAGAAGTGATAAACTAAAATTTATTTATTTATTTGAAAATTTGAAATCCAATTTGTGGATTTATTGCAAATAAGTGAAATTTGTGTTTAACCATTACATCGATAAGAATAAATTTAATTTAAGGTTATATTAATAAAATTTGGACTAGAGAAATGATATGAATCGGTTTTAGAAGCCTTAAATATAAAATGGGAAGTAGACGAGATTTCACGTTGCAACCATTTTTAAAAATCCTGATGTATGTAGAAATATTTATGAATATAACGTAAACCAATGTTGAATCAAAATAATAGAGTCAACACTTATTTATTCATTTAATGTGATATAACTACGAGTATGATTTATTGCAAATTACATGGAAATCTAATATATAGGACATTACCTAAAAAGGAAGAGTAGATAAAATTTATGATAAACATATTTGTATATGAAGGTTATTGATTTAAGGAGAAATTGGGCAAGTTTTATGTATTTGGGTTAAGTGCAACCTTTAATAGATAAATTTAGTGCAATTAAAAGAAATTGACATTTAATATTTCGATAACTTAAAATTTGATGGGATAAGAACATTTGGGTAATGAAGGGATGACAAATATTAGCTGTGATTCAGAAGGAATTAAATAGATAATGGGAAGATTAAAATCAGGTTCTAAGCAATAATTATTAAATAACAGAAGTTTAGGAGTAAAGTGAGATAATTGAAAATTTTAATCATTCATATAAGTCATTTGTTTATTAATATGAGTTAGCTAATAAATTTAACTTGGGCAATACCTATATATTGGAAACACATTTGTAAAGTGTAATTAATTGAATTAGGTGAATTGGGAATGAATCCAAGGTTATAGGAATTGATGTAATACTACGCAAATAAAAGGTAACTGCATAAAATCAATGTTTCTTAATAAATTGTAATTGATAATTAAGTAGGAATGGGTTTGAATTCGACAAAAAGGGAAAATTTATTATTTGCTTACCCATCTATTCAATCTATTAAATTTGATCAGATCCATTTGCAATTAAACGAATTTATTTACAAGTTAGTATGTATTTAGCTGATAACTATAAACCAATTAGGGCAATTGGGTATATATATTACCAGTTAAGTTATGTAAGATAATGGTTGACTTAATTAAGGGAGTTTATGTAATAATTTCATTTATTTTGTAAGTGGAAATAAAACGTTAATGATAACAAGTATTCAAAATTTACCATCTATTTAGTATATTAAGTATAATTGATAATCAATTGCAGCAAGTAATAAATAATAAATACGTAACGTTAAATGAAGTAATATTTGAAATTTAATATTTAGAAACTATGTAAATATAAGTGCAGATGAAATTGGGGAAATTTACATATTGAAATATGAATCCAATGATAAATCAATCTAATTGACAATAAATAGTGGAAAGTAAATTTAATTATATTTTGGAAATTTAATATATATATATACAGTTATAAACCCTAGCTCCATCCTATTGTCATTTGCTGTATATTCATTTCTTCATCTCCTTCTCCTCCTCAAATGGTTGCAAAACCCAGATCTACTTCAATCCAAATTTCAATGAAAATGCAAACACTTCAGAAAAATTCCACAAAAAATATATGTTAATGTTCTCGATGCACGTAATCTACTGGTGCAATTCGTTTTCTGTTTTGAACATTCGTTTGACCAGAATTAATTCAAACAGTCCGTGACCATTCATCATCGTCGTCGCAAACTTCGTCGGATCGTCAAACCTTTTCTGGGTTTTGTAGAGTGGACGATGGGGATCGCATCTATATGGTTTTTGTGTCGGTTCAACGGTTAGATCGTCGTAGATCTTCGATTAGGGTTTCTGGAAGGGGGTCGCGTGCGTTTCTGGGAATAGAAGGAGTGACGTGGCACATATATTTGTAAGTGATGAATGTGTGTCGTTTTATTTATTTTCAATTTTGAATTCAATCATCATTTTTCGCCATAACTTTCTCATACGAAGTCGGATTCATACGAAATTTCTTTTGTTAGGATCGTAATTTAATTCCGGATTTGATGACGCTGGTTTGGACGAATTCCGAGAAGGGAAAATTTTTGGGTTTAAATCGAATTTAAATTCGATTTAAATTCAAAAGGTGAGTGTTTTAACCCACTCACAACTACTAGAAGCTTTTATGTTTGTTTAAATTAATTTTAGAAATGAATAGAAATTTATTTATGAGTATTTGGCATGTTTATTTTATTCATATCTGTTGAATTGCATTTATTTAATTTAACTTTTAATTTAATTAATTTATTGCGTATAAATTTACAGTTAAAATTTATTTGTTTGTATATGAACAGTTATATAATTTATTACTGAATATAGACTGTAGATTAATAGCTGTTAAATTTAATTTGAATAAAATTGCCAGTATTACCTGTTATGTAGTACCAAAAATAATATTGTTATTGGTTGATATTGATTGATGATTGCGATTTGGATGATGGATGATGTTGATGAATGGATGTTTATTGTATATCATTAAATTGCAAATTATCATGCATATTTCATTTCATTCGGGATTGTGGTTTGAAATGATATATAACCGCAAAATTTTATATGTTTTAAATTGCGGATTGAAATGATAAATATCCGTATCACTTGACCATAGGATAGAAAATTATATACAGGCACCGCGGTATATATATAACTATTTAAATGTGATTTCTATGGTTTGGATGGAATACGGTTTATAATAATCTTAAATTTTATATTGTATAAATATTTTTCTTCCATATATATATACATATGAAGTTGAAATTTTTGAAATTAAAAGGTGTATAAAAATATTTATTAAAAATGGAAGAAAATTAAGAAAATGGAGTTTAATAATTTATATCATATGTTTAAAATGGTAAGTTTGGAAATTTTAAGATATGATATTTATAATTGGATTTTTCCAAAAATAAATTGAAATGAATATTCTAGTATAATTTAAATTGGGAAAAATATATATATATTATTACTAGAAATTGAAGTCTTATTATTTATGGATTTTATATGAATATTCAAGACTAATTAATAGAACAATTGATTTGTTGAAAGAATAAAATCCAACTTTAGTTTGAAATATTGATACTCAAAATGGATATACGTATATATAAATAAATTGAAGTGGTTTTGGAACTTGAGAGAGATAATATAAATTTTGGTTTAGACTTTAATAAAGAAATGTATTTGTAAAGCCATGAGAACTATTTTCTTTACAAAAGTAACATTTAAGTTAAACCATTTAATTCATATACCGTTGAATGTCCAAACCATTCAAGTTTTTTAGAAGTTATGGTTTTAAATTATGATTTTCAAAATACTATGCTTTGAAAATATTTGATTTTCAGACGTTATGAAGTTAAAGCATTTTGATTTTGGAAAAGAATTATATTTGGGATAAGTGATAAAATATGGTTTTGGGTTTTGAAATGATATCGTATTCATGGTTATGAAATGGAATGTTTATTCTGATTTTTAAAGTATAACCTATTTTTAAATGACCGCGGTGTTATAATAACGATGGGTTGGCAAAGAGACCGGGATCGGATATCTAACATACTCTCTGTCGATAACGAAAACCACTTTGACTAACCGTGTACGCGGTGGAGATTCCAGAATAAAGTAGGTGGTGGCGACATTTCCTGTAAGGTAAATACGTGGACCCAACTCCCGTGAGTTGGCATAAGGTGGCTAAAACAGGAGCTATTCCCAGGCCAATGAGGTCATTCCTCTGATCGGACACTCCTCTTCGATATTATACTATGACTTTGGATTGATTCAGTGGCCACTTTTATTTTGATTTTGGGGAGTTTGTTCAAGGTGGGCGGTAACTGCGGCTACGCGTTTCCACCAGCCTGGGTACGCAATTGGTATATCTACCCTGGCATTGCCTAGTTGTGCCGTGTCACCTACCATATCGAGCCTTTACTACGAGTTTCTATTTGTGTCGTACCTATGGAGTATCCTCTGGTAGCCTCCCGATCAGGAGGTATTACAGTACTGTATAGACTATTGGCATTTTACGTGTTAAGGTGGAAAATGTAAAGCCTTAACGCTATTTAAAAGTAAGTTTATTTTATAAATAGACACTATTATAATAGCGCAATATACGACATAGTAAATAGTTTAACGGATCCTTAGGAGATGTAAATCCCGAACATCTCTTGAGTTACTGTACTCATATTTATTTCTGTTAATTTAACTCACATAAGATCTTTTATTCTGACTCGAGTGTTTTTGTCTTTTCAAATTCGCTCGGGTCAGTCCGAGCGTTTCAGGATCGAAGACTTTAGCTTTGAAGGACGAAGACGAAGGAGTCGTATTATTATTATCTATAGTATTGCACCACACTCTAAATTTCCGCTGCATTGATTGTATTGGTATGTGTAACTCTGATATTCATTGCATAAGTAAAATAAATATTTTGTAAACAGTTATCATGAACTGTATATTGATTATTATATTTTATCCTTCCGCTGTGAGATTCTGTTTTGTTTTTATTTCTTCTCTGTTTTTCTTATTTACCCCATAACAATCCGCCCTTGCGTATGCTTTGAATTGGCACGTGTGTCGGTTTAAAGTGTGCGAAAAGGCGGGATGTTACAAAGGATAGATGCCCAAATCCGTTGATCTCGCGAGATAACGGATTCTAGCTATCTTTAACACGTTGATCGCGCACGATACCGTGTTAAAAGATCTACGATTCTTCGATGTTGATCTCGCGCACGAGATTCCTTGAATCGGCTTCAAATCCGTTGATTCGAGCGCACTCGAATAACAAAAAATGGAAAAAGGAGATAACACTCAACTTTAAATTTTGAAAAGGCACAAAGAACTCAAACAAAAGTTTATTCAAAATCAACCACCCAAATGATACAACTCACTCGCTATTTATAGGATTTACACATGGCAGCACACGACCTAACACAGGTCGTTAACGACCTAGCAAACAGAAATGTTATCCCATTTTTTGGTCAAAACTGGAATATCAACAAATTGGCAAGGAATTATGGATATCAGGACTGGAGATAAGGCTACAATGGATATCGTCAAAATTTTGTTGAACTCCGATCGGGACGAAATTGATTGGAAATGATGATAAGGACTATGAAAGGCTATGTTTCGAATTTCAGGTTAATCGGAGTTCGTATGAAGGAAATATGATGGATTCAAAGTAGGAATAGTACGTAGTTCGAACCCATCAGGTTCGAACCCATCAGGTTCGAACCCAGGAGGTTCGCATCGATGACGCTTCGAATCGATGGGAACATGATGGGTTCGAAAGGAGTAGCTTCAATGCAATGGAGATGGATTCGAAGTGGGCATGGATTCGAAGAAGGAGATGGAATCGACGTAGACATGGATTCGAAGAAGGAGATGGAGTCGAAGTAGACATGGATTCGAAGAAGGAGATGGAGTCGAAGTAGACATGGATTCGAAGAAGGAGATGGATTCGAAGTGGGCATGGATTCGAAGAAGGAGATGGAGTCGAAGTAGACATGGATTCGAAGAAGGAGATGGAGTCGAAGTAGACATGGATTCGAAGAAGGAGATGGATTCGAAGTGGGCATGGATTCGAAGAAGGAGATGGAATCGAAGTAGACATGGATTCGAAGAAGGAGATGGAGTCGAAGTAGACATGGATTCGAAGAAGGAGATGGAGTCGAAGTAGACATGGATTCGAAGAAGGAGATGGATTCGAAGTGGGCATGGATTCGAAGAAGGAGATGGAGTCGAAGTAGACATCGATTCGAAGAAGGAGATGGATTCGAAGTGGGCATGGATTCGAAGAAGGAGATGGAGTCGAAGTAGACATGGATTCGAAGAAGGAGATGGATTCGAAGTGGACATGGATTCGAAGAAGGGGATGGTTTCGAAGAGGACATGGATTCGAAGATGATGGATACGAAGCAAGGGACATGGATTCGAAGGACGAGGATTCGAAAGGGATGGATTCGAAGAGGATGGACTCGTAGGATATGGACTCGAAGGAGGCGGCTTCAGAAAGCATGGATTCGAACAGCATGGGTTCGAAGGGTATGGATTCGAAGGAGTCGGCCCTATGGATTCGAAGAGGATGGTTTCGAAGTAGATGGTTTCGAAGCATGGGTTCGAACCATTCAGGACGCACGGATTCTTGAACTTGGATCGATCATATCTTCCAAACCGTTGATCCAAATGCAATAAAATTTTTACAGGAGCTTACATACATGTTGAAGAATGTTCACACCAAATTTCAGCTCAATTGATGGATTCTTGATCGATTCGAACGTCACTTCGAATCGATCCCAAACTGGGCACGGATTCCGAGAACACGGGCCTGTGGGCCCCCCTCACGTGCCAAGCAGTCTCCCCAGGTTTTAGGCGGGATTTCAGCCTTCCACGCCTATAAATAGAACCCCTGGTCATTCAGAAAAGGGGTCGGAAAATTTGGAGAGGAAAGGCAAGCCCAGACGCTGCTAAAATTATACCATAGCATCATTACTGCAATTTTCTTCAAATTTGGTCACTACAACTGTGGTAATCACTTGTAATCTTCAAGGATAATCAATAAAAAGAAAAAAAAATTGGAGTGGACGTAGGCCGGAGATAGCCGAACCACTATAAAACTTGTGTCTCTGTTCTTTACTTTTGGATTGCTGTCTATTATTTGTTGAGATTTGTTGTTTGTGTTTGAATATCACTAATTTATATTCATACACTGGTGCTTTCACGGTATTGGGTGTTTGTGACCAATTTTGGCGCGAACATTTTGGTGCTTTCACTGAGAACAACTAGCACCCGCTGCATCGGATTTGAAGAGTTTGAGGAATTTGGATTTGGAAGACAATGACAAGGCAGAATAGCAGAAGGCTAAGGGCTGAGAGAAGCCAACAAGGAGGAAGTCAACAAGCATCCTCCGGAGGTGAGGAAGGACAGGCTTCGGTCTACATAACTCGGGATGAAATGGAAGCTATGGCCAATTCTTTGCAGGAGAGATTGTTGAAAAGTCAACAGGAAATGATGCAAACTTTCTTGGAACAAATGAGAGCTGCAGGGATGCAGAACTTAGGAACAGCTACAGCAGCTGCGGATGCAGGACAAGTAGCTAGGGTTGTGGAACCCAATGAAGGACAGGATATGGAGCCAGAAGGCAATCAACAAGGGCTTGGGGGCAGGCCCACAGGATTCAATGCAGGAGAACCTTTGGAAGGAATTCAACAAGCTAGAGCTAACGTTGCTGCTAGTGAGCCACACGAGGAATATGTACCAGAGTTCCCTCGGGGGCATGGGGGGCAACCCCTACCAGACAATATAGGATTAGTAGAAATGATCAGGAAGACTATGCGAGGTGGTTTGACAAACGGAGATTTGGAAGGGGTGAATAGAAGTCCATTCACTCGGGAGATAAGGATGGCTCAGAATCCGCCTAAGTTCAAGCTACCTAACGTGGAGGTATATGATGGTAAGACGGATCCAACAGATCACTTAATGAGGTACACCAGACACATGGAAGTGCTGGGCGCATCGGAGGAAGTGATGGCCCGATGTTTCCCTTTGTATTTGAAGGACTTAGCTGCAATGTGGTTTAGGCAGCTGGAAGAAGGATCTATCAGGACTTGGAAGGAATTAGTGGAAAAGTTTCTGGGACAGTTCCGGGTTCACGTCAAGAGGCCGAAGAACGTAATGACTTTAACATCGGTGAAGCAAAGGATGGACGAATCGCTTAGAGCTTTTCTAACTCGATTCAGTGCGGCAGTCGCTTCGGTGGATCGGCCTGATCCATCAATGGTTTTAATGGCAGCAGTATCAGGAGTCAAGGAGAATTCGGATTTCAAGGCATCTCTGATACGAGATCCCCCGCAAAATCTCGACGAATTCTTTCATGAGGCAGAAAGGTTCCTTCGGCAAGAAGATGCAAGTACGGATTTAAAGGTGAAGAAGGCTAATGCAATCGAGGTTGGAGCGGTATCCAAAAATGGTTTGGATAAGGATAAAGGGAAAAGGAAGTTAGACGACGACTCTGGAAACGCTAGGAAGCGATGGAAGGATCCAAAGTTTTCCACATACACAGGATTGAACGAGACGCTGGAGCGGATATACCTGGAAACTCGGAATCGCCTTCCCTACCGAAGGCCGGCTAGGAGGGAACCAACAGAGCGGGAAAGGATATCAGGAAGGCACTGTCTCTTCCATGATCTGGATGGACACGATACCAACAGCTGCAGGCACCTAAAGGACATAATCGAGGAGCATGTAAGGAATGGACAGTTACAGCAATACGTTGGAACTCGGGATGCAACGGTGGAGCAGGAGCAACCACCGACCACTTCACGCCGTGATGATGGGAGGCCCAGGGATGATCGTCGATTGATCATCCATTGACCAGGATAACATGGAATAAGTAGCAAGCTACTAGCAAACGGTAAAGTCATTTACACATGTACGGGGACGGAGATAGCCCCTAGGCATGCTCTGAATGATGATAAACCGGGATGCTATGGTTTGTGAAAATTATTTCTTGCTTTTTAGATTGGACATTGCTTTTCTTTTTTGGATTTGGTTTTGGAGCTTGGATTGAGCTCCTGGTTTTTCTTGCTATTTTATTTGGATTTTCCTTTGGATGATTGTTTTTGGTTTTGGATGCTGGTTTGGATTTCTGGTTTTCTGGTTTGGATTTGAATTTTGGATTTGGATTTGGATTTTGGATTTGGATTTCGAATTTGAATTTCGGATTTGGACTTTGGAATAAATTTTGGTTGGACTTTTATCTGGTTTTTGGTAAATGGTCGTCGGGTATGGATTATGCCTGGCAAGGGATGAGTCACTTTACCCAAACAAGGTAGATTGACTCATTCAGGTCATCAAGTATGGACAATGCTTGGCAAGGGTCCGGAGTGACCAGGATTCGGCCTAGGACTTAGGCCCTCTATTATCATTTATTATTTTCAGGTCGTCGAGTATGGACTATGCTCGGCAAGGGTCCGGAGAGATCAGGATTCGGCTTAGGACTTAAGCCATGGCATTTTACAACGTCCAGGGACACTGGACCAAGGTCGTCAAGTATGGATTGCGCTTGGCAAGAACCCGGAGAGGTTGGCTCAACGTCCAGGGACACTGGACCAAGGTCGTCAAGTATGGATTGCGCTTGGCAAGAACCCGGAGAGGTTAACTCAACGTCCAGGGACACTGGACCACGGTCGTCGGATGTGGATCACGCTTGACAGGAACCCAGAGAGGTTATGGATTTGGATATCGACCCGGAGAGGTCCTGGCTCCGGTTATTGGCTATTGGATAAGGATGGATTGGAACTTGGTTGTCGAGTTCGAATGGATACGGAATTGGCTAAGGCTTTGGCTATTGGATATGGAATTGGACATCGACTCGAAGCAGTCAAGGACGATATACTCTGGCAATATGGCTGTGGACTTCGGATATTGGATTCGTAATTATTCAAAACACGCCTTGTTATCATAAGGCATGTTTTGGGGGGCAAAAATGTTATCCCATTTTTTGGTCAAAACTGGAATATCAACAAATTGGCAAGGAATTATGGATATCAGGACTGGAGATAAGGCTACAATGGATATCGTCAAAATTTTGTTAAACTCCGATCAGGACGAAATTGATTGGAAATGATGATAAGGACTATGAAAGGCTATGTTTCGAATTTCAGGTTAATCGGAGTTCGTATGAAGGAAATATGATGGATTCAAAGTAGGAATAGTACGTAGTTCGAACCCATCAGGTTCGAACCCATCAGGTTCGAACCCATCAGGTTCGAACCCAGGAGGTTCGCATCGATGACGCTTCGAATCGATGGGAACATGATGGGTTCGAAAGGAGTAGCTTCAATGCAATGGAGATGGATTCGAAGTGGGCATGGATTCGAAGAAGGAGATGGAATCGAAGTAGACATGGATTCGAAGAAGGAGATGGAGTCGAAGTAGACATGGATTAGAAGAAGGAGATGGAGTCGAAGTAGACATGGATTCGAAGAAGGAGATGGATTCGAAGTGGGCATGGATTCGAAGAAGGAGATGGAGTCGAAGTAGACATGGATTCGAAGAAGGAGATGGAGTCGAAGTAGACATGGATTCGAAGAAGGAGATGGATTCGAAGTGGGCATGGATTCGAAGAAGGAGATGGAGTCGAAGTAGACATGGATTCGAAGAAGGAGATGGAGTCGAAGTAGACATGGATTCGAAGAAGGAGATGGATTCGAAGTGGGCATGGATTCGAAGAAGGAGATGGAGTCGAAGTAGACATGGATTCGAAGAAGGAGATGGAGTCGAAGTAGACATGGATTCGAAGAAGGAGATGGATTCGAAGTGGGCATGGATTCGAAGAAGGAGATGGAGTCGAAGTAGACATGGATTCGAAGAAGGAGATGGATTCGAAGTTGACATGGATTCGAAGAAGGGGATGGATTCGAAGAGGACATGGATTCGAAGATGATGGATACGAAGCAAGGGACATGGATTCGAAGGACGAGGATTCGAATGGGATGGATTCGAAGAGGATGGACTCGTAGGATATGGACTCGAAGGAGGCGGCTTCAGAAAGCATGGATTCGAACAGCATGGGTTCGAAGGGTATGGATTCGAAGGAGTCGGCCCTATGGATTCGAAGAGGATGGTTTCGAAGTAGATGGTTTCGAAGCATGGGTTCGAACCATTCAGGACGCACGGATTCTTGAACTTGGATCGATCATATCTTCCAAACCGTTGATCCAAATGCAATGAAATTTTTACAGGAGCTTACATACATGTTGAAGAATGTTCACACCAAATTTCAGCTCAATTGATGGATTCTTGATCGATTCGAACGTCACTTCGAATCGATCCCAAACTGGGCACGGATTCCGAGAACACGGGCCTGTGGGCCCCCCTCACGTGCCAAGCAGTCTCCCCAGGTTTTAGGCGGGATTTCAGCCTTCCACGCCTATAAATAGAACCCCTGGTCATTCAGAAAAGGGGTCGGAAAATTTGGAGAGGAAAGGCAAGCCCAGACGCTGCTAAAATTATACCATAGCATCATTACTGCAATTTTCTTCAGATTTGGTCACTACAACTGTGGTAATCACTTGTAATCTTCAAGGATAATCAATAAAAAGAAAAAAAATTGGAGTGGACGTAGGCCGGAGATAGCCGAACCACTATAAAACTTGTGTCTCTGTTCTTTACTTTTGGATTGCTGTCTATTATTTGTTGAGATTTGTTGTTTGTGTTTGAATATCACTAATTTATATTCATACACTGGTGCTTTCACGGTATTGGGTGTTTGTGACCAATTTTGGCGCGAACACAGAACACAACACATTACAGGTCGTTCACGACCTAACAATTACGACACACGACTTAACATGTACAAGCGACATAACAAGTTACAACAGTTTGCGACTTAACATCAACGACATAAGAAAGTAATAACATACAAACGACTTATCAACCATGCGATCTAAGCAAGTAATGACCTAAACAACACGGCAGCGACCTAGGCAAGTAGCAACCTAGGCAAGCTTTGGCATAATGATCCAGGAACGACCTAAGAAACAGAATCTTCATGCGACCCAAGGAACAACATCTTCAGTGACCTAAGAATAAGCGGCATAAGAACATACGCGACCTAGGAAGCTCGCGACCTAAGGAAGCTCGCGACCTAAGGAAACTCTGCTTCAGGAATCTTGAACGACATAAGATGCATGCGAGTTAACTCACTAGGTCGTTTCACCCTCCTCCACTTCATAACTCGCTAGGTCGTAGCTCGCTAACTCGTTATTCTGGTGCAATGTTTCATCCTTCCCTTGTGTACTTCTACACCGTAGCTCGTTAGGTCGCTGACGACTCAAAGAACCCGAGCGACCTAAAGCCACTGCGCTATGTTCCGAGCGACTTAAGGAGTTGGGACGACTTACCTCATTATGTGATGCATCATCCTCCCCCGGTTGACAAGAATTCGACCTCGAATTCACACTTTCCTCTTCTTCAAAACGCGTATCCTCATGATATGGAATCAAGTGTCTGACGTTAAAAACATCGGCAGTATGTATATGGTCCGGCAATCTCAACCGATAAGCATTATCATTGATCTTCTTCGGGATTCTTACTGGACCAATCTTTCGAGCTTTCAGTTTGTTGTAAGTTCCAACTGGAAAATGATCTTTCGTCAATACTGCGTAAACAAAATCACCTTCTTTGAAGTCCATACTCCTTCGCTTCTTATCTACCAGTTGCTTATATTCTCATTTGATTTATGCAATCGTTCATGAACAATTCTGTGACACTCCTGCAACTCATTCACAAAATCACAAGCTCGTTTAACAACCCCTTTCTGTTGTGGAACTATCGACAAATCCAACGGTCCTTTCGGAATTGCTGAATATACTACTTGAAATGGACTGAATCCAGTACTACGATTAACAGCACGATTATGTGCGAATTCTGCCTGACACGGCTTCAAATCCCATCTCTTAAAATTATCCTTCACAAGATATCTCAACAGGTTTCCCAAAGATCTGTTCACCACTTCCGTTTGCCCATCCGTTTATGGATGATAGGCGCTACTAAAATTCAGCTTAGTCCCAACCATCTTCCACGGACTCAACCAAAAATGACATAGAAATCGAGTATCCCGGTCAGAAACAATGGTCTCAGGTAGCCCATGTAGTCGATAAACTTCTTTAAAGAACAATTGAGCAACACGGACTGCATCGGCGGTCTTTTTAAAAGCTATGAAATGTGCCATCTTCAAAAATCTATCCACCACAACATATATAGAATCGTTCCCTCGTTGATTTCTTGGAAAACCCAAAACAAAGTCCATGCTAATATCAACCCATGGTCTAGTAGGCACGAGAAATGGTATATACAATCCTGCATTCGTAGCTGTCCCTTTGGAAACTTGACATATGTGACATCTCTGCACAAATCTTTCAACTTATTTCCTCATGGAAGGCCAAAAATATGATTGAGAAATTAACTGCAAAGTACGATGTCTTCCCACATGACCTTCTTCATGCAATTCCTTCACAATCTTCATCCGCAAACTGCACTCTGGTATGCACAACCGATTTCCTATGCATAGAAATCCATCTGCCAACACATACTCATTCGTCTTCCCTTTCTCGACTTCATCTATAATCTTAGCAAAGTAAGGATCCTCAACAAACAATTCTGAAAGTACATCAAACCCCGCTACTTCAACTCTCATCGTAGTCAACAAATGATTTCTTCTACTCAATGCGTCTGCCACTCGATTTGTAACTCCCGACTTATGCTTTACAACAAATGTAAACTGTTGCAAGTATGTGATCCATGAAGCATGCCTAGCTGCAATCTTATCTTGTCCCTGCAAATGCTTCAATGCTTCATAATCAGTATACAACACAAATTCTTTATGGAACAAATAATGTCTCCAATACTTCACAGCTTGCACAATAGCATAAAACTCCACATCATAAGTATTGTATCTCATCTTTGCTCCAGAAAGCTTCTCACTGAAATAAGCAATTGGACGTCCCCTCTGACTCAACACTCCTCCAATTCCAACTTTAGATGCATCTGTATGTAACTCAAATAACAACTGAAAATCTGGCAATACTAGAACTGGTGCTGTCGTTAAAAGTTCCTTGATCTATTCAAAAGCAGATCCAGCCTCTTCCGTCCACGAAAACTACTTTCCCTTCATACAATCAGTAACAGGTGCCATCACGCTACTGAAATGTGGAATAAACCTTCGGTAGAATGATGCTAAACCATGAAAACTTCTAACTTCTGTTATCGTCCTGGGTTGTGGCCATTCCTTGACTGCTTCAACGTTATTCCAATCCACCTGTATTCCTCCTTCAAATACTACATATCCCAGAAATAAAACACTTCGAGTCATGAACACGCACTTCTTTGTTGCCGCGTAAAATTGCTCCTGACGAAGTATCATCAATATTTCCCGCAAGTGTTGTAGGTGTTCTTCTGTGCTTCCACTGTATATAAT
Organism: Allium cepa; assembly: GCA_030765085.1. NCBI lineage: Eukaryota > Viridiplantae > Streptophyta > Magnoliopsida > Asparagales > Amaryllidaceae > Allium > Allium cepa. The sequence continues at coordinate 728,707,154 of CM060945.1, forward strand.
ATATCATCAAAATATATCACTACGAATTTTCCAATAAATGGTCGAAAGATCTGATTCATCACTCGCATAAAAGGTGAATTCGAAAGACCAAATGGCATGACCAGCCATTCATACAACCCTTCCCGCGTCTTGAATGCTGTCTTCCATTCATCCCCCGGTCGAATTCAAATCTGATGATACCCGCTCTTCATATCAATCTTTGAAAAAATAGCAGCTCCATTCAACTGGTCTAACGAGTCATCCAATCTTGGCATCGAAAATCTGTATCTCACTGTAATCTTGTTTAGTGCTCGACTATCTGTACACATTCTCCAAGTTCCATCCTTCTTCGGCACTAACAATGCTCGTACTGCACAAGGACTTAAACTTTCTTGTACGCACCCTTGTTCCAGCAACGCTTCCACCTGTCTTCTCAACTCTTCGTGCTCCCTTGGACTCATTCTATAGTGTGGTCTATGTGGTAACACAACTCCCTGAACAAGATCAATCTGATGTTGTATGTCTCTCAACGGTGGTAATTCTTTGAGCAACTCTTAAGGAAATATATCTTCAAACTCCTTCAACACTGGCTTAACTTCTCCAGGAATTTCAACCGCTTCACTACTTTCACGTCCAATTAATAGAAATACTTCAGGCTCATCCTCCACTTCCTTGACAAATTCCTTCAAAGATAACATAGTCTTTAGTTCTTCAATCTCCTCCAACTTGCCTTCACTTTGTTGCCGCTTTTTAGGAACTAAAGTGATTTTAGTGCCATTGAACATGAAACTATAGCAGTTAGTCCTCCCATCGTGTTGCACGACTCTATCGTATTGCCATGGTCTCCCCAACACCAAATGACATACATCCATATCTACCACATCACACCAATTCATCCTTATACTTCTTTCCAATGGAAAAAGTTACACAAGCTCTTCGACTAACTTTAACTTCCCCACCTTTCCTCAACCATGCTAATTTGTAGGGTTTGGGATGCTTCTCTGTCTTTAACGCTAACTTCTTTACAGCTTCGGTAGAGATGATGTTATCACAACTTCCTACATCAATAACAAACTTGCAAACTCTTCCCAAAATAGTGCACGTTGATTGAAAAATGTTACTCCTCAACCAACTAGTCTCCTCTTCCTGCTTTGGTGTCAAGCAAGATCTCCTCATCATTAAAGAATATCCTTCGTCTCCCGCCAATAATTCTTCTTCCTCTTCAACTTGTGGTGAATTTGAACATTCTATTTCTGCATTCTCAACCTCAGCAACCATCACTCGCTTCTTAGTCTTCGGGCATTCATTGCTCTTATGACCAAACTCCTAACAGTTATAACACTTGAAATTGTTGTTGACCTTGGTCTTAGCAACTTCATTGACAACCGGTTTACTAACAGCCTTGGAAACATTAGTATTGCTACTAGCCCCTTTCACCTGATTGATCGAACTTGTAAACGCACCACCTCCTCTTCTACCTTGTTTCTCCCAAGCTAGAGCCTTCTGTTGTGCTTCAGCAACAGATCTTGGATCAAACATATTTACCATATCCTGAATTTTCATTCTCAATCCTCCAACAAATCTAGCTGTCAACTGTTCCTCCGTCTCCATGATATCATTTCTAGCAATCAGTTGATAAAACTCATCTGCATAATCATTTACCGACTTTGTCCCTTGTCTCAAATTCTGTAAGCGCTGATACATAAGAGACTGATAATTATAAGTCAAGAAAGTAGCCTTCATCAACTTCTTCATCTTTTCCCATGAAACAATCTTCGACTTTCCCATTCTCTCCCGTGTAAGTTTAGTTTGTTGCCACCATGCCATAGCTCTTCCTCTCAATCGTGTAGCAACCAACTTAACTCTACGAGGCTCGGGTACTTCGTTGAAGTCAAAAATTTTATCAACATTTGATAACCAATCCAGAAACTCTTCCATTATCATTCCCCCTTTGAATGTTGGAATCTCTATTTTCATCCCCGACTCCCATCGACGATCATCTTCTACATCCCGATATTGACATCGTACTTGGTCTCATTCTCGATAATGGATACTACCTCTATCACCATCATCATCATAATCAAATGTACTTCGATATCGATCTCGACCATCAACATTTCCACGATCATGCATATCTCTTCTACTATTTCTTTCAGCATCACGATATAGCTCATCTCTAAACTCACATGGAGTTCTTCTCTCTTCATTTCTGTACTCATGATATTCTCGTCTCATTGAAACTGATGATTCTCTTCTTTCTCGACAAGATTGTGGTGACACCCTCCTCGCTTCCGAAACTGATGGAGAAACCCTGTTTCCTCCATGGTTCGAGACTGGTGACCTTCTCCTTTGACTTTGATTCATGTCATTCATCAATTTCTCTAACTTCCCATTACCTTCATCGAACTTTTCATTGATACGTTGTTCCATTTGCTCAGCTTCTTGTCTTCAATACACATCTTCAACATTTTGAAAATGGTTAGCACGTCTCGGCGGCATGATTATCAAACAACAATCTCCAACCTGACTTCACTCGGCCTGCACTTAGCTTGGCTCGGCTGCAACTTCTATAACTCTCGGCTTTGATCCAACTTCTATAACTCTCGGCTTAAACTCCAACACTTCAACTTGGCTCCCAATAGGCTCGGCTTAGCTATGATCGGCTAAGTCTAGCTTTGATACCAATTTGACGCAGCAGATAACTTCAAGTTGTCACCAAATGATGCAACAACAACAAACAACGATGGAATGAATCAAACATGGATTGATGGATTAATGATACGAAGGATAGATGCACAAATTCGTTGATCTCGTGAGATACCGGATTCTAGCTATCTTTAACACATTGATCGCGCACGATACCGTGTTAAAAAATCTACGATTCTTCGACGTTGATCTCGCGCACGAGATTTCGTGAATCGACTTCAAATCCGTTGATTCGAGCGCACTCGAATAACCGAAAATGGAGAAAGGAGATAACACTCAACTTTTAATTTCAAAGAGGCACAAAGCACTCAAACAAAAGTTTATTCAAAATCAACCACCCCAAATGATACAACTCACCCGCTATTTATAGGATTTACACATGGCAGCACACAACCTAACACAGGTCGTTAACGACCTAGCAAACAGAACACAACACAATACAGGTCATTCATGACTTAACAATCACAACACGCGACTTAACATGTACAAGCAACATAACAATTTATAACGGTTTGCGACTTAACATCAACGACATAAGAAAGTAATAACATACAAACGACTTATCAACCATGCGACCTAAGCAAGTAATGACCTAAACAAAACGACCACGACCTAGGCAAGCTTTGGCATAATGATCCAGGAACGACCTAAGAAACAGCATCTTCACGCGACCTAAGGAACAACATCTTCAGCGACCTTAGAACAAGTGTTATAAGAGCATACGCGACCTAGGAAGCTCGCGACCTAAGGAAGTTCGCGACCTAAGGAAACTCTGCTTCAGGAATCTTGAACGACATAAGATGCATGCGACTTAACTCACTAGGTCGTTTCACCCTCTTCCATTTCATAACTCGCTAGGTCGTAGCTCGCTAACTCATTATTCTGGTGCAATGTTTCATCCTTCCCTTGTGTACTGCTACACCGTAGCTCGTTAGGTCGCTGACGACTCAAAGAACCTGAGCGACCTAAAGCCACCGTGCTATCTTCCGAGTGACTTAAGGAGTTGGGACGACTTATCTCATTATGCGCTGCATCAATATCCGAAAACCACATCGATCCAAATTAAACGATAGGTCGTGAATCTCAAGTGAATAAGAAGATTCAGAGTGCAAGGTTTATTGTCATTAACTCTGAGGGTGATTCAAAAATGAATGTAACAAGATATTGCCTTTGGTTTCGTTCGAACTCGGAACAAACTTGTATGGATTGAATGCTTTCAGCACATCATTAGGTGGACGATGAGCATTCTAAGATAGATGTGTTCTATAAAGGTAATCGTAGCCTCAAGCCTCATCAACCGGAAATGCTAAAATAGGGGAGGTGCATCAAGGAAAAGTGAGTCACACTCAAGTAGGACAAGATCTTCCCATGTCTAAAAGTCCCTTTTTATTCGGCTGTGTGGCTAGTTGGTTGCAAACAACTATGGGGTTGTCTTGTTCGGGACTATCCAGTAAGGGATGGTTCCGGCCTTGTGTTGCAGGGGATTTAGGAAGGATCCTCGGTACGGTGATCTAGACCACGTACTGTGATGGACGGTACTCCAATAGCCCTACCATTGTATGGAATCCAATATCCAATAACTGCCGTACGTTTTAGTTATGCCCAACTATGTTGGAACGTGAGATGTAAGCATTCCAACTATTTCTGTATTTTACTTGAAAACCCTAGACACTATTATAATATCACTGGATTTTCCATCAAATATTTTGGTTATCGTAAGGTAAAAAAAATTCGGTGTTTATGTGTAGGAAGTCTTATGAGAGACCTTTTGTTTCAAAGGCTTTTTCAAAGTTAAGTAACTTTAACATGTTACTCACACCAGACCCATGTCTGACCCGGAGTTTATTTTGTTTTTGCTTAAAATCTTGGGTACTCAAATCTTTACGAGTAGCCAAGGGATTCAGGTTAGCTTTGACGAACTCTGGAGGGGAAATGGAGCGAGAAGCTTCAGCGTTTGTAGAGATATAGTGTTCATATGTGTTGGTATCTCTATGATGAATTGAGTTGTAATAACTTTATAGGTGTTTATAACGGTCTAGCTTGTGATGTATACATTGTGTAACTCTGATAGATGTTGTATACTATGAAATATTTATGTGATTAATATAATTTATTCATTCCGTTGTTGCGATTCTGATGTTGTTTTGTTCTTTCCTTTCTATCTTTTCTTTTCTCTTTTCTATCTCTTTCTTTCTTAATGATGATGCATCTTTCTATGGAGAGAAAGGTGGGTCGTCTCAATACCCCTGAAAGAAAGAGATGTATAAAATAGAGATATTTACTGTATTTTGCATTGTCTTTTTCAATAACTATGAAAAAGATAATTCCTTGAAATTCCAAACACAATAAAAATTCTCTTTTTAGATGAGTAGTGTTACCTTTCCGTATGGAAGAAATGTAATTCCAATGCATTAAAATGTAAAAATCCCTAAGAATTGATTAAAGAATTGTAAATGTGATAATAATAACGGTCTAAGAGAAGAATTAATGTGTATGAAATATAAGATAGAAAGAAATCAAATAACAACAATAAAAATTTAAGCAAGTTGCAATTTAAAAATTAAAGGAGTATGGAAAGATCATTAAACAAGGAATGTAATAAATCTTAAAAAGTAATAGAAGGAAAGTTCAATAAAAAGAAATGGAAGTAAATGGAAAATGATTATTTAGATTTATTTAAAGAAAGTGGTAAGTGATCTTGAATTAAATATGAAGTAAAACACATTAAAAAGTAAAGAAATATTATTAATAGTTGAACATTGGAAGCAGAATAATCAAACTAGTAAGAATGAATACACAAGCACACATACATACATATATTTGCACATATACATAGCCTCAAGTATGCATTTATAATGGGTTTGAATTATTAAATTTAGTAAATAACTTAAATGGGTAAAAATGACATAGTCCTTAGAATGAGTTGGAATGCGAGGTCAGTAGTATTACATAATAGAAGTCTTCCTACGACAAGGGCCTACAAGCAGTTGTGTATGCATTATACTGATATATCAAATTGTAGCAACCATGAATTTATATACGCTTGCTTATAGGTGAAGGAATACCCCATTAGGATATGCTTCAATCTTTTAGGTGGGTTATTACCTTGATTACATTAGGAAATCTAAATGGGTTGGCTAGCAAGAATCAACGCTATGTCAATGTGTTGGTACCATACTATAGAGTATGAGATGTACATAGGTCGAGAACACATTCGTCATGAGTGGTCAATGGGAAATACGAGGGTTACATCTAAATGAGTTGCACCTCCTACTAGTGTTGGTCACGATTAGGTCATGCACCATCGCAGTTGTTTTGTAGTTTGTTTGTTAGGAGGCAAGACTAGATAACCCTTTAGTGCGATCTTTCAAAATGAGTAGGGTAGTCCAAAGAGCTGGGTCGTCTATAGTCTAGTAAGCAGAGTCCTCGATAGTTCATGGAGCTGAGTCCATAATAGGAAGCATACAAGTAGTATACCCCAATTTCAAATTGAATATGGCTAAACTATTGTAATGATATTATTAGTCACTACGGGAATTCCTTGATATATACAACAATGAGAATGTGATACTTATTGATATGGATCCTTATAAGGAGTTGGGTTACAGATACTAGCGGGGATAGTGTCTTGGTCCAAAGGGGGGCTATGGTACTTATATGTTTATACATATATACGTATGTAGTTAAGGTAAAATTTGGGTAAATAGGGCATACGTACCCTATACATAGTTGAGACGACTAAGCAAAATAAAAGGATACAGCATGTGATGGAAGAAAATTGGTACAAACTAGTGTTACGTATAAAGTGTATAATTTACCGGTAACCGGAACATTGTTCTCATACCCTCCTCATTATTACCCATAAGATAGGTTTAGACGGACATGTACTAGTGCATGACAGAAATAGTGGAAGGACAGGTTTTCTTATGCATGCTCGACACTAACAAGGACATTAGATATTGAAAGAGTCAATCTTGGTTAGTACTACACGATTTATTAGACTTTACTATTCCATTGTGAGTTAAATCAATAGTGCTTTGATATGCATTTATTTATTAATTTGTTTGATACCAAACCAATATTCTATACTTTGGTGGAATTTACTTTTCAATTTAGCAAAAATTTAGGCACATTGGGATGCAGTTGTCACACCGAGATTCGAGATAGACAGTCGTGCTACAGTAGGGATAAATGGAAGGTTGTGTATCCTAAATGTTGATGGGTGTAACGACCCATATATTTAATAATAGGATATTTAAATAATTGATTTAATTATTGAATTGTTAATTAATTGAAGGTCCTAAAAATATGATTTTTCGAATACATCCAAATCAGGACTCGAGACCACTCCTGTTAAATTTGAATCAATATTGTGCATTAAATGAGTATAAGCATCGCTATATTTTAAGGTCAGATGAACCGATGGCCAAAACGATTTCAAAATGTGTGAAATTATCATCACGGGGCATTGTCACAGATAGCGAAGAAATTTATTCCATTGAGACTAGAAAAATGAGGTGATATATGCTGATAAGTTTCTTTACGATTGAATGCGTCATGTGGTCGTATGAGTTCTAAATGTACAATAGTTTATTTGAGAAAAATAAGAATATTATATTAATATAATTAAACCCTAACCATGTCTCACTCTCTCACATTTACTATTCGATTGTTGTAAACCAAAATAAATGGCCGCCTTTCCATTAAACCTTCCAACTAATAAATCGAGAGATTTGAGCCATGAAAATTATTTAGATCGGATTCATTGCACTTAGGATAGAGAGAGCTTTGCATCCATATTGAGATTGAAGTGTGCAACTACATCTGGCCGAGCTCGACTATTTGGGTAGCGACCTAGGATTTGAGTTTTCCAGTATTGTGGTTGGAGATAGGCAAAATGATCAGATGTAGGCTTAGGGGAGGTGAGGGCATGTTGTTGATGATGTTTAAAGGAGGTCCAGTCACCTTTGGATGATCGCGACATCAGGAAGTCGAATACAACTCCATCAGGTCGCGATTTGATTGGGGCGTGTGGGCGTGGTAAGTTCAAGAGCATCGTGGAGATTGTGCATAGAGTGATGCGCTGGAACTTATGGTTCTTTATTTTATTGGGTATAGAGGAAGAAAGGAGGGGAGAGGGTGTGTGTATCGGTTTGGTGGTGTGCATATGTATAGGCGATCTAGGGATTTAAGGAAGAAGGATTAGTGGTTTATTAGGTAATTATTTTTTTGGTTAAGTTAACTAATAGATTATTAAATCTCGATTTGTATTTAATTCATATTTTTGCATATGAGATCCATTTTAGATGTAGTTTCTTCCATTGTGCTCATGATGGAGAGCTCTATGACTTGGCATTAGTTTAGCCAGCTTTTACCGAGTTGAGTGATATTGTCTCTCACCATACTATGATTGTTAGTATAGTATTAAAATGATGTTTTGAGATCATTCCTAACTTTGGAAAGTGATTTCTAATATATTTAAACCTACATCTTATTATATAAAAGAATTTAAAAATGTTTTAAATTAGTTCTAAATCAAATATCATGCTTTTATTATTGACGTACTATTATTAAGAAACCACTAGATTTAGGCTACATTTTATTTGAATCTCCATATTGGTTGATACAGATGTTATATATATACAGTATTTATGCTATGACAGATGTATGTATGCTTGTTGGTTGCATATATGCCTGTTTTCTTAGTTTGGTCGAAAAATTCAATCGAATGTGATATAGTGTTAGGAAATATCCCATTAGACAGAACTTCTGCAGAGAGTTACATGCGTACCGACCAGTCTAAAGATGAAATATGATGGACTTGGGTATGTGCTTCAGACTTTAGGTTGGAAACCAAACATTTTCATTTGGTTGTACTTAACCATTTTTCATTAAGTGCGCGAACAAAATGGTCGTTCTCAACAACGCTGGAGTGATCGGTATCTACCACTATTGATGATGGTCGATTTGGCCAATTTTGATATGAAAGGTAGAGAGGCTTCGAGAAGGATGATGTGATGAACCATTCGTTCGTTCAACATTTTATTTTGATGTTATGGATCTTCATGTAGTGGTTTTGGTGATGAATCAAGGATGTGACACTTCAACGTGATGACTTTGTGACTAGGTGATGATGATATGTAATAGGAAGTGATAACTTCGATGATGGTTAGCTTTACTTCAAGATGAAGAGTAACAGACAAAGAGTCCATTAAGAGGGACTATTAGAGGAAGGTCATAGGACATATGAAAATATTCTCTGACTAATAATGGCTATCTAGAGTAAATCCTGATCATAGTGACTTCATGATGGAAGTCGTAGAGATAGTTTCAGGATAGGCTTTGCTATTAATGACGTGTCAAAAGGATTGATAATACTAGAAGATTCAAAGAGTACTCATAAACCGAGGTAATATATGGTTCCTATTTAAGCCATGGCAAGATCTTATCTCCATGACGAGCGATTTTATCTCCATGACAGGGGATTGTTACCCCGGATCAGCTATGACTGGCAATCAAGTTTCCTAGCCAGCTGTATGGCATGGATTCAAGAACCGAGGAACCGAGATGTTGAGTAATCCTTGACCATGATGGGTCATTTGAGTTATCACTTATGCAATGCACTAAGTGAGTGATTTGAGGATGGATGATGGATGATATGTTTGCTTTAGTTACTTATCACTCTATGGATGTCACATAATGTAGTTAACTTTAATGTAGATACCCGGACACACCTTTAGTACTTTGATGTATAGTATAACCATGACGTGTATGATAGAGTAACATATATCCTATGTGTCGACTTTCATTGTATTTTGAGATCGTTAATCATTCACACCAGACTATTGTTTGATCGAGGTTTTATGCTTTGTTCTTATTACATTGGGTACTCCTAAATGAGTAGACTATATAATAGGTGTAAATGGCACACGGAGTTCTAAAGATGGACCAGTGAGAGGCGATGCTTTTTTATACTTATGTTTTGGGCTTTGTTAACTCCGCCCTGGTTTTGACTCAGCGACTCAAAGGGATGCCGACCTAAGGCTTAAAAAGGATGCCGACCTAAGGCCTAAAAAGGATATCGACCTAACAGGCTAGAAGGGATGCCGACCTAAGGCCTAAGGGGTATGTCGACCTAATACTTTAACAAGGTTACCGACCTAATGCTTTAACAAGGATGCCGACCTAATACTTTAACAAGGTTACCGATCTATGTTTTAACAAGGTTGCCGACCCAACATGAATGCCGATCTAACTACCTAACGCCTCAACAAAAAGTACCGACCTAACACGGGGTACCGACCTAGTGCCTTAGAGGATGCCGACCTAAGATAGCTACCGACCTAAGATAGCTACCGACCTAAGATAGAAGCCGACCTAACTATCCAGAGAGTTTGCCGCTCTAACAGCTCAGGACAGGGACAAGATCATGAACTATACCTAAGTCGCAACCGACCTATGACCTATGTTAAGTCGTTTACGACCCAAGCAAAGGAAGACAAGTTCAATGCAGCTACTTGGCACAGTGGCCTCTTAACTCGTACACGATCCAGGACTTATCAGTTGAGCCATGACTTGCGACTTACCAGTTAACTCGTCCACGACCTAAAGCCACTGAATATAAGCCCGATGCCGTATTACTTATACACGGTTGTGTTGACTCGGGGGCGACATGGAGCTTATACAAGGGAACCTTTGTAAAACCATGGAGGGGCCAGATGAGTCGGCCACGACTTACCTTAGACCGGTCACGACTTACGACCTAGGGGGGAATTTCCCTATAAATACCAACCTACCTCAAGCACGAAGGAGGACTTTTTGGCCGACCTCTTTAAGCGCCGATACTCTGCTGAATTCTCGACTCACTCGACACTTCAAGTACGGAAGGCATCTCAACTAACTTCGAGAGGAAATCTAACGCAATCTACATGGATTCAAAGAATTCTTCTGCATCAAAGTTCTAGTTGTTTGTCTCATCAGAATTGTAATTGAAGATTGTTGTAAAGTTGTAATAGATTCAGTAATAAAGAGAATTAAAATGGACGTAGGCTTACCCTAAGCCGAACCACTATAAAAACTGTTGTTTTTTCCTGCTTTCTCTGTGACTTTTCTACTTGTTTTTAGTTCCCGTGTTCACGGGTGGTTCTTTCGCTCAACTTCAATCTGCACCGGGGTGTTAGCGTCTGATTTTTACGTTAACATTTTTGGTGCTTTCACTGAGAGCCCAACTCAGGAAATTTCCACTATTGCTCCGCGAAGGATCGTTGGAAGGATTTCTTTTAAAACCAGAAGTTTATTGGAAATAATGGCTCCTGGGAGAAAACGATGTTCTGTAAGATCCGACAATGTTCAAGAGAATACTGCTACCTCTCCTCCTTCAAGTCAAGCAGCTCCAACTACTGGAGTTACGCGAGCAGAATTGGACGCCATAGTTTTGGGATTGAATCAGCCATTGAATGCTCAGAATGCGCAGTTGGAAGCCCAGAATGCCCAGAATACCCTGAACTTGAGTAAATTGAATGATCTACTTGGGGCAAATCGTCAAACGGTAAATAATGATGGGAACCCTACTGTCGGAGTTCAGGATGTTGAAGGGAACATTTCTCAATGAGCCGCAGACCCTGTAGAAAGGACTCCTCCTCAAGCTGGAGGATCAGGGCCGCAGTCGACCCTCCGTGAACGATTGTCAAGACAGAATTCAGAGAGAGTGGCTGATGTGTGCCCTCCAGAGCCTGTAAATGATAAAGAGTATTTTTCGGGTATGGTTCGTCAAATCATGAAGGAAAATATGTGGAGAGATGAAGATGAGAAAGAGTGGGGTTTTACTCCAAGCAAAACTCTATTCACTAAAAAGATCTTGAAGGCAGAGTTCCCAAGGAAATTCGTTCCCCCTACTATTCCGGCTTACAAGGGGACGAGTGATCCAAACGAGTTTCTGTATAAGTACGACTGGCATATGACTGGTGCCAGGGCATCTGATGAAATTAAATGTCGATATTTCCCGGTATATCTCGATCGTGTGGCTCTATTGTGGTTTACAAAGCTGCCGGTCAGATCCATTGATCAATTCTCTGATTTGACCAGGAAATTCAAGGAGCAATTTCGATTGTATGCTTCTAAAGCAAAGGATATAATGTCACTGTCAAGTCTAGAGCAAAATCCGGGAGAATCTATCAAATCATTTTTAAATCGTTTTAACATAGCATTGGCCGAGGTAGATAATGCTGAGCCACGCATGGTCCTAACATACTTGATGAGGGCAATTGACAAATCGAGTGAATTTGGAAAATGGTTGAAAATGAAAGAACCAAACTCGCTCGACAAATTCTACAAGAAAGCGGATGAATTCATGCGCTTGGAGAGCCTCCAAACACCGGCTAAGGTGGTATCAGCAGAAGCCGGAAACAATGGTCCTCCTTCGAACAAGAAAGAACCTAACACTCAGAAAAGGGGAAATGATGGTGGAAAGAAACAGGAAGACGCTAAGAAAGGCCGTTCTTTCAATTTCACACCCTTGACTGATACCCCTGAAAACATCTTCTTTGCAACCAAAGATGATGTCAATTATCCGACACCACCTAAAATGAGAGTTGCGATTAAGATGGAAAAAAGTGGAAGGTTTTGCCGGTTCCACAACCATCCCGGCCATGACACCAACGAATGTCGTCAGTTGAAAGAGGTAATTGAACAACTCTTGAAGGAAAACAAACTCCAGCAGTATGTGAAAAGGAACAGAAATGCCCCAGCTTCGTCAACTCAAGGACAACAAGTTCCCGCTCACCGTCCTGCCTCAAGTGAGAAGCCCGTAGAGCATGAATCGGAAAGACCTGTTATCAATATAATAACTGGAGGACCTCACCCAATAGGCAAAAGCTGGGGCGAGATGGAAAGGTATGCCCGGGCCTTGAGGCATGTACCAGCTGAAGAGAATGTTTTTGTTTTAGAGAATGATGCGCCTTTAAAGCAACAAAAGACTTCCACAGATGATATTGTATTTAGTGCCAGAGTTTCTTTGGGTATCGAGGCTCCGACCATAGATCCTTTGGTCATATCCGTTGGTATTGGGCCGACAACTGTGAGAAGAATTCTAGTTGATTGTGGAGCTTCATGCAACATCCTCTTCAAGAAGACCTTTGATCAAATGAAAATTCCAATGGCTGACGTTCAAGCTTCATCCCTTAAGATTGCTGGGTTTGCTGGAGAACCCAAACAGCCGATTGGGACCATAGATTTGATTGTAGAACTTGGAAAGGGACTGAGGAAGATGGCTCGAAAGCAAACCTTTATAATTGTTGAAGAATTCTCTGCCTACAATGCCTTTTTAGGGCGACCAACTCTTGCTGCATTTAAAGCTGTTCTTGCCCCGTGGTGTCTAACCATAAAATTCCCCACAGATAACGGAGTTTGTGTGATTAAGGGAGACCAAGATGCGGGGCGAGAATGTTACTTTGTAGAGTTGCGAGAATCAAGGAAAAGGGAAATGGGAAAAGGTGCGGCGGCTCCAGTCCGCGTCAAAGAACCAACCTTGTAGCAATTATAGGGTGGACCCTGCACTGGCGAATGTAGTGGCACACGAAGAGAGATGGATCCAAGGAAAGCCAGCGCAGGGGAGAATAGGGTAGTACCGGTAGAGGTAACAGTGCCGGTGCCCGTTGATCCAAAGGACCCAAACAAAGTGCTTAATGTGGGTTCACAACTCAACACAACAGTTCAGAATGTCCCGATTTCATTTTTGAAGGCTAATTTGGATGTATTCGCTTGGACTCATGCTGACATGTGTGGAATATCCCCAGAGATTGCAATACACACTCTGAACATCGATCCAATGTTTACACCTATGAAATAGAAGAGAAGAACTCAGGGTCCTGAGAGAACGGCAGCTTTAAAAGAAGAAGTGGATCGGCTCATGGAGAACGGTTTCATCAGAGAATCTACTTATCCAAATTGGGTATCAAATCCAGTGCTGGTGAAAAAGGCTAACGGAAAGTGGAGAGTATGCATTGATTTTTCAGATCTGAACAAAGCCTGCCCCAAAGACTGTTTCCCGCTGCCCAGGATCGATCAGTTAGTGGATGGGACGGCAGGAGATGAATTGTTATCTTTTATGGATGCATACTCCGGATATAACCAGATTATGATGCATGAGCCAGATCAAGAGGATACAAGCTTCATCACATACGTTGGACTCTACTGCTACAAGGTCATGCCTTTCGGACTCAAGAACGCAGGGGCAACTTACCAAAGGCTTGTTAATGCTATGTTTAAACCACAGATTGGCAAAACAATGGAAGTTTATGTTGATGATATGCTAGTAAAGTCTAAGAAAGCAGTGGACCACATGGATCACTTGGCAGAGATGTTTGCAGTACTCCGTAAGTACAGAATGAAGCTTGATCCCCTGAAATGTTCATTTGGAGTGGAGTCCGGAGAGTTTTTGGGTTTCATTGTGAGCGCTAGGGGCATTGAAGCCAATCCAGCTCAGATCACTGCCCTTAGAGAGGTCAAGGCTCCTAGAACGAAGAAGGAATTGCAAAGTATCAATGGAAAGGTTGCTGCTTTGAGTCGGTTCATTTCCAAAGCTACTGACAAATGCATTCCATTCTTTGATGCTCTAAAGAAAGGAAGAAAAAACTTTTAGTGGACTCCTGAATGTCAGAAAGCATTTGATGAGTTGGTTCGTCATATGGAAGTGCCTCCGATACTTTCAAAGCCTGACAGTGGTGAAGATCTCTTCATATATTTGGCAATTTCGTCTCATGCTCTCAGTGCAGTGTTGGTACGGGAAGACGCAAGGATTCAACGCCCAGTCTATTATATTAGCAAAAGATTCACTAGGGCAGAGATGAACTATTCAAGATTAGAAAAGCTCGCCTATTGTTTGTTGATCGCATCAAGAAAATTGAGGCCGTATTTCCAAGCTCATCCCATCAAAGTTCTCACTGATCAACCTCTAAAGCAAGTCCTATTCCGTCCTGAGACTTCGGGCCGTCTTTTGAAATGGAATATTGAACTCAGCCAATATGACATCACTTACCATCCCCGAAAAGCAGTCAATGGACAAGCTTTGGCAGATTTAATCACAGAATGTACGGATAAAAGTGATAGTGAGGAAGAAGTCACTGATAACATCCCAATCCAATGGAAATTGTATGTCGATGGCGCAAGGAATGATTACTGTTCTGGAGCAGGGGTTGTTCTTGAAACCCCGGAAAGGGCGATCGTTATGTTATGCGTTGAGACTAGAATTCCCTTCGACAAACAATGAAGCTGAATATGAAGCCCTCATCGCTGGTTTAAGGATTGCTAAAGAACTAAAGATCAAGGCATTGCAGATTTTCAGTGACTCTCAACTTATTGTTTGCCAAGTCAAGAAGGAATTTCAAGCTAATGGAGGGAATCTACCCGCCTATTTATCAAAAGCCTGGGAGCTCCTTCAAGATTTTGACTGTTATTCAATAAACCATATACCCCGAGAAGAGAACATGAAAGCATATTCTCTTGCAAAGTATTCGAGTACTGGTGAAGCTTAACTATTGGGATTAGTTCCCGTCGAAGTCTTGTCAGCTCCAAGCACAGATGAAATGGATGTTAATTGGATTATGGATGTATACCAAGAGCAAGAATCATGGATGACTCCGATACTTGAATATTTACTCAATGGTTCTTTGCCAGAAAGTTCAAAAGAACGACAGAAGCTGATGAGGAAAGCCTCCAGATATATAGTTCAAGATGGTCGTTTGTACAGACGAGGATTTTCAATGCCACTACTCCGCTGTGTAGCTAAAGAAGAAGCCAAGACAATTCTAACTGAAGTGCATGGAGGGGAGTGTGGGGATCATACAGGTGGTCAAACTCTAGAAAAGAAAATCCTCCGTTATGGATATTTTTGGCCAGAAATTAATCAAGATGCTGCTGACTATTCCCGAAAGTGCGACAAATGCCAAAGATTTGCTAAAATTCCTAGAGCTCCTTCCACTGAGCTAACACAAATGTTAGTCCATGGCCGTTTTCCATCTGAGGAATAGATCTCATTGGGCCTTTGCCGACTGCCAAATCGGGGATTAAATATGCTATCGTTGCTGTTGATTACTTCACTAAATGGGCTGAAGCCGAACCATTGGCTACTATTACCTCTAAGAAAATGATAAGTTTTGTGACTAAAAATATCATTTGCAGGTATGGCGTGATCAGAAGATAATCACAGACAATGGTACTCAGTTTGAAAGTGAGGAGTTCCAAGATTTCTGCAAACGATTCAAGATCCGAAAAAGCTTCTCAGCAGTGGCTCATACGCAGGAAAACAGGCAAGTGGAAGCAGTAAACAAAATCATCAAATCAACCATCAAAAAGCAGCTGTAAAAAGCATAAGGTGGTTGGGTCGACAAGTTACCGCTTGCACTATGGGCATACCGAACCACCCACAAAACAGCGACTGGGCATACTCCATTTTCATTGGCATACGGATCAGAAGCGATAATTCTAGTGGAAACTGAAGTCCCCTCACACAGAAGGATCCATTTTGATCAAGATGAGAATGATAGACTGCAACTGGAAGCACTTGACCTCCTTGACGAAAAAAGAGAAGAGGCTAGGCTTAGAATTGCAGCTCATCAACAAAGGATAGCCAGGCACTTCAATTCTAAAGTTCGTCGGCGTAGCTTTGAAGTTGGGGACCTAGTCCTGAAGAGAATTATGACGGCCACAGGTGTGTTTGGGCCAAACTGGGAAGGGCCGTATGTTATAGGCACGAAGCTTCTTGATGGCACATTCAAACTTACAACTGTCGAAGGAGAACCAATCCCAAGTGCTTGGAACAGCAATCATTTGCGTCCCTATTTTACTTGAAAGCTTTGCTGAAATGTTGTAAAAGAATTACAAACATATGATTCTTGTATTGAAAGCAATTGTAAAGCAAGTGAATAATGAAAAGCTATAAAGTGGATGTAGGCCCAGTTTTTTGCCGAACCACTATAAATCTTGTGTTCTCTACTATTATAAACTGCTTTGTTTTATTTCGACATATAATATACGTTAACTGTGTTACTAAAATGTCGATTTAATAATGCAGGCCATAAAAACAAAGCTTACCCGTCACAAGACCAAGCGATCTCCGACATCACCCAGCAAGCAAACGCTAAACCATTCAAAATTTCCATACTCAAATCCTACAAAAGAAGTGCTTCGAACAAAAGTTAGCAATGTGGATCGAAGTGGGCCATATCTAACTAACTGCAAATGTTTGACAAACAAACAACCAGTTAAATAGCCTGTGTCTACCACCACCAACTCGCTTAACTATGTAGTATATTTCTTTGGATAAGGGAAATTATTGGCAACTAAAAAAAAAGGAAAAAAAAGGATGACACTTGCAAAAGATAACGGGGATCGCCGACATGAATAGATGGCAAAGAGACATGGGCGAGCAAGCATCAATCAGCAAAAGACCTCTTCGGAGGCACAAGCCCTCTTCGGAGGCATAACTCTTCGGTGGATAAAGACTTCGAGCGGGCTTCGCCATAAAAAGAGAGATCTTTCTCGATACAAAGTTGCGGACGGATCGGTTGATACACTCCCGTGAATCTGTCCAACCGAGAGAAAGAAACTCCAAACTTCCAGGCAAAATCCCTACTCAGAGGCACACGTTTCACCGAGATTGAAATAAAACTTCCAAGTGTTGAAACGTGAAAAGCCCTCTTCGGAGGCCCATTTCACCACAGTTGAAATGCTAAAAGACCTCGAGCGGGTTTAACCAGAAAAAGAGAGACCTTTCTCGATACAAAGTTGCGGACTGATCGGTTGATACAATCCCGTGAATCCGTCCAACCGAGAGAAAGAAACTCCAAACTTCCAGGCAAAAACCCTACTCAGAGGGACACATTTCACCGTGATCGGTGATACACTCCCGTGAGACGAAATGTGAAAAGCCCTCTTCGGAGGCCCGCTTCCCAGCGAATAGGGAAAAATAAAAGCCTCTCCCAAGGGGCAGAAACAAAAGACCTCTTCCCAGAGGCACAATAAAACTAAAAGACCCCTTCCCAGGGGCACAATCGAACAAAAACCTCTTCCCAGAGGTGCAATCAAACAGAAAAACCTCTTCGGAGGCACACGTTTCATCGAGATTGAAATAAAACTTCCAAGTGTTGAAATGTGGAAAGCCCTCCTCGGAGGCACAACTCTTCGGAGGCACACGTTTCACCAAGATTGAAATAAAACTTCCAAGTGTTGAAACGTGAAAAAGCCCTCCTCAGAGGTACAACTTTTCAAAGAAGCATTTCGTCAGAAATGCAAAGCAAAGATCAGAAAGCCCTCCACTAAGGGGCAATAAAAAAAAAGAAAAAAAGAAGCCCTCTTCAAAGGCACACTTTAACTATCAAAGGAAGAATGATTCACTTATTCTAGAAAATACTCTTCCTCAAAAAGAAGTTAAAGTGCCCTTCCGAGGCCCGCTTTACCACATAGAAGAATTCACTTGGTAAAAATGTGTGAAAGCACAAAAGAAAAAGTGATATCTTCGAAGGATAAAGCATAGAAACTCATATGGAGTGAGCGGTACTCTATTTTGAGCAGAATAGTATTCCTCCAAGTATGGAATAGTTATTCTCCAGAAAATAAGAGTACAAATCCCCTCAAAGTATAAAATATTGCAACGAGCTTATGGTATAGGGGCAACATGGTATAGATACATTGGTAAAAAATTACGCTCGAACAACATACCACAAGCTCACTGCAATATCAGATAAAGAAACTTGTACAAAAATGAATAGTAAATGCATTCTCAAATACAGACAGAAGTTTGTACAAACAAAAAGAATCATTTTATTCAATACTGTCAAAATTTTGTACAGGTACAGGTTTCGAAATAAAAGGAAAAAGAAAAGCGGAGGCCGGTACCCGCACAATCTCCGGCCGGTACAGGCAAAAAGAAAAAAGTAAAAATAAATCGAAGCAGGACCTCTTACTTCTTCCTGCCACCACCCTTAGAGCCTTCACCTGACCTAATAGGCAGCTTTTCAGGATGGCTTGGGAGAGTCGGGGATGAAGGAGAGAGGGTTACTGCCGGATCAACTTTCGTTTCCTCTTCAGAAACAAGAATGTCTTTCCTTCTCTTCTTGGAAGTGACACGCTTCCTCCTTCTCCTTGAAGAAGACTCACTTCCCGGAGTAACAAGAGCAGATAATTTTATGTTATCAGAAGTGGTTCGCTCCGGAGACTCATTGCCTTCTCCAAGCCCTTCTCCCCCGTGTTCTTGAGAAGCAACAGGATCATCTAAGCCATGAAGAGCCTCTATTTGCTCCTCTTGCGACCCGGGTTGAGAGGCGGATGGAGGAGTGACCTGGAGAGGCGGAGGAGGAATAATTGAAGGAGGAGTCTGAACGATACTCGACACTTTCTCTACAGAAGAAAAGAAGTTAAAGTCAGTAAAGAGAGGAGATAAAGGCTCGTTGAGGTTCAGGACATAGTCAAGAAGCTCATCAAACCCATAAGAAGCAAATGAGCAGTCTACTTGAGCAAGATTGACAGTAGAGTTACCTGGAGAAGTCGGCTTCCTGATATCAACCTCATAAGCCTGTGCTTCGGCGCTCTCTTCGCCTTCATCTCCACCCTGTGTACTTGTAATCTTAGTTGTAACTTTAACCAGGGATGGAGAATGAGAACTGGAGCCGACAATGTTGATTTCAGCCGAAGGTGAAGGCTGGACTGGAATAGTTGAAGTAGTTTTTCCTAAACGTTCCCCTTCGGCCATCTCGGCTCTTAATTTTGTAAGTTGTTCTTTTCCCTTGGCGAGAGCGGCGCGGGCATCGTCATCCAAGTAATGCTCCTCAAGAGCTGATTCGGCATAACCAGCACCTTTACCGCCAAGCATGTCAAGTGCGGCCTTCCACACTTCAGCCAGAGTAACTTCATATTTGGGACCTAGAAAGGCGAGACTACCGCGCCCCAAGATGCTATGCAGGTAGAAGTCAAATAGTGTCGAACTGATGCTGGTCTTCGTTGCCTCATGAGATTCCTCAGCTGCAATTTTACCGGCAACGGCCACATCACGATCTCTTTCAGCTTTGGAGAGTTGAAGCTTAAGCATTTCGATCTCCGCCTCTTGAAAGTCGGTCTTCTTCCGGAGCTCTACAATATCAGCAATATAGCTCTCATTGATTCTTTTTTGCATTTCGAGCCTGTCTTCGGCGTCTTTTTGGCCGGCATGAGCATCTCTCACTTGTTTCTGAAGCACCTCTTCTTTTTGAGTGTAAGAAGTAGAAGAAGTGGCGAGTTCTTCTTTAAGTTTCTCGACTTTCGCCTCAAGCTCTTCATTATAAGTAGTGATGCTCCTCATCTCGGTATCATGCTGCTCAAGAACCTTCTGCCATTCAGCTTTGTCATTTTCCATAGTAAGCATGGCCTCAAGATTCGCACGGTTTACCCTTTGAAGCTCGTCAACAAGCTTTTGCCAGTTCGACATTCTTTCAATATCAAGCCTGACGGCATCGAGATTTCGCAGCATGGCAGGCTTGTCAATTGGAACAAAATCGAGATCGAAGCGGACCCCCTTCAAGCACCATTGAGGAAACCGGCTTTGCAAAGTGGTTGGGCCTGGTCCAATTTGAAATTTAGGCCTATTAACTATTGCCTGAATGTCTGTCTTCCCGAGAGCAGGAGAGCCAGAAGGGATGTCGAGTGAAACGGGGGCAGTGGCCTTTTCAGGAGTTGTAGGTGCATGCTTCTCACCGTGCCGGGCACGCTTGCTTGGGCTGTGACGCCCCACCTTTATACCCACGCTAGCCAAGAACATTACTGTGAATGTTGTCAACTAGCACGGAGAATAAGGCTGTTGAGGAGCGACCATCTGCATAATTGCTTTGTGCGAGTACCGATATACCGGATAAAAATATAACTTTTCATCTCAAGAGGAAATCCGACATACCGACACAAACTCAAAGCTACTACACAGTGGCTATAATATCTTCGGAAACAAATATAGAAATAAACATAACATAAATCAGTCACGGACAATTCATATCACAAAGGCGGAAATAGATATGAATACTACACATAAAAGTGTATATCAGAGTAGTGGTCAAAAAGATCCACAATAATACAAAGAGTAGCAACACGTGTTAGACAAAAGAATAAGTATACATCATAGAGTCTGTATCTCAAATGTATACAACAAAATAAACTACTAATCTAAGTAGTTTGCCAAAAGTCGGAATGATAGTCCGATAAGGAGTCAAGCAGAAGCACCTGTAAATACTCAGTCTGACCCGAGTATTATTTAAGAAGAAAATAATAAACGGATCAGTCTTGCTATAAATATCAGATGAAGTGATATATAATAAGAGATATGACATAAACATATAATAATCACAATGCCAAGCTGTGATAAATAAGTAATTGAAAATCAACAAGATATTAATCAATATCACAATAATCTACTCAAGATAAAAAGGAATGTCATACTCCCAATTTCATTCAACAAGCCACAATAAATGACATATATCAATGCCCATCGTAAAAGTTGGTGAAACATAAATTCCAGAAATCAACACACGAATCCAGAAATCACAATAAAAAGGAACAACGACGTCGTACAACGGGACATCCGATGAACCAAATCACAATAAAAAGGATGGCCAATCCCCAAAAAAACTGGACATCGACACACCTAAAAAGACATGCCCCATGAACAGTCGAACATCGACGCACCTAGAAAGATACGCCCCATGCACAAATAAAACATTGACGCACCTAGAAAAGTACGACCCATGTATAAAATGAGACGAAACTCAATAAAATGAGGAACAGTCCTCCACATAAACAAAGAGACATCGCACATTGCTAGTCTAAACCATAAAATGATCATCATGATCATCGAGAAGTGTCAATTACAGTAAGCTAGTAAATATATGAGCTTAGCTTCATGTCCCATAACCACTAGCTTAACTTAAATATTTACGAACAAATTGTAAGTTTCCACTAGAAAATTGTCACAAGAGATTCAATCGAACAAGTCCAAGAATTAACCGACGAAGTAAACGCAAGCGTTTCATACCACTTGTTTTACTAAGCCGTTTAATTAGATTTCTCATACGAGTGAGGTAAAGGTTTATATATACTAATAGATTGGAAAACGATTTTATAAACGAATTTGGTATTAAAATAGTATTGAAATCGTTTGAGGAAAGAGTTTTGATATTTACTACTAGTATAGAAAACCTTTATATTTTTAAAGTGACAAAGCACAAGGGGGATTGTAGAAACAATCAATCACAAAGATCACATTCGAAGATGTGAATAAAAATCCAACGAAATCGATAAAGGATCCATCGAAGTGGATATATCTAAAATTCCCAAAGAAAATAAGTCATCAAAGATGATAATAAATGATGACAATAAATAGGATCATCACGAATCGATTTAAATTGGAAATTCAATCCAAAAGGCAAATTGGACTCAAACAACAGGTTCAGTCGACTGAACAGAGTTTTCAGTCGACTGACCCTGTACCTGGAAATTTTCCAGGTTCAGGAAACTTTCTGTTTCCAGGTTCAGTCGACTGTGCAGAGTTTTTCAGTCGACTGAATCATGCCTGGAAACTTTCGGGTTCCAGGTTCAGTCGACTGAACAGAGTTTTCAGTCGACTGAATCATGCCTGGGCTGTTTTTCAGCCTATTCAAATGAAGAGCAAATTCTTCCTAAATGCAACCGGACGAACATTGCCTCTAAGGGTTTATGCCAATCGGCAACCCGGCCCTATATGCTCCTCGGTGCATCACTTAAAGCACGATCAAACATCCATATAAGGATTTTCACACAAATTTGACTTAAAAACCCAAAAATTGGAATATTCACAAAACCAATCCAAATCAAGAGCAAATGCACATGAAGAAGTGTTAGGAATTCATACCCAACAAGCAAAGATAATTATAGTCATAGATGTGAGATAAAAATCTCACCTTTGAACTAAATTTATGAAGATGAAGCTTGAAAGCAAAGGGGAATCAACCACTCTTCAAAACCAACTCTAAAAGCTTGAATCTAAGCTTAAAAGAAGAACATTCCCTAAGTTAGGTTTAGGAAATTTCTGAAATTGAATGGAGAAAGAGTTGGAGAAGATGAAGGAGATGCTTACCAATGGGTTCTTCTTGAGTTTGGAGCAAGAACTTGAGCTAGCAAGAGGAACTAGGGCTTGGAGTTTCTAATTCCCATTCTCTTCCACCATTTTTGCTTGAGCTTGAGTGTTTTAATTAAAGAGGAGAAGTTCTGAAGAGAAGGGGTTGGGCTGAGCTAATAAGGGTGCAATCCAAACCAAAGTCATAAGCGGGAAAAAGTAGCAAAAATCAACTTTCTCCAAACATAACGAAGCTTATACTCAAAAAGGTCGCAAACGGCGTTTTGAACTCAATGGAGGTGGTCTCGAGTCCCAATTCGACTGTTTGCAAAAAGTAGCTTTTCGGACCAAAATCCGACGAACGATAATATATTTAAATAAAATATTTAAATATAAAATCGATAAATATGCGGGTTGTTACATGGGTCCTCAACCATAAGGCTTTTTGCCCGATCATCATGCGACTTTCTCTTGTGAGAGTCGTCACCTCTCTAGGAGGAATCATGGTGCTCCTCCCTTTCTTTTCTCTCATAACACTCTTCTTGAGCCCTCCTCTCCTGAGCCTTTTGGACGGCTCTCTCTTCATCAGTTTCTCTGTGAACGGGAAGGTAGCGCCTATAATCATATTGACTACGTCTCCCGTAGCGCTGAAAGTCATCATAGTAAGAGCCGCTGCGTCCCATCGGAGAATCTGAAGAAAAAAAAACATGCCTTAAAAGTCTTCAGAGAAAAGAAGCATAAATTTAGAATCTTCAAAGTACAAAGAGTTAGGAGTATAAAAGTGCCGAAAGATTCTAAGTGTGTGTGATGTGCAAACTACGCGCATGAAACTCTACGAACCACTCTTTGATTGCGGAGTAATCGTGGGGGTAGTAGTTAATGTCAACTCTTGGGTCGACGGAGCTTGTTGCAAAGAAGAAGTCGCTTCCACTACTGAAGAAGAAACCCTAGTAGTGACAGGGTCGTCTTTAAAGATCCCTTGTGAGGTGGCAAAGAGGTCGCTCAACCCTTCGAAAGTGTCGTCCCCGCTCTGCCTGACAGGGCTTATTTTCCCGGCTTCTTCACCAGACTTCTGTGAACGTTGGGGAGATCCCTGAGGCTCTTCTTCCTCAATGACTGGGGCAAGTGTGGATTTGCCAGACGACCCCGCAACATCGACAGTAGTAGAGCACTTCACTAGAGAAGCTTCAAGGGCAAGTTCTTTTGGTATGGGTGTGACAGAAGAGACTGGGGCATCTAATGCTTTAGCCGGGGAGTCTGGGACCTCATGGGGATGTGTAGAACGAGAAATGTGTAAAAGCCCATACTGATGCAAAAGTTCATCCCTCAACAAAAATTTTATACTTCTCTCTTCTACGGCCACATCACTTAATCTTTCAAAAACTTGCTTATGGCTTGGATCTCTAGAAGGGAGAGGAAGTGCTGAAAAGAGCAAAGAACGAAATTAGCAGTTGGTAGTTCGGATCTCGAAAAAGTTTGAAAATGGAGAAAATAGAAACAGGTAATCTTACTTCCTACTCTCCAGATGGCATAAAACCCTGGGGGGCAGCGAGCAAAGAAAAACTGATTCAAAAATCCATGAACACTTTCGGTAAGATCAGAAATAAGCTTGTGGTTTCTAGCACTTCTCACAATAATGAGGGAAGGATGGTCTTTACTCTTTGCAAACGAGCATAAGTAGCGAATTTCTTCAAAACTTGGCAAGCGATCAAGAGTTCTCCTAAACAAAACACACAACCCCATCAAGATGGCGTAGCCATTAGGATGAAGTTGGAATGGAGAGATTGTCAACCGAAGGAGAAGGGTTCGAAGGAAGTCATTAAAGGGAGGAATCGCCCCGCTTAGGCACATCTGACGATTGACTGCAACAAAACCGAGGGGAGGACTGTCGGCAGTATCATTTGGCCTGGGAAGTAGGGCATCATTTTCAGCAAAACCAAATTGAGTACGTAGCTGAATAAACGCTCTCGGAGTTAGGATAGTCGAAGTTCTCTCTGGAGGATTCTCTATGGGAACAGCTGTCTGAAGAATTTCTCCCGCTTGAGCTACCACTTCTTCTTCTTGGACAGAAGTCATTCTACACAAACAACTGGATATTCAAACATGAAGGTGCACGTTTCCTAATATGTGTGGAGTGTTGTGTAAAATCAATCAAGCAATAAGCAAATATAACTGGAATAAAAAGTAGCAAGTATTTGTCAGTTATAAAGTCCAGGGTTCGTTGTTTTAATACGCAAGTGTAATGTTAATGCAAACAAATCAGTTTAAGTTAGCGATACTTTGCATTGATACTTCACTTTAGTTGATTGGTTCACAGCATTTCATACGGTGTTTTTAAGTTGATTACTTTATGTCGACTAATCTGTCATTTGATGTGGGCAGTCAATGGCAGTATATTCGCCTTGGTTTTTTTTGTGGTTGTTGTTTTCAGCAGGTTGTTAGCCTATGAGTTAATGTGGTCTGCGAAATAAGGAAGAAAAGTTGAAACAATCCAGGATTTAAGCAGTTCAGTACAGTAGATCAAGTTAAGAATTCAAATTGGAACTATGCTTTAAGTGAGAATTCAAGTTGGGCATCCAAGTGTTAACTCGGCTGCGACTCAAGGAATCTCTCGCGAGTTAAGATTAAAGTTTCCAATTCCTTAAATCGGTAGTTCTTTAAGTCATGAGGAGTAGTAAGGAGGAAGGCTCCGGTTCAAAAGGTGGTGTGAAATTCCCCAAGGGTTAACTCGGCCACGGTTTAAGGGATTAACTCGGCCACGGTTTAAGGGTTGGATCGGCAGAAGATTAGGTCGGCAGTTTTCCCCCCAAGGGTTAACTCGGCCATGACTTAAGGTTTAGGTCGCGACAAATTAGATTGGCCAAAGGGTTAGGTCACCCAAAATCACTGGGCCGCGTCCAAGCCAATACCTCACTCTACTCAACCCGTTAACCTGATAGTTGCTTCATCAGCAACAGCCTTCATCTTCATTCCTGATATCGGATCATCCAATAAGATAGTTCAAAACCACTACAAATTCAACACCTTGCAATCCTAACGCAAATCAAAATCAACTAGTCTTAATCAGTAACTCGTCGACATCATCTCATCAATCATTTAAAGCCAAATCGAGCAACCTAAGCTTCATCAACTGAAGATGTAATAGAATTCATGATGAAGCATTATACAAAGAGGCGGTTTAAGTGTGAGTGACGGAGTTCATGAACCAACAGTAACCTATGATCGAAGAAGATTCACTTACGTAATGATTATCGGCATTGATGGAACGAAATCGCCTTTTGAAGCTTGGGAAAGTTTTTAATGGAAGAATCAAGGGAGTAGGTAATGAGAAGGAAGAAGAAGATGTGACTTATACCTTGCAGTGGAGGGATCTAAAGCGGCACGTACGACCCAACTGTTAGGTCGCGTACGACCTACCGACTTAGAAAGTGGACGAGTTAGAGGATATCGAAGCACACGACCTAACCAGTAGGCATATACTTCGAGGGGCAATTGTTAACTCTGCCTCGGTTTTGACTCAGCGACTCAAAGGGATGCCGACCTAAGGCTTAAAAAGGATGCCGACCTAAGGCCTAAAAAGGATACCGACTAACAGGCTAAGAGGGATGCCGACCTAAGGCCTAAGGGGTATGCCGACCTAATACTTTAACAAGGTTACCGACCTAATGCTTTAACAAGGATGCCGACCTAATACTTTAACAAGGTTACCGATCTAAGTTTTAACAAGGTTGCCGATCTAACATGAATGCCGATCTAACTACCTAATGCCTCAACAAAAAGTACCGACCTAACACGGGGTATCGGCCTAGTGCCTTAGAGGATGCCGACCTAAGATAGCTACCGACCTAAGATAGCTACCGACCTAAGATAGAAGCCGACCAAACTATCCAGAGAGTTTGCCTCTCTAACAGCTCAGGACAGGGACAAGATCATGAACTATACCTAAGTCGCAACCGACCTATGACCTATGTTAAGTCGTTTACGACCCAAGCAAAGGAAGACAAGTTCAATGCAGCTACTTGGCACAGTGGCCTCTTAACTCGTACACGATCCAGGACTTATCAGTTGAGCCGTGACTTGCGACTTACCAGTTAACTCGTACACGACCTAAAGCCACTGAATATAAGCCCGATGTCGTATTACTTATACACGGTTGTGTTGACTCGGGGGCGACTTGGAGCTTATACAAGGGAACCTTTGTAAGACCATGGAGGGGCCAGATGAGTCAGCCACGACTTACCTTAGACCAGTCACGACTTACGACCTAGTGGGGAATTTCCCTATAAATACCAACCTACCTCAAGCATGAAGGAGGACTTTTTGGCTGACCTCTTTAAGCGCCGATACTCTGCTGAATTCTCGACTCACTCGACACTTCAAGTACGGAAGGCATCTCAACTAACTTCGAGAGGAAATCTAACGCAATCTACATGGATTCAAACAATTCTTCTGCATTAAAGTTCTAGTTGTTTGTCTCATCAGAATTGTAATTGAAGATTGTTGCAAAGTTGTAATCGATTCAGTAATAAAGAGAATTAAAGTGGACGTAGGCTTACCCTAAGCCGAACCACTATAAAAACTGTTGTTTTTTCCTGCTTTCTCTGTGACTTTTCTACTTGTTTTTAGTTCCCGTGTTCACGGGTGGTGCTTTCGCTCAACTTCAATCTACACCGGGGTGTTAGCGTCTGATTTTTACGTTAACAGGCTTATTACTACATATTCCGTTGTGTGACACTATGAAGCCATGACATTTTTTGTTTTACTATTATTAGAGATAGTTTATCAGTTTGAGATTATTTATTATTTGTATAAACTCTATTACTGTTTTGTATAACCATTTGAGCCTATGTACTTTGATTCTATGGTTCACATAGTTGTTACTATGCCGCCTATTTTATATCTGTGATGACTGTTATATTTTATACGATGCGTTGGGAGATACATGACAGGTTTCGTGAATGTTTTGATGTATTCTTTCCTTTTTATTCTTTTCCATTTCTATTCTTTACTTCTTTTCTTTCCCTTAACAATCATCCTACGTTGACCGAATGCTCCAACAATGCATTGTTCGGTTATATGAGCATCGAAGGCGTAAGGCAATCATCACAACGGAATTAAGCAAGAGGTACAGACAGAGAGTCATTGTGATAACCCTTTTTTTATCATCCGTTAATTGATAATTAAGGATACAATTTATTTGAAATATTGATTTGTAAGATGGATAAATAAAATTTTGATAAATATCTGGATAGATGAATAATATACTTCACTATTTAATTCAAGAAAAAAATATCTTTGTATATAAATAGATTTGCAAACTTTTTGATGATGGGAATCTTGGGTATGTACATATACAAGAAAAAGTGATAACCCAAGATTTTGGTAATAGAAATTGGATAATTTCTTATTTATTTAAAAAAGATATATTTTAAGCTTAAGTTTAAAATTGGATTTAAATTAAAAAGTTCATTTGTTTTTAATATTCTTCCATTTTTAAAATTCAAACATAAGGAAAATTTGGATTGTAAAAATTTATATAAAGTTAAAATAAAATTCTCAAGCATATAAACATATGATACATTTATTTGGATCAAAAGCATAAGTAATTTATAATGGTTTACATAAAGTCACTTTTATATATTTATATAAATCTAAAAGCTTATTTATATAAAAATAAATACATTTTATATACATTTAAATAATATTACATAAATGTATAATTGGCCAAAATGTATTAATAAAAACAAGTTAACACTTGTAAGTATATTAAAGTGGGTTAAAGACATTTGTAAAGATAAATGCATATGAGTAAGCTAATTAACACCTAAGAAGACAAATGTCAACATTTCTTTTTGATGATTAAAAGAATATATTTATATGAAAGAAGAAATTTATTTTCACTTTTCAGCTGAATTATTTTCTCCATTTCAACTAAAATATAAATTCGAATCAAAAGAAGAAGAAGAAATTCAAACCTTTTCAAACAATAATTGGGAAACAATTCAAAGCTTCGGTTTAAATCTGGTAATGCAATACTATGATGTCCCGGAAATTTGGGCAATACTTATTTAATAATTTTCATTAGTAATTATTTTAAAAAGTGAAGTATTGGTTTAATAATCTAATTCAAACAGAAATTATCTTTTGAAGATTAATAATTATTTAGTTTGTCAAACGATATTCTTTTCAAAATTTATAATAATAATAACTTTATATTTGGGAATTTTATTCTTTTCAAAAGTTAAAATATTTAAATGATAAAATTGTTTTTCTAAGCTTATTTAAAAAAATGTTTTATTTGTAATGTATATATGTGTATACATTATTAATAGAGAATTTGATTTAAATTTAAATTTAAATTTAATAAGTATATTTTCAAAATTATTATATATATATCGATGTATAACTTGTAAATTGGTTAATTTGATTTAAATTATTATTGAAAACTTTCTAAAAGTTTGATTTAAAAATCTAACTTATATTTCCAAAAGAAATTCAAGTAAATATTTATTTTGTTTAAAAATATAAATATAAAAGTTTAAATTGTATTTTTTTTATAAAAGAATTTTGTTTTCTTTCAAAAATTGTTTAGAAATAAACTTAGTTTATTTACATTAGAGTATAATATTTTGGTTTGAAAACTTTGGAATAAAATTGAATTCAACATTCTTTTTCTTTTTAAATTGTCTCCTTTGAAAATTTAGTTTTAAAAATATTATTTTAAAAATATTCAAATAAAAATTAAGATGTGTAATGTTATAAAGGAAGTTTACATGTAAACATTTAAAGGCTAAATATAGATAAACATACAAAAACATGTTAAATTAAATTAGAAATTATTTTAGGAGAATTTAAATACCTTTATAAAATTAAGAAAATCTATTTTAATATTAATATGAACATGTGTTAAGCATTTGACTAATAAAGGAGACACTTGTAAATTACTTTACAAACTTAAGTAACAAGTGGCAATTTATTTTTAAAAACATTTTTATTGAAAATATAGATAAGGAAACTTAGAAATTCATTTAGTTCAAACATTATCTTCAAATGAAGCTAAAATCAGATTTTAGAAGTGAAATTCAAACCCAAACACAAATCTATCTAAAATCTGCAAAACCAATTCATGTTCAAAAATCTGCAAAAAATTCAAACCCAAATACAATTCTGTTTAAAATCTGCGAACCTAATCTGGTAACAAATTCAAAACCAAATCTGCCCCAAGTTTCAACATCAAATTGAAGTTCAGTTCAACTCCAAATCTAAGCAAATGAAAATGGGGCCAGCATGCAGTTTAAAATCAACTTCAACAGCAAATTGCAAACACAGATTCAACTAGCAAATGCAAAATTTGTTTCATGAAATTCAAATTGAAGTGCTAGGATAATGCATCTGAGTATTCTCTGCTTCTTCTATAATAAAGTGAGTAAATTTTTATTTTTAAACACAGTTCTTCTTTTTAAAATTAAATGCCTAAGCAAGTATTAGAACTCAAGTTCAAAGCAAACTGTCATTTTTTTAAAAAAAAAATACTATGGATTAAACTGAAGTGCTTCATTTTTCTTAGGTAAATAACTTCATAATTTTTAAAAAAGCTTTAAGTTAACTGTTGCATGTGGATAAATAGGAATAAGTGTGTTTGTGTGATTGCATATTGATGAATGTTCTGTGTATACGTATATAAATATGTATATATGTGTTGTTGTTGCCAGGTTTCTGCAAACCTGTTTTGTTTTTTTAAAACTAAGATTTTATTAGGAATCCATTATCACCTGATTTGATCTCAACTAGGATTTGAAATGTAAAACAAATTTTTTTGTTTAGTAAGGATTAAGTTTATAAATTATAATTGAGTTAAACTTAAAATATGTTTCCTCTGTAAACTGTAGGGACGGTAAATATTCAAATAAGAATATCAAACTTTTTAAATTAATAAAACAAGTTTATAACTTGAATGCATGTAGGATATCATGAATTTTAAAACAGAAATCACAACTTTTAGTTAATTATTGTGTGTGCATTTCTGAGTTGAACCAAATAGGGGTTTTTGGGTTTTTCTAATTGCCTAGTGGATTTTGGTTGTTATGGTGCTTCCTGGAGGTGGAGGGATGATAGGAGAATGGGGGAAAATTATTAGGTGGATGGTCAGAGGTGGTTGGCGACCGTGGTTAGAAATTTCAGGTTTGTAACCCTATTTTTCTGAAGGTAGGGGTTTTGTAGCTTCTTAGTTTCTTTATTGCATCGAGTGGTGCAAGCCTTTGGGATTAGGAAGAGGAGGCGTAGATGGAGGGATGGCCGGAGTTGCAAGTAATCAGGTGATCAGAGGAGAGGTTGCGAGTGGTTGACAGGTTTGGGATATTTGGTGTTGTGATGTTCCAGGTTGCTTGATTCACTCCAATTTGATTCCGAGTTGCTATGGGGATTTGAGTGGTCGTGATCAGGTGAGGGGTTGGTCGGCGACTTGGGGAAATCGGTTAGGGTGGCTGGAGACCGACAGAGTGCCGGTGCATATGCATCATGCATATTTAAGTTCAGATGAACTATTTTGGTCTGTGCAGGGGGATATGTCTCGGTTTTGCTCGAGTAGATCAAGTAGTTTACTCGAAGTAATTAGGTTGTGAAGTCGAAGCATTTGTATGGGTGTCTCGGGTAAGTGATGTTTCATGTTTATAAACCTGACAGCATGCAGTTTTTAAAAATTTGAATGGAATTTGGAATTTCAAAATAAGGGTTTTTAAAATGCAAAGTTCGAATCTGAATTCAAATGAACTTTTGAATTCAAAGTTTTAAATAATGAAAATTTTAAATTTAAAGCAAGGTTTAAAATCAAGTTTAAAGTCAAGTTTAAATACGAGTTCAAGTTTACTATAGATTCAAATTCTTGAATTTAAATCAGTTTGTAATTTTAAATGTTGAAAAAATTTAAATGTTTTAAATTAGATTTAAAAATGAATTTGTTTTCAAATAAATGTTTAAACTTGACAAATTCTTTTCTTTAATATTTGAATGTAAGTTATGATATGTTTAACTTAAGTTTGAAAAGTTAAATAATCAATTTATTATTTTTAAGCTTGATTTCTATAATAATTTAGTTTTAAACTTTTCTTATATAAATATCTTATATAAGTAATTAATGTTTTCACTTTTATTTTAAGGAATAAATTTATTTAAAATTTGGATAATGTTTAAATATTTAAACATTTTAAATCTTAACTTTTAAAATGGAATTTGAATTTGAATTTAGAAATGTATTGTTTTAAATACATTTGAATGTTAATTAAGTCATTAATAAGTAAATGAATTATTTTAGAAATAATTAAAGATAATAAAGAATTTACTTATTTATTTGATTTAAATTAATGTTTTAGATTAAATTTTAATTAGAGATGATTAATGATTAATCTAAGATAATTTTCTTAAGGAAGTTATTACAGAAAATGTTGTTAGTTAATAATGATGATTATCTAAGTATAATTAAGTAATTAATTAATGTGATTAATTTTGATAATTAATTAGATTAATTAATTGAAGATAATCAATTTTAAATTGTTAAGTATAATTACTTGATAAAAGTAATTAAGGGATTAATTACTTATTGTAATTAATTTTGATAATGTGATTTGGTTAAATTAATTAATTTAGTTTAATTAATTTAAGAAAATCATTTGATGATGTAATAAGAGTAATTACTTAATGTAATTAATGGAGCATGATTACTTAGAGAAGTAATAAATGATAATTACTGGAACGTAATTAGTGAGTGATGATTTTTAATGAAGTAATTTGGGTAATTACTTTTGTAATTAATTAAGGGATTAATTAATGAAGATAATTAATTATGGGATAATTAATTTGTTCTGAGTAATTAAGGGTAGTTAATTACTGGATTAATATTAATCAAAGGTGATTAATAATTGTATTTTAAATTTTAGATTAATTACTAAATGTAATTAATTTTAAATAAACTAATTAATTTAAATATAAAGTAGAGATCATTAATTAATATAATTAATGATGTAATTAAGAATTGTTTAATTAAATAATAATTAATAATAAAGTGATTCATTAATATAATTAATTAAGGATAAACGTAACTAATTATAGTTAATTAATAAATGAAGTAATTAAATGTTAACTACTAATGATTAAGGTTAATTGATTTTGTGAAATTAATGAAAGACTAATTACTTAATGTAATTAGAGAATGATTAATCAAAGGTGTTTAATCAAGTTGAATACTTATAGAATGATTAATTAACTAGGTTAATTAATTAATGGAAATATAAGCAGGATTTAAAGATGTGGTAATTAATTTAATTTATTTTAAATTAATTAGAAATAGTAGCAATTAATTTAATTCATTTCAAATTAATAATAGATGATGGTCAATAAATCATTGCTTATGAATGATATTGATATTTCTTTGGATAGTTGTGATCTCAGTAATGAGATGAGTAGTATCTATATGATATGGATGCTTAGTTAAAGTATGATAATATGGATTATCTGTTTGTGATGATTATCTGGTTGTGATGATTATTTGTTTGTGATTATGATACAGGTTGTTCGTTTATGATGAGAATGTGATTATCTATTGTGATATGTGAAATATCTATCTTTGTGTATATAGATAATGATGAATTGAATTAATTGTTCAAAATAAATTCACTTGGACATTAAGATGGCGTTTGGATTTCGATGAGATCGGGATCAGATTTCCAAATTTGGATTTCGAAAACCACATCGATCCAAATTAAACGTTAGGTCGTGAATCTGAAGTGAAGACTGAAGACTCGAGGTGTAAGAACTATTCATCAGTATAACTCTGAGGGTGATTCCGTGATGAGTTTGACGGAAATAGTACTTTCTGGTTCGAGATGGTGATTCAGAGTGCAAGGGTTATCGTCGTTAACTCTAAGGGTGATTCCAAAATGAGTGTAACGAGATAGTTCCTTCGGTTTCGTTCGAACCCGAAACGAACTTGTATGGATTGAATGCCTTCAGAACATCGTCAGATGGACGATGAGCATTCTAAGATTGATATGTCCTATAAAGGTAATCGTAGCCTCAAGCCTCATCAACCTAGAATGGCTAAAATAGTGGAGGTGCAGCAAGGCTAAGTGGGTCATGCCCAAGTAGGCGAGATTTACCCCTGTCTAGAGGTCCCTTTTTATTTCGGTTGTGTGGCAGTTGGCGACGGCCAATCTGCGGGGTGGTCTTGTTCGGGACTGTCCAATAAGGGATGGTTCTGGCTTTGTGTTGCAGGGGATTGGGAGTGATCCTCGATATGGTGATCTAGGCCACGTACTGTGACGGGCGGTATCTCGGTAGCCCTGCCATTGATGGAATCCAAAATCCAATAAATGCCAGTACGGTTTTGATTGTGCCCAACTATGTTGGAACGTGAGATGTAAGCATTCCAGCTATTTCTGTATTTTATTTTGAAAACCCTAGACACTATTATAATATCACTGGATTTCCTATAAAATGTTTTGGTTAGCGTAAGGTAAAAACTTTTCCATGTTCATGTGTGGGAAGTCTTACGTGATACCTTTTCTTTTCAAAAGATTTTCTAAAGTTAAGCAACTTTAAACCCATTTACTCACACCAAACCCATGTCTGACCCGAGTGTTTATTTTAAGTTTTATTAAACTCTTGGGTACTCATATTATGTATGAGTTGTCAAGTATTTCAGGATTGCTTTGACGAGTTCTGGAGGAGATATCGAGCAGGAGGCTTCAGCGTGTAGATATGTATTGTGGTTCCGCTGTGTTTGAGATGTATCTGTTTTCTCTGATGTACTTGAATTTTAATAACTAGATAGATGTTTATAACTGTCTAGTTTGTGTTGTATTAGCTGTATAACTCTGATGTATATGATACTATGTAATCTTTTATGTGATATAATATAATTTATTCGTTCCGCTGTGAGATTCTGATGTTCTTTGTTTCTTTCTTTTCTTTCTTTTCTCTTTTCTATCCCTTTCTTTCTTCTTAATGATGCGTCTTTCTATGGAATGAAAGGCGGGTCGTTTCATTATGGTATCAGAGCGCTAGGTTGAGCGAATACCTAGGCTATGGAGTGGTGCCTATCTTGAGAGAGCGTATTTATAATTTTGAATATATATATATATATATATATATATATATATATATATATATTTCTACCTATTTGATTGGGTTACCTGTTCGGGTTTTCCAATATAAGTTCTAAGAGGTAGATAGGGTAGTGGTGTATGTAACACAACTACTAATGGTTGAAGTCCGAGTGTTTGAGGTTGGAAGTGAATCTGCTGGGGCAGTATTGGGCATCTTGAGTAGTTTTGCAGTTTGGTATGAAGGATTTCTCTGATCTATGAAGGAAATCTTTCCACGGTTCAGAGTTTATCTTTGGATGTATGCTTGGTTGCACTCGTGCAAATGGATTTTCTTGAATTTGGATCGGTCGGATGTACTAAAGCCAGTGATGGAATCTTGGCAACTTCAGGAAGGAGTTCTGTCTGTATTTGACTTTGAGACTCAGTTTGGCAGAGTGTTTTGTGCCTGGTTTGAGATCGAGTTTCCTGAGAAATATATGTCTACTAAAGGCTCTATTGTGGAAGTGGCTAGTGTAGCTTTGTGATTCGATGAGCTTTTGGATAAGAAAGTCGTTGGCAGCCGCAACAGCGAGGACCGTTTCTTCGATGGTTCAGAAGTCTCTGTGATCCTTTTGTCAGTGGGCCGAGCAAATGGTGTAGCTTGTCCATTTCTTCTGGAGGCTCAACTGGGTGTGATGTTTGTGGTTGAAGGTGGACCACTAGTTTCTTCTTTTGGTTAGAAGCCTTTAGCTGTTCTGATTGTGAATAGAGAACGGTTTCTGGGAATCTGAACTGAGTAGAATCGCAAAAGTGACTTGCGATGGTTCGGAAGTTCTCTGAGTGATTTTTGTTTGGATTAAAGCATCTCTAGAGGATGTTAGAGTTATCGAAGTGGTTTGAGATTTTCTGGATATCTTCGAAGGAGTTAAGGATTGCATCCGCATCGCGAGATTGAGTTCTGTATCGACTTGGTTCTCGGAGCTTTACCGGTGGTTCAGCTTAGTAGGAGGGCTCTTTGAGAAAGAGATCTGTTTAAGCTAGCAGGATAGATCGAATCTTGTTTCCTAGCAGAATTTTTGCTGTGGTATTTGTGACCAAATCGGATAGTCACTGAGATTTTGTGGAATTTGATGAACAATGTTTCAGGGATAAGTTGATCAAGTTTGTACTTGTGTCCTTCAACATCATTCTCAAATCAGAGTTGTGCAGCGGAAGCATGGTGGCAGCTATTCCAGAATAGAAGCAACACTCGATTCATTGAGAATTTGTGTTTTTCTTGGATCATAGGATTTCTACAGGAAATTCATTTTGGATCTGGAGGCTTGGTTGTCTTGTGCATCTGTTCTGTTTTCGAATAGGAATAGTATGTTTGAAGTCTTCTGATATTTGTGTAGTAGAGTTTGTGTGGTGGTTTTGATGGATTTTGGGAGAATCATTTTGTTGAGTAGGATCTGGAGATCGTTTATTTCTTGTTCAGATTTGTTCTGTGAAGCATCTGCAAAGATTGGATTGATCTAGAAGGTTAAAGGCAGCCCAGGATCGACAGGAGAGATTTGTGGATAAGAGTATTGGACCTTTCTGTTTTCTCTTAAGGGTTAAGTGTTTGGTCTACAGGATTTAATTGCCAGTTTAGTCGGTTGAAATTTTTTATGTTTTTCACGTGTCTCTGAGGGAGTACGTGTATGGTTTATCACTGGTTTTAGAATCAGTAGTTTTGGGAGATTTGGAAGTTGATCAGGACTTGTCTGTGGTCCAGTATCCTGTTTAGATTTGTAGATCTAGATACATAGGAGCTCTATATCTGAGTGGTATAGCCAGTTTAGATTCTGTAGGGCGAGTGTCGCGGTGTTTGTACCTGGGAAACTCTAGGGAATCCTATCCAGAATTTTGTCTGGATAGTTAGAATTGTTTGTTTGAATTGGTTGTTATGGTTGCTAGTATTTAGTTGATAGCATATGTTTGCTATTTTAAAATTTAAATTCTGTATAGGATTACTAAATTATCTTTGTTTTTAAAATTTAGGGGACGAAATTCTTTTAATGGGGGAGGAATGTGATGTCCCGGAAATTTGGGCAATACTTATTTAATAATTTTCATTAATAGTTATTTTAAAATGTGAAGTATTTATTTAATAATCTAATTCAAACAGAAATAATCTTTTGAAGATTAATAATTATTTAGTTTTTCAAATGATATTCTTTTCAAAATTTATAATAATGATAACTTTATGTTTGGGAATTTTATTCTTTTCAAAAGTTAAAATATTTAAATGTCTTTCTAAGCTTATTTGAAAAAATATTTTATTTATAATGTATATATGTGTATACATTGTAAATAGAGAATTTGATTTTAATTTAAATTTAAATTTAATAAGGATATTTTCAAAATTATTATATATATAGATGTATAACTTGTAAATTGGTTAATTTGATTTAAATTAGTATTGAAAACATTTTAAAGGTTTGATTTAAAAATCTATCTTATATTTTCAAAAGAAATTTAAGTAAATATTTATTTTGTTTAAAATTATAAAATTTAAATTGTCTTTTATTATAAAAGTTTATTTTGTTTTCTTTTAAAAATTGTTTTGAAATAAACTTAGTTTATTTACATTAGAGTATAATATTTTTGTGTGAAAACTTTGGAATAAAATTGAATTCAACATTCTTTTTCTTTTTAAATTTTCTTTTTGAAAATTTATTTTTAAAAATATTATTTCAAAAATATTCAAATAAACATTAAGATGTGTAATGTTGTAAAGGAAGTTTACATGTAAACATTTAAAGGCTAAATATAGATAAACATATAAAAACATGTTAAATTAAATTAGAAATTATTTTAGGAGAATTTAAAAACCTTTATAAAATTAAGAAAATCTATTTTAATATTAATATGAACACGTGTTAAGCATTTGACTAATAGAGGAGACACTTGTAAATCACTTTACAAACTTAAGTAACAAGTGGCAATCTATTTTTAAAAACATTTTTATTGAAAATATAGATAAGGAAACCTAGAAATTCATTTAGTTCAAACATTATCTTCAAATTAAACTAAAATCAGATTTTAGAAAAGAAATTCAAACCCAAACCAAAATCTATCTAAAATCTGCAAAACCAATTCATGTTCAAAAATCTGCAAAACCAAATTCAAACCCAAATACAATTCTGTTTAAAATCTGCAAACCCAATCTGGTAACAAATTCAAAACCAAATCCGCTCCAAGTTTCAACATCAAATTTAAGTTCAGTTCAACTCCAAATATAAGCAAATGAAAATGGGGCCAGCATGCAGTTTAAAATCAACTTCAACAGCAAATTGCAAACACAGATTCAACTAGCAAATGCAAAATCTGTTTCAGGAAATTAGAATTGCAGTGCTAGGATAATGCATCTGAGTATTCTCTGCTTCTTCTATAATAAAGTGAGTAAATTTTTATTTTTAAAGATAGTTCTTCTTTTTAAAATCAAATGCCTAAGCAAGTACTAGAACTCAAGTTCAAAGCAAACTGTCATTTAAAAAAAAAAATATAACTGCTATTGATTAAACTGCAGTGCTTCATTTTTCTTAGGTAAATAACTTCACAATTTTTAAAAAGGAGCTTTAAGTTAACTGTTGCATGTTGATAAATAGGAATAAGTATGTTTGTGTGATTGCATATTGAAGAATGTTCTTTGTATACATATATAAATATGTATATATGTGTTGTTGTTGCTAGGTATCTGCAAACCTGTTTTGTTTTTTTAAACTAAGATTTTATTAGGAATCCATTATCACCTGGTTTGGTCTCAACTAGGATTTGAAATGTAAACCAAAATTGTTTGTTTAGTAAGGATTGAGTTTATAAATTATAATTAAGTCAAATTTAAAATATGTTTCGTCTGTAAACTGTAGGGACAATAAATATTCAAACAAGAATATCAAACTTTTTAAATTAATAAAACAAGTTCATAACTTGAATGCGTGTAGGAAATCATGAATTTTAAAACAGAAATCACAATTTTTAGTTAATTATTGTGTGAGCATTTCTGAGTTGAACCAAATAGGGGTTTTTGGGTTTTTCTAATTGCCTAGTGGATTTTGGTTGTTATGGTTCTTCCTGGAGGTGGAGGGCTGATAGGAGAATGGGGGAAAATTATTAGGTGGATGGTCAGAGGTGGTTGGCGACCGTGGTTGGCAATTTCAGGCTTGTAACCCTAGTTTTCTGGAGGTAGGGGTTTTGTAGCTTCTTGGTTTCTAAGTTGCATCGAGTGATGTAAGCCTTTGGGATTAGGAAGAGGAGGCGTAGATGGAGGGATGGCCGGAGTTGTAAGTGATCAGGTGATCAGAGGAGAGGTTGCGAGTGGTTGACAGGTTTGGGATATTTGGTGTTGTGATGCTCTAGGTTGCTTGATTCACTCGAATTTGATTCCGAGTTGCTATGGGGATTTCGGTGGTCGTCATCAGGTGAGGGGTTGGTCGGCGACTTGGGGAAATCGGTTAGGGTGGCTGGAGATCGCCAGAGTGCCGGTGCATATGCACCGTGCATATTTAAGTTCAGATGAACTATTTTGGTCTGTGTAGGGGGATATGTCTCGGGTTTTACTCGAGTAGATCGAGTAGTTTACTCGAAGTAATTAGGTTGTGAAGTCGAAGCATTTGTATGGGTGTCTCGGGTAAGTGATGTTTCATGTTTATAAACCTGACAGCATGCAGTTTTTAAAAATTTGAATGGAATTTGGAATTTTATAAGCAGGATTTAAGCAGGGCTTTTAAAATACAAAGTTTGAATCTGAATTCAAGTGAACTTTTGAATTCAAAGTTTTAAAAAATGAAAATTTTAAATTTAAAGCAAGGTTTAAAATCAAGTTTAAAACCAAGTTTAAATATGAGTTCAAGTTTACTATAAATTCAAATTCTTGAATTTAAATCAGTTTGTAATTTTAATTGTTGAACAAATTTAAATGTTTTAAATTAGATTTAAAAATGAATTTGTTTTCAAATAAATGTTTAAACTTGACAAATTCTTTTCTTTAATATTTGAATGAAAGTTATGATATGTTTAACTTAAGTTTGAAAAGTTAAATAATCAATTTATTATTTTTAAGCATGATTTCTTTAATAATTTAGTTTTAAACTTTTCTTATATAAATATCTTATATAAGTAATGAATGTTTTCACATTTATTTTAAGGAATAAATTTATTTAAAATTTGGATAATGTTTAAATATTTAAACATTTTAAATCTTAACTTTTAAAATGGAATTTGAATTTGAATTTAGAAATGTATTGTTTTAAATACATTTGAATGTTAATTAAGTCATTAATAAGTAAATGAATTATTTTAGAAATAATTAAAGATAATAAAGAATTAACTTATTTGTTTGATTTAAATTAATGTTTTAGATTAAATTTTAATTGGAGATGATTAATGGTTAATCTAAGATAATTTTCTTAAGGAAGTAATTAAAGAAAATGTTGTTAGTTAATAATGATTAGTATCTAAGTATAATTAAGTAATTAATTAATGTGATTAATTTTGATAATTAATTAGATTAATTAATTGAAGACTATCAATTTTAAATTGTTAAGTATAATTACTTGATAAAAGTAATTAAGGGATTAATTACTTATTGTAATTAATTTGTATAATGTGATTTGGTTAAATTAATTAATTTAGTTTAATTAATTTAAGAAAATCATTCGATGATGTAATAAGAGTAATTACTTAATGTAATTAATGGAGCATGATTACTTAGAGAAGTAATAAATGATAATTACTGGAATGTAATTAGTGAGTGATGATTTTTAATGAAGTAATTTGACTAATTACTTTTGTAATTAATCAAGGGATTAATTAATGAAGATAATTAATTATGGGATAATTAATTTGTTATGAGTAATTAAGGGTGGTTAATTACTGGATTAATAATTGTATTTTAAATTTTAGATTAATTACTAAATGTAATTAATTTTAAATAAAGTAATTAATTTAAATATAAAGTAGTGATCATTAATTAATATAATTAGTGATGTAATTAAGAATTGTTTAATTAAGTAATAATTAATAATAAAGTGATTAATTAATATAAATAATTAAGGATAAATGTAATTAATTATAGTTAATTAATAAATGAAGTAATTAAATGTTAATTACTACTGATTAAGGTTAATTGATTTTGTGAAATTAATGAAAGACTAATTACTTATTGTAATTAGAGAATGATTAATCAAAGGTGTTTAATCAAGTTGAATACTTAGAGAATTATTAATTAACTAGGTTAATTAATGAATGGATATATAAGCAGGATTAAAGATGTGGTAATTAATTTAATTTAATTTAAATTAATTAGAGATAGTAGTAATTAATTTAATTCATTTTAAATTAATAATAGATGATGGTTAATAAATCATTGCTTATGAATGATATTGATATTTCTTTGGATAGTTGTGATCTCAGTAATGAGATGAGTAGTACTTATATAATATGGATGCTTAGTTAAAGTATGATAATATGGATTATCTGTTTGTGATGATTATCTGTTTGTGATTATGATACGGGTTATCCATTTATGATCAGAATGTGATTATCTATTGTGATATGTGAAATATCTATCTGTGTGTATATAGATAATGATGAATTGAATTAATTGTTCAAACTAAATTCACTTGGACATTAAGATGGCGTTTGGATTTCGATGAGATCGGGATCGGATTTTCAAATTTGGAATTCCGAAAACCACATCGATCCAAATTAAACGTTAGGTCGTAAATCTCAAATGAAGAGTGAAGACTCGAGGTGTAAGAACTATTCGTCAGTATAACTCTGATGGTGATTCCGTGATAAGTTTGACGGAAATAGTACTTTCAGGTTCGAGATGGTGATTCAGAGTGCAAGGGTTATCGTCGTTAACTCTGAGGGTGATTCCAAAATGAGTGTAACGAGATAGTGCCTTCGGTTTCGTTCAAACCCGAAACGAACTTGTATGGATTGAATGCTTTCAGAACATCGTCAGGTAGACGATTTGCATTCTAAGATTGATATGTCCTATAAAGATAATCGTAGCCTCAAGCCTCATCAACCGGGAATGGCTAAAGCATGGGAGGTGTAGCAAGGCTAAGTGGGTCATGCCCAAGTAGGACGAGATTTACCCCTGTCTAGAGGTCCCTTTTTATTTCGGTTGTGTGGCAGTTGGCGACGGCCAATCTGCAGGGTGGTCTTGTTCGGGACTGCCCAGTAAGGGATGGTTCCGGCTTTGTGTTGCAGGGGATTTGGAGTGATCCTCGGTACGGTGATCTAAGCCACATACTGTGACGGGCGTTACCCCTGTAGCCCTGCCATTGATGGAATCCAAAATCCAATAAGTGCCTGTACGGTTTTGATTGTGCCCAGCTATGTTGGAACGTGAGATGTAAGAATTCCAGCTATTTCTGTATTTTATTTTGAAAACCCTAGACACTATTATAATATCACTGGATTTCCTATCAAATGTTTTTATTAGCGTAAGGTAAAAACTTTTCCATGTTTATGTGTGGGAAGTCTTACGTGATACCTTTTCTTTCCAAAAGATTTTCTAAAGTTAAGAAACTTTAAACCCGTTTACTCACACCAGACCCATATCTAACCCGAGTGTTTATTTTATGTTTTATTAAACTCTTGGGTAATCACATTATTTATGAGTAGTCATGTGTTTCAGGATTGCTTTGACGAGTTCTGGAGGAGATATGGAGCAGGAGGCTTCAGCATGTAGATATGTATTGTGGTTCCGCTGTGTTTGAGATGTATATGTTTTCTTTGATGTACTTGAATTGTAATAACTAGACAGGTGTTTATAACTGTCTAGTTTGTGTTGTATTCGCTGTATAACTCTGATGTACATGATACTATGTAATGTTTTATGTGATAAAATATAATTTATTCGTTCCGCTGTGAGATTCTGATGTTCTTTGTTTCTTTCTTTTCTTGCTTTTCTCTTTTCAATCCCTTTCTTTCTTCTTAATTATGCGCCTTTCTATGGAATGAAAGGCGGGTCGTTACAAATACAGGATCGGGCTTTAATCAAAATCTCAGATCCGATTCTAATTATAGCTTAACACAATTCAAGTTCAACTAGATCAAGGCTAATTACCAGAGCATTTCCTATCTCAGTGTTGTAATCAAAATAGATTTCAAAACTTCAAATGTTGTTCCTTATCTTCAATCACAGGTGAGTAACACTCATTTTAAAAATCTTAAGTATGGATATCAGTTGCATATTAATCTCTGTGATAGTTAATTATATTGTGTGGATGTATATGATTGAATTGTTTTGTGTATGAGAATATGTGTGTGTGTGTATGCTTGTAGTATCTCTGTACTTCACTGTATTTAGTTTTATAAGCTAAGATTTGTTCAAAATCCATTATCAATTGATCTGTTCCTTGTTAGGATGTAGGATTCAAACAAAAGCTGTTTGTTTGTTTATAGATTAAATTTTAAAATTCTATTTAAGTTAAATTTAAATTGAAATTCCACTGGAAATCAAAAGCAATAGTATAATCCTAAGATAAGTAAAATTCAATTATCCTGATTCATCAATTCAGGAACATCAATTGAATCTTCAACTAAAACATGATTTTTAAGTATTAAATCAAAAAAATTAGTGAAGAGGTATAGGGGAAGTTCTGGTTTGACCAGAAACATTATTTTGGGTAGTCACTAATAATCTAGATGGTCTGGGGGCTAGCGTCTTCTTTGGTGATGCAGTGATGATCAGTGAATCAGGTAAAAATATCAAGAAGGCGATTAATGGTCGGTGGCGATGGTGGTTGATCTGGGAAGTTTGTAAACCTAGTTTGAATGTGTTGTACATTCTTGATTGGAGCGATGGCTCCACTGAACCGAGTGCCACCATATTTTGGAGATTG
The DNA here is from genome assembly GCA_030765085.1 of Allium cepa. Taxonomy (NCBI): domain Eukaryota; kingdom Viridiplantae; phylum Streptophyta; class Magnoliopsida; order Asparagales; family Amaryllidaceae; genus Allium; species Allium cepa. The sequence goes on from CM060945.1 coordinate 728,750,905, forward strand.
CAAGATGTGGTATTGGCGAAGGTGCTGCTTGATTTTTAGGTGATCTGGTGGCCGGAGATTGGAGTTGGCGTTTGTTCCAGGTTTAGTTGGGTTCCAGAATTGTGCTGGGAAGCTCGTTTTTGATTGCAAGCTGCTACTAGAGATCTGATGATCGGGATAGAGTTTGGGAATGAAGGTCGATGGGAGGAAGTCGACGTGGATGATCAAAAGTGGCGGCATCGTTGGTGCAGGCGTACAACGATGAGGATGTGTCAGCCGTTGATTTGGGAAAGTTAGGTACTCGATTTTCCTCGAGTAGTTTGTGTGAATTACTCGAAGATGCGTGGGGGTTGACTCGAAGTTATTTGTGCAATGGCTTGGGTTAGTTTTGTGTTTCAGGTTTTTAAAGGAACCTGTTCTGTTTTCTTTAATTTTAAAACCGAAGTTTTAAAATGAAAAGTAAAGGCTTAAACAAGTTTTAAATCTAATTCTAAATCCGATTCAAGATTAGTTTGAATCTCAGTTTAAAAATAAAATAAATTTTTAAAATTTAAATTATTTTAACAACCTTAAATGTTTTAATAGTTTGAATTTAAAAATGAAGTTTTAAAATGTAAGTAAAGTTTATAAGTTAACTTGAATCTGGATTCAATCCAAATCTGTATTCCAGATTAGAAATAAAAGGAAGTGTTTTAAATTAAATTGTTTGAAAAAACTTAGAATGTTTAAAGTTTATTTTAAAATGATTTTGAGTTTAAAATGGATTTGGTTTAAATTCTTTTTAAATCTTTTATAACATTGTATTTCTCTAACATGAGATTTGAAAAGGTTTTAAAAATTGTTTTTAAAACTTTGTTAAAATTAATCTACCTTTCATATTAAATCTTAAGTTCAAAATGAAATTTAAAAGTAAATTTGAAAGCAAATTGTTTTTAAATGCTTTTGATAATGATAATTTAATCATTAATAAGAATAAAGATTTATCTTAAAGATAATTAAAATTTAATGATTTATCATACATTAAATTATTAAGGTAGTTAAAATTGATAATTTAATTAATTAATTAGTTAATGGTTTGGATTAATTAATTAATAATTAAGAGTTTAAATGAATTAATTAAGGTTTAAGATTAATTAATTAAGGATTAATGTAATTAATATGGACGGGTAAAGGTTAATTAATTTGTGTAATTAATTAAGTTAAAGTGGTTAATTCTAGTTAATTAATTAAGTTTAATTAATAAAGGGTAATCATTTGATGTTTGGTTAAGTATAATTACTTAAGGTAATTAATGAGGTGTAAGTACTTAGTGAAGTAATTAGTGGATAATTACTTGATGGAAAGTAATTAAAGGATAATTACTTGGTGGAAGAAATTAAGTTATAATTACTTAGTGTAATTAAAGGATTAATTAATATAATTAATCAAGTAGTTGGTTTAATTGATGAAGTAATTAAGGAAAGTTAATTTTTGATTGTGATTAATCAAGATTGATTAATGAATGTAATTAAGTTAAAGGTTAATTATTATATGAAATTTAAGAATAATTAACTAATGAAAGTAATTAGAGGATCATCAACTAATGTAATTAATGGAAGTGATCAATTTTGCTTATTGATGATTGAATGATAATGAGTGCTTTGAATTGATTGATATCTCTGATATGAATTGCTTTGTGATATGATATGTTGGATGGACGATGATAATGTGATTATCAATCAATTACGAATTGCTGTGTAAAAATGTTATCCGACAATTAAAGTTGAATTTTATTTAAATGGGATAACTTGGGTTCAGATGACATTGGATTCGAAGAGATCGGAGTCGGGTATTAGTTAATACCCGAAACCACTTCGATGCTTTATAAATTGATATGTGAAATCAATAGGTTGGAATGGAATGATTTAAGTGAATTGGACCATTTAATCTAAGTTTTGGTACTTAGAAAATGATGTGTGAAATAAGTGACGTCTATAACAAATTGCGAAGTTGTAAGTTGATACGAGTTACCCCGGGTTTTATGTAAGTTTCATGCTGTTGTATTCCATGTTAGATGGGTTTACTCACGCTGGTTTCCTGCCTGACCCGGGTGTTACTTTGATGTAATGCTCGGGTCAGACCAAGTATTACAGATTTTCAAGTAAGGACGTTCTGGAGCTCAGAAGGCGAGCTGGATGGCAGGAACGTATGGAGTGATACCCGCTGGGATACATTGTTGTATATTTGGGACATATTGATGTGATAAATCTGATGTATTTAAATGTAATTAACTAAATGCAGTTTTCTTTGTGTAAAGTATTAGTTGATATTATATTTTATCCCCTACGAAGATGAGATTTTGAGTTGGTTTTCTGTTCCTTCTTCTTTCTCTTTTCTTCTTTCCTAACTATCTGGAATTTTCAACATCGAAAATTTCGGGTCGTTGTGTTTGGTATCAGAGCGAAGGTTAAGCGAGAACCTTTGCTTTGGTGGGATTAATCATTAAGGATAGGGTCAATGGTACCCTAGAATTAGTTGAGTGTGTGAGTGTGTGTGTGTGTGTGTGTGTATGAGAGCATACTTGTTATTTTCTTATATAAAGATTTTAAATGATTTTATATAAGGATATATTTTGATATATATAGCAATATATCTTTCAAATAAATATTAAGTTAATTGGTTGTTAAATTATTGATATTAAATTAAGTGGTAATAAAAACCCAACAAAATTGAAATTGAATAAAGTTTAAAATAGACTCAAACTGAAATTAAATCTTGATTTTGGGAAAGAGTTTCAGAATAAGATAACGATGAATTGGTTTCCAGATATGATAATCTTGGTTATTATCATAAATGGTTATTGTAATTAATAATGAAATGTGTGTCAATGAGTAGGAAAAATGAAATGTTTTAGGGAAGTAAAACATTTGGGTAAGTATGTTTTATAAATTGGAAGTAAAGATGATTTAAATAAAGATGATTTAAATTGTGAAGATTTAAATCTAGGTCCGGAAATTTGAAAATTGTTTTAAAGTGATAAAGAAATAATAGATAATATTTAATGTATTTGAATAAAAGGGTCCTATCTCAAACAAGAGTTGTTTGGAAATTTAAAGGAATTTGTTTTGAATAAAAAACCCAAAGGTGGTTTAAAATTTAAGGATAACTTGGTGTGTAAAGGAAATAAATATGTATAAATAAGGGATATTCACAATATCAAAGGTGATTTAAAATAAACTCTAAGGTTGAGTTTTGAATTTTACTTGGACTGTGATGTGAAAACCCAAAGTGATATGTTTTTGAACTTATAAGTGGGAAAGAATTTTGAAATTTGAAGTGGGAATTTAAATTTGAGTAAGGTTAACAGGATTTAAATTGAATTTAACTTAGAGGAAGTTAAATAAGTTTGAATGAACAACCTGATTTGGAAATTTCAATATGAAATTGAAAGTTAATTGGGAGTTTGTGTGATCTCAAAATGGGTTTGAGATGTGGAAATTGGAAATGTATGGGTGTTTTAAAATAGTTTGGATAATATTATCCTAATTAATAATCTTTAAACTATGAATTGGATTTGAAGTGTGGTAATATATCCATTATTGAGATAAGAAGGAAAATTAAACTTTAATTTGAAATTAAGGAGATGAAATTACCTTGAACTTAAGATTGAAATGTTCAAAAGGAACTTGGAAATTTAAATTGTTTAAAAGGGATTTGAATTATTATTTGAACCTAGAAATAGGTTTATGAAGAAGTAAAGGCTAAATTGATTTAAGGAATTAAATCAACATTTGAAAGTTTAACTTGAATTTATATAATTTGAGATGATTTAAAGTGAGATTGAATTTGAAATTACTTCAAATTGAAATTGATTTAAATAATTTGGATTTGTGATTAAAGTTGAGTAATTTTAAATTCAAATGGAATTTGATTTGAATTTGGAAAGAATCAAGGATAATTCAACTTGAATTGGGATTAACTTCAAACTGGGAACGAAATGAATTGAAAATTTAAAATTGGTTCACTTTCAAATTTAATTGAATTAATTGGAATTATGATGGAAGATGGATAAGTTAAAAATTCAAATGGAAATTTGAATTGGATAATTTGAAATGAAATTGAAGTTGGATGAGTGAAAATTCAAATAGGAAGTTGATTTGAATTTGGGATGAGAATGGAAGTTAACTTAATTTGAATTGAAATTGAAAGTTAATCGGAAACTGGGAATTGATTGGAATCGGGATCAACTCAAATTGGAATTGAGTCGATTTAAATGGATGTGGAAATTTAAATTAAATTGATTGGAAATGGAGGTTGGGAATTGAACAGTTTGTCTCTGGACTATTTTCAAAATAAATAGTTTTAATATAAATCTATTGTTTTCAAACTATTTACTATGCAACTTTTCTTTTTAAACCTAAAACTATCTTATACTTGTTTTACAATTATTTTTGGAACTATTTAACAACTTTTCAACTGTTTTATAAACTAATTACTTCTTTTTTTCAACTACTTTATAACTATTCACTATTTTACAACTATTTTGCAATTATTTAAAATTTCTATAACTATATGACTATTTTCCAACTATTTTATAATTACTTAACTATTTACAGCTATTTTACAAACTAATAATTGTTTTTCAACTACTTATCTATTTTTATATTCTTCAAGCTATTTTCAAAATTTATGCCGGTCAGAGTGCATACTGTTTATGATTAAATACCCAATTGAGATAAGAGTTGAGGTGATAATCAAAATGGGATTGAAGCAACTGTGAATAGGGAATAGAAATTAAAGTGAATGTGAATAGAAAAGGGGATTGATTTGACTAATAATCAATGAAGATAAATACGTAGGATATACGTATATTATTCTATTCGCACAGTGATTTGATCTAGATTTGAGCATAGAATTTCGAGATAGTATATCGATCCGAATTGGGATTTTCCACTCGATTTTCGATGGCGAACCTGGATATGGATTGTTGATTGGTTCTGGATATTCTCTATCATAGTTGTGACTATGCAAGGAGAATGACGGTTTTTGATCAAGAAACCAGATCTGAGTCCGCGCTAGGAAGTCGGGTGGACGATACTAGTTCGGAAGTGAAATTGTGTGATCGAGTAAGCGATCAGATTGGCATAGCGTACGGATGATATGGGTACATCGTACGGGTTTGAATGATATTGATATTTAAAATTTTTGGATAAGAAATGTGAAATAGTTTATGAAATAAAAGGTATATTTTTGTGAAATATATGATGAGGTAAAGTGAAATTGGATATTTCTATGGTAAAAATTTACTTTATGGAAGTAAGTATTATGATAAGTGACTTTATAGAGTAATCAAATTTGAATATTCATTTAATATAAACAAAGTTATATATCTTTGTTATATAAGATAATTCTCCCCTTGTTGAATCTAGCTAGAATGAAAGGGTTTTTGAAAATATTTAAAGTATAAAAAGGGCTTTATACAAGTTTGAAATGATCCAAAGATTTTTCAAGATTATATATATCTATATATAAATATATATAAAGGATCTTATGAGAATGATTTTGGAGGAAAGGTTTTTGGAACCTTTGGATTTGGAAAGGCTTTTTGATTTTTGGGTAAAATCAATATTGGGATTTGGAAAAGCCTAATTTAAGTATTATCGATTTTGGGATAATCGATTTTGAGAAAGGAGATTTATATGAGATTCATACTAGGTGTATGATTTGGAAGGTACTATATGTGTATAGTATAAAGTATTTTGAAAATGGCTCTGGGAAAAAGGCGCTTCCTTGAAATGAACTTCTCAAGAGTACCATAGGTTGGTACTGCCTTGAGCCTCTAAGGGTGAGGTTCTAAAGTTGATCCTGTGAGGAGTCCGGACTAACTAGGTCCTGAGGATTATTGGGTAGCGAAAGTCGAGGGCGCTGATGCCTACAGAGGCATTTGGGTTACGTTATGACGACAGTGTAACTCGATGTCGCTGCGATCTACTATGTGGAGCATAGCGGAAATCGTGTGGAGGTGAGTGTCAACGGTCTATGCTTGATTTTATCGGGATGACAACGTAACATCGGTAGACTGAGATCTATGGTTGAGTGAAGTGGAGAAGTTTCATTCTTTTGGCAGCGGAATTCGAGGGCGCTGAGGCCTACAGTTATATGGGTTTTTGCTATGATAGCAACGTAACCCCAGTTGTAGTTGTGATTTGTAGCGGGTTTCATGGTGTAATCGAGGGCCGCGGAGGCCTACAGTTATCTATGGATTTTGTCGGGATGGCAACGTAACCATCGGGTTAACTACGACCATGGTTGGGGGTGATGATTTCGAGAGCATTCTCACCAAAGATATTTCCTTTATTTTCACAATGTTTTCTATATCTTCAATACAATTATTTTCCATGTATTTTCACTAAGTGTTGAAAACGGGTTTACTAAGTACTTATAGATTTTCAGTCCTACACCTGATCAATTTATGACCGAATTTCTGTAAGAACAAGGATGGACTTGTTGAAACATCGAGTTATAAAAGTATTTTTTTACAGAAACTATTTTGGCAATTTTATCTAGGTTCCAAAGTGTTTTAACGATTTTTTAATAAAAAGGAGTCCTTAGTTTAAATATGTTTAAATTTTTTTTACTAATATAAGTATTTTAATAAATTCTGGCTTCGTTCCTTTTCAAGGATGAAAAGATTCAAAGAGGGGAGGAATGTGATAACCCTTTTTTTATCATCTGTTAATTGATAATTAAAGATACATTTTATTTGAAATATTGACTTGTAAGATGGATAAATAAAATTTTGATAAATATCTGGATAGGTGAATAATATACTTCACTATTTAATTCAAGAAAAAAATATCTTTGTATATAAATAGATTTGCAAACTTTTTGATGATGGGAATCTTGGGTATGTACATATACAAGAAAAAGTGATAACCCGAGATTTTGGCAATAGAAACTTGGTAATTTCTTATTGATTTAATAAAGATATATTTTAAGCTTAAGTTTAAAATTGGATTTAAATTAAAAAGTTCATTTGTTTTTAATATTCTTTCATTTTTAAAATTCAAACATAAGGCAAATTTGGATTGTAAAAATTTATATAAAGTTAAAATAAAATTCTCAAGCATATAAACATATGATACATTTATTTGGATCAAAAGAATAAGTAATTTATAATGGTTTACATAAAGTCACTTTTATATATTTATATAAATCTAAAAGCTTATTTATATAAAAATAGATACATTTTATAAACATTTAAATAATATTACATAAATGTATATTTGGCATAAATGTATTAATAAAAACAAGTTAACACTTGTAAGTATATTAAAGTGGGTTAAAGACATTTGTAAAGATAAATGCATATGTGTAAGCTAATTAACACCTAAGAAGACAAATGTCAACATTTCTTTTTGATGATTATATATATATAAGAAGAAATTTATTTTCGCTTTTCAGCTGAATTCTTTTCTCCATTTCAACTAAAATCTAAATTCGAATCAAAAGAGAAGAAGAAATTCAAACTATTCAAACAATAATTGGGAAACTATTCAAAGCTTCAGTTTAAATCTGGTAATGCAATACAGGATCGGGCTTCAATCAAAATCTCAGATCGGATTCGAATTATAGCTTAACACAATTCAAGTTCAACCGGATCAAGGCTAATTACCAGAGCATTTCCTATCTCAGTGTTGTAATCGAAATAGATTTCAAAACTTCAAAAGCTGTTCCCTGTCTTCAATCACAGGTGAGTAACACTCTTTTTAAAAAATTTAAGTATGGATATCAGTTGCATATTAATCTCGGTGATAGTTAATTATATTGTGTGGATGTATATGATTGAATTGTTTTGTGTATGAGAATGTCTATATATATGCTTGTAGTGTCTCTGTACTTCACTGTATTCAGTTTTATAAGCTAAGATTTGTTCAAAATCCATTATCAATTGATCAGTTCCTTTTTAGGATGTAGGATTCAAACAAAAACTGCTTGTTTATTTATAGATTAAATTTTAAAATTTTATTTAAGTTAAATTTAAATTGAAATTCCACTGGAAATCAAAAGCAATAGTATAATCCTAAGATAAGTAAAATTCAATTATCCTAATTCATCAATTAAGGAACATCAATTGAATCTTCGACTAAAAACATGATTTTTAAGTATTAAATCAAAAAATTTAGTGAAGTGGTATAGGGGCAGTTCTGGTTTGACCAGAAATGATATTTTGGGTAGTCACTGATTATCTAGATGGTCTGGGGGTCACTTCTTTGGTGATGCAGTAATGATTAGTGAATCAGGTAAAAATATCAAGAAGGAAATTAATGGTCGGTGGCGATGGTGGTTGATGTGGGAAGTTTGTAAACCTAGTTTGAATAGCTTGTACATTCTTGATCGGAGCGATGGCTCTGGTGGACCGATTGACACCATATTTTGGGGATTGCAAGATGTGGTATTGGCAAAGGTGCTGCTTGATTTTCAGGTGATATGGTGTCCGGAGATTGGAGTTGGAGTTTGTTCCAGGTTTAGTTGGGTTCCGAAATTGTGCTGGGAAGCTCGTTTTTGATTGCGAGCTGCTACTGGAGATCTGATGATCGGGATAGAGTTTGGGAATGATGGTCGATGGGAGGAAGTTGACGTGGATGATCGAAACTAGCGGCATCGTTGGTGCAGGTGCACGACGATGAGGATGTGTCGGCCGTTGATTTGGGAAAGTTAGGTGCTCGAGTTTCCTCGAGTAGTTTGTGTGAGTTACTCGAAGATGTGTGGGGGTTGACTCGAAGTTATTTGTGCAATGGCTCGGGTTAGTTTTGTGTTTCGGGTTTTTAAAGGAACCTGTTCTGTTTTCTTTAATTTTAAAACTGAAGTTTTAAAATAAAAGTAAAGGCTTAAACAAGTTTTAAATCTAATTTTAAATCTGATTCAAGTTTAGTTTGAATCTCAGTTTAAAAATCAAATAACGTTTTAAAATTCAAATTATTTTAACAACCTTAAATGTTTTAATATTTTGAATTTAAAAATAAAGTTTTAAAATGTAAGTAAAGTTTTTAGGTTAAGTTGAATCTAGATTCAATCCAAATCTGTATTCCAGTTTTGAAATAAAAGGAAGTTTTTTAAATTTAAATTGTTTGAAATAACTTTGAATGGTTAAAGTTTATTTTAAAATGATTTGAGTTTAAAATGGATTTGGTTTAAATTCTTTTATAAGGTAGTATTTCTTTAACATGAGATTTGAAAAGGTTTTAAAATTTGTTTTTAAAACTTTTCTAAAAACTAATCCACATTTCATTTTAAATCTTAAATTTACAATGAAATTTAAAAGTAAATTTGAAAGCAAATTGTTTTTAAATGCTTTTGATAATGGTAATTTAATCATTAATAAGAATAAAGATTTATCTTAAAGATAATTAAAATTTAACGATTTATGATTCATTAAATTATTAAGATAATTAAAATGGATAATTAATTTATTTAATTAATTAATGGTTTGGATTAATTAATCAACAATTAAGAGTTTAAATGAATTAATTAAGGTTTAAGATTAATTAATTAAGGATTAATGTAATTAATATGGACGAGTAAAGGTTAAATAATTTTTGTAATTAATTAAGTTAAAGTGGTTAATTTCTAGTTAATTAATTAAGTTTAATTAATTAAAGGTAATCATTTGATGTTTGGTTAAGTATAATTACTTAAGGTAATTAATAAGGTGTAAGTACTTAGCAAGTAATTAGTGGATAATTACTTGATGGAAAGTAATTAAAGGATAATTACTTGGTGGAAGAAATTAAATGATAATTACTTAGTGTAATTAAAGGATTAATTAATATAATTAATCAAGTAGTTGGTTTAATTGATGATGTAATTAAGAAAAGTTAATTTCTGATTGTGATTAATCAAGATTGATTAATGAATGTAATTTAGTTAAAGGTTAATTGTTATATGAAATTTAAGAATAATTAACTAATGGAAGTAATTAGAGGATCATTAATTAATGTAATGAATGGAAGTGATCAATCTTGCTTATTAATGATTGAATGATAATGAGTGCTTTGAATTGGTTGATAACTCTGATATGAATTTCTTTGTGATATGATATGTTGGATGGACGATGATAATGTTATTATCAATCAATTATGAATTGCTGTGTAAAAGTGTTATCCGACAATTAAAGTTGAATTGTATTTAAATGGGATAACTTGGGTTCAGATGACATTGGATTCGAAGAGACCGGAGTTGGGTATTAGTTAATACTCGAAACCACTTTGATTCTTTATAAATTGATATGTGAAATCAATAGGATGGAATGGAATGGAATGATTTAAGTGAATTGGACCATTTAATCTAAGTTTTGGTACTTAGAAAATGATGTGTGAAATAAGTGATGTCTATAACAAATTACAAAGTTGTAAATTGATACGAGTTACCCTAGGTTTTATGTAAGTTTCATGATGTTGCATTCCATGTTAGATGGGTTTACTCACGCTAGTTTCCAGCCTGACCCGGGTGTTACATTGATGTAATGCTTGGGTCAGACCGAGTATTATAGATTTTCAGGTAAGGACGTTCTAGAGCTCAGGAGGCGAGTTGGATGGCAGGAACGTATGGAGTGATATCTGCTGGGATACATTGTTGTATATTTGGGGCATATTGATGTGATAACTCTGATGTATTTAAAAGTAATTAACTGAATACAGTTTTCTTTGTGTAAAGTATTAATTGATATTATATTTTATCCGCTGCGAATATGAGTTTTTGAGTTGGTTTTCTGTTCCTTCTTCTTTCTCTTTTCTTCTTTCATAACTATCTGGAATTTTCGGAATCGAAAATTTTGGGTCGTTGTAGTCTTTATTTGCAAATGATGATTCATCATGGGATACTAATATGTATCAAGACATGAAATGGAATTTTTGGTAGGAAGGCATGAAGAGAGTGCTTCCATATTCGTGAGTATGTGTTCTAACCGCCAACAAGTCAAAGGTAGTCACTAGAAGATAGTTGGACTGCTTTAGCCAATTGAGATTCCTAAGTGGAAGTTGGAGTAGATCTTTAAGGACTTCATGGACGATCTACCTAGGTCGAGGAAGGGTAACGAAGGTGTTTGGGTTATTATAGGTCGATTAACTTAGAGTGTGAACTTATTACCTGTGAAGAATATGAGGATGGCTTAAAGTTTGGAAAAATTATATGTTAAGGAAACCATCATGCTGCATGGAGTTCCCTATGATATCATGAGAAATTGAGATACGATATTCATAATCCAGTTTTGGAAAGGGCTACATATTGCCTTGGGGATGGGTTGAATTTTAGTATAGCTTACCTTCCTTAGACTGATAGGCAAACGAAGAGGGTTAACCGTGTCTTAGAGGGCTTGCTTCGAGCTTGGATATTAAAATTTGGTGGTTCGTAGGAAGGGCGGTTATCACTTGTTGAGTTCTCATACAACAACAGTCACTAAGTGTGGCAACCCACACCCCAATAGGCCTGAATTTTTGTTACATTGAACACCCAAGTTCCCCAAAGCGTGGATCATTGGTTCAGTGCCCTATAAATAAAAAAATAATGCATACCACAGCTCTAACGAAATAATTTGTAGTGGATTAATTAAAATATAATAGATCTCATAATTACTGACCAAGATTTGGCACTTCAAAGTCACGTGACCTTATGGATACCGAACATGCCAAGCATTAGTAAATATTCTTCTATCCAACTTGTAGGTTGTAACGTGGAGGGGTTAGAACAACGTTCTAGTAAATGGTAAATTATTCGTCTTATACAAAACACTAAATTATGCCGATTGTTCAGTATTTCATGTTATGTTTGATTATATTATTAGTCATTTAGACTCCATTTTTGCAAACGAACTATTCCCATCTACCTTCCATAGATTTATATCTATGTAGGACATATGTATCCCATGGTCCCTTAATGGACCTAGATACTATCCCCATTAGTATCTAATGTGCTGCACCTCATCAGGATCTATCGCTTTACTATATCACAATCATCATATAACTCGACGAAATCCTACAGTGTGCACTGACGACCTTTACTACATTAAGCCATGTTCTCTTTGGGGACTTTTCTACGTTTTCTTCTTCGTATTACGTGGACTCAGCCAACAAACCACCACATCGATATTTTGAAGAATCTCATTATGGGTTATTTAGCCCTGCCCTATCAAACAACTATGGTATTGCATAACCTTACTGAATATCTTGGTAGGTGAACCATCTAGTCTAATTGTAACCCTGTCCTTTTCTTTAACCATAAGGGATCGATGACTGTTCGTCACAACCTATACAACCTTACACTTAGTGGTTGGTACCCACTAACTATGTCGCATAACATCTGACCCCACTCACCATCCATTTAGATTGCCTAGTGCAATCAAGGCAATACCCTCCTCTAACAAATTTGAAGCAGACTACTTGTGCTTGTACAATTTCGCCATCCTCAAATGGACTGCCAAGTCCTTCAATTATGAAGGTTCCATTCCAAGCACTATCATAACTTGAGGATATCTTCATCTATATGCAAGCGTATACTCTCCATGTGTCCTATGGTTAAATATGCTTTTTCTCTTTAACCTTCTCTATGACTCTCAATGTCATTTTATTTCTATAATTTATATATTAAATTATAATTGTCCACACCCGTTATAAACATGTATTCGAGTTTACTTATATACATATTTCACATTCCTTTATATTTATTCTTCTTACATTTCCTTTACTGCCTCTCCAACTTTTATGTTTAACCTTAGGTCTTCATTTTATTATGCATTCATCTTTCACCTTAACAAATTCATTTACCACTTCTCATTAGTTATCGGTATCGCTGCTACTACATTCATCGGTTTCATTTCGATTTCCATTCCATTTTATCTTCCATTCCTTTTAATTCTTGCTTATAATTCCGCATTTCTTATTACATTACTTCTTATTTTACTGGCATTTTTATTTCATTCTTATCTTAATATTCAACTCTTGGATTTACTTTATTTTAATAAATTAGAATTAAACTTTATCAGTTAATTGTTGACATGGTAAATTTCCATATCTTATCCAAAAAATGAGTGTAATTTTGTAATTAAAAGGAATTATCTTTTTATTAATTGGAATAGAGAGTACAAAATATTGTAATCATCCCTATTTTGTACATCTTTTCTTTTATAAGCATGTATTGTTCCTTGTCATTTCACACATCACACTTTTGTTAATTTAGATTTAATAATGTATGAAAATCTATTTGCAACCATATAAATTACACTAGACTAAAATATCTCTAAAACCTCAAAATCATTTCCTAATTTTTATTCATCAGCGTCGAATAAATAAGAAACTTTAGGAAGTATAATATTTGTTAATAAATCATAGAATTCATATCCAATACATAAAATAAATTCTAATCATTATGCATTGTTAAATTAACATCTGAGTAGCAATTAACAATCCTAATCATTACGCAGATTTAATCAATTACATATAAAATTGCAAACTCATAACAGGGGAGTATTCTAAAATCCCTATATCTAACCCAGATCTAATTTCTATTACTTGTATTCTTCAGTTTGTATCCCTGTTTAGATCAATAAATAACATTTATAAAGACCTATTAGAATTTGGATTAGAGAAGAGAGATCAAATTTAATTTTATCAATAAATATCGAATCTAAAATATTGCCTTCGATCTGTTAAATTGCTTTGAACTATCTCTGTCCTATATCATTTTCTATTCTTGTTGGGCAGGTTTCCACCTACCACCGAATCAAGAGAAGAAGGCAACACCACCGGTCCAAACAGTCACCGGACCGGACTATCCACCTACCACCTAACCAAGGAGGAGGAAGCCAATGCCGAACCAGCCACTCCCTAGCTCCTACCGAACCAACTCTCCACCGAGCCCTACCGGTCCAAACATCTCACCGGACCAGCACATCCCCAAGCTACCACCGAACCACCTACGACCGGACCAACCCTCACTCCACCTACTACCGGTCCAAACAACATACCACCTCCTACCCAACCAACATGAGGAAGGCGGACTAGACTAGCACTACCAGGCCAGATTGCCTCAGCCCAGGCCCACCAGCGGCTATATACATCCAAGACCCATGCCCCCGACCTCACTCTATAAATAGAGGGGCAGGGGTACAACAATGGGGGACAAGTTTGAGAGCTCAAGCACGGAGAAAACTTTCAAACAAATTTCAGTTACTTGTAATCAAAACTTTGTACTTGTAATCTGAATAGAAAAGGAGAATAACATATAAAGTGGAAGTAGGCACGTTCTGGCCGAACCACTATAAATCTGTGTGTCTTTTACAGTTTAGTCCCTGCTTTTATATATTTGCATAAACCACCCAAATCACTAAAAACAACACAAAATCAACTAATCCATACGACTTGGAGGTGTTTGCCCATTTTTTGTGCAAACATTTTGGTGCTTTCACTGAGAACTCAAACTAGGAGCTTCAGCTTCTCCCATTTAACCCTTTTCCTATCAGCATCGTAACCATCGTTCATTACTTGGAAAACATGCCTCCCGGATGGAAGAAAGATGCTAACAAAGGAAAGAACATCGTAACTAACAGTATCCCAGATCCAGTGATCAGAGATCAAGACAATCGTCCGGTCCCAACAGCAAATGTAAATAAGGCAAATCCGACACCCCTGCTACGGAACAACCAATTACAAGGGTGGATCTGGACAGGGTTGTGGCTAAAGTAACTAACCTCTTCGCATCTCAACAAGAAGCCTTGGTTGATCAACTCATGTCACGCTTAAGGGATGTTTTAGAAACCAACCGCAACACTGAATCATGGGGTGAGTCCCGGTCTGGAGGTTCTAGGAGACAACAAAGGTCCTTCTTCTTCGAAGAGGCTAACAACAGAAACAGCTATGGTAGGAGTCGAGCCCGGACTCAGCCCGAATTCCAGCCCGAGGAAACACTTGGAACCGAACTCAACGAGGGAGGTACCAGGAAAGGGTCGGATGTAGCTGAGCCCGCCATGCTACCTAACCATGGAAACACCAAGGGACGGGGTCGAGCTGGAGTCCAGCCCGAAGTCGGACCTGAGGAAGTGCTGAGAAGAGAACCCAGCAGGGGAAGATCAAGGCAATGGCCAACTGTAGCTGACCCCAGCATGCCCCCGAAAGACCAGAGGTAGCCGTTGGAGAATGTTAGGAGTGATAGATGATACCATCCCTACAAGTCATCTAGACGGAATCAATCCCGCAGGGAAGAACCAAACTCATTTCTATCCGCTCCAAGTTCTGATGAAAGGATGGCGCGATTGTTCAGAGAGTGCGTCCAACGGGAACAAAGGGATCGCAAAATCGGTGCTAGGGTAACCAGCCCATTCACCCGCAATATTGAAACTGCCATCACCTCCCGGGAATGGAAAATGCCAACAATGGAACCTTACAAGGGAACCTCTGACCCCGTTGTACACTTGCAGAGATACACACAGCATATGCTAATGAGCGGAGCAACAAAGGGAGTGTTCTGTAAATGCTTTCCACTATTCTTAGCAGATCTAGCTACCTCCTGGTTCTGCCATCTGCCCAAGGATCCATCAGCTCATGGGAAATCTTGAACGAAAAGTTCATCAGCCAGTTCCGCATTCATGTGGAACAACCCAAGGACGCTTACTCCCTATCTAATATCAAACAGAAGCCTGGAGAGACAGTGCAGCAATATTTAACCCGATTCAATGCCACAGCGGCCGCGGTTCAAGACGCCGATGAGAAACTTATCCTAATGGCCTTCTGCAGTGGTGTGCACCCGGATACTAAATTTGCTAGAAGACTAACAAAAGAAAAACCAGCTACTTTACCTGATTTCTTCCATGAAGCTGGAAAATATATGAGACTTGAAGATGCTGCCACTGAGAGGCAGTCAGGGCAACAGGCTAAGGCAGCTCCAGACAGGGTTCCCGCTGCAGCAAAGGATGTTCGGAGAAATGACTCTAGAGACAACACTGGGGGCAAGAAGGGAGAAAAGCGCGTATATCGACCAGGACCAAGATTTGACTCTTACACTCCTTTGAATGAAACAATCGAGAACATCTTCCTAGCCACCCAAGACGAAGTTAGATACAAACGCCCCCTGCACAAGAAGGAATCAGATAACGCAATTAAGTCGGGAAATTTCTGTCGTTTCCAAATCTCATGGGCATGATACTAATGAATGTCATCATCTCCGGGACTTGATTGAAGAACACATCCGAAGAAAGAGACTAGAGCGCTATGTGAAAGGTTAGAACAGGACTTCAACTCCTGTCGATGAGAACCCGGGGCTGCCCATCCCGGAAGTAGGCGGAGGAAATCGCAACACCAGCGGCTCCAGTCAAGAGAAGATAGTGGTCCTTACCATATCAGGAGGACCACACATCGCCGACGGAAGCTGGGCAGAGATGGAGAGATACGGTAAGTCACTTAGAAACAATGAAGGTACATTAATTCCGTTACAGAAGAACGCCACCCGAAACGGAAAGAGAATGGTGACATCACATTCAGTAGACGTGATCTAGAGGGAAGGCAGTACCCTCACATGGATCCTATGGTCATCTCTGCCTGGTTCGGTCCAGCCAAGGTTTTCCGGATTCTAGTAGACACTGGAAGTTCAGTAAATATCCTATTCAAGCATGCTTTCGACAAAATGAAGCTGTCAATGAAGGATGTGTCTCCCTGTAGCAAACCGCTGCATGGCTTCACTGGAGATGCAAAGATGCCCCTCGGGCAACTGGACCTCTTTGTCGAAATAGGAAGCCATCCCCGCTCCATTGTGCGAAAAAAAACATTTGTGCTAATAGAGAACCACTCGGCCTACAATGCCTTTTTGGGAAGACCAGCCTTGTCTGACTTCCAAATTGTCCTTGCCCCGTGGTGCCTAAAGATGAAATTTCCAACAGATAACGGAATAGGAGAAATAGAGGGAGATCAAGACGCCGCTCGATATTGCTATGTGACTGAACTTCGCAATAACCGCAGGAAGGATAAAGGGAAGAATGCAGAGACTTCTCTCTGCAAGAAAAACTTGGAAGCATAGCAATTAAAGAAAGCCCCTCATCTTCGATATACCAGCGATCCTTTCAACGAATTAGACCCCAGGGACAAGGAGGAGGAGGCCACCACCGAGCCTGCAGAGGCTATGGAATTTGTATCTGTAGACAAACACGACCCAAGTAAACTGCTAAGAGTCGGGTCTCAGTTAAGAGCGAAGTTGAAGGATCAACTCGTCGATTTCCTTCGCCACAACATGGATGTATTTGCATGGACGCAGCATGCCACGTACTGAACATCGATCCCACCAAGGTGCCAGTGAAGCAGAAAAAGAGGAGCATGAGGGCAGAACGATCAGCAGCCCTCGAGGAAGAAGTAAAGAACTTACTTGCCAATGACTTCATACGAGAAGCCATCTACCCAGAGTGGATCGCCAACCCGGTACTGGAAAAGAAGGATAACGGGAAGTGGCGAACGTGCATCGTCTTCTCCAACTTAAATGACGCTTGCCCGGAGGACTACTTCCCACTCCCCCGAATTGATCAGCTCGTGGACAGCACAGCCGGACACGAACTCTTATCCTTTATGGACGCATACTCAGGATATAATCAGATCCCTATGCACGCCCCCGATCAAGATCACACTAGTTTCATCACTGATCGGGGATTGTACTGCTAAAAAGTAATGCCTTTTGGACTTAAAAACGCCGGAGCTACTTATTAGCGCCTCGTCAACAAGATGTTTGTGGAATTAATAGGACGAACTATAGAAGTTTATGTGGATGACTTGCTGGTAAAGTCAAGGAAAGCCAACGATCATATAAACCACCTGGACGAGATGTTTCAAGTACTTCGCCAATATGGAATGAAGTTGAATCCTTTAAAGTGCTCCTTCGGTGTATCGTCGGGAAAGTTCTTGGGATTCATCGTCCATGTCGGGGGATTGAAGCAAACCCCGAACAAGTCCGGGCTTTGCAAGATATCAAGATACCATCCACTCGAAGAGAGATGCAAAGCCTAAACGGGAAGGTGGCTGCCCTAAGCAGGTTCATCTCTAAAGCAACCGACAAATGCATCTCTTTCTTCGAAGCTCTTAAGAAAGACAAAGGAAAGTTCGAATGGACTGACTAATGCTCGACAGCCTTCCTTAACCTAATCGAACACCTTCAGAGACCACCAGTACTCTCAACTCCAAATAAAGGCGAAGAACTATACGTATACCTTGCTGTATCATCCCATGCTTTAAGCGCCGCTTTGGTGAGAGAAGACAACCACGCACAGCGACCCGTATACTTTGTAAGCAAGAGATTTACAAGGGCAGAAGCCAAATACCCTAAAATTGAGAAGCTAGCATACTGTTTGCTAATCACGTCACGGAAGCTACGACACTATTTCCAATCTCATTCCATCAGAGTTCTAACCGATCAACCGCTAAGGCAGGTACTCCATCGCCCCGACACTTCTGGGCGACTACTTAAGCGGTGCATTGAACCGAGTCAATATGATATCACCTACCATCCTCGCACCACCATCAAAGGACAATCCATGGCCGATTTCATTGCCGAATTCACTGCTAACGAAGGTAAAGATCGATCTGAGATAACAAAGGATATCAGGTGGATTCTCTTTGTAGATGGAGCATCAAACGAACAAGGCTCGGGGGCAGGTATTGTGATAATCAACCCCAGGGGAAGGAAGCTGCACTATGCCCTAAGATTGGAATTCGCTGCCACCAACAACGACACAGAACACGAAGCGGTGATAGCCGGATTGGAACTTGCCCTAGAGATTGGAGTCGGTTCTTTATGTCTCCACAGTGATTCTCAACTTATTGTAAATCAAATACTGGGGAAATTACAGACTCGAGGGGAACGACTCACAGCATATCTAAAGAAGACCAAGTTGCTGCTCAATCAATTGGATCACAATTTAATCAAACACATTCCTCGAGGAGAGAATCAAGAGGCCGACGAACTGGCAAAGCAAGCTAGCATGAAGGATGCCACCACTTCCGGAACAATAACCATCTCAAAGCAACTAGCGCCGAGTTTCGAGCCAATGATTCTGATAGCGGCAATCAAAGAGGAAACTTGGATGACTCCCATCCGGAAGTACTTACAAAGTGGCACACTACTCGACGGGCGTAGCGAAGTTAAGAAAATCTTGAGGAAAGCTTCCCGTTACACAATACAAGAAGGAATCCTCTATCGGCGCGGCTTCTCTAACCCCTTATTAAGGTGTTTCGCTGGAAGGGAAGCCAAGGAAATCTTATCCAACATCCATCAAGGAAGTTGCGGAGACCACACCGGAGGGCAGACTCTGGCAAAGAAGATACTCCAATATGGATACTTCTGGCCCACCTTAAATAAAGATGCTTTGGACTTCTTCAAAAGATGCGACAGGTGTCAGAAATTTGCAAAGATCCCTCGACTGCCAACCAATGAGATTACTCAAATGACCAGCCCTTGGCCCTTTGTAATATGGGGGATTGACTTGATTGGCGCACTGCCAATGCGCCGAGGCGGAGCCAAATATGCAATAGTGGCAGTCGACTATTTCACCAAATGGGTGGAAGCGGAACCTCTAAATAAAATATCTTCGGCAAAAGTTATTAACTTCTTGATCAAAAATGTTTTACGCAGGTACGGGGTTCCACTCAAAATCATATCGGACAATAGACTTCAATTTGACAGCGAGGAATTCACCGACTGGTGCCGAGAGCACGGAATTCACAAAAGCTTCTCATCTGTAGCTTATCCCCAGGCAAACGGACAAGTCGAAGCTGTCAACAAAATTCTCAAAACTCTAGTCAAGAAGAAACTTGAAAAGTCGAAAGGCGCTTGGGTGGATGAACTTCCTACGACACTTTGGGCCTACCGCACATCTTACAGAACATCAACAAGACATACTCCTTTCTCTTTGGCATACGGATCGGAAGCATGCTCCCAGTTGAAACTGTAGTGCCCTCCCACCGTAGGATCCACTACAACCCAGAAGAAAATGAAGAACTCCTACACATGTCTTTGGACCTAATTGAAGAAAGAAGAAATGATGTAGCGCTCAAGGCGGCATCTCACAAACAAAAAGTGGCAGCACAATACAACTCCAAGGTCAAATACCGCAGCTTACAAGAAGGAGATCTTGTCCTCAAATGGATCTTTCCGCCCCCCGGAGCGCTAGATCCAATCTGGGATGGACCCTATGTAATTCATAAAGATCTCCACAATGGAGCTTATATTTTGTCAACAGTGGACGAAGAGGTGTTCCAGAGGGCATGGAACATCCAACACCTTAGTCGATACTTTTCTTAACTTGTACTGCCCATATGAAGTGAATTAACAAAGAGAATCAGTGGACGTAGGCATTTTCGTGCCGAACCACTTTAAAAATCTTGTCTCTTTTTAACTTGTTCCTTTATATCTTGGCTTCTTGTTAAGCTTTATCCTTTTCTGTTGAACAAAATCCTGTGTAACGGCATTCCCATTCTAGACACTTCACGGCACAACCTCACCTGGACAAGACCTAACAGGTACGATACGAATCTATGCCCTCGCCAATGAGACACTTTTGCTCCAGCATCCCTCTGCTGTGGGTTAACTCATTGCTCGCGACGGACCTCAAAGCCAACTGTAATGAGCCGATCATTAGCCACCGAGAAGGCCGACTATAGCCGAGACAGCTCATTACGGTGTTCGGCTCACCAACGACTGTGAACCGATTATAAGCCCCAACATAAGGTGTGGCTAGCCAGGGGCAGTTCACAGTTGACGATCGGCACCCACGCAAGCCGGCCACGGTAAATCGAATAATACCCACGATTATGGGCCATAATGGCTCGGGTAGTTACTGTGCGTGATCTCGGCTTCGATGTGTCTTAAGTACGGTTGTGGTAAACAAGAAAACTCCCCGCAGAGGCGTAAGATGGGTGACGAATGTCTCCATGACCCACAGCTAGGGAAAGTGACTACAAAACCCGTTTGCCGTGAACTTAAGCACATCGAAGGCCTTCCGTGATTGGAAGTTTTACTATTTCTCATATTTCCATTTTATTTATAAAAAACATTCCTCCTATCCTCTATAACGATCACTAAAGTACAGGACACAAAATAGGAGACACTCGCTAGTGGAAATGAGAACTCACAACTGGATAACAGCTCGCTCAGCTGCATTCCATCCTCAGTCACACAAGACATTCAAAGCTACTGTCTACAACTAAAACATGAAGGGCGGTACTTCCTTTTCTTGTACATAAACATGTAGCTATAGCCTATTCACACATCACACTAACATTGCAAGACATGAAATTATATTTTAAGCAAGAGCATAGCATCAAACACGATTGAAGCACATACACAGCTATATTTCTTATGCAACACATCAACATAACGACAGCATTCAAATACGAAAGAATCAGCTTATGTTATGAAATTATATAAGAATAAAGTCATTCGCTACAACGACATAATTACATGATTATAGCCTGAAAGTACATTAATGTTTTGAACTAGTATATTCAGGAATACCAAGTAAACCAAAAAAGTAGTCGGCTGCAGCAGGGCTCCCCCTCTATCTTGCTAGCCCTCCAGGATCTACTTGGCCACAGGATCAGAACTCCCAACATGCTGGCCAGATGTCCCACCTGTCCGATTGAGGAGAAGAATCCATCAGATAGATAATATGCAATCAAGTTAAGAAAAGATTGAGAGGGAAGACTTACCAGCATCTGCTCCTTGATCATCATCCCCCAACTGCACACCCACTTCCTCGGCGGTAAGCAGCCGCATGCCCTCCTTCACTGCCACTTTCTCCTCCTCGGTAAACTGGGCCGTTACCACATCCATCCTGAAAGCTACACCACCCTCCTTATCCGCCTCAGCCTTGGCCTCCTCCAAAGCCCGGAGATATATCCTAGCCATGACCCGGGGATAATCGCCCATCCAGGATAGGTTGCCCTGCTTCCAAGTACGGAAGTAAATGTCCTGGAGCATCTCATCCATCATTCCCTCGTTCTCCTCAAACTCCCTATTCCGAGCCTCGGAAGCCGAAAGCCTTGCGACGGCAGCATCTCTCTCCAATCGGTATCTCGAGCAGTCAGCCTGAAGGGATTTCCGCACCGCCTCCATCTCCTCCTTCAGCTTGGCTTGAGCAAGCTCTGCGGCCTCAAGCCTCCCAGATAACTCCTCTATATGCCCAAGATCCGCTCTCCGAACCTCATCCACCGTGGCAATGGCAATGTCTATTCGTTCCTTGTAGGTAGCCTCCATCTTTCGCAGCTCGGCTCTGCTAGCCTCCTCCATAGTTTTCTTTAACCGTCTGGAGGCCGCCTCATGCTGGGAGATCTGAATGGCCTGGTCGGCAAGCTGTTTGGCCTGATCGGAAACCAATAGCCGCAGGCGAATGTTAGCACTTCCGATTTCCTCTCCAGCCTTGACCAGTCGGGCGTGATGCTCCATCAACTTTTTGGTCTCTTCAGCCACCCGATCGATGTTTGCCTTGGCCTCGTCCGCCATTGTCACAATCCGAGTGGTCAACAAGTCGAGATCCAAAGACTCAGCCTCGTCAAGCACCCTTACCATAGGATTGCGGGGCAGGAGGTGCTCACCGGTAACCTCATCGAAGGAAATATCATGAGAACTCGGGTTCAAATCTGGATGACCCGCAAATGGGTTACGAGCCAAGCCGGGACGATCAATATGAGTAACGGAAGGATTCTCTGATGGATGCGGAGATGGTATGGACTCAGTATCTTCCTCCGTGATGTCATGAATAGGCTGGGTTGGGGGCTGAGGTCCAAGTGAAGGTTCGAACATGGAACGCCTCCTCTTTCTCTTTTGAATATCCTCTTCGATAACTCCGAGAAGAGGACGGTAACTGACTACGCTGCCGGAACGGTCAGTCGAGGGCTTTGGTTTAGCAGAAGCCTTGAAGAGTTTGAATTGCTCAAGGCGTTGCCGAATGTCTGATGTCTTGGCCGCCTCAACCGTTTCTGGAATAAAAACCAAGTCTTACAAGCATGCATGAGACTATAATTCAAGAAACATATGAAGTTAAAAAAGGAGTTAAGAATTCACCTTGAACCGCCGGAGTTGCCTTAGCTGAAATACTCCCAGAAGATAGATTGGCACCAATCCCGGCCTTATCAGACTTCTTCGATTTCTTCACCAAGGCCGGCCCTTCCTCCAACCCCTCAAAGGCTTGGCGGAAAGCATCATCCATCGACTCTTGAATCTCTCCCGCTTGCCCAGGGGTCAAGGCACCAACGCCACTACCACTCTGCCCTTTGCCACTGTTACCACCGTCAACTTCTATATCACCTCCACTCTCCTCCTCGCCTCTTTCCTCCTCTCCACTCTCCTCCTCCGGAACATCCGGGCATGTGCTGGGAGAGGGTCCATCAGATTTCTTAAGCTTCTTCCCCCCGACGACTGGAGGTATCGATGCTCTTTGTCATGGCCCCTCCTTTGGCTTTAGCAGCTCTTTCCTCAGCCGTATCCCTCTGCTTGACTACAGACTGAAATGGTAGAATCAAATTGTGCCCCAAGAGAGTAGCGTTCCTGATCAGGTAAGAAGCTAACCTATCCCTTCCCGAAATGGCCTCTATCTCCGCGGCCATCTGAACCAAATGATCATTCTCCACGACCACAAAGCCACCTGTCACTAGCAAATAATAAAGCATACAAGAAGAAGCATTGCAGTCGGGACAGAGAAATTACAAATGAAATTCAACTTACAGCCAGAAGTGAAAAGGCGAAAAGAAACAGAGTCGTCCTTGACGAAGAACCATTCCTTCTTAAACATGGTGAACTTCGAGTATAAGTCTAAGACAGGCTTGAAGGACACAGACGATTCCAAACTGATGTATGGGGACCCCTTCTTGTAACCTCTCAAATTATATAGGTACCGAATCTCCCGGTTGGAAGGGGGGCGTCCGTACTTCCTCTGGAAAATGATGAACAAACACACCAGGATAGCATAGGAGTTGGGCTGAAGCTGGAATGGAGCCACCTTCAAGTAAGTAAGGAAGCTGACTATCCAGGCATTGATCGAAGGAATGGCCCTGCACATGCAATGGTATCGGCTATAGGCGAAATATCCTTCAGGAGGGTCATACGGCATCACACCGTCTCCCGGCAACAGCATACTCGCTCCGTCAATGCCAAAGGAACGAGCGATGACATCAAGTTGCCTATAACGACCCGCTATTTTGGACTATTCGCATCCGCACATGTCGGACTTGGATAATTCAAAATACCGAATTGTTAATTTAAATTTGGCAAAACTGAGATATACAGTAAATAAATAGTCATAGAATCACAGGCACAGAGTAATAATATGCAGCGAAAATAAAAGAGATAGTAGTTCATGAAGCTACTATATAAATATATAAAATACATCAGAGTTTACAACAGAAGAGAAATACGATACATCAGATATAACTCAGAATACATCACTGGAATCATCGAATACTAAAAGCAGAATAGATGGCTGGATCTTCAAGCAAGGCTCCAACTCCAAAGGTGAGTCTCAATACTGGTACACTCAGTCTGACCCGAGCGTAAAGCAAAACACAAGACACTCGAGTCAGGATTAATATTCTTATATCAATAAATCTAACTCAAGTGAAATAGCAATCGAAATACAAGTAACTCAAAGGATGTTTGGAATATCCATCCTCTAAGTATCCGTTAAACTATCTACTAGGTAGTAATGTACGCTAAGTAGATAATGTCTATCAGTAATATAAAGTATTAAAATAGCGTTAAGGCGTTACCATTATCCCCCTTAACACATTTTATAATGCCATAGTCTATACAGCACCGTAAACCCTACCATAAACTGGTGGTTATCAGAGGGTACCCTATAGGTATGACACAAAGCAAACCGTAGTGGTCGCGAATAGGATAATCAGTACGAAAAGGTACATGAGGCAATATCAACTAGGATACTAGTAGTTGCGTGATCCGGACTGATGTTGAACATAGCCAGCAGCTACCTCAACACCGCGAAACAACACTCCCAAACCGAGGGGTGCACCCAAATCGAATCACAAAAGTAATAGATATGGTATCGAAGAAGTGTGTCCGCTAGAGATGGCGAACCTCAACGGCCCGGCGCGGCTCCTGTTTTAGTCATGTCAGGGGTCATCCAATATCGTTCTCTTTCTTCAGTCAACGCGTTCACCAAACCATCCACTTCATTCTGGATCAACACTCCACGTATAATAGTTATTAAAGTGGCATTCGGTATCGACAGAGAGTATGTCCATATCCGATCCCGGTCTCTTTAATAACTATGTATTATTACACCGATTGGTCGTTTAATATATTTCAGAACAATCAATTTCAATTTCAGTTAGAATCGTAATAATATTCCATTTGTCTTTCTATATCAATTTCCATAATTCACGTTTCAAAACTTCCAAATTATCATTTCAAAATCTTACAATTCAATTTCAAATTTTATTATAAACAATTCAAATATTGATTCAAGTTCGTACATAAGTTTATTCCGAAATTATTTAAATTAATTAACTTTAACATTCAAATCAATTTAAATTTATTTATCGATTTTATTGAATATTCATTAAGTTAATTTAACAACCAAAATAATTCTTTTAATTTCCGAGTCATTAAATCAATCACTTACGTTAATTTCCTTATATCGAACTTTCAAATTTAATTAAATTAAATTTGTCAAATCAAATTCTTTAAATTACAATTCTTACATTAATTTCAATAAATCGCGATTTATTTCTTATTAAAGAAATTCAATCTTATTCAAAGAATTAAATTTCTATTCACTTATCAAATAATTCAATCTTATTCACTTATTAAATAATTTCAATTTAATTATTAATAATTTCAAAACTTAATAATTTCAAACATAATTATAAATTCAAAATTTTTAAATTATTTCAAACTTAATTCAATGAATAATTCCAAATTTTATTGTCAATAATTAATTTTAAAACAACGCTCTTCCAACAAGTACCATGTTTCTATTCGTTTCAGATTTTAAATTTTAAAATTTTCTTTCATTAAATTCAACTTTCAATTTCATTTCAAACCTTACTCTTTACTCAAATAAAATCATTATTTTATTTTAAATCAAATTATTGACCAATCGGGTTTTATTAGACTTTCTATCCTAAGTCAAGTTCATTTGGGTATATATCATTTCAACCCGATTCCATTTCAATTCAAAAATCCAAGCATAGCAAAGGGAACTTACAGTGTGATGACAAGGATGGTGTCAAAGTAAATAAACAAGCAATAACAACAATCAATAACAATACAGTAATCAATCCAAATAATCCCAAAATAATCGTATAAATTCACATTGTTATTTGTGCAAATTAATATAATTATTTCAAGAATCTACACTATCATTTCATGTAGATTAAATATTATTTCACTAATTATTCATACGGTTCTTCACTTGTCATTCGATTTAAATTTTACACTACAACAATTAATCCAACATACGTTCGATGGTTCAAAGTGTAATTATCACTATTCTACATGTCAATTAATTTAACAATTAAATGGGGTCATATTTAACAAATCAAATTCAACATATATGTCGATTCAAATTTTAATTATCCTACGTCAAATTCAATTGCGTAATATTTATCACTTTATACATTACAATTTAACATCCAATATAAACAATCAATTATCAACCAAACTGGATTATTATTGCATACATAACAGATAACGGTGTCAGATGTCAAAGGTGAACTGATACATAAATAACAGTGCAATAAATAACAGCAGTATATTTCAATTATCGTTCCAATTGAAATCAAATTTAATAAATAAAAGTATATTAATCGTGAGTGATTGCTCACCATTCGAGGTTAGAGGAGATTTTTCAAATGAAACGAGTTGCGAATCCAAGCACGAGTTTCAAAGCGAAGCTAGATTGGCCCGATTCAGCGAACCAGCTGATAAATAGGAATTGACGAAATCAACGAATCAGCTTGATATAGATGGAAAATACATATTACACTATTATGATAAATTTATAAATCCGTATTTTAATTTTAGGACAAATATTTTAAAATAGAATATATAACTTAAACTATGCAGACCAATAGTAAATATATTTATACGCTTATACGGTCATGCTATAAAAACACTATCCATTTAACCTATATTACGTTGAAAACAATAACTCAGTAAACCCCTTACATCAATATATAAAGGTCAATGTACATGCAGACTCTATGTATAAATGCATACATTTATCTAAGATCTACGTCAACAACAGTATTCTATTATAAATGAACAGGTGGGCAACTACTACATACAACAAAATATATTAGCCTCACTTATATTTATTTACCTTTAAAGTATAATATATATATATATTACAGTATTACCCTAGATTATCTAATGTCACTCGTGCACACATGCTAAAGTAGCTTATACTTTATAACTTTAATATGAAAATATACTTATAAACTGATATTTTTTACTTAAAATTTATGTACCTGAACCATAGATTTATTGTTAAAGCATGTCAATGATAATACAATAATAGATATACAATGCTTTTTTTTCTTATAAAATACGATACGACAACTTATATATAAAAGCAAATACCTCACCTGTATAAATGAAAAATGCACAAAAGAAGTAATATATAAGTATATATAATCTTACTCATATTTACTACAGAGGGAAGGAAATGGGCAGCTATTGAGCTACACGCTCGCGTGGGAGAAGCTGGAGCGAAAGTTGATGAGCGGGTTCCAAGCGGAAGGGATGGTGGTTGTTTCCGAAGTCGTCGTCGGCTAGAGGTGATGCGGTACAAATTCAAGTGAAGCAGTTCGGCCAGAGGAAGAGCACGGGGTGGCAGCATCGATCCGTGGGATTTTCTGGCGTTCGGGTTGGAGGTGGTGATCGGCTGAGGCAAACTGCGAACACTGGTGGAGTGTAGTGCGACCATGGGACGCGAGCATGAAGGGAGAGAAGGAGATGGGCTGATGGTGGGTCGAGGACTGGGCAGCGACGGAAAGTAAAGAGAAAGGCGGAGGTGTGGACAGGCGGTGAGGAGGTGGGTTCGGAGATGAAGTGGAGGCTTGGCTTGGCTGTGCCTTGCGTGATGAAGGAGGCGGGCGGGGTGTTGAGGCCGATGGGAGAAGAGAGAAGGGAAGACGTGTTCTGTTTCGGGTTTCTTGCTGTGCATGGGTCACGGCCAGCTTGGGTGGGTAGGAGGGAGGAAGGAGAAAGGTTGAAGAAGAGGCCGCGGGTGTAGTCCGTGGATGGGGAAGGACTGCGTGTGTGCTCGGCGGGAGAAGGTGGTTGCGAGATGGCTTCGATGGCCTGCTGATGGTAGGGCAGTGGAGGCCGGTAGTTAGGTGTGTGGGCGGTTGATGGGAAAGTGGCCATGGAGGTCGGGTGGGGGACGCATGGAGGCGGAGGCGGAGCTGCATGGGGCGGAGGGTGGTATGTGGTTGCTGGTAGTGGGTTGGAGCGTGGACGTGTGGGGAAAAAGGCGGGCCGTGCTTGGTGATGGCAAGGGAGGGGAGGCGGTTGCAGGGGAAGTGGGCATGCATGTGGAGGTGAGGTAGACCGCATGGGGGGGGTGGCCAAGTGCAGGTCAAGGGCTGAAGGAAGAGTAACAGAGAAAGGAAAAAGAAAAAAAAATGAGAAGGAAGAAATTGGATCTGAAAGGAGAGGAGTGAAAGAGGGAGGGCACGAAAAATATCCCAGATCCAAATATGTTCATACTTTATATAATTTATTATTGTCCAACGGAAAGAATACAAGGGGAAGAGCCACAATGAATCTACAACCAGAGATTAATTATGACTTGTGGCTTCACAGCTTGCACGATTTGAAATGAATAGACATTGAAATGAACGAGCTGGCAGAGGCATTCATGAAGGCACGTATATAGAGAGGGGTTTAGAGTGCACAGGAAATGCAATGATGTAGAAAGTTGGGTACCGGTTTGTGCTGCGTAACGGACCAGTTTGTACTCCGTTAATAATTTAATTTGCAACACCGAACTCCGATTGACACAAATAAATATACCGTTTTGGTCAGCGCGACGAGACAATCAAAACGGTATACAGATATCAGTGATTCGATTGAATTATAAAATTTCGAAATTTCCTACAGAAGGAAAATGCAGTAAAACATCGAAAAATAAGGACGACGGAGCTAAAGAAGTCCGAATTTGGAAAAACGAAAAATGACGTCTTGCTCAGAAGACGATTTAGAATTTTTCTATGTAAAAATATTTAGGTTTCGAAAATGGTTTATTTTCATCGATTACTAACTGATTTAGATTGAAGTAAATTTACGCACGAAATGAACTTCCATATTTCCGGACGAAAATTTACCAGTTGTTATGTTTAATTGGACGCATTCCAAATATGAAGTTTGAATAGCATCGGAATTTGTTTGTGAAAATTTGAAATTCTACACTAAATAAGCAACTTTAAAAAATTTAAACTGGGTCTGAATTTCAGGGTCGTTACATTCTCCCCCACTCAAAACTTTTCGTCCCCGAAAAGGAAGGAGGTAGGAGAATAGAATCAACCAGAAGAAATAGACTTGAATTACAAAATAAACAATTGATAAATGAACAATTGATTTAAACCATATCGGAATCTGAAACAAAATATTAATGTAATAGCTGATGAAAGGACGTTGTTTAAAATGAATTATTTAACAATTTGACTTTAAATTCAAGACTTCCATAAAATTGATTTGATTTCACCTATATTAATGTTAGGTATAAAAGATTCCTCTCAAATGAGATTCAATTTAAATTCAATTAATTCAAGATATTCTCTTTAGTTGATTTAATTCAATTTATTAACTTTCAAAACAAATTTTCTTCTATTAATCATACCTATTATTTATTTAACTTATTATTCCATTTATCTCATAAACATTTATAATTAGAATTTAAATGAATAACATTTATTATACGCACTTACATTTTTATTTATAAAGACAATCTATATTATATATTATCCAAATTTCTTAAATTAACGACTTCAAAGATCATCAATTTGAAGTCATTTATTATGATCAAGCCTTCTTTGACAAATTTTATTCTTCTTTATTCCAAATTATTATTAAATTTATTCTACTTAATATACCCTATCACACATATACTCAGTATATTTATATTTATTACAACTACTCAATTTATTAAAATTCCTTTGATATCATTTTCTACTGTATAATATTCAATTGCATAATTAACCTTTTTAAAATTTAGGTAAGTTATATATAATGCGATTGAGTATTATCCAAATAAAATTTTACAATTCAGTTATTTCAAGTTAAGTATTTATATAAAAAGAATTTGACTTTATTTAATTGAAAATCATTCTTTAACAAATTTTAAGAATTTATTTCCGATTAGCTTCAAACTTTGAGATAAAATAAATATATATATTCATAATATATCAAATCAAATTTAAATCTTCAATATATATTATAAATCAAGTAATGTTTAGAAATTCAAATAAATTTATTTTTCAAAACAAACCGTAGCAAAGCTACAGAATAGTCTCTACACATCGAAACTCGAAAATGAATGTCGATTATGCGGCCGTCATCACCGAAATTATTTTCCGACGACAAAGAAAAGAGCACTGATTTAAACATCTAAAATTTCTTTGAAAATATTTCTATTCGAAAATACTTTAAGCAATATACCTTTTAAAACTTTAAAGCCAAGTTTGAAATCACCCGAAATTAAATTCTCAAATTTCTTGATTTAAATTCATTACAACTTCAAATCAAATTATAACCATATTTTATAAATTCATTTATTTATGTTATGAAATAGTCAACGATTTATAAAAATAATAAATGAAAATTAAATTTTAACATTTTGGACAACAGACTCATTAACATTTTAATTTTAGAAAAATTTATACTTATATAATATAATCATACAAAACTATTTGTTTACCAAATTTGAAAACAATATTGTGTTAGTTTGCTCTGTTCAAGTGTTTTGGAAATCCTATCGATAGCGTTGATCAGACGAATCGATCGAAAATCCAAATCAACATCAACAACTCAAACAACACAATATATATAAAATATTTTTATATATTAATTTTCAAAGACACTTCCTCGCTTGACGATACAACAATGGATTTCAAGCAAGTATAGAGATTTTAACTTGATGGAAATCAAATCAAAGAGAATTTTGATTTGAAATTAGGTTTGAAACAAAGATAGATAATTAAATAACAAAATAGGAAGCCTGATAAGTTTATATATATCGCGGGCAACCTTAACCGGATTGACCATCGCTTAAAGAATAAGATCGATGCAGAATTCCGAGGTAAATCAGCATTCGATCTCAAGAAATTGAATTGAGGTATTGCAGGAGATAGATAGCATCGTAAACCGAGGATACAGAAATCTCCGGTAAATCAATGCTTATTGTAAAGGAGTTTCACCCATTTACCAATCACTCGGCGTTTGGGGAGACCGCCGATTCATTACAAGAGTCATTCGAAGTGAAGTTATGGGATGCTCCAGAATTGAAAGAAGACGAATAGTGAGGGACACGAATGAATCTTGGAACTGCAGGGAACGTTCCAAAGTTCAAAGGAATTTAGTCAAAAGAAGAGATTGAAACTCGAATGAGAGTGATTCTGTAAATACATTTACCCTATAGGCTAAGTTCTACCTAGAGCTACCAAAAGCTCTGATACCAACTATAACGACCCGCTATTTTGGACTATTCGCATCCGCACATGTCGGACTCGGATAATTCAAAATACCGAATTGTTAATTTAAATTTGGCAAAACTGAGATATACAGTAAATAAATAGTCACAGAATCACAAGCACAGAGTAATAATATGCAGCGGAAATAAAAGAGATAGTAGTTCATGAAGCTACTATATAAATATATAAAATACATCAGAGTTCACAACAGAAGAGAAATACGATACATCAGATATAACTCAGAATACATCACTGGAATCATCGAATACTAAAAGCAGAATAGATGGCTGGATCTTCAAGCAAGGCTCCAACTCCAAAGGTGAGTCTCAATACTGGTACACTCAGTCTGACCCGAGCGTAAAGTAAAACACAAGACACTCGAGTCAGGATTAATATTCTTATATCAATAAATCCAACTCAAGTGAAATAGCAATCGAAATACAAGTAACTCAAAGGATGTTTGGAATATCCATCCTCTAAGGATCCGTTAAACTATCTACTAGGTAGTAATGTACGCTAAGTAGATAATGTCTATCAGTAATATAAAGTATTAAAATAGCGTTAAGGCGTTACCATTATCCACCTTAACACATTTTATAATGCCATAGTTTATACAGCACCGTAAACCCCACCGTAAACTGGTGGTTATCAGAGGGTACCCCATAGGTATGACACAAAGCAAACCGTAGTGGTCGCGAATAGGATAATCAGTATGACAAGGTACATGAGGCAATACCAACTAGGATACTAGTAGTTGCGTGATCCGGACTGATGTTAAGCATAGCCAGCAGCTACCTCAACACCGCGAAACAACACTCCCAAACCGAGGGGTGCACCCAAATCGAATCACAAAAGTAATAGATATGGTATCGAAGAAGTGTGTCCGCTAGAGATGGTGAACCTCAATGGCCCGACGCGCCTCCTGTTTTACTCATGTCAGGGGTCATCCAATATCGTTCTCTTTCTTCAGTCAACGCGTTCACCAAACCATCCACTTCATTATGGATCAACACTCCACGTATAATAGTTATTAAAGTGGCATTCGGTATCGACAGAGAGTATGTCCATATCCGATCCCGGTCTCTTCAATAACTACGTATTATTACACCGATTGGTCGTTTAATATATTTCAGAACAATCAATTTCAATTTCAATTAGAATCGTAATAATATTCCATTTGTCTTTCTACATCAATTTCCATAATTCACATTTCAAAACTTCCAAATTATCATTTCAAAATCTTACAATTCAATTTCAAATTTTATTATAAACAATTCAAATATTGATTCAAGTTCGTACATAAGTTTATTCCGAAATTATTTAAATTAATTAACTTTAACATTCAAATCAATTTAAATTTATTTATCGATTTTATTCAATATTCATTAAGTTAATTTAACATCTAAAATAATTCTTTTAATTTCCGAGTCATTAAATCAATCACTTACGTTAATTTCCTTATATCGAACTTTCAAATTTAATTAAATTAAATTTGTCAAATCAAATTCTTTAAATTACAATTCTTACATTGATTTCAATAAATCGCGATTTATTTCTTGTTAAAGAAATTCAATCTTATTCAAAGAATTAAATTTCTATTCACTTATCAAATAATTCAATCTTATTCACTTATTAAATAACTTCAATTAAATTATTAATAATTTCAAAACTTAATAATTTCAAACTTAATTATAAATTCAAATTTTCTATATTATTTCAAACTTAATTCAATGAATAATTCCAAATTTTATTGTCAATAATTAATTTTAAA
Organism: Allium cepa; assembly: GCA_030765085.1. NCBI lineage: Eukaryota > Viridiplantae > Streptophyta > Magnoliopsida > Asparagales > Amaryllidaceae > Allium > Allium cepa. The sequence continues at coordinate 728,784,367 of CM060945.1, forward strand.
ACAACGCTCCTCCAACAAGTACCATGTTACTATTCGTTTCAGATTTTAAATATTAACATTTTCTTTCATTAAATTCAACTTTCAATTTCATTTCAAACCTTACTCTTTACTCAAATAAAATCATTATTTTATTTTAAATCAAATTATTGACCAATCGGGTTTTATTAGATTTTCTATCCTAAGTCAAGTTCATTTGGGTATATATCATTTCAACCCGATTCCATTTCAATTCAAAAATCCAAGCATAGCAAAGGGAACTTGCAGTGTGATAACAAGGATGGTGTCAAAGTAAATAAACAAGCAATAACAACAATCAATAACAATACAGTAATCAATCCAAATAATCCCGAAATAATCGTATTAATTCACATTGTTATTTGTGCAAATTAATATAATTATTTCAAGAATCTACACTATCGTTTCATGTAGATTAAATATTATTTCACTAATTATTCATATGGTTCTTCACTTGTCATTCGATTTCAATTTTTTACTACAACAATTAATCCAACATACGTTCAATGGTTCAAAGTGTAATTATCACTATTCTACATGTCAATTAATTTAACAATTAAATGGGGTCATATTTAACTAATCAAATTCAACATATATGTCGATTCAAATTTTAATTATCCTACGTCAAATTCAATTGCGTAATATTTATCACTTTATACATTACAATTTAACATCCAATATAAACAATCAATTATCAACCAAACTGGATTATTATTGCATACATAACAGATAACGGTGTCAGATGTCAAAGGTGAACTGATACATAAGTAACAGTGCAATAAATAACAGTAGTATATTTCAGTTGTCGTTCCAATTGAAATCAAATTTAATAAATAAAAGTATATTAATCGTGAGTGATTGCTCATCATTCGAGGTTAGAGGAGATTTTTCAAATGAAACGAGTTGCGAATCCAAACACGAGTTTCAAAGCGAAGCTAGATTGGCCCGATTCAGCGAACCAGCTGATAAATAGGAATTGACGAAATCAACGAATCAGCTTGATATTGATGGAAAATACATATTACACTATTATGATAAATTTATAAATCCGTATTTTAATTTTAAGGCAAATATTTTAAAATAGAATATATAACTTAAACTATGCAGACCAATAGTAAATATATTTATACGCTTATACGGTCATGCTATAAAATCACTATCCATTTAACCTATATTACGTTGAAAACAATAACTCAGTAAACCCCTTACATCAATATATAAAGGTTAATGTACATGCAGACTCTATGTATAAATGCATACATTTATCTAAGATCTACGTCAACAACAGTATTCTATTATAAATGAACAGGTGGGCAACTACTACATACAACAAAATATATTAGCCTCACTTATATTTATTTACCTTTAAAGTATAATATATATATTACAGTATTACCCTAGATTATCTAATGTCACTCGTGCACACATGCTAAAGTAGCTTATACTTTATAACTTTAATATGAAAATATACTTATAAACTGATATTTTTTTACTTAAAATTTCTGTACCTGAACCATAGATTTATTGTTAAAGCATGTCAATGATAATACAATAATAGATATACAATGCTTTTTTTTCTTATAAAATACGATACGACAACTTATATATAAAAGCAAATACCTCACCTGTATAAATGAAAAATGCACAAAAGAAGTAATATATAAGTATATATAATCTTACTCATATTTACTACAGAGGGAAGGAAATGGGCAGCTATTGAGCTACACGCTCGCGTGGGAGAAGCTGGAGCGAAAGTTGATGAGCGGGTTCCAAGCGGAGGGGATGGTGGTTGTTGCCGAAGTCGTCGTCGGCTAGAGGTGATGCAGTACAAATTCAAGTGAAGCAGTTCGGCCAGAGGAAGAACACGGGGTGGCTGCATCGGTCAGTGGGATTTTCTGGCATTCGGGTTGGAGGTGGTGATCGGCTGAGGCAAACTGCGAACACTGGTGGAGTGTTGTGCGACCATGGGACGCGAGCATGAAGGGAGAGAAGGAGATGGGCTGATGGTGAGTCGAGGACTGGGCAGTGACGGCAAGTAAAGATAAAGGCGGAGGTGAGGACAGGCGGTGAGGAGGTGGGTTCGGAGATGAAGTGGAGGCTTGGCTTGGCTATGCCTTGCGTGATGAAGGAGGCGGGCGTGGTGTTGAGGCCGATGGGAGAAGAGAGAAGGGAAGACGTGTTCTGTTTCGGGTTGCTTGCTGTGCATGGGTCACGGCCAGCTTGGGTGGGTAGGAGGGAGGAAGGAAGGAGAAAGGTTGAAGAAGAGGCCGCGGGTGTAGTCAGTGGATGGGGAAAGACTGCGTGTGTGCTCGGCGGGAGAAGGTGGTTGCGAGATGGCTTCGATGGCCTGCTGATGGTAGGGCAGTGGAGGCCGGTAGTTCGGTGTGTGGGCGGTTGATGGGAAAGTGGCCATGGAGGTCGGGTGGGGGACGCATGAAGGCGGAGCTGCATGGGGCGGAGGGTGGTATGCGGTTGCTGGTAGTGGGTTGGAGCGTGGACGTGTGGGGAAAAAGGCGGGCCCTGCTTGGTGATGGCAAGGGAGGGGAGGCGGTTGCAGGGGAAGTGGGCATGCATGTGGAGGTGAGGTGGACCGCATGGGGGGGGGGGGTGGCCGAGTGCAGGTGAAGGGCTAAAGGAAGAGTAACAGAGAAAGGAAGAAGAAAAAAAAATGAGGAGGAAGAAAATGGATCTGAAAGGAGAGGAGTGAAAGAGGAAGGGCACGAAAAATATCCCAGATCCAAATATGTTCATACTTTATATAATTTATTATTGTCCAACGGAAAGAATACAAGGGGAAGAGCCACAATGAATCTACAACCAGAGATTAATTATGACTTGTGGCTTCACAGCTTGCACGATTTGAAATGAATAGACATTGAAATGAATGAGCTGGCAGAGGCATTCATGAAGGCACGTATATAGAGAGGGGTTCAGAGTGCACAGGAAATGCATTGATGTAGAAAGTTGGGTACCGGTTTGTGCTGCGTAACGGACCAGTTTGTACTCCGTTAATAATTTAATTTGCAACGCCGAACTCCGTTTGACACAAATAAATATACCGTTTTGGTCAGCGTGACGAGACGATCAAAACGGTATACAGATATCAGTGATTCGATTGAATTATAAAATTTCGAAATTTCCTACTAAAGGAAAATGCAGTAAAACATTGAAAAATAAAGACGACGGAGCTAAAGAAGTCCGAATTTGGAAAAACAAAAAATGACGTCTTGCTCAGAAGACGATTTAGAATTTTTCTATGTAAAAATATTTAGGTTTCGAAAACGGTTTATTTTCATCGATTACTAACTGATTTAGATTGAAGTAAATTTACGCACGAAATGAACTTCCATATTTCCGGACGAAAATTTACCAGTTGTTATGTTTAATTGGACGCATTCCAAATATGAAGTTTGAATAGCATCGGAATTTGTTTGTGAAAATTTGAAATTCTACACTAAATAAGCAATTTTAAAAAATATTAAACTGGGTCTGAATTTCAGGGTCGTTACATTGTCCCTCTTTAAGGAAGCTCAGAAAGCAATCGGGAGGAGAGTTCAGAAGCTCTTGGGGGCCATATCCGTCCACTAATGACCTCGGGGAAGGTCCATGTCGCACTGGTTCCGGCTGGACTGGGGGCACGGCGGGAGACTCTCTCTGACCGGGTTTCCACTCTTTGAGACATTTACCTGTGACACAAGAAAGTATATCGTTAAAACACATAAACTATGTAACCTAGAGTTTCACTGATAATTCAAGTATAAAAGTCCATCCGGTAAGGGATTCATTCAACACTCGGAATCCCCGAGTTCACTCAGTAAGGCCCAACCTAGAGCTCATTCGACGTTCCAAATACGAAATCTCATTCGACATTCCAAATATGAAGGCTCATTCGGCATTCCAACTTTCAAAACTCATTTGGCGATCGAACCCTCAAGTTCATTCGGTAGTACAATATAAAAGTTCATTCGGCCGCAAAGGGGTCTCACCTGGATCGGCTAATGCTTTGGTTCGGCGAAAATGAGAGTTTGATTCGGCAAAAGGTTTGGCTCGGTTGGTAAGGAATAACGAAGGCACATGGCCCCTATTTATAAGCAAACCTCAATGACCGGACCGGATGGTTCGGTGCATAGGGCCGGACGAAAATACCCAACTTAAAACAAAGCATGCCATATACGGGTATATGCCCTACTTTGGGGGGCAAATGTTGGGCAGGTTTCCACCTACCACCGAATCAAGAGAAGAAGGCAACACCACCGGTCCAAATAGTCACCGGACCGGACTATCCACCTACCACCTAACCAAGGAGGAGGAAGCCAATGCCGAACCAACCACTCCCTAGCTCCTACCGAACCAACTCTCCACCGAGCCCTACCGGTCCAAACATCTCACCGGACCAGCACATCCCCAAGCTACCACCGAACCAACTCCCCCGCTACCGAACCACCTACGACCGGACCAACCCTCACTCCACCTACTACTGGTCCAAACAACATACCACCTCCTACCGAACCAACATGAGGAAGGCGGACCAGACTAGCACTACCAGGCCAGATTGCCTCAGCCCAGGCCCACCAGCGGCGATATACATCCAAGACTCATGCCCCCGACCTCACTCTATAAATAGAGGGGCAGGGGTACAACAATGGGGGACAAGTTTGAGAGCTCAAGCACGGAGAAAACTTTCAAACAACTTTCAGTTACTTGTAATCAAAACTTTGTACTTGTAATCTGAATAGAAAAGGAGAATAACATATAAAGTGGAAGTAGGCACGTTCTAGCCGAACCACTATAAATCTGTGTGTCTTTTACAGTTTAGTCCCTGCTTTTTATATATTTGCATAAACCACCCAAATCACTAAAAACAACACAAAATCAACTAATCCATACGACTTGGAGGTGTTTGCCCTTTTTTTGTGCAAACAATTCTTCTCCAAGTGTATCCATGCAATTCGAGATCTATTTCTATGTACTAGAATTTTCTAAAGGATAAGAGATAGTGATTGAGAAACTACGCTCATTAGAAAATAACGAGGTTGAAGTAAAGCGCTAGGTTCTAATTTATAGTGGTTTGAACTAGTGCAAATCGTTGGATCGAACTAAATTAAATCTGGGCCACATTGCTAACATTTACTACCGCCTATAAAACTCTTAGGGTTGACCATTCCATGCCATAGGATGACCATCCATGGTTGATCCATGCATGGTCTCGGTCGCCTTGGGTAGCGTAGACTTGGTGAATTTGTATCGTTCTTTCATTTTGTTGAATTGTTTCCTTTATTATTTAACTAACGTTAATTAACTTTATCATATTTCTTAATTATAATTATTAAAGTAATAGTTATGTTTAATAGCGTTAATTAATCGTTAATTGATTTTAAATTATTTCCTCAATTACATATATATTTATTTCCGACTGCAAAATTTCAAGCGCTGATAAATTTTTGTTTGAACTCTGATCGGAAAAGTTTATATATGGAAATTGATCAGAAATTACCATGGATATAATGGTATAAATTTGATAGCCAATTTTGACATTTGTGAAAATTCAATTTTTCACTTTTTATTATTCATTATTTAGTTTCTATTTTAATTAATTACCGTAAAAATCATGAGGTTTTACACCAAGCCAGCATCAATATAGCACCTATAAAGGCATTGTCTAGCAGGCCATGCAAACCTTCATCATGTTGGGTGGAATCTAGATATAATCTTGTACTTGACCCGGATATGGTTCGAGAGGCATTAGATGAGGTAACAGAAATTCGAAAGTGAATCAAGCAAGCACATATTTTGTAGAAAAGCTGTGCTAAACAAAGGCTTAGAAACTTAGATTTCTCAGTCGGGGACTTACTGCTCATAAAGGTTTCTTTGATGAGAAATGTTGTTCGGTTTTAAAGGAGGAGGAAGTTGGCTCCTTATTATATAAGACCATTCTTGATTCTAGAGAAGGTTGCTGCACTTGCATATAGAGTCAAGCTACTAACTAAACTATTGGGTATGCACAATGTGTTTCATGTGCCTTTGTGTGAATTTGTGCATGATCCTTCTTTTGTAGTGGAAGCCTCGCAGCAAGAGGATCTAGAGGTTATGCCTAATTTGACTAGTCTAAGGTACCTAGTTCGCATTATAGATCGAGTACTAAGCTATTGATGACTAAGGTCATAAAGTTGATTAAGGTACAATGTAGCGAGGATGCTTGGGAATGTATATGTAAAATGGATGATAGTGTGAGAGAGTCATATCCAGAAATTCTTTCAGACTAGTGGTTTCATATCTTATCTTAGCTTTTATAGAGTAATCATCACTTGAGGTGGAGTCACTTAGTATGCATTTTGGTTTACAATTTGGTTTTTATATTGTTTCAATAGTACTCTGTATATGTATCTTTTTTCTTCTATTTTTCTTTTATTATCTTTCTTGTTGGAACTTTAAGGATGAAACGCCTTGAGTAGGGGTGATTGATGTGACTCGTAGTTTCAAACAATTCCTCTTTGAATGCCGTAACTTTTGAAATATGATTAAGTGTTATAAATATGATACTATAACCTTGTTAAACTCCTTTTATTTAATAACTGATGATGAAAAACTTGTTTTTGAAATTTGTTCATAAAAATATATACTTTGAAGAAATATTGATAATGTGACCGAAAATCGTTTTATCGGTAACATCATTTTATTCAAAATAAGACATTCAAATTTTCTTTTACAAGTCTAAATAACTTGGAAAATCATTAACGGATAATAAAAATATTTTTCACTAAAACCTTTAGGAAAGCTTCTAGAAGCTTCTAGAGGTAAGTGGATATCTATGAATGGACAAGAGTTATTTCTTTTGGCAAGTGAATTGGAAAGCAAGAAAATGCAAGCACATAGAGAGGGGATGGTCTTGGTCGACTATGAGGGTTAAAGCAGGGAGTGTGCTTACCCTTTGTCGCTTATATAAGTATGTCCATACATCATAGAATCATTTTTTACAATGTAGAAATCAAATCACTATTCACTCCTACCTCTTCTTAATTTCCTAAGAATAAAATAATTCAAAACAACTCCAAATCAACCCAAACTCTTTCTATAAGTTTACAACACATTAACAACACCTTCCATCAACCCAAAGTTTGATGATTTAAAGCACACAATCCCCACACGATCAAGGTCATGAGAAAATAAGGGAAATTTAGGCATAATCTGTCAGCTAGCAAGGAGAAGGGTGGAAGTTTGGGTGCTTGCAAGTTTGAGGTATGAAGTGGAAGCTTGTACTTCGTTGTTTACTTGCTCAAGGGTGAGTGAACTCACCATTGGAATGAACATGAAGCATAAATTTTGTTTTTCTAACTACAAATATGTTTCTTGAAATATGTGTTGTGATTCTTGCTTTAGAAAGCAAATGGGATATGTAATTCATGGATATGACCTTGTATGACTTTTTATGACTTGTTACCTAGCCTTGAAACAAAACATATAGGGTTTGTTTGGACTTTAATTTGAATCGGACTTGTACTGGAAGTGTTTTTTGTTATGTAATGACATCTGACCAAGCTCCCTATCCCCAACATTTGGGGTATGTGTATTAGTTGGCACACACTTTATTATAACAAAAGAAATCCTCATTGTTACATGTTTAGCAGCTCATATTTATACACCACTTCTTCAAGTTATTCAGCGATGTGGGACTATCTCAATTCCAAACTGACATTCCTCCTTTTAACGTGCGAGACAACACTAACAGTCCATCATCGACTCACAACCCCTTGGAGTACTTTGAGAGCATTGTTTATTTGCATGGCCTGGTATTTAACCTTTGGCTCTGTACCAATTGTTATGTAACAACAATCGATTAAGTTCTCCATCTCTAGCATATGACTTAAGCATATAAGTTGGCACACACTTTATTATAACAAAACGAATCCGCATTGTTACATGCCTACTAACCCATATTTATACATCACATCTCTAATTTATTTAGCAATGTGGGACTGTTCTAATTCCAAACTGTCACTCCTCCTTGCAACATCGAGATAACCCTAACAATATCCCATTTGACTATGCCAATAAAATATAAAATAGAGCTTTGAAGTAATATTTTAAATGAATGTTCAAACCATGATTCTAAGTATTTTAAAGTATATTTTAAGCATATGTAGTTTCTAGAAAATTAATTTATTATTTTGTTAAAGTATTAAATATCTTAACTTATAATATCTTTTAAATTACTTTAAACATATCTTAGCTTTATACATAAATTTGTGTGTTTGTGTGTGTGTGTGTGTGTGTATGTATGTGTGTAATCTTAAAAAGGTTCTAAATTATAAACGAATGTTTTATATAAGAGGTTTAAGAGATGCTTAAGTGGCTTAAACATGTTTATTTGTTTGCTAGTTTATGGAATATAATTAACTATACGTAATACCAAAAGCCAACAAACTAGCTTATCTATCTATAGGAGTTAAAATGTTATTCAAGTTGGGTTTAGAAGCAATAGTGCTCTAACCTACCAACTTCAATCTTGAACGAGGGACAGTAAGTTACGACTGTTCGAAATGTGTTAAGTATATGAGACATGATTTCCATAAGCCATCATTTTTGGAACTAGATAGTCAATGAGTAACCTAGTTGAACCTGACTATTTAACTTAAGATGTATATAGAAGCTTCACAGATTTATACGATTTGAGATCTCCCTAGGAGAACTCATTCGTATGGAACATAGCTAGCTTTAAGAATTTTATATATACGAGATTCCCCAAGGAGGACCCATTTATATGTTGTCCACTTACTTCTTAATGAACTAGAATTTAGTTTATCATAAATTTGTCGATTTAGTTTTGAAGAGCCTGAGATAGGTGAGTGTTTTATTTACCGAATCCCACTTCAAAACTAGTGTACGAGACTACGTTTTAGAAGCGGTTTTGAAGTAAATGTTATACGGTTGAACTACCTATCCTAACATTAAGTCTAAGGGAGAGGTCATCATTAATATTTTATTCTAAAACTGTAGAGTTGAACTGCCTGTCCTAAGGTAAGTCCAAGGGGGAGGTCAGTGTCAATATTTTTCAGTCGATTTATGCTTGAATCCATGAAAGAATTATTATTCTGTTCAAGTAAAGAAGACTCATATGAGAGATGCCCATTGTGACCTCGACATCGGAAATGATTAAAGACAGAGTAGGCTACATAACCTAGGATTTAGCTGACCAAGACGGGGTATATAAACTTCATACCTAGAGTATGCTTCTCAATGTTGCAAGTAGGAGTTGATGATACTTTTTTCTACGTGTTAGGGCATAGGCCATTTGTGTTTTCCTTATGGTATATTTTATCTTGAGATATACGAAGCTTGGAAGGTGACTTACAATACCTATGCATGGGTGTCGGTTTTAGTTTACTAAGGGGACCTCTATAGAAAATCAATATACGAAGGTACCTTAGTGATTTCAAATGCACTTCTAATATTATTGTGTTGTAAGATGCAAGCAACAAAAATATTTTCTAGTTTATATTCTACACCTAAGACATTATTTATTATATCGGTATATTACGTAACAAATAGTTTTTTTTTCTTTTGAGGGAAAACTGCTTTGATTGTTCATATGGTCTCAAAAGTCACTGTTATATGGATATTTGTATCCTGAGTTTTCTTATACTAGACTTATGTCTGACACATGGTTTTGTTCCCTTAAGTTCCTCGTGTACTCTTTCGAGTAAGCTAAGCTAAGCAAGTTTATGTTTGGATGCTTTAGAGCTTCAAGAGATGAGGTGGAGGCTTCCGTCTCTATTTATTTCTATTTATGTTGCACTATTATTATAATCTATCAGCATTGTGAGGAAAGACGGTTATAACTATCCAGGATGGTGGTAGTACTTAATTTTAGTAACTCTAAAATTATTATTTTACTATGGAGTAACTTTTTGTACTGCCTTTTCATATTATATATTATCATTCCATTGTGAGATTCTGATACTTTATTCTCTCTTTCTTGTTCTTTTTTCCATTATTTTTGCCCTAAAAATCTTTCTTTTCGACATTTGGGTGCTTAGTTCACGAGTATTGTGGACGTATTAGTGTCAGCATTCGAGGGTCAAGGAGTCGGATCATTACATACTGGAATCACACATATTCCCACTAGAACTGATGACATAGAGTTTTCTTAGGATGCATTTGATGACTACATCCCACCATTACCTTACTATGATGTTGAGTATATCGAGAAAGGATAGAAAAATCAAGAAGAAATTTTAAGAAATCAAAAGGAGATGAAAGTAGAAATGTAAAATCAAAGAGGGCTAGGATTTATCAAAAGGGTTATTCTTTTGTTATGAGGCAACGCACATAGGAGGGGGAGCACTAGTGGACATGATAGTGCTCCTGGATTTACCTTTGCAAATGATAGTTATTATGTTCCAGGGCCTTCAGTTCATGATCCCCATATTAGTAGAGAAGGAGATAAAACTACAGATAGGCATACTAGAGCGCACATTCTAAGACGTCCTAGACAACATGCTCAAATCACTTCCAAGAATCATCCAACCCCTCCTTCAAGATATGCTAGAGGGACATCATCCTCTAATGATTAGTAAGAAGCAACATCCATCATATCAATATCTTAATTTCAATTTCATTCGATGTTGCATTTACATTTTTAGATATTGTTGTTTCTTATTTTCATTTCTATATTTTGTTTTCAACATTGTCATGTACAATACTTTGTGTTTTGTATATTTTATCTAGAGATATACAAAGCTTGGAAGATTACTTACAATAACTAAGCATAGGTGTCGGTTTCAGTTTATTGTAGAAAATCCGTATACAAAGGTAACTTAGTGATTTTAGATGCAGTTCTAATATTATTGTGTTGTGAGATGCAAGCAACACAACTATTTTCTAGTTTATATTCTGCACCTTAGACATTATTTATTATATCAGTGTATTACATAACAAATAGTTTGTTTCTTTTGAAGGAAAATTGTTTTGATGGTTCGAATGGTCTCAAAAGTTACTGTTATATGGATATGTGTATCTTTAATTTTCTTATACTAGACTTATGTCCGACATTGTTTTATTTTCCCTAAGTTCCTTACGCCCTCTTTCGAGTAAGCTAAGTAAAGCAAGTTTGCGTTGGGATGCTTTAGAACTTCAAGAGATGAGTTGGAGGCTTCCATCTCTATTTATTTCTATTTCTGTCGCACTATTATTATGTTTCTATCAGCATTGTGAGGACAGACAGTTAAAACAATCCAGGCTGGTGGTAGTAATTAATTATAGTAACCCTTAAATTATTTTATATTATGGAGTAACTCTTTGTACTGCCTTTTCATATTATATGTCATCGTCCCATTGCGAGATTCTAATAGTTTTTTCTCTCTTTCTTATTCTGTTTCTAATTCCTTTTATTCTTACCCTAATAGTCTTTCTTTTCGACACTCGGGTGCTTAGTGCACAAATGCCATAGATGTAATAGTGTTGACATTCGAGGGTTTAAACGTCGGATCATTACATAATGGAATCACACATATTCCCACTAGACCTAGTGATAAAGAGTGTTCTTTGGATAAATTTGATGACTACATCCCACCATGTCGCTGACCATGATGTTCAGTATAGAGAGAAAGGATAGAAAAATCCAGAAGAAATTTTAAGGAATCAAAAGGTGTGACAACCCACATTTCGAAAGGTTTAAATCTACATTAATCTACACATGTCCGACATAAACAATCTAAAACATAGACAATCAATGGGGTTAATTAATAGAAAAAACAACAAAAGAAAAAAAAACACAGAATCTTGCAACGGAAAGATAAAATATAATAATCAAATAAACAGTTCACGAAGCTGTTTATATTATAAATTTGATTATAATTTATACAACATCTACCAGAGTTATACATATACGACTAAACAAAATATAATGCAGCAGACAACATGATGTAGGAATAATAATATAATAACATACCAAATCTTCGTCTTTGTCCTCCAGACTAAGTCTTTAATAAGCTGAAAACTCAGGGCTGACCCGAGCATAATGCAAAGACAAAACACTCGAGTCAGGACTAAAATATTCTAACAAGAGTCAAATCAATATCGCATATAACATTAGTGATGTGGCATTAGAGATATTTACAGGATTTTACATCTCATATCCAGTGTATAACATGCATGCAATAACTCAAGAGATGTTACACATTTTCCATCTCTTAAGGATCCGTTAAAATACTTATATGTAGTAGAATACGCTATATATATAATGTCTAATCGGTAAAATAAATATTAAAATAGGGTTATGGCTTTACATTGATCCCCCTTAACGTGTTTTTGTGCATTGTCGTAGAGTTTGCATTTGACACCACCAGTAGCATGTTGATAGTCAGCGATGCACCGTGATATGACAATACTAAACCAAAATCATAGGGGTCACGTATACGAATAAAAGAATGACAATGCACGTGAGGTAATGTCCAAGGTAGGATACTATCAGTTTACCATTCCTATTTGGTGGTAACGCATCATAGATATAATTGCCCACCCATCCAACACTCCCATGATCTGAGGGTGTGCACCAATCAATCATAATGTAAATGATGGTAGCTCGGGGTAGCTAGCCCGCTTGGCTGGTACGGCTCCAGTTTTAGTCATTTCAATTTGGGACAAATGCCAGGCTAATCCATCATCGTTCTCTTTCTTCAAATCCGGTAAATGACGCAAAATCCAACCACTTTGTTCTAGACTATCACTCTACGTACACATTTGTTAAAGTGATTCCAATATTAACAGAGAGTATGCCAATAAGAGGCACCGGTCTCTTTAACAACCAAGTGTCGTTTTACACATCGGTTGGTACTTTTACTTTTCGAAGACAAATCGTATTTGATACCAAAATACCATATTCGCTTCAAAATAAAATTCATTTCGAAATATCATATTTACTTCAAAAATCATAGTCATTCTTAAATCATCATATTTTCTTCGCAAATCATAATTTACTTTAAAATGTCAATTCTGTTTGATATATCAATTTCATTTGGAAATTTTGATTTGAATTAAAATTTTGGTTATAACTTTATTTTAACCTAATTCGCACCTAAATCCAACATTTAATTATAAACATTTCACCCCTTTGATCAGTTTGAATTTTTAGAAAATAGTTTATATAATTTTAAAATAGTTAAATAGTTGAAATAGTTTAGTAGAAAAATAGTTTGAGTATTAAAATGGTTTATGTAGTAAATAGCATGGAAAATCGAACTAACTTTGAATATTTAAAAACAATAGACTTAGGTAGTTTATATTAAAATAATTTACTTGAAAATAGTTTCAGAGTCAAATTGATTTAATTCCAAAATTTTCAATTCAAATCACTTTCAATTTCCATTCCCATTTAAATTTGATTTTATTTCTTAAATTCAAATTCATTTAAATAATTTCAAATCGACAATTTTAAAATCATTTAATTTAACCAATCCAGTGTCCGTCTATAATTTTCTATCATATGACCAAGTGAATCCACAATTTTAATTTAATTCAGGGATGGATATATATCATTTCAATCCAAAATAAATGTCATAGGTATATATCATTTCAACCTATATCTTAATTTATTCCGTATATTTCAATCTAAGGTTTTATATAAGGTAAATAATATACATGATGATAGCAGGATATATTAAAATAAACATCCAAATCATCTAAAAATATCAATTAATTTTCATCCACCACAATCAATCATCCAAACAACCAGTAATTCACAACAACTGACCAATTATCAATGATCGGGAATTTTAATAACAGTTTATTTCCAATTCAAGTTGACCGTCAATTTAAATTTCTATCAATTAATTCAGATGTCAATTTAAATGTCGATTAAAATTATCAAACAACAATCAACAAATTTAAATCACTCTATAATTAACTGACGTAAAAATATTCTAGTATGTCATGAGCGTTGTAAAACACTCACCATTTATCTTTGTTGTTGATTTCGCGTCTTAAGTCTGATTAAATTCTAACGCATTCGGATTCAACTGAAAACTCTGCAAGCTCAAGATTCAACCAATTTGATTCCATATCAGAGAACTCGTTAATATGAACCGAACTCGATTGACCGCGTTGGATTTGGACCTAAAATGAATGAGATTTGGGTTGTATACGATTTACAATCTAAATAAAATATATTTATCTCAAATCAAATCTTAATTACCTACAAATGGGCTCGGACAAAACTAAAACCATTCGACCCAAAACCTGCTTCTTCTCCTACTCCACTCAAACTCATGTGCATGAAAGATTCCATAACCCATCATGCGCATGCATGAATTAGCAGCAACACGGAGCTTCACTTAACGATATTGAGTTTCGACTTCGCCATTATCTCCCTCTCGACGAAACACATCTGCCCATATCCTCCACATCTCGCCAGAGCCTCTCCATCAAAACGCGACTCCAGGCGAGCTGGACTGTAGCGACTTGTTGCACCTCCAATCTTGCATCGCCCTATCCCAAATATCTCGTATGCAAGCGCCTCACCGCGAAAAACAACATCGTACACACTAAAACATCCCTCATGGACCACGAATTCATTAACAACAAACCCTAGTTGTTGCCCCTAAAAATCGATCACCAAAAATTGACATCGTACTCACCAATATATGTACCAAGTCAAAGCTTGTGGTGAATTATGATTTTTAAAATTGGTTTATGAATTTTCTATGAAGTACGCACTGAGATATAAAATTTTGAAATCCCAATCTTCTTCATTCCTTTGTTTCTTCACTGGTATTCTACATGTAAATAAAAGAGGGAGGGAAGATAGGATACGTAGTTTGGCTGAATACAGGGGTAGGGTGGTGGCTGAAATGAAACAAAGTGGCTGCCTAGTCAAATCGATGCAAAATAAATTATTTAAAATTAAAAAATATATAGGTATTTCGAACCCCGATCGAGGCATTACGCTAAGCGCTCCTAATGTTATACCCCTATTCCAAACACAATGGAACAAGTTTTGAGACCTAATTCGGTTATACGTGGAAGATAGCTTTTTGAACCCAATTATAATATTAAATTTTCGATATTAAATTCAACGTGTTTCTATCCCATATGACAAAACATTAAACCCAACCGCTACAAATTTTAAAATCCGATAATAATACACTATTACGGATCCAATGGAATTGGGTTCGTCAAATTCCAAGCCTGTTCCGCGGAAGGCTATTTTAACATGTTGGTTAAATTGAGCGATTTCCAAAATCAACAAAATTACACGAAATTCCAATTTTAAAACTAATGATTCTAACCAAACAGAATTTATATTGATATTAGAAACCATTTCGATTCATATCAGATCACAAATTCAGTTATATACATTATTTCAAATATTAAATTTCAATATTAAATAGAAATATATGAATTTCAAATTTTTAATTCAACTTTTAATTCCATTCAAAGGTTCGCTATCATCACTCTAATTGAAATAGAGTTTAAATCAACTTAAGAAACAATTTCTTGTAACAACCCAAAATTTTAACCGATAATAATTAATTCGTTAATTAATTAAATAATGAAGTAACTTTGTGAAATTATCACAATTGAGCCACAGGAGTTGCACCATTGTGTCTGTGGTAATTTTCTGGTGAATTTCCATTTATAGAACATCATAATACTAGCTAATATGAATGAGATACAAGTTAAACAAGAAAATGACAAAAGAAGAAGAAAATAATAATAATAGGCCAGGTCGACAGGCTGGCCGACCTGGGAACAAGGCCATTCGACTGCCCGGACGACCTGCCTGCCCATTTGGGCGAATGAACGAACGTTCATTCATTTGAACGTTGTAGGCCTTTTTTTCATTCTTCAACTCGATCTGGTCCTTCCATTCCTGTATCCAATGGCTTCTATTCAGCCTATGACGTGGTTGCATCCCATTAATTCCCCAAATCCAACAGTCTGAGATCCATTTCTACCTCTATAAAAAGAACCCTAGGCTTAACAATTCTTCTCATTCTAAGATTTTCTCCAATTGGGTTCACCTATTCAAGAAGGACCTTAAGCAGAATAATTCTCCAATGATGAAATCGTTTTAAATAAAAATATTTGACAACCCCAAGTGGATCCGAGAAGGCCTAAAGGGAAGAGCTAAGGACGAAGGTTAGTAATTGTAATTATTTTAAATTTCTTTAAGTAATCTAAAATTTGGTATTTTCGGCACACGTCCTTGACAGGTTTCAAAATTCACCAAAACCTCAGTGGAAAAAATTATGTAAATTAGGTCTATAGTTTTTGAAAGTCATCAAAAAACATATAAAACAATAAAAAAATATCTCCAAATTTTAAAATTTATTTCAATTAACATTTATCTTCGTATTCATGTCAAAAAATCAAAAAACAATGATGAAACGCGAAAAAAATGACACACTGTATATTTCAGGAATACTTATAGAAATGTATGCAATTTTAGTGGATAATTGCAGACGGGTCTGCAATTATTCTGGATGGCATGCCTTTGCAACTAAAAATTGAAGATATGTCTGCAATTTTAAGGAATAAGTGCAAATATTTACGAAAATATCCTGATTGTTACATCAAGGTGCTGTTATTCAGTGAATAATTGCATACATATCTGCATATATATTGAATAATTGCAGACATGTCTGCAATTATATAGATTTTTATTCAACGCATTTATTCAGTGAATACTTGTGTACATGTCTGCAATTATATCGAATAATTCCTAACATATCTGTAATTATTCAAATATTTATCGAATGCAATTATTCAGTGAATAATTGCATATCTATCTGTAATTATATGAATTAATTGCAGATATATCTGCAATAATTGTAGATGTATATGCAATTTCTTATTTCTTTCAGAAATCTAGCTATAATATTTACAATTTTTCGAAAAAAATTTTAAGCACCGGCGTAAAAAAACACAAAAATACATGCTGCTATACTGAAATAATTATAGGGACCCGCTTTAAAACTTTTTTAGGGAGGATGCCATTTGAATTAACTTTTTTTTAGGGATGCGTTACTAATAGTCACTTTAAAATAGTAGAGATCCCAATAGTTGTGGTTTTACTATGATTTTGGGAGTAACCTTTTTAGTAATTTATTTACAGTTTTTAGAATTATTTTTATTCTAGTACTTCTAGCTATTATTTTTAGTTAACTTTAGTTTATTTTTGTTAATTATAGCTTTTCCCATTTAAGTACAGTTTATTTACAGTATTTTAATTTATTTACAGTTATTTATGCGTTATTTACATCTTCTTCCTACGCCTTGGATTTCCTTCAATTTTCAGTTTTCTTTTATTTCTCCTTCTTCTTCTTAATGCATAGATTAGAACAGAATTAATGCAAAATTCGATTAATGTGATAACCCTGAATTTTTTTGGGCAATAATAATGCGATAATCTTCCTTTATAAATTGTTTTAAATGATTCAAAATTTATTCTTTTTCAAAGCAAATAAATAAGTATTTGTTTATGTATATATAAGTAGATTTTAAATAGAATTTGGATTTTAAATTCAAAGTAAATATCTTAAAAATAAAATTGGTTCTAAAAAAACTCTGTATTTTAAAGCTAGTGCATATATATGATTATTTATTTAGCTTATGATTAGTTTCAAATCATTTTCTTTAAAGATTTTATAAATATTATTAAAAGGAAGGGTTTAAATGTAAACACATAAAACATATAAAAATATAAAAAACTAATTGAAAATATAATATAAAAATTGTATAAAAACATATTAAAACATAAATTCGTGCAAAATAACAAATGTAAGCTAAGGATTTCATGCAATTACAAGTGTAGCTAATTTTATCATACAATTTAACAAGTGTCATGATTTTCATTTTCTTTTCATTTTTAATAAAAGATAAAACTTGGCTATATATACCTCTACCACAACTCTCTCTTTTCTTTTCTATCTTCCATTTTCAAAACTAAACAAAGAAACCAAAAATCTATAAAACTAAGCAGAGAAAAATTCAAACAACAATCTAATTTTACAAATTTAAACCTAAAGCTAAAGCAAGCAACAACTCACCTTAATCAAGTGAATCCAAGCTCAGATTCTAAGTACACAACAGATTAATTTCCAATTCAAAATCAAAGCAACTTCCAGGCTTCGCTGTTCAAACAAATGGTGAGTAAAACAACCTTTGTAAAATCTTAAATCTGTGTATGTCTTGACTTGCATATGATAAATAGTTAAATATGTTGTGAAATGTTTGTATAGATGAAAAAAACTATGCCTACAAGTCAATATATATATATGTGTGTGTGTGTGTGTGTTGATTTTGTGTGCATGTCCGCGTACAATCATACATGCTCAGTTATAGTTTTACAGGTTTAAACTTGATCAAAATTCGATTTCTCTTCCCCTAATCCTCTATGGATTGCAATTTATAAATAAGAGTTGTTAGAAATAACAAGACAATAATTTTAAAAATAATTCCAAGAAAAATCTGAAGGTAGTTTTAACAAGAAGAAAGAGCTACAGTGAACTTCAAATCATATCAAAATTTCATTTTCAAAGATTTATGGTCATGTATATAATCGATTTTCTTTTCTAAACCCATGATTTTTAAAAATAAAATGAGGATTTTTAAGTTGGTATCTTGGAAGGAATTGAATGATGAACGGATTTGGGGATTTTGGCGACTTCTAGCCATTTGGAGGGAGTTGGTCATCGTGACCGAGGCTGAAAGAGGCTTGCGTGGTGGGGATCATTGGAAAAATAGTCAGGAATTTTATTGATCGCCGAAGTGACCTAGCGACGACGTTTTAGGGTTTTAAACCTTGTCTAAGTCGATGTTGGATTCGAGGCTAATACGGCCTCGTCATCACGTCGAACTAGATCAGAGGTCGGGGAAAGCAGCATAGGTCTTTGACTAGGATCTGGACGCGGTGGTATGATTTCAAACGATCGAAGATGGGCTGATTGTGATGTTCTAGTGACAGCTTTTGTTGTTCCAGGTATGGCTGAAATGTCGAATTCGATTTGGTTGGTGATATCAGGTTTTTGGGTGGTCATATCAAGGGGGAGGGTCGTCGGTGATGTATGGGTGGACGTATCATCATTCGAAAGGGATTCGATCATCTGTGCACATGCACAAGATGTCCTGTGTGTCTATGTTGTTGTGGTTTTGGGAGCTTTGGGGAAGACGAGTTTTTAATCGTAGTTGAACTCGGGTTTTTACGAATGGAAGGTAGATTGGGTTGTTGCTCGGGAAAGTGAGGTTTGGGCTCGCGAATTTTAGAATGTTTTTTTTAACCAAAGGTTTTAAAGCAAAAGCAAATACAAGTTTAAGAAAAAAAAATTTAACCAGTTTTAATAAGCATATAAAAATAAGACTAAATTTTCAAAGCAAAACGAGATGTACAAGTTTTCAAACAGATTTATTAAACCAGGTTCCAAGTTAATTTATTAAACAAATTTTTTATTTTTAAAACAAGTTTCAAGGTTTTAAATGTTAAAGTTAAATGTTTTAAATTGTTTGGTTTAAAAGTAATTATGTATTAGGTTAATGTTTAATTAAAGCTCCAGGGTTTTGATGTGATTTAATGATGTAATTAAGTAATTAATTAAGATAATGGCTTATCTTAGATTAATTAAGGACTTAAGAAATTAAGAGTTAATTAATTAACTTAAGTAATCATAGGATAATTAATTAATGTATTTAAAGGATAAGTACTTAATGTAATTAACTTAAGGAAAAGTACTTATGTAGATAAAGGATAATTAATTAATGAAGTTAATTAAAGGATAATTACTTAATGCAATAAAAAGGCAATTACTTAATGTGATTAATTAATTAATGGGGTTAATTAAAGGTTAATTAATTAATATAAATAAAAGGCTAATTAATTATTTTGAATAATTAAAGGATAATTAAAATAATAATGAATGGTTTATAATTAATTAATGTTAATTAAGCAGGATCTAAAAGTAATTAATTTAATTTAATTGGTGATTAAATTTAATTAATTAGAAATGGTGAAAAATTAAACTTACTTATGAATGATTAAATTTTATTGAATATTTTAGATTTATTAATATCTCTAGTCTGATAAGTTGAGATGATTTGTGAAATGATATATTAAACTATGACAATGTTGATTTCTATCTGTGATGAATTGCTATGTAAATATGGGATCCTGTATTTAAAATTATATCGTATCCACTTAAACAACTTGACTTAAGAAATGACATTGAATTCGAAGAGACCAGGGTCGGGTATCAACAAATATTCGAAACCACTTCGATTAATAATCTTCAATAATTCTTTATGGATTTGATTTTAGAATCAAATAGGCTTCAATGGAATAATTTAAGTAGCATGACCATTTGATCTAAGTAACAGTTTTAAATATTGTTTGGTAATAAGTGGATGAGTAGAACAAGTTAAGAACTCGTAGTGAGGTGCGAGTTACCCTGAGTTTTCAATTATGTTTTAAAACATAGTATTTCATATTATATGGGTTTACTCACGCTGGTTTCCAGCCTGACCGGGTGTTACTTTATTGTAATGCTCGGGTCAGACCGAGTATTATAGATTTTTAGGTTAGGATGTTCTGGAGCTCAGGAGGCGAGCTGGACGGCTAGAACGTATGGAGTATATTCCGCTATGTATTAGATTTTGTTCTGATTGTTTTCAGGGACAAGTTGTTACAACTGTCCTATTAAATTGTGAACGATTGTAATCTGATGTATTGTATGTAAATTGACCGTTACAGATTTCTTTGTATAAATGCTGTTATTTATTGTTAAATTTTGATCCGCTACGAATGTGAGATTCTGTGTATTGTTTTCTGTTCCTTCTTCTACCTCTTTCTTCTTACCTTAACAATCTGGAATTTTCGGTATTCATATGCTTGGCACTTCTACAGTGAACGTATTAGTGTTGAATTTTCGGGGTTGAAAATTTTGGGTCATTACATTTTGATATCGGAGCAGAAGGTTTAGCGAGAACCTTGGCTCTGGTGGGTTTACTCATTAAGGATAGGGTCAATAGTACCCTAGAATGAGTTGAGTGCAATATATATATGAGAACGCTCTTGTTATTTTTCTTATATAAAGGTTTTTTAATGATTTTAAAAATGGTTTTAAAAATGATTTTTATATAAGCTTATATTTTGGTACGTAAAGCAATAATTTTTCTAAATTATTATATATATTAAGGAAATTGGTTGTTTGTTATTGAAATTGAATAGGATAATAAGAATATAAGTTAGAATTCTACTAATTAAGTCTAATATAGTTTAGGAAGTCCCACTAAATCCAGTCTTAGAGAGAGATGGCTAAGAGTGACGAATGGAAGGCTAGACGCAGAGAGCGACGGGTAGCTGCATTAAGGATCGAGAAGAAGCAATTCAAGAGTATAAGAAACAGGTTAAGGAAAGGGCTGGACCAAGTCCTTATGATAATGTCACCTGCTACAGATGTTACAATAAGGGTCATTACAAAGCCAAGTGCAGTAAAAGAAGGGAGGAATTGAAGGGTGCATTCCAATGGTTTCGCCTGGAGATCTTATGCTTTAAGTGTCATAAGAAAGGACTTTTCTTAAACCATTTCCTTGAAATAAGGAAGGTAAAGCATAACCTGTAGAACCTGACGGCGAGTCGACTGTTTGCTATCGTTGTAAGAAGTCGGGACACATCGCTAGGAATTGTCCCGAGAGATGAAAAAAGAGCAAGGTTATGGAACATCCTGCAGGAGTCATAAGGGTTATCTAGATGGATGGAAAGGTACAAACCTTTTTTGGTAAATGTTATAGTTGGGGAGATCCTGTTGAAAAGTGCATGTTCGGGCTTTGCCCATTGGAAGGGAGTCCCTAGATTCTTGAATGAATACTAAGACTCTATTCTTTTCCCAAAACCTTAGGTAATGGAAAAGACGTCTAGATTTATGACTTCTGTAAGACTCTTATTTTAGATAAATGGATGTAATGTTTGAACTACCAGTGTGTAATCTATCAATATATGGAATATTTTGTGGCAGCATAATCTTATATAAAATCTTTATTTATTTGATAATAGAATTGGAATTAATTCAAAGGTGGAATTTTAATGAATTAATTTGAATTTGAAATTGAATTAAATTAATTAGGAATAAAATCAAAGTTAAATAAGTTTAGAACAAATAACCTGAATTGGAAATTTTCAAGATGAAATTGAGATTTAACTTAGGGAAGCTAAATGGTTGGTTTGAGTGGAGTTATGTGTAATCTCAAAACAAGTTTAAGTTCTAAAAATTGATAATGGATACTATTGATGGATGTTTTAAATAATTTGGATGTTTATTACTTTGACATATCCTATTATGATCCTGTTTTTATTAATAATCTACGAAAATGTGAATTAGATTATTTAAAATGAATTAAGAAATGGATTGAGATAATATATGTATCCATTTCTGAATAAAATGGAAATAAAACTATAATTTGAAACTACTTGAATAATTTTGATTTTAAGAAATACTGATTGAACATATGGCAATATTATCACTTTGAACTTAACATTTAAATGTTAAAATAAACTTACAAACTAAAATTGTTGAAAATTGGTTTTAAAGTTCGAAGTTAAAATTGGATTATAAATTGGATCCTAAAGATTAAATTGATTAAAAAGTTTTGAACCCTACTTGAACCTTGAAATAAGTTAAGGTAATTTAAAATAGAATTTTGAAACTTGGACTCAAAAACTAATTGTTTAAAAACTTAGGCAGTTAAATTAAAAATAAAGGTTAATTTGATTTAAGGGGATTAAATCAACATTTGAAAATTTAACTAAAATTTATATAATTTGAGATGGTTTAAAATTGAATTCAAATTGAATAAACTGGAATTGGGATTGAAGTTGAACAAGTTTAAATTCAAATGAAAATTGATTTGAATTTGGGAAAGGAATTGAAGTTAATTCAAATTATTTGGAATTGAAATTAGTTCAAATTGAAATTGATTTGATTTTGGAATGGAATTGAGGTTAATTCAACCTGAATTGAAATGGAATCAATGGAAGTGGATATTGAAAATTGATTGGAAATGGAGAATGGGGAATTGAACAGTTTGACTCTAAAACTATTTTTCATATAAATTATTTTAATATAAACTGTTTTAAATCTATTTTCCTAGCTATTTACTATACAAACATTCTTTTTAAAACCCAAACTATCTTATACTTATTTTACAACTATTTTAAAACTAATTACTATTTTACAACTATTTTCGCAGCTATCTAACTATTCTACAATTATTTAATTATTTTACAACTATTTTATAATTACTTAACTATTCTACGGCTATTTTTACAACTAATAACTATTTTACAACTACTTATTTATTTTAAACCTTTTCAAGCTATTTTCTATATTTAAGTTGGTCAGAGTGCAAACTATTTGGAATTGAAGTGACAACCCAAATGGGAATTGAAGCAATTGTGAATAAGTGAATAGAAATCTAAATGAATGTGAAGTAAAAGAAAATTAATTTAGCTGATAATAAATGAAGGTAAATACGTAGGATGTACGTATATTATTCAATTCGCATAATGATTTGATCCAGATTCGAGCACAGAATTACGAGATAGTATATAGATCCGAGTTGGGATTTTTCACTCAATTTTCGACAGCGGGCCCTGGATATGGAATTTTGATTGGTTCTGGAAATTCTCCATCACAGTTATAGCTATGCAAGGAGAAGGAAGGTTTCTGATCGAGAAGCCAGATCTGAGTCTGCACTAGGAAGTCGGGTGGACGATACTAGTTCGAAAGTGAAATTGTATGATCGAGTGAGCAATCAGATTTGATATTGTGTATGGATGGTATATGTACGTCGTACATGCTTGAATGATATAAACAGTGAAAATTATGGAAAGAAATGTAAAATGATTTTTGAAATGAGAAAAGTATATTTTGAGAAATATTGATGAATAAAAGTGGAAGTTGGATATTTCTATGATTAAAATTCACTTTATGAAAGTAATTTGGTAAATAACTTTATAAAGGAAATAAAACTTGAATATTTGATTTGGCATAAATAAAGCTATATATATTTGTTTTATATGATAACTACCCTTGTTAAATCTATAACCGAAGGAAGGATCCTTGAAAAATATGTGAAGTGTAAAAGGGAATTTATACAAGTATGAAGTGATCTAAAGATTTTCAAGTTGGAAAGGATAAGTTATATATATGTACCCAAATGATTTTATAAGAATGAATTTGGAAAAAAGGGGTTTGGAAACCCTTTGATTTTGAAAGGCTTTTGATTTTTAGGAAAAATCAATTTTGGAATATGGAAAGCCATGTTTGGAACTATCGAATTGAGATATCGATTTTGTGTAAAGCAGATTTATGTGAATCGCAAAAAGTACGATTTGAAAGATACCATTCATATATAGTATAAAATGTTTTGAGATTGGCTCTAGGGAAAAAGGCACTCCCATGAAAAGAACATCTTAGGAGATCCACGAGGTGGTTCTGCCTTCAATCCTAAGGGGAGGGGGTTCTAAATTTGATCTTGGGAGGAAGTCCGGACAAACTGAAGTTCCTACGGGTTGTGTATGGGTAGCGAAAGTCGAGGGCGCTGATGCCTACAGAGACATTTGGGTTATGCTGTGACGACAGTGTAACTCGATGTCACTACGATCTACTACGACCATAGAGGAAGATGTGTGGCGGTGAGTGCCTAAAGGTTACAAGGGGACTCGACTGATGTTGTCTGCGATCTATGTAGGAGTGGAGTAGATTCATTTGGCAGCGAAATTCAAGGGCGCTAATGCCTACAGTTACATGGGTTTTTGCCGTGATGGCGACGTAACCTCGGGTGTAGCAGCGATCTGCGGTGGGTTCCATGCTGTAATCAAGGGGCGCGGCGTGCCTAGAGTTTTATATGGATTTTGCCGGGATGGTAATGTAACCATCGAGTTAACTGCGACCATGGAGGTGGTGATGATTTCCCGAGCATTCTCACCAGAAATGATTTCTGTTTAAAAAAATTTGTTTCCTATATTTTCACTAAAATGTTTTCCAACTATTTTCACTGTGTGTTGAAAACGGGTTTACCAAGTACTTGTTGATTTTCAGTCCTACGCTTGATCAACATATGACCGAAATTCTATGAGACCGAGGATAAACTTGTTGAGGCATCGAGTTATAAAAAAGTATTTTTATAAAGTTATTTTGGTAATGTTATGTAGATTTTAAAGCATTTTAAAAATCTTAAATGAAAAAGAGTTTTTAGATAAAAAATTGCTCGAAGAATAAGTAAACTAATAAAAAGCTTTTCAATAAATTCTGGTTTCGTTCCTTTTCGAGGACGAAAAGATTCAAATGTTGAAGGAATGTGATAACTAGGAATTTTTTTGGGCAATAATAATGTGATAATCTTCTTTAATAAATTATTTTAAATGATCCAAAATTTATTCTTTTTCAAATAAAATAAATAAATATTTTTTTGTGTATATATATATATAAGTAGATTTTAAATAGAATTTGGATTTGAAATTCAAAATAAATATCTTAAAAATAAAATTTGTTCTAAAAGAAATCTATTTTTTAAAGCTAGTGTGTATATATGATTATTTATTTAGTGTATGATTAGTTTTAAATCATTTTCTTTAACGGTTTTATAAATATTAATAAAAGGAAGAGTTTAAATGTAAACACATAAAACATATATAAATATAACAAATAATTGAAAATATGATATAAAAATTGTATAAAACATATTAAAACATAAATTCATGCAAAATAACAAATGTAAGCTAAGGATTTCATGCAATTACAAGTGTAGCTAATTTTATCTAACAAGTGTCATGATTTTCATTTCCTTCTCATTTTTAATAAAAGATAAAACTTGGCTATATATATCTTTACCTCTACTCTCTCTTTTCTTTTCTATCTTCCATTTTCAAAACTAAATAAAGAAACCAAAAATCTGTAAACTAACCAGAGAAAAATTTAAACAACGATCTAGTTTTACAAATTTAAACCTAAAGCTAAAGCACGGATCAGCTTACCTTAATCAAGTGAATTCAAGTTCAGACTCCAAGTACACAACAGATCAAATTCCAGTTCAAAATCCAAGCAACTTCCAGGCTTCTCTCTTCAAACAAATGGTGAGTGAAACAACCTTTATAAAAACCTGAATCTGTGTATATCTACATTTGCATATGATAAATACTTAAAGTATGTTGTGAAATGCTTGTATAGATGAAAAAAAATATGCCTGCATGTCAATATATATGTAGATTTTGTGTGTATGTTTGTATACAATAATATATGCTATGTTATAGTTTTATACGATTAAACTTGATCAAAATTTGATTTCTCTTCCCCTAATCCTCTATGGGTTTCGATTTATAAACAAGAGTTGTTAGAAATAACAAGATAGTAATTATAAAAATAATTTCAAGAAAAATCTGAAAGTAGTTTTAATAAGAAGGAAGAATTATAGTGAAACTCAAATCATATCAAAATTTCGACTTCAATAATCTATGGTTTCATGTATATAATCGATTTTTTTTTCGAAAACTATGATTTTTAAAAACAAAATGAGGATTTTTAAGTTGGTACCTTGGAAGGAATTGAATGATGAACGAATTTGGGGTTTTTGGCAATTCGAAGAGAGTTGGTCATTGTGATCGAGGCTGAAGGAGGCTTGAGTGGCGGGGATCATTGAAAAAATAGTCAAGAATTTTATTGATCATCGGAGTGACCTGATGATGATGATTTAGGGTTTTAAACCCTGTCTAGGTCAATGCTGGATTCGAGGCTAATAAAGCCTCGTCATCATGTCGAACTAGATCGGAGGTGGGGGAAAGGCAGCATAGGTCTTTGGCGAGGATTTGGACATGGATATAGGATTTCAGATGATCGGAGATGGGCATAGCGTGATGTTCTAGTGACAGCGTTGTTGTTCCAGGTATAGATGAAATGTCGAATTTGATTTGGTTGCTGATATCGGGTTTCTAGGTGGTCGGATCAAGGGAGAGGGTCGTCGACGATGTGTGGGAGCACGTGCACAAGATCTCCTGTGTGTCCATGTTGTTGTGGTTTTGGGAGCTTCGGGAAATACGAGGTTTTACTCATAGTCGAACTCGAGTTTTTACGAATGGAAGGTAGATCGGGTTGTTGCTCGGGAAAGTGAGGTTTGGGCTTGGGAATTTTAGAATGTTTTTTAACCAAAGGTTTTAAAGCAAAAGCAAATGCAAGTTTAAGAGAAATTTTGTTAACCAGTTTTAATAAGCGTATAAAAATAACACTAAGTTTTCAAAGCAAAAGGAGATGTATAAGTTTTCAAGCAGATTTATTAAACCAAGTTCCAAGTTAATTTATTAAACAAATTTTTTATTTTTAAAACAAGTTCCAAGGTTTTAAATTTTAAATTTAAATGTTTAAATTGTTTTGTTTAAAAGTAATAATGTATTAGGTTAATTGTTTAATTAAATCTCTAGTGTTTTTAATGTGATTTAATGATGTAATTAAGTAATTAATTAAGATAATGGTTTATCTTAGATTAATTATGGACTTAAGAAATTAAGAGTTAATTAATTAACTTAAGTAATCATAGGATAATTAATTAATGTAATTAAAGGATAAGTACTTAATGTAATTACTAAAGGATAAGTACTTATGTAAATAAAGGATAATTAATTAATGAAATTAATTAAGGGATAATTACTTAATGCAATAAAAAGGCAACTACTTAGTGTGATTAATTAATTAATGGGGTTAATTAAAGGTTAATTAATTAATATAAATAAAAGGGTAATTAATTATTGTGAATAATTAAAGGATGATTAAAATAATAATGAATGGTTTATAATTAATTAATGTTAATTAAGCAGGATCTAAAAGTAATTAATTTAATGTATTTGGTGATTAAATTTAATTATTTAGAAATGGTGATAAGTTAAACATACTTATGAATGATTAAATTTTATTGAATATTTTAGATTTATTAATATCTCTTGTCTGATAAGTTGAGATGACCTCTGATATGATATGTTGAACTGTGATAATGTGGATTTCTATCGGTGATGAATTATTGTGTAAATATGACATCCTGTATTTAAAATTGCATCGTATCCACTTAAACAACTTGACTTAAGAAATGACATTGAATTCGAAGAGATCGTGGTCGGGTATCCACAAATATCTGAAATCACTTCGATTAGTAATCTTCAATAATTTTTTATGGATTTGATTTTAGAATTAAATAGGCCAGAATGGAATAATTTAAGTAACATTACGATTTGAACTAAGTAACAATTTTAAATATTGTTTGTTAATAAGTGAATGACTAGAATAAGTTATGAACTCATAGTGAGGTGCGAGTTACCCCAGGTTTTCAATTATGTTTTAAAACATAGTATTTCATATTATATGGGTTTACGCATGCTGGTTTCCACTCTGACTCAGGTGTTACTTTATTGTAACGCTCAGGTCACACCGAGTATTATAGATTTTTAGGTTAGGACGTTCTGGAAATCAGGAGGCGAGCTGGATGGCAGGAACGTATGGAGTATATTCCGCTGTGTATTAGACTTTGTTCTAATTATTTTAAGGGACAAGTTGTTACAACTGTCCAATTAAATTGTGTATGATTGTAATCTGATGTATTGTATGTATACTGACAGTTACAGATTTCTTTGTATAAATGCTATCATTTGATATTATAGTTTGATCCGCTGCGAATGTGAGATTCTGTGTATTGTTTTCTGTTCCTTCTTCTACCCCATTCTTCATACCCTAACAATCTGGAATTTTCGACGTTTGTATGCTCGGCACGTCTACAGTGAACGTATTAGTTTTGCATTTTCGGGGTCGAAAATATTGGGTCGTTACAATTAAATTATAAGAAATCTAAAATAATGGAATATAAGATGTAAATTAAAAAAAATGTAATATAAATGGAATGGGACTGAAATTATGCCTAATTATGATATTAATTGGACTAAATTAAGAAGATTAGCCTAGTTATAACGTAGAATTATAACTAAAAAGAATAAAAGAAGAAAGAGGCTTATTTTCACACTTAGACCTTGGGTTAAGTAATAAGCATGATAACACAAGTTATAAAATGGTAAACTATGGAAAATATAGTAAATTATGGAACTATGGCGCTTATTTTAAGATTTAGGATAAATTAATAAGCAATAATAGCAATTGATAAAAATAAAGACTTATTTAAATAATTTATCTAAGTTAATAAGCAAAGATAAGAATAGGACCTGTACCAAATAGATTTCCCTAATATCTCTATGGCTACAGTGTTTCACATAATCCTAAAATGAGCTGAGGTGCTTTACATAATCCTAAAGTGAGGCGAGGGGTAAGCTTATGCTTATAGTGGTTGTAAACGTTTAATATATGGTAGTTCAAATCAAGGTGGTTTGAACAAGGGGCGTAACTAGATTATTATTTTATAGGGATCAGTACCAATAGCATTTCCCCTATTTTTCTGTGGACACGATGTTTCACATAACCCTAAAGTGAGACGAGGTGCTTAACATAATCCAGAAATGAGGCAAAGGGCACACTTATGCTTGCTTGGTTAAAAAAAGGTCCAAAAAGGGAGTAACGGTTAGGATGGGAATGGTGGAAGTTACGCATGTGACTTCCATTTTGGTGCTCAGTAATCGCTATGAGTTCCAAGCGCATAGTGAGTGTTTCTTTCGTAGACACCAAAGTCTACTATGTAGGAAAATGTCCGGTCTATAGTAGATTTTATGGAGTAGCAGGCTAATCAAACAGTAGAAGTAGGATTTCAGCCCAATTATAAGATTAGGAATACAGCCCAATCAAGCAGCTATCAAAGATAAATGCAAACAATCATAGTAAACCTATCTTATTAATTGAGTGATAGTTTAATTGTATTTATTTTCAGTTTATCTCTTTCTTGCTTCCTTTATTTCGTTTTATGTACTAGAACTATTGAAGGGTCTATTACTTTTACTTTGCTTAAAGATTCTAGTAGTTACTATCATTCACCACACTTTTAGTTTGACCACTCCTATATTTTCCACTTACCCTCCATAGGCAATCAAGGAGAGGACAGTAGATTTCAGTTACTCGGAGGGTTGTGGGAGAAGATTCCTACCATGTATTTCTTTTATTCAAGCTTAGCTCTTTCTATGTACTGGCTTATTATGAGGGATACTTGTACTCTAATTTTAGTTGAGACTACGAGGTTTTATTTCATGTGACATTTTGGATTTTGAGACATGTCTGTCGTATTTGAATTTTGACTTATGTTTTATGAAGTAATTATGTAGCTTTTGTTTTAAATAAGTTATTATTTTAATTTCCACTGTTTTGCCTATTTTTTTTCTTGTAAATCTTTGTCTCTATTAGTTTTAGTTATACCTACAACATGTCATGCCTTTTAATGTGTCTTTTTGGGTATATTAAGAGGTATGGAGCGTTTCACATGGTATCAGAGCCTAAGGTTGTAGGATTCCTAAAAAATTAATTTAAAAGTAAAATTATTTTCCAAAATAACTTCTTTAAAAATGTATTTTTCAGAATGGAACTCTTAGAACTGGTTTAAGTATAAAAGAGTTTTTATAAAAAAATCCCGAAGTCCAGTGCAATCTTCTTTCGATTCTTTCATGGCTAAACTCTCATTTCCTTGCATAGAATGGCTGATTGTTTTCGTTGAGCTATGTTACCATATGTGCATGGGCAAGGGCATAATCCAGCACCAACGGGTGGGAATCCCATCAACCCCCTGTAGTAGCTGTAACAACCCGCATATTTATCGATTCTATATTTAAATATTTTATTTAAATATTTTATCGCTCGTCGGATTTTGGTCCGAAAATCTACTTTTTGCATACGGTCAAATTAGGACTTTAGACCACCCCCATTGAGTTCAAAATGCCGTTTGCGACCTTTTTGAGTATAAGCTTCGATATGTTTGGAGAAAGTTGATTTTTGCTACTTTTTGCTTTGGGCTGAGCCAATTAACCACTTACTAACTCAGTCCCAATCCCTCTCTCCTCTTCATTACTTTATTCTAACTCCTCAAACTCAAGCTCCAACTGAAAATGGTGGAGAGGAAAGGGAATTAGAAACTCCAAAACCCTAGTTCCTCTTGCTAGCTCAAGTTCTTGCTCCAAACTAATAGAAGAACCCATTGGTAAGCTTCTCTTCTTCTTCTCCAACTCGTTCTCTCCTTAATTTCAGAAATTTCCTAAACCTAATTTAGGGAATGTTCTCTTTTAAGCTTAGATTCAAGCTTGTTGAGTTGGAATTGAAGATAGCTTGTTCTTGCCATTGCTTTCAAGCTTCATCTTCATAAATTTAGTTCAAAGGTGAGATTTTTAATCTCACATCTAAGTCTATGAATTATCTTCGAATGTTAGGTATGAATTCCTACACTTATTCGTGTGCATTTGCTTTTGGTTTGGATTGAATTGGTGTATATTCCAATTTTTAGTGTTTTGAGTTCAATTCGTTAAAAATCCTAACTTCTATGTTTGAACATGTTTTTGGTGATGCATCGAGGAGCATATAGGGCCGAGTAGTCGATTGACATAAACCCTTAGCGCTGTTGCTCATGCGAATGCAATTTTGATCAAGATTGAACCTCATTTGTAATGGGCATGGATGAGGCTGGAAACAGGCTCGGCCGACCGACCCCTCTGGTCCGGTCGACCGACCTGCTTCCAAGTGCATAAGCACTTTCTGTTTTAAGGTTCGGTCGACCGAGTACAGGGTTCGGCCGACCGACCTGCTGTCCCGAGAGGTTCCCAACCTTTGGTTCGGTCGACCGACTCAGGGAGTCCGGTCGACCGACCTGATGATTTTTGCCAGATTAGCCTATTTTGCTAATCCGTTTGAATATCCAACTTTAATCGATTCGTGTTGTCTCCCTTTTTGTTGTTGTCATTTATTATCGACTTTGATGACCTTTTCTTTGGGAATTTTAGATATATCCACTTTGATGGATTTTATATCGATTTCATTGGATTTTATTCACGTTTTCGAATGTGAATCTTAGTGATTGATTGTTCCTACAATCTTCTTTGTGATTTGTCACTTTAAAAATATAAAGGTTTTCTATACTAGTAGTAAATATCAAAACTCTTTCCTCAAATGATTTCAACACTATTTTATAACAAAGATCGTTTTCTCAAACCGATTTCCAATCTATTAGTATATACAAACCTTTACCTCACTCGTATGAGAAATCTAATTAAACGACTTAGTAAAACGAGTGGTATGAAACGCTTGCGTTTACTTCGTCGGTTAATGCTTGGACTTGTTCGATTAAAACTCTTGTGACAATTTTCTAGTGGAGATCTACAATTTGTTCGTAAATATTTAAGTTAAGCTAGTGGTTATGGGACATGAAGCTAAGCTCATATATTTACTAGCTTAGTGTAATTGACACTTCTCGTTGATCATGACCATCATCTTTATGGTTTAGACTAGCAATGTGCGATGTCTCTTTGTTTGCGAGGTTAGGCTAGACACCACTTGTGCGATTCCATTCGCACATACCTTTTCGGTTAGCCTAGACACCACTTGTGTGATTCCGTTCACACATACTTTTTGTGATTTGGTTAGGCTAGACACCACTTGTGCGATTCCATTCGCACATACCTTTTCGGTTAGCCTAGACACCACTTGTGTGATTCCGTTCACACATACTTTTTGTGATTTGGTTAGGCTATACACCACTTGCGCGATTCCATTCGCACATACCTTTTCGGTTAGCCTAGACACCACTTGTGTGATTCCGTTCACACATACTTTTTGTGATTTGGTTAGGCTAGACACCACTTGTGCGATTCCATTCGCACATACCTTTTCGGTTAGCCTAGACACCACTTGTGTGATTCCGTTCACACATACTTTTTGTGATTTGGTTAGGCTAGACACCACTTGTGCGATTCCATTCGCACATACCTTTTCGGTTAGCCTAGACACCACTTGTGTGATTCCTTTCACACATACTTTTTGTGATTTGCTTAGGCTAGACACCACTTGTGCGATTCCATTCGCACATACCATTTCGGTTAGCCTAGACACCACTTGTGTGATTCCATTTACACATACCTTTTTGTGATTTCTGGATTTCGTGTGTTGATTTCTGGAATTTATGTTTCACCAACTTTTACGATGGGCATTGATATATATGTCAATTATTGTGGCTTGGTGAATGAAATTAGGAGTATGACATTCCTTTTTATCTTGAGTAGATTATTGTGATATTGATTAATCTCTTGTTGATTTTCAATTACTTATTTATCGCAGCTTGGCATTGTGATTATTATATGTTTGTGTCATATCTCTTATTATATATCACTTCATCTGATATTTATAGCTAGACTGATCCGTTTATTATTTTCTTCTTAAATAATACTCGGGTTAGACTGAGATATTACAGGTGCTTACTCATGGCTTCCTACCTGGAACCATCTTCTAACTTTTGGCTAACTACTCTAGTTTAGTAGTTTTTGTTATATATATTTGAGATACAGACTCTATGATGTATACTTATTCTTTTGTCTAGCACTTGTATCTATTCCTTTGTATTATTGTGGATCCTTTTGACCACTACTCTGATGTACACTTTCATGTGTAGCAATCATATCTATTTCCGCCTTTGTGATATGAATTATCTGTGACTAATTTATGTTATGTTTATTTCTATATTTGTTTCTGAAGATATTATACCACTGTGTAGTAGCTTTGAGTTTGTGTCGGTATGTCGGATTTCCCTCTTGATAAAGAAATGCATGTTATACTATCTGACATATCGATGCTCGCGCAAAGAAATTACACGGATGGTCGCTCCTCAACAGACTTATTCTTCGTGCTAGTTGACAGCATTCTCAGTAATGTTCTTGGCTAGCGTGGGTATAGAGGTGGGGCGTCACAGCTTGGTATCAGAGCCAAACTTCGAAAAAATGTTGAATAATATAACAAGGATCATGTCCTAAGTCTTTCTTAGGAGTTGTGCTTTAGGATTTTATTCGGGTCTTCGTACCGTTCTATCCTACTTTCTTTTTATGATTCCTTGTTTTATCTATCAAGATTGCTTGATATTTATTTTGAGAATAACTTTTCTCCTTCTTTCTTTCTTAAAGAAGAGAAATGGTTAGACCAGGCCGTCCCAGCGCCGGTCAATCTAGTGCTACTCCCCAAGATGGAGTTTTTATGTCTGCTCAGCAGCTTCTAGATCTTGTTAAGAATGCTCAAGCAGCCGGACCCAATCCAGAACCTACTCATCCTAGATCCGGTTTTGCACGCTTGTGCAGAGACTACACCGATTTGGGTGGAAGGCCATTCAAGGGATCCGAGAGTGTTATAGAAATTCAAGCTTGGCTCAGATCATGCGATCGCATCTTTTCTCGCATGAACCTTATTGACCTTCATCGAGTCCAAGTGGCTTCTAGAATGCTCCAGGAAAGAGCATTAGATTGGTATGAGCTTTTAATTTCTGAAATCATTGAGGCGGATCTTACTTGGGAGCAATTCCGGGAAAGATTCGAATCGAAATTTGTGCCGGAGGCTGAAAAAGTAACTTTGGCCCGGCGTTTTGTTGACCTTGTTCAAGGTGGATCTTCTGTGACAGACTATGTCGCATCCTTCGAATCTCTGTCTAAATACGGGGTTGAGTACATTAATACCCCATTGAAGAAAAATCAGAGATTTGTCTATGGCTTGAATAAGAATCTTAAGAAGCCATTACTTTTGAAACTTGAGGTTTCATTTGATCAGCTTATTGATATCGCTCTTCGTCTTGAAGAGGCTGATAAAGAAAGTGATGTTGAAATAGTAGCTTCCAAACCCAACTTCAACAACAAAAAGAGACCCAACGAATTCCAAGGCCCTTATCCCAACAAAAAGGGTAAGCAAGCAACGCCTGCTGTGAAGGCTCCTTCTCCTAGTAGTGCGGGATGCTTCAACTGTGGATCTAGGGATCATTTTGCTAATAAGTGCTCAATGCCCAAATCGTGTCGCTATTGTAAGAGCCCAGATCATTTCATCCATCAATGCCTCAAACGTGAAGGCAAGAGGGAGGGAAAGTTGAATGTGGCTCAAGCCCTTGGCAACACATCTCGTGGCCAAGGTATTATTTCTCATTTAATCCTTGACTACATTTATTTTGTGATCTTCTTATTTGAGTTCTTTTTGATATGGGTTTCATCTCACTATTTTATATCAAAAGAACTTGTCGATTCTTTTCTTTGAAAATATTTTGTGCTTGATGACTTTTTTGAGGATTGTGAATCCGGATGGTAGATCCGCAACACTCAATTTGCTTTTTATTGATGTCGAAATTATTTTATGAGACTTTTCTTTCCGAGCCGATATTTTTACTTAGGCTTCGGAATTGATTTTTTGAAAGGATCGGCTTGATCATTGTTAAGCTCATATCCTATTTTCCGTGTGGACTATTCATCTTTGACATTTTCTATCTGTTAAGCAGATTTCTATTTTTCCTTATGATTCCGATTTCAAGTTTTTGAAGGCATCATTTTATTCTTTAAACCCTCATGATGAGGAAAGTGTTATTTCTCTCATTCATGTAGTTTGAGAAATTTTTCGGCATTTTTGAGTTTGTCTTAGGATTATCACCTAAGAAATCTTTTGTGTTGTGTTAAGGTCTTTTCAGTTTGACTTTACCACCGGTTTTCGTTTGCTACGAGTTGCGGAAATTAGCATTCAACTTACCGCATTCCGCACTCGTTATGATTCTTATGAATGACTTATTATGTCATTCAATTTGCCCAGCTTATTTCATCCACTTTATAAATCGAATATTCTATGGATATTTCGATGAGACTATTCTTGTATTTATTGATTTTGGATGAAAATAGAAATTTAAAAATTTTGAAAATCTTTT
Source organism: Allium cepa (assembly GCA_030765085.1). NCBI lineage: Eukaryota > Viridiplantae > Streptophyta > Magnoliopsida > Asparagales > Amaryllidaceae > Allium > Allium cepa. The sequence continues at coordinate 728,820,250 of CM060945.1, forward strand.
TCATAAGATTTATTTATAAGTAAAACTGGATTTTGTTCTTGAAACGAACTAAGAATATTCTTAAAACTTTTTAAGAGATTTATTTATCCTATAAAAGATGATTTTGTGATTGTATTGCCCGTTGAGTGCTTTAAGAATTTTGGTCGATGCGCTTGATCAACGTTATCGATAGGAATTTCCTAAACGCTTTGATGAGACAATCAGACACGGTATATTAACTTGAAAATAGTAAATTTTTCTAGAATGATTATTACATAATGATAAATGTAATTTTGAAAGTTTTAACTTTTCAGGAAAGAAGATTATTTGAAAGAAATTCTTTCTTTTCGATACTCTTATTCTTGTGATTCCTGAAGGGGAACCAAGACTTTTCTATTTGTACCGATACTAGTCGTATTGGTTTGGAATGCCATTCTCTTGCAAAGGAGAACGTGCTATCACTGGTGCTTCTAAATCATTATAACCTATCAAGACTAGATATACCACTCATGATCTAGTGTTCGTGGCTATTGTTTTTGCTTTTGGAATTTGGCATCATCATATTTGGATGAGAAATTTGTTCTCTTCCTCGATCATAAATATTTGGAATAATTATTTTCTCATAAGGAACTTCATGTTGACTCGAGTTTCTAGCATCTTATGATCTTGATATTCTTTTATTCCCGAGAAGGGAAATCGTGTTGCCAATGCGCTTTGTCGTAAGCAACAAGTGGTTGATTCTTTGATGTTGTCTGAATGGAATTATTTTTCTATCAAGTTCATCGGACGTTTTGGTATACTTCATTTTATTGAGCTTTATCTCATTCCTTTTAAGGACTAGCGTCCGATGTCCTTTTATTGTGTTCGGTTCATTGGACGTAACGTTTTTGTACTACGTCGGTGTTCCGAAAATCATTCGGGCTTCGGTTCATTGGACGTACCGTTTTCGTACTACGTCGGTGTTCCGAAAAATCATTCGGGCTTCGGTTCATTGGACGTACCGTTTTTGTACTGCGTCAGTGTTTCGAATTATTTGGGTTTTGATTCATCGGATGTACCGTTTGTACTACATCGATGTCTTTGCTTTTGATTCATCGGATGTACCGTTTGTACTACATCGATGTCTTTGCTTTTGATTCATCGGATGTACCGTTTGTACTACATCGATGTCTTTGCTTAGGTTCATTGGGCGTACCGTTTTTGTACTACGCTGATGTCCCAAATTATTTGAGTTTCTAGTTCCTCGGGCGTACCGTTTTCGTACTACGCCGTTGCACGGGCTCAATTTTCTGCTATTCTTGACGTTTCCCACGTCTTTTATCTACGGAAATGCCTTAGGGATTCCGGTTTTCATTCTTGAGCCCGGTAATATTGTGGAAATTGAAGTTTCACCAGATTTCTTGCTTACTCTTTCGTGCACTTTATGGTGAACTTCCTATTTCAAATTTTCTTTTGTGTTGATATGCATCCATGGTTGTTACTCCTTATTTTCTTCTTAAGTATTGCGAGGACGCAATTTCTTTAAGGAGGGGAGTCTGTAACAACCCGCATATTTATCGATTCTATATTTAAATATTTTATTTAAATATTTTATCGTTCGTCGGATTTTGGTCCGAAAATCTACTTTTTGCATACGGTCAAATTAGGACTCGAGACCACCCCCATTGAGTTCAAAATGCCGTTTGCGACCTTTTTGAGTATAAGCTTCGATATGTTTGGAGAAAGTTGATTTTTGCTACTTTTTGCTTTGGGCTTTGGTTTGGGCTGAGCCAATTAACCACTTACTAACTCAGTCCCAATCCCCCTCTCCTCTTCATTACTTCATTCTAACTCCTCAAACTCAAGCTCCAACTGAAAATGGTGGAGAGGAAAGGGAATTAGAAACTCCAAAATCCTAGTTCCTCTTGCTAGCTCAAGTTCTTGCTCCAAACTAATAGAAGAACCCATTGGTAAGCTTCTCTTCTTCTTCTCCAACTCTTTCTCTCCTTAATTTTAGAAATTTCCTAAACCTAATTTAGGGAATGTTCTATTTTAAGCTTAGATTCAAGCTTGTTGAGTTGGAATTGAAGATAGCTTGTTCTTGCCATTGCTTTCAAGCTTCATCTTCATAAATTTAGTTCAATGGTGAGATTTTTAATCTCACATCTAAGTCTATGAATTATCTTCGAATGTTAGGTATGAATTCCTAACACTTATTCGTGTGCATTTGCTTTTGGTTTGGATTGAATTGGTGTATATTCCAATTTTTAGTGTTTTGAGTTCAATTCGTTAAAAATCCTAACTTCTATGTTTGAACATGTTTTTGGTGATGCATCGAGGAGCATATAGGGCCGGGTAGTCGATTGACATAAACCCATAGCGCCGTTGCTCGTGCGAATGCAATTTTGATCAAGATTGAACCTCATTTGTAATAGGCATGGATGAGGCTGGAAACAGGCTCGGCCGACCGACCCCTCTGGTCCGGTCGACCGACCTGCTTCCAAGTGCATAAGCACTTTCTGTTTTAAGGTTCGGTCGACCGAGTACAGGGTTCGGCCGACCGACCTGCTGTCCCGAGAGAGTCCCAACCTTTGGTTCGGTCGACCGACTCAGGGAGTCCGGTCGACCGACCTGATGATTTTTGCCAGATTAGCTAATTTTGCTAATCCGTTTGAATATCCAACTTTAATCGATTCGTGTTGTCTCCCTTTTTGTTGTCGTCATTTATTATCGACTTTGATGACCTTTTCTTTGGGAATTTTAGATATATCCACTTTGATGGATTTTATATCGATTTCATTGGATTTTATTCACGTTTTCGAATGTGAATCTTAGTGATTGATTGTTCCTACAATCTTCTTTGTGATTTGTCACTTTAAAAATATAAAGGTTTTCTATACTAGTAGTAAATATCAAAACTCTTTCCTCAAATGATTTCAACACTATTTTATAACAAAGCTCGTTTTCTCAAATCGATTTCCAATCTATTAGTATATACAAACCTTTACCTCACTCGTATGAGAAATCTAATTAAACGACTTAGTAAAACGAGTGGTATGAAAGCTTGCGTTTACTTCGTTGGTTAATTCTTGTACTTGTTCGATTGAAACTCTTGTGACAATTTTCTAGTGGAGATCTACAATTTGTTCGTCAATATTTAAGTTAAGCTAGTGGTTATGGGACATGAAGCTAAGCTCATATATTTACTAGCTTAGTGTAATTGACACTTCTCGTTGATCATGACGATCATCTTTATGGTTTAGACTAGCAATGTGCGATGTCTCTTTGTTTGCGAGGTTAGGCTAGACACCACTTGTGCGATTCCATTCTCACATACCTTTTCGGTTAGCCTAGACACCACTTGTGTGATTCCGTTCACACATACTTTTTGTGATTTGGTTAGGCTAGACACCACTTGTGCGATTCCATTCGCACATACCTTTCCGGTTAGCCTAGACACCACTTGTGTGATTCCGTTCACACATACTTTTTGTGATTTGGTTAGGCTAGACACCACTTGTGCGATTCCATTCGCACATACCTTTTCGGTTAGCCTAGACACCACTTGTGTGATTCCGTTCACACATACTTTTTGTGATTTGGTTAGGCTTGACACCACTTATGCGATTCCATTCGCACATACCTTTTCGGTTAGCCTAGACACCACTTGTGTGATTCCGTTCACACATACCTTTTGTGATTTGGTTAGGCTAGACACCACTTGTGCGATTCCATTCGCACATACTTTTTCGGTTAGCCTAGACACCACTTGTGTGATTCCGTTCACACATACTTTTTGTGATTTGGTTAGGCTAGACACCACTTATGCGATTCCATTCGCACATACCTTTTCGGTTAGCCTAGACACCACTTGTGTGATTCCGTTCACACATACTTTTTGTGATTTGCTTAGGCTAGACACCACTTGTGCGATTCCATTCGAACATACCTTTTCGGTTAGCCTAGACACCACTTGTGTGATTCCGTTCACACATACTTTTTGTGCTTTGGTTAGGCTAGACACCACTTGTGCGATTCCATTCGCACATACCTTTTCGGTTAGCCTAGACACCACTTGTGTGATTCCGTTCACACATACTTTTTGTGATTTGGTTAGGCCAGACACCACTTGTGCGATTCCATTCGCACATACGTTTTCGGTTAGCCTAGACACCACTTGTGTGATTCCGTTCACACATACTTTTTGTGATTTGGTTAGGCTAGACACCACTTGTGCGATTCCATTCGCACATACGTTTTCGGTTAGCCTAGACACCACTTGTGTGATTCCGTTCACACATACTTTTTGTGATTTGGTTAGGCTAGACACCACTTGTGCGATTCCATTCGCACATACCTTTTCGGTTAGCCTAGACACCACTTGTGTGATTCCGTTCACACATACTTTTTGTGATTTGCTTAGGCTAGACACCACTTGTGCGATTCCATTCGCACATACCTTTTCGGTTAGCCTAGACACCACTTGTGTGATTCCACTTACACATACCTTTTTGTGATTTCTGGATTTCATGTGTTGATTTCTAGAATTTATGTTTCACCAACTTTTACGATGGGCATTGATATATATGTCAATTATTGTGGCTTGGTGAATGAAATTAGGAGTATGACATTCCTTTTTATCTTGAGTAGATTATTGTGATATTGATTAATCTCTTGTTGATTTTCAATTACTTATTTATCGCAGCTTGGCATTGTGATTATTATATGTTTGTGTCATATCTCTTATTATATATCACTTCATCTGATATTTATAGCTAGACTGATCCGTTTATTATTTTCTTCGTAAATAATACTCGGGTCAGACTGAGATATTACAGGTGCTTACTCATGGCTTCCTACCTGGAACCATCTTCTAACTTTTGGCTAACTACTCTAGTTTAGTAGTTTTTGTTGTATACATTTGAGATACAGACTCTATGATGTATACTTATTCTTTTGTCTAGCACTTGTATCTATTCCTTTGTAATATTATGGATCCTTTTGACCACTACTCTGATGTACACTTTCATGTGTAGCATTCATATCTATTTCTGCCTTTGTGATATGAATTATCTGTTACTGATTTATGTTATGTTTATTTCTATATTTGTTTCTGAAGATATTATAGCCACTGTGTAGTAGCTTTGAGTTTGTGTCGGTATGTCGGATTTCCCTCTTGATAAAGAAATGCATGTTATACTATCTGACATATCGATGCTCGCGCAAAGAAATTACACGGATGGTCGCTCCTCAACAGCCTTATTCTCCGTGCTAGTTGACAGCATTCTCAGTAATGTTCTTGGCTAGCGTGGGTATAGAGGTGGGGCGTCACAGTAGCCATTTTTCTAAGCTATGCAAGGACTTTGCTAGTCTAGGAGGCAAGACATTTTCTGGTACAAAGGCTTTCGTGGAGGCACGAGCTTAGTTGAGGAGTACTGAGCGGATACTTGGGCTGTTAGGATTGGAGGATCAGCAGATAGTTCAGCTTTTATCTTAGCAGCTGGAAGACGAGCTTAAGGGGGTTCCTGTAAGCTCTAAGAAGCCATGGTGAAAAGGTAAGAATGATAAGAGGAAAAAGGAAGGCCCTTAGAAGCAAATCAAAAAAAAGTGAATTGCCATAGTTGCAAAATGATTGGTCATTACGCAAGAGACCGAAAGAAAGAGAATGTAAGGGGAAGGTGTTATAGTTGCGGGTAATTTGGTCACTAGAGTAGGAGTTTCCCCTAGCAGACAAGGCAGGGTGCGAGCGTACCAGTAGCATAGATTCAGACTTTGGATAAAGCAACTTCTAGGAGCAGACCATGTCTTGGTAGGAAAATTTGATATTTGTTTCTAATTGGACTCTTTTCGATTTCGGAGCATCACACTCTTTTTTATCAAGTTATCATCTGGATTGTTTTCACGTAGACATTTCCTTAGTAGTAGACTACAACTTTGTTTCAAACCCAATAGGAGAATCGGCACACTTGTCTATGATTGGTAGGGGTTTGAAAATTTATATTCTAGGCGTAGAATTCTATTACAACGCATGTGTTTTATGATTCTCAGGGTATGGGATGTTTTTGGGTATGGATTGGCTATCCACATATGGAGTATATTAGACTATAAGGGGAGAGTCGTTAGATTAGGAGACATGCATCGTAGGACTCTCAAGATTTCTTTCACCCTGTAAGGGTCAGTTATGTTAAGCTTCCTTTATTCTCTCCAATCATCACCTTTAGATCGGTTCCTATCGTTATAGATTTTCCAGACATCTTTGAGGAGTCTAGGTCTACCCCCTTAAGAGAGATATTGACTTCAGAATATATTTTGCAAGCCAGTAGCATTGCCTGTATGGCATATGCGCCTAGGGAAAGGAAGGGATTGAGCAAGCAGATCTGTGAGCTATTAAGAATGGTTAATAAGAAGAAACGTATCGAAATAGGAGTGCCAGTCGTCTTCGCTATCAAAGTAGGTGGTTCTCTTCTAATTTGCATTGACTATAGAGAATTGAATAAGCTCACAAGGAAGAACCATTATCCACTCCATAAGATAGGTGATGTTTTTGACCAATTGGTTGGCTCTCTGTATTTTTTCAGCCTGGTCTAGCCATTGGATTTCATCAGCTTAGGGTAGTTGATGACAACATTGCTAAGACCGCATTTGGGACACTTGATGGATTCTTTAAGAGGTTGGTTATGTTTTTTGGGCTAACCAATGTCCCAGCCTATTTTATAAATATGATGTGTTTTTATAGATGTCCTAAAATTAAGTTCGTGGTGGTATTCATGGTCGACATTTTGGTGTTTTCCAACAAGTATGGAAGGTCAAGTTATTCATCTAAAGGAGGTTCTTCGTACGCTTCGCGTTCATCAGCCAAAGACGGAGTTCTTGAAGTATCACTTTGAAGTGCGTTCATTGGGGCATAGAGAATGTCTACACATGTAGGGATTTAAGAAACAATTTTGTACATTTAGGATTTGGATTATGAAAATCAAAAGAGAGGTGGGCAAAGGTTAGATATGTATAATAAATTCAGTAGATAAGCAAAGAAGAAAGTCCATATGTAGATAATTCTAGAAATTGTAATTTTCTCAAACAGGCAGATTTGACGGTGATGCCTTAGAATAAATATGAGTATACAAGAGGAATAGGAGTAAAAGCCTTTAGTTAAAGAAAAGTACTCCTAGGTTAGTAAGGATAAAATCCACTTTATGCCAAGCCCAATAAAATGAAATTTTTGAAATTTAAAAAGTTGAAAAAATGCGATTGTTAGAATTGAAAATTTTCATGGTTAATATTTTCTTTTAGAATAAAAATGGGATTTTTTAAGAATGGTATGAAATTTAAGAATGGTATAAAATTTTAGATTGGTTTTTATATAATGAAAAACTGGAATTCTTTTTAAAGAATTGTGGGTATATATAAATAACTCACTAGTTTCTTTATAAGTAAACAAAGATTTTGAATATAAAAATCTAGAATATATCAAGTACCAAAAACGTAGATTGCAACTTTTATAGTTGTAATAAATATTTTCATTAAATATAAGGGGAGCATAGGCAATGACAATATTGTTATAGTAAGCGACTCCCAAGAGAAATATTTTTACATAGGTATATGAGATTTATTGGTATTTACTTAAATGAATCCATGCACCAGTATTTTCCTGAGGTTGTAGTAACGATATTGTACGCAACATCCACTTTAGACCAAATTGAAATGTATTTTAAAAGGTAATTTCTAAGTATGGAAACAAAATGGTTTGTAAAGTACACTTGTAATTTTTAATACGTATGAGGAAATGCTTTTGCAGTTATGGGAATATTAAAACAGTTTTGAAGGTGAGTTTTTCAAAAAGGAAAAAGTGTAAGTTAGATATAAAAAAATTATCATGGAAGAATTTAAATTAATCATACTTTAATCTATTGGAATGAAAAGAATAATGGTATAATTTTCTATGAAACCAATAAACATGTTTTTGTGCAAGTCACAAGGGATACATGAAAGAGATATATAATGTATGAAAAGCAGCATATTTTGTATAGCCTATTTCGAAAAATATAAAATAAGTTCCTTGTAATTTCACATATGTTTGCACAAAAAATGAGCAAACACCTCCAAGTCGTATGATCTAGTTGATTATATGTGGTTCTTAGTGATTTGGGTGATTTATGCAAATATATAAAAAAAATGGACTAAACTGTAAAAGACACACAGATTTATAGTGGTTCGGCCAGAATGTGCCTACGTCCACTTTATATGTTATTCTCCTTTTCTATTCAGATTACAAGTGCAAAGCTTTGATTACAAGTAACTGAAAATTGTTTGAAAATTCTATCCGTGCTTGAGCTCTTAAACTTGTCCGCCATTGTTGTATCCCTGCCCCTCTATTTATAGAGTGAGGCTGGGGGCAGGGGTCCTGGACGTGTATAGCTGCTGGTGGGCCTGGGCTGATGCAGTCTGGCCTAGCTGAGTTGGTTCGGCAGCGCCTCGGTTCGGTGATGGTGAATAACTTCTTGGTTCGGTCTTCCCTTGATCCGGTAGCTGAGGAGGAGTGTTGGTTAGGGGGTACCTTCCTTCTCTTTGGTTCGGTAGAGAGAGGGACGTGGGTTGGTTCGGTAGAGAGAAGGACGTGGGTTGGTTTGGCAGAGAGAAGGATGTGGGTTGGTTCAGCAGAGAGAAGGATGTGGGTTGGTTCGGCAAAGAGAAGGATGTGGGTTGGTTCGGCTAGGTACCGATCCGGTAATGCTTCGGTCCGGTTGTGGATGGGTGAAGTTGGTTCGGTGGGTTGATGGTTCGGTAGTAGGCCGGTTCGGTGGATGACGGGGAGTGTCTTTGGTTCGGCATGCATGAGAGGGAGTTGGTCCGGTCGAATCTCATCCAACACTTGCCCCCCAAAGTAGGGCAGGTGTATACACATGGCATGCTTTGTTTTAGCTAGGATATCTTCACTCGGCCCTGCGTGCCGAACCAACTGGTCCGGTCATTCGTAATTTCCTATAAGTATGGGCTTCAGGCCTTCGTTCAACCTCCATCATATGAGACAGCCGAACCACATAAGTGCCGAATCACCTAGTGCCAAATCATCCTAGTGCCGAATCATCTTAGTGCCGAATCAGGTGCATTTCTTTCGCCGAATGAGGTTTCTTCGTTTCACCAAATGAGAATAAAGACACTTTGTACCGAATGAACTAAAAACTTTTCAACGCCGAATGGACTCGGGAATTTTTTAGTACCGAATGAGTTTAGGGACCTTATGTGCCGAATGATCCTGAAAACCTTTATCCTTCGAATTTTGAATTCGAGTGAAGTTGCAGACTATATACACTCGTTTGTTTATATCCTCTGTTCTAACGGTGTACTTTCTTGTGTTGCAGATAAATGTCTCACAAAGTTGAAACTCGATCAGAAAAGAGAAAATCTATGGACCGAAATGAGCCTCTTGTTGTGCCCCCGCCCAGCCAGGACCAGCGCGACAGGGACCTGCCCCGAGGTCATTAGTGGACGGATATGGCCCCCAAGATCTTCTGGACTCTCCTCCCGATTGCTTTCTGAGCTCCCTCAATGAAGGGCAAGTTGATATCATCGCTCGCTCCTTTGGGATTGACAGGGCGAGTATGCTGTTGCCGGGAGATGGTGTGATGCCGTATGATCCTCCTGAAGGATATTTCGCCTATAGCCGATACCATTGCATGTGCGGGGCCATTCCTCCGATCAATGCGTGGATAGTCAGCTTCGTTATCTACCTGAAGGCGGCTCCTTTCCAGCTTCAGCCCAACTCTTACGCCATCTTAGTGTGTCTATTCGTTATCTATCAGAGGAGGTATGGGCGCCCCCTTCTAACCGGGAAATCCGATATTTGTATAATCTGAGGGGCTACAAGAAGGGGTCTCCGTACATTAGTTTAGAGTCGGTCGTGTCCTTCATGCCGGTCTTGGACTTATACTCGAAGTTCACCATGTTTAAGAAGGAATGGTTCTTCGTCAAGGACGACTCCGTTTCTTTTCGCCTTTTCACTTCTGGCTGTAAGTTGAATTCCATTTGTAATTTCTCTGTCCCGGCTGCAATGCTTCTTCTTATATGCTTTTATTTCTTGCTAGCGACAGGTGGCTCTGCGGTCGTGGAGAATGATCATCTGGTTCAGATGGCCGCGGAGATAGAGGCCATTTTAGAAAAGGATAGGTCAGCTTCTTACCTAATCAGGAATGCCACTCTCCTGGGACATAACTTGATTCTACCACATCAGTCTGTGGTCAAGCAGAGAGATACGGCTGAGGAAAGAGCTACCAAAGCCAAAGGAGGGGCCACGACAAAGAGAAGCAAGAGGAGGCCCTTCTCGATACCTCCAATTGTCGGGGGGAAGAAGCTTAAGAAATCTGATGGACCCTCTCCCAGCACATGCCCAGATGTTCCGAAGGAGGAAAGTGGAGAGGAGGAAAGAGGCGAGGAGGAGAGCGGAGGTGATGGAGAAGATGACGGTGGTAATGGTGGCGAAGGGCAGAGTGGTAGTGGCGTTGGTGCTTTGACTTCTGGGCAAGCGGGTGAGATTCAAGAGTGGACGGATGATGCTTTCCATCAAGCCTTTGAGGGGTTGGAGGAAGGGCCGGCCTTGGTGGAGAAATCGAAGAAGTCTGATAAGGCCGGGACTGGTGCCAGTCTATCTTCTGAGAGTATTTCAGCTAAGGCAACTCTGGTGGTTCAAGGTGAATTCTTAACTCCTTTTTTAACTTCATATGTTTCTTGAATTATAGTCTCATGCATGCTTGTAACACTTGGTTTTTATTCCAGGATTGGTTGAGGCGGCCAAGACATCAGACATTCGGCACCGCCTTGAGCAATTCAAACTCTTCAAGGCTTCTGCTAAACCAAGCCCTCGACTGACCGTTCCGGGAGCGTAGTCAGTTACCGTCCTCTTCTCGGAGTTATCGAAGAGGATATTCAAAAGAGAAAAAGGAGGCGTTCCATGTTCGAACCTTCACTTGGACCTCAGCCCCCAACCCATCCTATTCATGACATCATGGAGGAAGATACTTAGTCCATACCATCTCCGCATCCATCAGAGAATCCTTCTGTTACTCATATTGATCGTCCCGGCTTGGCTCGTAACCCATTTGCGGGTCATCCAGATCTGGACCCGAGTTCTCATGATATTTCCTTCGATGAGGTTACCGGTGAGCACCTCCTACTCCGCAATCCTATGGTAAGGGTACTTGACGAGGCTAAGGCTTTGGATCTCGACTTGTTGACTACTCGGATTGTGACTATGGGGGATGAGGCCAAGGCAAACATCGATCGGGTGGCTGAAGAGACCAAAAAGTTAATGGAGCATCACGCCCGACTGGTCAAGGATGGAGAGGAAATCGGAAGTGCTAACATTCGGCTGCGGCTAATTATTTCCGATCAGGCCAAAGATCTTGCCGATCAGGCCATTCAGATCTCCCGGCATGAGGCGGCCTCCAGACGGCTAAAGAAAACTATGGAGGAGGCTAGTAGAGCCGAGCTGCGAAAAATGGAGGCCACCTACAAGGAACGAATTGATATGGCCATTGCCACTGTGGATGAGGTTCGGAGAGCGGATTTTAAGCAGATAGAGGAGTTATCTGGAAAGCTTGAGGCCGTAGAGCTTGCTCAAGCTAAGCTGAAGGAGGAGATGGAGGCGATGAGGAAATCCCATCAGGCTGCTGCTCGAGATACCGATTGGAGAGAGACGCTGTCGTTGCAAGGCTGTCGGCTTCCGAGGCCCGGATGAGGGAGTTTGAGGAGAACGAGGGTATGATGGATGAGATGCTCCAGGACATGTACTTCAGTATTTGGAAGCAGGGCAACCTGTCCTGGATGGACGATTATCCCCGGGTTATGACTAGGATATATCTCCGGGCTTTGGAGGAAGCCAAGGCTGAAGCGGATAAAGAGGGTGGCGCGGCCTTCAGAATGGATGCGGTTACCGCGAAGTTCACCAAGGAGGAGAGGGTGGCGGTGAAGGAGGGCATGCAGCTGCTTACCGTCGAGCAAGTGTGTGTGCAATTGGAGGATGATGATCTGGGAGCAGACGCTGGTAAGTCTTCCCTTTTTAATATTTTCTCAACTTGATTGCTTATCGTTTGTCTAATAGATTCTTCTCCTGAATTTGACAGGTGGGACCTCTGGTCAGCATGCTGGGAGTTCTGATCCTGCGGTCAAGTAGATCTTGGAGGGTTGGAAGGATAGAGATGAAGTTCTGATGCTGCCGACTATTTTGACTTGATCCGGGCATTTTTGGTTTTACTTGACATTCCTGTATACACTAGTTCTAAAACATTAATGTACTTTCAGGTTGTAATTATGTCATTGCAACGAACGACTATATTTTTAACATGTAATTTTATAACATGAGCTGATTCTGTCATGTTTGAATGCTATCGTTATTTTGATGCGTTGCATAAGAAATATAGCTGTGTATATGTATGTGCTTTAATCACGTTTAATGCTAAGCTCTTGCTTAAAATGTAATTTCATGTCTTGCAATGTTAGCGTGATGTGTGAATAGGCTATGGTTACAAGTGTATGTACAAGAAAAGGAAGTACCGCCCTTCATGTTTTAGTTGTAGATGGTAGCTTTGAATGTCTTGTGTGACTGAGAATGGAATGCAACTGAGTGACCTGTTATCCAGTCGTGAGTTCTCATTTCCACTAGCGAGTGTCTCCCATTTTGTGTCATGTACTTTAGTGATCGTTATAGAGGATAGGAGGAGAGTTTTTATAAATAAAATGGAAATATAAGAAATAGTAAAACTTCCAATCACGGAAGGCCTTCGATGTGCTTAAGTTCGTGGCAAACGGGTTTTGTAGTTACTTTTCCTAGCTGTGGGTCTTGGAGACATTCGTCACCCATCTTACGCCTCCGCGGGGAGTTTTCTTTTTTACCACAGCCGTACTTAAGACACATCGGAGCCGAGATCGCGCATAGTAACTACCCGAGCCACTATGGCCCATAATCGTGGGTATTATTCGATTTACCGTGGACGGCTAGCGTGGGTGCCGATCGTCAACTGCGAACTGCCCCTGGCTGACCACACCTTATGTTGGAGCTTATAATCGGTTCACGGTCGCCAGCGAGCCGAACGCCGTAATGAGCTGCCTCGGCTATAGTCGGCCTTCTCGGTGGCTTATGATCGGCTCATTACAGTTGGCTTTGAGGGCCGTCACGAGCAATGAGTTAACCCACAGCAGAGGGATGCCGGAGCAAAGGTGTCTCATTGACGAGGGTATAGATTCGTATAGTACGTGTTAGGTTTTGTCCAGGTGAGATTGTGCCGTGAAGTGTCCAGAATGGAAATGCCGTTATACAGGATTTTGTTCAACAGAAAAGGATAAAGCTTAACAAGCAGCCAAGATATAAAGGAACAAGTTAAAAAGAGACAAGATTTTCTAAAGTGATTCGGCACGAAAATGCCTACGTCCACTGATTCTCTTTGTTAATTCACTTCATATGGGAAGTACAAGTTAAGAAAAGTATCGACGAAGGTGTTGGATGTTTCATGCCCTCTGGAACACCTCTCCGTCCACTATTGACAAAATATAAGCTCCGTTGTGAAGATCTTTATGAATTGCATAGGGTCCGTCCCAGATTGGATCTAGCACTCCGGGCCGCGGAAAGATCCATTTAAGGACAAGATCTCCTTCTTATAAGCTGCGGTGTTTGACCTTGGATTGTGCTGCCACTTTTTGCTTGTGAGCTGCCGCCTTGAGCGCTGCATCATTTCTTCTCTCTTCAATTAGGTCCAAAGACATGTGTAGGAGTTCTTCATTTTCTTCTAGGTTGTAGTGGATCCTACGGTGGGAGGGCACTACAGTTTCAACTGGCAGCATGGCTTCCGATCCGTATGCCAAAGAGAAAGGAGTATGTCCTGTTGATGTTCTGTAAGATGTGCGGTAGGCCCAAAGTGCCGTAGGAAGTTCATCCACCCAAGCGCCTTTTGACTTTTCAAGTTTCTTCTTGATTAGAGTTTTGAGGATTTTGTTGACAGCTTCAACTTGTCCATTTGCCTGGGGATAAGCTACAAATGAGAAGCTTTTGTGAATTCCATGCTCTCGGCACCAGTTGGCGAATTCCTCGCTGTCGAATTGAAGTCCATTGTCCGATATGATTTTGAGCGGAACCCCGTACCTGCATAGAACATTTTTGATCAAGAAGTTAATAACTTTTGCCGAAGATATTTTATTTAAAGGTTCCGCTTCCACCCATTTGGTGAAGTAGTCGACTGCCACTATAGCATATTTGGCTCTGCCTCGGCCCGTCGACAATTCGCCGATCAAATCAATTCCCCATACTGCAAAGGGCCAAGGGCTGGTCATTTGAATAATCTCATTTGTTGGTAGTCGAGGAATCTTAGCAAATTTCTGACATTTGTCGCATCTTTTGACGAAGTCTAAGGCATCTTTGTTTAAAGTGGGCCAGTAATACCCGTATCGGAGTATTTTCTTTGCTAGAGTCTGCCCTCCAGTGTGATCTCCGCAACTTCCATGATGGATGTTGGACAAGACTTCCTTGGCTTCCCTTCCAGCGACGCACCTTAATAAGGGGTTAGAGAAGCCGCGCCGATAGAGGATGCCTTCTTGTATTGTGTAGCGGGAAGCTTTCCTCATGATTTTCTTAACTTCGCTACGCCCGTCGGGTAGTGTGCCATCTTGCAAGTATTTCCGGATAGGAGTCATCCAAGTTTCTTCTTCGATTGCAGCTATCAGATCCTCTTATTCGAAACTTGGGGCTAGTTTTTTTAAGATGGCTACCGTTTCGGAAGTGGTACCGTCCTTCATGCTAGCTTGTTTTGCCAGCTCGTCTGCCTTCCTGATTCTCTCCTCGAGGAATGTGTTTGATTAAATAGTGATCCAATTGATTGAGCAGCAGCTTGGTCTTCTTTAGATATGCTGTGAGTCGTTTTCCTCGAGTCTGGAATTCTCCCAGTATTTGATTTACAATAAGTTGAGAATCACTATGGAGACATAAAGAACCGACTCCAATCTCCAGGGCAAGTTCTAATCCGGCTATCACCGCTTTGCATTCTGCGTCGTTGTTGGTGGCAGCGAATTCCAATCTTAGGGCATAGTGCAGCTTCCTTTCCCTGGGGGTGATTATCACAATACCTGCCCCCGAGCCTTGTTCGTTTGATGCGCCATTTACAAAGAGATTCCACTTGATATATTTTGCTATTTCAAATTGGTCCTTACCTTCGTTGGTAGTGAATTCGGCAATAAAATCGACCATGGCTTGTCCCTTGATGGCGGTGCGAGGATGGTAGGTGATATCATACTGACTCAGTTCAATACACCATTAAAGTAGTCGCCCAGAAGTGTCGGGGCGATGGAGTACCTGCCTTACGGTTGATCGGTTAAAACTCTGATGGAATGAGATTGGAAATAGTGTCGCAGTTTTCGTGATGTGATTAGCAAACAGTACGCTATCTTTTCAAGTTTAGGGTATTTGGCTTCTGCCCCTGTAAATCTCTTGCTTACAAAGTATACAGGCCGCTACGCGCGGTTGTCTTCTCTTACAAGAGCGGCGCTTAAAGCATGGGACGATACAGAAAGATATAGGTATAATTCTTCGTCTTCATTTGAGGTTGAGAGTACTGGCAGTCTCTGAAGGTGTTCGATTAGGTTAAGGATGGCTGCCGACCATTCGTCAGTCTATTCGAACTTTCCTTTGTCTTTCTTAAAAGCTTCGAAGAAAGGGATGCATTTGTCGGTTGCTTTAGAGATGAACTTGCTTAGGGCAGCCACCTTCCCATTTAGGCTTTGCATCTCTCTTCGAGTGTATGGTATCTTGATATCTTGCAAAGCCCGGACATGTTCGGGGTTTGCTTCAATCCCCCTGGCATGGACGATGAATCCAAAGAAATTTCCCGACGATACTCTGAAGGAGCACTTTAGAGGATTCAACTTCATCCCATATCGGCGAAGTACTTGAAACATCTCGTCTAGATGATTTATATGATCGTTGGCTTTCCTCGATTTTACCAGCATGTCATCCACATAAACTTACATAGTTCGTCCTATTAATTCCGCAAACATCTTGTTGACGAAGCGCTGATAAGTAGCTCTGGTGTTTTTAAGTCCAAAAGGCATTACTTTGTAGCAGTACAATCCCCGATCAGTGATGAAACTAGTGTGGTCTTGATCGGGGGCGTGCATAAGCATCTGGTTATATCCTGAGTATGCGTCCATAAATGATAAGAGTTCGTGTCCGTCTGTGCTATCCATGAGATGGTCGATTCGGGGGAGTGGTAAGCAGTCCTTCGGGCAAGCGTCATTTAAGTTGGAGAAATCGATGCATGTTCGCCACTTCCCATTAGCTTTCTTTACCAGTACCGGGTTGGCGATCCATTCTGGGTAGATGGCTTCTCGTATGAAGTCATTGGCAAGTAAGTTCTTTACTTCTTCCTCGAGGGCTGCTGATCGTTCTGCCCCCATGCTCCTCTTTTTCTGCTTCACTGGCACCTTGGTGGGA
The DNA here is from genome assembly GCA_030765085.1 of Allium cepa. NCBI lineage: Eukaryota > Viridiplantae > Streptophyta > Magnoliopsida > Asparagales > Amaryllidaceae > Allium > Allium cepa. The sequence continues at coordinate 728,836,676 of CM060945.1, forward strand.
TCGATGTTCAGTATGTGGCATGCTACGTCTGGGGAGATTCCTGTCATGTCGGCGTGCGTCCATGCAAATACATCCATGTTGTGGCGAAGAAAATCGATGAGTTGATCCTTCAACTCCGCTCTTAACTGAGACCCGACTTACAGCAGTCTACTTGGGTCGTGTTTTTCTACAGATACAAATTCCATAGCCTCTGCAGGCTCGGTGGTGGCCTCCTCCTCTTTGTCCCTGGGATCTAATTCGTTGAAAGGATCGCTGGTATATCGAAGAGGAGGGGCTTTCTTTAATTGCTATGCTTCCAAGTTTTTCTTGCAGAGAGAAGTCTCTGCATCCTTCCCTTTATCCTTCCTGCGGTTATTGCGAAGTTCAGTCACATAGCAATCTCGAGCGGCGTCTTGATCTCCCTCTATTTCTCCTACTCCGTTATCTGTTGGGAATTTCATTTTCAGGCACCATGGGGCTAGGACAATTTGGAAGTCAGACAAGGCTGGTCTTCCCAAAAATGCATTGTAGGCCGAGTGGCTTTCTATTAGCACAAATGTTTGTTTTCGCACAACGGAGCGGGGATGACATCCTATCTCGACAAAGAGGTCCAGTTGCCCGAGGGGCATTTTTGCATCTCCAGTGAAGCCATGTGCGGTTTACTGCAGGGAGACACATCCTTCATTGACAGCTTCATCTTGTCGAAAGCATGCTTGAATAGGATATTTACTGAGCTTCCAGTGCCTTCTAGAATTCGAAAAAGCTTGGCTGGACCGAACCAGGCAGAGATGTCCATAGGATCCATGTGAGGGTACCGCCTTCCCTCTAGATCACGCCTACTGAATGTGATGTCATCATTCTCTTTCCGTTTCGGGTGGCGCTCTTCTGTAACGGAATTAATGTACCTTCATTGTTTCTAAGTGACTTACCGTATCTCTCCATCTCTGCCCAGCTTCCGTCGGCGATGTGTGGTCCTCCTGATATGGTAAGGACCACTATTTTCTCTTGACTGCAGTCGCTGGTGTTGCGATTTCCTCCGCCTACTTCCGGGAGTGGCAGCCCTGGGTTCTCATTGACAGGAGTTGAAGTCCTATTCTGACCTTTCACATAGCGCTCTAGTTTCTTCCTTCTGATGTGTTCTCCAATCAAGTCCCAGAGATGATGGCATTCATTGGTGTCATGCCCATGAGATTCGTGGAATCGGCAGAACTTTCCAGACTTAATTGCATTATCTGATTCCTTCTTGTGCGGGGGGCGCTTGTATCTAACTTCATCCTGGGTGGCCAAGAATATGTTTTCGATTGTTTCATTTAGAGGAGTGTAAGAGTCAAATCTCGCTCCTGGCCTATATAGGCGCTTTTCCCCCTTCTTGCCCCCAGCACTATCTCTGGAGTCATTTCTTCGAACGTCCTTTGCTACTGCGGATGTGTTGCCTTGAGCTAACTTGGTTTGTTGCCCTTCCTACCTTTCAATGGAAGCGTCTTCAAGTCTCATATATTTTCCGGCTTCGTGGAAGAAATCGGGTAAAGTAGCTGGCTTTTCTTTTGTTAGTCTACTAGCAAACTTAGTATCTGGATGCACACCACTGCAGAGGGCCATTAGGATAAGTTTCTCGTCAGCATCTTGGACTACGGCTGTTGCGGCGTTGAATCGGGTTAAATATTGTTGCACTATCTCTCCAGGCTTCTGTTTGATATTAGATAGAGAATAAGCGTCCTTGGGTTGTTCCACATGAATGCGGAACTGGCTGATGAACTTTTCTTTCAACATTTCCCATGAGCTGATGGATCCTTGGGGCAGATGGCAGAACCAGGAGGTAGCTAGATCTGCCAAGAATAGTGAAAGCATTTACACAACACGCCATCTGTTGCTCCGCTCATTAGCATATGTTGTGTGTATCTCTGCAAGTGTACAACGGGGTGAGAGGTTCCCTTGTAAGGTTCCATTGTTGGCATTTTCCATTTCCGAGGGGTGATGGCAGTTTCGATATTGCGGGTGAAGGGGCCGGTTACCCTAGCACCGATCCCCCGATCCCTTTGTTCCCGTTGGACGCACTCTCTGAACAATCGCGCCATCCTTTCATCAGAACTTGGGGCGGATAGAAACGAGTTTGGTTAATCCCTGCGGGATTGATTCCGTCCAGATGACCTGTAGGGATGGTATTGTCTATCAATCCTAACATTGTCCAACGGCGGCCTCTGGTCTTCCGGGGGCATGCAAGGGTCAGCCACAGTTGGTCGTTGCCTTGATCTTTCCCTGGTGGGTTCTCTTCTCAGCACTCCCTCGGGTCCAACTTCGGGCTGGACTCCAGCTCGGCCCCGTCCCTTGGTGTTTCCATGGTTAGGTAGCATGGCGGGCTCAGCTACATCCGACCCTTGCCTGGTACCTCCCCGTTGGGTCCGGTTCCGAGCGTTTCCTCGGATCGGAATTCAGGATGAGTCCGGGCTCGGCTCCTACCATAGTTGTTTCTGTTGTCAGCCTCTTCGAAGAAGAAAGACCTTTGTCGTCTCCTAGATCCTCCAGACCGGGACTCACCCCATGATTCAGTGTTGCGGTTGGTTTCTTCAACTTCCCTTAAGCGTGACATGAGTTGATCCACCAAGGCTCCTTGTTGAGATGCGAAGCGGTTAGTTACTTCAGCCACAACCCTGTCCATATCCGCCCTTGTAATTGGTTGTTCCGTAGCAGGGGCTGTCGGATTTGCCTGATTTACATTTGCTGTTGGAACCGTACGATTGTCTTGGCCTCTGGTCATTGGATCTAGGATACTGCCAGTTGCGATGTTCTTTCCTTTGTTAGTATCTTTATTCCATCCGGGAGGCATGTTTTTCCAAGCAATGAACGATGCTGATAGAAAAATGGTTAAGTGGGAGAAACTGAAGCTTCGAGCTCCTGCTCTCAGTGAAAGCACCAAAAATGTTTGCACAAAAAATGAGCAAACACCTCCAAGTCGTATGATCTAGTTGATTATATGTGGTTCTTAGTGATTTGGGTGATTTATGCAAATATATAAAAAAAAATTGACTAAACTGTAAAAGACACACAGATTTATAGTGGTTCGGCCAGAATGTGCCTACGTCCACTATATATGTTATTCTCCTTTTCTATTCAGATTACAAGTGCAAAGCTTTGATTACAAGTAACAGAAAATTGTTTGAAAGTTCTATCCGTGCTTGAGCTCTCAAACTTATCCGCCATTGTTGTACCCCTGCCCCTCTATTTATAGAGTGAGGCTGGGGGCAGGGGTCCTAGACGTGTATAGCTGCTGGTGTGCCTGGGCTGATGCAGTCTGGCCTAGCAGAGTTGGTTCGGCAGCGCCTCAGTTCGGTGATGGTTGGAATAACTTCTTGGTTCGGTCTTACCTTGATCCGATGGCTGAGGAGGAGTGTTGGTTAGGGGGTACCTTCCTTCTCTTTGGTTCGGTAGAGAGAGGAACGTGGGTTGGTTCGGCGGAGAGAAGGACGTGGGTTGGTTCGGCAGAGAGAAGGATGTGGGTTGGTTCGGCGGAGAGAAGGATGTGGGTTGGTTCGGCTAGGTACCGATCCGGTAATCCTTCGGTCCGGTTGTGGATGGGTGAAGTTGGTTCGGTGGGTTGATGGTTCGGTAGTATGCTGGTTCAGTGGATGAGGGGGAGTGTCTTTGGTTCGGCCTGCATGAGAGGGAGTTGGTCTGGTCGAATCTCATCCAACAACATAAACATGAAATCCCTTTTAAAAGGTCTATAGAAGATTTTAGCACTAATAATTTCTCATTTGAGAAACTAGTTCCAATATATTAAGGTATGAGACCGTGAGGTACAATAAGATGATGTTTTGGAAACATATAAAAATAGTTTAGAGATATTTTAAAATAAAATGATTTGGTGAAAAAAGGTAAATAATTTTTTGGAAATGAAAAACTTAGTAAAAGTAGAATTTGCATATTCAAATTTTTATAGAAAACTAAAAAGGTCTTTAAAAGAAACGAGGAATAAGTTTTGGACTTGGAATTTGAAAGCTTTTCCCTATAAGATGGAAAATAATGTTAAGTAATCAAGTATTTTTGCATTTAATAGAAACTCAAAAATAACACTTTTTAAAGACAAAAATTTTAGGATTTGATGTTTTGAAAATTTAGAAGTCTTAGTTTTTGAAACGATAAATACACAACCAAACTCTTTTAAATATCTAGTATAGAGAAATCATTTCCTAGGTGTAACAGAAAAAGTGCATGACCATGTAGGGAATAGCAGTGATTACATTTGGAAGTAATGATAGAGTTTCCGTAGAGTGTATAGGACCCTAATGAGAGCCTAGAAATGTTGATTCGTATGAGCAGACTAAAGAAGAATGGTAAAATGGAGTTGGTAAAATTGTAAGACATGCATGGTTGAGTATGGACATTCCTGATTTTGGAAGAACTTGGGTAAAGCATCTTCCTTTAGTGGAATTCTCATAAGATAGTAGTTCCCAAGATACCATTTGAATGGCATCTTTCGAAGCTCTTTATGGAAGATCGCGCATGTCGCTTTCGTGTTGGGTAGAGTCTACAGAGGTTAAAAAGACTTTGAAGAAGATTAAATTGATTTGGAGTAAATGCGTACTTCTTATTCACGTCTCGCTTTGATAGTAAATTTCGAATTTCCTATTTCCATCTTTAGTTTTGAATAGGTTCTTTCCTTTATTATCCTTTAGGAGGGTGGAATTTAGGATTTAACCTATGGATGGTAGGATTTGAGATAAACATGTTAATAGAACAATTGTGAATGTTGTATGCTAGTGATTGTAAGTGTTTGCTAGTGGATGCTAATGGATGCTATAGGTACACTAGGCACTATTATTCCTTAGGGATCTACCTAATTGGGACACTAGAGCATATGCATATGAATGTCTGTGCATTTTCAATTTGTTTCTACGGTTGCTATAAATGGATGTTTACCACATGGTCATTGCATTTGGATGATGTTTGTAGCATGCATATAGAATTATCAGGTATCATTGTGAAATTTTCGCAATCATTTGGATACATGGCACGGACATGATTGCATAAAAGGAGTTCAACTGGATCAGTGGACCGCCTAACCTTTTGCATTAGATAGCAACATTTATACTACACTAATTGCATAAGTATCATAAACTGCATCATAAAAACTTAAGGACTATGGATGAATCATCAACGATTAAGTAGTTGGTTGTAGAATTGTATGAAAACATTAAGTACATGCTTTTGTAGTTAGAGATTTCAGGGACGAAATCCCCTAAGGCGGGGAGAATGTAACAACCCAAAATTTTAACGCATAATAATTAATTAATTAATTAATTAAACAATAAAATAACTTCGCGTAATTATCAAAATTGAGCCACGGGAGTCGCACCATTAGGTCTTTGGTAATGTTCTGGTCAATTTGCATATATAAAACATCAAAATCCATGCTAATATGAACGAGATACAAAATAAATAAGAAAATGACAAAAGAAGAAAAAATTTAATTTTTTTTAAAATAAAAAAAGAAACCTATGTAGATATTTTTTATAAGTATATATATTTATGTAGTTCAAAAGAAAAAGATGTATTTAGGATGATTAATTTAATAAACTTATTAAATTTAGTTACTAAAAATATTTGTTATAGGAAAATTAGTTTAAAATTAAATTATTAGTTAACTTAAATTAATAAATGGTAATTAATTTGCTTGATAATTTAAAAATGCTAATAAAATCGTATAATGTTTATACAAGGTATAAAATCATGGGAACAGGCTAGATTGAATCGGATTGCTAGTAAAATCAAAGGTGAGTTAATCTCACTCATCTGGTTGCTATTTAAATTTAAATGGTTAAATTTAAATAATTGGTTGAATCATTGAATTGATATGATGTGCAATATTATATATAGTAGTGTGTGTGTGTGTATATATATATTGTTAACTCCACCTCGGCCATGACTCAGCAACCTAAAACAGTTATCGACTTAAGACTCAAAAGGTGGCCGACCTAACATGGATGCCGATCTAACTGCCTACGCCCAAAGGGGGATTCCGACCTAAGTTACTTGAGAGGGATGCCGACCTAATGCTTTAACATGGGCACCGATCTAATGCTTTAACAAAACGCTGACCTAAGACTCAGAGGATGCCAATCTAAGGCTTAAGAGGGATGCCAACCTAATGCCTCAACAAAAGTTACCGACCTAAGATAGCTACCGACCTAACAAGGGTACCGACCTAATGCCTTAGAGGATGCCGACTTAACAGGAATGCCGACCTAAGATTTGAGGGGGTACTGACCTAAGGCTTAGGTGGGTTACCGATCCAACATGGATACTGGCCTAAGGTAGATGCCGATCTAATTGTCCAAGGAAGTTGCCGTCCTAACTGCTCAGGACAGGGACAAGATCATACTCGAGTCGTAACCGACCTACGGTCTATATTGAGTCATTCACCACCCAGGCAAAGGAAGACAAGTTCAATGAAGCTACTTGGCACAGTGGCCTCTTAACTCGTATATGATTCAGGACTTACCAGTTAAGCCATGACTTGCGACTTGCCAATTAACTCGTTCACGGCTCACGGCCTAGTTTGAGTCATCCACGACCTAAAGCTACTAAATATAAGCTTGATGCCCTATTACTTATACAAGGTTATGTTGACTCGGGGGCGACTTGGGACTTGTACAACAGAACCTTTGTGAAACCATGGGGTTTGGCCAGATAAGTCGGCCAAGACCTACCATAGGTCGGTCACGACTTACGATCCAAGGGGGAAATTTCCCTATAAATACCAGCCTACCTCAAGCATGGAGGGGACTTTTGGCTGATCTCTTTAAGCGTCGATTCTCTGCAGAATTCTCGACTCACTCAACACTTCAAGTACGAAAGGCATCTCAACTAACTTCGAGAGGAAATCTAACGCAATCTACATGGATTCAAAGAATTCTTCTGCATCAGAGTTCTAGTTGTTTGTCTCATCAGAATTGTAATTGAAGATTGTTGTAAAGTTGTAATTGATTCAATACTAAAGAGGATTAAAGTGGACATAGGCTTACCTTAAGCCGAACAACTATAAAAACTGTTGTCTTTTCTGCTTTCCCTGTGACTTTTCTACTTGTTTTTAGTTCCCGTGTCCACGGGTGGTGCTTTCACTCAATCTCTGTATACACCGGGGTGTTAGCGTTCGATTTTAAGCGTTAACATTTTGGTGCTTTCACTGAGAGCCCAACTCAGGAAACTTCCACCATTGCTCCGCGAAGGATTGTTGAAAGGATTTCTTTTAAAACTAGAAGTTTATTGGAAATAATGGCTCCTGGGAGAAAACGAAGTTTTGTAAGATCCGACAATATTCAAGAGAATACTGCTACCTCTCCTCCTTCAAGTCAAGCAGCTCCAACTGTTGGAGTTACGCGAGCAGAATTGGACGCCGTAGTTTTGGGGTTGAATCAACAATTGAATGCTCAGAATGCGCAGTTGGAAGCCCAGAATGCCTAGAATGCCCTGATCTTAAGTGAGTTGAATGATCTGCTAGGGGAAAATCGTCAACCGGTTAATAATGATGGGAACCCTACTGTGGGAGTTCAGTATGTTGAAGGGAACATTTCTCAAAGAGCCGCAAACCCTGTAGAAAGGACTCCTCCTCAAGCTGGAGGATCAGGGCCACAGCCGACCCTCCATGAACGATTATCAAGGCAGAATTCAGAGAGAGTGGCTGATGTGTGCCCTCCAGAGCCTCTAAATGATGAAGAGTATTTTTCGGGTATGGTTCGTCAAATCATGAAGGAAAATATGCGAAGAGATGAAGATGAGAAAGAGTGGGGTTTTGCTTCAAGCAAAACTCCATTTACTGAAAAGATCTTGAAGGCAGAGTTCCCAAGGAAATTCGTTCCCCCTACTATTCCGGCTTACAAGGGGACGAGTGATCCTAACGAGTTTCTATATAAGTACGACTGGCATATGACTGGTGCCAGGGCGTCTGATGAAATTAAATGTCGATATTTCCCGGTATATCTGGAAGGTGTGGCTCTATTGTGGTTTACAAAGCTGCCAGTCAGGTCCATTGATCAATTCTCTGATTTGACCAGGAAGTTCAAGGAGCAATTTCGATTGTATGCTTCTAAAGCAAAGGATATAATGTCGCTGTCAAGTTTAGAGAAAAATCCAGGAGAATCTATCAGATCATTTTTGAATCGTTTTAACATAGCATTGGCCGAGGTAGATAATGCTGAGCCGCGCATGGTCCTAACATACTTGATGAGGGTGATTGACAAGTCAAGTGAATTTGGAAAGTGTTTGAAAATGAAAGAACCAAACTCGCTCGATAAATTCTACAAGAAAGCGGATGAATTCATGCGCTTGGAGAGTCTCCAAACACCGACTAAGGTGGTATCAGCAGAAGCCGGAGACAATGGTCCTCCTTCGAACAAGAAAGAACCTAAAACTCAGAAAAGGGGAAATGATGGTGGAAAGAAACAGGGAGATGCTAAGAAAGGTCGTTCCTTCAATTTCACACCCTTGACAGATACCCCTGAGAACATCTTTTTTGCAACCAAGGATGATGTCAATTATCCGACACCACCTAAAATTAGAGTTGGGATTAAGATGGGAAAAAGTGGAAGGTTCTGCCGGTTCCACAACCAACCCGGCCATGACACCAACGAATGCCGTCAGTTGAAAGAGGTAATTGAACAACTCCTGAAGGAAAACAAACTCCAGCAGTATGTGAAAAGGAATAGAAATGTCCCAGCTTCGTCAACTCAAGGACAACAAGTTCCCGCTCACCGTCCTGGCTCAAGTGAGAAGGCCATAGAACATGAATCGGAAGGGCCTGTCATCAATATAATAACTGGAGGACCTCACCCAGCAGGCAAAAGCTGGGGCGAGATGGAAACGTATGCCCGAGCATTGAGGCATGTACCGGCTGAAGAGAATGTTTTTGTTTTAGAAAATGATGCACCTTTAAAGCAACAAAAGACTTCCACAGATGATATTGTATTCGGTGCCAGGGATTCTTTGGGTATCGAGGCTCCGACCGCAGATCCTTTGGTCATATCCGCTGGTATTGCGCCGGCAACTGTGAGAAGAGTTCTAGTTAATTGTGGAGCTTCATGCAACATCCTCTTCAAGAAGACCTTTGATCAAATGAAAATTCCAATGGCTGACGTTCAAGCTTCATCGCTTAAGATTGCTGGGTTTGCTGGAGAACCCAAACAGCCGATTGGGACCATAGATTTGTTTATGGAACTTGGAAAAGGACTAACGAAGGTGGCTCGAAAGCAAACCTTTATAATTGTTGAAGAAGTCTCTGCCTACAATGCCTTTCTAGGCCGACCAACTCTTGCTGCGTTTAAAGCTGTTCTTGCCCCGTGGTGTCTGACCATAAAATTCCCCACGGATAATGGAGTTGGCGTGATTAAAGGAGACCAAGATGCGGGACAAGATTGTTATCTTACAGAGCTGCGTGAATCAAGAAAAAGAGAGATGGGAAAAGGTGCGGCGGCTCCAGTCCGCACCAAAGAACCAACCTTGTAGCAATTACAGGATGGACCCTGCACTGGCGAATGTAGTGGCGCACGAAGAGAGATGGATCCAAGGAAAGCCAGTGCTGGGGAGAATAGGGTAGTACCGGTAGAGGTAACAGTCCCGGTGCCCGTTGACCCAAAGGACCCAAACAAAGTGCTTAATGTGGGTTCACAACTCAACACAACAGTTCAAAATGTTGTGATTTCATTTTTGAAGGCTAATTTGGATGTATTCGCTTGGACTCATGCAGACATGTGTGGAATATCCCCAGAGATTGCAGTACACACTCTGAACATTGATCCAAAGTTTACACCCGTGAAACAGAAAAGAAGAACTCAGGGTCCTGAGAGGACGGCAGCGCTAAAAGAAGAAGTGGATCGGCTCATGGAGAACGGTTTCATCAGAGAATCTACTTATCCAAATTGGGTATCAAATCCAGTGCTGGTGAAAAAGGCTAACGGAAAGTGGAGAGTGTGCATTGACTTTTCAGATCTGAACAAAGCCTGCCCCAAAGACTGTTTCCCGCTGCCAAGGATCGATTAGTTGGTGGATGGGACGGTAGGGCATGAATTGTTATCTTTCATGGATGCATACTCCGTATATAACCAGATTATGATGCATGAGCCAGATCAAGAGGACACAAGCTTCATCACAGATGTTGGACTCTACTGCTACAAGATCATGCCTTTTGGACTCAAGAATGCAGGGGCAACTTACCAAAGGCTTGTTAATGCCATGTTTAAACCGCAGATTAGCAAGACAATGGAAGTTTATGTTGATGATATGCTAGTTAAATCTAAGAAAGAAGTGGACCACATGGATCACTTGGCAGAAATGTTAAAGCAGTACTCCGTAAGTACAGAATGAAGCTTAATCCCCTGAAATGTTCATTTGGAGTGGAGTCCGGAAAGTTTTTGGGTTTCATTATGGGCGCTAGGGGCATTGAAGCTAATCCAGCTCAGATCACTGCCCTGAGAGAGGTCAAGGCTCCTACAACGAAGAAGGAATTGCAAAGTCTCAATGGAAAGGTTGCTGCTTTGAGTCGGTTCATTTCCAAAGCTACTGACAAATGCATTCCATTCTTTGATGATCTGAAGAAAGGAAGAAAAAACTTTGAGTGGACTCCTGAATGTCAGAAAGCATTTGATGAGTTGGTTCGTCATATGGAAGTGCCTCCGATACTTTCAAAGCCTAACAGTGGTGAAGATCCCTTCATATATTTGGCAATTTCGTCTCATGCTCTCAGTGCAGTGTTGGTACGGGAAGACGCAAGGATTAAACGCCCAGTCTATTATATCAGCAAAAGATTCACTAGGGCAGAGATGAACTATTCAAGGTTGGAAAAGCTTGCCTATTGTTTATTGATCGCATCAAGAAAATTGAGGCCATATCTCCAAACTCATCCCATCAAAGTCCTCACTGATCAACCTCTAAAGAAAGTCCTATTCCGTCCTGAGACTTCGGGCCGTCTTTTGAAATGGAATATTGAACTCAGCCAATATGACATCACTTATCATCCCCAGAAAGAAATCAATGGACAAGCTTTAGCAGATTTCATCGCAGAATGTACAGATAAAGGTGATAGTGAGGAAGAAGCCACTGATAACATCCCAATCCAATGGAAATTATATGTTGATGGCGCAAGGAATGATTACTGTTCTGGAGCAGGGGTTGTCCTTGAAACCCCAGAAGGGCGATCACTATGTTATGCACTGAGACTAGAATTTCCTTCGACAAATAATGAGGCAGAGTATGAAGCCCTCATTGCTGGTTTGAGGATCGCTAAAGAACTAAACATTAAGGCATTGCAAATCTTCAGTGATTCTCAACTTATTGTCTGCCAAGTCAAGAAGGAATTTCAAGCTAAAGGAGGAAATTTACCTGCCTATTTATCAAAAACCTGGGAGCTTCTTCAAAATTTTGACCGATATTCAATAAACCATATACCCCGAGAAGAGAACATGAAGGCGGATTCTCTCGCAAAGTATTCGAGTACTGGTGAAGCTCAACTATTGGGATTAGTTCCCGCTGAAGTCTTGTCAGCTCCAAGCACAGATGAAATGGATGTTGATTGGATTATGAATGTATCCCAAGAACAAGAATCATGGATGACTCCGATACTTGAATATTTACTCAATGGTTCTTTGCCAGAAAGTTCAAAAGAACGACAGAAGCTGATAAGGAAGGCCTCCAGATATATAGTTCAAGATGATCGTTTATACAGACGAGGATTTTCAATGCCATTACTCCGATGCGTGACAAAGGAAGAAGCTAAGACAATTCTGACTGAAGTACACGGAGGGGAATGTGGGGATCATACAGGTGGTCAAACTTTAGCAAAGAAAATCCTCCGTTATGGATACTTTTGGCCAGAAATTAATCAGGATGCTGCTAACTATTCCCGGAAGTGTGATAAATGCCAGAGATTCGCTAAAATTCCTAGAGCACCCTCTATTGAGCTAACTCAAACGGTCAGTCCATGGTCGTTTGCCATCTGGGGAATAGATCTCATTGGGCCTTTGCCGACTGCCAAATCGGGAATTAAATATGCTATCGTTGCTGTTGATTACTTCACTAAATGGGCTGACGCCGAACCATTGGCTACTATTACCTCTAAGAAAATGATAAGTTTTGTGACTAAAAATATCATTTGCAGGTATGTGTGCCTCAGAAGATAATCACAGACAATGGTACACAGTTTGAAAGTGAGGAGTTCCAAGATTTCTGCAAACGATTCAAGATCCGAAAAAGCTTCTCAGCAGTGGCTCATCCGCAGGCAAACGGGCAAGTGGAAGCAGTAAACAAAATCATCAATCAACCGTCAAAAAGCAGCTGGAAAAAGCAAAAGGTGGTTGGGTCGATAAGTTACCGCTTGCACTATGGGCATACAGAACCACCCACAAAACTGCGACTGGGCATACTCCATTTTCATTGGCATACGGATCAGAAGCGATGATTCCAGTGGAAACTAAAGTCCCCTCACACAGAAGGATCCATTTTGATCAAGATGAGAATGAAAAACTGCAACTGGAAGCACTTGACCTCCTTGATGAAAGAAGAGAAGAGGCTAGGCATAGAATTGCAGCTCATCAGCAAAGGATAGCCAGGCACTTCACTTCCAAAGTTCGTCAGCGCAGCTTTGAAGTTGGGGACCTAGTCCTGAAGAGAATTATGACAGCCACAGGTGTGTTTGGGCCAAACTGGGAAGGGCCGTATGTTATAGGCACGAAGCTTCTTGATGGTACCTTCAAACTTACAACTGTCGAAGGAGAACCAATTCCAAGAGGTTGGAACAGCAATCATTTGCGTCCATATTTTACTTAAAAGCTTTGCTGAAATGTTGTAAAAGAATTATGAATATATGATTCTTGTACTGAAAGCAATTGTAAAGCAAGTGAATAATGAAAAGCTATAAAGTGGATGTAGGCCCAGCTTTTGGCCGAACCACTATAAATCTTATGTTCTCTACTACTATAAACTGCTTTGTTTTATTTCGACATATAAAATACGTTAATTGTGTTACTAAAATGTCGATTTAATAATGCAGGCCATGAAAACAAAGCTTACCCATCGCAAGACCAAGCGATCTCCGACATCACCCAGCAAGAAAACGCTAAACCATTTAAAATTTCCATACTCAAATCCTACAAAAGAAGTTCTTCGAACAAACGTTAGCGATGTGGATGGAAGTGGACCATATCTAACTAACTGCAAATGTTTAAACAAACAAACAACCAGTTAAATAGCCTGTGTCTACCACCACCAACTCGCTTAACTATGAAGTATATTTCTTTGGGTAAGAAAATTATTGGCAACTAAAAAAGGATGACACTTGCAAAAGATAATGGGGATCGCCGACATGAATAGATGGCAAAGAGACATGGGCGAGCAAGCATCAAACAGCAAAAGACCTCTTCGAAGGCACAAGCCCTCTTCAGAGGCACAACTCTTCGAAGGATAAAGACCTCGAGCGGGCTTAACCAGAAAAAGAGAGACCTTTCTCGATACAAAGTTGCGGACTGATCGGTTGATACACTCCCATGAACCCGTCCAACTGAGAGAAAGAAACTCCAAACTTCCAGGCAAAAGCCCTACTCAGAGGCACACATTTCACCGAGATTGAAATAAAACTTCCAAGTGTTGAAACGTGAAAAGCCCTCTTCGGACGCCCATTTCACCACAGTTGAAATGCTAAAAGACCTCGAGCGGGCCTAACCAGAAAAAAGAGTTCTGTCTCGACATAAAGTTGGGGACTGATCGGTCGATACACTCTCGTGAATCCGTCCAACTAAGAGAAAGAAACTCCAAACTTCCAGGCACAAACCCTACTCAGAGGCACACATTTCATCGTGATCGGTGATACACTCCCGTGAGTCGAAATGTTAAAAGCCCACTTCGGAGGCCCGCTTCCCAGCGAACAGGGAAAAAATAAAAGCCTCTCCCAAGAGGCAGAAACAAAAAGACCTCTTCCCAGAGGTAGAAAACAAAAAGACCTCTTCCAAGAGGCAAAAACAAAAAGACCTCTTCCAAGAGGCAGAAAACAAAAAGACCTCTTCCCAAAGGCAGAAACAGAAAAGACCTCTTCCCAGAGGCACAATCAAACAGAAAGACCTCTTCGGAGGCACACGTTTCACCGAGATTGAAATAAAACTTCTAAGTGTTGAAACGTGAAAAAGCTCTCCTCAGAGGTACAACTTTTCAAAGAAGCATTTCATCAGAAAGAAAAACAAAGATCAGAAAGCCCTTCACCAAGGCGCAATAAATAAATAAAAAAAAGGGAAGCCCTCTTCAAAAGGAAGCCCTCTTCAAAGGCACACTTTAGCTCTCAAAGGAAGAATGGTTCATCTATTCTAGAAAATACTGTTCCTCAAAAAGAAGTTAAAGTGCCCTTCAGAGGCCCGCTTTACCACATAGGAGAATTCACTTGGTAAAAATGTGTGTATGCATAAAAGAAAAAGTGATATCTTCGAAGGTTGAAGCGTAGAAACTCATATGGAGCGAGCTGTACTCTATTTTTAACAAAATAATATTCCTCCAAGTATGGAATAATTATTCTCCAGAAAATAAGAGTACAAGTCCTCTCAGAGTATAAAATATTGCAACGAGCTTATGGTATAGGGGCAACATGGTATAACTACATTGGTAAAAATTACGCTCGAACAACATACCACAAGCTCACTGCAATATCATATAAAGAAACTTGTACAAAAATGGATAGTAAATGCATTTTCAAATACAGACAGAAATTTATACAAACAAAAAGAATCATTTTATTTAATACTGTCAAAATTTTGTACAGGTACAGGTTTAAAAATAAAAAGAAAAAGAAAAGCGGAGGCCGGTACCCGCACAATCTCCGGCCAGTACATGCAAAAAAGCAAAAAAGCGATATAAAAAGCACAGGACCGAAGCCATCATTTCTTCTTCCTTCCGCCTTTTGAGCCTGCGCCTGGCCGAATGGTCAACTTCTTAGGCCGACTTGTAAGAGTAGGAGAGGAAGGGGAAAGGGATACAATAGGTTCTTCTCCCGCTTGTGTCTCGCTAGCAGAAGCCTCCTTCTTCTTCTTAGAGACTCCATGCTTCCCTCTCTTCCTGGAAGAAGACCCACTCCCTGGAGAGAGAAGTGTCATTAATGGTTCATCATCGGAACCAGTTGGTTCTGGAGTCTTCTCACTCCCTTCAGTTTCTTCTCCCCTGTGTTCTTGTGAAGCAATGGGATCGTCCAAGTCTTGGAGAGCTTCTATTTGCTCCTCTTGTGATCTTGGTTGCGAGGCAGAAGGAGGAGTGACCTGAAGAGACGGAGGTGGAATAACTGGAGGAGGGGAAGTCTGGACGATGCTCGACACTTTCTCTACAGAAGAAAAGAAGTTAAAGTCAGTAAAAGAGGAGATAAAGGCTCGTTGAGGTTCAGGAAATAGTCAAGAAGCTCATCAAACCCATAAGAAGCAAATGAGTAGTCTACTTGAGCAAGATTGACAGTAGAGTTACCTGGAGAAGTCGGCTTCCTGATATCAACCTCATAAGCCTGTGCTTCGGCACTCTCTTCGCCTTCATTTCCACCCTGTGTGCTTGTGATCTCAGTGGTAACTTTAACAGGGGATGGAGAATGAGAGCTGGAGCCGGCAATGTCGATTTCGGCCGAAGGTGAAGGCTGAACCGGGTAAGTTGAAGTAGTTTTTCCTAAACGTTCCCCTTCTGCCATTTTGGCTCTTAACTTCGCAAGTTGTTCTTTTCCCTTGACGAGAGCGGCGCGAGCTTCATCATCCAAGTAATGCTCCTCAAGAGCTGATTCGGCATAGCCAGCACCTTTAGCACCAAGCATATCAAGTGCGGCCTCCCACACTTCAGCCAAAGTAATTTCATATTTGGGACCTAGAAAAGTGAGACTACCGCGCCCCAAGACGCTATGCAGGTAGAAGTCAAATAAAGTCGAGCTGATGCTGGTCTTCGTAGCTTCATGAGATTCCTCAGCTGCAATTTTACCGGCAACGGCCTCATCACGCTCTCTTTCAGCTTTGGAGAGTTGAAGCTTAAGCATTTCGATCTCCGCCTCTTGAGAGTCAGTTTTCTTTCGAAGCTCTGCAATATCAGCAATATAACCCACATTGATTCTTTTTTGCACTTCGAGCCTGTCTTCGGCGTCTCTTTGGCCGGCATGAGCGTCTCTCACTTGTTTTTGAAGCACTTCTTCTTTTTGAGTGTATGAAGTAGAAGAAGTGGCGAGCTCTTCTTTAAGCTTTTCGGCTTTCGCTTCAAGCTCTTCATTATAAGTAGTGATGCTCCTCATCTCGGTATCATGCTGCTCAAGAACCTTCTGCCATTCAGCTTTGTCATTTTCCATAGTAAGCATGGCCTCGAGATTTGCACGGTTTACCCTTTGGAGCTCGTCAACAAGCTTTTGCCAGCCCGACATTCTTTCAATATCAAGTCTGACGGCATCGAGATTTCGCAGCATGGCAGGCTTGTCAATTGGAACTAAGTCGAGATCGAAGCGAACCCCATTTAGGCACCATTTTGGAAACCGGCTTTGCAGAGTGGCTGGGCCCAGTCCAATTTGAAATTTAGGCCTGTTAACTATTGCCTGAATGTCTGTCTTCCCGAGAGCAGGAGAGCCAGAAGGGATGTCGAGTGAAACGGGGGCAGTGGCCTTTTCAGGAGTTGTAAATGCATGCTTCTCACCGTGCCGGGCACGCTTGCTTGGGTCCTCAACCATATGGTTTTTTCCCCGATCATCATGCGACTTTCTTTTGTGAGAGTCGTCGCCTCTCTGGGAAGAATCATGATGCTCCTCCCTTTCTTTTCTCTCATAACGCTCTTCTTGAGCCCTCCTTTCCTGAGCCTTTCGGGCGGCTCTCTCTTCATCGGTTTCTCTGTGAACGGGAAGGTAGCGCCTATAATCATATTGACTACGCCTCCCGTAGCGCTGAAAGTCATCATAGTAAGATCCGCTGCGTCCCATCGGAGAATCTGAAATTAAAAAAAGAGACAAGTCTTAAAAGTCTTCAGAGAAAAGAAGCATAACTGTAGAATCTTCAAAGTACAAAGAATTAGGTGTATGAAAGTGCTGAAAGATTCTAAGTGTGTGTGATGTGCAAACTACGCGCATTAAACTACGAACCACTCTTCGATTGCGGAGTAATCGTGGGGGTAGTAGTTAACGTCAACTCTTAGGTCGACGGAGCTTGTTGCAAAGAAGAAGTCGCTTCCACTACTGAAGAAGAAACCCTCGTAGTGACAGGGTCGTCTTTAAAGAGCTCCTGTGAAGTGACAAAGAGATCGCTCAACCCTTCGAAAGTGCCGTCCCCGCTCTGCCTGACAGGGCTTATTTTCCCGGCTTCTTCACCAGACTTCTGTGAACATTGGGGAGATCCCTGAGGCTCTTCTTCCTCAATGACTGGGGCAAGTGTGGATTTGCCAAACGACCCCGCAACATCGACAGTAGTAGAGCACTTCACCAGAGAAGCCTCAAAGGCAGGTTCTTTTGGTAAGGGTTCGTCAGCGGAAATTGGGGCATCTAATGCTTTAGGTGGGGAGTCTGGAACCTCATGGGGGTGTGTAGAGCGAGAAGTGTGTAAAAGTCCATACTGATGCTAAAATTCGTCCCTCAAAAAAAAATTTATACTTCTCTCTCTAGCAGTCACAGCACTTAATCTTTTAAAAACTTGCTTATGGCTTGGATCTCTAGAAGGGAGAGGAAGTGCTGAAAAGAGCAAAGAATGAAATTAGCAATTGGTAGTTCGGATCTCGAAAAAGTTTGAAAATGGAAGAAACAGGTAATCTTACTTCCTACTCTCCAGATGGCATAAAACCCTGGGGGGCAGCGAGCAAAGAAAAACTGGTTCAAAAATCCATGAACACTTTCGGTAAGATCAGAAATAAGCTTGCGGTTTCTAGCACTTCTCACAATAATGAGGGAAAGATGGTCTTTACTCTTTGCAAACGAGCATAAGTAGCGAATTTATTCAAAACTTGGCAAGCGATCAAGAGTTCTCCTAAACAAAACACACAACCCCATCAAGATGGCATAGCCATTAGGATGAAGTTGGAATGGAGAGATTGTCAACCGAAGGAGAAGGGTTCGAAGGAAGTCGTTAAAGGGAGGAATTGCCCCGCTTAGGCACATTTGACGATTGACTGTGACAAAACCATGGGGAGGACTGTCGGCAGTATCATTTGGTCCGGGAAGTAGAGCATCATTTTCAGCAAAACCAAACTGAGTACGTAGCTGAATAAACGCTCTCGGAGTTAGGATAGTCGAAGTTCTCTCTGGAGGATTCTCTACGGGAATAGCTATCGGAAAGGTCTCTTCAGCTTGTGCTGCCCCTTCTTCTTCTTGGTGGGAAGTCATTCTACACAAACAACTGGATATTCAAACATGAAGGTGCACGTTTCCTAAAGTGTGTGGAGTGTTGTGTAAAATCAATCAAGCAATATGCAAATGCAACTGGAATAAAAACTAGCAAGTATTTGTCAGTCATAAAGTCCAGGGTTCATTGTTTTAATATGCAAGTGTAATGTTGATCCAAACAAATCAGTTCAAGTTAGCGATGCTTTGCATTAATACTTCACTTTAGTTGATTGGTTCACAGCATTTCATACAGTGTATTTAAGTTGATTACTTTATGTCGACTAATCTGTCATTTGATGTGGGCAGTCAATGGCAGTATATTCGCCTTGGTTTTTTGTGATTGTTGTTTTCAGCAGGTTGTTAGCCTATAAGTTAATGTGGTCTGTGAAATAAGGCAACAAAGTTAAAACAATCCAGGATTTAAGCAGTCCAGTACAGTAGATCAAGTTAAGAATTCAAATTGGAACTATGCTTTTAAGTGAGAACTCGAGTTAGGCATCCAAGTGTTAACTCGGATGCGACCCAAGGAGTCTCTCGCGAGTTAAGATTAAGTTTCTGGTTCCTTAAATCGGTAGTTCTTTATGTCGTGAGGGGTAGTAAGGAGGAAGGCTCCGGTTCAAAAAGTAGTGCAAAATTCCCCAAGTGCTAGTTCGGCCACGATTTAAGGATTAGGTTGGCAAATTTCCCCAAGTGCTAGTTCGGCCACGGTTTAAGGATTAAGTCGGCAAATTTCCCTGAGTGTTAGCTCGGCTACGACTTAAGGTTTAGGTCGCGTCAAATTAGATCGGCCAAAGGTTAGGTCACCCAAAATCACTGGGTCGCGTCCAAGCCAATATCTCACTCCACTCAACCCGTTAACCCGATAGTTGCTTCATCAGCAACAGCCTTCATCTTTCATTCCTGATATCGGATCATCCAATAAGACAGTTTGTAATCATCACAAATCCAATGCTTTGCCACCCTTACGCGAATCAGAAATCAATGAGCCTGGAGCAGTAACCCATCGACATCACCTCATCAATCATTTAAAGCCAAATCGAGCAACCTAAGCTTCATCAACTATAGATGTAATGGAATTCATGATGAAGCATTATACAGGGAGGCGGTTTAAGTTTGAGTGACGAAATTCGTGAACCAACACTAATCTATGATCAAAGAAGAAGGTTTGCTTACGCGATGAATAGCAAAGGTTGTCAGTAATTGATTGGAGTGAAATCGCCTTTTGGAGCTCGGGAAAATTTTTAGTGGCATAATCAAGCTAGAGAGTAATTGATGAAAAGGAAGAAGAAGATGTGAAGACTTATACCTTGCAGCAGAGGGACTTGAAGCGGCACATACGATCTAACTGTTAGGTCGCGTACGACCTACCGACCTAAAGGGGGACGGGTTAAAGGATATTGAAGCACACGACCTAACCATTAGGCGTATACTTCGAGGGGCAAGTGTTAACTCCACCTCGGCCATGACTCAGCAACCTAAAACAGTTACCGACTTAAGACTCAAAAGGTGGCCGACCTAACATGGATGCCGATCTAACTGCCTAAGCCCAAAGAGGGATTCCGACCTAAGTTACTTGAGAGGGATGCCGACCTAATGCTTTAACATGGGTAACGATCTAATGCTTTAACAAAACGCTGACCTAAGACTCAGAGGATGCCGACCTAAGGCTTAAGAGGAATGCCGACCTAATGCCTCAACAAAAGTTACCGACCTAAGATAGCTACCGACCTAATACGGGTACCAGCCTAATGCCTTAGAGGATGCCGACTTAACAGGAATGCCGACCTAAGATTTGAGGGGGTACCTACCTAAGTCTTAGGTGGGTTACCGATCTAACATGGATACTGACCTAAGGTAGATGCCGATCTAATTGTCCAAGGAAGTTGCCGTCCTAACTGCTTAGGACAGGGACAAGATCATACTCGAGTCGCAACCGACCTACGGTCTATGTTGAGTCGTCCACGACCCAGGCAAAGGATGACAAGTTCAATGCAGCTACTTGGCACAGTGGCCTCTTAACTCGTATATGATTCAGGACTTACCAGTTAAGCCATGACTTGCGACTTGCCAGTTAACTTGTTCACGGCTCACGACCTAGCTGAAGTCGTCCACGACCTAAAGCTACTAAATATAAGCCTGATGCCTATTACTTATACAAGGTTATGTTGACTCGGGGGCGACTTGGGACTTGTACAAGAGAACCTTTGTGAAACCATGGGGTTTGGCCAGATAAGTCGGCCACGACCTACCATAGGTCGGTCACGACTTACGATCCGAGAGGGAAATTTCCCTATAAATACCAGCCTACCTCAAGCATGGAGGGGACTTTTGGCTGATCTCTTTAAGCGCCGATTCTCTGCAGAATTTTCGACTCACTCAACACTTCAAGTACGAAAGGCATCTCAACTAACTTCGGGAGGAAATCTAACGCAATCTACATGGATTCAAAGAATTCTTCTGCATCAGAGTTCTAGTTGTTTGTCTCATCAGAATTGAAATTGAAGATTGTTGTAAAGTTGTAATTGATTCAATAATAAAGAGGATTAAAGTGGACGTAGGCTTACCTTAAGCCGAACCACTATAAAAACTGTTGTCTTTTCTGCTTTCCCTGTGACTTTTCTACTTGTTTTTAGTTCCCGTGTCCACGGGTGGTGCTTTCACTCAATCTCTGTATACACCGGGGTGTTAGCGTTCGATTTTAAGCGTTAACATATATATATATATATATATATATATATATATATTAGGAGTGATTGATTTCCTGCATTATATAGCGGATGAGACCCTATGCGTCGCATAATAGCGGATATATTATATTTAAAACCCATATACCGTGATATTCCACCTCGAAGTGGAATTGGTATTTTATATTGTGCTAACATCTGTGGATGCAGGGAAACAGGTTGGAGGGATCCAACTGGATTCCTTAAAATTATTTAGATTATTTAATATTCTGCGTTATGAATATTTGATATTCCATGATGACTTGTATTTGGAATATTGAATGTTATGGTTTGCTTAAATATATTTCGGTTCACTGAGTTCTCAAAATATAAAAATGGACTTTTGAAAAGAAAACAAAGGAGTGGATTTTTAAGTAAAATAATTATAGAGCATCTGAATAAATTTAAGAATGTTTGGAAAAGAATAAAAGTGATTTTAAAATTTTAATAAATAAATTCTAAGTGTGAAAAAGGGGATTTTGAATAAACAGAGAATAATGAATTTTAAAACTTAAGTGATATTATTTAAAAGAATTTATTTTAAAATTCAAGGATTAAATTTATTTAAAAGGGATAAAGTAGGAATTAAGAAAAGTATGAAAGTATATTTCAGTTAAGTGAGATTTTTAAACCATATTTGAAAGGTAAAAGTGAAGTTGATTGGTTTTGGAGTTAAATTGAGAAAGTAAAGGAATGTATTTCAATTGGGAATCGATTTGGAAATTGATTTAGAATTTGAAATTATGTTTTAAAGAAGACGATACTTTAGAATATATAAACTGGGTTTATAAAAGTGAAGTACTATATCAGTGGATATTTAGAGGAATAAATTCATGGTGGGAATTTATTAAAGGAATGTGTAAATTTGGTTAAAAATAAATAGTGTTTTATTTTTAAAAGATGGGAAGAGGAGAGTATTTCCCTGGATAGCCAAATTTGTTTTCAAAGTAAATTTTTAATATATGATAAAGGCTTTAATGTTGTTTTAAAAAGCATGTTTTAGAAAATTTATTATTTCTAAATGTTTAAATTCTAAAGTAAATATTTTCAAAACTATTATTGTAGTAATTATTTAAAGATGACTTGGTATTTTGTTTTAAAAAGAGAAAATCTAGTTTAATATTTTATTAAGTAACCTCATTTCCAAATATTCCTATAGTATATATTTTTAATGAAGTATTGAAGTAGTTCTCAATTTAAATGTTTTAAAGTATATTTTATAATAAAGTGTTTTAAAATATTTTAAATTCTAAAGTGTTTGTACTTGGTGATTTCAGTGGAAATAGAAAATATTTGGGAAATTCATTCTGTAAAAGTAAGATGGTTTGAAACTGTTTTCCAAAAGGGTTTAAAATGGAAATATATCTTGCGAAGATATTTTGAGGATTAATAAATAATTCAGGAGAAATTATTTATGTTTGATGGTTGTTTGTGGATGTTAATTGATAGTTAAATAACTGACTACCAATATTGGCCAATGCACTGATTGTTTCGAAGAGACCGGGATCGGGACTAATTTCCCGATAACCACTTCGATCCGGTTTATACGTTTTCGTGAGGAAGACGAGTTTGGATTCGAAGATGGAGCAGTGAAGTGCAAGGGCTAGTCGCTACTAATCCTGTGGATGATTCCAAAATAGATGTAGTAGGAGTAGTGCATTCGGTTCCATTCGAACCCGGGACGGACTTGTATGGATGAATGCTTTCAGAACATCGACAGGTAGGCAATGAGAATTCTAAGGGATGTGTTCTAAAAAGGTAACGCTTAGCCTCAAGCCACACCAACCAGGAATGACTGAAAATTAGGGGTTATGCAGCAAGGCTAGGTGGGTAGCGCCCATTAAGGTAAGGTCATCCCTATCTAGATGTCCTTTTTTATTCGGCTTAGTGGTGCGGTTGCTGATCCCAACCGTGGGGTGATCTTACTCGGGATTATCCAGTAAGGGGTAGTCCCGGTCTTGTGTTATAGGGGATTGGGAGTAATCCTCGGTACGGTGATCTAGGCCACGTACCGTGAGAGGTGGTACCCTAATGCCTAGTCATTAGTTGAAAATCCATTCTTCCTACGCGCCTTTTACGGTTTTGTTTGTATTACCCACTTTGTGGCTAGTAGCTGGAATTTAATAAATGTAACAATTTTGCCTATTTGAGTAAGCATTTGTATATATACCTTATAATAATATCAGAGGATTTTATAAGAAATGTTTTAGCTATCGTAAGGTAAACACCAGTCATGTTTATTTGTGGCGTGGTCTTACGAGATGCTTTTGATTTCAAAAGGATTTTTGAAACTTTAATAATCTAATTGAGTGTGGTTTTCTTACGCTAGTATTCCAGACTGACTCGGGTGTTATTTAACTATAATGCTCTGGTCAGACCCAGTATTATAGATAATAGGAAATCATGCCGTGGAGCCGGATGGCGATACGTACTTCCGTATTTGATTAAATATTTCGCTGTGTATTCGGATTATGAGGATAGGTTATGATTATTGTCTAGTTGTTTGTTATTGATGTTGTTGAACTCTAATGATGTATTCTGGTGATTAATGAATAAAACAGATATAGTTTTCTTTTATGTAAAGATCTGTTATTATCTATTATATTTTTCTCCGCTGCGATGGTTAGATTCTGATGTTGTTTCTATTTTCTTCTTCTACCTCTTTCTTCTTTAACCAAAATGGTTTGTAGTTCCGTTCATCTTGAGTTAAGTGATGAAGAATAGTGTCGACTCAAGGGGTACGGAACTTGGGTCGTTAAAATTGGCTAGGTCGACTGACCAGTTGACCTAGGCACAAAGGCGTTCAACTCCCCAGTCGACCCGTCTTCCTATTTAGGCGAACGAACGAACGTTCGTTCGAACGTTGTAGGCATGTTTTGCATTCTTCAACTCGATCGGGTCCTTCCATTCGTGCATTTTATGGCTTCTATTCTGCCTATGATGCGGTTGCATCCTATTCAATCCCCAAATACAACGGTCTGAGATCCACTTTTACCCCTATAAATAAAACCCTAGGCCTAACACTTCTTCTCATTCTAAGATTTTCTCCAATTGGGTTCACCTATTCAGGAAGGACCCTAAGCGGAATAATTTTCCAAGGATGAAATCGTTTTAAATAAAAATA
This sequence comes from Allium cepa, assembly GCA_030765085.1. NCBI lineage: Eukaryota > Viridiplantae > Streptophyta > Magnoliopsida > Asparagales > Amaryllidaceae > Allium > Allium cepa. The sequence continues at coordinate 728,860,839 of CM060945.1, forward strand.
TTAAACAACATAAGTGGATACGGGAAGGCCTAAAGGGAAGAGCTAAAGACTAGAGGTGAGTGATTGTAATTATTTTAAATCTCTGTAAGTAATTTAAAATAATAGGGTTTCTAATAGTTGTGGTTCTACTACGATTCTTAGAGTAACCTTTTTAGTAATTTATTTATAGTTTTTAGAATTATTTTCGGTCTATTTCTTCTAGCTATTCTTTTCAGTTAATTTTAGTTTTTTTTGTTAATTATTGTTTTTCCCATTTAATTGCAGTTTATTTACACTATTTTAATTTATTTACATCTTCCTGCTACAGCTTGGATTTCCTTCTATTTTCAGTTTTCTTTTATCTCTCCTTCTTCTTCTTTGCATACGGATTAGAATTGAATTAACATGAAATTGGATTAAATTATGAGAAATCTGAAATAATGGAATATAAGATGTAAATTACAAAAACTGTAATATTAATGGAATGGGACTAAAATTATGCTTAATTATGATATTGATTGGACTAAATTAAGAAGATTGGCCAAGTTATAACATAGAATTATAACTGAAAAGAAGAAAAGAAGAAAAAAGCTTATTTTCACACTTAGACCTTAGGTTAAGTAATAAGTATGATTATAACGTAAGTCATAAAATGGTAAACTATGGAAACTATGGTAAACTATGGAACTATGGTGCTTATTTTAAGACTTATGATAAATTAATAAGCAATAATAGAAATTGATAAAAATAAAGGCTTACTTAAATGATTTATCTATGTTAATAAGCAAAGATAAGAATAGGACCTATACCATATGACATTCCCCTAGTATTTCTATGGTTACGGTTTTCCACATACTTCTGAATTGAGATGAGGTGCTTCACACAATCCTGAAGTGAGGTGAGGGGTACACTTATGCTTATAGTGGTAATAAATGGTCAATCCATGGTAGTTCAAATCAAAGGGGTTTGAACAAGGGGCACAACTAGTTTATTGTTTGATAGGAACCAGTACAAACAGCATTTCCCTTATTTTTCTATGGACATGGTGTTTCACATAACCCTAAAGTGAGACGAGGTGCTTCACATAATCCTGAAGTGAGGCGAGGGGCATGCTTATGCTGTCTAGGGTAAATAAAAGGTCAAAAGAGGAAGCAACATGTAGCAGTTACGCATGCGAATTCCACTTCGGTGCTCAGTAATCGCTATGAGTTCGAAGCACTTAGTGAGCGTGTCTTTCGTAGACACCAGTCTACTGTGTAGGGAAACGTCCGGTCTACAGTAGATTCTATGGAGTAGCAGACCGATCAAAGGGTAGAATTAGGATTTCAGCCAAATTATAGGATTAGGAATTCAGCCTAATCAAGTAGCTATCAAAGACAATTGTAAACATCAAAGTAAACCTATCTTATTAATTAAGCGATAGTTTAATCCTATTTGTTTTTAGTTTATCTCTTTCCTACTTCCTTTATTTCCTTTTGTTTACTAGAACTATTGAAGTGTCTATTACTTTTACTTTGCTTAAAGATTCTAGTAGCTACTATCATTCACTAGAATTTTAGTCTGACCCACCCCTCTATTTTCCCCTTTCCCCCATTGGCAATAAAGGGAGTAGATAGTAGATTGCGGTTACTTGGAGGATTCTTGGAGAATATTTCTACCATGTATCTCTTTTATTCTAGCTTTACCTTTTTCTATGTACTGGCTTATTATGAAGGAGATTTGTACACTGATTTTAGTTGAGACAACAAGTTTTTATTTCATGAGACATGTTGGGTTTTCAGACATGTATGTTGTATTTGGATTTTGACATATTTGGTTAATGAAGCAATTATGAAGCTTTTGTTTTAAATAAGTTATTATTTTAGCTTCCGCTATTTTTACCTATTTTTGTCTAGTGAATCTTAGTCCCTGTTAGTTTCAGCTACACCTGCAACACACCATGCCATTTAATATGTCCTTTTGGGTATATTAAGAGGTGTGGGTGTTTCATTTTCATTCATAATTAACTCTAGATTCACGTATTTACCCAATTTCACATATTAAATTTACTATTCATCAAATTCATTTAATCTCTATATATTGAAATTTTAAACCATGTTTTAATTCAACCAAAATCTTTATATTTCAAATCAATTAATATTTCAAATTCGACCTTTAGAAATAAATTAAATATCCAAAACCAAATGAAAAAAATTCCTTGTCGTTACATTTCTCCCCCTAGAAGAATTTCGTCCCCGAAATTGCTGAGGAAGAATGCTTCAAATCCATTTCTTTTCAAAACCCATTGGTTAAAATCCTATGGTGACGATTACCTAAATCTTCTAGACTCATCCAAATCCATTTATTCCTATTTATTCATCAAATTCCATTATTTCAAGTTATTATTTCAAAATCAATTTTGGTTAACAAAATATTTTTTCCAAATTTTTCAATAATTTTCTAACACCCTAAATTTCCAAAAGAATTCGACAGAGTCTTCCCTGTATGGAGAGCCTTTTACACTATCACAAATATGATAAATATAATATACATCAACCCACATGGTCGAAAACACAATATATACCTATATTTAACTTATTTTCTCTTTTAATCCTTAAGCGTGCGTTATATTAGCGTTATTAAGTGAGTTTGCTTAAATTATATGCAATTACGCAACCAAAATCTATCCCAATTGCTTCCTGTACCTGTACTTACTCAAATAAAGAACATAAGTTTCATGACCATAAAATTTTATAACATTCCATTCCTTTAACGAACTTAAACACATGTTTTTATAAAACAAACGTATTACGACACGTATATTTTGAATGCATAAAGAAGTACAAGGTTCAAACATTCAATTAACCAATCAATATATATCCAATTTTATTGAATTTCAATTGGATTCACATTCACTTATTTACATTCAATGAAAAAAAATATTTCATGCATTCAATGTCTAAAGTTATTACATTCAATTTAACATTACAACTTAAGTACATTTTCATTTTGAATCAAATTCTATTTTATTTGACTCATTTTGTTAGTTTATTCCCTTTATGGATTTTGTTTATTCATTTCCATTAATTTCCCTTAAGTTAAATCAAATTTCACATCTCATTTTAGATTTCCTTTTCATATCTTCGATGTTCACTAATTTTTTTTACTTATATTTATCAATTTTATGAGTTACAAGACTTACATGTTTTCACAAATTCCACAATTATACCATCCATTTTTCCTTTACATTTACCTTCGCAAAATTTCATTTAATACTAAATTCATTCATGAAACATTTCATTTATCATTTCCTTTGTTTATCACTATTTTATAAAGGCTCACTTCTTTTTATCCAACTTGTTCAAGTTTAAATTTTCTCAAAAAGTTAAAACTTAATTTATAGCATTCTTCACAAATTGACATTTAATCCTATAAACAACTTACAAGATATTATTTCATACATTTGTCTAATTTCTTAAGTTCCATTTACTTGTTCAATTTAGTATAATCATTTCAATATACAATAATTAAGTAGATAACTTTTATTATCACAACTTAAATTACATTTTTAAACATTTTAATTACTTAAGTATTGATTTACTTATATAATATTCCATTACATATTCTTATAAACATTTTAACTTCTTAAACACTTATGGTAAAGTATTTTGATGCTTTAGGATGTAATTGAGTATTATACAAGTCAAGTTAAACCTATTCATTTTATTTAAGCTTTCATGAGTTAAACCATATTTATTTACTTCATTTCACTAACTCAATTAATTTAACATTTCTTAAAAAAAATTCTCATTTCTTGAATTCAAATTTCTTTTATTTTCTTAATCAAAATATTCAACAATTTTTAAAATTCAATTTTACTTTTTTTGTTCAAATCTATAAGTTATAAACCTATTTTTATTTACATTATTTCAATTTATAAGTTCAAAACTATTTTTATATATTTATCAAATCATACTTAGAATATTTCTACAATCAAAACTTGTTTATACTGGAAATAAATTTCTTTTGGTAGCAATTCTCGCTTAAAAACCCGAAAATGAATACTAGTGATGTTGTAGTCATCTCTATAACCATTTCCCAGCGACCAAAGCGAGTTCAATACTCTCATTTCTTTTAGAAGTCCTTTCAAAATATTTTTCTAGTCAAAATTCTTCCACATAATATCATTGTTAATTTTTGAAGGCTTTGAAAAAAATTGAAAGTAACAGCTTTTAAGTTCAAAAATTCTCGACTTTTAAATCCTTCCTATTTATAAGCCATTTTATAAATATACTTATACAAATTTTATTACCTTATTACCAATATTTCATTGATTTACAACTTTGTCGCTTCAAAATTTTTTATTGTAATTGATTCCAATTCAATTTTATTATCGAACACTTCGTGAAATGAAGTTCATAATGTATTCGTTTTTATTTTAACTCAACAAATAATCGATGACAAACAAATATTATCATCTCCTATCGACTAACTTCATTAATAATTAACATATATATATATATATATATATATATATATATATATATATATATATATATATATATATATATATAATTTAGGTAAGATTATTTCATTTGCCCGATTTTTAAACAATATTATGTAGACTTGCCTCGTCTAAGTGTTTAGAAGCCCCAATCGATAACACGGCGTCTTACGCATCTACTAGAATTCATAAACAACTCAACGGATAAGTAAACACAATAAAACAATTTATTACATAACAAGTATGCACTATCATATATATACACTCAAACAGACTCATTCTAGGATATTACTACCCTATCTTTAATGAGTCAAACACCACAATGCTAAGGTTATTGCCAAACCAAAGCTCTGATACCAGTTGTGATGACCCACATTTCGAAAGGTTTAAATCGACTATAATCCACACATGTCCGACGTAAACAATCTGGAACATAAATAATCAATAGGGTTAATTAAGAGAAAAATAAGAAAAGAATAATAAAACAAATATAGAATCTTGCATCAAAACGAAAAAATATAATAATCGAATAAACAGTTCATGAAGTTGTTTATATTATACATTTGATTATAATTTATACAACATCTATCAGAGTTATACATACACAACCGAAAAAAATATAATGCAGCAGACAACATGATGCAAGAATAATAATAGTAATAATATACCAAATCCGTCTTCTCCCTCCAGACTAAGTACTCAGTTAGATGAAAGCTCAAAGCTGACCCGAGTGTAATAAAAAGGCAAAGTACTCGAGTCAGGACAAAAATATTCTTATATGAGTCAAATCGATATCGCATATAGCATGAGTGATGTGGCATCAAAGACGTTTACGGGATTTTACATCTCCTATCTGATGTATAATGTGCGTGCAATAACTCAAGAGATGTTATGGAATTTTCCATCTCTTAAGTATCCGTTAAAATACTTATATGTAGTAAAATACGCTATATATAGTGTATAATCAGTAAAATAAATATTAAATAGCGTTAAGGCTTTACATTGATCTCCCTTAATGAGTTTTTAAGTATTGTCGTACAGTTTGCATTTAACACCACCAGTAGCATGTCAGTAGTCAGTGATGCACCATGATACAGTCACACTAAACCAAATTCATAGGGGACTCATACAAGGATTAAAGTATGACAAGGCACGTGAGGCGACGTCCATGGTAGGATACTACTAGTTTACCCTTCCCGGCTGGTGGTAACACATCATAGCCATGATCGCTCATCGCATCCAACACTCCCATAAACAAAGGGAGCGCACCAATCAATCACAATGTAAGTGATGGTAATATGAAGTAGCGTGTTCGCTCGGGGTAGCTGGCCCGCTTGGCCAGTACGGCTGCTATTTTAGTCATTTCAATTTGGCACAAGTGCTAGGCTAATCCATCATTATTCTCCAAATCCACCAAACGACGCCAAATCCAAATACTTTATTCTGGACCATCACTCCACGTACATGGTTATTAA